>OU974020.1:0-4800000 GCA_918843925.1 Eulithis prunata | reverse complement strand
AGCAGAGATTTGAAACCGATTGATACAAGATGTGGTCACAAAACAACCAAGGACTCGCATCTGCATGGTGATGGTTAGTCTTTTCTTATTCCATTTTCATATTTTGGTGTTTATTCTTATTTACCGACAAACATCATGACCATCGATAACCATACAGCTGTTTGTATTGTTACCTAACAAGACAACTTATGAATATTGTTTTGGTTACCTAACCGTAATTATGGATAATGGAATCCATATAATAAGCAGTCAACTATGTCAATTCTTATTCGTACACAAGTTTTAATGTTCTTTTAAAATTATGCACCTCTATGTAACTGCTAAATAATGAAAGGAGAATCGTGCTCAGTCACAGTTGCGAGTATGAGAACGGTAGTATTTCCCCCATACCACTATCACTTTCAGTTACCTAGTTGCATACAAATCTATAATATTACCGCACTCGTGTTCCGTATAGTGTCAGCGGAACCAAGAAACACCTATTAGGTACCTAGTAATCACATTACATAAGGACTGGAATCGCAATCGTTTCATAAATAACTTTTTCAATATCCGATTTCATAATTCTGATAACTAGTTGTTACCGAAGTAATCGTTATGTTTGAGTATTACTATCACGCAGGTGGTGCGTTGCGATCGGGTAAATATAGATTGCAAGTATTACGTAAATATGTTGCATAGGATATTGCAATACTCACACTCCATTGAAAGTATGATGAGGTGTCAACGAAAGGCCATCGGGAGCCGTACCACGCGACGGGAGGCTTCGACATCGTCACAACGTCCACGTCACTGTAAGGGCTGCCCGGTTCCGGCTTTAATGGCGGCAGTGAGAAAACTTCGTCCACTTCCAAAGACTCCTTAAAATCATCATCGTCATCGACAGATAGCATAGCATCTTTCAAATCACTTAACTTTGTATTGTCAGTCGTTTCCGCTACCGGAGTATTCTTTGTAGTTATCAATACGTCATCGAAGACTTTCGTCGTTGCCACGACGGGTTTGTCTGAAGGAATGATCCCACGAGAGTAATATTTGATTATATTATTCAGCGTTATTGATTCTGGTGTTGCGGTTGGTCGGATAATAGTGTCCTTCTCCCAAGGCTTAATGGACATGTTGTCCACTGCTGTTAATTCTTTGCTTCTTAATTTAGCGGTAGGTATTTCATTGCCTTCTGTAGGAATAGTCTGAATAGTAGAAGAGCTTTTCCACGACCTCAAAGCGGGCATAATCCAGGGCGGAGTAGTAGACCGCTCTACCGTCGTAAAAACTGTGGGCACGGTAACGGTCGTAGTTGCATAAGTGGTGGTAGAAGTTGTCGAGGTCGTTTCGAGTTTGATCGCTGATGCTTCATGATTATTTTGGCTCCTGTAGTTCAGAACAGATGACATAATATCGCGTCGACTCGTTTGAAGCCACGGATCAATCGTCTTCTGATTCAATACGTACATAACCATCAGCGATGAGACAATCACCATTAATAATGACAACGTGATAATAGTGATATCCTTCGCTTTGTATCTCCTCGGCCTCCGTACGTGAATCGAAGGGCTGTAGTCTCTTCCCTTGCCTTTCATTCCGCTATTGTTCAACACCTCTTCGGTTTGCGGAAGGATAGTGTACTGCAGACTGTTCTCGCCATGTCTCACCGTCTTGTACATGATTTGGCCGCTAATTTACCACGAAAGGAAACACTACGATTTGCTTTTAAGGGTTTTATCACATACTCGCGCTACGGTACAGGAAGATCACTTCGGTTCAGTGAGTCATCAATGTAGATAGTAGGTGCGCGACATCGCGGATACTCGCGCTTTGTGCTGCGGCTGGTGGCCGCTGTTGGCTGGCGCGCGCTGGGCGCATGCGCGACAACATCGAGCGGCACCCGTGCTGCCTCCCCTGTCTTCCCTGTCCCGAAAGCCGACACCGATGTCGGATCGTCGGCCTCGAGCTTTTGAGGTTATATGACTTAGACGACGCTCCACCATAACAATAACATGACATGCTCATTAAAATTTCGCTTCGTTAGAGAGCGAAGAGCTAATATGTATACCTTTTATTGTATTCTTTACTGGTTTTGAAACAGTTTTATGGAAACAGCCCAAAATTCAATGAACAAAATGGCAAAAATTTCATATTTCGATAAAAATATTGCCCAAAATTTGCGGAGTTGAATTTTAACTGTAAAACTGCAAACTAAAGAACGCCTCTTCCTTTTCCATGCGCGAGCAAAGGTATCTTCCTACTCAAAATACTCCCTGCATGAACTGGTTTCAAAAACGTGTTTGAGTGTGATCAAGAATGTCCACAATCATCAAAATGATAACTACGTATGACTCACGATTCCCGTAAAATGCAACCCGTTTCTTATAATCTTTGATCGATCGAGTGTAATTTTAAATAATTTATGATGTGGGCAAAATATTAAGTTCGGTTGAATGATAAATCGTTTTCTTTAGGTTCCTCTTACCTAAGAACCCCACTCATTTGGGCAAGCTCTAACAATCTGCATACATTCACTGCTAGATGGATTAATTCTAGAGCTCGCCTATTGAGATTCTGCCTTGAATGTGTTTTATGTTTCATTCATGTACTTATTGCACATTATTTTGCAAAAAGCTTTTGCCCTGAGCTATGTAGGCAATTCGACATAATCACGGATCGCCGCCGAGCTAATTCTAAATCAAAATTAGAAAAACGTCTACAAAGTAGTAACATTAGTATGTTTTTGCGGACGAGACGAGCTGTGCCGGTCAAACAGCGACCACTCCGCGGGAATACTAATTCCCCTGACCTTGGCCAGACTCACGTTTCCTTTCCAAATTGGTTTGTGAATGCGATATTTTAAAAAAATAAATAAAAAGAGAACGGCCGACAAATAAAAGGGTTGGACCGACGAATCGTCGACTTTTTTGCTCGACGCTCATCTTTTCTACTCCAATTTTGTGAACGAGATAAACAAAAGTGTGGGATTTTAAGTTCTTGGTGCATGATATTGTATACCGTAACTTGAGATCAAACTTATAAGAATTTTTTTCTAATTACGTTTTGTTAACGAACCTTACCTACATAGGTACTAGGTAGGTACTATTTTAATACCCATAGGAAGGTTCATTGTTATTCTGTTCTACTATCGAATAATAAGAACCTATATCACTGATAGCCCGCTGTAACGTATTTACATTACGTAGCTTCTATCGAGTTTGGTTGTGATTAAGCTACTTACTGATTTATGTTTCATGTTTTGCAGCGAATATTGCTGTTATTTATTTCCTCTTGTACGAGTCTAATAAAATTAGTTTTGTTGCAAGCATAGATATTTTAAACAGATGTATTGTAAAGGTTTCTACATACATTACAGATTACTTGGTGTACAGAGTTCTTGGGCATGTGTTAGCTTTAATATGGTAGTTGCGTATACTCTTGCACGATTTATTGTTTACTCGTGGAGTTTTCCGTTCAAATGCTGAGTCAGGGCTGTAGACTGAGAACTTAGGGGCGGCACCTATTTAGAATCTCCTGTTTGTCACAGCCACAATCCGATGTCACAAGCGTGTAAGACTTTCATTACACATATCCCGCCGTAATGTAAGTTGAATTGAAATAACAGAAAAACGGTTTGAAAAGTGAATCCTTGCTACAAGCCTGGAGGATCCTGTAGGGCTGTTTGCTCTAGTACAATGACATCGGCAGAGCTGCTATTTTCGTTTAGCTGGAACACAGCCAGCTCCACGGGGCTTCGTGTAAATAAACGCATATGACAAATGCACGCTCACTTTGGTGCGATTTCGACAAATTTAGTAATACCCTGCGGTAGGAAGTGAGTGGCAAAATATCGCTGTGCATTTAGCCTGGATAATTGCAGTTGCGGATGTTTTGTGAAATGGTAAAGTAACTGTATGACTCATGACTTTAATTTAACCAGGCCACAGATCATATAATACTATACACCAGGCTAAGAGACCTACTAATATGACAGAGGGGAATTTACGAACTACGATTAAACTCACAGAAACTGCTTGTAGGTTCTTTGTTAGATGGGTTAGATTTTCGGCGTAATCGACCCTAAATACTCGATGTACTCATTGCTATGTAAAAGTGATCTGTTTGGCACAACATTTGATTTTACACGAACGAGAGAACCTTAAAATGTTGTTTCTTAATCATTTTATTGTGGTCTTTACTCCGTGGATCTGAGTTGGTTACACTGCAATTCAACAAATACGATAATGTAGCCACCACAACGCCTAAATAAGACATTTGATTTTCGCATACATAGGCAATGAGCTATTTGAAATAACCTAAACAACCTTGAGGGTTCAAAGCATATCCTGTCAGCGCGTTTTACGAGGATTGCCTAAATAAACATTTTCAAACACGTGTTTGGTCGCTAATGTTGGCAATCTGTCGGCCAACAGTGCAGCGAGCCTTACCGTCATAAAAAATAATTTATTGCCACAAGAATATTGTTCTTTCATCCACTTACAGAAGAATTTAACAGTGAGAAACTACTTTACTACCTGCTGTGCTCTAAAAGGTACCTACGAAAGGTTTTTATTACAAGAGGGTTTTATGCCAGCGCTTTCTAAATATTGTGTCGCCCCGATCCTTCGGGACTTAAGATAAAAAACTCTTCTTGCTTATCTTATCTGAAGACTCTTAGCACGAGATACTGTTTAAACTTGCATTTTATTAATTTTGTAGATAGGTAGGTAAACCTTGGGTCTCAGCAAGTTCCAGTAAGCGGTATGTCAATGAGAGTCACTGGTTGATGGCCTGCGTGAAGGTGGCGAGATCATCGGCCGCTCCTGACCCTGGCTGGCCCAATGCCACGATATATCTGCTGACTCCGGGCACCTAGCCAGACTCTACACTCTTCCGCATCGTTAGCAGATCATCCTTCTGCGAAAACTTTACCGATCATTATTTTCGGACATTGAATGGAAATTTGCAAGTCTGAATCTGTTTTATAGGTATAAAACATGTAAGCAACACAGTCGATGCAGGCATGTTTGTTGTTATAATTATTACCTACTATGAAAGAGCTATGAACATGACGAAGCCATCTATCACGATGACTGGCACGGTGCGGGTTTGTTTACAACGCGGGCTTGGCTTATTTATTGTGCATTATAAAAATATCTCGGACATTTATTATCTCCTAGCTATTATTCTTATCGTAGCGTGTACCTACGCGAGTACGTTACGTGATTAGCAGAAGTATTACTTTGTCTAGGATTATAAACACTCAGCAAATTGATCAAAATAACTTTCACAAATTAAAGTAATTACTTATAATTTTACGGCTGTTTGCATAAGGTCTGCGTCACTGCGGCTCCACAACGTTCATCGCAGCAATTTCAAGGAGCCATGTATGGGTGTGTTTCACAATCATCATCAATAGGTCACATTCATAAAATGTTGTTATGATTTCTATGAATACCTATCCAAGATCGATTTGTAACCACACCCACTGTTGTGTAATCGATGTCCGTTTTGATTGGTAGCGTCCATGTTGTTCAATGATAGAGGCTACTTCTGTATCGTCAATGAGATTCTTACAAATAATCTTCTCTGGTACCTTTCAAAATAAAAACAAGTAAGCCAAGTACACAAACACTGATAGGTTTTCAAAAACGCTACTTGTTAATCATTTTTTTCTCTCCGACTGTAGCTAGGTTCAATTAAACTGAGTGTTATTGGCAGGCACCCTGGCATTGGCATAGGTTTGGGACATTGAACCACGCACGTGTGTACAGACCGAAAGTGCAAGTGCATCGCCCGATCTTGCAACTATAAACATAACGTTTCCAGTCTATTCTTACGGGAATAGATTTACTAGTAGACTATTGGCGAAGACGTGTCGTTACACTTTGAGTTACCCACTCAAAATGTGGCCTGTCTGGGTGAACGGTTACTAAGGTCTAAAGAAAGCTGAAGAGCTTTTGGTACTTAGAGTACCTAGAGTGATTGATTTAAGAGTTGACAATTAAAGCAAGTGTAAAAGTTTGTGCATATTATAATGAGCGGGCATCCTCATAAATGTTTTCCAACGAACATGTACCTATTCCAGAAACGCTACCAAAAAACAAAAGAAAGAAGTTCGATGAAACTCCCGTAACTTCACCAAGAATCATGCCAACTTCTAATAATAAGTTTCGCTTGAACCATTGATCGTCGATGTAACATTCTGTAGTAAAAGCTCTTTTCACGAAGGTCGGATAAAAGCACACTGTCAATGAGACTGATCGGGTTTGCGCCAGTTTGCGGTGACAGCTTTTAGACTTCATGCTAAGGTGTAGGTATATCTACTAGTGTACCTCTCGATAAAATGTTATTCTAAGAAATCAATGATTACGCGGAAAACCCCGCCAAACGATACCCTGTAAAATTTCACCTTGTTTCTGGATATCGGCCAGTTCTGGACGATCAATCAAAAAAAGTTACCTTGGTCTTGACTTTGTTCAATGACGTCTTGGCAGGGCACCGTTTTCTCATCAGGTACGACGGTACGAGCCAACCTGTCAGTTAAACTCTTCATTTTACATCAAACTATGACAGACAAATTTAGGTAATTGGATGTAACACAAGGTCATCTCTACAAAAAATAGGACTAGAATTGATTTCTTACCATGTGTTTCATAACTTTATCAAAAGTAAAGAACAGGAACATAAAATGCTCTCATATTATTGAAATGCTCGATGATTATTGTACCTGATACTTATCTTGATCTATCTAACACTCAATAAAGATAAATTGCAATCAAATCAAAAGTACCCACGGGCACGTTGATTCATCCGAAGTGCCAAAGGATAAATTATGGTTCTACCGAGAAACCCATTTTAATTCGACTATAACCTATAATTTTTGAATCATTAACCCTAATGCGGCCATTCAAGGCGAGCCTATCATAACGTCGTATAAACATGAGCGCTAACGACTGTTTATAACTCAATCTAAATGTGCAAGCTCGGTCATTACTGTGTGGATTGTGTTTAACTAAACGTTTTTATTTATTATCCGCGTCGCGTATATTATGATAAAGCTGCGGTCCATATGTGCGGCTGTGTTCCCACGCCGCCGCCGCCTCACCCAGTCGCCCTCCACCCCCTCTGCGATACATGTGGCTTCGACCGCTTTCGCATGATCCATCTTTCTCGAACATTTCAGTACAATCGCACAAGGACTCAGAGTCCTAGTTTAGCTGGAGGATTTTTTACCTCCCGGCTTTTCGTGTCGCATGTTCACGCCTATGGTTTCAGGAGTGACGGTTCAACGATAATTGATCGACGGGTAATTGACTAATGAAATAAGGAGATGGGTAATACGCATTATCTTTTTTCTTTTGACATCCGCGACGGTTCCCAAAAATTAAATTTTGTGTAAGTACCTAGTAGGTGGTGTGGTGACAGATCATCTCAAAAAAGATAGCGTTTTTAAATTTTTCACAATTTCTGGACAGTATTAGGTACAGCCGAAGCAAAGTCCAGTCTCAAAAGTCCTTTTAAAAATTATCTTTCAAAGTTGTTACGATTTGTTGGGTTAGATTCTCACAGTAGGTAGACAAATAAAATGAGTCAATCTTGCAAAATAACAGCTCTGTAAAAATAGTCTTCACATTACAAGATATGAAGCGTCAAACTAAATCAGAAGGCAAGACGCCGCGTCGTGCAGCTAGGGAGAGAAAATTAATATTTTTTTTGAAAAGCAAGTTGTTTCAAGAGCTTTTTGTTACTATATGCCTTTTCTTAAAAGCTAAATGGTATAAAAGTTACAAACGAAAACAGCGTATGAAGAAAAAAATAACGAAACTAAATGGTATAAAAGTTACAAACGAAAACAGCGTATGAAGAAAAAAATAACGAAAAACCTCTTTTGACAGCATTCTTTTTAAAAGAATATTTATATTCATGTCACTACGGACACGACAACGATGTCTTGTCGTCAGGTGTGCGCCAACACTAAATGTTAAATTAAAGAACGCCAGTTCAACCTCAGTTTATAGTTAGCTCAGCCATTACAGTCACAAAGCTACCTAATCGTAAACGTAGCGAACATGTGACCATGTGCCTAGGCAGGATATAAAATTAGTCATCTAGCACGACGTAACACGCAAATGCAATATGAGATAACCAGACAATTGAAGCATGCATCCCTGATCCCCTCACCAATAGATTTGCAGATGGCGAACTCGTTCAAAATCACTGGCTGCTTATTTTTATGGCTTCCGTGTACAGATTATTATTGCACCTGCTTTGTGATATATAGGTATTACATGCCACTACTTACTACGTTGATTTCGTAAATTACTTTTGCGACTTATCTTCGAGAACTATTTATTATTGTAACATTTATATGAGCAAACATCTGTGGAAGCCAGTAAGTGATAAAACAAGTCCGAATTCCAAAAAGATATGATGTAAAAATAGAAAACAGAAATTCATAACTACAAAACGGCCACCAAGCATGTTTCTCGTTACTTTTCTCTATTCAAACCAGCAACCACAGCAAAAACTCGTCAAACACAGGTCTTATTGTCTGTGTGGTATATCCATACATGTGTGCACCGAAGTGTGGCACCTGACCTTTTTTTTTTTTTTTTTTTTTTTTTTTTGTTGACGGGGGGAATCTGCACACAGACACCAATACCGCATTTCAGGGATGCGGCAAGGTAGTGTGGGGATGGCGAACCGACCCACTAAACCACCCCGGTGGCCGGCCTCTCTGCCTGTCAGGGGGCTCCGGGACCTCTAAAGACCAACGCCGGTGCCCCCCTCGCAGTTTGCCTGAGCACATCCCGGGAATGCCATCCATTGACACCCCCGTGCTCACGGCGACACCTGCCACCAAGTGTCGCCGCCCTCCCGAGATCTGCATACTGACCGACCGGAGCCCGAACTCCGGCCGATCGCAGACCCGAAAAGGCTCCTGTATGGCAGGAGCTACCACTCGCCCCCTTTCGGGGCAGGCAGCGCAGGGCCACTGTAAACAGCAACCCCCCGCCGCCTCCATCCCGGGCGCATCAGTCCCACCGATAGCGCCCTGCGGCCTCTGAAGAGCTGCGGAGGCGGAGGTACATCCCATGCACCAACCACCCCATCGCTCTTCTGTGACACGGGGGCTGCGGAGACGGAGTAATGCATTGAGGGCTACAAAACAACCGTCCCATCGCCCCCGGTGTTCCACCGCGGGTAATTTTTTAGAGAGGTTTTCTTCCTCGCAGCCCGGGTGGCTAAGCCAAGGCCCTCAGTCCCGCATGCCTAAGCACGCGGGTTTCCGAGCTCTGGGCGCTGACAAAGGAGATCTCATCTCCAGTGTCTACTCGGTGGCAGTGTGAGTGCACGCCGAGCACGCCCCACTTCATCCACTGCGCCCTCTGCTCATCAAAGGGACGCGCGGAGAAGCCTCCTCCCTGACAGGCTATTGGTTATCCGAGAGTAATCCACAAATTGACTATCTGGGTTAATAGACAATCTGCGGATTAGTCTCGGACGTAACAGGGTACACCGTCTTGTTGAACTGAAGCTCGCTCGGGATAAGCCACCAAGGTTGCCCCTAAGGCACTAGGACGCCGAAGCGCCCGCCCGAGTATCCCGAGAGATCAACAGTTCAACAAGCACTCGAGAAGGTTGCCTGCCGTCGTACCCCGTGGCACCTGACCTAACCCAACCCTGCACTTGTCTCCCGGAACGAGAAACTAGTGACGTAATGATTGACTGATTTCATCGATATCGACGGAAATAAGCCGAGTGCTCGCATTGTGCCGTACTCGTGCCCAACCAACCGTATAAGCTACAATAGGTTACATGCAATGCTATGAAGCTTTCAAAGTGCCTTTTTCCGATAAGACTTGGGAATAAATTGAGGACAACGCTTGTGTTTTGTGGTACACTTTGATGTACATATAGATGCTACGTAATTCTTAAAATAATGACTTTAAATGAGTGTTCCCTGATCGTAAATTATAACGAATGTTAGTTAGAGGTGGTTTTTATATTAGTTTTAGTTTATAATTAAATTTTGGCCTGACCTTACTTAACCTACATTTTGTTAGAACGCAAAAGGATTTGCTATGACCTGTGATGTGACTGTATGGTAATCAGTCTATATCGTAATGAATGACTTGATAAAACAAACAAGCAAGTTTTGCATAAAATGTGCTAATCGCTGTACCTTAGCTAATAAAAGAAACACAGTCTGCTAATGGATTTAAAACATTACCTGAGTGTATTGGGTAGGTAAATTATCCTTATCTACTTTAGCACGGTGTCTTAGTAGTAGGTATACGAATCTATGTAGGTATTTGTACCTTTTTTTTTTTTATTAGTAAGTAAAATCTTGGAGATAAACGAAATAGATGATATCGATATTAAAATATTGATATCACTCGCAACCCTACACCGTTTTGTTTCTAAAGTAAGTGGGGTGGACGGGTGCTACAAAAAATATGGGTTCACTATGGTGACAGCGGAATAATTTGTATGCTCCATCTTAGAACAGCTTTTGAGGGGACTTTATATTGAATCTCGCACTCAAAGATGGCGGATGGCGGTTGTGGATCATAAATATGTTGTGACTTCATAATAAATAACCACTTGACGTTCAAATTGTTTTTACCATATTTTTGCCAGTAGATTAAATCCTGTTCTGAAATTTTAAATAAAAACAGTTTCACTTTAGGTTAGTGTTTGAAAAGATAGAGTTTTGTTTGTGGACGCAAACGAATACCACGAATTTATCATTGACAGCTAATAAAGTGTTATAGCAGTCATATATTTATCATTTCAGAATTAACTTTCGTGTTATCGATCGTTAGAGCTTCACCTCGCCTCAGGCATCTTTTCCAGTTTCGATTGAAATAAAACTAGCATTGGTCTAAAATAAAAAAAGAAAGAACTACCTATTCAAAGTTATAACCCAATCTTCAAAGACAAAGGATGCCTTTGTGAAAGGCGTTCACGTAAGTTTGAATCCAGCTGATTACATTCGTACGTGGTTTGGTTTACTGTCCAAATAAAATTCACCACGTTAATCGGCAGTAAAGCGTTTGGCAGTAATATTTCAATGAAGCGGTTCAAAACAAAGAAAGTCAGCAATTACTTTTATTCCTCATCTCGATGTTTTTATTACGATCGCAAAGCTCTGTTGTTTATTATCACGATTTCAAAAGTGTTCAAGTTAATGGCAAATGTGTTTATCTTATTGGTCTCGTTTGGTCTACAATTAGTTATAACATTTTGTTGTTACGTGAAACTTCACACTTTTTTTGCGTTTTATGCTTTGTACTCTTCGTTCTTTCGTTTGTTCGTTCCATTTGTTCTATTGTGGTCGTAGTAAGGATCTGATTTTGAGTAATATTAGCCATTTCATTGTTATTGTAAAGATTGCTAAATTTAGTTATTCATTTTCACAGTTTACACTGAATTTTAGCATGTGACTCTACCCGATAGAGTCGTTCTTTGTTTGCAATCTGTAGGTAAAATGTAATGAATATTCTGTACTTAGCTTATTTGAATGAACGGTGAAGTTATTTTAAATAAAAATTTCATTCGTTCTTGGTGTTGGTCAATAACGAATATAACAGAGTTTGATTATTCTGAACCGCGGTAAATAAACGCACCGCATTTATAACATAAACCGTGCGTATTTTTGTATAAACACCTTTAAAATGTATGTAAATATAATGTTGCAATGGTCGCCAGCATTTGAAGGTAACGGCCTAAAGGTTCAAATTATGACGACATTTGAACTCACTTATATCCACTTAATTTTATCTAATGAGTGTTGTAATATTTGTGACTTGGGACTGGCTGGTCATCGATGATTTATTTTCATTCCACTCGTATGTCTAAATGCTGGTCTAAACTGTGATAGGAACGTAGGTAACCTTTGTTTAGTTTCTGAGAAATAGTGGATCGTTCGAGCTCTGAATCTAAAGATTTTCGAGTGTTTATTTATATTCATCCATGCACTATTGATTTGTACTAACCTCAGATTTATTTGAATGTGCAAAATCTATTTCTGTAATTTGTTCTCTTTATTTATCTATCTAGGTACATACGTTTGTTCAATAAAGTAAGACCTAAAGCTGGGCATGTAAATGCACTCAGATGACGTAGAATGATTTCCAAGAGGGGTACAATGCACTTTTATGGTAGGTATGTCAGCAGCGAAGTTTAACCGCAGAAGTGATGTCCACTACTTTCATCAAGTTACATCGATGTCGAGAAAATAAAACAAGATGATATTTTACTCGTTTTGATGTTATTTTTTAAACAATAAAGCTTGGAGATAGCTTGTTTCAAAGAACATCTATGGTTCGTGGAAGTGAATAAAAAGGAATGCCAATGAAATTAAGAAGATCGAAATGGTTTTTGCGTTCGATTGTCGATTCGATGTTCGATTATGCCATTATACTTATTCATTTAAACTAGGTAATACTTTATTTACAAATTAAATTACAACTATTACAGTATTTACAATATTCACAATATTTACAAAATACACATGAAACAGTTGAGTTATCTACAAACCTATGCATTTAAACTGCATTTAAATTATAAACACATTGGTAGCGGAATGGTCGGAAATGGGAACACGGAGAAATATTTCAACTTCTAATTAAACTTCGTAACTTAAAACATAATTCGATATATTATTTTGTCGAATAATATATCGAATACAAGAATATATCGATAAAAATATCTATCGATAAAAGAATGTTGTAAAACAACGTTTGAGCACGTCCCGTCGACCGCAAGTTAAAAGGCAGATCACGCACTTCCCTAAAGGCGTCCCGGCCGTATTGTCCCGCGCCAGACGTTACGGAATATCGAAAACACGACGTGCTTAAACTTTTTACATTAATACAAAGCCGTAAAAGGATAATTAAAATGCAAGGGAATGCAGCTACAAGTAGCCAGGTCCGGTCAATTACATTTCACGGCGGACAACAAGTTAACTTTTAGATATTGCTTGCTTATGGCAGCTTTATAAACCGAGCGACTTTAATACCTATCTGCTAGCTTATATATACCTGGTATAGCTAAGGTGCAAACTCATACTGATGTCAATGTGCTTTCATACAAGTTCCATACAAATCGATGTTAAAGTCAAGCGCATTTAAAAATATGCCAGTCATTCAAATTGAGTAGTATCTTCGACTCTCTTTGAGGAAATAAGTAACAAGAAAAAGAAAAAAAGGTCCTGTCCTGACTGACTAAAGGTTCAGTTCACTATAATATTATTGTAGGGTCTTATCTCGCTGTGAATCATTTTTCACTGTCTCGTTGCGGATCTAAAGCTTTATTTTCTCTCTGTTTATTGTTTACTAAGAGAACGACGGAAACTCTTAACTTGATTGTGGAAAAGTAACTTTTTACAAATCCATCTTCAAATTAAAAGCTGGGTGTAAGATTACGTAAGACTTTTTGTACTTATAAATAAAAAAAGTGTGTTTAAACATGAAGTGTGTACAAAGCAATGAAGTACCTACAGTTATTTAATAAACTTTAACTACCTAAGTACTTTTAGTAAATGTAATATTATCAGTTTTTATATTATACTTCATCAATCAATGCCTAATCTAAAACACAATAAATAACCATCTCAAAGATGTGCTGTCGGTGTGTAGTGTACTGAACGATAATTTGGGTCGAGAGCTCAAGCCTGCTGCAGATAACAGAAGTAAAATTCAGAATCGGTAGTATAGATAACACGAAATGGTGAAAGATATCATGTAGGAAATATATATTTATTATTCAGGAACATTAGTCGACCTCGTTGCAGTCCGGACGAGGAAGACAACATGGTCTCGTTCTCGTCTCGTTTTAGTTCCTGCATCAAGTCTTGAGTGTGCGGACATAATAACGACCTTTTGTGATGGCTTCTGAAATTCACAATGTAACATACTTAGTTGAATTTCAACATTTTCAGCACGTTTGTGACGTTTTATAGCTCTTTGTCGCTAAACACAACACAGCTTTGTCTCGGATGAAATATAACTATGGATGGTCACCGTTCTCTTAATCATTTGGCCATTTTTTTTTTGTAATATTAAATTTAACCCTGACAGTGCAAGATTCTTTAAAATGAATCGATTTATGTACTAAAACCTCGTCAATCGAGTTTCCAAAAACGAACTACTAATCGGGTCTCTGTGTTAACTCGGATAGATTCAGTTTTAAAACTATTTTTGTCAGAAAAATCTAAAGTACCTATAAATTTTGTAGTGATTGGAAAATGGCTGGTCAAAATTCACAAAAAAAATACTTGCCTCTAACATTCTAAATTGTGTTGCAACTTCATGTAGACGCGATGAATTATGCAACGAGTGCACAAAAATGACGTGCAAAACTAAACCACAGAGGTAATTTTAAAAAGTGGATGCGTAAAACTCATCTCTTAAAATACCTAGTGGGTAAAGTCTGTAGCCGGAGGCGATGTTATTCAAACCGAGGATCTAAAAACTGGTCGTTCCACTTGCGGCTGCCTTTGAAGGCTCTGCTCGTGCACGGTTGAAAAGCGCGACTTCCATTTGCTTAATCAGTTTTGTCGCTTTTTTATTGTGGCTGAAAATACATGTACTGTGCTAAACTGTTTGTTTTAGTGTATTGTCGTAAATGTTGTATTGCGTTGGAACGCTAGTACTTGCTTGTGTCAAAACCACTGGTACTTACTAATCACTTGTTTACAGGTCTTCCGATCACCTATAGGTTACTCAGTACAGTACTGACTAGACTAGCCTTCCTATTCTATTGTATTGCATCCGAAGTTTAATGTGATATTGTTACTCTGTTGGGGGTAAGTGGGCCTGAAACATCATTTTAATAGATTTTGGTAGGTAAATGTTGATCACCTAAGGCGAAACTGTTACCTAAGATGAAAATTTTGGACTGAAATCATACAATAAACCTGAAAGTACTTGTACTAATTTGTGGTTAGTCACTGTAGAGTTATCGATTGAATGATAAAATATTTAGGTATATTTGTAGAGCCCGTTGGCCTACATACAAACAAGCCGAGGCATGCCGTGTACTGCTCTATTATCTACTGCTGTAGGTAACTAGTAACTACCGCTGCAAACAGCCAATCGATATTGTTCAGCATTTAGGGCATTTTCACTGTCTTATGGATGAAGAATTCTTCAAAGATCTGTGACGACTAATGGGTAAACAAACAATCCTATAATAGCACCCCTGCTATTATCTTCTTTGATCTGATCCCAAAATGGTTTCCATTAAATCAAACCACAAAAAATGTATAGGTGTAAACCTGGTTGGTACTCTATATTCTTGAAGCATAAAACCAAGGTGCTTGTGGTATTTTGTAGCCCATTTTAGGCAAATATCAGCAGAGTCCGCGGCATTATCTGATCAGCATAAATAGCCGAAACGTGCCAAATTTTCGCAAGAAACAAAGAGTGGTGTTTCGAGTTCCCTCAAGTTAATTGGATCGGCCGAGCAATACTCAGAACGACGCCTTCCAACAATGGTTCTCTAATAATTTTAGTTAATTGATAAAGTGTAGGCTTTGAACCATTGAAATTTATCATCACTTATTTCTAGGATTTTATGTTTTGCGAAACGCAGGCTTGTCAAATAAAGCTAAACTTTAAATATATGACCACATTGATCACCCACTATGCATGCCTACATAAGCGTAAAATCGAAACAAAAAATCTTCCTATGCATTGTTAGAAGATAGATGAATACATACTCGCATAAAGTTGTCAAGACATAACCTATAGGTCACTACCGTCGCACAATTTAAATGTCAAAGATTTGTTATTTCTATGAATAAATTGTTGCTACCCAATTAGTTTGTGATTCATTCATACAACAGTGGCATCGTGGCCTGGTCTTGAACCTATCGATCAGTCAGACCATCACGTCACGAGTTCCTGCTTTTATGAGTCAATCGGGTATAAGCTGCAATATTTTCTTAGTACGAGAATGTTCAGTGGGCAGTGTGCAAAGGTACAGGCTGAGACGGTCTCGGCTCGTACGGTTGACACAAAGGAGCCTTGTTCGTGAACCACCGAAGGCCAACGGGCACGACAACGACGGGTTTCCTACATGCGTTAGTACTCGCACTCGCATTTTGAAGTTCATGGCTACTTTTATTTTTAAATGAGATGAGATTAACTTTAGTAAGGTCAAGGACTTTATTTTTGGCGGATACCGCTGTCTGTTGTTGCCAGCGATCCGCTTTCGGAGCGCTGTGTTTATCTTTCTCCGACAATGTTCTCCGAGGTGGTATTAATGGGTTTAGAACTTCAAACGTAGTAAACATAGTATCTGTGTTTACAGTAGCGTCATTCATAAAACAAAAGAAGAGACAACAAAATTTACATCTTGGGAGAAAAAATTGATTGTATTAGTAGATTATTGATAAATAATTTCTAGAGTGACTCTCGCAGGCTACCTACCTTCTTTAATTGCTTAAAAATGGCCTATTATCGGGGCTGGTTTACTGTTGAATTATTATAATCCACACGCGCCTGAAAAAATTGATTGTATTAGTAGATTATTGATAAATAATTTCTAGAGTGACTCTCGCAGGCTACCTACCTTCTTTAATTGCTTAAAAATGGCCTATTATCGGGGCTGGTTTACTGTTGAATTATTATAATCCACACGCGCCTACTTATTAACCAGTAATTGGACATCCGTCTGTACTTCTACTTGCAGAGACGTGAATCTTTAGTCTTGAAGTACCTACCAACCTCAGTCCGTACAGTAGTTTTTTAAATATCGCATAAGGTATTCACTGTAGTGTACAAATTAGCATTTCGTTCGCGATTCGTCGTCGGCAAGACTGTCCTTGGAATAAGGATGTGGCGAATGGGTCTTATCTGACCGTTTGAACTGTCAGTAGGCTTTGGTACATATAAATTGCCGCAATAGGCGTGTGGCGATATATTCGACGAATACCTGTTTTGCATGATACGTTCCGTCAATCACCAGTGTTATAGGCCTATTGTTATCACCGTGATATTCCATTCATGAATAGGCATTGTTGTGTACGCACACTGCATTTTTAATAATCACACGTTAAGCAAAAAAGTTACTCCTATATCTATACTTACATAATATATAGTTATGTAGGTTTACGGTGCCGATGACATCAAATAGTTTTATTCTTGGTTAAGCACGTAGGTACTGCACTTACTGCAAAAAGTTGTTTTATTGAGTCAGTGAAAGATAAATCATTGATAATCATTTCCTGTTTAAATACACCTGTAATTTGATATACAGGTACAACATACAACGGATTGTATATCAGTTAAAATAGCTGGCGCAATGTCTGCCAATAAGCATTAAACAACAAAGGTGTAATGTTTCTCCATGTGGACGATGCTTTGGTAATATGATCTCTCAGGAACTTGAGGCGCATCAGCAAAACATAATAACCCCTAGCAGCTTTATGTGGAACATTAGCCAGTCCAACGAAAATACTGTACTACAGCTAGAAGAAATCTATCTATAAACGATCCATGACTATGGTTCTGGATTAAAACAATAAAACACATCTGAAGTATTGAATACCAAGTTCTTACGTATACCTACAGTGTAAAGGGCAGCACAATAATCAATGAAACGTATGCAAATGACTGCCTTTCTAAAAGCTGACGAATCATTATTTTCTTCTTTGCCAGGCGTCATGGCTCAGTCGGTAGTAGCTCTGCCTTCCGTGCTGTGGGTCGTGGGTTCGATCCCCACTGAGAACAAACATTTGTGTGTTGTAAACATAGATGTTTGTTCTGTGTCTGGGTGTTTCTATGTAATATAAGTATGTATTTACAAAAAAAAAAAATGTATGTATGTATTCTATCAGCCATCTAGTTCCCATAGTACAAGCTTTGCTTAGTTTGGGACTAGAAGGCGTTGTGTTAAGTGTCCGTGAATATTTATTTATTTATTTATTTATTTATTTATACTGTCTAACGTCTAATAAACATTTTCATTCATTTAGCAGTTTGCGTTTCAATGTCACGTACACTTGCGGGTAAATAAATAGCATGAAGATAACCTTTAGGTATTATAAAAACTATAAAGTTCAAAGAACCCATTAAAAGTTGCACCATTGCGTCGTAGCTAAAGCATTTATTATATAACGTATTTGCCAGAAAACACTATAAATATTTATGTTAAATCGCAGATGCTTTTGCGCACTGGCGATGACGCAGACTGCTTGATTAGTCTAGTTGTAGGAACCACTCTTTGTTTTGAATAGTCACTAAATTGTAAAAGGTACATCATGATGAATGAGAAGGTGCCGGATTATTCCTAAAGTTAATATTTATCTTCTTGTTTTTACTCAAAACATATAAATGTATTTGGGTGCGTATGAAAAGAGCATTTTGTTAATATATTCTTTCAAAATTTCGTATTCGATTTCAATTTAATCTTTCGTTCAAAACATATAAAAAATCTTTGTTCAAAACTCATTTTAAAACCTCTAAACTCGACGCAATAATACTCGTACCTACCAAGGCGAAACTAAGCTAAAAATAATATAAGCTGAGGTGCTAAATTTTTATTTTATTTTGAACAGAACTTGTCTTCAGCGTCATTTTACAAGTTTAGCTTGAATGCTGACGTTCGAGCAACAGGACATAGCCATAACAATATCGTTCGATAGGTCACATACTAAGGTACCAATTTTAAGTAGGTATACATACTTAGATCGAAGAGTCATATTTCATAAAAACTAACAAACAAATTATTTGTATTAAAATATTTAAAAAAATACACAAGCAACATGGTTGTGCCATCATCTTTTGAAGACACTTTCAGGATAGATAGCGTTGATTTAGATCAATCGAGCTATCAATAGACCGTTTTCAACAGACTGCTGATAACTCGACGTTTCACATGAATATTATGTAAATACTTAAAGGTAACTATAATTGGTAACGTAATGAGGAAAATTTTGCATAACACACAAAAATATTAAAGGCAATATCTACGGAATGGTCAAATTGCTATTGGAAAATAGGTATTTCACAACAATTATTACGTAACATCATTTAGGAGGCAACCACCGCGTTTTGTATAATCTTTCGATTTATTGGTTTTATTGTTACCACATAAATTTGTAACCTACTTCTTATGGAAATAATGTTTGACCCGACGACTACGTTAGAGTAGATAAAACTGACCTACTTGACCTCGTTACATGTTAACCTGGTAATACTATACTTACTCGTAAGTACGTAGGTAAAAGTTTTGAACTCAATATTTTTTTTCTAAAAATTAACAATCGTATTATTCTTGACTAGTTGACTTGACTCGACTAGCCTTGTCTTGATTGAATTGACTATTTGGGCAGTATTGGATAGGTATTAAATTTGTATAGTTCCCCAAAATGTAGATAAACAAACACAACTAGTTTTGAAGTTATTTGATGCAAGTAGTTTTCAAGTTATCTTCCTCTTTCCATCACACCGATAGTGTACGACCATACGAAACTGTAACTAGGGGAAAGCTGGCTTCATTCTCAGAGACAAAGAGTCGGTAAATCATCAGCGTTGTCATTATACAGCGGAACTTCACTTGACCATGGATAAGTCAGGAAGCTGGCTGGCACCGCTTCCGAGCGGAAGTCTGCAGACGCAGACAACGCGTCACTTCCGAACGGCCTTAGTTCATACCCTACTGTGTGCTTCCAGATGATGACCAAATAAATTAAAGACCACATAAAAACTTGTCCTGCCTACGCCTTCCGGATTGATACGTCTCTCTCTTCGTTGCGGAAAACGTTGTAAAGTAGAATTATCTTCACTTATTTTTAATTGTTGCATATTTACACTCTTTTGTTGTGAGGAATTTAACTTCCTGAAAATGTAATTTCAGCTCACGCTGTTACGTAGGTACCCATTTATTGCGGAGCGGAAACGGGACGATTTCAACATTATTTTATAGACAAGACCCTGAACACCCGTTAACTTTTCTGATGAAGGGCAATTGAAATAAGGTAGGACTGGGCATTTCGAGGAAAAATACCATCAGATGCAAATAGTTTGCGCTTACTAACTTGCAGTTATTAGGTGTCTCGAGAACCTGCGCTTTTATAAAAACGATGTTTTACAACCAGCAGTTACAGAAAACATCGAGATGTTCCTCGTACATTGCTAGTCGAAAAATACAAACGGCTTTGACTCTGTAAGTCAGACGCCCAATGGATATCGTGTGATCGTAAAATGCAAAGTCGCTTCCAGATAGTAGAGGGCAGAAGTTGCGTGGGTCTGGCAGAACGAGTGAGACCGGTCCTCAAGTCCACAGATGTTGGCACGGCACTTAACAGGGATGTACTCTTCTCAGCAATAAAAATTCCTTTAAATTCGTTAAACATGGAGCTTATTTGCCAATAATTATTGTGTGGGTGGAGATTTATATATTTTGCAATTTTACGATCGCTTCATTTTTCGCTCTTGCTATGAATTTTTTTATTCGAGCTTTGGCGAAAAGAACGCGTTGAAATCTAATTACATATATGCAATCCAATCTTCTAAAGCTTATTTGGTGAGATGAGTTCGGCAAGTTGCTGTTTGTAAACATCAGCTCGTTATTTAATGTTGGTTATCTCAGAATATCAGATAGGGGTTTCGAAACGTGGGCCTATTTTCTCATCACTTACATTTGATTACATGTACCTAGTACCTACTACCTAACCTACCGAAACATCTCTGATGCGTCTAATAAACTTTGACAGGCGTCATGGCTCAGTCGGCAGTAGCTCTGCTTTCCGTGCTGTGGGTCGTAGGTTCGATCCCCACCGAGAACAAACATTTGTGTGTGGCAAACATAGATGTTTATTCTATGTTTGGGTGTTACTATGTATCGTAAGTATGTATTTACAAAAAAAAATTGTATATAAGTATTATATGAGCAATCTAGTTTCCATAGTACAAGCTCTGCTTAGTTTGGGACTAGAGAGAGTTGTGTGTATATGTCCAAAAATATTTATAAAAAAAAAATATTATCCAAGCAACGCCATATCATAGTATAGCATATTATTTATGGTATAGTCAATAATGGTAAAGCAATGTGACTTATTTGACCTCATGTCAAACCCATAAACTACCTGTTGAACCTATTCGTGTCTCGTTTTTTAACCTTCCGTGTATATCTATTTCTACTCTATCGAGTTTTTTTATACATATTCACAGTAGTAACAGAACTGGACTGGGTGGGTCAGACGAACCTAATCTACCTATAGCCGCTGAATAGATAGTTGCTATAGCCACAACGTCCACTTCCTTAGTATTTTTTTTTATATCGTAGGCAATACGAAGGTTGATTTAAGACCACCGTCAGACCTTTTTTTGCTATGCTAATCTGCTCTATAATTAGCACATTTAAAAACTTACCGACATTTCGAGGGGTTGAGCTCGAGTCAGCATTAGATTTTGTTTTTAGAATTTCGTACTACAAATCATATAGTTGGTAAGAGAAATAAAATAGTTACTAATATTCCGTCGTACAACCCTTCTTGGTCTCAATATCTTTATTGGTTTGTTGAATGTAGACTTGTAATATATTTAGAAACTTCTATCGCGAGTTCAATTTCGGGAATTCTATTTTCTTCGTTTAATAGTACACCGGAATTCTATTTTCTTCGTTTAATAGTACACCCCTATAAAGGAGAACCTAATTATACCATCCATTAGGCATTGTTGATTGTCAATCATTTACGTAATTTTCAATTATTCTCTACGACAAGGCCTCTTGTCGTAGAGAATGTGTGTTCTCCAGAACTAACTAAACTGTGGATTTCGTAAACTGACGATTTAAATTTCACCGAAGGTATGAAGTACTATTTATTTATTCTGTGCCAAAGGTTAAACGGTCTTTAGACCACAGTGCACATACAATTTTACTTTTTAAAGGACTGTTTTCATAAACTGTTGATTAGGTTTTGGTGCACACGGCCCTAAGGTGCTAATTGTAATCGATGGAATATTTTGCGTCTAGTTGCAAATTAGGCGTGCCAACTGGTTTGTTAGGAATAGTAAAAAAGGCCCATTAAATTAAATACTAAACCTAAGTAACATTGATCTATGCTAACAAGAAAACCAATGTAATCTCATACAAAACTCAGAATACAATTTACCGGACAATTCTATCGGTACTTTTCCAAGTGGATGGGGCGGGTTAATTACTGCATTCGATATTTCGAGTCTTTGTATTTTAGTGGTTTTTTCTATACCTTAGAAAAAACCACTAAAATACAATGACTCCGAAAATTAAATAAACGAAAATGCTCGTTTCATTTGAATTAATGATAAGACAATGGTAACCCATATTCCGACATCATCGTCGCGGCCGCCTGAAGAAGCGCTGAAGCGAGACAGCCTGGACTCCTTTCGACAACAAATGGGCCATTCATTTCCTCAATTTCTCTTCTCCACTCCAAAAAATGGAGAAGAAAAAGTATTATAATGAGGGCGCCGCTGGTAGAGCGATTAGAACGTGTTACATGTCGCTAGTTCGGTAAGTTCGGTTATGCAATACCCAGTAGCAACATTAACAAAGTCAAGGTTCATGAATTTCACTAGCGACTATTGAGGAAATGTTTAGCTGCTCAGGTGATTGTTACCTCATACTTTGTTTATTGTTTGAGCACGTAGCTGCGTTGCAGTGGCGATTACTATTGTTACGACTTTCTTTGTCTAATGTGCCTATATAGAAAAATTGTGACAGCGACCTTTGTATTGTACGCAATGATCTTTTTGTACGCGTCTTACCTTACTCGAATTCAACAGTGATAAGTGCGATAAGAGTATGTTGTCTTAAGAAATAACCGTAACTAGATAAATAACTATAACATCCTATCACTTTTTTGGTAAAAATAAAACACGCTTTTGTGTGTATTTGTTATTCATTTCGTATAAAATTTGTCTCGTTCACTGCCGTTATAATAACAAAAAGCACAAAAAAAACTAATTAACTAAAATAAGTAAGGCACTTTGTAAAGTTCGTTCCCCTGAACGTGCCGTTTTTCATTACAAAGGAAAGTTAGCAAACTAATTTTGCACTCGACTATTTTTCACAGAATAAATATGGTGGCTTCTAAACCGTCAAGTTGCCGAGGAAGTACTGGGGATGAACTTTTAATACCCCTGTATTAAAAGTTGTTTTACTAGTATGTATTTTAATTCAAAGTACTAGAGATTTGATATCAATTATACAGGATATATCTAATTAAAACGGTTATACTGTAAAAAAATCCGTCACTATAAAAACTGAAACGTAAGGTACCGAAGGCATCTAAGTTAATTATGTAGGTACATATATAGTTTCACAAGCTGATAAGTATTGTTAGTTGTATGAAAAAGTATAAATATAAATACCTGCACTTTTAACCATTTATTATAAAACAAATATTTCCGATTTATAATTAAGATGAAACTAGGTTTTTTTCAACTTTACACCCTGTATAGACAATGCCGGGACTCTCGCTTTTTATTAACTCGTTGGCACCATTTATTATTGCAGAACTGGCTCTAGACGACAATTAATAAAAAACTTTCAAGTTCAAAGAGGTTCATATTAAATTCGTTAGGTACTTACCTAACTTAGCTTATATTTTTACACATGAATAAAAGTCTGCCTATAAACATTCACCAAAGAGGTTTTTCTTAGAGTAGTTTTTGGTGGTGTTGTATTCTGTTTATAACTTTATAGGTGTCTTAATCAAAATAAAGAAGAAGTACCAGCCAATATTAATTTAGTGTAGATAAATGCCTAGTGACTAAAAGCACCGCCACTTCGTCTGTGGCCGTTTCGCGTCCAAACCGCAGGCACAGCTGGTCGGTTTGGCTAGGCTTTTAACACAACTCTCTGTGCCTAGGTATGTAGTATAGTGACACTAGCATTTAGGTTGGTAAGTATTCATCAGTAAATTATAAGACATTGGCAAAATTGTCTGTCGAAATGACGGACACAGGCCATTATGGAAGAGTAGAAGAAGAAGAAGGATGACGACTGTGATCTCCGTGCATGGTAGACCTGCTAGCGCATATACAGAAAATAATGTACCTACTACTCGTATGAGCAAAGATGACGTAGAAAAAACAAAAAAAAAATGCAAACGTCATATTCCAAACGCAGAAGACTATATCAACGACAATCTTAAAATTAGAATTTTTCTATGCAGATGCGTGCGGGTGCTTAATGCTTATACGTCAAATTAATGATCATCTTTTTTGGTGCTGCCATTTGACGGTATTTGATACGTTGATGATGATTATAGAATTGCCATTTAGAATATTGCACGATGCATGTACCAGATATGACTGTGAGGCATCCGATGGAGTGCAATAGCTTCTCTAATAATGTAATAAGTACTAGTAAGTATATTCTAACTCAATGATTGGACGCAGTATTCAATAATACCTAGTCATTATTAAAATATCGACAGTGACTTATTTATCCTTATATATGAACTAGCTATGTTAGGTACTGCGGTTAGTCGAGAAATAGGTAAATACCTAGGGACATAATACCGGTAGACAATTCCATACATTGTAGTATTCAGTTTGTCTATTAAATGCAACTAAACCACACCTTTTATCGCGAGTCTATGCATTATTTATCTGTTTCTTGAAAGTTATTTCAATGGCTTGTTTTATACTTATATAGATCCGAGGTATATCTTAGATCCAAACAAAAGCAATCGGTTGCCGATTAAATTATTAAACTTTCATTGTAAAATAACAACCACTAAATAGCTGACTGTAGCATAATAATATGCCACGGTACAAGACTTACGACGTAAAGAGCTGGCTGTATCATGACGTATATTACGTTACATGCAACATTACGCTACATGGAATCGAAGATAAGAGAGGAGTATTTTAGCGAGATTGGTTTTTTTCTCGTCCAGGGACTCCGAAAGGGTTTGTTACCCTGTATAAAGTAGAGTAAATATAACAGAGCCCGTAGTCTGTGTATTTGTTTTACTTTCGACTCGAGTATAGCACACGCAAACGCATTCGCAAAGCGAGAAATTTTGTACGAAATCCGGATAAGCGTCTCTAGCGGGAGATTTGGGAATTGTGTAATTGACAAAAAAATGACTCGCCTTGCGAATGCGTTTGCGTGTGCTACACTCGAGTCGAAAGTCAAAACAAATGCACAGACTACGGGCTCAGACTACCCTACCCACTGTTTATGTTTCGTACTCAACTCGTATTTGTGATTTATGCAAAGTACACTCAATAACTACCTAGAATAAAATAAGTGACAAATAAAGCAATTATAATTCCGCCAAAAAACTTGCCTAAAAAACAAATCAATTCAGCAAGTTTTTTCATGACATTTCAACTATTTATAAGCATTTATAAGTAGGTAACTAGTAGTCATTGATGTATGTTTTTATCGATGCTTTTTTGTTTTAGCTTTGTTTGGGCGAGGCAGACTGGCGGGCGTTGCGGACATGCAACCAGTTTTAGTTCGATGCGAGTGAGTTTACTACTTGCTCTTATCTTAAAAAATCTTTTTTTTATTTGTAATCCAACCTCGTTATGGAGCTGCTAATTACCTACTGCGTAAAAAGTGGTAGGTATGCACTTAAGGTTACCTATACTCGGCAACAAACTCTTTAAGATCCCGAGCTCCTTAGGATTGTCTAGAGTCTTTCTTCTCGAAAGTTAGTCTACTAAGACTAACTTTTTTATAATAGGTCTTGATTCTATTATTTTCGACGATAATGTACTCGTACTTGTCTTTACTCATTGATTTGTTTTTACATATTAAAATACATTGTAACTTTAGTACAAGTCCAACAAATTCGTGAACCCAAGATTTTTTTAACACGTTGTTTGAGTTTATTTTAAGCCACATTAGTGGTTTCAATCGAAATATTGTAGGTATTTATGTTAATAAATGATTCCCAATATACTCGTAGGTGCCAATGACAACCGCCAAAATCGAGTCTCAACAAGACTCACAAGATATTTGGTGTACTTATTGATTTCCATTCGATAACTTTTAGTAAGAGCTCTTAACTCGTCTCGCACTTTGTATGGCGGTGCTTGAGCCAGATGGCTTTTTTAATGTGATAGCTTAAGCCCTAGTAGACCATAATTGCCTGCGATAAGTGGCTTTGATATTTCTTCGTAGGGTTTCGTATGCACTTTAGCGAATCTGTGTTTTACAAAAATGCAATCAAGCTAGGTAGGTACTATTTACATAAATCTGCACAAAAATGTAGTCGTAAATTTTCCCAGTGTAAGTTATTTGTTAGAAATCCAGGTTTTATTTTCAGCTTATTCATTAAAAATAGCTTCTCACGAACGTAAGTGAAATGCTATAAAGTCATAGGATACTCGGCCATGTGCAATGTTTGTGATACAGATACAGTCAACATAATCATTTGATTAAACTATTTGGTACTTACCAAGGCACTGTTATTTATTACTCTGTGGTTTATAGAGCGTGTGACTTACTATGACTTTTTCGTATAAAGCAGATCTTTTCTATTGACTAGGTAAGCATAATTCTTATTGTGGCTAGGAAATGCTTTTACTTTATTCTCTCAAAATATCGCCTATGTTTTATAACAGAAAGGATATAAGGCGCGTAGACAGATAGAATGCTGAGCCGCTGGTGACTTTGAAGGTGGTGACTATTGGGAATGACCCGTCTTGAGTTTTTTTATGCATACGTGCGTTTGTGGGATAAAAACTACTGCACGTACATCCGAGTAAATATTGGGTAATTTGTATCAGACTTGACTTACCTACTAACTTTTGCCACTGACTGTTGTATTAGTAAGCTAAAACCTAGACTGTAATCCGACATTGATGCAACTTGAACGCATGTTATAAACGCTGTTAGTCCTACGCCTTATGATCTATGTGCCATCGTGTGGCCGATTTATGGTGGTTCATAGGTGAGTGATCTAAGCACCTAATAGTAGACTAGGTCTCTGATAAACGAGTAAATATTGGGTATTAATTTGCATCAGATTTGACTTACCTACTAACTTTTGCCACTGACTGTTGTATTAGTAAGCTAAAACCTAGACTGTAATCCGACATTGATGCAACTTGAACGCATGTTACAAACGCTGTTAGTGCTACGCCTTATGATCTATGTGCCATCGTGTGGCCGATTTATGGTGGTTCATAGGTGAGTGATCTAAGCACCTAATAGTAGACTAGGTCTCTGATAAACGAGTAAATATTGGGTATTAATTTGCATCAGATTTGACTTACCTACTAACTTTTGCCACTGACTGTTGTATTAGTAAGCTAAAACCTAGACTGTAATCCGACATTGATGCAACTTGAACGCATGTTACAAACGCTGTTAGTGCTACGCCTTATGATCTATGTGCCATCGTGTGGCCGATTTATGGTGGTTCATAGGTGAGTGATCTAAGCACCTAATAGTAGACTAGGTCTCTGATAAACGAGTAAATATTGGGTATTAATTTGCATCAGATTTGACTTACCTACTAACTTTTGCCACTGACTGTTGTATTAGTAAGCTAAAACCTAGACTGTAATCCGACATTGATGCAACTTGAACGCATGTTACAAACGCTGTTAGTGCTACGCCTTATGATCTATGTGCTATCGTGTGGCCGATTTATGGTGGTTCATAGGTGAGTGATCTAAGCACCTAATAGTAGACTAGGTCTCTGATAAATGATTCACGCCAATAACTTGTGACGCTGATTTACTAGCTGTTGTGTGTGAGTATCGAATTGTGAGGTTACACTTTCATAAAAACCGTACGTTTTAAATTTATTTTGGGTCTTATTTACCTACAAACATGTGATGGTTCGCGTTAATTGATTTATGAGTGATTTAAGTGAGCAATTTTTTAAGTAATTTTACAACCACAGTATGTAAGACACTGTCGTAAATTATGCTAGTTTAATAACACAAAGAAACTGCGAAGTACTAAACTAAACAATGAGAAGATAATCAGTTAATCCCGATATGATATTTCCTTATACCACAAAAAGAGACCTAAGTTTTTCTTACAGTAAATTAAATCGACCCGGAGATTGATTCATTATAGAATAGTTTGGACAAGCGCTTATTCTGCTCATCTCGTAAAAAACCAGGAAGTGTAGAGTCGCAAAAATTATGTATTCATATTATTTCATATTAGGTAGTGTACGTTTCAAGGATGCGCATATTATTATGATTAAATCGCACTGTTTTACTCAGGTAATGCAACAAAAAACAGTTCGAGACTACGTCAAATGTTTCACTTCTAGATCATAATTTGCAAGATGAGATATATTCTTCTTTATGTTACATAGGGTATGTGAAGGGTAACTATATAGAACTGTATATTATGCCAATTGCACATATGCAACATCATCGCGTCTGTCGATGGTCCGGGACAGTCAGACAGGCATGACAAGACTTCATTTGTTTGAAGTCTTAAAAATATTATGATGATTTTTTTATATTCCAAATAATAAAAATTATTATCGTTTATCTCTGACATCTAAAGTAACAAAGACTCGAACCAAATTCTTTCAAGGGTGACAAGCACGTCCAAAATGTATGGTTGCCAGTGTTGCCACATGCTTATTTTGTACACAGCAGGTAGTAAATAAGTATTGCTATTGAATTAAACATTAAATTCAAATATTGTTTCTGAATTTGTCGATTTGTGCAACGTTGGAGTGTAATTGTGTGGTCTCACGCGATTCGCAACATGCGTCGAGACAAGACCCCTATTATTCTCACCCACCCGAGGCTAGCATGCCCTATCACTAGAGGTACTATCAATTTACTTTTATGAGAGCTTAATAGTGTAGTTTTTGAAACTGCTAATACTAAGCTGTGTAAAATTTTTATGTGGAGTAATCTAGGTATTTCGTGACTTTCAGAAATCCACTAGTAAAGTACAAATAAGGGTCAGGAACGAAACACACGATCGTATTTTAGTAAATCGATTAACAAACATGCCTAAGTTTCTAAAGTATCTAACAAAGTAATTAGAACGAGCATCCATCAATCCTAACCGGCGATCAACCCGTCATGCAGGAGATGTAATCACTGATTATGCTAAACATCTGCCTATTGTCTAAAATAACTGTGGCGGAATTGTGTGAACACCAATGCCATTATCAGCTGAACATGTCTGACCTTGAATACTTAAAATGCTTTGTTCTTTTACAACGAGGTGTATAATTTGGTTTTGATATAACCATACAGGGTATCAACAAGACTGTGCAACTATAGCTCAATGTCGTTCCACAGATTTTTAACCATTTATATTTGTTGTGCTATTTCTAGCTAAAAATGCTGTCAGCAAAATCGTTCTAAAGTTTGTTATTCTCATAAGAACACAGTTGACTTATAATGAGATTACATCTTAGTAAAGTACTTAATTATGTGGGTAACAACTATGTAGTCACGAAGCATGCAAATAATAATGGTCAGGCCCAAATCAAAGTCATACTGTTATTATTTTATCAACTATGCAAATCGACACATTGCAGTGCCCAACAGGGTGCATGGTGCATATACAAAAAGTACCTTAGAAAATTGTATTACCTACATGTCAGTAATTAATAAATTAACATGAATATGAAGATACAATAGAAAAAATACTTTAGGAATATCTGTAGTCTACAGTCTAGTGTACTTGAGTGCTCTAGACTTATAATATAGGTTAAGTGGTACACGAGTAAGTAAAAGCTCACGTATATGTTCAGTAAAAACCTCTTGAACTGAATATTAAATTAAGATCATAAAGTTATTATTGAGTAATAAAATAAAGTTAGTTATTATTGAGTATAAAATAAAGTTTAAATGCCATAGACCTGACACTATCGAGCTAATTTATTTTACCCGACTGCCGACTCTGCCGAGGGTATGTTTATTACCTATTGCTTGTATTTTAAATGTAAGTATAAGTAATTTGTAAGTACACTAAATATTTATAAGAGTGGATATTTTCAAAGGGCTTAGGGCTTATTGGTATGTTTAGTTTCAAATAAAAATCTCTGAAAATATGAAAAGTAAAGTTTTGCAGAAGCTTTTATTAACTTGTAATTACAAAATAGTTCACCCTATATCATTTTTATAGGCTATTTTGCTACTCAGCGTGTGCTACCGTGTTTACTAACACTGTCTGAATGCGAATATATTTTTTACCTACCATCGACATATTAATCGTATGCCATTCAAGGCATAAACAGCTTTACCGGTTGTAAGGCACCTGTCACATGGCTTAAAGATAACGAGTTCATATGGAATGCTCCTCGTTCGAACATTCAATCGTGTGCAGTGCTGCACGAATTAGAGGCTCCAACAGCAAAGCTCCGAAGAGACACACTGACGTTTGTCGCGACTTTCTTTGAACATTTTAGTAGAGTTCATCTTTAGCTGGTTAGAATCAATAATTTCAGTGAATTTTTATCGAAAGCACAAGTTAGGGTTAGTTTTTTTTTTTTAAATTTATTTGTGTAGACAAGCAGTACCTCAATACATATAAATAAAGTGGTTTCTTAAAGACTAATTTATTAATTGTGGCACCAACACCGTTTACCAAGTTAGGGTTAGTTAACGGATTTATACCAACGATCTAAAATAAAATGTTCGTCTTCCAAAGGTCTTGTCTAGTCTCAGCCAATGGAATCAATACGTTTTGTAAAACTATCATAACATTGATTGCATACACGTTCTAACGCGTTGAACTAAGCTACTTGATTGTCACTTCCTGTATTTTATTACGTTTACTGTTCGGATAAACTATCATTTATCAGCGGGCTACTTCCCAAGAGATCCCTAAACTACTTTTTGACTGGTGCATTTACACCCAAAATAAGATATACTTACCACGATGAGCGAGGACAACGAGATCTCACCTAAAAGGTTTTGGTAAACTTTTTGATACTACATACCTATAGGAACCTTTAAAAAATAATGTAACTTAACCCTACCCTGTATTAGGTACTTATTTTAGAGTTTTTATGATACAAAACCGCGTAAGATTTTTCATATACCAAGAACCTGTTGAACAGCGTAAAACTGATGAGCTTTACGAAACATATGAAATTTAAGAATGCATATAAAAAGTTGACGAGGCTCTTGAGCGTAAGCCTTTTTCAAAGTTCCTGTAGGTACATTTAATGTAGCTACCTACTAACTACAATATATTTATTACGGTTGCGACAGTCTAATCAACTCAACGTGGTAATAATAGAACTGGGTTAAGATAGATAAGGATTGTGGGGGGTACGACGGCAGGCAACCTTCTCGAGCGCCTGTTGAACTGTTGATCTCTCGGGATACTCGGGCGGGCGCTTCGGCGTCCTAGTGCCTTAGGGGCAACCTTGGTGGCTTATCCCGAGCGAGCGGCAGTTCAACAGGACGGTGTACCCTGTTACGTCCGAGACTAGTCCGCAGATTGTCTATTAACCCACATAGTCAATTTGTGGATTACTCTCGGATAACCAATAGCCTGTCAGGGAGGAGGCTTCTCCGCGCGTCCCTTTGATGAGCAGAGGGCGCAGTGGATGAAGTGGGGCGTGCTCGGCGTGCACTCACACTGCCACCGAGTAGACACTGGAGATGGGATCTCCTTTGTCAGCGCCCAGAGCTCGGAAACCCGCGTGCTTAGGCATGCGGGACTGAGGGCCTTGGCTTAGCCGCCCGGGCTGCGAGGAAGAAAACCTCTCTAAAAAATTACCCGCGGTGGAACACCGGGGGCGATGGGACGGTTGTTTTGTAGCCCTCAATGCATTACTCCGTCTTCGCAGCCCCCGTGTCACAGGAGAGCGATGGGGCGGTTGGTGCATGGGATGTACCTCCGCCTCCGCAGCTCTTCAGAGGCCGCAGGGCGCTATCGGTGGGACTGATGCGCCCGGGATGGAGGCGGCGGGGGGTTGCTGTTTACAGTGGCCCTGCGCTGCCTGCCCCGAGAGGGGGCGAGTGGTAGCTCCTGCCATACAGGAGCCTTTTCGGGTCTGCGATCGGCCGGAGTTCGGGCTCCGGTCGGTCAGTATGCAGATCTCGGGAGGGCGGCGACACTTGGTGGCAGGTGTCGCCGTGAGCACGGGGGTGTCAATGGATGGCATTCCCGGGATGTGCTCAGGCAAACTGCGAGGGGGGCACCGGCGTTGGTCTTTAGAGGTCCCGGAGCCCCCTGACAGGCAGAGAGGCCGGCCACCGGGGTGGTTTAGTGGGTCGGTTCGCCATCCCCACACTACCTTGCCGCATCCCTGAAATGCGGTATTGGTGTCTGTGTGCAGATTCCCCCCGTCAACAAAAAAAAAAAAAAAAAAAAAGATAAGGATTGTGGGGGGTACGATGGCAGGCAACCTTCTCGAGCGCCTGTTGAACTGTTGATCTCTCGGGATACTCGGGCGGGCGCTTCGGCGTCCTAGTGCCTTAGGGGCAACCTTGGTGGCTTATCCCGAGCGAGCGGCAGTTCAACAGGACGGTGTACCCTGTTACGTCCGAGACTAGTCCGCAGATTGTCTATTAACCCACATAGTCAGTTTGTGGATTACTCTCGGATAACCAATAGCCTGTCAGGGAGGAGGCTTCTCCGCGCGTCCCTTTGGTGAGCAGAGGGCGCAGTGGATGAAGTGGGGCGTGCTCGGCGTGCACTCACACTGCCACCGAGTAGACACTGGAGATGAGATCTCCTTTGTCAGCGCCCAGAGCTCGGGAACCCGCGTGCTTAGGCATGCGGGACTGAGGGCCTTGGCTTAGCCGCCCGGGCTGCGAGGAAGAAAACCTCTCTAAAAAATTACCCGCGGTGGAACACCGGGGGCGATGGGACGGTTGTTTTGTAGCCCTCAATGCATTACTCCGTCTCCGCAGCCCCCGTGTCACAGGAGAGCGATGGGGCGGTTGGTGCATGGGATGTACCTCCGCCTCCGCAGCTCTTCAGAGGCCGCAGGGCGCTATCAGTGGGACTGATGCGCCCGGGATGGAGGCGGCGGGGGGTTGCTGTTTACAGTGGCCCTGCGCTGCCTGCCCCGAGAGGGGGCGAGTGGTAGCTCCTGCCATACAGGAGCCTTTTCGGGTCTACGATCGGCCGGAGTTCGGGCTCCGGTCGGTCAGTTTGCAGATCTTGGGAGGGCGGCGACACTTGGTGGCAGGTGTCGCCGTGAGCACGGGGGTGTCAATGGATGGCATTCCCGGGATGTGCTCAGGCAAACTGCGAGGGGGGCACCGGCGTTGGTCTTTAGAGGTCCCGGAGCCCCCTGACAGGCAGAGAGGCCGGCCACCGGGGTGGTTTAGTGGGTCGGTTCGCCATCCCCACACTACCTTGCCGCATCCCTGAAATGCGGTATTGGTGTCTGTGTGCAGATTCCCCCCGTCAACAAAAAAAAAAAAAAAAAGATAAGGATTGTGGAAAAGCTTGTTGAATGCTAATGAAACCCGCATTATAAAACAATACTGCAATCAACTTCGGTTTTATTCTTTGGCGACCTCGATGGTTCAACTGGCAACGTACTGAAAAGCTGGTTTTTTCCCGCAGCAGACGAAACTTTTTAATCTTTTCTCGCACCCTATTTGTGTCTAAATGCTTCCGTATTTGTCGTGAGAAACCACGGCAAATCCAGTTCCTGTTTTAACGTAGTAAATTTCCACCAAGAACATGGTTTTACATAATCGGTATATTGTCGGTCCATTGCTGGATGTAGGACTCTACCAAGACGCGCACGTAGCCCGAGTTCGGATGTTCTCATCCAGTATTTGCCAGCTACACTTACACTTACTTAAAGAACAAGATTCATCATCATATCAGCCTGCAGAAGTCCCTGCAGATAGGGAATGAACAAAATCGACCATTTTCTATCGATTGACGGCAGCCGGGTGTGATTCACGCTATGAAGTAATAGACCCCGAATTGTAATTAGTGTTGTAAAACCGAACGAGTGTCAAAACGCAACCACCCGCATTACAAAGCACATATTCAAAGTTATTTCGGTGTGAGTTTGTTTTGAGCAAACATCCGGCACCCTACACCGTGTTTTATTAAGTGCACATTGTTAAACTGCTGTTTAAAATTAAATGCCACCGTTCAGACTTGTGGTCATGGCATAGGGGCTTAAATAAGGCTAAATAAAATCCAAACAATGTTCACTCTCTACCAACTTCAGATTCTACTTCTTACTCTTCTTTAGAATCGTAAGAAAATAACAGTAACATGTTTGTATGTTGTTTTTCATGCTTTCTTTAAAGCTAGTGTATCTTTAGGTAGTGTGTTGTAGATAAAGAACCATCAGTGTGAGAAAAAAAAAATCGGCTGCTCCCATAAATTTTTACCAAGCATTCTGTACATAATGGTCGATTTTCTTCTCGATGTAATAATATATTGATATAGGAAGCAGTTTTTTTATTGCACCTTGTATAGACATAACAAAATGGCAGTTCATGCACGTGGCGCCAACAGACTGATTGGTTATAATACCCTTTATCTTACTTTACAATTTACTATCACAGTCATGCGAATAATAAAACAAATTCCGTTAATAAATATGTTCAGTGCACAATCGCGACTGCAATCGCTCTTTGTTCCATTAAAATGCCTATTTAATTTCAGTACATGCTTACTAACGATAAATTCGAAACTGAGAACTGTTTCATATTATTTTCCTAAAAGGACGTAGTCAGGTTGTTAAGGGGTAATCATTTATTACTCGTATTTATATCTAAAGCACTTAAACAGCCCCCTTATCGCAGGCTCGGAACTGCGTTGGCTGCCCAGCATAATGTCAAGTGACGTGGCTACAGATATACGAAAACAAGAAACTTTTGACAGCAAAAAACGCGCTGAAACGCGCTAATGTCACTATTTAGTCACAGAATACCAATGATTAACAGTTCAGAAAACCTGCTAGACTTATTAATTTCCCGTGACACTACAGCGTCGTAGTACCGTTATTACTATAGGATTTTTTCTTTCCCGTGACGCAACCGATAGTGTCACGGGTGCTCATTTGAACCAAACGGGGTTCCATTTGGGAGCTGGTGTTTGTATATTTATTTGATTATGGTAAAATATACTGGCTACGTTTCTGTGCTAGCTTATCATGTATTGGACAACATGACACCCAGTGCGAACGTACTCCGCGATAAATATACTAATGTTTCACTGCTGAGTTTATGTAAATTTATTTTATTATGGGATTAACATACAGTATAGAGTCGTATAATATTCTGATGATGCAATTATTCATAAGTGATAACGATACAAACAAAGAATGGATTGATGTGAACATATTTTATGGTGAAACACACGGAAAAGACTTATATCGATTGTAGCTAAAATCAACAAGTATCAGACAAAAATTGGCTTTATAAGCATTACTAGTTTAGATTTTCTTGTAAAAATTATTGTAGGTAGGTATGCTACAAGCTACAATTTTAATAATTTCTAATATCTTGACAACGAAATAGACTTCAGAATTGTATTGCCTTTATTGTTATTCCAAAAAACATGCTAAAGTTTCATTCAATAGACTCTACCTAAGCTCTTTTCGGTCCTAGTCCGTGGTCTACCTACATCTGGCTATATACCAGGGGCAACTTTTTCTTTACGCAAACTTCAATATTATTGGGTTTTAATCGCCAGCACTATCTTCAGCTTTATAGTAGTTTGCTTACCAATAATACCCTAGGTGTAAAGGACAGTCGTTAAATCGTAAAGGATATGCAATGTAAACAAATATACATTGCTGTGCTTCATACTCACCTACCTGTTTATATGTGCAGCTAATAGGTCTAGAACGAGTTTTGAGCAAAGCTCACAACACTTGTAAAACCCGTCCAAATACGTTCGATGTGATATTTGTGTAGTACCTGTCGTGTGTTTACTGTGTAATGTATAAGGTGACTTGCTGGTGAGCACCAATCTTCATCACAAAACATTGCTTTGTAAACGGGGTAGATATAGATGTCTTAAAACAGCAAGAGTTAAATTTTTTGTCGGTTTGAAAAAGCGTTCTGCTAGGACATTGTGCCGATAGCAATACCGATAGCATTGAGAGACTAATTGTAACAGGCAAACTAGAGGGCAAAAGACCGAGAGGGCGCAGTCCTAAGCGTTGGTCGGACCAAGTGTCAGACAACTGGAGATGCTGGTGCACCAAGCACGTCATCAAGCCACCGACCGCTCCTAATGGAGAGCCGCTATCCACAGGACCTTGGAGTCACGATCCTCAACAATGAGGAACCGATTATGGAGGAGGAGGACATTGTGCTAACTGCTAAGATTACAAAGTTCACATATGACTCACGTTACCGTTCTTGCAAATCTCGCACTAGGCTCTCTGCCATGCGATGTTCCGGGATCATAAACCGGCCTTTGATTTCGGTATCACCGTAGAATACTAACATGATACCGGTGCAGCTATAAGCCAACACGAGGATGCACATAAAATATTTTATCGATGTAATGATAATTAAGGAAGGTATCTTTACGGTGGTCTTCATTTACAGGCGGCCACGACTATGTAATATGTAAGGAAGATTTGATTTTTAACTCCCAGATTTTGCTGCTGTTCTAAAACTTTTAAATGACGGTCACTTGTTTTATGAAAATTCTAAATTTTCGAAGTGAACATGCTAGCGGAGTTCAGAACTTCAGACGTCATTTTTGCAATATTCGGCAAATATACAATGTTTTTAAATCAATAAGTTAAAAACAGACGCTCGTAACGAATTGTCACCGAGTGGTTGATTCCACATCGCGTTTAATTGACGTCGAGGAGCTTTACGTCGAGTTCTGTCTATGCAGATAAATTTTTTGTGTGGTACACTCAAACTATCTCTTTTTACAGTTTTAAATTATTTAGGTAATGTTAAAATTGTTTAAATGATTCCCAAAGTTTTGAATTCCACTTCCATTTTCCAGCAGATATAGTAGGTAAGGACTAGGAACTCAGTTTTTCTCCTAGTATGGTTCCTTCATCTTTGTTAATAATTTAGTAAGTTAGTAATGCATCGTTGAGTTTCTTTATAAAGATATCAAGATGGTAGAGCAATCGTGTCTAATTTAATCTCACGACATATCTCTGTACTTACCTTACCTAGATACTCGTACCAATGTGATATTGTATGCATGCATAGTGTAGTTTTAATACAATTATGGCGCAATAAGGAAACATCTTGAGCATCTATGTGGAATTGTGGATATTCTATGGTTATTATGAGCAATAAAGACTTGGAAGACGTATTTTTCTAATTAACTTTGTAATCGGGCGCGAATGCACGACACAGTAATACAAAACTTGTCATGTCTTTAAACTCCATCGTAACTCAACAAAGAGGAAAAGTGAATCCAGACCACATATAAAGTTAAATTACCATATAGAAGGCCAAACTTTTTCTCTCCAACTTATTCCCAAAACATAAGCGCGTCTTGGTTATGGTATATACGTACTTTGACTCATTTATAACATCACATGTCATGTTTATGAAATATATGCTTACCGCTTAGTCCGTAGCCCCGCTATCGAAACATGCCTACTTATTCATCAATCCCTGCGTGTTGTAACAGAAGCCTAGTTCGAGTGAGAGGCATTGCCCAAGCGCTGCCGAGTTGCCAACTAGGAAGTGATGGTTACGGTGGAGTAATTGACCTTGAGCGCCTGTTGCTTACTAATCCTAATGCTCGACTTAACTTCGCCGCAGTTGGAACATTTGGCAATTCGATACAGTCATCAGTATGCATGAATGTTACATGTCGGGAGACATTTTTCGTGGAACGATTAGGTAAAGCTACGCAATAGCGAATCAAGATTTGCCGTATCTTCTAAAATCTATGATAACTATGAGTCGCGTGATGAATCCCATACATTTGTTACGTTCTGTGCTTATTCTTTATGGCAACTGTAGAGGGACTGGTGTGTGGTCTTTCCCAGCAGCGCCACAGGTTAGTTTTTTACTAATACAGGCTCTAAAAGCTTTGAAATAGTGAAACATAGCGCAAATGTGGCGTACTGTACCTAATGTCTAACGACTAGTGTCGTTTAAACTATGCTTCTGACTGCAACATCGTAGATCATGTTACCGAGTAAAGTACACAGCTGAACAACTCTTGCGCAATGTTACAAATTATTTGCGTTACAAAGCTCGGACATGCGAATTACGACAGGCGTACCTTGTAAAGTGGGTAGTGTAGATCCTGCTGGAAATGGATTGGACAGGATTTATTAGATCAGTTTTAATTAATAGTTTAAAACGGCTGTATAATTTTCATACAACTTGCAAAAAAATTACGCTTGAGTCCGGATCAGTGCTTGAGGAGTAAATGCGATGGACGTAAGCTTAATCCACCAAAAGTTTATAGACGCAAATGACAATACAAGACCCAAAAAGTTGACACAACTCCTCATCATAAACCATCTAAACTATAAAACGTTTATTTCGAATTGAAATTAAAAACTTGTAATACTAAAAATAACCTCGTGTTAGGCTTAAAAAAATATTCAATATACTTACTTATAAATAATAATAAATAAATAAATATTCTTGGACTTATCAGTTCTGTGTTTCATGAACACAACGATGGTGTAGGTGCTTATTCTTATGCAACCGGTTTGTCGTTGGTCTCTGAAAGTGAAAAATGACCACATAAAAAAGCTAAATAAACATAAAAAGAAACCATTTTGCTTTACTCATTTGAGGCAATTTAATGGATCCTTAAATGGCTTTTGAAAGCGAAAATTAAATAAAGAATTTGAGGTATTACAATAAAGCTCACTGGAATCTCATTAGAGTGGGTCGCAACTCGCACAGTGGATAGAGGGAGCATTCTCGTAGAAACCAGGTTTGACGGCAAACAGTGTACTAGGTAGGTACCTAGTACACTGTTTGCCGTCAAACCTGGTTTCGAGATGGTATAGAGTAGGTAGTGTAGGTACACTACCTACTCTATACATATCTAGTAGTCAAAGTTAGGTAAGATATTTTGAAAATAAGGATTGTTTCTGTCTGCTTCTAGGAAGTGTTTTTGGTTATATTAGGTACTTAAGTTCTGAAAAACCTATTGGTCTATAAGTATTGTTTAGTTCTTTAGAAACCAGAATAATAAGTTGGTGATCCGTCAAGCTGTTTGGTGTGTGAACTTGCCCATGCTGTGCCCATACAAACACTCACTAATTGGGCTTCCTGCCTTATTCTAAATAATCCCAATTAATAAAAATACAGGCTAATAATATGATTCTTAATTAATTCCCAGTTCTCGGAAAAACTGGTGTTTTGAAAACAATGCTGTTATTTGATAATTAAGTACATAAAGTAGATCTTGAAAACAGAACTTACTATTGAATTTTATTGACGCTTGATAACACCCTTGGCAGAACCATACCACCACATAGGAAACCGAGCCCCATCCATTTAGGTACCTATTATACAATATATACATGTCCAAACTCCATGTCAATTTTCATATTCAGTTTTTTTCCGGGTATCATGTCTATCCCAATACCTACTTACCTATATTATACCCAAGGGTATGGCGTGTTTGTTATCTAGAGAGGAGTTTATGATTTTATAAAATAAAACATCGCTTCACATCAAATGAGATTGTGGTCAAACGTTTGCCTATCATATTATGTGAAAAAAAACTGTAGGTAGGTACTACGTAAATACTGTTTAGTAAGTACTAGATGGACAAGCAATTCTTAGCACCCAAAGAAACAAGGGTTTGATACAATAATTCATAGTAGATTAGCATATATTTTGTAAGGGGTAGAGTAATACATACACAAGAATGATGACCGGATGAAATATTTGAACTAGCAGACAAGACCTGGGCAGAGAAAGCTAAGGAAAGGATAAAATGGAGATTATTGGAAAAGGCCTATTACAAGGTTTAAGTTCAGTATTTTGTAAGAATAAGAACTAAGGATTTATTATTATTTATTTATATTATTATGTTTGTAAGGTGCAGATAAGTTGGGAAGTTATTCCTGATTTCATCGAATTTCTATTTTGGGGTTTATTGGAAAAAAAAATCTCTTAACGCGATATGTCAGGTACTAGGTACCCTTACTACGAATCACGAATTAGAATAACCATTGTTCAGCAGATCGACGTGGAACTAATACAAACGTTCATTTGTTTATTCCGGAATCGAACTCGCGCTCCAAGGTTCCCAACGTTTTGATTTATATAAATTAGATATAGGTACATACCTACTTAGCTATAGTTCATTTCAATGTGGTAGGTCATTGTGGGTGGGTCTCTTTATCAACATCAACGTGTTGGTATGACGAAATTAATTACTTAGTTTATGCCTACTGGAGCAGTCATGTTAGTTAGATTAATGTTATCAGCCTTCTGGCGCTTGTTTTGTGCCACATAATGTAACGGTCTTGTAACTCTTAAATAAACTCAACACAAAAAAAACACAAATTCCGGGCCCGCGGAAACCATAAATGCAAGTGACCCGGAATTTTTGATCTCGACTGTATTTGAGTATACCTACTGAGTACATTTTTCTGCTCCATAGCAATCTATGTAATGTAAATCACTATATTCAGAAATACAATATTCATTAAACAAACTAAGTATTTTTCCTACGTCAATTTTCACGATATGGCAAATGACTGGCTGTGATGCCCTGAAACACTACAGATTGCGTACCTACCGCCAATAAATACGTTTATTTCATTAGATGGTCAACCACAGTGTCGATGTTACACAAAATATTTTCCATTCGTTAGCAATGCTGTCGACTACCGAGGACAAAACTGTCGCTCTTGCAAAACGGCCCTAAATTTCCATTGATGTAAGCCAAACTTTGTGTAATTTCAGTCAAGGCAAATCCCTTGCCCAATAGAATTCTATGAATATATTAGATGTAATAGTTACATAGATAGGTATACCTACTGTGTAGGTATAGGTCGTTATGAGGATGTATGAGCAATAATGACATTTTAAGCCACTCTGACCTGGGATGACTAAGCGCGATCAAAACTGGTATACACGAAGATCCTCGTGTTGGAATAAGACAGTCTTATAAAGCTTATGTATGCGAGAGAATGAGATGTCTACATAGTGAGATATCCCTTCTCTTTTTAAGAGGGAAGTGTCGTACTATTATTTCTTCTGTGGTACTCTTGCATCGAAAGTAAAAGTAAACGCTACTTTGTCGTAGAGTTTATTACGAGTACACTAGGCCCTAGTTACCCCACATTAAAATGAGTGGTTTACTACCTTAACATTTAGAAGACGTTATTTTGAATCTTTATTTTTTTGTAAGAACTGCAACTCTACCTTTGTGGCTAGGCGATTGACCAAAATCAAAATCAAACACATCACATTTTATATCTCTAAGATTGTTTTAGCTATGAAAAAACTATACTCTCTGTGTTATAAGCCTATCATTGTAATTCTGCATCCGCATTTATTCAAAAACAAATAAATCGTTTAAAAAATAGCAGGCTTTGAGTAAAAATCGCAAAAGTCCAAGATACACAAAGTAAATTGGCAGAATATCTCCGCTCAACTTCTGGTGAACTCTAGCTAACCCTGCGGTGGGTGTGCATATTTTTAGCATTGGAATATGTTGTACATAATGCAGATAAACATACACAATGGTGCTGTCACTATTCAGAATATCCGGGTTGCTTTTTGATGTCATCACCTCTTATCAAAAGCTTTGTTACATCTAAGGCGATGATTTGACACCATCTATTGTAATAATTCGATAGGAAAGTAAAACAATAGTGAGATAAGACTTCTAAAGAGCTCGAGCATCCAAAGATGTGTGCTGTAACATAAGCATTACATAATACCAGTGATAACTTATCTTAGCACAGATCATATAATACTATACCCTATAGTGACTGATAGCTAACTATTGTTTTTTTAGGAAACCAAAGAAGGCTTTAGAATATATGCTCACTTGTTGATTCAAAGGCGGTTACAATTACAGGCAATTCAATGATTTTTCAGCCTTAACGTTAGCCAAATTATGTATAAAAAATAATCGGTAGAATAGACCAAAATAAAAACGTAAATTGTTATAAATGACCAGGATCTTTAAGGTACCTATTAGCTTTACATTAGAATGATTTACAATCGTCTATATTGTAATGTAACATTAAATTCACTGTTACAATGTTAGTTTAAAATGTAGGCGCCTAGTCTAAAAATAGAATACCTACTCTATTTGAACAGACAATCATGAATCAACATACCTAATTATCACCCAGACAGCTCAGACTGAACTGTGAATGCATTAGTACTCTGTACACAATATACTGCATAAATTAGTTGGTATACCTACATACCAGTAGTCACATTCTCATAACACGTCTTTGTGGTGAGAGAGTCCTTCAGAGACTTACTTCAGAGTCTTCACCATCTGATGAGATAGAAAATGCCGTGGTCAATACGGATTGTTCTACCTAGCTTCGCTAGAAATGCTCGTGGTACCCACTCGGTGAAGGGTTTTATGCAATATGCACCAAACGTTGAGCTTACCTTCCGTGGTACCTCTACCTATAATAATAATACGGTGAAGAGTTTTTTGCAATAGCGGTACCAAAGTATTGTACAACTTACCTTCCAATGAAAGCACTCGGTTTTAGACTTTAATATACGTCTAAAAGAGCATAGAGTAGCAGAACATGAAAAAGACCACCCAGAACAAACTTAGTTAGTAAGTTTAGAAAGTAGGTAGGTATACTTACTTAAGTACCTACTATGTGCAAAAATAAAATGTAACGCTGTGTCAAGATGAGACAGTATTTCATCCTTGATCCTTGGGTTAACATACAATATGTCTAATGTTAGTACCGAGCAAACTCGGTTCATCCTTATCAGCAGATATAGCCTCGACCTCTTCCCCTGCTTCTCACTCCGATACCAGCCCGAAATTAAGTCATAATCCGTTTGAAAATAACCCTTATTGCTGTAGCAGGAAGGTTGACCCGATTACACGATAAACTTGGAAGTTCTCTGTACCCCTATCCTGTTGGCATACAATGATATCGACTGTATGCAATGAGCCAGGGAAGGATAAATGTTGAGGATGTGGTAAAAGTAATCTAAGCACAGTTTTGTATTATTTGTATAGTTTGCGGTAAAGTATTATTCTAGATCCACCAGTACTACCCACCATAGTACTACAACGAGACAATACTGGGGTGATTACAACCAAATATACTTGCAAATATATTTTATTCATATTTCTATTACGGTTTCGTCCCAAAATTTGTTTCAATACAAACATGAAGTGAAATACTATCAGCGACAAAAGTGTCAAACTAATGAATACCTTTCTGCATATTTTGAATAAAGGTACTTATATGATAGATCACAGTATTTTTTCGGTTTATACTCAAAATTTATAAACATTGCTAACAGTCTAAACATTATCTGGAAAGCCTTATCCATACCAAACATTTTCATTAATCTATGTAGTGATGAAGTTATCATATCACTTGCCTGCCTACACAAATATACGAACGGTCTGGCTTAAAATATCAAGTAAATATAGTGAGTTCTGTCAAGGACCGATTTATAACACCTTGGATCATTTATAAGTAAATAATTGAATCACATTGTGGATGAAACGAGTATTTCCAGTATAGATAGTGCAGTCCATTATCCAGACTAAGATGGTGAAAAAAGTTATGGATACGGCATTACTTAGTTGTATCACAGATCATTAATACTATACGTTTAAGCTATTACTGAACACTGACATTCCAACTGACTAATGACCATCATAGTTATAAATATGCCAAAATATGGCTGTTTATTTATGGAACAGAAACAACTACATATCTCGTAAATATAGAATACTTACCCAACATAAAGTTTCCACAACACCCAAGACCCGAAACAAACATTTGCAGATTCCCGCTGCGGGAATAGAACTCACACCTCATGCGTTTTGCAAGTAAATAAGTTAGCAAATACAATAGGTCTACGATTTTGAACTTTACGCCGCCCCAGTCTTCCAAGAAAGCATGGCGGTGGTCGACGCTTCTCTTTTGTTTTTGTACGTGACTTGCGTTTTAGGTGCACGCAAATTGTCTAAAAATAGTCCATTTCCACTCCGCCAGAGATATTTCGAGCATAATAACACGACGCCGAGAAACCGCGAGATCTTTTGAAGGGTTGAATTGAAAAGAAACATTGTTTATTATTGGTTCAGCCGTGGCCAGAGCCTCGAGCGAGGAATAGAGTAGAGAGATGAACTTGACATTCATATAGAGACTTCTTTATTGCACTAAATGCATTGGATATAAAATGAATAGCTATGCAATGAAATATTCATCGTATTTATTAATTACATAGCATTCATGGTTTCAGTATTCAAGTTTTTATAGATGACCAGAACGTTTGCTACCGACTGCATTAGCATTGAAGGAATATGTTGGATTTATAAGTTGGTTTTGTATTGAAAATGAAATGAAATCATTAAATTAAAAGTAAGTAGGTACCTAAGTACTTAAATATAGTTAAAACACGCTTTTAATGAGAGTTTAATCATTATTGTGTGTGCATACGTTATTTACTAATGTTTAAATTTAAACAGCAAAATTGTTGATGACTTTTGACACCCTATCGTTTTAAATAGCCGAGGGGAGGCGCATCTAAATTGGCACGCCGCTAATAACGATGCGGGTGCTTCGTTTTTCCCGCAACTCCCCTCATTTAGAACGTTATTAGATTGTACAGTGCTCGGCAAGCATCTATGTTAAGTATGTTATATCGTATGATTCGATTTTAAAAGTTTATAGAAAAACCATACAAATTTCTATAAATCTCTATTTTTCGTACTTTGCTTTTATTTACGTAGGTTCTATCATGAGTTTGTTTTGAAGATTTTGTATTAGTGCCATTTGAATAAAGAAATCCTATAAATATGTACTTCTTTATTATTTCTATCGGTTCAATAATCATGAAATAAGAACATGCATAGACACAATATATAATAAGTATACGTAGGTAGATTAGGTGGGTTACTCTCGACCACAGTTCCAATCCGGATTCACGGAATTTGACAGATCTCGTGTCATTTTGTACTGAAAAATTACAGGACTTCTGTCAAAATCTATGGATCCGGATTGGAACTATGTTCGAGAGTAACCCACCAGGTACTTGCCTATTAAGATACTAGAAGGTAATAAAAGATACAGTGAAGTGACGCGTACTGTAAAGGAACATTGGCACGAGAAATTACCATATTGATATTGGAGATAAGATTCGAGCGTAATTTAGAATACAAATTAGAACTCATTCATACGTTTCCTTGTAGAGTTTAATAAGATTATATTTCTCAACCAAAAAGATTTCCGATTTCTCGAGACCTAAAATTCGGAGTCATCTGTTAAATCAGAAATAGGTCTACTTTGTACCTACTCAATACTCTATAATATAACTAGCCGTCTCCCGCGGCGTTGCTCGCGTTCTGCCCGTTAGGGTGCGAATTTTCAAAATTCCTTTCTTAGTGCACCCCTATACTACATAAGGATACTACCCTCCAAATTTCATCCCTTTAGGACTTATGGTTTAGGCTGTGCGTTGATTCTAAGTCAGCTTTAAAAGAGTTTTATTGATGACTAGCCGTCTCCCGCGGCGTTGCTCGCGTTAGAGTGTGACTTTTCAAAATTCCTTTCTTAGTGCGCCCCTACACTATATAAGGAACCTACCCTCCAAATTTCATACCTCTAGGACTTATAATTTAGGCTGTGCGTTGATTCTATGTCAGCTTCAAAAGAGTTTTATATATATTGATGATGATGATGATGATGATGATGACTATGAGATAACATCAGATTCCTGCTACGAACTAGCTTACTACTCATATCTTTAACATAGATTAAAACCGACTAGTTAATTATACTCAATGGAATTCACGATTACGCACTAATTTGAGATAAAAATTACTTAATTAATTTAAATAAATGTTTTAAATTGAGGTTTTTAAAAGCAACATTCTTGTAAGCACTTCTTGTAGTAGTTTTCTTTGTGTGCGTAACAAAGTACGTAGTTTTTTTATAAATTTGTATATTAAAAAGTAAGAACTTATAAAAAAGAACTAAAAATTTATGTTTTGAAAAGCATAAATAATGAATAAAAATTCGATTCTATTTTAATTAACATAAGTAAGTATAAATTTTCAAGTATCAACGAAATTATTTGCTTTTAAAAATACACTAAGTACATCTACATTAATTTTTATAAAATAAAATGAATAATATATCCGAAATGAGAACCTCCTCCTTTTTTGAAGTTGGTTAAAAAGTGGATGAATAAAAACATATTCATCATCAAAAAATATACTTACTACTAGTATGAGTTTCTCTACTTCCACGGTTGGTTTGCTCTTGATGAAAAGATTGTTATCAATATGATTTAAGGGCTTAAGTTACAACAATGGCTGTAATATTTAACTATTTTACTGTTATGTAACACTATTTCATATGCCAGGCGTCATAGCTCAGTCGGTAATAGCTCTGCCTTCCGTGCTGTGGGTCGTGGGTTCGATTCCCATGTAGAAAATACATTTGTGGGTGACATACATACGATGTTTGTTCTAAGTTACTATGTATGTTACTATGTATTTACAACAATAAACTTGTATATAAGTATCATATCAGCAATCTAGTTCCCATAGTACAAGTATTAGTACATTAAATACTACCTACTTGTGTAATATGTAATACATACTGTTTTCTCACATTTATTCCCATTGAAGCGCTCGTGGCGTAGCTTGCTTAGCCAATCTTCACTAATTATACGAGTTAAGCAACGTTCGGTGCGGTCACTATTTGGAAGGGTGACCGTTAGTGACATTTACATCCGAGCGCTTCCGTGCTTCGGAGGGCACGTTAAACTGTCGGTCCCAGCTCTAGCAGTCTTTAAGCCACGACGGAGGCCTTAAGGCGGCCTAAAAATTCCGTCACCAGAGTTGGCCACTAACTCATACGAGCTTGCTGGCTATTCCCATTGAGTACCTACTTATTGCAACATCATATGGTTATACGTGTACTTTACATTTTATAGCCAAGGGTAGCTTAACCACCCTATAGTGTGAACTTATTCTGGACATGGGAAAAAAGATGCGGGCGTGGAACACTATATATTTTTTGTAATCAGTCTGTATATTCTACGCTAAAATGAACTTTATTTTGTAGGATGTAAAAGTGGATTTCGGATTATAAGGTTGAAATTAAATTTTGGCAATCTGCTCCTAATGGAGAAATCAAAACAGGGAAGATTGATGCCATGGGAACGAAACGTGGGATTTTGATATCTTTTTGTTATTGTTCACTAATGGCTAATCAAATTGAATACGTGCTGTTCTTGTACCTATTTAAATAGGGAATAAACGAAGTAACTTTTTAGCCACGATCCGGAAGAAGTGGGAATGACCCCATAAACGATGGCTTGACAACATTGATCCCGGGAAGCCGGTAGATGATGAAGAAGGCGGATTTCTACTGACTGATAAATAAAACTTAATTATTGATCGTTGTGTTGGGCTAACTAGCGATCAACCATCCACTACTCTTATATACCTATATAAAATTAAATAAGATAAATAAAAACTAGTTCTATGAACAATACGATTTTCTTTTGTCATAGTCGTGAGCCTTTACGATTGAGCGTTTTTACACAGCAACGACACGACATCTGCACGGTATACGATACTGTGTGGAGCTAAGGCCATGCTTTTATAGTATATACTAGACAGATAAACAAAAATTTCGACCAAAGAACAGTGTATCCGCATGCTTAGTGTGTTTTTTTTACGTAAAGTTCACGTAAACTAATACTTTTGTATAGAGATTGAATTGAGCGCCCCTAGCGGGGAGTTTACGAAACTGATGATTCTCCATAAAAAATATAGTTTACGTAACTTTGGTGTAAATGTCAAACATACACACTAACTAAAGGTGGGTCCACATCTGATCTTTTGTCCGTACCGTAGCTCCGTATCGTATCAGCGTCGCGATCAAAGAACGCCAGTTTGGACGCCGCCGTACCACCGTACCGTAACCGAACGGGCATCCAAACTAGCGTTCTTTGACCGCGACGCTGATACGATACGGAGCTACGGACGGACAAAAGATCAGATGTGGACCCACCTTAGGCATTCCGGTACAATCGTACTAATAATGGCAGGTAAGCTTTCACACCACCGTGTCGGCTACATTATGTTCGAGCACCTGATATGACATAACTATATCGGTGTCGTGTCAGTGTGCAAACGCATATTCTTGTTGATCTGACCACATACTCTAGGAAAATAAAAGACTATACAGACACCATGCGAAGTAATAAATAATCAATGGAAGCAATAGATTGTAATCAAGTTCATAGTAACATGTTTAATTTATTTCACTCACGTCTTAGACTTCATTCACATGTAAAGCGGAGTCTGGTTTATCTACTTCTCTGGCACAAAGCCAGTCCCAAAAGTACTTACTAAGTACTACCATGGCTATCCTCTAAACATCACTAATAATACTAATAATATTATTATTATTAGTGATGTTTAGAGGATACATCACTATACATGTACCTACATAACAATTTCAGATGAGAATATTTTCTTGTTTCATACTTTTTCGAGCGTGTTTTTCAGTAGTCGCGTTTTCGTTTTTGAGCTTTGTTTTTCTTGGTTATTTTGTTAGCTCATTACTTCGCTCTGCTTCGTGTCGGTAAGTATCTTTCCTACTACATACCTGCTTTAAATGTAAGCTTGCAGTGTTTTGCACTTCTGTTGTATTCAGTGGTTATTAAAGAGGAATCCAGCACTGCAATTAAAGAGATCCCATGATCGCTTCACTGCCGAGTTTTGATGTTTTTCTTTTGCAAACTAGTGATGGCCCACGGCTTATTACAAATCAAAACAAAGGTCAGTGTTCAGTTTATGAAGTAAGTTGGGACCTCAACCTATAAGATCGAGAAGTAGGCAGAACCATGCTCTACATTTGAAAATAATAACTACCTTCTAAGTAGATGTTTTAGCACTGTAATTTCCAGTTTGGAATAAGTATATTTATTACCTATGCTTTCAACTAAAGAAACAAAGACAAGTCTAAAATGATCCACGGTGCAAAATTTATAGACAAAGTAGACATTATAGATATACATAGACATTAGGCAAAGTAGATAGGTATAGACACTATAGACAAGTATATTATTCAGACACCTACCAAACAGGAGCTATTTTATCTACTTATAGGAATAAACAGAGGCTGCTAATACAAACAAACAAACCCCTTCTAATTTCCAGCACGTGTATAGTTAAAGGTACAAGAGCAATGTGGACAAAGCATTATTAATTGCGGTTTACGGAAGTAATCTTACGTTACGTGAACTCAATGCGTGTGCTGGTTGATTTGAACGCAGATTAACTAAAAGTACCTGATACAGTCAATGATGAAAATATCTAAGTAGGTACTCAAACAAAAAAATCAATTAAAAGACACATCTTAAAAACTAAAGTTGTTATTTTCTAAGTGGATTGACGAGGATGAAGGGGAAGTTTGAAAATTGCCTCTTCTTAATTAGTTTGGCTGTTTGTTATTTTTCTAAAAACATTTTCTACCTTATTGTCTTTTTCATAATGAACACCTAAAGAAAAATAAAATTTCATCGAAAATTTAAAAAATAAGAGGGGGTCTACTGACGTAATGGTGGCGATTGCGTTGTTACAGCAAACTAAAATTACGGGAAAATATACAGATCATAAACATATAACACAATAAATATATGTAATATAAATTTATGTTTAAGTTAAGGATGAAATAAGCATAGCACCCCCTCAATGAAAATCTTACTGATAATTGAAATTATAATTTTTATATTCAGCTTCTATATTCCACATCAATTATGGTGCTGATGAGCACACAGCGCAGTGAGCTGCAAATAATGTCAAAATGACATTATTTGAGTAAAAAAGGATTATTTAGGATTGTTATTCATAAGACTTACAATTTAGTTGACATTCAACAGAATCAGTACCAATACCTGATTTACGTCACAATCGTGATATCAATAATTACGTCAAGTGTTACGAATCGTGTTTCAGTCACGGAATATGACGTGGCGTTATTTAATACAATTGCGAAAAGTACTTAGTTGGTACTTTGATTTAGTTATTGTTCTTGTGTAATATTATACCCGTGAGCTGTATTTATAAAAATACTGCACAAATAGAAGAAAATTATCGTGTGGTTTCAGTTTATTTCAGCGATGCAGAATAAAGGGCATGCTTTCGATTGGTACTGATTTGGATCAGTTCAGCTATCTATAAATCGTTTGCAACGGTTTGTAGATAGCTCCACTTTTTCATGTGTATTTTGTAAATATTGTAAACACTCTATTAGTTTTAATTTTCTTTGTGTATAAAATATATCTATCCAAATAAAGGCGAAAATCATCAGTTGCTCAGGGGTGTCCAAATATGTTATTATTATAGGTACCTACTTAATTATTATGGCTAGGTATAGAAAAACTTCTGCGGTTTCTATGCTAAAAGCAAACGGACAGTTATTCGTTACAAATCGCTAGGGGTGGTTAGTTAACGGACGCGTCGGGGGTTGGGGGACAAAGGTTAACGTATTCACTTATCAAGTTCACTTCAACTGCGTATAGGGGTTAATCTGAACGGTCATATATTTTTTTTATCAATTGTGGTTAAGTACTCAGGGGAAAAATTCGTTTAACCACCTACATCAAAAATAACCATTAATTTTTTAGTTCTATGTCTAGGTGTTTCTATGTATCATAAGTAGGTATGTATATACATAACTGTTCCATGTGTATTTTGTAAATATTGTAAATACTGTATTAGTTGTAATTTTCTTTGTGAATAAAAATTAATTGTATATACAAAAAAATGTACATAAGTATTAATAGCAGTAATCTAGTTCCTATAGTACAAGCTCTGCTTAGTTTGGGACTAGACGTTGTGTGTTATGTCCAAGGATATTTATTATTATTATTAAGTTATTATTTATTGACTATTTTAAATGATGGAACAAGCACTAGTATACTAGTAGCTAAGTATAACAAAAGTATTATCTACTTGATAAATACATCAGTTTAAAATGTTAATCTAATGAATATTCTGAGCTTAGGAACGTGTTGTATTAGAATGTAAAATAACCAGTTATAGTTAATGCAAATTTTAATACTTTTTAGTTATTTAGTTGTTTTTACCTGCAACGCTAATTGATTTTTCTAAAAGACAAACCCCCTATTTTATAAAAAGTTAGAGTTGACATTATGTCCTGATTACGTATGGTAAACAAGACATAATGTCTACTCTAACTTTTTATAAGATAGACCATAACAATATAGAGTAACATATTTGGTGCAAAAAATTACTTTCAACTTATCGGAAACTATAACGAGACTTTATGGAACAATCGATTTTATTTGTAGTAATCGATTGACTAGCGAAAAATAAGTTACTTAATATAAATTCTTGTTCATATTTATTATACTTACCACTCGTCTTATTATTGGTAGATAACTTTTTGCGTTTTAGGTTACACCTTCACAAACATCTATAATGATGCTGGTCTATTTTTTTTTAAATCAAACCTATGTTATTGCGTGTTACAAATCCGGTTTTAAAATATCAACCGGTGTACTCTTAGTTGAGTTGGTTTTGCAAGATGCGATGACCGTCATTTGAAGGGCATATTTACAAAGGGGCCATCCTGTTTTCAAGTAAGTAAATACAAAAAATAAGTGTCAATACAAGACTTAGTTTCGACACTCATTCATGTAGGATTGTAGGTAAAATGTTGCCATGTATAGTGTACAAGCTCTGCTTGCAATATCGGTAGCGATTCTGTTCTTTAATTTTCCTAAACTCACCTAATTTGACAGCACTAAAATTTTTTCAACACACTTGCTCATAAAGTGGCTCTATGGTCACTGCAATTAGGCACATAATGACACCCATAATCAAACTGTGACTTTTTCATTGCTATAACTCACTAGTGAGTTATAGATATTTTTTTTTGAATTTTTTTGGTTGAGTTGCTTTGTTCTTAAAAAAGTTTTTATTCTAAAAAAGATCGTGTCCAATAGAACAAATAAATTAATGTTCCTATTGCTTGCTTATTTCATGCAACTTCTTATTTAAATAGATAATTTTAACTCGTACGTGTTTAATAAATAAAACTTTCACTCAAATATAACTTTTGTTTTCTCTGTAATAAAAGAAAACTTTAAATACCCCATTTTGTACGTGGCAGAATATACGCAAACCCTATGTGCGGAAAATAAAAAAAAAACCTCATCCCATTCTTTAGTCTGTGGCCGATCGCAATGCGCGCGCATAGGAAATTTTTCCCGCCATAGCGAAACATTTTTCAAAACTCGTTTTCACTGTTGAAATTATAGTTATTTTATTCACAAGTGTGTTGAAAAACGTCGTATGATACACGTGTGTATTGGTGATTACCGTCCTCGGCTCTCTTAAGACCCTCGCCTACGGCTCGGGTCTCAATGGCACCTCGGCGGTAAGCACCAATGTACCACACTAGTACCATAATGTACTATTGCCATCCCTTACTCATAAGCTGAAACGACAAAGACAGCTATTATTATAGAAAACTACGTTTAGGTGGTAAACGTAAAAGGAATTTTACAGTCCTTAAAATACAGTCACAGCTTTGAAAAAAAACTGACTTTAGTATTAATATTATTATGGCATGAACTGTGGCGTTTGCATACCTAATTATGCAAATAACGTTATTTGTGTACTCGAGCGAGCCTTGATCTTTTGCACCTTCCCTACCCCTTCGCAACAACTCTATACAAATTGTAGAGTTCATGTTTCGATAGTGCGTATAGTACATATTTTACAGTTTTTTAAGTAGTTTGTTATGTGTTTGTTTATTTTAAAATAGGTTCAAGTAAGTTTAGTTATAGAGACAGAGAACCAAGGTGGTCGACATAGCTCAGAGGATTAGTAAGCTGAAGTGGCAGTGGGTCGGCCATGTTTGCCGTAGAACCGACAATCGTTGGAGCAAACGAATACTTGAGTGGAGACCGCGTTTAGGCAAGCGCAGTGTAGGACGCCCTCCGGCTAGGTGGGGTGACGATCTGAGACATGTAGCTGGCAAACACTGGATGAGAAGAGCCGAAGACCGGGCTCAGTGGCGCGTCTTGGGAGAGACCTACGTCCAGCAGTGGACCGATATAGGTTGATGATGATGATGAAGTTTAGTTAAGCTGTTGTTGTTATTTCAACTACCCAAAGGTTAGTTGGTTGATAATGATAATAAATTTGCCGGTAGGTATATATGTATATACTATACACTGCTTTTTAAGTGGTGCAATAAAGAATTTTCTATCAATCTAATAATTATAGTATTGATTTACATAGGTACTCAACATTTTCGTCATATAAAAAAATGTTTTTGATCATAAAAACCTTCCATATGGTTCTTTTTCGTCATAACAAAACACTTAATATAAGTACCTATATGTATATTTTGAATAATTACTTCATTGAATTGCACTTAACTTTTTGGTCCGTATAATGAATGAAACGTGAACATTGTCCTTTGCATGATATGTGGGACACGCGCCGGCACACGACCCGCATAAGAGGGTAAAGGGCTTTTTATAACAATTCGCAAATAAACGATGGGTGTTAACATTTTGTAGAAGGGGCGCACTTTTTAGTAAAAACGGGTTTCTTTGACTGTCCTTAAAGTCATGGTTTAGACTATAAGACTGTCTTGCCCAACTAAGAATACCTATACCTACCTAGAAAGAAGTAGTTGAAGGTAAGAAAAACAGAAGGCAATGGCTATTTTAATCGAACAACCATTGCACCGTCATAGTGACATTGACGTCATATTTCTGTAGCAGAAATGTTGTGTTTAACGTCTTTTCTGTCTGTCCCGCGCCTAAGCATTTGTATATTATTTTCTGTGATGTGTACCTATAAGGCTGCATGTGGTCCCAATAGGCAAACAGTTCGCGGCTGACTGTACTGTCATCACTCTTTTTCTATACATTTCCTGTGGTATTATGCCAACTAGTCTACAGATTCCTGCTTTACAAGTGAATGCAGCCAACTATATTCGTTCCTCCGCGGTTGGCATTATGAGAATTCTTTATTGCGTTTGACTCCATAAAACGAGTCGTGTTGTATGTATTGGCATTTCTCGGGCCTGTTTGTTAGCCTTAGCCTTAGAGGCTATAAAACGGTTTATTGTTTTGTGAGTTTAAAATTAATCAATCAATATTTCAACGTCACCTGGGTATGAAGGGTGCTGTCAAAACTGTTTTATAATGTGAGGATAGCGAGAACCTATGTTACTTTAGGGAGATAACCAATTATACATATTACGAGACGCCCTAAAGGATTCATGAATTCCCTTCATGTCTTAGGTCAACGGCCAGATAACAGCCAGTTTGTTTGTTTAGTAATTAGGTAGTTGCCGATTACATTGTCTTAGGTACACAGATAGGGACGATGTTGATAAATGTTCAATGTGGTTATCGTCCAACGACCCAGCTCGGCTCCGTCAATCACGTCACCGATTGATTCTATGGAACCAGCGCGAGTGAATACATGAATCGATGAATGTTTGAGCAACTCATCTAAATTCAATTTATATTCATAAGCTCTTAACACATCGATACCTTGATTCGCTTATTGTTTGTACCCGAGAACTGATAAATATTTAATCGTATAGTAAACACAACCCACAACGGGAGAAATCTTTTTTCTGCGTAGGAAACTAGTGGAAATTTTCTGAATTACAAAACCGAAGGAGTTATTTCGAAATCAGAACATCAGTCTCTGACTGTTTTGGAATTCGCATTATACCAGTGAAATCGCATCCAGAATCCAAATTTCACAATTTTCAATTCAAAATGAGCACGCGCTAAGTAAATCAGTCCACTTTCTCTCACCAACCAATTTACAAATTGTACAATCGTTGCCAATTATCTGTAAGTGCGTAGTTGCTCTCTGCTTTTGGTACAATGCAAGCAGAATGCAAAGTGAATCTGTATCTAATTTACAGTCTAATCTGAGTAGATTAGACTTAGATTAGATCAGATAATAGGTAAGTAGAGTTACTTACCTATTATTTTAATACAGGAACATGTAGCTACAAATATGGATATTTTACATAATAGATATCACAGATAAAACTACTGCATTATTCAACGATATAAACATGTAAATCTTCTGTAGCATATATATTGAGGATCGACAGGAGTGCCTATGGCAAGTTGAAAACAATGACACACGAGCTTAGGTATGTAGGAAATGTGAAACGAAACAGAGACTCTTAGAAAAAAGTTGTGAAAAATGTATTGTCACACTGCTTAGTAAGTCTACTGTAACTTCTGTCGACGAATGTAGAACTTATACAACACAATTTAAATTCAGCAGTGTGTTTTTATCATTGATTGTTATAACCAAAAGACGTGTTTCCTACGAACTACTATTAATTATAACCACAGCAACCCATAGTTTTCATATGCTATTATATCTTTAACTACGACCACATGGATTCGACACCAATTAGATAAATGTATGAGTAACGAAACGTCAAGGTTATCCATAGCTTTAAGTTTTTGTCCGTGTTCGTGACTGAAGTATGAATGTGATAAAAACTGCGTGTAATTTTAAATAACTAGGTCTGAGAATACGAGGCACTGACGTGTTATGTAAATGTTTTAAATGAATTTATAAACAAAAACATTTCGCAATTCGTTTTTTTGAAAGCTTTAAGTTGAACGTTTCCGTTTAGGTTTTAAGATTACGCATATCCTCCCAAGATTACGGAGATTTTGAATGAAAACTCGCTGTTAACGACGGAGACCAAACGGTAAAGTCAAGTCAGTCAAAATGCGTTTATTCAATAAAACCTCACTGATCACTTTGAATCTGACTAAAAGCTATGCCCGATTCGCTCACATCAAGTTACCTCCGTAGATGCAAAATCCTTGGATAAAAAAATCAGGTTACAATAAATCCAGTACACTCATAGGAACATCAAACCAACACCACTGGCGGGCTTGCAGACACCACCCTCGGGGGTGCGTCTCTAATCTCTATCAGCAACCAAAGCCAACCAAAGCTGAGGTACAAGACCTATTTTGTCGCTGCAAATGTCAGTCTATTGTCAACATCCAAATCCACTTCTTTTGTTGTGCGTGTACTTAGCTATCATTGAACTACTTACGATTGTATATAACCTGACGAATGAATCGGTGCTGCATGCATGGTAACAAATATCATTCGATACCTACTTTTAGGACCTGCGTCAGCTATTTGAATTGTGTTATGAATGAGCTTTTGGTTTATATAGCACTTACCTGCTCAGTACACGTACAGTCAAGTGAATAAAGCAAGTCATCCTGCAATTGTAAAAAAAAAATTTTTACTACATATTAGTTTCCAACCGTGACTTCGCTCGCGTCTCATTGGATGCTGTTGATTTTCCGGGATAAACGTAACCTACGAACTTCCGAATGAGAAGTTGTAGCGTGATTGAAACGTAAACATCTAAACAATCAAACATCAATATTAGTGGGAGGGATTTTCAATAGGGTCCTAGGTTATCTGCGGACTTGACCAATAGTTCAGTTTCAGCATAACCATCATAACCAGACATGGTACTGGTATTATAATACTCCCATTCGTACACCTCAGCACGCCTCTACTGTTCATCACGATACGGAACACTAAGTACGGAATAAAATTAGAGAAACCAAGGCCATGCTTCACATGCGGATATGCTGAATATTAATAGTGTGTTACTAGCCCACGGATACGAATCTACTGACGAGCTTTTGCCTTCGGCTGTGCGTATAACGTATAACGAAGAATTTGAAATAGATTTTTTTTAAATAAGTTTTTGGAACCAGTACAACAAATGAAACACAGAGTTTTTTGGTAGATTACACAGAGAGTGTCATCATCTTCCTGCTCCTATACACAAAATAAAATTTTATATGAATTTATATAAAAAATATAAATGATTAATTTTAGATATTGAAAGCTCAAAAGTTTTGGGCGACACCCGCGCCAATTCTAGCGGGCAAAAGCTTTTCCGATTTAGATTATTTGAAGTAGGTAAGAAATACTTTCTAAATAATTAGTTAACAAAACAAAATAAGAATCAAATAAAATTTTATGTGTATTGAATAACAAGTTGTTAGTAAAGTTCACATCAGATTTGCTTGAGGCAATGCTGGACCGGTCAAAGCGGGAAGAAAGATTATGTAAGACATGCTTAGCTGCAATATCTTATGTACAACTTGTAATACTTGCTATTAATAAAATGGCCAAGTATGAGCTATATGTGTGCATTGATGGTTCTATTATGTAAAACAACTGTCATCCGTAAATGATTTTTTTAAATCGTAAAGCCCTCTTCGATTTTCGGTGTTCGAAAATTCTTTTATATTATGCTTTTTTTTGTTTTTATTACAAAAGTCTGTAGCGCCATCTAACTCGCTACATGAGAACTATCCTAGATCGCGCAAACGAAGTTATCACGGAGTTTGAACATAAGAATACTACCGAATACCATCCATCGGTCTTCGGACCCCGAGCCAAAGGTCGCTCGGCGTGGAAGATCTTCCCTTTTCGTAGGAGGACATATCCTACAATGTTCTCCTCAAGTCCTAGCATTCCTCAGAATAGTGAGCTTCATTATAACGTACAATTTAGACTTATATTTCGGATTAGGTCAAAACCAGACGGCTTCAATTTTTCTTTACGGCCTTTTGTAAATAAGTAAGATTCCGCTTACAATAAAAGCAGTTAGGTATTTAATTATTTATTTCTTGTCGTTTGCAATTATTATAGAGCAGAGCACCTGCTATAATACGTTGGATGGACGAAGGCTATTCTCAATATTAAATCTCATACTAAAGGTTATTTTATTACCTAATTACCTATACCGAAGATTGCATAATGGGTTTGGTCATTAGAATGTGGATCCCAGCAGTCAAGAGGAAGATAATATTTTTTTTAATATACTGCTAACCGATAATTTTAGTTACTAATACCTAATACTACTCGTAAGTGACACTACAGTATAATTATGATACATTCACTATGTTGTTCTAACTTACAAGACTAATATTACTTTTCCAGGAAAAGTAAATAAATAAATTCATCGTTGTTTACATTATTGCTCGCTACGAGGAAATGAAAACGAAACTTCTACACCGACAATAGTGTTCAATTACATACTCAAACATCTACAATCTCATTGGTAAAACTTGGTGAATAATTTGAAGAGCCAAAATATCTAGACAGCATTGTAACACGGCTTCATTGTTAGGTAATTTTAAAGACACCCATTCATATTGACATACAATACAAATGAATGGTGCTGTCGAAAGTAAAAAAATGCCATCTAAATACATAACTACTATCCATTAAATCGTAGTACTCATTAAAGTCGTATGAAACATCGTTATTCTTCCAAACAACTCTATATCTCTATTATCTGAGCAAAGCAATAGAACGGCTTCCTATTATTGTGTCTAAGTGTGTAAGTAAGGCATTGCGGTTGTGTTGGTGTGTTAGATAATACCGATAGTGAAATTGTGAGTGTGTGCAGCGATGACGTAACGCGTTGGCGCCTGCTTGTACCACTCTCACTGCACGTTCCTATGGCAACAGCATAACTCGGAGCATTCACCAACACATCGATATTTACAAGCCTGTTTAGCTCGACTAATTTAATTTATCAAACATTTTAATTCGAAATTAAATCTTCAATTAAAAAATTCTGTAAATATTAACTAAACAGATGATTGCAAAACTGTATAAAAACGCACATTACGAAGTAATTTATGGTTCTAATTAACAAAGGTACATGCAAAATACCGTTTTAATTAGGCTGTAAATATCATGTAAGAATGTTCTACTAAGTCACCCAAGTGTTCGAAGTTGTGTTCGGTTGCGTAATCTCATTCAAAAGAGTTCAACGCGTTGAACTTCCGAACAATCTAGGCATCTAGGTTAGTGGGTAATTTTATTAATGCATTGGTTCAGAAGTATACTTACTTTTATATATTTTGGGGTAAAATACTAGTGGTGGTCGTCTGGCGACTGCTACAGCATTAATGAACAATTAAATTGATAACCACTCTTAGCTTTTAAAAATATACTTATCTCATCGGCCCACCAGTGGGCCGGCCGGTGGGCTCGATGGGAATAAGTCGTTTTCAATAGGAAAAGCACGGAGATTTTTAAACGTCCCAAGTTGATCGGGATTCGAACTCATAGTTTTGGGATGTTATAAAACTTACCTACCTACATATCTAAAATAGTAAACTGCATCTACTCTGTAAAAACCTTCACCCAAAAAATAGATATAGCATCAAGGAGACGATGACTTGACCAACTCCTGCGCATTGGAGTGGAGCTGACACGCACCGCCCAATTTGAATCGCTAGTCGCTACGGTCCGACAACCAGCTATTTTCAGATACTGGTTTTTTCTTAGGATACGGGCTACCTGTAGAAATGCATCGATTATTATCGATTCAAACAAAAAGAGTTGCAAATCCAATGTTCGATCGATTAATCGATTTATTACCTCAAGAACATTGTTTTTTGTTAAATATTTAACTAAATAGGTAGTAAGATGTTGGTGTAAATTTTGTTAAAACAACAAGCAATGAACTTATAAATAGATGAAAAAGATCCTTGTAATTTAATTGATATTGATAAGAAACTGAAAGTCATGTATACCAAAATGCTTTTCCATGTCCGATATTCTTTTCGATAAGATATCGTCAGGTATCGCATTTCGGAAACGATGGATCCATCATGACGGAATGAACAATGTTTGCGCAGCTCCATAACTTACGTAAGAACTCATAGTTAATCTGTTGCAAGTTACACAGTAACTGATACTCAATCTGTGTCGTAAGTTACGATACGACAACGTTATCGTATAATCGTAACTCAATTTCCTTATAAAATGTTGCTTATTTTAATCAAAGGATGGTAAACTGAATTATGTAGACGATGCAAAATAAACCTCGGAACGATGGAGTTTACAGATTTTGTATGGGTGGTCTTAGGGAACTTTCTGGAGCGATGTGGATATTTTTTCTTTACGTAACTTGTAGGAATAGGTTTTATGTAGGTAAGAACACAAACTTATACGCACTTTACACTATATACGTCCTCATTGGACTTGCTCTGTGAGGTAATGCATTGTTATAGGCAGAAGTTACGACAAAAAAGCAAATCTTTGAACATTTAGTTCCTCAAACCCGAATTCGTTTAAATTTATTAAAAGCATGCGACTTCAAAGCTTTATCCAAACGAGAAGCGAATTAGAGATTGCAATCCATTTTCTCACTTAACATCAGGTGAGCTATCAGCTTGTTCCATTACTTTTATCATAAAAAAAAATACAATCAATTGAACTCAAAGATGAAAAAAAAACGTACGATCAAAGCCACTCAGGTAAGTTCGGTACCTATAACTTGTGCAGTGCAGGGAAGAACAATTTAGATATTGCAATGTGTTAATAGGTAGCTGTGAAAGCGCCAATTAATATTCCACTTGCATATTTTCCTCAAAGCTTTCATTTATTGGCTGGTCCTAAAATGTCGAGCTCACGTGTTGGCACCGCATCCTGACATTTAGGTATGAGAATACAACACTGCAAGAGACTATTAAAATGTTGATTTTTACCTATAAATATGTGGGTGGACGTGTTGCGTTTACAAAAGATGCTTGAAACGCCGATTTTTACAAATAAGTGGCTATTGTGGGTTTTTGTGTCTATAGTAAGCTTTAAGTATTTTATTTCGAAAATATTTAAATGTCATTTTATTTATAGTAGAATTAAATAAATAGTCACAGGTTTTAAGATGATTTGATTGGATTTCAAAAACATATAACTTTTTAGTGTACTACTTACACCTTAGCACGATTTATACGACTTTGCAATTAGAGGCTATAAATTAGTTATAGTTGGAAATCGAGTTTTCAACAAAGGTTTATCAGAACACTGTTAGTAGGTGGTATGTTATGTACAGTTAGCAAATATTTTTTTTTAAATTACCTAAGTAAATGGCGTCGCAAAATTTTATGCATAGTTTTATCATTGAAATTCGTATTAATCTCAATTTAATTTATTCAAGAATCAAAACTGAAGGATCTTCCAAAACTCTTGCAAAACTTATCAAATTAATAGTCGAAAGCTTCCAAAACATTACCTTAAATTATTAAAATAATCAAATTATGTTGCTGACTGTACCTACTATTTATTTATTCACTATGACTATTTCTCGAGCTAATTGAAGTCAAGGACATTATATTTGAATTGTGTGGTTTATGCGCTTTAGAACCTTTCGGTTTATTACGTTTATTCAATTTCGTAGTAATAAATGAGTGTTTGTGTTGATTGAATAATATGCTTTAGTCACTCCTATCTGTTTGAACAATTTCAGTATAAAAGTATTACACGATAGTTCTACTAGGCAAATTGTGGGTAATGAGGCATTCTCTTGTTTTTTTTTTTGTATACTTCTAAGTAGGCAAACAAGCGTACGGCCCGCCCGATGGGAAGCGGTTACCGTACCCCTGCAACACCAGAGGTATCACATGCGCGTTGCCGACCCTTGAAGAATTTTAAAACACCCTTTTTTTGTTGAAAGCCAAGATAAAATTAAACTTTATAAAGGTACTGGCTATAGTGTGTACATTATACATCTGCATACATAATGACCTTGAATATTGTACGTTTTGAACATCCATCGCATGTCTAGAGTACATAAACTTCTCACTCTTCCTCACGAGCAATCAATTAACGAATCCAAAATCCATAATTGTTCGAACATCGCGTCACGTGGCGGGAAAAACCGAATCTCAATAAAACAAAATGTGCTTATAGTCGCATTTACATAAAAAGCAGGTTCATAGTAACTTCCAGCCTTCTATACAAATCCATATACCTACAACCGATATAGATTTACCTATACTTATATCTATACATACTTGCGTGCGTACCAGACTCATAACATAGCATATAAAAAAATATTTTTCATACCTACTTGCCAGATTCGAACACAGCTTTAGTCAGAAACTAAAATTTCTCTTGTGCCTTCAGTATTTTAGCCGTTTGGGCGCTAGCGATGGCAGAGGTCAGTAGAATAGTGCCGCCATGTTTCCATCACAATTTTCGACGCTGGTAGTGGCTAACTACTGCTTCATGTGTAAATGCGGACCTTATGCAATGTGTTGTCTGTTGACGCAACTCAACGCAACGACTCTTGTTTTCGTGAATCGTGGTAAGTGTGCCGCTGCGATTACGGTCAGCCGATGGCCCAGTGAGCGGTGACATAACCGAGCTTCCGCCTGCTAAGTGAAAGGTACCGACCGAGCTTGCTTCAGCAGTGCAAGCTAGTCAACTATGAGGGAATAGTACGAATTGAACACGGGTTTGCATTGCGTTGCGTCGCACACTCTGCTAAACCTTGGAAAATAGAGGGGTTAGTTTAGTCTCAAAATATGCATTGATTCTGGTAGGGGTGATCGTGGAAGATATGCGTTGTTCTGAATTATGGTTATGAAAAAATGTAGCCTATAAGTAATTTTAAGTATCTATCGTCCTAATAGAAATATAATTTAACAGGGATTAGGTAAAAAAATCATGATCATCATCAATATATATAAAACTCTTTTGAAGCTGACTTAGAATCAACGCACAGCCTAAACTATAAGTCCTAGAGCTATGAAATTTGGAGGGTAGTATCCTTATATAGTGTAGGGGTGCACTAAGAAAGGAATTTTGAAATGTCGCACCCTAAAGGGTCTAGAACGCGAGCAACGCCGCAGGCGACGGCTAGTAAAAAATAAAAATACTGATTTTGCATACAAAAGACATAAACGCGCTCAAAGTTTGTAGACCCAATGCATCTTTTCTTTTATTTATTCAGATACGTAGATAAAAATAACTTACAGAGCTAAAAGTTAAACTAGGTTTCAAATTAATTGAGATTTTTGCATGGCACCATAAATTCAAACTCAGGTACAATATGGTCACTTATTTCAAGAATGAGAGCTATGCCAATCCGAGTCCGACTCCAACAATTAGAAGGTAAGTTACCTTATTCTGACTACGGTAAGCAAATAAAATGGAGTTACTATAAGTACTTTACTTTCATTGATGTGAATAGTTTTGTAGATTTCATCAGGTGTCCTATTTATTTGTAGTGCGTGCAATGATCTAGATTCTAGATTTTTGGATGCTTGCTATCAATTCTCTAGTAAAATGACGTCGTTTTTACTTTTTCATATATTTTACGAAACATAACGTTTACTTGTCAATTTCATCTCTGGTAGTGTGTGCTACACTGCACACAGTGTAACTCACTTTCTTCTAAATATAAAAAAAATGTTTTTTGAAAGTCCAGTTTAGGTAATTGATTACCTAACCTACCGTTAGAGTCAAATTTAATTCCAAAGCATTATTTACATTAAAACAACATTTTCTATGTTGTTCAACTTCTAGTCTAGTTTGCAAAACTGGACACTGAACAAGACACCTTCAGAGACCAATGCCACTTGCACTCACGTAACTCTGAGCTAAATTAATATTTTTTTTAACAAAGATATTCCTTTGGATCGATAAAACAAAACTCAGACTCCGGTCTCACTTCGAATCTTGTGCGAAAACTGTAATAATCCTCTTGAACTGTACAGTGTAATGTAAACCCGTGTTATAACGTAAGTAGGTACTTATTAAAAAGAACTATAATAAAGTTAAAACAAATTATCAATTATTCACTTCCGTACGTATGTATCGGCTACATCCCAGACGGCGATGGTATTCAAATACCTCACAAAAAGTTCCGTGAATCACTGAAATTCATACATGTCTAGAATAAGCGCAGTTTAGGTTATCCAAAAGGTGCAATTGGGGGTAGTGGATAGATCATGAAAAGTGGTTGTCGTAGCCTAACTAGTGGCCCTAATTTAAAACCGGAACTATTGCAAATAGTAAGTACCAAATTCAGATTTATGTGTTTGAGATATTGTCAGTTTATGCTTATTACTAGTGCTAAAGTGTTTAGTTATTCCTTCACTAAGGAAAATCACAAAGATTTTTATTATGTCCGGAAAGTTATAAATCGAGCGGAATTCAAATCCGCGACCTTCCCAACTACACTGTCGACTGGTAATTCCACTCGACAGTTTAGTTTAGTATGACTCGACGAATAACTCATAGGGATGTAATGTAACCCTCGTATCTAGGGGAAGGTCGAGGGTTTGAATCCCGCTCGATTCCTATTTTGAGACGTTATAAAAAATGTTCAATTAATTTATATTAAAATTGGTTTTCGTATACTTAGGTACGCACTTATACAACAGCATTTTTTATTATTTTTAGCTTTAAAAATTTGCCACAATTAATTTCCACAACTGATAGCCTGAATTTATCCCTATAGCCACCTACTTAAGTTAATTAGGCTGATACTATTTTTTCCTGTATTGTTCAACTATTGACTAAGCAATAGTTATTGTATTCGTATTTATAATGTAATTAGTAGGTACCTACATAATAAGAATGGAGACCCCGTTGTAAATCCGATCATTGAAAATATAAAAGTACGTCTATTTCAAGCAGAATTTGTCTAATAAGTAGATTTACTATATCACTAACATTTTCAATATTTGATACTTGTCTTTTATTGAATAAAAGTTTTTTGACTATGACTTCATAATTCATTTAGATACTTAGCGGAAAAAGGGTATAAAAAAAACACATAAAATCAATATTTTGACAAGCACAAGAAGGTACTTTATTGTATATGGACATATTGTATGCTTAAAAAACGTAGGTACATAAAGTATTAAAGTCGTGGGTAATTAATTTATATCTTTTTATGTGCTATGTTTGAGTGCACTTAACTGGCGATTTATTCATACAAAGTTCAATTATTTTAGTGGTAGGTAAATAAGTATTATGATTGAGTTCTTACTTACTGAGAGTGTGATCGCTGGTGTAATTACAGGCACGGCTTATGAGGCTTAACACCTGTTTGCCTCAAGTTGATGGACGAGGGGCAGTGCATCGTAGAGCACGTTTCTATCGTGCATGACTACGAGGCAATGTTTTGCTATAGATGATGGTTACCACTTAACATCAGGTGGGCCATCTGCTTGTTTAATCAGCTAGTAGTATAAAAAAAATTAACCAACACAATTAGTTAGGTACACTGTAATTTTCTTTGATTTAAATATTTGTTTACGTTTTTACTGTCAAAATTGTATAAGAAAAACTTTTTTGGACAACGGTATACTCTCAAGGGGCCTAACTGACTGGCCTACGTGCGTTCTTAGAAAAACCTATAAGAGACAAAACTATGTATGTACTTTCGAAGGATGTTTTTTACTACAATGTTGTATTTGAACGTGACTGCGAGTAGAACGCTATTGATAGAAATTGAGACTGTTTAGTGTATTTAGATTGATCTTTCAATGAGATCGAATTGAGAACAATCAACAGTGAGCCCAAAAGTACCATTTATATGGCTGAGTTGTGCGATGTTGAACAAAACTTCTTATAACTAGGTTTTAATAATTATGTTCATGAAGTTTCTGAATTGCTGAAAAATGACTAAAATAAAGTAGTTTTTTTATGCTTTGTTTTTATACTTTGAATGTGAAAACGATAATATTTAAAATTAAAAAAATATCACTGATATTTTTATTGGTCTATGTGAAACTCCAAGCGCAAAGCCTTCCTAAAATTCTAAAAATACATGAGTGGGTTCATAAAGATCCTCATCAATACTTCATCTCAGGTGAGATGTTTTGTCTAGATTTGTCCTTCAAAAGCCCTATCTTCCTCACAGTTTTCTTAAAACATGCAGGGCTTTGTCCAAACACAATGCGGATGTATGAAAACACACCAACCTGTGCTAAGCCTCGCTTCTTAAGGACTTGGTCACCGTAATTTCCATGGAAATAAAGCGGTGACATGTTCCTCAAACTACAGTAAAAATCTAATGTTAATCTAATGTTGGTAAATTAGGTAAGTGTATCAACTTGAAATGTCAATTTTAAACATTCTCCATCATCATCATCACGTTTTGCAAATAAACTGTGCACGTGATCAAAGATCAAGCCATACACTGAAACCGATTTTTTGGACGCTTTTAGAACTCGAATATTTTCTTTACACTGTTAAGTATTATCATTGATGAAATGACGGTCCCAGCTTCGTAAAAAAACAAGTTTTATTCCTTGTAATGCTGCTCAGGTTCGTCTCAAATTTTGAGATTCGTCTCTTGAGAACTCGTTTACAATGGCTACCGGTTTCTTAAAGATTTTGACGAGATGAGACAACACATCGCTTCATTGAGCGTACGAGTTGGCATGTCATACAAAATTCTGAGAGATTCTCAAGTAAAATAGAACACTGAACGAGACCACATTTGACCTACCTACCTTAGCATAAATCTGTGTTCAATTTTAGTCCTCATTTACATCCACATCTTTTGTTAGGGTTCTACAGTAGAACATTTGCTCTAGAGTTCTAGAGTTCTGGTTATAATTACATTTCTAAGTGATACTTCTACATAGAACAGTTGAGACTTATTCTGAAAATAAGTTGTTAGTCCATTTTTAAGGTAGAATACTTTCTGACACTACAGCTTGAGGCATGAAAACTACAGCAAACTGAAAACCCTGACTTCGAGTTAGTCCCTGAAATGTTCCATAAGTATCAGTCAGACTTTATAGGCAACGAACCTAAAGGCAAACCAGATCCATTGAATGACAAAGATTCTGTTGTAAAATGGGTCAAAGTAATCAATGAAAATAGTCTCCAGTTTATGAGTCAAATTGCAGATGTTTCTAATCTAAATATACTCCAATAAAGCAGTCTACTTGTGGCAGTCAATATAATGATCACGATATTCCAAGATGGCAATCCCAAGGTCACGGAAGCATGTGATGGACGAATGCTATACCTACTGTAAGTACACTACTAAAATAGGGTCGCCAAATGATGGACAAACCTGGAAATCTAATTAAAATACTACACTCCAGATTGCCAGAAGGTAAGATAGCAAAACACCTTAAAACAGCATAAATACTGTAATTTTATTTATTACAAGAAGAAACGTAATGAATTTTATTAGTGGACAAGCTTTGCTTAGTTTGGGACTAGAAGGCGTTGTGTAAGGTGTCCGTGAATATTTATATTTATATTAAAAAAAAAATTCTGGTGAAATCAGTTTATGTAAATATTTCCTGTTAAACAAAACTAACGTACTTACTCTACCACCTCCGCGGCTCACAAAGACTCCAGGGTCACCAAAAATGTATCAGGGCCTGCAAAGAAATTTGGGTTTTTTTTGGAAGGCTGTTAGCTAAATCCGGTTGTCTGGCAACACTGGCAACCCTACGTGGATGCAGTATGAGTTATATGTTTTACGTAGAGTGGCGTCTCCAATCCGAACTGAGGTCAATTGGTGGGCTAATTGTAGCCGGCTGGACGGCTGTGTCGTTGCCCTAACAATTTGTATTATTTATAGTGCACTTCCATTTGTATCCATCCTATGACTAGGCTGATAGGATTACTAGAGGTGCTGGACAAGCCTACTCCATTATGTCCCAGGCGCTGCAGCGCGCGGTAAAAAGTGGCTTCCGACGCTGGATAAATCATCTAGACACAAAGGCCTGCTTATTGTTATTGACTAGCATTTTTTCTCGGTATAGTTCGTGATCAAACGGACAAAGTAACAAAGTCGATTTCTTACCCAAAAAGATAAATATCTTGGGAAATACCACTGTGAAAAATAACCACATAATTTGTCTTTCTTAGAATTTGCATTAATGTTCCATGGAACACTACTTTTATTCTAAAGCTTCACTGTACCATTCGTTAACCGCGTTTTACGCGCGATTGTACTGACTTGAACACTATTGGTGAAAGCGAAACATGGGATGCTCTCAAGTCTAAAAACCTTTAAAACATATATACTACAAAAAATGACCTTTAAAATCATGAAGATGTCAAGCTAAATCCAGTCATAGCATTTGAACATTTTTATTAGGTAGCATCTGCTTAAAATATTGGCATGATACATCGTTATTACACTCCAACTGTGAGCTGTGTAAGTACCACAGATCATATAATACTATACGTAAGTACTATACCTACATAAAGTTTTTCAATAGTACAACTAGGTATATAATAAATAAAACAAGTGACTGACAACATTTAATTTTGTGACTAAACTCTCGAGTCAAGAGTCTTATACCTAGTAGAGGTGTTCAATAAGAGCTCAGTGTAGGGTTTCCAGTCCAAGCTGATGATAGAACTACTAAGTAGTTTCATCTTCATCTTGCCCTTAATCCTTCTTCACGTGGAGTGGGCACAAATATTGTACCTCCGCTTTTGTCCATCAGCCGTTATTTCAGTAGTTACTCTTTTAATTATTCACATACTTTCCTGCACTGTAGCGTAGTTCAAAACACGTTTGATCTTTGCATCAATATCGTACAAATGTTTAAAAAAAAAAAAAAAAAATATAGGAGTGTTTCCATTGACCTGAAATCCACTTCCGCACAGATAAGTACGAGTAATGTTGCCACCCAAATTGCTCTACATAAGCTAAGCCTCTTAGATACTGTATCGCGTTGAGTTATACTTATAGACGATATCAGTTATAAGTAATGTTATTATTATAAATCTTAAAATTAATATGTTGATGTGTCTGTTACTATTTATTTATAAAAAATACTGAGTTCTTTATCTAAAATCTGCAGCTCAATCTATCTGCGCTTAGAATTTTTTGTTGTTTATTTTTTTGTCTGCTAGCTGCTTTGAATTTACACTTAACTATATTGAGTACCATCTGTTTCTATCTATTCCATATTTTTTACAACTCATAATAATCACTAATACTTAAAATCATAAAAACGATTTGCTTATAGACCTTCAAGTAAGATCCTCTTTGGGTAAAAGCGAACTTAATTTTTTCTGTTTTTACTACATAGGTACTGTCATTTGATTATTAAATTCCAGTAACGACTAAGCATATCTCACAGAGAGACCTCTTTTCTATGAATACTATTATAACTTTCCATTCACGACAGAGATCAACAGGCAGAGCAAACAATGTATGTAATACTTAGTTACTAATGTAGTAAAGCCGCAGGTCCAACGTATAGCAATAAAATAGTCATTCGATATCGGGCACAGTGGGGTCGTCGAGCTCCGCGATAAGAGGCTATCGGGCGGCCTCGATGTCTCAACCATTCGATTTACTTATTAATGAAATTATTGTACCCGATTCGTTTCGGCACTGAAATCTGCCACTGATCTCTGTGACGTACTAAGTTTTATGAGTTCTTTGTCCGTACGTGGAAAGTTTTATGTTACATTATTGTGTACAATAATCATGAAATGTGTGTGTGGGTTTTTGTATTTAACCCTGCAGTTTTTACGATCATAGGGACTGCTCTTTAGCCAAAAGATGCTTAGAAGTGATCGCTCAAGGTGATAAGACCGCTCACTATACTGTAATTCCTAGAAAGAGCTCTCATTGTTTAAGATATCAATATCAGCGTCATTATCATTTATTATTTTATTGGTGTAAGGTACTCCACATACACACCAAAAATAAAAGACACATAAGTAGGTACTATGGATAATTATTGTTACTGACTTTGGTCAAAGTTAGTGATTATAGAACCCATATTATTTAGGATATTTGTTGAACTAACTTTTAATCTTATTTCCTGTTCATAACAATGTCATGTGAATTAATATTAAAGGTTACCAGTATTAATTAGGTGGGTATTATAATTTAAAAGTAATTATGACGTAAGACGAGTTTGTAAATAATAAAATATTCACCCATTATGCTATTAATATCATCCTACTGGGTGAGTCTTAGGTATTAAAAGATGTAAATGGTTTTAAATTAATGAATAGTATAAAAACACACACCAACGTTTTTTATGAGTTCAAATAGGTTATAGACGGACAACTCCGAGTAATGTTACTAGTGTACGAGTATAATTATGTATGAACAAGAAAACTGCTTACGAAAGCAAAATTAAAGATTTTTGAATTTAATTCGACAGTACAAGGTCTTCTTCTTCTTCTCTTCAGTAATGGCCTGTGTCCATCATTTCGACAGACAATTTTGCCAATGTCAAGTGTTAAAATTGTAATAAATAAGTCAAGTCAAGTCATTTGTCAAGTCGGCTGTCGTTTGTTTTGAAAAGAAAATGGTGGATTTTCTCTTCAAAACCTAACACGAATTTTCACATTCAGAAAAACCACTTTACACACATTTATTCCAATGGCTCACACTTTATGTTACGACCTAAGTATTATTGGTTAAAATTCCACCAAAATTAAACAACAATACTCACAATAACACATGAAAAACTAATAAAATAAAAGTGCTATGTGTCGTTTCAAAAAATGCCAAATTCGTGTCCATACAAGGTCTTGGTCGTCGAAACGACGAAAGGAACTGTCACAAGTTCACAACTAGAGTCTCAGGTGACATATTCCAGCTCTAATACTTAGGTCTTTTCTCAAATAACTACGAGTAGGTACCTTCCATCGAACACTTGCCTTTTTTCACATGCTTATTCAATTCATCTAAATGCAACCAATATTTTGCCTGATGTAGTACATCAAACACAATAACAGATATAACCTAATCGCCTTCATAGCGAAGGCCTAAATTATTACTCTGCAGTCATTTGATTCTCGCCAGGCCAACTGCAACCCACTTACGACTGATAACCAACATTTAATTAAATGGTGTCGCGATAAACCAAATTTTAATACTTAAACATAATAATATTTATTAGATTACCTACAATAAAGCGTATACAATATACCTACATAGTTTCGGCACAAGATAAAACTTGTTTAAATTCATAAGATGTGACCAAAGTCACTGATATAAAATAATAAATGCGGACGTGATTAAAAACATGCAAATGTGAGGAATATGACGATCAATAACACAGCAAGTCGCAAGATGCAGTGAAATATGATCGATTTTGCATCGAAAATGTCATTGAATTCGCATTTTGTTTGCAATTACTTTTATAAACAACCGACATTTAAGTTGTAGCATAATAAAATTTTAATTATTCTACTCTACATACCTACATAACGAGTACACAAATCTGTAACATTTGTAAAACTTCCTAGTTTTTTTTTCTTCATAGGGAACTCTGAAGCAAATTCACTTTTCTGCTCAATGGCACAAAGATATATTTTGTGTTAATAAGTAGCTTGCGTCATGAACATTTCATAACTTTAAAAATAGACGCAAACACCCAAAACTTCATCATAACGCAAAGCATAATAAGGCAGTAAAAACTGCGAAGATCAAAACAACAGAGTTTGAAACAATGACGAGACAGAAAGCCAATCGAATTAAGTCAGTCGGTCGCTTTAAAAATGGTATCGAAATACCAAACGATTTTATGTAATAATCCCGCTAGAACTCTATTCCGCCGGCAAAAAACACCAAAAACATAATGGCTGGTCTCATTGTTTCCACTCGCTGGCGATTTATGTGGCAGTTTAAATGGTCAGGCCTACTTTAGGCAGAACCTAAAAACATAACTTGGCGAATGCTGGCTTTGTTCGTGACCCAACTCAGCGGGCGTTTGTTTTTTGGAGACCCTTTTGTTTTAAATTACGTAACGTATTCGAAGGAGCGAAACGGCAAAAAGTTTCTATGATGAATTGTTATTTATTTTGTTTTAACGAGTCTCTGAATCCCATCGTGTCGGCCAAATGTGTCGCGTGATACATTCAGGCGTCAAACCCTTCGCAATAACTTTGCGGTCGAAACATTTGTGTCCAATCCGACCGATTGCCAAAGGGTAACACCCAGACACAGAACAAACATCTATGTTTGCCACACACAAATGTTTGTTCGCACTGGGGATTGAACCCACGACGCACAGCATGGAAGGCAGAACTTATACCAACTGAGGGTCTAGTACGAGTTTTCAATTTACCATAGAATAAAATTGTAGTAACGAGTATTACTGGTGAAGTCTCACTTCGGAAATGGAGAAAACTGCATCACCCCAGCGCAAGTAATATCAATCAATGCAGCGGAAGGTATATCATACTTTGAATCTAAAATGTGGAAGTTAAAGCTCATTTTACATTGTGGGCTGATTTGAAGTGACACACGTCAAATATTACTGCGCGCACGGTTATAGGCCAGCATCCCTCGTCGTGGATCGTAAAGTTGCGCGCGCGCAGGCCGATCGCGTGATCAAACCGGTTATTAGGGTAACATTGTTCATTATTCAAATTAGTGCGTGCTGTAATAATTCGAGGCGAACCTTTTGGACTGCGATTAGGCTGCAGGCTTGCTTCATTTAAATGCAGCTATCAGTATAACAAATTACAATCTATGATTATGAAATTGCTGCGTCGAAGAAAATACGATCGGTTTGGCTTAGCTATTTTTTTTAATGTAAGTACTTTGTTTACTTCTATAAATAGGTAAGAGGAATGCGTACAACTTTCAAAAACAACGCGGCAGTAACAGAGGCATACGATATTTTGTTTTTCAAAACTGCACTATCAAGTTCCACCTGCTTACTCATAACTGGATTTGCTATTAAAATAATCCATTAACGACCTAAAACTGCTCATTCCAGCTCATAACGCTACCTGTACTTAATCCTTATTTCCATAAATAATTTCTAAATCATGAAAATTTCCGTAACAATAAACAGGTTTAAAATCGCGACATACAGGCACAACTTCCTAGTTGTAAACTGTCAGTGCAAGGGGGCATTATAATAAATGGCATGTGTGTATCACTGGCGACACCCAGTCGTGACATAGCTTATTATCTGTCAGCTACTTCAGTGTTCATGGTACCAAATAAAAGCTAATTCCAACAAGCAAAAATAAAACACGCACGACTCGTATCTGCTATGACTGCTAAAAACTGGTACGGCGGGCGTAATTGTAGCTTAAATAAAGGCAGCGCAGATGTGGTGCAGCAACAGCGTAGAGGCGTCGTAGACGCAGCGTAGACGAAACGTAGAGGTAGCGTAGAGGCATCGTATATGTAGCATAGAAAGAGCGTATAGGCGTCGTAGACGTAGAGTAGAAATCGCAAAGAGGTGTCGTAGATTCTCCGTAGAAGTGGCGTAGATGCAGCGTAAAGGCAGCGTAGAACCAGCGTAGGCGCAACGTAATTTTAAACTAGTAGCGTCGCATTCGCCCGTCCGGAGTCTGCGGGAGAATGTTACGAGTCAAATTTTCCATGCCGATACCTTAAGCATTGGACCCAGCTGATCTTTTTTACCTGTGAGAATAAGGCAAGAACCGGTCCTTAGCTTCCTCGAGAGCGATCAGCTTATTGGAACTATTAGCGACTTGCGCAGGCGACTCGTTTCAATCAAACCTAATATAAACTGTCGCGTATGGAGTGGTTTACGTACGATCAAAGTTTTGTAACATACGATGTAAAATACGGGCTTGGGAATCTAGGATAAAAAAAAAATGAAAAGCAATACTTTACTTGTATATGTACTTCAGTAAAATCACGTTAAATATTACTGCAAAATAAAATATCTTCGTTCGAACTTTTCATTCAAATTTATTGTAATTGGCCCTTTGCCTGAACTCTACTGTAAGTAATTAATTTGAGGTTGCATACAAGTTCCCGTCTAGCAATACTAAGACCCACGTTCCTGTGGGCGCTAACTATGACGTCATAGTAACGCAATTGTGTTAGATGACATACGTACTCGTAAGTCCTCATTTTATATAATGCGCACGATTCATTAAACTCAAAACTATAGGCCTTCTTTGAAAAGGAAGCACATTGACAAAGTATGTTCCATTAAAATGACTAGGTTGATATAATGCCTAGCACATGGTCTCCGAACAATAGTTGTAAATTATGCGAAATAAAGATAAGTTCACCTACTCCACAACTAGGCGGATGTTTCACGCCTATACCAAAGCTTTTTAGAGAGCCTTTAAACATTACCCAGTCGTCATAATCAACAGTTAATCTAACCGTTCGTGCCCGCCAGTGCGGTAGATGTGTAACCACTTTTGATCATAATATAAAAAAACATTTTAAATATAGGTTACAGTACTTACAGTAGGAGTTAATCACTTGTTTACGCTGATGAGGAAAACGTGATGATTGGTTTTAATATAGGCATACTAGGCATGATAGATTAGTCATAGCTAGTAGCAATACCTAGGTGTTATATTAGCACTTGGGACTCTGGACGACTTTTTCTAAACTGTGTGCTATATTTTTGACGAATAAGTAAATGGTGTAGGTATATGGGACACTCACGGTAGAAAAGCTTTCACGGAATTAGTATTTAGGTATTTATAATTTGAAAGAAAGAAGCATGTATATTTTGCTTCACAAAAAAAGAACGTACTTACAACAGATTTTACCTCATTCATTTTGCAAGTGTCGTTCGCTAGTAGATAGGTATTTTAGAGTAAGTATAGTTGTGTTTACCTGCACCGAACTCATTCAGAGTGACTAAACTTATACGCAAACAAACTCACTCTCTTTTATTGACTGAGTGAATAATGCACAACTACTTAAGGCTAAGCTAATACGAAGCTTGTCAAGAGGGTTTCCTTGAGAAGCACAATGAGACGTTAGTTATTTATATGATTTTCTGCATAAAATAACGATTTAGTAACGAGATTACCTATAATCTAGTGAATAGATTAACTGGTCGATTAATTATTAATCTCAAGCTACCTATTATTACTATGTAGCAGTTTCTACATAGCACATTGCATGTTATAAGAATTTGAAGAATATTTTTTATGGAAAACCGGTTTCTCCCAATATTTTATTTGCTACTTTACAAAGATCACCTTTTATCTGTTTGAGAGTTTTACAACATACAAATTGAATTAGTATTTCAAACCGAATCAAAGAACACTATAAAAATTTGCTGAGGTCCTTGTTCTCCTTTGCCCTTTGTTTTTCCTGGCCCTTTGCTGCCTTACAATCACAATCTACACCTGCTGCACGAAGATTTGTTGAGCGTTTCTGTCAACGCAGCGTGGAGCGCACGTACCAAATGCTGACCGCTTCCAGTATCTTCGTCCAGTGTTGTTTTAGTGCTGATGAATATATTATGTTATATACAGGGTGTTACCAGACCACTTCCGAAAACGAAAGGGGGAGCTACAGCATACCAAAACCCAACCAAAAAAAAATCAGTTATCCTGAAAAATAATTATAGCCGGAGAAAACAATGTTTAAAGATTTGTATTTATTTCGCCAGCCCGCAATGTACGCATTCACGTAGGTAAGGTCGAGGCGTAGTACTATTATTTATTCTGTGTCGTAAGTGCCTACTAACGTAGGTAGGTACTAACGTAGGTCGCTCGCACGTCGCGTACTTGAATGACCCGCGATGAACTCTCAGCTGTTCATGCTGTAGTAGACGTAATCTGCGTGCTGCGTGTACATTGCTGCTTTATTTATTTTATTTGTTTTTTTGCTTTTTTAAATGAGATAATTAGGTAGATATGTCTTATTATGTTGTACTGTGTGTATGTAACTAGAAAAAAAATTAAAAAGAGATAGTCAAGTAAATTATTTTTTCGCGATTTTTTTCGCTTAATGTTTTCAGTATCATGGTCTGATTGGAACCTCCAAGTTTTCGGAAGTGGTCTGGTAACACCCTGTATATATATTCATTATATTCAGCCCTTTGTGTCCCACTGCTGAGCAAAGGCGTCCCCCCATTCTTTCCACACACTCCGATCTTGGGTTACGCTTTGCCAGTCCGTCAAAAATGGTCAAGTTGAAGATGAATAAGATGTGTAATAAAAATTGGAAGTTTTGAATTTTTCTGTGCCAATTCGGAACCCTTACTGGTTACTGAAAAGCCTGTTTCTTTGCATTATAGCACGATGAAACGCTCTCAAGGATTGAATTAATTTTTAATGGAAAACTTGTAGCACGTCATGTCACTCAGTACCGTTTCTGTACTTACCAAACAAGTTTATGAACCAGCTATTGGGAACGGCTGCTTTGTTGGAATATTCAATAGGTATAATTTGCCAGGTGTAACGCTGCGCTATCCTAGGACGCTAGGAGCTGTCGGCGGCGAATCCAAATCAGCAGAACTGGACTTACTGGAGCCAGTTACATTTATAAAAAAACGATTTAACTATCAACCCATCGATGAGGTACTTTGTTTGTATTGTACCTACATCGATATCTAGGACGGAAGCGGAAGCATGCACAGTAAACAATATTAATAAATCTACACTCCGCTATAATTGTTAACGAAAAATGTATTTACCTATGTGAGGTTTTTTCAACAATACAAACAAAATAAAAGCAATAAGTAGAGTACGTTGCGTTATAAAAAATAATATTGGGTAATTTGCCGAGGATATTGATAAATAAGAATATATACCGAATTTCTTGTACAAAAAAATACTACCTATTCTATTTTGTATTTATATAAAATGTGGTAGGAAAAAACCACAACATTTGACTAAGACTTTTTAGTTAGGTAAGAAATCATACGATATAGTGACGTGCTATCGGTGAAAAATCTCGTTGGTTGAAATCCTTATTATCGTATTCGATTCGTCTTACAAATCATTCACAATTTCGTCGACTCTAGCTTATCCAATAGCAAATGTTTACTCGCTCTATGACGAAACGATTACGATTGCGCGGTAATTGCAGGGAAACACGTAAACATGCTGTGTGTTTTTTTGCACATTTCAATATGCGTGTATCGACTATTTCGTTTACGAATGTAGTACGAAGTGGCACCTGTACATGTTACACAACTCATTTACCTACTTACTGCACAGATAAACGCACAGTTAGTAGTGACGTGGTTTGTAAGTAAAACTGCAATTAGTTACACTCATTGATTAACTTGAAAGACGTAAGACTGGTACGTATGTTGATTTATCTTGAACTAAAATAACTAACTGAGTAGTCATCGGAGACCTCGGACTGCTTCCCTTTGTATGTAGAGTTGGACCAACGACGAACTCACAATTTCTTTACCTTCGAGTGTACGCTACGCCGCGCCGGCGAAAGAAAGTTTTCGTCCTTGAAAACTAATTCTATACATTACTTGGCTTGAGAGGCAAGAGAACGGCGCATTATTCATTGCGAAGGTGTAAGTAATTTTTTTTTTTTCAGATGAGGCGCAAAGTTTTATAGATGAACGCGCTGTCAATTTTGTTCCAACATTCCAAACCTAACTTAATCAACCTCGTCTCATTAAAATGTGCATGGGCCTGTTATAAATGCATTGAACCATAGAGATAACGCTTGAGTAAAATATGCGATACCTAATGGGTTTTCGTCCGTCAGGCAACATTGTTGTTAAGTTATCTCGGAGTCCTTTGCTTCCCGTGTAGATAAAGTTTTGAACTTACGCATCTTGGACGAAAAGACGAGTGTGAACTGTAAACATCAGCTTGTAAATTACGTACAATTTTACTTTGCTACTTTACCTAGGTATAATAGTCATATTGCAATCTCATAAGTACTTATGAAAGTGCAAATTGGCTTAGGTACTTGTATACATTTCTATAACAAATGTCCTAAATACCAACTTTAGCCACACGACTTACGTAGGCTTCAAATAAAATCCAAACTTTACATTCTTCTGAAATGCCAATCGATCGGTTACGAAGAGTAGAGTCGACGACATTCTGACCGACATCTATTCGAGAAACACTCGATCATGTGGTAAGATTAAAATAAAACCGGCATTTTCATCCAATTGAGTCACTTAGGCACCTATCATTTTAAGAGCCATTTGATTCTACATTGTGTTGCTATCAGTATAAGGACGCAACAATAAAGTTAGGTAAGGTAACCCATTTTAGTACCCAACTGTACTACGAAACGTGCTCGAACCTAGGTCAATATTACCCCACACATTGACACACAGCACAATAGAAACGTATTAGGTACTCAGATCTAGGTAGGTAAGTACTATTGTTTCATTGTCTCTATGATTGGCGTATGGGACAGATATTACGAAGCCGTGATAATTACAGAGGTAACAATTGTAAAAGGACTGTAATTAAAATTAAATAGTAATTTAATTAATTAGGTAAACCTACTGGCGAACTCTTTTTATGTAGAGCCAGTATTATATTAAGATCTGTAGTAAAGCTCACTCACGACGTCACGACTAACTTGCATCAAATAAAGTACAAATTGACCAAAGTAAAAATCTACCATTGATATTTATTTGCTTTAGTAAACCTTGGTTTTCCTTTGTTAAGTTTATGTAATCATGGTAAAACATGGTACCTATATCAAAATCATTTTCCGTCACCTCCAAAAGAAACAATAAATTCAATAAAAAGTGGATTGCATATTCAAGGGAGCAAGTTAAAGTTATTAAAAGCCAGTAAGTAAATGAAATACTGGTTGTCCATATACCACGTATTTATATTTTATGCACTAGCTGATACCCGCGACTTCGTACGCGTGCGAAACTTTCCACTAAAATATCTGTCAACCAGCATACGATGAACCTCGTGCCAAAGGCGGCTTTTGGCTTAGAGAGGTCAAGTTGTATTTAAAAAAAATCACGTCTTTCATTTCAATAAAATATAGCCTATATTTCAATCCGGAAAAAGGGCTTCCGAATGGTACAAGTTTCATTGAAGTTGGTCCAGTAGTTTAGGCGTGATCCGCGAACAAACAAACAGACAAACTCGATTTTTGAAATCAGAGTCGTTTATTTAGCAGAACTGCATATTTCGTTTTCCCTTATCTTTAATTTTAGTTTTTGGCTTTTTTACAGTTTTATAATAGTATAGATTAAACGACAAGAGATAAATATAAGATCGTACGCTACGCACGAGCACATTACAATACTTATTGACCAGGAAACTCGTAACTTCCCGATCTACCAAATACGAAGGTAGGCACAATTGAAAGTAATTCTGTTGCACTTGGCCTTTCGTCTTATTATTGTACTGTTAATCACACATAATAGAAGCTGTCTCGAGTTTGAGCCCTACAGCCTTGTGATAAGGTCCATGGGTGATCATAGGAACCCGGCAGTGATCAGACAGGAGGTCACCAGCGTCGTCTCGAGGTAATGAGCGAGCTGCCCTTTAGCATAACTAGAATAGAAACCTTATAAGGAGTGGGTTAGGACTATGTGGAAAACAAAGAGAAAATTGTTGGTAAACAAGTAGGTAGGTACTGAAAACCTCATCCTTTTTCAAAATAAATATAAGCAAAATGTAAGGCTAAGTAGAGCTTAAAAGCTCTGGCTTGTATTATGACAAAGAAATCCTTACTCAAGCATAGACTTGAGTAGAGATTCTCACACAAAACCTATGCTTGAGTCCGGATCAGTGCGGAACGTGTGCGGAAGCATTATGAGAATACTGTGCCGAATACAGAAACGTCACTCAAAATTTAATTGCCTCGTCTTATTTTTTTACCTTACCCATCGCTAAGAGATGACAATAATTTAAGCAGCAACCGTTTTATTAATTTACCGTGGACTTTACAATTTACCTGCGTCGTGTCTTTTTGAAAACAGTCAAACAATCACGCTTGAATAAGGTTTCACAAGAAAGGTCTACTATGTACTCGTAGAAGATAAGTAAGTATTGCGATTTGGAACTATACTTACATATTTCACAAGGTAATACTAACTAACTATGTACTAAATGAATAAACTGTTAACGGTCATAAGTGTAGAATAGATTATCTATTTCAACAGCTTACAAAACAGTTCATTATCTTTCAGACAACGAATTACAAAATTCGACAAATTAGTTTTCGAGTTGCAATCATGTGGGTGGCACGGCACGGCAACCCTATTGCAATTTCAACTTGTGAAATTAACAATAGCACGTCTTTGTGTGTGTTATGTAAACTGATGGAATGATAACGAATTTAATGGCTATTATGGGTGGTAATGGTTCACGTCACGTGTGGAGTAACGAGATCTTTTTACAATAGGCACTTGTATCAAATCAGGGACTGGTTGATCACTCAATCTTCGGGTGCCATTAGCCGATAGTGGGATAAGTGGGATAAATAAAGGCGAAGTGGGTAAAGGCAGGTAGATGATGGTCCCAATGGGCGATTTTCTGATTATACATAATATAGGCCACATGCATGTTCTATGTGGATAAATCTAGAGAAAATGTGCTATATTTTTACAATCTGTATAGTACATGTTTATGTAAGTATGTAGTAGGTTTTTGGGTTGATTACTAGAAGTTTACCTTTGAAACTATTTGAAACGCATACGAATGTAAATAAGTAGACTTTGAATAGCATTCAGCTACCGACTTGTACTTGTAAGGTAAACTAAGCGAAGGTAGGTAACTATAGGAAATTGCATGTATTTCCTAATCCAGAGCTACGCGACAAGAGAAAGTAAGTTATCCCATAGCTGCAAGCTGCCAGCCATTAAAATGCAGTGTTGGGCTCGTTGCATAAGTATTCCGAACTAACTGCTATCATATCAGTAGAGTTGCACCATAAACTCTGAAAGTACATAGGTATGTAGGTAACGCCTGCGCTGTGCACCCGCATTATTTTTACTAAATTCTTACTAGAGATAACCAGATCTAAATATATAAAACTCTTTTGAAGCTGACTTAGAATCAACGCACAGCCTAAACTAAAAGTCCTGGAGGTATGAAATTTGGAGGGTAGTGTCCTTATATGTATAGTGTAGGGGTGCACTAAGAAAGGAATTTTGTAAAGTCACACTCTAAAGGGTCTAGAACGCGAGCAACGCCGCGGGCGACGGCTAGTAAGATTTATAAAATGCCACGTTTCGGGTCTATGCGGACGGTTTGGATAAGATAGAACTGGAAAACTGCAGCCTGGATAAGTTTTGCATCGAAAAATCTAAACTTTCGAACGACTGTGCTTTCAGACTACCATTCCACAGTTTATACATATTATTACAGGTCGATGTATGCGTAGTTACAAAGTGCCCAAAAATGCCACAGAAACTGCAATTTCGCTGTTAGTTTGCAGTGCAGTGTATGTAGGTAAGTTAAGGCGCCTAGAGCTCCCAGTAAAACTGGTGCTACGCGTGCATTTCAATAAAATAATTATGAAAGTCAAAAGTTCGGCTGCTATTATAGGACGCAGCTGATGTTACCACCTGTCAAGACTTGGCCCAAGGACATTTCGCAACATTTTGGCTCATTGTTGAATGACTGTGGTACACCTTATTCAGTCAAGTCATTTTAGTAGGACCTTGAAAAATGAATGGCTCTTAACTGCTTGCCAGATAACTATTATTTTAATAAAATATGCATATCTACTTAACGACCTGCTCCTAGCTTGCAAGAAGCCTTCGTTAATACGAAATAGCAACGAGTATGTAGGTATAAATGTAGGTATGTGTATGGTATGACGTATGTATACACTTACTTGCCATTATTATATTATTAAATCTATACTATTAAAAAACTGTAAAACAGCCAAAAACTAAAATTAATGATATGGGAAAACTAAATATGCAGTTCTACTAAATAAACGATTCTGATTTCAAAAATCGAGTTTGTCTGTTTGTTTGTTCGCGGATCACGCCTAAACTACTGGACCAATTTCAATGAAACTTATACCATTCAGAAGCCCTTTTTCCGGATTGAAACATAGGCTATATTTTATTGAAATGAAAGACGTGGATTCTTAGATACAGCTTGACCTCTCTAAACCAAAAGCCGCCTTTGGCACGAGGTTTATCGTATATGATGGTTGACATATATTTTTGTGGAAAGTTTCGCACGCGTACGAAGTCAGCTAGTAAAAATAAAAACTATGACTTTTCAAGCGTTTTACGTTAGAGAGCCCTAAGTATTTACCGGAAGTCTTCGCACAAACCTACACCTTTTATTTAAATAACTTACCTTAGTAGGTACTTGTTTACGTCATAAAATCACGCACGTGCACATGAAAAATAGAAAAATGCACATTAGGGATTAAATATCAACTGCTACAAATTTTGCATATCTAAGTCACCTCAGTGCCTTGATCACGAATAAATGTGACAATCGCAAACGTATCGTAACGCTAGCGTATCTGAGATACACTGCGCGGTGACACTACAACGGTTGGCAGTTGAGCTGGCGTTGACGCGCAATATAACTCGAATACGTTAACACGGCGACTGTCAGATTTGTTTGTGATAGGTACCTACTTCTGCACAATGTATTGTATTTCTATTTCCAAGCGCCCCGTAAGTTTAGCAGTAAGCATTACGTGACTGTCATTTGACACTGACCTACCGTTGTAACTGGGCCATGCGTTATTGAAGACTAGCTTCCGCCCGTGTCTTCGTTCGCGTCCCGTTGGATCCCGTTCATTTTCCGGGATAAAAAGTCAAAAGTTGTTCACGGACAATATATTATTATATTCCAAGTTTCATCCAAATCAGATCAGTAGTCTGCGTGACAGAGGAACAAACATACATACTACTTACAAACTTTCGCGTTTATTAGTAGGATTTAAGCCTGATATTTGTGGTTCTGTATCATCATTTTATTTAGATCAATTCTTAGGCTGTCGTCGGTGGGAAAAAGTAGTCACACCTGTATTCCGTGCCTGAGCCACCCTAGGCGCCATTTATTTTCAAGTTTTGCTTGTTTTGCTTATCAGTTCCTCTTAAACTAACCCAACACAATAAAATACTATAAGAGCTTTTGGTGTTTTTATCCAAGCAATACACGGAACCCTATAAAATATTGCAGTTTAGTAGTCTTCATTTACCCTCTCGTGTTTCACAATATTTCCCATGAGAGTGACTGAATAACTAGCTGACCTGACAGACGTTGTCCTGTCTTAGAGTCCTTTTCATGAAAGAAGTCCCGCGGCAATTTCCGGAACTATTGACTTTACCAACTAGGTAACATCACGTCGCACGACTACAGGACTACAGCGACGCGTCTGCGGGACTTCTTTCATGGAATCCTTTCCATGAAAGAAGTCCCTTTAACTATTGTAGCACGCATTCTGTCAATGTTAGTATGTCAAACGCCATAAGGTTACATTAAAAAAGTTTATATTGTCAAAAGCGCTAAAATTCTATTGGAATTTTTTTTATATGGTGGTTAAGACGTATTGGTACATTTTCTAATTTTCCGCCCAATTTTCTTACATTTTTCTTTTGTAAAAACTTTCTCCTGACAATAGCAAACACAACAAAAAAAGAATTTGCGAAATCGGTTCAGCCGTTCACGCGTGATGCCGTAACCAAGGGAAATAGGGATTCATTTTTATATAATAGGTACCTATATAAAAGATTGGTTGAATTAGAGCGCCTGCATGCAAGCTTATCGGTTATTGAAAATACTTCCACAGTTAATTAAAATAATGAGACTCCACAGGAAGTAAAGGCCACAGGTCAGGTCACGCTAAACCGTACCTAGATTGCGATTCTATTTCGCAGTAGCTCTTTGTTATTATGTCGCCGCTTGTTTCCTGTGATAATAACCACCATTAATTTATCGTAATCGTAACGGTTTTATTTGAGGAAGAATGTAAGTACCTACTGGTTCTACAATTTTTTTAAATAATTGTAGAACCAGTAAACTAGGTAGGATAGGTATGAACCCAGTAATGAGGTCTAGGTCCCAAAAAAAAAAAAAAAGGTCCCTCAGGTCCTGGGTACCGTACGTACGTTTAATTTGATTGATCAACGACTACGTACTAACTATACCCATTGATCGCATAAAGTCTATTGTAAGTATAGAGAAAGAATGGGGAGACCTACCTATGTCAATTTCGTAATACCTAGGTAAGGTAGGTAGATAGAAACCTACCTATCTAATAGATAAATGAACCCTGCTTCAGCCTGTCTTTGTTCCGGTTTCTCTATTTAGGTAGGTAAGTATTCGTGGTCTGGTCCGCACGCAGCACACTAAAACCGCGAAACGGGTTTGCACCTTTGCACTGCAGCGATAAAAAGTTGCTCAAGGGACGCGAACGCTGCATCATCGCATCGGCAGAACATTTTCTTGATGTAGGTAGGTAGGTAGTGGACTGGGTAGGATATAAGTACATACCTATTTTTGATTGTCCAGAAAAAGGTTCACATAAATCCAGATTACGTACCTATCTACCTGACCAAAAAGCAGGATCGTGGACTAATCTGGAATAATCTGGATTGGCTGAGGTTGCGATTTGTGACAAACGAATGGACCAAATAGCAAGCAACATAGGTTTATGAAAATTAAAAATGTGTTTTGTAGGCCTACTTACCTGAATTACTGAATATTAATAATAATGATTTACTTACCTAATCTAGGTAGGTTGGGTACCGACTGTATAGGTACATTAAGTAGGTAGCTGTAGGTAGGTTAGGTTAGTAAGTTACCTACATAATTATGCAGATAAGTAGGTAAGGTAGGTAGTACATCCTATCTGCTACTAAGTACCTAACTAATCTTTAGAAAAAATATTTTCACCCCACCCCATCTCTATATTACTTACCTACTACACACACTGCCAACATGCAAAAGTCCAAAAAAAGCTTACGAAATCAAATGCAACTGTTCTACCTACCTAGCACGCAAGTCAGTCTATTGGCTATGAATCTCATTCAACGTGATTGTTGTGTCCTGTGGTTCTGGTGGGTTTGATTTAAAAAAACAAAATACACATAGGTACCCGCCCCCGCAGCCACCATCACCCGCCGCCCCGCCACCAAGCTCCCGCGACCTGTCCGGACCGGACGGAAGGCGCTCCGTCCGCCTAGCAAAAAATTTTAGTTTTTTTGTTTTGATGATATCTTCATAAAAATCTATTTAGAACCAAACCTTACACATTACATTGATCTACATTTTGGCTAGTAAAATATTCAAAGTGCCTAAAGTTATAGCGCACTGTTAGAAACAGCTTATCTTGTTGGAAGTTACCAACCAAGATTCTTTTTCGCCCAGAAAATTAGCTAGTACCGCGCCTTAAACCGGACGGTCGCCGCCGCCTGCCGGCCGGCCGGCAAGTCGACAAACCAACCCTCGCTTCGTGTCGTTCGTTCGTTCAGTCAGTTCAGTTTAGCCGTTCAACCGATCAGTGCGCGAGCAAGCGTGATACGGAATGAACGTGTGGTGCGTTTTGCGCGGACATTGACTTCGATTTGTTTTAACTTGCGATTTATACAACCAGAATTTAAACTTTTTGGAGTATAAAGTCCATAAAAAACTAAAAAGTTTTTAATGTAAAAGTTGACATAGAGACAGTTCGCGCAGAATTTTGACCAAAATTGTGATTTTCCGTATAGACGCGAAAATAAAGTGAGGGAGACAATTCGAAACAAAGGACTGTTTTGTACATTTTCGCAACGTTTGCGAATCTGTGTTCAAAAATTTGATCTGGCAAAAACTTGAAGGGCGTAAAAAACCTCTCATTTCACGGCCAACTAGTTGGGACAGGCAGGACAAAAATATCTGTGGTCATCAAACGAAAAAACAAAAGAGCAACGATCTTTCTATTTAAAAATTACAAGAACTATTACGAAGGTTTCCCTAAAAATTCTCGTTATTCTGACCCAAACTTGGTATTTCTTTTCAAAATCGAAGTGAGTTCATCGACCTATAAGTAATCGTGCTCCAGTGGATCAGTTTACTCATAATTCAAGCGAAAAGCATAAAATCTGGATTGAGTGTCGTAATTACACATGATGTCTACTGCCATCATGCATCAGTCTGCGCTGTACGACTTTGGTGATCTGTTCTTGAAGGTAAGTTCTTTCAATCGTTTTATTTTTTAGTGAAACTTGTCAAATACCTACCTACTACCGACCTTCTTACCACCTGTTGCTTCAAAAATTGAAGGCAATCTACAGGTATACCTAACTACCTGCGTCTATGTTACTAGTGCTCCTAGGTAAACAAGTCCTTGCCTTGCATCTCTGCAAAGATCAACACAATGTTGACAGGCAAGGCAGTAGGTAGGTACTTACCTACATAAATAGGAGTCTGAAAGTTATCAAACAGAAATAATATAAAAAGTAGGTACCACCTATGTGTATGTAAGTGAAAATTGCTCTTATGAGCTAGAGTAGGTAGGTATGTTAGTATACCTACTTAGTAGTTACCTATAACATCTAGGATTTTTTAAAGTAAGTATTCAGATGTAGAGGTAGGTATTTGGAGTAGGATGGAAATCCACTTCCAAAGCCAGTTACCTACCTACTTTGCCTATTACAACTCAGCGACATTGTAAAACCGATTCTATAAATTTGTGCGTTTAGGTTGCAAGTGGCATGCACGTTGATGTGTCAGATACGATACCTTAGCAGCTGCGTTTAGTTTTTTGTATGGTCTACGTTTTTTTCTCCGTTGCGTTCGAATACACTTGTCTTGTTAGATGGGGTGGATCGTTTCTTTAGGATTATGTTCAAGGGCAAAGTTAGGGGTGTTTTTTTTTTATTTATTTCATCATTTTATTGTTACGTAGGTACGGTAGGTAGGGAAGGTACCTACCTACCTGGTGTACCTAACCAGTCCCACTGATGACTTAACTGATGAGAACATTTTCATGTTTTATACTTTATAGAGCGTGATTTTCAGTAGGTACCTACTAGTCTGGTTTTACGTTTTGGACTTAATTTTTTTGAAATTATTTTGGAGATTAATGCAGGCCAAGCCGCGAGCAATAGCTAACATACTATATATTTTTGAAATGTGCTTGTTAGGCCGTTTCATTTGATAGGTACCCAACACGGCATGTTTAAAAAATATGTTTTTTTAGTTCATGCTCATGACTAACCTATGCCATTTGTCAAATTCTGATGAGTAGTTTTGGAGTTATGAGGAAACAGATGAACATACATTACCGGTCAAAATCATAATAATATACGTAACTAGGTATCTAACCTTCTCTCCTTTTTAACTTAACTGAACCGAACCCGGGATTTGATTAGGATTTCCCGGTTCCTAAAGAACTATCGACCGGTCGACGACAGTGTAGCACATTTGTCTAAAAGAAACCCAATTCACACTCCTCTAAATTGTAATTACCTACCTACCTACCTACCTATTTGGAACCACACAAAATATAATGCGATGAAATACCAAACACCACACCAAAATAGTAATATCTAGTCTACCTTGTGGGAATTTTGAAAGGTGCATCGTTGATTTTATTATTAGATTTTTTTCTACCTTCCCCAAAACGTTTTGGTGACTTGAATACACCTACAACCTTCTACCTGCTGCCTATTTACAAATACAACCGTTCGCCATATTTTTTTAAATCCAAGTCCAGATAAAGAGGCTTTTGTGTCGTATTCTCGTCTTTGTCCCGAAACTTATTGTAAAGACTCTTGGATTATTATTTTTAAACCATAATTTTGGTGGCAATGACGAAATAATATTCTGTAGGTTAAAAATTTCATTAGATATTAGAACAAAAGTTCAATGCATTCTTGGATTTTTTTTCTAAGAACTAGGAGCTGTGCTAGGAGGTTGGTTTGGTTATATCGTAACCTACCTAGTAAAAACACAGTAAAAATATCCTTCTCCTTCTCAGAATTTTTAGCTACGTAGAAGTCGTTTTTTTATTCGTTTTTTTTTCTTAAAATACGCTACAAGACAGATCAGATTCTTTAGCGATTAAATTGTTTCACCACGCGTATTGAAAGGCCCATTGTGTAACTAAACCCCAAGTCCCAATTAGTTTAGATAGGTATTTTAGGTACCAGTCATAACCACTGAAATCTTTCACATGGTTAAAGTACCTACCTACCAAAGAAGAAGAAGGTAGACCTAAATGTACCATAGCATCAAATATGGCTTGTGACTTGTCGGTATTTGACCGGATTCATAAATTGATTTATCGTGTTCTGAACTCTTCGTTAGCATTTCAAGATGTTTGATGTGATTTTAACATCTACGGTCTAAAAAGTTTGATGGGTGGAACATTTATCACATCACGCGTAGGGCTACCTACATTTCAGCACAGAATAGAAGTTCAAGTACTAAACTGACGCAATCATCATTCACTCGCTTTAGAATAATTGATCGAGCAAGCGAAGATCTAATGCCCGTATGCTAGTTTACTGTGCTCAAGCACTGATCCAGACTCAAGCACAGATTGAAAATCTCTACTCAAATCTATGCTTGAGTACTGACTACTGGTTTAGTTAGGCTGTCTTAAAATCTGTGCATAAATTGTACGCAAGTAGGTAAATACAAGCTTTCCACACTTTTCGCAATCTAAACTCGAAAGGTTTCTCAAACAGCCGGTTCTAGTCGCGCAGCCAACACCTCCGTTTCCCAACACCTAAACGTTGCAGAAACCTTCGAGTGCAGCGCAAACAATAAGTGCCGCTCGTGGGAGCCCGTCACTGCCAGTCCAATAAACCAACTTTACATGCCAGTAAACGTCCAGTAACAGAATAGTTATCCAGTCAGAATGGTGGTTTATTTCAACCAGACCACATTCGTGCTAATTAAAAATTGTACAATTCTCATAGCGACAATAAACGTGCTGGAATTTTTAGTCCAGCAATAAACAGACGAAGCTAGCCGCAATAGTAAGATACTTAAATCACTGGATAGATTCATTAGGTCGAGAGTGGACGCTTGGAGGAAGCGCAGGGCAAGAGGGCAGGCAAACTGCGTAGGCCAGGTCCAACGGCCCGGCGCGGCGCGCGGCGGCCGCACTCGTAACCGCCACTGTACTATTTTTAGCCTGGCTCCTTTCTCCGAGGACTGGAGTCCGGACGTGAGTCAACCCTTTGTTCCCTCGAAGCGCAACGGCCTCACAGAACGCCCCGCAGACGCATGGTCAACATCGTCAAGGTGTCGCTTTCCACACGTGAATATTGCTTAGACTAAAGAATCTTAGTATGTTGTTCGCCTTGGATATGGTTGCTCAATGTGGAGATGTCATACCTCGATGCATGAAGAACATAGACACAAATTTGAGGCAGAGATGCAGGTTTCGCGGCTAGGTCTGTCATAAGACACTGTGATTGCAACAATCCGCTTGCGCCCACGCAGCCATGACTCTGAAGGGAGATTGGTGTACTTCTCTATTACCTTGAAATAGCATTGCTTAGGATGGTTTGTTATTATAGGATTTTGCTGAATGACAGAGTCCCTTCTTTTTATTAAAAAGATTGGTCACGATGACAATGCTCCACATTTTGGAATATTTTGCCTTTATCTTATTTGTGATCTAGAAAAACACACTTTATTCCTTACTCATAAAAATAAGTACCTGACTTCTGCTCATTTCTTTGGTTCTCATGGTTCGTAATTTTACTTCAAGAAACAAACCTATAGATGTGGAAACCTTCATCGCTCCAAAACCAGTTTACGATATCAACGCTTTAACACATTACTGTCGGTTTCATTTAACATTGAGCCGGTTTTGTTTAAATGTAGTTCTATTATCTATGTACTCATAAATATCAAGTTTGCAGTAAGTTGTCTCCTCTAATCTAGAAAATCGTTGCGTAATTTGATTATTGCCTATATTCACCTCAGACTTCGAATCTGGAGACGTCTGATCTTCCCTGTGCTTGGAGAAACAGTAAGTAGTTACTAGTTAGGTACCTACTGCAAAGCGATCAAGGAGCAGTGTCTGTGTAAATAGTCTCTTAGATTCGCGGCGCGTCGCTAATTGTTTCGGCAGAGTAAATGTGAGGGTTCATTGCCGGCCAAACGGCATTGTCCACGCCCACGGCCATCGAGATGACAAACGAGCCATTTCAAACTTTTTTAAACAATGTCGGTTTCTTCGATTATTACTCCCTTCAGTTTCTTCAGTAGGTCAATGACCCAGGTACAACAAAATTTAATATAGACGGTCTTCAAGATAAATACATTGAAACTTGCGCGTGGTGTCATCAAGGGAGAACCTACCGAACAGAATGATGTGATAGATGACTTTGAATAGGACTAGCATCGCCCAAAAACAGAAAGAGGTAATTCGTGGTTTATCATGTAGACGTATTCAGTACTCAGGCTCAGCTCACGTGTGCCAAACCAATACCAATCGACATAAAAGCAAATACACGTTTTCCGTAATGAAAAATGGTTACTTTAATTAAATTTACTGAAAAACAACAATTATACAACCATGCAGCACATTTATAAAGCACATAACGAATATGACGATGTAAAAAACACACAAATAGTGATGAAATCTTTATTGTTCACGAATATTATAAACCTAACTTGCCGTAGGTACCTAGATATTAAACAAGACTAGTCAAGTGCGAATCATTGCCCACCAAAACTTATGTAGGCTTTTCTACTTCTTTTAAAAAGTAAAATTGAATTAAGAATAGTGTAAATAAGAAAAAATGTATATTATTTAATAAAAAGCGTGGGGTGCTTTTTAAGATATTATTGAAATGATAATCCTTCTACTTATATCTGTCAATAAAATATTTATAACTATTGACACCATGCACCCCACGCTACTTAGTTACTGCGATAATCAGCCGTGCGCTGCGTGACAGACGGACCAATGGACCAAGTGGCACCATGGCCAGGGCTCCGGTACGCGATGGTCTTGACTGGAACCCTAAAAATAAAAGCAGGGTTATAATATGCGATTAAGGTGGTATCTGATATCTATCTAGTTCTGGTATCTGGTTGATTGCGGTGATAAGTAGGCAAGGTACTTGGGAATCTGACCGATATGATCCAACCGCTAATGTCAAATTGAAAAGGCCTCGATTGTACGATTCCTGCACTGACCAGTAACCATCAGACGGCAATCATCAATCGTCAGACGATTACAACCAGCATTCAAGTCCGTCCAAAAAAGTTTAAAATTTGAAACCTTGTTATCTCCTATTCACATCACCATAATTTCGGTTCTTCAAACTTCATTTATCTGTATGTTATTATGACAAATAAAATAGTCTATTAGTTAATTGTTCACTCGTCCTTGCCTTGACTGATTGTTGACCTTAACACTAAGATCACAAAATGGATTCTTGCGAGTTCTGGCGGTACCACACATATCTACTAGGTACTTAGCCTACATACATACACATTATACACAGCCCCCGCGCCGCGCCTCTACCACTGCTATCACACACAAATATATTTTTTTGATTAAATTTTAAATACTTTGGTTGTTTTCCAATAACCAAAGTTGATTGATGTTTGACCAGTGCCCATCACAACTTAACAAGACAAAGAATAGACATTTAAGAGTGAGTAAGCAATTATTTGCCTGCCGTACTTATTTAGATAATGTATTATCTAGGGTCTTATGTTGAAGTGCACTGCGTAAACAAAGGATACTATGTTATGTACTATCTTATCACCACGGCTGATAACAACTGGAAACATTATTAGCATTGTTGTGAAAAACAACGTAGTAATTTCATGTATTCAACGCATAACCTAGCTTAGCTATTAACTTTCCTTTCTCTACGACGACTGTTATTGTCTCAGGGCAATGTTGTCACTTGCGATAATCCATGTCCGTGTAGATTAGCTTAAAATACACGCAGATGATAATGTACTGGTTACTTTCAGTCGTAGGCGGAGATCAGCGAAAATTTGAATCTATGCCTAGTAATAAAGTAGGCCGAGGATTCAACTATCATTAAATGTAAAGTTCACAATGAGGTAATCCGCGCCTGTGAGGACGAGGTTAGGTTCTAAAGAGAGCGTTTGTACCGAAGGTTCTGCTGCACTTTTGGCACACATTCGAGCTGCAGTTGCGTCACAAGCCGCTGCAGAATCGAGCACAGCGCATAGCGTAACACTTTTACCATTGCTCGCTATTGCGCGGGCCGGTCTTTCGCCTACTTGCGCTTACGCTCAAACTCGAACCGATCCACCACTTTACATAATTGCTCATAAAAAGCACACCTTACGCAATACCAAAACAACATTTTTATAATATTCTGGTTGTGCGAAGGGGGTCAGTATCGTGACCGGTCTAGTCTAGATAAATAAATGCATAGTAATTTGGTAGTTTTTAGAAGCATGTTGACATTGAATTTATTTTGATGATAAAATAAGTTTAAAGGGTGATTTTTATATGTATTACGTGTACTTACCTTCTTCTTTTATTTATAGCGTCTGTCCGTCTTTTCGACAGACAACTTTACAAGTGTCAAGTGAGATATTTGAAATAATATTAGTCAAGTCTAATAAAGGTGACAGCGAATAAGCGATTAACAATTTTTGATACTTGGTGAAGTACAAAATTCCCATAAATGGTTCGAATCGGAACACTTATTCGTTTAAAATATATTAAATACCTTAGTAGGAAAGTAAGAAACAAGTAATGTACCTAGTTGATGGTATACAGTTTCCACATAATCAGACCCTTGAGTTCACACCTAGGTAATTACCTAACTTTCCTATTTCGTAATGTCACGGCTGAATAAAGAAAACAGTTTCGGACCAATAGTTACGCTACAAGCCTACTGCAACCAGCTAGATAAACACCACACCGTTCCACAAGCCAGCACAGCACCCATGTTCTTTTTGTAAATTAATTTCCATCTTTAGCGCTCGCTGTTGGTTACTTCGATATTTTATCATTTCACGGCTATAAGGCAGGAAGAAACCGAATTTCGTTTCTGTAGGGCGGAACTAAGCTGTCCTAGGCGTGACACAATCCTAAGATTGAAAAACGCTGTCGAAACGCTCGCTGGTAATCTTCGCAGAGTATTATCGTAATATCGTACGTTGCGCATGTTTCACTCGATTGCAGTTTGCATAAGCGTGGTTGCACAAACTCGGAGTTAGGTAGGATCGAAGGTACGTAATGTAAGGTAGGTATTACCGTGATTATAATCCGCGCGTGCCACGATATCTTATGCGTTTGCGTTGCAGGAAGTGGACCTTCGAACTCTTTCACTTTCATTAGCATCGTTGCAGTCAAGCGTCGTCGTAGTAAATCTTACTATTGAACTACGCTTGTCACTATAATTCATAACTCTTATGTAAACAACGTTATCCATAGTCATGTAAACAACTTCAACTTGTAATATATACCTACCTATGTTTGAGTAATAAATAGGAATCACAATGGTAATAATAGCGAAATTCATTTATTCTGGATTTTTTCTTATTTAGGCCAATAGAAAAATCAAGTATGTACTTGAAAACACGTTAATTTACTCCCTTTTATGTGAATTTTGTCACACAGACAACATTCGCTGCGCAATTGGAGTGCTATCGGTCGACCTCGTGGTTGTATTTGATGCGTCACCGACCCAATAATATTGTATTGTTTTGTAAGGTTAATGTATGTGTCCGGGTTGCACTGTCCTTAACTATTTTATTTAGCTTCTGTAATGCTTTTATTTAAATAAATCACCTAACTGAGATCTCGCGATGTTAGGAAAAAGAAAAAAGATGATTTTTCGTACAACTTTATTTGTTTTACTCCCTTTTATAACTTATAACCTTTTGGCAGATTTATAGGAAAGTTGGTGAAATCAAAGTAGGTACGTCCTAACCTTTGTTAATTTTAATTACTTAAATTCATCTGTATTTAAATCAGGTAAGTAGGTAAGTCGAAAAGTCATAGCCCTTTGCCACGAGTCAAGTCGTCTGCCTGTAGTATACCTGCATAAAATTAAGCATGTAGCAATCATGGTTGCAAATCATGTCGCATTGGTAAATAATTGCCGCGAATATGTTGCGATGGCAATTATTTTGAAGAGGCACTACACTATACCTACTACCCACGGATCAAGATCATTTGGTTACAAAAACGTGCTCGTTTAAAATTGGCGAAATACTAGCATGGAAACGGCTTTGTTTATCATGCATCATTGGCACTTTGGCACCAAATCGCACTTAGGCTTGGTAGGTAAATGTAGGTACGACAAGGTCATTGGACATGTTGTACCTTACCTAGTAACACAACGTCTACTTCCAGTCAAGGTTAAATTAAAACTTCCTGTAGAATAATAATGAACTCTCATTAGTATTTTAGGAGACCGATAACCAATAGGTATCAAGTTGCTACTGTAGGTATTTCCCATTGAGTCATCCATTACCAATTCAAATTTCTGTTCTGCGCTGCGCTGCGATCACGTCGCGAGCTCAGCATTGGTGGTATGGTAGCCCGCCTTTAGATTGTGTGTCAATACTGAAAGGAAAGTGGCGCGAGCGGTCGTCGTCGGTAGGTCATTGTCGGTCCAAGACTTACATAACCCATGTCATACCATCCATCGTGCTGTGCCCATTTCGGAGGCAGCTGACTTTGCGTTGTTTGTTTTTGTGTGCCACATTTGTTCATGTCGAGTTTTTGTGGTCATCTATGACATAATCATTGTTTTGGTGCTTTGCGACGGTTATTTTCAATGTCTTCTTTTCCACCATCTGTTTTTATGCAAACACAAGGTGGTAAAAGTAATTGACGGAGAAGTTGTAATGCCCTATCTTTTTATTCATCGTTCGCACAGCTCATTCAAATCCAATCGAAACTAGTCATTCATTGTTTTACAGTCCGTAAATTTCACACAGTTGTGTAACTGACCGTCTATGCAGGCTTGCATAATGCCCGTGGCGTCTCAAATGTCTATTGCAGCACGCAAAGTTCGAAGGTTAATTTTCCCTTGATGGCGGAAGCCTGTTGTGAAATGTCATGAGATTCAGTACTACACCTACTGCCGTACTGAGAGTATCTGTGTCGTGTCTTCGTCACAGAGGCGTTGAACTTCGCAAGGCCTCAGTTATACTTCCTGTTCAGCTCGATCCGAAACCTTGTCTGTAAGGGTGAATTCATATTAATCAGTTTGAAATGATTTCATTGGAGAGTGTTTTTTATTTTGGATAATGAAACTAAGACGTACCCAATCATTTACGCATCCATCCGCTGAACAAAGTTATTGTTTTTGTCCATGTTAGTTTCTTTATCCCCAGTTACTTAGTAGTTTTCACTATGATTGTGTTATGATAATAATCTAACTTTGTATACACGACTCTAAAAGAAAAGCTTTCATCTACCAACTTCACGTCCTTACTCACAATCTGGCTTCAGTCGCGATTCTCTATGATACGTCGTCGTCGTCGTGAACACAGCTTTATTAATTTGAACTCGAACGCAAGAAGTTGAACAAAACCCAGTCAGCTACGTAATGTTGTTACTGAATGTCGACAGAGGGCGGTTCTTTTCATTAGCTTCATTAGCTTGACATGCGAATACGAGCTTGGTGTAGTGTAGACCAAGCTTCTCCGCTCAGTGTCTCCATACAAATCAGCGCACGCTGGTGTGTTGGGCGTTAGACGATTTACACCATATTTACACACCAAAACTCGTACTAGGCCCTCGGGCCTTTTTCAAGTACAACTATAAAGCATCGACTGAATAGATGGACTAGAATCCTTAAAAACAAAACCCGATTTTATTTAATCGAAATGCAGCCTAACGTGACTATCAATCGTGTGTCTAACTAACCTACGACTAATCGATTTAGTAGGTAGGTAAACTAAGTACCTAGTACCTACTGAGGTATTTAATGTCTTGAAATGGCTATGAACTCATTAAAACTTAACATCCAATTGTTTTTCGGTAATACCTACCTAGAGGTGCATATAATTCGCGAAAACTTTCGCTTTAAAACAATGAACTATGACTTTGAATTGAAGTAGGTAATAAACAGAAATAAATCACCTAGGTGCCTTTCAAACTAATTATTATTATTATTATTAAGAGCCCGTAGTGTCCCACTGCAGGGCAAAGGCCTCCCTTCCTTCTCGCCAGTCTTCTCTGTTTTGGGCAACTGTGGACCAGTCCTTGAGGTAGGCATCAAGCTCGTCCCTCCATCTTCGCCGTGGTCTGCCGCGAGGTCGTTTTCCGTTTTGGGGCATCCATTCTGTAGTGGATTTAGCCCATAACGCATCCGACATGCGGCAGACGTGGCCTGCCCAGTCCCATTTCAACTTACCCACATGTTGACCGACATCTGCGATTTGCGTTTTGGAGCGCAGTATACTGTTGCGAACGCGGTCTGTTAGTTTGACTCCCAGAATACTGCGCTCCATGGCTCGCTGGCAAACCCCAAGTCGGGACTTTTGCTGATCAGTCAAGGACCAGGTCTGTGAGCCGTAGGTAAGGATGGGGAGAATACATACGTCCATGAGTCTCCTCTTTAGTGATAGTGGGAGTGTACCTTTCATTAGGTGTTTCATGGCCCAGTATCCCTTCCAGGCGTTCTCGGTTCGTCTAGCAATTTCGAAGTCTTGTCGTCCCTGGAAGGATACTAATTGACCTAGGTACAAATAGTCATCGACGTAGTCCATCTCCCCACCCCCCACCCTCAGCTTATGTTGAGTGCTGTTTGTCATCAGCTTGGTCTTAGATCTGTTCATGCTAAGTCCCACCTCGAGGCTAGCCGTGTTAAGGTCGTTCAGCATCGTTTCAAGTTCTGAGGCTGATGAGGAGAAAAGCACGATATCATCGGCAAATCGGAGGTTAGTTAACCTCTTTTCACCAACAATAACGCCCCTTTCCGGCCAGCTTGGTGTTAACTTCTTGAAAACCTCTTGTAGTGATGAATTGAATAGTTTAGGGGATAGTGGGTCGCCTTGTTTGACGCCTTTTTGAATATGAAAGGATGGCCCTACAGTATAAATTTTTATTGCTGCGGTGCTATTGAGGTAAACTTGTTTTAAAAGATTGATGTAGGTGCTGTGGATTTCTTGATTGCTAAGTGATTCGAAAATGGCAGAGTGCTTAATGCTGTCAAAAGCTTTGGAGTAATCGACGAAGGCTAGATAGAGTGGAAGCTTGAATTCTTGATGTTTCTCAATTATTTGATTAAGAGAATGTAGGTGGTCCGTGGTAGAGAGACCGCGACGAAATCCTGCTTGTTCTGGCGGTTGGTGTTGTTCTGGCGGTTGGTGTTGTTTCAAACTAATAAATGTATAAATTAGGGACACACCAGGTTGTGCGATTAAATTCTAAAAATCAATACCTAGGCGTCTTAACGCATAAAATGCTATTGTTGAGATAAAAGTAGGTCCTCATTTCGTAAACACCTATCTACAATAAAATGGGTCTTAAAATATTAATTTGTAGTTGTTTTTGTCAATTTTCTCGCAATAATAATGTTTTATACCGAGTGCACTGAGTGTCAAATAACAGGTTGCAAACAAACAGGTGGAGTCCCAACCGGCTTGATTGCTTGCAACAATACTGTGCAATGTGCATTATCAAATCGGTGCTCCGTGCATCGGTAACTCCTGGGCACCGCATCGCCACGCTACCGTGCGTGACGCTCCGTGCGTGCCCAAGGGTCCATGAAATGTGCACCACACGTAAAATATGACCATCCAAATTAATAATGAAACATACTTCTGACATTAAGTATAATAAGGATCATCGAAATTCATCAACAGAGTACGGTGCGTCCTAGTGCGCGGTAAATATGACTTTCTTGAAAGTTAATTACAATCATTGTTGCACCGCTGCACCAACGCATCGCCAGCCTCTGAATTCAACGAAAAACAAAGACGCTCGGTGTCGTGACGATGCAATTTGCCGATTGTAACGTAGCGTAAACATTACCAGTAATCGTTTCGTAATATTATGCGCAAATTACTTGCTAGAGCGAAGACCCTCTCACTCATCGCTATAGGGGAAAGTCACCACCGTGACAGGTGGGGTGGTTTATTCCATGACGTGGAAAGCCATGCTTCGATGACCAGCCACTGGAAAACTATAACGAACCCAGTTTCATCACCATGTGGTACATACAAGTAAGCGTCAAACTACATCAGAAGACGTCGCGTCGTGTAGTTAGGGAGAGAAAATAAAGATTTTTTTGAAAAGCAAGTTTTTTAAGATCTTTTTCGTTATAATATGCTTTTTCTTAAAAGCTATTTCAGTAACTAAAGCAAAACGGTATAAAAGTTACAAACGAAAACAGCTTATGAAGAAAAAATAACGAAAACCCTCTTTTGACAACATGCTTTTTAAAAGAATATGTATTTTCAAGTCATTACGGACACGACAACGACGTCTTGTCGTCAGGTGTGCGCCAACGCTAATAGCGAGTTTTCCTTTGGTCTATTTTGGCAGTTCTCGCACTATTTTATGTTTTTGTAATTTACACTTACACCGTAGTTTTAAGTACTTACCTAAATCATTTCGTGACGCAAGTTGATAGCTTATCCAAAACTAGTACAGTTACAGACGAGTTCAAAAGCTATCGCTATCGGGCTGACCCGTTGAGGGCCGATAGCGTTTCCTCGAGCTGGTTTTACGAGCGACAGTTTGTTCAACTTGCAACGAATCGTCACTCTGCTTTATTTACAATTTGTTGTTGACGAGAACATCTAAAAATAATCGCCTTAACTCTCACATCCGCCGATCATCATCTTTCTTTGAATTACTGCAAGTGGAGCTCTATGCATTGTGCATAGCACTTGATATGTGACATGTGAGCATTTACACTAATTGCATTGCAGATTAACTGGCTCTTTGTGAGGTCTTTATCACTTCCATGTTTCCAAAGATAATTTTGTTTTATCTTTAATTTTTTGTTTTTGACTCCAACCGTAGACCAAGATACCACGAGGGTCAAAATATAAGAAATTCAATCGTGCAGTATACAAGTACCTACATCTTAGCAATATGGCTTTTGATCATCGAACCTCTGAGCCGCTGACCGTACTACTGACTGACTCTACCCAACGCTACCGATGAAAGTGAAAACTAGGTGTAATAGTAGTAATACATTACCATAGCTCGGGTGTTTTCTATTTCCTTTAGACCAAAGCTACGGTCTAGCTCCATGGCGAACGGCACTCTACAAAACTTTTGGTTTGAATCTATCCTTCATTTATATCTATTTACTACCATATCTTATTATAATTGTTTTTCCATAAAGTCATTAACTATGACTGCATGCATTTTTTTTTTGCTTGTTTGTCTACCCGTTTATTTGCAGTGCAGAATATGTGTACCTAGAGTACCTAACTACCTACTTACGTCTAAATTAATTAACTGCTAAGACCTACTTTGTACCTACGTGTTATTACCATTATTGCCTGTGTAATTTAGCCAACAACCACAACCTTCAAGCTATGATGAATGACTTATTACTGCGTAGAGGGCCGGCCGAAGATGATGACCTAAAATAGAATAAAAGAGCTCTGTTCGACTCGTAATTATTAATTGGCACTCGAAAAAAAGAGCTGGGAACGGATGTAGCACATCTGTTGCCTTGGAGACACAATAACAAGTAATTAGCGAAGGAAGGCCTGGCGTCCAGCGGAGACGGCTATGTCTCATACGAGTTCGCACAATGTGTCCCGCACGTTTCTCCGCTTCCTTTCCTCCCTCCCGTAGGGAACTCAACGCACCCCCTACAATAAACTAAATTATTAGACCTACTCACATGGCAATTGAACAATTGAAGAACAACTTAGACGGCCGAGGAGGGACAATAAACATAACGACTGGCAGCCAGCAGAGTGCGTCGAGCTGCGAGCTTACCATTAATTAACATTTAGAGGCAACATTTTGAAACTGGTTGCTTGCTTGGTATTCTAATGTTTCAAAAACTAAAATTAAATGGAGAGAGATACGTCGACTTTATATTGGTGTTTGATGCGCTATAATAAAAATATAATTAATTAAAGCTGTTTATGAAACATGTTGAGCGTTGATGAGCCCATTCGGCTGCTTCTTCGACGAAGGTCAGCCGCTCACGCACCTACTTACTACTTCAAGAGCCGCGACCATCGTTGTCATGTTCTAAACCCACTTACTTTGCACAGTCAACGACACTTAGCAGGTGGTTGGTTACTCTACTATCATCGGTTAAAAGTTGAGATCCACTAACTAATAAGGCCTGTAAAAAATTTCACAAACATTGAACATGAACTATATAAATGACCTGATTAAAAGCAATATCTTTCATTGTAATTGTAAATTCTAATAAATTCTGCTAAACAAATAGGCACTGAGTGGGCGTATCAAGTTATCAACTCTCCGGGCATTACTATTTGCGACGACTAATCCACTATTTCGTGGAATTGTGAAAACTAGATTGCTTAACGTACACTACCAGTCTTGACTGGCATGCGCCCACTACCGCAATGCTGTTTGCCACCATTGCATTCATAGACCTTCGATTTCTCCCATTATAACACAATGTAGCGTTTGTTCGTCAAAACCAATTTCTGTCACAACGACAGCGCAAATATTACCGCAATTTTCACGATATTGTCGCCAGTTTCACACTCGGTTTGATGTAAAACTGGTACTTGACCAATAGTGTCCAGATTTTGGTGACCGCGTTTAATGATATTAGTATTCAAATTACTTTATCTCGCCTCACTATCTCAATAAGATGCATTTATACAAGCGCTTTGTTGTTCGTTTGGCTGTATTGTGTACCACCTACTGCAATGCAATACAAGCGCCGATTAGTTATATCGGGAATACTAAACTGACGCAGGATCACTAGATATGTTGGATTTATAATCTACTTGACACGAATCGAGATCTTGTGGTTCCTCGTTGTTCGATTTACATACGTTGCTATAAGTTACGTCTCTCCCAGACAGAAACAGATACAATGGTGTCGATTCGGTTAGCGCATTTTTTTAATTTAACCTAATTTGACAGCGCTTAAATTATTGCTGTCTTTGTAATTTCTGTTTATGAAAAAGTGACGGCAACATTTTTAGTGCTGTCTTTGGTTATTTTAAAAAAATGCAACAACTGAGTCGACACCGTTATGCACCTACTTAGATAAAAGTTACAGCACTTTCGCACTAAATAAACCTGGTGTTCCATTTTATCATAATAAAATAGCACTACTTACCATTTTAACGTTTCTGACACGCATGGATATAATTTCCCGTACCTTTCATGAGCTCAATGTGCTCGTTACCTATAAGATGCCTATGAGGACACAACACTAAATAAAGAGAATGCCTCATCATAGCTCGAGCCCAAGGCTTTACATAAATGAAGATGTACCTACTTATTTCTAACGTTGTCTAGCTTGCCTTCGGATAGCTCGTGTATGGAAACTTTGTAATTTTGGGTGATTATGTCAGTTGTTCCGCAGAGTGCGTCGGCGTAACCGAGCTTGTGGAACGGCCATTGTTTCACGAGACGCACGTGGGCTCTTGCAAGCATTTGTGGAGAAAGTGGCACAGCCAGCGGCAAGGCCGTAGTGTCGCTCTTCGACCTTCACATCGAAGCTTCCGGGACCCACTTACTATTATCACATTCAAAACTGCCCCCACCTCGCCTTATCTTTCTTTACGTTCGACACGACTATATTCCGAATTCTCATTCGAAGATCCCTGAAAATTTTGTAAATAATCAAGTCGACCGAACTCTTAATTGACACAGAGAATCAGACCTTCAGCATAGATGATTAGATCGATTAATGCGGTTCGCGTGACAATTGCAACGTATGATTGCAACACCGACCGTTTGCATTGCTTGCGTGCGTCACGCGGCGGCTACCATACCGTAGATCCGCACAACTTGATGTCTCACTGACGAACAGCATCACCCATTTCAAAGGCCAACAACTTCGCCTCCACTCATCAGCGTGCCCACTGCCCAGGACTGTTCCTTTATACTTATTTAAATATCAGAGTAAAGCTTCTGTCAATAAAGAGCGTACTTATATGTTGGCTGTTTTTTGATACTCAACATTTGCCTATAATATTATTATGACTCAACTTTTTTGTAATATCAAGAAGAAAAGAAGCATAGCCAAGTATTCAGTATGGTCAACGTAATTCTAGATAAGTCGTGTCCAGTAAACTTTAAATACAGTCCGGATCTTAAAATGTTGAGTGGAAAATCAACACGCGAGCCACGAACTGGCCAAACGAGTTATGTTATAAATATTTAATTAATATTTGGCCGGCGAACTCATTGTCGCTTCGATCAAGGTCGCTTAGCCGATGTTCAACAGTCGACAGAGATGCTTCTAAATGTTTTTGTGACTTCATTTGAAGGAGGCTGGCCAGACTTGATATGTTACATTGCATTATTATGATGGTGTTAGGAAATTTTCCTCAACAAGCTTGTCGATCTGCAACATAGCGTAGCTCCGCTTTTTATTGGCCAATTATATTAATTATTGGTTTTGTAAACAGCTCTTCATTGCATTTTGTATGTTAGTTTACCAGTTATTAATGAATTAGCCATTAGATATAGGTATGATAAAACAAATTATAACAGGTTATAATCAGGATAATTTATTTAATCTGTAACAAAAATCTCACTGACGTTCAGTCAGAGATTTCAATAAGGCGTAATGTTGCCATAGCCACAAGGCAAACCTGTTTGCTGGTGAGCTCGTATAAATCAGTAGACATTGTTAATTCAAATTGTGAATAAGGTATGCAGCTGAATAGGGACCTATTAAAATGTAGGTATTTGTTGTTATTACCGGGATAATCAATCGATATTTCCAGCACTAATTTGTACTGTAGTAGATAAACTATACAATTACAAATGTAGGTCTAAATAATGAATGAAAGTTGATTTATTCGAGCACCATTCATTTCTTGATTCACAACTGACAGACTGGTTTTTCTTTTCGTTTTCTTTGCTGAAAGTAAAATAAGTATTATGAAGCATAAGCAGAGCTGTCTACTTCTTTTATTTGAGTTGCTTCAATAACAATAATTTTGTCTCAGAATTTAAATATTCAATGCGCTCTGCAGACAATTTGTTCAGCAAGCCAGTAGTTTTCCGGGTACATTCATGCTTTACTATAGGTATTTTCTTTGTGTGAATGTAAACAGTGGCGCGATACGCCGCTGAATTATTGTCCCCAATTCAATTGAAGTGTTTCATTAGCACAAGTGGCCCCGATTGCTTCGTTGATCGTAGCAAACCAAGGCGCCCCGCTGTATGTGCCATTACAACAAGCTTCGCTTCGATTCTTTTGATTTCTTGAACATTTTGGCAACTTTGTCCCTTGAACTCATCTTTTAGTACGTATATTAAAAATTCTATTCTTTTGGCTTTGTGATCTCTCAAGGTTATGTTTTCGTTTTGTATTCATTCAGGTAGGATTTTTTTATAATATGTAGGCTTATAAAGGCTGGTTTCAAATTAAGTAGGTAATTAAAAAACCAGTAAAATATTTTCGCGCCTCCATAAAATGAAAGTAATTTAAATTCAGTTGAATTCGTTTTATGCTTGTTCGAAGTTATCTCTAATTACCTTATTGGCGGCCCTCTTTTGGTCAAAAAGGTTGCGTTGGTGAGTTCGTGATCCTCGCAAGACCTTCGCTCGCTGCCGGGTTCAATTAGAGATCACCCGATTGCGCTACAAACGTAGACTCCTATTATAAGCGCGGGTCGTGACACCGCACGTCTAAACACGGTGGCGTAATATCTGCATTGTTGTCAGTAATTTCCACGTGTAACTTGGTAGTTAATTGTGTGGAATGAACGCAGCGTTATTTGTTACTTGCTGGCCACTCGCTGCCTATATTTGCCTATTCGTAGCTAACTACCAGCCAGTGGCGAACAATGTGGGCATTATCGCGTTGTATCGCTACGTGCGAAGGACTCTTGCCAATTACAGTAGTTTCAACCAAACCGCATTTCCACCATACTATTGTATGTAACACAGGCCATAGCTTCTCATTCAAATTTCTTCACAACTTCTCTTTCTATTAGATTTTTTCTGTAACGACTATGGAACGAGGTCAGTTGTGAAATGGACATGATTTGAAAATATCTGCTCAAGAAACGTGGAGAAGCTCCATCAAGATCTTCCGTAACAATCAGCAGTGATTGAAATTAATCACTTTTCTCATGAGCATTGAGCACGCGTGCTGTTCTAGTTAGCTGCGGCTACTCACTATCACACCCACCCACATTTGACAATTTATTTATAATGTAAAATCTACCCTAATCTAAGAGAACTAAAAGCAATAGGCATGTACTTACAGTACACACGCATTTCAGCTGTTGTAAATATATGACTACAATACAATACGTTGGGTTTCACTAGAGTTCATCGGTTTTTGAACTTAGTCCAGCGCCAATTTTCTACGTAACATACAAAAAATACTGCAATATAATTTTTTGTCCATCATCTTTTACTGGTTTTCCGTGCAGTTCATGATAGTAACTTGGTAATAACAAATAGAACGTAGGTAAGTAAGTATGCCTATTAAAAATAAACATACGCTCATCATAAACGAATATGGAAAACATCAAAAAAGAGGCCACTGCATCTAAAACTAACTAAACCATGGTACTATATACTTGACCACCATGCCAATAACTAACTAAATCATTAACGCAACAAACTTAGTAGTAAAGTTTCATAACTGATTTATTAGATACTTGCATAACACATAATAATGATAGCTATGAAGTGTGGCTTAAGTATAGTCGGGTGTAATAAAAACATCATAAAATACCAGTAAAAATGTAGGTAAGGAACCTAATTGCTACGCTACACAGAGTAATTTATTTACAACTAGCTTTTGCCTACTTGATGCACCATCCATCTGTAGTTAGAAATAGAACTTTGATGAGAGTTTAAAAATTCAGACCGCAGGCAGCTTGGAGGTTCAATAATAATAATTATTTATTGGTAAAACATGGAGACTATTACGTTCCAAATATCTTGCAATTATTACACGTACATAAAGTAGTATTATAAACAATGACTAGCATTTAGATAAAGTAACAAGGCACAAAGTAATGTAATCAGTTCAGTTACATCGCACTCTGTCTCCGCGAGTTTTCCGGACGCCTATCGGAGTACAGTTTTACTTTCATGTAGGAAGTGCTGTCGCTTTCAACCAAGACCGGTCGGGACTGGCTCGCTAGTTACTCGTACATACAGCATTTATTGAGCCATAATGCTATAAAACTAATAGTGGAAGGTTTCGAACCTAATCTAGGGGCTTTGAACCGTTGCATTGAGGTGCTGTGTTGCTTACTAATGCAAATGCTGGACAAATTAACTTTGTCGTCACAGTGTTTACAGAAGCCAATAAAATGTTTTGACAGTTTTCTCGTATGTTTTATCTTTATGATAGCGCTGTTTCGTGTTCTGTTAGTTTTGCTGTATAACTAATTCGGTTTTTCTATCTTTCGCAGGTGAGTCCAGATAACCTGACAGACGATGAAGTGGCTTTATTACTTGTAAGTTGACTACCTACGACTACGACTTGACTCCTGTTGAACTTGTAATTTTTTTATGACTAAAAGAGGGTCTGAATTCAAAAACTATTGTGTACAAGAAACCAGTGACCTACGTAAACAACAACATTACCGTAATGAAAGTCATTTCAAATGATATCTACTTACCGGCTATGTAACATCGTAACAGTATGTTGATTCTGGTCAGAACTATTAAAAGGCCACTTCATATCTAATGGCCTGATAACTTTCTAAGAGCACAAAGGGCAGTTTGGCTTGACATGCGCGTCTAATCGCAACATAACACAATAGTAACAAATGAGGCATTACACATTGAAAACGTTTTCCCACTTTATTATCTTCGTATGAATCACACAAATCTACCGTTCACGGGGAAAGTGAATATACCCCGTTAGCGTGACGCAACAATAAAAATTGCATGGACAAAGGAATTGCTTCAACCAGAAAACGCGTCAGGGCCGAGTTTGTCGAACTAATAGCCTCAACACAACACAATGATTCGTTTGTCGTAGCTAGTTCCTGACTGCCTCATACCAACATAAGATACCTAACCTACCTATCATATCAATTTAGATGACTATAGTGAACATGGGATCGAAACGTCATAATCTCATATGACATTCTAGACAACAGCTCGCCATTGAATAAAACATGAATCTTTATATGCAACGAGGCAACTTTGTTTACAATGCGATTCTGCAAATCAGCATTCGACTTTAGAGCAGCATTCTTTGCCTCTATAAATAAGGAGGTGCTAAAAGCGGCTCCGGCCGGGGGACGCGTTTCCTTCGCTTTGAGCGGCCGGGGGGTAAACACGCTCGACTTGAACGAGGGCCTTTGTTGACATTCGCTTTACGGCTTCAGCCCACCACCTCAAGGGTTTATAGTGCGCCGTGTAATAAACGTGCCAGCCAACACCGACGCGGGCGCACACCCGAGCTGAATGCTAACAGAGGTGAACAACTGCGCACCACCATGCTCTGTGTCCTCATCGAAATACTCGCTTTAGTGCCCTCTCTGTTACTAACTGTTTGAGTAAGTAAACGTTTGAGCGCGATATTTAAAATTTTAAATCCACTCCAAAAGCCGTCCAAGCACGTTTGCTGGCACACTAATGGTTCCGTAACATAGGGATAAAATTTAAAATCTTGCTTTCTTATCTGGGTTTTTGACATGGCACCTTATATTACTCGTATTCATTCAGTAATAATGTGTCGTGTTTTTCAGGGTCAGACGTTTTAAACTTTCCAACGCGAAACCCTAAAGTAATATTTCTTTTCGCATGTCATTGAACTAAAACAATGACAACAAAACGCGGTTTTTCTTGGGAAACTAATAGATAATACGAATAATTCTCGAAACGCACAACGCGCTACGTGATTTCCTTTTCGACATGGCAATGATTTACCCACTTACCTACGTCTCTGAATATATTTCCATTGTTTCGTATATCATAACTTAAAGACAATTGGTAGACGTTGGTAATATAAATAAAGCCTGCCGGTGTACTGTGATGGCATTTATACCATACCGGGATTGGTCTCGCATTGCAATCACCCTTATGGTACCATCTGCATGCGCGGTGGTACGCCACGCGTCCGGTCTTACTCATCTGACAGTCGCTAACTATGTGAACTATTGTCAACGACGACCGTTTACCATGTATATGTTAATACCATAAAAGTATAGCCTTCTTATTAATTAGCGCGTCTAAATGTCTTGATATTTAATGCAAATCGGTTAAACGACAGGCCTCGACACGGTTTAATAGCTCTCGGCGAAAATGGAAGGCATATCAATATCTCTTTCTATCTCTTTTATATCATTTTCGATGCTCAAAGAACTCTCTCACTTCCACTCCATTCAAAGTTAGACCTATAAACCGCGTCGGGACTTCGGGAGGTAGAGGTAGACATTGGATGAAACCACAAGAGATTTGGTTAAAATTATTTTATGTAGTCGAGCAAATGCCTAATTTGACTATTAAAAATAAGTACTTAGAGAAACATAAGGATTCACTAATTTATTAAATCATCCGTGATATTTCAAGACAATCTAAAACACATGTTGCCAACGGTTATCGCTTTGCGGGAGAGGAGAGCATTGCATTAAATATAGTTCAATTTGTTACTATTCGTTAAGTCTTAATTAGTACTAGATAAGATAGAGTCTAGACTTCACAATATAAATTGTGTCTACCTACTATGCGTCACATAAATATTACTACAAGACACACCAGTAATTACTCTGAGTGATTCACATAATGTCCATTGTCTGCGATATTACAAACAAAGCTCTTTAAATGTTTGAATAATTTAAAGGAAATCTGCACTGTTTTAATTTTAACAACAGGAAAAGTGGAGCAGGCCGTATAACTGCGACAGTCCTCACATATTATGCGATGCGACGCGACCCTGTCTGCAACACGTTGTAAACAAGGAGAAACAAAGGGGCGACACGAAATAATGAAAGGTTGATGACTACTCCCATTACTTGAGGTTGTGCTCCTGCCCAAAGGGGAACACAGCATCTCCATACGTTTTCGCGCAATCATTCAATAAAACATGATAGGATCAATCACCAAGACCCTCCGTTGGTTCCTCGGAGAAATGAACCAATTCTTATAATAGCCAACTATGAGCATGGCATTGGGGACAGGTTTGCATTTACGTACTCTTGCAGATCTTTGCATTATTTATCGAATCGTCAGTTGTCAGCGTCTTTCGACTAGTGCTTTTAATCGTTAAAAGTTAATTTAAATATAGAACGCATTTGATTAGAACCAATTAACGGTCAATTAAGCAGTTCTCTTGTTCATGTTGCTGTATCAATTGTCGCGGCAGTATATCTTAATGATTCGAATTTGTACAGTTAAATTAACCAGCATCAATAGGCACATAATGGAGACAGTGTTGCTAGATGATGATTTCGTATTCATTTTCAAATTCATAATGTTTGTAATGTCTCCCACAGAACGTTTTCAAGATGTTAAGTCACGAAATAATACTGAACTGACTCAAGCCTAGCAACAGCACTCCAAATACGTCTGCTATCGAACAAAGAAATAAATTTGCCTTGTAAAAATGTCGAGCTGAAAACGACTGAAAAGTCACAAGGTTATTAAACATTCATAACATAACTTTACTGTTTAAAACGGCACAGTTAGCGAATGCTGAAAATGTTACTGTGGTTGCCCTGTCAGGTTATCAGTAGTAACCCTGGTAGGAGTTAGTGAGAAATTGAGAATATACCTATTTAGCGAGAATATGTCTTGAAAAAACATCGGCAATAATGTAAAGGTGATAATTTTTACTGATTATGAACGCAAATATTCGAGCATCCACGAGGTGAACCATGGGAGTGTTGCTCAAAGAGTTCGACAACCTTGTTAGAGTTCATGCTCTTTTATATTGCTCAGTTTCTCTTAAATAAACCAAAGGAAAATGCATTTCCCAATTATTGTTGGCCAGCTTTGCACTGTTGATGTTTTATGTTTATCAATCCGTTTATTTACACGTCTAAAAAGCGGAAAGTATATATACTGCAAAGGTGCCACATTTGTTTTCGTTTGCCTGAGTCGATGCCCTCTCATCTTTTTATAACCTTTGAATTACCTACCGTGTTTACTCTCTTATGCAAATCTAATGCTTTGCTTGCTATATATGTCATTATTTGCCGTACAAACAAATTGAAGTAACTACATCAACTATAAAATATCACCTGTGATACTCGACCAACTCATAGAATAACGTCCCATTTACGCTGCACTTATCCTCAATGCGTTATAAATCCATGTGGTTCCATTATAGCTCAAAATAAGTTGTACCTATTTGAATATGCAACTTGTTAGGTAGGTAGGTTGGATACGTAATGTACTAAGTGCCGTTATAATGAAGAGCACAAACACATTGGCCCGAGCTGCCTCCGCGTGGCTGTCTCGTTGTCAACGATGCGCGCTAACCTGCCCTGTAAACAGTGTGCGCATGCGCAACACAACCTGTGCTCTTTGGAATTTTTTGTTACACCATCCTTTACCCAAAAATAAAACCAACATAACACACCCGTTGCTACTTTCGACGTTATGGATTAGTTTGTTGCCCCTTGGAAGTGTAAATTGTTGACGTTAGAACGAATGGCTAAACTGTGACAATGTGGGCTTTGTAACCTGTCACGTATTAGAATAGAATACTAATCACCCTCCATGCAAATATCTGAACGTGACTCCTCTCGGACTACTCCTTTAGGGTCTTGAAGTCGACAAATGAAAAAAAAATATAAGTACTCTATTTTTATTTCTAGATTACATGATTTATTCATTGCGTTGATCGGCAGATTCGGCAGTGCTGAGAGTTCTAATAATCTTGCCAAATACATACTTACATGCATATTAGGAAGGGTGTTTCACAAGTTTTTTTATGATGTCCGGTAGTGGGGTGGTTAATTTCCCGCAAAGCTTCGCAACCAGCCGCGGCCATTTGAAATCGACAGTGCAAATTTTCCCTGGAGCTCGATTGCGCGAGCAACGTCCGATGGAAAGCAAACCAACGTTTAACCAATGTTCCGCTCTGATAACTCTCTAATTACGCATTGGCTGTTTTCCGTCGACACCAACGCGCCACCGACTTAACCCTTGGCTTTTCACTGCAACATTTCACCCGCGATTGCCCCGCTACGGTCATTTGTTTGCTACACTTTCACCTTTTTAGTGGCTTTTGTTTAAAACTGAAACCCCTTACAGTTTACAGTCCATCACACAACCATAAAAAAAACATTGTTGCAATAAAGTGAGAACATAACACAGTAACTTACGATTGAGAGTAGTCAGCATGTCTAGCCATCGAAATAATTTATCTTTTATAAGCAAGCTTTGTTGCTTTTCTAGATTATCAATTCAATTATCATCACATACTTACAGGTTCCAGTTGGCACCGTTGCTTTAATATCACGGAATAGTACCTATTTTCTTTATTTATTTATTTGGTAGCTTACATACCTCATTATTAGGTTATGTTATCGTTTCGGTAGTAGAAGCGTATCTCAAATACATCCATGTATTATTTTATTGTGACATGACTGTACTTTTTTTAACTAACAGTTTTTATACTAGTTTGACAGATATAGCTAGAGGCTCTTTGGTGTTAAATCTGATAATAAATAAAATATTATTTTGTGTTCATTGTATTTATTTCAATACACAAGTGTTTACTTGCGTGTTTACGAGCTTCGGACGCGGCAGAGGCGAATAGAATATACAATGACGTGTCATTCACATCGTTTGGTCGCATGCAAGATAGGTACTGATTTACGCTAGATAGGCAGGCATATTGCTTTATTATTGTGAATAGACCTCATGTTCCGCATCGAGCTCCTGTATAATCTGGACCTATAAAGAGAAATTGTCGGGTTAAACTTCGTATTCGTTATGATTTTGCAAACGGGCGGCGGCGGCGGCAGCGTGGACGGAGTATTGTTTTTGCGAAATAAAGATTTACTAGGCCTATTAGGTAAAGCCAGGCCCAGTACGATGAGCCTTCTGAATGCTAAACAATGAAATTCTAACGACGACGACGCGCAGCTAGGTTATAACCGGCTGCAAACGAAGTGCGTCGTGATTGTGAAGGCTAAGAATGGATCATGAATAGATCATAGGAGTACTGTTACCTAACACGACACGACACAAGCTGACCGTTGCCCCTCGCCACGCTAGAGAAGTGTAGTCAAATGACCTGGCGACAATTATTCCTCAGTCGGTCGCGGCGGCAGGCAACGCGATTGTGCTTACCCCGAGCAGAGTGCGGCCACCATTGCCTATGTCAACTGCCTCTCGCAGGAAACTGCTATTGTTATGGTGATGTTCAACAACGGCGTCATCGCCACCAAAGTTCGACGTACCAACAAAACAAAAGATGGCATAAAACATTTGCATCTTTAAGTCGAGACGCTACTACAGCAAACGAATCTAAACGAGGAATATTGATGGGAACTAGGAATTTTACCGATATTAATAATTCATGACCGGACGAGCTCTAAGGGTAACATTTAAATTTGACTAACCCCGAAGCTCTAAAAGCACCACTTTATGTTTCGTTTAATTGGTAATATTAACCATTCCAAAACGTAGGGACCATTAGTGTGTAAACGAGATGAAGCGGAGCAGGTAGACGGCGAAACCTTCCATCGGGGATCAGTTTTTGTACGCTAGCAGGTACCCGCGACCCTTCGCCCCAGATTGTGTACGTTTTTTCTACTCCCACAAAATAAAAGCTAGTAAAAATACGCACTTAAAATAACTTTATAGTTCCTTTCAAATAAGGTTGAATTCTTTACGAAAGCTCTGGAATTTTTTACGTTCAAAAGGCACAGTTCTGTTTAGGATATGCCATTATCAGTAAAATATAATGTGCAGAAGAGATGGCATACAATTTTACGAAAGACAGGAAAGTTTCTGACCCTTAAAATGAAGACGGTATTTTTCATTCTTCTCTATCCCGTTATGACAATGACACCCATTTTTTGTAAATTCGTTTTTAGTTAAACTAATCGCTACATTGAAAACAAACGATGTTTAGATGGCGTGCGTAGTAAATATTAGGTATTGACTTTAGACTTTCAGGTGACTAATAACGCGTTCAAATTAGCGCAATGATGTTACTGTCAAAGTGACAAATTGGGTTAGTATTAATAAAAGCCGTAAATATACAAATCTCTATATCTTAACGTACTGTAGCGCGGTATATTGATCTAGAAAATGGCCGTATAATTTGACTTTATGTACTCTTGACTGGTTTTTATACTTTCGCGAATGAAACTAGCAAATAAATATTTTAAACGAGTATTTATCGCGTTCCTTTCCTTACCTATTGTTTCACACTCGACCACCACTGGACTGACTCAGCTTTACCCACATCCAACAAAAGACCTTACTATGGTGTATAGCAAATACGACCCATATTCTTACATCATAACGTTGTAAGATGATAAAGCTTAATATTCACCAGAAGAGTGTTTTGATCCCGCATCTTTATTATCAAATCATTAAATGTGGTATTTTCCTTATTCCAGAACCAAACACGACCAGTGCAGACGATGAGCGGGGGCCTCAACAACGGCATCGTGTCGACCGGAGGCGCCGGTGCGGGCGCTGGCGGCGTGAACTGGGAGCAGCACCCGGTGCTGGGGCGCGCCGCCTCTGTGCCGGCGCACCGCGCGCTGGCTGGCCTGCTAGACCGGCTCAGCCACCGCCGCCTCGAGCGCACCACCAGCGAGCCTGCACCGCCGCCACCCGCCACCAGCCGCTACAAGACCGAGCTGTGTCGCCCTTTCGAGGAAGCCGGCGTCTGCAAGTATGGTGACAAGTGTCAGTTCGCTCACGGCATGCGCGAGCTGCGCAACCTGCAGCGCCACCCCAAGTACAAGACGGAGCTGTGCCGCACGTTCCACTCGGTGGGCTTCTGTCCGTACGGACCGCGGTGCCACTTCGTGCACAACGCAGAGGAGGCGCGTCGCCGCGAGCCGCCGTCCCCTGGCGGGTCGGTGGCGTCGCTCTCCTCGTCAGGCGGCTCTCTCGGGTACGGCAGCGAGGGGTCTCGCTCGCCGCGCTCGCCGCACTCGCCGCACGCGCCGCACTCGCCGGCCGCTGCGTCGCCGCCCGCACAGACAGCGTTCGCGTTCCGCCGCCCTCCGTCACCCGATGAAGAGGAGGACCGCCTGCCGGTGTTCAACAGACTCGCCGGTGCGTTTGGCGACCTCGTGATTGCCTAGCCGCACGCCCTCGCCTAGTCCTAAGTTAACTTATACCGAGCTAGCGTTAAGAATGTTCCGTCACCGAAGTGCCTACTCGACGTCTTCCAGCCGCGCCCGACGACGGCCGCGCCTCGCCCGCACTCGCTCAACGAATGATCTCCAGTTTGTCGATGCTCTTTTACTACTTCGCCCTGTAATTTATAAAGTTAACGAAGTGTACAGGCGTCTCGAAAGTTTGCGGTGTGAATAATGTGATTGTGGTAGTGGTCGGCACACATTTGTAAATGGCACCTTATATTATTAGATACCTATTTATTATCGTGTAGCTCGCGGAAGTCTTCCCGATGCGATCCTCCGCCGAGCGGTGGTCTTGTAAAGTTAGCTTATAGAACATTTATTTATTTGTAACTGCCTATCCGCGCTCGGTACCGTACCGCGAGAAGGCGCTCGTGATCTATTTTTAAGAATTTAAGATAATAATTTATTATTTATTCCGAGTCTCTTTAACTATAATTATATTGTAGCCAGCAGCTGCGATATCGCACCGCAATCGGACGAGGCCCGCGTCGCCGGGACGTGGCTCGTTGTAGGTCCTCTTGCAGCCGATCCGTTCAGCATCAACCAAACAAACGCACCTACAAACTTCACTTCTCATGTTTCTTGGACGGTATCGGTCGACGTTCCACCTCAAGAGCTCGTTAGGCTGCAGTCTCTACCTAACGTTCTACTAAAGGCTTCTATTCTCATGTATGTTTCATGTAACATCTGCTAAAACTCTCACGGATTAATATCATCGTAGACTTTGATGATGTAAATGCGTGTTGATGACATTTGATGCTCATTTGCGCCGCGCTGCATACACTACGGTATTCGCAGTCTTAGAAACAACATCAGCGTCTCGAACCGCGGCCCATCTGAAAGCAACGCGTCCACGGACGCGGAGCGCCCCTCTCACGTCTGCGAGGGTTTTTTTCGTTTTGCCTCGTGCGAGAGGACGAGCGAGTCGAACCAAACCCGTTTCCAGTTTTGGTGATTGTTTTTTTCGTCCTCGCCGCAAACCGTGTATCTGAGTATACGCCACAGCCCGCAGGGCTCTAACAGATCGCGTCCATGCTTGCATTCGCAGATATCTGAGAATACGCCCGCCGAGCTCCCGAGGTCTCGTACGTGTTATAAACAAATAGAAAGATATATAACAACATAAATAATATAATAACGTTAGATTTATAAAGGCGAGCGGCTACCGCGATGCCGGCGTGAGTTGCTGGCGGCACTCTCTCTGCGCGCTTCCAGCCGCCACGGCCAGCGCCGGCAACGACAAAAAATAATGTGCCTTCTACTTTATTACTTACGAAATATGTAAATCGATTTATATTTAATTTTTAGTTTATCGAAATAGATTGTTTGTTTATTTATTGTCTCCTTTGAATAAAATATTCAAATTGGCACAGTTATTAATTTTGTACTTTGACAAAACTAATTGATTAGTTTCGACGTAGTATAGTTTTTCTTGAATTTAAAGTGTGATATTTTATAATATTTATATAAAAAAGGTTAAAAGTTTTAATTAAGGGACCAATGTAAGTGATTAGTAGAAATTCTGATAGAACCATCGTACGCCTTGATTCTTACTTCTTACCAAGAGACTGTTCCTCGCGCCTCTTGACATAGCTAACTTTGTTAGATTACCTACTCTTTTACAGATTTCGTATACTTTCAATAAAATGACATGTTTACCATTGCCCGGTTTTGTGTTTATTTATTGTAGATTTTAGGAACGAAGTGGTATTTTGTTTTTAAACGTAAGTAATCGTTTCAGTTTTTCTCTATTTCGTCAAGTCGTTGCATGATGACCACTAAGTTAATAATTTTGTACCTAATGTTAAGGAAAATACTTTAGTTCTTAAGCGTTTTTTCATTAAGTTCACGAATATTATTTATTATCAGTTCATTAAGAAACATAAAACCATTTAAACTGATTTATTTAATTTCTTTTGTATTTAAACAAACATTTATGATTATGTACTAGTAACTTAATGTTAGTTATTATTTACATCAGTCATTTATTATAACAAACATTAGTTTAGGTTCGGCTCGTAGTACCTACCTACGTCATCGTAATTTAAGTATTTAATTTTTTTTAATTTAATTGCAATAAAATTATAAGTTTATCTTCCAAATATTGACTAAGTTTGTTCTATTACTTATCGACAAAAAAATTAAGGTCAAGCTTGTGACGTTTTCTTGTGTAAGTTTTCCTTATTTCCATCTGCATTTTTTTTATTTGAATTATAGTCAAAATATGTTAAAAATTATATTGTTTTTCTTTTTGTTAACCTTCACCTTTTCCAATGTCCTACACTTATGCACTTTAGACATATCCGAATTTTTCAGACAAGAAAATGTTCAGAGAAATATGATTGAATAGCAGTTTAAAACTCTCTATTAAAGTAAAATGACGTGACATCTACAGGTTATTTTAGGTTAGTAAACTAGGTAGCCTAACTAAGTATCTTCCTAGGTAATTATTAATATTAACCTTATTTAGATAGGTACACTACACACTTGAGTAGTAACTTAAAACTCTTTGAAAGAGAACACGAGCGGCTGACTCAAGCAAAAAGCAAGAGTCCAAACACTCGATTCGCAGTAGTCTGTAAACCGATCTGGGTTTTCGTACAAGCTGTTTAACTATGGTTGTTTGGCGTCAGGTTGAGCTGAGGCGGCGGCTCTGGCAACCCAACACCATGGCCTTGGGAGATGTAGATAGAGACCTACACACTCTTATAATCCAACCGCCAGAAAATGGCCCCTTACAAAACATGTTGCAGGTATTGGGATATTATAAAAGCTAATCGAAAAATATGCTAGTACCAATGGGTCAACGATAATCGCGTGGGACGGATTATTTTATAGCACATTTGTTTCGTAATTCCGGCCGGATCAGCCCCCCTAGAAGTGATAATGGTAATGGAGTTCCAAACTATGGACCCAATTTTTACAATATTAGTAAAATCGACAATGTTTGTTTTTACCTTTTTAAGTTAAAACAGGTGCTAGGTACCTAGTAACTATCCCTTAATTTAGTTTTAAATTATTTGGGTAATCTTCATTAGGTAGCTGCTATTTTGCATTTGGTCATAGGGCTGGGGATTATGAAAGATTACAATTCTATTATTATGAAGTTATGCTGAGTTTCCACAAATAAACCAAAACTCAATTCTAGCTTATCAACTAAGAAAGTAAATATGTAACTAGGTACATACATACCTACTTAGTTCGATGTTAGTTCTGTGATAGTAATAATTGCTGCTGCGTGTAAGTATGTATAACGATAAGCAATTATCTAATATTTGTACAGCACCATGATTAAATAAAAAGTTAAAGCTTCGGTTTTGACCTTTGGCACACCTTTGATAAACTTTGCTTACGGCTTTACCTACCTGACAAGGGTTAAGAGGTGGAAAGGTAGGACGATTGTCAACCACTAGAGTACCTATGTTAGCAAAGCCTCCCTAGTCGGGTCAGGAGCACACTTAGCCAGATTTTATTCAAAACAACGCAGGAAGATCTCCTTCACGCAAGGCAGGAACCCCTACCAACTCGACTCACCCTTGACGGGTGACTGCAACAGCAGTCTAGTAGAATGGTAGTATCAACAGCGACCTGTAGGGTTCATGTAATAATACTTTTTACTACCAGACGCAGGACTTCCTCTGTTTGGACTGCTGATGACAAAAGTGTTCGTTTTGTTTGTTGAAGGTCATTTTCAGTTAAAGCGTTGTTATTATTAAAAGACGTCAACTAAGAAACTGGAATATGTATACTAACAGGTAGGTTTAGGAACTTCTAGCAGCTAACGATTTGCTGAATCGAGAACCTCTGATGAAAAAATAAAACAAAACAAGAATCTACATACTCTGGATGACTTATACAGCGTCAGCCAGGAGCCACTTTCTACCCATGGCCCGATGAATGGGACGTGATTAAGATGGAATAGGCTTGCCCAGCACAGCACCTATCTATACCATCCTCTCAGCCAAGAAATCATTAGGCCGACTTACCTAGGTAAGTAAAATTAAAAGTAATTTTCTGTAAGTAAAGCTAAAACCAATTATGAGTTTGACTGTACCTCTGTACCTTCGCAATACGGGTGCTGTACGATTGGCAGCCGAGACAAAGGCTCGTAAAGATTATACCAAACGTGTCGCTCGGTTTACGCAAACCAACGCACAATGATTGTTGTATGCTCTAATTAGTAAGTTCTATGACCTACCTACCTGCACCACAGAATGTAAATAAATTCTGACATGTAGGTACCATGATCTATGCATGTATTGACTGACTGACTACCCTCAAACAAACCGCATGTAGACTAAAAAGTAAGGAAGTACGCGCTACGGCACGGGCGGAAGCTTTTTTTTAAAAAAAAAATTATGATCTATACCTAGCTAATCATTTGGCTGCCAGCACACCTGGTGGTAAGTAAGTGTAGCTGCAGCCTAAGGTGGAGCCCGCTTAGATATAATCCACCTATCTACTCTTTTCTTGAAAATTCGTAGGTTACATCTTTAAGGAAATACTGATGATGGCAGAGAGTTCCACTCTGTATTATAAACTACTTATACTGGCTGTATTATAAAAGCTCTTTCCTGTGTACCTAATAGTACCTATGTGTTTGAGAGTGCGATAGGTTACGTAGGTACCTACTTGTATTGCATTACTCCATACTACTACATACTCATACTAATTGCACTACTCCGTCCGATACAAAAGTGCGACAACTAAGTAGATCCCCATCAAGTCCAAACGAAAACAAACTTCTCCCTAGCGCATTTCAACATTTCTGAAGATTTTAGGCTCTCACTGTCACACGCATGCATGTAAACAACTAAATCAGTAACTTAGGTGTTTTTCACCATTAATAGATTTATCTATCTATCATCACTTTGACTCACTCACTGCAATCATAACGATATTCGATTTAAAATATCGCTTTCTATGATAGTGTCTGGGTTGGGTACATAACCGATAAGGAATGATTGGTCGAATTCGGCCGAATTTCGGTAAATATTTAAGTTAGGTAAAAAAAGATCCGTTCTTCCGATAACTATTCACTTTGATTCGTTACACAACTTTTATCATTGCACTCCCTAAACAAACGAGGGTATCGTTGTGATAAGCATGTCCTTGATGGAGTTATCAGAATATGCACATACATAGGACTAGGTAATAGGACTGTATCTAACAGCATGGGCGGATAATCAGTTACATTAGCCGTATTTTTAAACTGAATTAAGTAAGTATTTGCGACAAATGTGATGAAAAATTGTCCTTTTTGTGTATGTATTTGCCCAGCAGTGAATTTCTATAGGCTGATAAGTCACAGCATACAAAAAAAGGTCTTCCGTGATTGTGAGCTTGCTTACATCACGACTACAGAGCAGAGAGATAAGTGAGAATCGAGAAACACGCTGGTTTTGTATACAGAAAAATCTTTTGTAAATCTCCCGCTAGAGGCACTTATATCGGTTTTTCAAACAAAATATCTCGCAAGCAAGTCGCTTTTCGATACAGCTCTGCGTCGAGCTTGTCGATCACTTTACTTGGATGGAGGTCTGGTGAGAGGAGAGCTGAACGTTATTCATCTCTTCTGTGGTCGAACCAAACTCCCACGTGTCCCACTCACTTGTCTGGGCAGTTTTATTTAAAGTGTTAGGTATGTGTTATTGAAACTCCAATACTGACGCCACTGTAAATTATTAATGGGGCGCAGACAAACCCGTTCTGACCGCAACCCACAAGCCAGCCAGCCAGCATGGCATAAGCTGCTGCCAGCCTATTGAAAACGAAACAGCCTATCATGGCTAACTTGCCTAAAGAGAGAGTGGAATCAGACTATCCATTCAGTAACACTGCAGTAGATTACGCCGGGCCTATTGTTCTGGCTGACAGAAAAGGTAGAGGTTGCAAACTAATAAAATCATACATTTGTGTATTTGTCTGTCTAGCTGTGAGGGCGGTCCACATCGAACTGGTAACTGAAATGACAACTCAAGCCTATCTGGCTGCATTAAGTAGATTTATAGCTCGCAGAGGTAGGCCCACAACTATTTACTCAGATAACGGTACTAACTTTGTCGGAGCATATAGCGAACTTTCAAAATTCTTAAAATCAAATTGTAATGACATAGGTGCGTGTGCGGCTGAACAATCAATCAAGTTCCGATTTGCACCTGCTTATAGCCCCCATTTTAATGGCTTAGCTGAGAGCTCTGTCAAATCCATAAAACATCATTTATATAGAGTCCTTTCACTAGCTCATTTAACTTACGAAGAAATGAACACCACCCTTGTTCTAATCGAGGGAATCCTCAATTCCCGACCGATCACTGCTCTTTCATCTGATCCAAATGATCTTATCCCACTAACTCCTGCTCACTTCCTATTGGGACGAACAATAAACCATTTGCCTTCTCCACAGGATCATCTCACAGACGAGAACCGCATAAACTTATTACAAAGATACCAACGAGCAAGAGCTCTATCAACTCATTTCTGGCAAAGATTCTATAAAGAATACATTTCAGAGCTCCAGCAGCGCCACAAATGGAGAACAGATGGAGGCCAGCTTCACCTTGGAGATCTAGTTCTGGTCAAAGATGATCGTCTTCAACCAAACCGATGGCTAATGGGAAGAATTACAAACCTGCACCCAGGATTGGATGGAAAATCAAGAGTAGCTGACTTGATGACCACAGGAGGAGTTATTCGACGCGCCTACAATCGCTTATGCCCCCTCCCAGTGGAAAATCAAGATAAATCATAGACCATCTCAACGCTGAATACATTAACCTTGGACCATCAATGCTCCAACCCGGGGAACTTGGCAAGAATTGAAACAAACAAAGCAAACAAGACTTACAAGCAACGAGCACATCCCTAAAGTGGTGTCCCATCCCTAGAAGACGGCCATTTTTTTGAATTGCCTTCGAACATTCTCAAGTTACGCACGAAGAAAACATAAAATAAATTAATGCCTGTAAAACTAATGGTATAATCATAATAATATACATATAGTAAAACTACACGTTTTAACTTATTTACCAAAACGACAGGCAGGAGGCACAATCATCTCCATCTCGAACTGTAGAACCTATTGGTCAAGTGGGGGTGTTTCGAGTCTAAAGGTTTTATGGGTCATGATTTTAGACCCTAGAGGCCAATGCAAAAAAAGTATAGTGTCATCAAAAGTAACTGAACAACAGAAGTTTTCACAAGTACTTATCAACGTAACCATACGTGTGGTTGAATATTACCCTACTTGTTAGTATTATTCTTGTCCCTTCAGAGAGCGTCGTACTGCCACCAGGCCCATAATTAATTAAAAGTCGAAATATAACAAAGTATTCATTAGTTCAAAATATTACTTTAGTTAGTTAGGTACACCTATCAAATAAAATATTATTCAAGCGAATTAAGGGAAAACAAAAATATAGACAGATTGAATACAACATAGAATTAATAACAATGGGTGGTTTTATCGCTATGAATGAACTCTTCCAGGCATCCTTTGGATGTTATTAGGTATCTACTTATTCAATGAGTGGAATATTTCGTTTTAAACATGAAAATAAACCTATAAATTCAGGAGTAACATTTAGTTACACATTACAAAAGTATTCTTCCGTTAAAAGCTTCGTAAATGTTTAACTTTAGGTAGGTATGCCAGTCTTAAAATTCCTATAGAATTACAAAAGAACACGAACAAACACGAGGATGACATAATAATAAATGTGTGTTTGTCTACGGAATATTAGGAAATGGCATGCACTGACTAAATAGTGCGATGCACTGCACCTGTGTCACTTTATACAGTTTCTTTGTTTGACCAGCCTTTTTGACAATAATAATCTAAAAGTGTTTCGAACCACCTACTAAGGCGGAAGAAGGGTATGTTAAGTAGGTACGTAACTACTAAGACTTAGTATAATAAGTAGGTACTACTACTAGCTTTACTACTGCTATAGAGATAGCCTTCTACAGAACTGCACTACAACTGAAACGTTATTTTTGAAAGATCATTCTTAAAATGTCAAAAACGTTTTACTTATTTACTCTTTACCTATTAGTGTCTATTTTCATGTTTTTAATTTTTTGACCAAAACATTGTGTAAAAATAGAAATTATGTTTTCCTGATTTTTTCCGGAAACTTTTAGACCTTGCATAATATAGCACTTATTGAAAGAAATGCATAATCTTAACTGCTGTAGTTAAGTTTTATGCATAGCTATACAATATACAATAGGATGCTATACAAAAGGAAATAGGAACACTATGAACTTACCTACCAGTAGGTACCCCAGGTAGTAGGTATGATACTAAGTAGCGATATAAAAAAAAAAAAAAAAACATTACCTTGTGAAAAATAGTACAGCCATCACAGCCATGTAGTGTAATGCCATGCCATGCCCAGTAATGTACAGTCACAATCAGGAGTGAGCACATACCTAGATCACTTTTTCTGAATTTCAAAATTGTGTACTATTGGTTCTACTTTTACTCTAATTTTACTTCTTCTAGTTACTATCTAGATATGTACTTATAAAAAGAAAATGTAAAGTTCCTCGTTTTCAGTCATAAAATATTCTTTTCATCCCACCATCTCGGAAAGAGTATGTTTATTCTTCAATATCTGAGTGGAAAAGCCGTTTTTATTCTCTAGAGGATAAAGTAAATTGAATTTAGAACATCGTGTGCACTAAGTTTGTGAATTAAAAAAAACATTAAACCTATTTACTGCTACCTCTATGGTGCCGAATATATCATACAACTTTTTTTTAATTTGTTAAAAACTCAGACTCGGAACCTTCTTGGTGTTCTTTTTTCAATTTGCTTTTTTTGCATTTAGTCATTTCCTCGCTGAGGTGGAATGAAAAGTTACGTGTTGCACTCGAGTGCAAAGATTTTTCACCTCGTGTTCTTTTGATTCCCTCGCTAACGCTCAGGATTCTAATTTTGAATCACTCGCTGCGCTCGTGATTCAATTTTAGAATCCTTCGATTGCTCGGTCATCAAAATTGAACACGCGGTTAAAAAGCAACTTTGCACTCTTGTATAACAAATAACTATTAAACTTAGTCTCATTATCATTACCTACTAATACTTAACAAATAATTTGGATTTTTTTATTGGACTCTTCACTTAGTTGTAGAAATTCCGGACTGATTCCGGACAAAGACATATACTACCGGACTTGTCCGGAAAATTCCGGGCGTATGGCCATATTGGCCATCCTAGCTGCTAATGATGCTGACTGTACTCGTAGGTGAGTTTATGCCGTTCTGCGCTATTGTTTTGTATTGCGTTCGATAAACTTTGTTTATGGCTAAATGAGCGATACAGAGGACGTTGAACTGGAAGGAGAAATGTTTAGCGTAGATTATACCTGATATGCGTATGCGCAGTATGCGCACAGTTACTATCTGGCTGAACAGAAGCTCAATATTCCAAGTTTGACGATTACTGTTCATTAATCAATACAAGTGTTGTATGTAGGTACCTAATATTAGCATTTTTATACAGGATGGGGTTGTATCGTTCAGATGTAGTGTTACTAGTAACTTCTAGTTATAAATTAACCAAGCTTTGTGTTCAAGAAGTAAACGGATAAATCCTAAGCCCAATGAATAGCGCCGAAAGATTACATACGTAGGTATGGACGACATTAAATTAAAATATATACCTATATTACACCTTAGTTATGTAATTGATACTAAGTAGGTAGGTGGTTGTATTAGTAGGTAGGTAAATATTTGCTTATCTTTGTAGGAATTTCATTATGAAGAACTTGTTGATCGTGCGATTACATTCAGAAAGGAAAAGTAAAGAGTTTTCTTCCGTGAAATTACGCGGAAGATCTATCTTTATCTGCAATGACTGGTTACTCTATCTATATACCTAGTAGGTATAGTAGGTAGGGATGTAGGTAGATATAGGTAAATAAAGTACTGTATTCTCCAAGGCCAGTGTCTTTCCTGGGAATAAGGCCGACTATGATGGTTATGGTAATGGTACCTAGGTATGTGCTGGGCAAGTCCACTCCATCCGAATCATGTCCCCAGGCACTACAGCGTCCTTTCATGTGTAAAAGTGTGGCCCCTGACCCTGACGACGTATAAATTATCTAAATTATCTAGATGCAAAGGCCTGCCTATAATTATACGATTCCGGGACTGGGTAGTGCTAAGGACAAAATGTCTATACCTACCTACAGACTGTCCGTCTACGTGGCAAAAAACCTAGGTCTAGGTACACAGATGTTTACTTTACTAAGTAGGTGCCTAGGTAGGTACTGGTTGGTACTAACCTACCTACCTACTATCTCGTTAAAAAATCTATGACTGTGCTTATGAGCTGTGTTGTGATTGTGACGGTGCGCAGTGAGTGTGTATGACCGATAGCCCGGTTATTGACCCTCTTATCAGCTGAACCTAGTGAGTTGGACTACCTAGGTAAAGGTAGGTACTTAGGTGGGTAGGCCAACTTATTTGCACAAATTACTAGGAAGAGGTAGGTTTTTTTTTTTTTTACAATATAGGCAACCGTTTGACCACAATCTCACCTGATGTTAAGCAATGACGTGGTCGACGATGTAGCACGGTTACCTAGAAGATACCTATTCACTCTACTCTTGAAAACTTCCAAATTATAGTCATTCGGGAACACAGACGCCGGCAACGAGTTCCACTCTTTGGCTGTCCGCATAATAAATGTAGACGCAAAGCGTTTAGTGCGGATAGGTGGCATATCCAGGCAGGCATGGCAGGTATTGTAAGTAAGTTACTTACCTATGTATGTATTACTATACCGATTATACCTATTGGTATTATTATTCTATTCTCGGCTGGCCTCAATGAGTTGAGAGATCATGAGCTGCTGAACTCTTTGTTGGTCTGTGCCGCTCAGTTACCTATTTATCTAAGAAGGTAGGTAGGTAGTGACTAGGTAGGTATCATGTTAGTACAGTACCACACAGTTCATATATCTACCTAAGTAGGTACCTAGGTAGGTGTGTGTACACAGAAGGTAGGCAGATTATAATTCTAGAAGGTAAGTTACCTCTACATACAGTAGAGTTAATATGTGGATGTTTGATCAAGTGCTCGCTTATCAACACAGCCCGTTCGTTGTATCGTTGTTCGATGAACGGGGTTCTTTGACAGTCAACCCCACACCGGACGCCGTGTAACGAGCATTCGTAAGGACCCCGAATGTCAACATGTTATCACAACCACTTCATTCAGCTCTACTTTATATTACTACTCTACCCTAACCATAACGCGCGCTGTATGCGATTTTGTTTTGATTTTGGGGAAATGATATCTACTTCGGTATGGTATGGTAGTGTAGTACCTGTGGTAGTTAGGTACCTTGTTCTATAGTAGGTACCCACACCACACCATAGGTTTTCAAGGGTTTTATGGTCAAATCAAACTACCAAAAAGAGTACTGTTTTGAACTGGTAGCGCCATCTATTGCATTTTCTAAGTAAATTTTTAAAAGGACCATCACGAAATTACCGGAAAGAAAAAAAGAAGGAAGACTGAACACTATAAGACTGTCATGTCAAGTCAACTAAGTTATCAACGTGTCATGTCAACTAGACAGTAAGTCAGTCAGTTATCACATCAATAAACTGTCAATGTCAAAAGAAATATAAAAAAAAACAAAACAAGTTTTGTGCACGTAGAATTTGCTGCTCAACAAATGGAAATTAATTTATTTTTATCAATTCAAGGTCAGAGCATTTTGTATTCTAATCAGTTAGCTTTGCCCCCTTCCCACCCAACGGCCGCTTACTGTTGCCGGGCATTCGACATAACTACTTACATTTTATAAAGGAAAACCATGGCTTCGGCAATGTTGAAACTCTTGAAATCGGAAGTAAGTACCTACCTAGATAGGTATAGAATAAGCCAATATTGATATCTTGGCTCATTCTATAGCTTACTACAGACAGACAGACTCGCCAAGAGAGGAGTCTTATTTCAGGTTTGTATTTGCCAACTTACTATTGCTACTTCTACTCTCTAATATGAGATTGAATCAATGAAAATGGTATTTCTAAAACCAGTGTTTTTCTCTGACTAAAAACAAGTGGACTTTATGTTTAATTCACAGGTTTTGTTATGAACTCCTTACATTATTCATAGGCGATGCTTGCTGGGTTTGTTGCGCAGTAGAATTTATTTTTCCTATCTACCTATGTTTCTTATCACTTGTGTAATCTAATTCTATTCAAACAACACAATTTGGAATGGAACTGATTCAATTCAAATGAAATAACATGAAATCATCATGTTACATAGATACAATCTATCTGGGTGCTATCCAGATTGGGCAGCATCTTGTTGTTTGAAGTAAATAGAAAAAATAGAGTAAACATTGCTAGTAAATAAGTTACAGTTAGGGTGTTTTAGTGTGAAGAAAAATGGATCTCCATTTGTGTTTCTTTGTTAATACTACTCTTCTTTAAAACTGTAACGGATTTTGATGCCGTTTTTTAAAATAGATAGAGTGATTCAAGAGGAAAGTTTATATGTATAATACATGCATAATATAGTAGAGAAACACGGATAGTTTTAGAGGTGACATTTTGAAGTATATTTAATATCAGCATTGGACCTGTGTGAAGCCGGAGCTGGTCGCTAGTTGTTTTAATAAAAAGGCATTATTACTTTCAGTCTCATGTATTTCTGAGAAGAAACTACAGCAGCTCGGCACCAGCTACTAAACTTTACATTGATGGGAAATATGTTGACTCAAAAACTACCAACTGGATTGAACTCACAAACCCAGCCACAAATGAGGTTATTGGAAGGTATGGTTATATTCTCTTAATATATTTCTACAATTCTAGAAAAACTTGTTTAGAAACAGACACCATTTGCTGCCACATTTAATATGGCACAGTCTAATTTATGTCTATGACAATTCAAATGCAAAGTCCAGAATGTTGGACATACTTATCTACCTATTTCTTTAGAATTAATTAATTTCTTTGGACAATGTTTTAATTTAAAATACTTTTTGAAACTTGATAATGTTAGCGTTACATTGTTTGTGCACCGCCTTCCGTTACCGCTCCGCTCGTTACTTTCCATGCTACGGTTGTCTGGAAGAAATCGCTTTCAACGATAAGGCCGCCCATTGTACTATACAAAGTTAGTTTTATGATTTGTATGTACCTTACCCTTGTGTACAATAAAGTTTTATTATCTATCTATCTAATGATTTAAAACGATCTGAATTAAAAGTTACTTTATCATGTCACATTTAGGTACTAGTCTTCTTAAATTGTTGTTCAAAAATTACCTTTGACTTTGCATCCACTCGGTTATTATATAATTGCTTCCCGTTATTATTGACATTCATTTGGCTTTTATCATAAAATTTTATTATTTTATTATGTAGATCTATTGCTGTTCTTTTATTTGAGACCTAAGCTAATTACAAAACCATTTTAATGCAATCAATTAATGAAGGTTTTTGAGTAAACAAGTATTCTGAACCAGGGTTTTCTGCATGTCGAATCTCTATTTTTATGATGTAAGTTTTTAAAGATAAGAAATCACTTCGTAGGTCATGCAAATTCTTATTATCTTAACAAAATACCTACTGATACTGTTGCCGTGAGCCGGTGGTCACAGTGGTCTAGATTCATAGACCCATACTTCGTCACTTTGTTTTGTTTGACGAAAAATGGGACAGAAGTCGTTTTAAGTCAAATTTTCTGTACACAAATCCCTGTCTAGGACGCTTATGCTGCAGGATATCAAATGTTTAAGGGGAAACAGACCGTAATGTATTTTCTAATGTAACATTTGCAGCATGTACATAATATTTTAAATCATGTGCTAAAAGCAAGAGGAGCAAGGAACGTAACGCTAGTAAACCGGCACATCGGGCTATAAGTTTGATGTTTTATATTTGCTTATCAATTTATCACATCTATGCTAAATCTGGCGCTGTATTGTAAAAACTTGCTGATAACATTTATATTGTTTTTCACTATTATCTATTTACTTTATCATGTGCCTACAATTATATTTTATCTTGTTGTCGGTGATTTTGTGCCATAATTTGCAATTTGAGTATGTGTGTTGATTTTGAATAATAGAGAAAATATGTACTTACTTAATTTTTTTTTGTAAATACATGCTTATAACACATAGACCACCCAGACATCGAACAAACATTCATATTTTCCATGTCTAAATGTTTGTTCTTGGCGGGGATCGAACCCTCGCCCCAAATGTTCAACAGAAACGCCTTGGTTTACACATAACCTTTTATAAAACAAGGTAGAGAATGTAGGTATTTTACAATTCATTCTATTTCACTATTTCAGAGTACCAGAAGCAACGCAGGATGAACTGAACTCTGCATTGGAATCAGCCAAGAGAGCATATAAAACATGGAGCCAATCCACAATCATGACCAGACAACAGCTTATGTTCAAGTGAGCTGGTATTTTTATAATGACTGATTTTCAAGTAGGTACTGTGACGTTAGTAGCCTGTAGAGATACACTGCGCGGTAACGCGGCAATACTCCGCAGTCGAGTAGACTTTGATGCACAATGTGACCTAAGTATATTTTTTTTGTTCTATGAGAATAAGTGATTAATACGTACGAATGTGTAAATGCTGCCTGCCATCTCTATGTATTCATGATTTGAAAGTAAAATATACGTATAATTATTGTATATTTAGATTTGCGCGTCTCCTGAGAGAAAACCAGTCGAAAATTGCTGCAAAAATTACAGAAGAACAAGGCAAGACCATCGCAGACGCCGAAGGGGATGTTCTGAGAGGAATTCGTAAGTTTCACAATGATATTTGACCATGGGTCGAGTGAGGACCACGATCCTTAAGCCAACGCATTGAACAGTCTCTAATGGACGACATAGTCAAGATAATGTGAAGCTGGTGGATGGAAAATACCCAAAATCATTCTTTCTTCATGATCATTCTTTTGTGGTGTAATGTTGTAGGTTGATATGTGATGATGACCGCAGTTTCTAACAAGGAAGTTCTACGACCAGTGGTGACATACAATGACGATCAGTTACGGGCAGAGATACATAACTTTACCCTATCTTGCATAAACTCAATCGGTCTTATTCCAGAACGGGGACTAAAGAAAGTCACGGTTTAAACGACAAGGTTTATACAAACCGGCCGAATTAAGCGGTGTAGCGGGGGAAGTATCGAGTTCCGAGCCAGGTGTCATGTTAATTCGCCTGGGTTGTATAAACCTTGTCCCCGTTCTGGAATAAGACCGAATGTATGCTTCCTAGTAAATATAAAATATTTGCAGAAAGTAATAGGTACAAAAATAAAATATACGCTTGTTCTGCTTTTTAGAGTCAGTGGAACACTGCTGCAGTATTACCAGCCTGCAACTCGGTGACAGCATACAAAATATCGCTAAGGACATGGATACACACAGCTACAAAGTACCTTTGGGTGTTGTTGGAGGTAAAAACCTTATATTAAAGGATCTACTTGTATTCTGTGCTTCGTTTGTCACCACAACATTTAGTTGTGATAGCTAGCATAGTAACACCTTTTGTTTTATGTGTCTTCTTTTGATCAGGTGTGGCAGCATTCAACTTCCCCGTCATGATTCCCCTATGGATGTTCCCCCCGGCATTAGTAACTGGTAACACCTGCATCATCAAGCCTTCAGAGCAAGACCCTGGCGCCACGCTGATGATGATGGATCTGTTGGAGGAAGCCGGCGCACCCCCTGGTGTTGTCAATGTAAGTTAATATTATAAAAAAAGTTGACGCGGTTACCAATGCATTACCTAAGAGCATACGTCCACAGAGGCTGTCCCTGAGAGCCATATCTCAATGTGCCTGTAATTGTACCAGCATTCAAATAAAACCACAGTCTTCAAACCAAAACACAGCAATGCGGACATCACTGATTGGCGGCAGAAATAGGCACGCTAGTCGACGAACCCAACATATTATTTTCTACTAGCTGGTGTCCGCGACTTCGTCTGGATTAAAAGTGGAATTTGCTATGCGAAATATTCTAGGCGTTTTTGAAGAGTTCGCGTCCCGTTGGATCCCGTTGATTTTCCGAGATAAAAGTAGCCTACGTGTTAATCCAGGTCACGGACAATATATACTTCAACTTTCATCCAAATCGGAGCAGTAGTTTTTGCGTTAAAGAGTAACAAACATCCATACATCCATCCTTACAAACTTTCGCCTTTATAATATTAGTAGGATTGTTTTAGATATTGTTAAAGATTAATGTCCATAACAGGTAGTGCACGGGACCCACAACGCTGTTAACTTCATCTGCGACCAACCGGACATCAAAGCAGTTTCTTTTGTAGGCGGGGATGGCGCTGGCAAGCATATTTATAGCAGAGCTTCGGCTGCTGGTAATTTGACCTAAATACCTTTGTGCTATCACCTTCAGAAATAGCTTTATTTGATATTTAGGAATGGTTTTTTAATATTGGATGTTGTGCCCAAGCATTTAAACTTAAAAAAAAAACTAAACTTGCTATTGTAATGCCCACTAATTGGACACAAACAAAATATATGTACTTGGTTTGTGTCCAATTTATCAGTGGGTATCGAACCAACAATCTGCAGAGCAAAAAGCAGAAACAACTGGAGCTACAAAGCCAGTAATCAGAAAGATAAATGATTTATATTTAAAAAAAAACTCGATTTCCGAAAATAGATCTACAAAGAGTTTTTATGTATGGCCAAAAAATTGTGAATTGCAATGTGTTTTTTTCATAATTCGGTCGCACTCGCTCTACTCACAAATTGTAGTCAATTAAACGTAAATTAGTCTATCGATTACATGTCGACGGCCACATTATAACGTAGGAAAAAGGCTAGAAAATAACGATAGTTTTTGTTATTTTCAGGCAAACGCGTCCAAAGCAATATGGGCGCTAAGAACCACGGTGTGATAATGCCTGATGCAAACAAAGAACACACTCTGAACCAGCTCGCTGGAGCGGCGTTCGGAGCCGCGGGACAACGTTGTATGGCTCTTAGTACTGCCGTTTTTGTGGGTATGTTTAATATAATAATATTATGAGTTGATTTTCAATTAGAGCCAGCTGTGAGTTTGAATGAAAAATAGAATATAATATATATTGTCCGTGACCTGGATTAACACATACGTTACTTTTTATCCCGGAAAATCAACGGGATCCAACGGGACCCGAACGAAGTCGCGGGCCGGAAGCTAGTGATTTTACTAATTGTAGATTTTTTCCACGCATAGCTAATCTGTCTCGCACTTCTCTGGTGTGATACAGAGCTTAAACCTGGTTTCCAAATATCGTCGACAGTGTTTGTAGAAAGTTTATAGTTCAGTTCACACAGAAATACTATACTTCCCAGGTGAAGCAAAAGAATGGATCCCGGACCTAGTAGCTCGCGCTCGTGACCTCAAAGTGAATGCCGGTCATGTACCTGGAACTGACGTCGGACCCGTCATCTCTGTTAACGCCAAGCAGAGGATTCACAGACTCGTTGAATCCGGTAAGTTGGTATTTTTATCGAACTTCTAATTTGATTCAAAGCTTGACAATGCGCTAATTTTAAAACTCGTAGTAATGTTAAGTTACCACATTCTTTTGGTTAACTTTGTTATTTTGATAAGTTTACCTAATTGAATTTTTTATGATAAAATGATTTTTTGGAATGTTTGATTAGATGTCATCATTTCAGCCCGTTGGCACTCACTGCTAGTATAGGCCTTCTCTTTATTACGCCATTCTTTTGGGTCCCTAACGAGTCTTGTCCAGTGATTCCCAGCCAGTTCTACGTTGTCATTTGACCATCGGGCGGGTGGTCTGCCTCTTGGTCTACGGGCATCCCTTGGCCACCATTCTGTGACCGCTTTCGACCATCTCCCGTCTATTAGATGTCATATTAGTCATATTAGCTACTCATCTAATTCACTTCACTAATAAGTTTTTATGAATAAGCGGCAACACTCTATCTGTCAAGGTTTGAATTAAATTTATTGTTAGAGTATAGAGGCTTTTATTTTATAGTAAGTAGGTACAATGTGACTTTGCTGCAACATAACAATAGATATCTCACTAAATTAAGACTGACGGTGATATAAGTATAATTGGTCTCATGGTAATGAAACTTGTTTAGATTAAACTAAATGACTAAATTCTCAGCATCTGATATTGACTTACTATGAAATAAAACTTGAACCTATTCGTCACACACCAACAAGCAACAACGGAAAGAATATAAGTCAGAACGTAACCTTGTAAAGTAATTTCAATAGTGGTCAATTATGCAGACTTTCGAGAAATTAAGCAAAAAAATATATGGAAAAAATTAAACATTTCTTATAGTGCGTAAAAATAATAGATTCAACATACAAAAATTATAAAACACATTATAGTCAAAACTAGCCGTCGCCCGCGGCGTTGCTCGCGTTCTACCCTTTAGAGTGCGACGTTTCAAAATTCCTTTCTTAGTGCGCTCCTACACTATATAAGGAACCTACCCTCCAAATTTCATACTTCTAGGACTTATAGTTTAGGCTGTGCGTTGATTCTCTGTCAGCTTCAAAAGAGTTTTATATATATTGATTGATGATGATGATGATGATAATGATAATTACAAGATATCAAAATGTCCCAATTGCTCATTCATCGCAAAAAACGCAGTGTTTTCTAAATGTTAATTTCTATTTTAGGAATCAAAGAAGGCGCTAAACTCGTTCTCGACGGACGCTCCGTCAAGGTCCCAGGCTTCGAAAAGGGCAACTTTGTCGGACCAACCATCATCACTGACGTCACACCATCCATGGAGTGCTACAAAGAAGAAATATTCGGACCAGTTCTCATCTGTCTATTCGTCGACACTTTAGACCAAGCTATTCAAATGATCAACTCTAACCCTTACGGTAATGGTACAGCGGTGTTCACCACAAATGGTGCAACCGCTCGAAAGTTCTCGAACGAAATCGATGTGGGACAAGTAGGAGTAAATGTACCTATTCCTGTCCCACTATCTATGTTCTCATTCTCCGGTTCTAGGGGTTCTTTCTTGGGTACTAATCATTTTTGCGGTAAGCAGGGAATTGATTTCTATACCGAGTTGAAGACGGTTGTTTCATTTTGGAGGCAAAGTGATGTGTCGCACACAAAAGCAGCTGTTTCTATGCCTACTCAACAATAAGTGATGTATGTGATGCTTAAGGAATAATTAACCTTGTCTCAAGGTTATAGAGCATTCATTCCTTTGTTATTTTATAAGGATAAAGTGAATATTTATATGTTAGCACTTATTTTTCTATGAATGTGCCAAGTCTTCCATTCGCATGAGCGTGATATAAATACAGGTTATTTTATTTTTGTATATCTATTTTGTTGTTTCAAATAAATTATTTTTTATAAAGTCATACTATTTAATATAATTATGTTTCTACCAATATTATCATTTACCGCAATAACCACCTAATTAGGTAGTTACTGGTGTCGATTCTAATGTTGCATTTTTCTAAACTAACACAATTTGACAGCATTAACAATTTGCCGTCCCTCCGATAATATGAAACGACAAAGACAGCCAAAATTTTTGCGCTGTCAAATTAGGTTAGTTTAAAAAATGTAAAAATAGAATCGACACCATTGAATAATGATACAAAATATACAAGTATGTTATAACTAAAACATAAACCATTTGAATTTCGCGCGAGGTGATTCATTGATCTGCAACAATACCTAAACATCTTTATGTTGTGAGATCACGTAATACAATCATTATGCCGGCCGTATAGCTCTTATCTCTACGCCATAAGACCTATAAACAGTTAAATTAGCTATGCAATAAAATTGCAACAACATCCTTTGTGTAGCTTTTAGTGACAATAAAATACATTTGATACAAGCAGTTATCTAACTCTGGCTGCGGTCACTGAAAGGAAACAAAATTGTCAGTGTTGTGTAAATAAGTATATTGTTTGGATTGAAAGCGGTTGTTTTGAGTGTTCTGTGACATCATAAATAAAATTGCATTATACACTTCCTGCGTGTCTAATTACTCGTGTGAAGGCTGCCGAGGGAGGCGCACGCATTATGTTTTGGTTTTTGTTGGTTTTGTTCGTGAGTGAGAGTGCTTCATTGACGCCGCAATGTAGGAATGAAAAGGGCGAGCCTGTTGATTGGTAAGTTTTTTTTTACCAAAAAATATCACGCTCTTTGCATGATCATTCCTTGTAATGTATGTTCTCATGTTAATGTTAAAGGTAGCTTTGAATTATTTAAAATTATAATGATATTCAATACCTTTCTTCATAACTACATTTTAATACCACGCGTCAAGTCTTTGTTGTTTCCCTTAAAGGTTAAAAGACCTTGTAATAAAAATTATAGGAAGTGCATTGCGTGTCTTGCAGCAGATACATAAAATTACATGTAAATAAAAACCTAGCAGAGTTACATTATACCATATCATAACTCGATGCATATCACACATCATACCCCACAAACAAAAAAAAGTTTTAAATACTCCTATGTCTATATCTAAATAATGTTGATTCATCTACATAATGTATGGTAAAGAAATAAACATTAACTTCATCCAGAAAATAGTTCCACGCGACTAAGCCAAGAAGAACAGACAAAAATCTTCAATTTAATAAACTATTTTCAGGTTCTACGTGTACAAACTCCCCCGAGAGAAGAATCACTTGAATCCGCTCGTTCGTCGAGGGGTTGCCTATATGCATCTCACACCTTCAAAACTAAGAGGAGGATGGATTATGTCAGATATAGCTATCAGCGATCCGCGGTCCATGGTTGGACGGACTTTAGCGCCTTTGTATCAGGTAACAGCACATTATTCACAAAGCAAATTGCAACTAATACAGTATTACAATATTTACAAAATACACATGAAATTGTTGAGCTATCTATAAACCGTTGCAAACAATTTATAGATAGCTCAACTGGTCCAAATCAGCACCAATCGGAAACGTGCCCAAGACAAACTTTTCAAAGATAGATAAGCATTAAAAATATATTACCCATTTATGGATGTTATTACCTTAAATTTTACCAAACTATTAAGAGATACGAGGGGTTGAGTTGAGTAGAATTTTTAACATAAAAACCAATCATTTACGTATCAAAAATTAAATTTCAACATCATCATATTAGCCCGTTTGCACTTAGCACTTACTAACTAATTCTACCAATCTTTTCGAGTTTCATCATGTATTTCAATTTATATTTTGTAAATAATTGTTTCAGGAGAAAAACATACTGTCTTTGGTTTACAACGACCAGCCTCCAGCGGGCGAGCATCAGCCCGATATCCTCCAGTCCGTTGCCGATATGTACTTCAAGAGTAAAAGAGGTACATAATAAAAGATTAGCAAAATACTTTTAAGTAAAATAGCAAAGGATTTAAAATTTAATTTTAAAAAAATACGCAAACGATTTAAAATTTCATCTAAAAAAACCTAGCACTTTTTTATATTATAATGTATGTTTGATAATGAATACTACTAGCTTTAATTTTAATAGCACTCTCGTTACTTCGTCCGATTATCATTTTACTTCTGAAGTTGACTGTTTTTTTTCCATTCGGCAAAGAATTCGGAGCGATAAATCTCACTCATTTGCTAGTATAGTAACGCTTATACTATAATAATATACTGTGGCATTCATTATGGTTTTCACGATGACTCCTAGCGTAGGGCTAGGGGCCTTATGTTTAGCAGAGATTTTAATCTAATAATGATGACGTCATATTTTGACCGAAAACTTACCTTTCACCCACTGGTGCAACGTGCAACTACTTTTCCGACGTCATTTTCACGTCATCCCTATCTCCGCCAAACTGAGCATAAGGCACCAGGCGGAACAATTCTCTCTCATAATTTTTCTAAAATTTCCAGGTCAAATGAAACAAAGCGGCATTAAAAAATACAAAAAGTTCAAGCTAGGTGACAAGTATTACGACGACTATGATCTAGCAGAAATGTGTAAAATGCACTCAAAGTTTATGAAGACTCGCGTTGAAAACGGACACACTAAAGGAGTCCTACTGGGAGACAAGTTTACTTCACTGTGGCTGGTCCATTCTGTGCCGAGATTTCCCCCTATTCCTGACTGTAAGTACACTTTACCTAATTAATTTATTATTCTATTGAATTTATTCATTATACAAAAAATGTTAAGGATAAGGTATTTCTTAAATTCAGTTTTTAAGTTTTATGATAAATGGAAGAGTTTTAAGCTGTTTCTTCTTAAACAGTTTCAAAAGTGAAATTTCGATATCTTCGTTTCATTTCGTTTCACCTCGTTAGCATTCCATCCATTTGCACCAAGCGTTTTGGCTCTACAATAGGTTTATGCCCATTTTCTGATTTCTCAAGCAGTGATCCGGACTCAAGCATAGAATTTTTTTATGAAAATCTATACTCAAATTTATGCTTGAGTAACGATTTCTGTATCGGCATTATGGGCCTTAGTGATTATCACAAGTAAATGAGCTGGATTAATTTTTCCATTTCAGCACTCAACGGCCTAAACGCAACTTCATACGACTACCCGACAACCGGCATGAAATACGGACAAACATTTCTGTGCGTGTCTGTACAAACATCTACACTCAACCAAATAGCGACGCAGTTGAAATACAACGAACCTCTGATTGTGTACTCGCATATACCTCAGGAGTTTGAAAGCGAACTGCCGAACTTAGTAGATGTTGTGAGGAACAAGACTATTGATGTTTCACCCTGGTAAGAAGATAGACTAGTCTGAACTGTTTATAAGAAGCGGGACTTTCTTTTCTATCTATAATCTACCTAGTATGAAACGCATTCCATATTGGTCAATCGTTTCATAGATCCGTCAACTTTTTATAGTGTTAGGGGTATATTTATATTTGTCTTCTAAAGCTGAGCTAACTAAAATGGTTGCTAAATCTTTTGTCATCTCTTTTCGTTGTCATGCAAGTGACAAGGATAGAGCATTTTTTAAAGCCGCGCTAAAATGACAGTTGAATATGAATAAAGGGGTTAAAGTTAAATTTTATGGAGCTCTACTTATATAGGTACTGCTTTGTAACGTGAAACATAGGTTACTGTGCTCCATATAAAATAAAGACAATCATTTGTAATCTGATATTCCATTTTCCATATTCAGAAAATGTCTCATCCATCCTTTTAAAGGAAACGGCATAGTTTTACTATCTAAATGCGGATTGGAGTTGGAGTAAACATATCAATCAGTACCTAACTTAAAGACGCGTTTTGAATCACAATTGAGTTTATTAATTTTGCAAAAAACCGAGATGACTACAAACTGACAGCAAAAGACTGCAGCTGTTAGTATAATTTTCATTACGATAGTCCGTCCCGGCAGTCGCTAAGCCACGCCGGAGGCCTTAAGGAAGCCTAAAAACTCCGTCACCAGAATTGGCCACTAACTCATACGAGCTTGCTTGCTATAACGATAGTACATAAGATTTATTAGATCACCTAGCTCAATAGATTCAGTTTAAGTCTTGAAACAATGACTAATTTCTTAATATTTTAGGTATCACATAGAAAGCTTCGAAACGCTGGTCGGTCGAAAGTTCCTGTCGTTCGCCAAAAGTGCCATGTTTAACGATGACCTCTACAGTGGCTTAGTCGCTGAAGTACTACAGTCTGATCTTCTAGTGGAGTCTTGGACCAACGGCCCTGGGACTCTAGACTCAGAGTGCAGTAGAAATTTCCAGTAAGTAACACATCTGTTGGTTTGGTATCCTAATAATATTATCAACGCGAAAGTTTGTTAGAATGTATTGATGTATGGGTGTCGATGAAATTTGGAGTAGGTATATATTGTTCGTGACCTGTATTAACTTAGGCTATTTTTTATCCCGGAAAATCAACGGGACGCGAACGAAGTCGCGGGTGGAAGCTAGTGTATTAAAAATATGTATATAAGTATTCTATCAGCATCAGCAAATTAGTTCCCATATTACAAGATGTAATCTCATTATAAGTGAACTGTGTTCTTATAAGAATAAAAATGGTTTTCTAGGGTTAGAAATATAGAGCGACTGAAGTTCCCTATAGCAAAAATGTCGTTCACGTCACACAACGATCATTCGAAGTGGGCGGTCGCTGTGGCGCACAAAATGCACAACAGCCAAGACGCGAAGGTAGCTGATTACTGGGTCTGCGTTGGAGATATCAATCGAGCGGTAAATATCATTTTCTTATGAATATCTTGGGAGAAAGACAATCACCATTTATCACAAATCAATATATATAAAACTCTTTTGAAGCTGACAGAGAATCAACGCACAGCCTAAACTATAAGTCCTAGAGGTATGAAATTTGGAGGGTAGGTTCCTTATATAGTGTAGGGGCGCACTAAGAAAGGAATTTTGAAAAGTCACACTCTAACGCGAGCAACGCCGCGGGAGACGGCTAGTAATTTATAAGTTTAAAAACTTTAAAAACCGACTTTAATTTGATACAGCTTCATCATCAGATTGTTCTATTGATCATAAACACCATTGTAACGCAAAATACGCAATGTCGTGTACGTGAATGACCTGTTTTTCCAGTTATTCCTATTTAACTCCCAATCTACTGAACCGATTTTGATAAAACATTTATGAGACCAATCTGGAAGTATACCCTTTCAGATAAAAAAAAGATTTTTTTAATACGGTTCATAAATGACGGAGTTATGAGGAAAACAACTAAATTGAAAACCTCCTTTTTTGAAGTCTGTCAAAAATATGTGAAATCAATATACATTTTGATATTCATCATGGACACGAGTTTTGACATTTTTTGAAACGACACAAGCACTTTTATTTTAATAGTTTTTCTTGTGTTATTGTGAGTATTGTTGTTTAATTTTGGTGGAATTTTAACCAATAATACTTAGGTCGTAACATAAAGTGTGAGCCATTGGAATAAATGTGTGTAAAGTGGTTTTTCTGAATGTAAAAATTCGCGTTAGGTTTTGAAGAGAAAATCCACCATTTTCTTTTCAAAACAAACGACAGCCGACTTGACAAATGACGTGACTTGACTTATTTATTACAATTTTAACACTTGACAACACAGGCCATTACTGAAGAGAAGAAGAAGATATTCATCATTATTTTGTTATTTTTTTCGCAGTTACCACAAGAATCGCGCGGTGGCGGTACCGTTTGCACATCGGGACCTATACTCTGGGGAAACTTCGCGCATCTAATCGAGTCTGTACAAACTTGCAATCAGAACTGAAGTTACAATTAGTACGTTATTTTAGCTAACGGCAGAATACAATACACAAACAGCGCCATACATTTTTTGACAAAACAAGCTATATTTTTTTGGTAGCATGTCTGTAGCGCCATCTAGCTTGCTACATCAGAACTATCCTAGATCGCGCAAACGAAGTTATCACGGAGTTTGAAAATAAGTAATGCTACCGAATACCATCCATTGGTCCTCGGACCCCGAGCCAAAGGTAGCTCGGCGCAGAAAATCTTCCCTTTTCACAGGAGGACACATCTAACCGTGTTCTCCTTCATGTCTCTAAGGCAAAACCAAAGATAATTAAATATTAGAAACGGCCATAAGGCCCTTACCATTGCCACCTTACTGAGTCATTTATAAAATGTTTAAATTAAATGGGTTTAGGTATAGTTTGGTTATGGTAAATAAGGCAATATTAGTTTTAACAATATTCTACTTTTCTCTATTCTACCCCTGTTAGTTCAGAATAGTGTTTTGTTTGAATTTAAGACCGGAATACTGACACGTCACTCAAATTTGAGCATCACTTAAAATTGCTCTGCCTCTGTTTGCATTACCTACTAATTTTTAAGAGATTGCAATAATTTAAGTGGCGTTTGAGTATTCGGCCATAAGAGTTTCAAATTGAATCGAAATAGATAAAATGCGGTCTCATTATTGACCAGTTAACAGTTATTTACTGACTGCGCGGGTCTACCAAAGCAGAGCGTATGAAATATTCATCTAATCAATGCAATAATTTTCTTTCAAATACTCGCCTTTTCCTTTTGAATACTAACCTCACAAGGATTCTTGTAAGTCTTTGAAAACCCTACTGTGAGATCAGCATGGGTAAGGGGCTTTATGCTCAGTTCGGCATGACGTCAAAACTACGGCGGAGATAATATGATGTTCCTATTAGATAAAAATATCTGCCGAACTACGCATAAGGCTTCAGAATAGAAAATAAAAATATTTCGTCCTTTTAGTTTTCCGCAAAAGACATCAGAAATAGTGTTTGATTCTTTTCGTACACAAAACGTCGATCAGATGCTGAATTGCAAACTAAGCAAACAGAATTATGTATGTGATTATTAGGTGCTATGCAAAATTAGTAGTTTTAATGTAGTTTCATAGTTAACCATAATTTTAACAGAACTCTTGCCATGGTAGACCCTTATTAATGTCAGTAAATCCCACCGAACCTTGCCGGCGCTGTGTGTTTAGAATAAGTAATTTAAGTTTATAGGTAATTTTGTAATAAACATTTTTGATTATTTTTGTATTTATTGTGTATAACTCACCGGCCTTCTATTATGTACATACCATTCAATTCACGGCGTTTATTCGTAAAGCTATAGTATAGTACCTACTCGCAGATAAAAATAATAATTTCTCATAGCTGAAACGATTGAAAGAAAAATGCGCTATAAAACAAGTTTTGCAATATTCATTTAACAGTGAAAATGTTTTATTATTCTTGCATAGTTTATATTTTAATCCAAGTGTGCGGTTCGGAACGACCTTTGCTAGGCTGGGGCTATATTAATCTACACTGCAGGGATAATGCAAACAAACCTATGGACTGGTATATTTTCATAATTTTTTTGCAAACCCCTTTTTTTGCCATTAAAAAAATTTAGGGGTTTGCAAAAAAATATCAGCAAACTATTAGGTAGTATAAAAATCTGTTGGGAATTATTGATCATGCTGCATGATTGTGATCCACTTACACCTCGCGTGCTCGAGATACATAGAGATATTAGATATTAGAGGGTGTCCGTTGTCCAAATGTCTAGCCAGTTTTATGAAACTCAAGCGTAGAAGTATCAAAACTCTAATGCAAGTTATGATTAGGTACAAACATAAGTGTAGGAGCGACTATTTTACGCTAGATTTCTGCTATTTCTAAAGAAAGAACAGCCATAAAAAGTTAGCAACTAATTTCGAACCTTTCCACAAAGGTGGTATCTTTACAAGCCCCCATTGGGCGCAGGGAAAAACTTGGATACGGGTCGTAATTTCTCATACATCGCTCCTGAGATAACAAAGAGATGGGAGCCTTCAGACCGATATATCAATTCCGATTCTATGCTGCAACATACCTTGTCGCCACTGTACAGGGTAAGTTAGAAGTTGGAAAATGAACCCTAGCTGCCTGATTATAGTGATCTAGTTATGATAATTAGTTCTATGTGAGTTACAAGGAGTTATTCCGTGTGCTTCTGTGAAGAAAGTCGAAAGATATTCTGGATTATCGATCTCACGCTGACACTACTGCAGAATCATTAAAATACTGAAACTAGAGCAAAATCTGATACAGTTTTTTTCAACGCGTCATGAGGCTGGTCTCATTTGTTTTTTTTTTCAGCCAACATATGCAAATAACTTGGCTATTATATCATACGCTGACAGAACCGATAACACAACAAAGGGATCCACCGGTCGTGGCCTGATGATGGCTGATGAGTTAGGAGGACTTTGGATGGGCCATACCGTCCCTGGTCTTATTGATATGAAAGGTTAGTGTACCTATACATTTTTTACTTCTCGACACTTGAAAGCGTGTGGCAGCTAAGAAAATACAGACAGACAGGCTTTTTATCTCGCTATTTGTTACTCTTTATCACATCAGTAACAAAGCCCTAAAAGGATCATTAATCGGTATCTCGGAATGATATTTTTTATCGCCATTTGAACTAACGAGGTTGAGAAAATAAATTAATAGTTTTCGTAGCAGACCTTCAGCAATGAGCTCAATCATCAGGGTGGCCACGTTTCCACGTAAAAGTTTTAAAGGGAGTGTAATGACTTGAAATTGTACTTCAGCGGATCGAGCCTTATTCCCCGAAGCGGAGCTCAGGAATGGCCATCTCGTCATGTGTTTATCCCTCGACCTGCCTACACTAAACCTGGTCGCCGCGTCCATAAAAGAAACAGCTCCTAAGGTCTGGCATGTGAGGGTTCCTCGAAACTTGAGAGAACTATTACCAAACTGGCAGCATTTCAACCGACCTGCTACGGGGAAAAGGTCAGTTTTTTGATAACACTAGATCCCCTTATGCTCAGTTCGGCAGATATTTTACTTTCATAGCGATGACGTCAAATGACGGAGCGATGATTGCTTCCTCACTACTGAAACTGTTCGATCTCCAATACTCTGTATTTTTTTAAACATACCTACCTAGGTTCCTTGTATACATAAAAGATCTCCTTCATATACACCTACCATATACGAGGGTGATTGTTTCATTTTATCTTCACGATGTTCCAGCTCTTCACCAAGACCAATAGAATTCGAAACAACGGATGAATCCCTCCGGGTGATGATGCTGATTCGACGGCCTGGAGATAAGAGATGCCTCTACAAATCCTTTGCAAGGGCTAAACGGATCATAATGGATGTGTACGGGCACGATTTTCGGACGAAACAGGGCTGTGAGAAGGGATTTGGGTATGAACGACTTAGTTCCTGTCTTAAAGATCGTGGTAACCTATTCCGTGTATCTGTGTTCTTTTTTCTGGTCAAAAGTCAGCTCTATTGGCTAGGCTGAGGCCAAACGAGCGTTTTTTTTTTGAGTTGCGAGTCGCGTAATTTCTGCTGCTTTTGTTTTCATAGAAAAGTCCTGTTTGATTCACACGGCGACGCAAAATGAGTTGTCTGCCGACTCACACGCGTTATCTCCGACCGAAATGTTTGGCGGGGGTGCGGAGGGCGAGGAAAGCATCAGTCAGGTACAGATTGTGTGAGAGTCGACAACTGAATAAATTACGCCCGTCTGGCAGCCTGACAGATTTTATGCTGGGCCGACCGAAATTACGCGACTCACAACTCAGCAAATTACGCTCGTTTGGCCTCAGCCTAAGTGTTTGTAATTTCGCTGCTGAGCTAAGGTCTTATTGCTTTCATTTCAGTATCCGCAGAATAGACTCAATCTCCGTAAAGTACCCAGAGAGTGTGTACTACATTGACAACAAAAAGGACAGGATCAACTTTGCAGTGAGCACCGCAGCTCATTGGCAGAAGACAGGTGACGGGCCCCAACAGTACTGGACTTGCACCGGCTCGGTGGAACGAGAAGATGCTACTGAAAAAGGAGGGCTAGTTATATGTGCCGAGGACTATTCTGTCTGGTGGAGCTTCGATAATTTAAAACAAAAGGAACCGAAGTGTTAACTTTTTATTTGTAAGTTGCCTTAAAAAAATCCTTTTGGAAAAGATTGAGCCATGAAATTAAAATACTGCAGTTTTAATAAAAAGTATTTATTGTTTATTATACAAACATAAACATTATTTACAGGGTTAATAGATATACTTAGATCGTTAAATTTATCAACGATATACAACAAAAATATAAGCTAAGTCCTGAAACCTACAAGATACTGGCTTCACTGGATCTACAAATAAAAAAATAGTTCCAAAGACAGTTTCATTTTTGCAATTATCTCCTTAACATTGGCACCACGTGAGCTTGAAGTATTTACAATTCTCACAATATAAGCGTTGCTTGTATATTGATCGTTAAATATAGAGTGATAGAGTCGAATTTCCATCACCAAAAACATTTGAGGCACTCCCCCTTAATAGAATCTTCAGTACAATTTGGCACATTACATCTGCTGCCCCGTGCCTTCGACATAATGAGGCGCAGGTCGTTCCATATACCTTAAAATTATGCAATAAATGATATGTTTACAGATAAAAATGATTGCAATACTATCAAAAACAATGATAAAAGATTTATTGTGGTTTGGCATAGTGTAGAATATAGCAAAGCACCTCAATAAGAGACCTAGATTCCCTTCACCTAAATTGACCAGATTTTTTTACCACTAATTTTATATTCAAGAACAGACGCAGAGATAATAATTTTCAATGGATGTGGTATTTCGAAAACCTTATTAGTAGGTACCTATTTTATTTAAGAGTGCTTCTCTTTTATTCTTTTCTCCATTGGGTTAGCATACAGACTTCAGACAAAATAGGACCATCGTCTACTACTTTTGTACGTTCGTCGTCAAGTTTTTCTTATGTGTTAATTGATTTAAAAAAGGAAAGGAAATACAGAAGCTAAAAAACAAAGACCATCATCACATCTGCGTAACTCGCAACGAAGGCATCCTTGTGAACCAGGAGTCCTGTTTCACCTTCAGATAATAAGCGTCCTTAGGCGATGGTGCTATCAAAGCTTCTTCTAGAACCTTCAGTGCGCTTGTAGGGAGAACTTTAGCGCTGTATTCAGCTGCTTCGCCTGGCATTGTGACGGCGCAGCTTGCAGTGGAAGCGCTGACGTCTGAACTTGGGGTGTCTGGACGGCTGGAAAGAGATTTAGACCTTATTAGTAATGGAGTCTTTTGGCCTCCGTCGTGGCTTTACCTACGACTTGTAGAGCCGGGACCGACAGTCCGAAGCCTGGTAATGCTCGCAGATGTCACTAACGAACGGTTCATCCAAATAGTGACCGCGCGCAGAACATCGCTTAACTTAGATTGGTAAAGATTGACTAAGCAAGCTGCGCCACGAGCGCTTCGAAAACTAGGATAATATGAGGATTCTGCTTGGGTTCGAAGTTTTATGCCTACATCTTGAATTGACTAGATCGCTTAGATTTCTTTTATGCGATTTTATCTGAAGGAACACGTGACAGAGAATTATATTTTGTGATGATACCGAGTTAATTTAGTGTAGGTAAATGTATGTGTATACAGGAATGTTACCTGGCTGGCTGACTTGGCGACTGGAGCTGCGACGGTGGTGCGTATATCTCTGCGGCTGATAAATCTGGAGCATGAAGCATCATCACATGCAATCTTCTCGCCTTCAGGGCAGTCCGCAAAGCCCTGGCGGCGCCCCAAGTGCCCCATCTGGCAGCCGCGGCACCTGCGCTGGTCTCACCCATTTCGACCGTCTCCGGTCGCGCTAGGCTCTCGCAAGCGGTGTCAGATGATAATCCTGTAAAAAACATATCTTCGGATCAGCCCAGAACATATTCAATTGAACGGAATCTCTGATAGATAAAAATTATCTGCACAGGGGTATTCATGAGCAAGTTAGACGTCGTCGTCATCTTATCCTGGCTCTATACGTTTTAGTACTGCACTAAATATACACTGGTGTTTTATGACTGCACAGAAGACGAAGTGTTCAAAACATACCGATATAAAAGAGCCTGCCAGCATGGGGGTGGTCGGCGGCTGCAGCAGCCAGCAGAGGCGAGAAGGTTCTGGCGACCCGCAGCGCGCCCAGCACGTTGCCTTTCAGCGCGCTCTCCCAACAGGACGCGCCGCCGCGACCGCTGCTGCCTGCTGTGTTTATAACCGCCCAGATGCCTGGAAACACGATATATACATACTTACAAAATCCTCTGTCAACGGAGTTGACCTACTCAGTCAGCATAATTTTTTTTATGATGCGGAACAAAGACAGGAAAAACGAAACTGGGTCTCTAATTTGGGTACCCAGGTAAGGTACTACCAAAAAGAGGTTCACTTCATCTAAAATTTTGATGAATAAATAAGTATGATGGATGCGGACCTCGGATCTCATTAATGGTGTGGTCAGAGGCATCTAAGGGAAATAAATCTATTCACAGGAAGTGCATAAAAACACTAGTATGACTCTAGTTAGAACTTTCAGATGCGCGTAGCACTCACGCTAGCTGCTACGTGTGGTTAGCGCTACTGCGGGAAAAAGTGTGGAGGTTTCATTCAAAAAGGTTTTTTATAGTTCATCGCCCTATTACAATGAGCCAATTCATCAATGATCCCGATATCCCGTGAGTACTTTACTCATCGAACAGTTTTACGCTAATAAAAATAGTAAGGTTTGCTGAGCGCCATCTATCGTGTTAGTGGATTACAAAATAGTAAAGTAGGTAGGTTAGCAGTACCTATTATGGCTTTAACTTGCCAAGCTTGGACTCTACTTATTAGTTGTATACTTTGCCACTAGATGGCGCAAGGTAGGCTATTTGCAGCAATTGAATATCGTAACCAGTTATAAGTAAGGCTTCAACGATCAAAGTGTTTAATTACTACAATATCAATACAGGTGTCTATAATATTATGATAATTGTGTCAATTATTATGTGTGTGTAGTGTTGTTAATTTGTTATAGTTCAAGAATTCACGTAGTTCTAGCAAGCACTGCTGGTGTAGTGGTATCATGCAAGATTCCCATTCTTGCGACCCGGGTTCGATTCCCGGGCAGTGCACTCCTTTTTGCAAATTATTTTTTTGATCTATACCTCGTAAAATATTTATTGTGGAGTTCTGAAGTGATTTCTGCGAAATATTTGACTGAATCTACGCATTTTCAGATTTGTTATCATAAAGTTCTTATAATAATATCATTGCATTCATAAACAAAAAGTTCCAAATTGTCTACCATACAAACCTAACCCTTACCTACCATGTTCTCCAGCAGGTAAGTGCTGCGCGGTAGCCCTAGCGGCCTCTTCCAGCAGATCTTCTCTCGCCACGTCCAGTTCTAGCGTAGCCAGCCTCGGCAGGGGCTCATTTTCAGGGGTGGCTGCGATATGGGATTGCAGCCAGGATTCTGCCAATCGGGCTCCGAGCCCACCGGAGCGGCAACCGGCTATCACGCGCCAGCCACGGCTGCTTAGGTATGTTGCTATCTGTGTATCATCATAACAGAAGGTGACTCACTGTGTAGGAGACTGTAGGTGTCTTTCAACAAAATGTGGAGGCGAAATGGGAGAATCAAAAACCATTTTTCACATAATATCTAGCAAGTGATTTATACATAGTACCACATAGTATGTGGTAATGTGGTTGCGATATTCTAAGGTACGGAACTTCCACAGTGTATCTTTCTTTAGGCAGTATTTTTGTCACAGATTCAATAAACGTATAAGTAGTAACCTCGTAGCACTTTTTGTAACTTCGTAGCACGTTTTATAAGATAATAATAACGTCATGTCTAACTTATTGTTCCCACGAATTTATAAGAGGTGCCTAGAGGTGCCCGCATTGTTTAGTTTAAACATAAGTAGGTATAGTAATTATACTTAGCAATTTTTTACCGAAGCAATAGCATGTTTGAATGCTGAACGAATGAGGCTAGAATTACAATGCAGTTATCTACCATTTTTGGACATTATGTGACGTCTTTTAGGTTTGACATCGAGCCAAGGCTGAAACTTTATTAGGAGAAAATTGGGGTTCAATCTATAAACCAACACTTATGCAGTCTTATGCAAAGTATTTGTTACCGTGAACAGTTGGTAGTAAATAATTTATGCACAGGTAAGATATAACTGAGCTGTTCTTTGCGTAACCTTCGTGCATTGAGAAAGACGTGGATGCGCTTTTCGTAAAGTGGAGCAAACCTGCTGTTTGGTTACATAATACAGTTATGTACTCATCTATAGACAAAAAAAATATTGACCAGCACACCATGCTATCGCCATGACAGTTTCTGGCCTTCACTTGTCTCTCCCATAGATAATACCTGCAATCCCAGCGCGGTATCCACAGACGTGATGAGCACAGTCTTGGCGCTTTCCACCGGCAGCACCTCAGCCACCCTGACCTTCCGGAGCAGGTACAGCAGCAGAGCCCCAACGATGGAGCAGAGGGCCGCGAACTGGAGCCCTAGGGATAGCCACACTAGCGCGTCCATTGTCTCACAGTGACTGCATCTTTATGTCTGTAACAAGAAAAAACTTTTTTAAAGAAAAGGTTGGAGGCGACTACAAAAAAAGTACCTATTCGCTCTAGGTTTGGGATGTTGAGGTGTGTGGGGCATTACCTAGTACCATAACTAGGTACTTCTTTATGAGTAGAAAGTTACAGAAAAGGCTGATGACCCATCTAATGTTATTAGCAGTAAGCTCTGCTACTGAGCACGTCCCATGAGAAGAACTGCACTGGGTTCATCGCTTGTTTGATTATTCAAAGGTTTATTTTGACAAGGCTTTTCAATTAGAATCGTTCCACTGTTTGTTTGTATTGGAAATAGCGCCAACAGTTTACTAAACAATGGCCACAATGGCGATATAAACCCGGTGGAGTATTGTTTGGTTGTTTTGTGAGACGCCCAGTCTTTCCCACCCATTGATTGAATTCTGGGTACTGGCTGTAGTTCGGCATATGGAATATGCCAAGGCTCATTTGTGGACATAACTAAGTAACCTCACCTTCGAATTCATAAACAACGTAGATGCTCCTCTAGAGACGGAATACTGGTTGAGACTTGAGACGGTTTAGCAGACGGTCTTTTTTTTAGATTTTCTTTTTGGATTTAATTTGACTAAAACTGGAAGTCTCAAAAAGATAAATCTTCAGGGAGATGGAATATAAAAATGCGTAAAAGCCTGAGAATCTCTGATGTCCTTCTACATCTGTGGGATGTAGTTTAGATAATACAATTAGGAATTCTTTAAAAACAAAAAACATCCTTCCAAGCCCAAACCTATACCTGTTCTTCATTATGTCCACGAACAAAAGAACACAAACAAAACAACTTTTTCGTAACCAAACCCATAATATACCTACCTGGCTGGATACCAAGAAACAACTTATTGTTTTCCACTAATGGGTTGAGTACTGGCCTTCAACGATACTACCTAAATACCATCATGGTATGCGAAGAAAAACCAAAGGATTTGGCGGAAGAGTAATTACAGATAATGAGTTACTAAATGAAGGTGCAATGATGCCAGCTATTCAATGCTTTAGTTTCAGAGATTTGCTACCATCGAGATTAGTACTTGCGAATTGAAATTGGGTAAGAGTTTCTAGTTGTCGGACAATATCGAGGGGACGTAACATTAAAAACAAATGGAGGTAAAATTAAACTCAGCCCTAAAATGACAGTGCAGTGGACTTGGTTTTTGTAGTTTTGATGCGATTCAGGGAATCCTTATGCGAAGGGACTTTTAATAAAGTGGCTACGGAGTTAAGTATTTAATTATTTTTTAATGTGAAAAATCTGAACATAAGTATCATGGTATTTGTTCTTTGCTCTACCATTACAGGCCCGTGGTATGGGTAATATGGGTACCTATGCCTTTTGATCTTTTGTTTCTTTTCTTTTCCACACTTACTTCATGCAATAAATACCTACCCACATAGTTGAAATAAGCGATAGCAATTCAACATACCATTCCATTGATTGCTTTGCGGGTTTCTCTCTCAATAAAACCCATTATGATATGAAAGTCCTTTTCTACTCGATCGGCTAATACTTCCTATCGAAGAGACGATAAAATAAAGAGCGCAATATCGTTTCAATTTATATTGTAAAATATTGCTTTTTATTGGAAAATTTGCTTTAGGTGACTTTTATTGTGTTTCTGTACAAGAAAGGTGAGCTGAGTAGGTATGTAACCTACCTACGAGTATATTATGAAAATCATCGGGATCCAACGGGACCCGAACGAAGTCGAGGGCGGAAGCTTGTTATAAATAAAGCACAAATTAATACTACCTAGGTCTAAATAATACTATACTACTATACTTACGGTAAATGCAAATAACCGGTGTTGTTGTTGACCGAATCAATAAATCATTTACTCGTATATCAACAGGTCTCGCTAGTAATTTCATGGTAATTCTAAGTAGTCTTGAGTCATGCAGATTCTAGAGTTTGTGATGATACTTATTGACATTGGCAATGACTCTTTAGAACCATGTGAAAATGTACAATCGAGTGCATAATTACTTCACATAATAACGAGGTTAAAAAAATTGGATTAGGTACTATTCATTTGATGTTATCACTTCGTTATCTGTATGATACAGCCGGCACGTTTAGATAAAAACGTGGGAGATGTCTTGTGAATCGTTTGTGTGGAGATAATACGAAGATCATGGACGTTTGTTTTACGTGTTCGGTAAAATGATACTGGCTCTGAATATTTTATTTGAGATTGTTTTGTGTAACGTTATTTTATGAGCTGATAGGAACTGAATCATATTTATGAGGTTTCACAACTTTCCGCGTAATAAGTTGGTAAAACTTTTATACAGCGCCATCTAGTCTGAAAATAAGCTATGAAAACCGGGTAGTGTTTTTTTTTTTCATTCTTTCTTTAAACACATAAGAACGACCAACGCTAATCAAAAAAAACTATTATTTCTAAATTATTATTTCGAAATCGAATTCAGAACTTAGGTTGTTATGATCGGAGAAGGTAAGAGCTACGTTACAACCAACTGAGTTAGCTGTCCTTGACCAAAAACCTGATCAGTTTAACCTAAAATTCTACTTCTACTACAATGGCTTCCTATAAGGTCTCCATTTTGTCGTCCAGAGTCCCGTTGACCGAGGAGGCGTCATTAGTAGGTTTATAGCTCCTATGTCTATATCAGAAATCCTATTTGAAACCAGATTATGAGGCTTCGATGTACAGTCAATATAAACAAAGGTACCTACAAATTTTTTGGTTTCAAAGTTTTAGAGTATGTAGGGTAGAGCTAGAAATACTTAAACCAAAATAGCGACCGGTAGTTGGAGCTTTCCGGGGTTAAAGTTTTCACTAGGTAGATAAAACGATAGAACTTTTATTCCTAACTGTACGTACTATTTTATCGGTCTGCAGCTTTGATCGGGATGTGTGTGGGCGATGTAATCCAAGCCAAGAGGTTAACCGTGTCACGAGTTGCCTTATGCCCAGGACAAGTTTATTGCTATTTTAGTATCCGTAATTGGTAATTGGACTAAACGTCGAAATCGGATATGGTTCTCTCCATAAACAGAGTTGCTAATTGGTTTATACTTTTTTTCTAACCATATCGTTTCAGTGCTGCGAGCAGTGGTCTCTCTGCCCCCTAGCCTTCTCTTTCTGGGAATGCTAGGGGGCACCTTCTAATTTCAAAAGTTTGTAAGAATCTACATATAACCTTTTATTTCGAGTACCACAAAAACGATACAAAATGTCGGTTAATTCTACGAATTTAAAAATGATCTCAGTTTCAACGTCAAAGTCGTCTCCTGACATGTTAAACAGACTCTGTTCTGTATCACTATTCTATATTTAGGACATCTGTTCCTGTCTCCGTCACAAAATATTCCACTTGTTCCTTTTTGCAATAAAACAGTTGCATGTGCGTAGAACTTAGATGAGTTTATTTTAGATGCCACTCGCTCGTTAATAATTATTTTGGTGGGGTTCATTGCACTGAGATAGACCATTGAAATGAACGTGTGTTTTGGATTCTGCTGACCTTTTAGTCACCCTTTCTTTATGGCTCTCACGATCAGCGAAGTAGGGTACGACCTGGTTGACTTAGGCGCTCAAAAGACCGCATTGATCTTGAGCAATGAGCATGTGGATAACATTACTTTTTGGTAGATAGTATGTCGTGACCAAGATGATTCCTATTATGGTGTGAATCAGTGTAGTTTTTTTTTATTTTGCTATTTTGGTAAAGAAAGCATCCCGTAACCATAAACTGGTTGTGAAACAGTAGAGGAAATGGTTTTTTCGCAGCTGGTTACGAATTTCTAGTAATTAATGTAGATAAAGGAACGACGACGATGACGGCTCCCCTTCCGTCTTTTATTTAGTTTTTTTTTTTTAATGGATTTAAAGGTGATCGAATGACGATTTTTATAGTGGTTATACGACCACCAGCATCATATCAAACAGTTTCATCTAGTGGAGATTCATGATGCCTATGTCCAGCAATGCACGTCAAATTGCAACGACTGTCTCTACGGACCGCAGCGGGGTTTTCAAAAGCTTCAATATAATTAGCCCCATTAGTTGATTGGCATCGGTACCGTAGAGCATTCTAATGAGGTGTAAGTACAGGGCATCGATGCAATACGCAATCAGCGCGTTCAAAGCGTTACAGACCGTTTCGACTGCGTTGCTTAATCATTAGTTTATGGTGTTGAGGAAGAGTAGCTACGTGATGTGGTGTTACTAAACACGTGACATGACTATCTTGCATTCGGATTTTGCTTTTTAGCTTAAGAATGTGCTTTGGTCAAGAAGAAAGAAAGAAAGAAAGCTTTCACAAAAACCTTTTGAATCAATTTATCATGATCACATAAAAAGAAGTTCATAGGCGTTCCCAAAACACTCAGAACTAAGATTTTGATCTTCAACGACCCTGAGCGATCTATACAGATTTCACGCAACAATCATAAAGACGCCTGCTTCATTTTCCAAGGTTTGCTTTGTGTTTTCGAAGTACCGATCTTGGTTATTCATTAATCAATCTAACATTAACGACCTCAAAAATGCGTGTCAGCGTGTCATGATGTTCAATATAAGAGGCCTAGAAGTTTGATCGACGCGATGGCCTGTTTGAAGGTTCCTCACCTTTATAAACTTAGAAAGCATTGTGAGTACATGAACTAATCATCAAATATGCAATGGGCATTAGACAGGTTTGCCAAGCGTTACGGACGGATTGGTTGCCAGCAGTTGCTCAACCTTTGTTTTATGGGAAGTCATAGGCGGTTTTCGCACTGCTACCGACACAAGTTGACACAACTCTAAACAATATCGTGGAGATTGATCTCATACATTTAGCACTAAACGCTGTCATTTCGGTATCGTGACTTTGGTAGAGAACCAGAATACTGAATCGCTCATACTTATATGGACTTCTTACTGAATTACTTGACACTTTGCTCCTATAACTAAACTTTAGTATGACAAAAACACTTCTTATTCGTTGGTAATGGTAAGTAGTTAAAAGTTGGCGCCCTGTCTTGTATGGGATACTAAAAGGTTTTGTGTCGATAGGTACTACTTACGGGCTGAAAATGTTGAAGATCAAGGCGCCTTGTTAGGTAACCCCACAAGTACATTTGATAAATGTCATAAACACTATTCCTACTTAATAACACATAATTATGTCCATAAGAGAGACATATTTGTAAAAGTAGTCATTGCATTGCCTTTCTTGTGTCATTTTAGGACAAAATAAGTGCAAGGTCTGCATAATTACACCTACCATGCCCTTGACTGTCATTGATATTCAAGTAACGTAATTTCGACACCCACACATGGTGCTGATTGATGTGCAGTCAGCGTTCGTGAGGTCCATGACGGTTTGCCCTCCAGCAAGACTAGATGTTGTGTAAATGCTGACCATCACTAGATCCGAACAGCCGAAGAACGGGCCCAGTGGCAAACCTTAGGAGAATCGTCCATCCAATGCTAAGGGACGCGGAAGAGAAGTCAAAAAATTTACTTGCTTTCTCTTTCTCCGAATAGAATTATCAACCACGATCTATTAGTAAAAGTTAGGCTCTGTATAGTTACTTAATTGTATGCTTTTAGTCTAGTCACTGTGACAGCTGTTGCACAATACCAAAATGCATTTCGAAGTCGGTAAGAGTGCGTAACTTAGTGTTTACATTAGTTTCACTTTAGCAGACGAACAAAACGGTGCAGACAGTGCATTCAATTTTATTGGGTTGGTTAAAATGCTGCTCCACAATGTCGTGCTTAAAGTTATCATATATTTATTAAAAGTCAAAGGAAAATCTGGTTGGAAATCATATAAAATGAACAATGTAATCCTTCTGTTTCGGTTGTCAACTGATGAACCGTTGAATTATCTAATTATTGTAACCTGTAACTATGTGTTATTACTATTATTTTTGTATTTGAAATCGCATTATGTGTTATTAATTTCGTTTATTTATTTCAATTTAGTAATAATACCATAAAATATTATTATAAGTATACCTACTTACCATGCAGCAGCATTTTGCTACCACGCTACCGCCATTAAAACAATTACTTAACGTGTAAACAAAGTGTTCACTGACCATGACTGTTAAATTGGATTATATTTATTTAGATAAATTCACCACACCACATAATACCTACCTATCTAACATTGGGAAGTGAAATAACAGCGAAAGCGTATGTAATTACCTAATTGTAAGTGTTGTATGTTCGGTATACTCAAGAGAACAAAATCCGGGTCATCTATAAAAACTTGAATATCTTGGAAACCATGAAATCACTGATATAATCAAGTTTGTGAAAAAAAACGAACGTTCGTTACACATTGCATGACATCACTAAGTCATAATTATAAGAAACCGAAATAAATAGCCTGTGCAAAGCTTGTAGGTATTGTACTATCAATCGATCGTCAAATCTTTGGTTTTTCACTTTTACGCACTGAGCCCGTAGTCTGAGTTAGGTATATTTTGTTTAAGAAATAAGAAACATTTATTGTAGAACTGTGTACAGGAGATCTTAAAATATAATAGTTTCAACAGCCTACCCATTCTGGGCATATTTTATGGTATTCCGTTTATCTCCGAAAAGAGAAAATCGTTTGCAAATCTCCCTATAGAGACGCTTATCGGATTTTCATACAAAATTTCTCGCAAGTCGCTCTACGGGCTCTGCTCAGTTCAGACTATTTCAGAATTGGGGGATAACAGTGATACCGAGCAGGAATAACGAGTTAGTAAACTTATTCACACCTTATAAGGTATTAAGATAGAACTAGTTTCCCACGTTCACCACTTATTCAAGACACGTAGGTTCTCCGATAGACCTTCAATACAATTGGTTGTCCAGTAGAAAACCGCGGGTCCTTCACTTTCGCGGCTTTCTCCGACGTGCGCGGGCGCCGGCCGCGCCCACTGACCCGAAGAAGCGGTAGGTGTTATAGCATGTGCTATGGTGTTACAGAATAGAATACACATGTGGAATACATAAGTACAATAAAGTCGGCGGATCTTCGCAATCGTATAAGACGTTTCAGATTCGCGAATAAGTTCTATAAGTTCGAAACGCATAACTTCACGATTGCCAAGATTCACCATTAATATAAAATGTATGAGCTAAAGCAAACATTGTCCAGCGTAACCTTTTGTTAGGTATTTTTAAACCGTGGTCCTCGGAAACCGAGATGAAGCCAAATTACCAGACCAATGGTATTTATTTTTCGGCTATTGGGTATGAGCACATTTTTATTTCTTGTTGCATGAGGATGAGGCCCTCAAGGCCGCCATCTCTTGTCTCTCACCTTAGCATAGAGCAGAGACCTAATAATTGTCATAATAAAATCTAGTAAAAATATAATCATTTTGGTATACGAAACGTACATACTAAGATGACAGATTCTAAATTATAAAACGCATAAAGAATATGGCAGAATAAGATGCAACTGGGTTCCATTCCTTACATAACTGCCTTTCTATTAGTTATCAATACTCAATGTTAATAAAACTTCTCGACTTCGATAGGCAAACTAATGTCTTCATTAATGAAGTCAGAAAAAAAACTATGAAAGATATCTTTATTTTATTCACTGCACGACTGTTAATTAGACACCTATATCTATGTCTTGTAAATAAATTGAAAAAGCACAAGTCACATAACCAATGATGCAACAGCTTTCACTAAAGAACTTTGAATGTTATTGATGACACACGGTTCATTAGAAAGTTATTCAAAACCTTGTGTTGATAATGCGGACCTAGGTCGTACACCTAGGTACGTCTTTGCAGACTGAATTATCATTTTTAAAACTGTTTTACGAAAAAACTAAGTAAGTATTCTTAGTTATTTTATATAGGTAGCAAATCATAACATCATATTAAAATCCATGACGTACGCATTTGGACAGGAAAAGGAGAGCTATCTATGAAATTGATTACATGATATCTCAACAAAATTCCAATTATATATTTACTAGATTTTATTAAGAAAATTATTAAGAGCAACATTGATTTACACTCTATTTATTAAGTGGTCCCAATCTATAGGTACATTATAAATATAAAATATAAATAAATATAAATATTCACGGCCACTTAACACAACGACTTCTAGTCCCAAACTAAGCAAAGCTTGTACGGTGGAAACTAGATGGCTGATAGAATACATGCATACATATTTTTTTTGTAAATACATACTTATAATACATAGAAACACCCAGACACAGACAAACAGACAGTTAGTTTATATAAGTAAACTAACTTTACCTTCGAAGCAAATTCGCACACACAATAGATTATTGTCAAATAATCAAGTAACCGTAACCAAGCCTCTGAAACTCAGAGCAACGACCTTCACAGAATACGCAATAGTACTATCATGTCACAGTATCATCAGCAGTAGCAAAAGGTGGTCGTCCTCGTGGGCGGACCTCAAGATAAAAGGAAATGGCCTACATCCGTATAGTATGTATTAGAAACTTTTTCTGTTATTCAATTTTGCCTTTCGAGGATTAGGTAATAAAACGAATGACCCACATTTTCGTGTTTTTCATTTGGTGGTTTAATAATTTAACTTCCCTTTATGGTGCTTTGATTTCAAATGTTGTTTTATAACGAGCGCGTAAAATATTATATCCATCCAACTATAAAGTTAATTGTTTTTGCACGAATGGAATGTTTATTTCTTTTCTTCGTAGACATAATAAATAAAGGCAGTTTAGTTTGAGAGTTGCCAAGTCAAAGGGAATGAAACGAGGGTATTATCCTCGTCCTCTTATTATTAAACCTCATGACGTGAATGTTAAACCCATTAGGTAGGTATAGGTACATACTACATACATTCTGAATGCCGAGTCTGAATTTCATTCTTGAGAATCGAACGCGCCGTTTTTGTGTAGAGAAAAGTATTTATATTCACCCGTAGGAGCGCTTATCGTGATTCCATACAAAAACGTCTTCGACTAGCTATTCCATACGATTGAATAATCAAACCATATAAACTTCAGACCCATAATCGCATTTGCTCTAGCCCAGATCCGGTCTCAAGTATGTATAAAGTTTATTTTACTTTGACTGTTCAGTACGAAAAGCTCTATTCAAATCTATGCTCGGATTGAGTTCTTTATAAGGACACGAGCCTCAGACTCTTTAGTATGTGAGCTTCCAAATCGAAGTTCTTCATACAAACAAATTCGTTTTGTGTGATGACAAGCTACGGGCGTGGTCATTACCAGCGGAGCGGAAACTGTAAGTACCTTTGCTTGGATCATCTGCATTGAATAGAATGAATGGGTGGGTCCCACGTCTTTGATGTATTCATCTAAAGCATGACATCAGCCTCCATGATTGAAATAGAATAAACAGCATCGTAATAGATCTGACCCGTAATAGGAATTTTGTTAACCCCTAGGTTTAGTCGTTTTACAATTATTTTACAAACAATACGGTGTGGTTACCTTTTTTTATACAACTTAACTATGTTGGAACATTATAAGTGGTAACCACTGCCTATAACGACTGTAACAAATATATTAGATGTATAAATGGATAGAACAAAGCCTTCATGATTTTCAAAAGCGTAAATAGTGTACAAGTTTAGTACACTGTTTTGTAATTTCTGTCCCAAAATAATATGTAGTTCTTTCTATACGTGCGTGAAGTTTGAGGTAGTATAAGAAAAAGTTTAACCCAGAAACTATCGCCCATAGGTTGAATCATTGAACCGCTAGAAAAAATGATTGTTTGTACAAAAAGTGACCTTATTAGTTTTTTGTCCGTAAAGAAAGCGGCAAGGTGCTCTATCCAACTTCGAGAAAAAGAAAGTCTACAACTCTTGCAAATGGGATATTCGTGTTAAAGAAAGAAAGAAGAAAAATCATTAATTTAGAACTGATAAAACCTTTAGGCACGTAAACCTCTAGGTAGTCTTGCAGAAAATTATGTGAAATTCAAATAATTAACTTGCACACGCTTTTCTATCATTTTCTTGCTACAACACCATGTAATAGTTGGTTAGCTGTGCCAACTGACCGCGCAAATTATGCCAGCAATGTACAGTTCATGGAGGAATTTAAATGGTGTGTAATTTCCTCATTCCCGTAATCAACAAGTGAGGGTCATCAATTCATTGATTTCACTCGACAACCCCACAGCCGATTAACTACTGACCAGTTGGATCAATTTAATTACAGTTTTGGTGATCCATTAAGCTTGTAAATTGTGGTGACTCTACAGCAGAAACGAAAAAAACGCTTTTCGCTTTCTCTACTATCGAAACGTAACCGAAACTAGGTATAAGAACTTTACCAATACTTTAAAACTTTGTTATAATGAGGCGCAAGAAGGTGAAAGAACTGGGATCAAACACCTAGTTTTTATAAAATAATATAAAAAGTTTTAACCTTAAGCAAAATTACGATAGTTAGGAAAGTTGAAAACCGTAATTTTAATTTTATTCTACTTTAGTTCTACTTTGGCATGATCTAATACTTCAACGGCAACGTGAATGAACAGTGGTAACTGCGGTACTCGGTGTATTAACATTTTGTAGGTAGGGTGTCAGCGACAATATCTTATGGTTGACCCTCCAGCGCTAGTCTAGACATTTTTATCGTTGTTCTAAATTATGTATTTGTTTCCAGCTTTACAAGTTTTAACCATGACACGAAACACGTGGACCTGATTACAATTCTAAACCACTCGTTAACAACTCTACTAAAGTGTTTCGAGGGTTCATGAACTTCAGTAATGAGGAATACGACAGTGTTTCTAGTAATCAGCAGGTCATTCTGAAAAAGATATGTGAATAGGTATATTTACTTAACAAACGCATTGGTTTCATATACAAAAAAGAAAATGTGCAGCGCAGTTTGGTTTTTAAAGTCTTACATCCGACAGATCAAATTGGAGTAACGTTTACGAACGACTTTTTAAGCTTTTAATTGTGGTAGCCCTATGGCCCCAATGCGCCACTCCCACACATTCCATTACCGACATACATACTAACGCGACACAACTGTGATACAACTTAAAGGAGACCCAATGTTCGTTTTTAAACATGCTGCTATGGTATGCCTTACCCAGACATATCTATTGAATGTCGTAATATAAACTGAATTTAGAGGCCTAGTGGATGGTATATTAGTAAAGGTTATAAGACTATTACAACATGTACTTCTTACAATTTTGTTTTGAATCACTATTTGTGTTTTGGGATGTTGGCTACCAATTTAGTTACAAAAAAACTTTTGAGATGTATAAACGTAAGAGCGCCAATAAGCTTTTAATATGCAAGTTTTTGTAATATAGTTTTTATTATCTATGTTCCGAAATTGCCCGTTCATACTATTGTTATAAAAATGATCGAGCAGATGGTGAATGGTGATTTGATTAGTGCAAAGCTGGTATTCGGTTTTGTAATCCGATTGTCTTTCGTACCAGATACTGCACAATACCACAATAGACGACTATTTTGTTGTTGCAAGCGCCAACCACCTGAAGTATTGGAAGTGGATGTTAGAATACATAGTTTATTATGTCTTTACTATAGGGTACAGTATTATAATGATCTGTGCTATAAGTAACCGAATACACAACAGGCATTGTTGTTGGCCTCTCTAATGTGAAAGATTTCATAGGAAGGAGTACCACACGTTTTGTGTGCGCTAGAGTCGAAGTCACATAACTCCCATTTCAGACTCCTTCCTTTACTTATCACCTTCCTAAATCATCCATATAATTCTTAATTGTTCTGGTGAATTAACCTGAGAAGAAATCGTAAACAAAAAAAAAACCACACCAAAGCAGCAATATTATTAAAATTTAATTATATATAATGCAAGGATTTGATTATAGGATTGTCTTCAGTAAATATAAATCATTTTGTCTCAAACAATAGAGGAATTATGTTCATCAAGTGTTATTTCATTTATTTATACAAAATCGACTTTTTAATTGCAAATGTACACGAACTAACAATTGTTTTATGTTTAAACCCAAAGTGGTTGAAACGCAAGTGAACCAACGATGTGAAACTGATGATAGCTATTTTTAAACAAACTATGGAGTAATGTTTGCTCGCGAAATGTTTAGATTATTAATATTTACACTGACTATTTTTAATCGTGAAATATATGTAACTCATTTTTGAAGTTTACGTACGCAACTATGTACTTTTAGATTAATCTAACTTTTGGTTTGAAACAAAACTTTTTGCCCTCGATGGTAACTTTTAGTTTTTTGGATGCCGTTTGGTCTCAAATGTGCTCCATTTTTTTTTATTACTTTTATCAATGGTAACGATTACTGTATATTTGCCGTACATTTTGTAATATAAATATAAGTAGGTACTGATATTATAATAAAAAATATATAAAATACTAAAGAAATTATACAATGTATAACATTGACCAAGCCAAAAACCAAACTGTCGTAACATCTCGTTAGAAAATTGTTTTATAATTGCAACATTGAAACAATATCCAGAATAAGAAAATTAAAAATAAACACATTTTTATCTTGCATCTTGCATTGCATTGCAAGGTCTAATGCTACTTACAGTTATAATGCAAAACGCACCGCGCCTCATCACCGATTCAATCAGCTCATAACCGCTATGAAATAACTCGTGGGATGCAATTACTGATATAGAGCCAAGGTCGATGGTGTCACTGACTTCTACCATAAAGAAGCTTCCACACTGCCATGGATAAGTGGAGTTTTACTCAGCATGTATCATTATGTGATTATCAGCTAGTAATACCGTAATCTGCGAGACGTTAGCTGCTGACTACAAGTCTTTGTGTTGTTTTCTATGATTTAGTATAAGAGACAGAACATAATTCATATTTTTTTTTCTAAAATTATATTTGCAATTTTTATGCATGTCATAGTTTTTGCATAAAAACCTAAATCACAAAGTTACAACAAATTTTTTACATGAAGTATGATATAAGTAGGTACTCAAGAGTTTTCTTTTGGTACAAATGGAATTCCATTGAAGGCAAATTAGCCCAGCGGAAAAACGGTTTAGTTAGAATTTGTGCAAGGTTTATCCACCAGTCCCTAAACACCGATTGGAACAATAGCTTCTGTTTTTCGATCTCTAATTATAGGTTCGACTTTACGGCTGCTATTGCCGTTGTTTAGTATTGCACATACTCTAACATTTCGCATGGGTTAATGTTAGGATACAATGTATATGGATGCAGTTTTATGGCCTAAAGTTGTAAAGATTTTATATACGTATGTGGCGAAACCAGCATAATTACGTAACGAAATTGCTTTGCTCGTTGATAAAATAAAATTGTAATAATTAATTAATTCGGAAAAAAGTAAAGTTCTCTACCATTGCCAGTAGATGATGTGCTTATTTAGGTACCTTTTTAACGTAAACGACCTCTGTAGATTTCCCTTTCAGATGCGTTGTCGATATGGACATTTCCAATTAGTTGTTAATTCATATTTCCGCTAGTGCTCCAAGTTTCTATTGACATTTTCATTTAATTGATAATTGAGTTTTCCAGTAGCGACGTGACAAGTTTGTAACAAACTTGTAATAATCTGTTGTCAATCAATTAAGAATGGTTACACACTGGCCAATAGCAACACATACACGACACCGAAATGTCGTTGCTCAAAAAATAATGTCGGCACTGACGCCACGGGACAGAAAACTAAGTTTTCTGGACACGGTGTAAAAGCTTTTAATAATAAATGTTTTGATGAGCTTTTCACCGATATCGTGTAGATGTCGTGTCGGTGGGAAAATAACCATCGTGTTTGTAGAAATGTTACCACTTTTCCGTCACGCCACGCATAGTTGCCGTCGAGTCGCCTTCGCCGAGGAAATAACTTGCGTGATAGCTACCTACTTGCATTTCTTGATTGTGGTATATTATTTTGCTTTTCTATAAACTTTTACGGAAATTATTCATTGGTTTATTGAATGTTGTTTGCGGAATGACAATAATGTTATCAACCACATATTTTTAATTGTGATTTGGTATTACCAACCCGGCTTCGTTCGCACTCAATCACCGTCACTTTGCCCTATCGACGAGTTTCAACCACGTGAAAAATTTAACCAGAAATACGGTAAAAAAGTCAGGTAACAGTATTGCAGTAACCATGCGTTCCAAACCATACCCATTGCATATGTAAGACCACTTCAGAAAACTTCGGGCGGTCAATGAACTTATCAATATCATCAACATCAGGTAGGCTATCGGCTTGTTCCATCACTAGCTGTATAAAAAGAAACTTGACAGCGAAAGCGCGAAAAAAAGACTGCTAATTTAGAATTAGCTTTTTGATGGGTTACCTACTAAGTTTTTGGGAGTGATCATATTGCACCCTGTATTTTAGAGTTGAAATAAAACGATTTCGTGGTAAAGATTTAACTGTGCCAAAAACAAACTATTAAAAACTAGTCTCATGAATGCAGGCAAATCTCTACTACGAATACTTATACTACTAGCTACCGTTTGTGACAAAGCTCTTAGATAGTTATTTATGTATGTTTGCAGATGTACATGACTCCATGGTTGTCTTGCGGCATTTTCTCATACGTCCAAAACAACCGGTTTCGGCAACCGTCGAAATGCCAGTAAGCTCAACCAGCTTGTAAATCATGAGCACATTCTTATATTACGAAACTCCAAGCCTTGTAGTACGTAATTGGCCACTTGCTATATACGCAGCAATTTTCTGATATGTTACTCGTACTCGTATCGTAACAATTTTAATACGACGTAAAATATGATATCCAATTTAGTGTTGGCTAAGAGCAACATTCTTATAGATACTTGTACTAATATTCTGTGGTAAGTATAGAGTTATTTAACCATTGAGTTGAGCTCATTATTTTTCTTGCGAACCACAATCATCGAAGCCCAATCAGTTTAATTTTTTTTTTATTAGAAGCATTACCTAAGTATTTTCAGTAGCCTTCACAGCGCCCGATTTGTATGTTACTAACTAGGTTATACTGTTAATTGACTCATAAATTAATTTACGTGATTGAAGAGCTAGTTTCATACAGGTTTTATGTAGGTCAGTCATATTGATGTACGCTCAATGTTTACAAACAAAATATTTGTCTGTGTCCATTGAATATTTGATTTCTCGTGCTCAATATCAACAATTAGTTTTGAAAATAAAACATTATTTGTTTTAGGCACCCTCTTAGAATATTCATTAGATCAGGGTATGCGATGGCACCCTGTTATTGTTTCCTGAGTATTGTAGGTACTACAAAAATAGCCTAGAATGAAATACCAATAACTAATAATTAAATATTTATAATTAAATACTTAAATATAGTCGGTTTTAAAACGACCCAGGGATTAAAATCCTACAGTTATAGGTAACTGTATTATGTTACTGTAGCCCCCGATCTCCGGGTAACGCAAAGTGATTCAAACTTTTGTGTAAGAAATATCATCATAATTTCTATTGACACGAATCGGATAGCAGACGATGAATCCTGTTGAACGCATAACGTATAACAATGGATACGGTTCAAATTGCTATTCACAACACCGGCGCAAGCCTCCGGATCAGAAGGTCGGCTATCAATTCATTGCCGAAGGGAAACCGCCTGTAAACAGTACATAATACTCACAATACTGTCGGTAATGAAACCCTGTTTTCACAAAATGGTCGCCGTTCAAACACGGCCGTAACTACACATTAGCCCATCGTAGATATCGTGCATATCGTCCATATAAAGGCTTTTACACCATATCGGCGCCACACATCGATATTTATGTTCGATCCACTGACGACGACGGCGACGACGTCATTTTGGTATCGTGTCGGTGTTTGTATCGGCCAGTGTGAAAGAGCCATAATTAGTAGATTATCGAGCAATTAGATTCCAATTGTATCCGTTGACCGTTTTAATAATTGTTACTTTGAGCCTACGTTGAGCCTTTCAAAATGATTTGTGGTGGTTGAATAAGCGGATGATATCGTCTGTGGAAATTGATTCCAAATACATAAATTAATTAGTATAATTTGGCAGTATTCAGTTACAAAACTGTTATTGCATAATTATAATCATTTTATTGGGTTTTGGTTCAAATTTAATCACTTTGGCCTTACTATTCGAATGATTTTTACATCTACATAGATTGTTCGATTCCCGCTTTGCAGAATTTTTCTGCGTGATTCTGATTGTCGCATAGTATCGTACCGACGTAGGTACATTTAGCTTGAAGTTGAAACTTTATTTACGCATGATTCTATAAATGATTATGTACTTGCTAGGTCAGTTAGGTAGATATTTAATACTCTCAGTAACCATTTGAACTGTGTCACTGCTTCAAAGAGTAGGTATTCTGTTACATAACCTGATTAAAAAACAACGGTGACCTTCCAACCACGGCCAGTCAAGGATTTTTTAAGTTATGTGAACAGGATGACGCCACTCCTCAAACACTTGGACAAGTAGCCAGCAACTGACTACATATCTGACATTTGCTGACATGGTAAAAAGATCCCGATAAGATGGAGATTCGACCAGCAGGGCTATTCTGATTAATTAGAAAAGCCTTTTTGGATCAATATCAAATGCTTTCGAATCTTTGAAAGTATCCGATATTTATTCGAAAAGGCTTTCCGAATGAGTTAGAATAGTTCTGCTGGTAAGGATGACCTGGTACAGGTTAGGAAATGGTTCGACTAAGCCGCATAACCTCAGTTTTTCTGGATATCTATGGAGGTTTATATTCAGCAGTGGATTTCCTGCGGTGGAAAAGACGATAGTGACGAAAGACTAATCCTCGAATTTATGAGGTTTCTCTACCGCTTCAGGCACTGTGGTTTGATGGACTGTGCAGCTTCTAGCTCTATGGAATTGAGGAGTGTTTCTTGCTTGAGTTGGTTATCTAATAGACAACAAGTAAACAGCTAAAAGCACTTACTGGTAGGCTACATTTTATATGAAACCTATACGTCTGAAGTTATAAGCAGTTCACAAACGTTAAAACGCATTCATTTTCTATGACTTTACCTTCTAATACTTCTTTTAAATATTCATGGGACTTCATTACGATAAATAATGCATGCGATGGCATATAGATCCAGAAACGGACAGAGGAAGAGTGAGTCAGTTATAAATAAATGTAACTATTATAAAATGACTACTAATTTTAGTCATTGCGATCACGTAGTCATTACATAGTAGTGGCAACACATAGTTCCTTGGTTAGAAGAACAACATAAGCCTGTATGTTGATGCACTGCTCAAGCATTGATCCGAACTCAAGCAAAGATTTTTGTATGAAAATGTCTACTCAAATAATGCTGGAATAACAATTTCTTTATTAGCATACGGGCCTTTGAGCAGCATAGAAATACTGTAGAGATCACATCGCCTTAGGTAAAAATGTAGGTACACTCAAAAGTCACTCAAAGTTAAATGTTACTAATTTCTGTACCTACGTGCAAGGAATATTTTAAAACTTCCACTCTGTGTCATAGGAAAAAAAATGTGTAGAGGAGCTTTTAGTTTTGGATTGGACGTTCTCTATATTATGCAACTTATAGTTACGCTAGAGCGCTCCAAAGCAATTATTTGAAATGCGAATAAACTACAATTTTCACACATCTTAGTTCATAACGCTCTAATTTTATGGAACAAACAATGCTGTTGTATCGAAATTAACACCGTTCAGGTCAACGCACTTGCCCGAAATACGCCCTTGAAATCGTTTGAAGTACATTGAAGACAGGGTAGGTATACGGTCATAAGATTTTTAGATCTGTCGTTTAAATGACCAGACTACATTTCGCCGAACCTTCCTACTACTACGTAGACTGTAACTATGTAAGATTCTTCTAGTAATAGAGTTATCGTTTTGGGCCCACTGTTATGGTAACATCTATGTTAAATAAACAATTTGAATCTGAACCATGTGCAACGACGGATGAAAGCCTTACTTAGTTTGCTATACACTTCCGGGTTTGCACATTATACACCAGACAGTAATTATTTTCATTACGGTAAGTGTTCACTGTCGGTAGGCAGTAGGTGGGTACCTACTTTGATTCAGTAGTAACCTTGACCGTAAAATGCTATTACAGTTTTTACTCGATTAAAATAATGTCACAACCGAATAATCACGTATGACAATGTGTTTACTTCGCTGAGTAATTGGATAGTGCATGCTTCCGCAGTCTTTTGAAATGTAAATGTGAAAATTATTTACACCAAAAAAATTATTAATTAAAGTCGTTTCACGGTACGTTTTCGTCGAAGAAATCATTGATTTATAATCAAATCGGGATTAAAAACCAAACGATTGAATGGGATTGGATAAGTTCATGTACGATATTATTCGCTGGGTTCTTATGTTTTTCACAACTCTTGCCTTTTTCTACAAAAAGCAAAACGTTTCTACAATACTTAGATACTTTTTGCTTACAGTTTTGACGGCCACACGCTAAGCGTTAATTTGAACATGACGGAGAATGAAGTATGTACACAATTAATAATTAAATGTAATATAACTTTCATCAGGAAGTCCAGAGAAATATTAAAAACACAGTATCGGGTAAAGAATGCGTTAATAAGTAGCATTATAAAATAAATGCGCTAGCGGAAGACGATACCAATCTCTACTATTCGTATTAGCAATCGCAATAGCGAGTAAATAAGTAGGTAGTTACACAATACGTTACGCATGGTATAGGATAACAATAAGTGCATCTACATACACATTACGCACGGTGTTTCGATATAGCTGCAAAGATATACCTACAGGTAGAACAGAAGGTAGGAAGGCGGTAGCCGGGTGCATGTGAAAGAAGCTGCTTTTATAAAAGAAAATTTTCATGGAGCAGCTGGAAGTGGTATTCGACTGCTGAAACCGCATCATATCGATATGTACGATTTATTTATATCGATTCATTCAAATGATAGTTAAAGATTTGAATCGTAGAGCAATCAACCTTTTTTTAAGCTTGTTTCATTATTTAGTTGTATAAAAAATAGCTTTCTGGTGAATAAAATACTTACACTTTTTCCTCATTAAGTGGATAATAGCCTTAATAAACATTTTGTAGCCAATTACAATAGTTGTTAATGTCCAACAACAGTTACCTCTTTATTACGTTGTCAACCTTTATAATAAAGTGATTACATCATTCTAACTTCACTTTATTACGTAAACGTTGACTTCCGCAGCCTAACTTTTTAATAACATTATCGTGAAAAATTAACTTGGCCAAGTCATTATTTTCAACATTACTTTTTAGCTTCAACTTTTCGAATATAAATCTGAAAAGTGTCATTACAATCTTTTGTATTTTGAAAGTATGTATACTAATAATTTATTGGAACCCTCCAATGAATTATTAGTATACTTCACAGTGATTTGTCACCAAACTGACTGATAATCAACGCACAGCCTAAACTATAATACATAGAGGTATGAAATTTGGAGGGTAGTATCCTTTTATAGTGAAGGGGTGCACTAAGAAAGGAATTTTGAAAAGTCACACTCTATAAGGGTCTAGAACGCGAGCAACGCCGCGGGTGACCGCTAGTTGCTACATTAAAATTACTTTGTGGAATGGTTTACCCTGGATAAAGCGTTTTGACCATTCCATTGATCAAATGAGCACGAACACAGTAAAAAGAGTGAACTAAAAAACATTCGAATGGTTGCTTTGTGTGGTTGGTAATGTCGAGGTAGTAAGATATTATAGATATTTGGTCTATCTTATAAAAAGTTAGAGTAGACATTATGTCTTGTTTACCATACGTAATCAGGACGTAATGTCTACCCTAACTTTTTATAAGATAGGGGGATTATCTTTGACTAGAGGCCTATATGTATACTGTTGTAGGTAGGTGTTTAGTTTTTGAATTTTCCGATATGAAATTCGGTTCTGTAGAACCCCATTCACTTGCCTAAATTAAATACAAAAGAACTTAGGCAATTACCAGTATCGCCCGTTCTAACTGCGGAGATGGGCTTATGATGTTTTCACATACAAAATGTCACAATACTTGCACATTTCCGCTTTCTTCGTTCCATCTTACCACGTTTCTTCATTTTGTCTCGGGATGGCTTTGATAAGTTTCCGCACAATAATGATGTTTCTTTAGTTCATTCACATCAGTTTAGTCTTGATTTTGAACTTCTGACCTTAAGCTTCTACGTTTCGTAATCTAGACCGCTCATTGTTTCCACTTGTCACGGTTTGCACCGCTCCCATCGTAAGTTTTAATGACTTATGAATGTGCTTGGGTCGGGTTTTGTTTTGGACCCAAGTAGCACTTTAGTTAACCCACTAAAGCGGGTTATGTTCAGCTATCGAGTCTTGGTATACTTTGGTCATCATTGATGTAAAAACTTACAAAATTCATATTTTATTCTTTACGAAAACTTTCATATTCGTCAGAGTTTAACATTAATTGTGCAATTTTTTTTTTAATTGTGTGGCCAAAACCTTCTTATCTGATCCACACGATCACGATAAACCCATAATATCATTTCTAATCCTTCAATGTCGTCACTGCTAATGTTGTCTGTGAGTACTTGTAATATTATTTCTTCTGTGCTATGAATAGGTTTCTACTCCGTACTAATCCTGGGTGCTTATGCTTACACTGCTTGTGTACCTACTTATTGTCAAGCTGAGCACGTTAAATGGCCGGACGGACACTCGCCACGACTTAACGGAGTCGCAAGGTACAGGAGCTATATTTACACTTTTATGCTGGCATTCGGAATCGGCATCACAACTGTGTTAGTTGTTTTCATAGTCTCTTTTAGCGTATTGAAGAGCTTCTCTTCCAGCCCATATTATTTCAGTTAAGTTTTTCTCGCCTGGTGTTTCAATCGTTGTAGGTGTTACTAACTCTTTTAAATGTTATTATTGATGGTCCGCTTTTGAGTCCGTGCATTTTGGACCTCCCGGTCAAAAAGACAAATGTTTAGTACTGTCATGCAGAGGCAGAAGAACAGCATGTTTCGGTTCTTGGTATAAAGTACACTCGTGATTTAAAATGTTATAACTGGTGCTAGCCTCCTTGTATTTGGGTCAGAGGCACTGTTTTGAACAAGTGTAGGAAAGCACGATTGGAGTAAGTAAAGGTTATTGTTTCTCGACTTAAGCACGTGCTTGACGATCGCTTTGAAGTAAAACAAACGTGTTGAACTAGAAATAGAGCGGACCAAAACGTGCCACTCACGCTAACTATACTCACTTACTAAGGACTTACAATACTACTGTAAGAAAAGAATAAAATATGAGATAAAGGACTTTAAAATTTAAGAACATTATGAGAACAAAAAGATTTGAGTGCCCGATGAATTATATATTTTTATCTGCTGCATAATATTTTTTAAATCTGTTTTTATTTGTCTGGTAGCTCTCTTAGCTTCTTTTGAATGTATTTGTAATGGGTTTTATAAACTCTCTCTTTTGGCAAACATGAACTTTTAATAGCCATTCATAATTTGAACGATTCATGCATCAAACAGGTAAAAGCGTAGGTAAATATTTGGCTTACACATATTTTTAACATAAAGTAAACTACTTTAAACTTTACTAGACACACTAAATATACAACATTTTACTATTTCACATACGTATTCGTAGTATACTTACCACCTATTAAGGCACGGAAAATGTTGAAGGAAGTAGCTATATTACAGCTTTTAGAAAACATTTTGTTCGTATTTATTTTACGACCACAGCACGACATTTTCCCATAAAAATAGTATTAGGAGGGAGTATATAAAAGACCACTGAGTATTTATGTTTATTACTTCTAAACACATTTAGGGCAACTATTATTGAAACTGGTGAATGAAAAAGTTCGTTTTAATTTCAATGGCTCGTAATGGAGCCCCTTCGAGGAGGTGGCAATTCAAACATTAGTGATTGTCGGTTAAATTATAGGTTTCAACAGGAAACGATGAAGGTTGGTAGAGGCAACAGTAATATCACTTTTAGAATTATTGTTTTGTTATGAAATATGCACGCATGCAACCGAATAAAATGCATAGGTAATTAAAATTTATTGAAATTCAGAATAGTTTTTCCGATAGGTAAATCAGAAATAAACTAAGACTCTTGCACTCGCCTACACCTATTTATTATTGAACAATAAAGTTTATTGTGTGTGATATATTCCAAAACAATGCTATTGACACTTTTTTATTTCATTTTATTGAGCAACGAAACTGACGAAATTGATATCGTATTGGACATTTCAACGTCATCCCGCCCAAATTGGACCGGATCAACTCTACCGGATGTCACACAGAATTATTATGTTATCCCGAGGGACGTTTCTCTCGCCACTTCTATAAGAATGATTGATTTTTGATTTGACACAGAGGATAAATTACAGTTCTATCCTCGAGATACCTTCACGCAAAGTTATCTTTGCGGCACGTTACAAAGCCATGACATCATCCACAGCCATCACTCGGGAGTTAATGAACGCTAAATGTAACGCTCTTGGTAGTTTCTTATGCGTGTTACATAGTTTAGTATCCATTACATAGTAAGTAAGTCGGTTCATATATGGCATGTGGGTCTAGGATTTACTTGGTATGCTGATTGCGTTCTGAAGATGAATATAATCAGGCGATCAATCAAGGGGTAGCTCTAAAGTGATCTAAAGTGACTGAATATAAAAATACGGTTTTGAGGAATAAGTTTTTGATCTTATTTACATTTGCTTGGTTTGGTTTTTGGGAAGTAAACGGTTTTAGCTATGGTTCTGGCTTAGGAAATTGTTTAAAATAAATGCAATTACTGATTAGGTAAGAACTAAGAGCTTCTGAAATTCCAAGATTGAAGAAAAAATATGGTCTGACACAGAGATACAAGTAAGGAAGGAACACCTTCCTCTCTATCGTGGAAGGTTTGCTGGTAAAGAACTCTTATTAGGGTTAAGCTCAGCTTTGTACATGACCTATCTTTGGACCAGTTGAGCTATCTATAAATCGTTTGCAACGGTTTGTAGATAGCTCATCTGTTTGATGTATATTTTGTAAATACTATATTAGTTATAATTTTCTTTGTGAATATATTTTTCCTATACTTAAGTTCCCATATGTCATTACTTTTGTGTACAATAAATAATAAAGAATACAGAAGAACACATTTGGGTATTTGAGAAGAGGGAACTGCTCTGATTGGAGTACGAATATACATCAAAGCACTGTACCCGCCTGTACCACAGTTTCCAAGTTAATTGACAGGCGTCATGGCTCAGTCGGTAGTAGCTCTGCCTTCCGTGCTGTGGGTCGTGGGTTCGATCCCCACTGAGAACAAACATTTGTGTGTTGTAAACATAGATGTTTGTTCTGTGTCTGGGTGTTTCTATGTATTATAAGTATGTATTTACAAAAAAAATGTATTTATGTATTCTATCAGCCATCTAGTTTCCTTAGTACAAGCTTTGCTTAGTTTGGGATTAGAAGGCGTTGTGTTAAGTGTCCGTGAATATTTATTTATTTATTATTTTAATTATGTTTCAGTCTCGTTATAACCTGGTCCACTTAAGCATGCTCATAATTTCACGTCAAGACCCACTACGTCCACTGATATAATCTTAGTTTCATGATAAATAGCTTGTATTCACGCTGTCGTTCCGCATAACTTCATTGGAAAATTCTTTGGCTACTGGCATAATTTATTGACTGATAACTGGTTTAACTAGCTTTAGTTTGATTAAAAATGAAATAGATTCCCCTTCATTTACAATGACGTGTCGTGTTTTTTTATAAATGCTGGTTCACCTATCGACTCTCAAAGCGCTATACTTTTAAGAGGCGATTCTAAGTAAACCCATAAATATATTCATATGTTAAAAAGCTTCGATTCAATTTCACTAAGGGCCGGTTTTTTGATCCCTAGTTAACTCAACTAATTGTCAAATTTGGATCAACGAATAGTCAAATTTGGACCAAATTCGACTAATAGTTGAGTTAACTAGAGATCAAAAAACCGGTCCTTAGTCATAAGATAAAATGGTAGATAATGCACTAAATTTGAAAATTTGAAAGTAAACTAAATTAAACAAATAATTGAAACTAAAGGTTAGCTGCAATGGTTTGTATAATTTTAGTTTGCAGCCTTGTAGGAGAGTAAAACAATTTAGGAAAGACCTCGCATACTTTTAATAACATTGCTCGGTTGTTGTTAGGAATTTTTTTTAATTACTTACTGGTTACCTACACGTGCCTGCACTTTGAGTATAAGGCTTTGTCTTGCTTACCTACATACGAGTAGTAAAGTAAACTTTAATGTTTTTTCTATGGAACTTACTGCGCTCAGTGTAGAACACGCTTTCAATTGATTTTCTTTGATTGGGGCACAGTACCTTGTACGTAATGTAACTCTTGATGAGGGGCATTAACAACAATAAGCTGCTTATTCAAATGTTTCCCATAATTTGCTGTATTATTTTAATATTGCATCTATCTCTGCGAAGGCACAGAATAAGTACGCGAAGGTCAAGTTGCTTGCTACACAGGTGTAATAGAAATAGTCACATATATTTTGATCTCTGATGTAATAATGACCCAAGTAGGTGCTTAGTTTTATGTAAATATAATCATCAGTTTTTACCGAAAGCTAGTTTTTTTCGCATATATTTTTTTATTTAATTTGGCACATATATGATATTTTACCCAATAATATTGATAAAAAAATTATATAAAAATTATTGTTCCCTTTAAAACAAAAACAGTACTTCAAAAAACCTAGGCCTTAAAAAAACCTTTGATTTTAGACAAGATACTACAAAACATTGAAGTATCTATCAAAGATAATTATGTATTTGAATCAATAAAATATTGAATTGAACAGGTACGTGCGTTTAGTAATTATTAGCCAGTATAAGTACGGCTTGTCATTGGTTTGAGCAGATTTTATCATCAACCGCAGATAGGTAAAAAAATATAGAAAAAGCCACAAATTTCAAAGCCGACGCTTAAAAAAAATTCTTGTCACTTTCATAACAATTTGTGGATAAATCAAATCATCGTAGCATGAAATCAGTTGAATGATGCTTGAAGAGTTTAACGTAATAGATGAGAGTTATATTTAACCAGTTGAACTTTTATAAATTCAAGTTAGGTATGAACATTCGAATCTTGATACTAAAACGGTGTGAAGGCTAGCCATTTCCTATTTCTAACTAGTGTTAATTGTAGAAAATTTTCTTGTTAACGTTCATATCACGGTGAGTGTATAGATTAGTCGAAGTTTAAACTACTTATTTAAAGTACAAATGAAATAATTACAGTTGAAATATTTTAGTAATGCTTTTTTGTGGGTTTCAATGAGTTTAAAAAAGACTATCATTATTACCATCTCTCTAACGTATGCTCTGCACAGTCGATTTCACACGTGTTCTTGCAAACATTACCCTCAATACCCCAAAAAAACTTCATTTTAAATAAACAAACATGCAGTTTGGTGTCTACCTCTCAAATGATTACTCTTCGGTCGTTAGTAATAGTGTTGTAAGTAACTGTTATTGTCTAAGGAGATAAATATGTTTAGCAAACATAACCTTGTATGTATTGTATTGTAGATTATTGTAGATATAAGTAACTAAACTGTAATTTGAACACGGTGTCCTAATATAACAACAGTTAAGCCGAAATGAGCGTACCTACTAGCAACAAGCGTAGTCAACAATTAGGCAGTAAAAAACTTATTTGCATTTTTTTATATTTCAACAAAACCTTGTAGGTACTTACAAATTTTCTTTGAAAAAGCTAAGCTGCAATTACCAGTATCAGAGAATTACGTAATGATACAATTTAATAGGAACAAATGACAATAGTCCATTGTAAAAAAATACAAAAGACCGATAAACAAAAGATTGTTGATTTTGATTGACTTTTTTCATAAAACAAATGAAATAAACATTTTATTGTCCAAATCCACATTCGGCATGGCATAGTATTATATGATCTGTGGCATGGGTAAAGTGACCACACAGTTACAAGTTACTTTCATTGATAACGTACATATTATCCTAATTCCAATAATTTTTGATTTTAAAAGAAATACTTGTTATATAAGGTTAGAAGATTAGTAACTATTAGTAACCCTAAAGCTGGGCACTGACCAACGTTACGAGGTGAACTCTTACCGTATTCTTCTCCGGGGCGGTAGATTTATCTATATGATTTTATATCTTCAAAAACTTTCAAATATGCGAGCGAGAAGTTTTTTGACGTTTGTCAACAACTGCTTAGGAGTAGAGCTCTTAACCGTATTCTTCTCCGGGGCGGTAGACTTATCTTTAACGCTGTCAGCAATCGTCAGACGATTACAAAAGCATTTTAGTCTGTTCGAAAAAAAAAATCTATAATGATTTAGGACTATTTTCATTCTAGATTAGGTATAGCTTAGCGTGCTCCATTTTATTTGTGTTCTGGCCGCGAACCACTTCATAAAAAAATTATATAAAGCTGTCCTTCATGATATGTCATAAGAAAATAAACAAACAGACAAGTCGATCAAACCTCATGTAGGCCGCGTGAAATCGCAGCTCAAACATCGAATTGCGATGCAAATCGCACCGCACGCGAGTGAAAATACCACACTGTTTACATAAATCTGCGGCCGGATAGATTCAGTTCGGAAATAGTTTACCGTACCTATTGCTCGCGGCTTGATTTTCGAAGTCGAAGCCACACGTGAGATTAGATTTGGTATGAACTGTTTGAAACAGTTACTTCTTAGTGACTGACTAAGTATTATCTGACTTCTGATTGTTGTAACTGATTGTTCCATCACTGATTTTCATGAAAAAATTACGGAGAGTTTTGTAATTTAAAACTCTTAAGTATACGTCAATATTTTATCGAGACACAATAACTTTGGGTTAGTCTTATAATCCTCTTGATTTAAATTTTTTAAAATAAAGGGCATTATGAGACTGAAGAGTCTCCTAATCCCCTTTGAGGCCAATTTACATCGTAGTTAGTTAACTACCCATTTTTTTATGTGCTCGAGTTATTAGATTTTTCTAAATAACTATTTGTCTCATGAAACCATTGTTTTTTAAATAAACATTTGACAGACTCTTAAAAATAAACAACAAAAGTTATTCGCGTAGCAAAGCAGTTTAGCCATCGTGTCCCACATTTTAATACACCCTAGGGTAATAACAACCACCAATTTGATTTTTATTTCAGGCAACTTGAATAAGTTTTAAACTTTATAAATTCGTAAAACATTGGAACAATATATAGCTCTAGGGGAGTAATTTCATTTCTCGGTACAAAAGATTTCAACGAGCCTCAGTAGCTTGCTACAAAATATTGTTAAGATTCAAAACATTTATATTTATACCTAATAAGTTTAGAAAAAGGCTATGTATGTACGAAAATATATCTACTTAAAACTTACTTCGGATTCGGACCCCTAAAAACCATGCTCATCATTTAATTACGGAGAGTTCTTTGATTTGCCATAATAACCCATTTGTAGTTATTGCATATTCTTACGCATGATATGCAAATGCAGATAAATATATGCATAACTCTATCTTCTTACGACTTTACATAAATGTAAAAACTTGGTTGAGAAACAGAAAATATATATCCTGAACAGGTTAGAGCACTTAGAATATCGCTAAGTATTATACTAATGGCTCATGTTTCTTGTTTTTTTTTATTATACTGGTTTCTAATGCTATAATGTTATGAAAGAAGAAGTTTAAGGTAATTTAGTTTTCAATAATAATCAGTAGTTTTTGATATAAATAATAATTGATAATAGTAATTTTTGATTTTTATTGAAGTGGTTTCTAACGCTAATGTTATAAAAGAAGTATAAGTTGATTTGGGAAATTTTAGTAATCAGTTCTTTTTTTAAATACCTACATAATTAACCGTCGAAATCTAAACGAAACTGGCCCTGACCAACTAGTGAATTTAACCGAAAGGTAACTTTTGTACACATCAATTTCCTAGCTCTCTCACAGGCACAAGTTGGGTTAGCTGGGTCACAGATCATATAAACCAGTACCGGGTAAAATATCTATTAAGTAAGTATACCTTACTTACTAGTAAAGTATCTAGACAAAAAATTGTCGGTAAACTTAGATACATTATACAATAACCAGTAATCAGCAGTTAATTAACTTTTAACTGTATTTAATCAAGTAATAAGTAGTACTTACACAATCAAAAAAAATCCAGAAAAGAATCCAAAAAGTTCGAATGCAAAATCCAATCAAACACTTCACTGGCCACTAGTATTTTAAAAATGGGAAAATGTTTGAACGAAGAATACCAGATTCGGAAGCGCGCGTATGCGTTTGAACGCAACGTCCGGACGAATGTGAGCCTACTTTCGAACTGATTGGTTGAGTTGAGCTGCCTTGCGCCTCGCCTTGCTAGGAATGCCACGGTGCAAGTTCCAGCTTTATTATTTTTCTTTACACGGCACGCAAAACTGGATGCCGGGTTATAAAATGTACAGTCTGTGGTCCTGAATATTTTGAGGTAGATTTTATATCTTATGATTTTGTCTAGATCTATACGTTTCAGCAAAAATGTATCAGGATAAATAATCACTTTAACTTTTGCATTGTTCATTATCTACCAGCGGATTTTGATAAATTGGTAAATACTGTGTTTAAAACCTCTGATACTTATTAATTTAGTAAAATATAAGAGTAGATTAATTAGAAGAGAAAATAAGTTTTATTCTTTGCAGTAAGTATATTTTCTTGGGTTTTACCTATTGCTTTTAAAAAAAATGTTTTAGTTAAATAATTTAAATAACAACGCGGATATAAAATCAAGTGAGTTCTAGAAAAATGCGCTTGCAACTTTTCTAAATAAGGAAGCAACGGTCTCTAACGGTGCAGGACGTAAATATGTGGTGCCCCTGGTGGCAAGGTGCTAAGTACTCTTCTAAGTACATAAACAAGCTCATTGCATGAAGATAGCAGGATTTTCTTGCTTATAGAAAGTTTTGTAAACATGCTAAAACATGACGTGACGAGACACTTTTTGATTTATAGTCGTTATTATTTATTTATCCTTGTTTTTAAAAACTGGTTTTTAAACTATACTGGCGTGCATAAAAATTAGGCCCGTCTTATTTTTCAAAAACAAACGTAAAATATAATTTCTTAGTAACTCGTGTGTCCAAATTTTGCGGTGTAACGTTACAGGGATCAATAGAGATCCCTGAACGCCACAAGTTAATTTAAAAGAGACCTACCTGTCTTAATTTTTGAAAGATCCTATCAAGGAAATGGGGCAAGTAGATGTTTACAGGTTTTATTAAGACTTACTTACAAGTACCTAATGTCCTTTAGAAAGTTCACTTTTGTTACACGATCACTATCACTCGAGGATTTTATATTTAAGGTGGCAGTGGTCGAGATTCGATGAATGTATTTAGGAAGACTGGGTCGCGATACGATGATGAGGGGTCCTCCCAAGAGGAGAGGGAGGAAGGTGGTCAATGTAGTTAACCACAGCCGATGGAGGGGCCAACTCTGGCCACGGCGAGGAGTGTGGTGAATAACACCTTGTTGTTGAATTTGAGTCTCACTCTCGGCCTCGATGTGGAGCTGGTGATGGAGCCGCTTCTGTAAACTTTTGGTTGTATTTTATTAGGGCTTCAGGGTTCTAGGCGTGGTTCAAAGTTTTACCAAGTATCCAGAGGGTTTTCAAGCAAGCTCACTGAGCCATAATGCCTGAAAAATATACTTTTTTATCGTATTTCTCCATCGAAAATCTAGTTTAGACTGACGGCCGTCTCGCATCCGAATTTTGACAGACCATTTGAAGAGTTCTAAATTTCGTAGTGTTGTTTCAATGTTGACTGCCTAAGAGCAAAGAGTTCCGTTACATCTGAAAAGATCCTATATAAAACAAGTAAAATATAATTTTGATGTTTGCAGCCGAAAGGAATTAAAAATAAGAGATTAGAAAATACAATACTACATAGAAAATACAATACTACAGCGGGTGGCTTAATTTTTATGAACTTGTAGGTACTTATAGATTAGTGTTAATGATCATTTTGATTTTACTGAATAATAACTTCCTATTGACATTTGAGCACATTCAATCCAAGCATTCTTCAGTAGTTACTAGTTTAAATAAACATTAGAAGTCAATGGAAAAATAAGTCCAGATTTTCTCGTTACACTTTTCTACAGTTGAGCAGTTAAGAAATTTACATAAGCTGAACGTATTCATAACAGTTTTTGTGGACTTTCAGCATGCAGCGTGCGTAATGGAAATCGTAATGTATTGATTGATGGTTCGCTGTCAGTAATGCAGTTTGAAGTTGACTGATGGGCGCGTTGCATGAAATAACATGAAATTAACAATCTTTGTCTATTTAGAGCGTAATATAAGGTAGTGTGTCAGTTAAAAACGTTGTATATATACTTAGATACTACAGATAATTATATATTGGAACACCTTGGATACATTAAAGCAATCTATTATTAATAAATAATGTACACGAGAATTCAATGTCAGCCTGTAACGGCCAGTCAACACGCAAATTATAATATAAATGCCATTTTATTCGATTACTTATTTCAATCAAGAAAATCACTTTATAGTATTATGTACCTACTAAAATAATTAATATTATAAAGTACTTATCTATTACCTATTTTACAGTACAGCATGACAACAGTTTTTGTATTACCAGCTATTCAATTATTATTTTTTTGGGTTTATTGGTCTCACTAGAACAGAAAAGCTTTCTCCAAGTTAGCCATTTCAGTCAACAACCTCATTTGAACTACCTCATAGTACACGTGTGTCGTAAACAAATAATTCACGAATTCGACTCGCATGTAGGCATTTGAATGTGGTCCGAATGCAAGATAGGCGCTGAGATATTCCAATTTAGGTCCCGTTATATCAGCAAGCATGCAAATTGCTGCCGATAATGTGACAAATGAAGCATGGCTCCACAAAGTGGTGTAAGTTAGGAGAGGTGGAAAATCTCTGGTCATTTATTTTCGCACTTCACATTAGAGAAAGATAAGGTATCCGCTTGCATCCTCTGTAAAGTCTTCTTTACTTAGCAAAATATAAAATAACAAAAACCATAATTTTGTCATACAAAAAATTCTTACGAAATATTTGTGAAAACTCAAAGGCGAACTTTTGATGTGCAATAATATTGAAAAAAAGAGAAAAATAATAAATAAATAATAAATAAATAAATATTCACGGACACTTAAGACAACGCCTTCTAGTCCCAAACTAAGCAAAGCTTGTACGATGGGAACTAGATGGCTGATAGAATACATACATACATTTTTTTTTTGTAAATACATAGAAACACCCAGACACAGAACAAACATCTATGTTTACAACACACAAATGTTTGTTCTCGGTGGGGATCGAACCCACGACCCACAGCACGGAAGGCAGAGCTACTACCGACTGAGCCATGACGCCTGTCAACAATAACAACGCTTCCCTTTTAAATCTGCGTTGAATTTCTGAAATGCGTGTAAAAAATTCATATTATGACGTTGTCGCGTCGAGGAAAATTGAATTACCTTCAAATAAAATCGTATCACGAGTTATTTGCTCTGAGGGTCCGTATTAAATAGCTATAAATCTATAACACACAAAGGGCGGCTGCGGGTTGGGCGCGGGTCGTCGGCGCAATATATTCGGTTAAATTTATACACATTCACACAGTTCTGTGTGATTTGAGCTAGCATTCGATGGTCGCTCGTATTCAAATGTTTGGTTTTGCGAGTATTGCGGTGGCAATGCAGCGGGCGTTGCTGTGGCTTTCTATGCCAAATATTACTCATGCACCGATCACTAGATGAAGCTTGAATTCAAACCAAAGAAGAGAATAATATGATTAAAATGCATAAAACGACAGTAAAGAGTCGATTTAAAATAACGTAAAATTTACCCCTGCCGGCAGTCGCTGGGGTCGCTAAGGGGATTATTGGACAAAAGTTCCAGAAATACCCCCCGCAGGGTACTGACGCAGGGGAAAACTGGAATGAGCCAAAAAAGTAATAATCTAAATGATTTATACAAATAGTTTTTTTCCAACATTTTAATGTTTTTCTTATTCCTACGGTTTTTTGGCCATCTTGCACATAAAGCTATGAAATATTAATATATAGCAAAAACATTAAAGTTATTCATTACTAAAGAAGCTTGATAGATTTGAATAAGCAATCGGTTGTTGATTGAAATAAGCAACCTCTCTGCATAAGTAATGAATCTAACAAGTTTTATTGCATTTCCAAAAAGATTTCACTACCAGCAAGTTTTGACATCATTTAAATTTCATAACATCGTCGGAAAATATGAATCTGGCACTCAATACCGAGCGCGAGGACATAGTTCAGGAGCTTGCGAGAACTGAGTTTAAATCAATTTTCCGAATTTAAAAAAACAATTTTTACGAAAATAATTGAGACTATTAATAACATAGGTTAAATACTAAGTATGGTTTGAGCCGATGTTTCAGTACATTTCAGCCATTTGCATGTGCCGTGATGATACCTGCCAAAAGATTTGAATGTTATAAATTAGGTAGAGAGTCTTCTATAATAGAAATCCTACTTACATAATATTTTCCTGCTAATATGTCGTGTAATTTTTCCCAAAAAATATGCACCGTAAAATTTTTCTTTTTAAATTTGCAATGAAACAGAAATACGAGTATCACTGCGGGCTTCTAGACTAGCACGTTGCATTGCATAACATAAACCGTGTGCTTAGGGTTTACTGCCTTCCGTTTTACGACAAAGCAATGGATTATTTTATGAACCGTCTCTGGGTGGTTTTGAAATATCAAGATTATCCACAGCTAAATAGAAATTGCCTTTTGTGCTTTTATATTTGAAGTAAATTAGCTGTTCCTATAAAAGCAGCTTTAAAATAAACGGAACCTGATTCTTTCGTTAAATGATACTTTTTATAGTAAAAAACTAAGTACCTATTAAAATCTACTGGGTGGTCATAGTCCTAGTTTAATACGTTAGTACATTTAGGTATTCTGTGGTCCTACTGAACCCTTTCACCACGATAATATTATTATTACCTACGTACAATACAGTATTTTCATTCATTCATTCATTCATTCAAAATGGTAATTCAGGCCAGCAGATATTTTTAGTCCAGCGCTAAAACTTTTTCAGAAATCAATCTACTTGTACCACTAGCCTGAACCTGACTGGACGCAACCTGGAATTTTAATACTCTCCGAGGTTAGTTTTTTTTTCTTTCTGATGCCAAGTTAGATTATTTTTTTATTTACTTTGATTTGTGACCTATCTGTTCAATCAATGAACAAATACTTATAACAAATACTTGCTAGATATGTATACGCGTTTAGGCAAGCGTAGTGTAGGACGCCCTCCGGCTAGGTGGGGTGACGATCTGAGACATGTAGCTGGCAAACACTGGATGAGAAGAGCCGAGGACCGGGCTCAGTGGCGCGTCTTGGGAGAGATCTACGTCCAGCAGTGGACCGATATAGGTTGATGATGATGATGGTGATGATGGATACTTTACCATACTACCAGCTTTTACCATTAAATATTTACTACCTATCATCTTTTACAGGTTTGAAGGCCTCCCACTGTTTGGCTTCGTGTGCTCTTGAAACGTGTTTCTGTGACGAATTTTACAGGCGCCCATGACGAATTACCATTAGGTATAACTCAAATTTGATGTTCAAGTAACGGTAAATTTCAATTCAATTAAGATACCTATATTATAAATACTTCGGCACTTACTTACCTATGTATTATGTATGTTTTTTGTAGGTATACATATATACATAGCAACTCTATTCTTTATTCTTTATTGTACTTAGCTTAAAACTTAAACTTAAAACATGTACATATAGGCAAGGTTAACCCTAAAAAAAAAGCTACGTAAGTGGATTTTGCACATTCAAGCCTTTAATATTCTGAGATTCAATCTAACCTTTTTGTCATTGATGTTGTAACAGTTTTTTAAATTTATTATTTGCTTCTATTTTTTTTATTTCTATCTTTTGGAAGTCTATGGGGGAGACCTTTGCCCAGCAGTGGGACGATATAGGTTAATAAAAAAAAAAAAAAAATTTGCTTCTATACTGTCTCACAAATGGAAACTTATAAAACTTACCTACATGATTCTCAGATAACATTCCATGCGACCATGTCATAAAGTCAAGTAAAAGCATCAAAAATAACGGTTTTTCAGTAGATGACGAAGAGTAACGTCTATATTTTGTAGAACAAAATTTTCTCCAATATAATTGAAAATTTTCTATGAAAGAATTAGAAAATGCATCACGGATGCACATCGCTTTTTAAATGCAGTTTGTCGTGCTGTAATTTAGCCGGCGTATGTAGAGTGAGACAAATAGCTGACTATACGTTAAAATTGCTGGTAAGTCGCTTCGCGCGTGCCCGCTGCAGCGTGACTTATATGCACAATATTTTCTAAACTGGCAGGGTTATGCATTGTACCATTTGTATAGCTCTGTTAGAAATTTGGCAAATGCTAAAACTAAATCGTCATCATTGCGCTGTAGTGCTTGAGGCCAGATTTTAAGATGGATTACATAGGTTTACCCAGCATTGTCGTTTTAATCTAGTCCGTCGTAATCATAACCACAGGAAATGTTGGGATCAAACTGAAATGAATGAAAAAAATCTAAAAGTCACGATCACTTTTTTTTATCCTATCGGCAAAACCCCTTTCTCTTCGTCCTTGTTGCTGAAACCGTTAAAATATTGCATTCGTAGATAGTTACCATTTCTAAAACTCACAGCCGCATATCATACAAATAAAAAGTATTTATGATTCGTTTGATGACAAGCCAGACAGAAAATTATATAATTTTTAGATGATTGTAGCCTTAATATTTTGCGCAATTCAAGTATTCAGGCATTACTAATAGATGCTAAGTTTACTCTATTTATCCACTTCTCTATTTTTTATTCTGTTCATGTTAAAAGGAATCAGAAATGGGTTTATCACAGCAAGACCGTAAAACTCGTCACAACGCGACTGAACATCGAGGTCGAGCGTTGATGTTATTCAACAGAATTACATCGCATCATTCACAATACACTTTGTGATCTTCGTAATGCGAAAGTAGATGGTCTATTAGACCTTTTATGACGTCATGACATAATGTAAACTCAATATGGTTCAAGAAATGGATTTTACTTGATTTTGATTGCAACTGTACCATGCGCGTTTTACTTCGCGCCAACAAAAAGATTCACGAAAACTCTATCTACTTATCTGTACTTACATACTGCTAATGTAGAAAATTATAATGTCACAAATGTACAAACTTCAATGCAGCAATACGCCATTAATTGGTTTTCTAATCCAAATTGCAAAATGGAGTGAGTGAAAAATATTTATTGAGTTCTCACGATATTTTATTATTTTGATTTTATAATACTTATCTATTACCACAAATAATTTAGTACTAGTACCTAGTACCTATTTACAATAACAAACAAAAAACCTATAGCTTCTCTGTTAACGCTATTTAATTATCAATTTAATTAAATGAGCGCAATTAATTAAGTAACTTTTAAACGAACACTATAAATTAGTCCGCGTTAATTTGATAAAGCCTTCAAGCTAGCGTGGATCGTATCTACAATCACGTAAAACATAAATTCACGTTTACGTCCATTTACGTTTTGTGGCTGGAGCCTTTGAAAGCGCTACCTGGCGGCTTCAAACAATACTATATCATCAGGCCACGAACGAACTTGCTTAACTCTAGACGTAAAAGTCTCAGAAAATATGATTTCAAGAGCAAAAATCCCAATTAACACTTGATCCAATAGTGTTGGGAAAATATGATTATTTAAAAAGTATAAAACAAAGTTTTTTTGCTTATTTATAGACAAAAACTGCGAATATTGCTCTACGTAGAGAGTATCTCTACATTTTCGTTCTGGCGATTGCCGGTAGATGCCCCACGGCGGCACCCGTCAAGTGAGATCCAATATGGCGGCGCCATTCGCCTCTGGAACAGGGCGGGGAGTGCAGTCGTAGAATCGACACTACAATACTTACGCGTATTTTTGTCGAAATCCTTGTCTTCGTGAATAGAACGCGGGTGATATTGCGAATTAATCCAGTGTTTCTGTGTTCAGTTATTCCGTTTGTGTTATATTTTGTGTGAAATGATGATTGTGTGGTGAAAAACGTGAAAGGACTTTAGGGTAACAATGTCTAGCAGTTGACATGTTTATCTGTGTCGTGTGTGAAGATTTTCCCTTCGCGTGAGGAGGTGCGGTGTATTTGTGTGTGTGTTCCCTGTTCTTGTGAGAGTGCGCCTATGGATACACGAGGATCCAATGATGGATTGCATTTCCATGGATGTTTATAGGTAAAAATTGACCATAAACTTTTTTGTTGCCATTTTAGCGCGTGCGGTCCACGTTTCTTGTCCGTATTGCTTGCAGCGGTTGCTTTGTATTATAGATTTGTAGAGCATGCGTTTTCTGAACTAAAAATTGGTTTCTATTAATGGATTACCTTGATCAATGGAGATAATAGTTAGTTAAGTAAAACTTAGGTTGACTAATTTGACCATGTACTTTACCATAGTTTTTATTTTCCTCATCTTAACGAATAGGTAGGTGAATGAGGTTGTTCAGTCCTTGACTAGTCAGGATCTTACAAAATATTTTCCTTTATGGTTCAATGAAGACAAAGAATGAAGTTTAGGCGATTAAGTTAATGATTGCTTGTGTTTATTTATGCCTGAGTTTTGCAACACAACAGCCTAATTAGGAACCAAATGAATCCAATAAGTTTCTAATTGACTTTGTAATTATTTTACGAGGCGTCTTAATTTACAAATTGAAATGAAACCAGCTTTTCGTTGTGAAGCTTTTATGAGTATAACTATGTGAAAAGTAATTCACACTCACGCACAAAGTTCTGTAAAGGTACCATTGAATTTTAATTCATTACATTCATGCAGACTCGCGCGAGAATATGGTTCCCCTCGCTCTGTTCGCTGCCTCTGGTTATCAGCTTACAAAATGTTTGTACCTGTCCTGCTCTAACAAACAGCTAATATGCATAGCTCCATCTCCCTTCAGCGCATATTGCGCGTTTTTCTTCTTTTGCCGCGTCATATGCTAGTGTCGAGGCATGAACGCAGTTTGGAGTGTTTGAGGAGTCTCGCCGCCGTCAAACGATTGCTTTTCAGATCCAGTGTCGTTTTGACCCTATAGTGTTAGTTCACCGGCTTCATCCTAATTGATTGGGAGTCCTTTGTTTGGGGAGGTCGGGCAGGATATTAATAAGAGGGTATAGGTACCTTCGTTTGAGGGTAGACGCGCGCATCCCTCCGCGCAGTTAGACGTCCAGAGCTCGGCTGGAGTGCACGTGGCTCCTGGCGACACTTCTCGCGAATCTTTTGTCTCCCCCCAAGTGGTTCCAGACATAAACGGGATTGGATTATGTGTGGACTTGTTTGTGGACGTTTATCGCGAATGATATGAGCTCCGAGCGCCCCATCCGAGTATCTAAATAGGTAATTTAATTCATGCTTGACTTACAATAAGTGTACGAACGAATGCGAATATTATTTGCGCTTTTTATCACATGAAAGTTGTAGGTCGTGGGCTTGGTTCTACAAAAAGTCGAAAAAGGGGTCGATACGAGTAAGTAAATCATTATGTTCAGTGTAGTGTGAGGTAAGGGACGTTTAAGTGCGAATGTCTGTATTGTTATTCATGTGCCTGGACTCGTTACGCAAAGCAAAACGTCGAATTATGCAGATGATAACAATAATGACTGTTCCATATTTAGTTTTATGTCGCATTTCCTTGATGTGATGGAAGAAAGAGTTGGAAATAAAAGAGGTAAAAAATAAAAACTGCAAATCTTCAACTACCTGTGAGTTGAAAGCTCATAAAAAGAGACAAACTGTACTATTTGCGTAAGAATGCAAATATCAGTTGTTTGTGGGAATGTTTAGCATTTTGCGGCTCTGTTAGATCTATGTAGACATCTTATTAATTTATTTTGATATTCTCTACATGATATTAAAACTGTGAAAACAATAACCGCTTTATTCACTGTTTTTGTTTATGCTCGTACCTTACCTACCATAGCATGCTTTGTTTAACCATGCAACCTGCTACAGTAACTGAAGACTAAGCTATCTTAAAACTCTATGCTGACGATAATAGTCTAGTTTGAATTGAGACACTTTTTTATAATCTGTCAAAAAAATACTTTTTAGTCTCAACTTGGGCTTTCCTAGTAAAGAGCATCTATCAGCGCAAGCTTCTCTATAGTTTAATAATTATAGTTACAAACAATATATAGTTGTATCATATTAGATTTTCCGACCTCAAATTGTTCTTGCAACCAAAACAAAATTTCAATTTAGTCTAAATAAGCCTACATTCTCCAAGCAATTTCATGTTGCGAGTCGAGTAAATCAAGATTTAGTGGCTACGGCTAGTACAAGACAAGAATGATTAATTAAAGAGTTGAGGATTTTTTTGATACATTATAGTCCTCTAACAGATTTTGCGTGATCCCAACCAAAGAAAAATCCTAATTTAGCATGAATCAGTTTTGCAAGCATATTGCAATGCAACTCGATTTGCAAGACAATCGGATGCAATATTTTTTAATATTTGACTACGTTCTCAACCCAATCTCGCGTTGTTTATGCGACCAAAATTAAATACCAATTTAATTTAATTTGGAAGAAAATTATTGTCACGAGCCGACTAAATCAAGACGGTGCAGTAACTCAACCGATTTAACTGCAAAACTATCAAAATGACTAATTATGACAGGACAAATTGGAGAAAGACATCTCATAAGATTAATAGGTTTCCTCACATTCTTACCTCTAAACTGGAAATGGACGAGTCATAAACGCACATTTCACATCCATCAAGAACTTTCTTCGGTTACGAGCACATAAAAAGAAATGTTTCAAACTGCACTCGTTTTAAATTCCAAGTGAAATGACTGCGGAAAGCTATAAAGTATAAACTCTACGGATCACGTTCTCTGGTTGAAATGTCACGCGCTGTCAAAAGCCTTGTACAAATTAAATCACAAAAGGCTAGCTACTTAGAGCTATCTAGTTTTAGATGGTTAGGGACAAGCGGAATTTTGGGTGTGGAATTTGTCACGTAATTTTCTATTCAACAGTGTAAGAAAATTTCGACATTTTGTTTGGTCAAATATGGCACTTTTAGAACACTCTTACTCCATACCTTCTACATGGACGGGATGAAACCCAGTCAGATTCGTCACTTTATTATTACCTACCACAAGCTTTTGAAAATTTTTTGTGAAGAAAATACTGAATAACGTACAGGTCTGACAATCTGCTTAATCAGCGTAAATTTTATCAGCGAGATCTTTGTGACAAACAGCTTTGTTTATTCATGAGTCTTCCCACTAATGAATAATTTATATATGTATTTTTAACAGTTGAACTTTGGGATTCAAATAATTAAGTTTTAGGAGTACTTACTTAATTAAAATTTAAAAGTTACAACAAGAAACCCAATTTACGTTTGCGCTACGTTTGTTTAAGGCAGTGAATGCAAGGCTTTTTTTAGTGTTTTTTGATTCGATTGATTCCTTTTCATTAAGAGAAAATATAGTGATGGAACACACATAAGTCTCGGTCCAGAGGCTTTACATGTTTTATGAAGTAGGTATTCCAGGTGATAGTTTGAACTGATTATGTACCTGCATTGCAGATCTCAAAGGAATACGTCGTGCTGGCTGATTAATCCTGTCAATACCTAGATACATTACATACCTAATGACCAAAACTCATCCGAATTATGGTTCATAAGTATCATAAGTATCTCTATCGAAAGTTAAAATTACGAAAAGCCTAGCGTCACAGAACCTATTAAACAGACAGAAAGAAGTCCCATAACTTACTGCCTTGTTGAAAAATTTACTAAGTAGGTAAGTATTTCATCATTCTGACTCATAAAGGGCTTTACTATTCAGAACGCCCTTCAAAAGTAGACTCCCTCGAGTAGACGACCTAAGTAGTAATGATGAAAGTAAAAAAAGTAGTATTTTACAGTGTTTTTAGTCCTGAGTTTTTTATGGAAAATAAAATGTATTCTATTACATGTTTGGAGGTTGAGAGTGCGTAAAATTTTCGATGATATTTCCCGATCAGTTTTGCAGTAAGGCAGGTCTATGACGTAGATGAAAAGTCGTTTTAAGGAGCAACTATACACACAATGAAAAAAAAATTAACATTCACTACACAGCTGGAAATATAATCGTATAGTAACCGTAATAACCAATTACCTAGTCTCAAGTACGCCGTCGATGGGTAGCTCATCGTTTGCCTTTTGTGAAACCAGAGAGAATTTTTTTTTTCCTTTATATATCGAGAATATCTTTGATGTTGATGTTTTTCGTTTTTCGTCTTTGATGCTTTTAGTTTGAAATAATTGTCTACCTGTTTGTATTTTTTGTACCAAAGGTTCTTCAATTTATGTTTTTTAATTAATTGTATGATAATAATTTGAACCCTATTAAAAAAAAAAGTTTAAAAAACAATTATTATGAGTCACAGCTTGACAAGTTGCTGGTTTTACGGAATAAACATGAAAAACTACGCTGAATCAATACCAACATGAATACTATACAAACAGAGATAATTTTATCTAAAATTGAAAAATAACATTGCTGAAAACGAACACAAGTACTTTCATAAACTTAAAACCAAAAGAAATGATAAATTAAATTGATGATTGTTTTATGTAAGTTAAGTCAACTTGAATCAGTTATGGGCTTCCACTTGGCACGTAGTTAGGTAACTTGACGTATAAGTTACTGCAAACCGAGTCGCTGACGAGACTGCTATAGGTTAACCATAAGCACTCCTTGCAGAATCGATCTTTTCACATTAAAATTTGACAAGCAACTTATATATTGTAAATAACCACTTACAAAACCAATAATTGTTGACAAAACATTCCTCAATGCAAAGACAATAACTAATGCATTTGATACCTTAATTCATTGGCCATTGTAAATATTACATGCTACCCACTTCCTATCCATTCCGTAGAACGCCGCACTGTTTGTTTAGTGTCAATAACATCACAATAATGACTCTTTTATTTCCTTCGAGAACATGTTTTGTATATTTTAGAATTAAAATTTGCTTTTTTGAATTGAAGCATTTTATGCTTTTAGATAATGGAACTTTAGAACTAAAAAGAAATATTCTTGGACATTTATCAACGCTCTCTAGTTCCAAACTAAGCAAAGCTTGTTCTATGGGAACTAGATTGCTGATAGAACACTTACGAGTATATATTTTTTTTTTGTAAATACATAGTAACACCCAGACACAGAACAAACATCTATGTTTGCCACACACAAATGTTTGTTCATGGTGGGGATCGAACCTACGACCCACAGCACGGACGACAGAGTTACTACCGACTGAGCCATGACGCCTGTTGACTTAAACAGAACAAGCTAAAAATAAAACTGGTCTCTGACTATTCTTTTAGATACAGTACTCTAATGGCTTTGAGTAGGTGTCAACTAGAGTAACAAGAGATCTCAGGGGGTATCACATTCACGGAGAAAAACTTAAAGGATCTCTTTGGTAATGTTTATTTATAATTAGCATAATTTTTAACATTGTTCGCTTATTTCATTTTTTTCTACAAGCTTGGATTAATATTTCCAGAAAAAATGGATATCAAGGAAATCCTGTTGTTCTTGAGTATGTTCCAGAACTGTTAGTGAGGTGCTGGGTTTTAGGTGCGACACTGAGCGGACAGTGTAAACAAAGGTAGTATACTACTTGCTTCTGTATTAGGGAAGTGTAAATCGGCCCTAAAGAACAGTTTAAACCCTTGGTCCGCCACAGCTTTAATACTCTTCGATTCGCATACCGAAACCCAGTTCAGTAGTCACTAACCGTCAACACCAACAAACCACTGGACACAACTGAAGCTTTTATTGGACGTGAGAGTAAATGCAGTACAATAGCACTATTCACTGGTAGAGCCACAGAAACCGTACAGGCAGCGATATAAAATCGTAATAAATTATGAATGAAGTTCTTTCATTCAATAAGTATTTACAATAAAATTTTATATTATGTTCTATATAAATGTTCCTACCTAATTGTAAATAGGTACCTAAATAGGTATGTAGTTTTAAACAATTATAATATGCGTTTATTATACTTACCTATAAAGTTATCTGGTAAAATAACTGTTAGGCCACTTAAGTTTGTACTATCGAAATACACTAAAAACCTAATGAAAATGTTTGACAGTTTGGCAAAAGTGAATTGAAATGGTCTTACACAACGCAGCAGTATGCAGCATGCAGCGCCGGACACATAATTGTATAATTATGGAAAACGTCTAGTATAGTCTTTTGTTACGTCGCAGTCTGCGTCAGCGGCGAGGAGCAAACGCGGTACTCTGCGTTGTGCTGCACACCGCAGCGTTGTGCGTTACGATCGCGAGACCAAGGCTTAAAACGTAACGTAAAAAGTTTGCCTGACAACCTTTTTGAAATAACACACCAAAATAAAACACAGGTGATAAACCACTTCAAAAAGTACCTAATTCCAGGCAGCATCCTGTGTGACTAACTTATTTCGCAGACTGTGTGATCGCAATACTTGTGAACTCGGACCGGCCAGTGACTGACAAATGTTCTAACCGCAGTTGGAATCTCACCAATTGCCGCTTAAATACTTTTAGAGTCGATCAATTAGTCGCCCGACCGGTCGGAACGGCGATGTAGACAGCTGGTTCATTCTAGCTATGCCTTATTTATCGCTTCATTCTTTGGGTTGGTTGGTGATAATTTTCAAGAATTCATACTATTTTATTGTCATTTTTACGGACACCCTGTAAATATGCTCACCTGCAGAATATCGTTAATTTACACACGTCCACTTTTTGCAACGTGTAAATAAAATACAGTAGGTACCCGCTCGGCCGGATTTTCTACTTTTGGTACCTTCAGAATTTGGCAAATTACAATCAAAATGACATCTTATGATGTCATTTGAATTGTAATTTGTCAGATTTTGATGGTATCAAAACATAAACAAACGTATCCTCACGGTGTAACTACTCCAAGCTTACGTTGAGTTTATTAATAACAGGGTATACGTATAATAAACTTTGGGTACACCCTAAAATTTATCTAAAAACAGAACTTTCAGTCAAACGTGAAAAGTGCTGGCAACACCTCTGTACTGTAGCAGATATTGTATGGAGCAAGAGTGAGTCAGCTCGCCGTGCAATCTGCTCTACAATTTGTTGGTTCGGATAGGGTTGTCGCGCAACGTTACCTCCGCACTTTTTATTTTGTTTGTTGTGTAATCTGAACCCTTTGAGCGAAATTTGTGGGGACTAGTGATGTATGTGATGTTTCTGTTGGCGATCCCCTTTGCACTTTTTTTTATCAACGTTTTGGACTAAACGATTCGTGGAACATATTAAGCTATAGGTACTTGGGATTTATTTTTTATTGCTTTTGGATTTTTAACCGTTAAAGGTTCTATTTGAGTTGTATAAAGTAAATAATTCAGAGTTTTGCTTTCCTAGTCTTATCAAAGAATGTTTGTCGTAACATTTCGAAATAAATAGTAAAGCAGTGAAAGTTATCTGAATCTACTGAATCTATCTCTAAAAATTTCTACGTGAAATGAAAATTCTCCGAAAAATGTTTCCCTCAATTCATAACATCAAGTTGAATTGCAATTTAATTTATATGCAGTGGAGTGAACTAAGTTTAAAATTTGCATAATTAAGAGCAGTTAACTTAAGCTAAACGCACTTGGACACGTTTATTCACGCCCTTAAAGTTTTTGCGATTGCCCCTTTGGTTCCTTATCGACTGTAACAACGTGATGGAACTCTTACAAATACCTTCTGATACTTAGCTGAAACATGTTTACAAAAACCGTGATGGAAATATGTATATCAAAACTTTTAATTAGTCTGACCTAAAATGCCATACAATACATAGGTACTTGAAACACTCAAAGCATGATATTTTGAGTAGTTAGACTACTGGCTCTGCTTTTTTTGGTTGACCTGCTAAAATAAGCGTTCACATGCTCTTAAGTGTAGGAAAACGTCGTTAGGAAACCTACGGCTTAATCAGCTTTGCACAAATTGACCACTGACTCTTTTGTATCCAACTAGACTGGAAGGATGGTGGTTGCGCACTTGGGTAGTGTTTTATTGCTTCTAAAAACATGTCCTAATGGTGTTTTTTTTTTCTTTTTTTTTTTTCTTTAAATACTACTAAGTTGGCAAACAAGCGTACGGCCCGCCTGATGGGAAGCGGTTACCGTAGCCTATGGACGCCTGCAACACCAGAGCTGCATACTCTGGAATACTGCTGTCTAAATATACAGTAGACGTAAATTACCTGTTTATTTTCCTTATTTCAATCACACGTTTCTCCACAAAGCCGAAATTCTGATTATGATTTACGATTGCCAGAGGCAAACTCGAAGCTCGGAATTCTAGAGTACGCTGTTACAATTCCCAGCGTTTCGATCCAATTTCAGCTAGTTCCGAAGCTAACAGAGCAGTTTCCACCGGATATTGCGTGTTTTACACGTTCCATTTTTCAATTCAAATGGAGTCTGTTTAACTATTCGCGGGCTTTTTTGTATCGTACTTTTAAAAAGGTGTTTTTGTTTATTGGCTTTTATAAAAAAATACATTTCCAAGCTTGAAAATACGTTAAAACTTACGTGATTTATTTTTCGTGCATGCTTTTTGTAATCACAGCTTTTTAACTTTCAACCAGTCAACCGTGTGACCTACTCGCGCGGTTTTCATGAATAAAGGTTTTTCGGTTCGTTTATAGTAAACTTGGATTTGATTACTAGTAAAGAAGTTAATAAGTGAACTTGGTTAATAAAACTGCATCACTCTTACATGCCAAGCAGCGATGCTCGCATTGCTGTGTTCCGGTTTGAAGGGTAAGAGCGCCGGTGTAATTACAGGCACATGAGACTTCAAGATCTTTACGTCTCAGAGTGATGGACGCAGTGCATTGCCTTACAGGGCACGTCCTCATTGGACTTGCTCTATGAGGTAATGTATTGTTATAGGCAGAAGTTACCACTTAATATCAAGTGAGCTATCAGATTGTTCCATTACTTTTATCAAAAAAAAAAGAAAAGTTAAAAGCCGCAAAACCAGTAAGCTTCGCAAACTGCAATCACCGCTTAACTTTCCAACTCGTGTAGCAAACCAGCAAATCTCTCGTTTGTCACTTTGAACCGTCGTCGTCGACTCCAAGTCCGTTACACTCGTTATTCGACACGGAATTTATCGCCACTTTATTTCCCAAAGAGATCGATTGCTCGATGACCACGTTTAAGGATGCCGGTCCCATTAGGCAAATAAATCGCGGCTGATGGTTTGCCTTTTATAATTTAGATGGAGCGTTCATTAACTGCATGCCTGTTTTAAGTTTGCGGCTTTGCTTGCTGGCTTATTCAGTTAGCGGCCGATTTGCAGCGTAAGTAAACGACTATTCTTGACAGCGCACTTACAACCAAACTGACTCCAATTTGCAGCTCAAAGTAAACTCGCCGATAAATCAGCCGTTATCTAATTGCCTAGTGGGACCTCAGTGTTATTGTTTAGAAAAGTTCCGGTAAACGTCCAAATGCATGTAACGTTTAATCATTCACTGTGGCGCGTTGAAACGTCAGCGGCACGTTATAACTGTCTCAATAAATCACAATGGCCGTTGACAGATCGCTCCGAAGCGTAAGCAGATTACCTCGTTCGTTAAACAGAGAGTGAAACGGATACGAGTCGCGTTGTCAAACGTTACGCTGAAACATAGCTTTTATATTAAACTTAGGTATCCCTATTGACACCTTTTGTCAACTGAGTTTCGTGAAGTTGTAAAAACTACGATGGTTATAAAACATCAAAACTTACATCTCAATCATCAAAAGCCTGAAGAAGTCTACCTGCTGGACAGGTGTTATCCGTAGATTTCTAAGAAGTATGATATCTCTAACCACTGATTCCCGCAGTCTCCACATTTTAACTTAAATACTACAAAATAATAACAGTCATATTTTAGGTTCTATGTCAGCCCCATACAAATCAAAAGTTGCACTAGGTACCCATAGTATTATAATAATCTGTGACTAGGTAGATAAGTTTCGAATTTGGAGCAAAGATTTCAACTTGTTATTAATTAACTGCTTAGACTTTTGGAGCTGTGTAACGAGTGTGGGATTGGAGGCAGATGACAAAACGAGGTTTTGGCATCGAGTGGGCGGTTTGGCGAAAATTGTGATGTGATATTCAAGAAAAAAGCGTGGGATTCTCAATTATTCAAAACCTTTTAAGACGCTTACCCGAGCCAATGGCAGAGTAGAGTTTGGTTCTAAAAAATAGATACGCTACACACAGTATCTTCGGCCAGTGGTATTTTAGTGCTGATGCAAAAGATGTGTTTAAGATGTGTACTCATGCACGCGAGACGGTTAGATACGCACTGTTTATTTAAATAAAATTCGTAAAAAAACTCTACATTCACATTTTTTTCCCAAATCAGTTAGGTATTTCAATTATTAAATTATCTATCCTTTAGTGCAAACCAAAAAAATAAATAACATCAACTTTAGAAGGATATGAAGATTTATTTTTATTTTAGTCATGTTTTCTTTGATTCTTGATCTAGTAAATACACATTTGAGATATTTAATAAACAGTTGAGACGTGTATTTGAAGATAAAACCTTATAGTATCTTGTAGACTTTTCAGTTACAGTTACTTGCTCTAGTTAACGAGGTTATAGAGGTTATCATCTTTACATAGGGAAAAACAGCTTGGTACGGAGAAACCGCCTTAAATGTGCTGAAATGGATCGCAAATCTCGCAATACCAGCGCTGAGCTAATAATTACTAAGTGTGAATGTTCTAAATATTGGCTACAATCACATCGTATTATCGTTATTAACTATCTCTCCGCCCCAGCACATGGGAGCAATTTAGGAGAATAACGACTGCCATTGAGCTTCGCATGGCTAAACATACTGTAAAGATTAGTAAGGTGCCTAAGTATTCAAACACCAGTAGGCTTATCATTATAATAGAGCTTAAGTTTAGTCGAAATCGAGATGAAACTTATTGTTAGAAAGAAGTTATAACCTGAATTTGGATTTAATAAAATGCAGCATTCTTATGCAGTATTCTTATAAAACTGAAATCATATTTGTTTTATGGAGCGGTCCAGCTGATGAGAAGCGGTTACGATAGCCTATGAAGTGTTCACAATTTATGTGAATGTTATATTTTAAATTTCACATTGTTTTAAACCCTTGTTAAGTCTTCTAATAATTAGAATCATTTCCAACGTCATTACTTATTAATAGAATAGGCCTCGCGTTGTTCTAACCACGTGCTATGATATTGTATGAAATCTCTTACAAGGCTGAAATAAAAGCCCATGGATCATATCTAGCAAACAATAAGTTAGCACTTACACAGGATAATGTACATTAACAAATTAAAGATAGATTATTAAGTAACGTATTTTCGCTAAAATCAATAATTACTTAGTAACTTAATAAAAATAAGTATCTACTTATCGAGCTTACAGAATGTGAGAAGATAAATGGAAATGTTTGCAAAAGAGTCATGAACATAACATAACTCGGTTATGGAAAAAATATTGATATAATCTATTTATTCCGGCAAGATGCTGAGCGTTTCCGCTTCTAAGTAGAAACTCGAGTCAACATTTACTCGACTATCTAAACTAGTATAGTATAGAAGGTAACTGGAAGTTCTTTGACGACACTACCCTTAATGAAAACGGAGGAAACTAACGTTGAATAAAGTTGGTATTTTTTCTCCAGTCATCGTTTTAATATAACTTAAAGCTTAATATACTTACAACTACCTCCTTACAATTTTATTGAGTTGGTATGTCACCGATGCAATGCCCGAAATCAATGATTACTTAGCTGGGTCCAATCTGTTTTCGATTTTGAGATCTATGGGTGTCGAAATAAAACTGAGACGGTTTAATCTTTCGACTTTGTCACTATTTACGAGTTACAACCATCTGCTAAGTAGCAATTAAAAAATTTAGATTTTGCTTGTAATTGTACCAATGCAACGAGTAAAAAACTGAAATTTTGAAAAAGTGCTCAACTATTAGTAGTAGGTACCCAACCTAATGTTATCAGGCTGGCAATGTCGCAAGTGTGAACACTAAAGTAACAATACGTACTCGTAACTAAGAAAAACAGTGACCAACAACGTGCCCAATATTTTCACAGTAATTTCTCACCCTCAGAAACTCGGGGTAATTACTTTACTGAAGTTTGAAAGGAAAAACGAAGTGAATACATAAAATATTTTGAAATAAAGAGGATGAAAAGTTTTTCAACTCTACAATAGCTTTTGCTTTCTGGCTTCAATTTGTTTACAAATTGTGAGGAAATTTTTATACGAAACGAACACGTGACAACGTGACAAAGCTACTTTTAATACCGGGACTAAAATAATACTTACCTACTCCGCTTAAATTCATACATTTCACAAGCAAGGTAAAATATTTCCCTTTTTTTTTTAGTACAACTAAATGATGGATTTTTTTTAGTACAACTAAATGACAAGCCGATCTTTTTGGATTTGGTAGCTATTATAAAAAAAAAAATGCAAATTCTACGCTTACATACCTAAGCACTTATGTACAAGTATTATAAATCCAAAACACATTTCGCAAATCTAAATCTCTACTAAAGTTTCACTACGACTAAGGTCAGACCAACCTTCTACTGTTGCATTTCGAGAAGGTCGCGCGTTAGCACTTACCTCATTGCAAAGCCTGTCTGTAGTAATGCATCATTGAACAACACACGACATTACCACGGTGTCGATTACGATCGGTCTATTGTTTTAACATCGCGTTGTAAGAATAAAATAACAATAAAAATATCTAAAAGAGGTGTAATCTGCATGAAGCTCCATTTATTTATTATTTGGTGTCTTCGTTTCCTTAGTTATCACTCTAGAAGTAATATACTTACCTAGAGATATAGTCATGTCTATGTCTAATATACTTACTTATAAAAGTAGGTAATGTTTAATAGCTCTTAGCTGTCAGTTTATAAGTACCTAAATAAATTAAAATTGCTCAACGGATTTAAGGTAATGTATTGTTATAGGCAGTAACCTCTTAACATCAGGTGGGCCATCCAGGTTCTATTACTTTTTCTCTTTCTAATCTCTAAGTAGCATGACAATAACTTTATGTTTCTGATCTCGGCTGCAGACTTACTGTGGTCAGAATCTAGAGCACGCAACGGTAACTATGTAAAACGTGGTAGAGTCACCTAGTAGAAGAATGCTCATGCTCAACTTTATTTCTTTTACTCACAGAAATGAAACTTAAAAACTGACAGTACGATAAAAGAATTGAAATTCCGTTGACATAAAACAGCGCATTAATTTTCATGAAAGCTTCGGTGTTGTTGGTTTTTTTAGCCATTTTATAAAAAACTACACCTTTTCAATACTACCCATTCTATTCGATAGATCGAAGATAAATAAAAAAGAAAAACATTATTTTAGATCATTCATCCAGCCACCATAGATTACTAACTAGTAGGAGATAGTGCAAGGAGGTGTGGCGCACGTGATCCTAATATTCCCTAAAGACATAATTTCATAAAATATTTAACTTTCGAAAGTCATGACTTTTCTTGAGCTAATACTATTGCAATGTTTATACCAAACTAATTGGCGGAATGGAAGGACGACAAATTCGTTAGAAGTACCTACATGTATTTTATGTATATGTACATCGCAAAGATATTAGAAATGTCAAACAAATTGAACCATGATTATTGAGTGGTTTCAAATAACTTAACTATTCTGCACTGAAACTTTTGTTTTGAACAAAGTTGACTTTGATCGTTCGAGATTAGGTACGCAAAATAACAAAGGGGAAGTTCCGTTCTCTTCGAACCAAAGTTTGCAACGATTATCTACACGGAATATCGTTCTTGAAAGATGATCTTTGGTAGATCAAAGTTTGTTGTCAACAATCTTCTTCTAAATATATAAAACTCTTTTGAAGCTGACTGGCAATCAACGCACAGCCTAAACTATAAGTCCTAGAGGTCTAAAATTTGGATGGTAGTATCCTTATATCGTGTAGGGGTGCACTAAGAAAAGAATTTTTAAAATTCGCACCCTAAAGGTTCTAAAATTAGGATCAAAAATTTTAACCAAATAATGCGTATGCTAGTTTCAAAATAAAAACCGACTCATAGATAAAAAAAGTCGTAAAAAAGCATCTTGCATTTTTTATATTAAAAAGATGAAATAAACCTTCTTAAAGTACAACAAAGGTGTTAATCGTGATTTTATTAAGCTTACACAAGAAATTGTTTTAGTACACAAATAAAATCAAACAAAGACTGCTATTATATGGCAACATTTTAAGAAAAATGCCGTTGGAGCATAAGTTGTAGTGTAGTTACTGCCCATAAATATTACGCTATTCATAGGGTTGTCAATCGTAATAAAAATAAAATCATTTTCGTTGGTTTTGCTATACATAATTTTTTTCTGAAAATAATATTATTATTTAAATATATGTATTTTACCTACAGGAAAATTGAAGTTGTTTTCTAAAAATACGAGGTAAACTCTATCACGTACGTGTGTTTTTATTTTACAAATACTGTAACAATTTTTCAAATAACTTTATAATACACTTTTAACTTTATTAAATAAATATGAATGAATAAAGAAATCATCATTGTGTTAAAATACTAAAGGATAATAACAAACACAGATAGAATTGAAATAAGCACTAGTTATAAATATTATAAAGATCCGTATTCGCATTTACTCCTCAAGCACATAGAATTTTTTTCAGTTTTCTTTGAGAATCTGTACTCAAATCTATTTTGTTATCAATGTACAAGGTTATGAATTTAAAAACAATAGATAGCTAGATTATCTATTACATTATCATCGTCATCATCAGTAGGTAGGAATGTACCGATCAGCACAATTATTTTACCTGCAACTACTTTGTGTTAGCCCTAAGCTATTCCAGAGCTTATAACCGCTGCACTAAGTTGATAATATGTTGCCTTTTACAATCTTCAACAATGTTTCAATTTCAGGGTTATTATTGCGTAACAAAAATTTTCTAATTACTTTGGGTTGTTATCAAATTTAATTACCAATATAGTTTTTTGGTTTAGGTTTAAGTTGAACCATTAACATAACATTTTGTTAGCTTTTAAGTAACATTCTGTGTTCAAATTGTGTTTCTTTTAAAAGAGAATACGCGATGTAACTAGCAAATAGCCCACCTGGTTAAGTGGTAGGGGCTGCCTTGCAGAGCACGTCCACTGAGGATATGTGTGCGTCCACCACTTTTCATTTTCTACTCGACTTACTTAAATTGTCTTCGCAAATGCATATAATATTATTATTATTTGAATAAATTCAAATAAACTTTAAATTATCTGTTTATTTTTATCCGACATTTTTATATCTAGGGTCAAGCATAAAAATGTGTGTCAAGTTTGGCATGAAATTAAAACTTATATGCTGTGTTAGTTATATGTATATGTTTTCAATAAATAAATCAGTTTGCAAACTGAGAGCTTAAATTTTAAGCTAATGAACATATCTATAAAAACCCACAGCTTTGTGGCTATGTTCAAATTAGCTGCTGTACGGTCTACTGTGTTGAGCCCTCGACCTTTGAGTTAGGCGGGACCGGTTCTCACATAATAAGCTACCATTACTTCTCACTAGGGCATAGTTACTATGGCTTAATCTGTAAACTAGGGTACATTTTTTCACATCACGGAACTAAGGTTTAGTTTTTTTAGGATGTTTATTATTAATCAACTCAAGAACTGCGTGTGGTCTTTGGCAATGTTGATTAATGTTTCCGGGTTGGCGACACCTGCACCTCTTTAGATCGCGTGTTTACTATAGCACCATTTATGGTAGTTCATAGATGTACGTACCGTGTCAGGAACGGATACTGGTCAGTTATTTTCTATTGTATCTTTAGTTACAGTAACTCTTTTGAACGTAATATAGTTAGGTACAGTTTACTTTTACCAATCCTTACTTTATTTTATTTTATTTTAATATTGTTTGGAAAACTAACAGCTAGGTATTTAAACAGTAGGAAAATAAACATAATACAGTACACTCAAGGCCAATTAAAAGTTCCAGAGATAAATAGACTACAAGAAATTACAAATTAGAATTTTGAAGAGAAATTTAAATTTGAAAAAAAAATGTATTACCTACTAGATAAAAAAACAAGAGAAAACTAAACATTATTAAAGAATTTGCCACTACTGCTAACAAAGCCTTACTGATTAGTTTAGATAGACTATCACAGTTATCAGTTGGGCTTCTCATGTTGGAATATTCCCCGCAGGATTATTAGTTTATAAGGATTATTTGGTCAGCTGGACGGAATTATAGACCAAGAAGGTACTTAATCACGAAGCATGGTCGAGGAATAGATGACATAGATGACCTCTGCATAGACCCCCAGTTCAGTAAGGCAGTAGGTATTGTAACAGCTGTAGCGCCATCTAGCGCGCCACATGAACTATCCTAGATCGCGCAAACGGAGTTTGAACATAAGTAGGTAATACTACCGAATACCATCCATTGGTCCTCTGACCCCGAGCCAAAAGTCGCTCGGCGTGGAAGATCTTCCCTTTTCGCAAGAGGACACACATCCTACCGTGTTCTCCTCACAGCATGAATAAGCATGAATAACTCTGTTAAATAAAACAAATGAGAGTTTTATTTACAACCACATATGGATGTTAAAGGCGATACTTCTTCTTCTTCTCTTCATTAATGGCCTCTGTCCGTCATTTCGACAGACAATTTTGCCAATGTCAAGTGATATAATTGTAATAATATAAGTCAAGTCAAGTCATTTGTCAAGTCGGCTGTCGTTTGTTTTGAAAAGAAAATGGTGGATAAGGCGATACTTGTTTATTGAAATAACTTGGTCATTGAAATAACAGTAATACAAGATCATTCCGACAATAGCACGAGTATTTCTCACGTCAATGTCAGTTACAAGTGTTACAACACATTTTGACAGTTAATGTACATTATTTGACGTTAATCTTTTTAATCGAACGTCGGCATCGTAATATCTTTTGCCAGCTGTCCCTGACATGTGTAAATACACCAGAATCATTTATTTATGTATGCGACGATGCGCTTGTACAAGGCTTGCAATGCTTGAATAGCCTGTGTTGTGAATAACGTATTGAACATCGGTCTAAGCACTAACATTTATTATTATGTATAGCAATAGTAATTTCCGGCGCGCGACGTACAGACTGAATGAAATAGCAAAACAATTTCAGACCTGAAAACTACATTCAATTTATTTTATTGATTTGAAACTTACTATAGTTGAGCTCGTTTGAGTCCACATAAACCGCATCCTTGATCGATCTCCTATTTTTATATGTCTATGAATGGTCCAGTACTTACGAGCCAATATAGTTGAATGGCGGTTACACAACTGTAATTAACTGTACATGTATGGCGTATAACCCCCTTGTCGTGCTAGCCGTTGACTAATTGGTAATTTTATGCCTAAGTTTAGTTGATTGAATCGTTTATTTTGATTGATAAGTTGATTTATCGAATGTGCCAGTTTTGATTTGTTTTGAGATAGGTATACTGCACGGAAAAACGGTGGCACTACCAGACCACGCAAATCATCATCAATATTATTATTATCATCAATAGGTATATATAAAACTCTTTTGAAGCTGACAGAGAATCAACGCACAGCCTAAACTATAAGTCCTAGACGTATGAAATTTGGAGGGTAGTATCCTTATATAGTGTAGAGGTGCACTAAGAAAGGAATTTTGAAACGTCACACTCTAAAGGGTAGAACGTGAGCAACGCCGCGGGCGACGGCTAGTACTGTATATCAGTGATAAAAATGTCCGTAGTGAATGAATAAGGCACTAATAAACAATGCGGTTATCATCTGACTGAATACATAACAAGCTTTGCCAGCTAGTCAATTTGCGGCGATGCAGCGATACGCGAAATAGGTTACTGGGTGAATCTCGGCTCTTTGTTTCAGTTATGTAAACCTGGACGTGTTGACGCTATTGTAGCATATACCCTACTATATGAATAGATAAGCTTGTTGGGTGATTAGCTTAGACTTTAAAGCTCGGAGCAGCCTTCTTGCTTAACTATTTGCAATGTTATTGCACACAATATTGTTTGCGATTTTCCATAAATATGCTCAGTGATTTCGTATCTTCAGATGCTGAAATGTGCGAGCGAGAAGTTTTATGGCGCTTGCATGTCAGTTTTTATTAGTAAAAAAAATAAGACGGATCGTCTTTTTTTGCTAAAAACCTAAATACCTGGGTCAATAAACTTTTAGTCCGACTCTCATTATGACAAAGCTTTGTGTTTTTCGCACGTGGATCACATCCACATCTAAAAATAAACAGCTAACCTAAATACCTACATCCATTCTATTCCATATTGTAGCGCTCTCCTACCGACGACAAAAAGCCGATCCACGTTTATTATACATGTGTATAAGCCCTTTGTTGTGGCTATGATTAGCGTGTAAGTTATTCAATAGGCAAGAGGTTGGTTGGTTTTTATTGCACACCTGCTTGATAGGCGGGAAGGACGAATGAGCTCAGAATTTCTAAGATCTTTAACTGTTTTCAATCGGTATTTAATTAGAGAGAGTGGTGGAAGAGTAAGGGCTGTTTCCTACTAACATTGTTATCTGTACGTATAGTATTATATGATCTGTGGCTGTACTTACCAACACATTTTTATTTTTTCACATTACGTACAATGGGCGATAAGACCGCCCATTGTACGTAATGTAATGTAATTTAGTCTGTCTCGCATATTAGTTTGTAAGGTGTACCTACGTACAATAAAGTATTTTCATTCATTCATTCATTCATTCATTCATTCATTTTTTTTTCTAGAAAAAAACGTTTATTGTTGTTTTAATATTAATAACATATTTATAACGTATATTTTTTCCAAATTGCGATGACCCAGGAAGACGCTCAAACTAAGCGGAAAAATTAAACTTTGTAATAAAACATTTCAGAGGAGTTTATTTTTAAATCGAATAAAAAATATCTCGTTCCTAAGTTTAACAAAATAGAGCTTACGATATCGTTTATGGAAAATCGGAAGTGAAACAAACAGTTCGAAATATAAAACAGCGTTTCTAAAAAGAAGTAAAAATAAAAAGATTGGGATCAAAAAGGAATCACATTACAAATTAAAACAAGAAAGCGTGGAACATAAAATCGTGAAGACACTTCACAACACCGATTAGCTACTACGAAGAGAGCTCATAAAAAATATTTTTCTTGCAGACTTTCCCACGTACCTACCTACCTATATTTGTATCTAATACTTAGCTATAATTATCGCACCGTGTTATTTTGGTATATTATAATTTGGAAGAGTAAACCAAAAAATTTTGTAGGTGAAAAATTTATTGTAAATTATTGAAAATCGGTACGAACCAAAAGTTTTTAGCCTCAAAATTTTATTTTCCAATGTGTATTCATTCACCTATGTAGGTACACGCATAAATAATACAGGGTGTTACCAGACCACTTCCGAAAACTTGGAGGTTCCAATCAGACCATGATACTGAAAACATTAAGCGAAAAAAATCACGAAAAAAAAAATTGACTTGACTATCTCTTTTTAATTTTTTTTCTAGTTACATACACACAGTACAACATAATAAGACCAATCTACCTAATTATCTCATTTAAAAAAGCAAAAAAACAAATAAAATAAATAAAGCAGCAATGTACACGCAGCACGCAGATTACGTCTACTACATCATGAACAGCTGAGAGTTCATCGCGGGTCATTCAAGTACGCGACGTGCGAGCGACCTACGTTAGTACCTACCTACGTTAGTAGGCACTTACGACACAGAATAAATAATAGTACTACGCCTCGACCTTACCTACGTGAATGCGTACATTGCGGGCTGGCGAAATAAATACAAATCTTTAAACATTGTTTTCTCCGGCTATAATTATTTTTCAGGATAACTGATTTTTTTTTGGTTGGGTTTTGGTGTGCTGTAGCTCCCCCTTTCGTTTTCGGAAGTGGTCTGGTAACACCCTGTATAATACGGTACACGTCATATGAAGTAGGGTAGTGATTGACGTGTGTCCCTCTGGCTATCGGGCGGTAATGACGTCACTTCCGCTCCGGGTCCTACTGAGTCCAATGACAGGTTGCAATATTATGTAGCTCGGCATACCTTTACATAGATAATGATTTGTGGTAGAAATAAAACGAAAAAGAGTACATACCTACCTACTTATGTAGGTACCAACCTAGGTACGTTCTGATTTGATTTTTATTAGTTGTTTTGTGCAATACTTTGATTTGATCATAGACTAGATCGTCACGAAAAAAGAATGTTTACGTTACCTGCATGAAAACCGTTCCCTGTGCGTAGATATTTAATTGAATATTTCAACGCAAAAAAAAGAATTCAATAATGTTAAATGTTTTCTCGTTTTTTTTTGAATCACGAAGTCGATCAACTATCGCATTCTCCACATTTTGCCAAACAAATATCTGCCGGGCGAATTATTTCACGGTGCTCGAAATTCAAGCTAAAAACATTTTGGGTTGAAACGGAAAAAAATATTATTTCTCATTGTGGATTGAAACGTTGTAGTTTTTCGGGTTGAATAATAAATAATCTGCACCAATATATATAATAAATAAATATAAATATTCACGGACACTTAACACAACGCCTTCTAGTCCCAAACTAAGCAAAGCTTGTACGATGGAAACTAGATGGCTTTGTAACATTGATAGCTCTCAAAGTTAGATAAGTTTGCATCAAGTTGACAAGTAGTTTTTATATAGTATTCGGTACATAGGTATTTTATAAATAAACCTAGTAAACGTAACACTTTTTTACCTTTTCCGAACATTTTTATTATGTACCTACGTATCACATACACAATGTACACGTCAAGATTCGAGACTAAACAAAACTGACATATTGGCGCGCTAATACATTAAACGATCCGATTTTATTGAAACCTGACAACAGCTTTTTATACACTGCGAGCAATAAAAAAGTTCTACAAAAAATTCCGCACCATTCCGTACGATCGTTTCATTTGGACGATCCCAGATTAGGGCACAGAATAAATAATAGTATGACATGTAGGATGTCTCACTCAAAGGTTATTGATACAAAAAAGTTGTTTAACACTAGAGAGCAGCGAGGTGGCAAGATTAAAATAATAGTACATGTAAGTTAGATGTTAATTAAAATTCTATGCAAATTTAAAAAAAAACAAAATCTCTTCAATTCATAATCTGAATAGATTTTATCAAATTAATACTTTAGTTTTTATCTTCAATACTAGCTTCTTAGGCTTACTCTATTCGTCAGAATAGTGCCTCAGATATCGACTCTGAGTTTAATTGTATTCAAATTCAAATTGTTTATACCTTCGTGTGGCACAGGTGCAAGTTTTACTCTATTACGTTTAGTAATATGTATTCCCTTCTGTGTCGGAGGCCTGTTTGGGGAAATTCCGATTTCCGTCAATTCTGAAAGGTCCAATGGAATCAGTTGGTCGGTCCGTCGAAACAGAATCACTTTTATGTCGCTTTCGGTTCCGGGTCGCTAATATCTGGGAAGCCAGAGGTTTGGCGACGGGAAACAAAGGGATTCTTCCGCGAATAAATGAATTGTAATGAATTATTTAAATAGGTGGAAAATTACAGTTTTCCTGAATAAGTTCCGTGAGAACTGCGAAATTAGAATCGAGACAAGTCTTTAAGTATTTGTTTTTTCAATAGACTAAAGGAGGTTTGCTTTGTGTTTAGGACGGGCCTCATATATAGATAGCAATAAATTTTTCGTAGCTTTATATTAAAGGTACACAATTTTAAAAACAGTATTTAAAGTTATACAAGACACTAAATTATAACGATAAATCTCTAGACAAATCCAAGTCAGCTACAAAAGTACTAAATAACATTGTACCGGAATTAGATCTTTAAAACGAAACTTTTTCGCAAACAAGGAAAAGCCGCAAGGCAGGATGTTTATAACAGAAGTTTGTCTTATTTGTTTGCGGATCCCCAAATTGGATAACTAATAAAACTGGGATAAAAGTTATAAAGCAACCGACACTCTGATTATTTAATCAGATTTAATTACAGTTTCAGACATTTATATCTCAAAAAAGAACACAATTCACTTATTTATGAGAAATACAAATGTTATGTTAAGTAATAAAGGTTAGAAATTCGTAAGTAGGTTAGGTACGAATGTCAGAAGGACATAAGTAATGCTGGCTTTTAAGTACTATAATAAGCACAAAAAGGAAAACAATATAATTCAGTATTTTGCAGTACCCATGTACGTACATTATTGTACATACCTATTTTAAATAAGTTTATCATCGTAAAATAAATCAAAAAACTACGTACAACCCATACTATGGGTATTTTATTTTGCATTTATGAATCAAATATCTGAATCGAATATTATCTAAGTATATTTTTAGAACTTGGAACACCTACCTAGTATCTTACCGTCTCTCTGGAAGTGTCATATCATTTTTATCATCGAGTAAGTATTTTTATTTTTAAGTTATTCGTTACTTACACAAAATTCGTCATAAGTAGTCTTCGAACTTCGGTACCGTAGAAAAGTAGGTACCTACCTACATTATCTTCGAACACAAAACAGCCCGAACCTTTCACAAAACTTTCCTCATACCTAACATAAAGTGGGATGTGTCAGTCATGTAAAATTCACCATTGTAGCCCCCGACTTTGTGTTGGCACATTGTCAAAATGTCTGAACAATTACACTGTCAATAGGGATTAAACGTTGGCATGAGCTACTCGCGCTCTGTCGAGAGTAGGCCTGTCTTTTTATCGCGTGAGTAGACACCGGTTTTATAAACGTTTGTGGGCATATAGGCTGATCAAATACGATGAGAAAGACCTATTTACAGAGATTTTGAAGAAACCTTTTTATTCAGTTAAAAACTGTATAAAATCGTTACTAGACGCAAAGAGAATGCACTTACAGGTCTCGTCATGGTTTAGTAGCGTTCGGCAAAGTGGACGGGTGCTAGAGGGGTGCTTGGCACAGCTAAAAGTATGTAAAAAAAAGCTCAGCGTTATTAAACCTTGTACCTAGAACATAATACTAATTTTATTTTGAATCAATACATGACATACCACGACTCTTTCCAAAGCCATGACACGTATCGCTGTGTTTATATCTGGGAGTAAAGATTGATACCAATATGTCAAGTGGAGATCATCAAGTTTCGGTTTGAAGTGCCGGTGAAATTCTAAAAGACTTAATTCTACTTTGTCAGAGAGACTCAATAAAAAGCCGCAGCACGTCTCGTGTACGTGACTTACGAGGCATTTTAGATGTTTGCAGAGGTTCAATAGTTAACCATACCAGTCCATACCACTCAAATCAATTGAAAATACCTACTTAATGCAAATAGAATTGTATGTACGAGAAACTACCTGAATAATACTTCTCAGTAATTTATAGGATGTGAATAATGAATGCTGAGGCAAAGCTCGAAAGCTCTCCGCGGGAATAAAGGAATGTTTGTAAACTTGGTTCTTGATTGTTGGCGCCAACACGCCTCTGTGCACTTTAGTTTAATGAACTTGTGAAAGATATTTGTATTATCTACTTTTGTTGCAAAAAACTGACAGATATTGTTTGAGCTTGATGTTATTAGTAGCGTGACTTGAAATAACTTTGCTTTTCTGATATTTGTCGCGGATCAAAAACTGATGCTAAGCTTTAGATAGAAAAAAAGAAACCAAGAGATAGAACAGCATTTCAATCAGTAAAAGCTGTGGATTTCATTCGATTCGACTCCACGTTCGCATAACAAAAGGTGGGCGCGATCGCTTTGAACTTCATCGAAACATCGCTTAGCATAGCATTCAGCCGTGGAGCATCAAGTACCGAAACTCTTCCTTTTCCCCGCTTCGATTCAGCCCTTCGCAGTTTTATACATTGTTTTATGGAATCGCGGAAGTTGCGCGGAAACAATGGGGCTTGGAATAAAATCTCTGTAAAAACGGTCCGGAGAGTAAAATGGTGTGAAACAATGACGACGCTTTGCGGATTAATGTCAATCTGATGCGTTTGATGTGTGCTTTGTTCTTGGACTGACGTATTATATGGATATGAATCATTAAACAACAGTTTAAGGTGACTCGATTGTTGTTGTTTTCAAGGAAAAACTCCTTTTATGGTTGTGATCAGGTCCATGAGCTGAAATAATCAAACAAAACCAAGTGATATTAGTATGGCAAAGATATTTAATAAAGTCACACAAAGATTTCTTTAAAATGTTATTAAACTAGATGTAATCCTAATTCAGTTCGAAACAAACTTAGAAAAATAGTACCTTTGCAGAAAGTGTTAAGTATTCTTTTGCTTTGACAAGATTATCAACCCCACTGTACACAAACAGTAAACTGCAACCACAGGCGCGTGGCTCGTGTTATGAATTAGTTGGATAATTGACGTACGGTCAGTAGATATCGGCTAAACTGTACTGCTAAATGCATAGCGCTGGCCTGATAGAACCGCGAATACAAAATTTCTAGAAGTGGCAGTGGCATTTTAGTTTGTGGATGAATGCGTGTTTTGTACAGGACACGTCCGTCAGTATAATAACCTCGAGATGTTCTATATTATTTATCTAAATCATCAATATATATAAAACTCTTTTGAAGCTGACTGAGAATCAACGCACAGCCTAAACTATTACGCATAGTTTTCTAATACAAGAAAATCCGCAGACAATGCTATTATAACGATATTCTTATGAGATGTCTTACATAAGTTGTCTTGAACATATCACTTCCAACTACTACTATTTCCGCGTAAAAACCAGTTTATTAGCAGACTAAACAAACCTGTATAATTCCAAACAGAAACCCTAATTGGTGTCAGTGAGGGTTCCGTAATAACTACTAACTAATCCGTGGTGTGAGGGTACAGGCATTGACTTCCTAATCAAGACCCGACAATTATGACGATCGTTTTATTGTGGAGATGCAGCGGCAAGAATGAAGAACGGATGGTATAAAAAGCTCGGGGGTTGCCAACTTTATACCTTTACGCTTTAGTCTTTTAACCTTTTGGGTGCTTCTAATTCCTTAAATAACTTATCTTGAAGTAACATCTTGCTCTGTAGTTTTGTAACAGTACCGGGTTAGTCTTATAATCCCCTTTGAGCTGTCCCCTCAGGAGTTTTTTTTACCTTGGTTTGTAATTTTGTAACTATTTTATTAGTTTTTAGTGTATTAGTTACAAAAGGTATAAGAAAATATTTCAAAGTTCAAAAGGTCAGTCAGTAACCAGTACTAGCTCATTACCACCGCTATCTTATGGCAGTCACAGCTTTTAGAGAAACATGACAGAAGTTCCGGTCATGCTTATGACTCGATTATTTGAAATCGTGTTCAGCATTAAGAATCCAATGCCCAAGTAATTGCTATAATTTGATATAATTTTTTTCTCTAACCCTTTAGTAGTTTACCCTGGAAAACTATTAATTTTTTATTTTATTCTAGGTATATAAACAAAAAGAACTTGCAACTGTCAAATCTACTTATATTATACCTACTTGTTAGTATCAAACGTAACTCAATGTATAAGAAAATTATAGGTACAAATGAATGTTAGTTTGCCGGTATCGCTTCAAAAATAATAATTCCTCACGATGATTCTCTTTGTCACATAGAAATTCAAGAACAAAGAACCCGACGTTATGATCGGAAAGCGGGGTCGCTACCACTACACCAAGTGCTTCACCACAAAATAGGCGTAATAAAACAGAACTGCCCTAACCCCGGGTTCATTATTTTAATGTTATCACAACAAATTGAACTGCAAACACTAGACCGCACGGATCTGTACAATAACAGCATAGTGCTAGAGATTAGTTTTCCATTAGCGCAACCAATTGCGGGTTTGCGGCTGGATGGATCATTGAAATCATAACCCTTCATTTGTTTAGCTGTACCTACGTTATAATATCCCGCAAACTCTGAGGATAGACACACGGGCAGAAATGAACAAGGTGCATTTTGAGGGTTAAATAAAAGCTGCGCTAATTTAAATACTAGCATCTGAGCGCGAGCTATTTCAAAATGCTGTTATAATATTGTTGAAATAGGGTTCGAAACGCGACGCGCTACGCCTTGGGAAATTCAACGTTAAAAATTTTTGACACTCAATGAAAGGACAGTTAGCTTACAGAGTTTTTTAGTTTTTCAGCAGCGACGATAGGCTTGCAAACTATCACGTATGGAATAAAAACACCTGTGAAATCGCATCGAGTTCAGTGCAACGTTTACCTGCCTTTTAGTTTTTTAGTATTCTAGCAACGGCTAATATGCTTGTGAACCTATCACGAACGCATTTTAAAAATGCCGGACTTGCCTCTGAGATAGTGAGAAACAAGACATTTTGTGATGTTGATGATGATTTCTATTTAATAAGAGAGTCCGCGAAGAGTCGCGGCTTTTGGTCCTAGTGTGGGGAACAGAGTCACTAAACGGTACTACTTACTTGTTACCATTATATCTAAACCTTAATGTGCTTGAAATTGTACCAGCAATAGTTTTTCGCAAATCATTTTTTTTTACAATTTTTAGTTACTTACTTTTTACATGACGGGGAATACAGCTCTTTCCTTCATTTTATTTAGCGCGCTCATCGAAGGCTAACTCTTTGTCCAGTTTTGTGTAAAAGCTGCAATCTCTAAAACGTTACTCGCATTCACGTGAACTTGTTAATTAAAACTTCCTCTTAACTAATTGTATATTAAGTTAATCGTGTAATGTCGGGTAACAAGCGTTTCAGCGGATAATTGCCTTGCATGGGGTTAAGGCACAGTTTAATATAGAACAGCTATTCTTATTTAAACTAATAAGGTATTCGGAAATGAATACTCAAGTATAAATTCCAAGGCGACAGGCGTCATGGCTCAATCGGTAGTAGCTCTGCCTTCCGTGCTGTGGGTCGTGGGTTCGATCCCCACCGAGAACAAACATTTGTGTGTTGTAAACACAGATGTTTGTTCTGTGTCTGGGTGTTTCTATATATTATAAGTATGTATTTACCAAAAAAAATGTATGTGTGTATTCTATCAGCCATCTAGTTTCCATCGTACAAGCTTTGCTTAGTTTGGGACTAGAAGGCGTTGTGTTAAGTGTCCGTGAATATTTATTTAAAAAAAAAAAAAGGGCCTTAGCCAAGTTGTAATTTGACAATAATACCTACTTGATAAATAATAGAAAACGAATTAAAATATATTACGGAAATTACATTTCTGAACCGAAAGTGATGAGATCATTCACATTTTGACTTATTCTACTCTCTGTGGCTGTACAATGTGGCTAGGGGGGTCTTTTTTACGGAGAAGTACCATAAAAAAAAAGAATTAAATGTCTCGATTCCAATTTGAGCGCTGTTTGATAAAAATAAACACGCGCAATATAATGCGAGTGGATTTTTTAGTTTTCTTTTTTATACAAATATATTGTGAACTCACATCGTAAAACATATTAAAAATATGTTTATTTTCTTGATGCATTTTAGATCTATATAAATCTAGATAGTAAGTGTGGTAACCAATTAATTCTGGTGACTGTACCAGTTGTTCTCCCCGCGCTACAGCAAAGGCCACGGTATTGGGCTGTACGTAATTTCGCATCCCTTCCAACGGTTTATTGAAGCGAGATAATATTTGGACTAGATACGTAAATCAGTTTATGTAACCCGCTTTTGATTTTATCTTAGAGTTATTTTATTAATGGGGGTTCGATAACATAATGCTGATGCTATTTCTATTTCAACAACTTTGTTTGATTTATACAACTAAATGATGGAACGACCCGATGGCACTGTCTATAACGATGCACTGAGGACATCCTCAGAGGACGTGCCTTGTGATGCATTGCAGTACGCCCATTATTCTGAGACATGTTTCTTGCGTCCAAGTTACGTTCCTAATTGCAAATGATCCAAATAAAATGTAAATGTCCTAACCTTGTCTTTTTTTACTTGATTTTGGACACTATTTCTTCTCTTAAAGTTTCTAGTTAAAAACTTGTGTTATTCCTATCGAGTCCACCAACTGGCCCACTGGCAGTAAAATTGCCTGTACATTTAGGTCTATTATTCAGCTTCATTTGTCTAATTATGAATTCAACGGTATGTGATAGGTCTGGTTTGACATTTAAATGAATTTTATACCGTCGGGATTCGGTTCATCTACCAAGTAGATATAAGTAAAATCCAAGTAGAATCTAGTGCATTCGTGTATACGTTTAGTTTGAAATGAATGCATGGCATTCTTTAAAAATTATTATCATTCTGGCATTCTTTGCAATTAACTTTTTACTCAGCAGCATTCGTAGACTAACCGCCCGGTAAATGGTTTTTTCAGTAGACAATTATCTGAATGGTAAAGTGAGATTTATGGAGCTACTTGGTGAGTTTTTGTTTAAAAAGCTAATAGTAAGAAAATAAGACGAAAGTCTATATAAATTAAATAAAGTTACCAACTTTGATAGCAGAGTCAGACTCACTTGATCAACTTTGACGATAAGCAAATAACTATTAATCAAACTGACGCAGTTTAAATTACAATTGCAGAGAGATTAGACATATGGTCTATCTTATAAAAAGTTAGAGTAGACATTATGTCTTGTTTACCATACGTAATCAGGACATAATGTCTACACTAACTTTTTATAAGATAGGGGGATAATCTATATCTAATGTTTACATTAGCTAGATTTAATCTCTAAAATTCGATTTAGAAAAAATATCGTAGGCGCTTAGTGGTTATAAAGTATGGATTGAAATGACTCATAATCTCATTTGAATGACAGAGTTGCTGACGATACGGACAAAATTTATTAGGACACAGTATCCTAACGTTTGATTTACACACTGTTTCAATATTTAAATAATTGAGTCTTTACAATATGAACCAAAAGCTTGGCCTCATATGAGACTCATAGTCAAGGAGGACAGTTTTTCATGTCCTCAGAAGCAGAACCAAAAAGGACTCGTACGAGTTAGTGGTAAACTTTACCTAGGAGACCTAAGTAACGATCTTTAGGCCAATCAAATCCAACCAACTGACCGTGCTCTCTGAAAAACAGCCTTGGAGTTTTATTTTACACCAATAGTATCAACATATACAAAAAGCTACATTAAATAGGGCTCCTTACATTCGCAACCCGTCCAATTCAACGTCATAACATGAATGTGAATTGAGAGCCCTTCCCAGTGGGCTTGTATTCATACGCCCCTCTAGCACCAACAAAAGAAGAGAAATTGTCATGAGACGAGCCAGGTACAGTCAAGTGCTAAACAACATTGAGGTCATTTTATTCATAACATCTGCTGAAAAGGTGGTGAGCAAACACTTACTTGTAAACATTGTAAATATTCTATGCTATCCTACTACTATTTATGAAATATGTGAAAGATTAGATGTATGGATATTTGGGTTTCAATCACGATGCAACTGCTGCTCTGATTTGGATGAAACTTGAAATTAATATAGTTCGTAACCTGGATTAACACATAGGCTACTTTTTGTCCCGAAAAATTAACAGGATCAAACGGGACGAAGTTGCCTAATAACAACATCGTTCTTAGATCTTAGGTTTGTTGTATGTTGCATAAGTGAAATATTTTTAGTCAGTTTTGTTGAAATGGGTAAGAAAAAACACGTAATATCTAAATAAATTCGGTAACGTAAATCCTTTATAATCTTCTTATTTACATATTTCATAACATATCTAACTCATTTATATATATTTTATAACTCATTCTATAAAATTAACACCATTCCACTCAAGAAAATTGACACTATTACTTTTTACGATGCTGCGGACGAAAGTTTTTTTATCTAGCGTCTATAAATCATTTACTTTTACTAGCAATTTTCCACCTTTCTTTTAAAGTTGACCAATAAAAAATATTACATAGAGACGCTTATAAATAGAAAAAATAGAGTAAAAAAATATGTGCGCTCGAATGTACAAAAGTGAAAATAAATGGGCTGTCTGCCACTTCCATAATAGAGTCTTGATAAAAGACTCCATGTGTCTGCGTCTTATACTTGACACTTGATTTCTTTATTGAGAGTTCGTCAATCATCCTCAAGTCTTTCATTATCATTAACAGCACGCCTCCTAATTTGGCGATGTATTTTTAGCCGTAATCTGGGAGTTTTTTTAGGTCAAAATGCTTTAACTAAGTAAACGAAGACTGTTTACATGTAAAGACTGTTTGAAGCTATTGCGACCTTTGGGCGCTTGCACACGATACGGATAATGTCAGAGGTTCAAACAAAAATATCGCTGTCAGCGCCGGATGGTGTGAAATCTGTGTGGAAGCTTATAGTACGTACGCACGTACTAAAAATGTATATAAAATTAGCTGTCAGTCGATATTGTGTAGGCGTCGTATTGTCTGCGACAGCAGTGGCAGTATTAAAGCAGCCTTTGCAAACGATAAGATCTAAAATCGGAAATACATAATAAGATCACAGAAAATCTTCACCAAAATAAATGTAAATGTATTTTTATGCTGTTTTTGTAAAGCTTGTCAGTGTTTCATCATCTGGCAACCCTAAGCGGTATATTGCCAGAGTAATTGCGGCAGTTTCCTTAATAATTGTAATCAGGTATAGTAATTAGGTAGACACTTATTTCAGTATCATAATTAGAGGAGTTTAATAGGGGCTCAACAGGTCTGAGCTTGATATAACAACACGGTTTGTTGTACAAACAACGAAACGCTTCATTAAATATTGGTATTTCTATAGACAAATGCCAGCAATACTAATCGGTAAATTGTTGAAATGGTTTCTAACAATCTATTTATTTACTCTGCGTTTGCCTAACTTACCTAATTATGGATTTTATGGCGGGTTTATGTTTAATTTGTTATTTTTAAAGGGACAGTGTAGGCCGTCTAATCTAACCCCTTCATTCATATTCAGCTGTCATTTTAGCGCGGTTTTAAAAAATGCTCTATCATTGTTACTTGCATGAGAAAAAAAAGAGATGATAACAGATTTAGCAATCATATAGCTCAGCTTTAGAAGACCAATAGGAATATACCCTTAAAACTATACGCATAATTAAAGTCAAAGTAGATGATTATTTATTACGTAAAACTTGTACAATACATCTCGTCATCCCGCTAAGTGTTCGACGATGAGTACATTAATTTAGCACAACTTTCGTTCTAAATTAGCTATGGTTACGATTCAATAAAATTACGTAAAACTAGCGCGATAAGCTTTTCGACTGGTTAATTTCGTTCTTAAAAGGCTTGTAACAAGTATAAATGTACGTTTTAAGGTTTTATTATTTGGTATCACGCAACACTGCACGCTGTTTCGCTTCAATAAGCCTTACTATAAGCACTATAAGTAAGCCATTAATGTGTTTACTTCTGAGAATTATAGTAGAACACTGAAGTAGATTTTAAAATGTTGAAAACTTTATGATTTTTTTTAATTTTGCTCTTGGAATTGATGGAACGAGTCAAGCGAGAGCTTTTCGAGTTAAGTTTTTAATCATGCATTGATAATTTATGTGTGGATCGATACCATATCGATATTAATGATACCTACGTTGTATAATCGGCGATTGGTGCAAAGATGGAGCAAAATAAATCTCGAGCTTACCCGCAACTAGATTCTGTTACATACCTACTGCACTGAAGAGTTAGCTGAAAGTATAATTATTATCTATTCTGTGCCGAAAGTATACCAAGCCATTTTGGACAGCGTAAAGATGGTTTTTAAACTAATTAATTCCATAAACAGTAGACAACATTTATTAGTAAATGACATTTTCAAAAAAACAAAAAGTTTCAACTTGCATATATCCTATTTCAAACTAAGATTACTAACATTAAAATTCAAGATAAGAAACTTTTATTTACAACAAGCTCACGATGAAATGTATAATTAAAGCTAATAACAGGTACATATTTTTAGAATTCTAAAAATTAATGGAAATTCCATTGAAATAAGTCGTCGAAAGTTACTAATATCACAGTTACTTAATTGACTGTGGTTTAGCGAAGAGCGTATTTTATCGAAAGCTCAACAGTCGTTGAATGAATGACAGGCATCTGTTTGTGACGCATAAGGAAAACCTAAAGAGGAAAACACGCTATTGAGGTTAAATGGTGAAAAATTAGAGATAATAAAGTACGAGTGCTTTTTGTGATAACAATAATTATGTGTTTCGGATGTGTCCGCATCGACTGTAGTATAATACCAACACAATAAAGTAAATTCGGTGGTTTTTATTGAAAAAAAGTGCATCATTTTGGAAGTACGCCTATTGGTATGGCGTATTATAGGTGTTGTGTAATAATTTGAATGCATGTGGATTTATGTTGACAGACGTCATGGCTCAGTCGGTAGTAGCTCTGCCTTCCGTGCTGTGGGTCGTGGGTTCGATCCCCACCGAGAACAAACATTTGTGTGTTATAAACATAGATGTTTGTTCTGTGTCTGGGTGTTTCTATGTATTATCAGTATGTATTTACAAAAAAATAATGTATGTATGTATTCTATCAGCCATCTAGTTTCCATCGTACAAGCTTTGCTTAGTTTGGGACTAGAAGGCGTTGTGTTAAGTGTCCGTGAATATTTATATTTATTTATTTATGTAAGTGGTTACTTCATCATCATCATCATCATCTCAGCCGGGTATCAACCACTGGGTATAGGCCTCCTTCATGTTATGCCATCCTCCGTTGTCTTGTGTGTTTCCTGTAGGTACTTACTAGTGTAGATAGGTAAGTATAAGTTACGTCATCTATAGGTACATATAGTGTAAGTAGGTAGGTATACATAATTATACATACTAGGTTAAAGGTTATTTTATTTTATTAGTACTCGATGCACAACTAGATGGCGCTGCTAAAATTGTACGCTTTGTAGAAAGCGCTAGCGTTGCGTTTTGTGCAACGGGCCGCTATGAGAGGAATAGTTTGAATAAATAGACTCACTACATTATATATCAGTATTTTATATACACTCCCCCCTCTCGAGACCTACCTATTAGTCCAACCATATACACTAGGTATAATGATATTTAGTTTCTGTGTCTGCCAAGCGACTAAGCGCTAATTTATTGGTCTTTTGTTTGTATTTATATTCATGGCCCTGCCGCAAATAGCAAAATGCTCTAGGCAATTTCGTTCATACTTCAACGGTGATATTTTCTACTAATTGTGAGAAACACTTAAAATACAATTAGATACTAAGCGGCGAGATGAGTCGTCTTTGTCTTGTTAATCTAATAGATGAGACAAGTGTCAGAGAGCTTAACGTTGAAAGGTTAATTTTATACCAAAAGATCAGAAATATTCTTATAAGAGAACTGCCTCTAGTCACGTTCTACATCGCTTGTTAAATTTCACCAAAATATTTTTACTAAAAATGACTGGTTATGAATCTAATGGTGTAAGTTTTGTGCGATGAGCGCTTGCACTATAACCACAGAGCTCTTTGTTATTGTTTGAGGGGAATTTTATTTTTATCGCCCAAGAAACTGAGCGCAGCGGAGAGTTGACATTGTTTTAAGTAGAAAAGGTTAGTTTCTGGAACGAAGCTACTGAAAGAGATTCTGCGAGCTTATTTCAGATAGTACTTGTTTAACTCAACCTATTCATCGTTTTCACGGAACTCTTTGAAGTTTGGTTGCTTTTATGCAGAGATAATATTTTTATTTCTGTAGGTACTTCGTTTGATAGCATTTTTGCCGTATTTTTTTCAATAATATGTCTGCGTTAAAATACCCACTGGTCCATCTCTAGTTGGCAAATCAGATACCTACCCAAGTACCCACCAGAGAACTAAAAAGTTATTTTAAATATTATGTAAGGTAAAAAAAGAGTTTTGCACATTGACAGTTTCGTACAGTGTATAATATTGTGTTGTCTGTATATATAAAACTATAAGTGTATATGTTCACCTTAAACGAAGGAATTATATTGAAAAACCGGTTTATACCACTTCTCGTTTCCCAACATTTAAGCAACCCTCTCAACCAGATTAGTTTCAGCGTTCAGTCAACAGCCAAATCAACATTCTTTGAAATCCCAGTTCGAGTATGCGTAGTTACGCGGGCCGTATCGATCGGCCCGCGACCTATCGTCCTAACATCCGGCCACAGAGTAAAGAATACTTGGACATCCCTGAAATCGACATAGTGGCCCAATCTGTGATCCGCACGCAGACGATTTTGAAACCAAAACTCAGCGAGTTACACATCATATTCAAAATGACAAAATTATGCCAGAGGATGACTCTCCTTTGAACCAAATTGAATCTAAAAGCTGTTACTGAAAGCTCATTTTATGTTGGAAACAGATGGGAGAGCCTAGGGATGGGATCCTTCACAGGTTCACTTTTACGCCACTTGGACGTCAATTACACTAACCCTGATAGGAGTGGAGTGCTGACGCGACGTTAATGCACAACCCACTGAGTGATAACGATGGCTCGTTGACATTTTGAGCTGATTTTCAATATCTTTGTAAACAAACGTTTGACTTACTTAATAATTCTTTGATAATAAATCTAAGGAAAACCACTTATTTATTTTAAAAACTTATTGATGGGATGACCTATAAAATAACTTATTGATGATTTAAACCTCATATCATATAATACTATACCAGGTTTAAACTAACAAAAATGAGGTAGTGTAAGTTTCGCCGGAAACAAAGGAACATAAAAAAAAATTATGAAACGAATTGAGTCAGCCTTTTGAAAATAAACATGTAAAACATTAGGGTCGTTTTTGTGTTCACACATGCCGGTTATCTTATCTTTTTGTATCCGTATAATAGCGGCACGTGGCCAGGTAGGAAGAAATGCCTTTGACTGTGGTCCTTTTTTTGTCCCCTTCAACGGTCAAGCACAAGTCCGTTGGATACGATGAATGTGATTGGATATAATTACTAACCATCGTGTTTTGTTACGCGTCTTGTGTTATGAAATATGTGTGGTGTGAAATGAGCACCGGTGGTCTACTGGTATAGCAACTGTGCCTTCCGATCCGACCCTAAGGTCGTGGGTTCAAATCCGGTCATCCACTAATGTGTTTTATCACAGAGTTATTTTCAGATAATATGTATGACGCATTTTTACACACATAGCTTAATTAGTTACAACATTAACTTTAGCAAGCGCATGTTATCAAAGCAATGTTGCCAACAATTTATATGTTGCCTGAACCGCTTTTATCGATAAATGATTGTTTTTGTTTGTTTCCGATGTTTCACTCAATGCAAATAAAAATGTGTTGGCCCGCGAATACTTACACTGTATTATTCATGATGTAATATTCAATAGGTTGCGTCCATTGGCGAAGGCATGTTTTTTAGGATGTAATTGTAATGATTTTGTCTTCGGTTTTAAAGATTTTGTAATAAGAATCATTCATCAATGAAAGGGCTTATAAAAAGCTAAGCGTAACATAACCTTAACATCTGCCGTGAGGCAAGCTGAAGGCAAATAACACAACAAAAAGGTTTTTTTGCTTTATTTGTAAAATGCAGCAAGAATTGATAGCTTTTTAAAACGAGTTGCAGCCGTTTCCTGTTATTTTTATTTGTTAATTGAACATTATTTCATTGTTTCAGAATGTGACGCCGGCATCAATCCATCAATGACGGTAATAACATCGAACTGAGTTAGACAATGAGGTCACAGGCTTCAAAAACTTCGCCAAATAAAGGGGCACTAAATAAAACACAATTAAAAACCAAACAAGTCAAAAAGAAAGCTGTGGCCAAGAAGGTAAAGAAAGTAATTCGTAAACCATTGATAAAAGGGAATAAGAAAAATACGAAGAGTGAAGAAGATGCCGCAGTCGAAGATAAAAATGAAACTCACTTGGAAACCAGGGCTTCAACATCTAAATCCAATCTCCCACAAAGTTCATCTTCAACAAAGAAAGCTAGAAAAGATCATAAAGAAAAAAAAGTCCCGATTAAAGTTACACCAGACGCATCAGTAAAAAAAACCATGACTAAATTACCAATCAAAAAGAAGCCTGCTAAAAAACCACAGTCTTCTGCAAAAACAAGTGATGAATCAAAGTACAAACTAAATAAAGATGAACCTAAAAAGAAAACGACTGTAGTTTCAAAACCGATCGTCAAAAAAGGTAAATTTTGTAATAATGATAAGATGGAAAATATTGTACAGTCAAAAGAAAGTAAAGTTGATGATAAAGCACCTAAAGATAGCCCCATTAAAGAAGACATTGATAGCAAGCCTGTCGAAAAAACAGAAGAACCCAATCAGACAGAAGATAGTAAAAATGTTAAGAAAATTGAAGAAAAGGTCGAAACAAAAGGAACTGCATTGACGCCGACTCGAAGCAGTGTGCCTGATAAAGTTTCAGCAAAAAATCCCCCAGAAACACCAAAACAAGAAGTTGAAAGACCTCCCAAATTCTTTACATCCAGTAGATCTCCTAGAATGGTGGATATAGATGTCAAATGTTGTAAAAATTCAAAAGGAAATCTTAGCGTTTCGGAAAGGTTTGTGTCGTTAAAATGTGAAATCAAATCAAATGAAGATAAAAAAGTACAAAATACTCTGGTATCTCAAGGCCCCGAAATCGATGTTTATACATTTACTGAAAAAGTTGATTCTCCAAAGAGCATTCTGGCGGATATTCGAAATCCAATAAATCACAATATTGGTCGCGTCAGGCCTATAGCTAGAGTCAAAGGAACAGTTATGGACAAAAAAACAGAATCGGAGAGGAAAAAGTTTTCTCCTCATCGCCCTATAGAAGAAGTAGTAAAACAGCTAAAAGCAAAGAAAAGCGAAGAAGTGAGTGGTAATCGAGACAAAACTTCTAGCAATCTCAATTTAAATTTAAATAGCACAAAAGACGATGAAGCGCCAAAGCCAATAGTTAGTAAGTCTTATAAAATGGTGGCACGAAAGTCAAGCGTAACGGGAATACCGTTTAGTCCAATAAAATTTTTAGATCAAGAAGATTCGCCTAGCAGTGGTGAAAAGCTTACGACTAAATCTAATTCACCTACTAAAAAGACTCCAGCTAAAGCGAAAAAGAAAAAGAAAAGTTCCTCGTCAGATGACGAGTTCGAATCTTCAAAATTTTCTCTCAACACAAAATCTTTCCAATATTCGTCGTCTGAAGAATACGATAATAATGAATCAAACGATGAATCTAAAGAGTCTTCCTCGTCAGATACTTCCGTAGTCAAAAAACCTAAAAATAAGCGATACAAAAAAATTACAGATAGTGCAAAGAAAACAAAATCATCTGAGCTTAAGGAACTTTCAAAAGATTCGCTAGTCGATCTTAAGGATGATTTACTAGGAAATAGAAAGAAAGAGAAACGTTCACATAATCGGCCTCTTCATAAGTATTGGAAAGGCCCAAAAAAGCAAAGAATGGCTCTGCTTAACGCAAAGTTAGTGGTTCAAAATTTGCTTGCAAATGAATTTCAAACTAACATGGACCTAGGGTTGATGAAGACTGTTGCTATGCAACCTATTCCAAGTACTTCAAAACGACCAACTCCTACTAAAAAGAAAGAAACCAAACCAAAAGATTTTGAAAAGCATGAGACTACTTCCGAATCGGAATATGAAAACACGTTGGAAAAGAAAGGAGATAGCTCAGAAAGCTCTGATGATAGTCGCCCGCAAAGAGCTCTACGGGAAGTACGAGGAATTCGCAGTGCGGGTAAATATTGGGACCCTAAATCTTGCTCCTCTTCTAGTGAAGACAGTGAAATGGAAACTCAGAAGAAAGTTACTCCCGAAAAAAAGAAAATCCAAAAATCATCTATAGTAAAATCTGATTCGGATAAACCACCAGCAAAAATTAAAAAAACAGCTCCAGCGAAGAAAAAGCGAAACAGAAATGAAGTTAACATGGACTTCAAAGATATGGTCGTTCAAAAAAGGATGGCAAGTCTCAACGCCTCCGCAATGATAGAACTCAGTTACGAAAAACGTTCTCCCAAATCAAACAAGGAAGAAACTACTACAGATTCGGGGAGCGATGAATCTTTTCAGAATCCAAAAAACGGGGTTAGTTCCGGCGTCAAGTCGGAATCAAAAAACGAAGAGCCTAAGAAGGAGCCTGAGAGCGATGATCCGGTTGAGACGGATTCGAAGCAAAAAGTTGAAGTGATTGTAAACCAAGACACCGACGTAACTATAACTGGAGTTTACTCGACTCATCATCATCACAAGGAAGGGGGGTACTGCACCGTGTCTGGGATGCAGTATCGCATATCCTCCACAAGCCACACGCAGACGACGGCAACAACAAACTGCGAAAAGGTAATAAATAAACTCCATTATATAAAAACACTATCTTGCTTAAAACTGACTCTTGATTTGTTAATCTGTGAACAATTATTACAAGTTTATTAAGTTGCTATCAGGATTCAAGTGGGCGAATTGATTCGCGCATTTTCCGCACCGTGCCATACCTCCGTAGGTAATAAAGACGTAGTACCCGCTGGCACTTCGACTCATTAATACCCGGTAATGAAGTAAGTTCCATGTAAACACGCCCGGGGACCTCATCCACGCTTTATCCTTCATCGCTTCACCTCTCGTAAGATAGCAAAGAAAAGTGAACCTTTTTGTTGAGGACAAACGGGGAGTTTTGGAATACAAAGCTTGTTATCAATCGGGGCGTGAACAGTTTACGCGTGAAAGGAGTAACGTGGTGTTACCCTCGACGCAGATTATACTGTTTGATGGCATTAATGTTAATTTATCTCCTCTGAGGCTCCAAATTAATTAAACATGAAATTTACTTTTTAAAGCCAACATTACAAATTATGTTAACTAAAACAATGTGGAAACATTTTAATATAAATATTTTGTTACACAATAAAGCACAAGAATTCCCTTTCAATTCAACACAAAAACATTTCTGAATTCACTGAATGGTATTTTATTAGATTGACCTTTTCAAACTTTTTCAACAAATGCAGTTTTGTTTTACGTGTTGCAATTCGAACAGCAGTTGTTTTGATTTAATTTATGTTACTTTAGTAGGCGGCAAGTTATAATAGCCATTGAAAACTTACTGCAAAGGATCAAGAACACAATCATGAAGGATTTAGGTTTAGTAAGGGTCACACCAGACCTATGATTTTGGTTTGATTTCGACAAATCCAGATCAACTCTTGGATAGGACCATAGCTTTTAAAGGGATTTAAAGCTGTAGAGTTTCATTTTTTTATTGAAAATACTTCGAATAAATTTATTGAGCAAACAAAAATAGTGTTAAGGGTACAGAGCTCACAGAAGTGTATCTTTATTGTTTACTGGCTGTCTATCGTGTAACCACAAAGCGGTTTTCACAGCAAATAATCACTTTACGCAACACACTTTCACTGGTTTGTTCGGAAGAGAAAATAGCACTCAATTTTAATGTTCATTAATCAAATGAGTTGGTTTAAGTAAGAGCTTGGAACCCGTTTAAAGTAGCATCTAGTATCTAGTATCTGGTTTGTATCCCAATCCGTCTAAAAGTAACTACAAAACCCTAAATAATTACCGGGAGAAAGAGAAGTTTTTTACCAGGATTTAGACTCGTCCTTTCTTGGTTTATGTCGAAAGAGTTTCTAAAATGATCCTCTAGCCAGGTGGATGTTGATATCAAACCTGTCTAATTTTAATTTTTTTTTTTAAATATCGTGTGTGACTATTACAAAACTGTAGGTGGATGCAGTGTCTGATTCTCAGTCGATATTCGAGATGTCGTAAAACAACCACGAAACTTACTTAGTTTGAGCAAAATGCACAATCTTCGACACTGTAACTGCACGCTTCCAGGTGAATATAAATTTGAATAAATCCACAAAAAGACTACGGCAAACATTGATAGATAAGCCAGTCGCTGTAATGTTATTATTTTTGTATTACCGACACACATTCCTCCCTCCCAGAGGTATTACGGATCGCGGATGTCACTTTTCCGCGCACTCTACCTTTCAGATTGTTCGCATTCTTTTATATTTTTCTCGCCTTGTCTTTTTAACACGGAAAAGTTTAAAAGTATAACTAATAAAACAGCTAGGTATTTGTTATTTACCTTTTGCGTTTACCGGTTTATAACAGCCACTTTATGGTATGGTCTTACTCTTATTAACTTTTGCTCCATCCACCATTATCTTCATACATAATATAATGTAGATCGTATCATCATTGCGATGGTCTCTCCAATCTGACCCATGTTATCTTTTACCCGCACCATGCGTATTTTCAGCCGATCACTACTTTTGTAACCCAAACTCACACTTTTCTATTCTTATTAGTTTATAAATAATTTCAGCTGTGTTGGTTATGACTAGGTGCCTTCCACTAGTATTTATTCGTACTATTTTATCACAGCAGTTGTAATTGCTCATATTTTCTTACTGTTCATATTCAAACAATGTACTGTTTACCAGGAGGGATGCTCACGTGATGATGGAGCTCGCTACACGCCACTCTCAGCTCTGTCATCCATGCAACCACCGCCACCGGAACAAGTGCATACCCATCCACCACATCCAGGTATGACTATTTCAAATGTATTGTAAAGTACAAGCCGCAACGCACTGACCAAGTTGCTAACACATTTCAGTTGCAGTGGACTTGGGCTGCTTGTGCAAACTGGGTCGGTAAATTAATCGTTGTGATATACCTACTTATATACGCAATTAAATATCTACAGAGACTTTCTGGTCAGACCAGAAAGTCTGCAGTCAGCGAGGGGTCGCGGGTAGTACTGTTAGAATCAATCACTGCGACTACTATCATCTGACGTTTGGTCGCGGTGAAATCGCAACAGATATTTATGTGCTGACCTGGTGGTCAAGTGAGTGTTAATACGCTCGTAAAACAACAAGAACTATCTTAAAGAAAATCATAACACTAGTGCACCTTGTCGGTACGATTTCGTGTCCATCCATACGCCTCAGACTCCCATTGTTCAGTGGTCCAACTTGCCTTGCTTAGGTTTGGACAGTGACCAAACAAAAAGGTAGGTTTTCTCTTGAAAAAATTGACTCCAAAAACACATTTATATTAATACCCAGTCGTAGTTCGAAAGGCTATATAGAACCTTCATAATTCCTTCTAGTGCTTGCTCCAGTAACTTACTAACCCATAACTGAAACAGGACCATACCTAACCCCAAAGCCGTACCTAGTTGTAAACAAACCCAACTATGCATGCGGTAGTAGGATACAAAGCTCACTAGAGCGTTCCGTCACCGAAAATACCGCAGTATTTCATGCAGGGAACAGCAGACCGGTCCTAATACGATCATGGTTTGGTACGGGGCAGTGAAATTACTACTTTGAATTAATTTCACTTACTTTTTACGCTTTGTTTTTTTTATGAGCTAAGCTTTTGGCTGCCAGCATACCTGATGGTAAGTGTAGCTGCAGCCTAAGTTGGAGTATGCTTAGCCATAATCCACCTATTCACTTTTTTCTTGAAAACTCCTAGGTACTGATGATGGCAGAGAGTTCCACTCCTTGGCAGTTTGCATTATTAAGGTAGCAAAGCGCTTTTTGCGCTTTGTGTCAATCTATGACATGTTTATCATGAGAGTCATAATGAATATGCTCGGCATGCCAGCTGCCCGTTTGTGGCGTTTAGACGTTTTAGTAGTTTAATGGTATTGGCACTTACGAATGTAGAGGCCACAGTAGAAGCATCAACCTGCCAAAAGCCACCACTCACATCTGTTGCGGAAAACCCTTCAGAATAAAATACTTACTAACATAATAGTATCACATAAATCAGATTTGTATCCTCATAACAACCTCTCGTTAGTGTGTTTGTACACTGCCCGACACCTACGCGTAAACGACACCGATATGTTAGTGGCTCGTATAAAAATCTGGCTTCCAAGTGCCGCCTTTTTTTTTCTTTTTTTTTTGGGACTGACTAAAATGCTTTTGTAATCGTCTGACGATTGCTGACAGCGTTACCGGACTACATTTGCCGCCGATACGGTGTGAAAGCGTCTAGTAGCTAGTACTAAACGAATTAGTCTCGATTCTATTTATACAGCACTAAAAATGTTGCCGTCCTTTTCTCATAAACTGAAACGACAGACTGCTACTATTTAGCACTGTCAAATTAGGTTAGTTTAGAAAAAAATCAACAACAAAATCAACACCAATTGCTCTCGAACGATATCGTGTAGATGTCGTGTCGTTGGCAAAGTGCAAACGGCCTTATGTAATCAAATACTTTCCCCAAACAAGGTAATCGATCTACAAAAGATGTGATGTGTTCTCAGCGTTTCCGGTTCTCATACCTCCATTATTAGTTTGATTTATTTGCGTCTAATACAGGGTAGCTCGTGCGTTTGATTTATGATATTTTTTTCGTTTATTTCCTAAATATTCTGTTAGCGGCCTATTACTTTTAGTAAAGTATATTTTAATTTATTTTCACATCTGGGATGTTTTGACGTCTCAGAGTGATGGGTGGGTGCAGTACATTGTCTAAATACAAAAATAATAATAATAATCACAGAGCACTAAATAAAAAAGTTTATATAAATAAGCACTTATTACTTAAACTTTTTGATATGGTCGAGAGCCTTCAGCACTCACCAGTAGTCCGGTAACGCTGTCAGAAATCGCCAGAGGATTACACCAGCATTTTAGTCCGTTCGAAAGAAAAAGAAGCATTTATTACAAAAAGTTATCTCAAAAATATCCCAGTGAAATTCGACGCCTATTACAAAGTCAATAACTCTGCAAAAAGGATCTCATTGCACAAAGTTTCGATGAATTCCATCGAGACTATATCCGCCTCATATTGCCTCATATCGTTTATAGGTCAATGTTCCACCGGCCTCGTAAATACCTACATACTTTTTATCGCGGACATTATACAAGCCAATTGAATAACCGTGAATGAATTTTTATCATGACACAGATGAAGCTAAAAATAAAATGTAGAGTAATTTTTGCGTATGGACAGCTTCGCCTTGACGCCATGATATTTTAGCTACGTTTTTTAATGAACTTAATATGTTTTAATTAACATTAGGAGGAAGTATGAAATGAATGAATAGGTAGGTAAAAATTCTAACTAAAATTAAAATAAAATTATAAATTAAAGTAAAATTTCTATCAAAATGCTGTAACATAACGTATAGATTTAACATCGATGCGCTGCAACAACTATTTTTACCGTAAATTACGGTCTATTGGTTTATATTTGTTTATTGTTTGCCGGCCCTTGTCAAACAATCAAATAAACTCGAATAATGTTGTGTGAAATGTCCATGAATATAATATTATTATTTATTTTACTAAAGAGAATTATTTTAGTCTTTATTAATTTCATAATAGTAAAATTGTGGATGAAAATAAAAACAATAATGGATACTTTGCTGTCATAATTAATTTCAACGCTCTGTTTTCCATTTTATTGACTTGTTCACAAAAACAGGCCGCTCTCGCTTTTATTTGTTTTGTACATTATAGCTTTGACGAGACACATTTTTATTTGTTTCCACCCGTCTGTTTTTATAACAAAGTGTGTTAAACATTGTCGTTTTTTTGCGAATGACATTGATGTCCAGATATTTCCCACAAAATTAACTTTTATGTTCTTGCAGTCTGTGATTCTAAAGTTGACCAAGTTTATAAGCGATATCAAAGTTAAGCGCCGACTAACGTAACACAACTAGTTTGGCATTGAGCCAAGTGTGCAGATGTCAATGCTGATCTTGGCCCCTCGAGTCTCTTCCGTAGAATATTATAACATTTATTAACATAATCTCTGGTGTTACCCGTGTTTTGCAGTAAATGTGCCATGTTTCTAGACGCGGTCTCTACAATTATGCATCTTAATTCCATTGTCGGTGGTTCTTTCCCGGGAATACTAAACACGTTTTTATTTAATGAGCGTTGGCTTTTCGCTGGTATATCAAATTGCAAGGTAAATTGAATGTTTGTGTGAGGTAAACAGAACAGTTAGTATTGTTGCTAGAATTACTAAGCTCATTGGTCTGATATTTGCGTGTAGGTACCTAAGTAAAGTGCCCTCAAATATCAATCAATACTTATGTTTTATGAATGGAGATTTTATTTGCTATAGAATATATCGCCCTTAGTAGTAATATTATTACCGGTCATAAAAATACCAGCAATTACGTTACCCAGCCTTTTGCACAATGCATATTTCCCAGTGTTAGTTGTGTGATTTTATTACTAGGTTACCTATATTTAACTAGCCGTCTCCCGCGGCGTTGCTCGCGTTAGAGTGTGACTTTTCAAAATTCCTTTCTTAGTGCACCCCTACACTATATAAGGATACTACCCTCCAAATTTCATACCTCTAGGACTTATAGTTTAGGCTGTGCGTTGATTCTCTGTCAGCTTCAAAAGAGTTTTATATATATGTATTGATGTATTGATAAAATAAACAACAAAGCTTATAAACATAAAACTTTGAAAGCAAAGCCAAGATATTCCTGATTACTGAAGTTCCAAGTTGAAAGTTTTCCCCCAGTAGGTACCCGGTAAGAGGTGAACAGTATTTTACACTATTATCGTGAGGTGTTAAAACTTTACTTGTACCTAGTTGGATAGTCTTTAAAGAAATTATGAAGAACGAGGCAATTCTACTTCTGATCACTTATGCAAAATGAGTTTTCTGAGACGCACCGATCTAAAGTTTAATAAATGGATTGGAGTCTTATTTTTATTGTTTATTTAAATCTTATCAAGATAAAAGCTTTAAGGTATTTGAACAAAGAATATAAGTAAACATATCTAGTGCTCTTAAAAAACTTAATCCAACAACAAATATTCAGTCTAGTGTGTGTCTTCAATAGAGTGGTTTCATTAATGGCTAGAAACCCAAATAATAGGTTTATATATTTTTTTAAATCTCTGTAAGTATTACTTAGATTATTCCTTGGTAAGCTTTTGAAAGTAAACTCAAGAAACGGACCTAATTCATCTCATTCAATCCAAATTATACATAATAAATAATAATAATAACAACACGGCTTTTTAAATTATACATACTCATACTGTATCTCCATACTCATTAGATTTCAAACATCAGTTAAGTAAACTCAATCAAAAGACCTAAAACCTCGTTCACTCTAAATTACATTTCCATAATATAGATGAAAGTTGCAGAGTTCAGTCCTGTTTGTTATTCTTCAGAAAATGTCCATGGCACGGGCCCAAGTCTCCCTTCTCTATCGTAATATTAAATAGTGGGCACTATCTAATGGCCAGTCCTCACAGACGAGCCAAAGCGAGCCGTAGCGAACGGAAACATCGAATTGAGTAAGCTTAGCCACCCAGTCACCGTGTTTTGTTTCTTACGATCGAATTTGAAACTGCTTATCAGAGCTGCAGCTGGTGGTACTGCTGGGGGTGTACCACGCGTACCTTCCTAGCTTAGGCTTCGTACATCATTGTTATTTGGTAGCAGTTATGTCTACAGAACAAAACTATCAGACTGAGATAGATTACCTAAATCTACAATAACATGCATGAGCAATTTGAACCAAAAGTTGTTTTTAATCACTGGCTAAATAAATCACGTTTGTTTCCACGTTCGCTAGCGTGTACGAAGCCTAAATAAACCCGGTCAGACACGGTTATCAGCAAAATCGGAGCATTTGATATTCAATTTAATTCTTCGGTGATAGTACGATCTGTTTGAATAAGTGAAATCGACTATCACAACGTTTTGATTGATTCAACTTGTAATCGGTTTTTGTTGTCCAAATTAGGTAATTGACTAGTTATATAATAAATATTTAAACCTACATCTTGTTTGAGTAAACGGTGTCAAGTTGCCTAAGGTGTCGACCTTTAATTATAAAGACGCTTCAGACGCGCAAGGCACATCATTCAACGTTTGGTTATTTATAAGAGTATTTAATTATCATTATCAGCTTGTAGAATTCTAGAGATACAAGTAGACCAGAGGTTTCTAAATAATAAATTTTAATGTAGGCCGTCTACACCGGTTTCCCGCTACATTACTATCGAAGTTCACATTGGAAGGCTTAAAAGGTGTATATATACGTAACTTAAAACAATTACACAACTTTTAATGTGCTTTTAACGTAATATAAGACACTAGCCGTCGTCGCCCGCGGTTTTGCTCGCGTGGTAGCAGCATACGCATTATTTGGTTAAAATCTTTGATCCTAATTTTAGACCCTTTAAGGTGCGACTTTTCAAAATTCCTTTCTTAGTGCACCCCTACACTATATAAGGATACTACTCTCCAAATTTCATACCTCTAGGACTTATGGTTTAGGCTGTGCGTTGATTCTCTGTCAGCTTCAAAAGAGTTTTATATATATTGATATATAATATATATATATATATATAATATTGATGACTAGCCGTCTCCCGCGGCGTTGCTCGCGTTCTAGTGTGACTTTTCAAAATTCCTTTCTTAGTGCACCCCTACACTACATAAGGATACTACCCTCCAAATTTCATACCTCTAGGACTTATAGTTTAGGCTGTGCGTTGATTCTATGTCAGCTTCAAAAGAGTTTTATATATATTGATTGATTGATTGATGATGATTGATGATGATGATGATGATTGATACCTACTAGCTACTCGCCTAGATGCATGCATACTTACTTACCTTTCCAAAAAAATGTCTCTGTCATTTTTGCTTTCTAAATAACCCTCGGCTTGTTAAATTCCGAGATGTTTTTTCGAAACACCGTTTAGCACCCATCTACAAAGTTCAGTCAGACGGTAGAAAGTTTCGTCAGATTGAGGTTGAAATCACAGCCGCCTCGAATTTATTTTAATTTTCATCTCGGAATAATTCCAATTTGCAGGCGGAGCATTTAATTTTCATAGCTTAACAGAATCCCATTTCGGTGGAACCCGATTAGTGTCTAAGCGGCCGTGGCCTATTTGTTATCTTGAGAAAAACCGTCCCTGGTGGACGGGAAAAACAGCGCTTTCAGCACCAGTTTTTCAAATGTCAAATAATTTTTCAAGCGTTTACAGCTTGTTTCATTTGTATGCAAAATACACAAACTGTTTTATGGACAAATCGGTACCTTTATTTTACGTTGTAGAGTTCATATTGAAAAAAAAAAAAAACGTCCTTTCTAGAAATCTAATATCTGGAGGTGTCAGTGAAGTACGGAATGAACTCATTTTAATAGTTACATTACATATCTTTATCAATTTCCATTTTACAAATATCATCCCAGTTCAATTGAGGTCAAGCCATGCCGATACAAATGGCCAATATTGACCTGCCCTTTAAAATTGTGCTAAGGTCTCCTGCCTCTTTAGCATAATGTATTGGTCCTAAATCATTAAGTATCGACTAAATCTACGACTTTTACAAGGCGATCAAATAAGCAAGATTTGAAAATACGCCTATCCGTGCCGCATGTTATAAGGCTGAAGTGTTTGATAAATTCACTGTTTCAGTAAATGAATACCTACCTAATTATGTTTGACAACAATATACTGGGTAGGAATAAGAATAGCCACCTATAAATACTTTTAATAGAACCGAAATTTATCTAAATATTACAGGTGGGTACTTTCGACCACAGTTCCAATTCGGATCCATAGATTGTGACAGAAGTCGTGTCATTATTCAGTACAAAATGACACGAAATTTGTCAAAATCCGGATCCTATTTGGAACTGCGGTGGTCGAAAGTAGCCCTACTGGTGTGTAGGTACTTACCTCAAACTCTCTGGACGCATCACTGCCGAAAAGTCGTGCCAACTCGAAAACAGGACAAATATACCTACATAAAAAAGAGTTCGAGTTGATCATGGAAGTCGAACGTTAATCGCTCCGTGTTCCAGTTTGCTACTCGTTTCTTTTTGTTTTGTTCGCCTCGGAATAAATGTTTGACAACGAGTACTGACCGTAGTCCACCATCGCAGAGACCAGCGTTTTACGTAACCGTCCCTTCATGAGACAGCTTACTAGTAAACCCAAAAAGTTGTTCGGTAGAACTGTACAGACAACCACAGAGTTTATCCATTCGAAAAAAACCTCACTAATGAATATTATACTTATTGGCATAGTCTGTATTGAAAATGTTTTGGTACAACCGTTTATTAGAGGTTCAATAATTAATGCACTCCAGTTAAATACTTTACAGTTCTCCGAATTAATATAATATTGGTAGGTAAACTATTGAGAATTTTGACAAAATCGTAAATAATACTAGGTATTTTGTGATTATTATTTTGTTAGCTGTTATTCAGTTTTAAATTAGGTAAAAGGCTGCTCCTAGACACTGTATAAATGAGCCAGATTAGGTGCAAAGGCCTGATTAAATCATTATTTAGTAAAAAAAAAAACTTGCATCTTTGTGGCATCTAGCTTTTGGACGGTCGCTTACCATGATGGTGCACAACAACTTTACAAATGTGTTTGTAGCGCCTCTTATAAGCTTACACTTCGCTCGCAAGCTTGGCAGTTTACAGCTCTTGTAATGACTTTGAATTTTTTATGTGAACGGTGTGTAATAAGTCTTGCCAACTTATCTACCTACCTACTTATTTAGTCGAGAGGGCTGCCACATCACCACATATAAAGTATGTGTAAAATAGAGCAAGGGGAGCATTCGCAAGGGAATTATAATAATATTTTTTTTAGTGATCGGCCGATTTATTTAATAAAGCAATATTTTTTATGAGACAAAGGGCGGAATACTGAAACGTCACTCAAATTTAATAAAATTGCTCGGCCTCTGTTTGACATTACTCATTTGTAAGAGATGGCAATAATTTAAGCATGAACTTAATATAAGTAGCGTTTGAGTATGCGGCCGAAACTGTTTACAAACGAATGACTTAAGAAAGAAATAAGCATCACTGCGTTTGACGGCTGAAATAGTGGTGGTACTTCCCAAGACAAGATCTTTCTCAAAGAAACGTAGGTCAGAGCTATTCAGATTAGTCTAAAAGCTAGGTATTTATTTTGTGATCTGAGTCAACTGAAGATAGTTTGTGGCACTGTAGAAACTCTTGGCATTTGTGTCGTTATTTTGCGTCACGGGTCAGCAGCTCTTTTGAAATTGACAAACTTGAGGCGCATATACTTGTTCGAGTAACTTGATACCTTTTTGGAAAGGGTCTTGAGTTTGCACGCGATTATGTAACCTTTCGGCCTCATGTGGATAGAATAGCCACAGAAAGTTACGATCACTTGTTTGACTAATTTGTTTTGTCTTGTGAATAAACAAAGTGTGTTCTAATCTAACTTAAAAAGCTGAGGAGTTACGTACATACCCTGTATGACCTTGTTATTAAAAAAAAACCACGAGCTAGACTATTATCATACACCTGCATACTTAGCGTGTTCGTTTTACGTAAACTATATTGTTGTAAGTTCAAAAAACTGATGATTCTCCATACAAAATTATATTAATTACGTGATTTCGCAGTAGGTAAACGTCAAACGTACGCCTCAGTTATCAATTTACGTTTCATGCAATTTACGATCTATCTTAAAAAAAAATTTGTATTATTTTTTTTTTATTTTGTTTTGGCACTGGAGGCTTGTCCTTTTGCCAAGTCTTTTTTGAAAGTTAAAGTAGACTATTCTTTATTGCCATTCCTATGTAATCATGACATAATAACAGCTCTAAATTTTTAATCTATGGTCGGCTTTGGTAGATTGTGATCTAAACAGTAATAATTCGTTACAGTACCCGAGCTCGGAGGACTCAATCGACGTGCCGGATGCTCCAGTGCTTTTTCTGCGCCATCGCCTTCTGCTCATCATGATCCAGGTAAGTTACTATATAGAGTTTGTCCAAGCTATATCTGCAACGGGCAACCCCAAAAAAATGTATACAGCCATAGTATCATATTTACATTGTAATTTTCGTAGACATAATAATATAGGTTGAGAAACCGTTTTCGCCGTAGAGACGGTGTTTCCAACAACATTTTTTCAAATTCTGCCATAATGTTAAGTGCTGCAGGATTAGTGTGGTTAGAATATACTACCATTTACGTTTTACTACGCGTAAAAAAGTTTCGATTTGACAGCTGCTGACGTAATCAATCAAAGTCTATATACCTACCTCTGCTCTAGAGAGTTGACTTATACTATTTAAAATTCACAACTTGACACTGACAAAATTGTCTGTCGAAGTGACGGACACAGGCCATATAGGGTAAAGAAGAAGAAGACTCTACCTTCGTGGTTTTGGAGGTGCGGGTAAGAACCATTGTTGTGTTCTACTCTGTACCGTCAATGTAGTAATTACTCGGTTTCCGTCTCTAGGTGTGGTTTTGGCTAGGTTTATTTAAATACTGTGCCTGAGTGACCACTTAGCAAGTTGTTTAACCTCTCAGCGGTGGGGTTACGGTACCGATTACTCTAATTAAAAGCTTCGGTGGCACGTATATGGTTAGGATTAGCTTCGTTTTACCCTTTACTGTAGAGAGAAACAAAGCAAAATGGTACAACTGTTCACAACAATACTAAAATATAAAGAAGAAAATAAGAAACTACGTAGTAAGTCATGAATAAACTTGTAACCTTTTGTATTTTATAACTATAGTATATGTGCGTCTCTGTTTTGATAGGTTGCTATCGATATTTAAGCAAGGTACCTACCTAAAGCCTTATTTTTCATTCATTTAAGCAGTTAGTTCTTATAATACCCATTTAGTTCGGTGTTGGGTAGGGGCCAATACCGAACCAGCGGTCTCTTAAAATATTATTAGCTTAGTTTCATGAATATTTGCTAATAGTTTTCACCGCTATAAAACATTGTATAGGGACTGTTTGAATAGGATATTTTAGTGGGATCCTAAGTTAAGAGTTTCAATTTATTTGGTTTTGTGGTTAGCACACAAATTCTGGTTTTATGTGACTTAAAGTGCAACTGTAAAGTTGATAACACACTAGGTCCCTATATTCTAATGTTAGATAACATACGTACGTCATTAGTGGTACATATATCGATATTTGACAGCACTAAAAATGATGCCGTCCTTTTCTCATAAACTGAAACGACATAGACGGCTATAATTTTTAAGCTGTCAAATTAGGTTCGTTTAGATAAATGCAACAAGAAAATCGATACCATTGACTTCCAATTATGTAAAATCTTGATCTTAAAAGTTAAAAATCTCTGGTTGGTCAAATTATAATACAAAAGCAATAAAAACCAATTAAACTTCTAATAAACGCTTAAAAAACGCTTATACAACAAATAAACATTCTTATAGCAAATTAGAAGATGTTGGTATCAAATTATAGGCAGTTAATTCAGTTAACGTTAGTTTATAAGCAGTCACGACACGCCGTCGTGTTAGAGCTTTTACCACGACCGGAAAGCTTACTGCAGAATGAATGAAGGAAATTGGCTGCAGTACACTAGGGAGCAAAATTCCGGGTCAACTATAAAAACTTTAATATTTTGAAAACCATGAATGCAGCGAATGCAAGCTAATTAGTATTAGTAATTAGTATTTTTATGTATCATCTGATGTAAAATATGTTTTACCTTTTGTTTGGCAATAAACTTTTTTGTATTAATAATAATAATCATAAATAAATATTCACGGACACTTAACACCACGCCTTCTAGTACCAAACTAAGCAAAGCTTGTACGATGGAAACTAGATGGCTTGTAAAATACATACATACATTTTTTTTGTAAGTATATACTTATAATACATAGAAACACCCAGACACAGAACAAACATCTATGTTTACAACACACAAATGTTTGCATTATTGTATTGTTCTATTAATGTATTGTTATTAATTAAGGAGTGTACCAAACACAGTTCATTTCAAGCTAGCATGCATGGTATCTACGACATTCAAGTTTTTATAGATAATCCGTGATTTTTGCTCTCGACTGTATTATACGACTAATAGAAAATGATAGAGAGGGAGTGTAAAAGGTAGATTTTTCTTTAATTTCATTTCATTTTCATCACTATCAGTGGCTGATATAGATTGAAAATTAAATGAAAAGGCTTACCGACCGTAATCTTCAGATACGGTAGGGTTGGCAGATTACCACTCTAATATCTTAGAAGATGTCAATAGTCATACATCCACTATATTGCGAAGTGATCGCATTTTGCAGCGAGTTTAGTACGAGTAATTCATAGAAAATAAGTCGCAAACCCATTGCTGCTGCTAGAATGTATCTACTACCTATTATATGCAGTTTAGGTTTTTTGGTTCATTTCTACTTTATTTTATTACTGGTTTTTCGTTATCTTTAGAATCGTTTCTAAAAATGTAACCGTACACTTTTAAAACAAAAAGACGTTTAGCTAATTGTTTCTTCTCTGGGCTCTTTGAATAAATCACTGTGGAGTCTACTTTTCAAGTTTTAGTGAAATTCAAGTTTTAAACTTTCCTGACTTTCTGTCGAGCTCAATTTACTATGATGTTTGATCAGAACTTAGACTAGCTATTTATTTTTTATTCTCTATTTTTTAATGCCTATAGAGACGCACTTAGAAATAAAATGACAGAAATTGCCCAGTGAGGACACTTTAATATTCGGATTTCCAATAATGGTCTTGGAAATTTTGTCTAAATTCCTTACAATCAGCAAATTTAGGCCAATTTTAAATAAGTATCGTAGGCCTCTTTGTGGCTAACGGGTTTTCTTATACAGCCTTAACGAGGAGAGCAATTTATAAAACAGATAATGTCAATACAAACTTTGGTGAGTCTTTCATTATGTTTACGTTGCCTTTTTCAAGCGGTTTTCAAACGAAATAAAATAACGTTGACTCAACTATACGAGTAGGGTGCAGTATATCGGCTTGGGAAATGCAAAAATAAAATCATCAATCATCAATCATCAATCAATCATCAATATATATAAAACTCTTTTGAAGCTGACAGAGAATCAACGCACAGCCTAAACTATAAGTCCTAGAGGTATGAAATTTGGAGGGTAGTATACTTATATAGTGTAGGGGTGCACTTAGAAAGGAATTTTGAAACGTCACACTCTAAAGGGTAGAACGCGAGCAACGCCGCGGGCGACGGCTAGTATAATATAAAACTCTTTTGAAGCTGACAGAGAATCAACGCACAGCCTAAACTATAAGTCCTAGAGGTATGAAATTTGGAGGGCAGTATTCTTATATAGTGTAGGGGTGCACTAAGAAAGGAATTTTGAAAAGTCACACTCTAAAGGGTCTAGAACGCGAGCAACGCCGCGGGCGACGGCTAGTGTTTGATATTTTTTTATGAGAACACTGCCTTCCGTGTGTGGGTCGTAGGAATCGTAGTTTCGATCCCCACTGATAACCATGTGAGTGGCTAACTTAGATGTTTGTTCTATCCTGGGTGTTACTATAAGTACCTATGTGTTTACAAAATATAAAGTATCCTATATCCAATAGCATTTGGTCGAACGTTTCAGTTAGCTACACCTGTTTATTTTTAGGACTTTTCAGCATTTATCCACTCATTGCAAGTATCTATAGTAAAGTTAAATAGTATTCCAATAAGTGACAAGTCAAAAGTTCATGGTACCTAGTTACTTACTGACCTACTGACTTGATTTTTTAATCCTGCAGTGCTCACTCAGGTTATATAACTTTTATAACTTTAGAATAAAAAGCTGTCAGTCTTGTTTTCTCATTTAACTTAAATCCGTTAGATTCTCTCGACACCCGACTTAGTTCCCGTTCAGTCGTGAGCTCCTATTTGCAATAAACACACCAGTGCCGTGTGATCCCACAGCGTCAAATATGTGGGTGTTTACATCGACATGCCAACTTTAAATCTAAAATTGAGAGCTAAGAATATGTTTGAGTTTCATGTGACCTCTGAGATAGGTATAAGAAGTTGGCTCAGATATCTTAGTAGCTTATACTCGCTGCGAAGTAAAAGTCATAACCTAAAAATATTTCCGAAAAAACATTTGCTCTCTTTTTAGAGAGTCAGGTAAAATCACGATCATGACTTGCAAATCCCCAGTAATCAAAAGAATGATTTTGATGGTTAAAACTTCTAAAATTTCGTTATGCATAGCGATCTTATGTCTAAAAATAAAATTGAGTGCAAACGAGTCCAGAATAAAAATGTCGGTAGAGCAGGAGAGGCTTATTATGAAGGCAATACTGTTGTACGCGACCAGAATATTATATTAGTTCGCTAAACGTCACATCCCCTTAATTTTACACCACATAAATTCATCCAGACATAAATTACTTTCATTTATAGCCTTTATTAGCACGAAATTATATTTAAATTCCATTGGGATTATATTATTTGAGCTTTTTGTTCTTTTAAGCTTGTTAAAAGCTTACGGAGACAGTTAATTTGAGGCAATTGTTCCAGATGAATGAATAGGTTTGGATAAGGTCCCGCAGTAACCATTTCTCCGCGGATAGAGGCAAAATACCGATCGCATTTCATCATAAATGGCGGTCGAGGCCCGTATTGAGCTGCTCAAAGCTTTTTATTATTTACTCAAACCGATATCGGCCCAAATTTACGATAGAGTTTTCTGCCTTATGATCATGAAGCTCACTTATTCGGAGCCAATAAACATCTCTGGCAAAATGTGAGCTGGGAATTGCGGATGAAGTGGTAGTATTTTTAAATGCCAACGCCGTAGAATATTGAAGTTAATTTTTAAATCCGTTTAAAACACTGTCGGTTTTTCAAACGTTGTTTTTCAGCTAAAATGTTTTTATTTGTTGTTGGATAACACGCTTTACCGTTTCCACCCCGGTGCCGAGGCTCGCCTGCGGGCCTCACTGCGCATAAATATTTGATATCAAGTAGGCGCAAGCCACAACTTTGCTTTATCACTGAGTCGTGTGTAGTTACTTTATTCCGCGCCTATAATTCCTTGTTTACACACTGCGCTCATAGGATATTAGTGGTGATAAATAAAAGTGCTTGTAGTTGTAAGTGACGAAACGTTGACCGCAATGATAAGTAGCTCAATCTGAAGGTAATGAGGTCATAATGGTCAGCTATCGTTATCCTATAAAAATACCTACATTGAACCGAGTGAAACTCCCCACGTCAGAGGAGCCCTTGACCCAGTCCGGAAGGGTAGCCTCCCTCTTCATGTTTTTGCCCCAGAGCTTTTACTAACAAATCTCGACAGAGAATCTCTCGGGCGAACAAATGTATCCAATGAAGTTTTTATACATAGATATTCACAATAATTGGGAAAGTGATAATATGATTAGCGAGTGATAATTTAATCTAATTGATAGTTAAATTGATTAGTTGGTTTTAATCATATTGGTTTTAAATCAAGCTAGCTCTTCGTTTCAATAAAAATGTTCGTAAATCTATAATCGAACTTCTTTATTATTGAACTTTTGAAACACTCTTACACTAAACTACACTAGTAGAAGTGAATTTTGTAAACTTAGTTGCAACTTAAGATAAATAAAAAGAACACGTCATTTTAAATTACAAAACTACGAACAGTATTGTTTTATTTACTAGTGGATCCAATTACATCCTTGGAAATTGCCCTCGGGAGTAAAATATCGCAGTTTAACATCAATTCTTGGTATAAAAGGGGCCTCATAATGTGTTTTACAAAACTCCAGTGAGATTCTGACAGTGACCCAGTTGTACAGACGCTAATGTGTACCTACAATCTACATGCTCGTAATTTTAATTATCACAATTCATAAACTTAACTCGCTAACAAAGCATAATGTTTGTAAGGTTGAATTTTACAAGTAAAGACTAACTACTTACCTAGGGAGTAGGTTCCTACTAAAAGTTGTGAATTAAATTTTACGCAGATTTAGGAACTAGCTGCTACCCGCGACTTTGTACACCGACACAGGTTTCATACATGACGGTCACAGGCATATTTTTCACCAGTCATTCAATGATCTGTGTATCCTTTGGTTCAGGGGTCCTGCTATTCAAAATTCGTGTTTTGTATCCGTAATACCAAAAATGATCAATGAAAACTTGTTGTGTTTACCTACATTAAATAAATCTCCCATGTCAACAATACGAAAAAAAAACAGATAAAAGCATGTCTATTGTCTACTATGAAGTAAATGAAAATGCACGAAATTTAATTACCTTACATTTATGAATAGATCCAATTTGATTCGATCGTGTTTCTATAATATTAAGATCTTGGTACCTATTACTTTTGTACGTCGTTCGCAAGGCTCTATACTCTATAGTTCCACTCGCCAACACGATAATTTGTAAATAATGATTACTCAGTAGTGCAAGGCTCGGCCGTCATAATCTAACGTTCGTAGGATCTCAGAAATCCAGTACATTATTTTTATTTTAATACGGTATATCACAGCTCAGTTATTCTACCCTTCATCGTAAAGGATTACGGGGAGAATAGCCCGGGAGTCATTCGACCCGCCGTGATTACCCTTTTGGTAATAGAAAAGGTTGTTTTGTCTTTAACACGAGGAAAATGTTTTTGGGCGTGATGGGGACAAGTCATTACATTACCCGATTATGGAACGCCCGAAGGGTTATCATGCTACGTATCTATTGCTGAGTTTTATGGAAGTTTTGGTGCTTGGATCGATTTTAAAACTGAAATGTATTTTGAAAAAAAATCTAAAGACACTCGGTTTTTTTGCGAAGCCTATTGTTGTACTTTATGAATCACACGCATGTACGTACGTACCATCATGCGTTTAATTCAGTTCAGTTTGCTTGTTATAATATTGCACCAAAACACATTAAAAACATTAGTCAAGCTACATAGGAACATTTGATACTATGTCGACACTAGTGTCTGCAACTGGCGGTGTTGTGGCGGTCGCGTACGTACACACATAGTCGATATTTGATTTATAAACTAAGTGACATGAAAGAAAGGAAGAAAGTAAAATCATTTATTGCCTAGGTATAGGTACATAATGTGCCTAGCTATAATTAATAACATTTCAATTTAGGTGCACTCGTAGCGCACCCTAACCAATTCGTTAAGGCAAAAGGGGTATGCTCAGCATAAATGCTATGCGGACATCATGTCCGTATAGCGCTGATTTTCAAAATACATGGCAATTGACCCTACAGTGTCAACATCATCGCGGGGGATATAGGTAGGTATACTAAGATATCCGTGGTAAGACCCACCATAATATATAAGTATTATCGGTACGGATATCTCGAGCAGTATTATATGATCTGTGCTCGAGTCTATAGTTTCTTAAACCTCGGTGGCATTCTGTTCACCGTTTCCGAGAAACTCCTCACTAACTTAATTGGGCTCCATTATTTATTTGTCCCTGTTTTCTTCGTCTTTTCGTCGAGGAACGAGAAAATAAAACGCTTTTTCGGGTCTCTTATTTCATTGTTAGCATAAGCTGTCACTTTGTAGATAATCCGCATTATCTTTGAGGAACATTGCTGCGGGAAATATTCCGTCTGACCTTGTGCCTCTAAAACTTCATCGTGGAAATGGTAAAATTAATCGTATTTAGTATTAGTCTAATAACATTTTGTTCAGCCGCTTACAATCGTTGATTCAACTACTAAGTATAAGTGCTTTTGTGTATCCCTCTTGGACACCAAGACATTTTAGGTCTTAATGACCTAGGGGATGTGAGTTTTTATGAGCCTTATTTTAGTAGGTAACATGAAACACCAATACTTTTAATTTTAAAATGCAGTATAAGCGCATACAAAAGTGAAACGTAAACAAAACAGTAATTAACTCCTCATCCAAGCAAATAACTTGAAGCGAAATGGCAAGGTGGAACTCATTAATTATTTCAGCAAACGTAGAGAACAGCTTCACTCTGGAACGTAATTGCCTACTTATGTGAGTGCGGATAAAGCCCATCATCCACCTAAACTGAGCGAAACGGAGATCAAACAATGTAACCGCGCTTAGATGTCGTGTTGCCATGCTTACATGACAATATTGTTCGTTTTTACATCTTTTCGTACGTCTGTGGTTGGATTATAGGCTACATGGGGGAAACAATATAAGCAGAGATGATAACACCACAAACTAGTGCCAAGGTTACCTTTAAGTGAAACTTAGCTATCTGTAACAGAACGTTTGGCTACAAGCCACGTCTCTTATTTTCACCTATAATTATTGGTCTTTGGCCTAAAAAAACAAGTATTCCTACTAAATCCTTGATTAGATACATATTTATTAACAATTTGGAACACAAAATGCGTCACTTGGCTCTGTTTATTTATGATTAAATTGGGACTTATTAAACATTGATTTAGCCTAAAATAAGACGCATGTAAGTAGTTCACATCCTTCGTCAGATAAATCTTGAGTTTGACGAAACGGTAATCTTGACGATACCTCAAAAAGGGTGGTACAGATTGGCACACTTCTTACCCAAACAGGCTTATGTGGCACCTCCCGAATCCAGGGGTGGCAAACAGATATTTATTTATCAAATAACAGACGACATAATCTAGAAAACATCCTTTTTGTCTGAAGTGAAGTATAGTTTATCCAGTAGTCAAATAAAATATTTTCGGTGGGAATATGTTCCCAATATTTTATTCACCACATCGATGTCGAATGAGCATTCTCTCTGAAGATTGACTGTTATTTTGAGGAATTTAGTCGTAAAACCGGAATCTTGTTACTATAAATTTCCAGCAGTCTGGAAGGCAAATTGAATTATTGCAGTGGCAGACATTCTGTGCGAAGTTTTCTTGAGAATTTCAAAGGTAATCTAACCTATTTAAACTGCTTGCTTCCTTATAATCATCACATTCTATACACAGTTATGGTTACAGTTAAAGTTAATACACAGTTCAATATATCAGTTTACATTTATGGAGTTGGATAGGGCCTCAAAATCGTTCACCCTGGACTTTTACAGGATTTTAATAATGGACCAAGATCAAACTGCTAAAACCGTAAAAAGGATTCGCTTTTTTGGGCTTTTTTAATAAAAATTGTAGAGTCAATTTTCTGGGGTAAAATCTAGAACATTAAATAGTGCGGCTAGGAAATAAAGTTTTTAAGAAAATGTAGCAGCGGTCGATTGCCAGTCAGTAATAAAAGCTTTTCTTTTAGAGCCTGAGAGAAATAATTCTAATAGAAACTTAGGTTTATCAACAGCTTATTGAGTTAGTTTACCTAACTAAGTAATAAGATTTGTGGGATTCCTTTTGTAAAATGTAGTCTCTACAGTTATCAAATACTTTGAATTTAGTAGTCCACAGCTAGGTCTTTTTCTATCTACCTAGGTATACCTATATACCAAATTTTTATCGTAAACGCTCGTGGCGTAGCTTACTTAACCAATCTTAACCGATAATCTAAGTTAAGCTACGTTCTGTGCGGTCACTATTTGGATGGGTGACCGTTAGTGGCATTTACATCTGAGTGCTTCCGTGCTTCGGAGGACACGTTAAACTGTCGGTCCCGGCTCTAGCAGTCGTTAAGCCACGACGGAGGCCTCAAGGCGGCCCAAAAACTCCGTCACCAGAGTTGGCCGCACAGCTCATAAGAGCTTGCTTCATCGTAAACAAACTTTCCTATACTCACGTATGCGTTCGCGGTAGAAACGATATTTTTTGCGTGTTAGTACGCACGTGTTCCTCGCGGGGTAAATTCGTAAACAATTCCCACAGAGTATTGTAATGTTTCATGTCTTTTGATCGGTTGTTGAACATACACATACCAGTTTGTGGGCAAACTTTTCCTTGACGACATGGCTTAGCAAAAGAAGTTACTTACATTCCACAACTTGCACGTGTGGGTTAAAAGGTCTCGGTGGGTGATATAACACAAATAAGTTTATTTCTTGGGAATCTCTCAAAGTATTTGTATGGTATGAACTTTGCGAAAAGCAAAGGAGCAAAGTTTCACTAGGGACGTGACGTCAGTAAAACAGACAGGACCTCCCACGTAGCTCACATGCGACAGTAATCCTTAATACGATAATATTACAGTCCAATTTAATGTGCTTTAACGAAATACCGGCTAAGTCACTCTCATTCGTGCCATTTTGAATCTAAACACTAGATAATAAAGCTTTTTTATACATTAAACCTGGATTAAAGTGACCTAAACTAATAAATAAATGGTATTAGTCTTGGGAAGAGTCTCGTCGTAAGTTGGATAACTCCATAAACAGTTACTTAATTAAACTTTATTAGTTCTACTAACTTCTACCAGCGGTTCTGCTTGAATCCCTAATCGTTTTTAGTGCTTTGCTAAAATGTTTGAGGCTAGTTTTATTTGTGGCAATGCAGTTAATATTTTACAATACTTTGGATCTTTTCACAGTATTTATTTATTGGGGCTTTAACTCGATGTGAAAATAAAGACTAGAATAGCACCTCAGGGACTCGTAGTAGAAAGTTCAGATACGTTTAAGGTCTATAGATTACTCTAGCTAGTATTTTTTGCAGTAATAGTAAACACACCCACCGATATTTAATTTTGTGCCAAACCTGAAAATTATGCAAAATAAAAGCCGAAAATACCAATCATTAATTAAATCATATTATTTATCGCACCTTTAAAACCAATAACTGCTTTTAACCTTAGCTTTCATTACAGTACCGCCCCATATCCGTATAGTATCAAATAAACCAACAGAACGGTTACGCGAGGGCAATTTACTTTTATGAATAAATCGCATAGGCCGCGACCGACAATTTTCGCGGCAAAACCAGACATTTCGGCTTTATTATTTCGCCACTTCATATATTTGGGTGTTTATTAATGATTTTGTAATTGGTGGGCCTGTCGCTGGCAGTTGTACGAGTATTTACGCGCGTCATTACGTGCAAAAATGAGATCTCTGAGGCAAAACTGCGCGCACTGCCAAATTGCTGGTTCTTGCCTCAGTAACTTTAGTTTTAGGTTCAACGAAATGCCACAGCGGTTGCATTGCAACCATAGGTACTTACAAAGTTGAGGCCGTTTCTCAAAAGTTATACAAGCTGCATTTAATTATTGATTAATTTTCAAGTTTGACAATTGACAAGTTTAAGTAATTCCATTGTAAGCTGTATAGGGCCTGACATAGTCGCTAAGCGACTCAAAGTCTTTATAAAATCTAAGAATAAAAAAAAACATAAATAATTAGTGCGCTTGTTTAAGTTCAAAGCCCTTTACATAAATAAAAGTCGGTAATTGCATAAAATCTCATCGTCGAGTAATTAGCATCTGTAGGTTAGTTTACTTAATTGTTATGTAGTGGTTGTCATTTCCCAGTGGAGGCTCGTAATGTGGAATGAAATCCTTCCGTAGAACCTTCCGAATATAAAGCGTAATAGACGAAGATAAAAACATACCTACTTACACACGGCGACATGTCATTGTCTTGGCAATCAGAAAGTTGTCAAACGATTGCATTTCATTACTTGCGGAACTTTATTAATTGCTGTTTTAACGTTATTTTATTACTTTTAATTTAATTTAATTCTTTCTCTTTTCAGGTAAGCTTACAACTTTGGATTCTGTAAGTTTCTCCGGTGTTTAGCTCTACATTTTATTATTAGGTGTGCGCGCGACTTCGTCCGCGTGAAATAGTGTCTTTAGGTAGCATTTTAAATTATTGAGGCTAATTATCCCCACGTGGCATTTTACAATTTTTACAAACTTTGAATGTCATATTTATTTATATCGAACCAACAGCCAAAAAAATAAGTTTCAAGCTTTCAGCTCTAAAAATGACGATACTTCCATACAACTTTCAACCCCTTACAACTCTTTTGTCGCATTATTACAGTTAAATATCTAGGTACAGTCTTTATTTTATTCGTAGCAGTGACTAATAAGTAAAATTGTCAATGTTTGGTAGTACATTTTAGATGCTCATTTGTTTTTTATAATCCATTACATCCAGCATAAGCCATTTCTTGGGCTCATTATTTCACTCAGAATTTGTCAGAATCAGTGACAATCTTGGTTCAATAGAAAATACTTAGATTGGTACTTCCGTGGATTTCAAACTGAGTCTTGTTTTATTAAGGTAAGTGAATTACTACATTAAATTGTACCATCATGGAAAATACAGGAACACTACCGTACATAATTACATATCTTTTAGAAATATATTTTTTGTGAGAATGAAAGGTTTTAATTGAACAAATTCTACGAATTCGACTGAAATTACTGGCGAGATAAGAAAATAAGAAGCTCGCACTGCGGACCGTATATACAAAATGAGTTCTAATAATATTTTAGTACTTTATTTAAAGCCTAGTTACTAATCAGTAATTGAACATTCATATTCAATTAATAGGTAACTAAAAAGGGCAGGTAGATAGATAGTAGACTGTAACATTACTCATTATTCACCCTCGCGAACTCGGCAACATTGTACTGTACACGACAGTATAATTGAGTGACTGAATAAAGTTATTACTAAAAAACACATTCAATGTGTTGTTTCTGGCATAATTGAGTGTCGCTGCATTAAATATGCATTAGGGTAGAAACAGGATCGTAAATTAATGGGGACTCATCGTAAATCTTGAAGAAGTATTCTTGCAATGTTGTAATCAACTTTGGCGTCGGCGGTTCTTGCCCGAATACTGAAGCAATGTGGTCAACATTGCCATCTCTACCAATAAACAATGACAAACAGCTGACTAATCTTTTGAATGATGTTCGGTATTTTTGCTATTATTTTGAAAATTTGATCTGACAAATTTCACGAGTGTAATAATTGTGTATTAGGTACCTTTATAATTGGATCTGTCAGGCCACTTCAGCAACACAATCGAAACGAAACGTAACGTCCGACGTCGAGAAAATTAGGTACCTATAGGTACAGGAAAATGTGATAACCGTGAAAGGTATTCAACTCCTAGATAGATATGATTGATTACCCATTTAGTAATCATGGTAGGTAATTATATCTTAGGTGATCTGATAATGGTATTTAGTGCATAATATATTTGCTTTTTGTTTAAATTTATCGTAATTCCAACCGGTATATACTTAGCTTCTATCAAGAAAAACTAGGCATCCCAAGAAACGGTTGAAATGTAAGAATATATTTTTAGTAACAACCCTGGTTGGCTAAAAATATCATATCGTTACAGAAAATTCATTTATTTTTAGGACTGTAATTGCTTATTCCAACTGTCTATAATTATATTTCGCTGGATACAGATGCTATCATCAGTCATTATGTAAATACTGGTTATTCCTGTTGGTTAATACATGTTTCTAATTCAGAAACTTTTAGATTTTTATCGTTTAAATGTAATTAGATCAAAAATGAACTTTAATCCTACGTTCTTATTAAATGAAATCAGACATATTTCCAACATCATCCTTACGTCTTGTTCACCATCCTAAATCCCTACTTGAATAAACAGAGATAACCATCACCTGGGTATCGCCCTAATCACCACTTAAGCATCGCTTAAGCACACACAATGGGGCAGCCGTCCGCAGCGAGCCTTAAATAAGGACTGGGTGATTTTATCACATGTCCCGGCAAATTATCTTTAGACTCTTGACTGTCTCGTAAAACCCACTACATTTATATTAGGATAATGTCTGTGGGCTATGCTCCAGTCGTACTGAGCGACCTCTCAAATGTTACAGACCGCGGGGAAATATCCGGTTTGAAAGGAGACAACGGATACATCAGATGAAAAAAAGTCTTCACAAAGATGATTATGTCAACTCGTATTTTTTTACACAGCCTTGAGTCATCTAGTGCTGGTTCTGTACTAAGAATATTCAGTGTGAATCGATTCTACAGCACAATTTTTAAATATTTTTCTACTGAGAAAGTGCAATGCATGCCTAATAATGCATATTGGACGAGCCTATATGCAATTTATCAGCGCTAATAAAAAATATAAACATAAGTGAATAAGTAGGTATATTAAAATATAAGTAGAAATAATGAACACCTGGAATGAGATAACTTGCGATTCATTACTAACCAATGAAGCTCACACAAAAACCGAGCTATTCGCGCGCAATATCTTAAAGAGAAGATACCCAATCGCGTCGCAGCAAATTATCTCTCGAGTGCCTCGTAAAAGACCCACTACACTTATTAGGGTAATATCTATGATCTCTGCCTCGGTCATGCACAACGACCTTCGGGGTACAGCCACGGAGATATGACGAAGGGGAATAAATGATAAGGACATTTCAAGTAATTTTTTTTGCTGACTTGATCAACACCCAAGAAACAACCAAGATTAGATACACGAACATAGTTACCTAAAAAATAATTTTTCGTACATAATGACTTACAATGAGTCACAATAAGTTTTATTGAGAAACATTCCCCTGGGCCAAAGTTACAAATGTGGATAACTTTGTTCCACATTTTTCACAGTAAGTAAAAAACATTTGATGCCCAAAAATCATGCAAAATGAATCTCTTGTCGACAGTTTCTGTTTTAACACAAACCATCGACTATGCCTTGATCAAAGGCAATTCATACCGTCCGTATTATTTGAATACTTCAGAGCACTTCAGAGCAAAGAATTCTTTCCAATTATCGATTTAAAAGTTTTTATGTGCGTAAATATTTATTTCGAATGATGCCTGTGGTGCGTCCACGTCTGATAGCACCTTTTGTGCGAATAAGCGTTCGCCGCGCACTGCGGGGAGCTCACAAAAACCCACACATTTGAAGAAGGCTCATTATGACTTATCAAACCAGTTAGGACTTCACTATCGTTATTCATTTGTTATTTATAGGGCTTTCGGTATTTCGGGTTGCCTGTACAAATACTGTCTTCCGTATCTTTTGGTGTAGGTACCTATAATATCGATATTATTATGTCTAGGCTACCTTGGTTTTTTTTAACCTTTGAGATGATTATCGTTTTATTAACCAAACAGTATAATGTTACCGTAAACATTACGAAGTTTGGAACTAGTTAGCGCGAAGGAATCGGCCCGAGGGAGTCATCCTTGACCTCATGTCCTACTTTCAGAAATCTCAGCTCTCCAGAGCGCCAGTTAATTTTCATAAATAATTCCTGGATTTCCGTAATTGCTCCGAACGAAAAGGAAAAACTTTCAGAATAATTGATACATTTAGGGAACTTTAGTGTTTCAGTCAAAAGTGTCGGTGTACCTAGGTACCACGTAAAATACCTACCTACCTAGTTTATTCATGAAACGAAATAAAGGTTGTGATTTCACACATTGTCATGAAAATCTTTTTCGTGTGATAGAAAACTACTATCAACATCAATTGGTAGAAACATGATATAAAATCTTAAATAAAAATTGTTTTAATGTTTTTATACAATAAAATCTCAAGGATGTCCTAGAAAGGTTTCACTCCTAATACATTCAGGAGCAGAGAGATTCAAAGGGATTTACTGTACTTGGATATTAACGCCACCAAATTTTGTCTCGTCATAAAATGTTCAAAAACTTTGATCATGAGTAATATCGATATATCGATTCTACATTGTCATCGTGTCATTATGTTGACAAAAGGTAAAAGGTAACCTAACCTTAAATTCGACGTGCGGTCACGTTTGTCAGTTTTCCACGTATCGCTTGTTTGCGGAAGTCGCTTCTAGAAAATGCTTCCCGCGCTTGTCTTAGCGCATGCGTACCAGGTCCCATCCCTCTCCGCCGAATTGCGCGCTATTCCAAAGACCACTCCAGTCTTGATTGCGCACCGCGGCGTGTCAAGCGCGAGTCGTCACGCTGCGGCGGTTTCTGCCACGGCTACGATGATCGCCGACTTGCCGCCGGTTCAAACAATGGAGCAGCACCACCCAGTGGCCAACACCACCTCCATGGCGGGGTACCGGCCCACCGACCCACCGCGCAATGGTACTATTTATTTTTCGTATGCAACCTTGTGACGTCGTGAGGTAACAGCGACTGTAATCGCGACTCACTACGACGCACTTCTATTGAAACCGATGCTGTTTTTGTTTTGTCCTGACCTGAAAGTTTACAACTATTAATAGAAAGGAAATTAAAATTTAAACTCAGTCAAAACATTTATGTTTACAAGAGCTCTGTTGCGGCTGGGATGTCTTAGGTTTAAAGTTACGATTGGGAAGGAAGTATGAAATTGTTACGCTTGGTTGAAGTCAATCCATCCGATGCGTGGGCAATGGATAAGGATAGACAAGGTTGTAAAGGTCGTAAGACCCGGAAAGGTCGTGCGCGGGTGTGTATGAGATCCGCCCTCGACTCGACTTGTTGCTTTCGCGACTTCTGTTTACGGATGATGAGATATCTCTATTTTCACATAGAATTATATTCTCACACGTTAGAGGATATCAGCGTGACGTCGGATTCTAAACGGCGTCTTTATACTCCTTTGAATGTAAGACACACAAAGACTGCACGGATTTGCGCTAGGACTCACTAGCGGATCCAGAGGAGGACTAAGGGGCTCACGCCCCCCTACTAAAAACTCCAGCTCTACCTAAAGGTGGACCAGGATTTGTCAGGGAAAACCCAAAATTGTTGGGTCAAGGCCCCTCCAAAACCAAAACTCTAGTTCTACCGGTGCTAAGATTCACTGTGTTAGCCTATAAGTGCAAATCGCTCAATGATACATACAGACGTATACATATATCCATGCTTTATTCGTTCCATGTGAGAATGCAGTTTTTTTGTGGGAGTTTGCGAAGTTTTATGTCGTCCTGAGCTTATTTGCTGGGTGATTTTGTACGTGTTTAATGCTGAGTCACGAAGCTTATTTCAAGCGGTTCACTGTTGAATTAGGTGCCTTCTACGTGTTTTACACGAGTTGTTTCAGTTAAAGAAACTGTAAAACTATTACTGTTGCGATGTTATTTTATTTTACATTGACAAACATGTTATTGTGGCGAATTAAAAACTGCCAGGGACTATCCAGCGTTTTTTGCATGCGAATATTTCAAAGCTTACAATAACTGATTGTGTTATTCTGCACAGAGATATAACTTTCTGATGTCTAAGAGCTTTCGAGTAAGACAAAAACCTTTAAAAGAATACAAATCGAGGTCGAAGTAAATACTTATGCAATAACGTTGACAACACAGAAAAAAGGCCCAAGAAAAGAACAAAACTATAATTAGCTTTCAAAAAATGGTTATATTGTTTCTTTCAAATAATTTGTAAAAATATCATAGCACAAAAACGAATAAGACCTAGCTTCCGGCCATAATCAATACTCCGGGTGTGAGTGCACAGGTCCAACCTTGATGCATGATTGAATAGGCGAAGGTCAGCGTCGAACGCACTCCACACTTCACACGTGTCATAGATCCTTGTTATTGAAGTATCGCAATAAAATAGGTACCTAATATAAAAATACCCTCAATATTTTACATGTGCCACTTCATCACCAGCATCATTTTATCTATCAGCAGTGGGCATGGCTAGATAAACACTTCCCACATTGGTTTTCAAAAAGAATTTCCCCATACACTAAATTCCACTGGGTTTCCCTTGATCTCAGTCCATGGGGGCGAAATCGCTCCCTAACAGGGTTTATGTTTGCTACACTACCTTTTGTACAACATCTTTAAAACAACATAAGTGCAATAAACGATTTGAATTTGAATTTGAATCGTGGTCGCGAATTTACGAACTTATATTCCCCAGCGAGCCAGGTGTATCGTTTTGCTACAAAAAAGACATTAATACCTACTTTGGTATCATTTAGCAGAAGCAAGAGACAAAAATCCAGGTGAAATAAAACCTCAAAGGTGTTTCAGTTACAAAACCGATAAAGGTGTTGCCCGGTCATGCGTCTTTGGCGCATGATTGGTCACAAAGGTCGCAGTGCCAAACACACTTGACATTCTCACACTATACTGGACGTGGAGATTTTTAGCATTGTTTGCAATACAAAAGAATTTCATCTATTTTTGAAACACAGCGACCCACGCTCGGTTTTCTAATATCTATTCATGTCTCAAAATATAGTGCACAATCTTAACACCCTGGCCTGTGGCCCAAAGATTAAATTTATAATCGCGCAGGAACCTGAGAGGTTAAATTGTTTATTAACTTATGTTGGTCCTTGTACATCCTTGTAATTACTGGGTGTTTATCAATACGATGTGTGAATTTAGTCAAATCTAAGAACACAAATTGTTATTGCATGAGCCAGTAAAGGTATACCTACATATTATTATATTCTGTGGTGATTGCCATTTTCTATTGCCTTCAACAACATCCTTCATTGTACGTACAAAGTTTCGCAGCACGTTACACATGGTTGGTTTACACGTGTTCTTAGACAAGGCATTTTCAGGTACTTACCTACCAACTGCCGGGGACTTTGGAACGGCGCTCATAAATGTCGTATAACTTTTATCGTACGCAAAGGATTTCCGCAAAGCACCACTTCGATCAATCTCGAAGCTTTTTGTGATATATTTTTCCCCCTAGAGTTGGATGCTGCGTCAACGCTTTTGCACTCGTTTACTTTTTAGCGTTCGGATACGTTATTTGATATGGTTCTTCAGCATTGATATCGTGGACTAGTTGTTTCATTTGTTATTTCGTATCCTCGGGCTAAAAATCATTTGCTTCTATATCAAGTAACAAAGCTAATTAAATAAAATCGTATATTTGCTAGACGTATGAAGTAGAAGTATATTCATGCTGTGATGTCATCAATTATCCTTTCTACGGTTAAAGAACAATAAGTAGACAAACACTATTGCCAACATAAGGACCAATTACAATTAATTAATTAATTAATTAATTACTACAGCTCTTAAAGTTGTATCAAAAATGTTTTACTTTCGAAAAAGCTTTTGTGCAAATTGAAAGTTCCAAATCTGTCACTATGGTATGAATATATCCATAAACAAAAGACTGTCGATGTTGTTTCCGAGAGGAACAATTTGGAGCCCTGCGTGCTACATTTATTATCATCGGTCGACATAAACCTATCGTGCAGTATTTCGTTGGTTCGGAAGCCGCGGCTTGGCACTCACTTCCTGTAGTGGTGTCAATGAATAGATTATTGTTGTCACAGGCGATTTTTGATTTCCTTTATTTGCATCTGTGATACGTTTATCCTCGTTTATCATGATCTTAATTCTCTGTGTTCAGTCTCGTCTTAACATTTTTAATTTTTTCTTTCTTTTGAACAGATCCTTAACAAATCTGATAGTGCAATGACTAAAATTTAGTTGAATCCTAAATAGGTCTTATTATATTGTGCAATAACCACCTAATAATATTCTAAATTTAACACTAAAATAACAGAGGGGTTGTAAAACTTGTAACTCTTATGTGAATTCTGAACGATAGACTGAACTCTTTATAAATTACTTTTAAAAGATCCAATAATGTTCAGGTACGCGCAGTTACAGCGGTCGCGCAAAGGTCGGTCTGTCCTGTCTGACCTCTTGTCGATGCGCCCAACAAAGTAAATGTTACTATATACGGTTTGTTTACATTGAGACTGGGAAAGTTTTAGCATTTTGAAAAGTCTAGGGTTTCCCGTGGCGAGTGTTTTCCAATAAAGTCATTGTCAGCGATTATTTCAATGCTCTTGACTTTTTGGCTTTTGAATAAGCGTCAAACTACATCAGAAGACAAGACGTAACGTCGTGTAGTTAGAGAAAATAAATATTTTTTGAAAAGCAAGTTTTTTTAAGAGCTTTTTCGATACAATATGCTTTTTTTTAAAAGCTATTTCAGTTATAACTAAAGCAAAACAGTATAAAAGTTACAAACGAAAACAGCAAAGAAAAAAATAACGAAAACCCTCTTTTGACAGCATGCAAGCTTTTTAAAAGAATATTTTATTTTCATGTCACTACGGACACGACAACGACGTCTTGTCGTCAGGTGTGCGACAACGCTAATAGAAATTTTTGTTAACTTTGATATCAACTAGGTATAGTATTTTTGCAGTAGTTGATTTAATTCTCACTTTAACCATGTAATATAAAAAAAAAATATTCTTAAAATCGATTGAGTAAAAATGTTTTTTCAGGCAGCATGTCAAGAGTAGGTTAATTTAATACATGCCGGGTTTGACCAACTTTGAATACTGCTATTCTTGAGATTAAATTTTTCCTTCGAGACGGATAATATTTTATTTGACGAACCCGGCGGCGGCAGGAACATAAAAATCTACGCCACAGTTACGTATGATAAAATATAAATGAAAACAAGCTACAAGAAGATTTCATCAATTCAATTTTGTCAATTTTATCGAACTCTGGACTGTAACATGTAACATACAAAGCGGCTAAAGCCATTAGGTATAACTTAGTTTAAGTTTTATGCAGTGACTGTAGTTATGTACGTCTGGTGGATGTCCGTTTTAATTACGAATGAAGACAATTTATGCAAACGTGATTGTGCTGAATTCTGTAATTCACAGTGTGAGTTAAATTAAAGGCACATGAGACACTTTTCAACCGTCAACAAAAGCTAGAAAGTGTCTGGGGCAAATTGGATGGAGTCCAGGTCTCACTTTTTTTAAAAATTTGCAATGATGGAACTTTGTTTGTTACAATACACTTATAATGCTGTTTTAAAAATGTAACAATGTAAAAAAAAGCAAGAAAAAAAAGTAAAATAAAGCAGCGGGAATCATTAGTTATTAGACATTTTACTTCGAAAAATGCATCTTTTTTAATGTTGTTTATCGTATTTACAGGTGTTTACGTCAAAATAATTACTTTATTTTGCGTTTTCGTGACTGCTACTGCATAATACATTATGATAAAACCAACCGAAGTTATAAATAACCAAATGAATCTAAAAATTAACTAAATGTATGCAAATCGGCACCCGAAATGTCCCAACGCCTTTGCTGAAGTAACAAGAAAACTGTGATTGAAATGCGATTTTCAATTATCAACAGGGTCTCAAGTAGAGTATATTTGACGTTAGGGCCTTGTCTACAGAACGTTACGTCCTTTGCGCCCTTTCTTACGAAGTAATTAAAAAGTAGACTAGTGTCTCACTTAAAAAGTTATTACAGTCTAAAAGCACTCCGAAAAGCAATTAACGCGATACGTGTAATAGCGGCCAATGGCCATGTATCAAAATAAACTCTATTACTTTCGAAATAGGAAAGCAAATTCAAAATTAATCATTGCAGGACTGGCCATGGCTGGTGACCCAATTCACAAACGTCGTAAAACTGTTCTGTTGTACAGAATTTTCTAAGCTTGCAATGGGAATTTTATGTCTAGACAGACATCCTGAGAAATGAAATAACTAGAACATTCAATTCGACTCGAGTCTATTTTCAATGCGTCAATATTAGGTAACTACCTAGTATTATTTCTAGAAAACACTTAGATATAGGTAAGGACATAGGTAGGTACATCAATTTATAGCGCGTAGAAGTGCGTAGAAAGACCAAACGTGCTGGATTTTATTACTTAGCGTGTAAGTAAAAAGCTAAGTAAACATTCCAAAATAAGCGTGTAAACCTACTAACAATTCAGTGTAATGATAAAAATAAATAGGTATACTTACCATTTCCTAAACGTCTAATAAAGTGGGGCACCAAATATTAGGTACTTATAATAACAGTTTGTATGCGCAAAAATTTCATATTTCGTTTGGCCGACTCGTTTTTACCAAATATACTCTTTGCAGACGCAAAGTGAAATAGAGATGAATTTGACCTAGAGACGTCCATCAAATCGTTGGGTGCGGAATTTTACGATTGCTCACACGTTGTTTTGCTAACATACTGGAATAAATTACATTTTCTTGTATTTTAGAATAAAGAATAAGAATAAAAGACATTTATTTGTGACAAATAAGGTAGAATACAAAGAGAACACACTACAAAGAAGAGGTAATGAGTAGTAGAAATAGCACAGATAACAGATGAGCATACAGATAACAATGATAACGGATACAGATTGATTGAGACTAATGCTAGAGCTACAAACGAAACAATTACAATGCTAAAATAAAATTTATTATTTTATCAACATTTTTTCAATACATTTAAATATGGTTAAATTAAATTACCTATTCATTTAGAAAAAAAAATATACTACTTGTAAAGAATATTAAAAAAAGTTTAAATTAGTAAGGCAACTCAAGTTTTTAAAGATGACCTGGAATTTTTAGTTTTGACTGTGTAAAATACTACTAGATATAGCACTGTTTGACGCATTAAATAATAAATGATCATAGAAAATCTGGATCTAGACAAATTGCCAAAAAGCATCACGCAACAACTTTATGTGATTTTGATTATGTACATTAGCAACTGTTGCATAAACCAAAACAAAGAATAAGGAAAACACCTTATAAAATCACAACCATATTTTCGTTAACCAACATCCAAATTCAGGTTAATACGGACTTGTTATTACGAAAGACGATACCTTATTTGTCCGTGTAATTTTATCTTCAGTCTTAAACATTTTCATCGGTGACCTACATTTTGGAACGAAGTGAATATTGCTTTATGAGAGAGGCCAGGGCGGATGTACTAGCGGGCTGGTTTATGCCCTTTAAGTTATTGACGTCACAGCTCTACGCCGTACTTGTGTAGGTTGAAGTAGTTTATTTATGTGAATATTGTTTTATAATAATATGCTTTTAAAATAACGAACGTAAGTGCTTTTTGAGTGAAAAGCTTTAATTTCAAGTAAAAATACGAAGGGAAAAATTATTTTTTAAAAATTGTCGGCAAGGAGATGAAAAATTAAAACGACTACTACATGCGTAAACAAACACAACTTTTTTTTTAAACTTGATATTGAAGATCCCTGTAGTTATGATACTTACCTACATGACATGATTAGCAACTAAATAATTTTTGGCCCTTTGAATTTTTATGTATCTACCGATGTTTCTTATACTTACTTAAATAAAAACGAAGTTATACTTATATATACGTATATACTTATATACTTAGATCGAAACAAACTAGAACCACAAAGATAAATACGAAAACAACGCTACAACCACAATAATTGCCTTCAAGCATTGGTTTTTTTCCATTGTTTATTCCTACCTATTAGGTACTTCGAAATACTCGAACCAGAAATTCCTACTCTTTCCCTCCCAATATTATAATTAGGACTAAATGTCAATGCTCGCATCCAACTATTGAATAACTTTAATGAGATTGACAACTTTGAAAAGGTCACACATTCACTTTTGTTGCCAATTTGTTGCATAAATATGCTTGCATATATAAGTGTTGCAAGATATCTATAGTGAACGATCGATATCGATAAAAAAGTAGATCTGAGTCTATAACATTAAAAAAAAAATATAAATCTTTCGAAAATGTATCACGTAAAAAGTTTAAAAAAGGCTAAACTAAATAGAAAATGTAATAATCATTCCATGACCTTTTTTTATTTCATTGCGCAAAAAGCTAATGAATGAACTTTCAGACTTCATAATTTTTGCTTTAGCTCTAGAATAATAAAACACTCGACCCCCTAAATAATTAAGCTCTTAACTCAACAAAAGGCTAATGAATGGTTAAATTAAAAGAGATTGTCATCTGGATGTTGAGCCTTAATTAAGACAAAGCTGCAAATATCTATTTACAAAAGCTTTGCAATGTTAATGAGAGAAAACTCAGGTGTTACGTAGTACGTACCTATCTATACTTACCTAATTTTATTCTGGAAGTAAGCTATGAAAAAGCGGCTTTTTTATGATTAAGGTAGAAGTGCTCCAAAACAGCCGAAGGCCTCTAAAATAAAAGTAAAATGTAACATAAAACTATATAATAAATAGCATTGTTGACAGAACTCCGATAAACTCCACGATAAACAAGAGATTAATGTCAAAATAAATATTGATTTACACCTATTAGAGACTTACAAATTGAATTCTCAGTGTATGTAAGCTAACTGCATCGCTTTCAGACACAGTATACACACGTTAACAGTAAGTAGGTGGTGTTATCGAACTTTATATAATCACTGATGGAAATCTAGATACTGCGGCATTTTTATTCTCAAGTAGGTATATCAAAACGAAACGAACGTCATCAAAATATATTTTTTTAGTAGCTTCACCTATGTAATGAAATTAATAAAAAAAGATTTTTTACATGGCTGCTGATATTGTTATTTACTACCTAAATAGTATTATAAAAGTTGACAATTTTTTATTAAAACAAAAACTGATTCATATATAGTTTTTTTTTTGTTATTGCATAACCCCAAATTGAAGTTTATTGTAAAATCTTATGCTAGAAGCCTCAAACAAGTTTTCTACGAAATAAATAGTGTGGATGGCTAAGAAAATCGCACTTACTGTAAACTCATTGCGTCCCTATGAGATGTGGGTGTTACACTCATCCTACGCTCTCTGTGAATGTCAACAATTTATCGATAGTCGACTGTCGATGCGCAGATACGCCCACCACTATTCTTAAAATAGTAGGTACAAGTACTTGAAAATATCATATTATTCTGAGAAATTTATAAATAATTTGGTTTTATATCTTGTTTCAATCACAAATACGGATAATATTTCGTTATGGCAATTATTTTACTACCAAAGATTTACATAACTTAATTTAATTAAAGGTATCAATAGGTTTTTATAATTTGTAAATGAACGAGTTTTATTTTATTTATTCCTGTTACGGAATGTATGTAAGTAATCAACAACCAACTTTTCCCACCATTGATTTATATAATTTACATCCAGTCGATATTCCCACGGTTTTATATAGCTTTTAGAATTATTTAACCATTACTTATTAGTAAATTGAAATCAATAGATTTATTTTGAAATGCTTTTTACTAGGCACTTCGTCGGGTTGAAATTGAAACTCGTGCCCTACCTACTACAGACAAGCGTAAAAACATGACATTTCGAAAGTGCCTTTGTGACGTTTTTTGCAATGATATAATGATTCATTTTGTATTGTAGTTCAATACGTAAAATAAGTGAATTGCAAAACCAATTTTTAGTGCTATGCACTTATATAAAAAACAGAAAAGATGGGACTCTTTTACGAGTAACCCAAATAGTTAAAAACTTGTATCAATGTATAGGTATAAAACTCTTTTGATGCTGACTTATAATCAACGCACAGCCTAAACTATAAGTTCTAGAGGTATGAAATTTGGAGCGCAGTATAGTGTAGAGGTGCACTAAGAAAGGAATTTTGAAACGTCACACTCTAAAGAGTAGAACGCGAGCAACGCCGCGGGCGACGGCTAGTCTAACATAAAAACAATTTTGATTTTATATTTTTTTATAAATAGGTATAAAATTATCAAATGGCTATCAAATCCAATAAATAAAGAATCCAACATTGAACGCCATTTAAAAACAATCATGACCTCATGCCATTTCTAATAAGTCAAGTAGAATAATAATTTCCATATTAAAAGCTTGTACAAGTCGTACACAATGGGTCGTTATTGTGTTTTAAGTGGCGTTGCATCTTCATTGTCCTATTTGTCTGTCAGTCCTCGCAGTACTCGACTAGCGTTTTCATTCCGTGGGAAAATTGCACTAAAGATGTTTGTTTACGGGAAAAGAAAATATTGTGCCTTGATACTCACTGAAGTACCAGTATCCACTTGTTTCTTATAACTCGAAAATTTAAAATATATAAAAACTTATTAAGGCTGAGAACATTCTACGGTTCTTTATTGTTAAAAAAAATCTTTTTGTCTTTCTTTTTTTCTTTTTTTATGAAGAAGTAAATATGTGGTTTTGTGATATAAGTACGTTTAACTATCTCTAAAACAAGAACTTAACAAGAACGTTTGGTATTTTATTAAACTAGCGTACATTTTAATAACTTGTAAGGTACCATTCAGTTTATAAATTCAATAATTCATACAGACGCTTTTGACTTGTAAACGAAAGCAAAAATAACTAAAAGTAAGCAACGTATAACTAGATATAAAAATGCAAATCACTTGAAAATAGAAATAAACACATTTTCATATTCCGTCCAGAGTTTATTCCATTAAAATAGCTTTTAATAAAACATTTTCAGAATTCACAAATAGGTAGAAATAGCAGAGAAACTAATCTAGCTGCATTGGCGGTGGGCGTCGGACGTCACAGCGCCCACGGAGGAGGCCGCCCGCCCACCGTCCTTTAAAGCTCACTTTACACGGATACTGTTTCACCCAATGATACAAAAAAATTGTTTCATCGTTTCTTTAGTGATTAAAATAATCTGGTGATTTGAGTAACTGAAAAAAAAAGTTTAGTTTATGTTTTGTAAGTATTATTAAGTTAAAAATTGCCCTCTCAAGTATAAATATTGTAATTTGGCACCCGTTTTAAAAGAGAGTCTCGTAGAGAAATTATTGAATATAATCTACAAAATGTTTCTCGCAAATAAAGGTGTTTTAAAAGAGAGTCTTGTAGAGAAATTATTGAATATAATCTACCCAATGTTTCTCGCAAATAAAGGTGTTTTAAAAGAGAGTCTCGTAGAGAAATTATTGAATATAATCTACAAAATGTTTCTCGCAAATAAAGGTGTTTTAAAAGAGAGTCTCGTAGAGAAATTATTGAATATAATCTACAAAATGTTTATCGCAAATAAAGGTGTTTTAAAAGAGAGTCTTGTAGAGAAATTATTGAATATAATCTACCCAATGTTTCTCGCAAATAAAGGTGTTTTAAAAGAGAGTCTCGTAGAGAAATTATTGAATATAATCTACCCAATGTTTCTCGCAAATAAAGGTGTTTTAAAAGAGAGTCTTGTAGAGAAATTATTGAATATAATGTACCCAATGTTTCTCGCAAATAAAGGTGTTTAAAAAGAGAGTCTTGTAGAGAAATTATTGAATATAATCTACAAAATGTTTCTCGCAAATAAAGGTGTTTTAAAAGAGAGTCTTGTAGAGAAATTATTGAATATAATCTACCCAATGTTTCTCGCAAATAAAGGTGTTTTAAAAGAGAGTCTCGTAGAGAAATTATTGAATATAATCTACAAAATGTTTCTCGCAAATAAAGGTGTTTTAAAAGAGAGTCTTGTAGAGAAATTATTGAATATAATGTACCCAATGTTTCTCGCAAATAAAGGTGTTTAAAAAGAGAGTCTTGTAGAGAAATTATTGAATATAATCTACAAAATGTTTCTCGCAAATAAAGGTGTTTTAAAAGAGAGTCTTGTAGAGAAATTATTGAATATAATCTACCCAATGTTTCTCGCAAATAAAGGTGTTTTAAAAGAGAGTCTCGTAGAGAAATTATTGAATATAATCTACAAAATGTTTATCGCAAATAAAGGTGTTTTAAAAGAGAGTCTTGTAGAGAAATTATTGAATATAATCTACCCAATGTTTCACGCAAATAAAGGTGTGGGAAACTGTTTTCATATAAATGAGGCTTACTGCCAAGCTTTCACTCTTCTATTTTTTAACCAAACCACAACATTTTGATTGCTGCTGTGATTGCGAGCGCGGTAATTTTTCTTAACCCTTTGTAATCCGTTTTGTAACTTTTTTAACTATTTGTGAAATCTTTTCCAGACTACTTTGCAAGACCTTTTTCAGCTCGTCAGTTTTTCTGACAGTCGTGATCAATGGAAAATCTGACATAAGCTTTTTTTTTTAAACTCAATATTTATATAAATAAACCTAACATATTCTAAATAAATAAAAGGATTATATACATTCGTTTAGCTACGATTTGAGTAGGTACTTTCTTTGAAACTTGGCACTCGTCTTGATCTTATTTCTTTTATCGGCGACGCTGTCAACCGACACCGTCTGAATAGCGGACTTGACTTTTTCAACATAATTAATGTTTTGGATAAAATTCTTTATAGGGTATTGCAGTAGTCTTGTAAGAGTAGTTGTATATGAGTGTACGCTCTCCATCGTACCGTATCCGTACGCAATATCTTCGAAACGCTTTTTAACGATAATTATTTCTAATTCAGTATTCAAGCTTTTAAAATTACCAAAATTTTTAACCAAATTATAAAGGAGGGGATCTCACAGTGGCTGTCATTATATCATGTTAATTGCCTAGTTGCAAATAAACTCTTTGATTTGATTTGATTTTGATTTTCATGTGGCTAGTCTGATTTTGATATTTATTTAGCTATTTTGTAGATAACGAATTCGCGAACGTTTTCACAGTTTTGGTTTTAAGAAATATAAGTCGTATAGTTTGTAAGTAAGGTATAAGTATCGATATGATTTTACTTTTTATCTAATACTTATTCGACATGTCGGCTTTTTAAATGCTCTATTACTCTCACTTGTTTCTGTAATATATTTTTTATTTCGTTGAATTTAAGTTTACTTACAAAGATATTACGTTAAATAGTTTCAATAAAAACGTAGCAGTATAAAGAGAAATATTGATGCAAAATGTATCCATAAAATATGGTTGTTCGTCATTACAGAAACTGTATTGCTTTTCTCTTCTATGCAAAGTTTGAGTACGCTATTTCAATAATATAAGCAGCTTTCCACAGATTTTGAACTTCATTTTCCATCTCGAAACTCACGTAATAGTACGAGTACCTACTTAGTTTTGTTATGATGTAATATTTATTGAAGCGCATAAAAATATTACTTTGAATAGAGTTATTCTACATTATGATCAATCATCAATCATCATCATCAATATATATAAAACTCTTTTGAAGCTGACAGAGAATCAACGCACAGCCTAAACTGTAAGTCCTACATAGGTATGAAATTTGGAAGGTAGTATCCTTATGTAGTGTAGGGGTGCACTAAGAAAGGAATTTTGACAAGTAGCACTAGAACGCGAGCAACGCCGCGGGCGACGGCTAGTTACCTATATTATTATCTAAGTAGTACATTGAAGTAAGAACTATAGAGTGGATTCGACCTCAGAACTAGGTATTATGATTTCTTTGTTAGGATGCTTTTAAGTACTAATCTTAAGTTTTAAGTTAAAACTTAAGTTTTACTTTAAGTTCATGCCTTCTAGGGTAAGATTGTACTGGGACTATTACTACCTATATTATTATCACCACCATTGTAACACCTTCATTCTTGCAAATAAATGATTATGATTACTACTTATATCTAAATAAATTAGTATCTATATACTAAATTATTTTGAATTTCGTATGGTCAAACTTCCTCGTAACTTTGATAAATAAAATGCGCCTTTAATAATAGTAAACTTAATTTTATATGAAAAACTAAAACTAACTTATTTCTTTTTCTTTCGACCACTAGGAATGTTTTTCATTAAAATAGTGGCCTGCTCATACTCCAGCCTTGTAAAGAAATACCTAGTCTGCCTTATACCATTAGGTATCAAAATTAATTCTAATAGAAACTACTAGGTACCTACTAGGAGCGCAGATTTAGACATCACATCCAAAGTTGAAGAAATCCCAGTACGCGTGTACTTTGTTAAACTTTTGTTTCTTTTGTTTTTGCATTTAAAGTTCCAAGTTTGTAAAAAAATACAGTCCACTTGAGAATTGAAGTCGGTTAAAAAGAGTTCTTATATCATTTCGTTGCACAGCAAATAGCGTCCCTCTCCAAAAACACACCTCAAAATTACTCCATACTGTAGTTTTGTCTTTATTTTTGTTATTACGAGGAAACTTACGGCGCAATGATTTACTACCCCTCTTGAACGGGTGCCAAACAGACTGTATCTTTTAAAAAGTAAACTGTTACTTTATTTCGGTTCAACTTTTTTAAATATACGATGGTTTATTTATGGGCTACGAGGTTACGAGAGGTGAAGCTACGGGGTTAAAATTAAATTCTTTATTTACGCAGGTAAGTGAAGCAAGTTACAGTTTACAATCTGTAACATTTTTAGTGTGGATAGTTTTTCATAACATGCATAATTAAAGCTAGTCAGCCTTTGAGGTATTAAAAAAAATACATATTATATTCATGCCGATTTCACTCAACGCCCTCTAATCCCAAAATAAGCTACTAATAATAAGGTACTATGGAAACTATGTAAATTGCTGTTAGGTAAAATATTTAAACATTTTTTAAATACATACGTGATTATACAAATTAATGCTCAGCCATAGAACAAACATCTATGTTTGCCACACATAAATGTTTGTTCTCAGTGGGGATCGAACTACGACCCACAGCACGGAAGCAAATAAATGCGTATCAATAGATAAGAGACGGAGATAAGTACAAATACATATGAAGTTATTTAAACGCTGCAGTGGTTAAAATCTCATATCTTCAAATTAAATGACCTGTATAAGATCCACTTTAATAATTTTACATTATTCTCAACGCAAAATGATTTCTACTCCGTATCCTATCCGAGAGCATTGTTCCGTAGCGCAGGAGCTTTCTAGGTCAATCTGTGCGGTAATTTATTTCGAGAGAGCGTGAGCTTCACGTGAACTCGATACAAGGAACTAGTGCTGTTCCTTTGTAAAATCGATTCTATATCGATCACTTCATAAAAAAAGTCTCTATGACGAAGTTGGATGTCATATTAGCTCTTTATTATTTTAATTAATCGACGCTTTTGTCGCTGACAGTATTTTACTTCATGTTTGTATTGAAACACATTTTGGGACGAAACCGCAAAAGAAATATTAATAAAATTGAAGTTATTGCTTCGTCCCAGTGGGATGAGATACTGGTAGTCCGAAACTACTCGCTCGTAGGATGCAATATTGCATCTAACCTCGATCACAGATTTTATGTCTATCGCGTGGTCTTTAACATCAAGTCTGCCTTTCAAAAAGCTCTTTTTTATGTACTCTGATGTCATTCATTCTCTTTATATGGCCTTCTTATTCCCTCATCACCATCGTCATTTCAGCCTGTTTGTAACCTTTACTTATTAGGTCTTCTCTTTAATACGCCATTCTTTCCAGTCCTTTATTATTAAGCTCATTTTATGATAATTTTCTAAAAAGATGGTGATGGTAATATGTACTCTACTCTTATAGTTTTCCTTTTATAGATATCTATTTTTTTTATCCTTTACAAATAGGTACGTCCCTAGTTTTCACGTGACAACCGTCTCTCGGCCGATCACGTTGGACCGACTACGGAGAAAATCGCTATTTTTACGCTGATGATCTTGTAGAGATACAGTCAGCTTCCGATAGAGAAGATCAGGGACTTTATGCTTAGTTTGGCAGAGGTTTTATTCTAATAGACCGAAAACTCGTTTCATTGGTGGATTAAACGAGTTTTATACGCATACTTAAACGTACGCGTATATAGTGGAAATCTTTGGTAGTACGTACGCTCGTAAGTGGATAGAGGCGTCTGCAGGCAGCCTACGAATAACTCTTCTTTGTGTCAATTATGTCAGGAGCTAGGGCTGCTTCCTCTAACAGTGTCGCAATGATATTACTTACTTTTATTGTAATATTGCTTTGATTTATAAAGTATCAGTAGCGCTTTTAGTCAGATTATACGAGAAAGTATTATTTATACGAGTTTAAAATAACTTTCGAACACAGTATTCATTTATCATTTGCGATACTAACTATTTTTTTTCAAAAGCCAGAAAACTAGTGCTAACCTTGCTAATATGTCAAATCCCGACCTCCGTCAATACATTCAACATTTATTGGTTCTATATTTTGTCAACAACAGAGCGTCTAAAACCACAAACGGAGCGTGAGAACAAACTAACAGTTGTTTTGACCGATAGCACGTACAGTACAACCCTATGTATCGTCGCCTCATGGGAAAACCGTGCCTATTTGGTGTGGGTAAGAGTCGTTTATCGTTTGGGGTAAAGTTTGTGGCGACGGGCGACTCGTCACGATTCAATTAATAGCGAATGAATACCTACGGGCTTATTGCGGTGTTTTCCGTAGTCTCTTGTTCTGAAGCTCACAGGACATATTCTAATTATCTCATTGTATCAACAGGAATAGAATTTTGTGTTTACTCTGTCTGAGTACTTCAATAGACTATCAAAGAAAACTTTAACGAGTACGTTTTGAAAACTTGACCACAGATAATATAATACTAACTTGACTAACGCTGGAATTCATAAACACGTGGGGGATTTAGTTTGTTAAATCTCTTCCCCCTAGGGAAACTAACATGTTTATAAATTCCAATTTCCAGCGTATTAAAGAAGTTTCGTTTCTACTAAAATAATACTAACTAAATACTATTCTAAAGCAAAATTATTACAAGAAACTGCTTTTGTTTTTTATTCATATCCATCTGGGTATTAGAGGTGATCAAGTTTATAATATCAAAAATACACGCAGACGAAGTAACGTGCAGGAAGTAATAGATAAAATTCGTTTGAATTGGGTAGTACTTAACCTATTGAGGACGAGAAGGGCTATTGAACTTTCAGGGAAACTACTTTATGGCCGAGATAACGATAATAAATTCTTACGCATGATAGAGATAAATAATTACATATGAATAAACCACTCTATACCACCTTGATAAACCACTCTATTTGTAGCACCAGTGTTGTAGTTACGACTTTCCTCGTAATATAAGGTTTGTATGACACCTTTGTTTTGTTAGTAGAAAGCCGTCAGAAAGCCAAAAAACTAAATATTCCATGAGTTAGCTGAAGCCGCTAGCCAGTTATTCATCTGATGATACATCAGGATAGAGCTTTTAGCCGTCACATATTAGGATCTAAATAGGTAGGTAAACTGCATAAACTTCAAAATAGGGGTGATTTACTGTGAACCTTACAGAAATTAAGATACGGTTCTCAAGATCACGTGTCGATTAACTGCTTCTGCAAGGAAACCGCAGCTTAATTTGCAGAATGCAAGTTACGTTCAGCTGAACCAGTCTCAGAATTGTTTTACTCTAACTCAATAGATACTACTCAACCCACAACACACTAGGTTATAGGATCCTTGGCATTCGTCTTTAACGCTATCGAAATGGTAGGTTATCTCTACTAATTGTCAAATACCATTAAAAATTGCCTCTAACGAGAACCATGGAAACTATAAACCTTCCACTAGTGGCGAATTCAAGGGATAAGTACCTAAGTAAAAGTGAAGAAATCTCTGTGTTTGAGGTCTGATACCCCAACAGCAACAGAGATTAGTTTGATTACACACTCACACTAGTTTGTGTACCTACCAGTCTTCCTATGTAGGTGTCAGAGACTGCCACAGCGCCCCGACCCGAAACAAACATTTGCAGACGCAGATCGTCCCAAATCCCAATCCTAATTCAGGAAACCTTTAGCGACTGAATTGTGGAGTAAACTAGTGCTAAGTCACACGTATATCAGTACTCATTTCAAGTATCTACATACTCCAGAGGGCGTTCAAAGAGTGACGCCCAAGTTCTCCAAATCACTTTGATAAGTTTAGAGCCCAAGTTGGCAAACTCGGCAAATCGCATGCAACTTTCTTGGACTCATGCCGAAATTCGGATGCTAGCATAACTTTGTTAGTTTGTCCTACTCTTAATAATTACCTACCTTATTTATGTTTTGGTTTCATGTATGTGTTTACAAAAAAAAACATATTATTATATTAGTATTCTATCAGCAATCCCATAGAGACTAGAGAGCGTTCTGTGATATGTCCAAGAGTATTTATCTATTTAATATTTTATAAACTTTGCAAAAGTGTTCAACTGTAAACGGCTTTTTTTTCCATTTCAACAATCTAATAGGTAAACCGATTTCTGAGCAATATAATTCAATTGAAAAGTGGAAAATAAAATAACCAGAAGTAATTTCTACAAAACGATTACATTCATTTGACAGCGGTTGATAAAATCAGAGATGATTATTTAGCAAGTACTGGTATGATGTCTTCCACCGCTATATCACAGCCGTCAGATACATCATGTCAGATACGTACACGGTGGCTGTTTTGTAGAAAACCAAAGCTTGTCAATGAAATATTTTTTCACAACAAACCGGGAAAATTGAATGAAATAATCCTGGATTTATCCTTTCAACCTTCAATATCGCTTTTCGTACAGATTTTTGTAGATTGATGTTTTAATCGTTCAGTTTTCACGATATTTTTATTTTAACAATGTGTCCTTTGTGTAACGAGTAGTGCTGTTTTTCTTTAAAATAAATAAATTAAGATTAGCAATAAAATAGGTATAAAATGGTGGTATCATTACGACCGCAGCCGCCCAGGCTTTCTACCTAATTAAAACATTAAATAATAATAACTCTACAGCGATCTATTATGATTATGCTAAAATCTCAATAAAATATAGGTAAATCATGGCCTAATTTTATAAAGGACGTAACTATTGCAATGTTCCCTTATTGCAATAGTTACGTCAATAGTTACGGTTATTGCAAGACCTTATTTATCAAACTATCGGCACTTAACATCCGCTGTTTCTTTTCCGTAGTAACCAATCAAAAATTACAATCAGCCGCAAAAATTACTTCCCATAAACCAATAAGCAATCAATCATGTCAAAAAACTGAAACTCTGAAGGTACGCATTATAATTAAAAAAGACTATCTACCCTCGTCCGTAACTGAATAAACATCTGTCGGTGCGAAGCAGATAGCTTGCTATAGGAAGCGAGTTGGAAATAATTTATAGCCCAATTAGTACCTTTCTCGAGATAAAAAAATACCAAAATCGGACCTTGACTTCCGATAATTTCTCTGTAGACATGAAGGTGCATGGAAGGTGAAGCGCTAAAAAATATTGGTATGGAATTTCTAATCCCATGCTAAACTATTTTTTTCTATTCTAGTTATAGAAGTTTAGTGGTACAAAACGAAATAACCATCGTCTGGAAGTTCAAAATATTATAGTGATGAAAAGCTGAAAATGTCACATCACCACCGTTCCGTTGAATGAAATTGGTTCGAACTTAGGAGCCTTTGATCAATATTCAAAGAGCTATGAGGCTGCTTATCAATTCTGAAAACCCATTATCAACTCAGTTGCTTCAAGAAATATCATGTTTACTTTAGATAAAGCAAAAAAATTTTATTAAAAACTTGTTATAAGATGCTTAGATCGTTATAAAAAAAGTTTTTGTCGAAAGCTCAACCAAAATTAATCTTAAAAGCTTATTATTGTAAGATAAGATAGCAAGTTATCGTCAACATTCGACGGCGGCTGTCCCTTCTTTTCATTGCAGTCATCAATCAGGCATTATCGATTCTGGCTCACAAAAACAGAGTTATTTGTTAATGACCGAGTGCTATTTGCTCCGACTTTATTATTTTAATGTACTAAAATAACTTAGCATAATGAATGTTATCGGTAAAATTATTTTTAGGTACGCCTGGTAAGTTTTAATTTTAATTTCAAATGAGCGCTATACTTTTAACTTCTATAGATAAACATTCGCGTAACTTTTGGTAGGAATTTTGCACTGACATCACCGTTTTGTTCATACGAACCTACGAAGTAGCGAGTCACTTGCAATTACATATTAGTAAAATAATGACGAATTCAATGCAATCACTTCACAAACGGGATATAAACAGCGGACAAATTCTATTTGAGGTATAGAAACAGATACAAAATAGTTTAAAGGCTCTTGCGCTCATTGTTTGCGTTATAAAAAATCTTCAAAGCCAACTAAATCGATAGAATAGCTTCGAATAAACACATCCGATTCAATACAGACAGTAAAACAGGGAGACCACATCAAATCGTTTGTGTTTACTCATCGCTCGTGTTCAATTGTTGGCGGAGGCCGATGGAAAAAGAGCAAAAGTTTATACTGACGGTCCGATTGCGGGCACAACCTGTCGGGCCAATTAGGTCGGGAGTAATCGGGCACAGTCTACTTTTACCTGGTGTACACTGTACAAGTGTAAACCAGGTGTAAGTGTAAATAGTTATACCATAGAAATTTCTATAAATTCAGCTACCAAGGAGAGGATGGATCAGTTCGTTATTAGTGTTATCATTTTATTTTTGCGAAGTAGCTTTTGATTTGTAAAAAAAACAATAAGCTCACGACTTATTAGAAGAATAATAATAATTAATTGTTAGAAGCACGTAAAACATGCCCTCATACGTCTTGGTATTATACTTAACTATACTTATACTATTTAAATCACACCGCTAGGCATGACAAAGTTGGGAGAGGCCCACGTTTAGAAATTACAAACAAACTATGATGATAATAAGTATAGTATTTATTATCATTTTTGGATTGGAGGTTTTAGGATTAGAAGCTTTTCAAACCACAACTCAAATCCGATTCCATTGAATTGCATTATTCAAACGAGCCAACTTAATTGGCTCGTCTGTAAATGCCCTGCAAAGACTCCGGATGAGGTAAAAGCGACGTTTAAAGGTTTCCTTTGCTGTAGCAATCGGTACGGCCGGATGCTTTTTAATTTACCTTCCTCTGTGTAATTAAAACCTGTGGTTACTTTTTCAGCCAGTTTTCGAGCAAACAATGGACTTTTTACAAGACACTGTGCAGTACCTACAGTAGATAGCTAATTAGAGTAAGTTGCGAGATCATTCTGAATTTTCTTTTACGAAAGGTAAATTTTTATACTCTCACTTATTACACAATTCAAAGGTTTTTTGAGACTTTTGCGAAATCTCAACTGCTTAAATAATAATAATAATAATAAATATTCTCGGACAAATCACACAACGCTCTCTAGTCCCAAACTAAGCAAAGTTTGTGATATGGGAACTAGATTGCTGATAGACTACTTTATATACATTTTTATAAGTTCTTATTCTCCACTGGATCCCATTTGCTCTAGAATTTCGGTAGTTCCAAGAGTCAATTGACAAGTAGACAGAACAACAGAATGTGGGTTGGTATAATAAAACTCTATTCTTCATACGGTTCTTACATGTATGGTCCTATGACGTGATCGCTTTCACTTAGGGCGTGTATCGCCGACACGACAGCCGGACTATTGTTCAACACAATAGAAGCAACGTCTTGTTTGCCACTTTCACTACAAGGACAATGATAATTCATCAGTTTATGACGGACTTCACGCTGCGTCAAAAGCAAGTAATAGAAAAACGTCTAGGTATAAGAGAAACCGCTCACGAGGAACTTTTGTCTCCGCAACTAAAGTCTCTCAAATGAAGTCTACGGCCTACGGGCACACTACTAGTATGTATAAAAGTGCGCTCACGTAACAGCGCGACAGCCGATAGAAATCAACAAAGACAAAAAAGTTTCTAGTCTACTCTATAGTGATCTTCTACATAAAAGATCATTGACTCTACATACTTTATTATGCTTTATATACTCTTATGCTACAGGTTTGGCAAGTCTGAACATTGATAAAGATCGTGTCTACGCGTATTTTCATTATATGTCGTACATTCATACCCACCCTGTAGATATTTTGACATAATCTCGATACGAATTCTTAAAAAAATTATGTTTTTAAGTATCGATTCAAACTTTAGTAATATTGCAAGTCAGAGCGGAATTCGATAGCGGTAGGTGTTCCCAAATAGCTGTGTGTCTATTTCCAATAGCAGGGTATAAAGTTATCTTTGTACAAGTTATTGTTATAAAGTTATTTTTATACAAGCAGTTGACCAGCAACATGTAAAGGGTCAGAGACTTAGAAAGGGTAAAGACTCTAGAGCAAATACACTTTTATAGATCAATGACTCATACTAACCTTTTATTATTTGAAAGAGTCAATTCAGGTTTTTCATAGATAGCTTCAAATTTTCTTGCTCAATTTATTTATTATTTTTATTTTAACCTCTTCTAGGACATCGAAGTTGTGTTCATTTTTAACTAGCTTAAAAAAAGCTCTCATTTAGGAGTGTTTCCATTATATTATAAGTTTTGTTATTGTAAGTAGTTGTATTATTATTTATCTTGTCTACGGTGTATAACTGGCAGAATTATCTCGCCTTCTATTTTTACTTATATTGCATTTATAAATAATAAAATATTATTTTCGTAGGTCACCATAAAGTTTTGTCTAGTTTTTACTAGACATAAAACTGGTAACAGCTGGTTTTACTAAAATATTTTTTATGGGCATTTTTAGTACTTATTTTTATATTGTCGTCATAAACGTACCGACTTCATTCTCATGCACGGTAGCCATCCCCTCATATGTCTTGGTAGGTAAGTACTTCCGCGAACAACCCTCGTCTGATGACGCGCTTCGCATGACGTCACTGTAAGCTCTTTTTACCACGTCACCGCCATCGAACCCTGTTCAATGTACGTTTGTACTTTCTCGCTAAAAAGAGAATCTTTATATTGACCTAGTAACGACCTACCAGCCAGGCATGATGAGCTATACTTTACGGTGTAGGTTCATCAGTCATCTCATCACACATCCAGGAGCATGAAGTTGTGGAGCAATCAAACTTTTATCTGAAAAAGTTATGGGATACGCAGATGAGCGTATCCACACTACGGACGGACACGACACGTGCAAGTGTCGTGCGCGCTAGTGTGAAAACGGCCGATTATAGGATTCTCACTAATACCACCTGATGTTAAGCGGTTACCTCTGTCTTAGCAATGTTGGAACCTCACATAAATTACGTTATTAGTATCACATGAGCACGATTGCAAAAAGTTACAGAAAAATGTGAAATACGATTATAGCTCGTTTTACATTGCTCTTAGACATAGACTTTTGTTCGTGCTATAGCGTGCACAATGTACACTATCCTCTTTGTTCACACGGCTGAAGGCTTTTCATCCGACCCGAAGCCGCTAAGCAGTTATCTGCTCGGGGCAAGCGCGGATTATCACCAGACAAAATACACTTATTTGTTTGAAAGCTGGTAAGTTATTGTGATTAGATATATCCCTGGTGTTCTCTGCTAAGCTACTTAGCATTTCACTACAGAATACGATATATATATAACTCATAACGGTTGGTCAAGATCAATCTCAGTCTTTTGTTTTTCTATACTTTTAAATAATTAATGTAGTGCAACGTACAACGAGAGCGTATGAAATATTACTTCATGGAAACTTGATAGGTGATCGTTCCCAGTTTCCAATCACATGAAGTGCTGTTATGATAGTGTGATATTGTGCAAAATTTCCGCTATTAAGAACCACCTGTGCTCATTTTAGATGGATTTATAAAAAAAGATGCCACAACTTGGACTCTACTGCCTCATTCTTTGTATTAACGATGGACGTTTCTTTAGATCTAGATTGTTAGTCAGAGATAAATCACTGAATTTGGTGATGACCTAACCATCCACACGTTGTATGGTAGTAGTATTTACAATATTTACAAAATACACAAGCTATCTTCAAACCGTTGCTAACTATAAATGGTTAGTTAGTACTTAGTTAATTAAAATATGAATACGTTGTAAAACCTGTTAAAAGATTCATAAAACTTAATCTGAAACGAAAGTAAAATTTCATTTTCAGAATTTCTGTAGCATTTTTCAGTACAACATCGCTGTGTTAAATATTTGAGCAGCGTCCAGTTTTAAAGCTGATTTACTTTGCCAACTTCGTAATTCATATTAACACTCGAGCAAGGATTAAAAACAAACAGAAACAGAGCTAAACCGAAAAGCGAATGTCACCGTAAAATATAACGCCTCTACGCTGCAACTTTTTGTTGAACTCGGCTTAAAGACCTTGATATGGTCAGCATTTTCGGTTTGTCACCCCTGCTTGCTGCATTTCGGGTTGATACATGTTTATATTGTTTACGTTTACCCGACGACGTAAAAAAAAGTAGGTTCTTAGCTACTAGGTCAGTTTATTTTTTCGAAGGATTTTGTTAACGGACTTAAAAAAGAAAGAGATTCTGAACTCATTTGTATTTTTTTTATGTTTGCAATTTGAAAAAATATATGTAGGTATTTATATTTATCCAGATGGTAGTCAAATTAAAGTCAGTTTATTCTTTTTTTTACCTTATATGATTGATTGATGTCTTCCTGGCCGGTTTCGGCTACGGCGACATTGTTGCTGCTTGATGCCTATGATGGGTTCTAAATTATTTCTTCATAACTAAACGAAAAAAAAAGCAAAATGATCGTTCTACTACAAGTTTTACTGACATCTTTACATTCACAAACTCTAAAAATAACCACTCACATTTCAATCGAAGCCTCTTTGTTGAACCCGAAGCCTTTCCGCTGCTGAAACGGGTATTCATAAAAGCATCTTATTGAATAAGATATTGCAGTGATTTCTACTGCATTGGGTCCATTCTCGACGCGATAGCTGCACTTTACCTACTATAATACCTAGAACTACGTATAAAAATAATAAACAGGACTTGCTTCTTATCAGAGGATTTATACAGCGTCATTTCACCCATTCTCCGATAAACGGGATGCTGCAGTGCCTGGGACATTTTTTAGATGGAGTATGGCTTGCCCAGCACGTTTTTAACGCCAGAAGACGTTTTTCTGACAACACTTTATTCATCCTCAAAAGTCTTGAGTTGGTATCTGCCAAAAGATCTGAGAACGAGGAGTTTTGACCGTGTTTGTAGAGCTTTTTCGATAAATAATAATAATAATAAATAAATATTCACGGACACTTAACACAACGCCTTCAAGTCCCAAACTAAGCAAAGCTCATTTTTTTTTTGTTTTAAATACATACTTATAATACATAGAAACACCCAGACACAGAACAAACATCTATGTTTACAACACACAAATGTTTGTTCTCGGTGGGGATCGAACCCACGACCCACAGCACGGAAGGCAGAGCTATTACCGACTGAGCCATGACGCCTGTCATTGAATTGTCAGTGAAGTGAGATGTGAGAGAGGACTATCATTTGAAACAGTGAGATAGGACAAAGAAAAGCTCCAATTAGGTCTATTATTACGAAAAATATTTCCATTACGTCGACACGACAACGATGACGATGTGAGTCACTTTCTTTTCTATTTTAAATCGTGTTGGTACGTATATTCTCTGAATGTAGGTAAGTTAGAACCTAATGAATACCCATGCATGGACAAACACCTGGGTACACACACACACATCCAGAATGAGTAATAAATACAGCAGCCAGCTAGTGTCTGCAAAGATAAGGCACGCTCGCAAAACCCTTAGCTCTTCGCCTTTTTGAGTTAGGAACTTTTATAGCCAGTTTTTAAGTTTTAGTTACCAACATCACGCTAATAATAACCATATTTATCATGTTAATATACTTCTTAACGCGCGTTTATTAGTTTCACTTGTACCAACGAACGGGAAACGAGTAACTACCTAACAAACAATTTAATTCTTCTAATTGTCGTATTGAAATGAAACTTTGTGTGTATTTGTTATTAACTATGAAAGCATCCAGGTAAGTAAGTACATTTATTGTTTTAAGTAATATTATCATTGTGGTTTTACAATAATCGGGGAAAACCTAGGTCAATTGTGTAATTTTATCCGCTTCATCATTAGATATTTATTCTAAAGATTTCTATACCTATCTAAATAAATAAATATTTTCCTATTATCCAACAAACACTATTCATTGATTAATTATATTATATATTATTATTATTATTATATTAATTAAAGTAGGTTCCAAGTAAAACTACTGCGGCCCATCATCATGGCATCAGCCTAAAGCAATCCTCACCCAAAGACCTCGCTCATTTTCCAGAAATAATATTATTTGGACTAGGTACCTACTGTAACGTCGTCTTTTTGCACGTCACATTGTTACTTCGTAAATCAAACTTCAGTGTTCATTTAAAACAATCGCTTCTATTCAGAATAATAAATACATTTCTCTAAAATTGTCCTTTTCAATATCGCACAGGTTAACCACCCAATATCGCTGCTTCTTCTTATTCTTAGTTTCTACTGTCACGCAGGTGACAGTTGACATTTATGACAACGTCATGTATACATGCATTAGTAATCTTAACAGTCGGCCATCCTACTTAGAACGAGTCTCTTCGTTCGATTCAATCGAGAGTACCTGCCATAAACACATAACAATACAAATATTTGCACAAATACAAATTAATTTGTTCACAATTCACAATAAATCTATTTTGCACAAATACATATTACCTAATTAATATATCCACAATAAGAAAATCATTCATCATACCAATTTTTAAACATACATTTTCTGATATATTTTTAATCCAGCAATTATGCTAAGTTTTCTTATTTATTCATAATATCACTTTATGAAATCTTTAGTTAGTGTTAAAGTTTATTTTAGGCTAACATGCGGTTTTCTTATATCTATCAAAATTAGCGTCATTAATCAAGATTAGAACTGCGAGTATCTCAAGCTTGGCGGCAAGGTCGTATGCCGGTCATGCCTTCACTTAATCGTAGAATGGGCGGCAAGGTCATATGCCAGTCTTGCCCTCCCTCGATCATCAATTGGGCGGCAAGGTCGTATGCCAGTCATGCCCTCACTTATCGTCAAATTGGGCGGCAAGGTCATATGGCAGTCATGCCCTCACTTAATCGTCAATTGGGCGGCAAGGTCGTATGCCAGTCATGCCCTCACTTAATCGTCAATTGGGCGGCAAGGTCGTATGCCAGTCATGCCCTCACTTATTGTCAAATTGGGCGGCAAGGTCGTATGCCAGTCATGCCCTCACATAATTATCAATTGGGCGGCAAGTTCGTATGCCAGTCATGCCCTCACTTAATTTATCAATTGGGCGGCAAGTTCGTATGCCAGTCATGTCGTTAATCAATCATAGATTGGATGGCAAGTTCGTATGCCAGTCATGTCGTCAGTCAATCATAGATTGGGTGGCAAGTTCGTATGCCAGTCAAGTCGTCAGTTAATCATACCTGAGCGGCAAGTTCGTATGCCAGGCATGCTCTCAAGTCACAACTGTTCTGACGACTGTGACTTCTGCTGTACCGTGCGTGACACAGCTCGGTGACTCACTGCTCACTGCAACGACTGCTTCGTCACTCTTTCAGTTTCTGCTGGTGCGGTGCAACAGCTACAGCGGTGGCTGTGGCTACCACTGCATCGTGCCTTCACTCTGTAGCCGTTGCGACGACTGCTGCTACGGCTTAGTCATGCTTTCTGTCAATTTCTGCTGGTGCGGCTGCATCAGCTACAGTGCCAGCTGTAACTGCGGCGACTGTGACTATCACTGCATCGTGTTTTCACTCTGTAGTCACTGTAACGGCTACAGCTCCGACTGCGCCGATCACTGAATTTTCACTTTGTCACTTATCCTGGAACTCAAAACATGACGTTAATAACTTCCCTTGATAACTTTAGTTTTCTCTATTAGGGATCATAAGTTCTAGTGCGTCTTGGACAAAGTATTCAAGTACCTGCTTAACATTAGCAGGTCGAGTAGTTATTCAAATGAGTAGGCAAAGTCAATTGTTTAGTTTAATATATACTTTCCTCCTCCTACTCTACCTCTTTCGAGCTAAGATGCTAGTCAATATTATTTTGTATTGAAATACTGTTTTCGCTAGTAGTGCAATATTATCTATCGTATAACAGAACTAGTAGGTACAACGTGTACATGTAGTACAAATAATCATATCATGTAGTCAGCATACATTATCAGAAATTCGAAATTGTGTCCACAACTCATATTTTCTATTGTTCTTCTTGGATAATTTTGTCTTATTTTCCAAATCTCTCTTTGTCTTATCATCGTTATAATAATATTATAGTCTTTTATTTTCCAAATCCCTCTCTGTCTCATCACCGCATTAATAACTATAATAATATATATTATAGATCTCAAAAATTAAATAACCAGGATGTGGAGACTTGAAAGGTCTCCATCATTCCGTCCGATAGTCCTTTCCTCAAGCGGTGTTATCCCTAAGCAACTATTTCTATCACTCGCCCTTCTTGATTTGCCGAAGCATACCTTTGCACTTCTACAAAAAGCAGTTTTCCTTAACACCTGCAGAATCATCCGTAAGTTTTACCTTACTTTTAGTTTTACTCTTTTTATCATCAGAACTCTCTGTTGATGTCCAATTAATAACTTCCAATTCTCAAGAACATCCACCTGGATTTAATGATGCGCACTTGAACTTTAAGTTGAGTAGATGAAAATCTAAACTCAATAATAATAATGCATTCAATTTCTAAATCTCTTTTTGACTCATCATCATCATTATTATATTAACATTCCTTATCCGTGCCCCATCGTTGGGTATCGTGAATCTGTGCAAGGAAATTTCAATTTGTGTTTTCCATCTACCACGGTCTCCGGCTTAATGGATCGCGACGTTAACTGGGGTTTCTAGCTGTTCGGACACCTGACCAGACCAGTGTTTTGGGCTCCTCCCTCTTCTTTAGTAACCTCTACTAAAGTGCTCGATGTAAAGTATTCGCTGGATGCAAATAAAAGACTGACGCTTAGTGCGTTCCAACTTAAGTTCTTTCAGAATGGAGGCGTTGATTGTTTTGGCTGTCCATGAGATCCTCAGGAGCCGTCTCTAGCGGCATCACATCCAGAACGAATCGATTCACTTGCGTTAAGTGGTTTTCATGGTCCATGTTTCAGTGCCGTAAAGAGAAATGGAGAAAACCAGCGTGCACACTATGTGAACTTCGTGAACTCGTTCATCGTATCATATTATGTAACAATAGTAATATTGCCTAATATCTCTCTTAAGCGTATTAGTTCCTACATATTCAAATGATTTATAAACTATATAGTTGTTAGTATTTTCTTCCAGCTTCTGAGATATAGATCTCTCTTTGGGTGTAGATCTCCTGCATCTTTTCCCACTATCCTCTAGCTGATCCAGCCTTTCTCTCAACAATTTGGATTAGATAATATAAGTAACCAGCCAACCGGCTGCATGGTCTTCTCACATTTCTTTACCCTAATGGTTATTTCTATCGAGTAATATGAGTGGTCTATCTGCTGTCGTTACTACGTGAAATATGCCCCGCACATTTACATTTTAGCTTGAAGGCTTAGTTTTTTTTTTTTTGTCTCATTAAATCGCTTCGCACTTCGTGATTTTTTTTCCAATCAATCATTTATTCACAGAGATTCATTTTGTCATTAAATTACATGATCTTATGCAATAAACGGCTCAACACCTTCTGTTTTTTTTTATATGCTCCTTTTCATTGCTCGTATGGAACTTTGTTTTGTTTACGTTCATTTTGTAGGTATTTTTAAGCTTTCTCTGCAAAAGTTACACTTTACGCTCTTTTTTCATACAAACACTAAATGATGATAACTTCACTGTTTGGAATCGTTAGGCCATCTACCCTGGCTCAGAGCCATATTTTAACAAAATATAATTTTAAAGTTACGATCTTCAAAAACAACAATTTTTAATCGCTCAACGCTTTTCAGCGGCAATCAGCACCGTTATATTTATGGGACTATTTTGTACTCTATACTACTCATTTCTGAGTCTAGCTCACTCTCGCATAAATAGTAAGTATACAAATTGCCTGAAAAGTGTACCCTGAAGTGCACGAATCATTTCCTCGAATTCTTCAAGTTTTCTAATAGTAACATGGTAACATTATGCTATTGCATGCTTTACTACAAGGCTATCATTATAAGGAGCCTGTTGAATTCCTCGTATTTGCTGTATACCTGTTCTAAAGCTTGTATATCATCAGTTTTATTTTTATATGAATATTACGTCTGAAGTAGGTACATCATTTCTCAGGTACGGACTCTGTGTGTTTATTTTCATTTTATATAGGTAGGTAATATGATTGAATAGTTTAACAGCTTTATTATTAAACCCATCAGATTCAAGACTTATTCCAGGTTTTAGGTTTTTAATTTCATTGAGTACCTCCAGTTCGCTTATTGGTTCAATTGTGCTGCAGTTCGATGTTGTCTTTACTGTTTTTCCTGTATAGCTCTTGGTAGGAAGGTGCTGCATGCCCAATCTCAATTAAATCTATCTATCTCTTTCTCACATCAATAAATGAAGTTGTATGTAGGTTTAATTTTTTTTTAATAATTGGTTATTTGGTTGTCACATTTTATCCTTAATCGCTTAGCTCCATTCTAGTTGTTTTGTCCCTTTTATTTTGTTTTATTCTCATTAGCTCTGTTTTTCTTTTTATTGGTTTTCTGTACTTTCACTTATTATTATCATTTTACCTTTATTTGTGCTTTAATGCAACTGTCGTAGTATTCTTTTATACTCGAATATTCAGGTGGTTCGCATTATCAGTGTTATTCAAATTGAAATTAAAGTGTGATTTCCCCCTTTAAAAAGCTTATTTTATGCACTGAAAACAGTCGATAAATAGCACTTTTAATCACTTTTTGTTTTTGAATTTTAACACATCAATATATTCGACTTTCATCTCAATGCTATACGTACACAACCTCCTAGCGCAAAATATTCGATACAAACTCCTTGTGCAAATATCTCCTCGAGATTTGATTGGTCGACATTTTCGATAAGCATTCAATGTGTATTTTCTCTTAATCTTTTTTAAGGTCGTAGTCATGGTATAAAGTATAGTATAAATGTGGATAAAATGGATTACTTCACTTACAATTACTTCACTTACAATTACTTCACATCAAGAGCCATGAATCGCTCGCGTCGCTCTTTAAATCACATGCTTCGCTCGTAATTCAATTATTATGAATCATTACAAAGGTTGTCTGGAAGAAATCGCTTCGTAGAGATAAGACCGTTCATTGTACGTAATATTGCAATCTTATTTTATTTTAATTTTTTTTGGTATAACCTGTCAATAGGGTACATAATAAAGTATTTCATTCATTCAGTCATTCACTTTATGCGGTCGTGATTCAGTCGTTAGAATCCTTCACTTGGTCGTGATTCATCTATAGACATCGCCTTAAACCCGTCCTTTATTCACTAATAGTTAATAAAATATACTAGTTTTCACTTTTTTTTTTTTTTTTTTTTTTTTTTTTTTTTTTTTGCGTCTTTAATTTTATTTTACTTTGTAAAGTTGAATACTCTCTAATCAATTTTCACTGTCTTATGACTTTTGTCTCTCCATACTTTGAATATCTCTTTTTTTTTCACTCTCTCAATTCTATGTTTGCATGTAGTCTGTCATCTTTCATGGTTTTTTTTTAAAATAAAAATGTGCCTCTATACTTGTTATCAGTGTATAATATGTTAATGACACTTAAACAAATCACTTCCGACCATTTCTATGTTTCCCAAGGTTAAGTTTATAGCATTTATGTCAAATATTTTATCACTTTATAGCACCTTGCTTTTTATGATTGCCACTGCACACAAACATCGGTACTTCAAAATTATGAAAATGGTCAATCGCAATAATTAATTTTATGTAAATGGGAATAGAACGCTCAGAGTTGTCACTCTAGCACTCTGATATCAAAGCTCTCAACTATGTCACCTATCATACTTATTTAATTTTAATTTGTATCCTGCCACATAACACTCTTGCCCAAAATCAAAGCTCTTCAGTTATGTTACCATAACACTCGTGCTCGATATCAAAGCTCTTGAGTTATGTCGCAAAATACTCTCATGGGAGCTCTAACATTCTCATATTCTTATTGAAAAATATACCTGTAGAATACTGTACTTTTAATCCCTGGCTCACTGATACACCGAGCTGGTCTTCCACTGGCCTCCGTCCGTGGCTGTCCCCGTCAGCTAACTCCCCCGACCCCCTCCGTCTCCCGCCCTCACGTCGGGAGACATTCACACTTGACAGGTCGGGAGTTTGACACTGACAGTTACCTAACCACTCGTGCATGTGAGATAGGGTTACACACCTACTGAATAGATGCAAACACTACAACCCCTTTCTTATTTAAATATTTTTTTATCAACAAAGCCTTTAAGCTGTCCCGTATAGAATCATACTGTGGTGTAAACGCACACCTCCGCACAAAGCCCTAGATTACAATATAGTTGTTATTAGCCTCATGCAATTCAGTACCTACTGATCAAAACACGGACCCATAAAGACAGCTTCATCATGTATAGGTAGGTACATACATTTTATTACACGCTGGCACAAATACCAAATGTGACCACATTACCTACAATACCATTGAATCGAATGTGGATAGCTTTTGGGCTTGGGCGTGACCGCTTTCTGTTGGCCTTCCACTTTATACTTAAAGACAAATAGCTTTGTTTCTTCTTAAGTATCTTCTAGCCAGTTTCCTTATTACATGCTATCGTCTTTCTCAAGTATATACGGCACTGGATAGCAATTTCGGGACGAGCTTAATTCAATTCATTTACCTAAACCATAGGATTTTATAGAGAACATTTATTTATCTGTTTCCTCCCCATAGCCTTATAAATTATCTTTTTCTATTAAGTACGCCAGCACTTCAGCTCTTTATATCCAGCCTCCATACTCCTTCCCCTTTTTCATCTGTCACTTATGGTGATCTCTTACTTTGAAATCTTACTAACAGACATTTATGTCTACATATATAGGCATCTAAGCACAGAAATCTTACGTTTATCCGCCTTACTTGCAAAGAATAGTCTGAAATCGTGGTTCACGTCACAAACCAAACCGCTATATACTTACAGGCATATACTTACCTACTATACTTATCCAGTATTTACATAAAGTATGTTAATATCGTTTTTTTTCTAAAATTTTCTGTTTTAGTGTTCGACTAATCTATTTATCAGTCAGTGGTCAATATAGAGCCAAGATATATAGATGATGAGACTGTTGCGCAACTATCCGAACAAACACTGAACTGCCCAGTCACGTGCTGTCGACCATTATAACTTAAACACTGCTATAGAGGATGGATAGCTCAAACGACTAATACATTTTTTTACAAACTGAGAACTTGTAATAAGTATCCTTGTATGTCAATTCCCTTTTAGATATAGTCGTACTTCATGATTAGGAGTAGATGCCTACTGATAAAAATTCTGGTACTTGTAACGGTTTTGCACTAGATTCGAACCTAAACTCACAGGACTTTCATCCACTATAACTGTATAGTATATTCTACATAAGCACAGTTCCACGCAAGATAGAGGATACTGTCGCTCGTCGAAACCTACCAACGACATTAATATACCACCAGCCCGACCTGCATTGGCTCTGCATTTCGCAAGGGCAGAGTTCAAGCATAAGACAAGTGATATTTTAGAATATCTCCGAGCACTCTAAAAGGTCACACAGTGTAAGATCTTTTCTTCTCTTAGCTATGCCTACACGATTGAATACTATGCGATTGTCCTACACGTTGTTGATTCATCAACATTGTATACCCTGGCGTGTCCATATTAAACAGGGTTTCTTTTGATATCATAAAAGCTTCGTTTTGTCTAGGTAGTAGTTCAATAGCATGGAAGACTCCTCCGTTTCAGTCTGACAACATGACTGGCAATGATATTTCTTGTTGTTCCCACTGATAATCTGAATCTTTTACACCAAACTATTTTTTTTTTTACAATTTACTGGAAACGTTTAGGCGCGCACGTTACATCAAGCCTTTCTATTCGTATCATTTGATGTTATAATTCTAGATGAACTGCATTCGGTTGCCCTTTTATTTATTTATTTAAAAATTTCACACAACAAGTAGTGCTAGGCCATTTTATTGCCACTCTATTTAATTGAAAGCAGGTTTGAACTCAAGACATAAACAAATAAGTACATTATAATTTGTGGATATCACACAACCTTATTTTAGTCCTAAACTGACCAGAAATATATCTTTGGTAACACTATTCCATATTTTTCCTTTGAACATCGCAGCGTTACATACTGTGTTTTACGTCTACCTACCTACTCATAAAATTACACATCACCATTGTATTTAGGAATAGAAAGATCGAAAGTCGATTAAATCCATTGAATGCATGAATGTACGAGTATGAACATACAACTCCTTAAAACCGTCATTACAGTTCAAAACTTCTTATTTCCCTGTTATTTGGTCTGATTTAGTTTACGCTGATTTCAAGTTAAAATACGTCTAATCTAAACCTGTCATTTCCTTATTTCAAAGGTGCTTTACTACCATATCAACTAATTTTATTCGGTTATTTACGTGTAGCACACAGCTTTCACTAGTTATGCCTAATTTTCTTTTTTAAAGTCAGCACTGTCACAACACAGCACCATTGAACGTGAACAAAAGGTTGATCAATCATCAGGAACCCCTTTAATGGTAAGTCTTGTCCTTTGTGCAACCAATTTAATGGTAAGCCTTGTCCTTTGTGCAACCAATTTAATGGTAAGCCTGTGCAACCAATTTAATGGTAAGCCTGTGCTACCCATTCAATGGTAACCCGGTGCAACCAATTTAATAGTAAGCCATGTCCTTCGTGCAACCAATTTAATGGTAAGCCTGTGCAACCAATTTAATGGTAAACCTGTGCAACCAATTTAATGGTAAGCCTGTCCTTGCAACCAATTTAATGGTAAGCCTGGACCTCTGTGCAACCAATTTAATGGTAAGCCTGGACCCCCGTGCAACCAATTGAATGGTAAGCCTGGACTTCTGTGCAACCAATTTAATGGTAAGCCTGAATCTCTGTCTGTACGACAAATTTAATGGTAACCCTTGATCAACAACCACGTGTCCAGTTCAATGGTACCTAAGTAAAGCTTAACTAGTAACCAAATAGTTAACAACGCACACAATAATTTCATAATTAAACTAACATTGCTTAATAATACTATTATAATTTGGTGAACTCTCCCATCGCCTAGCGCCTGTTCAATTAATAGAAGGTACCTAGATAAAATTTATATATTTAATTTACCTAATGAATTCATTAGTAACAGTTTACTAGTAGTAGGCCATTGATAGTAGGACTAAACCAGAAGTGAATACTTAGATAGACCCAATTTAAAATTATATGAAGTGCTACTAACAGCTTGGTATACCGCAGGCTTAATGCTACGAGTTTGTACCTACTAGGAACGCATTTCCTATGCGCGCGCATTCCCGCGACATACTAGCGCCACCTTCCGCCAAAACTCTCAGGACTCGGTTGTCAACAAAAGTTAACAATTCTAGTACATTCTACTTTATATTTCTGAGCTATAAGAATCGTGCATCGAACACATTTGCCTCAAAACTTTATTCTAAAACTTCCACATAAGTAAGTAGGTAGGTACCTACATTAGTAAAATCTCGGTGAAATAAATACACCTAGATAGGTAGGTACGGTAGGTATCCTTGTGTAGATTCGTACAATGCAAGCAACAACTTTTACATGAACTAAACAAAATCAATCTACTAATCACATTACAAATCCGCCACTGAACATCACTAGCAGACCGAATGTGGCAACATTATTGCAAGTCCTACGATGGTCCTGCCTGATGTCAGCGAACTGTTCAACATTGAATCTAGGTCATTTATGTACTTACTGAAAATCACCGAAGAACTTCTCCTTCTTCTTCTTCTTTTTTTTTTTAAACTCTTTTTTGTATTGTGAGGTATGCAGGTAAGTATAATATTTTTCTCAGTATAATAAAGTACCTACCTAGGTATTAATAATTTTTATACAATTTAGTACTATGTACCTAATTAGGTACTTGTATCAGGCAAATCACCATTTCACCACTTTTCCACATATCGTTCCAAATCACGTCTCAAATCAATCACAGCATAATAGGTAGGTATGATACCTACTACCCACATCGATCAAGATGGGTGACCAAACCAACCAATGAGCCATGTATAACTAGTAAAACGCTCTATTATGTTTTATACAGATATACTCAATTCATTATAAACACTGCGCTGGGCTGGATAAAAACCCAAAACGCAACGATAGCGCGCGATAATCCTACCTATGGCGCACTCTAGTTAGGTTCTGGTAAACAATGTAAAGTGGAAAGTGTATTTTGTGTGATCAATCAATGTTGAGTGAACTTCAAACCACGCGTATTATGGTTTATCGATAGAAGTAAGTCCCGCTTTAGTCTGAGTCATTTTTTTTTTTTTTCACAAAATATAATCAAACACCGTACCTACCATGACGACACGCAGCACTACACGTCATGCTTCAGCACGGCGCCGCCGTCTAATACAACATGTAGCAAACAACCCTTTTTTTTTTTACGTATTCCTGCTGCCGGATTAACGGGCCAATTCTACAAACAAACTTTTTAGCCGAAACGCAGCAGAATCGAAGCTCTTGTACTCCCCAGGTCATTTCACTCTCTAATACTTATTACATAAGCTTTTACAGCTGAAACGCAGCTGAAATATAGTTGTTTCCCTATCTGTCTTTAGACTATTTTGATTAATCCAATCATACAGCAACGCTTCAGCCAGCTGCAGATCAATCGAACCATAGTTAGAACGAAAAAAACATTGTGTGGAATTGAACCGCTGATCTCAACTTTTTCTAGATCCGTTGTCATCGAGTTGAATAAGGCATACAAATTAGACAACACAGGTAATGTACGTTATATTACATAAACAAATGAACCAGTAGATACTAATTTATTGGCAGTGAAAAATCATGCAGTATCAACGGGGCTCGCACACTTCCAATGGCCAAAACACTAATTTCAACAAAGAAAAACAGACATACCCGACTCTTTTCCTCCTTTTTGAAAATTATAGTTTCTACAGACCTTTATCCTCGTCGCCATTGTAGAATACTGTACTTTTAATCCCTGGCTCACTGATACACCGAGCTGGTCTTCCACTGGCCTCCGTCCGTGGCTGTCCCCGTCAGCTAACTCCCCCGACCCCCTCCGTCTCCCGCCCTCACGTCGGGAGACATTCACACTTGACAGGTCGGGAGTTTGACACTGACAGTTACCTAACCACTCGTGCATGTGAGATAGGGTTACACACCTACTGAATAGATGCAAACACTACAATACCTTTTATTAATGGTTATCAATACCATGGAGATTCACTTTCCTGTAGTATGTAGTAGGTACATCTCAACTCCTGGCAGCTGGTCGCTGTGGCTGTATGCGATAAGGCAGCTACAAGTCACAATTCACTTAGTCATCTCTGAGTCTGAGGATGTATCTCACTCCTCTCGTCATCTAGAACTTCATCCAGCCGTACTGATGGTTTGTCTGCAACTCAACAACAATATTTTCTATGTAATTGTTCAGTAGTCAATGTGTGGTGTACATAGTAGGTACGTACATAATCATATTCTCGACTTCAACAGGTAAATACCTACTCATTTCAAGCTCAAAGTCAAAAAGCTTTTATTCAATAAAATCTCACTGATCACTTTAAATCGTCATTAGGTTTTGTATGATTACTGCAATAGGTAAGTACCTATAATTGTGTATCGACTATCACTACAATTCATAACTCAGAATAAAGTTTGGTCATCCGAGATGAGATTAACTAAAGGTTTTCACTAGTTTTTCAAGTTTTCACTAAAACATTACCTTCGATGGCGACATGGGCGTTGGAAAAAACTTTATATTTTTTTCCATCTTTCCACTTCTGAGCTGTAACGTCGTCTTTTTGCACGTCACATTGTTACTTCGTAAATCAAACTTCAGTGTTCATTTAAAACAATCGCTTCTATTCAGAATAATAAATACATTTCTCTAAAATTGTCCTTTTCAATATCGCACAGGTTAACCACCCAATATCGCTGCTTCTTCTTATTTTTAGTTTCTACTGTCACGCAGGTGACAGTTGACATTTATGACAACGTCATGTATACATGCATTAGTAATCTTAACACTACCTAACCTAATCTATCACGTCCCAGACACTACAGCGCACGTCCCGTTCGGGCATAAGTAAAAAGTGTCCCGCGCTGCATAAATCATCATGATTAGATACAAAGGCCTGGTTATTGACTATTATAAACACAATACCCAGACATAAAGGCCCGTTTACATACTAATTGATACGGTAACATTCGTGGTGTGCATTACTGTGCATTCAACTCACATAGAACCGGTTTTATTCGTGTCCACAAACGTTGTTGGCATATTCAATTTTGATCAACATAATAATAATAATATAGGCCTTTACGTCTATTGAAGATGATTATACAGCGTCAGGAGGCAACCTATGCCTACACTTAACGGGAAACTGTAGTGCTTGGGACAATGTTTAGATGGAGTAGGCTTGCCCAGCACCTATACCATCCTCTCAGCCTAGTCAGCCATATCCACAGGAAAGACAAGGTCAATACGTGCGGAGCTGACTAAGCCGCGGTTATTTTTATCAACATAGAGCTATTAATTAAGCTATAGACCTCAAAACTCATTTGCTCGTCTGCAAAAAAAAACTGGTCGGTTGACTCTAGCACAGATCATATAATACTGACTCTAGTGGGTAAAATATCATGTTTGAATCTGGGGAGATACCCAAGCTAGACACGTATGATAAACAATATTTGGGACATTACCGTATTTTCTAAAGCAAATCACTAGATCAAAATTATTTCGCGCATATTGTACGCTATCGCTAGTAGGTAGGTATGTAGTATGTGGGTAGGTAGATGGGTAGTAGAACAATCTGGAAACAGTAAGGACTTCCTCATTTTATCATACAATTTCCTCGATCACTCTTAGCATTCTGTCAGACTCCTATTATCACTCTATTTGTTACTCTGTGGTGTGGTTTTATCCTCAATGGTTTTTATGCGGTTCATTCAACTTCAGCTACCAACTATATAATAAGATAACTTATCAAGTGCAGGAAGTGCAAAGTTTAGGAACTTTTAGTAAATTAACTTCAATCTCTTTTACTCATTTAACAACCTTTGTACTTAGGTACCCTCACTTTACTTATTTCCGTTTATGTTTTTGAAGTTGGCAACTTTGTTACCAAGGGTTGTGTTCTTGGCACTTGCTCTATTTTATTTTATTACTTAGTTCAATATAACCACCATTTCTTTTATTAGTTAAATCTTATTCTGAAGTAAGTTTCCATGAGCAAAATCCGATTTTGTGCTTGTACCTACCTGTTGAGGAATATTTTTTTCTTTTTTGCTTATCGTAGATTATGGTATAAAATTGATGCTATGTACCTAATTGACCTAAATATGACAGAACAGAATCATAATTTAGTATATTCGTTCAGTGATCATCTCGTGCTAGTTCCAAGAGTAGTTCGACGGTTCGATACAAGTATCTAAACGTCAAAGGACTTTTGGGTCTATAAAAATCTATTTAGAGATTTAAAAGTAAAATCAATAAATCTATCGATCATAAAGTCTTACGTCATCTCCGGTCACTGACTTTGAATCAGAGTGTAGGAAGCTTTCGTTAAACATCTGTAGGTATGGTTTAGGTACTTATCTAATTTAATACCAACAAAATACATCTCAATAAAATACCATGCGAAGGGTTAATATGAGTTTGTTGTGGAATAACCGTGGGTGTTGTATTAGGTATTAAGTTTGCAAATAATAAGATCTGAAAGAGCATTTTACAAGGATGTAATCAGAGTTTAAATATACTTAGGTAGTTTAACATTCAATTCAACACTAGGTAGAATGATATACCTATTAATTTACCAGAAGGTACCAACCACCACTCGTTATAATACAAGAGCCAGTGAACCCCAGACCGTATCGCACCTTTAGTACCGCTGGCCTGCCAAAGCCACGATGAGCCAAACTTCATGATGGTCCATCGGTTCTTACCCGTGTTGGGAGCATGCACTGGCAAACTTTCAGCCTTTATAAAATAACGAAGGTCTGGGGTTCACTGGCTCTTAGGCTATTATATCATTTCGTTCTGAGAAGCTGTCCCACAATAACCTATAATAATCTCCTTTTATTTTGACATGTTTTAATATTTTGACATAGTTTTATAGATTTTATGACAGCTTTAAACTACCGTTGTTGATAGATTCTTCAAGGTTCAGTTTTAAAATTATGTCAAGGCGAAAAGTTGTTTCAGTTTTCAATAGGGACACGAGTTTTGACATTTTTTGAAACGACACATAGCACTTTTATTTTAATAGTTTTTCTTGTGTTATTGTGAGTATTGTTGTTTAATTTTGGTGGAATTTTAATCAATAATACTTAGGTCGTAACATAAAGTGTGAGCCATTGGAATAAATGTGTGTAAAGTGGTTTTTCTGAATGTGAAAATTCGTGTTAGGTTTTGAAGAGAAAATCCACCATTCTTTTCAAAACAAACGACAGCCGACTTGACAAATGACTTGACTTGACTTATATATTACAAATATATCACTTGACATTGGCAAAATTGTCTGTCGAAATGACGGACAGAGGCCATTACTGAAGAGAAGAAGAAGAAGTTTTCAATAGGTTTATCAGAAACATTATTTCTGGTTTCTTGTCAGTCTATTACAGAAAGAGATACAAATTTTCTGTAGGTTTTTCACACCTCTTGAATTAGTAATACTAGGTTTTTATTATTTTGTTTTACCTACTAGTATACCTACTATGTCAATTTTCGTAGAGATTTTTTTCTACCTTATGCAATTTATGCATACCTAGTAAATATCTACTCGTGTGCGTTTTTAAAGACTTTATATTTGTGATGATTTAAAATTATTTTCATAGTCTGTCTCTATCTTGAACACCGTTTATGACAGGCGTCATGGCTCAGTCGGTAGTAGCTCTGCCTTCCGTGCTGTGGGTCGTGGGTTCGATCCCCACCGAGAACAAACATTTTTGTGTATTGTAAACATAGATGTTTCTATGTATTATTATAAGTATGTATTTACAAAAAAAAATGTATGTATGTATTCTATCAGCCATCTAGTTTCCATCGTGCAAGCTTTGCTTAGTTTTGGGACTAGAAGGCGTTGTGTTAAGTGTCCGTGAATATTTATTTATTTATAATAAACACTTATTAAGGTACACCCGACTATAAATGCTAACTCACGTAAACCAATTGTCAGCATTCATTGTATTTGTAATGAAAATACATTACTGTGAGTAATAGGCACTTGTTATTCATTACTTCATGCTATTTTTATGACCATAATATAACGTAAGCAAATGGTTTTCCTTAATAATGTTCACATTTCTATCGAGTGTAACAGGTAAATTCAATAATATTTTACCAAGTTTTTTTACACAATACAATCTATATTTAGAGGATAGAGCTTTGAGAGCGAAAGACCTGCAGGGGTTTCATTTTACTTATTTTTAACAGTGAATGTTATATTCAGTTTCAACAATGTTTTTATCGATCTTCAGCTTAGCTGAAGCTTAGCTTCACCTATAACAAGATGTTATGAATATTAATAAACATAAACTTATCTGAAACGACATTGTGTAACTTGATCTTTGTTCAGCAGTAGAATATTGTAATAACCTAAAAATAGATAAATCTATACGATTAAGGCTGCGCGGCGAGGCGTCTTAGCTAACAAGTAGTAGAATTGAGAACCTACTAATTTGTGTTTATGTTTAAATTAGATTCCGTTTAAGAGTAATTTTTCAGTTATTTTTACCGTCAGTTTTTGAAACCTAGGTGATACATTACATATCACTTGAATCGATAATAATATTAAATATTTGCCGTAAAAACTTCAAAACTTAAACTAAGTATACTTTCCCGATAAACTCTCACATTTACATACACAATATACGTACAAAGAGGTATTTCCGAAAACAATGTTGCAAAGCAACCTATATCTGGAACCGCTGTTCAAGTATCGTTCCCGGGATTTCCAACGAGCTGGGAACTTCCAACCTTCAAACAGCAAATATTTAGCTGCAACCGACAACTACTGGCGCCGCTGCTATTGTCAAACGTTTTTTGTCGACCCTTTTTGCAGTAGCCTTTGAATGAATTGTTGGATTTGATTATTTAGTGGAAGCGACACTCTGTGAATGGTTCGGGTTTTATCCTTTTTCGTTTGTATTTAGACTGGTTCTTGGTATTTTTTTGTTTACAACAATTGTTTGTTTTTTATTGATTTGCTCACGTTCAAAGGATTCTGAATACATAGCCCACTAGCAGATCCAGAGCGGAGTAAAGAATAGATTATATTTATTTTAGGTATAGAAATACACAAAAACATAGTAGGTACAACAAAAACTAAGTAATACAGAACAAAGGTTGCTCAGCAAATGCTAAAGATGCATGGTGGATCCTTTAGCACTGGTTTTCAGGAGTAGGGGGCTTAAACCCCCTCCTCCCTCCCTTAAAAGCCTACCCACCTCTTGTTATCTTAAAGTAAATAATTGTAATGATTGTGATACATTTAAAAGAGTTCAGGACACCAAGTAATGGCATAATGCGTTCAATACTGAATCACAAACTGAGTCATGCAGTGGGGTTCGATACTGGAATCCAGATTACTCACTGCTTCACCCAAATGTCCAAATGGGGATAAATTGGTTTGTTTGTTCAATGCTCTCATCATTGGTATTATTTTACCTAAAGTTAATCGTATTTTGAATTTTCCTCATTGTAGAGTTAGGATAAGTTAGGTAAGTAAGGCGACAACTGACGACGTATAGCAAAGAGTCAATCTAATCTAAAATATAAATAGCCTATGATGAACCCCTATCTTCACAGTAACGCACTATAATTTCTTTCTATCGAGATAAAAAAATCGCCCGCGTTGTATGGTCGATTTTTTTGTTTAGATTGACGCTTCGGTTCGACGAAGTCTACTATAACGAGTGAAAGAAAATGTATGAATTTCTCTCTACCCTTTGACGATATAAAATGCTGCCACATTATCATTACCAAGAAGCTCGATACTTATGAGTATAAGCTCTAAATAGTTTTTTGCATCTTTCTATCGAATAAACGACAAAACACGGTGTAGCAATTAGGTACCTAGGTATACTAGGTAGGTAAGTAGATATTCCGAACTTGCATCGGGTTTATTGGTACTAAAAAGTAATGTTTACAAAATATTCGCTGTCGAACATACGAGTAGCTCTACATTTTAACATCAGCAAATTTATTCATAAAACCTGTCACGTTATGTTATGGTTCTGTCAAACATTATACTTACCTACCTACTAGTTCAATTCAATTCAATTCTTGTTTATGGCCTTTGCAGTGTTGCCCGCAATCTCGCCAATTACCTACTAGTTTGCAAGTTAGAAGAAGTTGTCAAAAATATTCTTGTTATTGTCACTTTTATGTCAACGCGATAACAGATGTCAACTATCTGAAACATTTGAGACAATAATTAATTTAATTTTAATTTAACGTACAGACTTTTTAACAGACTGAACTGTTTTAAAAATTATCTCTTCTGTTTGTCTTTTTCAGACATTCATCAAAGCAATTTTCTCTTTGAGATGCGCGACTGAAATAAATATTCAAATAGAGTTAAAAACTCAAGGCATAAAGCTGTAGGAAACTTTCCCGCTCTGCCCTATAAACTAAACACAAATAGAATATTATGAGTCATTCAATATGCTCCGCTGAACAAAATTCTATGTGAGTTACACTCGCATATAAAAGTAATCCGTACATATTGCCTATTTGCTATGCTATGCTACAAAGAGAACTGTTGGCTGTTTTCATACTACCACCGATACGACACCTACACGATATCGGCTGAGAGCTATATAGGTACCTCATTCATTTTTACTGAACGCTTTCACAATATCGGCGCTGACATTGATGTTTTTAGCCGACTTCAAAAAAGAAGGAGGTTCTCAATTCGGTTGTTTTTTAATGTTATTACTGTTATTATTTACTGTGTTATGGGACCTAGAGTTCAAATATTATTATTATTGTGCGAATGTGTACCTATGTTATGAATCTTGATATCTGAATAAAACGAATTTTATTTTTTTATTTAAATTACCTCAAAACTCCGTCATTTATAAATCGATTTGGATTTTTTTTTATACTACTTACTACTGAACCGATTTTCATAAAATTTGAACCTTATTATTTATATTGAAATCGGTTTTTATACTTATCGTATCGTGTAGACAGATCTATGTCGAGCAATGTGCAAACGCCCAGTGTGGGTGGTTTATTAGTGTCTTTGTACGGCATAATAACTAGTATGGAAAGAAACAATACGTAAAGAATATAAATAGAAATTCTCAGCATAGAGGATATTTATAGGCGACCTTGTTTCTTTTTTACTCCGTTTTTCTATTAATTACGTATCCGCTGAGTGAAGTGTACCTTAATGATTATAAAGTAATTTTTTTTTAAATTTCATTTGTTAGGTTTTACTCACAAATAAATACAGTATTTACAATATTTACATTTGTCACTCAACTGTTTCATGTGTATTTAAATACACAATGAAACATTTGAGCTACCTACAAATTATTAAACTATTTACCGTGCCTACTTATACATACAAAATGATATGCCTACTACAAAATTATGGCTTATTCCACTAATCCCCGTTGACAATCCCCGTCAACGGGGATTAGTGAACTTATCCTTCAGTAGATTTTCAGTAGACTTTTCATAGGAACAAAAACCGGTGTCTACGTAATAAGTTTTTTGAACTTCTGTGAAATAATGTTATTATATCCTCGTAAAGGATCAAGTTACAGACTCTACCTATACGCTTTATACTATGGAATGTTTTAGTACTTAGTATAAATAAACAAATTTTACGAAGAAATTTAATCTCTATCTTCGATAACGATTACTACAGAAGCTTCATAAATACGACAGTCGAGATCTATTTATAGTCTTTCACCGTCTTTTTTTATATTGATACCTTAATAAAATCAATTGAAGATAATTTGTTGTTTCAGGTAAGCTCCAATTATATTAAGCTTATTTTTGGCCGCCAATGCTGCAAATAGGAATTACTTGGTAAATTGGATTCCTTCGTCACTAAGCGGTAAGTCTATTTTGTACATAAAATAATAGTGACTAACAAACAGTTGACTGACGAATCTTCAACTGGACCAAGACGTTATGTGATGTCAGTCGTGTCAGTCAGCGTCATGAATGACGTCAGCTCAGCATTTTAATAATTATGGTTGTAACTGGTGCTAAGAGCCCATAAATCCTTTACATCGGTGTGTGACGTGGATATGACAGCGTGGTAATCCTCCCCATTGTAGACAATTCGTAGGGTTGCTAAGAATGTTTTAATGTTTGTGACGTTTACCTTATATTTAATCGGCCAGCATTCAGCTGTATACATACCTTTTTAGTTACTAGACAACCTTCATAGATTAAAATCTAATGATTTTGTCCAGCCGCCGGTCAATTGTTTCATTCTTTTAGAGAGGACAAAAACTGTTTGAAGGGTGGGGGGGGGGATGTTATACCTTCAAATGAAGCTAAATCATATAATAATGTATCTCACACATCTATATACCAAATGAAAAAAAAACTGTAGGTAAATAGAAGGTAGAATAATAATATACAAATTGCCTCAAAGCTAAAAGTTAATAAAGGCTGAATAAATTTCTTGAAAGTAGATTTTTTATGTATTCTACGCTTTTAAAGTATTCCAAGATTTTCGACTGAGAAATGCAGCCGCCCCAAAATAAGTGTGTTATATTAATTTACGAATAGAAGTCTTACAACATAAGCAGTTATCAGTCTACTAGCTTTAATGAGTGCCAGACAACCCTACGACTGGTGAATGCTCGATTGCAGGACCTCTTTGTGGCCACAATGAGGAATAAAAACACACTCCCTTTGTCCCGGACGGGACTATAGCTCCGGCTAGTGATGAGAAATATCTCAACCCTGCAGGCCCGGATATTATGGATGCCGAGCTGTTGAAATGGCTTAGAATTGTGTCTGATTTTAAGAAAAAACCAGTGTACCTAAACCACCCTGTTAAAATCAAATAAAAGTGCTTAAAAGTGTGATAAAAGTGCTTTAGATACTTATAACAGATATTAAACTTGGGATAATCATCTAGGCACCATGGATTTATGTATGAAACTAGGTACATAATATGTATAGTTACCGACTTATGTAGAGATCGCAATAACGAACACAATGCTTCTCCACCAGGCTTTTTCCACGTAGATACAACACAGCCGCTGAATGATTCAAAATGATCCTTGTATGTAGGTAGGCATAAATGTGAAAGTACCACTTTGAATTACTACTATTTAGAACTACTACTATTTAAAAGTGGAAAGTTTAGTTTTTTTATTAGCTCTACCTACTCTTCTCTATTTAAATGGTTAATAACTCCTAATTTCGATGACGAAATACCAACGATGTACATTGATAACAGCGTGTAGGTAGAGTTGCACGAATGTGACCTATGTTCGGGTTCATAACATAAGCGATTTTGCAATTTTGGCAGCAATATACATAATTGCGTAATTTAAATCAGTGTGCGACCAACTACCGCTGAGGCGGCGACCGCGTGCTCAATAACCATGTTACCTTATAACACTAGTAGTTCGCCCCGAACTGAGATCTCGTGGTTGGTCAAGAGGTTGTAAAGATACGAGGGTCCAAACGGAATAAAAAAATGCCGTACAAAAATATCACATGGGGTGTCATATGATAGGGCTTTGCTTTTAGACATTCCAAAACCGGTTTAATTTTGATTCGGCCGATAAATGATAGTTTTTGCAACAACTCCAAAACAATTTCACCTAGAATAAAAATGGGGCCTGTTTTGGAATGTCTAAGCAAAGCCCTATCATATGATATGACCTAACCTAACCTAACTAAAACAAGCTACCTAAATAAATGGAATGCACTTTGCTAGCTACCTACCTACCTATCTATCTAATCTAGTTAACTACCTACCTAATGTAAGGCTATCGACGCCAAGACTCATAATATAGCATTATTCATATAAACCTTGTGGTTTCCTTAGTGCTATAGTATAAAATAAGTTATAATGTATTTTTAAAACAATATATAAATAAAAAAAAATAATAAAAATAAAAATGACACCCCATTTGATATTTTGGTACGACTTTATTTTTTTTACTCCTTTTGGAACCTCATAACTTTCCAACCCCTTGACCGATTTACTTTATTTTTCAACCCAGTAAAACTTAAGAGTACTATCCGTATACCTACCAAATTCTGTGAAAATCGGATAAGCGGTTCAAAAGATCTCGACGAACAAACATACAAAGCATTTTTGCCCAAGTTGTCACTAAGATCTTCGTTCGCTTCGCTCACTCGAACAATACCACTATGATTTACACCATAATTTTAACCAGTTTAATGGGTACAATTTGGTTATTAAATAAATGAATATTCGTGACCGAAGTGTTTACAATTTTTTTTAATTCTATACGCTCTTTGGTAATCTACGCAATGATTTGAACAAAGTATTGGATGTCTTTATCATTATTCAATTATTAAACCTTGTTTTTATCAGTTTATGCAAAGATACGATAGCATCAGAAAAACAAATGTTAGATAAAATCTGTTTAGAGTCCGCCAAATAATTTAACAGACACGATAAGTGTTAGTCAAACATACTTTATTACCAACATAACATGCGCTTAGTTAGCATAATTTAGTAGGTAAGTATCTAAACTGACTATAAGTTTATAGCAGTCGTCATTTTCTAACTTTGACCACTTTGACATTGAACTCTTCAACGTAAATAAATTGCGTCAAAGTTGAAAAGTGACGTCTGCTGCATGCTTTATTTTTGTCATGTTAACATTTTTGTAGTAAATATACATAAAGTATATTTTTATGTGTTTTCCTTAGAGTAGACTGAAGCAATGATAAACTGCATAGTTTTTGGCGCCTATTACAATAACCTATACCAGCAATATCTGGCAAGTTCTATTCCGAGGTCGCAAAAGGGACAGGTACTTATGCGGTCGGTAAATAGACTTAAGTTATTATATAGTGTGGTGATGTGATTTTATGGGTATTATTAGGAAAGTGGGTTTTTATGGGCATTCCCAGCGGTAAGGGTTAATTTAAGGGTCAAACTAGCATTATACTGTAATATTCATAATAAACACCCGTTATAGGTAGAGTAGATTTTGCACACTCCACAGTGCCCCACAGAGAACAAGAGTTCTCGTCCCATTTAGGTTTTACCAACATCCAAGCTCTGCCGAACCTTGCAACCTACATCATCAAACTCGCACATCTTGCGTGTCAGTTTTGGCAATGTTTTATGTTGCAAAATTAGACTGCTTTGTGGCGTCACTAAGCATTTTTTATTGTAATCACATGAAACATCATCAGTCTACCACATCCATAACAATCATTGATCACATGATCACAGAAGTGCACAGTTTTCAGTTATAGTTTCTCGCACGATGAATTATTTCGCGGTTAACGGTTTTAGTCAGACCGTTAAACAGGTTCTGTTCATTCTATCAAACCCCATTTTGTTTGACTTACCTACTTATGATACTGTTATGCACAAAAAATCAGCTCTCTTCAATTATCGAAGCCATATTCGTTTCTGTAGTTTCAATTTAATTTCAATTTATTCAGAAATAAAATAAAATAACTTAACAGAACCTTTTCCATGGCGTTATTCTACTTAACATTAACTTAATACTAAAAACACGATATTTAAACTTAATTTCTAAATAATACTGTACAATACCTAGTATAATATTTGAGATAGAAGAAAATCTTAAAAAGCTATTAAAAATAATAAAAATATAAATAGACTTAACACGAGTTTAAATAATGTAACATGAATATAAAATGCTATAGGACGACTGCTTGATATTATTTCAACGAATGACTATCATGTAGTAGGTATCTATAGTATCAAATATTATCTTTGTAATAGATGTTTTAACATGAACAATCTAACACTCATTTGCTTAATGGACTCTTTGGGATTTTTTTCCCATCGGCCCTATCAGTGGGCCAGCCGGTGCGATCGAGGGGAATAACCCAATTCTACAATCCACATAAAACTGCTGTATTTAGAATAGTTATTCTAGTAAAAATAAAGTCTTATTTCATTATTTCAATTAAATCTCGAAGAAGTGATCAATTCATAAATCCCAAAGATTTTAGTAAAAAAAGAAGAGGAGACTTCTACTCTTCTTCTTTTTTACTAAAACTTTCTGATGTTGACTGTACAACCCATTACAGAAAAGGAAGTCGCAGATACAATTCAATAGATAAACTCTCAGAGGGCGGAAGCGTCAAGATCTCGTATAATTTAATAGTGTACGGTCACTGCGGGCCTTGAGCATCACACTTCCTTCCTCACTTCCACGTCTCGGGGTTTATATTAGCAGTAGAGTAAACAGTCACTTATTTAGTAATTCACTTTGGTTATATAACTGTTGCCTCTGGCTTTATTTACGAAGATATCTGTTTAGGAGCGGAGTTACGTTCAAATTATTTCAACAATATTGTATGAAGATAAAGTGACCTTAACCTACACATAGTTATCACAATCAGTCAACAACAACGGAGATTGTGTTATTAGGGTTGTCATGTTTTGAAACACAATTAGGTACCTACGTAACAAAATATTTTTGACAAAGTTTTAATAAGTAGTTTTACTTAAAGTATGAAAAGGTTTAGTAATACAAATACTATCTGAATCAAAAAATCAAGTTGTTATATAAAAGCTCTATTTATTTATAATACTTAATTAAAATACATAATATAACACATGACAACCCTGGACTTCTCATAAAGCAACTACATTAGTCTAAATTGGACTTTGATACACACCAAATTAAATTAGTTTATTTTGTCTGACGTGGTTGACCGAGATACTAAAACAAAAATAAAACAACACTTCTTCGTCATTGTAATGATATAAATCGGTATTCATCATGGATGTCAATAAGGTCAAAATAATATTAAAATAATAAGCCACATTGTGGTAAAGTATCTACGTCATTTCCGTTAATTCTGACCACATCATTTCCGGTTTAGATAAAAAAAAATGTTTTAGTGACCACTATTGGAGGACTATAACTTTAAACTTTTATGTAGGTATGTGTACGAATATATTTGGTGAATTTATTTATGATAGTTTTGAGCAAAAAGATATTTTACAAACCATTCTCAAAAACTGGTATTCAAAAAGCAAATAAGATAATTGTAACCACGATAATTAGGAGGCTTGTAATTTTCTTTATTTGGTAAATACTTTTAGTTTGTATTGCATTTCAAAGTTCGGACATCACTAATTCTATTAATGGTGAAAGTAAAGTACCAAACACCATCTCCGTCTGAATTTAAGGGATCCTATACTCAGATTAAGCTCAAAATTAGGCAGGAAAATCACCGCACATAACTCGACTTTATGGTTGTAAAAACGTTCGTAGACTAAAGTTCTTCTTCTATAATGAAGACTTCTGGTCATTCTTTCTCCACAATTATCGGTGCGAGTTGTGATAAACTGCTGGCATCGAGCTTTTGCTCATTCACAATGGCCGATAACGATATAGCAGTGGTTCGAACAAAAATATCGGTATCACCGACAGTGTTAAAGCGTCTACATAAATAATTTGTAAGTTTAGAAACTTGAAAAAACCCGACTTCATTTTGATACAGCTTCATCATCAGATGATGATGATGGTAGTTCATTGGGTTTGTTCTATTAATCATAACCAACATTGAAAGGTCACAGGAAAGCAAAATACGCAATCTCGTGTACGTGGATGACGTGACCAGGTATTCCTATTTAACTGCCAAATTACTGAACCGATATTGATAAACAAATGGGACCAATTTGGAAGAACATATTATTATACTTACCGTTTCAGACCAAAAAGGAATCTTTGAAATCGGTTCATAAATGACGGAGTTATGAGGTAACAAACATTAAATTGAGAATCTCCTTTATTGAAGTTAATTAAAAAAATACACTCGAATTGAGAACGTCCTCCATTTTTGAACTTGATTAAAAATGAGATAAACTCTCCATTGATATCGTGTAGGTGTCGTGTCAGTGGCAGTGAACAGGCGGGTGAGCATGAAGTTATTGTCACAATCAAGTCACAACAATGACGATTTATTGTAGACCGAGTGGCCTTTGTCAAACCCCGGCGTTCCTGGCGCCCGGCTCCGAGACAACTCGTATCTATAGACAAGTGACTGTCGCACTACGTCCTAATAATAGACATCTATTCTATCAATAAAGTATTCTACGGATCTCTACAACGCATTCCGATTTTGTTTCCTTTATAAATATCGTGTAATTTTTCGAAGGTTTCGATGGGTTTCGCGGCTATCAAATGAAGACAGCTGTGACATAGGTAATCCTATCGTTTTCATGGTTGAATTGTGTAAGTGTACAGTAGTGTGAATAAACATTATTGATCTCTTTTACCTTAGCCACAGAGTGTAGGTTTTATAAGATCTGATTGAGGTGTTAAGGGTCATCTGAGGAATTTATTCATGTATTCAACCTTTTCTGTAACTTTTGTAGGTACCTCTAAAAATAAACTTCAAGGTTGCTCTTTTTCAGTATTATACTTACTTTCATGAGGCACGAGTCAACTCAATAGAATCATTCTTCTGAAGTATTTCGTTTTAAATACAAGCATGGCGATTTGTCTAGATAAAGGTTCTGTTCAAATAAAAATTAACAAGCAAAATAAATACACGACTTTATTTAATTTAATACCATGCTTGCGGAAGATTGCCGTTACTATCAAGTGAACCAAACCACTTTGGAACCTACTGTCATCTCGTTCGCTCACACTATAGCTCGAACTGACCAAAAAGGATAGATATAATGATACGTGGATTTATGGGTGCAAAAAGTGCAGTGACGTCGACAGGATGCTCTGGCGCAGCTGGCTGGAACGTTCGAGTTTTTTTTTTTTAACTTAAAAAGAGGTTCGTTTCGCGCGACTTGCTTTTGGACCCACGTTTCCGTAATAGGAAAGGGAAATTTTAACGAAGCCATAATAAGCTTCAAATTAAAATTCTAAGAATAATGACAATAATAATACTTAATTGGTGTTGCGGTGATATTAAGTCGCTGAGTACAACGAAGAATGTCGTAAGAGAGATGCAAAAATGGTATACCCACTGCCTGGGTGGGTAGCCGCAAAATAAATGCTAGGTAAATATTAAGTAAGTTTATATCCCTTTGTAAAGAGTTCCAATCATCATCTACTTTGCTGACCGTATTTAAATCGGAAAAGCCGAATTCAGACATTGATCTCGTTACCGAAGTTGCCCTTGCCGCTGGCACCCTCGCTAAACCGCTTTACAAGCTTACTCGTAAACCAATTAAAAGCAATCAAGCGGGTTTTCCCGCGTCAACAGATGGAGGCTAATGAAAACATCATAACACCATTCCATAAGCGACGGAATAGATATCTAACTGTTCTGAAATATCAACACAGATTTTAAGGAGTATTTTATGCATAACTGCTTGTGCTTAGGTACTCGTATGTTGATTTTAAACTTTTACTAACTAGGTAATAATATTTTAACGTGCCTATGAAAAAAGTCTAGTTAAAGGTTACGGAGGGCATCTGTTTTTTCAATCACCACCGCCACGAGTTGCAGCCCAACCTGCCTTCCGTGCTGTGGGACGTGGGTTCGATCCCCACCGAGAGCAAACATTTGTGTGTTGTAAACATAGATGTTTGTTCTGTGTCTGGGTGTTTCTATGTATTATAAGTATGTATTTACGAAAAAAAATAATGTATGTATGTATTCTATCAGCCATCTAGTTTCCATCGTACAAGCTTTGCTTAGTTTGGGACTAGAAGGCGTTGTGTTAAGTGTCCGTGAATATTTATTTATTATTTAACTCGAGTTCAAACCTAAGATCTTAAAAGCATACCTACAGGAAATACTTACACATTCGTGAGTACGGAATACAGGTTTTTTGGCTTTGTCAATAACTGTAATCGGACTAGCGATACTTTTTCCTCTCAGCCTACAATTAGGATTATACATATTACAGTTTTATAAAGTATAGATTAGGTAGGTAGGTACACTAGGAACGTACTACTGGAAAAGGAAAACCAATAAGGCATCGTGTAAAAACGTAAGCAATCTATGTAATTCGTTCTGTAGGTAAGCACTTAAACCGACAGAATTGATTGGATGCTTAGAAGGAACCTAACCTACCCATTTTTACATATAACGAAAAACATCGTAATGTTATTTATTTTGAAAGTTCTTTATTATAAACGTTCTTATTAGGTATATCTCTATTATAAATTCCAAAGTTTCGCAACACGTAGGTATGTTTATTGCTAATTAAATGCCAAGCAGGTATGCTGGTATCCGCACCTAACATCTTTATCCGATTGTGTATAAGTACCCAATAATCGTAAACCTCTTTACCAATGGTATTTCATTACTAAGTACCTACTTACCTAATTATGAAATGGGTTGAAAACTGCCCAACATCCCTATTCCGACTTTAACAGCGAAATAGTTCCAAGAAATTATTGTATATCGTGTCAATAATCACTACGATCAAAGATTATGTAATACTGCGTAATAGCAACGATTGTTGACCCGCTCTCAGGTGCGTTCTTTTTTTTTATTGAACAGAAGATGTTGCCAGTGTTGCCACCAGGAACAATCAGCCAATGCAGAAAGGAGTAAAACATAAAAAAACCAATGGCCAAAAGCCGTATCCACACTATGAAATTCAATATTCTTTCTGTTCAACATTTATATTTTTTTTATTACAAGATTTTTTTAACTATCGTCGAATATTTTGTAGTCTAAGGGGATACGATGTACTTACGTTCTTTTACCAGGTTGCAAACATTGTTGTTACCATTGGATAATATCCTGTAAAACATCGTATTTTTCATATAAAATCAATAAAGTTGCAAGACACGGAAAGTAGGTACCTCTCTCTCCGTGAAATTCATTTTCCATCTGTAAGCTTCTTACAAAGTTATCGTCTTCGGAGTCCCGCCGTGACAATGTTGCGTCTCTAATTAATGGGAAATCGCAGATCGATTTCATTATTTATTTGCTGAAGATGCAATAATACACTGAACTGAAATAAATTAAAAGAAAACTGCGGTTAATATAACAAAAAGCTCGTGGAGATATTTACACGAAATGTCCTGTGTAATCATTAGACCAAAATCTATAAATAAATAAATATTCACGGACATTTAACACAACGCCTTCTAGTCCCAAACTAAGCAAAGCTATGGGAACTAGATGACTGACAGAATACATATATGTATATACATATTTTTTTTTTGTAAATACCTATTTATAATACATAGTAACACCCAGACATAGAACAAATATCTATGTTTTGCCACACACAAATGTTTGTTCTCGGTGGGAATCGAACCCACGACCCACAGCACGGAAGGCAGAGCTACTACCGACTGAGCCATGACGCCTGTCGTCTCTTTTTGATGAAATTTTGACAGGAATACGAAAACCTGTAAGATAAGTATCACAACCACAAAACTACGTCAAACATTGTAAATAGCTCGCAGAGAGTTTAGAAACACGTGCTCGCCATACGTGTCGGCCACGTGGCGATGATACACTATAGTTGTGACCAGTAACACAATATTGCATCACGTTGAATGCTACCTTACCTACCTACTGGAACATTCTGAAATAGTACTTAGGTCGTAACTGCGACACAGTTTTTACTACCTACTGCAATTTTCTGTATGTGTTCTTTTTAAACATTTATTGAAATATTTATAATGCAGAAAAGACGCACGATCCCTTCTTTTTAATCGATAAGTATAGTAGGTAATAATAAAATGCAATTTTTCAAACTAACCATGGTTATGAACACGAGTAGTTACCTACAAGGTATAAGCGATACGTGACTGTTGTACGTCTAAATCGAGTTAAGAGTGAGAATGAGGCCGGTGGTAGTGGGTGAGAGGGTTGACTGGTACCTACGTCTGCCAATGACAGTTACTTACTCGCAAGGACTTCAGTTCGACCCGTGATCATGGCGCATGCAACTGTGCCGAAATATCGGGAAGCAATGAAACTCACAAATGATGGTAAATATTCCGTAAAAAGTAAGTAAATCAATTAACTTTTATTGAACACTATAAATTAGTACAAAAACATGCTTAGCAACAATCTGTTAATTACCTATCTAAGTAAATGCATTTTTTACTTTAAGTAGGTAGGTATTCAGTATGGTTTAGAAAATTAAAGATATTCAAGCAATTATCAGCATTGATTACGTAGGTATTATTATTTGGGTTATTCCATCCAGTCCTACTAGTAGTTCTATTATCTAACTGTTTGGACAAAAATATTCCATATTGTTAGACTGACTAATCGAACATTTTGGATTTTATGGTTTATTTTTTCACCATTTTATTGACTATATTGATGACTGTAGGTATAGGAATTCTTACGTCTTTTTAAAATTCGATCGAAAGCACTAAAACACGGTGTAACTATAACTGGATTAATAGATCCAAGGTTGAAGGACGCATTTACAACGGGAAAGAATGTTCCGGAAGGGACTGGTTTTAAACAACATGGGACACAACAGATGTATTGTATTGCATCATTTTGTACAAGAATCGTCTCGAATGTACTAGAATAGATTTGATTCTAGGGATGCTGAATTATTGGTAGAAATTACTGGAACAGAAGAAGGGATGTTTGTGCAGGTAAGTAAATTAAGATATTAAAATATTTGTGGGACAAAAAAGTTGTAAGATATGTTACTTTTTGTACTTAATTTTATTATTTACTAGCCGTCGCACGCAGCTTTGCTCGCGTGGTAGCAGCATACGCATTTTTTGGTTAAAATCATTGATCCTAATTTTAGACCCTTTAGGGTACGACTTTTCAAAATTCCTTTCTTAGTGCACCCCTACACTATATAAGGATACATACCTCTGGGACTTATAGTTTAGGCAGTCATTTGATTTTCAGTAATTTTCAGAAGAGTTTTATATATTTAGATTTACTGTAAATATTCTTTTACGAAATAAAAACCAGCATAAAATTAAATTAAACATTTCACCTATAAAAGACATCGACGCGCACGCGCTTTTTGGCTATATTATGCAAAGTTATTGTGTTTGATAAGTGCGCGAAACTTAAATTGAGTTTTGAGTGGTTTAACTTTTCCTGGCTTTTAATGGATAATGTAAAATCGAGCCACAGTTTACTATAATTCACCCTTCATTGCGTTAACAACGATAAGTAGGCCGGTGGTGTAAAATCACTTTAAATTAAACATTAAAGCTATGAAACACAGTGTGTATGTTGTTCATATTGTTTGATGAAGAATGTAAATATGGAAAAGTTTTAAATAAAATTATAATTACAGATATGACTATCGCCTACGCCTAGTGGCTATGGCTACATACGTAGGTATAGGTACACCTAAATACCTAACCAAAACCATCCCTAATCATATCGGTCCTATGAACCTAGGACAAATGAAAAACTTAGGCACAAGTCCTGAAAATCATGCTTCGTATGCGTGAGACAGAACAATGAACAAGGTGTTTGTTGTGTCTGTATCCGTATCTCTCTATTATGCTAAAGTCCTATTCAATACCAAAATATTCAAAGCCTATTGAACATCCTGATTCGTGCATAATTCAACAAGATATGCGGATAGGCGCCATTTGGTTAACATAAGTCAGAATTGGAATAGCTTATCTGCGTGCACGCACACAAGTTTTCTGCGCACGAGCTTACTGAAAGTATCAGCAGTGCAGACTGCCTAGGTAACATGTGACGTGGATTGCATCGCGTTTGATGTGCAAAGAAACGAGCTTACGGTCACACGCTTAGGCGCGCCTAATGAGAAAGTTTATCGAGCGTTTATTGCGTAGTAGCTGGAAGCTTCGCAGTCGCAAGCTGGAGGCGAGAGGCGCGCTCCCGCCGCTCGCAGGTGTGCCGCACGCCCCACGCCCCGCAAACGCCCCGCAGCCCCGCTCCCCACCACACCGCGACACAGCTTTCTTTCGTCGTCCGCCGTCCGCCGCCGCGCCGCGCCGCTAGTCGACTGTCAACCGAGGAAGTGAGCGGGCGCCTCGCACGTCGCGCCAGCTTTACAAAAACACCGCGCCAAAACTGTAAACACGACGCACTATCCGCGCATTGCTTCCGTTCGCGATTTAACCTGGATTCGATGATCACTTTATCATCTGCAAGTGTCGTGTTGTGTCAAACCTATGGATGAAATGAAACTATACAAGTGTGGATCGTGAAACGCAACTGAACTTCCAATTCATGTAAATGGCACAAGTGTCGCACGTAAGTGCCGGTGTGGTGTCCGGCGAATTCCGCTGTGGATCGAGTCGCGTAAAGAAATTGTAGACTTTGTGGTATTGTAAAAAAACAAGTTTCGTTCGGTTGACGAGGTCGCAGAAGCTACCGAATCTACCTACATACGGTTGTCGAGTGTTGCCGGCCGGCTTTCGTAGCGGCTATGATCGCGATAGTCTTCAAATTTTTGAATCATCTTACCTACCTATTTATGAGAATAATAAGTAATCTACGCAGTAGGTGTTTACTGGCGTCACTGCAGGATTGGACTATAGCGCTAATAGGTGCCAGACGAGACGCGGCCAAACATTGGCAAAGTCATAAAACTGAACCTAGTAAAACACTGCGGAAGACAGAATAAAGTTCCCCGAAATGTTAATTTCGCGGTACCTAACTAATACTGAAACAAAATAAAATTGTAAGCGTAACACCTAAGCTCCACTTATTCATTTCAAAACAAAAAACATATAGGAAAACAGAAGTATTATAAAACCACTCCATACCTACCTAACAAAATAAGTAAACAACCTGAACAGTGAACATGAATAAACAGGGTCGATTAGTTCACCTGAAATGGGGCACCACGCTACCGGGAGCGCTTGTGGAATCTGCACTGCTCAGGCCAGACTTGTCAATGCTATCAATTAATGCCATCGAGGTTATGCCCTAGTTAGACAAAAGACAGCAAACAAGCTTTAACGGTCGCATAAAGGAGCTATTGGGAGCACAATATTGGGTTTCCACTAAATACCAGAACAATGACATAGATGTGATAATTTGGGTGAGCTAAATAATAAAAGCATATCTACAGAGTATTATAGTTATGATCTGTGCCTACAGTTAATGAATTGCAAGATAGATCATAATTATGGGGATTATGAAAATGCCATAGCAATAAAGTAACACCTACCTACGTACCTAGTACTAAGAAAAAAGTTACGGCAAAATTAAAACAAAACCAAGCAACAATTTCTGCTTTTACAGTAGAGACTGTTTTAAATCATAGGTAGGTAGGTACCTACCTACTTATTTTCCATGACTAGAAATGGCTTCACAAAACTAGAGATTTACGATACATGTAGAAAAGCACTTTGTTCGAAATTATTAACTTGTTAAAGTAGAAATTACTTATTAACTTGTTACTTATTGCCGCGAAACGAACACAGCCACTTTCAGTCTTTGATAGGTAGGTATACAAATATTTGCCTAAGCTTAGTTTCATTCTTGCTAAAACCGGTATAAAGTTATTATAATATAAGTACCTACTTACCTAATGTCTTTGAAATATTGTGGTACTTTATTAATATTAGATTTACTTAACAGAGGTGCGTACCAACATTTTTTTGATTTTACGCTTGAATTTCGTAAATTCCTCGAAAATGTTCAAGTTCAATAAATGGTTTCGCAAAAGTGCTATGCAAACAAGAACTTTCCCGAGGCCACTAGTTCAAATTCGTTGCTAAAATATCATAAAACTCTGCGGTAAATTCATTTCAAGTAGTGAACAGTGTTTAAATATTAAACGGTTTGCTAACCTCAACATCCATAGAGTAATTCATTAACAGATCCTTTGTATGTAGCCCGTAGTTTGCGGTCTGGTGTGATGCAGGTTGCACTCAAACTTCCACCTTAGCGGTCCTTAAACTTTACCTCACATAGCCATTCTCAACTCTCAAGTTAATCTTCTACTTAGCTTGTTTTAATAGTGAAGCCCGCAGTCTGTTGAGTTATAATATAAATGTAGTAGGTAACTTTTTCTTTCATAATATGCTTCAACAACGCCTATTTTCATCGTTTGTCGAATAGCGTTTAATTGTTAGTGTTTTTGCACAGATAATAATTAAATAAATATTAATATTAATGAAATAGTTGTTTTTATTAACAAGGCATCGATATGCTCATATACGTTTTTATAAAGTAGGTTAGTTGTATGGGTGTTGGTAATAAAAAACCTTTAAATATTGTAGGTATAATATTTGTATAATAAAGAAATATTAAGATATAATAAAAGAATATTTTACAGTGATAGTGAGATCATTCACATCTTAAATTACCCATGCATGACAAAATAACAAAAATATCAAAATATTTATCAGATCAACCGAAATTGCGGTTCATATTGAAATACGGTCACAATTTGGAGGTATTTCCTCTACCGAATGTTTTGATCTGAAAAAGAACGAGAACAAACAATAGAAATGATTGCGTTGCGTATTATTGTTTAAATTAGTGCTGCGCAATCCGTGGTAGGCAGGTCGAGTGAAAGGCCTGCTTTCTCTAGCCCTCCAGCGTCCCTCTATACGATATACCTAGCTCTATTGCAAAATTTCACACTCTCCCAACAACGATAACTATCAATTACACAGATAAATGGCTTTGGAAACTGTATCTCTTTACACTTTCCTTTATTAGGGTAGCTAGATGAATTTCAAGTGGGAGCCTGCGATCAGCCGATAAATTTGATTCCATTTAAATAAATAAATTGTAAATCCTCGACCTTTTATTCACAAATATTGTGTTGTTAGTCAGAGACTCGGAGTAATCTCATTATTTGTAAAATTAGCCCAATTGTTACGGTACCTACGCAGTTCGTACAAATAGTGAGAGAGTTTTTTGTAGTTCCTTTCTATTACTTGTACGAGTATGTGGGTCGTCACGACAAATCGCTTTGTCAGTTTCCTACCCATTTATTGTTTCGTTACAAACTTTTGAAAGCCTTTTTGTACTTTGCTCAAACAATATTAAAGATTCATCATGCGCATTTTGTTTTGAATGACTTGTTTAAAAGCCAATAAAATTCTTTTTTTATTGTTTGGTCAATGGAGTTCACGGGCGATATAATCGAATCGCAGTTTCGCACGGGCCGTCTCGCCGTACGTGAACTTAAAGTTAACTTAGGATCGAGCTCTGCATCTAAGTGGGGTTTACGCAAGCCCCTTTATGTAAGCAGTTAGTGATTATTGTGAAACCACGCGGTGTGCTTTCGTCGACAACGATCGCGTTACATACCAAACCGCTGCCATCGACAAATTGGTAATGATGATTAATGAAACTGTGACTTTGTTGAGAAAGATCTCAAATTGAGTCTAATGTTTCAATTGTCCATATTACTTTAGACATTCTCTTCGTTACGAAATAGTTTCAATGTGTGTGGTCCATTTTTGGCATGACAAAAATATATTTCAAAACATTAATCGTGAAAGTGATCCATGTAAAGTCCGAGTCAGCGTAAAAAATGAAAGTGATTTATTAAAAACATTGTTTTCTAATATTATCACATCGACAGTGTTATCATAATCGAATCGATGATAGCTGTGTTCATTGTAGATAAGTTAACTCTCACAGATTATAACCCTTATGTGTTATTGCTTATCGGAAAACTGACAGATATACATTTACATACAATCATTTATTCTCACGTGTTTTTATTTGCATACAATATTTGTTATGGCAACCAAAGTTATAATATTAATAATTCCGCAAAATGAATAGTTAGTTATCATGAAAGTATCACCAAGCCGATCTGTGCAGAACCATACCGCGGACAAATTGGGCTAGCGCCAGCTTCCACTGCCAATTGATCCGAAGGGATCCCGCCCTTTCGAGCAGTTGATCGACTTATCTATTACAAAGCAAACAGACCTTATAAATTGTGATTCAGTAGTCTCCTGATACCTTGCTGTGGAACAATAAGATTACCTTATATTAGGGATGATGCCCCTGGGTGGGCGCCAACAATACGTAAAAAAAGTTATAAGGCCATAAGTTAAAAAAAAACTGACACGGCATTCGCGAACTGTATTTTGTACTTGCTTAAACCAATCTACATGGTTCGCCTGAACTATTGTTTAAGCTTTCTTCGCCTATAATGTTTATTTAAACCATATCGAACGGTTGTTCTATTGGGTGATCGCCAGAAAGCATTGCCAAATATTTAGGTACGGCGTTGTCGCCATTCGCTAATACTTCGAAATGAAGCTTCAGTTTAGATTGAACCCGATACGAGGAATTTCAATCCAAATAACGATGAGTTCCAGGAATCAGAAATATACGCGTGTATATTGTAATATCCGTTTATCTGCGTTCATAGAGATTTTCCTGAGTTCTAGTGAATTTCTTTGTGCTTACACTTTCAAGTACCATACTGTTTCTTTACTTTACTTAGTATCAGTGGAATTCAAAAGGGGTTTGCAAAGATTCAAAACGGGATTCAAAAAGCCTTTCGAAGATAACTTTGTACTAAAATATTTATCATCCGTGGAATTAGTTTTATATCTTTGAATCGTGTTGTGTGTTTAATTTGACAGAGGATGTGTAGTTAGTCAGGTGAGGCAGGTAGCCCTAGCCGGGCGTCCGTCGGGGGAGTTCAGTCGACAACATCTGTCATAGCAGCTGCTTACCGCACGTGCGACTACACCTATTATTAAAGACCTTTTTTAATTCACAGCCCATCGGAATATTCCCGAAAAGGATTAGGATTTCTTCTGGAATATCCAACGGTTTTGCCAGTTTCGAAAGTTTGAAAAAACAGCGTAGTTCCTTATTCAAAAGCCGATATGTAAAGAATCAGATTGTGGATTAAATCGGCATATTCATTACTTTAAAAGAACTTTATCAGCTCTCCAATATTTATTACATCATTCAGGCAACGATAAGCAATCTACATTGCAGTCACGTGACGCAAGGAATCAACATTGATGGAAAGAGAGCGCGAGCGCCGATTTTTAATGACTTCACAGAAACGAGACACGTGACGTTTGTTTACCGGCGAATTCAAGGCCACTCTGCAGCACCGCGACGCTATTCCGTGCACGTAAGCCATTGCTAATACATTGAAATAAGTACCTACGATTTTAATAAAATAAATCACAAAACCGGTTGGCAAAATGATCAGGCATATAATAATAATGTAAGTGGGTACAATTTTACGAAAACAAAACAAACTATATCCGTACTAAACAAAAAAGATTGCAAAAAAATTCTCGAGAACTCTGCGACAATCTTCTGCGAATAAAACTAAAATTTTCTGCAGAGGCAGTCGCTCGCTAGCTTCATTTGATACAGCGTCTTGTTCAGATAAGTCACCACGTCGTTAAATCGATCGCATAATAAACCGCAAATAACTAGTGACATTTTAAAATGGATAAGATATCACGAGGAAATAACACTATTTTCAATTTTGAGAACCAGTCGTACTAAAAGAGATTTTCAAGGCTGTCTGGGGGAACAATGACGTGGTATAAACAAGATACGTATTAAAGTAAACACCTACGTCGCAGATTAGACGCAAATATTATTAATGTAGGGATGGCTTGTAGTACATAAACTGAAATCACCGAAATGTCCCAATAATCATGAAAATCAAACCATCAACTTATAGGTAGGTACAGATGACGCTATTGGCAACAATAAATGTACGATCTTCATCCATATCATGGCTGTATTAATGATATTTATCGCACAAATAGCCACATTAGCCACACAGTTGAATATCAAAACAACACGGTCGTATGGAAACGCGCTGGGTTAAAATTCAGCATTGCACCGCTCCGCTGACCCGGCCGCCGCTGAGCCGCAATGCAGCGGCATTCGTACCATCTACCGTACACCACACCGACACTACCATGCTTTGTTTACCATCACATACTAATCGCCGACATCTCTCAATGAAACTTCACAAGCATCCGAGAGCGTAATAACTTGTTTATGAGCTTAACGAAATACAAACTGTAAATGCTTGTGTCGGAACTGTGAAGCCAATTGTGCACGGTGCTTATTTTATGTTCAAAAACTTTTTGTGGAACTAACATAATTAGAGTAAAGTTAATACTTGAATGATAATAGTAGTCTTTGCACAATATTTCACAACGTTTATGGATTTAGTTATTAGACCATGAGGTGACATTTCGATAATAAAAGGTCAGAAATTAGCGTGAAGTGATAAAGATTGATGTTTGTTTGTTTAGTTACTTACCTATAAAACATAATCATTTTGCTCATTAATGCAGCAAAAATCAACAAACATTAGGATTGTAACAAATAGTGAACGAGATCTATAGACGATTTGGATGTCGTGGTAAACATCGTGTTTCGACTTATTTCGCTGCTCGAGAAGCGGAGTCAGTTGGAAAGTGCCATGATTTACGGAGTCGATTCGCTTCTCCAAAGGGCACAATCGGTCGCGCGACGCGACATAATTGAGCGATTGCGCTCGCCGCGGAGCGACTCGATCGTGTCCTTATGGCATTACGACTCGGATTACAGACGCCGCCGAACGCTGCTGTGATAACTTCTGTGATGTGCGAGCCACCCCACGGATATTTTTATATGTGATTTACTAGTGCCCAGTACAAACCGAGTACAAAAAAAACGGATAGAGTTATTTATCTAGTGTTAAACGATGAAGGTCGAGGAATGCAAGTTGTGCAGTGTGAACCGATGGGGTGGGCATCAGGGGCCCCCGCCGACGGACTTTTCTATATCTTCGCTGATGAGGCCCACGCACCAGCACATGGACCCGAGACAGGACGCGGTGCTTATGTCCGCTTACCTGTTCAAACTAGGTGACTATCCCTTCTATACGCTTCACGATCACTACGCCAACGTCGGCGTCGCAGGCGCAAGTGGCGGTGAGTATCGTGTGCACACGGCTTTAAATTTCGCACCTCCATTAACACCGAACTAACAAGTGAGCCGGTGAAGTAGTCCTGCTACTTAACATCGGTATTAGCGCAGCAGATTAATCTAACAACATGTGAAGGTAATGTTTACTCGAGGAAATGTTGCTGGGATTGCTTTGGTATTTTAAAGGATTGCAATGATGAAATTACTGAAGCATTTCACTTTTGCGCACCAGGACTTCCGCACCTACGTCATTCCACTTTTGCGTACCAATCGGTTTTAAGATAGGTGCGCAAAAGTGGGATAGTTTTACTTAAAACCCACTTTACAAATACTTCGCTCGCATGCACACCAGCTATCTTACTCGTAGTTAAGTTGAAATTTTACACCCATCAGCAGTAGAAAGTTCAAAGGCTAGATCGGAATGACTATTATTATTCCCATACTACGTGTTATACCCGTGGAGTCAACATGGCTAAAAAGGCGTAGGTAACCCAGAGGTTTCATAATAAAAACAAATCTTTAAATAAAATATTTTATCATTTGGATAAATTCTTTTGGACTTAGAAATGAGAACATTTGTAGAATGCTTGCTTTTCATGAATGCATGATGTAACCACAGCAAAATGAAAGCTTTTGAACGAAGCAGAAAACTACACAAAACGCAAACTGCTGGTTACGAACGAAGCTTCTACTTATTTTTATAGCTTTAGCATGCATGGCTTGTATTGTATACGACTAACAGAGTATACAAATTTATTACCTAAATACTGTATTTGTCGACACTTACCTAACTAAATATAAAATAAATTTTAATTAAGTAAAAAAGCTTACAGTAAAAGACGTGAGAGAATACATTATCTGTGGCTAAAATAATAGCGAAATTGTAAAAAGAGATGCAAATGCAATAAAGAAGACAGCTTAAAATAAACGTATTCGCTTCGACGACTTCATAGAACCGTAAAGCAGATAAGTAGGAGTGTGTATACTCGGGATATTAGCTGGTAAACAACTGCCTAAGCAACGGTACTTCTCGGAACGACAGGCTAAAGCACTAGAGTGTATTATGTAGCTTTATTTCAATGTTAGCAAAAAGCTATTTCCCACGACTTGGGTCGTACGATTATGAGTCCTAAATAAACTGCTCAAGTTAAATCCAACTTCCGGGAGCATCAAATATGAAGAGTAATTGATTGTGCAATATCGAACAAGTATTTTTTTAACTCCATGTATCACTGTGCTAAAGATCCAAAACTTTGGAGTAATAAATTTATAGTTTCCAAAGTAGACTGGTTCATGTTTAATGTTATGTTAGCCATCATCAGGCCCTAGAGTTTGCCAATATCCGGAAGGATTGAATACGGAAGTACTTACCACACACTAAGTCCACAAATTTAAAGCAAACACCTTTTTTTAGCCAAGGGTGATAGGTCCTAAAACTGGAATACAAGAATAGTTAGGTATCGTCATGGATGTAACTAAGGCAGACGGCAATTGCAGTGAAGTCCGTAATTAGGTACGATATAATGGGTCAAAGGCAAAATTGTAAGGTAATAAATAACCAAATACTTAGTTAATTGCAATATTAAATGTAAGCAAAATCAGGACCTAAAATGCCCCAGCGCCTTTGTATGAGCTAGTTTTACTAAGGAGTAAGCTAGGCCACCCTAAGGCCTAACGACTCCAATTTCTATTAGCCAGGCCTGACATAGGTAGAACCGTTCAGTTGAAAATGCCGTCACCGTAATGTAAGTACGATCAAACTTGACTCGCCTCACAAAGTTTATGAAACTGTATAAATTATAACTCAGTACGATGGAGTGCCGACCTCGCTAGGATCCGTGTACAGCCGGATCTGTCCCCTGTGATCTAAGCAAGATTCATTCACTTTAATTGGTTGTAATCTTCAAAGATATTTTTAGCTTCTTTCATCAGTTCAGAGGATTTTGATCTAGACGCCACGAGAATGTGCTTTATTGAAATGATAATTTTTATTTCGATTTTTTCTACATTCCAGAAAAAAACCACGAAAATGTAATTCATAAATCAGTCCCAACTCCGTAAACTTTAGTAAATTCCTAAGTAAATTCGTAAGCCACAAGCTTCCGACATAACCAAATTTTGACAAAGACAATTCACCTTGCAGACGAGAAATCCGTGTGAATTAATTCAATGAGTTGATTATACCCATCCGCGTGTCCCGTGCGACATGCCTAACAAAACGTTGCGAAATGAATTCAACTGCATTTTTTCATCTTTTATCACCCATTTGCTATGCAAACAAGGGATTTTCGTATAGTTTTTACATCAGCATTTATGTATTTGGGTGTTTTGACAAGGATTTGCTTGTCTTATCTCTTACTGTTTTCATTTTGTTGTAAACATTGTTACGGGAAATGAATTCGGTATTTTCAAGGATTTGCGAGTTTTACTTTGTTCTCTGGTATTCGGCACAGCATCGTGCCGTAGCACTGAATGATAATAAAATAATGAGTAGACTGAGATAAAACACGACAAACATCCTTCAAGTAAAATGAAGAGCCCTCAGACTAATTCAGTGAGCTGATTATTCCCATCTGCGTGTCTCTCTATGAAAGCCTAACAAAAAATTGCAAAAATATCTCGACAGAACGATGGAATTTTTATTTTGTTCTATGGGCTAATGAAGTTGGTAACTTCTTTCCGGTGTTTTGACAACACTGTTTTAGTTGTTTGATAAATTGTTTCGAGTGATTTTGCTGGTAATATACGGAAAGGTTTTCGATGTTGCTCGTTTCTGTCGTTTGGCTCAGCTAGAATGTTTTGACAAAGCTTTTATTGAACAGTACACCAGTCAGTAGGCTAATAAAATATAAGATAAACACTTCTTTATAGTTCTAAAACACTAAAGGCAGTCTCAGTTGCTTACAGTTTCATGTGTCTTTTAAATCATTGTATCGCTCCAACAAACAAAGAAGTCTGTGTGACGCAGTAATCGATAGTAAAATGAGAGTGTTTACATTGATGACGTCACCCTCCCCGAGCGATGAGTCATGGGCATCTGAATAGCCTGCGCAGCCCTCTCTCATTAAGCGGTGTTGAGTGATCCGTGGCGAGGGTACCACGGCAATTTGGGATCGGGTTTTGTCTCTGTAATGTCGGGTCAATTGAATTCAATTAGTTATTGGGTATCGTTTATTACTGATTAATTATGCCCTTCAAAAAGTGTACATGGTAGGTTTTATAATCAACGCGTATTGGAATTGTCTTTCCTGTGAATGAAGCCGACTAAGTTGAGAGGCTGGTATAGATGCTCAAGAAGACTACACCTAATCGCGTCCCAGACACTGCAGCGTCTCGTTCATACTAGAAGCATGGGTAAAAAGTAGCCCGTGACGCTGTATAAATCATCTAGAGTCCGATGCAAACTACTTCTACGGCTATGGCAAACCATCTGCCACTTCGTCGTTTATCACTCGATGAATAGGTTCTACTTAACCAATAAGGCATTTAAACTAGACGCGCAAATCAAAGGCGATCCATAATTCATAGACTAATTAGTTGTGAGATATCTAGTGGAATTGCAAAGCATTACTCAAGTGTTATCCAACATCTACATTAAAACCTTGCAATATTTAAAGTGGTCACCGCATTCTGATCTAAAGGTCGTTTCCTTGGACGGCTGTTTTCATGCCGACGACACGACACCTACACGATATCATCTTGGAAGCTTTAGAAATGATCTGACATTGTCACTTGCATGCTGACAATAGATATAGCAGCCATTTCAACTAGAGCTTTAAGAGATAATATATAAGACCATTAATCTCATTAGTAGACCAGGAAATAGATGTAAGCTTTTACACTGCTTCTGTACGAAAAAGGACATTTGTTCGAACCACTGACATCCTACTATGTATCCTGTAAAGTATGGATGGATGGATGTTTGTTACTCTTTCACGTAAAAACTACTGATCCGATTTGGATGAAACTTGGAATATATATTGTCCGTGACCTGGATTAACACATAGGCTACTTTTTATCCTTCTTATTATGAAAAATGAATCCAACGGGATCCAACGGGACGCGAACGAAGTCGCGGGCGGCACCTAGTATCAGTATATTAATAGGTCTCGTGCAGTGTGCAAACGCCCAATGCGGCAGCAAATCAAACAAGGCGGAATCGAGTCTCCACTTCAAAACGGTTATAAAAACATTGTGTGAAAATTGCCATGCTATAAAATCTCTGAATACGTGCGTGATATTTGCCAGTCAGAATTTGCACGGTGAGCTCCTTCTTCTCCTTTTAAAGTACGAGGACGTGATAGGACGTTAATGTTTTGGTAGACAATTAGAGAGGTTATATTAATAAAAAAACTGTTGGTGAAAATATCACAGAATGGTATTCACATAAGTTACATAAAAGTGTTGACATGCGATTATATTGCGATGATAATCGTGTTTTATGATTATAATGAGATAATGTTTTTACAATGACGGATTGGAATACGAATATATCTGCCGTTTTATAATTCAATCTCCTTGGGATTGATGTGAGTTTAAATCGAGTTAGATAGTACAGAAACACGTGAAATGTCCCACACATTTGTCGTGCCAATGACCGTGGAAAATCGTGGTATGGTATAGCTAAGTACCATATAAGTACTGTTGTTTATTGATTAGACTAATTATATTTATCTGTCCGTAAAATGCAATATAGCATACCTGGGTTGCCTTGCCCGTTACATGTGAGCTTCTAAAGAAAAAGCATTATGTAGTTTTGCCATTTATATTATTATATTCTGCTCAAGTTTTATCGGAAAAATACTATAGCGATGAAGCTGCTTTTATATTTATTAAGTAATTATCAATTAATTTCTAATTTCCATTTAAGCATGAGCATAAAAAAACGTAGTAACAAATGTTCAACCCTTGTGTAGGAAGTCGGTTTCCCGTTCGCGGCAATGGGCTATAAAAAGTTAAGTAAAACAATAATCAACTGGTGTAGTCAGAATGAATGAAAAAAGTTTTTGAACCTTAACCTGTGGGTAATAAAGTCGAAACAATCATTTCTGCGTCAGCCCTTCCCCTCACGTCGAAGCGTAAACAGAATATTCCACTCAATGCATAACCCAGAGCCGTTTATGTGTAAGTAATTTATTTTGTAGAGTTAAGTAGTATGAATTTTAGAATCAGTGTTATAAATACATACTTTTCACGCTGCTGCGTGAATATGTTATTTTAAGTGTCGTTTGCTCTGATTTTTTCGAAAAATATTATAACGCAGTGTAAGCGTCTCTAACTTTTTTAGAATCGGCTTAAAATGAAGTATTTAAAAAAATCATTTTAGATATTTATATTCCTCTCTTACTAAAGTTAAACGTTGCCTCAAATTGCTCGTTTTTCCATGTATTCAAGCTACTTTACTTTACATTTATTTACTTTACTTTATATTTACTTTAAATTTATTCGCTTTTATCAGCTTTTTTGTGACACTTCAATAATTAAATTATTTATTTATTTTTATGCAACGCAATTACCTATTGTATAACACTTCAGTTTCATTATTATATCAATAGGACTTATTACGATTATTTTGGATTGTGTTATTTTATAGAAGTGCTTGCCGACAAAGCAGATTATACTATAAATGGATGAGATTTGTTAGTGCCTTATTTATACAATAATCACATTCAATTTATTTAGATTACGTGTCAGCTTTACATCCGTGAGCCTATTCCAATATATTTTTAACAAAGAATTTATTTGTTGCAGGTAAGCCGACCTCCGTATGCAGTTTATGTGACGATGTGTCTCGTATTTCCTACGGTGAGTCTACCTTGAGCGCTCAACCTTGACTTTTAAGTTGCCTAATATGCCTTTTTTTCAAGTATACCAAGTTTTATTCTTTTAATCCAATTGAAGAAGCCTTGCCAGGCAACAGCTTGTTAGTTTTCTTACCAAAGTTTTTAACTGAGTAGTAATATTTTTAAAGGGGAAGAGTACTATGTTACAAAATCAGAATAATAAGCTTCCACTTAGATAATACTTTAAACAGCGATCTGTGTAGTTCTCAGTTCATTACAACACATCCATGACGTGGGAGGTATAACCATACCTGATCATATAATACTATCCAACCTATCATGCATGTAACAGCGTTATACTCGTCGGTATAATCGTATTAGACGAGTTTTCAGCCTTTGTCCAATTGGGTTCTGTGTGCGACTCAGATATATTGAATGAGTAGATTAAATGTTGAGGCATTAATTCATACAAACTGCTTGTAGCCGTTGTGTGGATATTTCCTTTGCGTCATTTGATGGTCTGGATGTATTGGCATTGCACCTAGTCGTGCAGAAGCAGCAATGACTTCTTGAGATCTGCGCTTGCCAAAAGCCTGGTAACGTTGTCAAAAAACGTCAGACTATAAAGAGGCATCCAAATCCATTCTATTAATAAGCCACATATTTCGCGCTTGCCTTGCTCGTCAGCAAACAGTTTTTAAACCAGTACTTGATAGTTAATTTTGTAAAAGAACGAATAGGTACTTTTTTGTGACCTTTTGGAAGAATATTACGACATCCATATAACACATATTGGGTTAGGTTAGGTAACTCTAAAACTATTGTCCTAAGATCTGATAGCAAAACCTACAAAATGGCAATAAATTTGCCGTAATTTCAAATAGGTACAAATACAAATTCTTTATTCTACAATGATAACATGACAATTTTTAGTTAGTACCACTGTTTTCTCACTCATTACTTTCTCATTACGATCACTGTTTTGAGCTATCTCCCTAAATGTATAAAACCGTGGCGTGCTGCAATCACGTGGGAACGGGAGTGGGTCAGCGGGTCGTTCCGCCCGCGCCCGCATATTCCGACGCGACGTCCCGATGTTCCCATGTTACATTATTCACATATTCACGTACGCACCACACGATAAAAACGACCAATAAATATGTTAGTTACCCCTATTACCAGTTCTTTTATTTACAGTCTCACGCACTTCTACAGACTAGAATTAAAATTTACTTCAATATTTGAAATATTATACTGACAAATATGTATATTCTCTTAGGCTCGTATTCAATCAAGGTATAGGTTTGAGTAGCGATTTTCATACAAGAATCTATGCTTGACTTTGGTTGGATACACAATATATTGTTCTTTATTGGTGATATTTAACTAGACAAGCTTTGGTGCGGCAGTAACTCACATCAACTTAATTAGTGGGCTTTACCAAAAGTTATAGTCAGAGCAAGATAAACCGATTAGGACTTGCCTATGAATATTAATGTAGATTGACTGAATCGGTGTTTAGCGTAACTAAAAAGAATATAAACGAATGATTTGAAATCGTTTATTCATGAGCTTAGACCTCTGCATCCGATCTAACTTTTAAATCGATTAATCCTTTCACGTTTCGAACGTTTAACACACCATTAACCTTCACGCGTTATTTCCACACATCTTCAAGCAGTTTAATGTGTCGTTTTGACGAACCAATATCGAGAAATTTAATCTATTGCCCTTCGTGCACATGGCTTTACTGCATTCTAATACCTTGTTGATAGATCGCCTTTTGTTTTAGGGCGCAACCCTATTTTAGTAAAAGGAAGTGCCTAAGGTACGCACGACTTCCCTCCCTCTGCGTAAACTGTATTTAACAGAGTTTTGGGTTCGACTTTTGACAATAAGATCGGCAAACATTTATTTCATGTCAAATATAGGCTTATAAGATAGCATAAGAATATACTATAGCCAATACAGTTGTATTGTTGCAAACAAAAGCTTCAAATAATATAGACAGTCAGCCCGCATCATAACAAATAAACGTCACGTGTCATATCTGTCTGAGCTGATGCTGAGTACCAGCGTTCGTCTATTGGTTAAGTGGTATATCAGTCAGGCATGTTTATAGCGGGCTATTCGTGTCGCGACACTTTCTAAAATTATTGAAATACAAATGTATTATGGCGTATTACTTTAATTAATTTATATTACTTTAAATTAGATATATGAGCGTTCCAGTCAGTCTCATTTTACGAGTATCTGGAGTTCAGTTTTTTTTTCTTTTTGCTAATTTATGTAAAGTATGAAATCTATGAGATGGTTGATTCATATGAAATAAATGACTTGTAAGTTCCTTATTATCGCTAGGCGTCAAATCGTAGGTTTCAAATTGAAACCTGACATTTGACCCTTATCCGCTTTTTGAAGCATTCGTTATATTACAGTTGTAGCATTCGCTGTTAACAATATCTCCTTATATCCGCACACTAGATTATGCAAATATATAATCCAACGCCTGTACGTGGTTGAAGTATTTGTCAATATTTGACATTGCGGAACGATCGGTCGTTGAGCTTGTTGGATGAACGGTCTTTAAATAGCTCAATTTGGTTTCGTATTTTGTACATAATAATGAACTCGTATTGTTTCTCTATATGATCTTCCTTAGCTTTGTTCAAATGATAATTTGAAGGTTGTTTGAAGAATAGATTTCATTAGACCCAATTTGATGCTAAAACATACCTAAGTACTTCGCAATGTCGCAAATGGCAATCGCGTCTTTTCGTTTCAAATATTTAAAAATAAAAGACACCTTCCACCTAGTTAATTTAAATATATTTAAAATAGCAAATAATCACTTAACATACTCTACCTACATAGGTACATACCTACCTAATAAATCTCTATCCAATCACACAATACCAATCACACATAGAAAACACTTCTAAAAATAATAAATTGTGACCGGAAGATATTTGTCTACCAGGATTAGTCATATTGATATAAATAAACTAACAGCTACCAGCTTATCGTTATATAATTCTAGACAAACATCTATAGGTGTTATTCAATAGCCAACTTCCTTGTAACAACAAAGCCTACAAAAGCGCTGTCATTATCACTTCCTCAATTTTTTTACCGACCTTAGTGAACATCACATTGAAAATATTAATACACACGGTCACACCGAAAATTATATGATAAATAAGCAGCTATACGAAGATTTTCAATAGATACAATCAACATCATTAGTAAACAATGCCGAGACTTTCAAAAATATTTTATTACTAACAGGTATCATATTATCACCTAGGTACTTTTAATAAATAAAACACTATCTTCAAATCAGTAAATGACAAATTTTAATTTGAACCAAGAATAAAAAGTTTCAAATGTAATCAACTTCTAACTCCAATTGATGCGTGTAATCTTCTGATTATGAAAAGTTCTGTTTTTTAACTGAAAACTAAATGAAAGCAAGGATCTAAAACCGAAACTAACATTTTAATAACATTAAAACACCAAAAGTTATCAGCTCTATAGTAAACAGCTAGTGGGGTAGTTCCACTCAATCAATGCCAAATTTCTTCCCATAGTAGTGACCAAATGATCAAACCTCACATTTGACGCTTGTAGGCTTTGTCGAGCCAGTCAAGCCATTCGTTATGGCCGTAGCATACGATGTCTATGATATCAATATCCGCACTCCACATTATGCAAATAATCTAAGTACCCAATGCGTTATGTAAATTGCGCTAATTTAGCGAAGGTCGCTATTGACCTCGCAAAAAAAACAGATTCGACCTCGTGCATTTATCATTGCGGTGATATCTTGATATGCGCACTGCCTTGTGATATTCTTTAATTTCGCGCGTTTATTTTGCTCCGGGCGGACGTACTTATACAGAATATTGTTTGACAAGTTTGAGCTAATGAACCAAAGAGCATTCGCTGTGGGACCATGCGGAAAACCATATTTACCAGTAAGTGTGAAGTTATTCTGTGCAGTAAAAATAAATTAAAATTACAGCTCACCTTATTAACATTTTTTACTTCATGCATAATGTTTACATAATATTTTGTTTAATTAATGTAATAGCAAAAACAATTTACAGTAGCACTAATCTCAAAGCACAATTGTTGTAACTTCAAAATCGAACGTTGGCTATCATAACATGAGAGGGCAAAGTTGTGTTTTGTAAATTTTATATGAGGCAGGGGCTTATCCAATTAACCCTTTGGAAGGGTAAGCTCCACAAACAGTTAGACAAGTCTTGTTTGTTATAAGTTTCAGTGGACTTTGTTGATGCAATAATATAGGTACTTTTACTATACAGAGTGTAGTGTAAACCTCTTCCGAAAACTTCAGAGGGTTAAAACCCTATCATTATAAACAACTTTTCTTACGGAACCATTAGTGTTAGTGTAAAAAAATAGCAGATTTTTTATAAAACGTAATATTTTCTTGGCAAAAATGGAAAGAGCAGCTCGTTATTTTCGCGCTCACGCTGATAGTTACATTAAAAGTTATTCATAATCTGTATTGAAGGTAGGTATCTAAACATTGTTTTGATATAAATTTATCTGCTAATTTCGTTTGCTGTAAGTATTCGTTTTAAAAACAAGTTAATGCCTAACGTGACACTTTGAAGGTTTTTCATAAAGATTGTAATAAACATTATAATATCCTGGCTCAATCTTGCATGAAGCGGATACATTAATTATCCTCATAACTATTACTAAATTAACATAATAAGTGCTCCTGTATGTTTTGTATAAATTCTATTAATATTGTTAACGAAATAATGAATCAAATGGTTATACGGTGCGTTTGTAACATGATAAACGTCTTGTGGGCAGGCGTTAGGGGTGTCACGCAAATGAAACATAATTTACGTATTTCATATTGGACTAATACATATTGGCCCATCTATCGTAGAGAAATGGTCTCTAGTGCCACGAAGTTTAAATTAGTATGTAGATAGGTATAATAATAAATATTTATAGACATTTCACACAGCGCCTTCTAGCTCCAAACTGAGCAAAGCTGGTACTATAGGAACTAAATTGCTGATATAATACTCGTATACCTTTTTTTTGTACCTAATAAATAAATAAATAATAAAATAAAAAAGCCGTATATCCTTATTTCTTAAAAACATTGTGTAGAAAAGTGAAAGTAAGTAAAAAAAATTTAGTAGTATTAGATTTTTGAATGTGTATAGGATAGTGCTTGTTCAAATAAAGACCCCTCCTTGGGTGAAGGCCTACTCCAGCTGCTTCCATGTCTCCCTATTCTTTCCTACATTGATCCAATCTTCTCCAGCTATAGACGTTATGTCATCTGCCCACCGCCTATTATCCTAGTACCTAATATCAGACCTAATCCAATTCTCGTACAACATTGCTATTAAGTAGTTTAAGTACTCACCTATATCCTGTCTGATGACAGGCATGTTTTTACTAGGTCATAGTTTTATCGCAAGGTCACAGAAAGTAGGTAGTTTTAGATCGGTCGATAACGAACTGTACCTACTGTCTATATAATCTCATAGATTACTTTTAAAGTAATGAAAAAAATAAAACAGGACACGCACGACTGTAGTTTTCTCCGTCTCGTGATGGAAGCCATTTCAGATATTTTGGAACTTAAAATGCTTCAGAAGTCCTCGTTATTGGCAATTACTTGAACCATAATAAAATTTTGAATAGTTTTTATTGTTATGACCAGTATTATGTACTTAGTAAGTTGTAATTTAAATACAAGTAATTAAGTAACTGAAAATAATGTTATTATTGACTTAACAATGATAAGTATAGGATATAAACTTCAAATTTTATATTTATGAAACATAGCTACTGGTTGAAACGTGCCAACCCTGCTTTTAATCGAGCGCATCAAGAATGCTTGGCGCTACGTTTTATTGAGGTTATGAAGTAAGCAAGTGTACTCCAGATCTGGCATTTACAAAGCTCTCAGCTCAGAACTTATTGCTTACGTATAAAGTACAATGATAACAGAAATATACGAATAAGATGCTGGCCCAAAATTGTTATTTCTGAAAACCTATGAAGGTTTATGTATGTATGACTAGGTGCCGCCCGCGACTTCGTTCGCGTCCCGTTGGATCCCGTTGATTTTTCGGTATAAAAAGTAGTCTATGTGTTAATCCAGGTCACGGACAATATATATATTCCAAGTTTCATCCAAATCGGATCAGTAGTTTTTACGTGAAAGAGTAACATCCATCCATCCATCCATCCATCCATACTTACAAACTTTCGCGTTTATAATATTAGTAGGATAATGACGATTGATATATGGTACCAAATACCATCCCTTTATCACTATCTCTGTGGTCTAGGTAAAGTAAACTTTCCTAAAAATGAACGCCCAAATTAAAAATGCCGAGATATCGCATCGGCATCGTGGCGGTGTCGGGTAGTGTACAACCACCACTGTGGTCGGACCATTTAACTGAATGGCATAAAACACGCGTCGAATTCAACTATCAATAACTCTGCGTTGTTTAAAATTCGTCGCCCGTGTTGGTTTTGGCACATGGACGCGAGGATGGAATTCATAATACTTTTTATGGCTGGCTACCGTCTTGATTTGATGGAATTGGTGTGGTGCTTTTAGTGATTGTAGAATGTGTCGAAAATAATTTATAAGTTTAAAAAAGTAGGAAAACCGACCTCAATTTGACTACACCACTTTTAATTTGCCTTGTGGTTGTCAAATTTGAGACACTTCTTCGGTTATGCGAGTATTGTATGATCTGTGGTTATGCATTGCGTTGCGAGTCAGCCATTTTAATAAGCGAAGATTTTTCCAAAATATATAGAACCTAACTATTAAAATATTTTGTTACAAAAATACTGTTACTCTTACATTTATTGGTATGCTAAAATAACTTGCCGATTTGGTTTGGAGTTGCACAAAGGCTTATTTATTTTAACTATTTTGAACAACAGCATTGCGGTACTAGCAATTTGATTTCTCTTGTTGCATTTGATTGCTTTCCTACCTAACAATGATGAATTTGATAATAGGTATGTAAGTACTTCATCGTCATTTATTAGCCTGCACAATCTGAACACGCATGTCCATTACAAGACATAGGCATCCCGAATAATCCCGGTACAAAATCTGTCGAATGAGGAGTCGTGAAGAGTATCGTATCGAAAGGAGATAAAAAAATCTTCCGAATGCAAAATCTGACGGATGTGTAATAAATCCTGCGTAGTTCCTCCCTCCAACCATAGATTTCCGAAGATCGATTTTGGACTTTCCCCGTCCTTTGACTTCCGGCGCGGTGATCATAGTCTCGTCTAAGCCTAATCCAGCCTTTCTACAAGTTAGTGTGCGAAATAGGACATAATAGAGCGCCACCTTCCATACAAATAAAAAATTACTCGTACAGTTTCAATATTAATAAATAAATACATATACCTACTTTATTTATTTACGTATTGCAACCTGTCTACGGTTGGGTGCGCGGTGCTGTGCGCCTCATCGGTGCCAGTGCGGTACGGCTGTCGAACAGCTTGGTCACCACGGATTATCGTGCACTAGAGCCGCCGGTCGGATATCCCGCCACGCTAGCCTTAACGATATCATCCGCCGGGCTTTTACCAGCGTGAATGTGGCAGCTATTCTTGAGCCGAATGGTCTGCTGCGTGACGATGGCAAACGGCCTGACGGTATGACTCTTGTTCCTTGGGAGTTGGGAAGGCCTTTGGTGTGGGACGCTACTTGCGTCGATACCCTTGCTCCTTCACATCTGCCTAGGACTTCCGTTGAGGCTGGTGCGGCGGCAGATTTGGCCGAGGACCACAAGAGGCGCAAGTATGCAGGTCTCGATAGGGCCTACACATTTGTGCCTCTTGGGGTCGAGACTCTAGGTCCGTGGGGTACCGAGGCCCTCCGGGTTTTCAAAATTCTTTCAGGGCGTCTAGTCGAAGCGACGCGTGACCCGAGGGCTGGTGATTATCTAGGCCAGCGTATCAGCATTGCTATTCAGCGCGGCAATGCAGCCAGTGTCTTGGGCACGCTTCCGATTGGTACTGATTTGGACCAGTTGAGCTATCTATAAATCGTTTGCAACGGTTTGTAGATAGCTCAACTGTTCCATGTGTATTTTGTAAATATTGTAAATACTGTATTAGTTGTAATTTTCTTTGTGAATAAATAATATTACTTTATTTATATAAATAAATTGTTCTAAAGTACCTACGTAGGCATTTCTTTAACAGGCTTTCAAATTATTAATGACGCAGTTCTTTGTTATTTAAATAAGTTTAAATAACAAAATAATCTTAAAACAGCCAAAGCACATTGTTTTAAAAGAAAAACTTTATTATGTAGCACTTGTGTAGTAAAAACGCATGTAAATTTATTTTTAAAATGTTCGCAGTTCCTCATACAAAGGAAAAATTTGCATTCATATAAATTTTGTGGACACTGTTTTCTTTATTTAGGTGTTTATAAGCTACTTAGCTCGAAGTTAAAATGTTTTAAAACTTTTTTTAAAGTAATCTACCCGTATTCTTTTTTACCTATATTTTAAGTACCTATTATATATTTTGATGTCTTGGGCACGCTTCCGATTGGTACTGATTTGGACCACGTTTTGTAGATAGCTCAACTGTTTCATGAATATTGTAAATACTGAATTAGTTTTAATTTTCTTCAAATAAATGTACATATTGGTACCTATTTAAAATACAAAATTTTACATTAATGAGTTAAAATAAATTACTTACTGAACAACCATTATCCACTGTTTACAAACCTAATTTGACGGACCTACTTAATTACATTAGGTATTTTTTCCAAAATCTAATTAAGGTATTTTTACCGAACCACACTGGAACGACGCGACGCGTAAATTCGACTGCCGGCTTAGTATTATTGGCAAATATGGTATTTACATGTTTTTGAATACGAACAACTAGGTAATAATCAAAACTCATTTCAAATATTAAATCGTTGTATTATTTTGATGATCTCATTTGTTTTTCTTTTTTTGCATTCTACAGGAAATAAGAACATAATGGACTTAAATGAAACTATGTATTAGGAAAACAAAACATATTTTTAGTTTGGCTACTATATTATTTAAATTAAAGTGAAACACAGCAGGTTAAATCTAAAACATTAATTACCAACTGTAGATAACGTACCTACACCGCTTTATACAATATTTGCATACTTAGCCCAATTGAAAACCCAGCCTTGTAAGAGGCACTGACATGACCTCCTTCTCCTGGACCAGACTAGTGGATTAGAGCTGCCATAAATTTCCCATTTTGCGGACATCGGTCTACTTTCCCGCAAGAGACTGTCGAGGTGAACGCTCAGATGGCCTAAAAACAAAATATTTAGTATGTTTTTGTGGTTTCGCGGAATAAATACCTCATTATGCCTAACACCACACCTTTTATCATCTAATCGTCGTAAAAAAATGCTTTACATTTTGCCATAATTAGTTTCCTACGCTTAGTGTCGAAGGCACTAATCTCTAAGCTGAATGTTTTAGTATTAAATACTGTTTTTGGTAGCCCTACGCTAGACGCTTCTAGTCACAAAATATAGGACTTTCGTGGCGCCTCAGGGAACTCATTTCGCGCACAGTCTCGACTCTCAGTCTGTAGAGCGGCCTATTGTCGATATCGTTAGACCATGTATAAAGATAGACCTACATACACCAAACACGTGTGTGTAGGCAAATATCTTTTAAGATTATGGTGACTTACAAAACCATTTGAAAGTAAACTGATTGAAATTCAATATAATCTTTATTTTTATGTAAAAGAAAGTTCCAAATTAGAAAACACTGTCTATAACATTTAAAATGTGGTCTTCAATTGGCGGATATTGGTTTTTGCGGTTAAAAAGCGAACAAAAAGCCGCTACGCCGCCGAGGGGCAACAACCTCGTTATCTAAACCTATAAAAATAAGACATTTTACTCGACCGTAAATCTGTCAGGTCATCATTACTTTTTTGGAGTTTTCTGCTCATTTTGTTGGCTTAATTTGTGGCTTTTTTCTTCTCTATGTTACCAGCTATTACAAATATTAGGTTGAGAAAATGTATTCTGAAATTCGGGACTTAGATTATATCTTGAGCCAAAAAATATAGTTAAATTAGACTTTCAAATTCCATGATAAGTAGTTTCTTCATCTTCAGCGATTAAAATAAGTTATGTTCTTCGTTACGTGTCATTTCAAGTGTATCACTTAAATTTTATCGTTGCTCATAAATTCTACAACCGCCAATTATTTAATCATTTTACTACAGAGATCGAATTATACTTGAATATAAAAGTGTCCACAGAAAACCCCCTTATTCACTAGCTGATTGGAGTAGTTGTAATACGAAAAGAGACGTATTTCATTAATAGGTGCGTGCCTACAAGATTAAGTAATTAGCGGTCTATTAGATTAGTGGACTCCTCGCCGCAAACACTTCAGCGTCCAATGTCTAATATGATGTTATCTATAATATGTCATGTTCTTCCACAGGAACATATTTTCACGTTCTTGTGGAAGATGATCTTTTGCTTTTTTTTTTGGTGCGATTCTTTACATTTAATTTTAGCAGTATTACTATTTTTGTACAATACCTCGCGCACATATTTATATGTGGACATATTCCTTTGTTGAAACAGTGTGTATAAATAGATAATTAGGTGCAATTGTAATCATCGCTTAGATATTTTGGCAAGAAATTATTCACATGCGTCAAGAATAGAACACATACCACAATGCGGTCTTGACTAGATTGAATCACTCATTAGTGGGCTTCTTTATTTCGTTCAACATACTGAAAATAGTTTTTTCTATAGCTCCGTTACGTGACAAATGCTTTCTGATTATGTTTTAGCTATTTACGTAATTTTATTGTGATAGTCTTACGTAACGGTTTTTCCTTTATTTGTTGCTTCTTTAGTGTAACAAATTTACCAATAAATGCTTATTACGCATAATACTTATCTTGTAGACTATTTTGACCAAACCATACTCCATACGACGGTTTCAAAAATAGTTTTAAAAGTTTAAAACTCATTTTATGAACACCATGTGAAGTGATTGTTGAAATGCACGTCATTACCATGGAGTGTTTAATGCATAGTAAAGTAATAGGGGACAACCCTCGCCGGCCAAGGTCATTGGGGTGAGCGCTACCCGATTTGTACGTTATTTATCTACCCGCACGGTTGTAAAACTTTATTTAGTGATAAATATTTCAGTTTTGGGGACAGATTGGCTAATAAACAGATGGGTTAGCTCAGCTACCTCACGAGATTTATGCGGTAAAATATAAAAGATACCCAAATCAATCGTTCTATTATTGTATTGTGCTCGCAATATTTTACTACCGAAATAAATAACTTGCCTGTATATTTTTTCCTACCTAACCTCAACCCTCAGATCCCATCTAGTGAACCTATTTACATATACACGTACATGGTACATACCTACTTTTAAGATTAAATTTTTCAAATCTGTAGCAAGGTAAGTGCTTACGTAACGTAGGTACTTACCTACTTTAATCGATATTTTGATATATTCCAGAAATTCCCACTAAGAAATACCTACCAGTGGGGATTTGTTTGTGTTGTGTTGTGACGCCATCTCTGAGTTTTGACAGTATCTGTGGTATCATTCATCAGTTCATCACGTTTTGTGTAGCTCTACTTATATCTGAACCGGTAACCTCCCCTTACTCGAGTTATTTGCGTCACAGCTATACCTACGTCATGTCATACTGTATCTATTCTGTGGTCACGGCTCAAGCTAGCAACGCGCAAACGCTCTGTGGCGAACACCGTAAATTAAAAAAAAATTGGGATGTATGTATGGATATCCCGCACGTACAGTCCAAGTAATGCTTTGGTAATGCTTTAATGGAAAAAAACTACATTATCCTACTGATACTGGGATAAGGGCAAAAAGGAAAAGAAGAATCCGCAAGTAATGCCCAATCTGTATTTGGAAAGTATTCTTTATTCCAGAGGTAATTCATGTGGCATATCAAAATGAGAGAGTTAAACTCTATCGAGCTATTTTTATTAACGCTTACCGTGAAGAGACGATCGTTCCCATTGTTTTTATGGTTATAACTATTTGGCGTCTGAATTTAATGTTACCTACTTTAGGTGTTTGAAAAATAAACAGTGTGTTTTTAATTAAAATAGGTACATAGATGATAATATTATTAACGATAAGGAGAAAGAGATGCTTTTACCAAAAGATATTTGATTAGGTTAAAAGTAATTACCCTTATCAGAAACCTACGTTTATGTTTTGCGTGGGCCGGTACATTTACATGGAGAAGGTTATACCAATAAGCATTAATATTTTATGCTGATTAAATAAAGTTGGCAATATTTAGGTACTTTTGGGATAGTGTAGGCGCTAGGCGTTTTTGAACAAATTCAGTGAAAATTAATTTAAATCATAAAACACACGAATATATTCCTTCGAAACAAAAAAACGAGGGTAACGCACGCTCGAGGGACAAAAAGCCGTAACAAAAACACGCCAGCTCGTCTCATGTCTAGGAAGGTAACCAATCTAAGGTCAGCGACCTCGCGAATCCGTGTACCAACATTGGTTTTTTCTATCTCAGCGAATGTAGGTAGGTATATCTATAGCATTCGCTAAATTGGACGAGCCTACGTCATTTCTAGCTGTCCGGATCTTTATGCATTGAGCACAATATTATCAAAGTTGTATGGGGATGGAGAGCCGTGCATGAGCCTCAGATTTGCGTATAGAATTAATATTTTATTATCAAAGCCGAAGTGATAAAAAAACTTGCATATTCAACTGAAAATCAAAGAGGTAAACAGTAATTAAACAAAATAACTGTAAAAACAACGCTTCTTTGTATATTTTAACACCTTTTTATATGAACTCAAATGTTTTAATAACACCTATGCACATTAGACACGGTCTGATACAGAGACTGTAAAACTCGCAAACAAACAAACTTAGTAGAACCTCAACTACAGTATAGGTTTTTTGTATATAATATACCTACCTACACCTACTTATGAAATAGATTAGATAATATCTTGTTCTCTGAAAAAACTTCCGGTTACTTGTAAGGCTGCAAGTTACCGGAAAATAAAACGAAAAGAACAAACTAGGTACCTTACCTGGGTACTTTATGTTGTTAGATACAAATAAAGTACTGTAGTTTTCATTTATTATTTTGCTTCCTAATCAAATAAGTAGGTACCTAGAGCGGAGGTCACTACAACGATTGCCACACAAACAATCGGCGGTCGTCGACACCGCGGCGTGGCCCGCTCAATGGAAACCTGTGAAAATGATTTCCCATCTATATCCGATAAACTGCGAACATTATATTTTATTGTTATAACTCCGGTAAACAGATTTGGAAGTTGGAATTCAATATTCACTCAAGTAAATCTGTTTTGTAGCGCTTACCTTATACGCCATTTAAACGCGATAGGAATTTCAGTAGACTTTGAAAGCGGTTTTCAAAAAGGCCAAGATTGAAGTGGTTTATTGAAATCTCTTCCAAAACATTGCCTTTCGTTTGGCTTTTAGCTTCACATTTTTACTTTTAAAAGTAATACGCTTTTTTCAATGTACCTACCTTACTAAAAAACCATACCTACAATAACCACAGAGACGTGCTCTTAGCAATTCTTTCTATGATTCTACAAAATAATTCTTTTCAGTTAGGTTGGTATAACCATTGGGTAGGTAATTAGGTATTTATAATAGTATTTATAGTATTTATAATATCCGAAATATCCTGGCCTACTTTCCTAAGCTTTTCCTATTAGTTCAAACTGGATTATCTACGTACTAAAACCTTTCAGCCTATCTGGGTCACAGTATTTAGGTAGGATCTAGATAGGTAATATTATTCAAAAGTTACTATTTCGCGGTCGATCAAAACGGTGTGGTGTGATGGTAGACAAATCAGCAATGATGTGACATGAACAGAACATGAATGACAAACCAATCTGAAATACGTTGACCGCCATTTTAGATGACTAATCTGTTATCAGAATCTGTTTAGGCTTACATAAAAGATCATTGGTTTAGGCACAGAATAATACTTAGGCAATAAAATAACCTCCAATGAGCTTAATAGGTTTTCAAAATAATTAGTAAAACTCAATTTGTAGTAATTCGCCACCTAAACATGTAAACATGACTAACTACGTAAAAATATTCTAAAGATATTTCATTTACCAATCTACTTTTATTTAAAATTAATTAAATAGGTTCATTCCTTTCTAATAAAAAGATTGGTGTGCAACAGTTCCTACTAATTTCAAAATGACGGTACATTCTAAAACCAGTTTGAAACGGTAGCGAGCTACCAGTGACTACTCAAAATCATAGTGTGCTGTTAGAACCAGTGGTTTACTAAATAAGCCTCGAGCGTCTTAGGGCGTAATTTTTCGAACGCAAATTCGTAACGGTTGCTCACTTGCAGTAATAGGACCACCGTGCTGGATTAATAATGCCGAGACCAATCTTGAGTCCATTGTCAAAATAATGTACAAAAGCTTTACGTGGGAAAAATAAAATAAAATGAAAAACATTTGTCTAAAGTAAAGTACAGGCTGTAGAAACATTTAGCATTTGTATAAAATTGACAATTTATTTTATTTTTGGAGACTTCACTAATATTTACTACTTAAGTTTGTGTCATTGCTAAAAGCCATAATAATAATATGCAGATCAATCAAGTCATTGTAACGAGGGAATTCGTCAAAGTTCGGACAAAAATTGGTTTTCTTGTCAGAAGAAAAATCAGTCAGGAAAATTCCAAAAAATTTTTACAGATGAAATCGAAAAGCTCTGAGGAAAACGAAGTAAATGGGTACACTGCATACCGACCTACTCGTTACTAATCACTATATCTTCTGTGGTAGAACCTACTATATATATATAGGTAGGTAGAGGTTAGCAACAAACTTAGTTCACGATAGAGCAACAATTTCAAGGATCTTCGTCGTTATAAGTAGGTATATATACATATTTGAACATTGGCTTTCGGGAAAGTTTATACAAACTTACCTAACCTATTTTCCAAATATTGAAATGATTTTTTGTTCCCAATTTCAACAAAGTTCGAGTTATTTTACAATCAAAAATGTTTAATAAAAGCCTTTATAAAATCTCATATTCTAGTGTATTTTCAGCGCGCTATTGCTGGCTTTAACGCACTATTTACCTATTATTAGGTATACTAAATGGTTAAATAAATATCTAGTACGCAGTTTTCGCAACCGCATTGTAGGGAAATACTTATAAAAAAGTAAATATAAAATAGAACTATGCCGGCCGCATTCACACCGTTGACAATATTTGTATTATTGACGGAAGTACGAGTGTAAACTACAAAGAGCTGTTGAACCTGGTATAAGTAGATCAAAATCAAGTAGCTCAAGACTTTTTATGACCTATAGGTACCCATGGATATGTTCAGAGACTTGATAAGCCATAATCCTGGCAAAACCGTCACAGAATGTTTAATTAGATCATAAAATAGCTTTTATGTCAAACAATACCACTAATCGAGCTTCTATCCCTCGATTGTATCTAATTCTACATATACCCCATTTGATTTGCTCCTAAATACCAAATCCTCACAAAGGGGACAATCGGCTAGAGACGCCCTATCACGTACATACTTACCTATAAGCGAATGTACGTAAATAAAGGTCTGTGGGTGATTTCAGACGTGATTTTTGTGGTCCGCAGGTAAACGAAAGCTTATTGTTGATTTGTATCCGTTTTCGTAATTATAAAGGAACTCTACATTTATTGCTTTTATTTTGTTCAACCAAACTAAGGTTTATTTACGATCTTTAAACATGTAACTTCAGAGGTAGCATTCAAACCGATGCGCTTTTTGCGGTCCGGTGTGTGGTAAGCCTAATTCCGCTCCATATTGCTAATTGACTGGCTACCGCCCGGTGATACTCACCAGTTCCGGACACGCAAACAAAAGAAAAGCAAGTTTGTTTTGTTTACTTATTATGTTACCACTTATATACGCTTCGTCATAAAGATTTGAGAATAAAGGAAAATAAAAAAAAACTATTAATTCAAGATTGAAGTATGTAGAACGACACTTTTAATCTTCTCTTCCACACTATTTTCGTGACCCGCTACAATAAAACCAAAAAGAGGTTTATCTCTGAAACCAGCAATAGGGCAGCCCCTGCGAAACGGTTTAACGATACGATAGATACAAATGCATTTTTTTGCGGTGCGGTGTGCGGCGAGCCTAATTGCCTCTCTGTATATCACTAATTGAACGGTCGCCGGTGGCACGGCCCCAGAGCCGTGTTTGCTAAACGATTAACTGAAGTGTTTAATGCGATTTAGTTTTAATTTTTGAACCCTTCGATACCGGTCGATTGAATCCTGATAACTGGTTGCCACTGTGGCTAGCCCTTCAGTGTAGGGAAAGCGATGCTTTCGCTTTGCTGAGTCGATCTTGCAACGGAAGTTTTTATAGAACACTAGCTGTCGCCCGCGGCTTTGCTTGCGTGATAGCAGCATACACATTATTTGGATAAAATCTTTGATCCTAATTTTAGACCCTTTAGGGAGCGACTTTTCAAAATTCCTTTCTTAGTGCACCCCTACACTATATAAGGATACTACCCTCCAAATTTCATACCTCTAGGACTTACAGTTTGGGCTGTGCGTTGATTGTCCGTCAGCTTCAAAAGAGTTTTAATATATGTATTTAGAAGATTTGAGACTTACTGATTGATGAGCCATCGTAGTCAAAGCAATTACCTACCTATCTTTCTTAAAAATCTTACTGATTTTAAAACAAGTATCTTTTGTACGTGATAGCATCAGGCGAGCCACACATCAGACACTATCTTGACATTTAGGTGCTTCTAGTGTGATTTATGCAGTAAGTACCTAATTATCTAGAAATATAGCAGACCTGGTGTCTAATACCTGCTGATATTCAAAGCGTATTTCATTGCTCCTGTCCACGGACTGCTTGAAACAAACTGTTTGAAACAATTTGTAAGCTTCAGCACTAAAAAGCTAAGCTCGCCTCAACGTCAGTAAATAACAGCGTTATTTTTAATTGTCAATAATAAACAGTGCAATCGTAAACTTGCGAGTTCATGTAAGTTTACGAGCATAATAAAAAGTTCCATTATTGTCAAAACATCTTGGCACTGAGTCTCATCATACGATCTCACGCAAAAAGCATGTTTATGTTTTTAAACCTTTCTTTACCGCTTTAAGTTCCTAATTACCTATTATTCCTATTGAATTCAAAAAAACATCCCATTAAAAGGCTTAAAAGTTTTATAATCTGTGAAAATTCTTTTCGTGACTTTTTCAAAGTTACCTAATCTGTTTATCCAGTATTCTAAAAGTATTTAACGATCTGCTATCTGTGTAAATTCAGTTTGCATTTGCGACGCGTGGAAAGTGTGAAAAATTGTGATAAATAGCGATAATTGCAAAGATATCTCTGGGCTGGAATGAAATATAGGCTACATTTTCTTTTTGTGAGCATTCGTTATTATTTTTACGCTTGAATTTGAGCCTTAGACGCTATCCAAACTGACAGACATTTTGTAAATAAAAATTTGAATTTGTGAAAATCCAAAAACGTTCTTTTAGCTCTACACCGCGATATCTAAGTACCTAGTAGGATTAGATATGGTTTTTTAACTTGTTCGCTGTAAAGTCAAAATATTTGCAGCATTAAATTATCTACGTACCTACATAATTAAACCGTATACCTATACTATTGTTCGTTCATGTAATCTATTTTCACTATATAATATACATAAAAATATAACTAAGGTTTTTTACATAGATATTCTACATTTGACTAGCGGACCGTTCCGGCTTAATAAAAAATACTTGCACCTTTCCTTCAGTAATCACTACAAAGCACAAAATGATCGGCAAAGATTAACGCAACCGTGCATAGTACAATGGGAACTGGTATAGAGAGATAGATGCATACTGCAAAGCCAACTGGCCAAGTGCGTGTAGGATCATGCGTAATGCAGAGTTCCATATAAAGCTATAAAAAGCTTGTGAGCTTGTACGAGTATCTGCCCGACTTCAAAAGTCACAAGGCGAGCTAGGTACATACTTACTTTTACTTTGTATAATGCTTTTTATTTCCACATCTTAAGAGCTATATTTTATTTGGTTAGTATACATACTTATCTTAGCTTATTGGTTAGTGAGGGATGTGGATACCTTGAGGGTAAAAGCTACCTACTTATATAATATGCTTTATAATTAATCACATTTTGCCAAAACCTTTAGCTTTCCCTTGTAACAAAAGTTTTCATCACAGAGCGCACGAAAGTTTCCCAAATTTTCCATTGCCACCTATGAGTTGCCACCATGGTTGATTGAGAGCTTTGGAGGTCAAAGTGTTTAGAAATTATATTTATATCGTGTTTATGTGGGACGAAAGCTTTTAAAAAATAGTAACTACATTACATTGGTACCTCATCTATTCAGTTGGTGCATTTTTCTAAACTATATCAATCTAACAGCACTGATAGCCCCGTCTCTGTTGATTCACTTCATGAGAAAAGGAAGGAACAATTTTAGTGCTGCCAGTTTAAAAACATGAAACAACAGAGTAGCCATCAATATCACAATTTGAGATAGCGAAACTAAGCTAAGTACCAAAATTTAAAAATATTTGACAATAATTAATCAATCTCAAATATTTCTAAATTTTGAAAGGCTTCCCTAACCGTCATGATATAATAAGGGTTCCTTGTGTGCCAATTACGGAACTCTAAAAATATAGGTACCTACTTCAGAAATAGACCCCGGTTGTAGGGCAGCTGCTACGCTGTCTCAAGGCAAACCGCCTCGTCTGCAGCAGACCTAAATTGAGTTTTTTTTTTTAATAGTAGCAGTACTGGCACACAATGGCATGAGCATAAAGTATTTATATGAGTGTGTTGGAACGTAATGAAAGAAGTCCGGTAAGATATCTAATTGACAAATGGTCACTTAGATATTGCTTGGTCACCACCACCAACATTTTGTGAAATGGGTAAAAGTATATTGTGTATAAATAAATAAATAATTATTATTTAGATATTGTCGTAACGTTTGGCATTTATTTTTACAAACTTAAAAAATAAGTCGGTCGAGTATAGGATATAGCTCTGTTTTTCATTTATGTACTAAGTAATCCGTTTAATTTGCTACCTAATCATATTATTTACTTATACTGGTGATCTTGTCTATGTTAGGTATTTAACATTCTTTGTTGACTGAATAATCAGCTTTGATAAAAACGCTTATCGCAGCTGTGGGAGTAGGTTTAACTGGATGACGGAAACGGAAATAAGACTTTCATGGCCTTAAATTGGTTACTGAGAGCTCCACTACATAAAATTACCACTAAATACAGACAACCGTTTTATATACCTACAAGATACAAATGACAGAATATTCAGCTGATTTCATTTTATATCCGTTATAAAATGATAAGATCTTCACCACGAGTCGTTATTTTTACTAGAAACTTTTTCAATTTATCTACGTTATCTACCTACTCTGCTCATTATTTTTGTTAATTAACTTTTTTGCACTTTTACATAGGTACCTATGTACCTACCTACCTAAATGACATACGTTTGCAATGTAACCGCGCAAGAATAGTACATTATGGTACTAGTGTGGTACATTGGTGATTACCGCCGAGGTGCCATTGAGACCCGAGCCGTAGGCGAGGGTCTTAAGAGAGCCGAGAACGGTAATCACCAATACACACGTGTATCATACGACGTTTTTCAACACACTTGTGAATAAAATAACTATAATTTCAACAGTGAAAACGAGTTGTGAAAAATGTTTCGCTATGGCGGGAAAAATTAATCAGTTTTCCTATGCGCGCGCATTGCGATCGGCCACAGACTAAAGGGATGAAGTTTTTTTTTTATTTTCCGCGCATAGGGTTTCCGTATATTCTGCCACGTACAAAATGGGGGATTTAAAGTTTTCTTTTATTACAGAGAAAACAAAAGTTATATTTGAGTGAAAGTTTTATTTATTAAACACGTACGAGTTAAAATTATCTATTTAAATAAGAAGTTGCATGAAATGAGCAAGCAATAGGAACATTAATTTATTTGTTCTATTGAACACGATCTTTTTGTTCAATAAAAACTTTTTTAAGAACAAAGCAACTCAACCAAAAAAATTCAAAAAAATAATCTATAACTCACTAGTGAGTTATAGCAATGAAAAAGTCACAGTTTGATTATGGGTGTCATTATGTGCCTAATTGCAGTGACCATAGAGCCACTTTATGAGCAAGTGTGTTGAAAATGTGTTTATTTGCGACATCACATTAGAAACCTCTATAATTATCAATGTTTCTCTACTATATTAGGTATGCATGTATTAAACATAATAAACCTTCCTCTTGAATCACTGTTTCTAAAAAGTATACATAGGGACAGACATACCGCGGGAAGTGACTTTGTTTTATACTCTGTAGTGATCTAATTTATTGGCATCGCATAAAATATTATTATTTTCATCTTTAAAAGTAACCGTCAACCACATACGAAGGTAGAGGTACCTATAATAATTATTACTCGATTGCACCTGCTTGTAGACAATAGCGATCCCTTTCACTCGTGTAACATTCGCATCAAGCCATCCTTGTTATATATATTTTTTTTTTATAACGTGTCTGCTTTTGTCCGTAGGTAGATATACCGTGATTGTGATCGAATGAACGCCTGTTCAGCGTACCTATCTGCTTTATGAAATGTTATTATTACCTACCTATTGAATAAAGATATACGTAATTTATTGGAGCGATGAAATTGGATTGAGTTCATTTCCAAATTAATAATTAGTGGTAGAACTATTTACTTCTAAGTAGATACTGTATAAAAACATAGTTCTAACTAATTAAAACCCTAGAACGTGCTAGAACTAGAAAAACGGGCAGTTTAAGGGATATTAGGTGTTTTTTTATACCTCCAAGTTGATGTAGGTAGAGCTGTTCACTACACAATACCTACTAAACAATGTTTGAGCTTTATACGACGAAATGGTCTCGGCGGCAGATTATCTACGAATGCGGTGTGAAGTCGCAATGTGTGCAAGCCGTCATAAAATTCACGCCATTGTCCAAATAAACTTGAACCTTAATGAGCTTTAATAAAGTTGCATTATGAGTGTAGAGAATAATAATAAAAGTCTTAAAAACACTCAAAACTGTATCGCGGTGGGTGACCACATCCGCGCACGTCAGTTGTTTGGTGGACAATGGACTGTTATAAATTATAATAGATAGTTTGGTCACGGAATAAAAAAAGAACTAGTTACTTTACCTACATTTTTTAAGCTGCTTCCACACCTGGCTAATAATGACAATCAAAATTATAACGATAGAGGAAGTGTCGGGCTCTTTAGAGGGTAGTGCAGCGCTCTTCCCGTGGAACGGAATAAATAAATGAACATCAATGTAGGTTAATCATAATTTGGTTTACCTAAGTACCTAGGTACCTATATCGAGGTTTTTTTATTCTAAAAACAAAAGACAAAGGTTTTGCAACCACAAAGACAAAGGTTTCGCAACCACCACCATTCGCAAACACCAATTTTTATACTGAGGACTTGAATGTCGTTTTGACTTGACAGTACCAGTTTAATTATTGTAATTTTCTTGTCCTTCAATGAATCATGCATTTAGTGCTAGTGATATACAAATTCTTTGTGCTAGTGCTACGCCACTGCTACGCCGTAGACATTAAGACCTTGAACATTTTCAATGGTATACTAATCGGGGACAATAAACTAGCTGTTCGTAGCCTAGATTGCTAAATTATGTCATCGTGTCATGGCCTACCTACAGTACGATCCTAATAGAAATGCGTCCTTGGTCCTGAGTCGAACGAATTCGTAACATTTCTCGTAATATTTTTTATTTAATTAATAATGACTGTGCTATGAAGTTAACGTGGAAGGTAGAAGTATCATATGTTGTCCTTCAAACTAGGATAAAGTAATAAGGACGTAATTAATACAATAATAGGCCACGTGACTTGCATAAACGCGCTGATTAATATTGGATGAAGGCCAAGATAACGATGACAGTAAGTAGGTATTAGGTAGTTCAGGTACCTAACGACCTAGTCACCTACATAATTATTAAAGTACCTACAGTTCTATTGTAAATAAAGTTAGTGTAGGTATGTATGTAAATAATAGAATAAATAAAAGGTAGGTACCTATACCTACTTGTATTTTTTTAATAGTATTAGGTACCTATTTTTGTGTTGTTCATTAAGCTACAAGTGATTAGTAATGCTTTTCTTCTTTCTTCTAAGTTCTTTAAACACTGCTTGGGGACTCATTGATAACTTCTCTAGGTGTAAAAAAAAACTAAAATATTAAAAGTAAATATAATACTGAGGGTAAATGTTACCAGGTAGATGCAAGATTCTCTGTAACTTTCTCTCTGATGTCTGAAAATTCTGTTACCGCGCGAAATCACATTTTGGTTGTGTGATGCGTGTTTTCCGTTCGTATCCGAGGAGAGACGAAACCTATTTGCGTCATTCTATGCACGAGTCTGTGGTTTACCGTACCTTTTATTTTGTTTCAGGATATTATCAGCCAGCGGGGCCGCTGATCAAAGAAACTAACAATGAGGATCGAGCTCTGGCCAGATACCATCCCCCACACTACCATGCGCCGCATCCACAAGTAAGCTTACTTACCTTTTTTTAATAATCCTGATACCACCTGCTTAGGTCCTTTTGTAATTATACTCATCAGTTTATCTGATAAGAATGTCTGAGGATGTAAGACTCGCCCAACTGGCGACGTGAATCGAATAGATTTTTATTGAGTGTCCGAGGAAAGTACTTTTTAGGTATCAGCATGTATTGGTTTATTTATTGGGTAAGAATGTCCCTCCTTAGATAAAATTTTACTCTAAATATGAGGATGTTTAAGGATGGAACACTCGCCTGATCAACACGATGGCGTCACTCGAATAGATTACCGTGGTTTTATTTTATGCATGTAGATATGAATAACTGAAAACAGTACCTATTGTTATAAAACCGCATTTTAACCGCAGATTTTTTTATTAAATAAGGATAATTTCATTACTAATGACGATTCGAGGGCGACTCGTAAATAGCGCGGTGCCTACTGTTAGTCTTTTCCTAAGTGATTTGAGAATTTCTCAAAAGTTTAACCTCTGTTTTCCAAAATTACAGTAGTGATAACCCAAATGGCTATTCAGATCAATTCAAAACTATAATATATAATATTTTCAAGTACCTACCAACCATAACCGTAAGGTAGAAGTCATACACGGATTGAGCAGCGGGAAAAGTGTGTTCAATCTAAACCCATTGAGTAACTCGTATTACAAACATGTCGTTGTTCAAACCAACCTAATAGACGACCGCTGAACAATGAACACGAACGATCTTGTGGTTGCCACTGCACAAAGCCAGCTGACAGCCGATTGCCGTACTAATTAAACTGAATGTTTGCGAATAGCTTAGGCTAATGAGGTTGCTCTGAGATTTCCAATTGCTTGCATTTGTAGGGAATAAAACTATGGTAGAGTTTGGTAGAGCAAGTAGAAATAAACAAGACTAGGTAGTCGTGCGTGACCCCACATTAGAATTCTCAGAATTTTGCAAAGTAGTTTCTAAACAAACCCCAACAGCTGCTACGGTACGGACAATAACTCCTTACGTTCAGTAAAGAGAACCACAGCTTAGAAATAAGTAGGCGCCTACTGCCTCGAGGTTATCTATATTACTTATGGTTCCTTATGTTTGTCCCATCAGATGTTGCCACAATATGGCCCACCATACTACCCAGATCTCTGCTATGGTCGATACTACAGGCCCCCGGGACCGCCGTACCCGATGCAACCACCACACACACAAGCTGATGCGCCGGTAAGAATCTTATCCTTACGACATTGAGCCGTGGATTCCCAAAGCCATTTCAAAGAAAGGGTCAATAGGGCACGTATCGCTGTGGTTTAAAACTACCTAAAGATTCCCAATACGTGGCGGAAAATCCATTGATAAGTTTCAATGTGAATCATGGATGAATCATGCCTACTAACTCGTAGACCAGCTCGATAACAAAACATTTCGACACAGTTGATTTTGTTTCATAGTGATATTTGCTTTCAGTTGGGAGGTATCTCTGGCGGCGAGTATCCACCACCGCAGTATTACGGTGGACCGCCATGCTACCAGCATTCACCACAAAGGATACCGTATGTTGGTAAGTAGCGAAGAATTTAAATACCTACATAATAGGTACTTACCTATCAGTCCTTGCCTACGCAATTAATTAACATAACCCAATGGCATTAACAGTGCTTATTTACCTACTGAAAACTACAGGCCATCCAACTAATAAAATCCCTATGTTTAAAACTTTAAGAAGGATTTATAATTAAACTTAATTAATTTTATGTTTATTTCAGAATATCGCGGATGCCCGTGCCCACTTAACGCGTGTCCAAAAAACGTCCTTATTGGGCCCGCTACTGGTAAAGCCCCAGCTGGTGCCGGCCCGGATGTCCCTTCACCCCTAGCGCCGCCCGGGGGCGCCTTCCGATCGAAGGTGCGGGCGTGCGCTCTCGAAGCTGCCGCAGACAATCATGGCAGCGGAAAGGTACCTACCTAGCTTAACCTTTCAGAATTCCCCAGCTAAAATTGAGTTTTACGAAATTATTGTTTAACCAACTGTGCTTTCGCTCTCAGGATCCACCAATGGAACCTGAACTACCAGCCGGAGCGGACGCTCCGCATCCTTGCCCGGTGCCGGCTATTGGAGGTGCTTCACCGAAGCGCGAACTGTTTGACGTTCGAGATAACATCCGCATCGCGAGTGTAGTGCACGGCCCGGGCGAGGCTATCGGACCTCCATCGCCGGCGCGCGGATCGGCCGGCGTGTGCGCGCCGCAGCCGCCTCCCTCGGCTCCTCGCCGGGCGCGCCTCGGGAAAGCCATGGCACGACGATCCCTCGCAGGCGACGACACCCAAGGCTTGCTTCTGTCGGTGCAACAACCCGTCCAAGCCCACAGCGACGCAGACGACGATGTCGTAGAAATATCTTCTCCACCCTGCGCCCCCATCGATCTCTCATCCTCAGATGAACGGTGTACCCCCTTGGTTGACATCAAAAAAGAAAACGAGGGTCCAACGTTCGCTTCGGCGAGGAAACCGGACGCTCAAGCGCTACGGGAACACAACTCGACGACGGCTGATCCCACATTCATAATGGATAGTCCTAAAGCTGTAAAACGGAGATATTCCAGGCCAAAATTAGAAATTGACATGAAAGATACGCAACTCGAGGAAGGTTGCAAAACTAACGGAATCGGGGAGCATGTCAAATTAATTAAGAGGAGGAAAGTATCGGGTGATCCGCCGGAAGTTGCGCGCGTAGAACCGGTCACTAAGGAGCCAAAGAAGAAGCCGTCTACTAGAAGAACTCCGAAAACACCACCAGCGGAAAAGAAAATTGCGAAACGCAAACTCGATACCAGTTCTAGTCGATCACGAGCCAAGAAAATACTTCTAGAGTCCTTAAGTGATGAAAATCCTAAAGCAAACAATGGAGTCCTGATGGAGAAAGGGGTTCAGTTAGTAAAGGAGAAGGATGATCTCTCAACTCAGATACCGAAAACCAAGAGTGCTCTGCTATTGGACAATCTTATCCGGAAAAATAGCATTGATAGAGCTGATGCTAAAGGATATGCGTCGGACAAAGAGTTGAACCCTGCTGAACTGTTCTTACCACCGATTGAAAACCACACTCAAAAAAAGATGTTAAACATCAATAACAATGTTGTGGAGAATGCTAATACCGGTAACGGTGTTCGGCCAAATACTATTGCGGCAGTTACTCAGTTAATACAAAAAAAAGTAGCGTGCAAAAATGCATGTAAACTTGAAAAGTTAGATTCTAAGGTCACGCACAAATCAGTATTAAAACCACCTATCGTTAAACCCGGACTCAAAGAGGACAGTATAACGCTCAACAAGTGCGACTTGACAGAAGTTAAGAAGCCCAACGGCAGCTTAGAAAAAGTAACCCCTAAACCAATAATGGTCAACAAAGAAAATGAAGTTGTAAAAGACAAAGTGACCGATCAAAATGTAGTTGACAAAATCGCGGAAGAAACTACGAAACCAATGCCCAAAGATGATGTTCCTGCAGCTGTAAATAAAGTAGAATCTCAAAAGATAGACGAGCGGATGGAAACGGATACAAGCAAGGAAGAAACAAATGTCGGCGAGGTGGTTAAAGTGAAGCGATGCAAGATGACCGAAATGAAAGCTAAGAACGTTGAAAAGGTGGTAAAGCTTTTGGTGTCGAAAAGACCTGCGATAAAGACGGATGAAGCGACTCTAGTGGTGGAAGAGGCTTGTGCGTCGCCGACGCCGTCGGGGCCTCGCCGGCCGAGGCGGAGAGGAGGCAGGCGAGGGAGGAGGCTCCTGGCGCCCGCGGAGTTACCAGATCTCGGGCCGAGAGCGCCGCCTCGGTGGAGCAATGGATGGAACTGGGACGGCGACCATCACCTATCTAAAGTATACCTCAATGTAAGTTTTATACTAGGTACGAAAGAAGTAATTAAAATTTCTGTCTCTCTCCGCTAAAGAAAAGGGGACAAAAATGTGTTTGCTCTTCGCTAGAATCTTTCTACACTGTCCAGGGCGCTCATGCTAACCGTATGTTTCTAACTGATGAATCACTGCAATGGTATTTGTATAAAATTGACTCCTCCACTCCATATTCTAGCTAGGCTATGTTTTCCATTCCTTGTTTTCTTCCAGAATGATCCTCGACTGGACCGCATGGCGCGGTGCTGGTCGCGTATGACGCACACGAGCGGCGATAAAGTGTCGCGCGGTGACTGCGTGCTGTTGCGAGCGTCAGTGGCGCGCGCGCAACCGTTTGTTGCACGAGTCGCTAGTCTGTGGGAAAACCCGGAGGACGGTTAGTTTCGAATATTACTTGCGATCCATTGATGCCTTATGCAGTCTTTATCACCAAATACCTAAAGCTATGGACCCATGGACTCTATTTCAACTATGATTTCAGTTTATTCCTTTTTCTATTTTATCCAGGCATGTTACCTGCCAAAATTGTTGTTCAATGAACTGCTAGAATGTGGATGGTCAAAGCTGCGGTGTCTATTTGATGTCTTCACAGAAGTTAATCTCCCGCTGTTGTTACAGGAGAGATGATGGTATCTCTAGTGTGGTACTACCGGCCCGAGCACACGGACCGCGGCCGACAGCCCGCGGACGCGCCCGATGAGGTCTTTGCGTCGCGACATCGGGACGCCAACTCCGTCGCCTGCATCGAGGACAAATGCTACGTACTCACCTTCAATGAGTACTGCCGGTAAGTACACCCGAAAGTGTAGACGTCCCTACTTTATGAAAAATCGTGCTTTTTATAGAATAAATTACCTATTTGGCTTATACGGAATCATACTTAGTATAGGTACCGACCGAGTGGGTACCTACTTACCGAAAAAATTTAGCACAGTTAGCATTTCAAATGATTACGTTACGTGTAATAACCAAAATAACAAAGTAAACTTACTTGTTACAGGTACAGAAAACGGCTGAAAGCGTCTGAAGAGGGCGTCACAATCACACCAACGATCGTGCCACCGCTACCAGCCAGTGAAATGAACCCTGCTTTCGCGCCAAACGACTCCAAGTTACCACCCTCAGTCTCCCCGGAGCTTGTACTTTTCTGCCGCAAAATATACGATTTCCGATCGAAGAAGATACAAGTGCCGAACAAATGAACGGTACTCGGCACGGCATTGGAGAACTAGCTCGGAGATCTCACCGATCTTCGCAAACCGAATCGTGAAGTGTCCATGTTGGATAAACAATAAAACACCAAAGCTATGATTTATACCTACGGCACTTCATCAAAATCGGTGGGAACTCTATAAGGATTGCAAACTAAATGTTCGTATAGAGCGTTGTCGGTACTATTTAAGTAGAGCCCCACCTAACCCCTTCTCCCCCATCCTTAGTACAAAAGTTTCCGTGGTGCGTAAATAGTGAAACAATTTAAGTGTTTTCGTAGTGGTTCGCTAAGACTTTTTTTGCTATTATTGTCAATGTGTAGAAGTTTTTTTATTATAGTGATTTGCTATATTCGTTTTGATTTGAAACGAATATTATATGAAAGGATGCCTTTTATCGTGTAAGTAGATGTAAGAGGTTGAAGACGAATGCATAATTATAATAGCAATGGATATATTTTCCTTTAGCTTGTGGATAGGATAAGCATGTCCTTCAGTAGAAGCTGTGCTCATCGTGAGAGTGTGCTACGATGTTTGTCAGTATAACAATTTGTGTGGCTGGTTTTAGGTAAGTTTCTTTGGCTAACTGAATATGCATTTATGACCGCAACCATTTTTATTGTTAATTAATTGTTAATGTAAATTCTATAAATTATTATTTTATTACCTACGTTGACTCTTTGCGTTCTCTGAAATGCGTGTTATCATCACAAGCCCATTTTGCACAAAGTGTGTAAAATATTTTAACCATTACTTTAAGTTATTATTTTAAGTTGCTACAGTGATTCTTAGAATCTAGACATTTAATATTAAGGTAAATAATAACACAGTTTTATCTCATATTACCAGAAAGCGGTAATATGAAATCGACTAATGGGTAAAAGTCGAAGATTATCTCCTTTGTTTTGTTAACGGTTCCAAATTTGTTTTTAGAACATACGTGATTATTCCGTGCACTATTAAGAATGCAAACAAATACTTGTTGTACTTAGTTTATCTTTATTTTACCAGTATTGCAACCAATCAACAGACATTTCAAAATAGGAATTGAACTGTATAATAATTTCACGTTACGAAAATTCAAGGAACATGTTATTTAATTTTTTGGAAGACTGATCTTATTTTTCATTTTCTATTAAATCTCAAAAACAAAATTGCGATCCATTATTGTCATCATTCTGTACAACGGAGTCATCAAAATTTGAAAAAAAAAGTAAAAAAACAAATATTGGGAACATTGTAACATATTTTAAATGTAGCATAGAAGTAAACAAAAAAGTAAATGTTATAAAAACAAATAGATATATTGTAGGTGATAAAAATTATCATTAGAAAACCTACTTTAGTAGTGGGAAAAACATTAATATTTAACGTAAAAAGGGCATTTATACTTTTGCAATTTGTGTATGACTTTTCTTCAGTATTTCCTACAATATATCTTTATTTATTCAGCTATCTTTTGTTCTATTTTTATCTGGAATCTTTTAAAAGTATGACGACATTTCTTGATTATAGGCTCTCTTTTATTTTATTAAAGCTATTTCCAGTGGTAGGAAACATAACTAAGTATTTAATTGAAAGGGAAAATTGACTTTAAACCTAAATTGCATTTTATTTAGGCTTCTACGTCAGCTCATGACAAAACATGTTTTTTTAGAAAATGGTTTTTGACTTGACATTAACTACCAATTTCTTATTAAATTTATTCTTAAAGTATTAGTACCTTAGACCTACCTCACTGATCTTCCATACCTACCTACCACTGGTAGGTATTTATTCCAAAGCTATATTTTCTACTCTTCTTTATTATTTTTCGTTGCTTAATGCCAAAAATGTTAGCTGCAAATTCTGTAATGTGTGTTTAACAAATCTCTTTTCTACTTTTAGGTTACGATGTATGTCAATCAGTGCAAGAGTACCGAAAAATTACAGCAACTACATATTAAGTTTTTCTAGTTCGGTAGAAAAAATAAGGGTAGGTACAGTCAGCAAAACAGGTAACACTGTGTTGTTTTGATATTGAAATGACGTACCTAATATGTTTTGTACCGAACTAGAAAAACTTTCTCTTTGCTGTAGTAAATCTCAAGCACTGATTGCACAAACTCAGTATAATTTTAATGATTAGAGAATAATTGAGTAAATTCCATAATAATAAATAATAAGCCCTCCCATGCTTACCTACCTATAGGATTTTTGATTGTTACCTGATCCGCTAAGCAAAAACCCTTTTATAGTCAATGAGTTTTAGGAATTAGGTTACTAAGGAGAATACCTTGTTTTTATTATTTATTTTGTTTCAATGAAAATTATATAGGTATATTTTTATTATGTGTAACCTACATAGTTGTGTTGGCTGTAATTTAAAATCGATGTATAATTAATATATGTATTTTTATTTCATGCTGTCGTTTTATTGATTCCTAAGTCCCATTATATAAGTCCATATGATCATCTAGTCAACCCGGCCAAGGTCCTAAGGCCAAGAATTTAACGAATTAGGAAAAAATATAAGATTCCACATCATTGTACGAACTAGGTACTGGGAAACGAGATGGTTAAACTGTGCAAAGGCCAAAGCTAGCTGAACCGTGCAAAGGCCAAGATAACTCTTATAAAATTAATCACCTACTTGATTGAGCAGGATCCCATGGGAGACTTGACTAGAGGGTCTAAAGAGTTTATTTGGCACCTAAACAGAATACACTAGTATGGCGCAAATCACTGTTTAACCTACCGAAGGGATTAGCACAGGATTGGTATTTATATTGGGTTCCGTATATCGTTAGAAACTGAACAACCTATTTAGGTGAAGAAATCTTCATAATTTAAACATCACTTATTGGATAATACACAATAGATACATTTAACAAGTAGGTATTTATTAACGTATAACTAGTATAGATCCCGACACGGTTTAATGCCTCTGGCCATCAATGGAGGGGAAGTAGAAGGGTGCTTTGCGCAGCGAAACAGATTTAGATATTCCCCTCCACTTTCGCCGAGAGGTATTCAAACCGTATCCCGGCCTAAAGGTATAGCTAGCTAGCAATATCAAAGTAATTGTACCTACATTAGGTATATAACAATATTTAGCTATTACAATAGCTTTCACTTAGCTATCTCACATTCATCCATCAAAATATAACACAGATCCTTTCGACTATGATTAATATAGGTATGTATTATGAAATACTAGTATGTAAATTTTTACAAGTTACAATGTATATTCAATTGCATTGCTTTTCTTGGTAATACATTCAAAGTTAAAATGAAATTACAAGGGCAACAAAACATTAATTTCATTATAATGCCATAATGTTCAAAGATTTTTTTATAAGTCTACCTACAGAAGATCATAGATAGGTATTAACATATTCTCAAAAGTAATAGGTAGGTAAGTACTCTATAATATTAAGTCAGGAATGTTTTATTTTCGTCATTTTCAACATTGTTAAAAGCTTCGTTATATAATTATGTGATTTTGGGGACTACAGTTTATGCTCCACTAAAATAATGTTTGTAAAATATTACTGAAAATTATCCAAAATAAAAAATCTCTCAATATAGCTATTATACATATTTTTAACATCCAATACACATAGGCCACACCAAAAGCAGTTATTATAAGACTTCAACACAGGTTATTAGGTAGGTATATAAATTACCATTATGTAGTAATTAGATAACAGAATATCATAATAGTCATTAGTCAGGTATAAAAAATATAATTTATACCACTCCAGAAAACTTCAGGTTTAAGTACCCTTAGTCATAAACAGCTTTATGCTCAACCTAAAGCAGCGCCTCGGCGATCGTAACGCACAACGCTGCGGTATGCGGCTCACCGCAGAGTACCGCGTTTGCTCTTCGCCGCTGACGCAGACTGCGACGGAACAAGAGACCTAGACGTACTCCATACGATTATGTGTCCGGCGCTGCATGTCGCATACCGCAGCGCTGTGCGTTACAATCGCGAGACCAAAGCTTAAAGGGATGACGTCATATTTCGATCGAAAACTCGCTTTACTCACTAGTTTCGACATCTGAAGATATCTAATGCTAGACTCCCCACAGGGTTTCTTGACAATGTAATCATATCATTAAATTTATAATGTGTAAATATTTGTAACAGTAGTTAAACATCAACAGCTTTGTTCAACTAGAACCTAGTTTAAAATTTCTGATTCTAATCTGTGTGACGAACAAACTATTTTATCACCAGACAATCTAACATAAAAAAAGGGACCTTGTAAAATAAAAGTAATGGACAATATGACAGTGAAGATCACATAATACAAACATAAAAAATTAAGGTCTCTAAAAAAAATTTAATTATATAGTTTGTGTGATGAATAACACCCTCCTAATGGTCTTTTCTAAATTAACTCACCACTTACAACAGCTGTTGGTGTTACGAGCAGTCTTGTAAAATGCTTTACTGTGCATGGACAAACTGTCTGATTTGGCAACTAAGTCATCGAGTTTCTCTCCCCGTTCTAGTACAGCTTTTATTGTATCATGAAGGATGATCTTTGTCTCATCAAGGTCAGTTTGAATCTTTGTCATTGCATCAGCTTCTTTAGGGTTTTGGTATTTAGCCAGATGTTGGGGCAAGGCTTGGTAGTCTACTGTGCTTTCATTAGCAGTAGCCCATGACCCAGCGGGTACTGCAACGGAGAACTCATCTAAGGTTTTTGTGATCAATGTGTGAGCTACTCTGTTGGGGTATTCATGATCAGTTATAAGAACTCCAGCTAAACTGTCAGATCTAACATACACTTGTAGCATGTACTCTCCTTCTTTGACGGACTGCCTTGAAGCAGGCGTGGTTCTCTCCACCATAGTCTTACTGACAAACATCATAAACTCTTGCACTGAGGAGCGTTGGAAGAAACTAAAGCTTTGTAGATCGTAAGCAGATTTTAGGATTGTGGCACTGTTGATTCCTTTGTAGAGAATTAGAACTGCATATACCTTTACCATTTTGATTGATTAGGTGTATTCTTCTTGAAAGTTTTGAAGTCACTGGAAATAACAGTAAAGATATTGAGGATGTGTCTTTGACTATCTACTTGGGGATTGAATAATAGACTCCATAGTATTTTATGACTAGGTACAGGATATTTTATCTAGACTTTATCTAGGATTGTGTGGGTAGCAAATAACACTTAGTTAATGTCAGCAAACTATTATTCTGGGTGCATGGGTGGCTAGTATGGCTAGTAGCTAGCTATCAAAGTCTCCAGGTGTACTCAGTACCTGGGTAGAGGACAGTCGTTATTAGGTAATGGATTCGGGTAGGTAAAGAGTCGTAGTTGTTGTCAACACAAAGTATGATTCAATAACCACTAAGTTTCACTTACGCTGGAACACTGAATTAATAGAAATCTATTGATCTAAGTATCGAATAGTTCACGCACGTCCACGTACTATGGTACTTTTCTCTTTCACGTGAAAAATAGTTTTTCCAGTTACTGTAGCTTCCGACTTTCTGCTGTTTACTTTCAAGTGAGGTGAAAATGAAAGCGACGAAATTAATAACATAAATCAAGTCGAAATCTTTCTCACACAACACAACACGTAAAACGCGTAAAGCGTAAGGTAAAAGAAAAGAGAAAAGTAAACTTCTTTTTTGGTTTATTGGCTTCTTCTTCTTCTCTTCATTAATGGCCTGTGTCCGTCATTTCGACAGTCAATTTTGCCAATGTCAAGTGTTAAAATAGTAATAAATAAGTCAAGTTTATTGGCTTTTGCATTGGTCTGTCTGTGGGCTTTTGCAACGTCACAATTCTGCCAACTGCCAATGTCCGTTTAATCTAGTGTCATAAACGAGAGGAAAAAATAAGCCCTAAACCAAGAAGTTGAAGTTGAAAGGATAAGAAAAAAACAAACACTTACATAAAGTTCCACCAAAAACATTCACAATAAATCATTCACAACACAATCCCTACAAACGATTTGTACAAGATACAAGATGTTTATTTGCATAAATAAGTGTTACAATTTGGTCTTATATGTAGGAGGCACTTTAAAACTTATTCACCTTTTCCAGGTATCGCAAATGTTTTGGGCGCTTAAACTAAGTAGGTAATTAACATTAATTCTGGGTACATACCTTAGGGTATGCACTATATTTTCTTTACTACTTAAATCTTATATAAGGTACTTACTAATTATTTTAATACTTAAATTTGTTATGGCTAATTTGACTAGGTAGGTATTTAAGTTAATATTTTAATCACTTTAGTTTTAGGTATTATTCTTTTTCAAAGTAGTCTTCAGTTGAGTAAAGGCATTTTTTTACTAGGTATGATTTTAGTTTTCTTATGAATGGTTTTATTTTTGTTTCATTTTTTATGTCATTCGGTAGGTTATTAAAGATTTTGACTGCCATGTAATATGGACTTTTATTTAGCATTTTTATTCTAGAATATGGTAGATAGAGTTTGTTTTTGTGGCGGGTGTTTACGTTGTGTGTTTCCCTAATTTTAAGAAAATTGTTTTATTGTGCTAGCGTTTCCACCAAAGAACCTGTGTGGAGTTATCCAGCTAGATTGGTAAACATCTACACCTTGTAAGTGTTGCGAGATTTGTAAAACACAACACAATCCATACAAGAAAATCCCTACGAACAATCTGCACAACATTCTGAAATGACAAACAAGCATTATGGCTGGCGGTGGAAACGCAAATTGATTATTTTCACAGAGTTGGCATGTTTTGTGTAGACATCTTCTTGGTGAAAACGCATAGGGAAAACAAAAAAAGCTTGGCAAAAGGACAGGTAGGTAGGTACCTAACCAGCGAGAAAAAAAGAAGACAAACGTCAAACAAGTTGATTTGGTTTTTCGCTGTCGCTGTAGGTTATTCTTGCGGTATTTTGTGATTTCTTACGTTATTTCTCAATAAAAATGTCGAACCTAAACCTGCAATGCCTATTAGGCATACAGTGCAATGATTTCGTTATGATAGCTGCCGACCAAAGCAACGCTCACAGTATAATGCTCATGAAAGATGGTGAGTTTGCAGTTTTCATTACGTAGGTACAAACTGTCTGTATCATAAAAACAAACGCCGGAGACCTAACGTTTGCTTGTTTTCAGACGAAGAGAAGATCTACAAAATATCTGATAAATTGGTGATGGGTGTAAACGGTGATTCTGGCGATACGAACCAGTTTGCCGAGTATATTGGCAAGAACATTCAGCTCTACAAGATGCGGAATGGTTACGAACTGGGGCCTGCAGCTGCGGCCAATTTCACCCGTAGAAACCTTGCTGATTACTTGAGAAGTAGTGTAAGTTCTTAAATGGTATACCTAAAAACATTTTTTTGTTTGATCTGGAAACATGATTGGGACATGAAAAGAGTTCTGTAATGTTTCAGACACCTTACTATGTGAATCTCCTGATGGGTGGCTATGATAAGGAGACTGGTCCAGAACTATACTTCATGGACTACTTGGCATCCAGTATGAAGGTGCCCTTTGCGGCCCATGGCTTTGGGGGTTACCTCAGTCTGAGTATCATGGACCGCTACCACAAAAAAGGTGAATAGGTATTTTATATTTACACAACAGTTTTAAAAATGTTTTTTTTGTTTGAATGTAAAGTTTTACTAATCCTACTTTTTTGAATACATACCTATCGACTTATATTGTAGTATTTTAATCTTAAATTCATCTGTTTTAGATGCAACTGAACAAGAAGCCTATGAAATCCTCAAGATGTGTGTAAAGGAGGTCCACAAGAGGCTATTCGTCAGCCTGCCCAACTTCCAAGTTACAGTTGTGAATAGAGATGGCATTAAAGCTATGCCCGTCATCAACTCTTCTACTATTAAGTAATTTTGTATGTATGTATTAATAAAGTAAAATGTTTTTAATGAGCTGTTTTCATTTTAAGTGTCCTTAAAATCTAGAAGATTAAAAAGTTTATGGATATAAGTGGAACACACAATCCACCTAAAATATATTTTGTAATGACATTCATCACTCAGTAGCTAGGGGTGATTGAAATGTATAATGCCACCTATAAGCAAGTACGTCATAAGGAAATTGCAGATTCTTTACACATTTTTATCCTATTTGTATCACAATACTTTCAGGAAAGCATGATAGAATAAAATATTGCTGTTTGAATATTTTTTTTATTTAAATATTGACGCTAAAAACTTAAATATTGTTGGATGATATCAATCAGTCGCTTATAAATTAACCTCAATCTAATCAGCATCCATATTTACCCACCAGCCTTTCTGTCTGGACTGGATGGTACATCTGGGCCATGGTTCTCAGGCTGAGAATTGTTTGCATTATCATTGTCCCCACCATTGTCTCCTTCGTTATCAGATTGATCTAAAAAAATTAAAATGGATTATTGCTGTTGCTGGCAACACTTTTTTTTGTAGGTACCTATCTACCTAATTATAGGTAAACAAATGTATGTTAATAGGTATGTCAAATGGTTAGCTACAATACAGGGTGAGAACACAAATCTTTGGTCAACAGTATTTCTTTAAAAAATTGACAAAAATAATAGAGATGTCAGCTTGGTATCCTTGGTATACATTAACGATAGGTAGGTTTCCCACACGCAATAGGCTAAGAAGTATAATGATTGTTTTTGACAGATGTGTTCGGGCGAAAAACTGTTTTATTAAGTATGTTATTACCTCCACCACCTTTTTTTTCAGCAGGCAAATCTTCAGTTCTGTTTGCGACTTGGAAGTGATACTCCAGCTCGTCAAAGTCAAACACTTGGTCTGTAGGCAGTAGACACGGCAAATATGCTGGGAATGTAGGCTTGCATGCTATCACTGAAAATATATTTTGGATTATTCATCACATTATTATACTAACTGATGCTCGTGACTTCGTCAACGCAGGATTAAAGTGCAATTTGCTATGCGAAATCTTGTACGCGTTTCTGAAGAGTTCGCGTCCCGTTGATTTGCCGGGATATATTATATATTCCAAGTTTCATCCAAATCGGATCAGTAGGATTCTCCAACCTCACACCGCCATTACAAAGGTATGTAATCTTATGTATCAGTTCAGCAAATTCGTTTGGATGGGGTTCTCTGTTGTGGTTATCAAAAATTTTAATGTTCACCATGCATTTTTAACGTTGTAAAAGCTGTACACTTACACGGAAAGACTTGATTATCATCAGTATTGAATAGGTTGTGGGTTTCACTAGTCTTTGCCAGGAACTTCGTGAGGGCCCTTTCAATGTCTCTTTTTTGTGATGCTGCCTTCTCTCTGATAGCTTCATATTCTGTGACTGGTTGCTTATGAGTCTGAAATATTTTAACTTATTGATTTATAACTAAACAGAGACATTAATACAAAATTATTAAACACTGAATGGTATCGATTCACTTGTTGCATTTTTTAAAACGAACCTAATTTGACATCACTAAAAATGTTGCCGTCCCTTTCTCATAAACTGAAATGACACAGACGACCATAATTTTAGAGCTGTCAAATAAGGTTAGTCTAGAAAAATGCAACAAGCAAATCAACACCAAACCAACGGCACACTAGCCATTGATTTAGTACTAAAATCAATGCCCCTGCAATTTCTTCCCAAACATAACAGCATTTTTCTATGATATATTTCTGATCATTTCATCACAGAAGTCTGTAAAACCAATGCCTCCTTTTCCTTGCTAAAAAGACTCAAATTTTATAATTTTGAGTGAAACTGATTATTGAATAACTTCATTTTTACAACCAATATTGAAACTTGTGTTTAAGTGTCTTTGTGATTTTACCGAATAATGTTCTTTGTGTCTTTGGTTTGTCACTTACAGGTGTTCTGATATAAGCATGAGGGTCAGGCAGCGGGGGCAAATGGAATGGTATGTGCGGTGCTGGTTTTGCTTTGGATCCTGCTGAGAGCATAGCCGGTGTTCGCGGAGCTGCAGCCTGCTGTGGTGGCTGAATTACATGTCTGTTGGGACGAACCGCATACTGCTCTATTCCTTTTAGACTTATACCTGAAAACATATTATGATACTTGGGATCTTTTGGCTTCATCAGAGATATTACAAAATAGTGTTGGGACTGGAAATTCAAGATTCTTTAATAGATTTTCATTAGAATTGTTTTTTAGCATTTAGTTTTTTTGAGCAATGGGCCAATTCAAGAAAGCTTTCTCATTGTGGTAGTCATATAATTACAACCATTTTACATTCGGACAATCAAAATCAGAATTTATCATTAGGTAAATAAAAGTTATTGGGAGATACCACTTACCCATGTTTATAACAGCCATTAAAACATCTCCTAATACTGGTTCAACTCTGCTGGATATCTCACAGTACCCTCTTGCAGAATTACCAATTTCCGATAAAACTGTAACAGAGTTTTTAAAATTACCCAGATTTCAGACTTAGGATTTTTTTTATACAACTAAATGATGGTACAAACTGATGGTCCGCCTGATGGAAACCACTGCATATAATGATGCATTGCCTCACTAAGCACACTAAGGATGTGCCATGTGATGCATAGCACTGCACCCATCACTTTAAGACATGAAGGTCTCATGTGCCCGTAATTGCACCGGCACCCACACCCTTCAAACCAAAACACAGCAATGCAAGCAGCACTTGGCCCCAAAAATAGGCATGGTAGTAGTAGTACTTCCCCTAACAAGCTGATTCACAAGAAGCTCTACTACTGCATATCTAAAAGCCGTGGTATGCAGTAAATTATGCAGAGATGTTCGTATGTAAGTGAATTTCTTCAGCGCCAAAACCTAGGCCTGAGCCCAACAAGTTTAGTTTGGTTTGTAACAAATTCATAATTTTGTGCAATAAAGTATAAATAAATAAATGTAGACTTATTGCAGAATAAAGGTATGATTTTATACTATAACTTACACGATTGCAGAATCTCTGTTAGTGTCTCCAGAGACATCCTATCAGATGAATTAAACCCTGTTTCTAGTAGCACGGTGGATACTGCAATGTTTAGTATTCGCCGCCGAGCGTCGATACCACACTCTAACTTTTCAGTAGGCTCTGCCATTCTATTCTACTGTTTTTAAAGTTTGTCGTCAGTTTAGGATGCGGTATTAGGGGACCTAATTAGCACTTAGTAAAGTTTTCAGGAGTTTTCCCGATCACAACAAAATAAATAAATAAAAACATTTGGCCAGCCCTATAACGACTTACATAAGGCGGACACCTATGTGTGCGTTTTATGTATGTATACATGCATTTGTGTGCGTGAACACCCAAATCTGACATTTTAACTGTTAAAGTTCTGTCAAGTGACAAAAAGCGGCTATAGCGTCTGCCGAAATTGCGGGCAAGACTGTAAAGGCCATAGACAAGAATTTAATTGAATTGAATTGCTTCATAGGCGAAAACCATTTTAGTAATCCGGAAAAATAATGTTTGCTAATCTGGTTTGCTAACACCATAGACTAAAGTCTATTTTCTATGAAAGCTTTTTTAGCCAAACAAAGTTGTTCGGTATAAGAGCGCCGAAATAAAATACAAAAAACTAAAATCATGAAACTCTCGATGCAACAATGCTGAGGAAGGTTGCTGTTGGTATATCTGGAGGAGTTGATAGTGCTGTTGCAGCGCTTCTCTTAAAACGAGCTGGTGAGCTAAAATCTTTTAGGCACCTTAAGATAAAGTCGCGGTCACGCAGCGAATTCCTACTCGCCGCGCGTGCCTATTCGCTATGTGTGACCGCGGCTTTAAGGTTGGCCTTGAATTTTTTGAAATTTATTTTTAATTTTTTACAGGTTACAATGTTGAAGGTGTATTTATGAGAAACTGGGATAACAACTATGAAGCTGGTTTTTGTTCAGATGAGAAAGATTTTGAGGATGCAACATTTGTTTGCCGTAAGCTGAACATTCCGCTTCGCAGAGTTTACTTCATAAAAGAATACTGGAACGAAGTGTTCACTGTATTGCTAAAAGAATATGAGACTGGACTGACACCGAATCCTGATATACTGTGCAATAGATATATTAAGTTTGATTGCTTTTTCGAATATTGCAGGAACAACTTAGGAACTGATGCAATAGCTACTGGCCACTATGCTAACACATCATTTGGACCCTTTTTAGAACAATATAATGAAAACGAAGGTAGGTACAGTACCTTCGTATCACTTTTACAACCTAGTTTTTTTCACACCTATTTTAAACAACATTCCATAGAGAAATAATATTATTTTTTTATAGGAGTCAAGCTACTCCAACCCGTTGATAAGCACAAGGACCAGACTTTCTTCCTATCCCAAGTCAAGCAGTTCTCACTTAGAAAATGCATGTTCCCTATAGCAAATCTTCTGAAGAGTGAGGTGAGAGAAATTGCTAAAAAAGAGGGCTTACTGAATGTAGCCAAAAAGAAGGATAGCACTGGTATTTGTTTCATTGGAAAGAAGAGGTTTGCAGATTTTATAGAAGAAGTAAGTTGTCTACTACAGATTTGTTACTTCAAGCCATAGCTTAGTTGGTAATCTATCTACGTTAGTCAGTACCTATCTGACATAATACAACAATACTTAGTGAAATTAAATTCCCATGGCGAAAGAATGTTAATCTTAGTTTTTCTGTTTTCCAGTATATTCAAGCAAAGGCAGGTCTCTTCATAGATATAGAGTCAAACAAAGTGGTTGGTGAACATGCAGGTTTGCACAAATGGACTGTAGGACAAAGATGCTGTCTAGCTAACTGGAAAGATGCCTACTTTATATTTAAAAAGGATCTTCAGACTAATAATATCTATGTGGTAAATTACTTTACACAAGATTTTCTTAAAAATCTCATGTAGTATGAGGACTGGTTCCATTTACATTACTTTTGTTCTAAATAATAAGATCTGTCTCAATCTTTTCAGGTGCCAGGATCAAAACATTCAGCGCTATGGAATCACATTTGCTTCACACTTCCACCGCACTGGATTAATAGAGAACCAGCTGAATTATTTGAAAATGGTGTTCTGAACTGCGAGTTCAGGTTTCAACACACAAAACCACTCACTCCTTGTAAAGTGGTCAAGAACTCTGAAGGACTGACCTTAATTTTAGAGAAGAAACTAAGAGCAATCACTGAGGGTCAATTTGGTGTATTGTATGAGAACGAAGAGTGTCTTGGAAGTGCTAAAATTAGTAACATTTGCCATAATTTGTGATCAAACGATTAACCTTTTTGTTGTTATTAAAATAAATATATTTAGATAGGTTGTGAAATCAGATTGTGTTGATGTTAAATTATTTTATCCACATCTTATCTAGAATACCCCTTGCAGTAGCTTTTTAAGTACGTAGGTACAAATAGGATGTCATCGATATAGCGCGTGATTAGTAAGTGGAATGGCTAAACTTAATCGAATCCCCAATACCGCAAACGACTAGAAGGCGTTGGTTGTTGGAATGCGAGGGCTATAGGTTTTAGCTTTAGTCCAGCAAGAGTAACCACGTCGTATTAATATCTAGTGTAAGTTTTATTTGTTAGGCATAGATTTTGTATTGTTAATTTGGGCTTTTTGGTAAACATTAAATGCAAATAATTAAATAGTGGAATAAAAGCATTGATTATGAAATAACTTGTTTGATTATGATTATTTTAATAAAAAACGTTAGGGTATTTAATCAATAAAGTTGTGAATCTAGGGTAAAATTAATCAGGCTTTGGGGTAAAATGAAAGTCTGGGTTGGCAGCACTGATATACGTATAAAACTAATAAAACACATTACATAACGTGTCGGCCATTGTTTGTGTAGGTAGAAATAAGGCTTGCCTTTTCTTTTTTCTGTGTTGTGTTGTTTTGTAACAACGTTGTGTTGTGTGTGCATGCAAAGTGTGTGTTGGTTGTAAGTTGTTTGCGTTGTTCTGCTGTTGTGCTGCGCTAGCGTGATTCTAGCCTGCCTAGTAGTCATAGAAAAAGAATACTCTTTTTAATCGTAATGTACTGTTTCAGTGGAAGAATGAATATTATTGACACTGTTTTGGGCTGTATATTTAAACCGATCATTGGGTTTAGGTGCGTGATAGGTAAGCTGTGACTGCGATATAGTAAGATCAAAACAAACAAGTGCAATGTCGATTCGGCCAGTGTTCGGCCGGCCTCCGCCAAATATGCCGCCTCCTGGTGTGCCACCTCCGAGTTTACCAAATGTACCCCTTGGAATACATTCAACGAGCCTACCGCTTCCCGAGGTACATCTAGACGTACCGCCCCCTGGGGTGCTACCGCTTGATTTACCGCCGCCAGGAATAACTTCAGGAGTACATCCTATGGTCATACCGCCGCCGCCTCGTATGCCGATGGCACCACCTTCTGGATATTCACCCCATATGTGCCCACCTGTTCCGTATCAGCCATCTGATTCTTCATATCCACCTCCCCAAATATACCAAAACTACCCATCTTCAAGTATGCAGCCACCACTTGCTGATTACACGTATCAACCATCACAGGACAATCATGGGTACCCCACACAATACTTTGAACCACCAAGAGATCAGTATTGGGATAATGGAATTGCAGTAAAAACCGAAAGACTATTACCACCCAGCACGTCTCCCTTTGATTATTTTGGGAAACATAAAGATTCATTTTACTCTAGTAAAGTTTTAAAATCAAGTTCTTCTGTCAGTTCAAAAACAGAACAATGGGAAAGACATTTGAAGACTGAAAAGAGACATAGCTCTAGTACTAGAAGTTCATCTATACAGTATGACAGAGAACATGAGCATCATACTCACAGGTCCGGAGAGCCAAGTAGAGTACGATCTCGGGAAAGAGACAAGGACAGATCCAGGGAAGGGAATAGACATCGATCTAGAGATAGAGATAGACACAGATCAGGAGAAAGAGACAGATACAGATCTAGGGAATGTGAAAGAGACCGGCCTAGGTCCAGAGATAGGCACAGATCTAGAGAGAGCGAAAAGGAAAGGTATTATAGAGAGAGACATGAAGATAATGAGTATGAAAGAAGGCACTACCGTGAGCAACGACATAGTCATAGCAGCTCACGGAGCCATAGCAGTTATGATAGGTCTTCTAGCAGATATGATAGAAGGTCACCTAGCAGATATGAAAGGTCATCTAGCAGACGATCCCGTAGCAGAGAATCAATCCGAAGTCGGCACTCCAGGGAAAGTTCCAGACATGACAAAAAACGCTTGACTGATCGGGAGAAAATTCTAGCAGAGTTCAGGTACTCTTTGGTTTTTAAAAAAAAATCCATCAAAACTATTCTAGCATCCCTAGTGTCCCTAGGCACGTAGACATACAACATGCACTCATTTAACTTTGTAGCAAATAGCCACTAATAAAATAATCATGAGCCAATTTACATAGTCCTAAAAATTAGTTTGTGAAAATTTTTGTTTAATGTTTCAGGAAAAACTATTGCAGAACCTCTGATGATTTCATTGAAAAATTACAGCAGTGGTCTAAAGAAAATAATCTTGAAGAAGAAGAGGTAAGACCAATCTTGTATAGAAATTAGGGCATCATGTGAAAAGCTACTGTTTTAGGGCTCCTAGTCATGGGGGCCATGGGCCACTCCATAGTTCTTAATAGTATATCAGTCCCTAATCATGGTTACATTTTAACATTAGTATGACAGACATTTGCAATAAAACTTGGGTCCATCTACTGGTGCGAGTTTCCCCTAATTTATTGAGAGTGTCAGAAACAAATGAAAATTCGAGAAGGTAGGATATGTTAAAGATGGAGGGTTTTTTTACCTAAGCACAGTCAAGGCAGGTTCATTAGTGAAACATATTTTCAGGGACCCAAAATGTGGTACAGAAGTTCCCCTGCCGAGCTCTACTACAAGCGGTTAGAAGGCAGGCCCGGTGTGCAGCAGTTGAAAAGACTCGAGACTTTAGTGGAGACATTTACCAGAGAACTCATTGAAAGGGGAAGAAAAGCGAGGCCGGAAATGGATGAAATGCCCCCCTTGCCAACCAAAACTAAGCTCTGCAGCCATAAACGTAAGTGTATTTTTACTTCAAGGCTACCCAAGGCGTGCCAATAGAGCCATATTTCTGACAGTTTCAAATAGATTCTAATATTATAAAGAGGAAAGATTTGTTTGTTTGCATTGAATAGGCCCCATCGGAAACACATCATAAAAAAATCTTAGGCATGTGTAATCTTGATATTTTAATTCCAGATGACGACAAAAGCTCATGTTCTGAAGACTCTTCATCTGACGAGCTGACTGATGAAGACGAGGCTGGCATGGAGAGTGATAGAATCGTTCAGGAACTGCAACGGAAACAGAACCATCCGAGACGACTCCATCCTGAAATGTGGTATGAATAACATCAACAACAGTTTGATTAGATATATTGTACTATACAACGGGTAATGAAAACGCAAAATAAACTAATTATTTTGACGTAAACACCTGTAAATACGATAAATAACATTGTAAAAGACACATTTTTCGAAGTAAAATGTATAATAACTAATGATTCCCACTGCTTGATAGTTGAATATATCGTGTTTAAAATTCCCATATGAAATTCCCGTAAAATAAACTCAACACGCACGCACTATAATTTTAATGGGTATTCCAGGCCTTAAGGGAATTTCATCAATGAAAAATTCGAAGTCCAACAACTTTCTAGTAACAGACTACATGACTAGTGAACCACTTCCCCATTCGAGAATATTGTTCCATGGTGAATGTCGTAGGTACATCGCGTGGAGCTCGTTCTACTCTTCACTCCAATTACACTCCGTCTTTCAAAGAGTTATTTAATCCCCAGGTTCAACAATGCCGGGGAGATGAACAGCGGCCCGCTATGTCGGTGTAGCGCGAGGGCGCGGCGTTATGGAATGCGGCACGGAGTTTACGCAGGCGAACAAAGCTTTCCCAAATGTGTGCCTACGGAGAGTAATATAGACAAGCTCTACCATTATAGGTAACTAATCATAGTCAGATGAGGGTAAATTCATCATTCGGTTGAACATAAGTCAGAGCGACCATTTGTCGTCATGGTTCAGTCGGTAGTAGCTCTGCCTTCCGTGCTGTGGGTCGTGGGTTCGATCCCCACCGAGAACATTTGTGTGTGGCAAACATGATGTTTGTTCGATGTCTGGGTGTACCATGACTATGTACCATAAGTACTATTGTATGTATTTACAAAAAATAAAAATATAAGTATTCTATCAGCAATTTAGTTTTTATATCTTTGTTTAGTTTGGGACTAGAGAGCGTTGTGTGATATGTCCAAGAAGATTTATTCATTTGTGCGGTCTGCAACCTTTACTAGGACGACTTTTCCATCTAGAGCTGTCCGCGATCTTTATTATGCTGGTTAAAGTACCTACTTCTATGAAAGAAACGGATTTTAATCGAAGTGCTCGTGGCGTAGCTTGCTGAGCCAATCTTCACTGATTATATAAGTTAAGCAGCGTTCCTTGCGGTCACTATTTGGATGGGTGACCGTTAGTTTAATTTACATGGCTTCCGTGCTTCGGAGGGCACGTTAAACTGTCGGTCCCGGCTCTAGTAGTCGTTAAGCCACGACGGAGGCCTTAAGGCGGCCTAAAAACTCCGTCACCAGAGTTAGCCACTAAACTCATACGAGGTTGCACGTAAGACCGGACCAGCGTCAAAAGGCTATAACGCCTTTTCCAATTATGTTTTATGTTTAGCAGGTTAGCCAAAACTTTAACCGACAATAAAAAAAACATTTATTTTTAGGCATAGTTAGCAAAACTTTGTATTCTTTCAGGATAACGGTATCACCACCAACAAACTTTCTAATCAAATCTCCAACAATAATAGCACACGACGAGCACGAATTTCTATTTTCTGGTTTCTCAATGTTCTCACACTACAAACTGGCGAAGCTACCTACGTGCAAGGTTATAAGGTTCAATATCGAGTACACTATTTTGTATGTTGAGGAGCCAGCGCCTGAAAATTTCACTGTGCAGGAATTGGATTTGTTTCGTGAGTAATATTTTATAATTCACGCACAGTTCCAAATTTCGAAGATGGCTTTATATTTTTGTAGTATAAAACTTGTGATGAATGTTCATGTGTTAATGTTGGAACGTCCACCGGATGTTAAAACTCGTGTGCGTGGTATTATTGGACGTGCTCTGTGAGGTATGCATTGTTATAAACAATAGTTATCAGTGATAATCACTCACACTCCACATCGGGTTACTTTGTTCCTTCACTTTTCTAATAAAAAACTTCTTGCCTCGTTTAATTAATAGTGACTTTATAATTTTACAGAGGAATTCATCTTTACTGAACTACTGGAGCTAGTTGACTTGGATCTGGGCAAAGCGACTGACACTTCGTGCTCGCAATTCCATTTCATGCCGCGGTTTGTTAGGATGTTGTCTGAAGGTGGCTGTGAGGTTAGTGTTAACTTATCAGATCAGATTAATTTGATAACGATGGGCAATCACCATCCGGCTTTTGGTTTAATATAGATAGATAGATAGTTCTTTATTGTACGCACAAATCTTAAAACGAACAGTATACTTAGTATAATGGGAGGCCTTATCGCTGAAAGTTGAATATAGTCAGGTTTTGGGAGACAGTTCCCGAATATAAAACCAGTGGCAGTCATCGCATAGCTTAATCGTGATAATATTTTATAAAAATAATGTGATAGGCGTATAATGAAACTTCGCTTTTTAGGTTCTGTCAATGTGCGAAGTAATGAAATACCTAGTTGACGAAAGCGGTCTTCTCATAGCGCCAGAGAAGTTAGCGGATTACCAAAAAATGGATCATTATCATTGGCAAAAATGCGTTGACAGAATCAAAGGTAAGACACAGAAAACGGGTCTCCATAGGCGTTGGGGCATTTCAGGTCCGATTGCATAGGTAGATTTAGTTAATTTATGATTAATTTTGTTATTTACTAGCCGTCTCCCGCGGCGTTGTTCGCGTGTGACTTTTCAAAATTCCTTTCTTAGTGCACCCCTACACTATATAAGGAACCTACCCTCCAAATTTCATACCTCTAGGACTTGTAGTTTAGGCTGTGCGTTGATTCTATGTCAGCTTCAAAAGAGTTTTATATACATAAAATTGATGATGATGATGATATTGATAACTTCTGTTGGCTAATAATCTATTATGCAGTAGCAGTCACGAAAACGCAAAATAAAGTAATTATTTTGACGTAAAAACCTACAAATATGATAAACAACATTGAAAAAGACGCACTTTTCGAAGTAAAAAGTCTAATAAGTAATGATTCTCGCTCCATCGCGCATTCTCGCGCTCCATTCAAAGTCGGAGGTATTAAACCGTGTCGGGGCCTATACCTGTCCATTTCCTCCAGGTATGATAGTGACATACCCCGGAAAGAAACCGTGCTCAGTGCGAGTGGACCAACTGGATCGAAGTCCGCCGGTCGCGATGGAAAATCCATCTGAGTACTTCCCCGAAATTGTACATTTTGGTATACGACCACCGCAACTAAGCTATGCTGGCAGCCCTGAGTAAGTCTAACTTTTACTCAAAGAAACTATAACAAACATCTAAGTTAAATGATTTATACAGACTCAAGGGTCACTTTGTAACCATGCCTCGATGAACGGGACGTTCTAGTTACTAAAATCTAGTAGCTGGAACATTTTTACATAAAGTAGTTTTGCTTAGCATCATTCTCTCCGCCTAGTCAGCTTTATCCACGGTAAAGACAAGGTGATACGTGGGTTGACTAACCCGCGAGTTTCCTCACGATGTTTTCCTTCACCGTTTGAGATCACTGGCACTTATCGGTCGATATTATTTCAACCGCGCCTTGCGATACTTAACCCTATATCTTTTTCATTTTTAATTCCAGATACCAAAAAAGATGGCGCTTCTACGTGAAGTTCCGTCATCTTATCGCTAACATGGCTAAGCCGACGTACAAGGATCGTCGCAGGCTCGCGGTGAGAGAAGCGAAACTGCAAGAAATGAGGACTCAGAGTAAAATGAAGCGTGACGTCACGGTCGCTATATCGTCTATGGGCTTCCATACGACGGGACTTATGTGTGATGTTGTGCAAGTGAGTATTCCTATGACTGGGTTGTGTTGCCAAAAGGTTCAGTTTGTCTAAAAAAAATTAAAATGGACCCTTTCCACCAAAATATCTGTCACCAGCATACAATGAACCTCGTAGCCAATAGCTGTTTTTGGTTTAAAAAGTTCAAGCTGTATTTTAATAAAATATAGCCTATGTTTTAATCCGGAAAAGGGGCTTCTAAATGGTATAAGTTTCATTGAAATTGGTCCAGAAGTTAAGGCGTGATCCGCGAACAAACAAACGGAACAGACAAACTCTATTTTCGGAATCAGAATCGTTTATTTAGAAGATCTGTATGCTTTTTTACAGTTTTATAATAGTAAAGATAGAAAGACAAAGGTGGTACCCACAAAAAACAACAAAATAGTAATAGCATGTTTGTTTCCAGCACGCAATGCTAATACCAGTACTAATTCGGCACCTTCGCTTCCACAAATCTCTCGACAGCCTCGAAAGTAAGATCGGCTACGTTTTCAAGCAGCGAACGTTGTTACAAACTGCATTAACCCATCCATCGTATAGAGAGAACTTTGGAACCAATCCCGACCATGCGAGGAATAGTTTGACTAACTGTGGAATACGACAGCCAGAGTATGGAGATAGGAGGATACATTATACTAGGAAGAAGGGTGAGTAGTTACATGATATAAAATACATAGAATAATTTGTATAACGCAACGTTGTTGTAACCATTGAATGAATGAATGATATATTTAATTAAATTAATATAGAGGTAACACAGTTAACATTTTTAAGTACACAGTCAGATTATATTAGGTCATATAATAATGATTGGTATGACTCGTTGGCATTTTTTCTCCCATTGAGTCACACTGTTACTCGTAGCAATTTTTTTTTATAGAAGAGTTCCCAACGTTTTACATTACACTTGTATAACAGTGTAACTCGATGGGAAAAAAACTCCCAACGAGTGACACTGTGACCGGATCTGGTGTGACTCGTTGGGAACCCATCGAATTTACTTGATCAATATTATATAAATCCGGTAACGTAATGAGATCGCTTAAGCCGGTTCATTTTCCTATAAGTTTTTAGAAACACCGATTATTTAAAATATTCGCGATATCTTAGTTCGTGTATATATAAGCTGTTCTAATAAATACTACTTTCAGGCATCGTCACCCTAATCAACATAATGTCTCGCTTCGGTAAAAACAGCGAGACCGAATCGGAAATAAAACACAACGAACGGCTTGAGTTCCTCGGTGATGCTGTAGTGGAGTTTATATCCTCAATCCACCTGTTCCGGATGTTTCCGTCATTGGCTGAAGGGGGATTAGCTACGTACAGAGCGTCTATTGTTCAGAATCAACATTTGGCGCATCTAGCGAAGGTACGTGGTCTAAAACTGTTGAAATTGGTAAAACTAAAATAAAGTTAACTCTAAACCTGTCAGGCTCATACCTACGAGGGGCGGCTGATAAGTCCGCGACCTAAGGTACTTACAAAAAGAAAAGTCAGTTTTTCTATTTTTTATTTTTCAATATAATCTCCCTCTAAGGTTATGCATTTCTCACATCTGCCGTATAATGCCTTTAAACCACCAAAAAAAAATTTCTTGTCCTTGTCATCAAAATGACGATCTACGGCGGCTATCATTTCATTGTCATCTGAAAATCTCCGGCCCCGTAAGTCTTTTTTCAAATTGGAAAAAAGGAAAAAGTAGCTGGAAGCTAGGTCTGGACTATAGGGAGGATGGTCTATTTCTGAGAAGCCTGTGTCTTTCAAGGCCTGCCTCGCAATGCGCGCCGTGTGAACCGGCGCGTTGTCCTGTAAAAAGAGTACTCCGCGCGCTAATTTCCCACGTCTCTTCTGAAGAACTGCCTCACGAGACTGAGGCAATAAATTTGCATAATACTGACCATTCATCGTAGTTCCCTTAGGCAAGTAATCGATTAGCAAAATATCTTCGCTATCCCAGAAAACAGTCGCCATGAGCTCGAACGCCGACTTTTTCACCTTGAATTTCTTCGGCGCCTTTTCACTTTTTTAATCCATTGCGTGGATTCTTGATTAGACTCGGGGTCATACTGGCGAAACCATGTTTCGTCAACGGTCACGATACGATCACAAATAGCATCCAGATTTTCGCCGGCAAACTCCAAAAAATCCTTGCAACTCTCGAGTCGTCGTGGCTTGTCGAGCGGCGTGAGCATTTTCGGTACCCAACGAGCACAATTTTTTTTCATATTCAAATGCTGGTGTAAAATTTCTCCAATCCGTTCTATGCTGATCTGCAACTCTTCTGCTATCTGCCACAATTTAATTCTTCGGTCGGCTAGTACTATTTTTCAACATTTTTAATATTTTCTTCGGTCACTACCGTGTTTGGACGTCCCGGGCGGGGGTCATCTTCGCACCTCTCTCGTCCTTGTTGAAATAAATGAACCCATTGTTTAACCATCGTGTACGAGGACCCAGAATCCTAAAGAACCGATGACATGTCTTCAAAAATTTCTTTAGACGTTTTTCCTCTTTTAACAAAATATTTGATTATGGCGCGGTGTTCCAAATTACGAGAATTTACAGATTCTGCTGACATGACTGTGTTTGATGGTCCACGGATTATTCAATTATAAATAAAAAAAATAAAAAGAGGGTAGTTTATACTACCATTGAGTCTCGCAATAAAGTGTTATTAGTTAAAAGACGATAGGGCATTCCTAAGTACCTTAGGCCGCGGACTTATCAGCCGCCCCTCGTATCTGTGCTGTAAGAAAAGTAAAAAAAGTATCCCATTAATCCTACTAATATTATAAACGCGAAAGTTTGTACAGAATTGAAACAATACAAATCCCTCTTATTTAAATTGATGACCCCATTTGAAGAACAAACAAGACAAAAAATTTCAATGTTTTTTTAAATTTTCAGAACATAGAATTGGAAAAATTCATGCTATACGCGCACGGCTCGGATCTCTGCCGGGAAGTGGTCATGAAACATGCGATGGCCAACTGTTTCGAAGCTTTGATGGGAGCCCTCTTCTTAGATGCTGGACTTCAGGTATCTACTAAGTATTCTTATTATAAAATCAATTGTTGTCTTATTCTATTTTATGTATTTTTGAGGAAATTCGTGCAGAGATTTCCAAGATCTTCGGAGGTTATTTTAGAATAAACGTACATAATTTGAATCGTAGAGAAAAATAAGACCATTAGGAATCTTTAAAATAACAACATGTGAAAAGTATCACTTTGAAATGTCTTTTCTACTAAGGAATGCAGGGGCCTTATATTATGACGTCATATCTATCTCAGCCGAAAACTCATTTCATTGGTAAAACGAGTTTTCGACGTCATTATGACGCCATCCCTATTAGACTAAAATTTCTGCCGAACTGGGTATAGGCCCCCTGGTTCCTTGTAACGCCTAGTAGACAAAAAGTTACGGTTTGGTCCGGTTAAGGCTATAAATATAGGTATGGTTACTTGTGACGCCTAGAAGACAAAAAGTTACGGTTTGGTCCCTAGCGTTTTATTTAGATTTTTTATATCGCACTTCCTAATGTTCCTATGTAATAAGTTTGTGTTCATTTCAGGTGGCCGATAGAGTATTCGCTTTATCCCTCTGGCACGAATACCCAGAACTATACGACACGTGGGTAAAGGAGCGCCTACATCCATTGCAAGAGCAGGAACCTCTGGGCGATCGGAAGTATATCAAGGACTTTGAATTCCTGCAGAAACTGACCGAGTTTGAAACCACTATAAGTAAGTTTATTGATACTGTGGATATATATAATACGCGCATTATGATATTAGTAGTTTTCTCGACCGCTACCGCGAAGGTAAAATCTCAACGGGTATAGTTATAGAAAAATATGCCTAAGCGTCACGGGCTCGACTTTGATAAAAATAAGAACTGCATTTAAAAATATGAAAAAGGTCAATTACCTTTCGAGAAAATTTGTAATTTTTTATTTTAGATGGTGAGCTCTGCCTGATATAGAGAATAAAGGTTTCCGGAATGGCTAACACGAGCTGGAAAGCGAATAATAGAATATTCATAAGTATTTCATGACAGGCGTCATGGCTCAGTTGGTAGTAGGTCTGCCTTCCGTGCTGTGGGTCGTGGTTCGATCCCCACCGAGAACAAACATTTGTGTGTTGTAAACATAGATGTTTGTTTTGTGTCTGGGCGTTTCTATGTATGATAAGAATGTATTTACAAAAACAATGTATGTATGTATTCTATCAGCCATCTAGTTTCCATCGTACAGGCTTTGCTTAGTTTGGGACTAGAAGGCGTTGTGTTGTATCCGTGAATATTTATTTATTTATTTTTCTATTCCAGACGTAGAATTCAAACACATACGTTTGTTAGCGCGAGCGTTCACTGACCGTTCAGTGGGATTCACGAATCTAACACTGGGTTCGAATCAACGCCTTGAGTTCTTGGGTGACACAGTATTGCAACTTGTTGTATCGGACCGTTTGTATCGACATTTTCCGGACCATCATGAAGGACATCTATCGGTAAGCGATATAGCACCTTAGGTATATACGAATAAAGGTTAAATTTATCTTACATATACGCTAACCATTTAATCTACATATTTTAATCATCTCCTGTTGCGTAGCTTGCTAAGTCAATCTTCACTTAAATAATCCAAGACGTTAAGCGCGGTCACATTTTGTATGGGTGACCGCTAATGGCAAAAGCAATCTAAGCGCTTCCGTGCTTCGGAGGGCACGTTAAAATGTCGGCCCCGGTTCTAGCAGTTGTTAGGCCACGACGGAGGCCTTAAGGCGGCCTACAAACTCCGTCACCAGAGTGCGCCACTCATGCGAACTGATTTTATCTCACCCCTGGCAAATTTCAAATGTTTTAAGTTTTTCAGTGAGACAGTTAAGGCAACTTAGAGACAGATATCATACGGCTAGATACCACCTTATCGTAATACAAATAAAGCTCATATTTGTACCATCTTGTATTTCTAGTTACTGCGTTCGTCACTAGTCAACAATCGCACTCAATCGTTGGTGTGCGATGATCTTAATCTGTCAGAGTACGCGATATACAACAACCCGAAGTCAAAGCCGAGCACTAAGAAACATAAAGCAGATCTTTTGGAGGCATTTTTGGGTGCTCTTTTTATTGACAGGGTAAGTGGCCTGCAAGAATAGAATATCCTTTTGGTAGTAGTGAAGAGTCGAAATAAAAAAAAAACGAAATAGAAAAAAAAACAAGCATTGCAATGCCTTACAGGCCACGTCCCGAGTGGATGTAACATGAGGTATGTCATTTACCGGCTCTATCACTTTTTTGCCATAACATAATTAAAAACGAACAAAAATCACATGCCCTAAAATCTAGCCGAAAGTGCGAGCAATCATATTTCTATATGACTTGAGTCGATACTCAAAAATAAACCTTCAATCGTTATCTACAGGGTTTAGATTACTGCCAAGCGTTTTGTAACGCGTGTCTATTCCCTCGGTTACAAGAATTTATCATGAACCAAGACTGGAACGACCCCAAATCCAAACTACAACAATGCTGTCTTACTCTTCGGTCTATGGAGGGCGGTGAACCCGATATACCTTTGTACAAGTAAGTACTATCGGCTACTGTTCCTATAATTTATGAATTAACATGTTATACCTACTCACCGTTTAGAAGTGAGTATCTACTGGGGGAAATCAACAATGGGGAACAAAGCCCTATCATATGACACCACACTTGATATGTTTGTTTTACTCCCTTTGGCACCTTTACAACCCCTTAACCGATTTAGTTCATTTTGCAAACCAGTAAAACTTATATCTCTTAATAAGAGACCTATCAATTCACAGAATTTGGTAGGTATACCTTACCAACTTCTGTGAAGATTGGATACTCGTCGAACAAACATACAAAGTATTTTTACAAGTACTGCTTAGTTTGCGACTAGAGGGTATTGTGTGAAATGTCCAAGGATATTTTTTTTTCTTATATAAAAGGGACAAGCTTGATGCCTACCTCAAGGACTGGTGCACAGTTGCCCAAAACAGAGAAGACTGGCGAGAAGGAAGGGAGGTCTTTGCCCTGCAGTGGGACACTACGGGCTCTTAATAATAATAATAAATAAAAGGGACGTCTGTAATTACAATTTTGATCTCAATTTGATTTATTTTTCTAATACACCAATGTTTTTACAGAGTGATTGAATGCCTGGGACCGACTAACACGCGCGTCTACACAGTGGGCGTTTACTTCAGAGGCACGAGACTTGCGTCCGCTAGAGGGCACTCTATACAAGAAGCAGAAATGCACGCAGCTGAAACTGCGCTCAATAATGCACATGGTACGTTAACTTTACTAATTGGTATAATAATAATATAAACTTTATTTCGGGCAACTTAAGAAAAGTAAAAGATGTAAAAGCTTATATGAATACACCACTATTTTGTAATTACCATAAAAAACATATTCTCAGTGTCTGTTACTGATCACATTTAAGTAGCAAAAACTCAAAATTATTAATTAAAGAAAATATCCTAAAAAAGGATAACAAATTAATTTAACTCGTTATCCGAACGTGAATTAAAAACTAGCAAAGTTACCAAGAATTTATAACTCTAGCATGTCCCGTCCCGTAAAATATACAATTGCATTTAACTTGAAACTCGACTTATCTCAAAAAAAGATGTAAGCAATATCTAAACACAATTTGTCTTTAACAGAACTATTCCCACAACTGGATCACCAGAAACGCGTAATCGCGAAAAGCACCAGTAAGCGAAAGCGAGGCGAAATGCGCAAAGGGCGAGACTTAAACTTACCTACGAACAACGAAAAAGTTCCAAAAGCTTACCGAATCGGTGAAATGGCCGGCGAAAGTTCAGAAGAAAGCGTCCACGCGCCTTCAGACGGAGAAAGTAATAAGTCGGAAGACGACTCCGGCTTAGATAGTGATGCGGCGTCATTACCGCCGGATAAACTAGACAATATTGAAGTGAGCAGTTTACTCAATGATATGGAAAAGATTAAAGCTGATATGATCGTCAAGAATGAGTATGATAAGTTGAAGGAGAAATGTCGGAGGTCGGATTCTGATGATGATTGAAATTCTGACTCAGACACGTCACGAAGCGAATGATAAATTTATGTAAAATTCTGACTCAGACACGTCACGAAGCGATTGATAAATTTATGTATGTAGTCTTTTTACATTATTTTTTTCGTTTGATTCGATGACTGCAAAAGTTTATTATTATTTGTTATTATTGTGCTGTGAAATTAAAATTGTAACCATGTTTAGAAACAAACATTATGGGTGTATCCCACTATTTCCATGGAAATACAAAATAGAAAAAGCGGGACTAGCGTTTTTTTTCAAATTATATCCCATTATTTCTATTGCGGCAAAAAACGCAGTTGTGTTATTTGAGAATCAGTCTCAGTATTTCTATCAAAAGAAATAGTGGCATACACCGCCGGCACGGCACTACTAGGGCAATAAAAAACGCTTGAACGGCGCGGTGTGACGGCAGTGGTGTAGATGTTTTTTTATAGCGCTAGTAGTGCATTACCGGTGCCGGCGTTGGTGAACAAACGACCTAAGGGTGTATTATGTTGCGTTGTGCTAGTTTCATATCCTATATCTAAGGATTATTCTAATAATAAAAGAAAATCAAGGAATTGAAAAATAAATAATTTATTTATTTCAATATTAGCTCAAAAGAACACAACATAAGGTAAACGAGAGGGGGCCTTTCAGTTTTTTAGCACGTAATGTGAGCCATTGCTTCTGATTCGGGACGTACATTTCTGCCGGCATCAGCTGTTCTGGAGCGTCGTTTTCTGAAAACATAAGTAAAAAAAGACAATGATCCACTTACTGGTTAATAGTGATATGTTTTAAAATTCTAACATAGTTTTGATGTAACCTATTGTAGAAATTTTCTCACGGCACTAGCTTAGTAGACGTGCCCAGTAAGGTAATGCTATTTAAATATAATAAATAAAGGGAAAGATTACCACTTAACATCAATCATCGGTATTTTTCATTACATGAAATAGTTAGGTTTTATTTATTTATTATCAGACAATATATTACCATCTCTCCGTATCTGCTGAGCCGACTGCATGGTAGAGTCTTGCATTGATATCAAGTCGCCAGGCGCGTGAAGTAACAGTCTTCCAACGCCTTCACATCGTCTGGATTAGACAAAAAAATATAGGGGTTTCAACGAGGAATAGCGTTAGGAAAACAAGGAGTCAATTATCAAAGAAGACTTTACTTCCACAATTACTAAAAAACCAATCAAAAATTTTCAGATAAGTTTGAGCACAGAATATTACAAGGTTTGGAGTACATACCAAGATGTGATGAAAAACATGAACCGAACCAAAATAAACAAGACAAGTGTATGTACCTCAAAACTTCATTTTGCAGCATCTGTTTCCTGCCTGCAGTAGACAGCGGTTTGCATTCGTTCAACCAGTTTCTGACTTCATTGAAATCCGCTAGTAGTTGCTCTGCCGCTTCTTTACTAAAATAATAAAAACCGACTTACTGGACCAATTCTGTTGGTGCATTTTCCTAATTTATTTAAATTTAAAGACAGCACTAAAATGATAGCTGTCTTTGTCGTTCTAAGTAAAGTTCATGAGATAAGGATGGCAACTATTTCAGTGCTGTCAAATTAGGTTAGGAAATGAAACAACAGAATCGGCAGTACCGCTATTTTGGACAGAACCCTCAATTATTTAGGTAACTCGAATCAGTACAGTCAGCATCAGAGCTGCTCGAGTTTTTATTAAAATACTGCTTAATCTACTCAGAATTTATTGGTATGAAAAAACTTGTAACCCAGTTAGTTCGTTTTTAACTAAAAAAAATTTCAGCGACCAATCAGTGGGTTCCTTCTAAATATAATAAGCCGTATGACTTCGCCACTAAGATCAAATATCAAATAAATTGTGAATAAGGTATCTGGAAATCACCTAAATTTTACTTTAGACACGTAGATATGATGAAGCCAGGACTCGCACATTATTCGCAGCACCATATTTAGCGTCGTCACATCATTGGTCGCTTTTATTACTGGCAGTAACATTTTATCTGGAAAAGAAACTGGGCTTGATACAAAAACTTATATAAGGAAGAACAAGACAACTTATCCACATCTAGGGTAGTATCCATAAATAGTGTAGGGGTGCACTAAGAAAGGAATTTTGAAATGTCGCACCCTAAAGGGTCTAAAATTAGGATCTGTATATGTTTGTACTGTAACTTACGCATGTTTTTATCTTCAATAAAGTTCTTATTTATATCTAACTTATCCTGTTGATATTCCGCGATAAAAGTTGATATCCAAATCGAGCCAGTAGTTGTAGCGTGATTGAAACACAAACATGCAAACATCCAAACATCTAAGCTTTTTTGTTTATAATATGAGTGGGATGGGATTATTTTGCGAGATCTAGACGACTGACTTACTAAACTTGGGGAGGCCTATGCCTAGCAGTGGGTAAAGTCGGGCTGTGGATGATGATGACGATGATAGACGACTGAACCAAAAGACTATTAGGTTGCAAAGCCGTTATTAGGTTTAGGTTATAAAGCTAAAGGATTACTTACTTAAGAATTCGTGCACGTACGCAGAGTGTGCCAGCTCGGGCTGTGTAACGCGCCGCCACTCTGCATTGTTCGGGAATATCATAGTGAGGTGCGCGAGGCTGATGAATGCACATACACTTGATAATACTGCTACTATCTCTTCACTCGCTTCCTGGAATTACAAGGTAGATATTTAAAAAAAATGTTGGACATTACAAACAACACCATCTAGTCCCAAACTAAGCAAAGCTTGTACTGTGGGAACTAGATTGTTCTCGGGGACATCGAACCCACGACCCACAGCACGGAAGGCAGAGCTATTATTAGGATATTATGATGATGATGCCACTTACTTTCAACTTTTGAATGTTTACTTTTACTTCAGACACTAACTTCTCTCTCATTTTTGCGCATACATTTTCGTGGACCCCAATTTTTCCTGAAAACAGCCATTATGACATGAAGCAACTAAATTTAAAACATTATAGATTCAAACATTAATATCTAACTGTTTTTATTACCTTGTAAATTAAAACACTTCGAAGTTTCAAACTATACCCATTGTTATTCAGGTAAGTCTTAGTTAGTTATCTGTTTTTTTTTGTTTTGTCACAACTGCATTGAAAAACGTCATTTTAATAATCATGTCGTATGATTATTACGAACTCGTAACCGTAGGCCCGTATGCCGATACAGAAATCGTTACTCAAGCATAGATTTGAGTACAGTTTGTCACACAAAAATCTATACTTGCGTCCGGATCAGTGCTTAGAAGTAAGTCAGTATACATTAAAAAAAAAATAAAAAAAATACAATACAATATAAATTGTGATGGCCTTAGTGCCATCACAATTTAGCAACGATATTTCTATACATTATCTATTATGATATATTCCAGAAATCCCCACTAAGAAATCCCTACCAGTGGGGAATTTGTTTTTTTTTCAGAAATCCCCACCACTACGACGTAGCATGTCTACGACGTAGCAGTGGGGATTTCGATAATATTTACCAGCTTCAATAGTAACGCTGTGATCGGCAAACCGCAAGTTCAGTAGTTGTTCCAGGCACGCTTGCATATCGTTGTGTGCGATGCGGAAGAAATCGTCCATCTCCCATTGGTTAGCTAGACGACGCGTTTCGGCCAAACACCATAATCGGTATGTGTGGATTGAATGATCTGTCAAACAGAAATACCTACATTGCTTATCAAAAAATCGACTACCTAGTAAATATCAGTTTAAGACTGGTTATTTGCTAGAACGTAAGACTCCTCAAAAATTGAAAAACATTTCCACTATGGTGAGTCGTGTTGATTATATTGCATTCGACTAATCTAACTTGCCAGTGCTCAAATTATAGTCATCTTTGTTGATTCAGTTTATGAGAAAGGCACGGCAACATTTTAGGGCTATGAAATTAGATTCGTTTAGAAAAATGCAACAACAGAATCGAGAACATTGTCAAATTATTTTTTTCTAGTTTAGAATAAACTCACCAAGTCTATGCAAGATAGGTATTTGCTCAACAATAGGCAAGTCCTCAATAGGCGCTCCAAGTATATAGTCCCACGTGACTTCGCACTGGTTATTCAGTGTCACCAGTTCTTGCAGCATCAGGGCGAAATTAGCTCCAGATACTGTACACTAGAAAATCAAAACATCTTTGAGGCAACTAAAATAAATTAGTCAAGGCACAAGTATTTTGCGCATGGCGTTGTGTTCCGAGTGAAAGAAGCTTTTTGATGTAAGGACAAAAATTTATTCTTTTTTGCAAGGAACCTTTGCTCAGCACTGCAGTGGGATAAAACAACTAAATAACTAATATAGATGATAACTATGTTTAAGAATTAGAATAGATAAAATCTATTAGCGCATGACGGAATTCAAACGCACGAGTTTTAGGCGAGGTCGACTCCTAATGGCATATCATTGCAAAATGCTTACCTCACTGATATACACCGATAGATCTGGATGCAGCTTCAAGGATGTTGGTTTTAAGTCTGTTGTTAGAGTTGCTCTAAATACAAAAAAAGATTATTTGTTTACTTATTCATCAATTAATGGTTGTGACTTCTCTTTATGCAAATACATATTTTTTCTGTGGCACTTAAACCCAGGCGTAATTGCTTTAATCGCGGCGTAGTGCAAGCAAAACTCCGGGATTAGCTTGGCTAAGCCTCCCTGTGTGCGTACACAGGGATGACACCAATACAAACTATTAGAAGGAACCTACCCAAAATGCTTGTCCCAAGAAGTAGAAGTCACATGGCATCCTAGAGCATCAGCTAATACTCTTAGCGAAGAAAGTATCAGCTCTGGAGTATCTGAAAATAATAAAAAAAACTTAATATTATGTTACACATCCTATTTCATTAGATAATAAAAGTTTCTTACTGTTTACGCTAAATGTTTGAAATAACCATTCTCGTAGCTTCTGGCTTGTATTTGGTGATCTGTAACACGTGAACAGTAGGTACCCAACAGACATTTGAGTGATCGAATGATCATACTAACAGAGCTAACTAGTACAAAAATGCTAGAAACTAAACCTTTGTAACCAACTAGGTACTTTAGGGTTGGTCGTGTAGAACTAGTATTATTAACTAACTAGAGTCTAGTTTATGAGTAAGAAGCGAATTTTGTGATCTTATGTTTGAATTTATTCTGAAAAGTTTATAATGCCTGTAACCTTTTTGATTTTGTCACGTAAAGAACAAAACCCAAAATACTTACTGATAAAATTTAAAAATATTTAGTACTTATACCTAGTGATAGTATTTTTCTATGGTAAAATAATTACCTAGTAGCCAAAGGGTAAGAGGACCACCAAAGCACAATGTGTTCTAGGCAGCTACCGACGTCACCCCATAGAATGTTCTGGTAGTATTCTGTAACTTTATGTGCAGCTCTTTTGCTGGCTTGAATTCTACCTGGAATAAAATTTACAGAGATATTTTTAATTATAATGATACGAATTTACAAGAAAATTAGAGTGATCGTGCATCACCTTTGTGTATTAGCCAGATTTTTTTCGGAAGATTTAAAATTAAACTTTACGGCAAAGCCTGGCTTACTTATTTCTATCATCATTGTATCAGCATAAAAATATAAAACCAACGTTTTCTTACCAGATTTTAGTTTTTTGACACCACTAGGTCCCAATAAAGTTGGAGACATGTTGCAAACTGTATCCAACAGAATTTCTATGTAGATTTCTTCGCTCTGGAGAATGCCATTGACGTTTTCTGAAACAAAATAAAATATCTCATACATTTGACTGAATAGAATAAGAAAGATTCCCTCACTCGATGGACAACTCCGCGCTCCGGCTATTTTGTCCCAAATCAATTCGAGAACTACGCTCCCGATTTAAAACTCACCATCACTATTCATAATATTTTCCAAAATACATTCATTAGTCAATAACGAAGTATAAGGCACCTCTGCGTCAGAATTCTGACCGCTCATGATCTCATTAAGTTTTCTATTGTTCTGATTCTTCACTTCTATGAGACTTTTGGCTTGTTTCATTTTAGTTTTCTTATTTTCTATGAAGGCTTCGCGACGTTTTTCCACTGACATTTCTCGAAGGGTGGAAGACGCAGGCGGGGTTATGTGTTTCGTAAGGGTACTGGAACAAGAAATTAAATTATTGAATCACGAATCCGAGTGGGATTCGTCGATCGAATCCTCAAATAAATACCTATACCTACCTACCTACTGGTCAATAACTGTCGATACCGCTGTCAACATTTCCCAAATAATTTGTAAAATAATGGGTCAGACGATTAAATTTGACAGGCCAACTTCAATCAAAGTCTGCTGACGAATCCAACTCCGATGGGCATCGAAGAGTGGAATGCTCAGCAGTGGGAATGTAGGTATAGTATAAAATACCACAACAAAGACATTGCTTGAGAAATTACTAAATTATAACCATAACAACTAGAGGGTAGTCAGAGGTCATGTTAATCATCTCTGGCATGTTTCACTTATTAAACCAACTCACTGATAAATCTCAAGGTCTTCGCCACTGGAGCCGGAATCGCCATCTGAATTGTCCTCTGGGCTGTACACGGTCACTAGGCAGTTTATAAGTCGTTGGCAGTTGATTTCAACTCTGCTCTTAGCTAAATTCTGAAATATAATTTTCATGACATGAACTCGAAGGATATATCGCTTGGTTCATGCACGTGCGTGGTGAAAGAACAATTGCGTTAAAAATTATCCAATCCTGTTTCACAGAAATAAAATTTGTACCTACCACTTACTTACCTTGGTCAGATATATGCCTATACTCCGTGCCTACCTACCGATTTATCTAAATGGGACATCGAAATGAGGAGCGAAACACATAAATTCGCTATGGTTGTAACCCAAACTTAACGTGATTCACCAAATACGGCGACAAGTCACGACACTGATGAAAAATATAAAAAACGTGGTATTATCACGGATTTATTATGAAGCAGTGCAGTATAAAGGGATGGGAATACCTGTTTAACATTGATATCAAACATTCGTGTGCGGCTAGGGACATGTTTTCGGGAGTTTATTAGTAGGTATACAAAGATTCATAACTAGTTTGAATGGAATTTGTAAAAGTCTTAATAAATGAAAATAGATAGATAGATAGATATATATATTCTTTATTGCACACCAAGAAAAGAAGAAAAACAATAAAAGAGAAATAAGTTTTAAGTATGAGATACAATGGGCGGTCTAAAATACTAAATACACTGCTGGTAGACATCTCAGACCGTTAATAATCAAAATATTTTCTTGAACACTGTGCCGTGCATCTGTTGTTGAAAAAGAAAATCTATTTGTAGGTAGATACTGACCAAACTTGTGTGGCGTAAGCTCCCTCGAATATGCAAGAAGACTATGATAAAATTATTGTGGGCAAAAGTTTGAGAGCACTAAATTAGACTTTTATTAATAAACTCGATGTAAGTTTGGAATAGTTATGTACCTACGTGTTTTTGTCTCTTTCGATTGAATTGTAACCTGCATACAAAAAACGAAACACGGTGTAACTACATATTATAAGCTTACATCGAGTTCAGTAATAACAGGGTCAGTGATCATAATTTTAGACTTACCTGAACTATTTTGGTTAACGTTATTGTCTTAGTTTCGCTTACAGTGCTCGGGTAAGTGTTGCTTCCTATGTTAAACTTTGTTACATACTTTTTGTAGCTCAAGCCCATAAGGTGATTGTAAATGTTCACCAAACTGAAAGAAAAAAAAAATGATAGAGTCGGGAAATCAAATAGAAGAGGAAGAACTTTTCAAGAAAATTTCACTCTTATTACCTTAAACAAGATTCAATCATCTTCCTCGAATCTTCTCTATGAAGGCACGTGTTGAGTATTGTCGCAATAAGTCCGTTTATCGCCTGCAGCATTACAAATCTACTGCTGCACAGCTTATCGAATATAAGGTCATGTTTGCTTTGGAGCAGACCATTGTCCCTTTTCAACCTCGCTAGCTTCGGATTTAATTTGTAGAAGGACTTTACTAGTTTCGATAAGTATTCTATTATTTGATCTAGTACCTAAAAAATATAAAGAAATTCGAATTAGTGCCAGTCACAGTTCTATACAATACCAGGTGAGTCTTGGATAGTTGGACTAAGTCCTATACAAACTCTATTCCTAAATAAATAAAACTACATAATATAAGAGACGTTATTCAAAATGTCTGGTTATGAAAATCTCTTTGCCGATTTTTGAGCCAAAATTTATTAGTTAGCCAAAAATTAAAAAGGCACAATTGATTTGTGTTTTGGAACGATCTTTGTTTGCAGACCACGGTGTTTGTGTTGTGGCAAAAACAATAGTCAGCTGATTTGAATTCTACCATGGCAACGAAATCAGTTATCTACAAGTCTCGAAGAAATCTAAAAGGCTTGATATTTACCTGTATATTCACTAACTCCATAATATACTTTCTATTCGAAAGCGAATGAGTATTGCTCTTCCCACCAGCGCCTTTCCACTTGTTATCCGCGTCCAAAACCACTTTGGTGACCGCGAAGCACACTAGTTCCATCTCCCTGCAGTGACTAAACAATTCTTCTTCGTCTTCCGTCTCTTCGCTTATCCATTTCTTGGCGATCGTACTCGAAATCATTATAAAAGTATAAAGTCTAATGTCTAGGTCCTATCTCGATTGAGTCATGGTGGCGACTGGCAAGGGTTGCATTTCAGGGTTGGATTGTTTGACTAAAATCGATGGAGACGTCGGTACCAGCCGTTGTAAGCGTCTAAGCGAGTGTAGGACAAGTTCCAATTGCCGAACGTTAAACTTTATACTGCTGTGTAACCCCAACCTTGATTTTATGGGCCGTGATTATAGTTTGTAGACTTTTTGTTAAAGGTTATTTTATTTTTATTAGTACTCGATGCACAACTAGATGGCGCTGCTAAAATTGTACGTTTTGTAGAACGCGCTAGCGTTGCGTTTTGTGCAACGGGCCGCTATGAGAGGAATAGTTTGATTAAATAGACTCACTACATTACTTAACAGTATTTTATATTCACTCCCCCTCTCACAGCCTACCTATTAGTCCGACCATATACATGGTCCTTCGTAAGCCAGATTGGTACTAGATTGTTAGGTACCTAAGTAACCAGTAAATAGGTAGGATAGGGCAGAACTGTACGATCGTTGTGGATCGCAGCGGATAAAGTACAGTTGAGACACGGTGGTGAAACCATACCCCGTGTTCTCTTTTTTTTTGAGAGTGCAATGGAGTGCAGTGCAGTGCAATAAAGTGCAGTGCAGTGTAGTACAGTGCAGTGAGCTCACAGTACATGTGAGTGGTGAAAGTGTTTACCACTTCGCAGTTTTATGAGATCAAGGTACGCAAAGGCGAGGATTGCCTTTTGCGGACCCCACAAGAAAACAGTCCAAGGATTGTGAGGACCCAGTACCCCACAATACCCCAAGAAGAGTTCAAGGTGTCTGAACTTCCTGAAGTCAGCACCCCCAAAGTAGTCCAAGGAGTGTGGGACCCCAGGCCCCCACGACCCCCAAGAAGAGTTCAAGGTGTCTGAGCTCCCTGGAGCCAGCACCCCCCGAAGCAGTCCAAGGAGTGTGGGACCCCAGGCCCCCACGGCCCCCGAAGAGAAGACCAGGAATTGGGTTCACAGAACCCATAGCAGCAGTCCAAGGCGAGCGGAGAACCCTCTCCGCACGTCTGAAGATCAGCAACAGCAGCGTGACGAGTTTGTATTGTGGTGAAAAACCGTGAGTACTCTTTTCGTTAACTGTCTAAAGTGAATAAAGTGATAATTAATTTGTGAATTTGCGTTAACTGTTTTTAGTAATTATTGATAAAAGACTTTAAAAACTTTAGTATAAATATTTTACACTTGCGAGCATAGAAATAGGTTCAAAAAGTTTATTTCGTTTTTGGTGATATAAAGTTAGATTTTGTAAAGTTCACGATGGAATCTATTATTAATGTACAAAAAGATATTCAAAAGTCAATAGAGAGAGCACTAATTAATTTTAAAAAATGTCCAAAAGATAGATGTACACCCGCGTACATAGAGGCCAAAATAGATATTTTAGAAAAAGATTGGACGTTGTTTCGTGAAAATAATTCCAAATTGTATTCGTCAGTTAAAGAAAAAGAATTAGAAAATTCAACTTATGTAAAAGATGATATTTATGCAAACACGGAAGAAAGTTACATTGTAGCTAGATCACACTTTAAGTCAACTCTAAAGTCAGATAAAATTATTGTTGCGAGTAAAAATGAAGGTCATTCGAGTTCACTGGCGAAGTTGCCCAAAATCACAATTCCAACGTTTAGTGGAAAGTACGAAGAGTGGACTACATTTAGAGACATGTTTGTTTCGTTAGTGCATACAAACAGGTCACTAGATAATGTCCAGAAACTTCACTATTTAAAAGGGCACGTCACCGGTGAAGCCGAACTGTTGATTAGGCATACTCCAATAACCGATTCCAATTATGAACGGTGTTGGGAGTTGTTAGAGAGTAGATACAGTAATAAAAGGTTCTTGTCGAATGCTATACTGAATAAGTTGTTCGGACAAAAGTCCATGAAACTCGAGTCAGCTACATCAATTAAAGAATTGATAGATACAACATCTGATTGCATAAGTGCATTAGAGGCCTTAGGTGTAGATGTAAGCACGTGGGATATCCTCATCATCCACATTGTTGGTTCCAAATTAGACCCTGAAACTCGAAAGCAGTGGGAATTAACGGTATCTAGTGATTCAAGTAGTACAAGTAGTTTACCCACCTTCGCGCAGTTCAAAACTTTCCTAGAAAGTCGTTTCCGAGCTTTAGAGTTTGTAGAGCCCAGTAAGCGTCCAGTAGCACAGTATGGAAGTGGTACTCCAGCATCTTGTCGTTCTATGGTATCGACATCAGCGCCGTTACCTTGTGAGTTTTGTTCCGACAATCACAAGTTAAGTTTCTGCAAGGCGTTTACCAAACAAGATGTTAGTGAGAGAAGAGCTTTTGTTAGCAAGAACAAAATGTGTTTTAATTGCCTAGGCGGAAATCACAATGTGTATAGCTGCAAGAAACCAACAATCTGTCGTATTTGCAAAAGAAGACACCATACTTTACTTCATCTTACATCTGAAGAGTTCACTGCAAATAAGCCAGTAGCACCAAAGCCCACAGTTGACAGCGAAGTTCCATCCACGAGCAACCAAGTCGTAGCATGTCTCTCCACAGGCGATATACAAACGACCAAGCAAGTTTTATTAGCTACAGCCTTGATAAAAGCCGAAGCACTCACTGGTGAATACCAAACAGTCCGAGCCTTGATGGACCAGGGATCTCAAGCATGCTTCATCACTGAGGCAGCTGTTCAACTGCTACGCTTGAAGAAGATACCTGCAAAAGGAAAGATATCAGGATTAGGCAATGGCATAGAAATAAATGCAAAGTATATAGTACAAACCACCATCCAGTCGCGTACGGATCCAAAGTTTAAGATGGAAGTTCAAGCTTACGTTCTAGGTCATATAACATCTTATCTACCAGAAAGACAATTTGAGAAAATAGATTGGCTGGACATAGAAACAATTCAGCTAGCAGATCCACAATTCGCTACTCCTCGTAGAATTGATATGTTGCTTGGAGCGGACGTCTATGGTCAAGTCCTGAAACAAGGTATGAAGAAAAGTTCAAGTGGAAAACTTATTGCACAGAGCACGAGTCTAGGATGGATCCTTTCAGGAGTAGTTACGTCAACCAATGATGCACGTAGTAATATATCAGCAATGCATGTCACCTGCAATGAGAATGAGAATGATTTATTAAAGCGATTCTGGGAAATCGAAGAAGAAACAAGAACAACAACGTTACTTACGGAAGAAGAGCAGAAATGCGAAGCTTTCTTTAAGGAAACCACGAAGAAAGAAGCTGGTAGATATGTAGTAAAGTTGCCATTTAAAGATGAGAATCCACAGTGCAAGTATGGACATTCTAGAGATATCGCTGTGAAAAGATTAATGTCATTAGAAAGAAGATTAGCACGAGACATAGAACTAAAAGGACAATACACAGAAGTTATTCATGAATATTTGAGTTCAAAGCACATGCGACCGGTTGAAGAAAGCGATGAGAGAAAAAATGAAGCTGTGTACTTACCACATCATGCAGTAGTCCGAAACGATAAAGCAACCACAAAAGTACGAGTGGTGTATGATGCATCCAGTCCAAATAGCAAGGGAGTGTCACTGAATGATACACTCATGGTAGGTCCAACTCTACAAGCAGATCTTCGGCATACCATTTTGCGTTGGAGAGTTCATGATATTGCTCTTGTAGCAGATATTATAAAGATGTATAGACAGGTCAGAGTAGATGAAGAGGACGCAAAATGTTATCAGCGCATAGTATGGAGAGATGATCCTGCAAAAGAAATAAAAGATTATGAGTTAGTAACTGTGACATTTGGAACCGCTTCAGCACCGTATTTAGCCGTGAGAGCGATGCATCAAGTTGCGTATGATGAAAAGGATGAATATCCATTGGCCGCAGACAAGGTCTTGAATTGTTTCTACATGGACGATCTGATGACGGGTTGCTCGACGGTAGAAGAAGGTGTGAACCTGTACAAAGAAATGGTAGGATTATTAGCTAAAGGTGGTTTTAAATTACAAAAGTGGAACAGCAACAACCGGGAACTCCTGAAACAGATAAACAAATATGAGAACACAGAAAAGTACAAAATAGAGAACAAACAGATCGAGAAAGAGAAAGGAGAATTAGAACAAACAGAACAAAGTGATAGAACAAATGAGGACAACATAGAAGTAAAATTGGATACAACAATTAAGATATTAGGACTTACCTGGAACCGTAGTGAAGACATTTTCCAATACAAGGTGCAGCTTCCTCCATCATCCGGACCTGTAACAAAAAGAAAGATGATATCCGACATAGCGAGAATATTCGACCCATTGGGTTGGATTGCCCCAGCAGTCATCATAGCAAAAATGATGATTCAAAAGCTATGGTTGTCAAATATAGGATGGGATGAAGCGGTACCTACAGAATTATTAGAAGAATGGAATACTTACCATACAGAACTGCCACAACTCGCCGCAGTGAAAATCCCTCGATGGCTCGGCATGAGATCTGATGATGTCGATGTGGAATTGCACGGATTTAGCGATGCCTCCAAGCTAGCTTACGCTGCTGTAATATACCTTCGGGTACGTAGATCAAATGGAGACATCCAAACGTCACTACTGGTAGCAAAGACACGCGTTGCTCCTATAAAGCAAATCAGCATTCCACGATTGGAGCTCTGCGGCGCAGTGTTGTTGGTGAGATTAATAAAAGGAGCTATCGAAGTGATAGGTATTCCGAAGGAAAAGTGTCGAGCGTGGAGAGATTCCACGATTATTTTGGCGTGGCTGAGTAGCCACCGGACTAGGTGGAAAACCTTAGTAGTCAACCCGGTATCGGGAGTAGGTTTTGAGAATCCAACAAAGAGAGTGATGAGCGATTTAACACTTACTTTTGAAGAAAGTACAGAACCTGGAAAACCACTTCCATTGACTCCAGGTCACTTCCTTGTAGGTGAACCTTTGGTATCTTTGCCAGAGGTAGATTTTGAAAATTCAAATGTTAGTGCACTGTCAAGATGGCAGCTAGTACAAAAAATGTATCAGAGTTTTTGGCGTCGTTGGTCACAGGACTATCTCACAAGTTTAGTTCATCGTTATAAATGGTCCGATCAAGTTCCCGAACCACGTGTGGGTGATGTAGTCCTCATTAAGGAAGATGACCAACCACCTGGTCGCTGGCTGCTTGGCCGTGTAACGGTAAAGCATCCAGGTTCAGATGGTTTAACCCGCGTGGTTACATTGAAAACTTATAAAAATGTTATTAAAAGGCCAACATCAAAACTTTGTGTTTTGCCAATAGATTAGATTGTAGAATAAAGGTTATGCATAGATTTGTATAATTGAGTTCGTAAAATGTGTAAAAGTTAAGTTCATAAATGTGTAAAATTAAAGTATAAGGTAAACAATTAGTTCTTAGAGATTTGTCATTGTTACATTCTTAAGTTTAGAGATTTAGCAGCCATCGATTGTTAATTTTAGTTCATAAGTTCAACAGGGTTTAATGTTAAAGACTGTTTAAGGACCCATCACTAGGTCCTTGGCGGGCGATATGTTAAAGGTTATTTTATTTTTATTAGTACTCGATGCACAACTAGATGGCGCTGCTAAAATTGTACGTTTTGTAGAACGCGCTAGCGTTGCGTTTTGTGCAACGGGCCGCTATGAGAGGAATAGTTTGATTAAATAGACTCACTACATTACTTAACAGTATTTTATATTCACTCCCCCTCTCACAGCCTACCTATTAGTCCGACCATATACATACGCAACGCTAGCGCGTTCTACAAAACGTACAATTTTAGCAGCGCCATCTAGTTGTGCATCGAGTACTAATAAAAATAAAATAACCTTTAACACTTTTAGAGTGAATTAATTCGATTGGAAACATTTACTGTGTCAGGAAAAAATATAAATAGGTATATACCTAAACTCATTTTAATCCGATTGGGGATGTTTTATGTGTACTTTGTGTGTGATCAACATTTATTATACAGAGTGATTCACTAGCCATGGATATTTATCTTATCCGACTATCACACCTAGGTGTTCTACACTTCTCACAAGTAGACATCTGTAAAACTTTAATATTGTTTTTGAATTAACCTAGGTAGGTACCTATTATTTCAGACTTTTTTATAAACTAGTCGATTAAGTACGGTCCATTTGTACGTATCCTGCCATTAAACCGTGACAAAACGACATAAGTCTAGTGTCGTACCAGTTTATTATAAGTACGGTAAAATCCTAAGAGGTTTACATTTTACAATTTATGGAACACTAACTCACGATTACCCTGAAAACTCATTCGTGTCGCCGGGTCAAGGAAAACTTTGCTAATAAACTTTGGCCTCGCCAAATAGCGCATGGTTAGATAATTTAACCCTGTGTTAAAATTACCTACATATGTGTAGGTACAATGTAAGTAACAACTTTTACGTGAAAGTAAATTTATCACAATAACAAAATCAACCAGATCATTTACAAATCTGTCACTTAACATAACTAGCAGACTGAATGTGGTGACATTATTTATTACCTACGAGTTTTGACATTAGCGCACTGTCAAGGATTGAATTAAATTAGAAGTTCGAGTATAGTATATTGTATTTTCAAAACGCTGCTTGATTTCCTCCCAAAATTCGTCTGGGCTTATCGTCAAGTCAACTTTTTATGATGTTGGGGAAACTAGATACGCCATTAATTCATCATAATATCGTTAGTAAGTTTAATTCCATACAACAAATAAACTAAAATATTAACGCTGCCTTCGGTACTTAAAACATTGCGACACAAAAAGGAAGAGAATATCACAGTATAATAACTTTACAAATAACGCCCTGTATAATATAAAAATAAATAGGTACAATTTCTTATAGATAATAATAGGTTGAATGGTTAGCAAAATTTAACTATGTGAGGCAGTCCAATAAAAGTAAACTTAAGGTACCTACCCAACCTTATTATTCCAAAACGAACTACCTACTTTCATAAGTTTTAAATTATTCTGTGACTACTTTTATAGAACTCGAGTTATCCTTTACAAAGTAGTCATTCTGCAGACGATAAATGGCAAAACAGCGTGTTCTAATTCTTAACCTAAACATGTTTTCAGAATCGTTGACTACCCACAATTTCGAAATATGTATACAAGCCATGTCTTTGACTATCTAAAGAGCCTAGATCCGAATGAATCATTTTTCATAAAATTTGTACAAAATAGGTACCTGCACAAAGATGATTGTCTACACTACGTAGTCATAAAAACTAATGTGCGCTGTACTATACAAATCGTGTTCTTACAGTTGTTTTTATTTTTTTTTACTGTGGTTTTAGGAAGCCATTTTTGCCACGAGGGTCGATCATTTAATATTTTGTGATATCCTAATGCGATTGAACACGCAGGGCAAGAAAGGACTCAAATCTGTGTCACACAAAAAAATAGTTTGAAGATACTAATAATCACTACCTATCTACGTAAAGTGTTAAGCTCAAAGCGTACTAAATCATAAAGCAATAGATATGCCTAATTCATAGAAATTATTAACTTAATTATGTACTTACATGATTTGAATAATTTAAATAGAACTTGATCAACATTTTTAAGTTATAATAGCACCAAATGAATGTGAACCAGTGAAAGGTGAAAAGTGAAATGTGATAGCTTTTTAACTAACAAGCAGGAAATTTTCCAGATGAGGGTAGACTACATAAAAGTTTCTTCACTAACCGTGGTTATGACGCATGCCCTAAAACGCGTTTTTAATAACTTGCTTGTTTATAAGCTTTGGCTACAAGTAATAAGTAATTATTTGATTTGATTTACCTCAGCTGCCTATTTAAAAAGATATAATTTTATTGTCATCGAAAACACTGATATGATATGACTTTATCTGTCACATTATTCAAACCTAAGCAAATACACAGCAAAATAACTACAGTTAAATTAATAATTCGGTACATAGGTACATTGCTGCCGCTCACACTTTCGTGTGACTCGCATGAATTGTAAAACCAAGTGCTAACTATAAAGTTAGTCTACTCCTATCAAACTACCAAACTTAACAACATTTATTGCTTCAAAGTTATTAAGAAGCTCTATTTACAATCTAGAAGTGAACACACAACTTTAACAGGTATTCATGTGAAGGTAGCGTTCAATCTGGCATATCTATACTGGTAATAGGCACCACGGGTTTCAATGTCTCATTTTTCTTTTGATTTTTGTGCTTTTTCTCTTTTATTTTCTTTTGTTCCTCGTCTCGGTATGGTTCCTGGTTGATGGGAGGTTCACTGGGAACTACGTTAGCGCCGCGGTTCACGTTATTGTTATACGCTATGTTTGCATATTCTTGTAGTAGGGGGAAAACGGATAGAAGAAACTGGCAGAAATCTTTCCTGATGCCAAACCACCCTGAAAAATATTTCGGATGTTACAAACCAAATCATGGGTGCAACATTTTACTTGTCGCGTTTGTTTTAAACACTTATTTTCTTTGCAATATTGCTGATATTCATGGGTTTTTTTTTTGATCGAGCTTATACCATTTAAGATCTTATTAAAGATCAGCCAAACTATCTGTGATATGCAAGAAATAGAGCTACAGTTAATCTTATCTCATGTTGAAAACTTAATTCGGCCAGATTTCACTCCCTACAAATACGGGCAAGGTAACCGCAGTGTCTCTTTTGATTCATAGATAGCTTGGTAGGGGTTTAGTCTTGATCATTTCTATTATTACAGAGTGTAGCTTATTATCCTTTTAATTCCGAAAGGGGGGGTATCCTACACGTAATGGCGGACAATGTTCCACGACTCAAAGCGAAGTTTTTATACATAAATGTCTCCTCAAAAATAGCAAAGCACACGCGTGAAAGTAGGTATCTATGTAAGAAAGATAATTACTTACATTTATTTCCTCCTTTTGAACTGAATGACATGATGATGAGCGTCGCATAACTAACGAACAACGGACTCACTACCACTATGTATTTGAGAGCGAGGCCGTCGTCCAATTTATTTGTCAATAGCACCTGAAATAAGCACACTTTCATTAATATTTTTTATCTTTTAAGTATACAAAAACTCATGACTGCAAACCCCATTCAGATTGACATCCCCAATGTAAGTTATACTCGTAAATAAGAAAAAAGACTCACCTGAAATACCAATATAGGGCAAACAGTGAAGGTGTAGGCCATTGCAGAGTTAAAACTCGTCCGGCGCTGTTGTATATTAACCTCTGGCGTGCGCAGTAAGATACCAGCGAATATAATGCTGTATAGTACCCCTAAAAACAATGATGGCTGGTTAAAAACGAAATTAGAATACGCTCATTACAGGACGTTTCATATGTAAAAAAACACATCAGCGCGTACGAAGCCAAACTGCGGTCATACGTTCGTTGGAATAGGGTTTGAACAAGGGCTCCGCTGCCGACCATCGCGGCATTCAAAATGTGAGAATTTCGCAGGATTTTTGATCGCGTGAAATAAAGACGTTAAACCAATGGAATGTCAATTAGTAATACCACAGTAATACAGTCTGACATTCCACTTATGGACCATATGAGCTAAACCTCTTCAAACTTTAATGTTAGAAGGTATGGTTGATTTTCCAATGGTATCTCAATTCTTGAAAGTCCAGGTGTTTAAAGCTTCGGTCACACACAGCAAATACCCGCTGCGAATGCCTACTCGCCGCGAGTATTCGCTGTGTGTGACCGAAGCTTAACTGTATCGCACACTTACCTACTAAGCTCAGGCACATGAGTATCCACAACGGCACAAAAACCACCTCCCAGGACCAGTTGATAAAATCATCAAGCTTCAAAGCCAAGAATATGAACTGAAGGATATTCACTGCACAGAAAAGTTCCAGCTGAAAAATTCAATAATTTGAAAGCAAGTGCTATGCCTGTGTTCTCAAGCACCACTGAGGTATCCCTATGGGGCCAACATAGTTGTTAATCTACCTTAACAAGGAGTAAAAAAAAAAAAAAGCTTAACATCCCTAAAGCCGGGTTTTCACAGTCAGAGTTTGCTTGGACAGAGTACACTTATAACTTACAATATATGAGTCAGCTTCATACGAGTGTACATGGATAGCGATTTAAACACGACAAGAGTATTTTGGTAGTTTTTAGTAGACGTCATTTTGTATTCATGATACGAGTAGTGTCGGGCTAAGAAGTAGCCTATGTGTTAATCCAGGTTACAAACAATATATATTCCAAGTTTCAGCCAAATCAAACTAGTAGTTGCAGCATGATTGAACCACTATAAATATATCCATAAATATATTGACACTAATAGATACATACAGTAATTTTGGATAGAAGTAAATATAGATATACATACCTCATAGCTTCGATCATGTTTTACTGACCATATACATATGGCTATAGATACTATGCTGATAAATATCAATGGTATAAACACCAGTATCCATAAATGGCGTCCTGTGGTTAACTGATCACACACAAGTAGCTCAAACATGAGGAGGATCAAATGAATTGCTAGGCTTATGAGCATCGCTTTGTAGTGTATGTATGCTTCTCCCTCCAGCCTGAAATAAAGGTATATTTTAAAATAATAACTCTTTATTTCGGATATAGGTCTATAAAAGAAAATAAAATTGTATTATACAAATACCGTCTCAAGTTCGATATAACATAATTATATTCATATGTATGTAGGTGTGCTAATTTAATGAAATGGTTATTGGAAATATTTAGTTTTTATGTTAGTTACATAATAAAATTTACACCAGCATTACTGACCCAATGAACTAACAACATTGCAAGGACAGCTGAATGTCGATCTATAACATCCAAAACCTTTGTTTCTTACAAAATGTGGGTGAGATCTACATCCAGCTATGTACTCTGACAGGATGATATGATGATGATAAAATTGCTGAAAGTAATAGACCATCTTTGTATTTGTCCTTGACCCAAATACCTACCTTCAGCATTTATATTTTTCTATCTTCCTACTTACCTACATAACATGTACCATTACTTACATAACCAAAGGTTCAGATTTCTAAGTTTACTTTCATCAGCTTACCTGAAGTGGGGATACTGCCACCAAATGTATGTGCCAACAGATGCGCCAAAGACCACAAGATGTTTCCAAACCCATATCGGTGCAAAGATCGCCCAGTACGACCATGTTATTGAATTATCTAGCTTCAGCGCAAATAATGCGGTGAAAGTTAATAAACAAGTGTGTACTACAAACTTGCTGCGAACAAAATTAAGTTCTGATTAGCTCAACTTCAATCGGCTTTGTAATTAATAATGGAAGATTTTTTACATACTTACCTAGGATTGAAATCCTGAAATAGCGTTTGTAAATTCATTTCCAAACACATTCGTCCAAATTAAAATTATTACTATTTCAGTACACTAAACCTATCATTTTATGAAAAACACAGCACACACACAACACAAGAACAACTTTTGCCTCTATCCGTCATTTCGACAGATTTGCCAGTGTCAAGTGAGGAATTCGAAATATTAACAGTCAAGTCAAGTCGGCCGTCGTCGTTTCGCAGGTCGGAATAACTGACAGACGACAGAGGCATTAATAAAAGAAGAAGAAGAGAGGAAAATCCACCATTTTCCTTCAAAACTTGGAAATGAAATCTATTAAGAAACCACTTTACACACTTTAAACATGACTGTGACAGACATATAGACAAGACAACTTCATATTTTTTTTTAATTCCAGAACGGAACCCAAACTGTCAACTTCAATCCATTCAAAATGTTAAAGTCAGCGCCAAAAGCGCCCTCTATCTATCCGTTTGGTTCGATAGTGAGACCATTCTCTTTGAGTGAGACGAGTATTTTTTCTAGAATGAGAGTTTAGTTCGTTTTACTATATACATACACTCTAAAGTATAAATAAATACAGAAAACAGTCAATATATATAAGCGTGACTCTTGTGCTATTGGTTTATAAAAATTATAATCACATCGGGGTCAGAAACAAACAAGTTCTACTGCTTGAAAAACTCCCCATCTCAGGTTATGGCATCTCCATCTCCCAAATCTCCAGAACAAAGTGAAAAGAACAAACAGTATGATAGGCAATTACGCCTTTGGGGTGACCACGGCCAGAGTGCGCTTGAAAATGGACACATATGTCTCATAAACGCTACGGGACTAGGCACAGAAATATTGAAATCAATCGTGCTACCCGGCGTCGGAGCTATTACTATTGTCGACGATAAAACCGTTACTGAAGAGGACATGGGCAGTAACTTTTTTCTTGAGTGCTCCAGCAAAGGTCTGAATAGGGGATCGGAGGCGCTCCGACTGCTATTGGAACTAAATTCAGCTGTAAAAGGTCATGCAGTACAAGAACCTCCAGATGAGATCATGCGCGATAATCCTGACTTTTTCAAATCTTTCAGTCTCGTAATAAGCACAGCACTTAGTGAAAAAACTGTTCCAACTCTGGCGCAACACCTTTGGGATATAAATGTACCCTACATCCAATGTCGCTCAGTTGGCTTCCTAGGGTCTTTCAGGATCCAAATCAAGGAACATGCAATCATTGAAACTCACCCAGATAATGAACAGACTGATTTACGTTTGGATGTTCCATTCTTGGCTTTATCTAATTACCTTGACTCTATTGATATAGATTCCCTTGATCTAAAGGATCATGGTCACATACCTTGGATTGTTATTCTTTACAAAGCTATTAAAAAATGGAGGGCATCACATCCAGATAACTGGCCAATGAGTAGGAAGGAAAAAAATGAGATCAGAGAAGTCATTCAGGGATTTATTAGGAAAGATGAAAATGATGTACCAATACCTGAAGAAAACTTTGAAGAGGCTATCAGAGCTGTGAACACATCATTGGTTCCATCGTTTTTACCTGTGAAAATTCAAGAGCTATTGTACAGCAGTGCTGCTACTAACCTTAACAAGGAAAGTTCACCATTTTGGATTATGTGTGCAGCTCTAAGGGGATTTGTCGAGGCTGAGGGCAAAGGAAAACTGCCCGTGAAAGGTAGTCTCCCTGACATGACAGCATCCACAGAGCACTATGTAAAACTACAAAATATTTACAGAGCACAAGCTGCTATAGATGCTGAAGTAGTATATAGGAAAGTCCAGCAAATAGTTGCTCAGTTACATGTTGATAGCATCAGTGAATTTGATGTGAAACTGTTCTGTCGTCATACCCATGCGTTAATCCTGATAAAAGGAACTAGCATTGCTAGTGAATACCAACTAGGAAGCTCAGTGGCAGCATACATAGGTAGGCATCTTGAGGAACCAGATGTCATGATGGTAAATTACATCATGCTAAGAGCATACGAGATGTTTGAGGCAGAGCATAGTAGAGCTCCAGGGGAAAGTGAGCCTGAAGGTGATGCTGTAAAGTTGAAAGCTTGCGTTGCTAAGTTTCTCAGTGAAATATCATATTCTCATGATTTGGCTAGAAAAGATGACCATATTCAAGAGATGTGTAGATACGGTGGAGCGGAACTGCACAGTATTTCAGCCTTCTTGGGTGGATGTGTGGCTCATGAAGCTATAAAACTTGTCACTAAGCAATACAAGCCAGTCAACAATACATTTATCTATGATGGAGCTTCTACTAACACTGTAACTTTTACATTTTAAAAGTTTGTATTGCTCAAGTAAATGATTTGAAATAACAAAATTATTACATTACATTTATGTATTTATTTTGCAAGGTACCTATATCCTCATTGTTAGGGTTAGTAATTATTTCACTCTTATTTGACTAGTAAAAATATTTTTCATAGCAATGGCTATTTTATGTGCCATATACCCATTATAAAAAAATATTATACTCCAAGCTATGTTAGTTACATAGCTTGATTGAAATTCAACAAATTATGACATCAATCTCAACATGTCTTATAGCATTCTTTTTGTTACCCGAAACCCGGTTGAAGCAAAGGTTTATGATTTACAAATTACTAAGATTTGTAGGTAAGTCTAAGTATACATACATTAAACCATGAAAATATTTTCAGATGGATTTATTTAAATACTTAGTTAAAAAATATACTGTGTAGGTTTATTTATACCTACTTTGTCAAGTTTATCAATTGGATGCTTTGGTAATAATAAATTATGTGAGGGCAAACAAACAGTGACTACAGTGTTATTCTTCAAAGTTGTGTATTTTAGTATGTAAGGATATAAAACTATTATATTCTTAAAGTAAAGAATTGGTGAAAACATATGTAACAATTTCAACACATAAAATAGATATAATAAAACATATCGCATGACTAAAAAAGTTATTTGAAACAAACTATATATTTGGCTATATCCTCATGGATGGCAATTGTTTTATTCCTGAGGAGGCTACATAGCCATTGAGATATATAAAACACAACATTGGGAATTTCTCCTTTACCTTCCTATTTCATCTTAGCCATAACTTCAATCGTAATGCATCTACACCATTGAGGTAGTACCGAAATAAGCGTTTATCCCTCACAAAACCAAGATTTTCATAAAGCTTCAGTGCTGGTCTATTTGTGATTTCTGTTTCTAATACAACTTCATCTGCATTATCATTTATCATAGCCTGGAAAAAGAAATTACGTAAGTATGAATACAACTACAATAATAAAAGCTGTGATTACATATTTATAATGCTATTTTTAGGTTTTTTTACCTTTATTGCTTTTTGTGCAAGACGCGATCCAATTTTTCTGCTCCTGTACTTTTCATCAACAGCTAACATAGCAATGTAACCTCTCTTCACAACATTACGATGCATATCTAACTTACAAACAATGGCACCAATACACTTTCCTTCATGTGTTGCAAGAAAGCAAAGCTTAGGCCAGTTGTGTATAAAATATCTATATGTGTAGATGGAGTAGGGTTCTGATAAATCTTTCTGTATAAGTCTCATTATTTCTGGCATCTGAAGTTCTGACTGGTACGAAATAATTGCTATTTCGTCCTGTGGAGTCTGTTCCTTGTTGAGAGCATTTTCAAGGTTTTCTAAGGCATCATCAATGATGCAGTTGATGGCTTGCTGGGCAGCAGCCTGTTTGCTCTCGTCGCTAGTTGCCGCTTCACTACACTGTACACTATTTACATGAGGGGAGTGGTCACTGCCAGCTTCACCTTGTGATATCTCCTCGCCGTGCGATTTGTCAGGACTCCCGCCGTGCGAGTTGTCGCTCGTACCATTTCTTAGGTTATTACCGATGTTACTTATGTGAAGAGTATTCGATAAAGATTCACTCAAATCATCCTGATTTGATAATTTTATTTCGTCCTTCCCCTCGGAACGATCTTTGGCCTTTTTACTTTTATTTTTCATGATTGTTTCAATTTGACTGCACTGGGTATTCTGTAAGTTCACATCGGCTACTTTGTTCATTGATGTATCTTTATCTATTTACATATAAAGTTTATAAAATAATTCACAAGAGCTCTACGAGAATCTTTTTCTTGTCAAAAATATAGAAGAGTATCACCGACATCTTGGCAAGTTGAATGTATTTTTGACATCGAAATCTTCGAATTTTATAAACGTGTGTGATGTAATTGTAGGTATTGATTGATTTATAAAAGCTATTACTGGATGAAAACAGTTCGATCAGTGAACAACTTTTAATAAAATTGTCAATTTCTCTTCACTTCCAATCCAATCCAACACCTTTCCACAGTTTTCATTTTCACAGCAAAAATAATGTCTGTGTTCCGCTCCCGCGCTGTCGACAGCTTCTATTTAAACATGGTAAAAGTTATCTGTTTCCATTCTTAACACGAGACAAAAAGAAACGCAAAATCATGCGCATAAAACCAAATTTTTGGAACATAAATGAATGTATTGCCAGCTTACTACTTACCAGGCTACCATTTTTTTTTTTTGTTAGGTAGTATTGCCAGTGGTGTTGGTTATGTTATGGCAATGCTGTCACGAGATGGCGCTAGCACTAACAAACAACAACAGCAATGAAACGGGGGCCACCGACCGGGTAGGTTACTCTCGACCACAGTTCCAATCCGGATCCAATTTGGAACGGCGGTGGTCAAGAGTAGCCCTACATGGCTAATTCCACTAACAAACTTGTCAGCTGAAACGCTGCTGAGCCGTAGTTTTTAATGTTTTATCTGTTTTCTACTATCACTTGAACAGCTAAAATGTAGTGTTTCATCTGTTGGCGCTAGGGCGCTACCACTGGCTATTTCGATAGAGCTGCACAGTGAGTGACGCGACGTTTTAGCTAAGCTACATATCCATCGAACCTTAATATAGTTGGTACAGCCGGCTGTTGTAAATAGTGGAATTAAGAGCAAAACGGTGGTAAGGGCCGATGTCATGTTGATGTAGAGGGTAGAGTCACACACAACCACCGCTAAAAATTTTTCTCTGTCCATCTTTAAGTATGCAGGAAGGAGGGGGTCACATCACATCACAATCAGATTAGAAGCCCTACCTAACCTACCTACGTTTTGGTTTAGTTAAAGAGGCGTATTAAAGGTACCGTTGTTGCCGCGGTTGCCCCGCTGCGCTGACGTCATAAAGAAAACCAATATGGCGACAGGCGCGCGCCCCACAGCCGCAGGTAGCTACGGAGTGTCGACCATCGTCGGTCGAGGATTCAGTTCAACTCGATCGACTCGAGTTCAGTACCCGGTTGACAGCCGGTGAGGCGGCGGTGGCGGCGTGACGTGCCCGAGCTTTTTATACGCGCACGCCGCCTCTAGCGATATTCTAATCACTGTAAATAATATTTTTTGTACACAAAACCTGACTGCGTTTACTGGAACTGACTGTTAGTAGCGCGCGTTCAACCGTTCGTCTCACCCGACCGATCAGTCGAGGTGCTGCTGCTCAGACGCGTAATGCAGTACATTTTGATAATGCCTATTTACTTCAGGGTATGAATAATACCTAACGTTATGTGTGATTGCGTAGTAAACGTACTCCTAACATAGATGTGCATTAGCCGCTCGAAGTACAGTGACATAATTGGGAGAATTCCTGAACGGCACATTTTTATAGATTGCTGTATAGTGAAGGAGGTATTATCTCCGATGGATATAAACAATATCGTGTTATGTATGAATAACGTGCTGAAAAACAATTTATTTTATTGTGGAGTGTTGAATGATCCATTGAAAATCTGAGGATTTTTAAGCGACAATGGCGGAGCGCGATCGTCCTGCGAAAACCCCCATTAGGGTGGGTTTTTATGACATCGAGAGAACCATTGGCAAAGGAAATTTTGCCGTCGTTAAGTTAGCACGACATCGAATAACGAAGACTGAGGTAAGTGAAAATGTAACCTACCTTCCTATTGTATTTCCTTATGTATGGTAATGTTTATATTATGAACTTAGACACCAGAAAAACCTAGGTACCTATGTATGTAACTATTCTGTCTAATGGATAAGGTCATCCGGTAGGTACCACATTACCTAGTTAGCTAGTTACCAAAGTACCTACCTACCTATATATATATATATAATATATGAATGTACCTAGGTACCTATATTAATTTTAATAGGTACATAGCATAATAATATAAATTTTCCTTGTTTACCTACTATATCTTAATTTTCCTTTAAGCAGGTACCAGTACGATAGACTTATAGGTATATAACTACCCCATTGTGTAAATAAATACTAAATAGGTAGGTAAACCTATGTGTTCTACAGCTTTACAAAAATAGGTGTACCTATGACAAAAACATTTTTTACGGATTAGTTTTTTGTTAGAAGAGCTAGTTAGGAGCTCTAAAACTATGTTAAAAAAGTTCACGGCTTGGCGGACGTAGGTAGGTCGAAATTATACGAGCCTAGATTTATCTTCTACATTTATCTGAGAGCCATTAGAAATTGAAGAAACAATAGGTAGATACCTACGAAATAGAGCCAATACGAAGAATGGTGAAAGGTAAAAAAAGGAACAAAATGATTAACAACATACCTACTACCAAACAAATGAGAAAGAATCGGGTATAGATTTCGGTAATCTTAGGTAATTAATTATTTTATTTATAATCCTTCAAGTCTAGAAACAAATTAGTATACCTACCTAAAAATATACCTAATAAGTAGGTATACATAGTAGGCAACATTACGAAAATGATATAAATGTAAAAAACTGTAATCGAATCTATTTTAAACCTATGTGGAGAGAGGTAACGAAGTATATCATCCTTAAAAATATATCTATTCGAGACTTAATTAGGTATCTATCTGGATAAGTATTCGATCATCCGAAATCGAATGATACAGCTGTGTGCTGTGCATAGTAGATTTCAATGTCCACATGGGTAAGTTAGTACTAAACCAGAAAAGTTACACATACCAAATTAGAAAGGTTTAGGTACATTGCAGAACATTCAGAAGAATTCCTCAAAATAAAATCATAAGAAACTGAAGTAAAGCTAGCTAAAATAAAACTTTTGTCGGTTGGTATCAACAGAATCGATATTGGCAAAGGCTATTTGTGTATGTACCTACCTAGTTCACAATATTCTTACTGGTACGACGACGTCAAGCTAAAGCTCCAACTTATTTAATGCTAGGTTAGTCTACGGCACAAGTGGGTCATTGGCCGAATACTATACACCGTCTCGTCGTCAGTGAGTCACGAATTGACTTTCTAACTGGCCATTACATTGATTTCAGGGCTTACGTTTCTATTTTTAGGGCCATAGGTGAAGCTTGTGTCTGCGTTGCGAATGTCAGCAAAATGTTGATGCATGTAGAGTTTCAACGAGGACGCTCCTCTGAATGAATGCACCGAAATAACAGAACGGGCGCCCTCGGCCTTCGCTGCCGTTTTATTGAGTGCGTGTTCTCTTTGATGTGATAGAACAAAGTTGAGTAAACAAACCAGCTCAATATTTCCACGCCACTGTCGAGAGAAATCGTTTTGTCAATGAGAACCATTGTTTAAATGGAATAGTGCTATGATTTTCTTGCGTTGCACTAAAAGTGTACATTCTTAGATCATAACTTTCTAGCTAGGTACCTAGTTGAGCTCGTAGCGTTAGTACCTACGTACATTTGTTAGCTTCCAATAAATTATCTGTGGATCATCAAAACGTATTGCTTGTCAGCAATAATCTTTCTTGTCGTTTGAATTTCAATAAGGTGGGATTTGCTCATTCCATGGCACATATTTTATGAATCAGTGATTCAGCCTGCTGCAGGTGGAGTCCGGCTGCCTACCGCGTCCAGAAATACCGCGGCATCGACCTTGCTTCCGGATGCACGCATCTTGTTGTATTTCTCTTCTTTCAAACTGTTTGCACTAAGGTGATGGCCAGATTCGTCAGCTTTTGTTGTCTTACGCACAAAGATGAACTCTCGATTGAATCAGCTTCTTTTATTACTGCCTTATGTAAGGACGACGAGACCAGTAGGTACCTATCGAAAAAGTAAATTAAAAGAAAAGTAAAGTAATTCTTAGTGTTCAGCTTGTGCATCTGATTCGAAACTTAGTAGCTTAAATGCGATATTAGCATATTTATACAAACTCCGTTCACGCCTGTTTGACTAGGTATAAATAACGCATTGCATAGGTAACAGACAGCTTGAAACATTGCGATTCGCTTGGTAAATTATAGAAAGTGCGATCAGTCCCAGGAAGCGTGATCAGCACATAAACAGTGGGTATGGCACGCGCTTCGTTTGCTTGAAAAATGTATGCTTGACGCAAATGCGTTATCTATTTTGGAGATTTGCGTCAGAGTCTGCCGGTTATCTACGTTCTGCAGTCTGGCGGTCACTCTGGACGTCGACGTCTTCTCCATTTTAGAAGTATTTTTCTTACTTTAAGTACATAGGTAGGTAGGTACATAAATAACTTTTCACTTCGCTCACCCTCCCTCCACTTTTTAATCCGACAGTGGTTTGGAACTCGATTGCTTTACTGTATTTTTTATACAAAGAGCACCTGCTAACTAAGGTGTATTAGGTACAGACAGTTCACATACACACGTACGTTTAAAAATAATACCAAGTATATAACTTAACCTAATAATACATTGAGTTGACGGAGTTACTACTTACAAGTGAACTAGGTTGAGTTTATCATCAGATAACGCGATATCGTAGAGACACGCGTGTTTGTTTGCTCTCGATAAGTATTTAGTTATGTACTTAGGACTACTATCTCCCGTCGTGACGTCAATCCTGCTGTTGAATTGAAGATGCTTAGCGATGAAAAGAACTCTATTGAGTGTAAATTAACCTTGCTCTGTCGAGTACATACGCCTTTTGACGTCTGTTTTAAGTACCCACCTACCAATTTACGTTTTACGTCAATCGAAACTTTCAATTTAACCTTGAGATTGAGAGCGGTTGTATGTACTTACTTGCTGATTCACGTTGGGTGCTAATAGAAATCCTTCACGGTAATCAATTTTATTTGTTTTGGAGAAACTACGTCCGCATTTTGTAATATATAATTAGTCTTATTAAAACAAGTTACGCTCTGATTACTAGGTCGTAGAATAGTGGCAAAAGGTGTGAAATATATTATTCGACGAAGCTTCCTATCCTTGGAAGTGTTATTTAGTTTAGAACAGTAAGGACAATGGGTGGAAAGAAAGGGAGGCAGAGGAAGGAGGGCACTACGTTACGCAGTCGTACTATTTTATACTTTGCTCGCGTTTACATGGGGACTGGAGATCTTTTGTTTGGTGGTAACCAACTAGGGTGTATTGTATCGTAGACTGTTTCAGACTCTGATAATACATGCTTTAGTACGCGGGATCTTATTGTTACGCCTTTACTTTTATAAAGCTTCTAAAACTTCTTCTAAACGTGAAGAAGTCAAATAGTCTGCACGACCTAACTCCTCAATAATCTGCCATGATGATGAACCAACGAAAATATTCCGTAGTGACATGTACTCGTATTTGCAGACTCAGTAAATTTTAACTGTACGAGGTTTGAAAAGGAATAGAGAACTGTCAGCCGTCCTACTTCCACGTACTGGCTTCTACTGTGTATTGATCGTGGTCTGGACTTGTTGATCACGGAGAGTTTGAAGGCTTCATCATTTCTACCAGAAAGAGTTAGGTAATAGTAAACTTCATTATGATTACGGGAAGTTGGAGGCGCCAGACTTCGTTTTATATGCTCTACTAGCCGTCGCCCGCGGCGTTTCTCGCGTTCTACCCTTTAGAGTGTGACGTTTCAAAATTCCTTTATTAGTGCACCTCTACACTATATAAGGATACTACCTTCCAAATTTCATACCTCTAGGTCTTATGGTTTAGGCTGTGCGTTGATTCTCTGTCAGCTTCAAAAGAGTTTGATATATATTGATGATGATGATGATGATGATATACGCGGTTCTTTAGTTGGTGTAAAATATGTGACTCTACGGTAAGGAAAGGACTTAATTTTTACTTTGTATATGAGGTCTTTTATTTGATGTATTTACTGATACGTGATATTTCATTGATAAATAAACGGTGACACTTTTCTTCCGATCTATAATACAATGAAAGCTCGAAATCAGCTAAACATTATTATTCAATATCGTTCACGTAAACCGTTGAGGGTGGGTAGACTGGGAATGTAATCTTTCTGACGTCACAATCTTGTGAAACAATTTGAAGCGGAGAAACGTGTAAAATGGTAGTTCGACGTAATTGCTCTTATTGCTAGCAGATATACCTACTTTACCTACGTTAATATTTACTCAACAACCTAGGGTACTTCTCTACAAACAGTAACTACTTACTAAGGATGTTAACTTCGATTCTAACTATGCGCCTTACATAGTAGGATGAATTCGACAATAGGTATTATTTTCGTCGGATTCGACCTTCGAAAACAGAAAAAAAAACTGTTTAATTTCGTCAAAATAGCTCGTGTTCACGTCATGTGAGGTTGTGGAACCCTCGTCCCTATCCTTGATCGGGTCGGTTAATTTATTTGCTGAATGTGATTTTCCCTATAGATAAGGGCATTGTTTTAGTGACGGGGTACCTAAGCTGGGTTAGAAATAACCGAGCTAGATGAAAAGAATGGTGTGAATCGAACTCAATGCTACCGCTAGCTTGCTTTATTGTAAGTACGTAGGTAACCTACCTATACCTACTTAGTATCAAAACAAACTTTTATTATCGCGGCACGCCGATATTTATCTTGTTACTAATGGACCTGTCGAGATTAGAGCTCCTGAAAGAGCCGTTTGCTTTATAAAACATTCTATTTTGATCAAAGACTGAAAAAGATGATACCTAAAGTTGAATTTTACTGATCAAAGGTAAAAATTCAATACGAGTCACCTTATCGTAGAAGGTATCTACGCCGTAGAAGCTGCGTAGAAGGTTACGCGTCTACTGCGTAGATACTAATTATCTCTGGATTATATTTCGTTTATTATAATAGCTTTCCATATACTTTGTTGTCGATGGTAGCCACTGGTAGCTTAGCTAGTGAAGGGGAAAAATTCCGTCACGAAGAACACGTGCCTTCATTGGCTCGCACACAGTCAATTAACAGTGTAATGGAAGCCAAGGTGTGACTACGATGAGTACGAACATACGTCACGTTCCGTCATATCGGCCGCATTTACAGAACATTCAGGAAAGTCCACGTGGCTTAGCCAGCCACTTCCATTTGAACTGATGGCTTTCCTGTGGGACCGACAAACTGAGCTGTGAAAATAGTATAAAATATTAGATAGGCCCTACTTCATCTAAAATTTAGTCGGAGTAGATCCACGGACCGCCATTTGGAACGTGAGTAAAATATTTTTTACTGAAGACCGGTTACATTTCTACTGGGTAGAGACGGACGACGTGGTTAGGTGGTTACTGTGTAAATGTAGTTTTTGGTTCCTATTTACTTGGCAACGCTGATTGCATTAGCAGCACTTCTCTAATTAGTTGTGGCAACTTTTGCATCTTGAGAGTTAGGTGACTTGATTTTCTTTATTTGTTTTTATAATTATAATTTACACTAGACAGAAACATTGTACAACGACCTTTGAATTTCTCAAGCGAAAGGTTATCTCTAGTAATAATTTCAACGGACGCAGATGTTTTTGTACCCATACCCACATAGCTACTTTATTCCTATAGCAATATGGCTCAGAATAAGTTATGCTATTCACCTGTGTTTTTGTGGAAACATCTTGTTGTGCAACATTCTGAGCAGGGCAATTACCTCGTATTGAAGCTTCCTATAGGTTGCTTTTTGTCATGCGTGGACATTACTATCGTTATTTCTCCATATTTGTTTTCTTCGTTTTACAATCATATTCGCTCAAAGTAAACGTTACATTATAGGTACCTTAGTCAATCTTAAAATTGAGACTCCGTGGTAAAGTCACCAACACAATTTTCTAAAAGGCAAAATAACAAATACCTCTTCGAGTTTTATAACTCCAACGCTTAATATCTTATCTCCTGAAGATACCTTCTTAACTTGAGATAGTGTTAGGTGGTTTATCATTTTTATAGATATGAATCGTGACTGTATCTTACGAGGAAGTTGTACGATTTCAATAGATTGAAGTAGCGGATGGTAGCGGGCACCTTAGATGACGTCATAGTTTGCGTAATGCTGCTATCTCAACAATGGGGTCAATGTCAGTACCGCTGTCCGCTGCCACATCCTATATTTGTTATAATTACATCAGTTCTGCCTCAACACATTTATCTCTAGTGTCCTTCTTGCTTAGTTTACTACTCGTGTATCCTATCCTCGGTTTGTAATAAAAAATGGGATTTGCCCTGTGTTTGGTTGATTTTCTATCCGTGCGTGCTCCATAACATGTCCTTCAACGAATGATGTTAAAAGATCATTGCCTACAATTTAATAACACCTATTACAAATCATTTACTATTCAATACTTCACTTGTTTGTCTTGTCAAAACGGCCACTAGCTTGGACGAATAAACACCCGCCACTAGTCACTTCCGAAAAGTACCACTACCACAACTTTATCCAATTTATTTCCAGATGGGTTTTCCCCTTTTATATCTTTCGTCAGCACAAGTTTCGTTTTTCTTTTTCGATTTTTTGGATGATTTGTATCATAATCGATAAGGCTATCGCGTACTTCTTTCAGCTTGTTCTTATCGATGTAGTTAGTCTTGATTAAAGAATAGAGCTGACCTGAAAATTTAAATGAACCTGAGATACGAGCGGCATCAGAATGAGACGAAATTTGTTAGTTAATTTGTTTCGGATTCGAAGTTTTAGAATTACTACTATGTTGACATGATATTTTAGTGGGAATAGTGGAATTAAACTAGGTATACCTACCTTCTGCCTCCGGAAACAGTAGGTAGGTAGTAACATCGGCGTACCAATATGGAAACTTTCTTTCCGTTATGTGGCCTTTCGAGAGGGACACAAGGCGGACGGTCGTCAGTTCAATCACGTCAATTGGCTCAATCGTGAATGATGCCCGTGCTGACGTCACTGCTCATGGCCCCTTCGTCTGAACATGCAGTGCTCCGATTCCAACGCAGTGGACGCGTAGCTTAACTGTTTTGTTTCGTTACGAAAAATCTTTATTTTATTATCACAACTACTCATTTTTGCTCAGATAATGGGTACAATTGTTGCTGAATGTTTACCCGGTAAACAGAACTGGGTATTTTATGCGCCAACATACTTGGACTGAAAATCAAGTAGGTAGGTAAATACCTAGTCAGGAATTTCCCCCGATTTCAATGAAAACTAAATCAATGTTTCAACATCTGCTTTTAGATGGACGGACTGTTTATTGGTTGAAGAACGCGTTGACTCTACAACTCTACAAAGTTATGCACGAAGACTTTTGCATTGCTATATTATAACCGCTAATGTTTTTTGTTACAGGTAGCAATTAAGATAATAGATAAATCGCAATTAGACGCCAGTAATCTTCAGAAAGTCTACAGAGAAGTGGACATCATGAAACGACTGGATCATCCTCATATAATTAAGCTTTATCAGGTATGTTTTTGTGCTCCCTAAAATTTCAAAGAGTCACTTTTCTTTATTTTCGTGAATACGCAAATAATTTCGACCTAGTAGTGAGGGTATGACGCCAGTTGGGGCAACAAACTCCTCTATAGGGGTCAGTGGCGGTCGCAAGTAGAGTGTACCAGTCCCCGTTACCTAGGTTAGTGCTAAGCGGAACAAATTCGTGGTTTCCAAGCGATTTACTGTGTTGATGAGCTTGCACGTGTCTTGCTCCGAATGGGACAATAATGGCATTGCTGCTAATAAAATGAGACGCATTACCTACGTCGTCGTGTCGTTGTTCTGTGATGCGCGACGAGCGACACATTGCCAGTATAATGGAATGATATCAGAGCCATTGACTTTGTTTTTTTTTGTGAGGCATTACTATTTTTATAGAAGTTTTAAAATTGGCAAGAGTGTACAAAATACCTATGAAATGAAATACGTTTATTTTGCTTGGAATATGGTTGAAAAACAGTTGATTGGTTGTCAAAGTCGTATGGGTAATTTAGGTGTTCGTTATGATATACCAACGTGCTTGCATAATTACCTTATCTACATACTCTGCTATATTATTAGGAATAAGACGGTTGTAAACCCATTAAACTCAGTAATTAGAGTTCGACGTAAACTGTGTCTTTTAGATGTCTGACGTCAGCGACTACCTAGGTAAGTTCGTGAAATCGTTTACACGTGAGTCAGTTTGCGTCAATGTTTACTTACATCTGCAATTATAGCTTCAGTAAGCACAGTTTATGGTGTCTATACAATTGTATTTTGGTAAAACTGTTTGAAACATAAAGGTGCTCTAACCAAACCAACATACATCAATAAAAACAATACTTACCTACGTATTCGTATATATAGTTTTTAGGTACTGAAAACCAAGAAAACGATTACCACTGTTTCTGCGTAGGAAGATAGGTACCTAGTACGTACCTACAAAATGTGGTTACTAAGATAACGTTATAAATAAAACTGTTGTAGTTCCCATTCCAACTATTTTGTTTCATCGTGAGTTGTCCGATCTGTACAACAACAACTTTTGTAGGTATTTCTCACATAAACAAATACTATATGAACTTGATGTAAATAGTTACTCTCAGACGTCACGTGCAACAATGTTGTAGGTAGGTAAGTATGTTCTTCTTTTTGTAATGTTGATTGGTTTTACAATTAAGGTCATTGGACCATCAAGAGTCAAGACAAAACTAGTTTGAACTGCAATATAAGATCTTGCGACACAAATAAACCGGATAAAATAACAATGATGGGAAAAGTGCTTACGTCAATAAGTTTACTGCAACGAAACGTATTATCTGGAAGAACGGAGCAAATCTTACAACAAATTCTGAGGTAAAACTATTCCTTCGATAAACAAAAAACGGATTTAGTTCTTAACTCATCTTCACCAATAACATCAAGTTTTGAACTACAAATAAAAACATGATGATCTCGATTACAAAGAATGATTAGCATAGCTTACATTTTAATTCATATTGAAAATACCTAGGTACTACAATGATGATTTTTTCGATTTATGCTACTGTTCTTAGTACTTAGTCTTAGTTAATACAAGTGTAGTAACATTGTTGTTTAAAAACTGCTTTGTATAAGGGCAAGCATGTCTGACTGCATGTTTTCAAACAATCGACATACGAGTAATTTCCGGTACGTATTTATAAATAGTTACTTATAATAATTATAATACAGATATTGAAAGTACGGAAACTGAAGACACTGCCGTATTTAGGTAGGTATGGTAAAATGTAAGACCGTTAAAAATACTACCATCAATAGTCCCTTCAATCATAATCGCGTACAAGAAAATAAAACTATAGTGACATGACGTAAACTCGACGCAAAGAAACGTAAATATGTTTTCGGTTCCTATATTCTGTGAAATACAGACAATGTGGAATATACACATAACTAAGCATTTATTCGTGCAAATTATCCAGCAAAAGCACGCATGTGTATGAAAAATAGGTAAGTACAGACAGATTTATGAAAAGAGTGAGTCATGAATTTATATATTTATAGATATGGCTTTCGTTCAACCTATCAACTCCTAGTTCACGGCACGGCATCGCACTAAACATGTCAAAAAATAATCAAACAAATAGGTATGATTAACTTTTGAATTTCAATCATTGTATGGGATTTCAAAATAAGTTTTTATGATTTGCATAACAATAGAAGGTACGAATCCGCTATAACCCAAGGTTTCATAGAGAAACCACAAAATAGGAAACCGTGGAATTCAATAATTTGATTTTCATTGTTATTATAATAGCTTTTTCGGACGGTTCCAATCGATCAACAAAGGAATGTATATGACCATTCAACTTTTCGAAGTAAATACTCCTTTAGTTTGAGCGCCGAGTCTAGTTGAGATGTTGAAAACTTTATTACGTATGGAGCTTTTAACGAACTAAGTTTCCAACGTCTAAAGGTCGATTTGAATACGCAAACTGAAAATATCCTTTTAGCATCGCTGTAGTCGGGTAAAAAACAAAGCGAGTAGATAAAAAAATATCGCATTGGTTTTTAATAATATAAGTACCTACCTTACAAGTTTATATAAACTGGCACTATTCCAAGTAGGTACCTACCTCAATGATAAGAAATGTTATGACGTAAAAAGAAGAGTAAATATAACTATCTGGTGACGGTATTTGGTATGACATTGCACGGTTAGTGTAGTTGTTTACAATTTCAAATATTATCTTTAATTGCAATTTATGAGGAAATATTTAAATAATTTGTTATCTTCTCTTCTAAATATAAAAAACTCTTTTGAAGCAGTCTGACAATCATCGCATAGCCTAAACCATAGGTCCTAGAGGTATGAAATTTGGAGGATAGTATCCTGATGTAGTGTAGGGGTGCACTAAGAAAGGAATTTTGAAAAGTCGCACCCTGAAGGGTTTCAAATTAGGATCAAATATTTTGTATGCTGCTACCACGCGAGAAAAGCCGCGAGCGACGGCTAGTTCATAATACACCTTTACTATTACTTGAGTATATTTTACTTAAGGAGACCAGGTACTTTGTTATAAATATGGCATTGAATCGACATTATGTTGTAATCGATTGCAACGCCTAAATATAGTGGTATCGACTCTGTTAGTACGAAAGTGGTATCGGTTCGCTTGTTGCATTTTTCTTAGCTAACCTAATTTGACAGCACTAAAAATATTGCCGTCCCTTTCTCATAAACTGTAACGACAAGGACGGCTATAATTTTAGAGCTGTCAAATTAGGTTGGTTTAGAAAAATGCAACAAGCGAATCGATACTAGTGTAGTGGTTATGATCAGTGGTACGAATGATATTACCCTACTGCCCAAAAATGGTCTTGTTTATTAAAGTGTTCGTTGTTTCAGGTCATGGAGACAAAGAACATGATCTACATAGTGTCAGAGTATGCGAGCAAAGGAGAAATTTTTGGTAAGTGCTTAAGAGAACCGTATACCTACCAAATTCTGGTAATCGGATAAGCGGTTCAAAAGATCTCTACGAACAAACATACAAACATACCTACAAAGCATTTTTGCCCAAGTTGTCACGAGATCTCAGTTCGGGGCGAACTACTAGTTATTTCGATTTGATATAAGACTTTGTGTTTATTGGTGTACGGGGTTAACTACTCTTTGGGTGTACGTTCTGACCACCATGTAATGAAATTTGCTCGAACTTGCTAAACATTTTCTTATTTAATTTATTATACAGCCTTTCCTTAATGTGTTTACACCTGTCAGGGTACTTCATTATACTGTTGTTTGTTATGTGTTTAAATTTGCATACATTCCATGGGCAGGACTTCCACGTGCTGGTTTTGATCGTAATTTTACACAATATTATGACGTGCGTAATATAGTCTTCTATTTGATCTATAGTTTTCAGATTATGTCGTAATATCTAGGTCGTCTGATAAACTCCTCTCATAGTTTTAATTTTCATTAGTTAGACATCCCCTTGGTACCGAAAACTACTGAAAGGGGGGCACGAATACGGGACATACTCATTTCTTGCAATGATTAGGTAAAAAGTTAGGTTAAACAATGTGTGTGTGTGTAACTATTGTTAATTATCCAAAAAAAAATCACTATTTATTCCGTTAATAGCTTATTATTTTCTGTTTTTGGTGCATACAATGCGTGGTAATACCGTCAAAGTATTCATTGTTATTTTAATTACCCACATTTTCGGTCAAATATACGAACAAAATGACGCAGGGTTAAGTTCTAACCTCAAATCTGTGACCGCTATGTGTATGACGTAAGCAGGCTCGCGGTGACGTCATTCAGCAGGGTACGTAGGGGGAAGGCTGAGGGGGATGGTGCAGGGAGATGTAATTTCGTGCACAGCTGACTCCCCTAAAATAAAATCAAAATGCTAGAGCTCGAAAAAATAAATCTTTTAGATCACACGACTTGGATTTGTTTGATGAAGAACACGTGCTACGAGATGTCGTAGCATTCGTAGCACTCGTAGCACATAAAGCCTTCCGCGTTTTTTATGAACGAATAAATCTAGGGAATCGCTAAAACGTGATCGAGTCGTTCAACTAGTGAACGCGTAGCGTAACGTATCGGAATATATAGCTGTACTTATGATTACGATTAAGGTAGTTCTCAAAACTACATAAAAAACGTTGATGTTTTCCATGGCAAATTCAGTGGATGAGGTTTTTAGTAGGGTGCGGATTCTATTCCGATTTCCAGTCCAAGCGATTCTAATCCATTTTATTCGAGACTGAAACTCAGGCTTTGTCGCTCCTGTTATTGTTGTATTAATGACAAAAAAATCTATTTATGGACAAAAATATTAATTCCACCCTGGCTTCGTTTCTTTGCATTGCCCATCACTTTCGACGGATATTTTGATTTTCGCTATTAATTGGAAATAAGTTCTGTCTGAACGAATAAAAAGTTTTACTCTTTTAAAAAGCACTACCAAAAAATTTGGATATCTTTTTAGATTATTACATTAATCATACACATTCTTGGGTCGTATTAAAAACTAATTATATCGATGGTCGCACACCGAACTTTTTTCCACCCCAGCTAGGATACATTTGAGCTTAACATAATCCCGTTTTTCAGACTACATAGCGAAATTCGGCAGAATGGCGGAGCAGGCGGCTCGCAGAAAGTTCTGGCAGATTCTCTCAGCTGTGGAGTATTGCCACGAGAGGCGGATAGTCCACAGGGATCTCAAGGTAAACGCCTCAGTTTATGTAACTTAGCTTGATATCAGCTTAGAGTTGGAGTAAACTTTGCGCCGATTAAGTACCTTACAATACAAAAATCTATGCTTGAGTCCGGATCACTTCATGAGCGGTAAATCAGAAAACGGGTATAAAAATGAAAGAATTGCGAAAAATAATCTTGTCGAGCAAATATAGAGATGAAAGAGCTTCGCCCTTTCCAAAATAGCTAAAACAAAAGAAGTTTGGTGTGAGTTTTTGGTAATTTCACGTGCTAAAAACAGAACTTTATTTTTTGCGGCTGAAGTTGGGCAAAGAGCAGTCATTTTCGGGTCAAACTTTATTGATGAATTCTTTAGTGACTCTAGAAACGTTTTCTTTTAAAACTTCGCAAGTAATTATTAAAAACTCATCATCATCTCATCAACAACACGCGTACACATTTGATGGTATAGTAGTAGCCTGAAATAGTTGAACAATATGCATTTGAAAACTTAACTACCTAGGTAGTTTGTTAATGTTTGTTAGTAAGTAGTTTACGAAAAGATTTAGCTTTGTTGGAGAATATTTCTGTGTTTATTCCATGCAGTAGATAAGCTGGTCTTGTCCTGAATAACTTATTAGGTGGAATTTCTGACGATTGTAGCTTGTACATCTTTAATTTTTAAAGTCTGCTTATGGTAAGGATCGCAATATACCTACTTATTGTCTTAGGGTGTGGATGCAGTGAGATGCCTCATATCAGGGCACGTTTTTGCTCTATGAGATAATATATTTTTATACGCAGAGGTGGTCTTATCATGTGAGCTATTTGCTTGTTCGATCTTTTTTTTTAAACACTCTAGGGCTCATATTTTACGAGTTTTAAAACATTTTTAATATTACAGCGATGGTATTTTCTTTCTAGGCGGAGAACCTGCTCTTAGACGCAAACATGAACATCAAAATAGCAGATTTCGGTTTTAGTAATTACTACGCGACAGGGGAGCTACTAGCGACGTGGTGTGGCTCCCCACCCTACGCAGCTCCAGAGGTCTTCGAAGGGAAGAGGTACACCGGCCCCGAAATAGACATTTGGGTAAGATATTCTAGAAATAACACGATATCAGAAGGTATATTAAACATATGAGTTGCACGGGTATTTGTATAGCGTACTTTACTTTTGTTGGGTTTCTACTAATGGATGTGTGCAATATGGACTAATGGATGTGTGCAATATGAATTCTCAATGAGAATGTGTTAAAAATATACAATTACAATTTTCTCACCCTACACTACGTATTTTAATTATCAGTAAAGTGAGATGTGATAGAGGACTATCATTTGAAAAAGTGAGATAGGACAAAGAAAAGCTAAAATTAGGTCTATTATTACGAAAAATATTTCCATTACGTCGACACGACGACGACGGCGAGACGTAACGTACTAGGGCTTTACGACCTAAGCGCAATAAAAATGTCAACTAAGCCATAACCAATCCGTAGTGTTATTATTTGTAACTTCATAAAATAAGAAAAACTCTTCCAATATAAAAGATTCCTTCTAAAAATAGGATTCAATTTGATTGTTTGAGTACGAAAATACAGCCGAACTGTAAACTTTTTGAAATTGGTTAATAAAATTATGTAGGTACCTACCTACAAATAACGCTGTTTTGACGCTGCGGAAGGCGGAAGACTAATTGGTAAAGATAAGCAAAAACTGGAAATAGAAATAATTAATTAATACCTAGTTACTTCCAAAATTACCCATTATACTGAGTTATATTTTAAGTCCATGCAAGTAGGTAGTACTTTGATCCAAATTACTCAAAATATGTATATATCTTTTAAAAACTGGAAATAGAAATAATTAATTAATACCTACTTACTTCCAAAATTACCCATTATACTGAGTTATATTTTAAGTCCATGCAAGTAGGTACTTTGATCCAAATTACTCAAAATATATATCTTTTTGAGCTAGATATGATCGTTCATGACTTTTGCTTTGTTCTAAAAACGTGATCTATTGCATTAGCCTGAACCACAAATGGCTATTTCTTGTAACACGTCAGTACATAAACAACGGTTGTACAATACAAGGTAAGGTGGACTTGTGACTGGACAATATAAATCACCTGTATTTAGTGACAGTAGTTACTTACAATTTATTATCTCGATGAGGGACACAAATACACAATAGATGTAGAAGTATAATGTAAGCATTGTATACACACACTTATAAAGCTAAATAAGGGAGACAATAGGTCTATGGGGTCGATGTGCATATATTTCGACGTAAAAGTACCTACTCTACCTAACAACGTAGACTTGAAAACGGCTGCACACACTTCTATCAAACGAAGCTAAAAACTACAACAATCAGAAAAACCTCATTGCAGTCAGAGCAGTAGTTTTACCAAATAATTTTAATGTAAATACTAGCACTAATAAAGTTTTATAAACCTTAATTTTTTTCAATTTTAATGTGTGTTATTTAAGACTGTATTTCGTTAAAAATGCGTGGTAATAAAAAAACTTTGAGCTGATATTACGATCTCTGAACACACATACAAAGTTGAAAAGCCCAGTTAGACATAAATGTGTATGTGTGCAGCTCGTTTAAAAGAAACCCTTTTCCACAGAGTCTTGGAGTGGTACTCTATGTCCTCGTGTGTGGAGCGTTGCCTTTCGACGGGTCTACACTACAGTCGTTACGAGATAGAGTGCTGTCTGGCCGATTTAGGATACCCTACTTTATGAGTGAAGGTAAGCTTTTAGCAAATCAAATACATAGTGCACTAAGGGGACATCTTTTCGTATGTAATCTTCTAAATATATAAAACTCTTTGACTGACAATCAACGCACAGCCTAAACTATAAGTCCCAGAGGTATGAAATTTGGAGGGTAGTATCCTTACATAGTGTGCACTAAGAGAAGAATTTTGAAAAGTCGGACCCTAAAGGGTCCGAAATTAGGATCAAAGATTTTGACGCGGGTACCACGCAAACAAAGCCGCGGGCAACAGCTAATGATCAATATTAGCGTGAAAAAAAATGAGCTGTTCCATACCACTGATTTTTGACACTGTTCGTTCCACAGGTCTACTTGACTAGTATTTAATATAAACCCAGTGCTGGAGAATGCCTAACATAAAGTTGAGTTCAACCCTTATAGCTTCGTAAATCAATAGTTTCTTGAAGGTTAGGGTTTCCTAATAGAACAGTTGAGACCAAACTTACCATTAGTTTGCTCAGTTTGGCTTCCTAACAGGTAATGTTTGAATTATGTTTATAAGATTCGGTTCGTTATGATTACGATATGTAATCACGCGGTCTGGGGCAAAGGATAAACTAACCTAACCGAAGTTAGTGGTTTTCGTGTTTGGAATGTGCTAACAAAGTGAGCGTATTGCACAAAACAATGTTGTTTATGTAATTAAAGTTCCCAGAAAAAAAAAGTCTAGTTAAAGTTCCATTCAGAGTGTTTCGACGTAAATTCCTGAAAAGATTAGGCGGTTTAGCTTTATCCTTATGCAAAGGATAATCCTAAATAATTTAAATCGTATACTTACGTATATTTTATTCTGTATCATGTATCCACAAGAGAGTTAATCAATAAACGATAAAACATTTTTTTTTTACAATTAAATAACAATGTGATGGACAGAGCGACTGGAATTTAAGTATTTTAAAACCTCATTATAATAGAAAATATTTGATATGAATGACGCCTATTGCAACATAATATAAAATCTTTAAAAAATACCTAAGGAATGAGGTAATCGTGTTAAAAACAAATTAAAATGTAAATGTTTCATTCATAAAAACTTGTAAAAACTCAATGGCAGGGTATCTTGTGACAAAAACACGTGTTTCTGTCCAGTTACGTTTCACGGGAGAGAATTTCAAGGCCAGTACACGTAAAACTGCGGGTGATTCTCGTATTTATCTCTCATCCAATTTGAATGTTAATCTATTAAATAAGTAAGATCTGATACCAAAATATCAAATGAAACTGGTATTACTCTTACGGTCCGTTATTGTAAGAATATTATCTCGATAATCCGAAACAATGTTCCTTCAATACTATGTTTATAGCGATGACATGCCAATATAATCGTTATTCTATGATTTTTATGACTCCCAAAAAATCCAAATTTGTTAAAACATTTAACAAATTTTAATTAAGAGAATTAACTTTCTGTTACTGAAACGCTGAATTGAAAACCTTGACAGGCTGTAAATGAATGACGCATGAGCAACGATCTAGATACCTACTGACTGGACTTTTATTGCTTCGCACTTTGAACTAATAATATTAGTAAGTTATCGATGCGTGAACGATATCTCGAATGATACACGTCATTTAAAATAAAATAAAATCAGGGTTTCAAAGATTACAACCAAAACAATACTTCGATGGAATATTCAACTCCGTGATTTGTCTAATATCTTTTGTAAAAAAAACTACACCCTGGATAAATAAAATAAAATAAAACTACGAAGAAGTTGGAACTATGTGGAAGATTATGGCACTTATAAAGGACGAGCGTGCCAATTTTTTGATCTCATCAATAAAGATTCACTATAATTTCTTTCTAAAACTTACCTACCTAATGAGTTCGACAACTCCTGAACACAATGATTCAATTTTTCGGATAAAAAAATATAATAAAAGCATTTTCTTATTCTATTCGAATTTTGTAAAACAATAAAACGATATAGTAAGTACTCTCATACAATTCGTTTTGAAATGCTTTTTATTCTTGTCTCGTTCGTAAAATTGAAAACAAGCTGGCTCAATAAAAATGATCACCTCACCAAGGACACGATTTGTGTTGCAACCCAACCACCTTGTTCTCTCTCAGGGAGTTGATAACACTTTGTTGGAATACTATTTTAGTTATTATTGAGTCACGTAGAAGTATTTCATACGTGCTTTGAAATAATGCGTACTTTTAGGAAATAAAAAGAAAATGGAGAGTACTTTCTATTTGTGTTTTGGGCAAATGTAGTAATTTGGGGATTCATTGAGTAGTATTATTCTGTAGCTTAAAAAATACTCGAACTCGGAAAATGGGATATCAAAAGTTAACACTTTCCAGTCTAGTTATATTCATTCCATTGGAAACTCTCTCTGTGTCCGCGTAAATAAATTGTTTTAACACAAAGTCAACCAAACAGAAATTCGTAGCTCTTTTCTCGTTTCGCAAACATTGAGAGCCATCAAAGTACCTACCTACAAGGGAGGCTTCAGAACGAATTGTGAATTCAACTCCTAACTTCGTGCGAATCACGCCTCAAGTCAAACAGACCTCGGCTGAACGAAATGCTAAATTAAGTAGAGTAGGTACCTGAAGATTTTTGTACAAATATTATATTCGCAAGTGCGTAGAATAAGTTAATCTGATCGCATTATCAGTAATTGGTTGGTATTCATGAATCGTTTACAGGGTCGGACGCTATTGTGTGTTACTGGAGATAAAAAAATAATGAAATCGATAAGAGCCGACTGCGTCATAGCCTTGTTCAATCATGCATCGTGTGGTCGGCACTGCCCAGTACTAGATAGAAAACGTAGCTTACAAAGTATAAAAAAACTATTATAGAGGTAGGTGGGTGAGCGACCAAGTGTGCACAATGTGCACATTCTTGGAACCCCTCGTTGTGACTTTCCAATAATATTTGACAAGTTATTTAAGTAAAGATATAATTATCGAATAAGATTTATCGATTTCGATATGTAAGATATGTTGTACTTGATATTTATAAGATATCTGCACAATATTTACACCGACCGTATAATATCTGATAGTTTTGTTTGATATTATCACGAACTGATATTAGAATAATGACATAAACGACACGAGATTAATATCTAGAACTGTTGATCCGCATCATACCACTCGCGTAATAATCTTGTTTTATGATGTACTATCAAAATCAGACAACAAAAAAAAATACCTATACAGATACAACTTTATTGGATTGAAATAAATAAAACATGTAATTTATTAAATGCAAAACAAAATAACATTTACCTATTCAATTTAAACTTTTGTGTAGGTAGGTCTAAGATCAATGTGTTCTACCTACGTGCAACAATAAAATACGTGTAGTGTACCTAACCTGTCTAGATGACGGCTCAAAGGCACCTTTAAAAAGGGCGATGCCTTTAGACTCGTCCTTTTTGAAGCACCTTGGTGGTGATGACGGGTTCAGTACAGGAATAGTTAACTCTCTGACGTGAGCTATGGTATTACGTTGGTACAATTCTTAAGCTTCGGCCATACTGCGAGCCTCGAGCAAGCTAAGATAGCTTAGCTTAGCCCACGCTATCACCGCGCTAGCACCGCTTATCTCTGTTGTTGCTGATTTGAACAAAATTATCGAGGAAAAGACATATCAGTCAGCGACGATATGAGCTAGGTTGGCGTAGCTTGCAGTGTGGTCGCCGCTTTAGTGAAGGTTTGACGTAAGAAATGTTCATGACTTTATATAAACACGGTTATGAATCGGTGGAATAGGGAATGCGAGGAAATTTTTGATGCTATTCGCGTTGCTTCTTACTGTAAGTATCAAATGGTACCGTAAATGTATACGGTACGGTAAAATATGTATCTACGGAATTTTGGGTTAGTTTTTACTCAAATAAAAATGCAGATGAAATGTATCAAATCATAGGTACAATAAAGCACAAAAGCTCTACATTTTTCTACTCTACTAGTATATTTTTAGTTCAACCTATTTATGGCGTTTGTAGGAGATCGTTATGGAATAAACAAATATTACCTAACTATCGTCAATAACGGCCGAAGTTCTAAGAATGTGCCTCCCGGGATTTTTCGCTGGATCTTGTTTTAATGCCGAAACAAGTTCTTATTTTATTTAGAAGGTTATTAGAACCCACCAGGCTCTATTTAGTGTAGGTAATATTGTTCTGCAAGCGTGACTCAAATACAAGAAACGCAAACGATTTTTTCCACAGAAAATATACTTATAACCAACAGTGCTTTTTGAGCTGAAATTTAATTCGGTGAAATTATAAATTAAAGTGAGGAATTGTTGGAGCGTCAGACGAGAGCTTTTAGAGGAGGGCTGTGCGGTTTTGAGTCCTCGAGACCGCTGCCGGAGGCTGTTACTCTTATTACCAGTTGAGCGTTTTGTACCAAAGTACTTCGTCCGACAAGCTTGTCGAGAACTGCTTCAAACTACGCCGACTGAGCATTTTGAGCAAGCCCATTCTACGTTCCCATAATTAGAATTAAGAATGTATATAGGTTTGGATAATACAAATAAACGATGAAAGTAATACTAAAAAGATATATTATAAGAAATTGAAAGTAAATACTGCGAACTGCTTTCAAAAATAGTAACGAAACTTTTACAATTATATGTGAATAGCCTCGCCTAGCATTCGTATTGTAAATACAGCGATTATACAGACCAGTCGTCACCCAAATATCCAAACGGTTTTATTTAGAAGATGACACTCGACTGAAAAAAACTCTATTTACATTTTAGCGACTCTCTACTATGAATTATTCAGATTTGCAAATTGGACTTTGTGTCGTGGAAAATTAAGCGTAGTCTTCACTAATTTGAATTTCGATGACAAGAAACCCTTATCAGAGTAAAGTGGGGAATGGAGTACAAAAGCGTGCTCGGTTTCTCTATTACTATTTACGTAGATACTTCGCTGTAAGATCTTATTACTAAAGAAATTATAAGATACCATCGGCATTGGACGGTGACCGAACACATGTTTTCCGATTAACTTTTAACAATTTTTCCAGACAGAAACGTAGATTATGCACTTTGATTAGAGAGCATCTACATTCTTGCACCGGATATTAGCGTCAAAAGAGGATAGCGTTTCACACGCAACTAATCAAAATAATTTAATTCAAATGCGTTGCGTGTTGTGTTAACGAGTGTACTTTACAGGTGCGTTATGTGCGTTTGGCCAGTATGGCGAAAACGATGAACCACTATTTTATCGTCCTTCACAACTGTACATCGTGATTATGAGCCGTCATCTTTAAATTTTTTACTGATAGGCGTGGTTATGAGTTTTCGCAATGCGTGCATGAAGCGTTACCTCGACATCCTCATTTAGTGGATTATTTCCTTTCTGTTGCAAAATTAATTGGTCCGCTTACATGCCCATAATGTTGTAGATAATCTACAGTATTTGAGATAATGTGTCGGTAGTTGATGTGCGTTGCAGGTGATGCAACATGAATAATGGTCATTAACATTAATTGAATATAATAAAGCTAAGTATAATTTTGCGGAAAATGTTTGGTAATTATTTATTAGAACATTAATTCAATATAATTGAGTTTGCAGTAAAACTAAGCAATTTTGCGGAAAATGTTTAATAATTATTTATAAGAACATTAATTAAATATTATTGAGTTTGCAGTAAAAATCTTATTATTTATTGGCTTAAAGGGTTGTAATTTCTAGGTTATCTATTGGGGATTTTCCGTTACCGTTATTGAAGACAGAACACATCCCACCAATAGATTATCTAATGGAAATTACAGTAACCAGAGACCGTAAAAAAAATCAGACACGGACAATTTACGGAAATTATAATACAACCAAGAGTATTTTTTGCCGGTATTTCCCAGTCAAGCTTCATGCATTGTACTCTTTCAATGGGTATTTTGTTCAGAGATAAACCTGCAATGTTAGGTATAATAAATAAGCTACAAGTGGTAAATATGGATGTTTGTTCTGCGTCTGAGTTTTACGATGCATTATAAGATTTATAAGTAACTATGTATTTACAAAAAACAGTAGAAGTCATCAGCAATCTAGTTCCCATAGCTAGCTTTGCTTAGTTTGGGACTAGAAAACGTTGTGTTTCATGTCCACCTATACGATAGTGCAAAAAGTCTAGTCTAGTAGTGCAGAACGGTCAGTTCCAATAAAAGCTGGTTTTTATGTAAACGAAGCCTAAAAGCCTTGTACCTACATTTTGCAATTTCAATTTGTATATCAACATAGGTTCATTTTACCTACAAGTAGTACTTTTTTTTTTTTTTTTTTTTTTACCTAACGAGGCTATAAGTGATGTGTGATGTTGATGATGAAAAATTATGTTACAAAACTAGTTTTTAGACCTAAGCACCGGACATTTTAAGTGGTCAATTGCACACACTTTAACCGTTTATGCACATAAATGTATGGAATTCTATTTAAATGTTCATTTAGTAAGCCCAAGTTAGGTTAAAAGTAGGCTGATTGACTCGAAACTATTTAACCAAGATATACGGTGATTAGGTATGACTTTAATTAGCCATAATAACACGCAACGCACTAATTAAATGACTAGGTAGATATAAAATAAATGAAAAACTAAATATAAAGCAACAGATAAAAATGTGACGCACGAATTGCCTTTGAGGTTATAATAAAGTCGTTAATTTTTATTTTTACGGTAATAGATTCCGCGAGTACCCACTAATTTAATTAACACTCAACATTTATATTAACAGAAAATGAGATAGAATGGAATTATCTGCGACTAGTTTATACCAAGGAGGCTAAATAATAAAGTACCATTTGTCCAAAATGGAGTTCTTTTCTTAGAGAGATTGTATGAATATATCTAGGGCTTTTTTGGGCAGCTGAGTGCTTAGGCATTTAGTCTTTATGTTCATTCCTACGTCTACCTCATACAGCTAATGTTAAAGAGCTTTTCGCATAGCAATGCGTGTCGCTAGATCGATGAATGATCATGACTACCGATGCAGATGTCCATTAGGTAGGTAACTGATTTCATCTTTGGTTGTTGACTCATGTTTACAAGGGTCGATGGTTTCATCTTTGTCAAATAAGGTAATATCATCATCTAACGCTATAACGGGTTGGGATTGCAACAAAGCCTCGAGTCCATGCCTCATCTTTACCTCCAAAAGGTGTTGGTGTAGGAAGCAGTAGAGGATTCTAAAGGTAGAACGTAGGCTGAAATTGCGTGCTAAGATAAGGTTAGATTCATAAAATGTTCAGCGACGTCGTTTATGAGTCAACGTATTATGTTTACATGGTTTTTTTATGGGTCGTTATTGCCGGCGCTAATGCGACCGTGCCAAGAGGCGGATGGGATGGGAAGTGACGCCGGGCGACGGGATCGACGCGCCCGCCGTAAAACCGCCAAGTTCATGGAGCTGAACACCCACCCGACTTTCCACCGTTTCATTAAATAACAGCAGCACATTTTTCATCCGATTGCGTCAATGGTCAAACCAAGCACGCGATATTTGCGTCCGGCCGCTGCTATTAATACCAACGCCTGGCGAAAAGTCGACTCATACAATTTATTATAGAAACGCGAAGTACGGTAAATAAAATAGTAGATAGGAACTTACTTCTGGCTCATACAGCTTTGGGTTCGCGAGTCGTGAGCTATTTCCAGCGCCCCTGTGAATCGGCCAAACGAATATTTATAATCGTGCACTCGTCAATCGCATCAAAACTATGTTATGGTAATGCTAAGTAAAGAACGGCAAGGTGAATAATATATTTACTTTAGATTATTTTCGGAAGATTTATTTATGTATCGACGGGCGTCACTCTCTTTCGGCATATGAAAGCAATTAATTAGTCGTATTTTTGATTGAATGACGCATGACCCGAATGTTGTTACAGGAACGACGCGGGACTTTTACCAGTAGCGCTTAGTGAATGAAAAAATAATAAATAAACCTGTCGGCTTATTTAATCATACAAGTTGATTCGTAGCGGTATAACTACATAAAAATGGGGAATCTAAAATTAAGGAGGGAAAACAAAAAGAGGTTCCCGCTATAAAACTATTGCATTTACTTTCATCTCATTTAGTTGCTTACTAAGATTTTCCTCAACTCGCTTCGTAACGAGAAAATTCTTCGTCTATCATCGCTTGTCCAATTAGCGACTTTGCTGAAAGGCGGCTGCTAAGCGTTTATGTGTCATGCCTATGTCCTACGAGTTGGTAAACCTCGTCTTACGTCATTTGCATACGACTGCGGTGAAAAACTCTCGAGTTAAAAACTCTACAGCCATCAGCTGTGTCATATTTTGTTCTACTGTAGAGTTTTTAACTTAACTAGCAATCTAGTTTACCGTCATTTCTGTATTTGGGCCACCGAAAAACAATGGGCCCACATCGTCTTTTATATAAAACTGGCTAGAATACATTACGTTAATTAACGTATTATTACAACAAATTCGAATAATAGACGTATATAGCAATATTAACGGAATCTGTATCTAGGTTACCTAAAATAACGCAAGAAGCCACATAATTTCTTTTATAGAAGTGACACTCATGGCTCACGTACCTACTAACTGATATGATAACGTGACTTTGAAGAGAAGAATGTGATTTTGAAGCACCTGCCTGTCCGTCCTGTCTGATACCTTATCGGGGAGTTAATTACGGGCATCAAGCAGTGCCTACACCTACTTATTTTATCGAGAGTGGAAAATGTTGCGCTTCTGTGTGTTATTGTTTCTGCGCACCTTAGGTCGATATATTGAACTGTGACGTCATTCGTCATTTACGTTGGTTAAGTGTGCAACCTCCGACCTTTGCTGTCGATAGCGTCTAGGTCGAGCTGGTGTAGGTGTGGCGTTAAATCTGATATCCGGTAGAGTCAATTAATTAAACACTTCGGATGATATGATCGCGTAGGATTATCTATTTATGTAATAAGGTATAGGTACCTAGCACAACAACGTTTTTAGAAGTTACGCGCACTTTGAGTTTAGATGCGCGAAAATTTTCATTTTCCATGAAACTTTTAGAAACTTATACCTACTTTTTTTGTAAAGGTTTGGAAAATTATGTTATCGATCGATGAAGAATGCTTTTATAAAATTTCAAAGTTTCCAGGAGTAGTTTTTTAACTCCATGTATAGTTGGTGATGAAGTTATCACTGGTATTAGTAAAGGCTACGTATAAGATTAGGATTCCATTAGGAATGTCAAGTGCCCATTTGATGTTGGAACTATTCGGGTTAATGACTTGCGAGATTAAAATATAAAATATTCCGTTGGTGTGGCATAAGCAGGGCATAAGAGATTGATTTTAGCTTAAGCATTTGTATATTTTTACGAAGCAACAGTAGAAAATGTTTCTTATTGTTCCAGAATGTGAATCCCTAATCCGCAAGATGTTAGTCCTTGAACCGATGAAGCGGTACACCATAGAGCAGATTAAGAAGCACCGGTGGATGGCTGCAGAACCGTATGCAGTTCCTGTGGTGACGGCAGACCCGGCCAGGAGTCCAGCCCACGCGCCGGTCCATACTGAACCTAATGAGCAAGTGCTCAGACTGATGCAGAGCTTGGGCATCGACCCGGTGAAGACCAAAGAGGTAGGTATGACATATTATGCTGACGATTTAAACTTTTTGGGGATATTATCGGTGCTAACTCTATTATTTCCTTTTTCTTCTAGCCTTTATTCTATGTACTTTGAGCAAGGGTCGACGCGTCTTGTATTTTTCCCTATGAATCATCCTTTCAGTAGTCACTCCTTTTATATTCATATCGTTTATTGCAAATACTATGCTTTCTTATATATAAAGACATAGGTCTTTCACACCCTACCACTCGCTATTAATCTGTTCTTCTTTATTTTGATAACAATCTCTTCACGTCGGTGTAAAAATATTGATTGTTAAATCTAAGATGCACAAAAAAATAATTGCAATTTTATGAAACTTTTTAAATTTCCATTTCAGAGCCTAAGATCGAACAGTTACGATCACCATGCAGCAATCTACCTCCTACTACTGGAACGGCTGAGGGCAAGAGCAGCGAGTGGTGCTAGCGTGGAAGCCAGAAGACCATCGCGACGACCGTCTTCTGTAGCTGATCACGCTCTCGCTAGAGATGCCTCGCTACAGGATGCTAGACGAGAACATCATGCTAGGTAAAACCTGTCACTACAAAACATAACTCCTATTTTCATGTGTCCTGGACACACAGCAGACAGACTTAGGTCAATGTTATGTAGTCTAAAATAGTGTATTTAAATTCCAGGTTATTACATGCCGGTGACCCAACAAGAGACTTTAATAGAGCAATTCCAGCTGCCCCAGGGGATCCATCTACTTCTGAAACGCAGCGACTTCTCTCCTTAGCTGGAGTGAACATGACAGAACAAAGGCTGCTCCAGCGAAACTCCGACCCTTCGGATACGCATCGGAGCTTTTTAGTCAGCAATTTGGATACAAGAAGCCATGAAAGCGAATCTACCAGACTACTCTCCATGAGAAATATCGACGTTACTCAGTCTAGTCAAAGACTCGGAGCTAAGCATAATGAAGGCGCTGTTCCAACCCATAGGCTACTAACCTCAACCTATGAGCAGCAGCAAAATATTTTAAAACAATCTAGTGAAGATTGCCGACGATTGCTACAGCAATCGACAACTGTCGGACCAGAAACGAGCAAAAGTACGAACGATGGAACAAGACTTCTCACCTCCTCCAGTTTCGATTCAAAATGTGCTATCGACAGTGGAAGAAGTTCAGCCGCAGCCGATCATAATGTGATCGCAAGTTTTCTACAAAATTCTGCTTCTGCGACTAATTTCAGTGTAGAACCAGTGAAAATTCCCAACTCGACCACGTTCACGATGTGTTCCGAAGCTGCTAAGCTTATGAACACCTTACAACAATCACCGCTACCCTTGAAGGGTACTGTCAATTTAAGTGCTAGTCCTATTCCACAGTTGACAGAGTCTAAATTGAGTTGTGTTTTGGAACAACCGAAACCACTGGAATCTACTAGACTTGTGTCGCAAGCGCAACAACAAGATTTGAGCAGACTTCAGACAAGTACTCCACCGTTCAAAGACTATATGAATCACCATCTTCCAGCGTATTCATACCTCCAAAATGCAAATCTACCCCCTATGTCAAGCGCAGCTGAAACCAACTTTTCCGTCACCACCACAAATACAAATGATTTATTTCCAAGTACACTGTACAGACCAGATAGTAAATTTTCCCTGAATAGGTATTCAACAAGCCAGCCGACTTATTCTACAAGCCTTCAAACAAGTTCTGCTGAGCCAACAAAATTTCAACAACAGTATTCGTCGTCCACAGATGAGGGTTGCGAAACAGATATGGAGGATGTCCCGAACGTACCGACTGGAGTACAAAATAGATTGAGTTCCTACGCTAGTTCTAGCTCCAGCAGTGGAGTTGTAACTTTTTTTAACAATAAAAGCCTGAGCCAAAATCTAAGCTGTGACTCCTCGCAAAGCAATTTTTCAACGTTTGAAAGTCTGGACTATCAGTTATCTGATTGCTCTAGCGAGCTTGCCAGCAGCTTACCCAGTTGTACATCGAACGAAGAGAAACTGGCATACGAGAATAACTCCCTTGTAAACACAAGCCCAATGCATCCTTGTGTTTATATCTCTTCGTACAATAGTAACTCACCGGGAACCGGACTTATGGCAAGACATAACCCAATCAATTACCAGTCAGCCAATAAGAATTGTTCTCGGGCCATGACTCGGAGTCCTGTTGATTTCAGAGAAGGTCGGCGTGCCAGCGATGGTTTGGTCGCACAGCAAGTGGCACAGTCCAACGATTCTCAAAAGAACAACTTAGCATTCAACAGTCAACGATTGAATGAAAACTGTAAAGCAAAAGGTGTTTTAGAATTACATTTGGTCCAAAAGGAAGCTCAGATATTGAAAACTCAGTATCAATCTTCAATTCCAGCTGAAGAAATGACTCAAAGACAAATACAGCATAATCAGTTTGCAGCGAGCTTCAGTCCACATTATCTTGATACAAAAAATCCAACTACGAAACGCATCAGTCTCCCTGAATCTTTTAATTACTCAAGCACATCGCCCCCAATGCCCGCCAGCCCTAAGATGGTAGCTCAACTACAAGAACCAACAGATTTACATGGCGCAACAGTGACACAAGTCACAAAGCCACCTTTACAACAACAGCTTTTGCAGCACCGCCTATATCAACAGAAACGTCAACTTCTTCAAAAACAAATGACACCCACGAGTGTTCCCGCTCACGAAATGGGTCTTCACGCGCTTCAGGTCGGCCTTAGCCGGCGACAAATGTTACGACAACAAAGTTACAAAATAGCTCAACAGCAGCAAATCTTGCCACCTCTACCCTTGACTGAGACCGAAAACAGAGACCTGCTCGCTTTCCAAGCCATTGTTGAAGGACCAAATAGAGCGGGGAAACCGAAACCAGAGGAAGAGGATGTGGCTAAGTTTGCGTACCAAGGCTCGATGGAGATAAGCATCATGAACAAGGAGAGATTAGGGAGCGAAACTTGGTCAAACTTACCGTCTAGCCTGCAGAGTGCTTGCCAAATATCTGAGTTGGCACGAGGACGAGAAGCAAGTGTCCGGGAAGGGGAACCAGAGGCGTCAACACACTCCGGCGTAGATGCACCGATCTGGCCCGTTCAATGGAACACCAACCTTTTCCAACCGCAGCCCTGCTTCCAGGTATTTCAACAGATAAATTAGACATCCACGCTAACCGTAGACCTGTAGATTCGTAGAGTGGATAGCGCACGCTGCTCGAAGCTCAATCATAATTTAAAATATTTATCGGCTTTGACCGCAGTAAATGAAAGATCAAAATTGGTCTCATGTAGTGTATTTTCATGTGGAGCATCGTTTGTTTGTAATAGCGAATGTCATCATTCACATAGTGAGTTTTAGTAGAGTGCATGACAATAACTAGTAGTGCTTTAATATTTTTATGTAGGTATTGATTACACCGTTTATATAAATAGCCAATTTTGTTGACCGAATGCTGTTGTCAGTAAAATAAGACTTAATTAATTATAATTAACTTATTAAATCTTATGACTATTTAAAGTAGGTATTAATTATACACAGAATGTCAACTTTACATTTTACTCATATAAAGAAGTATGTTAATGCATAATTAGGTGGAAAAAAAACAAAAGCACTCATTAGGATAACATCTCACAATCTATAAACAAATGATACGATACGATGTTTAACACTATTTAAATGAATAAAGTGTTGCAAAATTGTAAATTATTCCATTTTTTATAACTTGCCAAGTATGTAGGCACTTACTTATTGTATTATTTAATTTATAATGATAAATGTCTTGCATTTTTTTATTGATATAGATACTTAGCTACAAAAATCACGTAGGTCCTAAGGTAGTTCCTACAAAAATGTTCATTTAATCTCCATGTAAAATCATTTCTTTAAATATATAAATAAGGTAGGTATCTATTTATTCCTAGATATTACAAGTTACGAGTACTTTTATTCATCGCGAAAGTCTGTACCTAAAGTTATGTTGTTATTTGCTAATTATAAAAATAAGGTATGTAAAATGTGATAGCTTTACTTAGAAGCAAGTTTTATTTAAAATACAAGTAATTGTAAAAATAGTTCTTTGTTTTATTTTCACATCGCTTATTTAGAAAACACGTTTGCATGCACATTTAGTAATAGCTTAATTACTCGTACATTATAAATTTTTGGTTATTCAAAAAGTTATGAAAATAATGTCTATATTACCAACTCGAAGATGAAAAAGATGAAACTATAAGAACTTAGGTAGGTACCTAAGTAAAGGAAAAATATCGTTAAGAAGCGTTCAACGTCAAATTCGCAGAGGCTCAAGAGAAACAAATATTTATATACAGTCATAATGTTCGATATAAAGAAAATAAATGTTTCTCGCGAACAAGTGACTTTTAAAGTTGTGTTTAAATCACCGAGTGGTAAGTATAATACATGTTCATGTTACAGTCAAACTGGCAAGGCCACAGTCTACCACCCTCGGCTGGGATGCTCCCGCTCAGCGAGAGCCCTATATTGGAGCTGACGGAGCAAATGGAGTCAATATAGTGAAATCCAGATGACAAAATAAACTAGACCCTAATGTAATTGGATTGTGTCGTCATTGCAAACCGATAACGTCCAATTTATATAATTGCATAGGAATAGAAATGCTACATTTTGTAGATGGAATAGTGAAGTCTTGTTAGAAAAATATACCTACAAAATTAGCACGAAAACTACAAAGCATCATTGGCGACACAAACAAGACAGTTGAAACACACATTGTTATACAATAAAGTATTAAGTAGTGTCCGCAATAATAAATGTAGATATAAATAAAAATGTAGAAGTGTAGTAGTTAGACTCTGTAAGACATAATTTAGTAAAATTTATGCACCACAGCAAGTCAATAAATATTTGAAAAATTAACTTAGTAAAATATAATTACTTAGGTGATAATCGACGCGACAATATCAATGTAGGCTAAGTTCATTAGTGATTATAGATAAATAATTAACATTCAGAAGCTACTATAATGCAGTGCAAGCGGCTGAATTTAAACTTATATCCGATTAACCTTTGATTGTTTACGTTGTTTTTAGGATATCCAAGTGATTTTTACCAAAGAACCTTATGATGTTTTTATGCGTGTGACAACAGCGAATAAAATATATAAAATCCTTACTAATCCTTTGTATATAAAAACTACCTCTAATTAATTTTAATTATAAGACTGAATTCGGTGTCAATTCAGACCAAAATTATTTCGACCATTAAACAAGACGAGATCAGCGTAATTTTTATAACATCGGAAAACGATCCAATGAAGTAAATGAAAAGACATATCACTGTATTGCAAGACAGCGGTGTTGCTTGAGCTTTTCAGGCCTTTCAGACGTTCTATGCTGTTTATTTGGTCAGTATTGCGTTGATGTTTTGAAGGATCTCATAGGTACCAACTACTAATTCTAGAGACAATAATCGTAATTAACTGTATTTTACCAGTGAACTCAGTATCGTTTTGGCAATGGTATTATCGATTGTAATTACAATTTCATAATTCTCTCAATTCTCATAATACATACTGTGAAGCTTTATTAGGTAATTAAATACAATGACATACATACGTAAGGAGATATTAGGTACACGGCATTGCGCTGGCGGCGGCGTAGGTTTAATTAGAATCGTACATTTCATTTCAAAATTTTTATAACAACACATAATGAAAACTACATCAGACAGTCTGAGCAAACAAGGCAGTAAGTAAACTCTTGGGAAACTTTAAACTTCTAGATCTTGCTACGTAGTAGGTACCTACTATCGTAATAATAGTCACAGGTAAGTTACTTAGTAGTGTAGGTACTTTATATTCAGTAAAAAACATATTTTTAAATTATTTTGAAATGGAATGTACCTACATAATAGTAATAGGTGTTTGGATGCTTTTACACACTTAGAATAATGCCATGGTGTTACATTCCAAAGTTAGGTAATTCTATGTTATTCACAATTAATTAGGTAGTTAGGTATGTAGAAGGTTTTATATAATGGAATTTAGATGAAGTAGAAAGCCATTATCACTATTTAACTAATTAAATTAAATATCTACACGTGTTTCAGCTTTGTAAAATTTATTTTTACAGTGTTTGTAGTTGAATTTGTAAACTTTATTTTGTTTTAATATTTTTGGTTGTGATTATACACACAGGTATGGCTGATTGTTAACCCAAAATTGTAGACCAGTCGAAATTACAATCAATTACTAACTGAAACTTTCGTTTTCTTTAGCCAACCTAACCTAACCTACTAGACTAGGGTGCAGATAAATTGACATGTGATAACATAAAATCAGGTAGGTACCTACCTACCTACTAACTTATCTTTAAGTGTAGTGTTTCATCAAATTCTCCAAGACTGGAAAAACATCGAACGCCTTATCAGTCTGTCTGTAAGTAGGTAGTGTAAAGAATATTATTGCATGTATACATGACGTTGTCATAAATGTCAACTGTCACCTGCGTGACAGTAATAACTGAATGACAACCTAAAAATAAGAAGAAGGAGCATTGGGTGGTTAACCTATGAGATATTGTAAAAGAATATTAATTAGAGAAATGTATTTATTATTACGAATAGAGCCTTTGTATTTAAATGAACACTGAAGTTTGATTTACGAAGTAACAATGTGACGTGCAAAAAGACGACGTTACAGCTCAGAAGTGCGAAGCGACTTAATGAGACAAAAAAAACTAAGCTTTCAAGCTAAAGTGGAAATGTGCGGGACATATTTCACGTAGTAACGACAGCAGATAGACCACTCATACTACTCGATAGAAAGAACCATTAGGGTAAAGAAATGTGAGAAGACCATGCAGCCGGTTGGCTGGTTACTTATATTATCCAATCCAAATTGTTGAGAAAGGCTGGATCAGCTAGAGGATAGTGGGAAAAGATGCAGGAGATCTACACCCAAAGAGAGATCTATATATCAGAAGCTGGAAGAAAATACTAACATAGTTTATAAATCATTTGAATATGTAGGAACTAATACGCTTAAGGGAGATATTAGGCAATATAAGGCATTATTACTATTGTTACATAATATGATACGATGAACAAGTTCACGAAGTTCACATAGTGTGCACGCTGGTTTTCTCCATTTCTCTTTACCGCACTGAAAAATGGACCATGAAAACCACTTACCGCAAGTGAATCGATGCGTTCTGGATGTGATGCCGCTAGATATGATGCCGCTAGAGACGGCTCCTGAGGATCTCATGGACAGCCAAAACAATCAACGTCTCCATTCTGAAAGAACTTAAGTTGGAACGCACTAAGCGTCAGTCTTTTATTTGCATCCAGCGAATACTTTACATCGAGCACTTTAGTAGAGGTTACTAAAGAAGAGGGAGGAGCCCAAAACACTGGTCTGATCAGGTGTCTGAACAGCTAGAAACCCCAGTCAACGTCGCGATCCATCAAGCCGGAGACCGTGGTAGATGGAAAACACAAATTGAAATTTCCTTGCACAGATTCACGATACCCAACGATGGGGCACGGATAAGGAATGTTAATATAATAATGACGATGATGATGATGAGTCAAAAAGTGATTTAGAAATTAAATGCATTATTATTATTGAGTTTAGATTTTCATCAACTCAACTTAAAGTTCAAGTGCGCATCATTAAATCCAGGTGGATGTTCTTGAGAACTGGAAGTTACTAATTGGACATCAACAGAGAGTTCTGATGATAAAGAGTAAAACTAAAAGTAAGGTAAAACTTACGGATGATTCTGCAGGTGTTAAGGATAACTGCTTTTTGTAGAAGTGCAAAGGTATGCTTCGGCAAATCAAGAAGGGCGAGTGATAGAAATAGTTGCTTAGGGATAACACCGCTTGAGGAAAGGACTATCGGAATGATGGAGACAGACCTTTCAAGTCTCCACATCCTGGTTATTTCATTTTTGAGATCTATAATATACTATTGATTAATGCGGTGATGAGGCAGAGAATGATTTGGAAAATAAAAGACTATAATATTATTATAACGATGATAAGACAAAGAGAGATTTGGAAAATAAGACAAAATTATCCAAGAAGAACAATAGAAAATATGAGTTGTGGACACAATTTCGAAATTCTGATAATGCTGACTATACTTGATATGATTATTTGTACTACATGTACACGTTGTACCTACTAATGGTTTTATACGATAGATAATATTGCACTACTAGCGAAAACAGTATTTCAATACAAAATAATATTGACTAGCATCTTAGCTCGAAAGAGGTAGAGTAGGAGGAGAAAAGTATATATTAAACTAAACAATTGATTTTGCCTACTCATTTGAATAGCTACTCGACCTGCTAATGTTAAGCAGGTGAATACTTTGTCCAAGACGCACTAGAACATATGATCCCTAATAGAGAAAACTAAAGTTATCAAGTGAACTGGACTTAAAAATTACGAATTTAACGTCATGTTTTGAGTTCCAGGATAAGTGACAAAGTGAAAAGTCAGTGATCGGCGCAGTCGGAGCTGTAGCCGTTACAGTTGCTACAGAGTGAAAACACGATGCAGTGATAGTCACAGTCGCCGCAGTTACAGCCGGCACTGTAGCTGATGCAGCCGCACCAGCAGAAATTGACAGAAAGCATGACTAAGCCGTAGCAGCAGTCGTTGCAATGGCTACAGAGGGAAGACACGATGCAGTGGTAGCCACAGCCACCGCTGTAGCTGTTGCAGCCGCACCAGCAGAAATTGAAAGAGTGACGAAGCAGTCGATGCAGTGAGCAGTGAGTCACCGAGCTGTGTCACGCACGGTACAGCAGAAGTCACAGTCGTCAAAACAGTTGTGACTGGCATACGAACTTGCCGCTCAGGTATGATTAACTGACGACTTGACTGGCATACGAACTTGCCACCCAATCTATGATTGACTGACGACATGACTGGCATACGAACTTGCCATCCAATCTATGATTGATTGACGACATGACTGGCATACGAACTTGCCACCCAAATTTGATTATTAAGTGAGAACATGACTGGCATACGAACTTGCCGCCTAATTGATAATTAAGTGAGGGCATGACTGGCATACGACCTTGCCGCCCAATTGACGATTAAGTGAGGGCATGATTGGCATACGACCTTGCCGCCCAATTGACGATTAAGTGAGGGCATGACTGGCATATGACCTTGCTGCCCAATTTGACCATAAGTGAGGGCATGACTGGCATACGACCTTGCCGCCCAATTGACGATTAAGTGAGGGCATGACTGGCATATGACCTTGCCGCCCAATTTGACGATAAGTGAGGGCATGACTGGCATACGACCTTGCCGCCCAATTGATGATCGAGGGAGGGCAAGACTGGCATACGACCTTGCCGCCCATTCCACGATTAAGTGAAGGCATGACCGGCATACGACCTTGCCGCCAAGCTTGAGATAGTCGCAGTTCTAATCTTGATTAATGACGCTAATTTTGATAGATATAAGAAAACTGCATGTTAGCCTAAAATAAACTTTAACACTAACTAAAGATTTCATAAAGTGATATTATAAATAAATAAGAAAACTTAGCATAATTGCTGGATTAGAAATATATCAGAAAATGTATGTTTAAAAATTAGTATTATGAATGATGTCCTTAATGTGGATATATTAATTAGTTAATATGTATTGGTGCAAAATAGATTTATTGTGAATTGTGAACAAATTAATTTGTATTTGTGCAAATATTTGTATTGTTATGTATTTATGGCAGGTACTCTCGATTGAATCGAACGAAGAGACTCGTTCTAAGTAGGATGGCCGACTGTAAAGAATATTATTGCATGTATACATGACGTTGTCATAAATGTCAACTGTCACCTGCGTGACAGTAATAACTGAATGACAACCTAAAAATAAGAAGAAGGAGCATTGGGTGGTTAACCTATGAGATATTGTAAAAGAATATTAATTAGAGAAATGTATTTATTATTACGAATAGAGCCTTTGTATTTAAATGAACACTGAAGTTTGATTTACGAAGTAACAATGTGACGTGCAAAAAGACGACGTTACAGTAGGTACGAGGTATACATAAATTCAAAGTAAAGGGGTTATATACGGTCATTCCACCTATTCAAGACGTATAGAGCAAACGTTACATACTGTTCAAAGTTTCTATATTTTCTAATCATTCTAACTATGGCCTCGGAAGCAGTTAAAGTGACAGAATTAATAAAGGAAAACAAATTCACGTACTCTTTTGAAGTGACTCCAGATTTAAAGGAGAACCTAGCTAACCTGGACGCAGATCCAACCTTCTTTTCTGTGACGTGGCACGCAAAATCTCACAAATGCAAGGATTTAGAAATAGCGCCCTTGAAACTGGCGGAGTTTTTGAGGAGCCAGCAGAAGCAAGTTGTGATGCACATCTCCTGCGATATGCTGACGAAGATATATTTGGAAAGAGTCTTGGCCTTTTTACAAGAGAAGGGGATTTGCAATTTGTTCCTTATTTTAGGCGGTAAGTATATCTATTAATGAACAGTCTTTTAACGCAGCGAGTAGGTAGGCACCTATTTAGCATCGTATTTGTCTTTGTCGTATCAATGCATTATCGTTGCTTATGATAGAATATCATTAGGTTTATAATTTAATTTCTTTGTTATAGAAAATTTGGAGACCAGCTTATCCGAATTCAAATGTGTCTTGGATCTAATAAAGTACATTCGAGAGATTTCTGGTCAATACTTCTGCATTGGAATCGCTGGTTTTAGTGAATGCGACGACCAAAAAATACTACAGATGAAGGAAAAGATAGATGCTGGAGCGAACTTCATAGTTACACAGGCATTCTTTGAACCTGCAATTTACAAATCTTTCGTAACAAGAAATGCCAAAGCGGGAATTAATGTTCCTATCCTACCAGGAGTCTTTCCCTTTGAAAACTACAAACAACTGATTAATTTTACGAATATGTGTAAAGTAAAAGTTTCCAATGATATTTTGGACTACGTGAAAAAAAATGAAGGCCATGAAAGTGAAGGTGCTGAGATAACAAAAAACTTAGTTCAAACTATTCGCTCTGAATTCCCTGCTACCCATTTCCATTTCTTTACTTTGAACAAGATAAATAATATTTGTAGGATAATAAATGAAATAAGATAAGCACTGTAAGTAACCTACCTACTTATTTACTACTTACATTCATCGAGTTAGAATCCTAACTCGATGCTTACATTACGTACATTACATTTTTAGTACTTAGGCATAGGTAATTAGGTAGGTAGATATATGTAGGCACCTACCCTAAACTACTACCTAACTTCAAAAACTCACCACCCTTTTTGTATCAAACTCTGAAATTTATTTGTAAAGCCTGAAATTCCTACAAAAATAGGGTTTATGAATGAATATCCTCGTAATTAGTTAGTAGATACACTTCAAGTAGTATGGAAAAAAGGTCAAAGGAGGTCATTCGCCTCTTTTACCTTATATCTGTCACTGTCACGTTCATCCACATGTCAATGTCAGTAGCAACAGCAGTCAACGTCAGTCAGACAGTCAATGAAATCGGTCAAAATCAGCGCAGCAGCAAAAGTGGAATAGTAGTTTTCAGGTTATTATTTTTACGGGAATAATTGATTTTCATGAAAAAACAATAGCTTCTACTGAAAACACCGAATTCTCACGCCGCGAATTTACCTCACGACAAGGTAAGATTTTAGTTTTACGTTTATAAGTATTTATCATTCACAATTTCGCAAAGGCAGTTCGACAAAGTCCCGGGGCATAAACTTGAGATAGGAACAAAGAGTTGGTACTTATTACCATTATTATATCAATGGTCAATTAACATTAAACAGATATTTTCCGTTTTAGGTGTAGGCGTTGATACGTAAAGATGTCTTTTCCTGATAAAGAACAGAGGAAAGTCTGTTGGGACTCCAGGGACCGTTACTGGGCATGCCTTGATGATCAAAATATAAAAGACAGTTCACTGAAGCCCAAGGCTTGTGCTGAACTTAGAAGGGTATTTGAGAAATCATGTCCCACACAATGGGTCACACATTTCGATAGAAAGCGAGACTTTGAAGTATTCAAAGAGAGAATGCAGAAAGAAGGCTTTGAGCCTATAAAAGATGAAACAAAAACACAGTGACTTACTTAGATTGTTAATAATTTAAATTTCATTGTATGTATATATAGTTTTCATGTAGTAAATTATTTCAATTACAAATTGGCCTTTAATTTTAAACAACCTTATGTAACGGCATTAAGTCACTCTATAATGATAAGCAGGTTATTTGGATCATTTAAATGTGGTACTTAAAATATATCCTATCCTTTTTTCCATCAGAAATCTAGAAACATACCTACATACTACAAGTTTAGCTTAGTTTGGGACTAGACGGTGTTGTGTGAAATGTCCAAGAATATTTATTGTATTTGTAAAACGTGATATAAACATTAATTTAGTAGTTTTTTTTATTGCAGGAGAGTAAAATGGAGGAATTAGTGAGAATACTAACCAGTATCAAAATTGAAACCAAATATTTAAGTTCAAAACAAATACAGGTAGGTAAAATAAATATTTTCTACTAACTAGTTACCTACTAACTGCGAATGTACATACCATACCTACTTTATGCTAAACTCAAGGTTTTTGTTACATTAGTGCCCCACATTTGATGAAATTAGGTGCCTTCTTACTGTGATAGGTTTTATTTTGTATTCAATAAAGTAACTTATTTTTCAGGAGGTGTTAATCAAAGCAAAGTGCCAAAAGAGAAGTACTGAACAAAATGTGGATTACTGGGATAACATAGCTGAAATACTGATAGATCATTTGGAAACCGGTTTAAACAAAATGGATGATCAATTGCTATGTGCTACTTGTTTCTTCTCCATAGTTTCATTGACAAACAGACAAGAAATGTATCTAATAAAACTGAATGGAATGATTGACAAAGAGTTGTCTTTGAGATTACAAGGGATTAAGGAAGGCTTGAATACATTACAAGTGGTTTCCATGATATATGGAATGTTCCAATCCTCATTTCTAATAAGCAAAGATATTGATAAGACTGGGATATCAGAATTACTCAGTTCTTCAATGAACCTTCTTGTTCTTATGGGAAATGAATACTCACAATATACTTATACAGTTCTCAAAACAATGACTTCTTTAAAGAAAATTGTTGGAACTGAATTTCAAGAAACTGTATTTAATAAAGATAATCAGATTATTCTATTGAACCTGGTCAATCATAACTGGGAAAACCCTATTACAGGCGTAAGGGATTTGAATAGAATAATATTTCAAACACTTGTAGTAAATTTTGATGATCAGATGTTACAGTCAACTGTAGAAGAAATTAATTCATTTTACTGGAATAAGGCCAAATATCTGATGCTTGCTGTAATCATTGACAATAACTGCCAGAATGTCGCTGAACTGTTGCACGAAAACAAATGGGACAAAGGACTTATTGATAACCTGCATAAACCAGGACTTGTGTCTGCGGTCACTGATATGTACTTTTCAGTTTTGGGAAAGATTCAGTCTGCAGATCACTGGTGCCAAATATTTCTTGATAATACTGTGAAAATTCTAAATGGATCATCTAGCAGAGCTATTGAAAATTTCAATAACTACTGGCTCTTGACTACTTTGAAGAAATTTCCAAATCTCCTGGATATTCTTATTGGTGAAATGGAAAAATTTGATGACACAGAGCAAAGATTACATAGCATTCTATTTCTTGTGAAGCAAGGTAATAAGATTGGTATTTCTTCAAGCATTTTTGAAGAAGGCTCTTCAAAAACTGTGAAGATGTTACAGCGTGCAGTAGAACACTACAATACGCAAATAAGAATGCTAGCATTTGATATTTTATGTATTCTACAGCATAAAACAATGCCAAGCCTAATCAAGTATGCTTTTATCCTAAGATATTTGCATACTAATATAAACTCTGATTGTACTGTATTAAGAATAAGTATGTTGAAAAGCTTTAGTAACTTCATGGGTGATCTGCATATTATCTTTCGAAATATGCGAGAAAATCAGAATGAAGGGGCAGATGACTTAGTAAACTTCTGCAGTGATATACAAGAACTAATCATTGGTTCCTTGAACTCTGATGGAAACTATCAGCGAAAGATTACTAGCATAAAAATGGCTAATACTTTCATAGCGTGTGTGAGCGAGATCCCTAAAAAAAGACGGCAACAAACTAGAGATTCAAATTTAATATTGATTGACTTTCTTAAACACAGGAAACGCTGGATGATGCATGAACATTCATTTGTGATGAAACTTTTAAGCTTACTGAAGGATCCTTCTAATGACATAAGAGATAATGTAAATAACCTTTTGCTTTTGCATTATCACGCAGAATTGGGAAAGGCAAAACTTGAGAATGAGTACTTCTCAATCATAGTAGATGAGGCACTTCTCTGCATGAAGAGTAAATTCTTCTATGATGTTAGTTGTGGGCAGAGCATGATTCACTTGATAGTAAACTTGTTACTAAAGGAGAAACGTTCTGATTCTATTTTCAACTGTGTTGAAGATATTTTCCTATTTGGGTTTAATGAACTACAGACAGAGTACAAACTAAAAAGAGATATTCCAAAAACCATTGAAGAAGGTAAACAACTACATTCCTTTATTAGTATTTTACAAGTTCTATTGGAGGGGTGTTTATCTCACTCGAAAAAAAAACTAATTGCTAATGAAGTCATGATGGAATTGTTGCAAATGCTGAAAGATATTGCGAATCAATTTTCGTGGGCTCAAAGTCATTCCACTCTTACTGATTTCTCCGAAATGAGTGATATGGTAGAGAATATAATTGAAAAGTCTGGACATAAATCTGGCGAAGAAAAGGATGAGACTAAAGTTTCAGGACTACATCAAATGGTTTTAAATTGCCTGTGGCATAATGTAAAGGTATCTTGGCGCTACTTGTAAATTGAAGTTTATTAGTCAAATTATGAACCCCCTAATTTAATCGCTTCTTTACAGAGTTCATGTCAACTTGCATCAGTATTGGTTCAATACAATACAGAGGACGTTGAAAAATGCAGCATATGCCTGATGATAATTACGCATGTTCTGGAGACTTCGCGTCACAAAGGTGCTATCGAAGCTGCTGGAGTGGCGCTAGGTAATATTTAACTTTTTATATAAATTAGGGCAACCACCATAACTAAGTACCTACCTATCTGTTTAGTAGAGGTCTCGTTTTTGATGGAGGTGATGATGGGACTCCTTGAAGTGACATGCACTCTTGCCTCTATTAAGAACTTCCTGTTCCCAGGCAAGGCCATTCAACACTTGACCAGTCTGCCAGAGGAGTCGATCACATCTAGCTTACCTCAGACCTTGCTCAAGTCAAAGCTCCACATGCTGATATCAGAAGCTAGTAAGATGGCATCCATCACGCGAAGAGGGGCCGGTCTATCGATTATGGTCCACAGAATTGTGTCAAGTGATATGAGTAAAGGGAAGGTATGTAAAACTAACATTTTTTAGCAGAAAAGGAGAAATTAATAATTATACGTAAGTGAAAGAAATACGAAAACATCGTGAGTATTGCAAAATAATGAGTATGAGTTGTGTACCTACCTACCTATAAGTAACTATATATTTTCGGTTATACCTACCTATTGAGTACCCACTGACATGCTCAAGAATTTTGAGTTGCCAGCTAAGTGATCTGACATTGGTATTTTTGAGAACCTCCTCCTTTTTTAAAGTCGGTTAAAAATAGAGCAAAACAGGCTTTTTTATCAAGGAGTTTCAAAGTACTAGATATTTTAGGAATATTTTATCTATCGGGCACTTCACTACATACCTACTATTCAGTCAAGTGCGATCCTTTTCAGAGTAGTGTAACCACGAGTAAAAGAAATTACTCGTAGTCACACTGGTGTAGCAAACCGGTGTGACCACGAGTCCGTCGTCGTATTTTTTGGTATTTATATAGCACATGTATGATAAGACTAAACATTCATTTTCAGCCCCTGTTTCACTACTTCATGAAAACAATACTGGACACATGCAAAAATACAGAAGACATTCCAAATGCACAGGATGTGACAACTATGGAAAACCAAATGGACTTGCCCAAGGCTATACTGATTCATTTTCTTACTAAAATAGTCACAGACAGCAGTCTAGCTTCTGACATGATGTTTTATTCGGCAGAACTAGCTGAGCTCGCGTTTAGTAATCTAATTAGTCCTCATTGGCAAATAAGGTAATGATTTTTAGTTCTAAAACCTATTAGAATGAATCTTTAGATGGCGCTGGCGTCGTCGCAAGGGTATAATGTTTCTAAATGAGATTGTTTCAACATGTTACTTTACTTAAAAGTTATGCTGTTTTCAGAAATGCCGCTCTACAACTTTACGGAGCTCTTGTCCAGAAGCTTCTAGGCCAAAAGAAAGCATCAGGAACAGATGATGAGACAATAGCTACAGTAGCCTGTGATGAACTTAGAACACATTCGCCAAAGCTATGGAACTACATTACTAAACAGTTAAAGAACGAAGATCAATGCAACAAAATTGAGACACACTCAAATCTGATACCTTTACTCAATATGCTAGCAAATAGTGCAAAAAGATACAACTTTAGATCAGATTTACAAAAGCAGAAGGCTTCAGATGAAGAGTTCTTGAAAAGTTTGGTTGCAATACTGGATAGTCCCATACACACAGTTAGAAGGCTAACAGCTAAATGCATTTTCAACATTTTCCCATTTGAATTGATTTACAATGTTTATCTATCCATGAATTTTCGATCAGAAAATCTGTTGCATGGAGCACTGTTGCTGTTCAAGCTATGCTATCAATACTATCACTCTCACGGTTTATTTGTTATGGAGATAAAACATATAGAAGAGAGATTTAGAGTTGTTTTGAAATCCAGAGAACACTCCTTTTGGTCTAGGGAGGTTTTTGACAGCACATGCTCAAATAATCTCACTATTATAGAATTTGAAAATATTATCTCTGAAGCTGAATGTAAATCAAATGCTTTGGGAATGGCAATCTGGTTAAAAACTAACATTAAAAATTATATTTACAATAGTAGCTGGCAAAACATACCCAAGTATCTAAAAACTCTTCTGGACCAGAGTGATTTTGAATGTTACTGTAAATTTTTATATGAAAAACTTGAAAATGACAATGAAATACCTACAGAAGTGCTAAAAGAAGTTGCATGTATCTTGATCTCATTTGAAAATAAGTACAACAGTAGTATAACTTGGAAGATACTGTATCATATTTCTTTGAAGGTAGAACTAGTCAATGTGGATGTATCAGAGCTGATAAAAAAAATGAAAGAGGGGGAAGTTACATATAAACTGAGATACATTATTCCATTTACTGCTAGAGTGTTAAGGAATAGAAATGTAGAAGAACAGATAGTCCTACAGAATATAATTTTTAAATTAAGTGATTTTGAAAATGCTGATTTTGATATGAGATACATCGCAGTTTTGGCCAACAATGAAATGGCTCATAATTTTGGCAAACTCTCTGATGAAGTTAAAATGGTTTCAATAACAACTGCAGTCTTGCTTCTGCAAGATGAAGATGAAGATGTTAGAAATGTATGTGTGAATTATTACAAAAACATTAAAAACATGAAAAATGCAGTGCATCCCAACATTTGCTTGAATGGAATATTAGACATACAATTCCTTCAAGAAACATTTAGCAAATCTGAAATGATCAGAGTTTTGTGTCAAAATGTTTTAAAATGTGTCTCATCAAACCTACACAAAATTGATGAGGATAACCCCTTTGCAAATGATTCCAAAAACATCTACTTAGAAGTTAATGTTTTGAAAAGCTTGATTGAAAACATAATTGAATAAAAACTATTTTGATTAATTTTTAATTTTTATAATCATACTTAAAATTAGAATTGTAAATAAAATAAATTAAACTACTATACCAAGTTGTAGATCATTCCTCATAGTAGTACTTGGGTTGGGTCTCGTCTAGTTTGAGCGATACTATGTGGCGGCCCGGCACCATGACTAGACCCAGAACTCTGGTTTCTTCAGTCTCACCTTCACTGTTCTTGGCATATTCTGAACAGGCACCTGTAAATACAAAACAATTTTATTTTAAGCATTTGAAATAGTGCATAAAAAAAGTAAACTTAATTTATGGTTAAAAGCTGTTTCATTTCTAGTAAGATTGCTATTATTGGTGCTACCACAACTTTAGGTTGTAGGTATTCTGCACACATACAGGTCTAATTATTTGAATGTTATGAAGGTGTGGCTAAGTTTATTTTAGTAAAATGATATAGTAAAGAGTGATTTAGACGATACTTACCTAATATAACATTGGCATCTCTGTCTGTGCAAAGGAATACTCCAATTAGAATTCTACCATCAGTCATCTCTATTCGGAAATTCATGTTTAGCCATTTCCGTAGTTTTGACTTGCCACTTTCCACCAGCAAATCCTGGAAAATTTTAATGACCTTTTTATTATCAATATTCCAGGCCATAAAATTATAAGATAATGTTTTGTCTCACGGGGACGTTTCGGCATATAAACTGATAATTGGATTACCAAACCTCATATAAAACTGGGTGTAGAATTTATACCATGTAATTAGATTTACTTATCCTACTATTTTCTGAGTTATACTCAGTGGAATGTACTGTGAATGACTTTTAATAAAATACACAGCTTTTCTTTAAGGGTGGCTGGTTTCTTGGATTGATATGTTAGAGGATGATGGTTAAGCCCAGACCGATCTAACTAAGGGTAGGTATAACCTGGTATTTATCTATTTGCTAGAAAGGTTATTGTAGAGACGTAGAGTAGGTAGGTACCTACTCTGTACTTATACCTACATACCTTGCTCAAATCTTGTGAAAGTTCAGAAACACCATTGTTACTCATTTTCATGATAGGAATATCTCCTCTTCGATGAAATTTAACACGTTATTTATTTTCTTTCATGTAACTCGAATAATTCATGTAAATAAATTTTATTTCGTTCGTTTTCAAAGACAAGAACAAAACAAAACAAAAAAACAAACAAGCAAAGCAAGCAGTGTTGCCGCACGTTCATTTAGAAAATCTGGAAACGTTTCCTAAAAAAAACCAGGAGATTCAGGAGATTTAAGTTTTTTACCCTCAAAGTTGATATGTAAGTTTTATACACTTATTTTGGGTAAGTAACAGCTATATTTTAATACGACTACAAACATGCAAGCAAGCAAGCATACAACAAAATAGACTAGGCAATAAGACAAGCATCCAAAACCAAATTAAAAAAAACCAAGCAAACAAAACAAATTTGACATTGATTTCTTTGCAAATAGTAAGTCTTCTTCTTTCTTTCTTAAAATAAACCAAGAAGTTGGAGTTTGAAAAGGATTTTTTATTTGTAAATAATGAAAGGTAAGACCGCACTAGGCGGATTTACGCAAACTGCACTGCGAGCGACGCGACATTTTCAAATGTAGTTCGGTATAATACCGCGTTCACACTATACCATTGCCGCTGCCGGCATTCATGCCGCGGACTTATTGCCACAGCAACATCGCCTTTATTCTCACCTAGGAGCTAGGGCATGAATGTGGCGATTTTGCTGTGGCAATAATTCCGGAATTAATCGCGATAATAACTCCGGCAGCGGCATGGGCATGTGTGAACGCAGTATAAAAATAAAGGCAATGTTGCTGTGGCAATAATTCATGCCGGCAGCGGCATGGGCATAGTAGGTTAGGTATGCACTGCACGCGCTATAACGCACTAGAACTGCAGCAGCGCGACATTTTAGTTTTATTTTATTTCAGTGCAAGTACCGTTCTTGTCGATCGCTTATTTTGACATTTAGAATCGTCAGAATTCGTTAAAAATGGTTTTATCGCGTTTCGTTACTTTGAAAGAATATTTGGAACTTAAGTGTCGCGTCGCTCCGCTGAAGTGCAGTTCCGCCTAGTGCGGTTTTACCTGAAACGAAATGGACCAATACAGTGAATCACAGAGCAATGGAGATGATATTTTCATGAAAATATTCAAGTATTACAAAAGTAATAAATATAAACCTGCTCTGAGCAAAGTTATAACCACCGAAACCACTACCGTTAAGGTTCCAGGATTTTTGTTCTAACTTTATCAATTGTGTTATCGTATCTTACATCTTACGTATCGTTTTCTGACTTTGCATTTTATTTGTAGATATCATCAGCCTCTGCGTCATTATTAGATGATCCAAGAACGGCAGCATTAGGACTGCGAAAGGCAACAGAATGGGAGCTGTTCTCCTTTCCCGACCACCCTGGTCTCAACCTAATCAGGAATCCATTTACCTCCCTAGGCCAAAGGTTTTGGATACGGAAATGCCTAGAAGAATACCCCAGAAAACCTGGAAAGTCAAATATTGATATTGACGGGGAATGCAAAGACTGGTGGAAGACATGTTATGAAAATGGAATATGTAATTGGCAGTTACAGAGAAAAATGCGGTGGATTACCCTGGGATATCATCATAATTGGGACACAAAAGTAAATTGTTAATATTACTTTTCATGTTTGTTTCATAATGCTTTTAATCTACAACATTAATCAAAACATCCCTCGCTTAGAACAAGGAAAGGAAATAGCCATCACAGAGCGTAGGTACCTACATATTACACAGGAGTTATTCAATTGTCATTGCTGGTTACAGTATGGTCGGCAGATCTTGGCAAAGCTTAGTCAATTGTGATGGCGGAACACAATTTTGTCTAAAGCTCCCAAATTTCACATTATATTGATTATCTGGGCCATTGTATTGTATTGTATACATTTATTTGTCACTAAAACACACACATCAAAGATAACAACATAAACAGGAAGCTGTTGTATCAGCTATTCAGCGCGGCAATGCAGCCAGTGTCTCAGGCTTGTTTCCGATTGGTACTGATTTGGATCAGTTGAGCTATCTATAAATCGTTTGAAACGGTTTGCAGATAGCTCAACTGTTTCATGTGTATTTTGTGAATACATACGAGTATTAGTTGTAATTTTCTTTGTGAATAAATATTTCACATTTGCCAAGATCCGCTGACAAACTGGACAAACACAACAACTCAGTTACTTCCCATTCTAATACATTTTTACACATTTCAGAAATACACTGAAGAAAACAAGAATGATTTCCCGGCTGACCTAGCAGAGTTATCCGATGTAATGGCCCAATACCTAGGATATAAGAATTTCAAGGCAGAAGCAGCGATCGTGAACTACTATCACATGAATTCAACTCTCTCAGCGCACACTGACCATTCTGAAGTTAATTTAGAGGCACCTCTGTTTTCCTTCAGGTAAATTACACCTTATTTTTATAGCCTGGCTTAAATATACTCAGTTTATAAAGCTAGATACTTTGATAACAAAGTGACCAATTTACCAACCTATTTGGCTGAACCAATTTAGATGAAACTTGAAATAGATGAGTTGTCACCTGGAATAACAAAATGCTACTTTTTATCTGGGTACAAAACAAGAGAAGTTAATACTGTAATTCATACTACTGCCTATGGTATATGTATTTCCATCATCATGATGCATCGGATTGCTTTATAGTAAATTTTTAACCTGGCCTTTATTTATTCCAGCTTCGGCCAGTCAGCAATATTTCTGTTAGGAGGCAGAAGTAAAAACGTTGAACCATTACCGATTCTTCTTAACAGTGGAGATGTCGTGGTGATGTCCAAAGATGCAAGACTATGCTACCATGCTGTACCTAAGATCCTAATAGCAAATACTTCCCCATGGAACGGTGAACTTACCCCCATAGACTGTATAAAACCAGAGTTTAAATATATATCAAAGCAAAATACAACAGAGCTTATGAATAAAAATATTGATGACATGGAATGGAAAAAGATTCAAAATTACATTGCACAGTCGAGAATCAACATGAACGTGAGACAAGTATTAAAGGAAAAGCAAAATAGTTTGACTGATTCATGTTGTGAATAAATATTTCTATTTTTGTAGACATTATTGCATTTGAATTAATATTTGCTGGTAAATGTAGACATTTGGTAAGGACTCTCTTGCCGCCGTGGCTGGGTTGTTACCACTAGAAGTAAAGAAAACATTGAGGATAAATAAACAAGTAAGAAACAATTGAGCATGCGCTGCAAAAATAATTTAACATGCCTCTAAATCATGTTGAAGTATCATGGAATATTGAACCAAGTGAAATGTTACCAGGGAATTAATGAGCCTATTATGGTATTAAAATACAGGCTGTAATTTTCGTAAATACATTTATTAATACAGATCACAAGCACAGAACACAAACTCAAGAGCAAACAAAATTGTCCTTCTTACCATTGGTGTCAGACTTCACCAAACAGCTAGTGGAACTGCTCTGTTGGTCACAGAGACTCCAGAAGCATTTCACATAACTCTCTGAGTAACATTCATAGTCTTGCATCTGTAATTTGGATAACTGTCGTTTCGCTGGCTTAAAGCAGCCCTCGCAACACCGAAAACGCTGGAGATACATTGTGAATTTAGATTTTGAAGGTATGTTCGGAATACTTTAAATTTTGCTCATAATATGCGAATTTTTTTTTGATGGAGTAGCTATATAGCTATCTGAAAAATGTCTTGTTGACGTTTCCGTGACATCTATTAATAATCCGTAACCAAAGAGTTTAGGTACACCTCATTAGGTTGACAAGGTGTTATAGGCACAGGTAGAAGGTAGGTATCACACCCACCTCGAGCCCTATCGCTAGCCTATGTACCTACCTAGTTAAGTATTCCGTTTACAAAAGTATACATAGCTACATTTTACACCAGTGTGTACCTACGTATATTAGTAGTACCTACCTAACTACCTACTATCTACAGTTTTATCCAAACGCGTCGAGTTCCATTACGCGAGTCCTATACCTACACATCGTACATTCTATTGACTCGCTACTCCAGTAAGACTCAATATTCCGATGTTCTTTGTACCGGGTGTAGACGAGTATTCATTCGTTGGATCGGCAGTTAGCTGTACGATGGTGATATCGAATTCAGTCCTTTCAATCCGTGCGCGAGGACAAAGCGGCACGGATTCACTTCACCATTCCCTCGATGGAAAAGCCATTTTGAGCAATTCGAAAAATATTTTTTGGTTCCTACGAGTAGCTAGGTGGGTAGATAGGTACTTTTAGGTTATGTAGATGTAGGCACGTTGCAAGTACTTAGGTACATATATAGTAGGTAAATACGAACGCCTACAATCAGCAGATAAAACAAGACTTGGTACCTAGGTAAGTATTTAGGTACCTAGGTATTACCTAACCGTAAATAACTATAATCAACTTAAGTTCTGGGTAGGGTAATAGTGTACAAGTTGATTCCCAGCTATCTTTCTTGTTTAAGTGTTTAATTGTTATCAGAATGTTCCCTGTATTTAAAATGTTGGAAATCAGTAAGAATAATGTGGTTTAGGTAAGTGTACTTATTTGCTTATTTTACCTTGGTACCAACACTGGCTTTGTGCTTACCTATTATGTCTAGGTACTTAAGAATGCGTGTAGCCAAATATTGACAACGTTTCGCGCCGTTGTAGTCTACGATGTGATTGCTTTAGACCTTTAGCATAATTGTGGGTTATCGGTTTTCTTAACAGCTTTGTAGGCATGTGTCAGTGTGCTAGATATAAATAAGATTTAACTAGTCAAAACGCCTAAAATAATAATAATAGCGTAGGTATTAATTTAACCTGATCATTCCATTTTGATTCCAATAGCTACTTTTAAATACTGTTCATTTTAGCCTTCGGTAGTACATAACATACCTATCTTAAACATGTCTTGCTAATTCAGTTACTCACTCAGGATAAAGTAGAACATCTAAATGTAGTTATTTACCTACACTTTTCTGGGTAGAGCAAAAAGCTCATCTCGAGACAGCGCAGCACCGAACACCTACAGCGCAGCCATCTTATATATCGACATGTCTCTGATTGACATTAAATGACCGTTATAAATCCCCTGGCAGATTACGAAATTTATTGGCTTTAAAATTAAAAGAGACCGATTTCAATGGCGACGTCTGACTGACAGACTTCTCGTTTGGGTGAGCGGATAGGTTGAAAAAACTAGCCCTCGCTAAAATCCCTCGTTGAAAAACGTATCGTTTTGTTGGAGTAGGTTTTTGCACGTTTCTACGAGTAGCTTTGCCTTCGTCGCGTTTCTCGTGACTTTTCGTGTGTTTTATGGCTTGATTTGATCATCAATTTGAACTTGAAGTTAAGATCTTATCTCTCCTCTACTTAACTTGCATGAGCTGTGCCGGCTGCGATGTAGTCAATCCTTAATAAGGATTACAACGTTGCGGAATGGATTGAATCCTATTCATTAAGTTCCTAATGGTAACACATTGGTCATTGGTGATGTAACAGCGCGTTCGAAAGATGCATTAGTAAGTAATAGGAAAGATAAGTACGACATGATATGGGTGCTTATGTAAATTAAATGATTAAAACGACGCAGGTACTTTGTTCGTCCAAGCGTAGGTGTAGTGTAGGTAGGTACCTAGTACCTCCTAGCGCCCCGTTATGCCCCTATCTCCCCTACTTACTTTCAACTGAAATAGTAGGTACCTATCTTATTTCTTCCACTGCACAATCTATTGTTCGTGGTGCTAAGGCCTAGGTAAGCTAAAATGATTAGGTATATTTGTAATTCCATTATGAGGAATTTATGACGAATTCTAATAAAGCTCTACCACGGTATGGAATTAATAACGACTCTGAAGATTAAAGTAGGTAGGTACCAATTAATACCAATGTGTACGGGAATTAATATTAGCCAAATTAATCTTCAGCGAGTCGGCTAAGTAGGTTGGTAATTTACATGTAAAGTGACGTGTTAATTACGAAATTTCTAGACAGCGCGCACAGTAAGCAAATGGCAAACAATGGTGCAATAACGGGGGGCAGGTTGTTTGCGGGCCCACCGCAAAGTACAAAGCGTGTTTGTCAACAGCCTTATTGGTCTCACAGTGGAATAACATATCCTTTAGCCTATAGGCTGTAAGTTCGTAGGCAGCTAGCAACAATGTTAAAACCATAGCACTGTGTTTTGTGGTACACACACACGCTCCAGCATGCAGGCTTGTGTGCACAAAAAGTATTTTCAGTTCTGAAGAAAATTAAAAAGAGAGAGACCTAAACGAGACTGAATATGATCTACCTACTCGTATCTATCCTACTCCCTAAAGCGTCGACATTGGTAGATATCTACCATAAGATCTAGCCAAATGGATTTTCCCAATCGTCAGAATCACGACGGGTGTTTAGTTTAGTGCCTGAATACCTGACTACCTAGGCCATAGGCAGGCAGCACCTAAACAATGAACGGTCCATGAATGGAATGCCTTAATTGAATAACACTTGACTACCAATGCTATTATTGTGAGTTGAAAATATAATCATAGGTAGGTATACATGTACTTAGGTAGAGATTTTTCTACCTACCTAGTCAGTACCTATTTGAAGTGGTATTTTTTACATTGCGTGCTTTCGCATTGTTACGATCTAAAGCCTTGGTTTTTCGATGGTAACTCACAACGCAGCTGTATGCAGCATGCAGCGCCGGACACATAATTGTATGGAAAACGTCTAGCATGGTATTTTGTTACGTCGCAGTCTGCTTCAGCGGCGAGGAGCAAATGCGTTACTGTGCGTTGTGCTGCACACCGCAGCGTTGTGCGTTACGATCGCGAGACCAAGGCTTTACCCAATTTGTAGCTGAGACAACTACTTTATAAAAACCTACTTTATTCTAAAAAGCGTCACCTATTTCGCACAATAGTAAAACCTTCTAGGTACCTAGGTACTCAGTTTAATAATATGGACAAAGCAAGGTATAGTAGTCTAGGACTTCGAACCCTTGCTAGTCCTTTGTGTTCCATAAATACAAAATCCTTTTTCTTGTTCCCTGCAAAACAACCCACAATCCGTTTGCATTTCGTAGAAAAGCGATTATTCTGGTCGCAACGGTCGGGAACTGGCAACTAGGTCGTAATTCATTCGCACTTACACCGTTCATATTGCTGAAATGGAAAGAAAATATGCAGTTTCGTAACCTTATAGGGCATTACCTTTCTGGAAACTATTTCCTGGCTGTTAAAAACCAGTCTAAACGAAACTGATTTGTGTGATATTTTTAGTGTTGGTGCGGGTCTAACTACTAAACCCCCATTCGTTAACTTATTTGATTATTTTACCATAATTTATTTACATTTCGTCGCAATTCTGCCAATATTGTAGTGAGTCGGATTGTAGTGAAAAGGACGATGTAAAGCTTATGAAGATAATATAGGCACCTACATCTTCAATCGGGTTCTATAATAAAAGCTCGATGAGTCTAATCAGAGATTTCCCCTTGTAAATAAAGCTGGTCCGGGGCATTAGGCAGATGACCCGATCCAGAGCGAGCTCATTTTGAATTCCCAGCGGATTTTAGTTGATTGACGTCGTCTGTCCTAATTAGGACACTGTCCCATCAATCATGGCGATGGGGCTGTTTCAGCTGCGTTGCCTGAAAAAAGTCCTTTTCAAGCTCCAAATTCGAATTAGATGACTGGCATTCGTATACCTACTTAGGTAGATAGGACATACTTATTACCTATACATTTACTAGCAGCGAAAGACCCCAGAAAGGCTCTAAAAACTTCTGGAAGTTTTCTTCCGCTATTCGTCACCTTGGAAGTTTAGATGGAATGCCATATAAGTTTGCGTGTTTGTGTCAAAAGTGTCTTTGCTCATCTCGAGATACTAAATCCAACTAGTAAAAGTTTTTTACTTAGATATAAACAACATTCCATCTATTTACGAGAAAGAACTTCGGTGTAGTGGAATAATGGGACTATATCTCCGTTGAAGGAAAACATTGTGAGATAAAGCTATACCAGTTTAAAATGAAGCAGCGCAACAACAAAAATGGATTTCAAAGTCTATCAATTAGAGACCACTTCGAAAATAATGAGTCACAGTTCCTAAGTCAAGTCTAGCATTCTCCCGAAGTTTGTTTAATTAAAACGTGGAACATTTCTGAAACCTGGAGCTCACGTGAAGGGCCTCAATTTGCAGGCACTAGCCTTAGCAATTATACTTAGGTTTTATATCGCAGCGCAGCGCTACCACTTAGGCAGCTGAAATTTTAATTGGGACCAATTTTTGGAGTGATTGATGACTTTTTCGCCTATAGGTACTTGTTCATTGGTGATAGTAGGCATTTTCATGTATTGGGAAGGGTACGGAATAAAATTATTAAGTAGTTTAGGTACATACTTAGGGATTAGTTGACACCCGCAGCTTCGCTCACGTGGATTTCAGAGTCCACGACGTGGAACGTACAGTCGACAACGACGTAGAGCCGTAAGATCTACGACGTAGAACCGTAGAGTCTACGACGTAGGACGCAGTCTCTACGGCGACGTACAATCGTATAGTCTAGGCTAGAAAATAGAATGTTAGTGTTGGCATGAAACGGCCTATTTATTAAACTATTGTTTTTCTCAGATAGTTCTAAAAAAAGATATGTAGGTAATCGTGAAAATATGTTATTGTTACGGCCATGGCACGTTATTTTGGTGAACCAGAACCGTATTTAAAATACCTAATATCTTTCACTAACTGAGAAACAAACCCAATAAGACTGTTCGTGGTGTTCCGGATATATTTAGTACCTAACTTCTTTAGAAGTTACCTACCTTTGCGTGTTACTAAAGTAAAGTTACGATGTGTGGCGTAACTTCAGAAGTACAGCACCTACGTATCAAAACTATAAACTCTGTAGCACCTATCTGCAACATTGTTGATGTTACTTTTATAGCGATCAACGTACACCAACTTGAAAAAAGTATTGGGAGCTCTTCGAAAAAATGACTCAGCCGCGATATATACCTCTTGCGTTTCAGTCAAAAACCCTCTTTGTTTCAGTTGGGTAACCGCCACAAAGGCCGTCAGCTAAGCCTCTCATCTAAGTTCAATGTATCCAAGGTATCTCCTAACCCTAACCCTGTGGCTGTATGAATATGTAGCGAGCGAGCCGCGGTCGCTGAGTTCAATATGCATGAACTGCTTACATATTAATTCAATATAGGTACCTAGGTACAACTACCTAAGTTGGTATTCTCTTAACAACATTAGTAGCAATATTGGAAGGGGAATTTGAGCATGTAGAATGTACCTAGAGCTAAGAAAGATTCACTGAAAAATTTTAGTTCTAGCGTAACAGACCAAAGCAACTACTTCCCATATCGCAAGCTTTGTTTAGTTCCGGACTAAAGGGCGCTCTGGGAAATGTCCATGGTTTTTTTATTACTCGTTTATCGGTACCTACTATCAAGTTTTTCTGTTAAAATTATTAATAAGATTACCTACCTAATGCTATATATACTTGGCACTGGTGACAGAGCTTTCACTAAAAGCTCTATTATTTGATGACCTACAAATGAACGACTGGAGACACTACGCTTACCTAATAAGCACTAAGATATTCTAATTGCTAAGTGCTTTTCAGGATTAACCCTAAATTAATTTGCATTAAAATCTGAGCCTGTCAATTAAATAAATAGACAAGTTTTATAGAGTTTGTCCCACTATCCTAAGTGGCTGCTATGGTTAGAGGAGTTACTCTAGTTTCGGACTAAGTATCTCGTCCCACTAAACACTACCTTTCAACTTTATTATAATTTATATACCTAGGTACCTACCTACTACCCAAAATTTATTTCAATACAAAGTTAATCGTAGGTTTTTATAACTGAAAAAAGAAAAGCATAAACCAGGGCGGGTTTATGGAGGAGTAAATGGTGACATTCTATACGAAGTTTTCTTTATCTGCGTCATCGCTACAGGAACTGCTGTAAAAATACTTTGGTTTAAAGCCGGCCCAAGTATACTTAATAAAACATCGGTAAAGAGATGTTCATCCTTTTTGTCAAATAAAAAGTTGTCTGACAATCTGCTGCATGTCTAGAAAGTTTTTACGACAACTTGGATGAACTTCCATCGCTTCCAGCCGGTCGCATCGTTACTCCATTGGACTGGAATCAGTGGAGTCATATTTTTCCAAGAAGTTAACAATTGCAAGTTGTCAGCTGGCGTCACAAAGTTTAAATGAAATCTCGGGCTATGTCTGTGTGATTACAAACAACTCTGTAAGGTTGCTGAAAGAAGGAAGCTGTTAGCAGTAAAAACACTCATGAATCTGACCGCGTATTACCAACACATACCTATCCGCCTTACTCTGTTCCTAAGTATTAAAAGTTTTCAATTCTATATGATGACAAGCCTCGTCATAATTATCATACGAGGTATGTTCGGTTTGTATTGATAGGTAGACCGAATAAATTACAAATTAAAAGAAGTATAGGTACCTACCTATAATCATTTTTTTTTTAAATTTTCTTACTGTAATCTTTTGACCCTCTTAGTATTTCTTCTACTTGTATAGGTACCATTCTGTGGTAAGGTCGACGTTTGCGCCGTCAACCGTGTAATGGACTTTTCAAGTATTCCTAACGTGAAAACTTTCACTCCCGCCGACTTAAACGCCCGACAATGCTCTTAACGGTGTTTTTAACTACTTTTACTATTGCTGATTAAATTGATCCAGCGTCACCCCTTGTGCTGACAATCGTGGTTTCTAATGCGGGTTAAAACGGGACTAAAGGGTTAAAACGGGCGAGGGAGGTCGCACTCTTTGCACATGTTAGAAAATCGTCATCATTCTTATAACGTGATAGACAGTCTACAGTTAGCGTTGGCGCCCACCTGACGACAAGACGTCTGCGTCTAGTTGTTATTGAGACCTGAGGTTTCCATTCAGAATAACGTATTTCTTGACCGCAAAGAAAGACGACTGAATTATTATAGAATATATAGGTACAGTTTCTATAGGTATGCATATAATAATATATGCCATAATAATATATGCATATAGAAACTGTACCTACCTACCTACTACTACCTACGATCATCGTGATCTGTTTTTTTGTTGTCATGATTATCCCAATGACTCCCACGAGATCTCAGAAAAATTGAAAGAACCAAATGCAACGACGACATTTACAAATCGCATAAAATGCAGTAGATGTCCAGCGCCATTGGTTATAAATCTATCTCCCCTTGGACAGTAAAAGCAATCACGATGGCAAGCACGTTTTTGGCGATCTACAATCTCAAAATTACCCTCCAATCCTGGCACCTAGACAAGTGACCGTTGACTTCACACCAAACGATTTGCTTCGATCTTGCAAACTCATCCTTAGAGAATAAATTAGTCCCAGTGCATTTACTGACATGTTACACAACACTCCACCAAATTATACAAAACTTGTAGGAACAATGTTTTTATAGGTAGGATATTATGGTGCTTTCAGAACATTGCTACTTGCTAAGGACTAATTTCTTTATTGTAAAGCTGATTGGTATTTATAAGGTGGTAGGTAGGTAAAATTTCGCCTCTAGTCCTATAGGAAGTGGTATTTTAGACCCAATAATTTCTGAGATCTATACATACAGGCTGTGCGCAGGCAGTAATTCATTTCGCCGTAATGTCTAGGGGACAGTTCCAGCACGTCGCGTCTCGTCTTGTACGAATCGCACTGATTGCACAAAGCTTCTCCGATTCCCTCTCATTCGTTATCGTTGCAATTGTCTGCTTTATACACATTCCTTAATAACAGGGCTGTAAAATGCAATTCAAGGCGCTTTGTGTGTTGTAAAAGAGAGCTTTTTAATTCCATGGGTGTGATTAAATTAATACTACAGGGGCCTTATGCTCAGTTCGGAGATTTTACTCTTGTAGATGACGTCAAAATGACGTTGAAATCCCAACGAGTTTTCGGCCGAGATATAACGACCACAAAATCCTACTCTAGACAACAGCAGACACCTAATTTACTGGTCTAGACTACTAGTCAATAATTACCTCCCTACCAGAATAACGATGTTACTGTTATGGTATTATTTTGTATATCTCTTCCTCTGGTTCACTATCTTGAATAATGGTTGGGAAGTTGATAGTGTAAGTAAAACCATTTAGCGATTGGATGATGAAGGCACACACCACCAGGCATGGAACAAGTTGGGAGAGGCGAGAGGCCTTCGGTCAAGAATGAATGAATGAATGAGATGTTAGTTTGTTGCCTATCTATTACAAACATACGAATTTATATAGATGCGTTTTACTGCAACCTCGACCTACGCCTCTAATAAGTAATTATGCTCTCAAAAAGGGCTTTTAATTACCACAGCTACTTTAATTAGCTCCAAGCAGCTTATGCATAACGAGCTTAATTAAAAATTACATATGGAATAACGCGCTGGTTGTAAATAAGCTCGTATGAGATGGTTTTGATGGCAAGACTTTTAGGCCGCCAAGAAGTCGCCATAGATGTTCCGCATGAATATTGTATTAGCGGTCACCCATATAAATCGTGATCATCCTGAATGTTGCTTAACACAGGTACTTACTAGTTATCTTGTTACGACCTAACGAATAAATAACTAAACAATATACACAACAATACTCTTTTTATCCTACCCACATCTCTCTAGCTCTCTAGCACTTTGTTATTCTCCCATTTCTCTATAAGTCTATTTATTTGTAGACAGACCAAACGCTTTATTGATTGATAAGTTTGTAGACAAAAACACCAGATGTTTAATAAAGAAGACTAGACTGTTTTGTTAATATCGCTATTCCCTGTCGACACACGACTTGAATCTCAATCATGAGGGTGGTGACTTCATCCGAAGGGATGTGCCTAGCAAGGCTTCTGTCAGGGGCAAGGTTTAAGTACATCCTGAGATTAATCTCATCGAGAAGTTACGCTCATTTTGTCTGCATGTGTGTAGGCCTAAATTCGGCGTGAATGCAGCAAGAGACAGTCATTTAGATGAACGAACATGTTGTTGTTGGTTACTGTATCACGTCTTTCACACAAAAGAACCATCAAAAATTTGCAGAGGCTTAATGCGCTCGAAACGGTCGTGGCGTAGTTTGCTTAGTCAATCTTCACCGATTATCTAAGTTACATGCGGTCACTATTTGGATGGATGATCGTTAGTGCCATTTGAGCGCTTCCGTGCTTCGGAGGGCACATTAAACTGTCGGTCCCGGCTCTAGCAGTCTTTAAGCCATGACCGAGGTTTAAAGGCGACCTAAAAACTCCGTCACTGAAGTTGACCACTGACTCATACGAGCTTGCTTAGAGGCTTAATTTATGTTCTTGAAAAAGATTTCTCCGCAGGGGCTGCCCTGACATTCTACGACTTTTTGACTAAGGGGGCTGATTATTTACCCCTTTCCTTCCGCCCTGAATGCGTCCCTGATACCAAGGCCCGTAGTACGTGACGATAATTCAGTCCCGCGAGAGGCCTTTGTGCAATCAGTGCGGTTTCTTCCTTATTTGAGCGGACATTTTTATTTTGGGATAGTTATGCGAACGTTTCCGAAGTTCACTTGTCATGTATTCTGTGGTTTTATTGCGACAGCATCATGGAACGCTTGGTAGAGCTTCACCTCATGTTACGGTACCTACCAATAAAATACGCCTAGTAGAGCCTTATAGGTACCTATTAATATTATTTTCTTACTTTCTTCTGCTGAACTGAAACAAAGTATATTAATCGAAATTGCCTTCAAAAATTAAGGAGTATACCTAAGTTACTTTCAAATTATTCCTACTCTTTTCTTATATTATAACCTTTCCCTTCAGCTTGATATTATAAACTTCTCCAGAATTCGTTCAGTTGTAAAGACGTAAATAAGTACCTATGTCAAAAGAATGAACACAAAAAACTGGTAGGTACCGACCCTACAAAGACATTTCTACAAAAGTCTTCAGGGAATGTTGTTTATTCCTTGATCCATGAATAATTTAGCTAGACGCGAGTTAACAGGCTGCCACTTAGTTGCTTTCTTCAGAAATCCTGTTCCAAACGTCTTTCAAATATCCAGCAAACAATGCTTAGTTAATAGACAATTCCCCGGATCCAGGACCAATCTATTCGGCTGATTTATCCACTACCCAGACTTGTTAAATCAGCTCTACGCCGCCGCGCCGCCGCGCATCGATGTGTTTGCATAGTTTTTCTATACAGTGTCGATGAGAGTGGTCCAGAATCAGAAAGCTGGTTGACTAGATCTACAAGTGACAAGGATACGACCAATGTATTACCGCAGCCGTATTGTCCTGCCTCCAGAAAGTCAAGACCCTTTTTCGAAATAATAAGCCGTGAGGTAATTAGGATTTATTGCCCTTTCACAGTGATTAATAAAGGGTCGTCGGTATGGGTGAGTTATGCATTGCATTGGTAATGTTGTGAATGATTATTTCATTCGACTTCGTTGTAGGCCCGACACGGTTTAATGGCTTTCGGTCAAAGTGGAGGGAATAAATATCTATTAGCTCTTTCACTGCGCAAAAACACTCCCACTTCCACTCCATTCAAGGTCAGAGCTATCAAACCGTGTCGTGACCTTTACCTCTTAGATTCAACTTTATCAAAGTTAGTAAGGGCTACCTCAGTGAACCCGATCAAATTAGACCTTACCTACTTAGGTGTTTTAGGTAGGTACCTATAGGTACCTAAGTAGGTAGGTAGGTATAAAAGTTAGGTTTTCTGGTTACTTTGCAAAATACTCAAAGTTTCCCCATTGTTAAATTTTTTGGTTGGTTTTTCCACAGAGTCGAAGTTCTTGAATTTTGCTAGTCTTTGTTGGAGTAAACAGTTTCTATTATTGTTATTGTTGTGAGGTTCAGATATTCCACAGAAATCCACTCAAAATACACTACTGTTAACAAACAAGCACTCTAGGCTAGACTCTACCTACGCAGGGATACATAGCAAAGCTTAAGAGGTTTCATAAATAAATAATCCGCATACCTGGAGGATTATCTCCAACAATCCAATCAAATGGTAAATAAGTAAAAGGGCCAGGGATTACACAATAGGATATGCCTTCTCCAGGTCGGTACCTGATTCATTAATAATTCTCATCATGCTCCACGCTACCTACGCGGATTATGTTTTCTCATTAAGTTAATCCTCCGTATGAGCATTTTAATTTTGTCTTATACTTTTTTGAGTTTTGAGCATCAAGCAGAGGATCAAGGAAGAGTAATTATCAGCAAGTGTACTTACCTATAATTGTTTTAAAGTTGGGTTGGTTGCAGCTGCACCCTGCTTTTGTGGTGATTTATAGGCTTCCTGTCAAACCATCAGATTCTCTGACAGCTTCATAAATGTGTCCTCCGGAGCATAAAAGCGCTCCAGTGGCAAGTATCATTGATGCAACAATTGACACGGTTAAAATATTCTGTCAATTTTCTACCATACACAAAAGAAACGGTGTTCCAAACATTTCCCGGGTAAAACAACAAAAGCTCTCATTTCACGTGCTATCATGTTTCATACAGCTTTTTTCATCGTGCCCATAAATCCAACAAAACTTATTCGTCGCCGCAAAATCGCCCATAAATCAGCACGTTGTACATTTCATATTGTTTCGGTCAAACCCGCTTTTCCCTGCAAATTCCATTTTTATTCACCGCTGGAGAGCGGTGTTCCGAAACCTTTGAAAAACAATTTCCTCTATCCTGACTTCCGTATCCCGGTGCCGGGTACAAGACAAGATAGATAGCCATATAAATCTCCCATGTGTCTAATTGACGGCTAGCAAGTCCCGCGATCCTCCTGTGCTGGACTCGCACTGATTCACTTAGCTCATTTGGAAAAAGTGTACGTTCTTTGTTCAGGTTCGACTGCAGCGTCTGAGTTTTTATTGGACAGAGATAAATTAAAGTTCTCTCTTCTAAATTGCTGCGTTTTTTTCTCAGATCTTGAAAAACGTAATGAAAATTAATAATTATTTCGCTACTCAAGTACCTATGTCCTTTCATTCAAAGCTGTATTCATGCTAAACTGAAGCGAGAATTCTTGTTACCTAAATCACCACTGAGGATAATGAGATGATCCTTATTTAGAGAGCTTTTGCCGAGAAAAATTGCGCAATAAGAGTTTTTGTTTCGCTAAATTGGTAGCTTTCACAGGAATGTGGTAAAGCTCGCTATTGTTCTTAATTAATACGCAGGTAGGGATAGGTATGAAGATCCCGTATAATCGTAATCCTCTGGGATCTCGCACCGCCTTGAGTTTACTAGTTCGGTAGGTAGGTTTCCTAAGCCACATTCTCAGTAAACGGCGTACATAAAAAGGGTGTAATAAGGAAGCTTTCTACACATAAATAAGCTACCTCAAAACCACACAGTACTATATGAGTATACCTATGATATAATAATTTAAGCAGGTACTTGTGGTTTGTTCTGCTTACAAAATATTTAGCTGCATAGAGTAAGCTGTTACTTATAATTTTTGAACGACACAAATCTGTAAGTAAAACCGACGTACGGTTTCTTGAACCTAATAAAAATAAGGTTTCGATTTTCCCTAACAAAATCTTATGAGGCCGTACAAATCGAGCGCACTATGTTTATTAAGTTAACCTTTAGTAGTCGGACGGCAACTTTACGTTTTATTAAGAGCAATAAAGCCAGGGTTCATTAGATATTTATATCCTGCGTAGTAAAAGAAAACTCCGCACGTACAGAGTTCATACTTCATTCAGCTCGTAAAAAGTAGGTCCGATTGCCCGAATTTATTTACGAAGTCTTAGTCCGCGTTGAGTAGTGTGTAGTGACCTGAACGGACAGGCAGGGGCGGTTTAAATTTATTTTTTACTCAACCTATTTTAAGCGCAAAAAGAAAAGTGGTATTTATGCAATATGCATAAAAAGTGAGAGCGTAGGTAGAGTCGTTTTTGTATCGAAAATGTTAGACGTCGATTTCAAGAAAGCCTCCCTGGAGACATGAGACGGTGCTCGCTGCAATGAAATGCAGCGAGCACCGTCTCTCCAATTGGGATAGTCACCACTTTTATATTGGCACCTCGTCTCGTGGAATGCTCCAACATTGTGTAACATCCTTCACCAGATTTACTTCAGCCAGCAGCTTTACAGAAAACGAAACAAACTATGATACAAAACTTATAGTAAGAGTATCTTTTTGAGTTGAGTTTGAGGTGATTTTGACTAAGCTTTCAGAAAAATTTTGGTGTAGCAAAAGTGTAACAACGTAAAATGAAATTGAAAAATACCTAAATTTTACATTAGAACCTAACATTGCGAAAAGTAAACTACGTTTCTCTATGGAATAAAGAAAAAATATACTGACGGATTTTGGGAAAAAACCCTGCATGGTAGGTATTATTAAGATTTTTGCACAAGGGTCACCTAAAGGCGCCTTCTTAGAATATACGATGGTTTTGCTTACGATTTGCGAGTTTCCCCAACAATACAGCCTGATTTATTGTGCCTTGGTGCTACATAGCTCCTTATTCGGAAAATACGACGCCACACTACACCCAAACGATATTGTTGAGCGGGGACAAATCGTATTTTGATTTGGTTCTTAGGTTAGACTGCTGAATTGTTGTTTTGAATGAAGTAGCTTACCTATATGAAGCGTTACCAGTGTGTGGATGTAAGTACCTAAATACAACCTAAGGTAAATGCCCGGTAGATTGCAGTAGTGCAACGGAAGTGTTACAAATTAGTGAGAGACTTAACACTACTTACAAACTTCTCGAGCAAAATAGCGCTGGCGCCGGGCGCTCAGCAAAATTTAAGTTTTCAGCGGCTTTTGTGCACACACGATTATTTACTTTGAATTGCGCAAAGTTTAGTTTCAATCTCAAAGACGCCGAGTGCATACGTCGTGTCGCGTGAATAATTTAACACCGACGTCTCTTTATTCGACGCGAGCAAATCTTTGAATTATAAAGCGGAGCGAGGTGGGACATTTGGGCGTACTCCGTGCCATCTGGCAGGACTACGTTTGAGTTAACAAGTTACATTCATACATATTAACTGGCGCCCGTTGTGAGACTTGCGAGAGATCCCTTCCTCGAACAAGGGTTTTTATGTAACCACCGTTCGTGATGGCAGTTTCGCATTGACATCATTTGCTCATTGTGTTGTTCTAAATAGACTGATACTATTGAGTATTCTGTGCTAATGCTCTATAATGCATATCAGTAGATTATTTGAATAAATCGAACTCCCCTTGATCGAAAGCCAATTGCTTCCAAGACGCGCGAAAATTCTCAAGATTTTCCTCAATTTCTTGAAAGTGCAATTTCTCTTCAGCTCGCTACATACATTGTCGTTGATACGCAATCTGTACAAGGAATCTCTGTGTCACCAAAAATCCTTATTTCAAGCTCAGTTCAAGCGGTCTTTATGTCTCGTTCTTTCCAAATCCGAAGATAACACTCCTGTGTTGGCAGGCTCTTCCTCCTGACACTAGCCGACTATAAAGTCTGGATAGTGGAACGGTATACAAAGAAATCTCAAAAGATCCGGGTTCGCTCACTGTGAAATTGTATGGATTTCAATCACAAAGAATAACGATGATAGAAAAGTTTTGAACTTAGTTAAAATTTTATGCAAAAATTTGATGGAATTGGGTGACGATGGAGTATTGACGTGGTTTTAATGGAATTGGACAAAGAAAGAAAAAAACCTTTTTTTTTTAAATACGCAAATTGTAACTCATCCGTCGCTTTAGGTTCGGTGTGATCCTCCAAATTTCATACCTCTAGGAGTTATAGTTTAGGCTGTGCGTTGATTCTCAGTCAGCTTCAAAAGAAATTTTTATAGAGAAGATAGAAGTAAATTAATAAAATATTTACCGATAGAATAGGTAGGTAAATACCTATATAAAATGCAATCGATAGTAAAAACACCAAAGACGTGAAAGCTTAGAGAAAACTATTGTAATGATCAATGTTTGGAAGTCATTGGTTAGGTAGATACCTCTAAGACGGTATTTGTTATTGGCAAAGTTTTTGTATTATTTGGCTTGTATAGGGTTACAAACAACAGTTTAGGTACAGAGTTTCCACGGAGATGTTGGCAGAAGTTTTGCTGTGAGTGGCCTGTAATTTTAGTGGACGTGCTGGCTCCTAGTGCAGAGTGCTTTTACTCGCGAGCTGTGGCTTAAAATACAGGCGTGTATCTTTAGTGAGGAGAAGCTAGTAAAACTTTTTATTTTTTATTTACCTATCGTCGCACCAATGGTATTTTGTAAAATAAAATGACGTCATTGGCTTAGGTGAATGAAGAAGGCTCAAAATTAATTCTTCTGGAAATACAAAGAGGCCTTGAATTCGTTCTACCTAAAAGTCTCTAAAGGATGCCCATATATATATACATAGGTGGTCTTTTTCAGGCTGATGATTGATGACTCTTCTTTATTCAATGTCATGTCAACCATAAAAAAATCCTTCATGTTACCAACTACGCTTGTTGCTTACACCAGGATACGTAGAGCAGGATGTTAAGCTGATGTTACAACAGATTTGCCGCTTTCATCCACCGCTGGATGTGCACCGACAACAGCCTGAACGCAGCTTAAAAACACTGACCTAATTCGTATAAATTCAATCGAGTAATCGGCACAAATATTGGACAATTTAGACTGGATTTTGATAGCTTAAATATTTTAGTGCTAGTGAATCTATTTCGTTTGATCTTCCTATTTTAATTTAGGAATGTTCTCGGAGATCTACCCTTTATTCTATCAAAGTATATTGTTTTTCATTATCATTATTGATACACCTACATACTCTTAGTAATCATTGATTTTACGTACTGAAAAATAATACCTAATCTTATTTAAAAATGAGCAACGAGAATATTTTCTAAGTCTAGCCTGTAACTAATAACAACCTTATGAAGTCGTTAGTAGGTACACCTACCCTTCCAACTATTTTATTCACGATTTATAGTACCCACATGGAGCATCCTACCTAAATGGTTCAAGTTAGGTAGAAATATATTTTACAAAATATTTATCAACAAAGTCATTGCCCGCATCTCGAATAGAAATCACCTTATTACCTCGCGAAACCATGAGCGAACCAGGGAGACAGAAAATTACTGCAGTAACATAAACTAAAGAAGACAGGTCAGATAAAGCCTAGATGGAATGGGGCCCGAAGGTGCTGTTGATGCGGTGCTAGAATTACTTGGAAAAATACTTCCAGTCTGCTTATTTATTGATCATTCAGTGGGGAGAGTCATCCTACTGGAAGATAGCTTAAAAAATACTCGCTTACCTACTAAGTTAGATAAAAAGAAGAAAATATTTTAAGGTATTTTGGTTTTTAATAAATGTATATCGTTCAAATAGTATGTACCTAGGTAATACTTTTAAAGTATTATTAATCAAGGCAATTAGATAGAGGAGAAAATTCTTTCAAACAAGGAAATTGCTGAAACCAGGGACAGAATAATTCCCCTTGAAACAGGCCGAATTCCCATAAGCACCTAATCCTATGGACAATAATTTCGCGTGGCGGGACCTACTAAGAGTTTTTTCTCATAACTCAAAATGAGATCATAACGTCGCAAATCTCGGGTGGCCCTAAAGAATAACAAAAGAAAAAGCTCAAAATTACGTGGGGCGAGTAATTTTCGGGGCGAACCACGCAGAATGGTTCCAGTGGGACTCTCCACCGGGGACCCTCCGCGATTAAGCTGCGGTTTTATAAGCTTGTTATGTTTTATGACCGAAATATAATGTTTACGGATACTCACCTTTCGGGTCGACAACAGAGTCCAACCGAGAACATGTATCTACCATCTAATTTATTATTAGAATAAACATAATTTGCGCGTACGCTTTTGACCTCCCGTTGGTGTTGTATATTCCAACCCTTTCGCAACCAAATCAGCCCCCGTTCAGTAGGTTTTGTGCCAAATAAGAGAAAAAACAAAATACTCACTGAAAAAGCCAGAAATAACATTTTCCGAGAAGCCAACTCTACGACATGCCAATAAAACCAAGAGAACATACGAGTTTAATTCGCAGATGGATGACGATGATACAATAACGAAAGCTCGCGATATTTTTAGTATCACTGCTCGTAGTCTCTAGGGCCCGAACCGCAGTCATTGGGTGGAGTAGCAGAATAGCTGCTGTAAAGTAAATGGTCCTAAGATTTATCTACACAAATAAAACCTGAGTTTACTTTGTTACCAGTTGTTGTGGACCAATCAGGAGAAGAGCTTTTTAAAATTAAAAAGTGTGGCATTCGCAGCCTTTCTCGCCCCCGTCCAATCTAATGCACCAAGTTGTTATTTACGTGAGTGCCTTAGCCACAGTACCTAGGAAGTAATTTCTTTGGAGGTACTGTAGCCAAGTTTCCAATTTTGAGCCTGTGCTTGCCGTGTTCAAATATTCAGCGAGCCAACTTCGCAGAGTTATTTGGTAAACAGAATTGTTTATGGTTTAATTAAGGTCAAGTTTGTTTTTATAGGTTCAGAGAATGTTCATAACGGTGGAGTTTTGATAAAAATTGTTTCTTGTTGTAAAATATTTTAAGAGCTAGTAAAAGTGGTGAATTTAGGGGAACGTTAAAAGCTTCTTCGAGTAGAGAGATGTTTAGATGGTGGTTATTTAGAAGAGCATTACTTTTAAAAGCTATAATAGCCATTCAGAGATAGCTGCATACATAAAATACATTAGCGAGTATCCTAAATCTCTTGCACTAAGCCGTGCCTATTCCCACGCTAAGTATTTGCCAAAAGGGTGTAAATCTAAGCTGTATGGGAGTATAAACAGCCGCCGATGTCGCATAAAGTGCCTGTTACGATGCGTGGCGCGCGCTGGCTCGCTGCTTTAGAAATACGCACTGGGCCTCGCTGCTCTGATATAATACGAATACTTTGGATTTTTATTGGATTATATGCATTTGACGAAAGCCTCACACATTCAACACAATTATTGCGGCCTTCGAACCTGAGACGAGGTTGAAAATGAAATCAAAAGCAAGAAAACAAAAAAACTCCTATATTTCAGAGTCTTCAGACAGGATGAGGCAAATAAAATACTAAAAAAATCGTGGTTATTTCAGCAGTTATCATGCATTTCGGATGGATGGGCATTGGGCAACGCTTTTAGGTAGAGACAGAGCCTATTATTGAATCTGGTTAAAGTGTTGGAGTTCACACTTTGAATCGAGTAAGCCTGATGGACAAGTGGACACTGGACACCGGGATGTCAACAGTCTTCGACCGAAGCAAACGGGTCAACTAGCTAAACACACGATGACAGCCCGATAGACGAGACTTCTATAGGTATGTTCCTTGCATTGCGCTGTGTTTAACCTGTTTCAAGGTTTGCCATTCTGATAGAACCCAAATAATTAGAAATTTCAACTTTTTTTTTATAAAAAAATGTACCTACAGTCACAATTTATTACGAAAAATTAGGAGACCTCTAATAAAATTCTTTTCTAACCATTGAATCCTCACTAAATCGTTCCTTTAGTCTTTATGTGCATTGTGCAAGTTTGTATAGCCTACCCAAAGAATGTTAAAACGTTCATAAAATACTCCTAAATGTTGATAATTGGTGCGCTCATCACCAATTTCATGAAACTATGGGGACCAAGGCGCGTGTCTAATTAAATATCAATTTATACTGAAAACGCGAACTATAAAACCTCGTGATAAATGCATTACGAATGGCATGTGCCAGGTTCACACATCTCAAAAGTCCGCCACATTAAGGAGGAGACAGCGCGACTCGTTAGAGCTCTCTCACACGAAGATACCTTGGTACCATTTTAATTTACCATTTGGTGCTGGTCTGGTGCAAACGCGAATCTCTTCTGTGTATTAAACCGTGGCGGACCCAGTATTTACTAGCTTTTTTAAATGAAACTAAAACAACCAATCAAAGAGACACTGTAATTACATTTCACAAACAAAATAACGTAGCTGCGTCTTAATTCACTAATTAATTAGTTTGAAATATTATACAGTGTGAAATTTAAATCTGTTTAAACTATTCTTTACGATCAATAACCACCCGAATTAACTGGTCGCGCTTCCAAGTCGCGAGTGCACTCGGAACATCTAATGGCCGCGCAAAGACCTGACGCATGTCAACCTAGGGTAACGAGCTCAGAATGCAAGCTGGCAAGTCAGAGAACGCTTTGAAAACAGTTATGAAATATATCTTTTGAAATAAGGTACAGTCTCGCTCGGCCCACCAGATTTACAGAACAAGTTGTTCAACGAAAGTTTACAAAATATTTTTCTTCTCTTCGGGCAAGCAAACGTGATTTGACCCTCCTGCTAGAATGTCTGGCGTCAGTAGGCAACACTCTTACGCTAGATAATTTTCTGCCCATGAATATTCTAGTGTCTTAGAAAAAGTTGTGTACACACTGAGGAAAAATCTGTAAATAAATTGGTATGCCCTAGTCTACAGGCCGCGAGGTTATCTAATTTTTATGCCGAGCCAACTCATCCACTCTTGTATTCGGTATTCCTGCATATAAAAACGGGACCAATTTTCTGGAAAATGTTGACAATAACATCGTCTTTAAGTAAACGTAGCGTTTCTTGTTTGTTTGGAAAACATCACGAGTTTCCACTTGAGTGTTTACCGTGGAGGAAATCAAGGAAAATCAGACATTTTATCTCAGATACTTCTTGAAACAGTAACTAATCACACAGGTTTATAAAACGACGTTGACGTGTCTGGTAATACATAATATATTGGTTTACTCAAACAGTTCTAACGATTCTGTTTGAGTTGGAAAAACATGCATGATGTTTACCAAACCTACCTTTTTTAACGTAGCGTAAATCACCCTTGAAGATGTTATATTTGGTTATCATCATCATCAATATATATAAAACTCTTTTGAAGCTGACTTAGAACCAACGCACAGCCTAAACTATAAGTCCTAGGGGTATGAAATTTCGAAGGTAGTATCCTTATATAGTGTATGGTTGCACTAAGTAAGGAATTTTGAAACGTCACACTCTAAAGGCTAGAACGCGATCAACGCCGCGGGCGATGGCCCTTCAATTGCATATCCTATACGTTATCCTACCTACAACAGGATGTATCATAAAAACCGTATACTTGCCTGCCTGTAGGAACAAGTAACATTGAGTGTAAATAATGAAGTAACTAAAGTAAATAAGTTACTTTAGGTTAGAAGGTCTCACGAAGCATAATGTAAGCATATGTACATCAGAATGAACTCCGTAGTCCATACCTACCAGACAATGCATTCGTCATAGCTCTAAGTCCATTCCTACTGGTTCGTTCTCTCCAGTCGTGCCGGAATCTCGCCTCGAGATGACATCGGAAGTGGGTCAAGAGGCCACAGTCACTGTTGCACCAGTAATTTGTACAGCTCTTGACTATTCGCCTGACATATTTTAATTTAACTGGGAACGTTGAACTGAGCATTTAGATATTTCACGCTTTTAAAGTTGAGCTTTTTATGATAGGGAATATGAAAATATCTGCCTAAACCTTTGGCGTAAGTTAAGAATATAACGTGTTACAGTTATAGATATTATTTGTAACACATAAAATATGTTTTTGCTCTATTTTGAGTTTTTCAAATGCAATAGGTACAAGTATGAATTTTATACATGAACTTTTTCCTACAATTTTGTGACAGATCCCCAAAATAGCAATCAGTCGGTAGCAGATTTTGTATTATACTGACATTTGTATGATACCGTTATCATACAAAATGTTAGGAATACAAAATTAAAGCTCTGTTGCACTTATTAGTAGTCATTGACAACATGCGGGTCTAATAGTACATTATGGTACTAGTGTGGTACATTGGTGATTACCGCCGAGGTGCCATTGAGACCCGAGCCGTAGGCGAGGGTCTTAAGAGAGCCGAGGACGGTAATCATCAATACACACGTGTATCATACGACGTTTTTCAACACACTTGTGAATAAAATAACTATAATTTCAACAGTGAAAACGAGTTGTGAAAAATGTTTCGCTATGGCGGGAAAAATTAATCAGTTTTCCTATGCGCGCGCATTGCGATCGGCCACAGACTAAAGGGATAAAGTTTTTTTTTTTATTTTCCGCGCATAGGGTTTGCGTATATTCTGCCACGTACAAAATGGGGAATTTAAAGTTTTCTTTTATTACAGAGAAAACAAAAGTTATATTTGAGTGAAAGTTTTATTTATTAAACACGTACGAGTTAAAATTATCTATTTAAATAAGAAGTTGCATGAAATGAGCAAGCAATAGGAACATTAATTTATTTGTTCTATTGAACACGATCTTTTTTTTTAATAAAAACTTTTTTAAGAACAAAGCAACTTAACCAAAAAAATTCAAAAAAAAAAATCTATAACTCACTAGTGAGTTATAGCAATGAAAAAGTCACAGTTTGATTATGGGTGTCATTATGTGCCTAATTGCAGTGACCATAGAGCCACTTTATGAGCAAGTGTGTTGAAAAATAAAGTTATCCATCCAATCAAACACAATTAGTTCCTAAAAATCTTCTAACGGAATATTACAATCTTCATTGCACCATTGTAAAAAAATATTACTAGAATGGAAACAAATTCCATCTAAGTTCGATCGTAAAGTAGTAACGAGATGCAAACAACCGCCCCCCACTGGAAAACATTCCATCAATGCTATTCTGTCGATATACATCGGAATCTCCATCGCCTCGTCAAGATATGGCTCTGTTTAGTGCTCCAGAATGCATTCTCGAGGGGCACCAGCCCACGAGGTCAATAAGCGTTAGGGGTTGAAAGTTCCCGAGGACCCCTTATACAACTGTCAGCGCGAGTTATTCACCCCATGTCAACTAGGGTTAAAAAGTTATCGTCATGACTCAATAGGAAAAATAAATAATCCCCTATATCCAAGCTACAGCAATCGGGAAAACTTGGACTTTTGAAAAAAATAAATTGGTTTTCGGAATCGCGAAAAAGTGACCTCCATCACTTTCTCTAAATAGTTTTATTTATCTAAAGGGAGATTTACTCGTAGCTAGTATGGATATTTTGAATAAGCTTCGCTGACACTCCCTAGAGAACGCGGGGATCTCCCCAATCTGCATGTGTGGAAATAGAAAATATTCATAAGAATGCTTTTATGCAGTTTTTGATTTCCCAGAGCAGTTTGGCATGTTGAATACCAAGTAAGGAAAATATGGGCTTGTTTTACCGAAGGTAACTTATGATTTTGGATATTTACCTCAAATTGCATTGAATCTTGGATTGGTTGCAGTATAGCTAGGTGTAAAATAAGGTACCTACGACATCTTCTGTCAAGATTGAGAGAAACCTTTGAAAGTATTGGAAATTGTTCCAAAATCGAGCATAGTCTTCGTGTTCCGTGCTCTACATCTCAGCCTTTCGAGCGATCCCACCCAATCATAGGTCAACACAGCTTCGAGAAATTCAAGTATCTATCTATCTACCCGTTTTAATTATTTAACCTACCTAAGATGCTAGGTCCTAAAGACCCTTTTAAGCTAGTTAATTGTAGAGCATAGGCCACACCGTTCATAAATCTAAGTCGACTTAACGTCGGCGCAGTGAAATATTAACCGCACGCCCGTTTTGACGCCGAGAACTACGCTAAATAAATAATAGAGGGCCTGGAAGGTCTATCGTAAATAATAAATGGAATGATTGTTAATGCGATTGCCTTGAGGAGTAATGAATAAGCGGTAAAACATGTGCCTGATGAGCTGCAATAGCGCCACGAAGAGAACCTTGGTCATGAAAATCAATAAGGCGTCCTTAAATAGGCGAACTTAAGAAGTTTTTGAATTGCTGGTTCAATGCAGTTTCGACGGCCGCTGGAAAACAGAGCGGAGCTAGTAATTAGATCAAAACTTGACGTGACCGCCACCTCATTTTCAGTTGAAACGCTTCTGTTAAATATACGAGTAGATCAGTGACATGGAGAAAATATCTATTTAGCTACTTATCGTTCTAACAATATAGGTACATACCATGATAGAATTGGAATTTGTAGTGCACAGAAGTTCCGTCATTGTTTACTTTTCCAGCATCAGATATGCTAAAATAGGCACATAAAAACTAGCACGCTGGTCTCCCTTGCCTCTGGAATTATCGTTATAAAACTGAAAAACAAATGAAGCGTTTCCAGCCATTTTAAACTCTATTCCCTTGAGTTATCGCTCGGTGCAGACCGCAGGGAGGGAGGTTTAACATCAATCAGGGATTTAGAATGGTAATCTTATTTGTCCGTTTACTGTTCAGCCTCACTGCGACAATGCGTGAGCATTTGCAAGTGTAATCTCGGTTTAATTTAAGTAACTATGCTTATATTCGATTTTTCTTAGTTTACCTTGAACGTTCCCTTGAAACCAGATTTTTCACAAAAGCTCATAGAAGAAAATCTGGCCTTCCGCTTCATTCTTTATTATCCATCGTCTGTCAAAAGTCTATTTAGGTATATAATAATATGTACTAACAAGAGGACAGAATATTATCAAGGCTTATGACAAAATCAAGGCAAAATAAGGTCTTAATCGCGAAGACGATTGCAATGGAATATAGGTAGGTACGTAATTAACTATATCACACAGATATGAAGATTACTTCACAGTCATTGCACTTTATCAGTTTTAAGAACTTGGTATTTGCACGCAAAACCAAACAACTAGAAATGTATGTACACTTATAATGATAGGCTATAATATTTTAGTTGTAATCTACTAATCCTGCCTGACATAGTATGTAGGTACGTAGAGTCGGATCTAAGTCTGCACGTAGGCCATAGTCTGCCGCAGTTAATTTTGATCACAGAAGAGACTATCTATAATTTTTTCTGTGAATTAGATAGATCTTTGCTACCAAATCTGTGGTAGATCACTGGGGTAAAAAGTGCACTTGTTTTTATTTTATGGATTTTACTTTTGTATCAGAGTTTCAAGTAAATAGAACGCCTTGATCAGCTTAGTCCAGTGCTATGGTAGCCCCCATACCCGTCGGTTTATAATACGAGCCATTTTAAATTCAAACTATTTATAACACACTAACATTCTGACAATTAAAATAATAGGATAACATTTAAGATTTGTGCGATTGTTATTCGAGTTTACGGTTACTGTAAAGTTTACAGCCGACATAAATTGTTGAGTTTATTCATCGTCTCTCTTCAAGCATGAAACAATAAACTTCAGGCCTTTTCTCCTACGTCATAAATATCACATTACTATAAGTGGAGCCAATAAAATTTTAACGATATTACCTCATAATGCCGAGGATTTGCCTAGGAGCGTAATTTCAGGGCACAACAATCATTATAATAATGTAGTTACTCCAGTTACATAGATTGTTTTATTGCTGCGCCAGTTAATTACTAGTAAAACGCCCACTACTTCGCTTACTTTATGTTTCTCTTGGAATCTTCCTCCTCTTGCAAACGGCATTATTTCTTAGTTTACCACTACATGATAAAAAGAAGATATTTCATTAAACCCGCATCGAAATTGAGTTTTAAACTATCTGACGAGACCAGCCTGTTCAAGCCGAGTTTATATACAACCCAGTGTAACCACTACAAGTCAGAGCTGACCACGAAATTTAGCATTAACCTCAATCTTTACGGGAATCCCAAGCTTATTATCTGAGGGTTAAGCCAGTAAATCCGATGGAGACGTGGAATGGAACTTCAGAACTTCATTAAGACGCTACGGTTCGCCTGTACCGGTCAAAGTTAGGCTCTCAGACATGCTCGAGCACCTTTGGATGCCCGTCCTAATGTTGCTAACTAAAGATGTATCCGATGCTTCGCTTGAGATATTTCTTCGGCTTAGCAAGTTTTATCCCGCGTCGGTCAGACTTTTGCATTACGAAGTCTGTTACTTTCGCAAACTGTAATGTGTAGAGTCTCTTGAGTGTTCTTGCGGAAGTAAGTCGGATCTTCGGATTAATACTACGAGGCTCGCTTTTCTTATTGAATTTGACTTCGGAGAGCTTTTTCTTATTATTTATGTGGCTATTTTATGAAGTTTCAAGTAATATTAAACCGATAGTAACCGAACTTCTCAGCTTTGTATGTAGGTTTATTTTATTGTTATTCTATGTAACTTTACCTAATACAAATTGTTTGGCTGTTCGAAAATAATTTTGTTATTATTGTAAGTAACTGTTTCTCAATAAGTGAAATGTAAATTTCTTCTGAGAAATAAATAGTCTTTAACCAGTTGCATATTTCCATTAAAAACTGTTGAAGACGAAATTTTTTTTAAGTTTCACTTTCCTATGAATTTTTTAACATAGGTCTCTAACCTAATAATACTAAATCAATAAAATATTCGTAATCTACATATACCAAAGAGACCGCCGCAGTAGAACATAAACTTATGAATGTAAAAAATAATGAGCATTCTTTAAAATATTTATCTTTCAACAGAACATTCAACATAGGAACAAAGAAACGGTTTCCTTTATCTCGTTAAATGAATATCTCTCAGAAGAATTCTTTTCGCATAGTTCTGATAAAGAGGAGCGTCGAAACTTCAAATTAAGATTCTTTGAGTTCCGCGCAGGGAATAAGATTAATGAAGGTGCCACCTGAGGGTCTAACGATGCCGGGTCAGGGGGGATAACTGTTAAAATAATACAAGGAGGCGCGAAAAGACTTCCTACAAACAACTTTTTTCCATCATAGTGGACAATTTGAGGGAAAAAAATTCATGACGAAACAGTAGTCTCGCAAATGACTAAACTACTTACAATAGAACACAGTTTGTTGCCTAACATAATTAAAGCTGTAAAAATAACGTCAGTAGAGGTTCTAGAGCCACTCGCTTCCTCTCTAAGCAGATAGGAAGGCACTCCAACGAAACTCGCGGAGAGCTAGTAACGAGTGAGTAACATTATACGAGCTTTCCATTAAACCTCGCTACACGAGGCTTTAGAGCGTTAATAAGACAATATGTATGTGTCTAAAACAATGAGAATAATGCTGCATAATGTGGAATGAGAAAATTGCTCGTTGACTGCGAGAGCCTTCACAATGCGACAATGGCGAACCTATATTCTGAGGCCTAGACTAGCGGACTTAATGAAACAAAAACTCTTTAGAAGAATGAATATAGTGCAGTCAGACGAATTGTGGCTTTTGTGTTAAAAGTAGGATGCATTTTTCGAAACGTTAGGAAAAGTAACCATGACTTTTTAATTTGTACTCTCAGAATAGAGGCTCATTATTATTGGGCTCTACCTAAGTACGTCTTACCCATTTGAGTAGATGAATCAAATCTACATAGATTTAAATTTTTTGGATTAGGATTCAATGGTGTACCACTTCAGAGTACCAATTTTTTGCAAATACCTATTTGCATTTCTGATAAAAAAATAGTTCTTTATGATCGCAACAGCAGATAGGTTCCTTCCTATTTTATTTATATATCCCGTTACGACCGGCAGGTAATCTGAAAAATGGTTTTTATGAAACGAGCTGGCGAACAATACCGTTCATAAACCCCTGCAAAAGTTAAACTTTATGAAAGCGCAGTTTTAACGATGATCGAACAATATCCTGAAACGGTATTATCGGAGCGTCACCAGCGCGATTGTCACCGTAAATCTCTGGCTGTTGTTTCAACAATAATTGCACCCATAAACTTCACGGTCCACATGCAAAAAGCAATAAAAATATACTGTTGCACAATTTTAGTTGCACTGAATCGCATATAAAGTACACCATCTCGAACGCTACATTGTCAGCGCTGATTTGTGCATTGTTCCGTTTTATTGTCCTGAAACGTCGATGAATAATCATAGCATAACAGGAAAGCTCGTGAATTTAACTTTATTGTGGAAACACTGAAGCTGAAAATGCAGAGTAGCTTGAGCTATCTGAATGTAAGCTAGCGTGATTCTTCACTGTCTTCCATGATTTAGAAAATTACCAAATAACCAGTCGAATTTGGCTTTGTTCAACATTAAACCTTCAACATCATCATCAGACTGAAGAATTCTACTGCTTGACATAACCACAGATCATATAATACTATACTAACATAACCATACAATTCTTTCCATACGGAATCGTTCATATTATTTATATACATAATATGAACGATTTTGGGCCGTATCCATCAACCCAACCCTGCGATATAAGAAACAATAAACTTTAGTAAAATTACTCCTATGTTGGCCTGTTGTTTAAAACATGTTTCCCGAAATACACATGAGTGAGAAAGTTCGCAAACTTTGGAATCTTAGAACACTCCACACCCAAGGCCCAACATCTTATTCTACGCGAAACAGAACAATGCTTTTAAGCGTTTCTAATGCAGGGGTTGGCAACTCGTATATTACTTTCCTGAAGAAGTAGGAAAGACGAGTGTATATAAAAATTTCGTATGCACCCTTATAGGACTTTGAGATAATGCATTCGGCTTTTTATTATGTTTGGAAGAAGTATTTCATTTAGGTATACGATTCAAAACAAGACAAACAATTGTTTGATGGTTATAATACCTACTAGGAGTTTTTCAATTCTGTTACAGTCAAAATTCAATTGGATTAGAATTTAGATGAACAATGTCATGTGTCTCACTGTCAAGGTAGGTAAACAAGTGCTTATTATGAACCATATCTCTAGATAATTCTCTTACTAAAATTTAGTTACTAAAATATAATATAATTGTTATATAATTGTGGTTTTGTTGTAATTGCTGCTATTTTGTATCAATCAATGTAAATATCAAATGCTATTTTGTATCAAATCTTATCAGAAATATCTTTGTATCCTAACAGAATCCTTTTGATATTTTCACTAGATTATATACTAAGAGAATTAATCCTCTGATTAAACGATAGAAACCAGAAGACCTGATCAGTCGTATCAAGAGTAATCTTGTGGTACATACTTATCGCGAAATGTCAAGATAAGATATGATAATTTAGGTATACTTACTGGGTGCAATGCGTTTATTGTGTATATCAATAACTAGGTAGGTATACATGAGCAGCGATTTGTATTCTCTCCTCACTTCACATATATGTTACAAATTTGGTTACGGTGAAAGAAGCTTTTACTGAAGGTAGCTGGGTAGTTACATTACTTATGCAAAGCGGAAATAGCACCGTTTCGAAAACACGTGTAGGTACCTATGAACTATAGTACCTATTGTACTTAAATGAAGTAACAACTCTAGATATTATGTGCTGTGCACACTATAACGGTCAACACCTTTTAGACGACATATAAACACAATGTTAAGTGGAAGATAATAATAGGTAGGTACTTCATGTCAGGGTATGACCATTTAACTTACCTATATTTGTATTAAAACAAATTTTGGGATGAAACAGTAATAGAAGTATTATTACAATTTAAAGTTATTGTTTCGTCCCAGTAGGACGAAACTACAATAACTCTGACCGATGATGAGGAGGTGCACATGTACTTTCTAAAACTAGTCTTTTGGTAATAAAAACTGAAATCATGATATTAAATTCAAACGCTTAGATTTGCTAATGACGAACATTATCATGATAACGAGGATATTCGAGATGTTTAAAAATTTAGATTTTTTTTTATAAGTTTACTTTTTATTCAGCAGCGGCTACAAAGATTAACCAATATATTATCAGAGTTCATAAATATTCAATAAAGGAAAGTGTGGTTTTGATTCACGACCATTTTAGGATCACCGAAACGAGTTGACAAAAGATTTATGCAGAAGCACCGTGTGCTCTCATATTAAAATTTCGCATGTCTACGAACATTCTTATGTGTTATGTAAATTTACGCACCTGCCTTACCGTCACTGATTTATATTGTAATGAAGATCGTGAATCATTTGCCATCGTGACTGTACGTAATTGCATCGCCAATCGAATTAAATCCTTCGATCCGTTTTTTATGGTACAGTTTTTGTAATTGATTTCATCGGGATACCAATAAGTTTGTTTGTATTGCCGATTTAAATTCGACAGAGAAGTGTTTATGGATGGCGGGTGCCTTTTTGACTTTACCAAGAATAATAACAACAGGAATTCTAAAACTATCTTATTAAAAACATAAGTGTTTTAATATTAACTGTACCTAATCTTAGAATTAAAGAATGCCCTGGGTATTCTTCAATTCTAAGATTAGGTCTCTACTTTGGTTTCCCGCAGCCAATCGATATGGTGGATGACTAGAGTAGGTAGATATTTTCACATTGGGTGCGTTGCCCTTGACTGATAATAAAATATCGTAAAGGTTAGATGAAAAAACGATTAGCATAAAAGAAAATATCCCCGAGGGCGTAAATTTTTTATAGCCCTTGTTAACTTGAAAGGATTTTTGTGGGGATTTGTTTAGGTATAGGGGCCGTATTATTCTCTTTATTAAGGCGACCCAAGATATTCACTTTTATTACAACAATTTCTTATATTTATACGTCAAAAAAGCAAACTCGTGTACCTTTGCAGTAATAAAATGTAATGGTGGTAGGAAAAGCGGGGTATCGTTTTGTCGGAGTAGGTATACTAAGGTTAAATCTCAGAGGAAAAGTAATTTTGTTCAGGGTTATAGCCTTATCCCTGGATGGACATTAAAAACAACATTTTCGCGGTCAATGTACGAACTATGGACTTTGTTTATTTGAGTACACACATCTTCGTTTTGTGCTTGGAAAAACAATTTAAGAATATTCTTTTATCACTGCAAGTATATGTAGTAATTGTCTATAAAAATACATTTCCATTTCGTTATTAGGCGTTGAGATGTGAGAACATGGATATACCTATCGAAATTAATTTGAACAACAACGGGATGGTAGACTTTTGGGATGTTATAAAAATCTTGGTTCTACTTTTCTACTACTTTTGTACTCAAAGGCTCACTTTACTCAAGTACTTACCTTATTCTACTTACACAATCTCTCTGCTACCTACTTGTTATAAAATATCAAATGAAATACACTATGAATCCAGGTTAATTTCCCAATCCAAACATTACGTTGGAAGCTGACCCCCACGTGCTGCAGAAGGGTTTCCAAATTATCCACTGGCAAAATTTTCATTATAGGCTAAAACAATTTGTTGTTATTGGTAATATTATGGTCGCAGTTATTTTTTATGGTAACTGCCAGATTCGCACGAACCCCCACTCAATAGTAATAGTCAGCATCATACCGGAAAACAACTATGATCGCAGTAATGTTCTTTGTCGGATGATGGGGGAATTGGGACTATCGATTCTACATTTTTTAATCAGCTGAAACGAAGTGCGATACCTATAGCAGCAAGACTGTTATAATTTCGAAGCCTGGAACCACTCAGTTAAAATTTTAGCTAAGCGCCAAGCATTTATTTCGCAAATAAAAATTTGACAAGGTTTCTCTACATCAGGCTTTTCGAAATATAAAAAACATCGTGGGTTTAGTTTCCTCAACCACATGCAAAGATAAGATTAAAATATACATTTTCACTGTTTCGATTTTAATTAGGTACCTACACGCTTTCACGCATTTTATGGCGGCTGGTTCGTATGGTACCTATCCTAAAAATACGAACAAAGTTAGCCGTTCCGCGCGACATGGTCGACAAGGGGATCGCGCCATGTGTACGAACCGGACGCGATCCGCTTTTTCACGCTTCTATAACAGAATCAAGGTTCGCAACATTGTTTTTGCATACATTTATTTCTTATAGGTATGGAAATAAGGCAACTTTTACATGATATATAGATCTGGTGTTCATATTTGAAATGCGTTGCGGAGCTCGAGCCTCCCGTGGGTCTGTCCGGCCGGCAGTACGCAAAACATTGGATTCTCTCATTTCTCTTGAAATATTAATTGTTGAACTGAAGTATTTAAGTAAAATCTATTCAGTATTTTGTGAGAAAACAATAATTAATTTATTAGAAATATATACAACAGAAAATGTAGGTCATTGAATATATTATGTTACAGAGTTGTAAATCAGAAGCTAGTAATGCCTCTGATTTAAGGTAAATATCGAGTAGCTTGTTTGTCTGATAGGTACCTATTCGTATCTAGGTATAAAAAAAATTATGTTCAAAAACTAAAACCCGACTATATGCTATATGCTTGCTTCGGTTTGCGTGCGCCATATTTGATGTGCCAGAGACACCGACCAATAATCTGTGGTCAGGGAGGATTTCTTGGAAGAACGATGCTAATTCTATGGAGCTGAGGCTTCATTATTCTGAGGTGCCAGAAAAAGAAAACCACAAAACCAGAACAAAATTCGGTGCAATTCTGTGGATTAAAAGAATGACGTTGACATGACAGTCCTGTTCTGTCAGATAACGGTCAGTATCTACCATACATAAACAGTTTTGGAATAGTTATTTTGTGTAGACTAATCACAATGACCACAAATAGACTTAAATCTGCCTTAAAAAAAGACCTTGCTTTTAGTAAAGACAAAATCATGAAAACTAAAACGATTCTCAAAAAAAGTTACACTACACGTAAAACGACGAAGCCACGCCTGAAGTTTGCTGGACCGATTAAAATTCTGATTATAGAGCCGAAATCAGAATACTGTAGAACGGTCTGGTGTGCTGTTGGAGTTGGGCTGACGCATATGTGCATAGGAGCGACGAATTTTAGTGTATTACAATATTCCATACAGAATGGAGACAGTCATGCTACTGTTTGCTGTTTGGCTGTGAGTATATCTCCAGCACTTACTTTTTCACTTATATTCGAAGCCTGTTTCGTTTTAGAAACGCTTAGAATATTTGGTATTCTCTGAAACTTTATATAAGATCAGAAACTCGAGCAGCGGCAGATAAACATTTTTACTTTACCTATTCTCAAATTGATACTTTTGTGGTACCTACCTCAGATTACTCAGCACTAAAACAACTACTATAAGTTACTTATTAGGTTACATATACCTTGAGATCTCATTCGGATGTTTTCACAAGCAATAAACGATAAGGTTTCTATGCATAGACAAAGAATAGGTAACTTATAGCCTCTTTCAGTCACTAGTTTTGAAATATTGTTGTATTTGTCAAATTCATCTATCAGTACCAGTATTACTATATAGTAGCCTACTTGTTTTAAAAAATGTATATTTTTGTAGTGAACCCCTCTGGAGATTACTGTAATTTTGTCCTGTGTGCAATAGGCATTGGGTTTACCCACGTTGTTATAGGAGCAACTCTCATGATCATTCTTTATTATTCTCTAACGAACAGTTTTAGTGATTTACACATAATGCTATGTAGCTTTGGTGTGAGTATCTTCAGGATAATATCTTCAAAGCTTTAGTTTACTGTCCATAGAAGGGCAGTACTTAGTTCAGCATTTTGCTCAACTATTATAAAATCTAAATTATTGTTTCGTACAAAATATTATCAACTCCGTGTTGATACCTTTTAAAAATGTAGTCATTCAGATGTTGATCAGAAATGTGCTGTGTTCCAAAATAGTACTAGTCTCAGCGACTAATTACTTTGGTATATGGTGTTCTAAAAAGTGTTATTTTTGCAGTTTCACTTCTTCTCAGCGGAAGCAATACTAAGTCTGAATTATGCCAATGGATGGTCCACACCAATGCGGTTGAAGCATAGGAGATTAACTCATGTCTTACTGCAGTTATGCGGAGTGGCTTGTGTAATCACTGGAACTGTACTAGCGGTTCTAGCTAAAGGAGTGTCTTTGTCGCTACATGGACTCACAGGTACCTACCACTTAGTCATATCTAGGTCTTACTATTACTCACTGGATTTTAAAAGTCCACTGCCTACCATTCCTCGACAAATCTTAGTCTTAGTTTCTAGCAAGATGCTTTTGCCTTTTTAGGTTTGATAGCCGCGGGATTGGCAGGAATAAGTGTGATCAGTGGTCTCCTTGCTTTACTTGCTAAACGACCATGGCTCGTAACTGTCCACATGTCGTTTGGAATACCCGCGTTCCTCGTATCTTCAATCAGTTTATGCAGTGGCCTGTTCAGTAAACCGTTTAAAGATTGGGCTGGTCTTACAATAGTTTACATTTTGATAGCTTTTGTTGCATTTTACACAACTTTTATTATAGCATCATCGTTATTGAAATGTTTGTCTAGAATTTGAGATGCAGTTTTATTATAATAGTATTTCGTAAGAAATGTTTAATTAAAAATGGCTGGAACTCTTACCATTATAGTGATTTTGTATAGTAGGGTTCTGTTAATAACGTGATCCAGATATCTTGGTGTTGATATTGCTAAAAGGTATAAGAGATATTTGCATTCATCAAAATGACGATACATTATAATGATATATTATATAATAACCAATGGTCAAAATGGCTTTGCTGAATATAAAAAAATACTTGGATATAATACAACAAGCTAACAAGTTAAAACTGAAAGTATAGGTACTTAATAAATTGAATACTTTTGTTTTATCAAAACGAACTGCGCCATGCATAAGTTAATTTGATGATTAGTTATTAACACATATAATTAATAAAATATCCATGTTGACATCAGCTATAGTTAGGTACGTACCTGAGTAGGTAGATAGTACCTATCTAAATTATTTATAAAATAGTTATTCACCTGATAATTTGTAATAACGAAAATTGCGATTTACCTAATGTTTGCTTTATTCCAGACTCTTAGTATTGTTATCTGGCTTTTCAGATATAAAAATTCTAATTTGTCATACTGAATTTTACGAGGACTTAGGTATATTGGGCGGGTATTTACGTTACTTTTGATAAGATAACTTCATCAACGTTTGGAACGAGGAGACCGTCATTTATAATATATATTTTTTCAACACACTTGCTCATAAAGTGGCTCTATGGTCACCGCAATTAGGCACATAATGACACCCATAATCAAACTGTGACTTTTTCATTGCTATAACTCACAAGTGAGTTATAGATTTTTTTTTAAATTTTATTGGTCGAGTATCTTTGTTACTAAAAAAGTTTTTATTCAAAAAAAAGATCGTGTTCAATAGAACAAATAAATGAATGTTCCTATTTCATGCAACTTCTTATTTAAATAGATAATTTTAACTCGTACGTGTTTAATAAATAAAACTTTCACTCAAATATAACTTTTGTTTTCTCTGTAACAAAAGAAAACTTTAAATTCCCCATTTTTTACGTGGCAGAATAGGCGCAAACCCTAAGCGCGGAAAATAAATAAAAAAAAAAACCTCATCCCTTTAGTCTGTGGCCGATCGCAATGCGCGCGCATAGGAAAACTGATTAATTGTTCCCGCCATAGCGAAACATTTTTCACAACGCGTTTTCACTGTTGAAATTATAGTTATTTTATTCACAAGTGTGTTGAAAAACGTCGTATGATACACGTGTGTATTGATGATTACCGTTCTCGGCTTTCTTAAGACCCTCGCCTACGGCTCGGGTCTCAATGGCACCTCGGCGGTAATCACCAATGATACACACTAGTACCATAATGTACTATTATACTTACACACACATGCCTTAATATTATAAAACATCTTATCTCTTCACCTAACCATTGGCTATCCCAAAGGATTTCCAAATAATAAAAGCTGCTAGCTACCACTTATTTATTTTGTCAGCAGCCAAATGAATAAAATTTCGTTACCATTTGAAAACGTATGAATTAATACTATAACTAACGAGTATTGTTATCAATCACACCTAATGATTCATGACTCTTTTTTCTTTATCTTTGAATAATCGCAAACGATTAGTATATTAGTAGATATTGCAAACAATCAATGAATGTTCAATCATACCCGTGATATTCACAAACGTTTGCAATCGAATATACAATGTCACAGTAGGTAGGCCCCGGTCAAAGGTCTGCACACTGGAGTGTCACATTTATCAAACTATACGAGCGAGGATCTCTAACATTAGCAATAGCAACAATACTATATTCCAGAATGCTCGTATCGGGAACCATTACTCTTCGCCGCAGTTTCCTTTATATGTTTAGATGCCATAAAGATAGGTGGCGCTCAACTTGTTATCCATGATCTGTTACCTGTTCTCTCAATCGAATCTGAATTTAACGATACGGCTTCTATAATCTATACGATGTTGCTCTTCTGTTCTACCTTTACCTACTGAAAATATATTATTTTTTTGTCTATCCATAGGTACGGTTTTTAATATAATTTTCTTCATATTTGGACGATATTTCCTTCTATATCACCAAACATTACGATTATCTATTGCCTTTTTACTTATAATTTATTATCAAGATGTAGTGTGTATTGTATGACAAATGGCAACCATTTCTGTATTAAGCGTATATCAATCGGTTCGGTGCACCCAAAACTGGTTTTATTATAAACGAAACTAAATCTAATAAGGAAATGAAAACATTTGATAAGATAACATTATTTTTAATTGTTCAATTAGATTTTTTGCACCAGTATAATGTATTTCAGATCGCACATATACCTACTGAGTTATTAAATACATACGCAGGTTATTTAGGTAAAGCTAACACAAAATATTTAAACAAATACAGACTCAAGCACACTTACGAATTAGGTACATACCTATCTACCAATTACAAATTATCGCCCTACAAGGGCTTTAGATTTCTGGTAGAAAGTCATGGCTGGAGACAGAATAACAATAAATGTAAATGTAGCAGTAAACGATATAACTGTGTACGCTATCGCATCAGAGATCCATCCTCTGAAGAATGACTTTTCGAATCCATAGCAAAGGCAGATGCACGCTGCGACAAACCCGGCTGTTCCGAAGCAGATGTGGGTCAGCTTCGACAGGTTTCCTGGTAGAACTCTGCGGAGTTCATACGCCCAGAGTGACGCGAGACCGTTGACTAAGCTCACCGACGTAAAGACCAATGCAACGAGAGCTGTAAAGAAAGATTAATTATTACATTGTATATTGTGCTTAAAAGTTAAAAAAAAAATTTAAATCAACTTTAATTTCAGGTGTCTTCTTAACATTGTGCCATCTGGTTTTGTTATTTGAAAACAGTCAAATTTGAATTCAAAACGGAGATTCTGGAGTTTTAAAAATATAAATAAAAGCAGCATCGGTGGACTCTAGAAATAGTTTAAAATTTTTTGAAACTTACCAAACCGTCCATGCAACGTGTTCCAGTGCTCTGTTTTATCCATAATTTTGATGAAACTTCCGCAAATAGCAAGTCCCGAGCCCAGCAGTTGCAGAATATAATGGGCTCTACGCTTGTCCACAAGCCTTAGATGTAAGGACCAACCGTTTGGAGCCGCGAGACTCAAGATTGCTTGCGCCATCAATAGTTGGTACTAAAATGAAAAAGAAACCATATTGAAACTTAAATCACCATTCTAGGCTATGCTTGGATCATGTTTTACATATTAATATTTGGGCGGACTTTATCTGATTTTTTTTCTGTCAACGAAAATGTAGGTACGTACAATTCAATATTTAAACTTACCCCGATGACACATAGCACAATGTGAAGTGGTGTTGCTCCTAAAGGCAATCCATTTCTAAATGCAAAAATAAGTGCTATCCCCGTGACAGCACCTATAAGAATATGCGCAAGTAGGTTTATTGATGACATAAATGTTTTTAGTTTATATTCATTCGAAGATATTCTGTCATCAACTTGTGGACCACTTCTTGGTATATTTCCATTTTCTGGAGAAATATCACTTGCTGCATTGGGTTCTGATGTTGAAGGCTTTGTAACATCTTCAGTGCTTTCTTCAGCCGGTACTGGTACATCAACAATATTTGGTGGCATGTTTTTAAAACTATTTTCACTATATTTCTAATCCTAAGCTAGGTTGAACAGCGTGCTTGAGTCTGAGCAAAACTGAGTCATTGAATGACTTATAAACGTGGGCCATTGTATATTGGCAGTTTTGGCATTTTAACTAGTGCTTCATCCTGGCTTTATAAAATCTTTTTATTTTTGCTTTATTCTTGTGTTGACTTCATTTTAATGTAATAAAAAAAAATTAGAGCTGTTAATTCGTTATTTTAATAATAATCAATGATTTACACGGTCTTGTAATCATGATGTTGTTTGTACCTCACATTATGGTTTTTGGCTTGTCTTTTGTATCTACTGACAGACGTGCTAACATTTTTATATTATGTTTGGGTTACCGATACCAAATCGGATAAAGTTTTCTAGCGTTTCACTCTGATACCGATAGTGATACTAAAGTGAAAGATTAGATAAAATATTATTTTTATAAAAAGCATATCCTTTGTCATTTCAACCTTTTTAGCGCGCGGACGTTGGGATTCTTTCAAGTCTGGTTTATTTCCTTTAGCTTTCTAAGAGCTCTGACTATTTATACAATGCATTTGGTCATTCCTTCCGAATATCCGAGTTGTTACCTCCTACACTATAGATATTCTAGACCTTCTCACGTGGAATTAACTTTCTGAAGATAATTGATCTTAGTTATATCGAATTAATATAATTTTAATTTGAGTTAAACATAATAACGCTGGTTCGTTGCACCGCCCGCGGTTCGCGTCATGCCACGACAAATTGCGCTTTGCTCACGCGCAATGCACAATTATCAATTAAATTGTCGGTACCGTGATGTACGGCTTAGAACCCACACTTATAAATATCAGAGCACTAGCCTGTACCGTACACAGTATAATACTTTGAAGCAGTAGAATGTATGTAAGTAATCAAATGATGAACGTTGAATAGAAGCGTCGTCGTACACTGGTAGCCGTTAATTTTTTTCCAATGTTATTATTAAGATTTTTTCTTTTGTTTTATTTGTTAACTTTATCAAAATTATCTATGACTTTTCTATCACTACCATGCAGTAGTGTGTCATATAAACGAAATGCGATGCGATGTTGCACTACTAAAATTGAGATGTGTCATCATGAGTCTTGTGAATATGCAAGCATTACAGATTTTAGTGACGTCACGCGGTTATCGTCGTTTTGTTTATAAGTATGTTTGCCCTTAATCCGGCACTGGGCGGTTAGTGTAGTTGGTCTACTGTCAATCTAATTATATTAGCCGTGGAACTAGCCTGTAAACAATGTACGGATAAGCTGCGTTTAGATGCAATCATTGCGTGAGTAACGGAACGCGGCTTTCGAGAAGCTGGAGATTAATAGATGTTTGCTCAGGATTCACTTCAACCATTTCTAGCCAATTATTTTGGACTAGCGGATTGCCTGCGACTTGCCTTCGTTCTTTGATTCTCTTTACCATCTTAATCGTTACGCTTTATGAGAAGCTACTGCTGTTTCCTTCCGTCTATTTAGATTAATGATTGTTTTCAATGACATTCATGACCTAAGTCTTTCTAATCATATCATGCATATCATTCGAGGAATTCATGGTCTATGTTATGATGATTATTTATCTATTTCCATTGACGTCTAGCTTTCATTAGAACAATCATGTTTATTGTTTATAGCATCAATTCAAAGGCCTCGAATTAAATTGATAAGATATATCTGCAATTCCTGATCATCATTATTTCACAAAGCCATTAATATCCCTGCTATCATATTATCATTATTGTAAAGGTTTACTCAAACGTTACTTAATTTAGTTTTAGTAAAAGGAATTAAATATCTTCTGACCACTTTTCCTATTTCGGGCTTTGAATAATACCTATCGGATTAAGGACAACGTAATTTGAAAAATAAATAAACACTCCATTTTGAAAAACTCCATAGAACCATTTCACTATATTTCATCATCATTACAATTTTCTTTGTCAAATTCGAAATAATTGAGGTGAAGCAAATGTTTTACACAACCATTGAAGATTAAAAAAACTAAGTTTTAAGTGGGACCTAACAATAGTAACTATATTTACATAATCTAATGTTTAGTTGATGAGTAAGATCTCTATCTCTTTACAATATTTTTGGACTTAGTCACTAAAACGATCAAAGGGTTAAGAATGACAATGGCGGTAAAAGCACCAGTTAAAGCGAAGATAGAAGGAATAGGAGTTAGACCCGGAGACACCTAGTTCCTGAACATATTCTTATAAAACCCCTAGCAGAGGGAGATAGACGCAGTTGCGAAGGCCACTGTTCCAAAGCAGATGTGGGTAAGCTTCAAAAGGTTTGAGGGTATGAACTTCCGGAGCTCTACGCGTAGTTTGATGTCAGATCATTGAAGAAACAAACGACGGCGAGGATAAATGCAACCAGTGCTGTAACAAAAAATTTACGTCACACGACTTGAAGTCAGTACTTAAATGTCTTTATATTTTGCACGTGGTTTTCTTATATGTGTGGCTTTTATTTAAATTGCAAGATACTTAATTCAATTAAAATCAGACTTGACTGATTACAGACGACTTGGGTAGATAAAAAACATATTAATCTCGCTGATGATGCGTAATCGATCTGACATACCTACAAGCAATAAAATTATTGACTATGTACTTTAAAATAATTCCACATCTACATGTTATATACATTTTTCAGTCTGCTTTTTTATAATCGGACATTAGCATTATTCACTATCTTAAATTATCTTTACAAGATTTACTGCAGTTTTTTAATTAATATACACCACTTAGACTAGCGTTTAGATGGTGTCATTGAACTGGTACCTTATTAAATCCATTACAATGACTGAACAATGCAACCGACGCGCAATTTGCCAGCAGAATTAATTAACGGGCAAATAATACCTATAAGCAATGCATCTATAGAACCTAAACTTGGTTTAAACTAATGGTCATCTCAATTTCAGATGGTTGCTTGAAAACATGAGAGATAGCGGGTAGGTTCATTTTTTCAATAGTCGTTAACGATAGTAACTTATTGTCGGTAACGTAACCAACCATACTACACGTAATATTTACGTTCGATACAACTCAGTTCCAAAACGTAGCTCAAGTTGGAGACCCAAGTAGGGAATTTTTATTCATTTTAGCATTGAAAATTGACCAGTCTGTGGCTCTGTGACAGAGTATGGCAGACAAGTTCCAATACTTGCTTGACTCTTGATTTTAACTTCCACATTTTAGACAAATAAACCTGAAACATCTGAGTAAACGTGGTCACTATTATATTATTCATATTCATAAAATATAAAGAAGCAAGAATGCTGAAAAGAGTTTTTCTGTTTCTATGGAAAAGCAATGTGATGTTGACAAACCGCGGAACAGTGTAACATAAACCCCATCCCCACTATAAGAGGCTTAACTCCATTAGTTCGAGCCGAATGTAGAGTTAAATATGCAAATCGTACTTGACCCACATGCCGGAACTATCGAACCTTCAGTAACACTAAATTCATTGACAATACGGCTCAACACTGTGCTTTTTTTTCTAATTTACAGTCATGGTCAAAAGATATAGTAATTTTTACTAAATTAACATTGAAAAATTCAGTAGATAGTTTGATGCGTCGGATCTAGAGACATCTTCGGTAATAGTTTTGTAATTTTTTTTATTTAACAATAAAAAAAATACTGAAACCTACGTCAGTGATTTTAGATGAGTTTTTAGATAACAATTGTAATAAAAGTAATAATTACAAAAAAAAGAGAGGTCAATGATACTCATACAAACCTTGAAAATGTATTCCATTATGAAATGACGCGCGCGGACCCACATAATAAACTGGCATCGGTCAGCACAATTAAAGGGTCCCATTTGGACCTTTGCTAATGGAATTAAATCCAATTAGATTTTAGGGTTACGAGGTGAAGTTCGTCCAGCACAGCTTATCAAAGACAGCTAGTAACTTACTGTGCATTACGGTAAGCTCTTATACCACACGGTGCAGTGCGGCGCAATGACGCGGTGACTGAAGGTGTAAATTAAGTTGACTGAAAGTGTAAGTACCACAAACCAAATTGTCTTGCACGCAGTTCTACGCACATAGTAAAAATATAGATTAAAAAAATTATTTTTGCAGCTTTAAATTTATAAGACAAATTTTAAAATTTCGAGAAAGAACGAATGACGAAAAGGTTCCAACCCAACCAGAATCATTTACTCGATTCCTTGCTTTACTTCTTAGTTTGAGCTTGCTGAAGTCTAACTGAGCTGTGCCAACGGTAAACAAATTGTTTTCTATTACGGTTTACACCTGCTGTTTGGACGGCTTGCTCGGAGATAAATTCCTATCTCGTTCACTTTAATGGATGACATTTCAGTTATTAATTAGTTTTATCTTAATTACAAGCCTTTTGTTATGTTTCACCTTAACTAACGCCCTGTAGTCGGCTACAAAGCTCAGTATATTTGAACAACTGGTCTGAGTGGTATAGTTAGTCACAGTGATAACTGTTCTTCGAAAAAGATTTACTTCGATCCACTTATTTAGTAAAGTATCTTATCTGAAGCGGTAACTGACAAGTAAAAGTAAAAATGATATTTTTGACTGTTAAAAAAACCTTCGTAATTGCTTTAAATAGAGTGGTAGGTATACATAAATTTTTAAATCAATGACTCTCGTATTTTGTAGTCTTTTCTCAAAAAATCAAAAGAGCGACGAATGGTTGAAACATCCAAAATGTATAAACTTACATGCATTTTTGAACCGAGCTGAGACGGAAGTTATTTCAAACACTCATCTGAAGACGGTGGTATGGAAAACTTTGATCAAAAACCGCGCGCTGCAAGAAACCTAGCATGTGAAAATGTTCCCGACGGAAACTTTGAATTTTATCGAATCTGCAACCAGCGCTAAACCAAACAAGTTCTGAACACTTGGAGTGCTCGTGTTTGATCTGAGATACTCGTGAGATGGATTCTGATTGATTTTATCGAGTCGTGTTTGTTTTGAGAAAAAGTAGCTTCCTGGCAAGTTTGATTTCTTGAGTAACATGGAACATGCTCTTGAAACTCATTATGAGTTGAAAAAACATTTTACAGTCATGTAAATTTTGGTGTAAGTTGAATTGGACTGTGTTTCGCTACCGGTTTTTTTTGTTTACTTTGGTTCAAAATGTGTGAAGTGAATACGCAGGGTAACGCCATTGTCATAGAAAGAAGAAACCACTCAGCATGGGATGCACATTAGATTTTCGTGATTAGCTCAGAAGCCCTCTGTATTCGAAAAATATTTTCCAATAGCTTGTGTTATAGAAACGAACTAAGCAGAGTTGTACGGCCTTTGAGCATTACAGAGCCTTAGCTTTTTAATATTATTTGCATAAAACACAAATTATACTTACTCAAAAAAACGTTGGTACATAGTGGTTGCGATCAGGGATTTAGCATAAGGCCGATCAGGGATTTTGCATAAGGCTTTCCACAGTCGCTTTTTGTGGTGACAAAAAGCGAACTGTGGAAAGCCTAATGCAAACTCTGCCGAAATTAACCGGTGGGCTAATTTTCTAACTCGCTGAAGAAATTTTGGAAATTTCAGACCAAAAATTCAATGGCATAGAGACATTTTGTTAAAGCAACAAGAGTCGGTTTTCATTTGCCGGTATCTCCCCCAGGCACTTAAGTTTACATTAAACTTGTCCAAGCGCGAAATTGATCTTTTAGTAGGGGATCCCTCAACGAAAATATAAATTTGCCACGGAGCTATCGGTATTTGGTGCCGTTGAAATTTTGATAGAAAATACTTCCCTTGTGTTTGCACCCTCACTCGCAGACTGCGGGACATTCTGGAAAGTCTGAAGCGAAACGAATCGTCCAAGGTGTTTGTTTATTTTATAAGTGTCTGTAAAACCAACCGTACCTTTCTGTATGATTAAAAAAAATCAGCCCCACATCACATGTAGTTCACGTTGGGAAAGGTAGGTATCTTAAAAAATAAATTACAGTTTTTTTAAGAATTTACGCTTATAAAGTCATTTATAAGGTGTTTGAATATAGTCCAACGTAGTGTATAAGTCCAACAGGACTTCGGACCCTATAGCGTAGGTGAGGAAAATCTTGATGCGCAAAATATTGGTCAGGAAAGTGGAATTCCTTTTATTTAGCAGACTATAATAATGTCATGATGCACACCAATATAAAACAAAAAAAAAAAACAATGGTAGAAACAGTTTTGTACTTTTTCAAATAAACTTCAATGGATACGGTGGAATAGGAATAATAGATGCATTATTAAAGTATACCCGCCCACTATCTAGCTTCACCGATGCGTACCTACTTTGTATTCATTGTATGAATATTATAAGCTGCAAGAATATGGCGTCAGTATAATAAATATTCTTTAGACAGGGTGCAGCAGAAGCTTTTGATAATTTGCAGTAAGTACACGTAGCTACTGAAAATTCTGCTACGAGTATCTATCAGGGAAACGATAAATGTGGTGGTGTGTGTTGTAACCTGTAAGAACAACATTCATAGGCTTGGTTCAATATTACAGTAAGTACAAACTTACCTATCTATGTAAGTATCTTTCGCACACAATAAAACAAGAGAAAATTAAAAAAAAAGTTTAAAATATATTTTGCAATTATTTTTATGGCAGCCTAGGTTTTGAGCAACAAAGTAGGTAGTATTTTTTTTATAAAAACTAGCAGATGACCCACTTTATGTCAAGTGGTTCCTTCTGCTTATTACAAAGCATTACCTACCTCACAGGCCGTTTTCAAATGCAGAAGACTTTTGACACCCTGTATTTTCCTCGTCACTTCCCTTCAATTGCGATCCTTGATTCGTCCCCCACATCTGAGGAGAAGCGTAATCAAGGATTAATTTTCTACTTGGATTACTTTCAATCCACCTCCGAGTGTGAGCTTTGGATGTCTTCAAATTGAAGGGACCCTTATTTGACTGATAATTTTGGGCACACCTTTGTGTGTTTTGCCTGCCTTGATGGAAATTTTATAGATTTTTGTCCTTTGACTGGATAATGGATTACCTATACGACCATTAAGTATGTACGTACGTTACATATAGTATACTTTGTACCACCCATTATAAAAATTGATAATAAGACTTTCGTTTCCAAACTCTTGTATAAACTCTCGGGGTCAGTCCTCCGAGGTAAAGCAGTCTAGCCAAGCTGGTCAAATTTGGCTACAACATGCAGATGTATCATTGCTACTATTAGGCGGAGCCCTGGTAGCTTTAGTGATAAGATAACCAAGACGAAAGACTAAAATACGCAGTAGAATAAATAATGATTTTTCATGACGTCTCACTACCCTCTTGGATAGTTTTACCTTTTACCTAAGTAGTATCACTGCAGTACATCGGCTTGTTCGTTATATTTTCGAATTTATTCATGAATTTATGCACTTTGAAGATTACACACACAAAAAATCATGAAATATTACAGTAAAATAAACTCCAATATTTTCATGACATTACGTTGCTCTTACATTCGTTTACACGTTTTGATATCGACACTCCCTACGTACAGTTGTGTATCTGCAAAACACAAATTTTACAGGAGAGCGTTTTAAAGATTTGAAAACGTTGAAATTGCTATAACTTTAGCCCTTTTTGAGATATTGCTTTGAAAATTGGTGAGAGGCTCTTAATGTAGATCAAGTTTAAGATGGATACTATGTTTTATTTTAATATTTACTGGTTTAGATTTTATTACACGTACATATTTTTACGTGGTGCTGAGAACGTCGTATGTGGCACATACATACTTTTTCGTGGGAGCTTAATAGAACGGCAATATCGTAACTGCCTGTTACACGGATATACTTCGTAGATCTATTCTGTTTAATTGGTACTTACATGTTTTAACGTTGAAAACATATAATCCTATAATATACTTTCACATCTGCTTCGACAATTAGGGCCAGGTGACCTGTATTACAGGTCACCAGGCCCTAATTCCCTCACTTGCTTACGAAATTAAGCTTATTTTTGGCTCTTAAATGTTGGTTTGTTAAATGAAGTAGATCGGTTAAGGGGTTGTAAAGTTATGAGGGTCCTAAGGGAGTAAAAAAATTAAAGGCATATAAAAATATCATGTGGGGTGTCATATGATTGGGCTTTGTTTAGACATTCCAAAACAGTTTTTAGTTTTGTTCTAGGTCAAATAGTTTTTGAGTTGTTATATTTTGGGCGTCTAGTCGTCCACGTCCGTAGGAGGATATCCTATGAAACCCTACACGTGGCCCCTGGGTGGTGCAAAGAAGATGACACAATGGTGGAAGGCTGTGGCCGTGGTTAGTGACCACCCACCTGTCAAAGACGCAACGCCAAACGACTTTGTCGTGTTTTGTCGCGGTGGCCGGTGACACCAGCAGGAAAGAACGTAGTTGACGGCTGCTCGTCTGATCACTTGGCAATTAATGCTGGAGTCCCCCAGGGGTCAGTTCAGTTCTCTCAGCAACACTTTTTCCTGCTACACATTAATGATCTCCTTAGGCCCGGTATCATTGGGTACGCAGATGATTGCCCAGTTGTTGAGAGATACATAACCGCGGCACGATCCAGTGAATCACAAATCCAGTCACACAGAGAGGCCATGGTGGATCAATTGAACTTAACCCTAAAAGCCGTTGACGATTGAGGCGATGCCAACCTTGTCAAGTTAAATACTTCAAAAACCCAGGCGGGTCTGTTCACCGCAAAGAAGAGTCAACTTCAACTAACTCCTACTTTCCAAGGTGTATCCGTACCGATCTCCGACCAGCTTGAGCTCTATAGGTTTCTCGCTCACACCTAAGCTAAATTTTGTCTCGTTCATTGAGTCCAAGGCCAAGGTAGCTTAAAAAAAGCTAGCCATCTTGTCGAAGGTGAGGAAGTTCTTCACACGGGGACAGCTTCTTATTTTGTACCAAGCGCAAGTCCGATCGTGTATGGAGTACTGCTCTCACCTTTGGGATGGCTCTGCTAAATACCAGCTTGAGGCCTTGAGGACCATAGACAGACGAGGCTCATAAGTAATGATGCGCTGGTAAGGGCTAAGTTCTTGAGCCTCGAGCATCGGCGAAAAGTTGCCAGTCTTTTCGCCGATGCTTCGAGTCTTTCGGTTTTCTAAAGAATACATTTTGGAGAGTGTGCGATGGAGCTCTATGAGCTAGTTCCGCCATCATCGAACCACCAGGCGTACGGAAACGCGGCACCCATATCTATATGGTTGACATGCCACCTCCACATTAAGCGCTTTGCCTCAACTTTCATCTTGAGGATCGCAAAGGAGTGGAACTTCTTGCCAGCGCAGCGTCTGTTTCTGAATACTTATATATAATTTGAATGTTTTCAAGAGGAGAGTGAATAGCATCTTGAATCTTCTCGGCAAATGTGCTACACCGTCGACCGCATCATCGCTTAACATCAGGTGATATTGTGGTCAATTGTTTGCCTAAACTATGCAAAAAAAAGTTCATCATTTATGCTGGTGACAGATATTTTGGTAGAAAGTTCGCGTGCGGACAAAGTCGTGGATATCAACTAGTCTGAAAAATTAATAAAATAGTTGTTTATTTTACTAAAATAACATGAAGAAACAAACGCAGAACTATGTAAGTGCATGGGTGTCTACAAATTTAATTGAATATCTTTCCGATGTAAAATTATGTAAAAGTAAGTTACCGAATTATGATTTAACATCTTTTCGAAGCATAACTGTGTAAGTGCCTATATACACTTTATGATCATACTGAATCCCGATGTATAAATATGTAAGTGCGTAAATACATATTTGTACGTAGATAATCAAAATAAAATATGAATTTATCAAAAATAATGTTCGCTGGTCATAGTTGAGACAATAAAATATTTTCGAATCGCACACGCATTGTACTCGCTGTCCGCGCAAGAACTGTGGAAGAGGCAATTACCCGCCACCCGCACCTCATCCTCCCCGCGTCAAAGTGTGTATGAGGCAGATAGAACATTGTCTATCGGGCAAATTATGAAGTTGGACAGTTATACGATCAAGAAAAAGGTACTTAGAGTAGACTTTTTATTTTTTTTAAATTTTATTATGATAGATTGACATGTGTAGATGCCAAAAATGCATAAAACGTATAAGTGTGTATCTGGCACTTAGGCAAAGATACGTAGGGAGTGTCGATATGAGAAGCTACTTTCATTTTATAGCGTGTGCGAAGATTTATGATGGTGCTAAAATAAAATACAATTTCACCCCGCTTCGCTATCAAAAGAGGGAGAATTAGAAAAATCTACATATAATAACCTCTCATATTTTCAATGGGCATATATTACAGCCAGACGCATATTACATTGTAGGAGCCTGAACTTTGAATCTTTCTTTAGCACCTACTTTGTTCTTTAGCCCTGTTTAATAAACTCGATGTGAGTTTGGAATAGTTACCCCGTTTTTTGTCTTTTGTATTGACAAGCAAATTTAAATTCGATCGAAAGAGAGAGGATGCGGTGTAGTTATTCCAAGGTTACATAGAGTAAGAAATTACGTTCAGATTTTGAAGGAACTTAATACGCAACAGTGGATTGTTAATAAGCAACAATCAAAAGCAGAGCAACTAGCACAATTAAACGATACTAAAATAGCTTTCATGAAGGAAGTGAAATAAATGCTCCTAATATTTTAAACGGAAAATCGATTATGTTCCCATTCCATCATTACTCAGGGCTCACTAAACTCACCATTTCTCTTTCTACCTATTTCCTGGAAGCCTTCATTTAATTAGTTGAATTAAAACGTTCTGGACACTTGCTAAAAGAGTGTGAAGCCACTCTGTCCACTGATACCGACTAGGTACATTTTTACCTTTTAAAAAATTTGCTTCCTTGACTTCAACCAAATATATCACAAGAGCATAAACTATGCGTATTTTACCACTTGAAATGAGAAGTGAGACAACTTTTTAGGTCTGGTCAAAAAGTCTGTTGAGCTTGATATTCAAATATTATAATCTGACTAAATTAAAATAAAAATCAAAACAAAACTAGGTACCTTTACTACCGATGCTTCAGTGGACAGTGGGCATGATAAAACCTCGTTTTATATTCAGCCGGTAATCAATTTTATAATATCCGCTTCTTGTTAGAACACTCGGTTCGCTCGAGTCCCGTTTGAAAAAACTCTAATTAAAATCGTAGTCTGATTTTTAAACATTGATTGATCTAGTTTTCTTAGCAAACCGGTAAATTAGTGTAGGTTTTGTTAATGGAGGTTCTGTGTACTCACTTTCTCTATAAATTGATTATTTTAGAGCTAAAAAATACCGCCGGCAGCAGAGATTTATTAACAAATTGATTTTTTAGTTACAGAAATTTAAAAAATTTCAAAAGTTACAAGAGAAAATGAAAAGCTCCCAAAACATAGTTAAATATAAACAATTTTAAATCGTACATAAACCTATACTACGAACTGTACCAGTTGACCACTTTGTCCTGATTAGTTGCGTCAAAGTTCAACTTCAGAATCCAACACAATGCAATCTTCTATTTTATATTCAAGTCTTGCTACAGCAACAAATCTAAAATAGCAAATGCAAAACAAACGGGAGATAGATAATGCGGTTGTCTTATCTACAGATCCAATCTATTTGTATAAAGCGGGATGCACATTGCCTGCGGACATCCGAAAAGTATTTCCGGGACGTCTGTTGCAGGCTTAGACCGTGGAGCTGTGAAACTGGCTGGAGAGCCTATTTACAGATTTTATATCTTAGAGTGCTCAACGCATCTCTGTATCAAGAGCACTGGTCTCCAGTACGAACCTCACGGACATTATACGAATTACTTTTTTTGATGTTAGTAAAGACGAAAAAAGGTTCTAGTTTTCAATAACAGAACATCATCTACAGCATGACTTCTTGTAGGCCTCTCTACGTTTGTGTCATCTACCAAGACCTTGAGCTAATCTTTTTTGTACTGCTCGAAACTTTGATGTTGCACTGGTATATGGTTTAAATTTTGAAGAAACGTTGGGTGTCTTGAAACAAGCGCCACGTTACTTTAGAATTTTTCTTATTCTAATGTTGAAAATGAGAGCTGTAATCAATAATTTCTGAATACGAGCTGAAACATTATTTCGGTAGATTCATAGCTTCTCGACTTCAACTCCATCCGCTGAGTCAATATCGGAGACACGCGTCTCCCAAGCGGCGCCGGCGGATCTAAATTGCAAATGTACGTTCAAACATTCAATTCAGGTAATTTTGCTGGAAAAAATATTGATATTTTAAAAGAAACAGATTCGTAGATTTTAAATTATGCTCATCATCATCCTGCTAGTAGAACTCCGCAGCTGCCTTCACCATCCACCAACTTCACAATGCCGGAGTACCACGGGGTGTCGAGTAGGGGTCGTTATTCACTCCAATAAGCACAGCGCTTTGCAAAATTATTTTGTGGTCCTTAAATTTAGTCATTTGCACTTAAAAAAATATTTATTTGGATCCTAATATTAGGCAAATGATTTACTTATTCATCTCAAAAGTCTCCGACTTTTGCATTCTCACTAAACCTCTCAGACTATCTGGTCTTATTCTATGTTGCAATGTGGTAAAGACTTTTTACTACACTTTAAACTTTTCCATATTATAAAATAGCGTAGCAGCTAGACATAGAAGTTAGCTTAAAATTATAACTTCCAGCGAGTCGACAGTTGGGATCGGCTGAACATTGGTCAGACGGGAACTTCAAAATTAATTTCAAAGTTTGATCGAAAAATGTTTTTCTCTGTCGTTGGACTGCGTCGAAGTCCACGGGGATTGGAGTATAGCTAGACTTGGCGGATAGCTGTATAGTTTGTTACTTTATGTCTACCCGACATCTAAACTGCACCTTCTATTTTGAAATGGAAAAATGGTCTTCCAATATTGTATTATCTTTATCAAATGCAAAGAAATACACAATAGAATGGCAGAAGTAGGATTACTACAGTAAAGCTAGTATTTCAGTATTTCCTGAAAGATACCAACTAGGAATTTTCAAGAAAAGAGTGAATAGGTGGATTATAGCTAAGCGTGCTCCACCCTAGGCTGCAGCTACACTTACCACCAGGTGGGCTGGCAGCCAAATGCTTAGCTATAGCTCATAAAAAAAAAAAAAAAAAAAAAAGCAAAATATGAATGTAGGTGCGGGAACAAATTACAATACACGTATCTGAATATGGTGTTACATTATTCAAATAACGAACTAGGTCGTTATTTGAAAAATGTAGGTAGAATTTGATGTAGGTAGTATTTGAAAAATGTAGTAGGTAGAAATACTAACTGTAGTGACTATAACAATTTTTGAAATGCACACTGAATATCCAAACTGTCGAACATGTTTTATTCGCACGACTCCACAAAAACACCACGCTGCTCAAACAATGGCCACACTTCACCTATGTCATTGATGGACGGTTAAGATTTAGTAGATGATTTTTCTAAAGCCCCGGTTCTATTAAGCGAACGTTGAGCTGAGCCGGTTTCTTTCACCGGTAGATATGAATAATGAAGAATTTATATACAAATATACAATTTATATATAAACTATTGAGGTGTGTGTACAAACCTATTTTTTTTTCATTTTGCCTGTCTTGCGCGATATCATAAATTAATTTAGCTTTTTTCAGTTGCAGATTAACTAGTGCAAGTGTACTTAGTGAATGATTATGTAAATTATCATACCTATATTGTAAAATTAGGGCGATAAAAGCTTAGAAGCTACATTAGATTTCTTTTCATAATTTTAGAAGAATTATTAGCTTCAAATTTCAAACTGAGTCAAAACTCGATCCAATATTGACAAATTATTGGCTCTTATTAAAAACTGTTCGCTTCAAACGGAACCGCGGCTTAGCATTTCAAACAATGAAACTCGTATCATCAATCTAAAGACTACCGGTTCAGTGATGGCTAACTACGCAACGCACTGATACTATCAGTTTGATGGAACTAATCGATTCAGTCCCCGGTTGCCTTTCATTAAACTATAGGTCACGATTTGATGGGTACGATAAGTGTTTGGCACTTAACCTGTTACTTACCAAATTTTGAGATTAGAACAGTAAACACGGCAGTTAAAATCAATAGAGTGGAATAGCCCCAGGTACCAAATAGGCTATTTTAGGTAACGTAATGTGATCACCTCGTGTCATTGAATGGTGATGGTCTTCGGTAATGGACCATCTTGTCGCATTTGATATAATGTGATTTGATTCTCGTGTTTCGGGTTTTTCCTGGCGGTAAACGCTGGAAGTAACAGCTAATTCGATTTATAGAGGTTCGGAGTTGAAAAGAGTATCAAACACGGGTTCTTTTAACCATTGAGTTTTATTGTCCGTTACTATATTACTTCCTAAACTCGGATGACAAGAACAGTAGTGCGGTGGGATTAGAATCGATTTTCATAGTCTATTCAAACCACAATCAAATATCATTACATAACGGTATCTCGCAAACTGCCTGGGAACTAAACTAGTGAGAAATCAATCGACACTCGCCAGAATCCCTAAGGAAAAGCGTCATAAATAAAATACGCGAAGAAGACATAATCCTTCATCGCTGAACTGAACCTTCGATAAAAGGAGGAGCAAAGCCGATTTCCGCTCGCGTGGTAGCCGTCTATGATATTATCCGAGTGCAAACAGAATACATTGATTTATCGCTAGCGTACAAAGCAAACACGGCTACTTAACACCGGACATAAATAAACTAAGATATTTAATTGGAACTCTTCTGTCCTCGTTGCGAGCAATAAAGAAAAGATAGCAGCTCGAGAAATGACTACACAGCACTAACTTTTTAACTTATTTTGTTTTGCATTTCTTGTCCGATCTACGATAGTATCTAATTCCATTTATGTTCAATCTTTTTGGTGGGTTTGGCCTTCATTTGATTTAGCTCCTCCTAATGAAAACGAATCAGTGTGCTGAGTACAAACTCTATAATCTTACTACAAAGTTTGTATTATGTTTATTTCGTAAGGAAATATAATCAGTAGGTATGTAAATGTATTCCCGCTAGGAGGTTAGGAGATTTGGAAAGCACCCCTTCACATTCAGTCTCAGTATATATAAGGGACCTTTTCTGATTGTGTGATTGTGTTAAGTATTTTCTATCCTGTACGACATCGTATTGGAAATAAGCTAGGAATGTTCAAATATGAGGTGGTTTCAAAAAACCTAGTTTCCCAACCCGCATGCTACACAGGCTCAACCGGTTCAGTTCGAGATTCTTGCCGCGCGTTCCTGATATCGTGCGAAAGCTGTTGCATCCTTGCTCGTACCAACCGTAGTAGGTACCTTCTGTTCTAAGTACTAGTGATAGTGACACGCAAACCGCAGTCTTACTGATAGGACTTAATGTAAACTTATGTTATTGGCTCGAATTTTCTTTATTATTATAGGCAGTAAGATAACTAGTAAACATAGCAGGGTTTTATATAGTGCTACGTTGAATCATATTGAGCTGTCATTCACCAAGTTACCTATTACCTATCTACCTATTATGTTATCAGCAGGAGCGAGAGAAATGTCATCACTCTATTTTTCAAAACATCGAGGATCTAACTAAGTATGTAAATTCAATTTGAAGAACAATACAACTGTGGTTTGAATCTAATGGACTAAATTGTTTAGGGTCGAAAATTTTAGGCTAAACAATTTAATTTGTGAAAGGGTGGACAACCACTAGACTTTGTTTTAAATACTATTTGTAGCCTTACTTTCAACTAAAAATTAATTACATACAGATGCCTATATTATCACAGAGTTATTCTACTTTTTGGATGGAATAACAATTTTTTATTGTTGGTACGAGTCTTAAAAATTTTGTATAATCAAGTAGTAGAAATAGAAAAGTGAGGGGGTAGAGCTCTACAGAAAAATTTGAACGCTCGTATGCTCCAGAAAAAGGTTCATGACTGAATCGAGAACCAAATATTACCTATAGATGAAAAATGTATGCTTCAACATGAGTCAGAAGTCAAAGTTAGATGTTAATTACCAGTGTGATTAAAAGACTAACAATTCTAACACAGGAAAGTAGCAGGATAGGCAGTCTATTGCACACAATCAAAGCTTGCGGACTGCGGTACCCGTTTCACATCCGAGCAGTCACTCGTTAATCTATCTGTGGGAGTCCGATTGGCCCCCGTCATGCGGAAGCACATCTTTGATCGCAGGCCCCTAATCACTATCCCAGAGTAATGTATGACTTATTTATAGAACTGTACTTTGTAAAGAAGTCGATGGTACTGTTTTATCAATACATTTTCATCGTCTGAATCTAATCTTAATCGTGCGATATCAATCTTATCGTATGCATTTTTTTATTTTAAGCTAGAACTGATAAACATGCATAGTTGCTACCTACCTACATACGTAATTTAGCTTTTCCGCGAGGTTCAATAAACTAAAGATCATATCTATGTGGAGTTTCATATCTAGCAGTAGGTTTGACTAGGCATTCGGTGTCATTACTATCAGCCGATACATCGCTAGACAATCGAATTGTAATCGATTCTACCTACGCCTAGTCTTATTCTATTAACAAGTGATCGTGATTAACTTTATAAGCCCACGCATCTCTTTGTTTCTCTTCGTTAATTTATTTGTTAGAGAGAATTTACTCTTGGAATTCCAATTTATTATTTTTAGCTTCGAAAATGAAGTTGTATTTCTTATTATCTACATATCTAAGTACGTATTTGAGAGAAAAATTGATTGAAACCTACGAAATGATAATAATTAACTTAAAATAAAATATATGTTTAATAACTAAAATAAAATGATAAAAATCGGTCACTTAAAGTGAGATTAATGGGAAAATTAATAAAACATGAACACTATCAATAAACAGATCATTTAAAACGAATCACGACTGCCATAAATAATCCAAAGATAGTGAATTTTGGTTTCGCAAAGTCAATTCGTGACCGCTCATGAATTTGAGGGTAAATAAACTAAAATAATAACTTTAATGGTCGATTGGAGACCATTAATCACAGATAAAATGTCAAAATAATAAGAATTTACCCCTAATACTGGACGGACACTGGCCATTAAGTCTGTTTGTGTTGTAGAGATTTTTTTTGTTTATTTAGTTTTCCTATAAATAAAATAAATAAATATTCTTGGATGTATCACACAACGCTCTTTTGTCCCGAACTAAGCAAAGCTTGTACTATGGGAACTAGATTGCTGACAGAATACTTATAATCATAATTTTTTTCTGTGAACACAAATGCTTGTTCTGCTCTGACAGTTGCCTGGGCACAATGATTCTTGAATTGCGACTAAAAACCAAAAGGAGTCCTTTGGTCGGCTTCACATCTGAAAACATTATAAAAAAGAGATATGTGGAATTAAAAGGCCCAAAATTATTCTTCCTGGAACTCTATAAGGGATGCCTCTAGGCCCACTACTGAATATATCCAACAGCATTGTTTTACGTTTTTTCGTTCACTATACAGGCATAATGATGAAGATAGGGAAACACTAAAGCAAACCTTTCAGCCTTGGGAGTATCAGGGCATGGAGCTTACAAATTAACAATAAATATTCATGCAACGATTACAGGTACCACGATCCAGCCACCGTGTATGGCACGATCGAGTTTTATAAATGTACACGTCCGATGATACTAATGATGTTGAGTATCGATTCAATCCCGACGAGTTTGCATAGTATCGAGCTGAGATAATCGCTTTCTACTATTATAAAAGATTTTTTCTTTATAGATATTCATCGCTAGTGAATACGCCGGAAGTAATAATGTTTTGAAATTGTCCTATTCCAACATTTAAATTAGTTTGTTTTGTTTGTTTATTCCCGAATTATACTGACTGTTTTTGGATAGTTCGTACTTATAGGATACCTACCTACTATAATACTCTACGTTTAAGTATAAGTCTTATTTAAAAAGCTAATATGCATAGCGGGTTCTCTTCGGGGTGTCTTTTGGTATTAAAAGTTATCTATCTCAAGAAGTATGCCTGTTTTTAACGTTTGTAAATTCCAAACATACACCTAAACATTTTGGCTCTTATCAAGTTTTGAAAACCAAAACTCAAACCATTATTCAAATTTGAAAATCTATTAACTTTCCTGAGCTAGATGATTTCACAACTTCAAAGTTTTTACAATAAGCTTAAACTTAGACACTGTTTATAAACTAAAGTTAATATTGAATAAAGAATAATGAATAAGCATTGTGATGATTAATGATCTCGAGGGCTTTACCGTTTCTTAGCTTGGAGTAATAAACTTAGAGCGAACTTGGAGTTATTTTTCTTTTTAACTGTTGCTTGGTAAGGCTGCTTGTTGTATTTAGGTAACTAGCAGTTGTACCATTTTACTGGGGTCATTCCCGATCTAGTTATTTTGACATGATTGAGGAACAAATATAATAAACTTTTACATTATAATATTAGTAGGATAAGATGGAGTATTTTTTCTAAACTAAGTATTATCAGTATTGCTGGCTAATGAATCATCTTGGTTTTGAAATAGTATAGACCTTTCTTACACAGACTATAAACTCCATAGATAGTCTGTAGTCGGTAGTCTGTGGAGGCAAACAAAACTAATACATAGTCAGCGTTTTCATGCTCCATAGTTTGATATCACTCCTGGAACTCTGAGGTTGTTTACGAACTGTTAATGATGATCTATTGTATAATCAGTTGCCACTTGCTCAAACATACTTTATTGCATCAAATAATAGTTTATTATGACGCCTGTGTGAATGATCTGAGATTTTCAAAGCCTCTATTTTGTCTCTACTTTTTGAAATGTATCTACCTATAGTGTCTTTATAAGTTAAAAAGCAGATGGCTACAACTACATGGGTGGTAAGCGGGTTACTTCTGCACTACGTAAAGACTTTACATAGGCACTCTACTCTACAAATCGATACACGAAGTTTTGGCATCGAAATTTTGAGTTACACTTCGCGGTAATGCGGCAAGTCTTTGTGTGGCCACGCACATCGCGTAACCGGTCGCGCAATGTATTATAAACACCAGCGAGTCCTCGTTTATGTAGTAGACATCGAGGACCCCACCTTCCGACCACTGACGGATGCACCGCGTTCGCTGACTGATTCCGTGTCGTCGGCTCTTATTTAGGGGATCATTGTAATCTAGAGATTGATGATAGCTAATCCACGCTCGATAATATTCAGTTAGATTGTGCAAGGAGTTCCAAAAATTCGGAATAAAAACGGCCCATACGATGGAGTGATGATATTGTTGACATCGCGGTAAACCGGTGGCTTCAAAATTTTTTGGAAATCTATGAATGAGGCCTAACTTATCAGGCCAGTTATGAGATGAGATGTGGTGATAATATTATAGTCTGACTTTAGCTGAAAACAATTTCTTTAGGTATCGCCAAAAGTAAAGGAACAAGCTGATAGCTCACCTGATGTTAAGTGGTAACTTCTGCCTATAACAATGCATTCCCTCACAGAGCAAGTCCAATGAGGACGTATCCTGTAAGGCAATGTACTGCGTCCATCACTCTGAGACGTAAAGATCTTGTAAATCTAAAGTTTGGGTTGAAACATTGAGCTAGGATTGAAACATTGAAAGCTTTTCGTAAACGAGAAAAGAATATTGGTATTTTGGTATGCAAGAGATTTAAAAATGTCTTGAATTTTCTGCTTCAATTCAGTTTTTAGTATTCCGAGCCAAGTTTAGGAAATGGAACTCTTATTTATTTACTCATTTATTTTACAGTAGATTACTTTTCACCATTTTGTTTCTTTTACCAATAACCCCCCGCACAGTTGTGTTGCAGCATTTTTCAGTTCAATATTTTTCATACAAGTCACATTGATCTAGTTATGGCATGACCTTTCTAGATACCAATTGATTGAAACGGTGAAGCGTCGTGTCGTGAGGGACTGTCATTACCAGACAGAAATTCCTGTCCTAGGGTCCCCTGAGTTCAACCAAACTAATTTTATTTTACATTGTCTGCAGAGTAAACATAGTCCCTGGCAGAGGTCGACAAACATCAAAATTGGGCATATGCAAACAACGAACAAATAATAACAAGGTCTCGGAGGGACAACATCTAAAAACCCCTTTATTTGCTGACAATTTGTCCTTTGTTGCCTTCAAATAAACAATGATATCGTGCCTGTTATCTTCCTGAAAACTTTCATTCTTGGGTCAAATATCTGTATCGTGACTGTACCTATAGGTATGCTCTTTTTTAAATCCAATGACAAAACTTCTGATCTGTTTTTGACTTAAATATGATCGTAGTGTCAGAGACTAGAAGGGCTGCTACAAAGAAAGAGTCTAAAAAAACACTTAATGCAATATTTTATTGGATCTTTTATTCTTATCTAAGTAGTACGTAGTGTGACATTTCATACGTTGAATGTTTAATTTTTGGCGTGACAAAGTAATTTTTTATCTTTAAAATACTCTCTGTACGTAGATACTACATAACTTGTATTATTTGGAATTTTCTGCTTATACTAATACTTACCCCATGACATTTTGATAACAACATTATAATGCATTATTAGTAATATCTTATCGTGATGATTGTGTATCACAGAGAGCTGTCTGTATGTCGAGCAATCGGTCAAAGTAGGTGATAAAATTTCCCTTATTTAATTTGTGTAGGTATATACCTAACAATAAAGTTAATTAGAGAAACGTCATAATACTCTTTCATAAAGAAAACTAGGAATATTGCAGATCTATGCATGGACATTATTGGACATCTAGTCAAGCTATTAGTTTGGTTTTTTGTTTTTAGATTAAGAGAATGCAAAGGAGATTTTAGTGACCAAAAAGGCAGGGACTTAATTATTTTGCTAAAATATTTAAAGCCGAACTTCTCCCAAAAACACCGTCAGATTTTGTAAAAAAAATTCTGTGCCTTTGTCCCAAGACAATGGCAGTTAATTTATAAGTACGCAATTGACAGTGCCTTTGTTCCTGGGAAAATACCGTTCTCCCAGTTTTGAGCAACTTTGTATTGGGTCTCATCAGTGGGTGGGCTCTGTAATCGCTGCGATTACTATCCTACACCAGAGGGCGCGCGTGCTACTCGTGTGATTGTTAGCAGCGGTATCAGGCTAGCGATGTTTGTAACCGGCTTTATTTAACCGGTTACTCAGAAGAATGATAAACAACCGGCTATACGAGTCCGGCCATAACCGGATTATATACTTTAGCTTTTTCTGTGTCTAATTATTTCTAATTATTGGGGAAACAAGAAGTTGAGCACAATCAAATGTTTTAAAAGTTCTAACAGCACTTGCGAATGGACACTTTGGTGCAGAATTCTGCCATACGGCTTTTCCTAGCGATTACATACGGATCTTTCAAAAAAAATCTTGTCTCGTCTGCGCGCTTCTGCATGATACCTTTGTGGTCGCAGGCTTTTACAGGTTACGGTAACCGCCAGGTGGGCCATCAGTTGGTAGTATAAAAAAATAGAGATATGAGTTCCGTCTAAAATGCAACATCGTATTATTTTTCGTCCTCCCTACCGAAGACCAATCGCGAATTCCTTAATTTGAACATTGCATGTCGTTGTGGGTTATGATTTTCGGGTTGTTAATGTGTTATTTATTATCTGAAAATTTGAGGGATCGCAGGGTAAAATTTGAACTTTTTTACAGAATAATTTTGTGCAGTTTGTCAATTTTGAATGCTTTTTTTTATATGTAGCGATCGTATTTATTTATTCTTTCATAAAAGCACTATGCATGTAGTACAGGTACCTACTAATGTCGTCGAGCTCTCTCCAAACAAACAACTGCATGACTACATTTTATTTTTCTTTGATGCCGTCTACAGTTTGCATTTCTTTGCAAAAACTGTCTTTTGATTATGATATGGAACCTCTTTGATTTATAACAAAGCCTACCTACTTGAATACACTGTAATTTAAGGCATTGAGTAAACAAGTACCTTTCAATTACTTTCAATAAAATTGATGGAAATGAAACACAAGCCGTCTAATTTAAAACTACATGTTTGTTTATGGACTAATCTGCGGAGAGCAAGTTGTTTTTTGAATAGTCGATGATGAAATAAAAAAAAAGACTTATTTAGGTATAAGAAATAGTGATGGAACAAGCATATGGCCTATCTGATTGTAGACCTTGTGAACCGTATAGACAAAGGTACTAACTGGATATCAATGTATGTGCTTTCAAAATTGTTTTCTATGATTTGTATAACAATAGCAGGTACGAAATAGCCATAACCTAACATGCAATTATTTCAAGTTTTAATCATACTTCTTACATTTTGTTTACATAAGACAATGTGTGGTTTATTTATATGTAGGTACAGTGTTTATGGGTTCCTACTAAGAGCCTATTTGAATAAGCAAAATGATAAGTGCATCTACGAGTATCATGTACCGGCTTCACACCTAAGTGCAGGATGTGCTATAAACCCGTGTAGATTGGCATTAAAAGTGCTATAAAGAGCCATGAACATGCTTTGCTTCTGATCGTAATTCTGTGTCTACAGCTTTATTTGTGCACCGGGCTGCGTTTCAGCTAATAAAGTTTATTATAAGTAGCTTGTACGCTACAAACTGGATGAATGAAGCTAAGCAAAGCGCTTAGTGGTGCTCTGGTTGCTGGTTCGCTCAGAATTAAATAGTTATATACAGAGCATATAACTTGTCAAGTGGCAGGCCATTAAACACAGCGCACCACAGATAATGATAATAAATATCAGGCTGCATTTATTTTAGGTACCTACCTCGGTACCTTGGAATAAAATTACTAGAGTTATCAGTTTATATTTGATTTCGTTTTCGGAAAATCATGTGAAATTTAGTTTTAAACTGAATGTTTTATTATGCATAAATAAAACCGGCCAAATCGTATTCCGAAAGTTACAGAAACGCGATTTCCATTGCGTTTCGTGTTTCTAGTTATGCAAATAACAATTTGCATATGCTCGGGTCGTTATCATGAAACTGGAGCTTTTAATCATCACAAAACTTTGCAAAATGACACGAATTTCGGTATAGGTACATAAATATTGACAAAGTTAGAACGCAATGACATTTAAAGCAGGATTACTGCTCATTATACTACCAATGATGCTAGCGGATACGATAGATCTATATAGAGTTTGTCATATGCTGCGTTCACACTATTCCGCAGTCGGCAGGGACTTGGGCAGGGAAGTGGGCATGAGCATAGCGTGAACACGATCATGCCTTTGTCCCGGCTCCCGGCCCAAATTCATGCCCATGCTCCCTAATGAGAATAAAGGCGATGTGGCTGTGGCAATAAGTCTGCGGCACACCGGCAGCGGCATGGGCATAGGTGAACGTCGTAATAGGTTTGTAGTAGAAACTGGGTACAGTGGGCATACATCATGAGAGTTATCGTTACTCAAGCTAAATCAAATATTTTGGCCTTGGCACACGTTTGCTGACTTGACTAGAGATTTTGTTTTTGACAAAGAGGTGAGCAAAAAATCCGTGCGAGTAACAATCGATATTCAGGGATGCGTACAAGAGGTTATCGAGTAGAACCAGCCATGGTCTCGGCTGCGGAATTCATAAAACATTCGCGGAATACTTCATCAGTCGACATTTTTAATGAGTTATGGCTGTTCAGAGTCTGAATAAGTTAAAATGAATAGAGTCCTTGAATAACAACCAAGAATTAAATTATGGAACGACCGCCGTTGAAAAGTTTGAAATCGTCGCCACCTGGCGATCGCGATACGAAACAAAGTTACAGTACAAAAGAGCCGAAATCATCTCGCCTGTGAATTATACCATGTTTTATTTATTATAAGTTCATGGAATATTAATATCGTTACAGAACACCGAAATGCGTAGGTTGGGACATTAATATTAAATTCCATTTATGTATTTTGTCAGCTAGCATTAGGGCAATCTCCGATAAAATTTTCAACCACAGAAAATATTCGTCGGTAATGTTAGAACTTTTGCTCCTGAATATTTAACCTTTGTTTCCGTTTACATACTTGTGTTGTGGATTGCGGTCTAATTAGTTGACCATGACCACATAATATTGCTGTAATATGGCTATGACATATGATAAGTAGGTGTTGGTCAATGCGTTGGTGTGTTTGTGATGGTCTGTAGATACCTACATAAAGTAAATTAGGACTTACGCTGTATTTTTTAAGGTCTGTGAAGAAACCATTTAGAACTCATGTATTTTAGAGTTGTAATGAATTTTGATGACAATAATTTCCTAAGAAATAATGTAATGGTACGAAAGCACTGTCTGTTCCCACTGCGAAAATGATTTTACAAACAATCACAAAAAAAGTCAACTTTAAAACAAATCTTTTAGGATTGCCCATTTATTTCATTGTAGACTCACTCCCTTTATTCTTAATTGTTTAGCGCGGCTTCAAATAATGCTCTATCATTGTCACTTCCATGACGAAGAAAAGAAATGACAACAGATTTAGCAGCCATTTTAGCTAGCGGAAAAGACCAATATGAATAAGACATTCAAACTGCTTAGCCGTCTATACAAACAATGAAAATACCGTAAATATCTCAACCACAATACTACCAAATTAAGCTGTCAAACAATTTGCCATCGCTTGATGCAAATGTAAACATAGTCGCATAGCCTGCATCCAATCACTCGCTCAGTCTGATAGTATGCCCATTAATTTTATTGATAATCCATTGGAATTGCTAAATGTCTAGCTTGTGAATGGATTTAACAGCACAGTACCCGAGTGGTTTTCGACACTGAACAAAACATTTTGCGCAGATAAAGCTACTCATCAAGAAAAAACGGAACAGCAAATCTTCCTCAAGAAACTGCAAGAACTTGGTGGTGTAACTTCAGTTTTAAGATTTTCAGTAAGGCAGTTTGGTAAGCATTCAGTCAGTATCCACTGTTGCCAATGTACGGTCAAGTTATAATTAAAGAAGGATATAATTTTCGTACGACCTTTACAAAACCTGCACCCTGAAAAAGTTGAATTTTAGAAAATCCCTTTTAGCACACCAATCTAAACCAGGAGATATTTCTCGAGAAGTTTTCTTGAGATCTAAAATTCTTGGTTTAGAGTGTGCGTCAATTTGTCTGTCAATCAGAGAGTATACCGAAGAAGCCTCGGAGGATGCAGACATTTGATTGGCCGATAAATTGGTCGAGTTGGGCCACTAGTGCCTAGGTACCTACCTACAAACTGTAATATTCGCATTTGGATACACTTTCAGAGGCCGACCAACCTCTCGGCCGATCAGAAAGTCTCTGCAGAAGATCCAACTATTTACATAAACCTACCTATTTACAAGAAAGATAGGTTTGTAGGTACATAGTACATACTCTACATACTATAGTACACGCGATACATAAACACGCCATGTTCTAATAACGGGTAGGCAAAGACCACGGATTATTACCAGAGATCAAGGGATTCAAGATATATTATAATTACCACATAAGTTAGCTTTGGTCCCCTCAGGCATTTACATTACATTGTGCGTACACAGCGTATATCAACGTATGCATACAGGGTGTCACAAGACAAGACTACTTCTGAAAACACCTATACCCATAATAACCCAATAATTCTTGCTTACTCTTGCAACCAACCTTGTGTGCGAGAAAAGACTGTAATACTATTAAAAACAGTTCATACCCCACCACTAGACGCTACTTTATCCTTGGTGCGCAAAGTGGAAGCGTGTTCAACTGTTCAATATTAAAACTATATTGGTGTGGAAAGTGGAATGCCTTTGTTAACTAAAACGTATGAAACAGCAGTTTTTTGTTCACACTCTTTTGTTGATACAAAGTGTTTGAGAGTTATTCCACCCTATATATATAAGGTTTGCGTATAACCATGATCCGTATTATTATTCCTGTCAGCAAACTAATAATCACGGTAATTACTCTCTAATATCCTCCAAAACCGTGCAATTCGGGCATCTACTGGACAATGAATATTCATACTGGACTTAATAGTCCTATTAGTTCAAAGGCGTCCAGCTTTGAATCAGCTGAGCCTGCAATTTAGGGTTGAACTATTACAATGTATATAAAACTCATCCAGAAATGTAAACGGGAAATGATTCAAACCATGCTTCTGAATCTAAAAATAACACAATCATATTGAGAACCTCTTCCTTTATGGTAGTCCCTTCGGCCGTCTACGAAACCGTAGCTACGTAACCAGTTACGAACTAAACACAATTCGTCCTCGTATGATACCAGTTACGAGAAAACACGTATTTTTCTTTACAGGGAGTCGGTTAAAAACAAAACTTGAACAAAATATTGTAATGACGAAAGAAATGGAACTCTGCTTACAGAAAAGCTCTTTAGTTACAAATATAATGAGTATTGTATGACTACTTTGATAGCCAAAAACACGGAATTTATGATCAAAAAGTTCAAAAAGCACTGAACTTCCTCATGTTTAATATCAAGATCCTTAAACATTTGAGGGAATTACGCGCGGCGCCTCGAGCGAGCCGTAGCCCGTAACGGAAGGTCGAGGACTCATCATCAAAGGAAGTAATGTTGAGTGTTGTCGACGGTCATCGCTAAACGCCCTTAGATCTTTACGAAGTTTTTCCAAATATTTTAAATCTGAGGGCGGAAGCATTATGTCCTTAGCATAATTTTTAAGTGTAAAAACGCTCGAGATTTGGCCAAGGTGGAAGAAACATAAGCATTTTTTTTATACAATGTTACTTACCTTACTAGTTAATGGTGTAGCCTTTTCACTTTCATACAATTATTTAAGAAAGTGCACATTAGATTAACTAGTTTGACAATGTACCTTGTTAAACATTCATGAACTGAACTTTTTTTAACACTAATCTTTTACGAATCCAGGTTCCTACCCACGCGAAAGGTAACCCTAAAGCGAGCGTGCAATCTTATTCGCACCGAAACGCATTGCGTGCGTTAATGACCCCTAAACTGGTTAAATCTGTTTCATGCTCGGCTTGGTTCATTCACGATATTTTGATAATAGCGTAAATTTATGCGGCTGTACTCTGAAATCCGAGAATGCATAATGATTTCGTTGCTTGCAGCAAACACAGCTGGTTTACTTCTCTATGTTTGTAAATGCTTGGATTGGATTAGGTATTTGTGACGTACCTATGAGTTGTATCTCAATTATTATGCCTCACGAATCATTTTTCTAAGCGGTACAGTCTTAATCTGCTTCGAGAGCATTGGGCAACATAATAAGTAGGTACTTAATTATAATATCAATCATTATAATAATATCTCGCTTGGTGATATTTTTTTAGTTTGATAGTATGCATTATACTATCAAACTCTCAAACTCATTCAGCCCGCTGTCCGACTCTTCAACTCAATGGCGCGTCTGGGAGCGACCTACGTCCAGCAGTGGACTAATATAGGATAATGATGATGATCAGACTAGCATTGCTTTTGCTTGCTTTACAATCACTAACCTTCAAATCGAGTCATTTGTTTCGGAGCTGAACGCACATACCTACTCGTATAACACCGCCTTTTTCAGTCGGGAGGATACCAGCGGTGCCCAGACTGAACTAGCTACCCTCAAAAAGCTCCCGCTTGGTGTCGGCCTTGTTTTATGCAAAGTACCAGAATGAAAGAGCCTGGAAATGTATGCAGATCGGTTGCGTGGGAAGTGGCAACAAGTGGCCGAGACGTTCCTACAAAAAAGTAATCGCCTGGCTCCTTTTGGCAGGATTAACCACTAGTTAATTAAAACATTAAGCCGAGGCGCGAGTATTCGGACGCGGAGGAACGATAAATATGCCAGGAAATTAGCTTCACGTATGACAGAGTATGAACATTCTTTGCTCTACATGGAACATAGCCTTTCTTCGTAGTAGAAGGAAATGTTAGATTTTCTTGCAGTAATAGGACTTAACAATGCGTTTCTTGAACAAAATCAATACAAACAATATCATGCCTATCAATAACTAGGAATGGAGTCTGCCTGAGTTTGAGAGAAAAAAGCTAAATATCCAAGAAAAGATAAAAATTGCAAGCTTATTTGCTTTCCATAGCTTGCTCAGTACCTCTGCGAGTCGCAAGTATTCGAGTGATGTATAGCGTATGTGCATAAAATGTGACATTGTAAGAGATCTTAATGTATTTTCATTAAGTACAACATAATTTGTATACCTAGTCACTTATCAGTGGTCAAATGACACGTGCTATTATATGTTTATATGTTATTGTAAATAATTTGTTGTGTAATCTGCTGATTGTGCAGCTTATAACTGTAATTAATATGATTATACAGGGTGTTACCAGACCACTTCCGAAAACGAAAGGGGGAGCTACAGCACACCAAAACCCAACCAAAAAAAAAATCAGTTATCCTGAAAAATAATTATAGCCGGAGAAAACAATGTTTAAAGATTTGTATTTATTTCGCCAGCCCGCAATGTACGCATTCACGTAGGTAAGGTCGAGGCGTAGTACTATTATTTATTCTGTGTCGTAAGTGCCTACTAACGTAGGTAGGTACTAACGTAGGTCGCTCGCACGTCGCGTACTTGAATGACCCGCGATGAACTCTCAGCTGTTCATGCTGTAGTAGACGTAATCTGCGTGCTGCGTGTACATTGCTGCTTTATTTATTTTATTTGTTTTTTTGCTTTTTTAAATGAGATGATTAGGTAGATATGTCTTATTATGTTGTACTGTGTGTATGTAACTAGAAAAAAAATTTAAAAGAGATAGTCAAGTCAATTTTTTTTTTCGCGATTTTTTTCGCTTAATGTTTTCAGTATCATGGTCTGATTGGAACCTCCAAGTTTTCGGAAGTGGTCTGGTAACACCCTGTATAGAAAAATCCCATATTATTATTTAATATACAGGGTGTTACCAGACCACTTCCGAAAACGAAAGGGGGAGCTACAGCACACCAAAACCCAACCAAAAAAAAAACAGTTATCCTGAAAAATAATTATAGCCGGAGAAAACAATGTTTAAAGATTTGTATTTATTTCGCCAGCCCGCAATGTACGCATTCACGTAGGTAAGGTCGAGGCGTAGTACTATTATTTATTCTGTGTCGTAAGTGCCTACTAACGTAGGTCGCTCGCACGTTGCGTACTTGAATGACCCGCGATGAAGTCTCAGCTGTTCATGCTGTAGTAGACGTAATCTGCGTGCTGCGTGTACATTGCTGCTTTATTTATTTTTTTGCTTTTTTAAATGAGATAATTAGGTAGATATGTCTTATTATGTTGTACTGTGTGTATGTAACTAGAAAAAAAAATTAAAAAGAGATAGTCAAGTCAATTTTTTTTTCGCGATTTTTTTCGCTTAATGTTTTCAGTGTCATGGTCTGATTGGAACCTCCAAGTTTTCGGAAGTGGTCTGGTAACACCCTGTATATGTAAGTAAGTAGGCAGGTATATTAAATAGATAAGCTATCTCACTATTGGGGTTTTTAATTGAATTAGGAATTATTATTATATTGATATTATGAAAAGTCTATATTTAAAATTGATCACAAATATTACTAGATACCTACAAACGTTCAAAAAGCCATCGCAAAACCATTACAAGCACCGTCAAAAACTTATCAACTCACTCATACATTGAATTCCCCGCACGGCATTCCGATATACAGGGTGTACGTATAAAAACGCGATATCGCGGTGGGCGTGTCATCGCGATCGTATCGCACCCTGTAATTACCTACCATCCACTAAATTTTCACAAACGTGGTATCTGATCGGCGTGAGTATGTTAATAGCACATATTCTGAATGCCGGCGCGGTTCTTAATCGTTTTTTCCACGTCTGGGAAATGGAACCGGCGAATGAAATATCTATGACAGGAAAGGTATGACGGTAATATTACGGTTCAAATTAACTGCATGTACTGTTTTATGTTTAAAGCGTTAGTATGTTTTTCAAATCATCCATTTAGCATTCAAACACAATGCTTGTGACGAATGCGTTTTGACACTTTTGACGTTGAAGAGCAAAAATAATGTGGAGGAGGACTTTGAGATCATGGACATGCGAAAAAGGCCTGTATGAGGCAAATAGTGGCTCAATAGTATTTATTTATTAGTTTATAGACGAGCAGCTTTCGCTGTTTTGTCTACGTCGCGCAGTGTTGAAATGTCTTTTATTTTTAGTCACTTTTTTTGAGCACTGTTTTATTTATTCGTAGCCAGTTGTCGAGTTTATTTTTGAAGGCATTAATGGAGTCAGCAGTAACAACGTCCTCAGGCAGCATGTTCCAGTTATGAACCACTCTGTTGCTGAAGAAGTCATGTGCAACGTGTGTATTGGTAGTATCACGAACTAATTTGAGATGATGGATGATTTACCCACACTTTCATGAAAATACCGTTTAAAATAAAGGTACTAAACTCAACAGTTTCACGAAACTAATGTTTCAGTCAAACACCTGAAATGTAGCCAGCTAGCCGTAACAAACAACATGTTGAACACGTTTTAGCTTTAAAGCAACTAGATGCCTGAATTAAATTTAATGTTATTCTCATAGTCCGGTTTCCGTTGTTTGTTTTGAAGTTACACAATTTACACATGCTGGAGCAACCTGTATTTAAGTTGCTTGAAATTGTTGCGTGAATCCGTTTTGTGCTCATTTTGCATGTAAAAGCTCTGAGTGCTCGTTATACAAGCAAAAAATAAAAAAACTAAATTAGTACCTAAATATTTTTTACTCTAGGTATGCTTATAAGTTTTTACCATCAGGTGTGTTGGCAGCCAAATGCTCATAAAAAAAATGGTATGTTAAGTAAATGTATAAAATATGTTTTTTTTTTAATTTCGTCAATCGAATAACCACTTTTGTAACGGCAGCGTCTATATACCAGGCATACAATTTAATCGCTATTGTATGATGGACTGCAAGAATGTCTCCACTTCAACTTGTAACATGGCTAAAGTGTTGTAGCTATTACCAGTTCCCCCCTTTTGTATCAAAAAACTTGACCGTATAACTTCATCCCGTATTTTATCGCATTTCATATGCACTGCAAGCTATGCACCCGTATGACAAAACACTTACCCGGTTGCTCGTGAACCGAAGCAAAATAGTTGCTCCGAGGTCGGGGGCTATTCTGCAATAAACGTCACACGTCAGGTGGGTAGGATATAAATCTACCTCGACGACGGCTCCTTCATGAATCACCCTGAAGAAACGCCGACTTTCGGTCTGCTGAATAAATAAGGGTTATGAACCTTGTCTCTTTGGCTGCTGTTGATGGTAGTTACTTAAAGAGACAGCTGTTTACGTGGAGAGTAATTTGTTATCTCTCTTGAGTGCTAGGATACAGCATACCAGTGACCATATTATTTGTGATCGATGTAATATGAAATACTATCGCGAAAAGTGCATTTTCATTGCGCATATTGTAAGCTATCGATATTTTTTTTTGAGATTGGATGGGATTATTTTGTTTCAATTATGATAGGTAGGTACTAGCAAAAACATTTTGTTACTGAAAAAGTATTAAATATTAATAACCGAATAAATATTCAGCAATTTACATTCGCATGCGAAATAAATTTTTTACAACTTTTTATCACCTGTCATGATGGCGATTTTCAATTGAATCCACTTTCAATCCCGATTGGGCTATTTGAATTTCAATTAAAGAATTAATGGGGACTTCCCGATATCCATGTTTTATTCAACGGTGTCTACACCTTGCATAATGGACATGACGTCCGCGCCAATCGGGAGCTTATCACTGAATGTCATTTGCAAGCACCCGGTCATACAGGTGTGAAGCCAGTTGACGTACCTTCGAGTACGTCCATGATGCGCAGAAGTCGAATGTTATACATCCCGTTTGGCTTAAAGCATCTCTCCACTTTCGTCGAGCGCTATTAAATTGTGACGTGCCTGTACCTACTGAAAGCTTGCTGGACAGAGGCTGACCATATTTTTCCATGCCGTGCACGGCAAATATATACCCCCTATCTTATAAAAAGTTAGAGTAGACATTATGTCCTGATTACGTATGTTAAACAAGACATAATGTCTACCCTAACTTTTTATAAGATAGACCAATAGTCTGTAGGAATATATCAAAATAAAGAGGAAGAAGGGGATGGACTAGAACTATTTTGGCGGGCGTAAAGGTAGTTTTGGATAAGAAAGTTGTATTTCAGAATAATATAAAATTGAGGTGAACAAAAGTGCTTTAATTTCTACCACCACCACGCCGAGAGAGATACCTTCCTTTCACTACCTATACGTCTAACAGATTTAGTCGATGAATGTAATGTTTTCACGATCGAACTTTTTGAGATGCAACCGATTAGGTAAGTAGGTAGGTACCAAGTAGGTACGCTTAATTGTTCTGATTAAAAATTCATAATAGGTACGTGTTTTTGTTTTCATCATCATCAGTTTTGTTTCTGTTGGGTGTTTCATTTTATCTTTGAAATTTGGACTCAACGCTACACAATATAGATACATATCATGTAAGTATATACTTACATTCGTACTTACCTTTACACTTCCATGATCCACAATATTAATGTGTTCAGTAATTATAAGTGCCCATGCCTACAACCATCTAGTTATGTAGGTACTTCAGACCTGCAAAGTAAATCGTATCATGCAGCGGAGTCAAGCGCCAGCGGCGATGCAGTTATGACGTCATTAGCACGTTATGTGACGTCATAATTCCTGAGCTATCTTCCGGCTGTCGGCAATTACCGCGATGGATAGTACACGTGGCCCAAATGTGCGTTATTATTTCAGGCTGTCAGTAGGCTCTAGCTTACTTTGAGATAAAGAGCAGCAGTGGCTTTGGGGGTATACATCTATAGGATATTCTCTGCGGTTGCAAGTTTTTTCATCATCCTGTGTCGAAACATTTTTTTATCTATACCTATATCCTTTTTCCTTTTCCTTTTTGTGGTAGGTATTCTATCATAATGGATTATACTTTGAATTTTGTGATTGTCATTGTTTCGTTTTTTTCTACCAAGAGCGATATTTTTAAAACACGAGTGGCGAAAATACCAACTGTTGTAAAATGAGAGCCAAATTAGAAAAGACTAAAACAATGTAAAATTCCAAACATTATGGTGAAATGAAACTGAGGAAAAATAAAACCACCTTCATTGAGCGCCAAGATTAAAACGGTGAGCTCAAACGGGAGCTTGTACAAAAATGGCGAACTCAAGCAAAAATCGTCCATACATTCAAATAACTGCGAAGTGGAGGACGTTAATGAGAATAGTTGGTTGTATTCAGACAATGGCTGCATAAATCGCGTGATCGTATCTATGTGCAAAAGTGTGGTGAAATAGGGGGTTCTATGACGCACAGAATCCATAAAAGACGAACATTAGATGAATCTTTAGAATTAAAAATACAAAAGTGGAAAGATCACTTATATCGTCAGTAAACGGTGAAAAAGATCTCAACCGGTACCAATACCAACATTTACTGAGGTAAATAAAATACCTATCTAAATGTACCTACATAATTTAGTTATGTACCTACATTATACTAATTGAAGATGTGTAGGTATCCTATTTTCACTCTGTTGTGGTTAGAATATATTATTCCAGGTATCTGCCAATTATGAAATCCCCCGAGGATGTCTGTTTGTACCAGCTTAGAATAAATGTACCTAGTAAAGTCATGAACCTTATTTAATTAAATTTTGTATTAATATACCAAAAGAAACCAGAATCTATTAGAACTTTTGATTCAACTGTGTTTGATTCAACGTAGGAACGCAAACTACGCACCAAAGCTTTTGCTGTGCATTTTCTTTCCTCTTTGTGGATTTAGACTTTATGGATTCTAGTCAGCACTTCCTAAATAGGTACCCAACGACATTCATAATGTGTATTTAGTACCATTGTAATGAATGTGATCACCTAAACGGGAGTGGTCCCGGCTGCAAGTTATGGTAGGACATGTGCTTAGAAACGTTTGTATAAAATTGTTTATTCATTGGAAGACATAGTTTATTTAATAGATATTCATTTGTATTATGAAAATTAATGTCACGGTGCAGATATTGGTTCTTTTTAAGCTGAATAATAAATTTAATTAGCATTTGTTTGAACTGGAAAGTTATTGAATTTGTCTTTTAGCCAACTGTATCACGTACCAAGTTTGCAATACCATTATAAGCAAAATCTAGTTGACATATTAATATTCATACAATTTAGGGTTCATCGGAATGATTAAATTGTCCGGCAGGGCAGACTAAAGCTACGAAAAGAACAATATTTTCCTCGAGAGTATTATGCGCTGAAAATATTAATAATTTAATGTTCATTTAACCGAAACATGATCGTGTACCCTGAATAGGTAATTACCAGGAATTTCTTTGATATTTTCCCAGCCCGGAGAGCTGCCGGAATGATATCCTTTGCCCCACCTGTTGTTTCCCCCGTGGACGTAATCCACCCATCGTCCTTTTGACCTATTGTGTTGTAGCAAAGCGGTCATATTTATCCCCCCACTTCTGATCTCCACAAAATCTTCCATCGCCCGAGGGTGAAGATGTTTTAGGAGTATTTTGGTCCTTTGGGCTTTGAACGTACCTGTATTAGTGTGAATTATGGAGTTAGGAACCATTTAGCGGAGAAGGGTCAGAGTAAGCCTACTTGTGTGATGGGACGAGGAAGATATTTACTATACTTGATATGGATACTTTAGATTTATCTTAAACGTGTGTGAATAACAATCGAGAGGGATCTATGAGTTTTCGTGTAGCCCTTTAGATAAAACTTAATGCAGTCCTTATAGACGCAACTTGAAATAGTAGAAGTTAGGTCAAGATACCTAATTCTTATTACTTACAGATTTTCCTTTTTCTGAGTTGTTACCTAACGTATCAAAGTAAAAACATAATTATTAGTAGTTACGTAATTTTAGCTTTGTAAAATTACTCATAGCCCGTGGCAAAACAATTCCAGACTATACCTATTCAATTCATCTTTCGAAAATATTAAAACCAGCCTCGAGAAATTTCAACTACCAATTCACAAAAACACGAATGCTGCCCACATCAAAAGATCTCATCATTTAGTCTAGTCTGGTACGTCTCAATTCATTAATATTAAAGACCTAAGTTTCTAGCAGTCACTAACTTTTCTTTGGGTACTCAAAAACTTAATCTACGTTAGAAATCTTTTCCAAAATACAGGGTTTTCTTAATTTAGATTACTGGAGTTCCTTAGTCAGCTTTCAACTTTCTGACTACACGTTTTCTGCAGTATCTGATTGCATTAATTAAATACTGGATGGGCAACCGAACTTAGCCTGACTTTCAAACGTTCGTTCTAACCCGACCTTGAAATCAAACGGTAATATGAAAAAGTAAAATTAATGATGTGACAACGTTTTTGATTAACTAAATAATGATTAATTATGTGACTTGAATTTATTTATCTCTCTATTAATTTATTAATCAGTCCTTCTGTTTTTATTTGAAATAGAACAGACGGCTGGTAGAGACTGAACGTTATTATGAGGAGAGACCACGTAAAAAAGGCAGTCACTATTGATGGACTTTTTTTTGTCCTTATTTAGGTTTTTACTGCGAGCTGGTAGGCTAGAGATCGCACCAGATCGATCCCCCTGATAATCTATTAGACCTAGATTCAGCAGTAAACGTCCTACGGCAGAAATTGTAAACAATTGGCCTATCTAGGTTAGTTTTATTTCTTAAAGTAATTCAATCAGACTCATCAGACACGTTCTTGCTTAACAGGGTTAACTAGGCACAATAAATTCTCTCTCGAATATTGATCAACTTCCAACGTAATCTTGGTGGGTAGCGAACCGATATTATTCTAATTCTAATATCATCAAGATACATATCATATTTATGTATAGTTAATCCGCCCAAAGGAATATGAGTAGGTATGTGAAGAAAAGTTTGGTCCAAGTGAATAAGTGAAGCGTTTTAAAAGCTTCTGCGCAATATACTGCTGAATCTCTTCATGGTTTTGTCAAGTTCTTAGTTTATTACCCTCGTGCGAAATCTGATTTTTCAACCAGCACTCGATCAAGGCTTTAGTGCCATCATAATTTCTAGTCCAGTCTATCAACTTCATTTAAAAAACATTTTGCAAGGTTATAATTTGAGACAAGCAAGAGATTCGCATGTAAAGTCAGAGTAAATCCCTGACGTGGAATGTAATGAGGTGATCGGAAGACGCCGCAAGGTCCCGTATCGTAAGGTGATTGATGATCTATTTGCTTAGTGTCTAATCGCTTACACCCTAAAGAAACAACCCACAAAGCTGTATTTCAAGGCACGCGAGAGAATTGCGTGCGTGCACAGTCAGTGTAAATCTTTGACGTGTAATGTAATGAGGTGATTGGAGGACGCCGCGAGCGCGGTGGGAGGTGATTGATCATCGATTACTTTTATGAAATTGATATCAGAAATAAATATCTTCACACCAAAATATGAAGGTAAGATAGAAGTATGTGAAGAGAGCCTTATTATTATGTTGGTCAAAAATTCTTTCCGGTATGTACGTGGTCTGTCACGTGCTTGACCAATATTACTCAAAGCTTTGATAAAACCAATCGATGCATGGATAATATCAAAACAAGCAATTTTATCGAAACAGGTACACCTACTAAGCAAACAAAGCTTAAACACACAGAAAATCAGTCAAAAGACAATACACAAAGGAGCCTTCTAATAGACCGACCCGATTCCACGTTGGACGTCCTTGAGGAGATTATAATCAACAATTCAGTCCATAGGTATTTAGTGTAAGGCGTAATGCATATTGTTCTACCTGCTTACACTCTGCAGTCTCATTATGAAGCCTAATGGTGATGGAAATAAAAAACTTGAAATCATGTTCATGTCAATGTTTTTATCTCGGATAAGTAACTATTGCCTAATACCTCTCCGCATGTACCTTGTCACATCGTGGTAGAAGCGCTGAATGGGTCAAAGTGTTTAATCCATCGAACTTCGATTCAGGAATACTGATTCTTCTTTTTGTCCTTTACGTGGGACGTAGACGAACATGATGAACGTCATAGTCCACGTTTCTCGAACTGCCCATACGTCATCGTCTCTGTGTGCATTACTTGAATGCAAAAGACGACTGATAGACTGGCTTTATCCACGCGGGTCCATCATAGATTTGAGGATCAAAAAAAAACTGACTGAACTTTTTCTTCCAAGACAGACAATCTCAAATAAACCGATGTCTTACTTTGCATCTTTGAACTGCCCACGTCTCGTTGTTCCATGGATATCTAAAATGCAATGCACGAGCACAGTTCGTTGCTTTCAGTTGCTTCTGTGTGCATTACGCCTAAGGGCGACTGCTTTACTAGTGATCCCAGCATAAATCCACCAAGTAAAGACAAATTACTCGACCTTTTTTCCTTAGGATTCCCGTAGGATAACGGGTTCTAGCAAATCCCTGGCGCGCTACGTTTAATGGAATGATTACATATTCTTACTTAGCATTGTGCTCTGTATTCTGAAGAGATAGAACACCTATTCTTGGTCCAGCTCCATTTATACTTATATAGGTATAGCATTTATAAATAATTGCAATATTCTGAGCTCAATTTTTTTTTTAATATAAAATTGGACCTATGGGTTTTCCAAACAAAAAACTTGTAAATGGTTCAACATTGCGAAAGGTATGTTGTTTCCCAAAGGATATCATATAAATTGCTTAGGTAGTTTATTTCGTAACCCGCGATAAGGAAAATTGGATACCTTGTCATGAGAGAACACTATCAATTTCGACGGTTTTCATCTAATTTTGATCTCTGTTTTTTTTTTTATGATAAATGTAATGGAACAATCTGATATCTCACCTTATGTTAAGTAGTAACTTCTGCCTATAACAATGCATTACCTCACAGAACAAGTCCAATGAGGACGTGCCCTGTAAGGCAATGCACTGCGTCCATCACTCTGAGACGTAAAGATCTTGAAGTCTCATGTGCCAATTAAACCGGCGCCCTTACCCTTCAAACCGGAACACAGCAATGCGAGCATCGCTGCTTGGCGGCAGAAATAGGTACGGTGGTAGTACTTCCCCGGACGAGCTCTCACAAAGAGCTCTACTACTACTAAATCTATCTGAAAAACTACTCTGTCTTACAAATTAGTTTTTTTTTGTTTAGTATATTTATTTAAACCTTTAGGTAAGATTTTAGTTTATCATACTAAACTATTAGTTAATTTACAAGTCATTTATTTGTGATATAAATAAAATCCCAATGGTAATAACTTGTTTTGTAATCAAAAAGATACAGTGAACATTTAGATTAACGTTAAATTTATGTTGCACAGAGGTCTCCCATTAGCTAGTGACAGATAAAACATCGGACTGGATTGGGCTGAGATACAGGCAAGTTTGAAAATACCTGGTACCTATTACAACTACTCTCAGCTTTAGGAATCACGTTGCTAAAGGAAATACTAAGTAGTATCACTAAGTTACGCACTTGCATTGCATCACTATCCTTATCTTTTAAATATACTTTTATTTTAATTAAGGTATAAATCACAATAAAGAATATATTATTATTCATGACAATCTTTACATAATTTTTGGTTACAATATTTTATATAAAATTACAGTGTTAATTAAGGAAACAGAGCCGGTAATTAAAATTGGAAATATCAGGTTGTATCCAAAGTTTTTGTTGGATTAATATTTAATTTTCATTTACAATAAATGACCTGAATCATGTTTTCTAAAGGATAACAGCAAAAAATTCCAGCCTCATTAAAAAGGAACCTTAGTAAAATACTAGTTTTTTAGATGCAGCGTGTATAGTGAAAATAATCCGGTTATATAATGTTGCACAGGGGTTACTTGGCAGCGACGCACATCTGATTTTGATGAAACACGGAATTGATCCAATGTAATTGATCGTGTGTGTCATTAGATCATATCTAATGGCTGGCAAATTTAGGCACACACCGATTTTTGCAATAGCTAAGAAGGTAATAATTTAGCGAACTTAAACTTTGAAGTTTTATAAAAAGTACGGTCTAGACAGAAACTTTCTAGGCTAGTCTAAGAATTAACAAGGAACATGCAAGTACAAGTATGCAGATGTTAATGAAATTATTTCTGGGAAAGTAAGATCTGAGACGGGTGCATTGCCCTGAGTGCTGTTAGCAATTTGCATTTTGAATACTAATGGCGGAGCTTTCAGTCAGGGCGACAACGCCGCGGGCACTGTAATGATAAAACTGAGCAATGTAATTACTGATTAAACCTCTGTGATGCTGCTGACGTGGGCTTTGTACCCGAGACTCAAGGGCTTGGACTTAGTTTCCAATTCTGTGGTTGTCTCAATCTTGCAACGGAAAGAAAGTTTGCATTATAAAAAAAATTGCGCCTAGATCTGAATTATATTATAGTTCCATTGATCGTAGTTTTTATTAACTATAAGACAACACACGGAACTGGTGAGAGGCCAGGACTATTGTATAAAGATGATGATATTGTATATAAGATGGTATTGGTAGGGTCTTCCTTCTCAAAAAGTATCATCTCCACAGTAAGATGCTTGTGCGTTACTTCGTCGCAATGCAGCAATGTATTGACTGACGTCTATATGTGTATCATCATATAGAGATGTGTATGTAGGTCTACTAAAGGATGCACAGCAGACGCACGCAACGTCCATCGAAATGGTTGCACGGCTCTATCGAGCGGAAGCGGCATCGCTTAGAGATCAATTACTGTGATTAGTTCTTGAAACACCATTGTCATTGAGCGTTTCTAACGAAAGATGTAGGTAGATCCTGAGTTACATCCCTATTGCAAAAACTGCCGGTTTTCTATTGATTCCTAAGACTTGGGGAATGGGGATAATAAAATTATCTCCAATAATTTTCGCAGCGACTCGACCTCGAAATCGTGCCTTGGTGGTTTTAGTTGACAAAATTACTACCAAAGCACGATTTTGAGGAAGAGTCGAGGCAATAATTTTCGGAGGTAACAAAACTACTAAAAGATGAACTGTAGTCTGGAAGTACTGAAACAAAATATGAAAGCTGAAATAACTAAAATTCCCACGCGTATTCGTCAAGCCTAACATAATTTGTTACAAAATAATAGATCAAAAGTATGGAAGCTAAGGACTAAAAATATTACGCATCTTTTTTGGTTACAGTACACAGTGAATGATGATGATGTCATTTTTTAAAAACGAAAACTACTACTATCAACTATCATAGATACCTATACACCGTTTCTCGTTGCGTTTTCAAAACCAGAGGCAAAATAAAATTATGTAAGTTTTTATCGTAAAGTAATCGAGAACTGAACATTCACAAGACCATAAAGAGAAGTAAATTCTGTTAAACTCTTGCACATAAAAAGTGATGGAACTCCCGTATTACGAACAAGGCAATAAGGAGTGCTTTTATTAAATTTTCTCGCATCGCCTGACTAATGTAGGGCAGCTGACGCATGCGACAGATTTACTCTCTTTCCATTCACGTTATGGATCGCTAAACTGTAGTAGCACACATTTTCTGAACGACTTGCCTTATGGGATTATTGTCTTTTGTGTAAACTGTTATGATATGGGAAAGTCAATGTAGCGCTAAAGCTAAAAAAGCCTGTGAATAGGTACCAAATTGAGCCTTGAATAATATGCTACTCAAAGTTATAGAACTACTGAAGCATTCAAACGTATCTTCGTCTTGAATCGACCCCAGAATACGCTTTACTTAGTTAGGGCTCGATCTGAAGAAACTTTTGGCTGATGAAATATTATACGGTTAATAAGTAGTACCTCTTTAGATACTAGAACTTAGCTAAATCATGCCACCTTTGCAAACACTGCGGCCGATCTGCTCGACCCGTTCCACGAACTTCATTAATTAATTTAAACATTCATGCTTAATTATCGAACTCTTCAATTAAAATCCCCTTTTAATTCGTTGCTTTATTTATTTACTCGACTTCACTCGTTAACTTAAATGCAAATAAAGTACCTATCTGACTTTTACCGCAGAATCTACATGCGATTATCCGGTTCGACGGTTTCCGGATAAACAGTTGATTGATAGCTTAATGATTTTTAACAACAATAATGATAAATATGAATAAATTTTCGAGAGCTGATTTGGTAGGTCTCTGAAAAAATTAAAGCTCTATAAAATTTTTGTATAGTTTAATTATAAACTTTACAAAACTTAAGATTACAACAATAACTATAATTACTACAGTGAAAAACAATGAAGCAGAACAATGATTATTGTTTAGTGAAGTAACATTATTGAAGAAACTCTTCTGAAATAGAATCGAAGGTATTCGCACGCACGCATCATTGGATCGGAAACTTTTAATGGTACGACACGTCAGCGATCTGCCCATAGTTATTGAACGGAGACCACAGTCACAATGTAATGTAATATGATTACATTACATTGTGACTGTACATCATTCTTAGTTAGGCCTCTAGGCCGGTTACTCGTGAGAGTTGAGTAAAAACCAGTGCGTACAAAACGACGACACAAAGTGGTCGTGCATTACAGGTCGAGAACACAATTTTATTGTAAGATGATCAGAACTAAGCTCCTGAGACTGAGACTTTTCAGACAGAGAGAAAGTCTGGGTCATTTTTGACTTAGTACCATGGCAAAAGTTGATCTTAGCTTACTACAAGTGTCTGATATTTTTTTGCAAAATCTCTAGGGTTTTTTATGTGTTTGTTTCGGTGTGACATCGACATATCACCCATATCTAAGGTGCTCGTTATTGAACTTTCCAGCTAACCACTTAGAAAAATCTTGAAGAAATCTTGGAAATAATCCTTTTTACATTCGACGAAAAATGCTATCGCAGCTCTGTTTTCAGAGCTTTTGCTACGTTGAATTCTTTTTCCAGTACGAAACGAAATAATAACATTGTGTATAATTTATTTAGTTTCCCTCAACCTATGCTCTTCTTACACAGAGCCATGAAAAATCGTCTGTTTACCGATCGTAGCCAAAACTAACACAACTGTTTTCGTTCGGCAAAAATTTACTTAATAGCATTTGGCAGAGTAGGGTTTTCCAAGAAGCCGAATTGGTGTATAAATTGTTGAAATAAAAGCTTCATGATGTTGTTTCGGTTGAGGTTTTTGGACACAGTTTCTTGGTTCTGGGAAATTCTGAGGCAAGGCATTTTTTATATCGCTTTAGCTGTTTGGCCTTTAGTCGTTTGGCTCTACAATGTTTGTTAAAAGAAACTGATGCCAAATCTATGCACTCAAGTCATTATTAATTTGAATTATGACTTATTGTTATTAATAATTGAGTTGTACGCTACAGTTTTGCAAAATGAAAATTAGATTGCAGTCTTTAAACCAAATTACTTTGCAGAGCTCAGGGCAGCACCTTCGCCAGTTGAATCCCAGTAATCTTCTCCGGGTCGCTTCCGAGTCGTTTCGACTTTGGTCACACAGATTTGCATTTAAAGCGAGCGTCACTATCTCTACCTTATCGCGGCGGCCGGCTTAATGTGCCGCCTTCCGACAAAAAGGTCTCGTAGAAAAATGGCGAAAACATTTTTTGGTAAGCTAGCAAGGAACCCTTTTAGGAGCTCTATTAAAAGAAGGAAGATCTATTCTCGCTGCCTTTGTGAGGTCGTTGACGTTAGATAGGGAATAAATGCTTACCTTCTCAGGGAATTTGGGTCATGTTGAAGAACTTGTATCATGTGGTGACGTAAATAATAAAAGGAAAGATAAATATGCCATAAAAACATTGCTACTAGGTTTTTTTCCTACCGCAAAGTCACACCGTGTTTTGTTTCTTTTGATCGAATTCGCATCTGTTTTTCAATGAAAAACTTACGCCACGGTGTTATTAGTCCAAACTTACATCCATTTTATTAATAACAGGGTGTGAGTAGGTATTAGTTTGTTGTCAGCCTAAATCATATTTTAGTAAAGGTGTAGTAGAGGCATACACTACAAAGAGTGGTACTCTTCCTTGTAAGTAGGTAATCCACGGTAATCAAATACAAGATTGTTTGATTTATTAAAAAGATTCCATTACTACAGGGTATTCAAAATATCAATTCGTTTTTGAACTCAAGACGAGATTGAATATTGCCATTATCAATAGTCGTTCGAGGAATGAGGCTCTGGGATCGTATTCTCAAGCCTAGAGCGGTTCAGCCCGAGGGTTAGAAAAATAAAATGCCTTACGGTTTAGCACATTTCGCCAGAATTGCCTGCAGGTAGTGTAACTTCAAAGCGGCTTACAAACGGACGCCCCTAGACAACATTCGCTAATTCACTTTGATGTCACCCCTAACACCCCACAATTTCACCCCCTTTCTGTAACGAGAAAACGCGTCTTAAAACTTTAAGCCCGGTGCGAGGTAAAATAAACGTTTGCAACAATTTTTAATACTTTTTAATGAGAAATTGTTTTCGAAGTTTTTTGAGTGGTTATTTTCTAAAGCGCTTTTGCTTTGTTACTTCAAAACTATATTAACTTTGTAACAGAGTAACAAAATTTCTTTAGAAATAACTTAATTCGAAGACTAAAATACCAGTGCTCAGTTCACCTGGAAAAATAATAGCATATTATTTGCAGTTGATTGAAATATCTTACCATTTTAAGTACTTAAGTCAACACAAAATCCACTTCCTACCTCTTCCCTCCGTACGCTAAAAGCTGCTCGAAAGAAGAGCAACAAAGAAAAGTGTAGACTTAAACTTTATAACCCCATCAACGGTTATATTATTACACATTATGTTATTCTTATCCAGGACTGTCTGTGTATTACTGTCTTTAATTTACTTGTTTTTTATTACTCTTTTTGTGACTGTAAAATAATGACAATAATGACCTTGCATGCATCGTAATTAAATCGTAATTGTATTTTTTTTAGTGATATATGTAATGGAACAAGCTGATAGCTCACCTGATGTTAAGTAGTAACTTCTGCCTATAACAATGCATTACCTCACAGAGCAAGTCCTATGAGGACGTGCCCTGTAAGGCAATGCACTGCGTCCATCACTCTGAGACGTAAAGATCTAGAAGTCTCATGTGCCTGTAATTGTATGAAATAAGTTTAGCTGCCTTGGCCCGGTAGGTACTGTAAGCCTAAATTGTAACTTAAATAAATAAATAAACATGTCTTTCCCCTTAGATGGATACTGTGCCTAAAGTTCCCACTTCCCGGCGGGTTATGTCCGTGCAGTTAATACGCGAGCTTTCAACGATATTGCTTTGTGGAGGGCCAGTGGTTTCAGCCATCTCTCATAACGAAGATTGAAAACGATGCAAAGCGGCCGCAAGAACGCTTTGTGGTTCATATTTTGTTTTGCGTTTGTTCGTTGAACTCGCAAAGTTGTAGGGGTAGAAGCCTCTTGTATACAAACTCTACACATACCTGCGGTCAGCACGCTGTGCATGTTTGCTGACAAAGTGTTTGCTAACGGTTCTCTTGCGCTAGAGATATTCCAGGTGTCGGTATTTCACAGAAATTCAACTGGATCCTGGAATGCAATTGTTGTTATGAAAAGCCACACTCTGTTGATTTTAGTTTTGTTCTCAAATTTCTTGAATTGATGTAGAGCAGATATTTTTTATCAAAATAATCAAAATAATGTTAATTCTTCAAGATTTAAACAAATTAAGAATGAGAATTGAAGCTCAGACTTTCCATTTTTCATGCATTAGCTTTTTTTGTAGGTGCGAGTTATGCACTTACCATAAAAAAACTTAGTTCGAGATTTACAAAGAAATTGCTGTTTCTCGTAAACACTCATTAGCAAATACGTTTAACAAAGGCCCAGCTCAAGTTTTAAATTTATTAACATTCCAGTTGAAATATCAAGCACTTAGACAAATCGTCGCAAAACCATGTTACTAATTACGAGTCAGAATCTGGTATGGCGAGTAAAATAGCTTATGATAATGCAGGAGGTGCAAAGAGCGACTCGCACGACCGTGTCTACTGGTACTTAATGCATTGTCTAGCATCCTTGCTACGACTCAATTATCTCTAGGGAGTAAGGAACACCAATTAACATCCCTTTATACTGTCCTACAGTTGCTATAAAACGAGTTTTGCATTATTACCAACTCGACTCTACCATTTCTCCTTCTCGGAGACAGCGAAAATTGGATCGTATTATCAAAGAAACAAGACGAATTCTTAAGATTTGAGTCGCAAAGTGCTGTTTTCTAAGGAGCGTAAGGACTGATGTACACTCATTTGCAAGTGTCCGTGGCTAGATTACATTTTGACATGGCTTTACAAACAGAAACCAGTTGTACGGGAGCCGAATGATCAATATTCTGTTTGGAGTTTTAAAAATAGCCAGTACTATGCCCTGAAGGAGATTCAAATAACGTTTGTAAATAAACACCTGCAAATATGTCAGTTTCAGAATACCAATTAGCCTTAGGCCTTACTTAACATTTTTCATAGAGCAGAAATAATTAAAAGTAACTAGCGATTTATAAAGCAAATTGCTCTCATCAATTCAGAAAATAAATACGCCGCTAACAGTCACACAATGGACTTGACTCTATGTTAGGTCCCCTGTGGTAGCGATACCCACTACTGCAACACAGTGATGCTTGAGAGACGTAGAAATGACGTAAACGCTCGCGCTTTACAAAGTCATCTGAAAATCATGCAAGGGACCATTCTATATTATCCATTTTACATAGAATGTACTCTACTAGGAGCGAAATATTTAGTCGCTGACAGGATAAAAGCACAGGAGTGGGACTATAGAATGGACCATTTTGTTTACAAAAGTACAATCACCATCGTAAATCTAATGGTTTATCACTTTGTAGTTCTACGGCTTTGCCAATAAACCTGATATAAGTTTGGAATAGTTCACAGAGTCTCGTCTGTTTTGATCGGGTTTTAATCTGCTTGCCAATACAAAAAACGTAAGAGATTAAATAAGAGATTCTCATACAAAAATCTATGCTTGATATCCAGATTAGTGCTTGAGCAGTTAAAGCGAATACGGGCCTACAAATTTATATCTGTAATTTTTTGTATCTGATTTGATTATCTGACTATCTAAATAAAATAAGAAATTGTAAGCTCACGTTGGGTTTATTTGTATAATGTATAAAAGTGTAACAAAAGCGTTGAACAATTTGTGTTTGTGAATGTACTGTACTAGGCGGTATTATTGGCAAAGCAGGTGCCAACTCGGCTCCTATTCAATATGGCCCTATTGTACCATTATGGGTAATCGGGAACATTTAGATCGAGATGACGCCTCGAATTTATTACGGATATTGCTGTAGGAGAGAAAACTGTGGAGTTTGCTTAGTAAGATGAATGTTGAATGCAAAAAGCACGCACAAAGTAGAACACAAAAAAGGTTGGTCACAGTAACAGTTCAGCTCTCAAGTAAACACTCAACATTCGCTAGAAAATACAAATCTAATCAAAATATATAGGAATGACAAATCTAAACGATTATTTTAAATATGAGACAGACTGTTTTTTGGCTACAATCTCACCCAAATGTTAAGTGACGATGAAGTCAACGATGGAACAGGACAGTCTAAAAAAAACATATACCTCTTGATTTATTGAACCACATATTTTTTATACAACGCATTTCACAAACACTGATTCGGCGGTCATCGATTTATCGAAGGAGATGTAAGCTTAAACTGGAATTTAAAACAGCCAGTTACTAAACAGTTTAGTTTAGATCCAATTTTACTTCTAAACGATTGTTCCTAATTTATTGGAACAAGCGGGACACCGGTACACTTAAAAGCCTCTGCCACAGTATAAGATAAACGCAACGGTAAATATACTAGGGTTACATCGAGTCCACTGGCCGGCCCACTGGTGGGCCGGATGGGAATTTTTTTTCCCATCGAGCCCACTATGTAAATGAGTAGACTCGATTATGAAAAGTAGTAAAAAAGTAACTCTATTTTTTTGGGAAACTCCGATGACTGTTGTAAAGTAAATGTTCAAATCAAAAAGTGATTGTCGACAACTTACTTTCGTACTAGTAACTTCTTCTTCTTCTTTTATCTTTCTTCTAAATAATATAAAACTATTTTGAAGCTGACTGCCAATCAAAGCACAGCCTAAACTATAAGTCCTAGAGGTATGAAAGTTGGAGGGTAGTATCCTTATATAATGTAGGGGTGCATTAAGAAACGAATTTTGAAAAGTCGCACCCTGAAGGGTCTAAAATTAGGACCAAAGATTTTAACCAAGTAATGCGGATGCTGCTACCACGCGAGCAAAGCCGCGGGCTACAGCTAGTAGTATTATATTATGATTTGTGCTTTAAGGCCCTTGATCTGTCGAGCGCATGGAGCTGCGTGCTCTGGGTCTTAGTTTATCGACTTTCCCTGTAATAGTTAGCTTCTGGCAGTCTGGGCTATGCCTAGCAATTTGTCTGAAAAACTCAAGGGTGCGGCCGAGGCCTAAGTACCTATATTCGATTATTTCATGTGTTGACAAAGCAGAGTACTCTGAAAAGTATCCCAAGTGCATTTACTGATGGTAAGGCTATATTCTGTGCTGCACATGTATTTAATGCGGTGCACCGCTGATGTATTTACGACACAGCGACTCGACGTGTCGCCCGTCCGTGTAATTTAATCGCCATTATGACGCTCGTGTGTAATTAATGATTGTTTTCATTGACCTGCAATGGATTTTAAATTAAATTTTGCAATTTTTGGTCTTCGTTTTAGAAAAAAGCTTGACCAACATTTTTTCCGTTATAGTCGATGATGGTGATTGTCAATACCAAAGGTATGTACCGGCTGTTCAAACCCAAAACCTATTAGCATAAGAATTAATGTTCGAATTCTTAAAACAAGTTTTGTGTATTAGGTAACTTCTTGTTAGCTAAACTCCATAGAATCCCCATAGCTTTGCTATGTTTTAAATTGTGCTCCTCAAATTCAAGAAATTTGTTGATTTTTTCCATTGTGAATCCATTAGGTCACCCTATATCATAATAGTACATTATGGTACTAGTGTGTATCATTGGTGATTACCGCCGAGGTGCCATTGAGACCCGAGCCGTAGGCGAGGGTCTTAAGAAAGCCGAGAACGGTAATCATCAATACACACGTGTATCATACGACGTTTTTCAACACACTTGTGAATAAAATAACTATAATTTCAACAGTGAAAACGCGTTGTGAAAAATATTTCGCTATGGCGGGAAAAATTAATCAGTTTTCCTATGCGCGCGCATTGCGATCGGCCACAGACTAAAGGGATGAGGTTTTTTTTTTATTTATTTTCCGCGCTTAGGGTTTGCGCCTATTCTGCCACGTAAAAAATGGGGAATTTAAAGTTTTCTTTTGTTACAGAGAAAACAAAAGTTATATTTGAGTGAAAGTTTTATTTATTAAACACGTACGAGTTAAAATTATCTATTTAAATAAGAAGTTGCATGAAATAGGAACATTCATTTATTTGTTCTATTGAACACGATCTTTTTTTTGAATAAAAACTGTTTTAGTAACAAAGATACACGACCAATAAAATTTAAAAAAAAATCTATAACTCACTTGTGAGTTATAGCAATGAAAAAGTCACAGTTTGATTATGGGTGTCATTATGTGCCTAATTGCGGTGACCATACAGCCACTTTATGAGCAAGTGTGTTGAAAAATTGTTTATATCATACGAATTATCATGTTTCCATTTAAAATCGAGTGAAGTTTATACCATAACTCTATCGATTACACATAAAAGCGTAACTAAACGTCGTTATGCCAGTCTGTTGTCTAATATTTTGAAGTAGTAACATTTTCGCGAGCCCCCAAGGGTACATTGTAAACGCATTTACGGCCAGATCATAATAAAAAGGTACCATTCGTAGAGGAAGCTATTTCGCGTTATTAGGTCTCGCAGAATGTTCATGTATTTTGTTGTAAATGCGTCGTTAGCAATTTTTATTGGGATTGTGTTTTGGGCAAAACTGTTGTCGGTGCCATCCTAACATGATTTTGACGTCGTGTTTTTTTTAAATTCGTGATGAAAGGTTCGATAGTAATGTAATTTCAGCTGGTAGGACGTCGACTACGGAGCAAAGGTTTCCATGATAAATAACCTAAAAATACAGTAAAAATGTAGAGATTTTGGTGAAAAATGTTAGCCTCCCTACTCTACGTAACTCTTAGTTGAGGATTGCTTTGCTAAGTTTAAACGTTTCAACGTTTAGTTCAAAAACTAGTAAACTGCGTCTATTTGTGGTCATTGTAAAACATTATGTAGGTATAGGTACATTACTTTTTTTTTTATACAATGTAGGCAACCGTTACTTTACAATAATAAGGGTAACCTAACGACTGTTACCACATCAGGTGTCCTCATGGTGGTCAGATCCTTCTGATTTAAGTCATGAGAACCGCGCGGTTAGTTAATGATGGTTTTCTTCGATTTTCTCATCTTGCATAGATCTCGAATGAAAACCTGTGACTTAGAAAGCTCTACACGTGGTTAGGTGCATTTGATCTTTGATTCAGACAGTCTGTTGAGATTGTGCCCTGTAGGAAAAAGCCTACATAAGTAGAGGTGTTTTTCTCTCTTCGGCGATTTTACTAATTATGTGAATTTCAATTATAACACCAATTTTGCTGTGTAAAATAAATCTCAGCTGCTAGGTAAAGTAAGTAATTTATTTTGAAGAACAAGCCTAATTTAATTGGCACAATTCTGACGTTATCGGATTTATCAAAACTGTAAATGTTTGACCACGTCAAAATATCTGCTTGCGAAGCCCTCGCTAGTGATCAAAGGTCGTCAGTGTCTTGCTCTTGCACGACATTTACGCTGAACAACCCTCTATCTTCTACCACACGTGTAGCCCTGCGGTCCAGTTTACATTGCTCCTTTGTTTGGTAGCCTCGCCCGCGGGCTGTCACCGACCATTAAACGTTCTCAAGCGTTGCATGGTGCTTTGTTCATTTCATGGTGGTTTGCATTTGTCCTTCGGCGGTGCGGTACCCAACATTGACTGACGTGAATTACTCCCGAATTCATAGTCGTAGAGGCTAAACAGGCAACAGTCCCCCAACATGTCATTCCACTGCAAATGATGAAATTATATTCGGTAGGTATTTACAAAGTCAAAGTGTGTTAAAAAATCAATTGAATTAATGTCTAGGTATATGTGATGGTTTATGTGCAATGTGAACAGAGCGCGTTAGTACGCGCTTCTTACGTACGCGTGTCTTCTAAAGGACTCTTCAGCTGCTGAGACTCTGAATTTGGTAGTTAGACGTCTAGTATCTAATTACATGAAAAGCGGTTTCATATTTTGCCGGAGAATAAAATGATTTATATTGGTCGTCTAACTTTCGTAATAATGGACGAGCCTTCAAATTAATCTTAAATCTAATTTGTCTTTATTACAGTCAGGTTTATTAATATTCGTAGTACTTGTGTCTAATACTGAAAGATAAAATAAATTCATCATTACTTCTTTGTTATTCATTTAATAAACGAATAAATTAGCTGTTTTTTTCTAAAACCTCTTGCAATTTATCGTACCTGCAAATCACAATCTGAAGATTGCAATTTCCTCTTGAACATCGTGCCATATATCTATACATTTCTCACTTGTTTGTAAAATTATACATTACACTAATAATAATAAGTTATTGTTTTGATAGATTTGCCATTAGCAAAATTTGTGTCTTTTATAACATCCCAATAAATTAGCAATGATATAATTACAAGAGTGAATCAGGAATCTGATTCAGAGGAACTTTATTGCTGCTTCATTTAGCAAAAAGTATGCTGATACAGGGATTCAGGCCAACAAGCTATTAATTAGTTTAAGTAATTGCTACTATCTTAACTTTTCCCATTTCAGATAAATCCTTTTAACCGTTGAATTATGTATGGAGATACAAGATTTACTTCTTTGCGATGGAAATTGGAAACTATTTTTATTTTCTTTACGTTGGATTTTCCGGTTGGTCACTTTGTAGAGATTTTGGCAAGCATCTGAATAGGAAGAGCTTAATAAACTTAAAAAAAGAAAAAAACAGCATTTTCTCCGCGTAGTTTCAAGAGGAACATGTACGTGCAGTACACGTCATTCTGCAACTATTTTACGCTTTTCTACAAAGTATTTTTGAACTTTACAATTTCCATAATATCAGAAGACAACTTTCGATCAAAAAGAAAGCATTGATGTGGGAAATCTTTTTACGATTTTTCGTTAGTGTCTCCAAAGTGAATTAATTTGGACTCAAACTATTATTCGCAGAACTTGACTCAATCCACGACGTCATGTCTGCTAAGTTTCCAAACCAACAATACAATTATACGGTGGAGCTATTCTTCTCTCAATTCGACTTTTAACGCGCATTTGTAGCAAGAAATGCTTTAAATTCTCATTCCGCTAACAAAATGTAAACAGAAAGTTTCAGCCTCAAATGTTTCAGGCTCTGCTTTTCTATCTAGATATATAGATATTGGAGGACATTTCACATCTTGCATTTCGCGCATGAAATAGTAAGCAAATCTTAGAGAAATATTATGGGAACCACAGATCACAGATAAAATACACCCTGTACTTTTTAATCTGGCCCAGCGTATCAGCATTGCTATTCAGCGCGGCAATGCAGCCAGTGTCTTGGGCACGCTTCCGATTGGTACTGATTTGTACCAGTTACTATCTATAAATTGTTTGCAACGGTTTGTAGATAGCTCAATTGTTTCGTGTGTATTTTGTAAATATTGTAAGTACTGTATTAGTCGTTATTTTCATTACGAATAAACCCTTTTTACGTAAATACTAACGTACTCACCTTTTTACGTAATACCTACATTCTATTATATTAATTTACCCATAGAAAAAAAAATCCTCACTAAACTGGTAGCTATAGTATACTAAGTAACGGGGAAATGGAAATTAGTATTAGATACCTACTTCCGTTTTGAAGATCACAAAAAACAAGGGTGTTAAACCCAAAGTTCGGTATTAAAACTCATTATCAGCGAATTTTGTACACTAAGTTCATAAAGTTCATGTTATTAGGGAACGCAAAAACGATTTGATGTGGGTACTAAAGCTTTGTTCATAATGCAAAAAGATATTTGATCGAGTGAGCAAAGCGAGAAAAGATCTTAGTGTCAACTATATTGAGCGAATCAGTCTATTATCCATAGTTATATTATAATACTAGTTCTGTTGATATAACTAATGGGAATTATTTGTCCCGGTAGTTAATTGATTTAAGATTTTTAATATTGATCTGAATTTAATCGGCGCGGCGTTGATATTTGTACTGCGAACTAGTTATTCGATCTGCATAGAATTTGGGAGATTGACAGAATGTACATCGCAGTTTTCTAATAGGATTATGAACTGAATTATTGACCTAGGGGTCCAAAAGAGAGTAAAAAGTAGAACAAAAAATCAAGTAGGTGTCATAATGATCGTAGTAGGTAATACTTAGTTCAGTAATTGCCAATTTTTTAAGTTTAGCTGGAAACCATCGTTAGGTGGCTTTATAATGTAACCCCCTAATAAACGTCCTTTATAAAGCTAACTGATTCCATATCGGTGAATCGACCTTTACTGTCTGTTGGAAGTGGGCCTTATCGCTGATCAGGGTCTTTTAATTTTTAATTAACCATTTTATTACACGTTTGATGACTTTACTCAGAATTAGGGATAACTAATGGAATTATATTCTGGAAAACAAAGGTAACCGCACGACGAATTTCATGATAAATTGTGTTAATTAGTAAAAAGCGCTTTTAGAAACAATAAACCGTAGTACTTTTTGATGTTTTCTTTTGTAGCCCCATGTGTAAAATAACATCATAGGTTTTTAGGGCAGTTATATACCTACCTACATACTCACATTTTTAACTTAGGACCTGTTTTACCATCTCTTAGTAACGCTTTCCGTCAGATAAAAATATTTCTATCTCTGTTTTTGATTAATAAAATATAAACATAAAATAAACTTTAGACCCTACAGTAGAGACGGAAATATAACTGATAGTTAGCGTAATCATGAGATGGTGAAATAGGCGTCTTGCATAACATGACACAATACGAAATAGTTTCGGTATTTGACTATCAATTTAGGGACAAATTGGACATATTTTTTTTTGACCCAACTTTTTTAACAATATATCGGCCACAGAACAGATCATTCAACTAAAATAAGTATTGTGTTTCGGTAAAGTGTTTTTCCATTTTCTGAGCTTTGTTGATAAGCTGCCGCTTATTTCAGTGAAAAAACTTGCCTTCATACTGCGGTCATACCAAAATTGCTCAATTTCCTGTCCCAACTTTCAACTTCGCTTAACGCCTTAATGAAAACTAACTTTAGCAAAACTTTATTTACCTTTTATCCTCAAAGAAAAGTAATTAGTTTTTAAATTGTATCCCCGTCGTATTAGCGGTATAGCTTGAGGCTGTCCGTCGGGTAAAGAGAATAACAAACCTTGTCAGAATGGTTCCTTTGTACACGACATTAAAATTTGTTAGCTTGTTAATTGGAAACTAGAAGTACCGTACAACATTACCTCAAGAACATAGTATTTTGTTCAAATAGTAGAGTCTCACTTATATCGTGCCTACTAAGTACTAAGTACCTTTTCAGTATTTAAAAAAAATAATCCTTAAGTTTGTTTCAGGCCCGTTTTCTTTATTCAGTACGTTTTAAAATACAAAATATTCCTTTATAATGACGTGCATTTGTGCAGTAGGAGAATATTATTATGATTCTGCTATATTAGAACTTATTTAATTAAATTTAAGTAAACTTTCAGAAAATATCCCCTGCTCGCGCACTTCAGCAGTTAATTTCTATAAAAGCCGGTGAGCGGATTGAATTGAAAAATAAAGTTGATCCAGGTTGATCTCGACTTGAACTAGATTAAAGTTCTGCCGTTAACTGAGCTAAGCCTACGGGGTAAAGGTTGGCTATTCGCATCCAGACTTATGCCGAGGTACTTATTGCTCCAGAATTTGCTTTTATTTATCTAAGAAGTCAGATATTTCCTTTTCTTTCTCGTTGTCTTCTTGCAGTCACCGTGTACTCCTTTAAAATCTCTCTACAGGGTGTTACCAGACCACTTCCGAAAACTTGGAGGTTCCAATCAGACCATGATACTGAAAATATTAAACGAAAAAAATCGCGAAAAAAAAAATTGACTTGACTATCTCTTTTTAATTTTTTTTCTAGTTACATACACACAGTACAACATAATAAGACAAATAAAATAAATAAAGCAGCAATGTACACGCAGCACGCAGATTACGTCTACTACAGCATGAACAGCTGAGAGTTCATCGCGGGTCATTCAAGTACGCGACGTGCGAGCGACCTACGTTAGTACCTACCTATGTTAGTAGGCACTTACGACACAGAATAAATAATAGTACTACGCCTCGACCTTACCTACGTGAATGCGTACATTGCGGGCTGACGAAATAAATACAAATCTTTACACATTGTTTTCTCCGGCTATAATTATTTTTCAGGATAACTGATTTTTTTTTGGTTGGGTTTTGGTGTGCTGTAGCTCCCCCTTTCGTTTTCGGAAGTGGTCTGGTAACACCCTGTATAGTTATTGCTATCGAAATTCATTTAGTTCTTTTTCATTTAAGGACCTAGTGCTGTCGTATCAGTTATATTTGTTCTCTAACTTACTACTACTTACAAAATTACTAAATCAGGACTAGAAACTTTGGGTTATTTTGTAAATACTAAAATCGGTACCAATCAACTGCCAAATCCACGACAAATCACACGTTTGCTTTACCACCGTGGAATGCTTATTTCCACTCGAGACGTGACTCCTAATGATATCGAACGTTTCTCGCAAGGCTCTAATTTCTTCGTGTTTGTCTCACAATGAACAGCCCGCCTTATCTAACCTTTTTTTAGTTTCCTCTGTCCCCCAGTTAGTTGAATTACTAAGCCTATTAGCAGTTTGTTAACAAGCTCACTGTTGCAGGCTCGTAGGAGGCGTTTAGCACTAACTTGTGACGTTATCGTGTTACAAATGAGTGTCAATTTGTCGATTAGCATAATCTTTGTCCCTGTTATTAATTAACTCGTTGCAAGCTTGCGGAATACCTACACCGTGTTTTGTCTTTTGCATTGAATACAAGCATATTTAAATTCGATCGAATGAGATAAAACACGGTAAACCTAACTTTTTGAAGCTTAAGTACATCGAGTTTATTAATAACGTGGTGTGTGCCTTGCGTTCTTCTTTTTGGGCCTTCTTTTCCCTTCTTCTTCCATTATTTGGGATCGAGTCTCCTCACTTTTAAGCGCCAACACAATCTGTCTTGGGGTCCAGAGTCACTTTAATAGAAGACATTTTCATTTTTAAATATTCTCTCATCTTTGTCATGGCTTAGGCCAAAATGCTCCTACCAGTAATATGGGAAACGAATCAGCACGGTTTAATAGCACTGACCTTGAAAGCGCAGAAGTCAAATTGTAGGTCTGTTTATCTGCGCAAAGCACCCTCCACTTTAACTAAACGCTATTAAACCATGACGGGACTTTTACCTTTCCAAAACTGGTGCTGAATATTGCGTTGAATATTGCAATACCATTAGACAGATTGAAAAGTTTTCTGCTTAGGTACATCTCACTGGGTTAGAGAATATTGCATCGCATCGTGGTTTTCCATAGCACTCTCATACTTTTACCACACAATTTTTTCATCGAATATCAAAGGTTACTGACCTTACGCAGGTTGTTTTAGATTTATTAAAATAACCAGTGAGCGAACAAAAATGAAGCTAGTTCCAAAACTATCTGAAACATGAGGTTTTGGCTTCAGTTACCTAATCAGGAATGGCGTGTCGGTAAAGGGGTTATAGTCAGTCAGAAAGCAACCAACTCCACGGACTATTATTTTTGACAAGTTTTTAATGTATCCACTCACTTATACCTATCTCCCTATCTACCAAAGCTTTTCTTTAGTATAAGTGATACATTGTGGTAGCTCGGGATAAGCCGAAGAAATCGGGATCAAGCAACGTACCTCAGACAAAACCTGGCGTAAAGACACGAATAGGAAAGCTGGCGAAAACTAAAGAAAATGTAATAATTCACAGTGGTTGATATGAATACGAAACGTACGTTCTACGTAGCTATGTTCATTCAGTCAACCGGTAACTACCACATACAATTGGCAAGTTTCCGGTTTCCGGCTCCTATGAGTTTTGGCGCGCGCGGACGTCGTTAGCGAACACTCAGCCTGTGGATGCTGAAAGAGTGTTTAACAGAGGCGGACGCGATTTCGGAAACTGGAAAAAAGTGGATAAAATTGTAGAGGCGTTGGACAAGAAAATATGATGAATTACCTTGAAGCTGAACTCAGTAGAGCCATTAGGCACGCGTTATTCTTAAATATCATTCTCAGATTTTTTTATAAATGCTTCACATATTGTAATTAATAATAAGTGATTGGTAGTTTTTAGTTCACAACTGCTATTTACGCATGTAGGTACTTCAAACCGCTAAAGCACAATCACCCTTTTGCACACTTGAAGATCGCGTCCGCTTCAGCCCAGCAGAGTGGCCAAACCCTGGCGCCCAATTATACCAAGTTGGACTGATGAAGCGGGATCCATTGAGCACACACGAGTTGTCACGGATGGAATGATGAGAGTCATGTGATTTATGGACTGTGTGTTATGGAATTGAATCATAGAATCAATTTGGATTTAGAACAGATTTCTTTTCTAAAATTGTTTGTTTTTCTAACACCCACTTAGAAACAGTAAAAAATAAGAAGTTTTTTTTAATTTATATTTTTGGAATAAGTACCTACTGTACATATTAAGTATTATATTATATCAGACCTGTTTGAAATATTAAAATGTTATCAAGATTACTTAAAATTTGAATAAGTACGTTGTATTTTAGTGTTTTCTCTATCTTCTATCTTATCTCTGAATTTATTTTCATCTGCATGCATGCATTTTCTTTTTATTAAATATCTCAGCTCGGTTGAAAGACTTTTATGGAGTAAAATATGCATCCTCTATGCACATTGCATACATCCATTTATATTCAGACATAAACCCCTTTCGTTTATGAATTCTATTAACAGTGATGAGTTTCTACAATGCGGTGGTTAAGCTCATTCTAAGCTGTATATTCTTTAGCGTTTGGTACAATGTATAAGAAATTAACATACAAAAAGGATAATCTTCATGGAGACAAAAAGATCGGTTGATTGTAGAGTACCAATTCGTTTGTGATAATCTTTTCTTTTTGAATGTACCACAATTTTTGAGGCAGAATATTCAACTGAAAGTACCGTCACGCACGCAAAATAAATTATAGAAAATTGAAAATTAGACTACAAGTACCTATGCTCTTTCGTTTTTTTTTCTGTTTAGTTTACTGCGTTTATGCCTTCCATTTTACCTTCATCTCGCGTTGGTCGCCTGGAAGAGATCGCTTTCAGCGATAAGGTTGTCCATTGTGTTACCTATTTTTTAAAGTATGTGCTTCCAGTTCTTTTTGTATGGTGAACAACAAAGACTTATTTTTTATCTTCTTGTCTATAATTTTGCGTGCCTGAGCTACCATAAGGCATCTTACGGAACTAAAGTAAACCAAGAATGCCATATTTATTTACAACCATCAAACTCCACTGAACTTGGCTGAGTCCCATTTCAAAGGGCATCAAATTCCTCTAACATAAAGTTTGTAGTCTCACAATGACAACCAAAGTGTTCTATGGAGTTTAATTTGGGTTGGGTGCTCTTTGAAGACGCTATACGAAGTTATTTTTGTGGACGGAACGAACATCAAGTTATTCTATAGTTTGGTTTACTTACTAAGTTTTGTATTTAATGGGAGTGATAGTACCCAATAGGGCACACACAAACTCGCTGCGTAATGAGGTAAGTAACATTACTACTTCGAGACTTACTTATTGGTAGAGGCAACCATCAAAGATCACCGTTTTTTGTTTTAAAAAGATGTGTATTCATCTACAGAAAATAAATTCAATGGACTGATCTACTCTTGTGTGTATAGTCTATGGTGTTTTTGGATTACGCAACCCTTGGATAGAAAGCTTATTCTTTTGGGTTATTTACTAGCTCTCACCTATGGTTTGACTCTACAATACTTTGGAAACCGCTACTCATAACGAGATACGTGTCGCAAACAAGCACGTGTCGGGGATTAAGTTGTTGTGCATAATAATAGCGTACCCACTTTGTAGTGCTGCCTACCTTAAAGGTTGCCTTAAAGGCCCACCTTAAAGTTGTTAAAAAAAAAATGTACGTTCGAATTATAAAAATAATGTTAGTTTTTCCTGTTGGCATAGCAGTCATTTGTAGAAAGCCACGAGTATCAATACGCCTTTGCTGTCTGGGTAGTTTCGTTTTTACATGCATCCTGTGTGTAGGGTTTGTACCTATCATCAATATATATACAACTCTTTTGAAGCTGATTTACAATCAACGCACAGCCTAAACTATAAGTCCTAGAGGTATGAAGTTTGGAGGGTAGTATCCTTATAGTGTAGGGGCGCACTAAGAAAGAAATTTTGAAAAGTCGCACTGTAAAGGGTCTAGAACGCGAGCAACGCCGCGGGTGACGGCTAGTATTTTATGTTACGGCCGTGCAATGACAAAGAAGATACATTGTTTTCTTCAAACTCACCCTAGCTCTAAGAGCCTTTGAATTGTGTTTCACTGTACTATTTTGAAAAGCAAGGTTAGTAACGTGTTATGAACTTACTCATACAAACTGGATTACGCTTCATAGACGTTTTCAGCGACCTAGTTTGAAGTCTGGATTATACTGTGCAGCTGAGGTTATCGTTTCAGAAGCTACTGTTAGTTATGCTAATCTAATAAGTATTATAGCCAAGTAAATATTTCTGCGTTCCACACAAGCACTTGTGATACACTTAGCACAGTTGCAAGAATGCAAACTGCCAAGGAGTGGAACTCTCTACTGTCATAAGAATTTTCCAAACGGTATAACCTAAAAATTTTCAAGAAAAAAGTAAACAGGTGGATTATGGTTAAGCATGCTACACCTTAGACTGCAGCTACACTTAATCAGGTGTGCTAGTAGCCAAATAATTAATCGAAAAAATTTCACTTAATCGAAAAAATGCTGATGGCATTTAATTACATAACCCGAACATGAAAGCAACTCAATAACACGCTCATAAATAAGAACCTGTCGTTTCATTACAAATACCATAAATATCGGTTCCTGTGAGGGTCCGGTTTAGATTGCAGGGGATGACTAGCCCCAGTCGATTATTTCCCGATACAGAATATCTACTACCACACACGATACACGAAAATTGTAATAGACATTTGTGTTACACTGCGTGTCGGCCTGCGTGTTGAGTGCGGCTGTTAGTGGAGTGTCAGCGTTGCCGCGCAGTGTATGTTAAAATGTCGAAGTAAACCTTTGATGGGTGCTAGTGTGGTAGAGAGACACTCAGACGACAATCAACACACATTTGCATGTGAGTCGTATTGAATTGAGACAGACTGTCAGCGTGAATCATGATGGACTATTTCTGGTTTTGGATGAGCTAAAAGAAACTCATATACCTAGGTAGTTGTAAAAAGTTACAGTTTATCTATTGTATAAAACCACAGATATCTAGTCTAGTACTCGTACTTAGCTACTCAATATTGTGGTCCACTTATTCAATGTTATATGAAAGTACTATGTTATGTACCTACATCATCAATATATATAAAACTCTTTTGAAGCTGACAGAGAATCAACGCACAGCCTAAACCATAAGTCCTAGAGGTATGAAATTTGGAGGGTAGTATCCTGATATAGTGTAGAGGTGCACTAAGAAAGGAATTTTGAAAAGTCGCACCCTAAAGAGTCCAGAACGCGAGCAACGCCGCGGGCGACGGCTAGTAATAGTATACATAATAGGTACAATTTTACTTTTATTTTAATTTGTCTGATGTTCACCATTATAAATACTAGTTTGGTTGGTCTCATCTAGAAATCTGACTGTCCATGGCATCTACGTTTAAAATTTGCAATTCAGTAATCTACCGCTGAAGGGCTAAAGGGTGATAGTTTTAGCTTAATTTATTTGAGTGATTTCCATGGACTGGAGAGTATTTTAATTTAATTGAGGCTTCTATTAACTACTACTTTTATGTTAAGTATCGAGTACAACAAAACAAATCTATCTATAAGTATTTCTTAAAAGTAATTACAAAAATTGACAGTGGAAGTTTTCATATTTTTTAGGTACCTATGTTATAAGTTTGCTATAAGTAGGCTACAAATATATTTAGCTCAGCCAAGTTCTAATCATTATTTCCTGCAACAACTAAATAATATCAAAAACAGCAGTAATAGGTGTCCCTATTTGGCAGAGCATCATTTTAGTTCGTAATCATACAGTTTGGGCAGAATACGAGATTTGTTTTGCAACTAAACTCAAATCATAATAAAGTTGAGCTTAGTTTACATTGGCAGCCACCCACGAGTGTTGGTCGCGGACGGGACGGCTAAGGTTCTGTCCACACTAGTTCAAGTTTTTGTAATTAATGTGAATTGCACTTGAAAGCTTGACCAAAAAATTGCCTGCATATAAAAAAAAAAATTACAGTGCCTTCTGGTAAGATCGGCGTAATAGTAAGTCCGGATGCTGAGCAATTCGGCGATATTTTTAAATGATAATTGCTTAGTTACGTGATTTATCCGGGCTTAATATTACGCCGATCTTACCAGAAGGCACCCTATATAATTTTTTTTTTTTTTTTTTTTTTTTAGTTTTTTTTAATAAAAAATATTTATTGATGTTGCTAGGGAGCCATAGAAGTGGGGCTTTACAGTATAATAATTTTTTTGCGTTCGGTATATGTAAATTGTAATATTAAAAACATCTTTTAATCTAAAACGTGCCTTACACATTCCGGAAACAGTTTATGTTTATTGTCCACAACATTTGATTAAAACTCGTGCAGTTCGTGAAACTATAACAATTAGTTACAAATTTACTGTTTTCTATAAAAAAAAAAAAATATTTACAATTGGTCATTGTTGCATTTTATAAGAATTTTCACCGAATATTTACCTAATTTTTTTTGAAAAATATACGTTTAGCGTTACATGGTTTACATTACACACCATCATGTCATGACGTAACCTATCGATTTCGAAAAAGAAAGGAAATTGTATGTATTATATTGTAGTATCTAAAATACTTTGTAAAATAATAATATTCATACAGTAGCCACCCACTTCAATAATTGGAGCTATAATAAAACATAACACAGTAGGATATCCACTATATTTGCTCATAAAAATAAACTGTGAATGCATCCCATAAAATACCTCATAAAAATCGATACCTATAAGTCTTATTCAAAGTAGAAACAAAACAAAAACGTATAAAATATAACTTTCTAATGTTATAGCGTCTCCTCTGTATGGTAATAAGAAGTCGTAATTTTTTTTATGTTCAAATCTTACATAAAACTTTATTGTTAGATTATACTGCAGTTGACAATGCTTCATTCTATTTATTATAATATTTATTTAGTATTTTTAACTGGTTAAGCATGATGCGAAATATAAAGCCGCAAATGTAAATACGGCGGCCATGTCGCGGCGGTGCACAGTGGACCCAAACACGAATTTAGCTGGACAAAATTATACTTTTTTTTTATGATTAAAGTAATGGAACAAGCTGATAGCTCACCTGATGTTAAGTAGTAACTTCTGCCTATAACAATGCATTACCTCGCAGAGCAAGTCCAATGAGGACGTGCCCTGTAAGACAATGCACTGCGTCCATCACTCTGAGACGTAAAGATCTTGAAGTCTCATGTGCCTGTAATTACACCGGCGCCCTTACCCTTCAAGCCGGAACACAGCAATGCAATACTTATTTCTTTTTGGGACTTTCTACGTCAAATCTATTTATAATTTATCCAAAAGTAACAAGCAGTTGCGGCGACTGGCAAGTGGCGATCTCAGATAGTGCGTTGGCCTAACGTCTTCTTCTTTTATTTAGGACCTCTGTCCGTCATTTCGACAGACAATTTTGCCAGTGTCAAGTGAGATATCGTTGTCGTGACGTCACAGCGACTGAAAATGTATAGACATTGGGTGCTTGACGTTTGGCCGCTTAGCTAGCTCAGCCGTTTAGCCTAGCCTAAAGTCTCAAAATCCTAGTTTTAATATAGTTTTTTGTCGTAAAAAGCGACAAATTTGATGGATTTTCTTCGCTGTCATTATGATATTCAGCGAATCAAAGCTCTACTTACGATATTCTTGTCATCAATATTGTACTCATACGCTACTTATTCATACCTATTCCGTATTGTATCCAAAGTGGTAAGTTCGTACGTATCTATTCAAATAGAATGCTGGCTTTGTATTATCCAGGTTTCTCGATATTATGCTACCGGTCCCTCTTTGAATATGTGAACGCGTGAACCTATAAAGTTCGTTTTCCACTGCCAGTGGGAATAGAAATGTAGGTACGAGTAGATAATCCAACTTTTATAAAAAAATATAGGTAACTTACGATTTTCTGCCTTATCCCAACTCGATATCAGCTCGTTGGTAGCTCGCTGTCGTGTGTAAAAATAGAAAATGATTTGAATAAATGTATTTTCTAGTCACGTGATCGTATTATGCTTTCGAGCTTTTACAAGCACCAAAAAATGTAGATTTATCTACAGCAATTCTGATAAAAAATTAAACTTTTACCTCGAAAGTTAATTTATTCACAAATAAAATTACAACTAATACAGTATTTACAACAAATTTTACCTTGATTTTTGGTTTATCGCTAAAGGAAAAATGTTTTCCTCAGTGATGTTGTCAAACCTATATTTACAGTGGAGAGCGGGCTTGTGAATGTGGATACATGGTTTCTATGTTTTCGCCTAAAACATTGGTAGGCACTACGCAATACGACAAAACAAAATCCATTCCATTCATGCTTCAGAGGGCACACGGAATCCTATTTTAGGATTAGGACGATTGTGCTTGGTATTCAAACATTTCAAAATGGGTTCCACTCCATTGTTTTATATTGTGAGCTTTCATGAAGAGTTACTGAAATTGGGTAAAATATAATGCTATTGTCGACATTTTCACCCATTTTATTTTGACTTTATTGTTATTGCTATCAACGCAAATAATTAAATTATTCTTTTATAAACAGTCCCACTCAATATTTCAATGTTTATACAATTATTTGAACCGATTGTAAAATCATGAAAAAGTTCAAATTACTTATACCTATATTTTTACGTGTTCCACACGAAAATCCATCACAGAATTATGTATTCGCATAAATAATTCTGTTTGCACACTGTGCTATGTGCATGTTAGTTTTTTATGCCATTTGTAACTGATAACTTTTTTACATAATGGATTAAATTAAAAGATCCATTGCGAGTACAAAGAAAGCGACTCCCGGACATTTTTGGACAAAAATTCGAGAAAACATTTTCGTCAAAATTAAAAACAAAAGAGAATAGACCAAAATATTCCTCAGCAAAAACTGGTAATACCCTAAAATGTCTGGACTGTTACTTACACTTGACCTACATCTAGATTATAACAATAAAGTATCCATCTTTTTTACACAACAGCAGGCCCTGAGCGGGTGAAGATTAATAGCAGTATTTATCAGACTTTCGTTTGTTTTGAGTGTCGCTGAGGATAACCGGAATTAGGTTGTTTGCAAAATGTGCCGCGGAAGGAGAGTAATCCAACGTGAATTTATTGTGTGTCAACTGCTCAGAATTTCCGAAAAACGTGGACTGATATGGTGGCCGTAATGTAACGGTACATAAAAATTAGCTGTAACCAGAGCAAACACTATACATTATTGCTTACAATTAGGGCAATAAAATTGATGCTATTTTGTTGCTATAAAACATTTTGTTTCAATTTTTAATTGTTATTTTGTCACCAAGTAAAGAAATTTTCTTTGTTCATCAAACTCCGGACTATTATTTGTAAATCTTTAGCAAATAACGTACCCCGCTGAGGCATACCGTGGAAGATAATAAAACTAGGAAAAAATTAACAAGTCGGTAAGCACTCTTCACTTTTACGTCGAATGGAACAGAAACAGCTAAAACGAATAACATGGAAACATTTGGATCGCAACAAGTGGACTGCAACTGAAATATGATTATCATACCCCGTATTTCTCTCACCTGTTTTTATGTTTTTGTTTTTTGTTCTCCACGTAACGAGTATCCTGTCTGGTGGTTAATTTGAATGTTCTGTGTTTTGTTGCTAGAAATTTGCTGAATTTTTGTCACAATATGGTTTTCACCTACATTTTTACGAATTTCGAGGATTTGTCACTTCATGCTTCAGGCGTTGTTGTAGATTGGCTATTTTGTTTGGCTCGTCAAAAATTCTCCTGGTGAAAAATGAGATGGTTGATTTTTTGTTTTTGTAGGTATCCTCTTACTTTTGAGCTGGATTAAGGTGCCTATGATGTGCCGAGCTTGTCAGTGAATAAACAAAATCAAAGAAGCAAGCTGAATTTAGTTGTAGTAGCTACATTGTGTGTACCTACCTATTATGTATCTGTAGGTAACATTTTTTTGTTATCAATAAAATACTATGACTACTATGACTAGTTTGGGACTAAAAGGCGTTGTGTTAATTATGTCCATGATTTTTTTTTTTTTTTTTTATAAAAAATATTTATTCAGTTCTTAACTGTTAATAAAGTCAGTTCGTAAACTAATAGTTAGAAGATTATGGATAGATGAGCATAATTTTGTATGAATGCTGGTTCAAAAATAGTTTTGAAGTCTTTACAAGCAAAACGTTCAGAGTGTAGTAGGATCAGTAAATCCCACTGAATAATGGAAGGCTCGGTAAGCACCCTGTGACCCATTTTGACTAGGTTACCGCACTCTAGTTAGAATAGGAAATTGAACTTCAGCACATTTTTGAGAGTGCTCTAGAAATTTCAAACTGGCTGGTCAAAATAAACTTGACTAGTCTTGAAGAAAGAAAAGATTATTATTACATTTTGTAAAAATCTAGTCTACTTATATAGTACCAAAATTCACCACCCTAAAATTTATTATAAATTTTTCACAAATGTTTTCATTATGGTTATTCTGGTTACAAAACTGCCAAAGAAAATAATTTTGTCTTACGTTCAATCATGTTAAAAGAAACAACTTTAAACGAAACCTTTACAAAACCTTCAAAATACAAAGAAGACCCAGATAAAGTCTTTAGATAAAACCCCCACGTACTTATAACTTGGCATTGGGAGTTTGCACACTGACCGATACCGACATTCTACACGATACGATTCTCAATGACTCGACCAAAAATTAGCAAAAATAAGAAGAACACTGTGTGGAAACGTCTCGTACTAAATGTATGTGATTACTTCTTCACCGATATCGTGTAGTGTCGTGTCGTGTAAAACAGCCATTCGATAAACACCAGCCTTTCAGTTTCGACAAAAAGGCCATCAGCAGAGCCTTGCAAATTAAATTACTGAAATAAGAATACAGTGAAAAACAAACTTTTGGAGCGAGGCTTTGAACAAAACGACCAGCGAAGGTAGAATGTAGCTTTAGATAACAGCTGGAAAACAATAGCTAGGTCACAGATAATACTATATTAGTGCTAGGTTAACCAGACAAATGGCCCGTATGGTAATGAGACGTGGCCGACGTTGCTCGAACAAAAATATCTATGTGTTGGCTTGTATGAGATTAACTATCAAACAATATCGTTTAGGTGTCGTGTCGGTGAAATATGAAAACAGCATAAAAGAATAGGATCAGAAAACGATGTGCAAATAACTCAAATCATTTCACAAAGTATGCTAGATATTGTTAAAAGGTCTATTGTCAAAAATATCAAACAATAATGTCCTGAAGGTTTGTCGGTGCCTGAAGCTGACCTGAACGCAAAATCTTTTATTCAGTAAAATCACTCGAGAGCAATTTAGAATCGTCATAATCATACTAGGTGTTTCTAGGTGCCAACGGCTTGGGTTGTAAAACTTATGTTTTGAAGTCGCAGATTTCATATAGGTAATAGTAAAACTATGAACTGTACAAGCTATCTATTCCGAGCTATGTACAAACGCTTTATCCAGCAAAATACTTAAATTAGAATTAGATTCTACAAGCGAGTTGACTAATTAATTTTGTGATAATAGGTTTCCCGTTCTGTTACTTTTTGTTGTGCAAATTAGTTTCTCCCATTTCGGGGTAACTTGTTTCTATTGGGGTTTGGTTTTGTATTCCTATATCTAGCTACATTTTTTTTCCTATATGTTCCAGTGGTAGTCTCTCACTGATTCTTAGATATTTTTAGAACGTATACCTAGCTATGTTAGGTTGTTATTGGTTCTGGTAGCGATAAGACAGCATGACCAAGACAAGCAAAGTAAAACTTCCAGCTTAACTCTAAGTTTTCCAGTTAATTCAGATTTCTCAGCACATACGCCGTGAAAAGGAACTCCCGAGCTACCGATTCCGAGTGATTCCCGGCACTTGCGTCATCTGAATTCGTCCCTCAAACACAATCTCCCTCTGATAAGGTCAGAATATCAGTCGTTCGCTTTAAATGCAAATATTACCGCACCCCCGAGAGGTGTTATAGCCAAGGTTTCGAGGTAAAAGAGGACGAAAACGCCGCTAAATGGCAAGAAAACGTTTTTTTTGCTGACGGAATTGGGTAGTTAAAGATAAAGAATGGATAGAACGTCAGCTAGGATAGGCTTTATGAGTATTTACGTGTCTTTGTTTACGGTAGGTACCGTGGAGCCTATCTTAGTTTATTTTCTATTCTATTGGTTATTTGCATGCTACTGCTATATCTTGCAGGCTTTTTTTTGGAGTAAATAATACTCACCTATCAAATTATAACTACCTACCACTGAATACAATGGAGTATCAGAAACAACAAGCACTCAGAATGGAATGTAGCACTTCTTCCAGCGCCGCAAATCGTGAATCAAAATAATGATCTTAGAAGTCTATCTTCCACAACTCTTAGTAAACGATCTTATTACAGTTATCTCAATCCATTCAGTAAAGAGCAGTAAAATAAATTCAAGCTTTAACAGTTTTACTTCGCAATTTTCATTTATGATTAAAAACCCGGCGGAGGTCGAGCGCTTCCTTCGGAAACGAAGCCTCCAGGGAAATGGCTCCAGAGCACTTTCTTAGTCTTGGTATTAATGTATTTGTGGGGGAAGTTTCTACAGATAGCTTCAGTTATGAATACAATGCACGTAGATTTTTTCTTATCAAATTCTCCATCATCATCGGTGACATTTTCTTTGTCACACAATTTGAACGATGACGGCCCGAATACTAAGCTAAGCAAGGCTCATATTAGTTCCAATGGTCGTTATGGGCGTTTTAGTATACGGAAGTGCATGTGCTTTCTTAAAATTTACCTAATGTTAGGTATTACCAGGTAGGTACCAACTGCTGAAGTAAAATCAAGCTGCAATAAAATCTGGTACCATGCGGAGTGTCTCAAAAGTTATGAAATCGAAATAACTCTAATTGAATTCATACCCAAGAGTATCGAAGTATCGTTACTTCTAGCACTCTCGTATGCCGCGAAGAGATTGAAATTGAATAAAATATTGAATGACTAGACACTGAAACATTTATGCCTGTGTGCAGTGTGCACGTGACTGCGCTGGCATCTCGCAGACTGGCAGTTTGTGGTTTAGAAACTATAAAGTTAAGTCCCACATCTCATCTGAGAAGTTGCTAGTCTTGGCCCATGCTATTGTCAGTCGCAGTTAGCTCGCTTTGATAGCTTTATTGAGCGGGTAATGCGTTTGCGATGGAAACTTTGTCTTGTCGATAGGAAAAGATGTCATTTGTTTTCGCAGTTGGAATTTTATTCGCTTGTTCTGTTCGAACTCTTATAAAATAGTAATAAAGGGCTCTCATCTACCTAAATGTACGAACCTAAATTGCATTTAAAAAAAAAAAAATTAATAATTAAAAGTCACGTAGACGTGTCGCATCATGGATGTGACTGATTGCTATCATAACAATATCCAGGAATCACTTGACTGATTGAAATATTTGGGATTTAAATATTGAACGAACGATATCCGTGAAAATGGAAGGCTACACACCCATGGGATCTCATTAGATTTGCCTGATGAGCCCTCTTCGTAAAACGATAAGCTCAACTCTACATTTAATTCCTACTGATTTTAATAAATTTGACTCGTAACATTTTCTATTCGTGGATGTTTCAGCAAACAAGAAAACATTTATTATAAAGGTTGAATTTTTAAAGTTTTTTCAGTTAAAATGAAAACTTTTTATACATAAAAATGCAGCCCAGAAAATCGGCGAGTCGTTTTTCGAACGGTTACAGCATCGCAGGGGACGTCGCGCCGAATCACCGATACTACGCTTCGATTTTCTGAATTCACACAAAAATACGGAATACCTCGGTCGTGCCATTAAATTATTGGAATCCAGGGATGCTGTTGAATATCAGACTGAGACAGAATTGATATGACTGCTGGTTTATATGTGAAGTGGGCTCATTGCGATGCGAACGGTCCCCATGGTATTTCAAAGCTAAAATACTTATGGAGTATTTCCTGTAGTTTTTATGCTTTTAAATTTCCTCTAGATTCCTCATCGAGCTGCATAGCAATCATGACATTCATGACTCATCGATTCTCTGTTGAGTAGATTAAATAAATAAATAAATATTCACGGACACTTAACACAACGCCTTCAAGTCCCAAACTAAGCAAAGCTTGTACGATGGAAACTAGATGGCTGATAGAATACATACATACATTTTTTTTTTGTAAATACATACTTATAATACATATAATATTATTATATTATTGATTTTTGTTGCAGAAAGCATAACTGCTGAATCACAAACGACCACCTGAACCTCGAAGAAACACTTATAAATAGATACAAGCATCGAAAAGTACTACAACTATATTGTGTTCTTGACAGACGAAGCTCCAAAACTACGGGGAGCAAGTTAAATATTGAAGTTGACAAACTAGCACCAAAGTCTGTTCGCTAGATCCAATTTGAGGTTTTCCTCGTACGAACAACTCACTGTGTGTTTTAATATAATTAACGGTTTTAACTAGCCCAGAAGTTTGGTTTGTTATAAGTTAGGAACTGGCGTAATATGTGAGTACAGATTTGAGTAAATCTATACATAAACTTAGGTATCTGCCCATTCTTAATTTGGGATGTGCACGTGACCCTGTAGAGTAACAGTTTAAAGTATGTAAACTTTCTCTACATTTATCGCATCTCGAGAAAATTGAAACATTTAAAATTGCTCTGCATTTTTTTACATTACTTATTAGGCATGAAATGAATCCAAGTAGCATTTCAGTATTCGGGCATTAAACTCTGATATTCATAAATCGATTTGGCGACAGAATATGACGTCAACATCTAAAAATATCAGCTGATGAGCTGTTTCAATTAAAACAGAACATTACATAGATTACAAACCAAATAGAAGTCCGGCTTTCCGAGACACGTGGCGGTAAATTACAATTTGTGATCGGGCGTTAACTTTAAATAGAGACGGGAAAACCGGAAAGCCGGAAACGTTGACGTAAAATTGTTCTTAAAATTTAAATAAAATTATTCTTATTCTAAAATAAAATACGTAGTTTTATAAAATAAACTAATGTTAAGTACTGCTGTTGTGTTGCTAAATGCTATGGTTGTTATATAATATACAGTGTATCTAGATGATACTTGTTTAAAATTTGACTAAATAAAATATTTTTGAAGTTGACTAAGTATATAAATGCTTTTTTTTTAATGTTATTTCATAAAAATACTACCTATCGATTACCTCAACTGCTAAGTCTTGTCTTGTTTCATTTAAGATCTTCCTATGTTTGCTGCCATATTTGAAAAAAAAAATTACAATAATTTGCCGGATAAAAGCTCATTTCGGCTAAAACTGTTATAAGACCTCTCTAATACCACGACAGATTTATTCTCCATATACACGTCCTACTTTGTGTCACAGCTCATAAAGATGTCATTATGTTGAATTAATATGGACGCATTTCGAATTAATCCCACTAATAACTTTGTTCTCGGATGAGCTGAACCGTTATGAAAAACATGATTTAGTTGCTCTAACGAGGTATTTCTAATCGTAATTTGCTGCGTCGTTTTGTTTTGAATGTCTTATTTTTTTATTTAGTTATGTAAAGCTTTGGATTGTAAAAGAGACTAGGGATAATGCAGTTTTGGATAAAGCACAACCAATAACGAAACATTAGGATACCGACATTGAAAGAAACTTTCATTTAGTTCGTTATTCCTCAGCGAATCAAAGGTGCCAATTATAATTTCTAAGAATCTTCTATCTAGATTAAATTCATCTGAGCAATGTGAAAAAGAAAATGGATTTTGAGATCCAGAGGAAATTAACTTGAGTGAAGATTTAAATTTTTCATCAGACCAAGCTAATTAACTTCATAATTAAACTTGGCAATCTTGCGGAGCTTTATTCATCCATTGAGATTTCATTCGAGGCGGCGCATTTTGAGATGTTTCACTGCTTTAGAAAAGACACTTTTCCGCCACTTGATCAACGGAATTGACAAAATAACGCCCTAAAACGCTTCAGAAATCACAAAGGCACAATTCGCAATGCGCGAGAACTGGGGGCAAAGGGACCCTTCAAAATAAGCATTGTTACATCTTTTGAAGTTCCCAACTTTTCGCCATTAAGTACGATTTAAGTATACAACTTAAATGAAGTGGAAAAGTTGACCAAAAAGATCACCATTATGTACAAAGGGGATACTCATGCTCAAGTTGTCAATATTAGGTAATATTTTGAAGACAAGCAGAACGCCTGCTTTTATTAGTATGGAATGAATAGAGTATCCCTATGAAGACATTTGAAAGGCAAGTAAGTATTTAATGTTCCATTTTGAAACTCTTACTGGAATTCTTAAAAAAAAAAAGTTTTGAGCTAGTATATAACTATGTGATAATTTTTTTGTCGCTTTTACCAATACAGTTATGTATCTCATGTAACATGCCTAATCATTTCAATTCACTACGTAATATAAGTAGAGTAGATATGCAAGCTTTCTGTTTCGTGGTAGAATCCGTCAAATCTAAAACTGAGCACCAAGCGACAAGGACATGTCATCAACAGCTACTAAAAATCAGCAGTTAATCCATGTAGTGATGTACCCCATAAAAATCCCATCTAACTTACTGATAGCGATAACATTTATCTGACAATTAAAAGCGCAGAAGAGAGTAACAACGTCATTAATCGTAATCAATTGGCTCTATAAGGAATCGAGTCACGAAGAGCTAAGTGTCGGTGTTCAGTTGTTTGAGAAAACCGCAAATAAATATCCTCCAACGACTAATTGGTTCCTGTTGGATTCGACAGGCGTTCGGGGCTGCGCGGTCCGCCGCATAATTTATCGGACGGACAGGGCGTTCGTCTATTCAAAATTATACAGATTGATACATTTGGGGCGCCGTTACTCTAACTCGGAAGTATGGCTTTGAAAAACACTGCTAGTGTTTTGAAAACATTTCGTACTGATATCTAGAGGAGTGGATCACCTCTTATCACGAACATATCTGACAGTTGCCGCGTTTATTCGAGTTATATTGCGCGTGAATGCCAGCTCGACTGCCAACCGTCGTAGTGTCACCGCGCAGTGTATGTCGGATACGATAGCGTTACATTTGCGATTGTCATATTTATTCGTGATCAAGGCACACGACCCTCTTGTCGTATAATGTAAGTTCGAATGAGTTAGTCACCAAGTCTGTTGACGCAGTTTTTAGGCTGCTTTAAGGCCTCCGTCGTAGTTTAACGACTGCTGGAGCTGAGACCGATAGTTTAACGTGCCCTCGGAAACACGGAAGCGCTCAGGTGTAAGACCACTAACGGTCACCCATACAAACAGCGACAGCGCGAACGTCGCTTAACTTAGATAATCGGTGAAGATTGACTAAGCAAGCACCACAAGCGCTTCAACTTGTCATTGACTTTCTTACAAATGCTAGAGAATAGAACACGTCGAATTTTTTCAGAATGTTATTTTTAAAGACAAAAATAAAGAATTATCATATTTTAGTTAATATGTTTGAAGCAGACGGTACCTACTTCTAAGCCAAATAAAACATGTATTAAAAGAGGCCACTGCCCTTTGCACATGATCTAAAATTCAAAGTACTTGCATAGGTTTTACAACCAGCAATAACACCTTCCAAGCAGCCATTGCTCAAACAAAGTAATTATTCGACACGGAAGTACGACCTCAGAATACAAATACTATCTATTCAAGACTGATGTGTAATAAATTTGTCAATGCTTAATGATTCAATTCATTACGAGAGAGTTTTATGGCATTTCTTTTTAGTCTGGCCATCACATTTTTACGATTTGAGACATTAACACTGCACTTACGCTCTATAAATAATTCAATGTGTAATTGATCCACTACATCGAACTACAGTCGAGAGCAAACATTTCGGGTCATCTATAAAAACTTGAATATGGAGAAAACCATGAATGCCAAGATTGTGTTTAATAGATAGTTTAATGTTCCTTAAAAAAAAAGTAACTGTTTCATTACATTATTAGCTGGCATAAATTCACTAGCACTCATGGTTTTCAAGATATTAAAGTTTTTATAGATGTCCCGGAATGTTTGCTCTCAAGTGTATATAAAATTCTTCGTATTATGGTATAATTTACTAAGCTCTGTTTTGGTCTGTTGATCAAAGAAAATACACGGACTTTGATTATAAACTGAAAGTAATATCGGGGTTAGAGAAGGTTCAGTATAGCAAAAAGTTAAATAGGGTATTTATATAGTTCTAAATAATCGTACATATTTTATAAACAACTAGCTGATACCCGCGACTACGTACGCGTGCGAAATTTTCCCACAAAATATCTGTCAACCAGCATACGATGAACCTCGTACCAAAGGCGGCTTTTGGTTTAGAGAGGTCAAGCTGTATCTAAGAATCCACGTCTTTCATTTCAATAAAATACAGCCTATGTTTCAATCCGGAAAAAGGGCTTCTGAATGGTATAAGTCTCATTGAAATTGGTCCAGTAGTTAAGGCGTGATTCGCGAACAAACAAACAGATAAACAGACAAACTCGATTTTTGGAATCGAAATCGTTTATTTAGTAGATCTGCATATTTAGTTTATCCATATCTTTAGTTTTACTTTTTGGCTTTTTTACAGTTAATAGTAGTTGTAATAGTATAGATAAATAGACGATGGTAGTAAAAAGCTCGTAAAACATTAAATTGATCTTGAATAATTCCACCGCGGAAAATTGTAGATCCGTTTTTACCTCTCAGCGCAACGTTTTTGCCCATTTGGATTCCCGGACCGCACCCGACTGAGCCTGTTATCCTCAAACTTTGCGTTCTCGTCGAAAAACTCATGCTATTACCGTAAATATCAATTTGTATGAAACTAGAGGGCGGAGACGGCCCCGGCTGCACAACTTGGTCTGCCACAGTCAGTTACAAATTGAAGTAGCTCCTCACAACGATTTAGGTTTTAAAACGTCACATCGACTAAGGATACAACTTTAAATTGGACCTACATTTTAGGTCATAAAACCCGTCGGGAACGCAGTTAGTTACCAAACTTGGTTTGGACACTCGCGCCGCCTAGAGAGAGCAAAGTTACAGTTTTTAACATCTCAGCGGTCAAGCCAAAAGCTATTAGGTATAGCTATTAATGGCCAGAATTCTTTGAAGTAAGTAGACTTATAATGTTACTTTGTGGTTTTAAACGAGGTTTGAACAAAATTCTTGGGAGTTTAAGTTGGTATTTCAGTGGCCTGAATTCATAAAAAAAATACTATCATGGCGTGCTCTAACAAGCTATTCACAATAGTGTGACATGGTAAACTAATTTAACCTAACGAAAATAAACCCTTTATTTGAATAACTATGTTATCTGTCTGTTTTTTACAGTAGTAAGCTGGTTTCTAATAACAAACGAACTCGCCGAGTGCTTACGGAGCAGCGTTGTAGCGATGCGTGTAGCGTAGCGGTTTGCGTAGCAACAAACCAGAGACTGACGCGTAGGTAGTCCTTTTAGTCCATTAGTTTATTCCAACGGATCCTTTGACTATATAAAATACCAATGGTTGATGAGTAGTAGTAGAGCTCTTTGTGAGAGCTCGTCCGGGGAAGTACTACCACCGTACCTATTTCTGCCGCCAAGCAGCGATGCTGTGTTCCGGTTTGAAGGGTAATGAGACTTCAAGATCTTTACGTCTCAGAGTGATGGACGCAGTGCATTGCCTTACAGGGCACGTCCTCATTGGACTTGCTCTGTGAGGTAATGCATTGTTATAGGCAGAAGTTACCACTTAACATCAGGTGAGCTATAAGCTTGTTTCATTACTTTTATCATAAAAAAAAAATGACCTTTCATCAAAAAATGTGATAGCTCATAATAACCTGGTGGTTTCCTTAGTGCTATAGTACAAAATAAGTTATGTGGTTTTTAAAACGACAAATAAATAATATAAAAAAACGTCAGATTTGCAATTTAGAGTTGTAGAATAATTTATTTTAGTATTTTTTTGGAGTTGAAAAGTTAAATCAGATCATGGTGTAGGTAATTTAAGTATCTAACAGTGGTTTTATTACTCCTAACCTCTATGCTTATCGCTCTGCTGATACAGTGATCTCTACCCAAAGCAAAGCGATGTCGCCAAGTACTTACAGGTCACGCACAGTACACACGCAAGCGTTACGTTGATCCCTTCATAATGCTATGATTGATTGTTGTTAGCACTTTAATGCATTAGGTGCTATAAAATGGAAAGGCGATAAAATGTTTCATTTTTATATTATGTATATTTTCTGTGCCATGGGGGTGCGGGTTGTGACACAATTTGGGAGCTGTAACAAAGTAAATAAAATCAATAAAAATAATTCAGAATATTTATCCCTTGTGTTTTCAGCGATTCTTTTAGATCTAAGACAATAGCATTAACATCATCTCTGAAAGCACATGCCATAGTTTTAAGTATTGTATGTTATGTTACGACTTACAATTATTAAGTTGAGTTACATAATAATAACTAGCCGTCGCCCGCGGCGTTGCTCGCGTTCTATCCTTTAGAGTGTGACGTTTCAACGACGATTTCTTTCTTAGTATCCTTATATAGTGTAGGGGTGCCCTACACTATATAAGGATACCATACCACCCTCCAAATTTCATACCTCTAGGACTTATGGTTTAGGCTGTGCGTTGACTCTCTGTCAGCTTCAAAAGAGTTTTATATATTTAGATTAACCTACTTAACAGGCCTTATTATCTTTCATTTTCATATGGCATAAACAATTTATTTCCTAAAAAATAATTGCGCAGCGTTTAATATAATGGTGGCTAAAATTGGTTGGTTTGCGAACAAAAACAGCAAACGTTGTGTATAAAATTTAAATTGTATCGGAATTGGGTCGGTAATTTTGTTAAGGGGCATTGATCGCTCGGCGGCGGTTTAATTAACAGTCCACCCGAAATGCAAGCTATAGCATTTATAGACTGTGCTATAACTCAGCTTGACGTAGGATCCTGTGTGACGTGTCTCGTGGTACAGGATGTCCCAGAACTAGTATGCTATTCTGAGGGTAAGCAAAGAATGATGACTTTGGTAAATTCAACGATTTTTTATTGAAGAAAATGTTACGAAATGTTTTAAAGTTTATCAAAGTTCAAAGGTACATGTTTTTTAAATAGCGTGTTGTAGCTTTTCTAATACGTAAAATAAATGATAGTTAAAAGTTAATGAATAAATTATATTAAATATTATATTATGTAGTTTGTTTCTGACTTGTAGATTTTTTATACTACAAAATTATAGTGTTTTATAAAAATTTAAATAAAACTCCAAAAAAAGGAAAAGAAATTCTCGTAAATATCCGTTTAGCTATTCATTTGTCTGAGCAATATACTATTTCTGGGACATCCTGTATCCAATTACACAGGCTGTATTTTGTAGCCTAGAATATGCACGAGATCAAACTGCGCTTGACACATTTTACACTGGACATTACGTAGAGTAAGGTTGACAGCTGGTTCAGGATTATTGTATGCCCTAAAATGATGAATTATTTTTCCGACTATGATAATCAAACCCGCAACTATCGCGTTTCAGGCACACAGTTCGGCTAAGAAGTAAAAAAGCTGTGTCGTATATAATAATAATATGCAATAATTAATTACCTATGCATTATTATCCTTATTATTATTATTATGGATTTTTTTCCCATCGGCCCCACCAGTGGGCCAACCGGTTTAACCCCCGCTTAACATCAGATGGGCCATTTGCTTGATCTATGACATACTCTCATAAAAAAAAATTGTATGCAGTTTTATGATAGTATTTTTATCCGACGATAGTCGAAAAGCATTCATTTTGTTGGTATACATACATGTTACATTTTATTACAAAAAACATGTTTGCGCAACATGAAACTGAAAATTCCGTCAGCAACGAGATTCGAGAGATAACTACGTTAACGCAAAATGAGCCTTCAATGGCTGAAGTTAAATTGGGTTAAAATAAAATGGGGGTAAGGAATAGCTGTTTACTACCCGCGTTCGTTCGCACAACACAGGATTTTATGTAGATAGAAAAAGTCTAAGAACTAGAGAAACAAAGAGCTCATTATGCGAAGGTATGAACGTGTAAGTTTTACAATTCAGAAATGATCAATATTGGTACGTTTTTACTAATACACTAAGGTCGACGGCACCAGTTTGACTTGTATTCAATCATTTTATTTTTACAACTAGCTGATACCCGCGACTTCCTACGCCTGCGAAACTTTCCACCAAAATATCTGTCAACCAGCATACGATGAACCTCGTGCCAAAGGCAGCTTTTGGTTTAGAGAGGTCAAGCTGTATCTAAGAATCCACGTCTTTCATTTCAATAAAATATAGCCTATGTTTCAATCCGGAAAAAGGGCTTCTGAATGGTATAAGCTTCATTGAAATTGATCCAGTAGTTTAGGCGTGATCTGCGAACAAATAAACAGACAAATAGACAAACTCGATTTTTGAAATCAAAATGATTTATTTATTAGAACTGCATAATAATATATAACATAGGTAAAGCTAAAATTTAAAATGTCTAAGCTCTTTGTAAAACTTTTATGGATTTGTAAAGTAATATTTAAAATACACTGCACATTGCTTATTAGACTAACAAATGTTTTGAGTACTATATTATATTTTGCGATGCCTAGCGACATCTGCCGAGTTGTCTACCAAGCAGGGTGATGGTGTTCGGGTTCGTATATGCGTAGCAAGAACAAAATGCTCGCGTGTTTGTGTTCTATAGTGTACTCATTATCACTCTAAAGTTAGTTTACATTTTAAATTGAATAAGAAACTGTTTGCATAATTAAACATAACATTAACAGGATAATGTGATCAGCGCAAAATGTATTGAAATAAGGTTTTAAAAGGTACCTATTTGTTCAGGTTCACTTAAGGATTTTATTCAAAATAAAAATAAGGCTTATTCTTAGTCCTTGTGATTTCTATAAATAAAACTTTATCGATATCTTGACTTTGGATAACATCGAATCTCCCATCCTTTCAAGTTTACACACCAAAATTACCACTTTCCGAAGTAATCCCAACCTATCACATGACATTACAAATAACATATTGTATGCTCATACCCAGCGGCGCATGAAAACCTATTCTCAACAGCTATTTGCGTATATCAACGTTATCGTCCCTCGTAATATTTTGAGATCCTTCTCAGTGACTAGTTTAAGATCGGTTTACGTTGCAACGGGACGGCACCGGCTTGGAATAAAGTCACGGTACTTCTATATCCAGTTGCAACGTGACTTAACCCGTTTATACAGTCGATAGCAAAAAAAATCCAAGTCATCTATAAAAACTTCAATATGAAACTTTAACTGAGTTTCTTTACTTTTTCCCGTCACTTGATAGCAAGAATGGACTTTAAAGGTGTAAACTGTAAACCAATCACCAGTTATTACAGACCGCTGATAGCGCCCTCTACCAAACTTTGTTTTGGTTTTAGTTGTTTTATGAAGCGATTTGATACCAACTTCGGCGTTTATTTAGTGTGTAAATTTTAACGTGTTATTTCTGAGAGCTGCTCATTTTGTAGTTTGTGATATTGAGGCAACTTTTACTATCTCATAAAATTTCAAAACAGTTACCAAAATAAAATACTGGAAACTTAAGTAAATCGATTTTGTTTTAGTTTTGATTGCACCAAACTAATAAAATTGAATTTTAAACTGTAAAATACTGTCACGATAATTTTTTAAGACATTGGACAGGTTGTAGAGAACTTAGGAGCTTAATTTAGAAACTCCAATTTTCCAGCAAGCTTTTATATAACACACCTACTCGTAGGTAGTTTGTAGGAGCTAGTTGGAAATAGGGGATGAACACAGAAAATTCTTCTGTCTTCGTGAAATATATTGCAGTGCAGTAACTTTTGTCACAATTAGATGAAATTTGTTCCACTGCGAAAGAAAAGTTCCCGCTCGAAGCACTTTGTTAATCTACAAGCTTATTTAAAATTTATTAAAGGTAAGGTTTGGCGAAAAAAAAGGCGAAAGAAAAGTAAAATTCAGATTCAGAAATGAAATGAATACGGGCTTGAGGCATTCCGTCGCCAATGAATAATTTATTTTAGAACTGGGTTTTCGCGAAATTACTTGCCATCTCATTTGAAAGAGTGTGCCAGCATTCGATAGGGCCTAATATTACGGGGTAAATTAAATAAACTTTTCTCCAGATATTCTGATTGAATGTAGGCATCTTTTTCTGAGAATCAAACACGTCAATTTAATTTATTTGATTTAGTATTTTTATGTTTTGATCAATATGTGTGACGGTTTTCATGAAACCGATAATTTCATTCATATTGGCAAAACAGACATCGACCAAATCTATCCAGCGTAATGATTTATTCTTTGATACACGAGTATGTACATACCTATCCATTTTCCTGAAATACTTAATGAGATACAAAATAGCCTATAGAATAGTATGCGTAAATCGAATGTGATTGGCAGTGCCTTTGTCAGAATCGAACGTTCAATATTATCGAAGTCGTAAAATGACAGCACCGAGAAATTTCCACCAAAACGTTTCAAGAAACATTCTAAAAGTAATTGGAACAATTTTTCAGCTATCGCCGGGAAAATACCTTCAACATTTTCGAGTTGTTGGCCAAAGTTGTTGCCTTAATAAAAGTAGTTTGTATTTCTATGTAACAATTACGGGCTAGTAATAAAACTTTCTACGAGACTGTACGTGACAGCGATACTGAGACATTACGTGTGACGAATGGACAAGAATTACGGATTCTAAGGTACGAGCCGTCCTTACACTAAAGTGGATTGAGGACAAAATGTTGTATCACTTTGGGAAATGAAGCCACTTGAGCATATTGTTGTATACCCTGATACGTCTCCGATGCTCGATGGGACGTGATACGAAACAGCTGAGAGTTTTATGTTAAACTTTTTTATACCGAATCGCGAACGGGAACTGTGATGGAATTACAGCTGTAATTCTTGTGATAAAACTTTTTCCATTGAATCGTTACGATAAAAAGTAAAAAAACGGAATCGATTCAGCTATTACGAAGGTATGAAAGTATCGCGTGTGTGGCCAACGATTTGGTAACAATCGATTGGCGAGCCTCGACAGGCAAATATTAGCATTGACATAATGACAAAGCCGCTGAGTCAATGGGATTGTCGGTTCTGCGGTTTGCCGATTCCAGTCTATTGCGTGCGCGTACGGTAATGTTTTGTCAATACTTTGCTTTCGTGTACATCCATATTCAACATGGTAAACGGTGTTTTTACATTTTTGTTTTAAGGGTCGAAGAACAGACGTGTCGTGTTTTTTTTTTTTTTTTTTTTTTAGTCGGTTTTTCTAACTGTGAATTCTAATGTAATGCGCAGTCACGATGACGTCCTGACATTATATTGAAAGCCTTACCTAAAACAGTAGTAATATAAGCTTAGGTGGTATTAAAAACTTTGAAAAGGTCTTTAGTAGGCTTTAGTGTTGCTGAAAAATTGTGTGTCCCAAATTCACAACAAAGCAACGTACTTCTAAAAACAACGACACCTTTTTATTTCCCCATTGTAAAAAGTAAAAGCAATGACTGCCATTATTGTTCCGGCTGGTGACTCCGACCCCGCACTGACGGACAAGGGCTCGAGGGTTGGCGACCAGAGCCTTAACGAATTGTTATTTTGATGCACTCACTCGGAAAAACAATCGGTCTGAATTGAAGGGGCAAAATTAAAGATTTGTTAAGGTTCACGCTGCTCTGGATTCTTGTTAGGAATGGTTGGGATTTATTACTGTTTTTATATTGTTTTAAAGAAACCTGCGTTTTAGTACCTACCCTTATTATAATTGAGTTTTTATCGTTGAAAATTGTAAGCTACCGCTGTATTTAGCAGTCACTTGTTTTCACGGAGCTTCTAGAAGCTTCTAGTTTTAGTTGAGGACAGCGCAAGGATTCCAAAACCTCGTCAACAATTTACATAAATCGTATTTCAGTAAATTGTATTTAATAATAATAATAGTAATGCATTTTCGTACGAATGAAGTTTAGTGAACTTGTATTTTCTATAATACAAATTTTACGAATTTTTTTATCTGTATGATTAAAATTCCAGCCTACATTTTCCACAAAGTTTATTTTACCCGTGTAGTGCAAAAATGTTATTTAAATCAAACACGTGCGTATGCATCAAATAGAAATGTACCGGTTCGTGTAATAAAGTAATCGTCGAGAGCTCTCCTCTGAGGTGCCAGTTAACGCCTTCTACGGGTTAAGTGACGATAATTTCCTTTTGCGTGCCCGCTTCTAATGACGACTGCGTAGGGTAGTTTGAGGCTCTCATACGCTCGGAAGAGGTAAAGGCCTTTGGTTTTTATTTTTTGAAAAGTTAATTTTCATAGTATCTTCGTCGCTCACTTGCGATCAAACTGTTACTGTTTTTGCTATTCAGTGTATTAGTTAAAGTTTATTGTTTTATTCTTCGCCGTGGTCTGAGTCTTAATAATTACTTTGAAGCACTACTTATAATCTGCCTTGTTATTAAAAAGAAACTTAATGTTAAGGTTTAATTTTGACAGCTAATTAAATAAAGCTAACTTCAAACAGTGCAGGCTACAGGTCATGTTTTGGCACATACCACGTTTTGTTTTATCAGGGCCGGGAAAGGCGAGAGGGAAGGGTCTTTGAAGAATCATTTTCCTGGTTTCGATTTGACGAAAATTAAAAAAAATTTGACTTTACTTTTTTGTTATCTCGAAGAAACAGAAATTTTAGGGAGTTATTTAATCCGATTTATAAAGTTGAACAAATAAAGATGACAACATTTTCCAAGATTGTTTCTGTTGAAGATTTTCTAATCAAAATAATACAATGGTGTTGGTTGAAAAATTATAAATAGGTATAACTACAAAAAGCTTAGCTGCTTTATTGTATTTCTTTTCTACTAACACAATGAAATATAGCATTTTCACTATCACATCAACCTGTAGAAATTTTCTATTGGATATATGCCACCCTGAATTTCCAAAAAAACTATTGTAGACCTCCTCTTATCCATTTTTTAAGCTTTGTCGATTCGAGGGTGCCTTAATACATTGAACCTGCACATTATGAAAGCCATTGCCCCCGATTCTATTGTTTCATTTTCCTAAAGTAACTTAATCTAACAGCACTAACATTATTTCTAACCCTCTCTCACGAACTGAAACAATAACACAGATATCATTTTAGTGGCGTCAAATTAGTCTAGAAAAATGCACCATCAGAATGGGGTGCGTTATCTGCAATTAAACACTAAACGGAATGTCCTCAGGTCCGTGGAAGATTTCGCCTTAATTAAAACTTGTCTCCTTCTGCGATCGTTGAGTAAAGCCGACTGGAACAGATGTTTGTGGTTTTTTCATAGCATGTGTTAAATTCAGGTTATCCAACTGGTTTTCATGACTTAGAAGTTTAAAAAAAAATGTTTGAAAGCTCTATGAATTACATAAGTAATAAAATAAAAATTACTTCGTTTTGTAATTAATTATAATTGATTTAAATTTATGAGATTGTGATCACTTAATTTTTTAGATAATTAAATTAGATATTCTTTAAGTTTCAATTTGTGAAGGAGTTTATCGTTAGAAAATCAAGTGAATAGGTTTTAAAATAAAACATTATAAGTTAGTGGTTTTGACGGAAAATCAGTAGAACAAAATAAATCTTTTGGTATCTTATTGTGGTTTTGAGACAAATTTTATATAAAACAAATTTAAAACTGTTAGGTACACTGCACTATTATGAACTTTATCCAGTACAGATTTCACTGAATGATTATTATAACCAAGAATACATTATGCCCTATCTAGATTTTTGTTAACCACCTTACAGTACCCAGTTTGTGCCCAGTAGCGGAACAGTTAGTCTTACATAGGAACTCATTAAGTTACGAGTTGAAGCAATATCGAATCGGTGCAGCTCGTTAATTGGTTTAATGTAGATCACGAATAGCGTACCATACGCAATGCCGGTGTTTTACGTACCCTATAATAAAAAGTTAACTGATTAAGGAAAAGCCAGTAAATTTTGGTATTGTTACATGTGGGAACAGAATTTAATTTTAGAGTATAGCCAATCCTCTATCCAATTCGATATTCTACAATTGCTACTTATCAAAAAGTATGTAAATTGAGCTATTATTACAAAGTTAATTGTATAAAATGTCGTTGGTAATCTAAACGGTAAGTCACTTGATTATTAAAATACTTTTTTTATTTCTACTTGTGTACTTGTAGTGTCAACCTTGTTAGTAAAGCTGAATAGTCACTGAACGATATTTCGATTTCATTATCATGACTCAAAACTCGATTACATACATAAAACAGTGGTAAGAGCTGTATCATTTCCCAAAGTATTTTTTTGTTCTTCCATCACTGATATAGAAAATAGTATTTTTTGCTCATGATAATCAGTACTCACACATTTGTCTCACCGACCACAGTAAACTAGAACTGTCACACGTCGGAAACGGAAAGTCGGAACGACGCATTTTTCCGGAGGAAAGAAATATATCTTTTCTCGTTGGTATGACTATTTGACTGGATTTTCACCTTTCCGCCTTCTCTTCCTCGTTTTGTCCTTTCTTGATGTTATCATAAAGCCAGAAGGTATACTGGATATCGTAATATCCTGGAGTAACCTATTGGTTTGTCCAATAACGTGTATTCTATAGTTATGTGATAACTTATGTGATTACTATTTTGGTTTTCGGGGGTGTTACCAAGATCCCAAGAAATTAGTGGATAGAAATACTCAAAACTTATATTGTTCTGGATATCTAAAGGAAGCCTCAGTCTGTCCCAGTAGTGGAAGTTATCAAGATGTATGTATATGATGATGATAAGGTCTGAGAAAATATGAAACAAATAGGGTATGCTCAATTAATTGCTCAAGCACTGATCCGGACTCAGATTAGCTGGGTTTAGATTCAGACATAAATCGAGACTCAAGGTTACGTTCATATTCCGAAAACATAACAAAATATGTTTACCCACGCGTTTCCTCAAAAAAATACAGATGCTCAAGCACAGATTTCGATGTTTGAGTATCTTTCCAAACTTGGCCGAACTCTACATAAATATTCGACACTCAAGCTACGTTGCCGAATCAATGCTCAAGCATTTTTCCAGATGAAAATAAATATCCTATGAAACTTATAAGTAAATCCTCTGTAGATTAAATAAAAACTACAACCGAGTACCTACTCTTTGTGCCATAATTTCAAGTGTTGCTAGAATAATAAATGACTTTTCCTTGTTACTGCGACACAGTGAATTTCTAGTTTCGTACCAGTTCGCGGTAATGAATACGATGATTTATTACGTGCAGAGCAATGAAAAGTAGGTACCTACTAGGCAGGCTGCGTATGCACGTGTAACTAGGAAATCGCATGCTAACGGTACAGTGAGGGAGAGGTGTAATAATGACAGGTGGTTATTATTACATTATTGTGTTGAAATGAAAGGAGTAAGGTTTGTAGTAGATTTTTTTATTATGCACGGTCTGTTTTGTCTTGAAAGTTTCGATTAGAACATATTATGTGATTACGTTATACCTATTACCATTATTACGTCCAGCAGTGGACTGATATAGGTTGATGATGATGATAATGATGATTACCATAAAAAGGAATTAAATAAAACATCGATACAAATTTTACCAGAAACTAGAATCAAACTGGAACTAAAGAACAACGCAAAGCCATAACATTATTTTTTCATAGCACATTTAGGTCAAACCACTACTTGAACAGTTTTCTACCTAATGTGTTTAATTTTACGCTTCCAAATACACGATACGAGTAAGCTCCGGCCCATATTTCACTCGTTCGACGGGTGTGTAAGCATTCGTGACGCTACGTGGCCAGTCGTAGGATTAATGGCTCTGCATTATACTGTGCGGCGTCAAAATGTTGCCCTTTCGACCTCCCTAATGCTGAATGCTGATGTGACTCTTGCTTTGCCGACAATTTTCGGGCCTGGCCCGGGTCTAACCGGACTAAACCGAAATAGGTCAGCATTCTCTGCAAGTGGACATTTGAACCGGTCTGTGTATCTCCGTGCGTGGACGGTAAATTCGGATATTGTGTTCAACAACACATCTGAATTTTGAATAGACATTTCACGAAGTGCTGTCGTAAATCATGGACTTACTGAACCTTGTAGCTGCGGTTCCTGTGTTCCTGCAGTTTCTCGTAGCAAAGTTACATTAGTGTACGCAAGCGACGATATTATGTACTAATTTACAACATCAAAAGAACTAATACTACTAACAGAATCTAAGTAAGCAGTGTATTCCGTGTTTGAATTTAAAGTCATATTACTTTGGTAATAGAATTCGTAGACCAAGCGTTATACCTACTAGTTTTTTTTTAAATAAACTTACACTATTATGTACCTACCAACATAGCTAATGAGTGAAGAGTTATAAGTAAGACAATATTGTGGTATTTCCTTGTAAGGTTTTGATTTAATTCGGTTTTAATTCGGTTTGGCTTTGTGTGGTCTTACACTGGGGTGCATTGAAATCGGAACCGCGGTGGATCGCCGCGCGAACCCTATTACAAACAGCTTGGTGTTAACAAATCACACTGAAGTAGCATAAAGCGAGCGCGAAATATTAATTTTAATTTATTCAGACTGTAAACCCTCGGCTGTAGCAGTAAATTAAGTAAGCGGAAGAAAGCTCATTTATTTTTGGGCGGATGCGGGGGATTCCACATCCGCGTTAAATACACAACCCGACGAAACGCGCACTTTCTCGTTTCGAGTGTTTTCAGTTAAAATTTAATTTCGGCCGGCAAATTACTGTCTTTTTGTTATTCACTTTCTGAATTGCTGATGGTAAGGGTGCCTCTACACGCGTGCGGGGCGCGACGACAGAATGTTTCACTAATCGCGTGTCGCACGCGGTTTATGTGCCACTGACAGCTGCTTGAATTAGCGTCGCAGATCGATTGTATTTTTGATACTACTACCTATCGGTACCTGCCTACCTAACCTATCCAAACCTAAAGTCAAGTACCGAGAATCACAGAACCAAAATCGTCATCAGTTATACCTGTTTTTTTTTTTAATACTTACAGGTTTTTTTAAACATATCTGTAATACATTCTTTTTCGAACTGGTGTTTCACCGCATCTTCTGTAACCGTTTTGCTCAGTTTCATCATGCACGGTTAATTGAGAAATGTTATGAAATATTAATCAAAAGAATATTCCCGTTACGAACGAAACGTATAGGTATACGTTTACGAGATTAGATGTAATTATTTGCTGAAGGGAAAATATCTTTTTGATATGATATTTATGAGTTTTAATGAGCTACTTGTCTAGCTTTTATTTGAAGAAAATGTGTTGGGGGTGCCAGTAGTCTAGTAATAACAAATTTGCCTTCCGATCCATATGATCGCGGGTTCCCTCACTTTTAACTATGGATTTTTTATTCAAAATGTTTGTTTACATTGGTAGTGCTCTCAAATGGTGAAAGAAGCATTATAAGAAAACTTGTGACCTATTCAAATCCAATATTAAGAGTATTTCAAAGGCTGAAAAGATGGCTAAGGTTTCTATATACGTATCTAGAAAGTCTACTGTTTTTTCCTGATATTAATAATTTATTTTCACTTGCAAGTTTTAATTTAGAAATTCCCTTAACACCTGAATGGATACGTTACCTTTCATCTAAGTACCTATTCATACTAGTACACTAGTAACAAACGCCCACATACTCAACTCGACACCTACACAAAGATATCAGAATGTTCGTAGTTGGTAGTTAACCTAGCACTAGTTCAGCTCCCTACGTTTAAAGTGTACCACAAAGCTGACGTGAGCTATATTTTTGTACAAAGAATCATTAGTTATGTAAACTTCCCGCTAGGGGCGCTGCTCTTTCTATACCTACAAAAAATACTTTACGTGGACTTTGTAGAATTAAAACGTAATACAAACTAGGCATGTCTATCAGACGTTATTATTCAAAATGAAAGTTAGGTAAGTACCTACTTTTTAACCATTTTTTGTCGCAATTTTTTTGGGTCTTTGGAAAAACTGTGGCAGACTCAGTAGCGATCTTAAATAATTGAGATTGATGCTTATGGCGTAGAAATCTCATGGTTGGTAGGTGAAGGTTGTTTGCTTTCCTCTTGACATGCGCCTGGCTAAGTTGTTGAGGCTAAAACCAATTATTGTTACATACGAGTAGGTATAGAACCAATTGCTATCAGAAAATAAATATTATCTACCTAAAACTAATACCTACTAAAAGTTTAATTGCGTTAATAAGTTATCTAATTTTACTAAGCTAGCATTCATGGTTTTCAAGATATTAGTTTTCATAGATGACCCAAAGTTTTTGCTCGTGAGTGTATTTATGAAAAAACCTATTTCGTCACTAACACAAAATATAAAATAACAAAATCTCTCTACGTAAATAATAAAATCGGTTCTTTCATGTCTTTTAACTAGTTCTGATGTAAATTGAAGATATTTTTTTTTTAAATAGTGATTTTCTGTATAGTTGAGAATAATAATAAATAAATATTCTTGGACATATCACACAACGCTTTCTAGTCCCAAACTAAGCAAAGCTTGTACTATGGGAACTAGATTTGCTGATAGAATACTTTAATTGTACGAGTGCAGTCTGTTTCTCTTATTTAAAAAGTACCCTACCGTTAAACAAATATTTAGCAAGTCTACATACAGATAAACTCAATCACATACCTACCCCCATGGTAGCGTATTGCAATGGTGATCACGCAATGTACGCTTGACTGACAGCGCGACAAGCCCCTTGAAATATTGCATTCACACTTCAGGATACGTTTGTACAATATTAGCTTTCGTCTTCCGCACTGTAATAAGGCTAGAAAAATTGCCGAAAAAACCTGCACTGTGGATTTCACTCGCTTTTGGCAGCAATGGTACAGGCAGGCGAGAAGGAATGAGGAAATTAACGCGAAACGCGGTATTGTGACATTCTGCTTTCAAAGATTCATCTTAGAGCATGTGTGGTTTAAAGGTGATTTATCGTTACTCGGCAAATAATTCACGAACCCTACTGTATCCAATTTCGCTGAATAATAAAAGCGGATCACATTAATTAACCGTGTATCTGCCCACTGATTAAGAGTGCAGAAGCGAAACGGACCGGGTCAACTTTAATTGGCTGCCTTGTATATTTTAGATGTGCGATACGGAAGCGAAGGGTTAATGAATAGAGTCCAACATGCGGACAGTTGTTGTTCTTGTAGGACTATGTTTTGTCTCGTAATTGCGTGATAGAGGGTGCTCTGGGATTAGATTTGCTGATGGGAGGTGGGCGGTGAATTTGCTCCAATTTAATGTTGAGATTGGAGATACGTGCTCTAGCTGGAGAGCTTGCAGTTGGTTTATATATTCGAAAATTGTAACTATTGTTGATATAAAATCTATCAAACAAGTAGATGCAGAAAGAAGTTTCACGCACAGGCGATTAGTTGTCATTTGGGAATCTCGCGTTGTGAGACCAAATCAAAACTAGGTAGGTATATAATTATGGCAAAAATTATGAAATAAAAATGTCATGACAAATGAACTGTCGGTAGAAAATTAAAAAAAACTCAAGCACGTTTTCAATGTTCGTAATATACTGCACCCAAGAGTCATGGTTATCGCATGGTAAATTGTCATCCCTTCAATGAAATAAAAGTCAATACAAGCCTAGGGAGTCACATTATTAGCTCGTGCGGTGCGGGTGGGGTGTGTCACTCAATCGTTCCGTTATTGCTACGTGACTGCAATTGTCAAACAGGGTTGTGACATGACATGACACGTAGGTACCACTGTAATTATATTGTCCTAACATGACGTTGTATTTAGTACGGACACGTGACTTCTATAAAACAAAACGCGTAGTCAGAAACAATTAAAAAATCTGAAATCTAGATTTACGTTGAAATTTTTTACAATTTGTATTAGCAAAAGTCTATTACTCGCATGACTTATTCATTAGTTTTAATAATTAGTTTTTAAAATACTAAATAAAGTATGAATTAAAACATACTTCGGCAAAAAATTATCTACAGTGGTCTAAGGAATATGTTTCGGTGTTATTTATGTACAATAAAGCGTTTTCATTCATTCATTCCATTTATTCATTCTAAAAAAAAACATAAAAAAAACACTGACAAAAACGCAATTGAAAATTTACCAATCGAATTGATCTTTTCTCAGCGTTCTGCTGAAAACTTTATAACATGTTCGCCAAGATTTTGTTCTTATTCCCTGCAAAGTTAATACAAACTTCATAGTTTTAATAATGTGTGCAGCACGCCCATACATCTTCGTTGAATATCCAGTTCAGTTGAATTCTGGAACGTAACTACAATCAATAACAAAGTTTCATCCTTTTTCATCGGCGTACTTGCGCGGAATTAGACTTTGTATAAAGATATAATATATTATAGTATAAATATAACATGTAGTATAAGATATAACGTATTGTTTTAGCTTTGCTGCTTTTAAGTAGATTTTAGAGTTATGAAACTGTAGTACCTAAGTACATGCTTGTTGTGCTTAGTGTGTGTACGCACTTCTGTTGCTAAGAAAATGCATATTATTATCATGAGATCAAAGCCTCCAGTTCTCTAGTGTGTACGTATACGTATACAATTTACTATTTGGCATTTAATTTTATTTGTTGTAGATATTAAACGCCCCCTCCCCCCTACGTCGTAGCATGCTACGGCTGCTACGGCGTAACGGATTTGGAAAATAATATTGATTGGTATGTATTTCGGAAATTAATGGTAAAATCATCATCAATATATATAAAACTCTTTTGAAGCTGACATAGAATCAACGCACAGCCTAAACTACAAGTCCTAGAGGTATGAAATTTGGAGGGTAGGTTCCTTATATAGTGTAGGGGCGCACTAAGAAAGGAATTTTGAAAAGTCACACTCTAACGCGAGCAACGCCGCGGGAGACGGCTAGTGCTAAATAAAATTGTTGCTAAAAGTATCTTCAGATCGAGTTTTAATTTCGTAGTAGGTCTAAAATCAAGGGGCTACTACGAAAGTTTATTACGCCTCTTCGTTCAACTAAAAAAGGGAAATTTGCAATAACCGTTCCTATATTAAGTTTGAATAATAACGTTTATCACTTCTGTCTTTATTGGACTGTAGAAAGTTAAGCTCTGCAGTTGTTTTCAAATTGGTTTTACTGGACAAAGTAGAATGGAATGGAGTGAACCGGTTTTCTATTCTACTTATTGCTGGGCTATACATCGTTTGCAATGGCCTGCTGATTCCTAAATTGTTTCATGTGTATTTCAGGCCTTTTGCAATACCTATTAGAAAAGACATTTAGCTATAATTGGTTTTGATCGTCATCATCATAATGATTCTTCCACCTCATCCTTATTCCTCATCCGACCATCTCTGATTTTATGAAGCCTGCATCCAACGGCTCCCATCATCATCATCATCTACAGCCTGACTACTACACTGGGTAAATACACCTCCGTAAGCTTGTGCCATCCATCACGATCCTGTGCTTTTCTGGCCCATTTTGCCCCACAATATTAACAATTTGTCTACTCAGCTGCAGTATTTTCTTTTGTCATCTATCCATCTAAAGGTGGACGTCTTATACGAATACTGTTTGTACGTATAAGTACCTGTAATAAATTGTTTCAAGCGGTCTTCTTGTGTAAGAAGCTCTTAATTACTAGAATGTAATGTACAACGTGTGCTGGCCGTCACACGCGAGATACTCCTAACAATTGCAGTGGCTTTGCAAGCCAACCTTCGAGCACGAAATTGGGCTAAACTCCAGTTTGCTACAATGACATTCTGAGTTTGTACACACAAGATGTTATGCTGTTACGTGTTAAGAGACTTGTATACTGTTTTTCCGGGACATGATAACGAAGGCACGGCGCGCGACATGCCGATTGCCGATGCAATAGTAAAAACAAACAAACACACGAACATTGCAAATTAAATACAAGCTTCGTAATAGGGTTGCAAATTTCGACAAGAGTGAGTCTAAATGAGACAATTAGTTCCACTGAGTACCTAATAGAATTCGCGGGACCACGCAGTTTTTTTATCCCATAATCCTGTTTATTTACATGTTTTTGAGTGAGGAACGCTGCTAGGTTGCTACCCATCCCCTAGCTTATGGGTTATGTACAAGGCTCTTAAAGCTCCCCCCGTATTCTCAAACATTTACGAGTAGCTAGTGGAATACGGTGCGTTATTCGAATGTGTAATCCAGAGCTAGCGCGTGCCAAGGATTTTGTGGATTAGAAATATAATTCAGAAATATTCCAGTATGGCCGTTATTGTGTATGCTGTTCAGCTATCGGGAATGGATTTTTACACCCGGTATATTGATGCATCTAATTCTAGATAGAATTACTATCAACTATGAATCTAAAATTTGTTATCATAGAACTGCGGAAGACCAGCGTTGGTTGCCAGTGAACCAACATTATGTTGAGCCAGGGTACGTTTTACGACACACAACCACACACATTATACAAAATAAACATACCCTTTATATTTATTTTGTATAATTATAATGTAGTATATAGTTTCTAGTTTAGTTAATAAGTTTTCTTTTTTGTTTCTGTAATACCTACTGCAGTATCGTAAATAAAAATTATTCTATTCTATTCTATTTTAAACACACAAAAGTAGATAAATTCCTTAGAGTGTACTTTGAAAAGGTTGAAATCTCTACACAGTATTCATTGACCTCTGAGCTAGAGTACCTACTCCATAAAGTGCTATAAGCTCTTCTAAGACCTTTACAGACGCGTAACTTACTTACTCGCCCGCTTACTTTGCGCTCTCCAGACCATGAAATTACTACTGCATAATTTCAGTGCCGTGCGATACCAGTCTCCACTTGCATTATTTATTATCAGCTTTGAACGGTATTTTCTCTTTGTAGCTGCTTTTACTCATGCCCGATTACTTTTCAAACTTCATACCAGTTTATTAATATTTGTAAGACGGTTGAAATAATTTTTAGGTGATTAAATTAAAAAATACCAGTACTTATTGTGCTTTGTTTACTGTTGTATGTTTGATTCTAGTTTCCGTTAGTTTAGCAAATTATTATAGTTCACTGATCTTTGATTAAAACTATGCTTTTCAAGAACGGTGAAGTTTTAACTTTAGTTCAAGCACAATTTTCTACAGAAATTTTGCAAAACCGCTCCACAAGCTCAGAATTTTCATACCCCAAGAAAATAATGCATTCGTCATCAGCAGATATCATCAAATAATTTCGCTTCATGTGGACATTGCTAAATAACGACTGTAATATAATCAAATTTATATCTCCTGGCAGCATAAACCTCATTCATCACATGCCAATTTAGAGTAACGCATCTTATTCTGATGCTAATATTCTCTCACGTATTCTCGTTATATTTGCCGTGTGCGAGATGAAACAAAAAATATCTCAGCTAGTTCAGTACATGCCTATTTTACGCAATCGAACGCTGCACTCTATTCGTCAGAGCCCCGAGTCTGTGCATTTGTTTGACTCTCGACTCGGGTATAGCACACGCAAACGCATTCGCAAAGCGAGAAATTTTGTATGAAAATCGGATAAGCGCCTCTAGCGAGAGATTTGGGAATTATGCAATTCCCAACAAAATTTCTTGCTTTGCGAATGCGTTTGCGTGTGCTATACTCAAGTCGAAAGTCAAAACAAATACACAGACTCAGGGCTCGTATCTATTTGTTTATTTGGTAGGGCGAGATCACTTTTTGATTCGATAGTGAGTTGCAAAGGTGGTAACAGAATCATGCATTTTGGTAAACATCTGAGAAACATATGGTGGATAGCATTGCAACACTTTTAAACCTGGTCAAATCAGACAGCTTATTTTACTGTGTTGTACCTGTGTTGTGTGCCAAATAAATATTTCTCTATCTCTATATATCTCTATATCTCTATCTCTACATTAAAAATGCAGCATTGGTTACAATTATTGCTTCATTACATTATTTTACATAATACTACGAGTTTCTACTAGAATCACCATAATACCTCAACTTATTCGTGGCTTTACGCTCAATAAAATGTCACGTCGAATCTTCAAGCGTAAGAGTACATTCAGATGGAACTGCGTACGGTGTGTGCTCGCAAGAGTAAGATCCCGTTCCAGAATGTAAAAGCTAAAGAATGATCCAGCTATTCAAACTAAAGCCGTCGTAGATTGCACCTCGCGTTCCATAGCTGACAACTTTAATCAAGTCGATGGAAATTTGTCTTACTTGCGAGTTCCGCTCACGTCTCGACGGATCCACTGAACAATGAGATTTGCTTTAGATAAATTCTTGCGAGCGAGAATGGATGCTCTCTTATGCTAGTGAATGTGATCTTAGGGTGGCTATTTTAGTTTCATGACTTTCCAGTTTATTTATCTTTCTTGATTCGATAAGCAAACTACGAGACATTCTCTAGTTAGGCATACCAGTTCCACTTTACTGCGTACGCTACTTATCTGTCCAACGAAATGAAGAATTCGAGAGAATCATTATTTTGACTGATTTATCTATATTCCATGATAGGTAGAGTCGTCTAAGAAAACATCTCGAAAACATAATGACTCAGAATAAAATACAGGGTTGTCCTAAAAACAGAGAAAGAAGTGGCTGTCACATAATTACTCCACTCATTCCGGAGTTAATGCATTATAATGAAATGCTGGTCCATTCTTTACGACTCCATTAAGTTGTTTGAAAAAAATAAAAGAAAAGGAAATGGCAACCACTCAGTAGGTACACACCGTCCCTCGTCAAGATCGGACCTGAATGCGAAAATTCTTTTCTCGATCGACTGACTTCAATGAATACTAATGCAAAGGGTAGACACCAACAAACGCCACTATGCGTAAACAAAAGGTGATAAATAAGCAAGTTTTATCACTCATGCAACCAGAGGACCTCAGGAGCATTAACTAAAAAACAGTAATCTTCCTATTTTCTTATACAAAAATGTTCTACGTCAGCAAAACTATTAACCCTAAACGAGAAACACCTAGCTCCGTCATTCCGTAGTTAATATTTACATAACGACTGCTACTGCAAAGCAGAATTTTCATAGCGGGTGCCGCGCTCAAACGTGGCGAAATTTAGCTCAATTTCCATGCAGAAAATTCCATGAAAATGCACATAAGAGAAAATGTTGTTCTTATAATTGGACAGGTGCACCTAAGTCGTGCGTGGAATTTCTGCACAGCCGCATTAGCATATAAATAAGGAGCGACCCTCAGAAAAAGCGCAAAGGGCGGGCTTAGATGCAAAATAATTTTAACATTTTTATGACCGGAAAACCAATTATCACAGACAAATTATCGAGTCAGCGGATATAAAATTGCTTTTTCAGAATGGCATTCCGTATTCAATGGTTTTAGGCTTTCCTTTCGCGGTTCGTTTGGTTTCAATCTCTTGCTGGGAGGGAATTTGGATGTTCAATAAAGCATCAGATTAGACACGAGCAAATTGTAGTTGTACCTACGCATACGCAGCAATCGTATATCACAGGCGTATACATTAATCTAGTGATACATTGTGCTATGCGTACATCCCCTACATCCTTTCCAAGGTACGAGAGATAGCGATGCCAACAGGGGTATCAGTTCAGCGAAGTTCGCTCACAGCGTTGGCTTTTGTATGATTTGTATTCCCTCTCGCTTGTATTGGTTGATCATACTGGAGCTTCTTTGATCTTCCACATATAGTGGTTGGTAGAGAACTAGTAGAGAACGTTTCTCTTTGTGAATTTTTGAATAGTCCTACCACACGCTAGCGGTCGTCCTCTTTGGCTCAGTTTCTGGTGACGCGCGACGCCCGTCCGTCGCGCGCCGGTTAACCGCAACGCTGATGTAGCATGCTAACCCCACGCCCGTCTGTTTTGGATTAATCCGTCATACAGGAAGGTTTAAAATTATTCGCTTCTTGCTCTCTTACTAAATTTTGTATGAGGACTTGACGATGAAAAAGTTTTTAGTTTAATTTCTTACCATACTTACATACTTATCATAGAGATTCATGATCCATTAATTGTACAATGTTCACGATTTTTCATTTTTTAGTTGTTTGCTAATGACGTTCAAAATATTTTATATTATTATTTTGTTTTATTATAAAAAATCTTAATCGGTTTATGGTGCTGACTCTACCTTTTTATATTTACATAATATAATTAGTCTCACTTTTTGTAGGTTATATTTCTAATTAAGGTTCGTGATAGTTTACCTACTTGAAATTGCTAATGTAATTAACTTAGCATTTTCGACCGGAAATGAGTATGTAATAAATCTATCTAGTACAGAAACTAGATCGTATAGTGGGTAGAACCGGTTATAAGCTGACTTGCATCAGATATTAAATCTCAATTTAGACAACTTTATCCGCTAATTTCTAAACAATTCTAAGCGTTTGTGTCGTTTTTTTACAAAGACGTAGGTAATCATAGTGCCAGAAATAACAAGTTTAATTAAATAACAAAAAGTTAAATTATCTCTACGTACCTACTTCTTTTTAACACAAAAATAATGCATAGAAGTATTCTACAAGAAATCAAGTTCCCATACTTAGTAGGTATGTACAAACTTTGCTAAGTTTGGGACTAGAGGGCGTTGCGTGTTTCGATGAATATTTTTTTTGTTATAATATAACAAAAAAACCTTGTTGTAAAAGATTGTTATATCAATAGAGCGATTACCGAAAATGTAGTTAGCAATGTATAATAAAATATTTAAAATCTATATTTCCTATATATTCTTGTCTTTGTAAATTTTAAGACAATTCAGTTATTTCTTAAATCTAATTTATTCACAAAGACATTTACAACCAATACTCATTTATTTCTTCTTTTTTCCTTTCAGCTTTTTAGATTCTGTAGTAAACCATCCCCCATACTCAACTTCCACATCCAAAGTTCATCACATACCAAAAAACTTTTATTATCATTCGCATAACTGAACACAACAATCCGTGCGGATCCAAAACTTTTTGTATCACAGGATTTCGTCAAATCCAGCGTTGCATCGTCTCACCTATCGTAACTTTGCAAGTCCTGTAAATCATCCTTATACGCTTACAAACTGTAACAAAAGTTCTTCCGGCCCCTATTTTAACCATAGTAAAAGAATACTAAGCAGTGCATCAATATCAACACTAGTCTTCTTTTGCTTGAAAAGCAAACAACAGCTTGCCCTAAGATGTTCCTTAGATGATGATGATGATGTCCTCCTAGCCGATTTCGGCCATGGCGACTGCGTTTTTTCTGGACAGGCATATTTAACTCGAACAATATATTAATTATTGAATTTCTAAGAAGCAAAATCGCGACCGAATAACCTTCACACTGCTTTGTCATATTGGTGTGAAATCAAATTTATAATTGTTATGGATAGAATAATTTATACTGTGGTCGTAGAAAAAGCAAAGTTCTAGAAAACGTGGATCGATCGATGCTAGGATTCAAATATTAACAATTTTGTAAAAAATGTATGTCGATGTTTTTGTTTTACGTATACTTAATGCCAGTATTGCTTTTTGCGGGTAATTCAAGAAAGTATTCAATCGACTTAGATAGGTGGTACACTGGTAGTTCTAGTTTACAGTGCTCTAGAAAACTTTTTGCGTGAAGCTAATAATTCAGGTTTGGTTGTCAAAGTTTTATAGCTAAACGTAAATATAAATATGAGTTTATTGGCCGTCGTGTCATATTGTGAGTTATTAGTGTGTTTTGGTCAGGATACCCAGGATGTTTACAATATGCCTATCATTTATTATGAAAACAGCAAATATTTGGATCAATTCATCAATTGGTACAAAAGCAAAAACACGTCAGTGTAGGACGAAACGCTAATCGAAACTACTCGTTACATCTCAATTCACGTTTTAGGCACTTACTCTATCATCAATGTTGATCAGCATTCGTATGATATTGACTAGCCGTCGCCCGCGGTATGTTCGCGTTTTAGACCCTTTAGAGTGCGACTTTTCAAAATTCCTTTCTTAGTGCACCCTTACACTATATAAGGATACTACCCTCAAAATTTCATACCTCTAGGACTTATAGTTTAGGCGTTCATTGTCAGTCAGTTTCATAAGAGTTTTATATATTATTTAGAAGAAGATCACATAAGGTATGCTTGGGAATGCCTTGGCTATCAATTGGTACTTTTATAACTAAAGAGAAAAAACCCACTAAAGGTACCTATCTACCACTTACCTACTTTGAACCGTAGATATACGTGAGAGTTGAAATATTTGCGCACGCTCGTTGGCATGAAGTGTTAGGTGGAAATTTGCATAGTTCGACGGAACTCCACCGACAGAGTTACACATCAATGTCCTGGATTGTGGCGTTGTTTCATCGTGGAGATATTTCATAAGTTATGGTGAAATGTTCGTTAGAATGTTATACCTAGTTCACTAGCAAGTTAAATAACGCTGCCAGATAATGTTGACATTTTACAATCGCGAAGGTATGTAGGCTAAATCTTTTGGTACACAGGATGAGAGGAGCCGTACGTCTTGGCTCTGGGAAACCTCCAACAATGGATCGATAGGTTGATAAAGACAGAATCTTCAACACACTTAAAGAAGTTTTTTTTTTGTTTGGCCATAGTTAGTCCAATATTATTATCAATAAAAGTGTAAGTAATAATATGACAAAACATTATGAGAATTTCGGTTGTTTGAAATGATCTTTATTCAGTAGTCCATTTCCATTAATAGACATTACCCTATCCCATGCACATTTCATAATCATGGCCAGCACATAAACTCCCAACTTCTATGGAACTTTACTCCATGGCGATACAATATACGGCTTTAATTAAAGCCTATAAAATGTCACAACTTCACCATAGTCCCGTAAGTAGTAAGTTAGTTACGACATAGTTCAGGAGCTGGTGGTTACATTTCAATATGGTTACAGAAAGTTTCGATTTACCACCATCGTTTCAGGTAGAATATAATAATCTTAGTTGACTACTCAACTAAGATATTATTAATTATGTTTACAATATTTTGACTAAAATAATCGACCTAGTATTATTTATTTAATTTTACTCGTTTCCCTGTATTGTAAGTAAAACTAAATGTTTTGTAATAAGTATCTGTATAAATGTCTCATCTAAAATAGACCGGTCATATAAAAAACCGTAGCTGGTTCAACTTACATTTTGTTTATTATTATACTTAACTTATGGTATTTGTTAGTCACGTAATAAATTCATCGCTGGCTTCTGTATCTCAACATAAATAAAAGCGCCACGCATATCCCTATATGCCAACCACAAAATTAGGACCATGTCTATGGTTTTTCTTTTCACAAAAAAATACTTCACAGTTTCTTCATAATATTCAACCCATTGGGTACAAACACACAGATACAATAGAGAGAAATGAAAGTAAGTCAGACAGGAAGGAGCAGAACAGAGTAAGTGGTAGGACAAGTAGGTACAAAAGTATAGCAAATAGGTAATAAGTATCAGAACACAAAAAACTAAATAAAAATGATGCTAGTTAGTCCTGTCCTGTTCTATAAGTACCCTTATGCGGTTGAAAAGGTTGTTCTCAGCATGTGCTGCCCCACATGCATGAACCATGACATGGAGCAGCGCTGGTTTTCAGATACAACCAAGCTAGGAGGATTTCATGGGTAAAAGATACAATGTATATTAATAATAGATATTAGATATGTAGGTAGGTAATAGGTAGATAAATACAAAATGTTGAGGTATATCAGTTACTCTGTGGTCGTGGTTGTGAATCAAATAATAATAAAATTATAAATAAATGAAACCTAAGGAAACAAAATGCATTTTGGCATCATCTGTGGTCGGCACCTTCATATTCAGTTTGTATTTAGTAGGTTTTAAAACTTATTAATATTCCATATTTTTGTACTGAAAATGGCATATTTATTATAATTTGTGAGTTTTATTATTGCCGAACATTTCGGCACAGTGGTATTCATGATCACGGGTTCAACTGAAGTCTTTGCAAGTAACTGTTATTGGCAGACGTACCGGAGTACCCTTTTACGTATGCTTTTATTGTGATTGTGTGTTAGTTTGTTCTGATCTAGAGTAACACAAAGATCGACCCACCTTTTACTATACCTACTTACTTAGATTGTAGATACTACATCACTTGATTCCGCCGAGTTTTACGGACTGAGCTTAGGTAAAACTCCTTTGCCAGTAAGTGGATAATAAAACATGGTGGGTTGCTTTTGTAACGTCGTCTTTTTGCACGTCACATTGTTACTTCGTAAATCAAACTTCAGTCTCATTTAAAACAATTTCTCTATTCGAAATAATAAATACAATTCTCTACAAATAATGCCTTTTACAATATCCACCACACAATGCCCTGCTTCTTCTTATTTTTCGGTATCATTTTGTTACTACTGTCACGCATGTGACAGTTGACATTTATGACAACGTCATGTATACATGCACTACAATCGGCCATCCTACTTAGAACGAGTCTCTTCGTTCGATTCAATCGAGAGTACCTGCCATAGACACATAACAATACAAATATTTGCACAAATACAAATTAATTTGTTCACAATTCACAATTAATCTATTTTGCACAAATACATATTATCTAATTAATATATCCACAATAAGGACATCATTCATAATACCAATTTTCAAACATACATTTTCTGATATATTTCTAATCCAGCAATTATGCTAAGTTTTGTTATTTATTCATAATATCACTTCATGAAATCTTTAGTTAGTGTTAAAGTTTATTTTAGGCTAACATGCGGTTTTCTTATATCTATCACAATTAGCGTCATTAATCAAGATTAGAACTGCGAGTATCTCAAGCTTGGCGGCAAGGTCGTATGCCGGTCATGCCTTCACTTAATCGTAGAATGGGCGGCAAGGTCGTATGCCAGTCTTGCCCTTCCTCGATCATCAATTGGGCGGCAAGGTCGTATGCCAGTCATGCCCTCACTTATCGTCAAATTGGGCGGCAAGGTCATATGCCAGTCATGCCCTCACTTAATCGTCAATTGGGCGGCAAGGTCGTATGCCAGTCATGCCCTCACTTATCGTCAAATTGGGCAGCAAGGTCATATGCCAGTCATGCCCTCACTTAATCTTCAATTGGGCGGCAAGGTCGTATGCCAGTCATGCCCTCACTTAATCGTCAATTGGGCGGCAAGGTCGTATGCCAATCATGCCCTCACTTAATTATCAATTGGGCGGCAAGTTCGTATGCCAGTCATGCCCTCACTTAATAATCAAATTTGGGTGGCAAGTTCGTATGCCAGTCATGTCGTTAATCAATCATAGATTGGATGGCAAGTTCGTATGCCAGTCATGTCGTCAGTCAATCATAGATTGGGTGGCAAGTTCGTATGCCAGTCAAGTCGTCAGTTAAACATACCCTGAGCGGCAAGTTCGTATGCCAGGCATGCTCTCAAGTCACAACTGTTCTGACGACTGTGACTTCTGCTGTACCGTGCGTGACACAGCTCGGTGACTCACTGCTCACTGCAACGACTGCTTCGTCACTCTTTCAGTTTCTGCTGGTGCGGTGCAACAGCTACAGCGGTGGCTATGGCTGCCACTGCATCGTGTCTTCACTCTGTAGCCGTTGCGACGACTGCTGCTACGGCTTAGTCATGCTTTCTGTCAATTTCTGCTGGTGTGGCTTCATCAGCTACAGTGCCAGCTGTAACTGCGGCGACTGTGACTATCACTGCATCGTGTTTTCACTCTGTAGCCACTGTAACGGCTACAGCTCCGACTGCGCCGATCACTGACTTTTCACTTTGTCACTTATCCTGGAACTCAAAACATGACGTTAAGTTCGTAATTTTTAAGTCCAGTTCACTTGATAACTTTAGTTTTCTCTATTAGGGATCATCAAGTTCTAGTGCTATTCAAATGAGTAGGCAAAATCAATTGTTTAGTTTAATATATATACTTTTCTCCTCCTACTCTACCTCTTTCGAGCTAAGATGCCAGTCAATATTATTTTGTATTGAAATACTGTTTTCGCTAGTAGTGCAATAATATATTATCTATCGTATCACACAACTAGTAGGTACAACGTGTACATGTAGTACAAATAATCATATCATGTATGCATAAATTAGCATAAATTATCAGAATTTCGAAATTGTGTCCACAACTCATATTTTCTATTGTTCTTCTTGGAAAATTTTGTCTTATTTTCCAAATCTCTCTTTGTCTTATCATCGTTATAATAATATTATAGTCTTTTATTTTCCAAATCCCTCTCTGTCTCATCACCGCATTAATAACTATAATAATATATATTAAAGATCTCAAAAATGAAATAATCAGGATGTAGAGACTTGAAAGGTCTCCATCATTCCGATAGTCCTTTCCTCAAGCGGTGTTATCCTTAAGCAACTATTTCTATCACTCGCCCTTCTTGATTTGTCGAAGCATACCTCTGCACTTCTACAAAAAGCAGTTATCCTTAACACCTGCAGAATCATCCGTAAGTTTTACTTTACTCTTGGTTTTACTCTTTTTATCATCAGAACTCTCTGTTGATGTTCAATTAGTAACTTCCAGTTCTCAAGAACATCCACCTGGATTTAATGATGCGCACTTGAACTTTAAGTTGAGTAGATGAAAATCTAAACTCAATAATAATAATGCATTTAATTTCTTAATCTCTTTCTGACTCATCATCATCATCATCATTATTATATTAACATTCCTTATCCGTGCCCCATCGTTGGGTATCGTGAATCTGTGCAAGGAAATTTCAATTTGTGTTTTCCATCTACCACGGTCTCCGGCTTGATGGATCGCGACGTTGACTGGGTTTTCTAGGTGTTCGGACACCTGATCAGACCAGTGTTTTGGGCTCCTCCCTCTTCTTTAGTAACCTCTACTAAAGTGCTCGATGTAAAGTATTCGCTGGATGCAAATAAAAGACTGACGCTTAGTGCGTTCCAACTTAAGTTCTTTCAGAATGGAGACGTTGATTGTTTTGGCTGTCCATGAGATCCTCAGGAGCCGTCTCTAGCGGCATCACATCCAGAACGCATCGATTCACTTGCGTTAAGTGGTTTTCATGGTCCATGTTTCAGTGCCTTAAAGAGAAATGGAGAAAACCAGCGTGCACACTATGTGAACTCGTTCATCGTATCATATTATGTAACAATAGTAATATTGCCTTATATTGCCTAATATGTCTCTTAAGCGTATTAGTTCCTACATATTCAAATGATTTATAAACTATATAGTTGTTAGTATTTTCTTCCAGCTTCTGAGGTATAGATCTCTCTTTGGGTGTAGATCTCCTGCATCTTTTTCCACTATCCTCTAGCTGATCCAGCCTTTCTCAACAATTTGGATTGGATAATAATATAAGTAACCAGCCAACCAGCTGCATGGTCTTCTCACATTTCTTTACCCTAATGGTTCTTTCCATCGAGTAGTATGAGTGGTCTATCTGCTGTCGTTACTACGTGAAATATGCCCCGCACATTTCCATTTTAGCTTGAAAGCTTAGTTTTTTTTTTTTTTTGTCTCATTAAATCGCTTCGCACTTCGTGATTTTTTTTTTCAATCAATCATCTATTCACAGAGATTCATTTTATGTCATTAAATAACGTGATCTTATACAATAAACGGCTCAACACATTCAGTTTTTTTTTTTTTATGCTCCTTTTCATTGCTCGTATGGAACTATGTTTTGTTTACGTTCATTTTGTAGGTATTTTTAAGCTTTCTCTGCAAAAGTTACACTTTACGCTCTTTTTCATACAAACACTAAATGATGATAACTTCACTGTTTGGAATCGTTAGGCCATCTACCCTGGCTCAGAGCCATATTTTAACAACAATTTTTAATCGCTTAACGCTTTTCAGCGGCAATCAGCACCGTTATATTTATGGGAGTATTTTGTACTCTATACTACTCATTTCTGAGTCTAGCCCACTCTCGCATAAATAGTAAGTATACAAATTGCCTGAAAAGTGTACCCTTAAGTGCACGAATCATTTCCTCGAATTCTTCATGTTTTCTAACATGGTAACATTATGCTATTGCATGCTTTACTACAAGGCTATCATTATAAGGAGCCTGTTGAATTCCTCGTATTTGCTGTATACCTGTCATCTCAGGTACGGATCTGTATCATTTCTCAGGTACGGACTCTGTGTGTTTATTTTCATCTTATATAGGTAGGTAATATGATTGTATAGTTTGACAGCTTCATTATTAACCCATCAGATTCAAGACTTATTCCAGGTTTTAGGTTTTTAATTTCATTGAGTACCTCCAGTTCGCTTATTGGTTCAATTGTGCTGCAGTTCGATGTTGTCTTTACTACTTTTCCTGTATAGCTCTTGGTAGGAAGGTGCTGCATGCCCAATCTCAATTAAATCTATCTATCTCTCTCTCTCTCTCACATCAATAAATGAAGTTGTATGTAGGTTTCATATTTTTTTTCATTGGTTATTTGGTCATTCCGGATTTTATAAGGTTTTCGTTTGTTTATCTGTTTGTCACATTTTATCCTTAACACGTTCTACGCCAACGCGGTCACTGGTGTTAATCACTTAGCTCCATTCTAGTTGTTTTGTCCCTTTTATTTTGTTTTATACTCATTAGCTCTGTTTTTCTTTTTATTGGTTTTCTGTACTTTCACTTATTATTATCATTTTACCTTTATTTTTGCTTTAATGCAATTATCGTAGTATTCTTTTATACTCGAATACTCAGGTGGTTCGCATTATCAGTGTTATTCAAATTGAAATTAAAGTGTGATTTCCCCCTCTAAAAAAAAGCTTAGTTTATGCACTGAAAACAGTCGATAAATAGCACCTTTAATCACTTTTTGTTTTTTTGAATTTAGAACACATTAATATATTCGACTTCCATCTCAATGCTATACGTACACAATCTCCTAGCGCAAAATATTCGATACCAACTCCTTGTGCAAATAACTCCTCGAGATTTGATTGGTCGACATTTTCGATAAGCATTCAATGTGTATTTTCTCTTAATCTTTCTTTAGGTCGTAGTCATGGTATAAAGTATAGTATAAATGTGGATAAAATGGATTACTTCACTTACAATTACTTCACATCAAGAGCCATAAATCGCTCGCGTCGCTCTTTAAATCACATGCTTCGCTCGTAATTCAATTATTATGAATCACTACAAAGGTTGTCTGGAAGAAATCGCTTCGTAGAGATAAGACCGTTCATAGTACGTAATATTGCAATCTTATTTTATTTTTATTTTTTTGTATAAGCTAATAGGGTACATAATAAAGTATTTCATTCATTCAGTCATTCACTTTCTGCGGTCGTGATTCAGTCGTTAGAATCCTTCACTTGGTCGTGATTCATCTATAGACATCGCCTTAAACCCGTCCTTTATTCACTAATAGTTAATATACTAGTTTTCACTTTTTTTTTTTTTTGTGCATCTTTAATTTAATTTCACTCTGTAAAGTTGAATACTCTCTAATCAATTTTCACTGTATTTAGTTTTAAATTTCTATAAATGTCACTATGTTTTAATCTCTTCATACTTTGAATATCTCTTTTTTTTTCACTCGTTCAATTCTATGTTTGCATGTAGTCTGTCTCATCTTTCATCGTTTTTTTTTAAATAAAATGTGCCTCTATACTTGTTATCAGTGTATAATATGTTAATGACACTTAAACAAATCACTTCCGACCATTTCTATGTTTCCCAAGGTCAAGTTTATAGCATTTATGTCAAATATTTTATCACTTTATAGCACCTATAGTGCTTTTTATGATTGCCACTGCATAGCAGATTTTGATACAAACATTAGTACTTCAAAATTATGAAAATGGTCAATCGCAATAATTAATTTTATGTAAATCGGAAATAAAAAAAAGCTCAGAGTTGTCACTCTAGCACTCTGATATCAAAGCTCTCCACTATGTCACCTATCATACTTATTTCATTTTAATTTGTATCCTGCCACATAACACTCTTGCCCAAAATCGAAGCTCTTCAATTATGTTACCATAACACCCATGCTCGATATCAAAGCTCTTGAGTTATGTCGCAAAATACTCTCATGGGAGCTCTAACATTCTCATATTCTTATTGAAAAATATACCTTTTATTAATGGTTATCAATACCATGGAGATTCACTTTCCTGTAGTATGTACATCTCAACTCCTGGCAGCCGGTCGCTGTGGCTGTATGCGATAAGGCAGCTTACAAGTCACAATTCACTTGGTCATCTCTGAGTCTGAGGATGTATCTCACTCATCTCGTCATCTAGAACTTCATCCAGCCGTACTGATGGTTTGTCTTCGATGGCGACATGGGCGTTGGAAAAACTTTATATTTTTTTCCATCTTTCCACTTCTGAGCTGTAACGTCGTCTTTTTGCACGTCACATTGTTACTTCGTAAATCAAACTTCAGTCTCATTTAAAACAATTTCTCTATTCGAAATAATAAATACAATTCTCTACAAATAATGCCTTTTACAATATCCACCACACAATGCCCTGCTTCTTCTTATTTTTCGGTATCATTTTGTTACTACTGTCACGCATGTGACAGTTGACATTTATGACAACGTCATGTATACATGCACTACACTTTCGTTATCCCAAGTCTGCGTATAAAAGCAAGTTTGACAGAATACGAGAAGTTAAGCGAAAATGAAACTTGAAAGTGCAACAAAATTTCTTTATAATGATGAACTCATATACTCGTATATAAATAAATTTTAAACACTATGAGGTTTTCGTTTCAGTTGTACTTTTAAAAAAAAATCTATGTAATATATATGTAGTGTATGTATTTCTGGTCAAATGACATCGTAGTGGCTGGGACTGGCTGGGAATCACTGGACAAGACTCGCAAGGGACCGAAAAGAATGGCGTAATAAAGAGAAGGCCTATACTCAGCAGTGGGTGCAAACGGGCTGAAATGATGATGATGATGAAGTAAGTATTTGTAGGTAACAACTAATATATTTTAGTTACTATACATTTTCAGTAACATTGGTAGAGTTAAATAATGTCACACATAAAATCGCGTAATGCTGGAAAAACTTTGTCATTATATTTCTATTATTTGTCTATTTGCTATTTGTCTATGCTCACATCATTTGAACCGGTATGAATTACTTATTACTTTAGTTAATTAATTTCTTATGTTTTTGGTTACAAAACTTATTTTTATTAAAATTATGTTTTTAAAATTTAACTTACGTAAAAAATACCAAACATAATATGTAGATATAGGTTTTGAAAGCAGTTTTATTCAAATAACATGAACCAATTCCTAAAGGAAATGCAAAACTCAAGAGCAACTGCAACTGCACCACAATTCACTGATTAAATTCAAAAAGCAAACATAATTTGAACTTGATGTTAATAATTAACATCGGGCGCGGGGCGTCTACCAAGAACCTAAGTTTGACTCAATATTTGTCTTGCTCTACTGTTGAAGTTACACGTTTGTACCTGCTCTACCCATGAAAGTTAGGGCCGGTATCATAAAACTTGTAACTGGCAGATTTTTTTACTGAGTTGTTGGTTTTGCAGGAGTCATGGCTCAGTCGGTAGTAGCTCTGCCTTCCGTACTGTGGGTCGTGTGTTCGATCCCCACCGAGAACAAACATTTGTGTGTTGTAAACATAGATGTTTGTTCTGTGTCTGGGTGTTACTATGTATTATAAGTATTTACAAAAAAAAATGTATGTATGTATTCTATCAGCCATCTAGTTTCCATCGTACAAGCTTTGCTTAGTTTGGGACTAGAAGGCGTTGTGTTAAGTGTCCATGAATATTTATTTATTTATTTGACATGTAAAATGAGTGTAAAGTGTAAGTATAGGTATAGGAACTATGCCGGAATATCGGGAAATAATTAAACTCAACAAATTATAATAAATATGCTGTTTTAGTAAAAATTACATAAAATATATTTCTTACTTGGAATATTCAATTCAAATTATTTATAAAATTCAAATTATTACTATACATTGTACTTACATAATCCGACGTTTTTGTTGATTTATTACAAAAAGCGATTCGCAAATATTGTATGGAGTGATTTTAAGTAATTTTTGTTTCACTAACTTATTGGAAAAAGTGAACAAAACCTACATAATAACTAATTATAAAATCCAAATCAAATATTTTATGAACTTCGAAATTTATTTAAATTGTAGAGTTTATGATACGCGGCCCCGCTTGTTCTAACAATATTGATTTAAGTTGCTTCACTTAATGCATAACTTATCCGTTTCGGGTGGGCCATTGTTCGAGTTTCGACAAATATTTTTAAACTGAGATTGTTTGACATTCTTCAACGTGGAAATAATATGTGTAACTAGTGAGTTGCCAGCAAAGATAAAATGAAGGTCGTTTGTTTTTTGTTCACATGTAGGTCGATTAGTTGATTAAAATGTAGCTGTCACTGTTTGACATTACAGCGCAGATCATCATCATCATCAATATATATAAAACTCTTTTGAAGCTGACTTAGAATCAACGCACAACCTAAACTATAAGTCCTAGAGGTATGAAATTTGGAGGGTAGTATCTTTATATAGTGTAAGGGTGCACTAAGAAAGGAATTTTGAAACGTCATACACTCTAAAGGGTAGAACGCGATCAACGCCGCGGGCGATGGCTGTAATAATATAATACTATACAGTAACAGGCAGCAATAAGAGTTATGCAACGATTATAAGTAATCAGGTAGGTATATCCTCAAGTTACAAAATAACATTACGATGTGAAAAACACACATTTAGGGTATTACGGAACGCAACCGAATTTTCACAAATTCTGATCATAAGGCTTTATTCTTCGTTTTATTCGATTCGATGTTAGATAAAGCACGCGTAAATAAAATCATGACGTCATGTGCCTTCTTTTAGAAACCCCCATATCAGATTACATGTCGATACAAAATGCTTACTTTTATGGCCATTTCAAACTTTCCGCCAATAAAAATATATCTTGACTTTACGATAGCCTTTTTACGTTTAGGTAGGTACTTACATTGTTATTATAAAAAGAACATTCTATTCAATAACTTTTGCCAAGTAGGTATTACAAATATAAAAGTTTTAGTAAAGTTAAAAAAATCACGGTCAAGAAAAATATTTGTGAAATGTTTTGAATTAAAATTTGGACAGAATACCCGTCAAAAAATTAACTTTGAAATAAGTACTTTACTTAGTTTTTCAGCTTGCTATGTATTTTAAGGTTACGAAACAATATAAAAACCTACTTGTCAAAAGCGATTTTTATGTCCCAAACATTCGTCGATCGTATATTCGGTATAGGTAGATGGAGTTACAAGCGCATATGGTGCGCTGTAACCGTAAAATTTTATAGCATTCGATGCTGAAATGATACACGAAACAATCTAAATTATAGCGGCTTGTCGCTGGCAGAGTGCCAGTGGTAGTGGTAATGACAGGCTTATCTAGTTTCAATCGTTTATCTATAGGTATAGAGAAGTTGAAGTTGCTAGGCTCTTTTGTCCCTATTTTGCACAAGCTGAGAAATACTTTCTTTTTAATGTAGGTATGTATTATACAAACAGGCTTACGGCCTGGTGGTAAGCGGTCACGGTCGTCTAGAAACACCGATAACACTAGAAGCACTGTAGGTGCGCTGCCTACCCTTAAGGACTCTAAGGACATTAACTTGTAGTAAGGGCTACAAACCAAGGTCCAATAAATAAATAAATAAATAAATATTCACAGACACTTAACACAACGTCTTCTAGTCCAAAACTAAGCAAAGCTTGTACAATGGAAACTAGATGGCTGATAGAATACATACATATTTTTTTTGTAAATACATACTTATAATACATAGAAACACTCAGACACAGAACAAACATCTATGTTACAACACACAAATTTTTGTTCTCGGTGAGGATCGAACCCACGACCCACAGCACAGAAGGCAGAGCAACTACCGACTGAGCCATGACACCTGTCATGTCAATATGTCAATATGGTGAACTATGGAGCTAGATGGTCATTTTGCAAGGCATGTCGATAGCAGATGAAGAAAGAAAGCCAAGATGTAGCTATAGAAACGTCGGACGTTCCACAGAGATGGCAGATGACATCGTCAAGTTGCAGGTCGTGAATGGAAGAGATTAGCTCGGAATGGCAATGGATTGCACCAACTTGGGGAGGCCTATTATGTCTCAGCAGTGGGTGCAGTCGGACTGTGGATGATGATGATGAGTAAGAGATAAAGTTTTTATACTAGCAAAATCAAAGCAGTACGAGTATAGATAGCTTTATAGTCTAGTTTTACGCATCAAACATCTTATTGTATGTTTTAGTTTTTACTGTACTTTATGTTAGCAAATTATATCTCGCTATAGTACAACATAACTTAAATGGGGTTTCGGGGTCGCGAGAATCAACAATAAAACTTGCTATGTGAGTTTCAGAAAATATTTTAGTGTTAGGTATCCCTTGTCGGACTAATGCATAATAAAAAGTTTTAAGTAAATTTATTGTTTTGAACAAACAATACTTTTTGAAGTGAAACTTCTAATGCGACTTCCAACAAGGTTGCGTTAAACGTTTAACGCTCCTGGGGAGGGGGAATAGAAAGAGACAGAGCGAGAGTGAACGCGTGGCACTCGAAGTTTCACTTCTTCCGCGCGGAGGGACTCCACGGCTTTTTTTTTAGAAATTAAGAAATTTGAATAGGGCAAATTACGTACTTAGTATCGTGGTAACTAAAGCTACATTAGTTAACCATAAAATTGTAAGCGATTCATTACAACGAGTCTAAGAACAGCAACGAGTGATTGTGCTTTCACACAATGCGAATGAAACAAAAGCATCGCTACTGTAATGGCTTAGATTTCCCCAGAGCGGTGTATTTCATAGAAAGTCATGAATATCACTGAAACTTCTTCAGAAGTGGGACGCAGCTTTGCTTGCGTAATAATAATTTATTTTTAAAACCCTATATCAGATACTTTTAATGTAGTTTGTGTAGATACCTAGAAAATTAAAATCGCGGGATGTCAAAAAACCCAAAAAATCTGGAAATCATTGGTGAGCATCTGTGAACTTCTGACAAACTGATAATTTTATATGATTGGCTGGTATGCAAAATAATAAACGTTACCAATTGGGTATTAGCAAGAAATACAGAGCTAATAGTAAACTTCAATAAGTAAAATGGATTTATAGACGGACATGTTTGTGACTACCGCTGTTAGGTACCAAAAGCATTATGTTAAAAATGTGCATTTTCTTATCCTTTGTGTCATTTTCGTCTGTCCTTCCTATCTTTGTCAGACTTCGAAACACAAAAAAAATACTTTCTATATTTGCACAAAAATAATGAGTTTTTCTTTACAGTGCAATGTGAACTTTGATATTGCAACTAAAAAACCACACATTCAAACGTTTTATCGCATTTTAAACGGTTCCACAGTAGCTACTAAGTAGCTACTTCTACTGCCAAGTGAGGCGGGCTAAGCACACTACTCTACACGCCTATATTGCTTCCGTACGAGGGAGTAAGAAAACTTGCTTTCCCTGATCCCGTGTTATCAAAACACTAAGCACGCCTCATGTTAGTAAGCGGTGAAAGGTTGTCTACCTCTGGCTTTATCGTACTAAAAATAACTTCGCTCTAAGAATATTTTGATGGATAAAATTAAATTCAACTATGATTGAGCATTGTGGTGTTCAGATATGCAATTGGCACCTACCCAATTTGCACCTATTTATATAATGACGTAGCTATTTAATTGCAGACATAAAGGTAGATTAACTCTGAAACCAAAATAACATTAAATCATTGATAACGCGACAAATAATAGTTAATAGTTATAAATTATTTTAATACCGCTTATGTTAGGCATTTAATCGGATTAATAAAACCACTGCAAACATAACACCCTGTATAAAAACATGCCTTTTAAATCAGCACTGATGATTAACCCTCAAGCTGACATTAAAAATAGATAGAACAAAATATTGCCGGGACGGGTCCCATGGGCCCGAAGCACGTGCCTGCGCGCTACCCATGCAATTCAATTATCTAACTAACTGTACATGCACACTATTTTTGTAAGGGCCGATGTACCCATAGTGCAATTTATTCGTTACCATCAAAAGTAAATCTTATTTGTTTGTAGTATCGAGCTGACCCTCAACAATATATTAGAAATTATGGGTACTTTAGACACTTTAAGTTGTTGATTTAATGTAACAATTAGTGGATTTGTGGGTCTCATAGACCCTCATGCCAGTATAAGCTGGGGTGTACTATTTTGGTTAGGATCTAATCGATAGTCTTTTTTAAAAACACTGGTGGTCGGTCCTTCTGGTGTTACTTTTGAATCTAGTTTCTGCCTGTAAGCGGTAAAAAAAACATTTAAAATTCGAATGAACCAATAAACTGAGATATTTTACACCACTCATCTTTTAAAGAAGAAATATTCAATTATGTTTTTCCCATTTACCAACCTCATTATGCTTTGATCCAACCTCACGTGGCCATCACATGATGCAAGGGAATTTAATCATTACCATTCACAGTATATACCAAACAACTGTGAATTAATTTTGCATCCTGCAATCTAGGGATGCAATGGCACAGATGGGAATAATATCCTTTACAGTAGTGTAACTGCTAAAAGCTACTATCAACTTTTGGTCGAAAAAAAATACAACCGAATTGAGAACCTCCTCCTTTTTTCAAGTCTGTTAAAAAACAGTTTGTGTTCCTGTTTGAATCACTAAAAAGATTCATATTTTTCTCGAAAAAAAATTAGTTAGTATGTCTGTCAGGCGGCAAAGGAACCATCATCAGTATATCAACCTGTAGAAATCTTCTGCTGGTCATAGATACAGGTACTCAAAAAATATTAAAAACGGTTTTAGTCTTCTTCCTACAAATGGGATCCGAATAAGCTACGTCCAAACCAATCACACTGCACTGTGACTCGTTTCGCCGACTAGGCGCACTTTTTCATTTTTTTTTATGTATCACACTGGCAAACGTTTGACCACAATCTCAGTCCTGAGGTTATGAAATGTGATATAATGCGTCCGACGGAGTGGCACATTTGCGTAGAAGAAACCTCAACACCAAAGAACACTCTCTTGAATTAATAAAATTAATGTGAAATTATTTTATGCATGTGTGCATGTGTAAAATAATTTCAGCGTGGTCTCTGTAAGCTATATCTTCGTAGTTACTGGCTTGCGATGCGATAGTGGCGGCATCTGGCGTGACACGGCCTGACCGATTTGATATGCACCCTTTCTGTTCGATATGACGGTACCTAGTATGTGTATCTGTCAATCACAATATGCAGAATCTATTTTCCGTGCCTTGCCGTGTTTTCATTGTTTCAGAATCAGGAGCCGTCGTGGACAATAGCAAGAGAAATAGAACAGTTGCCTATTCATATTTTTGAATCGGATTCCAAAACTCAAACCAAACAGTCTGAAAAGGATTTTCTTTTGTTTTTTCCGTGGAGTGTACTATAGGTACATAAAATATCGACCTCGAATTCCTATACGCTTTGAATAATACGCACCGAAAAGTTATTGGTGCCTAAGTTTTTCTTGTATTTCTAATAATATCAAGGGAGATAGGCCTGCAGTGTGATGATACAGGCTAAAATAATATAACAAGTGAAAAATTGCTTAAATTGTGGCTGAAGTTACAATCAGTACTAAATTCATTTATTTTCAACCATAATTGAGCGAGACCAAACCGTTCGTGGTTTAAATAAATAAAGATATTACACCTACTATAAAATGTTCATTACTTATCTATTAATATTTAAACGTATTCCAAAAAAAGTATACACTTTAATTTAGTAAAATAAAATAAAAACATTATGGCACAAGACTGAAAACGTCTGTAGTAAATAGTGTTTGTTTAAAATAGTTCATACGTTTACATGGTAGAGGTATCTATCCATACACAATACAGAGTGTAAAATGCTAACTTTGCTAATGAATTTGCATACATTGCAAGTCCTGTGTTGTTTTTCAAGCGGAAAATGTGAAGCCTGGAAAAAGTGTGCTACGCACTACAACTACATTGGGCTTTATTTGTATGGTATAGAATACATTGAACTAAATAGTAGGTATCAAGAAGATTTTTACATTATACAAGAACATTTTGTGGTTAGTTATGGTTATTTATACCAACTGTACGTACCTAGATAATTATCATAGTTCGTATGACTATAGAATGTAAACAGAAACATATACAAGCAATCAAAACATTGTACAATATAATGAACTGTATTTTATTATTTTCAAAATAAATAATAAATATAAATAAAAACATGCAACGTTTTAATCTCACTGCATGTCGTAATATCGGATCTTCGAATCGATTAAACGTAATGAATTTTAAAAATACAACTGAAAATTTGCCTTCGCCGGCGTCGAAAAAATGAAATAAAATCCGTTGTACCAATTGCATTAATACAACTGCATAAAAATCAGCCAATTATTCAAATGGGGCAGCCCTGAACCGAAGAACGTATCGATGAATATTAATTGTTTTCGATCGAGATGAAAAAACAGCGAAATATTTTTAGAGTGATAAATTTGAATGAGTGCCAAGCTTCCTTATCTTGTAGATACTGTTTCAAAAAAAGTATGAACTGAGATAGCTCTGACAAAATCTAGATACACAGCAGGTGCGTTAGCCAAGTTCACTTTTCATAACTCTTTTCTTGAGGAGAAAAAATACTCATTTCGAAAGTCGCAGTTGGAGTAGTAGAAATAAAGGTTGCAGTACTTACGAAATATTATTTTAATACGAGTACAGAATCAAATCTCGCATTTAGTTTATAGGTAGATGTTGATTCATTTTGCGCTTATTATGACCAAAATATCTTTTATAGTATTTTCATGTATGAACTCTTATTATTGTATTTTACATACTCTCATTTTAGTTATTATTCTAAGGTTAATAACTGAATAATTGAATAAGATGATTTTATGGACAGAGAGACGTCAATTAGTAGGTACAATGCTCGTAGCGCTATTGATGGTAATTTGCTGAAAGGTACCAGCTTGAATGACTTCAGCTTTATTGTACAATTTGCTAATAACTTCCAGTATCATACCAAACTATCGTACACAAGTGACCCCAAAACTACTATGTTTAGATGTTACGCTTTTAATAAACCATCAATAGCTTATATGTTTTCATCAACAGCTGGAAGAAGTCTACTCTAATTAATAAGCCGTATATATACTCATGTATTTTACTAGCTGTCGCCCGCGGCTTTGCTCGCGTGGTAGCAGCAACGTGTTATTTGGTTAAAATCTTTGATCCTAATTTTAGACAATTTAGGGTGCGACTTTTCAAAATTTTACCCTCCAAATTTCATAACTCTAGGACGTATAGTTTAGGCTGTGCGTTGATATGTCAGTCAACTTCAAAAGAGTATTATATATTTAGAAGATTTTCAGTACAAACAATTTTAAAACTACTCCTACCACCAACTTTTTGCCAACCTTCACATTTTCGCGACAATAACTTAAGGTTAAGTTCACTATGAAAAAACGAACTACGTACTAGTTACCGTGGTATAACTCGTGCGACTCAGTTTCATGACCCAGTTGAGGATTTACAGCGAGGTGGCTGTCACATATCCTGTCACAATTCTAAATGATATCCCTGGAACTGCACCCATTTGACAAAGGTACTTGTAAACGAAACTCGGAGGTTGTGCTCGGAATAGACAAATTCAGACACCTCCCGCAATATTTGTACCCTGATGTCACAGAACTGTATTGTTCGCAGACCTCCTCCGTTATAGGGCTGTCTCCACACTGAAAGTCAAATTAATTGTGCTCAGAGTCTCTACTCTGAAAACCTTTTTCTAGTAGGGTTTTCTCTTTTCAATACGATTGTGTAACTTCAATTTCATCTAGGTATTTGGTTTTTATATTATTTATGTACTGCAAAGTTTAGTTGTAATATGTTTTTGCTGCTTATATGTTATTGTTCTACTTTATTTTTGAGCTGATTTTCAATACTACATTACGATTATAGATTATGTAGGTTTTGTTTGAGTTAGATTTGAATGAAAATAGTATCACCCATTTTTATTTTATCTTGGGTCGTTTTCAGCATTTTATTTCTCACATTATAGGTAGAAAGGTTTTTTCATAAATTACAAACTGACGTGTCAGCCCTAGTTACCAGTCATTACTGCACGAAACTAGTGAGCATATTTCACACATGCTCACATTGCTCACTAACGTTATATGCACGTAGTGTTTGCATAATAGGTAGGTACCTATACCTACCATGCAACAATTATTATTATATCAGTATAATATTCAATTACTGTACCTAATAACCCTTATTACAGAAGTTTAACCCATACTATAAATCATTCTTATTTTTATCTAAGTGAATATTTCATCAGTCTATTAGTAGAAAAAAAATTGCTCACTTGAAACCCATCCTCATTTTTTCAAGTCGTCTTATTGTATACCTAACCCTAAAAAGCTGTACAATCAATAACAAAATTACTGAAAATTATCAACATTTTATTTCCTCTTTCCTATTGTTTCGTCATCACTATTTATGTTGTTGCCTGTACACGTCGTACAACCCATTGTGGTAGAGTAGTACCTTTTAGGTATGGTGCTTAAGTACCTCACCCATTCGCAAACTGCAGACTTATCACCTAAGCATTATCGTGTTTCCTAACGATAATGGAACTTTCGAGTGACTGTAACCCAACATTAATTCAACTCGCACTCTAACGTAATGGCGTCGGTTTTGTTAATTGTACGTTGGAATTATATTATATTCACGATGCGTGTAATGGATTTTACGAATTACTTTAGACGCAAATTGGAGATAAAAATTAAATAAAATCGTAATCTGCCAAGAGCAAGTAGTTATACTTAACATCAGGTGAGCTATCATCAGCTTGTTCCATTACTATTATCATAAAAAAAAGTAGATTTGCTTGCACACTGAAACGTTACATAATTATTAGGTAGGTACTTTTAAAATAGACTGAAACGGTAGCATTGTTTATCTGTAAATACAAGTTTAGGTTTAAGACATTTATTTCCTCAAAAGATTTATAAAAATCACTTAGAGAGAAAATACAATTAATAAATAAAAAATTATTACATCAATTAGCGAAAATACAAATAAAAATAAAACGATTGAGACAAGTAAAAGTTACATTCAGTCATCGGTATTAAAAATATTGTAGGTACATCAAAATTATGGCAAACTTAATTTTATGTAACTATAACAAAACTCGTTTCTGTTTCTTGTGAAAACTTCAACTGGTGACATATTTTTTACATTTAACAGATGGCTCATTTGAATGTTAACTCTACTGCATAGATAAATTGTGTCATAACCACACCGGTTATAAAGTAGAACGGTTCCAAAGTTCATCCATTTTTAACCGGGTGCTCATGACATGATGCTCCAGATTTAAGGCCTTAAATACTGGATTCTAACACCCCATTTTGGTGAAAACGGAATATTCTGGTGAACAACTTTAGTATGACTGACGTCACACTAACTTTGTGATATTATTGTTATTTGTGCACATTTTTTTCAATAAAAATGATTCTGATTCTGATATTGATGGTCGTCAAAGTCAACAAGTCTCGTGTTATAATTTTCCTTACATTCGGGATCAAGAATTCCGGGTCATATAAAAACTTGAATATTTTCGAAACCAAGAATGCTAGCTTAGTGAAATTATGCAGGCTAATATTATAATGCAATGAAACAAATAAATTATTTGACATTCGTGGTTTTCACGATAGTAAAGTTTTAAGTACCCGGAGTTTTTGCTTTCGACTGTACATTTATATTTTTTGTCAAGACAATTGTCTGATTGCTACATTCTCCGTTTCTATTTTTTTCTTATCTATTATTTACTCATTCACTTGCCATAGTTACCTATGGGGTACAATGGGTTCAAATCCAGGCCGTGCATAAATGGATTTTTCGTTCGGAAAATTTATATACGCATTAACACGAGCTTTACGGTGAAGGAAAACATCGTGAGGAAACCCGCGGCTTAGTCAGCTCCGCACGTATTGACCTTGTCTTTCCTGTGGATATGGCTGACTAGGCTGAGAGAATGGTATAGGTGCTGGGCAAGCCTACTCCATCTAAGAACATTCTCCCAGGCACTACAGTGTCCCGTTAAGTGTAGGCATAGGCTGCCTCCTGACGCTGTATAAGTCATCTTCAATAGATGTAAAGGCCTAATTATATTATATACAATGGGACGAAGTACCGGTAGTCCGAAACTAGAATAACTTTGTTCTATTTCGGACCATGAATTACGGAGCGTAGTTTATTTTTTTTAAATTGCTCAATCAGTTTTTAAGTACAGTACAAAAACAAAAGCATCGCAAAGTACAACCACTAAGCATAGAAAATGGCGTCTTCAAAGCCGATATATTGCTTTCTCGCGTGATGTCGTTACGACCAGCTGTTGCCGTGACGCACAGTATAGGTATTCTTTCACTACCAGTAATGCCACTTGTTTTATTCATCTATATCTATGCTGATATTGTAAAGAGGAAATTTTTTATTGTTTGTTTATTTGATGACGGACTCGTGGTCACACCGGTTTGCTACACCAGTGTGACTACGAGTAATTTCTTTTACTCGTGGTCACACTGTGCGGTGTGATCAACAGTAAATTTGTTTGTTTGTTTGCATTGAATATAGACTCCGAAACTACTAGACCGGTTTGAAAAATTCTTTCACCGTTGGGAACACTATCCTCGTATAGGCTATATTATATTTTCAAAAAAATAGGGATCCTTACTAAAACTCTAATATTGTAACCCAATGTGTAAAAAATTACCTAAATAATTCCTTACCCGAGCGAAGCCGGGACGCTTCGCTAGTAACCTATAAACTAGAACATTTCAGCAATCGATTCTGTGTTCAATTTATAAATATTGAGGTATACTACAATGTCACAAACGTGTTTTAGTTTTTTTTTCACTATTGAGCAATGCACGCAATACCAGAACTGTCTATTAATTATTCAGTACTTACTGGTTTTTAATATAGATACCTTCCGAAAATAGGCGCGGTATCTTAAACCTTTTTTCTGTGCAAGAGTAACTACTGCATGTCGAAGCACATCCATAATGTTGCCGTAGCCCACTTGTTTTTGCCGATGTTTTAGCCAACAATATAAAATTTGCCACTTTATCATTTTTAGTTGGTTGTTTGCAAACTTCTGCCGGTTGGTACTTTGCAGTATAATAAATTTGCGTATTATCATGCAATGCGGCATCGTTTGTTATACTAAATAGGTAAGTATTTATTTGTCAAATGTAGGCTAAACCTATCAAGCAAATGCTGGCAAGCAATCTTTTTTTGCTTGTTTCAACGATGACCTACTTTCCTGTCTAAGCAATTTATTTAGAGCTATTCACAAACATCTCTACATTGGCTTTGATGAACACACAAAAAAGTTTTGATTGAAGTTTTACCTTCAAAAAACTTGACGTATCATAAAATATACAGCTATTGGCCATCAACGTAGCGTAAAAACACATATTCTAAAACATAAAAGCTTTTCCATCATCAACTGAAACCAAAGCGAAATGTAAATATCGGCAAAAAGCATATAATTTGAACTGAAGCTGACTATAAAAGCCGCCGATATATCTCGCATAAGTACACCCCATTTATATCATAAAGCATTATTATGTTATCAACGAATAATTTGATCTTTACCAAAGCAAAACGCTGTAAAACATACAGAGAAAAATGTTTAAGGCCAATAACTTGAAGAAATGGTATTAAGCAAGGCCGAATCATAATAAATTGAGTGGAGGTTAAAGGATCAAGAGAGATTGACAGCGGTCTTTAACACTGCCCCGGGCAAGCATCAACTTGTGTTTTGTGGATAAGTCTCAATTTTATCGAGCGAATCCGGTCGTAATAATTTCTGGGGCGTTTATGGTTGAAGTATTTTTCCCTTTTGACTGTTCCAAAATGTTGATTGTGAATATTTTCATAAAATCGAGCTACTTTTTCCTCTTTTGTTGAGTTTTTTATTCATTTTTTCGACAATTTTACACAGTTCGTATTAAACGCCAGTTATTTATAAGGTTTTTGTGAAAATTTTATCCGCTTATTGTTATCAGTTTTTTTTGCATTTTCTTCACTGTACCTATCAATTCATTAAATAAGGCTTACTTAATAATATTAATTAAAATATGATTCTTTGGCAATTTCACCAATATTTTATTCATATGTAATAAAATTCTTATTAGACCTCACTTTAAAAATGATGTAACTAGACGGCAAAACATCCAACTCGTAAAAACTGAAAAGGGCCCACTCAAAGTGTGATGGTGTGAAAATAGAGTTTAATAGACCTATTTCACCCCACGTATGATGAAGCCACTATCTTGCCCTAAATCTGGACTGTTCTACCTTGAGTGTTTGACTTTGCTGGTTGTGTTTGTAACCTACTGAAACATGAGTTTAAGCTGTTTTTTTATATCACTAAAAAAAGTAAAATACATTAGGGGTAGTAAAATACAAAGAACATTATAAAGGTATAGGCAGCGGTTACCATTTAACATCATGTGGGCCATCGGCTTGCTATATAGATGTATAAAAAATATTTATACTTTGCATACCTATTCAGAAGAAGAAATAGAAACAGCAAAATTAGATATCGCGGTAGATTTTATAAAATCTCCTCTTTTTTTGAAGTCGGGTAACAAACACTTTATTAATAGTCAAACAAAATACCATTTGTTCCATTTTTTATTCAATTTAGCGTTTTAACCTCTGCAAAATTGTATAGGTAAGCTAATTTTTTTTCTAAAAAACGGCTGCCGTTTATTGCAGCACGAGCATCGCACCCAACCAGTTATTGATGACCCACATTATAATACTCATCTCTACAGAAAAGAAGATTACAGATTTAAAAATTCGTAGAGTACGTTTTTGCTTAAGAGCGCACACCACCCCAGCTAGAATTCACTTTTGATAAATTAATGGATGAGACTCTAGGTTTTGTTATGATTGTCTACCGCTATATTACGCCATCTAATTCTTAAGAAACCCTGTCATCAGTATGTAGGTATTGAAGCTATCTGGGTCACTTATTTCCGTTCGTTTCTAAGTGAATATTTGCATGACGTTAATGAACTCCTATGTTATAGAATTGCCCATAAAAAGTGACCGAGTTTGTCTTCTGGCAATTTAATTAAAAAATACTTTACGAGCCACCGTTTGATGTTGGAAAGTAATTATGCTATTTTTTCAATACTTAGCGTTGAATCTTATTAGATTTATACGGGCTTTTGAAGGTATTTATAACGCTTTACATTTAGTATTTTTATCTCTTTGTTTATTTTAAAAAATAAATGAAAAACTGTTGACACATCTAATGCTACACCGTAGCATGCTACGACGCGCAACGTAGTTAATGGGGATTCTTGATAAAAACATTGAATTCCTCATATTATAAGGATTTCTTTATCATCTAATTCACTAACTTTTAAATTGAGTCACCGCACATTCCGTAACTTTCAGCTAGGACACTCCTGTTGAAATGAAGCGTGTTAATCATCAGCCATATTCACAAACACGATTAATCTACCCAAGCAGTTGTCAACTCTGACCAATCTCAACACATTGGAGACCGCAAGTCATATTAATCATACATTTCCAAGGCACCGCATGCGCGATATATTACCTACGATAGTGTGGGGAATGTGAACAGTTGGCGCTAATGGGCGACCTTACCCTAGGGAAATGCGCTTGATAATGTGAACAGTAATTTTATGTTGCAACAATACGAGCAATCGATGCAAAAGATAACATTTTGATTTGAATATATTTTACGCCCCAACTGATGAACTGATTAAATAACCACTCAGTTGTCGCAGCCAAAATAATAATATGGCTCGCGAGAAAATGTTTTTTTTTTTTTAATGATAAAAGTAATGGAACAAGCTAATAGCTCACCTGATGTTAAGTAGTAACTTCTGCCTATAACAATGCATGAATTTTCTCGCGTTGCGAGGCGCCGGTGGTGCGAAGCCTTGGTCTCGCGATCGTAAAGGTGGATTTACATCTGTTCAACAACAGGCAATTTTCGGAAAGCAACATGTTGAAAGCTGTTGAGTACGACAATCCGTTGCTTCAACAAATTTTTGAATAAGCGTAAATGCACTTTGAGCTGTGGGTTCACAAGCAACATCTTTCAACAAGCCTTATTTTGTGGAACGGTCGAAGCTCTGTTGCAAGACTCATTCCACAAAGAGCATTCAAAATGTTGCTTTCTACAAAATTGCCTGTTGTTGAACAGATGTAACCTTACCTTAACGCACAACGCTGCGGTGTGCAGCACAACGCAGAGTACCGCGTTTGTTCCTCGCCGCTGACGCAGACTGCGACGTAAAAAAAGACCATACTAGACGTTTTCCATACAATTATGCGTCCGGCGCTGCATGCTGCATACCGCTGCGTTGTGCGTTACGATCGCGAGACCAAGGCTTTAGAGCGCAACTAATGCATGGTTTCGGGTGAATGAAATATAATAATATAATCTGATGAAAAAGATGCAAATAGTTCTTTCTGATTTATAAAAGAAACATGCTCAGCAGTGGACTTCGGCAGTGCTGTTAGAGATCTCAGACAATCAGCATTTTATCAATACAAAAAAAATACTTTTTAGATGGATATGATAACAATGGTAATGTTTTACACTTGGAAAGTATTTTTCATAAATCTATCGACAGCATATAGTTAGTTGATAATTTAATTAAAGTATTTTGTTTGAACCTCCAACTTGAACTGGCTTTACTGTGTCACATAAATGATTATAATCATCTTTCAAAACCAAAAGAAGATCAATAAATAAAAACATCAGTGCCCCGACTGCAACCGATCATAATTACGTTCTTCAAAGTTATCTAAAAACTAATAATAACTTCTTAAAACGAAGCTCTTATCTTCCTAAAGTATTCTCATTAGTACCCCGAGGAGCCACTTCAAAAAGTTCTATAAATATTTTCTTTAAAGTTCCCGATAAGATTAGTTTACGTTACGTGTAGAAACTCAGGAGTGAGTTGAGAGGAATGAGGAAAACCTCACTGGGTGAGTTGAACTTTGGATTACAACGTCAAATGGAATAGAAAATCAATGTTGAACTTGACTAAACAAGGCTTAACTTCTGCCGTAAACTTTTGCTATCTTGATATTTGTCTTTGAGTATACTCTATTTTTGGATTCTATGATTAGGGGCTTTAGGTAATTTGAACAGAACTAGAGGTTTTTCTATCCAATAGGTTTTTTCTGCAAATAACATAAATTGTAGCAACCCAATTGAAAATACTTCTGAGGTAGCTTGAACAGAACTAATAGAGTTTTTTCTATCCAAGTATCATCTGCAAATACCATAATTAAATTGTAGGAATCCAGTCGAAAATATCTGATAGAAAAACCAATAGCAAAATAAAAGTTTAAAAAAAAATAGGTTGTGCCAAAATTTTAAAATTTTATTTTACAAAAATATGTGCAGGTATACCTAAACTTACTAACAGCTTCTAATTCACAAAAATATTCTTTGTACGAAATAATTCTTTAACTAATTTTGTTGTCATTTATATTTCGGTCGTGGAGCCACAACATAAAATGTAACTTAGCTCCTCGCCCTGAACAATAAACATGGGTGTTATCTACCCTCTTTGAAAAAGTAAGACTCGATAAATCACTGCGCATTAGACATATCGTGCCAGGGGTTAAGGGCTTTAGGTAAGCTTCTGTAGTGCCTAGTTACTTCGACTAATAATGAAAGCAGTGAGAAATTACTAACATTTGTTAGGAATTTTATGCTGAATTTATCACATAAAATAAAAATATACTCGTAACCTTTCATACCTTATTATAATGCTAACAAATTCTATACAAACATAAGGACTCTTCCTTCAAAAACGACTTTCAATGAATGCCAGTCAGCTAAAGTTTGTCAGTCTAGTTGGTTTTACTACACTGTGGAATGGATTCTTCTAGGGAAAAACTTTCATTAACCTGGATCAACATGGCCGAAGTCCGTGGCTGGACGTAGACTTATTCCAAGATGCCTATTGAACTCATTCTTCGGCTCGTCTCTTCTTATCCAGTGCTAGCCCAACTTTTTACAGAACGTTTGTAACGTTACAGGGATCAATAGAGATCCCTGAACGCCACAAGTTTATTTTAAAAAGACCTACCTGTCTTAATATTTTGAAAGATCCTATCAAGGAAATGGGGCAAGTAGGTGTTTACAGGTTTTATTATGACTTACTTACAAGTATCTAATGTCCTTTAGAAAGTTCACTTTTGTTACACTATCACTATCACTCGAGGATTTTATATTTAAGGTGGCAGTGGTCGAGGTTCGATGAATGTATTTAAGAAGACTGGGTCGCGATACGATGATGAGGGATCCTCCCAAGATGAGAGGGAGGAAGGTGGTCAATGTAGTTAACCACAGCTGACGGAGGGGCCAACTCTGGCCACGGTGAGGAGTGTGATGCTTAACACCTTGCTGTTGAATTTGAGTCTCACTCTCGGTCTCGATGCGGAGCTGGTGAAGGAGTAGAGCCGCTTCTGTAAACTTTTGGTTGCGTTTTATTAGGGCTTCAGGGTTCTAGGCGTGGTTCAAGGTTTTACCAAGTATCCAGAGGGTTTTAAGCAAGCTCAGTGAGCCATAGGGCCTGAAAAATTAGACTTTTTCACCGTATTTCTCCTTTGAAAATCTAGCTTAGACTGACGGCCGTCTCGCATCCGAATTTTGACAGACCATCTGAAGAGTTCTAAATTTCGTAGTGTTGTTTCAATGTTGACTGTCTAAGAGCAAAGAGTTCCGTTACATCTGAAAAGATCCTATATAAAACAAGTAAAATATAATTTTGATGTTTGCAGCCGAAAGGAATTAAAAATAAGAGATTAGAAAATACAATATAGAAAATACAATACTACATAGAAAATACAATACTACACGTTGCTCTTGCTTTGCCTTTTCCTGAACACTGAGAATAATTACATATCAAAAACTGCAGTAAGCACAAAGATCAAAGAAACCATTGTCTTTCACGTGTTTTGTCATGTACCTAACACGTAAATCTCTCTGGCTTCCCAGTGGCCATCAAAAGCGTCCACGTGTAGCAATGAAATAGGGAGATTGCCCAATAGGTACCTCGCTTCTCATCCCAACAAGAATCAACTCAATCCACTTACATTTCCTTTATTTCCAAATGAAAATACTTTCAAAGAGCTTTGTTGTCAACAAAAAATACTAAGCATTTCTACCAACAACACTTTACTGAAATAACGTTTTTGCTTTCGTCTATTTTGACTTGACGCGCTGCAAACTGAAAAGGTTTAAGTGGGTGACTGTTCCTACAAAATAATTTCAAAGTAACCGTAAATGAAATTAAAAATTCTTAAGCAGCATTTCTTGGATTATTTATCTTTCAAAAAACTCGTTTTCTACGAAAAGCTATCGAAGTTTAGATCCTTAAACGAAAGCTCTGTTGTTACTTTTAAGGTTTTTACAAGCTAGAAAAATGCTTGACTCGCTAAAGAAAAAGGGTTACCTTTTTTGGTTATTTCCAAGAACCTCTGGTTACTATGCAAACAGATAAAACACGGCGTAAGTTTGGTATGAACACAAATGTTACCTCAGTATTCTGTCAGCACAGATGACCTATGGCTTTGCGTGTTGTCCCTCAAAGTTCGGAACCGGGATCCTTGATTTTAACAGTCAAACAGTGGCCGTGTTTGCTCAAACAAAATATGCAAAGTAGGTACGGGTGGAACGATACGGGCCTCGTCGCTAGAGATGTGGAAGTTTTATCAAAACTGAAGTAGAAGACAGAAGTTAGCTTGTATTTTTATCGCTTTCAGATTTCAAATCTGAAGCTCGGTATGTTTCTTATAAGACACCATCGTGAACTTTATACATTTTTTGTTTGCTATAGGTTCTCAAAACTTGACGATGTATAAGTGTCTTGAAATTACGTTTCTGAGTATAGTTTTTAGAACATATCAGTACATTGCGGTCGGCGGATTTACACAATCGTGAAGTTAATCATGTGGCGAAAAGACTATTTAGTTCAAAAAAGCTCCATTGCGCACACCTACGGCTAACTTCATAATTTTCTTGATCCGTTGACTGTACTAAATGCATTTCACATGAGGAGGTTTTTCCGTTTGAAGTTTCCGTCTTTCGGAAACCTTCGCATCCCTGTTGGATGTACCCTCGGTCTCCCACTAATTATGTGAGAGCACGCGGTGCCGACCGCGTCGTCCTACATTCAGGATGGCTAATAAAAATGCAAAAAATGTGGCAAATTATCAATTAAAATTAGCTGCATGGCAAAAAACAGCAATTCTGGACGCTTTTCAGGTAACAAAATGGTAATGAGGGTTATCTGTGCTTGCCTTTTGTTCTGCAGGTTTTTTGGCTGAGAGAGGAATCATATTTTTAGGGTAATTGCCACAATATAAACTCATAGCTATTCACTATATAGTGAATGCAGGGCTCTAAAATATAATTCAAAGCTTTTTTAAGAAGCTGTGAATTATATTTTTGTGAGCTTATCAAAATAATGAATCAAATCAGCAGTACGAACTGAGCTGATAGTATAATTACAATCAATAACTAGACCTAATTCTCCATTCGTCGCGCGTAAACCCTCCATAAAAGTTTTCTATATTTCACACCTAACAGACATCGGAAGTCCAAAACTAGCATCTGTGTTGACTTAGTTATTCAAATAACAGTCAAGTTTGTTATCACACCCTCGCATTATATCTACCCCTTATCTCCACGATACAATTTAACACCTAAATATCGTTTTTCTACCGGATGACGTTAAGATTTATTGTTTGTAAGACGAGCTTCTCAAAAGGTTTTATCTCCCCTAAACTCGATTTATATAACACCGAGATGTTTGAGTTATTTCAATAAATCAGAAATGTGTATTGAATTACAAAAGTATCGTTCCCCTTACGCCACCTTTAGACGCTTGGGGATGGAAGAATGTTAATCTTCTTGGCTCATTCCGAGCCACGTGTTTCAAGCGAATCGAATGCCTTAAAATAATCTTTAGCCCTAGCTGCACCAACCGTTTAAACTAGTAAAAAAGATTTAGACTAATTGTGTAGGTAAATGTCAACCTTAGCTTGGAGTTATTTTCCAAACTTGATAGGCGCAAGTTAACCGAAAATTTAAAATTATTTTAACAGGATTATACGCGGAACGCACCCTTTGTAGGCTGACTGATTAAGTCGGAAATAGCCTTTTTGGAATCATTATTTAAAATGTAAAGTATGCTTGGCCACACTAAAATGCTAGTAGAGTTGAGCAAAGATTAGCTACCACGTAACATCAGGTGGGATATAAATTAGAAACATTGCTTTTTTCATTAAAAAAAATCGTTTGACCTGAAACGGAAAGTTGTCAAACATCTGTGTTGGTTTCTCAAAAATAGTGAATATTATAAATAGCGGTCGTAGTTTAACGGGAACGCTATGCTATAAACTCTGTTTCTTTATAAGTTGGGTACCTAAATAAGTTCATTTACACGGTAAGCATTTTAGAACATTTAGCTCATGAAACAAAGATTGTTTCAGTTTTTTTCTAAAACGTAAAGTTATCATGTTTCAATTTGTCAACGGATCTTAAAGATTGATCAAGCAAACTGAACGTGGGCGTTGATACAGCATAACTCGACATATTCATCATTTGTCTCACAGTCACCTTCATCCGCTACATACTATACCTTCGACTTTTGTACCTGAGTCCATTAGTTCAATTTTGATCGCATGGGATTAAGAATTAAAATATAAATTCATAAAGTTAAATAATTGAATGATTCTGAAAGCTAGCCTAGTCTGCTAGCTAGGTAAGTAATAATATTTTTAATAAAACTTTTTTTATATAAAATTATTTTTTTGCATCTTTTCTAGGTAGTTGTTCAGCTTGGAAAAACTCTCAAACTAGACGCGAATTGGGAAGGAAAAATATTATTTTTTAATGACGTTTAGTTCGGATTAGTTAACTTATACGAACTTTTGAAAAATGACAGAACTGCGTTTCATATAAAAAAAAATTCGTTAATTTTTTTGAAGACCTTAATGTACTTACATTATTATTTGTAGTGGTCAACCACGCCGACTGTACTGATGAAGCTAGTGAGAGCAAACTATTCTATCCAAGTGTTACATCGCGCAGACAGATATGATTTGCGCTAGTCTGAATGTGATTTGTCTCTTCAGATAACGCCGAGTAAGATGTCGCAAGCACTAGCAGGGATGTTTGTCATCCAGCCTTGACATTATGAAGTGTAGTCTCTTCTATTATCATAAGTAGATGTTTTTTTATGAATGGGCGAAAACGTCTGTATTGTACGTTCAAAAGTGTCTACAGATATAACTTTAATTTAAGTGTTATTCTAGTGGTAGGTAATTAAGTTTTTTAACCATAAAAAAATAGTACTTACATGTACTTACTTACTTAGTTTTTAAGAGTAGAGTGAATAGGTATCTTCTAGGTAACCGTGCTATATCGTCGACCACGTCATTGCTTAACATCAGGTGAGATTGTGGTCAAACGGTTGCCTATATTGTATTTAAAAAAAAAACCGTGTTGGTTTTTTTTCAGCAACACAAAATACCTAGTTATGTATCAGTTGTATATATTGTTAGTTTTTGCATCATGTTAAACTATTGTAGGTAATAATACTCACGCAAGGTGAGACGTACAAATTCTGGAGCATTTTCATTGTGATCAAAAATTCCAATGCATAAAGCTTTGCTTCTGCGTATTGTGTGCATGTCATATTTATCTATTGATCGTGCACCTTTTAGCAAGAGCATTTAAAATTTAAAAATGGAACGGAGATTCCTCATAAGCAATTCCAAATTTGAATTAAAAAAATATTCTGCATGAAGGCTGCATCGTGTGCATCGTGAATGTAATGAATACCTGTCAAGCGCGCGTGTGGGCGATCCGGCGAGCCCGCTCTAAGTCGAACGCAAACATTTACCCTTCGCTCAACAGTAATTGTTTAAAATTGAGCCTAACTGTGTGGGCCTGGCCTGTTGCAGTTCGCTTTCTTTGTTCACTATAAACGCTAAGTGAATCTAGTGCTTTGCAATTTGCAAATGATTCTATCGAACATGCGTTTTATAATTAAACCACCTCAATAAATGGAGATATCGACAAGTTAATAGAATAAATTGGACATTTGTTGTAAATTAAAATGACCGCTTCGTTAATTTAAGCCTGGTATTTTGTATAAAATAATCGGTGCTGGCTACCTAATGCGATAGTAAATTAGGGTGTTTCGACGTAGCGGTGAACGCTGACGCTAGTGTTCACTGATTTATGTGGCGCTGTTATCAGGATTAAAATGCTCTCGCTAATCCTGAATTTTAATCCTGAACTAGGGCGCAGTTACTTATGAAGCCGGTGTTGCCATTGCCGACTTCTTATTACCAGGGACAGTATAAGAAACTAACTCAGATGCCTACAGACAAATACATTTTTATAGAGGACAAGTGTTACTTTTATGGTCGTTTCACACTGTGCACTTAATTTTTTTTTCTAAGGAATTTTTTTGTTCTCCAAAACCCGATAGCGCAGTCATTTATACCTATCAGAGTTGTGCCAGTCACATAATAAATTTAAAAATAAAAAATTTTTAGTAATTAAACACGTAAGAAGAAAATTCAGTCAAAACACATTTAATTCGCAAACACTATCAATTTTTGATACCTTTTGAAGAGTTGGAAATGAGAACCCCTTTTTATAATAATTGCATCCTAATCCTGGACTACAAAGTGTTAAGGACGCTGAGTTCTAAGATTAATTAGCTTTCTACTAATTAAGCTTGTAACAGATGACGTTTCAAGTTTGTTGAAATTAGGATTTATCCTGAAACTTTTGCTTAGTGGAGGTCAACAAGCTTTTCTTAAAAATAATTTATGTTTGAAACTTTTCCGTATTATAAAAGCTACTTATTTAGCTCCTTCATAAAATATTAGGCCGTGCGTTTACCTTGTCCGTTTTTGACCTAAAAATCAGTTAGGGAGGCTATTTTAAATACGTATCTATTTATGTTGGTACACACGAAAGCGCGGACGAAAACTAGCAAAAAAAAACTGGGATCTAAGTAGAACAAATTTACTAAAAATACTATTTACCCAGTTTAGGGTATCCAGTCAAGAAAACAACCCAAAGACAAGTCAATATTGTTCTTCATATCCGTTCGCTCGATTCGACAAACAAGCTAAATGATATGAACTAAAAATAAAGTAACCTTTTAGCTTTATAAATGGAAAATAGAATGACATGATCGGGGTTGAAAAGAGTATACAATTCAGTACGTATAACACAATACCGTGGACTCATTGGACCGGTCCGTTAGCACAAAAGGAGTATTGTTCTTGCTATGTCGAATGTATCGGATGGGACAGCAATACCTGAACTTTATCAGGCTTTTATTGTAGGAAAATTGAAACAAAATTGGAAAATCATAAATCTCACAGATAACCTTTCATAATAGTGGAAGTTTATTCAAGGAGCAAAAACTACCTACGTACCTATAATTAGGTACGTGCGATGTAATAATTACTCTTCTACAAACAAAGAAAAAGTTTTGTCTCTCGAGCATCCGTGAAGTATAAATCAAACAAATACTAATTATTATTGCGGCTAGTCCGAGTCAATTCAGCTCATCCCCAGAGCTATATTTATGATACTTTCACACAACAAAAGGATTAGTTGGTACGACGCGACGCAATAACTTCACTTTCAAATGGCGCGTACACTGTTATGACATTTCATATTATTCCACCGTTATCTTTGTTTCAAAAATAAAACCCAGCAAATTGCGAAGGTACAATTTCGTTAGGCTTATTAAATAACGTACGTTGTATTTACCTCGGTGGGAGTAATTTGGCCGAGCAAATACACGGGTGGTGACCCTACGGTCACAATTTGCTCGGCAATGGGTCTCAGCCTTGCTTGAACTTCGGTAACAATGTTACACCGTCCCTGCCGTCCCTCGAGGCGCCGAATATCCCCACATCTGTCCTGCCCGTCGATTCCATATAAAACTGTGGCGTAGTTTACAATCTGCAATTTCATTTAAAGATATTGCACAATAAATCAGGATGAGCAAGACTTTCATTTGGTCTCTTTGTTCTATAGTGGTTAAGGGATCGCGGCCGATTGCAATTGAAAAACTGCAGCCTCATTTTCTTCTAAGCCATTGTTTTATCTGTCTTCATTTCAATGGGGCTTCCCGTTTTAATATCGAACGTAATTGTTTTCTCTGTGGAGATATCTGTATTCACGGCTACAAAGGGTGCCTACTGCCTGCATTGACCGGGGATTTTTCTATTTATCCGCACAGGTGGTGTTTCCCAGTGCGAAATGTTTTTATATCATGTTGCCCCTAAGCGGGTCGGCATCCCTCGAGGACGCAGCAAGTCGTCTTAATAGACTTAGAGACGTACCGGAGACTGCAGCCCCTGGAGGCTATCGTATCCCCTACGCTATTCCAAAATATACGAGATTAGCTTCTTTTGTGGAACTACCATTCTCCATTACTCGAGGTGCTTTTAAAATCCGCAGCTTACAAGTTAACAGCTTTTTAACTAAAACGTTCCGTTTTACGGTCGCAGTCGAGTAATACACCTGACATTGTTGCAATAACTACGATGAGTTGGACTACATTTTAGGATTCATAAACAATATGCTAACGACGTAGTCTGAACCATAAACAGAAGCGAACTGGGTGTTACCGCTCAACTTCAATTTACCTAGTTTCCGAATAAAACTTTATGACAAAACGTGGTTGTGAGCGCGGAGTAATATTGTAAGGGAGTTAATATCTCCCCTGGAATGCAAGGGTAATTACAAATATGTGGATTTCATGTTACCATTAAAGCAAATCAGCACGTGCCTTTGACATAAATATTCGCTTTATTGCGTAGTCGAATGCCTCGGTTCGCGTTCGATACGTTTTTTCTTCGATCTCCCGTTGTGCATTTAGATGTAGGGGATAGGGCGTAACATATCGATGCAAAGCGAACGAGGGTGACTCGCTCACGGCCTACTGTTTGCCATTATTTGCTATAATGTGGGTGAAATTTAGCTCGTTTCGTACAGCGCGCCATAATTGTCTCCGTTCTTTTATTCGGAAGCTTTTATTGATGTCGCCGTGGGGTCCGCATCGAAATCCTGGATTATTTGGCTAACAAATTATATCGAATCTGTTAAGAATAGGACGCGCCTGTCAATAAATCAAAGCGGATTTATTGATGAAAGCTGACGTCTGTGAATTGTGATGAAATTATGCTTCTCACCCCAAGCATTTTGGTGGTTTATGAAAAGAAAATGCTAATACGCGATAATATAGTTTTAGTACGCATGACAAATCATTTCATGCAGCTGTTTAGCCCTTAGACTAGCCAAATAATATAACGTAATTCTAATTAACTTTATTAAGATTTTTAGTACTTAGTACTTATCAACCCACATAATTGATTTGTGATAATATGATAATGATAAAGATCTTATCAAAACTAGTAATAACAGCTATTAATTATGTTGAATGTATGTCAACTATATAGCAGATCAATGAATTTTGGCAACGGGTTACAGTTTATTACATTTTATGAGAGCGAAATAAATAATAATACCATGAATCACTTAGTGCGGATTACTTACGTTTCTGGCACAAACAAGGAAGAGAAAAACATGGAATAAACCTCATAATGAAATATTAGATAGAGCATCTAAATACGCGTGAAATAAGTACGAACAAAAACTTGATTGAAAGGATTGGTTTTCGGTTTTGTCAACATAGAAACTTTGACTACCGTTATGGGCAACGGAACAATGGACCTTAACTTTAGAAGATAGGGTTGGCTTTGACTTTAACGGTCAAAACGTCCACCAGCCCATTAGGAAGCATTTGGCAAAAATTACTGATTAAATACTGAATACAACTAGGCCCAAACTAGTCGCAATAGTTGATCTGGTTTCGATATTTTATTTTAGAAATATCACGGTATTAATATGAAAAGAGGGTAAACACTAATTTATTTCTCCAAGCACACTATCAGCAGGTAAATTACAACACAATCCATTCCATTCAAGGTTGTCTGGTAGAGACCGCTGTTTAGCGATAAGACCACCCATTGTATGTCATAGACTTAAGTTGTTATGTTTCTTGTATGTTTGGTTTTTAGTTGTAGTGTGCAATAAAGTATTCTCTATCTATCTAAAACTCTTCAAACGAGATAACGATACTAAGTCACGTGCTCTACATTATTTTGTTGCTCTACGCATAGACCGTACGATAGACGCCGCAAAGCAACCCGGGGGTGATTAATGAAACCACGCGATAACAAATATGTCGCTTTCGTTTGTATCCCTATCCTGACTGCGGTGGCAAATGGTTTTAGAACCATGTGGAAGAAAGTTGCTTGGATTTGATACCCTTTATCGAGTGTAGAAAAACGATACTTGGGTGTGCACTTTTGAAATAACTGGGTCGTTTAGTTTCAATGTTTCATGTAAAGAAGCAAGAAGTTTAGGAGCAGATTTAGTAAGGCTTTTTGTGAAAGAGTTACTTAGATATCTATTTCTGCCTAATAAGTAGACCAAGCAGTCTGCTCGCATTGCTGTGTTCCACTTTGAAAGGTATGGGTGCTGATACAATTACTTAGCCCACGAGCGTCTCAGAGATATAGACGCAGTGCATTAGCTCAAAAAGCACGTCTTTATTGGACTTATTCGGTGAGGTGATGCATTGTTTTATGCAGAGATACTGCGGTGATCAAAAATACCTTACAATTCAGTCTTGGACATGAAAACTTTTTCAGATGTGTTAAGTTGGGCCGTTTATAAAAGTCTATTCTTATAGCGGTCAATATTTTGATGACTGGACCTGAAAATCATGATTTGGTGAACCGCAAATCCTCATACAATTTCGGATTACTGATCATTGCAATCAGATACGTTATTGGAACACAAAATCCCGGAAATTACACAAGAATGGGACTTAAGCGGGAAATGGGACCAGGGATTGTGGTATAATATGTTACGATTTAATTCTAATAAAGGAAGGACGTAAATCAGCTTTGTGTCCAAATTATTTGAAAGTTTAATTTTTTTTTTCAGCAAAAAGTCTGACGCGTGATTTTGAGGTAAGTACCTATATACCTACGTATCTTCAAGCGACACTTCTCGCAGAATAATTCATGCAATGTATTTATTTGTATAATATTTACTGCTACAAAACCCTTTCCAAATAAATTGCACATACCTAGCATTTGTTCTTCGTAAAGTACATAGAGTAAAACTACAAAAAAACACTATCTTTCTTAAGTACCAAACGGTATGTTTTATGACTTTTTATTACAACAACTCAATCAAAAATATATAGAAGAAAATAATAAAGAACATCATAGGCCTATCTCATAAAATAATCTTTACAGCACTCAGTTCCTGCAAATCTATCTCTTATGGTAGAAAGTAGAAAACTTTCCTCATAATGCTTCTAAAGGCAATGTTTAAACAATGCACAATTTGAACATAACATTTCATAGAGTGTTGGCTTAGTAAGCCCGTGGCACCTTTAATAGCCATCATTCGTGTCAATTTATATAAGTAAAAACTTATTTGTAAATAAATAGAAAATATATAACATACTTAATAAATATTAAATGTTTATAGTACTTTTTTTAAATTGTAGGTATATAAATAAATATTTGTAATCCAAATTTTAGTATCCAGTTTTAGTACACTAGTTATATATTCGATTGATTAAGTCTTAGCCTTAAACTTTAGTCAAAAATGTGCTTACGCCTACATGTAAGCCACAATTTTGACTGATATTGTCAGCAATCAATCAGTAAATGCAAAAAAACATGTTTAAATGTACACTTTTCACTATTTAACCTATTACTGACATTTATGTTACTGACTAATTTTACTAACAACAAGTAATCGCTGCATAGAAAGCCAATGCGAAGTCCATTGTAAATTGTAATTAAAATGTCATTGAATAAAGCCCTTCAGTAAATCTGACAGGATCATTCCATTTCATACTGTCGTACTTCATAATGTTTTAGACGCACCATTACACAGCAAAATTACTACTTGACGGCCGATGTATCAACTCATTTTATAATGCAAATAACTCGTAAGCTCCGCCTACTGTGACAAATACTAATTTAGAATGAGACTATTATTGTTGATTTTCTAGAAAAGCTTAGTAACCGCAAAAACTCCACCTACTGGAAAAAAAAGAAGACCTACATAGGTGCTTGAATATCTTTGTCTCTCGAACATACCGAGATTTATTCAATTTGTCTTTTTATTGTAGTAATTTTGGAGCACAATACGTAAAATCTATTTTGGCTTTTTATAACCCTTTCTCGCCCACTTTTTATAGAGTGAGAGTGACTTCAGCATCTGTGGTAGATTTATTTCAATTTCCTTTACAGTTTCTACTTCCGTTGCTTGGGTGATTAATTTCGGTGTTAAAAAATTTACTTTTTTTTGTCGCGTATCCTGAAAACCAAAAGACATGGCAAGTATTTTCGTAGAGAAAGATAATTTACAAGACAAAATAATTTATTTAGGTACTCTACCTCATCATCGGTAGCCCACTACTGGGTAATAGATTTCTTTCTAATGTATTTTTGATAGGCCAGGTTTTGACGAATGATATTTATACATATTTTTCTTTTATCCAAAAAAACTTGATGAAATATATTGTCAAAACACCCCTTGTCCTCAAATGCGCCCGTCAACAGATCTAAAACATTCATGGAACATGTGGCACCAATTAAAGTTCTTTTACCAAGAGGATAATGAAGATAAGATTGAATAATGATCTGTGGAAAATATTTTACGAATGAATGCCACTTGAACAAGTGACAGAGTTATAAATAAACTTATGAATACTTTGACCGCTTTCAGAAGTAGCTAAGCAACTTTCATCCAGTCACTTTTGTAGTATTCAGTATTCACTTTGGTGTAGATACACTTTTTTTACTCACAAACAAGAGAAACAAAATTAAAAGGTTTTTAATGGGAGAAATGCTAGGGTCTTCTGAAAACTCTTTGGTACACTATGTTCCAAAACTTACTAAACAAAAAGTTAAAAGATCCTACCAACTCGTTTTCACTAGTGGCGGCTATCTACAAAAACTACAAGCTTTGCTCATTTGTTCATCAGAGTTGTTAAGCTACTTTTGATGACTGTACAGTACAATTCAGTTTAATATTTACACTGAAGTAGTTTGACTGTGAATAACATATCCAAAACGAAGCGAAGTGGTCGGAAAAATATGAAATACAGAAAGTATTAGGCGGATTTGGATTACAAGAGCAGGTGGGTACCTACAATATAGAACGGGTAGTATTGTGAAGTGATTTTCGAATATAATTGGAAGGTTTTCCGGAAGTTTACCTACGGGTTGGCCATTGATTTTTAGTAAACGGGTCTATATTAAAATCTTTTCTGGCTTTATATTGTGAAACATTTTTCTTTATACTCTTATTTTTAGTTTTTTCACATCGCATACCTACTAACGTATGCTGCACATGCTTCAGACAATATTTTTTAATCCCGGTTAATAAATTCTTCTAAATTGTTGTCATTATTCATAATTATCCTCACTGGACCATGTCATTGTAATTCTTTTAAATTACACATAAGCACTTAGGAAATCGCTATCGCCATTTTGAATAAGTAACTCGACTCTTCAATTAAAATTGTAATTAATTGCTGTACTCAGAGCTTAGGGCACCAGTTTCTGTTATTTACAGAATTGCCAATAATGACAATAAATTACCCTGTAGGTATTTATTATTCTAAAACCACGTATTTTTCTCTGATAAGAGACAATACATTTTATACTTACAGGTTTGAAATAAACTCATTTACTTAAGCCCTTTGTTTAGCGCACAATAAAATCCTCCAGGAAAAACAGATTCACGATAGTAACAGAGTTACTTTTTAAATTTTGACAATTTTTTCCGAAAAGTGTGTTTTGTTTTATTACAAGGTTTTCTTAAATGTGCGTGTTGAGAGTGCTATCCATAATTGAGAGATTTGTGTGTGTGAGCTAAAAAGGGTTACTCCATAACGTCAGAAACTGATGCTAAAGGCACACAACCTGACAGTTTCACCATGAGCATCACTCACTTTTATATTTATGCGAATCCTCTGACAAGTGAGGGACGATGTGCATCTTTTCGTAATGTGTGTTCTCCATAACGATCACTTGAAAAGCCTTGATTACGCGGGCCACCATGCTAGAGATTGCGATGATAGCCATTCAACTGTTTAGCCTCTAAAAAACTGCGATCATCATGACGACCGTAATGAAAATAGGCTTTAGTATTTTAGGGATAGGGTCCTTATTTGTTCGTGTTCAAAGATGAGTTTCAGCTCTCTGTCTGAACCAACTTTTTTCATCTTGACTGATGTATAATAAATTTTAATTGTTGATAGATAAAGTTCATTATTCGTCGGCGTTGTAGGTTTCGTATTTCTAGGAAACCAAAGCTTTGCACAAATTAGCTGGGAACTTAGTATTACCAGTATTACACAATTACACAGGCTACTGCGCTTTCAAATTGGAAGCATTTGTAAATAGACTTGTTTTGCATGGTTGGACATTTGCATCCGTACTGTAAGTTTGATATTACGGTACTCATGTCATTACCTATGTAAAAGCTGAACTGATTAGAGTAAAATCTGAAAAAAAAATAGCAATAGTTTGAGAATTAAGCCAAATTTATTTTCTGTATAAAGTCTAGCATTGCAAAATTATGTATAATAATTAAAAAAGCTTCTGAATATTTTAAATTGAAGAAACGTTTTCAGATTTTAATGAGACGAGCAATGAATGTAAAGTGGTCATATTATACCTCCAACAGGTATTCAACTTGACAGTCTTTACTCAATGTTTATTTTGCTGCTATTTAATGCAGGTGTAAGTACCTACAGTATTAATTTATTCAGCTGAATATTTTATAAAAACTACTACTTTTCTGTACGATTCTACGTGACTACATAATACACATATTTTATATTTTCTTAGTTCCTACATAATGAATCCATATCTAAACGTATGTAATTCGGGCGTTTATAAATAAAGAAGGATACCAAAATGATATGCCTAAAAAAAAGGCCCGAAATCATTTTGCTAAAAACATTCACGCACAAACTAAATGAGGAAAGGAAACACCATCCCAGAAAATGATGGTTAAATCCCATACAAAGAATAAAATAGGCATGGTACAGGATAGAGAATAAATAGCCAATATGTGTAGAAAGGATCTTGTATCGCACAATAGGTTGGGATTGATCGGGTCCTTTGGATGAGCATTTTATCAGCTCACGCTGAGAGGTATCCGTTGCTGTGTACACAGGACCTTGGGGCGCTGAGTGAATATAGGATTAAGCTGGATAAAAGCGCTTTTAGTATAAATTGAATGCTAGTCTTGTAGTCAGGATTGAAAGCTATGGATTATGCGAGAGGAATAATAAAAAAAGTCATTTAAATTGTTTAGGGAAATCATTTGCCGGGTTTGGAATAGTAATTAGGAGTAGGTAGAGTCAAAATGAAACAAAACTGGTAGATCATTGTTTTGCTTCATCAACAATCTACTCCTTGATTCACAAGAGAAAAGATTAAAGAGCTGGCTCTTCTGGAAGAGATTGCTTTTAGTGATAAGGCCACCCATTATATCCCACTATTGTTTGTATGCTTCTTTTGCTTGTGTATTTTTTAAATGGTGCGCCTTAAGTTTTTTCTATGAAAACTAATCCAAAAGTCACTCCATGAAAATTTGTCTTGTCCAATGGAGAACACCATCTCAGTTTTATCCTTAATCTCCTCAGGGTTACCATTGATATAGGTAACTAAATAAAATTGGATAATTGTTTAAACGCAACACAAGATTGAAAATGACTCGATCTTACCACACTAGCAAATTGCAAACACATTTAAAATGTATTTATCCACTTAGATTCTGATCAACAGACGAACTTTTATCGTTTACTATCATCATTATCATCTTAGGCCGGCATCTTCCACTAATGGGTATAGGGTTCCTTTATGTTACGCCCAGCATTCTCTGTTTTGTAGGTCTTGCAACCAGATTTATATAGGTATATAAGTTACTGATATATCTAATATAACTTGATTGAAATCTGGTATGATGGGTCAATAACTTTAAAATGTTCCAAAAGATTTTCCTCTCTACTTAGAATGGAGACAAGTATTGACAGGAAAAATTAAATGCAGTGTTTAAACAATGTTTAAGTTGAGAGGTTGATTATTTTGTTGGAACTTCATCGCGAATAACAAAATCCACCGGGTTTTAGAGGTAGACTCTACTTTGGTAGAGTGCTCAATCGAGTTCCAATGTTAAACCTACATAATTATAGCAATATATACTCGTAAGTATCTATACTGAATACTTAATGTGTTGTAAACTCTTCAGAGATTCGCGAACACAGCTCAATCAGCCGCAGACAACACACAATAGATGTACCATCAATTTCGTTCACTAAATCGCTCAATCTTGTATAAAATTCATGGGGTGTTGCTCCGAGGAGAATGATAAATAAGTCGGAGGCTCGGCCGAATATTCTCATTTAATACGTGACCTGTTTTGTGAGAATGCCCACAGATATGAGTAGCGTTGGATGGTGATATCGCACGTTATCTATCACACGTTTTTACCCAGCGGTATTAATGTTCTGGCAGAGGATCTTAAAAATATACTGCAGTATAAACCGGTCTTGGTTACAATATAGATGATTTGGGTGTATGTATAATACAGACGTTTTACAATCCAAACCACACGGCGAACCTATAGATAGAACCTTATTTTTTTAACTCTAAATTAAAATTTTTGTGAACTAAGATATGGATTTAATCGACGGTAAGGTAATGATAAAAAATGATTAGGATTAGACATTATTTTGAAAGTAAGAAAATACATTAATTTTGGACAATGCATTGGACCCGCTTTGTTACAATGTAACAAAATATCTAAAACACTTTAAAAAGTTTTGTTAATTTTTAAAACAATCTACTCGCATCTTCCAAAATAATTTATTTGATATCATCCATCAATATAATAAATTGTGACCAATATTATTGAGATAGTCACTATGTTCCTCAGTTGGCGTAGTGCCTCACCGGAAGTGCCGACGAACGTCCGTTTCCGGAAAATGGCAGCCAGAGCTAACGACTCACTTTTATTGTTTTCTTCTTATTGGAAAAAAATCGGAGTCAGTAAAAGTAATTTAGGTTGGTTTTTTGTAATAATAATATACGCGGTTGAACTCATATTCTGAAATATAGGTGTTCTACCAGAATCTTTATACAGTCAAGTCCAAAAATTCCGGGTCATCTATAAAAACTTGAATATTTTGAAAACCATGAATGATTTTGTTTTTACTCGACTTTCGGATAGCATACCAATTCATTTTTAGTCTTTGTATTGTGATAATACCTACAGCCTACTCATAGTTCTACCTTTTGAGTATTTTTTTATTTAAAAACATACGTCGTTTGCTTTTTCTAAACTGGTTTATTTTGCAAAACAAAAAGTTACCTATTATAACCTTGTAAAATTATTTTAGCAAAACCCCATTAGACACAGTCAAAACAGAACGTTATTACTGTAATAATACAGTATTAAATTAAAAGAAAACACTAACTGCTGTATCCAACCCTAAAATTAAAACACCGAAACGGAGGTCATTCAACTGCTTGTTTTATGATGATTTTTTATTACTTTATTTTTATAACGTTAGAAATACTTCAGTAAAGTTAGAAAATATTAACTAGTGTTTTTAGATTCGCCTCTGTCGGTTTTAAATCATTTTTATTTGAGTTATTGAATTTCAGGGCATTTATTCCTATTTTATTAAATAAGTGTATTTTTTTAGTATTGCGGACTTTTGAACTCCAAAGAAAAAAGCCTAGTTACAAAAACAAAATAATGAAAATTTTTAGAATATAGCAAAAAGTTACGAGACATTTTAATTCCATGAGTTACCACCAAAAAACATGAACATCGAGGTCAAGTAACGTTTTTCTTCAAGCTTCATCATTCAACGTCAACCTGTAATGAGGGAGGACTAGGTGCGTAGTAACTGTTTTATACTCTGTGGTTCTGAGGAGATATTCACTTAAACGCCTCCCCACTAGCACATTTTCGATAAATTGATGTTCTTTATGACAAATGGTGACAAGATGAGTGATATTTTTGTGAGGTTTTCTTTTTGTTTTGTAGCAAAATACATTTAACAAACTTTTGATAAAAAAGATCGACCTACTTGATAGTATATTCCAAAGTGTTCGGAACATTCGTTGTGGTTGGGTTACAGAGTCATACTTCGTTCTCAATAAAAAAACCCCTTTATCTAATTAAATTATACAATTAAAACTATTTTGTAGGGCGGAAAGTTGGGCACAATATTTTTTTCCTTCTTTAAACTTATGGGCTGTGGCCTGTATGGTGGCAAAATAAGGAATACTTTAGATTTTTTTTTTTTTATGATAATAGTAATGGAACAAGCTGATAGCTCACCTGATGTTAAGTAGTAACTTTTGCCTATAACAATGCATTACCTCACAGAGCAAGTCCAATGAGGACGTGCCCTGTAAGGCAATGCACTGCGTCCATCACTCTGAGACGCAAAGATCTTGAAGTCCATCTGCCTGTTATTACACCGGCGCCCTTACCCTTCAAACCGGAACACAGCAATGCGAGCATCGCTGCTTGGCGGCAGAAATAGGTACGGTGCTAGTACTTCCCCGGATAAATGATAAATGTAAATAAATGTATTTGATAAATGTATCAAAATAGTGGGTGACCTAACAAATAAAAAGAACAAGTAAACAACAGCGTTTTATTTTGATTCGCAACTCAAAAGTACGCAACATGCGGGTCGAGAACACAATAAAACTTTATACGGGGCCTTTTGCGTAATGGTACTTATTTAATTGACCGGTACATTTGCCGTTTAGCTGCTGTAAACGTAATCTCATTTTTTATAGCTTTCGAACATTTTTAACGCATATAATATAATATAATATTATGATAACCTCGAATGTAGTTACCGTACTTAGTTAGGCTGCATGCACACGCTTGGCAGTCAAGTTGCGTTGCGGCGGCCACATTAATTTTCAGAAAAAAAATAAGCTGAAGTTTTTAACTCAAACAAACCCCTACCAATCCTTTCGCGCAAAACTCTTTGTTCAGTGGTTGATACTCCGTCCGCTCTCACAAAACCCTTGTAGTGTTTCGTTCAATTTATTCGATGGCTTCTATCTTCACATAACGCAATCTGTGCTCGCTGCCCGCGGCTGCCTCCAATCACTATTATTACGATGCTCCCGAGGTGTGCCTTTCATGCAATTGATTTTTATCGTGACGACATTATTACTAAGCTCACCGGGTAAAAACACAAGATTTACCGTTCACAGTAATTATTTTCTGATTTATAAATGGAAACATCTATTCTACTGGCGTGTAAAACCAATAGTTACGGTATTACGGATAAATTGTTTCGCCATGGTTGGGTTATTTTGAAGTGTGTGTAGGTGGTCTGTATTAAAATTTATAAATACCTTTTGATTGGAACTACACTGGTTTTTTAATGAGAACTCTTTTAATGCTTACAGCTGATAACAAAGTACAGGTGTATGTGTATTTTTGGCTGGCTGACGTCATGCACAAAATGCAAAGATGAACTTCAAAAAAGTGAGCAACCATAGCAAGAAGATAAAAAAGATTACAATGGGTAATTGGGTATACTTTACGAGCTGCCTGCCAATCTACGCTAAATACACCACGATCCACCAGCCTGTTGTGTCTTCCTATTTGTGCAAGCAAAGCCTTCTTCAAGGTATAGGTAGAAAAACCACACACCTATTACAAAGTTCAAAGAAAAAACTTGTCGAACTGTCGAAAGAGGATTATCTGGTGGATTCGATCGGAGCGAAACCAGACGTTTCCCGGGAATTTATGCTCTAACTTTACACATCACTTTTTCTTATCTTTGACTTCGCCGGCTAGTAATCCACACTCTTTATTTCTGCTGTTCAAATTATTAAATAAAGAATTGGCTTGCGTCTATAGTATATAGTTATTCTTAGTCGGCTCGCTTGTGTTCGGAAGAGAATATTGTGCAGTAAGTACCAGTGTATTGAGAAACAATATTTTACACAAACTAGCCAGATCCGTTTTTATAGTTTTTTTTAAAATTTTGTTTTAACCTAACCTTTCAATATTATTGCAGATTACTCTTCAACCGAACATCGCAAGAAATCAAAAGTATCACACAGTTTTTAAATGCAAAAATAAAACAGCTGCTATAATTTTATTCCTTTACGTATACGTTTTTGTTTGAGCGGCAAACTATATCTTGCTATTTTATCTTTACTAGTTTTTGATAGTATACTTTATTCGTTTTGTAAATAGGACCATATTGCCGATTTGCATAATGTTATACATTCAGAGGTCCAATAACCTATTTTTAGTACTAATTTAATTGCAAATTTTAGTACTGCTGGTAATTACTGCAACATTTACCGCCAGATACTTTCAAAATGGGTTTTTAATAGGATAAAATATTAACGATTACAACCACTTAGAGCCAATGTGTATTCATATAGGCGAATGTACGCGATAGGTGGCTTCTGGGTTGTAAAAATATACTACAAAGTTTGTAGGTTTCTTTTTTAAATCAGACATTTTTACACTTTATAAATTTTATGTTAGTTTAGAACAGGAATAAGTGGCAAAACTTAGGAGATCAGTGGAACAAAATGAATTAGAAAAAAAAAGTATACTAATACTTATAGCATTACAATATTCATAAAATACACATAAAACTGTTTATTTTTCTGCAAACTATTGCAAACGAAGAAAGAAATGTTCTTCCTAGACCCATTATAGATTTAGCAAACTTACCTAGTTAATTTTTTTGGTAGAGATTTTTATACTGAACTGGCGAATACCTCATGGGTAATTTCTATTAGGTACTTTGTGGTTTCATGTTGGTTACCACCAGCAAAACCTATATAATTCTGCTGAGGTACTAGAACCTCTGCGTTGTGTCGTACTCTACATATTGCTGTAAATGTTGCTCTACTAATCTTCTTCTTCTTTTCTAAATATATAAAACTCTTTTAAAGCTGACTGACAATCAACGCACAGCCTAAACTATAAGTCCTAGAGGTATGAAATTTGGCGGGCAGGTATCCTTATATAGTGTAGGGGTGCACTAAGAAAGGAATTTTGAAAAATCTCGCTCTAAAGTGTCTAGAACGCGAGCAACGCCGCGGGCGACGGCTAGTAATATATAAAACTCTTATAAAGCTGACTGACAATCAACGCAGAGTCTAAACTATAAGTCCTAAAGGTATGAAATTTGGCGGGCAGGTATCCTTATATATTATATAGTGTAGGGGTGCACTAAGAAAGGAATTTTGAAAAATCTCGCTCTAAAGTGTATAGAACACGAGCAACGCCGCGGGCGACGGCTAGTAGTCCATACAACCTTACCTACCTGTGTTGTAGTGTGTACAGCTAGGTAGGTAAGTACCTATACTATACCACCGTGGGTGGCGTTTTCTAATAAACCGTATTTAATGACAGCTATTTGGTAATGGGTTAAAGGATGTACCTACTTTTATGGTAATTAGTCCAATATTTATTCGAGCTTTTATAGACCGCCTTTTATCTTCATGTTTATTGGTATTGCCTCTGTTTTAGATCTAATGTCGATGCTAATTATGTACCATTTAGCTTTTACTTTACGTGTGTTATAAAAAATACCGGAGTAGCTTTTTTGAAATAACAAACTTATTAAAATCATGGTTGAAATGTTTTTTTTAATAGTTAGTGATACTAGTTGTGAAGTCTCGTTTAGACTTAGAATTGCCCTAATATAGTTTTTCACTTCAATTTAAAATCTTTTTTTTATTCAGATATTGGTACTCTTACCTTTTTAAATAAATATGCAATATCTATAGTAATAATATTGCAACAGTACGGAAGGCCTAGTATGAATGCTTGATGACTTCGTGCGGAGTGTGACGTCAGCAATCAAAAGTAGTAGATATTATTATTATTATATGATCTGTGATAGTTGTAGTAGTTACCGCTGGCACAGATCATATAATACTATACTCCGCTGGCTACCATAGGTACTAAATTAGGCTTTCACAAAAAGTACTGTGCTATTTTGTAAGCGTCAAATGCAAGATAAACGAAATAGCAAAAGCCTTTTATCCCAGTCTTTATTTTCTCCCCAGCGATGGCACCGTTTCGTCATTAGTACCTACTCGTAGTAATCGATGTTATTTTTCACACGTTTTTTACAAGCTACTGCGTGCACTCAGACTCATTTCCTTCAGCCATCATTTTTAGATGAAAAAGATGATTGATGTTCAGTGTTGTGACGGATAACTTTTTTTTTCTCGATAATTGCAACATGTTCTCCTGTAGGTAGTCATTATGGAACAGGTTGGCGTCACAAAAAATATCAATGTTCCTGAATGTCACACAATATTAAATTAGCTAAAATAATGAGATTTTTCGTTGACCTTTTCTTTTTATATATTTGAAAAACGCGTAGCACATTGGTCACCTTATTATGATTGTAATCTTTTTCTACGCGATCTCAATTTATAATCACACGCCTAACATCAAGGCAATTCTGATCGAGCGTCTTTGGTGCGGACTACATGCACTACGTAAATGTCACCCATCGCAACCGCAAGGGCTTAGCCAACTTCTTTTCACATTCTACTCAAACCTTATCACAAAGTAATAGGGTTGGTTTTTGCAGAGAAAGCTGCATGAGACGGGTGTTTAGATACCTAGATCTCACTTCCAAGCGGTCAGCTGCGAACGATAGCTAATTATGAACCTAACCTCAGAGGCTCGGTGGCCTAAGGCCCGCTAAATGTACTCGTAGTCTAAGTGAGCTTCTGAGCTTGTCTTTCGAAGCATTAGTGAGGCAGCTCGGTTTACGTAGAATGTAGAATGGAACGATTCAGTTTGCACGATGATTTTGCATGAATTGAATTGCAAATAGTTGAGTTACGTACTGCAGTGTTTCATTTTGGAAGTGCGGCCAATTGCAGGTGTGCGGTGACAAGAGCTGCTTGGCTTACAAACATTGAAAGTTGTACTTAACCCGGGAACGGTGACTTATATGTCTGTGGGACCGGGTCACTTGAAAAATTCGAATAACTTTTTCCCTGGCCGCCGTTTTTTGTCGCCATTTCGAGTAGCTGCCTCATTTCCCTTCCCCCACCGCCAGTTCACCGCGCGACCTCTGTGCGGGCGCACATTTTTGAGTTTTGGGCCAAACCCGGTGCGGTACACCGGGGTCACCGAATATGTAAGTAAAATATGCAGAGTTGAATTAATTATTATTTGTTTTTGTCTGGTTTGTGTACATTTTTTACATACTTTTATTATTGTTTTATTGCATTATCCTATAATCAGTAAGTTTATTGCATGATTTTATAAATTTAATCGAAATATTACAAATTTGTTCTATCTTGTTTCAAATACAAACTTTGTTACATCATGTCGTACGAAAGGGAACAGCATCGTCTAGAATCGCTTCTCTACGAACTGCTTGATGACGACAGACCATCAATGTCTTCAGACAGTGAAGCTGGAAGTGATATCGAACCAACGAATCCTTCACCAGATGACATACAGAATTCAGACAGCGAAGAGGATTTGCTTGACTGAAGAATAGCTATTTTCAAAGATTTTTTTTGTAATTTTTTGTTGGTAGAATGCCATTTTTTGTTTATTTTATGTAAGTTCATATAGTCTAAAAACTGAAAAGACTGAAAGAATTTCGAAAATATGTTGATTGTTATGTATTCAAAGTTTTATAAAACCGGAGTGTAAAAACCAACTACTATTATAGGGTTCTATGTGAAATTGTATAATTATAAGAAAAAGTAATTAAACAAAGCTGTGATTAACGAAATATTGTTGTTTTAATGTCAAATAATTTATAATTAACAAAAAAAATTGTCAGTAAATAAAATATTTTGAAAAATCTTTCATTGAAAACCCCGGTGCGTGGAACCGGGGTCACCGAAGATGTAAGTCAAATCGACGTCACCGTTGGCGGGTTAATTTATCTTGAACTTTCTAAGCCTTATATTCATAAATGCTAGAAGATTGTCCTATATTATAAGGCTGATTGAGGCCTAAGAATTGGGTTGTATTTTAGCGTGCAGGATAAAATGTAGCATCGCTACTTACTATTGAAAGAATCTTCAATGTGCTCGTACGCAGTTTTATGTATGTAATATATGCAAGTTATTGTACATCAAAATTACGACAGTGTATTAGATCGATACGTTAATGATACTGGTCTATAAAAGCATGTCAACTAGTAGTAAATACAACGATTAAAAATCATAATAACGAACAATATTTGCTACATATTATCATGTAGGTATTCAATAATGATTAATTAATAAACAGATTAATAAAGAAAAAACTGTAATGATAATACCAGTTAATTTTGGGCAAGTTAATTATTAATTTATTCTCTGGGAGAGAAAGCCATGAAAATATATTATACTAGTGAACGACCTTCAATGTAAATAATCTACCTCTAGTTGCCGTTACGTCCCAATAAAATATTATCTCTAATTTTCTGAGTCGCCGCAAGATGTTTACTGTTTCCGATCAATTGACTAGATAATGACGCTGTGATTATTATGAGTTTGTAAATGGCTATGATTGAATAACATTTGCTTTGGGACTTCGTTTCCTTCATATATCTTTGGTAACCGTCAGCAAGCGTTGTCAGTTGCTATAGATTCATAATTTTAGTACTTCCTCGAATCATAGCGGCTGAACAGTTTTTGGCCTACAGTTTACCCAAATATATGGTTGGATTCTGAATATTCTGTGTTAGGTAAGTACCTATTCACATGAAATGACGTATTATGGGGGGCAGTTTAGCCCCAACGAATGAAAAATTGCTCCTATCATCATCAATCAATATTATCATCAATATATATAAAACTCTTTTGAAGCTGACATAGAATCAACGCACAGCCTAAACTATAAGTCCTAGAGGTATGAAATTTGGAGGGTAGTATCCTTATATAGTGCAGGGGTACACTAAGAAAGGAATTTTGAAACGTCACACTCTAAAGGATAGAACGCGAGCAACGCCGCGGGCGTCGGCTAGTTATCTATACACTTTTAATTTGGGCTTGGACCTTGCAAGCCATAATTCCTTAACTCAAAATCCATACTTACATTACCTATGCGATACAAAATTATTTACAACAAAGAGTCTGAAGAATACTCCAACAATCTTATTAAAATAATGGAATGGACAATAGACAGAATGTATTTTCAAAGACACGGGTACTATTTTATTGGTGTGAGCATCCGTGTATCATTGATGTTTACGATGTACGCCCCTCTTTATTTCCTATGGATATGACTTTCTGGTTGTATTGTAGTAACATTGAAAAGTTTTACAATAATTTATTTCATAATGATGAATCATCATCATCATCATGATTGGCCTTTTCGTCTTTTACAGACGATTTAAGTTTATAGTGACTGTATTCGGCCGGGGTAAACATTAATGAACATAATAAATGATGAAGCTAACCAAATAAAGCGAATGAAAATATTTCAGTACTTAGTTGTCGGAGTCTGATTATTGTTTTATTTTAATTCATGGTTTTTAGTGTTCTTATAAAATATCTATGAGACACAGAAATACCGTGACTCTAATTTTTTTTTTATTAACTTTTTCGTCCCACTGCTCGGCAAAGATCTCTGACTCTAATGAGATCGCAAAAATATTCTGTGCCCTTACCTATGCGTGCACGGAATCAATACTATTGCCCAAAGTTTTAGTAATTCTCGAGGGCTATGATCTTCTGGTACTTTTGTTTAAAAAACCTGCCAAATCAACAGTTTTACAAAAGATTTTTCTAGGACCGCGTGCTTCATTCACTTCAGCCTCTATAGCTTTATGATTAGTAAAAGTATGAAGTATGTACTTGATAGAACACCTATAAATGCATATTGAATTTGTGCAGAACCTATGGATAGTAGGTACGAGTATTAAGTTATTTACTGCATTTAGAATTAGCATAATCAAGTTAAAGCAATAAGTTATGTAAGACCCACATACGTGTGAAGTCAACTAGCCCGAGTTACTGCGAAATCATTTAAATACCACTAGTCTAAATGCCAGCTGACCTAACTCACAGCTTTGCAAACGGTACCATAATGCAAAATCGGCAAACAATAAATTTGCCGACGAAATAGACGTGCGTGCAGTACGCTTGCACAATAATAAATAAGTTTTATGTGAGTTCCGAACGTACCTTTGTTTTCGTTACTTTATATCCAGTCTAGCTTCTATTGGATTTCGTGAGATATTTTTGGTAGGATTTTTTAGAGCTTTCTTATTTCGCTTTATTGGTGAGGTGAAATAAGTCATTACCATGACTGTTACAAAACGTACATTACAATAAAATGACGCCCATTTCAATTAGAAATAGGATCATAGATTTTTTTCCAGATAAAAAATAATTAAACCATAAAAAATACCCATGTGAATCACCTACCTAGAGAGTAAAGATTCCGGTTCATCTATAAAAAATTGAATATCATGGAAACCATGGCTATATAGCGTGTAGTTCTTTCAAGACTATTCAACACATTTGACACTGCTTGCGACAAGCTACCGAGTAAGATAAATAGTTATAAAACTAGAAAATAATTATATGATTACTATGATAATACCAATTGCACCTCTTTTCATAACGTAGAGCAGAAGACCTTCGTTCTTTTGCCGCTCAAGAAAAAAAAAACAGTTTCTACACATTTTCTTGCACTACTTATAGGTCTGCTGCTATAAGTGCCAACGTATAATCTAACTATTGTTTTACTTAAAAAATAATAGCACACTGCACGTACAGATTACATGTAATTGCTAAACATACCGCGGAACGATAACTCACTCCGCTGTAATTAGTGAAACCTGCATTTTGATTCGGAGTAAATCTGTAATGGGCAGTTTTTGAGCGCTATGCATAACTACATACGATAGGTATTTGTGTAGCTTTAATGATAGGAAAACTACTCAATCAAATGTGTAGTTTCTTACCTACAAATTGGTTTAAAAATACCTTCAGTAGTTTCTGTTCCTTTCCTTATTTACTTCTCGTAGTATCTTTCTCTAATTTAGTGATATATTTTATGTACTTAGATAAATGAGTTCTAGACGAATCAAGGCAGGTGAAGTTGCGGTTGTACACTAGTCCTTAAAGTAAATAAATCACCCTGTGCATAAACTACAAATTACAGACCTCACATAGTTTAGAGACCATAGGCATAGATTAGAGAGGCGTGAATATGGGAGAAATGTTCTGAGACAATCCTATAATAGTAGGTCAGGCCATCCTGGATTTAGCTGGAGGCGCTTGCGGTCGGCTTTCTAGATTGCTCTCAAACGCTTAGGTGCTTTTACATAGAAAGCTGGTTATGACGCTTTTAGTAGGTTCCTCACTCTTTACGTACCATAGGAAATGTTTAATATCCCTTTGTTCGATGCTGTGATTTTTTTTTTCTGCCGGTTATATTTAAATACCGCTGCAATATCAACGAGATACTGAGTGATACAAGGATTTGCATTTAAATCAAGAAAATAATTAGAACGTTCCATACTTATAATAAGATCAAAGTCAAGTAAAAAGTATGTGATACAATATAGTCCCTATAATAATGTTGTTTTGGATAAAGTCGTTGTAAGTAAAAAACGTCCAAGATACACTGACGCTGCACCGTTTGGCAGTCGAGCTGAAGGTTGGTGTTGACGCGCAATACAACTCGAACTAGTACATTTGGTTTAAGTCACGCCGCGACTGTCATTTTGTTCGTGCTAACCCAGATACTATAGAATCATCACCTACCTGGTTTTACTCCTTAAGTTTATCTGCCCGATATGTTTTCTTTGTAAGTAAACTAAAAGTAGTGTTTTAAGGATATTATATACGCATAAATGATTTAAATTATTGAGATGACGATTTTCTGGAAGACTTTCTGGAGGTGTTTCATTATTGGCCATTATATCATAAAATTCATAAGTTGTATAAATATATGTTTTATAGGCAGGTAAATAATAAGCTAGCGTAATAGTTTCCGAGTCATGCAAGAATAATAAAACGAAAACCACCTTGTGCTTGGTAGTACAATGCCTTCTTAACTCAGGCCACCCCAATGTACTTAATACTGCCGTTAAACCTTTCATATTCCTTCATAGCATCCATGAATAAAGGATATAAAATTAACGTCAAACATTGTAAGCTTTGGTTTCCATTATTACTCACGACACTTGGCCTCAGTTGAAAATTTGTAATAATTTGTAATTGTAATTGAGACGAGACCATGCTCGGTACGAGATATAAAGTTTTACGAGTGTTGTCATTCGCTGCACTTTACGATATGGGCTAAAATATGCTTTCTTACATTACTAGGAACTCACGCGTCTTGTTCACAATGAATTATTTATTTTCCAATTCAAAAACGAAAATTCATTATGTCCATCCGCTTTGTCTGCGATGGTTGAACGCAGAGGTGTGATATACCTACTCGTAAAACTTCGTGAGATATTGTAAATCGGTATGCAACTAGCATACCGATTTACAATATATTATTTTAAACTTAACACCCGAGGGCGGCAAGCGGTATTGAAGTCTACATTTTTTGCAGCTTAATGACTCTATTTATTGCTAGCAAATACAAGCTTTTGTATAACTTTTTTTTACATCAACATGTTATGGTATGCTGCTAAAATAGATTTCCTAAACCTGGCCCAAGGGATGGTAATTTATTAAACAAAAGATCAGCAACCCCTACCTTCCCGCGCAGAAAACCTGATAAGCCAAACTCTTAGATGTCAAATGCAATATTCACGAAAGGAACCTCCATTCATACCCCTAGAGGTACTCCCGGGGCGCATCTAACTAACCGTGATAAGAGCCCGAGAAGGGGATTCAAAAACTTGACAAACTAAATCAGCACCCAGCGTAGGTAGACCTGCGCTATCCACTCGGTGGCAACCTATCCGAACCCAGCAAAGACAAAACATCAAGGTGAACCACAGTTCTAGGAACACTGGCCGACGCAACAAATAAAATCCACATTCCAAATATTTTAAACATTTTCGTATATAAAGTACAAAAGTGTTGCAACAAGGGCAAATTAAAAACCATTACGTTCGATGTTCAAAAATTGAATATCGAATGCAATAAACATGAGTCGGTTATCGTGAACAGCTACCGAAAAGACCGAAATCCGAAGTAAAATAAAACTGTAGCGATTACAGTAAATGAGGCAAATCGCTGTATGTTAAGTGCCATAAGCACTCACAGTGCACTTTGCTTAAGCTCTATATTCAAATACTTTTATCCCACTTACGGTACGCTAATGCACTTTTTCGTTGAGGTGGCCAGTAATAATGTACTCCATTAGTTGTTTTGAACGAAGGAGCCGTATGGGTTAATGTTGGCAATTTAGCTTTCTACGATTTATTTTGGAAAATAAAGCCCGATTGTTTTTTGTTTATTGTATAAAATATGCTAAAAAAATCACAGTACGTAACTATTTAAATAATATTTTTTTAAATACCTGTTATCTGTTTGACATACCTATACATTACACACATACTTTGTCTGTATGTACTATATTAAATATAAATTTATATCTGTGTGTAACATAAGAAAGGTATGAGTAAAAATATCAAAAATGTAGGTTAACATAGCAGCTGCAATCAACGCCTAAGATTGATAGTCTCACGCCCATATTTCTTTTGCTTTAGAATCAATGCCTACTCAATCCAAACAAGCCTGATATCCACAAAGCTATTAAAGACCATTGAATATGATAAACAAATATTGTTATTCGACCATAACTTTCTCACAGTAGACTAAGCGCTTGAAATAATGTGACAACTGACATAAGTTTAACATTCAATGTAAACATTGACTTCGTGGAATCAAAACCATCGAATGTATAGAGTTTACTGAGTAGAGAGCAAATAAAATAACAAACTAAGTACTATTTGCAATGCTTCGTACCTACTCACTTCCAATACCGTCACAGCGTAATGATAAAAGCTTGAGCACTAGGCAGTGTGTAAGTAAGTACCTGGTGTACCTATTGGTAATTATGGGGAAGGGAAGGTGGCCAAGTAAATTAAATAAAATTATTTTACTTTGAAAACCAAATCTATTTTCTCCTCTGTCACATGACTCAATAACAATCTAAAACTTTTGCACCACCATCCGTCACTCGCCTACCGAAGAGGTTTGCATCGTCTACACCTACTATCAGCCAAATTGCAGCCTTACCACTTTTAAAACAGTTTGGCTTGACGAGGAACACTGCTTTGCAATACGGCTAGTCAGTAGGATACATAAATTGGTGATTCATCAAAAATATTTTTCAAAATAATAATATACTAAGTCTTAGGTGAAAATGATTTGAAAGATAATTATGGCACCTATCTCGTTTAAGTTCAACGCTACTAGGACCACAGAATATTAGTACACGTAATTGTAGAGCCCATTCTTAGAACCACAAAGATTCGTTGCAACTATTGTAGTGAACTAGATATCTCTTGGTTGAGCTATGCACAAGCCCATTGCAGGGTGTTTTATCAGTTCTGTTTCTTTTTTTGTACTTTAGCTACTTATGTGGGCACTCGTTTACGGGCGGTATCCAATTTATTGAACTCAACAGTTTTGGCTGAAGCTTTTGTGTTGGTTTCGTTGTAACTGGGGACATATAAAATGAATATGAACCAGAATATATGCAGTGAATTTCCAAGTAAAACAATTACACTTTTCTAGTCCCAAAGCTCTAGCATATTTCAAGTAGCTTTATTTCGTGATTTATCATTGCTATAGAGTTGCTATTTGTATATTGTTACTGAAACCGGTTGCTTTTTGTAAATTATTACAACTTTTAAAAAAAATCTATTATATTTTGTTTTAACTGTCACAATTTGTATCTTATGAATTTTAATTATTTTTTATTATTATCGATGATACCTTTATGTGCCACATAAAAGATCATTATATCATATCATGAATATAAATAAAACTCTTTTGAAGCTGACAGAGAATCAACGCACAGCCTAAACCATAAGTCCTAGAGGTATGAAATTTGGAGTGTAGTATCCTTATATAGTGTAGAGGTGCACTAAGAAAGGAATTTTGAAAAGTCGCACCCTAAAGGGTCTAGAACGCGAGCAACGCCGCGGGCGACGGCTAGTCTACTATATTACAGATATCACCTGGTCATCTCATCCTGTTGTGTGGTAATCCTATGGGGTTTCTAATTAATTATTATGTGTAATATCTCAATAAACCCCCATCACAGCAGTGCTTTACCTTATAGTTATTATCATCACATTTTTAAAAACATTTTCAGGATTCCACCAGTTATCACGAATTGACATCTAAACAAGTTCGAAAACATTCGTCCTGCCTTTAGAAACCAATACAGACTCAGTCGACGGCAGTGTCTGCAAAATACAATTTCTATCTCTGAAATGTGACCTACTGTATCGATTACAAAACGATAACTGAACGAGGTCGAGTGATTTCTCTTATTTGTTTTTCCATGTTCCGACCACAGGGTACAAAACTTATAGAGCAACAGCTCTCTGAGAGCGTATTTCTCATAACTTTACGTGAATTGAACATGACTGTGACCCGTCACAGCAAGTCGTCCCCGTCATTCGGACGCTCGGCTTTCCGGTGACACCCGAAGCTGCCGCTTGACTCTCGTGAGTAAACCCGTCCGTGAGAGCTTATGCACATATTATCATCATCATCATCAACCTATATCGGTCCACTGCTGGACGTAAGTCTTCGGCTCTTCTCATTCAGTTTTTGCCAGCTACATGTCTCAGATCTTTACAACACCTAGTCATATTATCATGCGCAGGAGAAACTTGGCATGGCGGGCGCCGCGTTCTTCGGAAGTGTCGGAACTGTTGTTCTGTAGGTTTGGTCCTCTGTGTTCCAACTATGCGGAGTGTGGATCGTTATTTTCTTTGTCCTCATTGTTTTCTCTACGAATTTAGCACTTGGCCACATGTAAACTTTTTAACCGAATGTTGGAATAAATCACACAACTCTTGAGTTAGTGCAACTGTTGTAAACGTAGACTGTACGAGTAGCTATTTAAAATCAGGTACTGCCTTTCACTTTATTTTCATTGAAAACACATTTTTCTTTCACCATCATCATCCCAGCCCAGTATCACCCACTGCTAGGTCTTACCTCCTCCTTCATGTTGTGCCAGCCACCTCTATCTTGTGCGTCTTGTAACTATGTGTTTCCTGCTACTTAACAATGTCTTCGACCCATCACTCTTTCGGACGACCCAGATTCCTCCATTAGAAAATAATAATGTAGTTTATATGACTAATTCTTTTAGTATCTACACCTAAAATTTCACCGGATATTACTTGATAAAGCGAATGTTTAAGCAGTTTAGACGATAGGTACATTTTAAACATGCAAATCATAGGTCCAATTGCACCAAAAGCGTGGGAAGGCGTGGGGACACTCGCAATTTCACAATCACAATTCCCTACATAAAATTTGCATTGTCAATCAATCTGCATGCGACGTTGTCACGCCAAAACACGCACGTACCGTCACGGTACCGTGCATGTGTGACTGTGCGTCACAACACTCACAACTCGTCACGTTTGTGACAAACACGCTACTTTCACACCAACTGCGGCTGGATTCGAGTTTTCACATTTTTTTAAACAACACATAGCATTTTTATTTTAATAGTTTTTCTTGTGTTATTGTGAGTATTATTGTTTAATTTTGGTGGAATTTTAACCAATAATACTTAGGTCGTAACATAAAGTGTGAGCCCTTGGAATAAATGTGTGTAAAGTGGTTTTTCTGAATGTGAAAAATCGTTTCAGGTTTTGAAGAGAAAATCCACCATTTTCTCTTCAAAATAAACGACAGCCGACTTGACAAAGATTGATTTGACTTATATTATTTAAAATTCACTACTTGACACTAGCAAAATTGTCTGTCGAAATGACGGACACAGGCCATATAGCGTAAAGAAGAAGAAGAAGAACTGCGGCTGTCAAAACCTATTCATCCCATCACTAGACGCTAGTTTATCTTAGGTGCTGTAAGTGAACCTATTCTACTTTTAAGCTAATCGATAGGTGTTCAAAAGTGAAAAACTGAGAAAAACTGAGCTGAAAAACTGGAAAGTGCAATACGAAATACTTTGAAAAATAATTTTATCTTTATCTTTACTTTCTGACTTTGAAACCCGCATGTGCCGCCGGTCTGGTGTTGTGTAGTAGGTATGCTTGTTGATAAAATCTATTCAAATTTTTTTTTTCCCTCAGTGATTTACCCTTTACATAAAAACGTATTTAGCCCCTATTCACTCACCAAGCGACATTTTGTCACGACAATGTACCTACTATCACCCACAATGGCGACACGCAAAATTCGAATCCAATTTATTAATGTCGTAAGCAGGTGCTTTTATGAAAACACGGCTTCTTTTTACTCCCAGTTAGATTTATGGAAATATAATTTATATTTAGAAGTACTTTTCAGCCTCAAACTCAGTATCAGCTCTTGTTTTAGAAGTGGCATTCTGTAAACCTGCATACTGCATAGGTCATGGGTTCGATTTCCACTGAGAGCAAAAACTTTTTGTATGATGAGAAACATAGATATTGGCTCTGTCTATAATGTTACCTAATGTCCACATATTATTTTCCGTTTTTGAATGTGCCCCTGCCTACTGCACTTAACTAAAGGCACAAGAGATTACTTCAATTCTCTTTTAGCACAGAGTAAGTGGAAGTAAAACATTAGCTCAGACAAAAGATTTACAAGCAATTGTTTGGGTACAACTACATATTTCAAGTCTGTAGAGACTGAAAATACGGTCGAAGTTCAGGGTCCCGAGGGATAAACCCAGTCTTACTCTAGGTAGTATATTTTAGCATTTTTACTTTGTTTTGTCCGGGCTTTGTACGGTTTATTTCCGAGAAAGGTCATTGTACAAAATTCAGGTACACAATTTATTGACCTGAAGGTATAATTTAATGTAGCAAGTTAATGATATTCAGGAATATTTGGCTATTCTGATCTTGAGCGACATACAAACGTAATACCAAGATATCTGATAATCTGGTAGAGAGAAATCGATAAGAGTTTAGTCTAAAACTAAACAGTCCTTCTACACCTTTTCTTCTCGTTGACGCACAGCTGCCATTTCAAAATAAACGGTGTATGGATATGGGAATAAGATACATTTTACTTTGCATAACATAAGTAAAGCAGTTTCAGACTAGACGGCTTCTTCGCAAATAAATGTTCACCGATTGCAATTGAGCTCGATTTATATTTATAAATCACCAACTTATTTCTTCAATTAACAATATTTCGCGGGCTTTACTAAAAGTAATCACCATATAAACTGGTGTTATCCCTGCTCTATACAGGGTGATTTCGTGGTGGTGAACCATGGCCAAAAATAAATTGTATAAAGCTCTTATCTATACCTACCTGTTTAATGATTTTGTATATTCTGTCATATCACTTGCACGTGAAATAAGATTAAGGTAGCAGATTGGTCATGAGGCTTCATTGTCCAGCATGTACAAACTTTGAGCCTATTGTTACATCATACTGTATATCTCACAGATAAGCCTGAAAATAAAAACGGCAAATTTATTAATTTAAGTAGACATATTAAACAGAGCAAAACTACATCTTACGCAAATAATTTAACGATTAATCTCTTAAGTTACAATGAGCTTTTTCAGGTTTTGGTTTTAGTAAAAGAGAGATAGAAAGAGATAGAGAAATATTTATTTGGCACACACACAACACAGGTACAACACAGTAAAATAATTACACAATAAGAAACAATAGAAAAAAAATATTAATAGGAAATAGGCAGGTAAGTAGGTACGTATAGGATGTACGTATACAAGTACCTACACCTACCTAAAAGCATCACACGTTGTACCTACGTATTGTGTTTTACTGAGCATCGGTTTACTTACGATGTCTTTTTCCATTAAAATAAAGGAAATTTTGGCTCATTGATATTTAGTACTTGCGTCAGGAGCTTGACGGATGGCGGTCTCAGGTTTAACCTTGGGTTTAACCTTAAAAATGAGTAGCGACTAGCGACATCTTTGGATATAGATAGTCAGAAAAGGCTCAGGGTATGAAAAACTGAAAGTCTTTTTAAAGAAACTTATGCCCAACAATTCAAAGTGAAAAATGAAAAAAGGGTTTACTTGTAATCGGATCCTAACTTCTGACAAAAGCTAATCACCAATTAGTGCCATCTCGTTTTGTTTAGACAGTGGTGAATAACGACAGGTAGAATTTTAACAACGTTTAAGTTGATATGTGATTATAAGTAAGACCGTCAATGTTTAGAAATCTTAATAATATGGACTTAATATAACTTTGTGGCCTATTGCACCTAATTATGTATTTCGTAACTTATTACCGTCAATTTGATATTAATGAACGAATATCGAGTTTCGACTTTTACCGTGGGATTGATTGATCACAATCAGCATTCGTCTCCAAACAGCCAACTAGAGTTGATGATGCCCATTGAACCATCACCGTAGATCTCAAGAGCCCTAGACAAGTATCATCAGCGCTAGAGGAAAACGCTTTACCGGACTGCATTTTATGATGACTTTTATAAGCTCATACAACTTATAGCGCTTTTAATAAAAGATATCGTTTTGTCTACCTACAGTTCTTACGAAGAGTTATCTAAATAACGATGCAATAACAACAAAAGTTACTTAGATATGAGGTAAACGTACGAACAAACTGTTTTGTCATTTTTACCGCGTAATAAATAAAGAAGGAAGGATAAAAGATAAGCATGCGTAGCGTAACTTAATGCAACAAAGAAGAAAGAGGAAAGAGATAGACAACGCTCAAGACTGTGCATGACGTAGTAAAGGACGGAACATAACAGAACGAAAAAAATATGGACAAGAGATGCTCAATACTGTGCATGATGTGTTATAGGAAGGAACATAATGGAAGATAAAGTAGAGAGGTAAATAAAGGAGCACAACTTAATGCAATACATTAAGACTGATAGACAATGCTCTTAGCATTAGATCTCGTCTAGACTAGATTAGATCTAGACTACTCGTTTGTGTGAAATTTTAAAATAAATAAATATGAAGGTAGGAAAAAAAGATGGACACCGAAGGCTCAAGACAACCATGACGTGGCACCTAATAGAAAGAGCATGATGGTAATGGTAGAAAACTTCACTCAGAACTATATGGCAGTTAAATTAAAGAAGAAGAAGGTACAGAAACACTGAATTATCATCATAATAAGACCACGTGATTTGAAGTCAGAATGAATGCACCACAATCACCTCCAAGCCAGTTTTCGTGCAGTTGTGTGGTCTTATAGTCTATCGTATAGCCTCTGCTAGTTAGTTCGACATAATGAGCGCAATTTATGTTCATTTTATGCATAAGCAAATATCATCGGTTCTTTTTAATTATCAAGATACGAATATACCTGGATTATGGAAGAAGTTCTTGTGTCACATTAAAATATATAACATGGTATAAAATGAGCGGTCTCTTTGCATCGATATCTCTTGGACAGGGAAACGGATTGTAGATTGTAGTTTATGAATATAACTAAAGGTTATTGACCTTCAAAACTTCCATGATTTATGGATATGACAAAGCAAGTAGAATGAAGTCATTGATTTTTAATCTTTTACAAAGATGTAGAAAAAAGTTCAAGGTAACTTAATAATTATCTAATATTATATAGGTTGCCTTTGCATAAGCTGCGGGTTTCCATTATGATGTTTTCCTTCACCGTTTTGAGAGCACTGGACTTGGTCAATAACATTAGACAGTTGTGATTACCACGAACCCCAATGATATTTCACTTTTAAGAAGAAAAAAATAAGATATTTAATTCCAGTAGTTTCTTTAAAAACCGTAATAATGTGAAAGTAACGATCACTTCAGTATTTACTCAAAATGTCAAACAATAGCCGTAAAAAAAGCAACCAAAGCTGTAAAAAACGTCTGAAATAAATTCCAAGGGTTTTAAAACCCACTCGATTATTTAACAAACATTCATTAATCCAGCTTAGACAGTAATAACCTACCTCTGAAGATTAATCGTTTGAACCGAAGTAATAGAATATTCAGTCACACACGCAACCTGCGAGTTATGACCGATATATATAGAAAGCGGGTTACCAGTGCTTACCTTACTTGTATACTTCGTATAATAGGCTTCGTGAAGAACTTGCTGTTATAATAACAATGAATATACGACGTTTTCAAATGCACTTTGTTGTTTTATTAAGTCATCGATAGACAGGTTTGATATATAGATAATGACTTTTATTTATCAATTTGCTTGTTCTCATCAATGCGATGTTGGTGTCAAGTATATATGAGCCATTTTATAAGAGATATTGACCTACTTTATCGCACTGGTATTACGGTCGATCATATTCTACAAAAGATTTTAGTTAGTTATGATCGAATAATTAAAAAAACTCCAATTTAGGATTTAATGATCAAAAATATTATAAAAATACCAATAGTAATCTCCAGTTTGTTATATTCACATAACGGCTACCACAGTTTAAAAAGGTCACCTGTTCTCGGTGTAAACGCGGCCATACCTGCGAGTTATGAAATTGAAGCATTTGATAAATTAGTCCTATCCGTCACGATTGGTCACGGAAGTCTGGTAGTTAGGAAGGCTTGTTTGTTGAGAGCAGTTCATACTTGTAGAGTCTCAGCAGCGTTTCTGTTTTAAAATTGTCGCGTTGACTTGTTGAAGACAAAGTAAAACGATTTAACACTTCTGCAAATACTATCGTTTCACCGACTATCCGTAAAATTAGATTTTTTTCCTGAATAAACATTTTTGGTTACCTAATTCGTTCTATTGATAGTGTAAAAATATTGCTAACAATTGGAAGTTGGGAGTTAAAATTTGTAGTTATTTACAATATAATAATATAAAAATCTACGAATGTAGAAGTTTGTAAGATAATACTGAAAAACAAAAAAAAATATGAGCACGCGAGAGGTTTGAAAGGTGCGCGGCCGAGATGCGGGTTAACCAAAAAGGTGTTTTTAAGTTTCGCACACACGTTTTGTTGTAAATTCAAACAGCGAAAATAAATTCCAAAATACCTCATGCTATCTCCCCATCTGAACATGCTCACACGAAACATGATCTTTAAAAGACGATAATTACCAGGTGTTGATATGATCAACGGGCGTTGACAGCTATACAACTAAATAAAACACAGTGTAAAGGTGTTTTATTCGTTACAAAAAAATATGAAGGGTTAATGTAACGACTCGTTATATTTCCACAATAGTGACGGAAGTACGCTCCGATATACTAAACGTAACGCTGGGGGTAAACGTGTTAATTCTGAACAGTAAAAAAAAAAACATTGTGTAGTATTGTTAACCATCGGGCACGTAAATAAAAAATTCATATCTGTGTAATTTAGATGTTTTTATTTGATTATTATAATTTTATATTTCTAAGCATTGACGATTCTAGTGAGAACGGTGTAAAGGTCAAAGAGAAAATGTAATCAAGACATGAAAACGATGCAACTAAAAATCCGATTCCATAGCGGTCAACCGTAAACTATTCGAGCTGACTCCGTAGGTGCTAAACCCAATAAAGTTGTTTAAGTCGTGATTGATAGTGATAATTCCATCATGAAATTTTGATATTAGTTAGAAAATTATAATTTTGTTCGGATTATAATCATTAAAATACGTAACTTCACATCGTAAACAACAGTTAATGTCACGCTCGGATATAGCTGTGAAGGAATGAGTCCTAAACATGTATAGGCAAGTGTTAAAACGTTACAAATCTAGGCCCGTAAAGCCATTAAAAAATAAATTTTATTGAGCGCCGACGTCGTTATTTCGACGATTTATTTGAAACATGTGACTCGACGACAGCGTTTATTTCAAGTGTCTCTGTTACAAATTCATTTGATGACAGGATTTTTTTGGAAAACCTAAATTTGACTCACACTTTTAAAATAACCCAATGTCTTTTAAAAGCGTCCTTTTCGACTAAAAACGAGGTTGTTTGAAATATTTTGGTTAGTATTGAAATCACATTTAGTTACGTTATCACTCAAAGAGTTATGATAACAGTAATAGAAATAACTGATGGACAAAGAATATTCCAAACCGCAAAAAATATTCATCAGTCTGACATTAAATTTTCCTCATTTCACGCTGAAATATAAGTCTATAAAATAGATTCCTTAGAGTAATGATGCTAGGGCACAAATAACTTGACACTCTGTGCATAGGCGGTGTAATGGTTTCCGGTTTCCTACGTGAGCACAATGGTAGCTTCAGACGAAAATGACAAAATGATATGCGAAATACTTTTTGGGGAAAAAAATATGAGGTGAAGTGAAGAAAGACAGTAAAAACGAAGTCTCTGAGGTCTTTTTAGAGTCATTAGATTGCTTATAAAGGTGACATTTGATAGAGGCATAGATCATAGTCATCTTGCAAATGACTTCGTATTGACCGACCACAAAATTAATTGGTTGGAATAAAATTATAATTACGTTTAGAAGAGATTCGAAAACTAACTGATGTAAATAAGAGAACAAAATAAAGAATATCCAATAAAAACCTGAAATCTATTACAAAGTCTTTAGTTGCAAGGACTTATTCATATTTAAATAACTCAAACCAACTGACTCACGCACTAATAGTACAAATAAACAAATCAAATATGTAACTGGCCAAAAACAAAAAAACGTAGGTAAAAAAAACAATGTTTCAATCGACCAACGAAAATATCCTCGTCTAGTTCTGAATTCAAATTGATTAACCGCTGGAATTGAGACACAATTCCAAATTCAAATGAGGGATCTGGTAACGAATGGCGGGCATCCGTCCGAGCAGTATTTGTAACTCTGCAGGGGTCATGGAAGCACGTTCCATACATTCTTTCCGAAATAACACCCGCGTGTGCTCCGACGCCGATTAATCACCTCACACTTGGCTTTGAACCGTTTCCAGGGTCTTTTGGTGCACCAGAATTGTATATTAGGTTTTGCAGCAGAAACTAGCAGGTTGAAGCCGTTTAGCTTTATTATTGAGCACTAGTTTCTGCTCTTCGGGTCATCTATAAAAACTTGAATATCTTGGAAGCCGTGAACTTTAGCTTAGTGAAACTATGATTAGGTACTGTAATAAAACTGTCTATCAAACACAATTTATGTCACTAATTCATGGTTTTTACGATTATCAAGTTTTTTCTAGTAAATTTTTGCATTTTTTATTTATGTGCAACAAAATTTTCAGTACTTTTTTCAGTTAGTTCAAATTTTTATACATATTGCTGGTAGGTAAACAAACTATTACTCATAGCTTATATTTTTATGAATCCGAGGCACAACGAGTGAAACCACGAAACTCCAGGAATCTTTTATTTGGTAAAAAAAATATCGAATCTGACTTACCGGATATTATTTTTCCATCGACCGTAGCATTTCGTAGATAGGCATTTTCGTCCAACAGTGTTACTACCAGGTACTACTAAGTTTTTTTCAATTTAGTAAACCTTCCAATAACTAACTTTACTGTACAGACATGCAACGTAGAACCTGCTATTTAGAGCAAGTCATCTACGGAATTATATCAATGTGGTGAGTTTAACTCAAGGTTTATTTCTAAGACGTGACCTCAGTTTGAACCTCCAGTTCGAATTATACTTTACGCTTTTCTTTTTAACCCCTCGCCAACCTGAGCTCCTAGTAGCCACAAGCAGTCACGTCTAACACAGCTGTTCGCTTTAGCTACGCCAGCCAAATTGAGTATTGTTTGGAATATTGCACCGTCTTTGCTGCCCTGGTACTTGCTCTTGTTATGCGTTCATTCAATTATAATCGTTTCTTAGCCGTGTTACCTACTCTTAACCTGAAATGGAATTTGTAAATCAAAGATTTTAGTAAAAAAAACCTTTCTAACAATACAATCATGTTTTTGAAGTTTGAAATGAATATCCACAATAAATATTTAGTTTTCAACTTTTGCATCCAGTTGTTTATGAAAGTAATCCATTACAATTCGTCAAAAATTCGCAAATGTTAAGTGAACTTACTAGTCTGAAACAAACTCCACGTTCAATGTTAATCTACATTAGAACGAGAATATTTCAATATACCAAGCTCGTGACTAAACACGCACCACTAATCCGTACAATGGATATTCACTAACATACCACTCTCCATTTGAATCGCTCCTAAATTACTCTTCCAGCTGTACAAAGCCCACAAATTACCAACTGTCCGATTTCACCATTTCCGGTTAAAACAATATATAATTTCTTAATTCAATTATATACGATTCTAGATTCTCGTAGATAAGATATTAAAAGTAAGAATATCCGTATCACTGCAAATAATGAAGGCAGCACCGACCGAATCGAATCAGTCATCGTGCGCTCTGTCATTACAAAATCCCACCACAAATTACGGGTTAACAAAAAAGCTTTCAAACTTTCGAGGACACAAAAATGACAAAGAATTTCGCGTTCAGAAGTAGCGTTATGTGGCCCTAAACGAGACCAGCAGACCGATTGCTACCATAAAGATAACAATAATTAGTCGTAATGACTCCGTCGTCTGTGGGCCTGCGTCGGTTTTTTTTATTTTTTTTTAAGTGCAGTGGGCGGCACGATGCCGCGATCGAGAGATAGTGCGTCTATCAAATCGTATGATAATCGGGCCCAGTTAATTCCATTACCAATAATAAATGCACGCATTAAATTAGACCTGTCGGATGAGTCGACGGAACGTGGTCCAATCGCTTCCATCACTCGGATTATGATATGAATAATTTATCAGAGAAAAAAACTTCAGCTTATTATTGTTTTGAATTTGGAACGTCAAGAGCCATAATGTCATTGTGTTGATGATAGACATGATAGCGTCTGCATGTAGAAATTTATGAGCGCGAATGTTCCCAGTATTTCTTGGGAGCCGCATAAGCTTCGGCTGAACTTTTCTTTTATCTATGTTTTAAAATATGAACAATGATTTATTGATCGAAAACCATTTCTGTTTGTAGCAATTTTTTCACTTTGCTTATCCTTATTAATGTTTTATACTAAAGAAACGAATAAAATAAACGAACAATTCACAACTGTTACAGAACGAAGCAGAGAAAGCTGCATTGTTAGCAACTGTCACAGCTTAAAACAACATAATTCATAGGAGATTTTGTTCAGGACGTAAATCTCACTGTCACCAAACTCCTATACAAATATTTTCCGCGTTTTTTCCTTAATCCCTTTTAAAATATAGGTGTAAACTTTCCCGAGCCAAGAAAACACGGCGCACAAAACAAACAGTCGTGAATTACAGATGGTGTCAAGACAATATTAAAGGCATCGGGTTCGATTCTTGTGTATGAAATTTTTGAATATTATTCTGCTGAGAAATACAAATTTCATACATACACAAGTATGTGCTTTCTTATTTACATTAATAATAGGGCATGAAAACATATACCATTAGATATTAGAAAATGTTTAAACTCCCGCGGCCCATAGCCTAGAGACCACTGTAATTACCTCTTTCACTTTTGATTGCTTAGGACAGACGACCTTCCTCAGAAGCCAACATTACCCACTGAACCACTCAATGTACTCTAAAAATAAAAATACTCTTCAAGCTACTGATGGGCCCACGACTCGAGTCAATTTGATTTCAAAAGCGTACCGAACTTTAACCGCTGACTCACCATGATGGAAGCTTCGAGGAGTCAGGCTTGTTGATGGAGTGAATTTCTGTATCCATTTGTCAATTTTAATTATGATAAGGTATGGACGATCATCGTGATTGAGAATAAAGTGAAACATTTTGTGTGACATTTTATTTAGTTTGTGTACCTAATTTGTAAATAAATATTATTTTATTTATAAAACGTTCATTAGACTATGAAAATAAATAATAATAGAAATATTTTTATAGATACAAAACATTATCTACCGGTGATTTGGTATTAGATAATGTATTCTTATACGTTATACGGCAATGTAGAAAACGAACCAGATCATCAAGAAGAAAACTCATTCTTAAAGATCATTATTTATAAGCAAAAGTTATGTAATTTTTGCAAAAATTACATAATTTTTACATAATTGAAATTAAGTAAAAACAAGGCAGGTCTTTAATAATATCAGCTTTAATTAAAATATTTTTAGCAACACCAAAAGTAGGGCACCACATTAAAAACTTTGTAAGGCCAAAGCGGTTTTGGACACGTACAAAAATTTCCCGAACTGGCAACAGATGTTCAAAGTTTCAAGTTGAGGTTACCAAAGTTTTTCAGCTTTGTTTGTTCACATCAAACCGCGTTTTGTTATAATTAATGGACTGTCGCTAGTCATTACTGGGGCTAATTAGAGAACGGGTCGGCAAACAAAGTCCCGTTTTCGAGACAGGTGTGGTTTGTAGATAACAGGAAAGAAGATACATAGCCGTGTCGTGTCTAGCGCGGGCTTTAGCTCTGTCCGGATAGTTTGCTTTATTAGGAAAGTTAAATCTGTTCTGCTAGGAACATAGAATGTTTTTGCAGCTCTTAATCTGTTGAAATGTTCCAGTTTGAACCGCTTCTGCTGGAGTGTTTTGCTCATATACGAATGCATAAACGTAATAACACAACATGAAAACTTAGTAGAATGCAAATCTACATTGTCGGTTTGAGATGATGTGATGAAAAATGTAGATAAATGGTACAAAATCTTTCAAATTTTACGTCAAAATGAAATAACTTTGTATTTTATTGATAAGATCAAAATAATTTTCTAGGAAAGTTTAAAGTGATTGTAATGAAAATTGTAAATGCATAGTAGAAAATCTTTTAAATTTTACAGTATAAAGAATATTTTATTGATAAAATCAAATCAATAATCAAAAGAATATTCACGGAAATTCAAGGTGATTAAAAAAGAACTAGTGTTACGAAGAAGAACGCTACAAATCAAAATGTCATAACGCACGTTAGTCTTTGTATCTCGCCTGATTAATGTTGCAATGTGTCGCAGATATCACAATAAATTAGCAATTATTATTTATGCAACATGTTAGTATTTATCTAATGTAATAATAGATATTTTTATATTGAATCAACAAAATAATAATAATATCAAGTCGTGATTTTAATTTGCTTTTTAAATTTTTTAGTATAGTATAGAAAAACAAAATACTAGACGAAATGACAACATAAATAAATGTGTATTTGTACTTACTAGTTTTGGCAACTTTTGGAACGACATCCTCTTGTGGATCTCTTGATATTCTAAGAACTGGTTTTATGGACGACTCAGAAAGGAAGATACTGCAGGTAGTAGGTATACCTTTTTTGTCCCACGACTAAAGATCACGATGACAAATTTAATAGATTAATGGCGAGTCCATCATCATCATCATTTCCCTGCCCTTATCCCACGCTAGGTGGGGTCGGCACAACATGTTTTCTTCTTCCATTCACTCCTATCATTCGTCAAATCTGAATCTACTCCTCTCACATTCATATCCTCTTTCACACAATCCAACCACTTCTTCTTCGGCCTTCCTCTACTTGCACACCCCCCAGCCACACTCATATTCATAACTCTTTTCGTAATATGACTTTCATCCCTCCTCATTACGTGTCCATACCATGATGGCGAGTCCATCAATGATACTATATTAGGAAGGTACATATTTAAAAAAATATTAAAATAACAATAAGAAATGACCGCATTTTATTGGGATATTAGTTTGCTTTGCAACAATGCAAACATTGCTCGAAAATCCTCACGAAACATAAACCCCAATCAAACACTGATTAAAAACGTTTAAAGATATCTCACAAACAAAGAGGAGACAACATGGAGGTAATTAGAGAACAAAGTGTTGTGTAAATTAACTTACCGTACCTTAATATAAAGCCATGTTCATTTATAAGCGGAAACATTATCTTCTTCCATAATAATGAATGGTTTTTTTTTTTTTATGATAAAAGTAATGGAACAAGCTGATAGCTCACCTGATGTTAAGTAGTAACTTCTGCCTATAACAATGCATTACCTCACAGAGAAAGTCCAATGAGGACGTGCCCTGTAAGGCAATGCACTGCGTCCATCACTCTGAGACGTAAAGATCTTGAAATCTCATGTGCCTGTAATTACACCGGCGCCCTTACCCTTCAAACCGGAACACAGCAATGCGAGCATCACTGCTTGGCGGCAGAAATACGTACGGTGGTAGTACTTCCCCGGACGAGCTCTCACAAAGAGCTCTACTAACTACTAAATGTACGTATATACTACTACTAAAAGTTTGGATACGCGAATTGCCAAGCTGAAGTGGATATGGGCAGGATACTTGGCAAGAAGTGAAGACGAGAGATAGACGAAAGCGGTCACAGAATGGTGGCCAAGAGACTCTCGTAGACCAAGAGGTCGACCACCCGCCCGATGGTCAAATGACATCGTACAACGAACTGGGAATCACTGGACAAAAGTCGCGAGGGGCCGAAAAGTAGCGTAATAAAGAGGAGGCCTATTCAGCAGTGCAGGGTGCAAACATGCTGAAATAATTATGATGATGATAATAATAATTTGACACTCGTGAACGTGTTAAACTTGGACGAATTACTAGTAACTGAGTAATAAGTGTAAAATCCGCTGTAAATATTTTTTTTAGAAAACGTTCTATCACAAATATAGGAAACCTATAACCTTAGTTGTGGTCAGTTGGTTTTCAAATGTAACTTTGGTCACCCTTAAGGCCCGTAACGTAACGTGTATGTTAGAAGAAATATGATGGAACGCACTGACATTTTTCATCTTTACGATTTTAAATATAAGTAAGTAGTACTTAGGTATATTAAAACCTCTTGACTCATTCTATGTAAGCTTTAAGCGATTCCAAACTGTGTTCACAGTCTATTCACAGTTTCATTCTAATCGGTTTAGCTCTGCAAACACACAACAACACCGCATTTGCTTAGAAAGTTTCAGCTTATCGCTTCGCTCGTGCGTAGTGAAGCCTTGTTCAAGAACAAGGTGAGCTGGCGAGCCTTTAAGTCAGCACTTAATTTATGGTCAATTAACCTGGTGTTAAGTTAAATAAGGCGACATTTAGATAGCCCTGGCTAAACTAACTGCTTTGGAGTCAAAAAGAACTGAAACTAAACAGGTTTACTAAGGAGAAGGAATCAGAGAGGTTAATCGTACAAGAATTTAATAGTACATTACTGCAGCGGCCTGCAACAGAGGCAATGAGGGAAGAACGTGTAACACATACGTGAGTCCCTCATTGCCTAGTTGTGGCCAAGGCTTGTATAGTACTTTTCTCAAATAATACGCAGAATTTAAAAATAAGTACCTCGGCAAAACTTTTTAGTTGAAAATACAATTACTTTTCAAAACCAATAACGAACAACGAAGTTACAGTGTTCATTTGTTTTTTTTCAATAATCAGCTTTCTATTTGAAAGCCTGTTCGAAATTTGAATGAGACCTTTGATAAGTTACCTCCGTGGTTACCATGTTATGAAGTAAAAGATCGTTCCATTTTTAAATTACACGACAGATATGAGTTTTGTATGTAATTTATTTGGCCGCTAAACACGCTGGCAGTGGATTTTCATACATTTATTGCCGGCCGCTGCTCGCATGTATTTGACCAGTACTGCATTTTCCATTTATCTCGAAGAAGGTTGTCAAAATAATGCTTTAATTTCCAAGCATGTTTGAGAAAAAACATCTTGTCTTGATAATCTTGAAAATAGCTATAGGTACTGAGTTTGATTACCAACATTTAATTTTATACAATAAAACAACATTACATAGTGAACTAGAATCAAGCAAGTGAGGAAGACAAAGTTGACTTACAAAAGAAGAGTGATGGCAATTAAACCTATATTTTTTTAAATAAAGGCACTATAAGGAATATAATGAAATAACCTGTAGCTTACACAAAATTTCAAGGTGGAATTAACTCCAAAAGAAGTAAAATGTAAATATAAATAAATAAATATTCACGGACACTTAACACAACGCCTTCTAGTCCCAAACTAAGCAAAGCTTGTACGATGGAAACTAGATGGCTGATAGAATACATACATACATTTTTTTTGTAAATACACCCTTATAATACACACCCAAATAAAGGAGTCTTAATAACTGTGTACGTAAAAACAAATTTGTGTTGTAAGCCTGGTTTATTTTTAAAAGGCAACTTTCTAACCCAGGTGTCACAGTTCCTCATAGGCCAGTTAATTAATTCCCAAGTAATCCGGCGTGTTGGGCTGCGACCACTCATGTCTGCATGCTTTCCTAATAAGAGTCAACCTGCTTGTTAAACATTATTTTTTGTGTTAAATTCGTCGGTTATATGCCTCGCAGTATCGCAGATAATTTCTTAATCAAGTTCTGCAGATATTTTTTAGAATTTTGCACCAATACTCGTAGGTAAATAAAAAGACAAAAGTGTCTCATTAGTTTCCTGTGTTATTGGTATCAGAAATAAAATAAAATCACATTACAACCTAAGCTAGACTTTGATTAAATTGTTTGAAGGTCATCCAAACATCACGGGATCAATCCAACCTCCACTTTTTGCATCTCTACTTCTTGGTTTATGGCTTTTTCGACTTGTCACATTTTTTTAGCAGCCGGTGAGAAATGAACTAATTATTATTACTTATAGCTTGCGAAACAACCTTAACACTACCGTTGTCATGTAAAAATAATATTAGATTAGATTAGTCATAGGTACGTGTAGTATTAAGTTGTTAAACAAAGGCTTTTGAAATTGAAATTGAATAACTTGTGGTGCGAAAAATTTGGTGCGAAAAAGCGCTACACCTCTGGATCTCATTGTTGTCTGCGTTACAGAAGTGTCAGATAAATGACATCAGATTTAAAAAAAAGAAGCTTGCCAGCAGTTGTGGCTGGAGGATTGATGGACGTTATCCAAGATCTATCGTCATCTAGATCCGATACTCAGATAGCTAATGCTGTGTAACTAGTATAACAGGCGTGTAACTAGAATGTCGCTGTGACGGTTATCTGTTCTGATGGCCAGAGATCTTGGGACAGCTCTTAACTAGATTCGTTTGAAAATAAAAATAAATGAAATGTACCTATGCATAATGTATTCCTTATGGGTAAAATAACATAAGTATTTAGGTTCACATTTCTGCATGCATGGGTAAGATGTCTGGAAGCCAGTGTCATATCCAGGATTTTTGATTGTGAGGAGCATGAACCAATTATTAAGCGTTTTTTTTAGAAACCTGGTCTACCCTTAGGCCTAGACCAGGAGCTTTTAGAGCTTACTGGGTCCGCTAGTATCTAGGAGGAATAAAGTTTTTAATCAATAGTATAAAACAGTAACTCTCAATACAAGTTTTCTCAATGGAACCCATCTCAAAACACGAGCCAAATAAAACTTAGACTCAATTTGTAGCTGTCTTAGAAATATACATTCAAAATAAGTCAACTCTATTACAAATCAATTTCACCTTCATTGGATTTTCATTTACAAAAAAGTAATTTATTGTCAGACTAGTATTATTATGAATGCATACATAATAAGTTAAGCTTTGACTAAAGCGCGCTATCCACTGAAGCGTTATGGCAAGAGTGTGGGCGAAATTTTGACGCTTGAAGAGTCCTAGTTCCATAATTAGTTGGAGCGGCGCAATGTATTGCCACGCAAACGCACCGTAACTCATGCCATTTGATAGCTGTCATCTACCAAGCTGACACCTGGCAGAAACATTTTATTGTTGCAATTTTGTGAATGTTTTATTTGAATATGGATGAAATTAAAAATACTTAGCTGATAAAATTATTATGACTTAAATGAGGTGTAAAGATAGTATAAGTAAACTAATCCCAAAACCAGAATTAAGAAAAAAAATCTTATATGGCGAATCGGTCAGATAGAACTAAGCTTTCCGTTTATGGGTTTTAAAAGTATGTATATAATTTTATAACTTAAGTATACTTACGCTCCTGTGACGACGTGGTGCTACGACAAAGTTTTATCTTTTTTTTATTTTTTTTTGAAGCTGGACGCGACGCTACTGTGGAAGGTCAGCCTAAGTATGTAAGCTTCGACAAAAAGAACCCGCTCGCCTGATTACACTGACCCCGGGCGAAACAAAGCACAATTATTTCCGTTTGATTTATAATGTTTGCTTTTAATAGCTCTAAAGGGTAATCGTTTATTTAGATTACCAAAGCATAAAACTGCGGGTTCCTTAAAAATAGCGGCCGTCATATTGACAGTCGAAATTAATTAATCTAAGTCTTGTCAAATGTTAATTTCGGATTTACGGTTTTATTCATGTGTCGCTTAGTACTGTGCTCTCTTTTTGTATATAAGAGAAATAATGTTTTTTGGTAGAGTCACTATGGATAGAATGGGTGACAAATTATGAAAAAAAAAAAAAAACTTGGCATATTTATTTCAGGTCGTAAAGCTACTCTCAACCAGTGTCAGTGTTTGGTATTAATAATACAATTTCTTTCAAAATCTGGATTCAGTTTGGAGCAGTAGTGGTCAAAAGTAGCCCGACTGATCTGACCCATTATTATAATTAATTGTCTTTCGACTTCAAAATGATCTCACAACTTCATTTTATGTTCCTCACCGTCTTGTTGAAAACCAGGACATGGAAATATTGAAAACCTTTATTGAAATTATATTATTAATCGAACAAGTAAATCATAGTGGTTTATTAGTTAATCAAGAAGTTTGGCAATTTTATTAGTTTAGAATATTATTTATTTATATCAGTGATCTTATTTTGCTACACAAATTATTTTGAGTTGAAAACGTATAGGTTCTTATGTCATCGAATAATCTCAGAATTTCTAGCCAAAGTAGTGGGTACTTTCGTACAGATACTTAGCTGAAACACAGTTTTATTTAGTACAACATATAAGGCTTAGGCTTAGGCTTAGAGTATATATATTATTCTGTTTCAAATATGCATCAAAGACAAAATGGCTTTGCAGATTGATGCAACCCTCTACATACAATCTACATAGCTTTGGAATTTCTAAAGCTTGCGTCACATTTTGTGTATTTTCTTTCAATCACTCTTTGGGTCAGCCTTCACTATAAAGCACCCATACGCTCTTTGAGTTTGCCATTCTATACACGTTTTGACGGTTTTACTAATGGCATAAGAATTTCTGGCTTACTCAGATGCTGCGCGCGCGTAAGCCGATAAATCAGTCACGATATGAACCTATAAACGAAATTATAGAAATAAATTAAGACTATTCACAATAGTTACAAAATACACATAAAACAGTTGAGCTATCTAGAAGCCGTTAGAAATTAGAAGAGATAGATGGGATTTTGATAGAAAAGCGATCGCATGCGGATGCTTATGGTCAAAGCCATAAGTTTATCTGGCTTGCACTGTCACATGTCGCCCTTCAACAAAAAAGTTAGTTTAAATTATTGCCGTGCTCATGCGCCTTCAGTGTCCCCCGGCCATCCCTAATACTCGACGAAACCAATTTGAATTCAATTTAGCTTTTTTTCGAGCAAGCTTTGTTGCCTCTCAGTTGTGTTTACCTTATTCGATTTCTGTAATTTCATTCATAACAAACTGGATTTGGGGTTCGAAAAGCCCATCGGGGTTGACAGGGGCGTTTGAAATAATATTCTCTTTGATAAGAACCGGTTGTTGTAAGTGCTGGGGTCCTTATAGATCTCGAATGGGATTTGTCAAAGTGAAGTGACAAAAACTAATTATGGTCCACAATGAGGATGGGGAAAGGGATACGATACGATTTAATCGAGATATCGATTTCACCAGTCGATTAGTTAGCACCAGCGCCGAGTGGAAATTTTTGATCGTTTAGTTTGATATCTGAACTACATTAACCGTTAGTTTGCCCTTCACAAACATGGAGATTAATATCGTAATTGAAATCGCTTGTCAATATAAAACTATGGTAATCAGTTATGAGTTTGTCTACTAATTAGATTATACTGTTTTTAGGCGTGATCCGAGGATATTTGGACAAAAAGTCCAGAAACCCCTTCGTAGAAAAAAACACACAGGAGATTTCTGAAGTAAGCTCTCGAAAAACAAACAGACAAACTCGACTTTTAGATTCAGAAGCGTTTATTTAGAGATTTACTTTGTTTATTTATGTTTTGACTTCTTTACAGTATTACAACAGTATACATAAATTATTTCACGCATGTTCCATTACTAAGCTTAGAATTTCGACTGTTTTTGAAAGTTGATTATATCTAAGAAAACAATCGAATTTAGCTTTCAAAAACAGGGCCAAAATGATTATCTCCGACCTTGTTTGTCCTCACAAATTACGATATTTTCGTCAGTCCGCACCCGCTGTGACAAGACAAACAATAACACGGCCCCCCGCAGTTACTTATTGTCTCGACGCCGATTATATCGCATCTTGGTGCTAATAGACTATTGACGGTCCTTCATCTATCTATCTATATATACTTTATTATTATACAACTGTAAAAAAGTCAAAAACTAAAGATATGCAAAAATGAACCAGCTTTTAGTTCATTTGAAATACTTAGGTTACGCAACATTTTTTAATACGATGACGCACAGCGATACATTAAAAACGTTACATTTATCCAAAAAACTACCCTCCTTCTTGAAAATCTGGCCATTTCTAAGGGGTTTACAGATTCTGTCGCTCTTGAGGATTCTAGCCGTCATGATTACTGAGCTGGCGAATAATGTCAAGCGACGTGGCTACAGAGTACGAAAACAACAAGCTTTGACGGCAAAAAACGCGCTGAAACGCGCTATGTCACTATTTAGTCACAGAATACCTATCATTTAGTATGAAAACAGTTCAGAAAACCTGCCAGGCTTAAACCTGGCAAGTTTTTATGAAACATCGATTGCCCCCTGTTCTATAGATAGTTCTCCGTGAAGACCCTAGCTTTCGTCATAGCCAAGCTGTTCTACATCAGCTGCAGCGTAAACTTTCAATCCATGGTTTGCCTGACAGAAAGCGGTGTGGTTAACCGCGCGAAACGATTTGACTTTGTTGCCTGAAGCTTATTTTATAACGGTCGGCTGAATTGAATTCTGCGGTTATTTATTTATCTGGAGTAAAGTATTGGTTCACTTTGCTCCGTCATTTGGAGAGAATGCTGTTAATTTGTCATATGAGAGGGTAGTCGACGTGTCGGTAATATGTGATGTCTCGAGCTTCGAATCAAACCCACACACATCGGGCTAGACAGTGCAGAAGGAAAAATAGCTGAGCTGCTTAGTCAACTTAAGCTCATTTACAACCGCGAAGTATGTAACAATAAATAAAAAAATAAAAAAAATTATAAAAAAGTTTAAGAACTATAAAGCCTCACTGCTTTTTAATTATTTTTCGTGTCCCAGTCTTTTCTAACCAAGTTTTTAAATATTAACTTTCAGGCGTCAAAAGTAAATCTTTGTTATGATAATTTATTATATATCCCAGCACTATCAGAAAATACGATACTAAAACTAACTAAAAAAAACTAAAATTCGCAAGGGAGCCAAACGCTTTAGAGGCAAAATCTTAATGGCCGTAAATTACACCGTATCTCTTTAATAGTCAATTTAAAGGCTAGGAGATCGTTAAAAACGCTACTTCCATTAACGTAATCATTCGGGAGCCAATAACGTCATAGTAACATGCGAAGCTTTAGAAGAGTAACATTCTATGTTAGAAGCTTAGAGTTATGAGAGGAGATAATGTAGGTACTCGACTCGAAACCGTCAGAGATCATTTTAATGTGTCTATTTTAGAAGGTTTACGCGTCGACCAAACCCAAATAACGCTATTACTTAGTTTAAAATATTTCCCTTCTTACATAGTTTTCAAGGCATGATTTTATTTTGATTATGATGACTAAAATAACCTTAGTTTTGAATTATATTTAACTCAAACTATAACAGATAATTATTAAAATAAATACTTATATTTTATTCTTTTTAACATCCAAATTATACGAATTCGGAAACATAAATGACGGCAAAGAGTTCTACTTTTTACTCATATTTTTTTTACTCTGTTCAAAGTAACAAAATCATCATAACGTAGACAATGTAGACATGTCACATAGCTCATTTCATATTACTCCGCGCTGTTTGAACTATCCACACAAAAAAAACCATTAGTTTTATCTCTTACATACATAATGAATATTATGCTTTTAATCCAACATACTCTTCCGTCGCAATTTTTGTAGTTCTAATTAAAGATTCGTGTTTTTTCTTTATTTATAGTCTTGAGTAAATGCTCCGTGACCCTGAGACGATTATTTTGAGCAATTCATTTATATCTCTCGCTTCTCTCGCTTTGATCCTTATCTGAAAGTTCTCAAGCCATTTATTTTAACTTTTATCTAAGACATGTTTTTAATAATTCAATGACTTTACTATCTGCATTTTTAAGTATGTACTTGCCCAAGTTTTTTGTATTTTTAAGTATTTAATCTCATTTTTATCTGAGTCATATTAATTATTCAATGACTACCATCGAAACCACCTTGCCAGTTTTGTGTGGTAAGTTGTTTTATAAGTAGGTACCTATAGGTAGAGTAATTTTCGTAATTTTTTATGGTTTGCATAGGGCTAATGAAATCACGGATTTACTTAGACCAATTTAAGCCAAAGTCATTTAAAAAATTGATATTGGCGAAAATACATTTTTTTTAAATATACGATAAAACCTAGAAGATAATAAAAATGTTGGAAATCCAAACTCATTTTAATCCAACAAAACCCAGACAGACGGACATTATTATTATTGTGTAATTTTGCCATCTGCCAGCATCGGTGCACGTGACGTCACGTCCGTCGGCACACCGCAACTGACGTGCACTGGAATGAACCGTCGCGCGTCGTTTACTTCAATTGTAGGATGGTGAAGGTAGCGAGCGATTCCTCAAAATGATTATGAAATAAATTGTGGTGGCGATGGGCTTGAAACCTGTCAAGTTCCACTACCAAAGTACCTACTTCATGATTTATAGGTTTACATCAAAAATCGAGCTACCTTTTCTGTAATTTTGCTTACTGAAAATATATCTTTGCGTCTCAGAGCACATCTTCAATGGACTTGCTCTGTTAGGTAATGCAGGTAAAATGGTAAATCAGGTGAGCTGTCAGCTTATTCTGTTCCCATTTCTCGTAAAAAAATGATTAAGGTTTCCTCCAATGTGATTTAATTTTAACTTAAAATTCCCTTTTTCATCTACTTTTTAGCCTGTATAAAAATATAGTCCAAAATATATGATTATAAGAACTGACTTTACTTTTAAAAAGTTTTTAAAACGATCATGAATAGGGCGGTTGCTTCACCAGTATTGAATAGGTATTGAATACCTAGGGCATAAATTCAAAGTGATTGCCTAAACGGCCCAGTCTCCCACTATTTTCGAACGTCCTTGCGATGTCATAACGTCCCGAAGAATGTCTTCGGCACTGCTAATAGTTCTTATCTCAAGGATTTATCAGATCATTGAATTGTGAGTTTACTTGCCTTTCCGATCTTGTTAAGGCGAAATACACTTTATTGTGGAAGAAATAGAGTTAAGAGCAGGGTGTACGGGAGTTGTAAGGTGGCTGTAATTGCGGAATTCATTATTGGAAACTGTCAAAGAGCTGGTGATCTGTCAACGATCTTGGCCACATTCTCTAAACAGGTATAGTAATCTGTTTTAGAAATCAACTTTGAAATGAAATGAAATGAAATGAAATGAAATTTATTGAAATAATAACAGACATTGATAATACATTTCCAATATTGTTAGTTGGTTTACAGTGTTGTGTTTCCTGGTTGGACAACATTGATACCCAAACTAGGATTAACCTGTGTTATGGCATATCAATGCCCTCCGCCAAACAAATTTGGTTTTTAAATAAATGATAGTATTTTAACTTAAATTAAGAAGTTAAGAAGAAGTTAATAAGTTAAGAAGTTAACTTTAAAGGTTCTCTGTAAGTTATGTTAATTACCTTTATTGTGGTTGGATTTGAAGTTGAAGTAGTAGTAGAGCTCTTTGTGAGAGCTCGTCCGGGGAAGTACTACCACCGTACCTATTTCTGCCGCCAAGCAGCGATGCTCGCATTGCTGTGTTCCGGTTTGAAGGGTAAGGACGCCGGTGTAATTACAGGCACATGAGACTTCAAGATCTTTACGTCTCAGAGTGATGGACGCAGTGCATTGCCTTACAGAGCACGTCCACATTGGACTTGCTCTGTGAGGTAATGCATTGTTATAGGCAGAAGTTACTACTTAACATCACGTGAGCTATCAGCTTGTTCCATTACTTATATCATTAAAAAAAAAAGTTATTTTATTGCAAAGGCTTTTAGGATACCTTAAAAACTCTGCATCAAATGTCACGAAATAACAAGCTTTTAAGTTACATGATTTCAAACCAAAGTTCATTGTACGGGTTAGGTTCGTTTAGGTTTTACGCAAACGTACACAAAAGTAATAAACCATGATTAAAACAGACAAATTATATTTTAGACAGTGATCAATTCGCTTTATAAACCAAGAACTTGAAGTTGAAACAATAAATTAACTGTCATATAATTTAATTTTCAAAAAGAATGGATAGAAAGATCATGGATCTTTTTAATCTGACATGATTATGAATCACCCAAGTTTGTACCAAAGTAATTTCATTTATTTTTAAATTTCATCCAATACGAGCTACAATGCCAATCGTGTAATAATCTTGAAAGACAATCGAGCATTTGTAATAAAAAATAAAATGTATTTTTCATTAGCTATTGAATTACAATGGGACAAAAAATGTGAGCTTTCTGCCGTTGGGTTTTACATAAGTAAAGTAAATTGGCTTTTTGTCATAACTTATGTATTAAACTCACTGTAATTATTCACAAAAAAAGGAAAATTGTACATTACATTGAAGACTCCGACGTATTATTAATTTGTAAAATATAAGTAATCATAAACTGAGGGTCATTTCACATGATTTTCTCCAAAGTTTCAAGAAAGTTATTTATTAAAATCAATAGTTGAATACTTGTATTTATTTTTAAAATTGTATGGTTTGATCTAGGTCAAACTTAAGTGAAATGCGGTTAGAATTCCTAGAAGTTAGATGTCGAAATGTGGAAAGCTCTGCCCGCATCGGTTAACCACACTGACCTGCGGGCGACATGCCTCTTGGCTCCATAATTTCACCAATAACATTGTTATTGTAAGCCCACGTAGGTAATACATAACATTGTTCACTGTACTGTGTTTCATTTAATTGAAATTACGTATTCCTATCAGATATATGCACTTTGATATCTATTAGTGTACATACGCATTGTATGAAACTTTTAATGGGTATTTCAAACATTTAATGATACTTTTTTGTTTATTTCAACACTTACAAAAATTAAAATAGATATGCTTATTTGAAGTGAGTATGGGAAGGTATGGGTACCCTATAAACCAACTGTGTGTGTAGATTATTTTTTGTAGTTATAATAAATGAAAAACGTATAATCCGAAGTAATAAAAATTATAATGAAAATAAAATATTATAACTGCCGTTTTCTTCTCACGTTTTTAACTTTATTATTATTATTCATACCTACTCTATTGCTGTAGATAAGGTAGCATTTCAACATATTCATTTGTGTTTATAAAGCCATTCATTTTCCTATATTACCAGTATAACGAGTGGCCCTTTATCTCAAATTTTGAAGTTCTGTTTGAACTCCCATATGACAGGTTCACAGAACTTATTTGACTAAAAGTGACTTCTTAAAATGAGTTCTAAGTAATATTCTAGCATTCAGACAAACTCTTCTTCTTTGTTGTAGAAAGTTGGAATACGAGAAGAAAAATAATTACAAAAAAAAAATTTTGCTAATAAGTTTTAAGATTATCAACCAAATCAAAAGATTGTAATTTGAAGAGTAATTTTTATTTCTATCATTTTTATTTTTTACAGGTACTGTAACGCTCCCCCCCGACTTAACTTAACTAACACTTAACTAACTAATATTATATTAAACCTATACCTAAACTTATAACTATTTACCCTACCTAACTAACTACCTATGTTTGTTGTTGTTGCATTACTTTGATCTTATGATTTATAACTAACTTATCAACTAACTTATTCTAATGGCCTTGTGATCGTATAGTGGTTGTGATTAGGACGCCTACTATTATGAACCGATAGTAACTCAGATACTTTAAAGGAATTATGTTGAGACTTCTTATTTAACGTACGAAACTACCTAATACTAAATTAATGTTTCCTATTGATCCCAATCCTATTATCTATCTGAACGTTGCTAATTGTAAATAACCGTAAGTAGATGTCAACCTAGTCGTGAGAGTTATACGAGCTATTGTAGCCTAGTAAGGAAAATATAATAGATTATAATTAAAAGTACATATTATGTAGATCCTAAATTACTAGAAGTGATAGAAGATATCCTAAGTAAGTACGAATCGTTATTAACGTGATCCTTTTCATGATGGAAACCTTTCATGAATTTCATATAGAATTGAAGATCTAAACGTCAGTTATTTTATCAAGTATAAACTTAGTTAGAAGTATGTTGAAATATAATGTAAATAATAAGCTATATTTCCTACTGAAGAACCTACTTGTAAGAATTAATATTCAGTATAATATAAATGATTCTAAAGTTTCATCATAGAATATAAATGTATATAACTATGTTACTAGGAAGATACTACATTGTGTACTATGAAGCTAACGTGTTTCGTTAGGGAAGACGCACCACCGTCCGCGCCTGCCAGTGATTCTCGACACCAGACTTATGTATATATGTTATGCACATATAACCATAATAAAACCTCCTCTTCATAGTACACTATACTTTTCCGGATGTATGAATAAGAATAAAGAAACAAGTAATTTCTATTTACTGTTCCATTAATCTATATTCTACATCAGTGCTACTATGGATTACAAAGGGTTATGGAACTAAATTCACTTTGAATAACTTATGTTACACAAAGCCAAGACAGTCCATGGAATCACATACAAGTGTGATTTAATATGCTGCAATTAAAGAAGCAGCCGTTAGAAAACCACCTCTAACATAATATAGTGAATCTAATATTAAATAACCTTCTTAGTTCATGGTTCCTTCAAACTAGTCTTTCTGGATAGCCTAAATCAAAGTTACAAGGTTAATGAAGTAGGTAAGGTCTTAACGTAGCTATATAAAGATACCCTAGCTTGAATCAGCCTAGGATACTTTGACATCGGAAGTGTCTAGCTAGACCGAACTTACGTCATGATATTTACTAGGTATCAGACTAGATAGAATAGATCTTTATAACTCTCTGATGGCAGTTATCATCCCTTTTCCATAAGTTCAGAGTAACTACGAGACACGCGCTCTAGAGTAAGATCTACTATATCAAGTACGGACCTTAATAGAAGAACAAACTTATCTTTATAACTATTCCTTTAAGCACATAGGTTGAAGAAACCACTCAGACAGGTCAACAAAAGACAAAGGTTGAAGCTAAATGTCACTATTAAACAAATAGTCAATGCAAGACTTCAAAACTTGTAGGAATAATAATTGTTCCTTTAAATTTAATATTTACTTTACTGCATTTGAAAGATATAAGAGAGAGCTATTAAAGCTGTCTCAATAAGTTACTATTAAGTGACTTCACTATAATTTAATTCTAGGTTGAACAATAAAAATCATTTGATAAAATTAATATGTTATGATAGCTAAGAGTATCTATTCTATAGTGTAGGTAACTGTTCAATCCAGGCTTAATATCCAAAAGTAAAATAAAGTAATGGAAGATTAAGCTGTAAAAGCTTAAGTTTAACTTTAGAGTTCAAAGTCTAAAATTCAAGGTTCAAACTTCAAGGTTCAAATCTAAGTTCAAGTTCAAGTTCAAGTTCAAGTTCAAGTTCAAGTTCAAGTTCAAGTTCAAGTTCAAGTTCAAGTTCAAGTTCAAGTTTAAGTTTAAGTTCAAGTTCAAGTTCAAGTTCAAGTTCAAGTTCAAGTTCAAGTTCAAGTTCAAGTTCAAGTTCAAGTACAAGTACAAGTACAAGTACAAGTTCAAAGTAAAAGTTAAAAGGTCCTAAAGTTCTTAAGTTCTAAAGTGTAAAAGACCTATAGTTCAAAGTTCAAAAGCCTAAGGTCTAAAAGACCTTACGCTCTAATTGTAAAACTTTTAAAGGGCAACTGTTTCTAAAGACTTGAAGCTGTAAGATATTTAAAGTAATAACCAATTAGCACATAAAGGGTAGGTAAGTAGCTGTACTTATAAATGTACTACATATGTAAGAACAGGCATAATTAAATAACAAATTAGTTATTATAATCCTATAAACTGATGAGTATAAAGTATGAAACCTAAGTAAGAGTAAAGTATCCTTCACTAAGCATTGTTGCTCGTAATATTAATTGATCACACACACTATGAGAAATAAACAAGTAATAAGAAACACTAAAAGATGGCACACAATATCTCAAGTAAATCAGATAAAGAAGTACACACATGCACACAGTAAAAGGACACAATACAGAATGCAGGTAGTTAAAAATATAAAATCTCTCGAAGAAAACCACGTTCAATCTTCATCTTACAGCGGTCCTAGAAAGGAATACTTAGTACCTAAAATCTAGCTCACTAAAAATAGTTGTGTAGATAAAAGTACCTAAATTATCTTAAGTGAAGGTTATCTATCGAATAAACATAACACTTGAATCGAACAAGGTTAAAGTTATTCTAGAAATCTTGTGCCTATTTATTACTTGCAGCCTGTACTAGATATCCACCTAGAACATGTGCCGAGCTAGTCTGCACTAGACCTACCGTGACAGGTAAAAGCAAAGCTATTAAGATTATAGTTTGAGAAGCTACCTAGCAGAGATTGTGAATCGACACACAGTTATAACATAAAGACTTACCCTGATCTCCCACATCTCATCTATGCCCCCTGGCTCCTTGTATGTAGCCCTACCTTTAATCCTCCGGTCTGACCTGATCCTTCCTAGGTTTACGTGATGCTCATCCTTGTCCTCGTTCTTGTTGCTCATCCTTGTCTTACACTTGACACTCCCTATCCCCTAAGTTCACTTCCACTATGGCATCTGCCTGACTCACTCATGAATGCAAAGTATCAATCAGTCAGTCTCCGCACAATAATTAGCAATCCTCTTTGCTCAAGACATGTGCCATGGACCTAAGTCCAACCGAGACCGTCCGTCTGATACTTGCTCACTCCTTTAGCATCTGCTTGACTTCAATAAGTGAACTCCTACCACTTCAAAAATCTAATAATTAATAATCGTTTCAACTACGCGCTTCCAAATTCCGAACAATACAAGAGCTACTTATTACGACTACGCACTTTGAAATTCAAAATAATACAAGCGACTTGTTACGACTTCGCACGTTGAATTCCGGACTAGAAAAAGAGAGGCTTATTACGACTACGCACTTTGAAATTCAAAATAATACAAGAGATCCGCACAAGCAAAGAGCCACTTATTACGACTACGCACGTTGAATTCCGGACTAGAAAAGAGACTTCCTACTACCCGCGCTCCGTTTTATCCCCGGGTACCAAATGGTCACCGCCGCCACATCCACTTAATAGTTAGTATAGTCGTCTCCATTTGGTTGGTTCCAAATAGTATCAAAACAACCATCTGGTGCCCTCCACATGGTAGGTTCCAAATAGTATCATAACAACCATCTGGTGCCCTCCACATGGTAGGTTCCAAATAGTATCATAACAACCATCTGGTGCCCTCCACATGGTAGGTTCCAAATAGTATCATAACAACCATCTGGTGCCCTCCACATGGTAGGTTCCAAATAGTATCAAAACAACCATCTGGTGCCCTCCATCATCTCGTCGACTTCCATAATGTTAGCATATACCTCAAAGTATAGGTACCTAGTTAGTTCATAGGTATAATTATTCTTGCGCTGATGTTGTAATTTTCTTGGATGTTACTTTAGATTCTAGACTTTTCTCAGGATGTAGAACGATGTCTAGGGATACTAATAGCCTGTATCTATTTTCCTTGAATTTACCTACATTCTAAGATTCGTTTTCATATAGTATTTATCTTAAATATCCTACTACGTCCCAATGAAGAAGCCAATCTAGATGAAACTCAAAACATAGATAGTTTAAATCATCTACTACCATATTATTTAATTTCCAACTCTCAGGAGTATCTAGATTTACTAATTTAATAGAATATTTCTCGAGGAAAAACGCCTGATATTTTTATGAGAGCAACCACCAAACGCTATTGTAATTCAATCCGTAAGGTGAATTACTGCTAAATAATGAACGTCAGTGAGTACAGATCACCTACTACAAATATACTTACATCTAAATGTAAAAGCTTTCTACTGACATAAGTTACCTACACTTGGTTCCTGAAACTGTATTTTCCTTTAACATTACCTAATCTTTGAACATCGATGTTTTCTATTTTAATGAACCTTTCCAGGTTAATTCGCCTAGTTATTATTATTCATACTAATTACTATGAAGTCATCGAATGCTTCAGATGCTGTTTGACTGAGATATCGGTTGCTGAAGATTAACCGAATCTGGCTAAATTAAGGTTAAATTAACTAAATAATTTGTGGGATAACCGAAGAACGTGTGCAGACCTTCTGGACCGTTACAGCCGACCCCAAAGTTATACGAGGTGATTAACTTATGAACCGGAGTAAAACTTTCCCAAATTAATTTCATTAATTAAAATAAACACAAATTATTTTTCTCTTGAACAACCATTATTGGTAAAATTTTATTTGTTTATTTCTAGTTCCAGACAAATATTTTGCAATGACTTGCATAGATTAGATCTATGCTAGCTATCACATAAATTAACTAAATAATTTATGAGATAACCAAAGAACGTGGGCAGACCTTCTGGACCGTTACAGCCGACCCCAAAGTTATACGAGGTGATTAACTTATGAACCGGAGTAAAACTTTCCCAAATTAATTTCATTAATTAAAATAAATACAAATTATTTCTCTCTTGAACAACCATTATTGGTAAAAATTTTATTTGTTGATTTCTAGTTCCAGACAAATATTTTGCAATAACTTGCATAGATTAGATCTATGCTAGCTATCACATAAATTATGAATTTTTTTTGATGATGTGTAAGTTTTAAACCGAACTCTAAAATGCTGCGAGTTTGATGCCAATCTATAGCTATAAATGAATACAACCACGAGATGCTATTTTTGCAGCGAAAATAATTATTAACTGTGTAAAGGAAGTCTGTTGTGATCCAGACTCAATCATAGTGAAATAATGTATTTAGCTCTAGCCCGTCTATTGACTCTCGCAATTCGTAACCGAGTTTATCATACATCACCCTTCACAATCCAAATTAGATTCTAAGTGGCGTGCAACTATAACTTGCCATGATCGAAACATCCAACCATAAACCGATCTCAAAATAACAGCAAGATTGCAATTCGGAGCATGTGCAGTGTTTTTAAACAGGTCCTAATTTGTAGAGTGTGAATTTGTATGAAATCAGCCGAAACTGATGAATTTGTCATCTGACTTAACCTAACACCAATAACTCCTTCATACAAATTGTTTGTGAAATGTAGGTTTTGTCCAGATTTAGAAACCAAAAAATTGTCTTTTTCCAAGATTCTGTTGAAATCTTGAGCCCCTCAAACAGTTAAAAATAAACATAATTCCCTTTCGTTCGTCACACATAGTCACGCTCACAAATTTTACTAAGATTCATTCATTCTTTCAGAACTTTAACATTCGTAGTCATACATTATACCCGCAAAGTCAACAGATCGTATAGAAGTAAGACTGTTAAGAAATTGGTACCATTCGTTTATATTCATTTAGTTATGTTAATGATTTATTATAATTATGTGAAATCCCCAAAATTCCCCAATCCAAAAGTAAAATATGAACAAGAGAGAGATAATTCGTAATAAAATTTAGAATTTTTACACATTTACAATATCTAATGCAACTTATTTCCCCAAAATTTGAAATCCGAAGTAAAGTTACTAATTCTACCTCACTCAATAATATAAGAATTGCAAAATGGGAGGAAAACTTTTCGCATGGTTTAGAAGTTTTAACGGATGCTTTAGTTTTTTTTTGTTTTACCATTTCGAAATTATTGTTATTTTTTTTTTATATATATATAAAACATTGATTGAAAGGGCAGAGTTTAGTAAGCCGATGGGCAAATATATTTCATTTTAAGCTAACATAATATATTTTATGTGAAGCAAGTTAATTTTAGACAAGCATAATATTTTGAAAGTATGATTTCATTTTGTTTAATTTTGAATTATTTTGATTTTAAAACAAATTATAGCCTATATAACATTTAGTTATTTCTTATTTACGATTTTGATCTAATTCCGTAGCCAAATCTATTATGTGAATATAACATGGTTGTTTATGTATAGCGTTACGTCATGTTCAATAAATTCAATTATCTTAAAACTTAACACAACAATAACGTAATACTCTTTTTTTTTATATTTTATAGGCAACGTAAATAAACAATAACATCTGTTTTTGTAATTGTTGAACTATAACCGTTAGTGTAGATAAATGTAAACTATGTACAATCCGAAAACATAATAACTATCTCAATAATCATTTTCATCCTAACTAGAGTGAGTGAAACCTAAATCTTATTTCTACGTATTTTAGAATAGCAAAATTGTAGATATCTAATCTAATCACTTCCGATGAAGATAGGCTTTCCTACCCTTAGTTATGTAAAGAGCTAAACGTAACTTTTCTCAACTTTCCCTATATAACTATGTACACCTATAAAGATACCTATAACTGTATACTTATAACTATACCCATATCTTTACGACCCCAGTTAGTTAGACCCTATATCTACCTAAATATATTATACCGAGCTAATATGCTAGCTAAATTAAAACATTCCTGTAGGTATATAGTTACTGAGATGGGAATTGAACCCACACATCTTCGTCTATATTGATATCCGAATGTGATACTGATATCTAATGCGACTAATTAAATTAAATCCTTAAAGTTATCTAATTAAGTTTAAATCTGTGAGAAAACGTAATATTATTTAATCTTAATATTGGTTGATAAAGTATGTAATGAAAATAAATAATACATGTTCCTATTTTCCATCAACTTAGAATAGTAAGTTTACCTTAAAAGCATGAATAAGTTCTGTCAACCTATTAGATCAACAATCTTACAAACTTGTGTCAACACCTTATCTCGTGAATCTGGTTCAGTAGATTAAGCTAAACTAACCTATAAGAAACTAATCTAACCGTGAGTGTTTAGTGGTTTAACTTTTACTATAGTTTATTATTATTTATTGTGTAATAAACTATTTTGTATCTATGTAGACGTTTATATAAATCTGAATAGATTAAAATGTTAAAAATTAAAAATTACTTGTATTCCGCTAAAAATACGGTAAAGATTCAAAAACATCCTGACTAGGTAATCTACCTATATTGTTTTGTGACAAAATCTCCGCACAGATATTATAATTGACACTGATATTATAATTGACACTGATATTATAATTGACACTGATATTATAATTGACTATTTTATTTTATTTTATTTTATTTTATTTTATTTTATTTTATTTTATTTTATTTTATTTTATTTTATTTTATTTTATTTTATTTTATTTTATTTTATTTTATTTTATTTTATTTTATTTTATTTTATTTTATTTTATTTTATTTTATTTTATTTTATTTTATTTTATTTTATTTTATTTTATTTTATTTTATTTTATTTTATTTTATTTTATTTTATTTTATTTTATTTTATTTTATTTTATTTTATTTTATTTTATTTTATTTTATTTTATTTTATTTTATTTTATTTTATTTTATTTTATTTTATTTTATTTTATTTTATTTTATTTTATTTTATTTTATTTTATTTTATTTTATTTTATTTTATTTTATTTTATTTTATTTTATTTTATTTTATTTTATTTTATTTTATTTTATTTTATTTTATTTTATTTTATTTTATTTTATTTTATTTTATTTTATTTTATTTTATTTTATTTTATTTTATTTTATTTTATTTTATTTTATTTTATTTTATTTTATTTTATTTTATTTTATTTTATTTTATTTTATTTTATTTTATTTTATTTTATTTTATTTTATTTTATTTTATTTTATTTTATTTTATTTTATTTTATTTTATTTTATTTTATTTTATTTTATTTTATTTTATTTTATTTTATTTTATTTTATTTTATTTTATTTTATTTTATTTTATTTTATTTTATTTTATTTTATTTTATTTTATTTTATTTTATTTTATTTTATTTTATTTTATTATATTTTATTATATTTTATTTTATTTTATTTTATTTTATTTTATTTTATTTTATTTTATTTTATTTTATTTTATTTTATTTTATTTTATTTTATTTTATTTTATTTTATTTTATTTTATTTTATTTTATTTTATTTTATTTTATTTTATTTTATTTTATTTTATTTTATTTTATTTTATTTTATTTTATTTTATTTTATTTTATTTTATTTTATTTTATTTTATTTTATTTTATTTTATTTTATTTTATTTTATTTTATTTTATTTTATTTTATTTTATTTTATTTTATTTTATTTTATTTTATTTTATTTTGCTCACTTCGTAAATAAGAATGTAGTAGAGAGTAAATAGAAATAAAAGTAACAGTAACTAAGTGTTGATCCTACCTACTAGAGTATGTAATAGTTAGAAAGAATAAATAACCAAGATAGTAAAATAAACTTCTAGAAAAGTAAGTAGCTATACCTACAATAAATGTAGTAGATATGTAGAAACAAATGTAAGTGTGCACTTATCTAACTATAGTCCACTTTATAAATAAGTATTATAGTGTGAGAGTAAAAGGAAATAAAAGTAGCCGTTACTAAGCATTGTTCCTATCTACTAATGTATTTTTTTTTTTTTTTAAAGAAAAGGTAAGAATAAATAACCAGGGTAATAAAATAAACTTCTTTAAAATCCGTAAAGTAAAGCACTCAATATCCTCAATGTAAATAAGTGAAGAAGTACCTACCTACATATATTATACTCGTGGTAAAGGAAGTAGTTAGATAAATCTCCAAAGACCTAGGCATTCAATAAAATCAGTCAAATATAACTCTCAGACAATAGGTATCTCAGAACTTTCCCTGTTTTTCCTAGACTTATTCCTCTAAGTGAATCGAATACTTATAACCTAACGTACTATTAATTATATTACTAAAATTTTATCTTGTTACCTATTATTAATAATTCTTAAATTAGTATTTTATTAAAATTACTTATTTAATTTAAATAGGGTTAAGCTCAATCAGTCGATGGCGACCCCATGCTAATATAATAAATGAACCTATAAATACTAATTTGTAACTAGAAGTTATTAACTTACGACCTTTCTCTAGCTCTTACAGATCTATAAATAACTATTTTGAAATCTTAAGTCATTTATTTACGACCCCTGCTCGTAAAATTATGAAACTGTAAATAACTAGTTTGAAATTCTAAGTTATCTCTTTACGACCCCACGCATTTACAACTAAGGATGTTACTTAATCTTACCTCACCAAAGCAATAATATGAAACGCAATTACTACCTATACGCTACCTATTTACTACTTATACATATTGGTTTTGCCTAATTTGAACGAATAAGATTTAGAATAAAACTACTAAATAATATGAACTGAAATTTACCTATTTACCTAATAAACAGTTATAAACTACAGAAATTTAAGAAATCTCAACACAAAACCCCATCCTTTATTACGACAACAAATTGTGCGATAAAATCGCACTATGCAAGATTAAAGTAAGCAACAAACAAGATATGAATTTAATGGAAATATTATATGAATTTAATAGAAATAAGATATGATTTGAATATAAACATGATTTAAACTACTGTAACTAACCTAAAATCGATATCCTGGTCACGGCAATTCCATATTGTAACGCTCCCCCCCAACTTAACTTAAATTAACCTTAACTAACTAAAATTATATTAAACCTATACCTAAACTTATAACTATTTACCCTACCTAACTAACTACCTATGTTTGTTGTTGTTGCATTACTTTGATCTTATGATTTATAACTAACTTATCAACTAACTTATTCTAATGGCCTTGTGATCGTATAGTGGTTGTGATTAGGACGCCTACTATTATGAACCGATAGTAACTCAGATACTTTAAAGGAATTATGTTGAGACTTCTTATTTAACGTACGAAACTACCTAATACTAAATTAATGTTTCCTATTGATCCCAATCCTATTATCTATCTGAACGTTGCTAATTGTAAATAACCGTAAGTAGATGTCAACCTAGTCGTGAGAGTTATACGAGCTATTGTAGCCTAGTAAGGAAAATATAATAGATTATAATTAAAAGTACATATTATGTAGATCCTAAATTACTAGAAGTGATAGAAGATATCCTAAGTAAGTACGAATCGTTATTAACGTGATCCTTTTCATGATGGAAACCTTTCATGAATTTCATATAGAATTGAAGATCTAAACGTCAGTTATTTTATCAAGTATAAACTTAGTTAGAAGTATGTTGAAATATAATGTAAATAATAAGCTATATTTCCTACTGAAGAACCTACTTGTAAGAATTAATATTCAGTATAATATAAATGATTCTAAAGTTTCATCATAGAATATAAATGTATATAACTATGTTACTAGGAAGATACTACATTGTGTACTATGAAGCTAACGTGTTTCGTTAGGGAAGACGCACCACCGTCCGCGCCTGCCAGTGATTCTCGACACCAGACTTATGTATATATGTTATGCACATATAACCATAATAAAACCTCCTCTTCATAGTACACTATACTTTTCCGGATGTATGAATAAGAATAAAGAAACAAGTAATTTCTATTTACTGTTCCATTAATCTATATTCTACATCAGTGCTACTATGGATTACAAAGGGTTATGGAACTAAATTCACTTTGAATAACTTATGTTACACAAAGCCAAGACAGTCCATGGAATCACATACAAGTGTGATTTAATATGCTGCAATTAAAGAAGCAGCCGTTAGAAAACCACCTCTAACATAATATAGTGAATCTAATATTAAATAACCTTCTTAGTTCATGGTTCCTTCAAACTAGTCTTTCTGGATAGCCTAAATCAAAGTTACAAGGTTAATGAAGTAGGTAAGGTCTTAACGTAGCTATATAAAGATACCCTAGCTTGAATCAGCCTAGGATACTTTGACATCGGAAGTGTCTAGCTAGACCGAACTTACGTCATGATATTTACTAGGTATCAGACTAGATAGAATAGATCTTTATAACTCTCTGATGGCAGTTATCATCCCTTTTCCATAAGTTCAGAGTAACTACGAGACACGCGCTCTAGAGTAAGATCTACTATATCAAGTACGGACCTTAATAGAAGAACAAACTTATCTTTATAACTATTCCTTTAAGCACATAGGTTGAAGAAACCACTCAGACAGGTCAACAAAAGACAAAGGTTGAAGCTAAATGTCACTATTAAACAAATAGTCAATGCAAGACTTCAAAACTTGTAGGAATAATAATTGTTCCTTTAAATTTAATATTTACTTTACTGCATTTGAAAGATATAAGAGAGAGCTATTAAAGCTGTCTCAATAAGTTACTATTAAGTGACTTCACTATAATTTAATTCTAGGTTGAACAATAAAAATCATTTGATAAAATTAATATGTTATGATAGCTAAGAGTATCTATTCTATAGTGTAGGTAACTGTTCAATCCAGGCTTAATATCCAAAAGTAAAATAAAGTAATGGAAGATTAAGCTGTAAAAGCTTAAGTTTAACTTTAGAGTTCAAAGTCTAAAATTCAAGGTTCAAACTTCAAGGTTCAAATCTAAGTTCAAGTTCAAGTTCAAGTTCAAGTTCAAGTTCAAGTTCAAGTTCAAGTTCAAGTTCAAGTTCAAGTTCAAGTTTAAGTTTAAGTTCAAGTTCAAGTTCAAGTTCAAGTTCAAGTTCAAGTTCAAGTTCAAGTTCAAGTTCAAGTTCAAGTACAAGTACAAGTACAAGTACAAGTTCAAAGTAAAAGTTAAAAGGTCCTAAAGTTCTTAAGTTCTAAAGTGTAAAAGACCTATAGTTCAAAGTTCAAAAGCCTAAGGTCTAAAAGACCTTACGCTCTAATTGTAAAACTTTTAAAGGGCAACTGTTTCTAAAGACTTGAAGCTGTAAGATATTTAAAGTAATAACCAATTAGCACATAAAGGGTAGGTAAGTAGCTGTACTTATAAATGTACTACATATGTAAGAACAGGCATAATTAAATAACAAATTAGTTATTATAATCCTATAAACTGATGAGTATAAAGTATGAAACCTAAGTAAGAGTAAAGTATCCTTCACTAAGCATTGTTGCTCGTAATATTAATTGATCACACACACTATGAGAAATAAACAAGTAATAAGAAACACTAAAAGATGGCACACAATATCTCAAGTAAATCAGATAAAGAAGTACACACATGCACACAGTAAAAGGACACAATACAGAATGCAGGTAGTTAAAAATATAAAATCTCTCGAAGAAAACCACGTTCAATCTTCATCTTACAGCGGTCCTAGAAAGGAATACTTAGTACCTAAAATCTAGCTCACTAAAAATAGTTGTGTAGATAAAAGTACCTAAATTATCTTAAGTGAAGGTTATCTATCGAATAAACATAACACTTGAATCGAACAAGGTTAAAGTTATTCTAGAAATCTTGTGCCTATTTATTACTTGCAGCCTGTACTAGATATCCACCTAGAACATGTGCCGAGCTAGTCTGCACTAGACCTACCGTGACAGGTAAAAGCAAAGCTATTAAGATTATAGTTTGAGAAGCTACCTAGCAGAGATTGTGAATCGACACACAGTTATAACATAAAGACTTACCCTGATCTCCCACATCTCATCTATGCCCCCTGGCTCCTTGTATGTAGCCCTACCTTTAATCCTCCGGTCTGACCTGATCCTTCCTAGGTTTACGTGATGCTCATCCTTGTCCTCGTTCTTGTTGCTCATCCTTGTCTTACACTTGACACTCCCTATCCCCTAAGTTCACTTCCACTATGGCATCTGCCTGACTCACTCATGAATGCAAAGTATCAATCAGTCAGTCTCCGCACAATAATTAGCAATCCTCTTTGCTCAAGACATGTGCCATGGACCTAAGTCCAACCGAGACCGTCCGTCTGATACTTGCTCACTCCTTTAGCATCTGCTTGACTTCAATAAGTGAACTCCTACCACTTCAAAAATCTAATAATTAATAATCGTTTCAACTACGCGCTTCCAAATTCCGAACAATACAAGAGCTACTTATTACGACTACGCACTTTGAAATTCAAAATAATACAAGCGACTTGTTACGACTTCGCACGTTGAATTCCGGACTAGAAAAAGAGAGGCTTATTACGACTACGCACTTTGAAATTCAAAATAATACAAGAGATCCGCACAAGCAAAGAGCCACTTATTACGACTACGCACGTTGAATTCCGGACTAGAAAAGAGACTTCCTACTACCCGCGCTCCGTTTTATCCCCGGGTACCAAATGGTCACCGCCGCCACATCCACTTAATAGTTAGTATAGTCGTCTCCATTTGGTTGGTTCCAAATAGTATCAAAACAACCATCTGGTGCCCTCCACATGGTAGGTTCCAAATAGTATCATAACAACCATCTGGTGCCCTCCACATGGTAGGTTCCAAATAGTATCATAACAACCATCTGGTGCCCTCCACATGGTAGGTTCCAAATAGTATCATAACAACCATCTGGTGCCCTCCACATGGTAGGTTCCAAATAGTATCAAAACAACCATCTGGTGCCCTCCATCATCTCGTCGACTTCCATAATGTTAGCATATACCTCAAAGTATAGGTACCTAGTTAGTTCATAGGTATAATTATTCTTGCGCTGATGTTGTAATTTTCTTGGATGTTACTTTAGATTCTAGACTTTTCTCAGGATGTAGAACGATGTCTAGGGATACTAATAGCCTGTATCTATTTTCCTTGAATTTACCTACATTCTAAGATTCGTTTTCATATAGTATTTATCTTAAATATCCTACTACGTCCCAATGAAGAAGCCAATCTAGATGAAACTCAAAACATAGATAGTTTAAATCATCTACTACCATATTATTTAATTTCCAACTCTCAGGAGTATCTAGATTTACTAATTTAATAGAATATTTCTCGAGGAAAAACGCCTGATATTTTTATGAGAGCAACCACCAAACGCTATTGTAATTCAATCCGTAAGGTGAATTACTGCTAAATAATGAACGTCAGTGAGTACAGATCACCTACTACAAATATACTTACATCTAAATGTAAAAGCTTTCTACTGACATAAGTTACCTACACTTGGTTCCTGAAACTGTATTTTCCTTTAACATTACCTAATCTTTGAACATCGATGTTTTCTATTTTAATGAACCTTTCCAGGTTAATTCGCCTAGTTATTATTATTCATACTAATTACTATGAAGTCATCGAATGCTTCAGATGCTGTTTGACTGAGATATCGGTTGCTGAAGATTAACCGAATCTGGCTAAATTAAGGTTAAATTAACTAAATAATTTGTGGGATAACCGAAGAACGTGTGCAGACCTTCTGGACCGTTACAGCCGACCCCAAAGTTATACGAGGTGATTAACTTATGAACCGGAGTAAAACTTTCCCAAATTAATTTCATTAATTAAAATAAACACAAATTATTTTTCTCTTGAACAACCATTATTGGTAAAATTTTATTTGTTTATTTCTAGTTCCAGACAAATATTTTGCAATGACTTGCATAGATTAGATCTATGCTAGCTATCACATAAATTAACTAAATAATTTATGAGATAACCAAAGAACGTGGGCAGACCTTCTGGACCGTTACAGCCGACCCCAAAGTTATACGAGGTGATTAACTTATGAACCGGAGTAAAACTTTCCCAAATTAATTTCATTAATTAAAATAAATACAAATTATTTCTCTCTTGAACAACCATTATTGGTAAAAATTTTATTTGTTGATTTCTAGTTCCAGACAAATATTTTGCAATAACTTGCATAGATTAGATCTATGCTAGCTATCACATAAATTATGAATTTTTTTTGATGATGTGTAAGTTTTAAACCGAACTCTAAAATGCTGCGAGTTTGATGCCAATCTATAGCTATAAATGAATACAACCACGAGATGCTATTTTTGCAGCGAAAATAATTATTAACTGTGTAAAGGAAGTCTGTTGTGATCCAGACTCAATCATAGTGAAATAATGTATTTAGCTCTAGCCCGTCTATTGACTCTCGCAATTCGTAACCGAGTTTATCATACATCACCCTTCACAATCCAAATTAGATTCTAAGTGGCGTGCAACTATAACTTGCCATGATCGAAACATCCAACCATAAACCGATCTCAAAATAACAGCAAGATTGCAATTCGGAGCATGTGCAGTGTTTTTAAACAGGTCCTAATTTGTAGAGTGTGAATTTGTATGAAATCAGCCGAAACTGATGAATTTGTCATCTGACTTAACCTAACACCAATAACTCCTTCATACAAATTGTTTGTGAAATGTAGGTTTTGTCCAGATTTAGAAACCAAAAAATTGTCTTTTTCCAAGATTCTGTTGAAATCTTGAGCCCCTCAAACAGTTAAAAATAAACATAATTCCCTTTCGTTCGTCACACATAGTCACGCTCACAAATTTTACTAAGATTCATTCATTCTTTCAGAACTTTAACATTCGTAGTCATACATTATACCCGCAAAGTCAACAGATCGTATAGAAGTAAGACTGTTAAGAAATTGGTACCATTCGTTTATATTCATTTAGTTATGTTAATGATTTATTATAATTATGTGAAATCCCCAAAATTCCCCAATCCAAAAGTAAAATATGAACAAGAGAGAGATAATTCGTAATAAAATTTAGAATTTTTACACATTTACAATATCTAATGCAACTTATTTCCCCAAAATTTGAAATCCGAAGTAAAGTTACTAATTCTACCTCACTCAATAATATAAGAATTGCAAAATGGGAGGAAAACTTTTCGCATGGTTTAGAAGTTTTAACGGATGCTTTAGTTTTTTTTTGTTTTACCATTTCGAAATTATTGTTATTTTTTTTTTATATATATATAAAACATTGATTGAAAGGGCAGAGTTTAGTAAGCCGATGGGCAAATATATTTCATTTTAAGCTAACATAATATATTTTATGTGAAGCAAGTTAATTTTAGACAAGCATAATATTTTGAAAGTATGATTTCATTTTGTTTAATTTTGAATTATTTTGATTTTAAAACAAATTATAGCCTATATAACATTTAGTTATTTCTTATTTACGATTTTGATCTAATTCCGTAGCCAAATCTATTATGTGAATATAACATGGTTGTTTATGTATAGCGTTACGTCATGTTCAATAAATTCAATTATCTTAAAACTTAACACAACAATAACGTAATACTCTTTTTTTTTATATTTTATAGGCAACGTAAATAAACAATAACATCTGTTTTTGTAATTGTTGAACTATAACCGTTAGTGTAGATAAATGTAAACTATGTACAATCCGAAAACATAATAACTATCTCAATAATCATTTTCATCCTAACTAGAGTGAGTGAAACCTAAATCTTATTTCTACGTATTTTAGAATAGCAAAATTGTAGATATCTAATCTAATCACTTCCGATGAAGATAGGCTTTCCTACCCTTAGTTATGTAAAGAGCTAAACGTAACTTTTCTCAACTTTCCCTATATAACTATGTACACCTATAAAGATACCTATAACTGTATACTTATAACTATACCCATATCTTTACGACCCCAGTTAGTTAGACCCTATATCTACCTAAATATATTATACCGAGCTAATATGCTAGCTAAATTAAAACATTCCTGTAGGTATATAGTTACTGAGATGGGAATTGAACCCACACATCTTCGTCTATATTGATATCCGAATGTGATACTGATATCTAATGCGACTAATTAAATTAAATCCTTAAAGTTATCTAATTAAGTTTAAATCTGTGAGAAAACGTAATATTATTTAATCTTAATATTGGTTGATAAAGTATGTAATGAAAATAAATAATACATGTTCCTATTTTCCATCAACTTAGAATAGTAAGTTTACCTTAAAAGCATGAATAAGTTCTGTCAACCTATTAGATCAACAATCTTACAAACTTGTGTCAACACCTTATCTCGTGAATCTGGTTCAGTAGATTAAGCTAAACTAACCTATAAGAAACTAATCTAACCGTGAGTGTTTAGTGGTTTAACTTTTACTATAGTTTATTATTATTTATTGTGTAATAAACTATTTTGTATCTATGTAGACGTTTATATAAATCTGAATAGATTAAAATGTTAAAAATTAAAAATTACTTGTATTCCGCTAAAAATACGGTAAAGATTCAAAAACATCCTGACTAGGTAATCTACCTATATTGTTTTGTGACAAAATCTCCGCACAGATATTATAATTGACACTGATATTATAATTGACACTGATATTATAATTGACACTGATATTATAATTGACTATTTTATTTTATTTTATTTTATTTTATTTTATTTTATTTTATTTTATTTTATTTTATTTTATTTTATTTTATTTTATTTTATTTTATTTTATTTTATTTTATTTTATTTTATTTTATTTTATTTTATTTTATTTTATTTTATTTTATTTTATTTTATTTTATTTTATTTTATTTTATTTTATTTTATTTTATTTTATTTTATTTTATTTTATTTTATTTTATTTTATTTTATTTTATTTTATTTTATTTTATTTTATTTTATTTTATTTTATTTTATTTTATTTTATTTTATTTTATTTTATTTTATTTTATTTTATTTTATTTTATTTTATTTTATTTTATTTTATTTTATTTTATTTTATTTTATTTTATTTTATTTTATTTTATTTTATTTTATTTTATTTTATTTTATTTTATTTTATTTTATTTTATTTTATTTTATTTTATTTTATTTTATTTTATTTTATTTTATTTTATTTTATTTTATTTTATTTTATTTTATTTTATTTTATTTTATTTTATTTTATTTTATTTTATTTTATTTTATTTTATTTTATTTTATTTTATTTTATTTTATTTTATTTTATTTTATTTTATTTTATTTTATTTTATTTTATTTTATTTTATTTTATTTTATTTTATTTTATTTTATTTTATTTTATTTTATTTTATTTTATTTTATTTTATTTTATTTTATTTTATTTTATTTTATTTTATTTTATTTTATTTTATTTTATTTTATTTTATTTTATTTTATTTTATTTTATTTTATTTTATTTTATTTTATTTTATTTTATTTTATTTTATTTTATTTTATTTTATTTTATTTTATTTTATTTTATTTTGCTCACTTCGTAAATAAGAATGTAGTAGAGAGTAAATAGAAATAAAAGTAACAGTAACTAAGTGTTGATCCTACCTACTAGAGTATGTAATAGTTAGAAAGAATAAATAACCAAGATAGTAAAATAAACTTCTAGAAAAGTAAGTAGCTATACCTACAATAAATGTAGTAGATATGTAGAAACAAATGTAAGTGTGCACTTATCTAACTATAGTCCACTTTATAAATAAGTATTATAGTGTGAGAGTAAAAGGAAATAAAAGTAGCCGTTACTAAGCATTGTTCCTATCTACTAATGTATTTTTTTTTTTTTTTAAAGAAAAGGTAAGAATAAATAACCAGGGTAATAAAATAAACTTCTTTAAAATCCGTAAAGTAAAGCACTCAATATCCTCAATGTAAATAAGTGAAGAAGTACCTACCTACATATATTATACTCGTGGTAAAGGAAGTAGTTAGATAAATCTCCAAAGACCTAGGCATTCAATAAAATCAGTCAAATATAACTCTCAGACAATAGGTATCTCAGAACTTTCCCTGTTTTTCCTAGACTTATTCCTCTAAGTGAATCGAATACTTATAACCTAACGTACTATTAATTATATTACTAAAATTTTATCTTGTTACCTATTATTAATAATTCTTAAATTAGTATTTTATTAAAATTACTTATTTAATTTAAATAGGGTTAAGCTCAATCAGTCGATGGCGACCCCATGCTAATATAATAAATGAACCTATAAATACTAATTTGTAACTAGAAGTTATTAACTTACGACCTTTCTCTAGCTCTTACAGATCTATAAATAACTATTTTGAAATCTTAAGTCATTTATTTACGACCCCTGCTCGTAAAATTATGAAACTGTAAATAACTAGTTTGAAATTCTAAGTTATCTCTTTACGACCCCACGCATTTACAACTAAGGATGTTACTTAATCTTACCTCACCAAAGCAATAATATGAAACGCAATTACTACCTATACGCTACCTATTTACTACTTATACATATTGGTTTTGCCTAATTTGAACGAATAAGATTTAGAATAAAACTACTAAATAATATGAACTGAAATTTACCTATTTACCTAATAAACAGTTATAAACTACAGAAATTTAAGAAATCTCAACACAAAACCCCATCCTTTATTACGACAACAAATTGTGCGATAAAATCGCACTATGCAAGATTAAAGTAAGCAACAAACAAGATATGAATTTAATGGAAATATTATATGAATTTAATAGAAATAAGATATGATTTGAATATAAACATGATTTAAACTACTGTAACTAACCTAAAATCGATATCCTGGTCACGGCAATTCCATATTGTAACGCTCCCCCCCAACTTAACTTAAATTAACCTTAACTAACTAAAATTATATTAAACCTATACCTAAACTTATAACTATTTACCCTACCTAACTAACTACCTATGTTTGTTGTTGTTGCATTACTTTGATCTTATGATTTATAACTAACTTATCAACTAACTTATTCTAATGGCCTTGTGATCGTATAGTGGTTGTGATTAGGACGCCTACTATTATGAACCGATAGTAACTCAGATACTTTAAAGGAATTATGTTGAGACTTCTTATTTAACGTACGAAACTACCTAATACTAAATTAATGTTTCCTATTGATCCCAATCCTATTATCTATCTGAACGTTGCTAATTGTAAATAACCGTAAGTAGATGTCAACCTAGTCGTGAGAGTTATACGAGCTATTGTAGCCTAGTAAGGAAAATATAATAGATTATAATTAAAAGTACATATTATGTAGATCCTAAATTACTAGAAGTGATAGAAGATATCCTAAGTAAGTACGAATCGTTATTAACGTGATCCTTTTCATGATGGAAACCTTTCATGAATTTCATATAGAATTGAAGATCTAAACGTCAGTTATTTTATCAAGTATAAACTTAGTTAGAAGTATGTTGAAATATAATGTAAATAATAAGCTATATTTCCTACTGAAGAACCTACTTGTAAGAATTAATATTCAGTATAATATAAATGATTCTAAAGTTTCATCATAGAATATAAATGTATATAACTATGTTACTAGGAAGATACTACATTGTGTACTATGAAGCTAACGTGTTTCGTTAGGGAAGACGCACCACCGTCCGCGCCTGCCAGTGATTCTCGACACCAGACTTATGTATATATGTTATGCACATATAACCATAATAAAACCTCCTCTTCATAGTACACTATACTTTTCCGGATGTATGAATAAGAATAAAGAAACAAGTAATTTCTATTTACTGTTCCATTAATCTATATTCTACATCAGTGCTACTATGGATTACAAAGGGTTATGGAACTAAATTCACTTTGAATAACTTATGTTACACAAAGCCAAGACAGTCCATGGAATCACATACAAGTGTGATTTAATATGCTGCAATTAAAGAAGCAGCCGTTAGAAAACCACCTCTAACATAATATAGTGAATCTAATATTAAATAACCTTCTTAGTTCATGGTTCCTTCAAACTAGTCTTTCTGGATAGCCTAAATCAAAGTTACAAGGTTAATGAAGTAGGTAAGGTCTTAACGTAGCTATATAAAGATACCCTAGCTTGAATCAGCCTAGGATACTTTGACATCGGAAGTGTCTAGCTAGACCGAACTTACGTCATGATATTTACTAGGTATCAGACTAGATAGAATAGATCTTTATAACTCTCTGATGGCAGTTATCATCCCTTTTCCATAAGTTCAGAGTAACTACGAGACACGCGCTCTAGAGTAAGATCTACTATATCAAGTACGGACCTTAATAGAAGAACAAACTTATCTTTATAACTATTCCTTTAAGCACATAGGTTGAAGAAACCACTCAGACAGGTCAACAAAAGACAAAGGTTGAAGCTAAATGTCACTATTAAACAAATAGTCAATGCAAGACTTCAAAACTTGTAGGAATAATAATTGTTCCTTTAAATTTAATATTTACTTTACTGCATTTGAAAGATATAAGAGAGAGCTATTAAAGCTGTCTCAATAAGTTACTATTAAGTGACTTCACTATAATTTAATTCTAGGTTGAACAATAAAAATCATTTGATAAAATTAATATGTTATGATAGCTAAGAGTATCTATTCTATAGTGTAGGTAACTGTTCAATCCAGGCTTAATATCCAAAAGTAAAATAAAGTAATGGAAGATTAAGCTGTAAAAGCTTAAGTTTAACTTTAGAGTTCAAAGTCTAAAATTCAAGGTTCAAACTTCAAGGTTCAAATCTAAGTTCAAGTTCAAGTTCAAGTTCAAGTTCAAGTTCAAGTTCAAGTTCAAGTTCAAGTTCAAGTTCAAGTTCAAGTTCAAGTTTAAGTTTAAGTTCAAGTTCAAGTTCAAGTTCAAGTTCAAGTTCAAGTTCAAGTTCAAGTTCAAGTTCAAGTTCAAGTACAAGTACAAGTACAAGTACAAGTTCAAAGTAAAAGTTAAAAGGTCCTAAAGTTCTTAAGTTCTAAAGTGTAAAAGACCTATAGTTCAAAGTTCAAAAGCCTAAGGTCTAAAAGACCTTACGCTCTAATTGTAAAACTTTTAAAGGGCAACTGTTTCTAAAGACTTGAAGCTGTAAGATATTTAAAGTAATAACCAATTAGCACATAAAGGGTAGGTAAGTAGCTGTACTTATAAATGTACTACATATGTAAGAACAGGCATAATTAAATAACAAATTAGTTATTATAATCCTATAAACTGATGAGTATAAAGTATGAAACCTAAGTAAGAGTAAAGTATCCTTCACTAAGCATTGTTGCTCGTAATATTAATTGATCACACACACTATGAGAAATAAACAAGTAATAAGAAACACTAAAAGATGGCACACAATATCTCAAGTAAATCAGATAAAGAAGTACACACATGCACACAGTAAAAGGACACAATACAGAATGCAGGTAGTTAAAAATATAAAATCTCTCGAAGAAAACCACGTTCAATCTTCATCTTACAGCGGTCCTAGAAAGGAATACTTAGTACCTAAAATCTAGCTCACTAAAAATAGTTGTGTAGATAAAAGTACCTAAATTATCTTAAGTGAAGGTTATCTATCGAATAAACATAACACTTGAATCGAACAAGGTTAAAGTTATTCTAGAAATCTTGTGCCTATTTATTACTTGCAGCCTGTACTAGATATCCACCTAGAACATGTGCCGAGCTAGTCTGCACTAGACCTACCGTGACAGGTAAAAGCAAAGCTATTAAGATTATAGTTTGAGAAGCTACCTAGCAGAGATTGTGAATCGACACACAGTTATAACATAAAGACTTACCCTGATCTCCCACATCTCATCTATGCCCCCTGGCTCCTTGTATGTAGCCCTACCTTTAATCCTCCGGTCTGACCTGATCCTTCCTAGGTTTACGTGATGCTCATCCTTGTCCTCGTTCTTGTTGCTCATCCTTGTCTTACACTTGACACTCCCTATCCCCTAAGTTCACTTCCACTATGGCATCTGCCTGACTCACTCATGAATGCAAAGTATCAATCAGTCAGTCTCCGCACAATAATTAGCAATCCTCTTTGCTCAAGACATGTGCCATGGACCTAAGTCCAACCGAGACCGTCCGTCTGATACTTGCTCACTCCTTTAGCATCTGCTTGACTTCAATAAGTGAACTCCTACCACTTCAAAAATCTAATAATTAATAATCGTTTCAACTACGCGCTTCCAAATTCCGAACAATACAAGAGCTACTTATTACGACTACGCACTTTGAAATTCAAAATAATACAAGCGACTTGTTACGACTTCGCACGTTGAATTCCGGACTAGAAAAAGAGAGGCTTATTACGACTACGCACTTTGAAATTCAAAATAATACAAGAGATCCGCACAAGCAAAGAGCCACTTATTACGACTACGCACGTTGAATTCCGGACTAGAAAAGAGACTTCCTACTACCCGCGCTCCGTTTTATCCCCGGGTACCAAATGGTCACCGCCGCCACATCCACTTAATAGTTAGTATAGTCGTCTCCATTTGGTTGGTTCCAAATAGTATCAAAACAACCATCTGGTGCCCTCCACATGGTAGGTTCCAAATAGTATCATAACAACCATCTGGTGCCCTCCACATGGTAGGTTCCAAATAGTATCATAACAACCATCTGGTGCCCTCCACATGGTAGGTTCCAAATAGTATCATAACAACCATCTGGTGCCCTCCACATGGTAGGTTCCAAATAGTATCAAAACAACCATCTGGTGCCCTCCATCATCTCGTCGACTTCCATAATGTTAGCATATACCTCAAAGTATAGGTACCTAGTTAGTTCATAGGTATAATTATTCTTGCGCTGATGTTGTAATTTTCTTGGATGTTACTTTAGATTCTAGACTTTTCTCAGGATGTAGAACGATGTCTAGGGATACTAATAGCCTGTATCTATTTTCCTTGAATTTACCTACATTCTAAGATTCGTTTTCATATAGTATTTATCTTAAATATCCTACTACGTCCCAATGAAGAAGCCAATCTAGATGAAACTCAAAACATAGATAGTTTAAATCATCTACTACCATATTATTTAATTTCCAACTCTCAGGAGTATCTAGATTTACTAATTTAATAGAATATTTCTCGAGGAAAAACGCCTGATATTTTTATGAGAGCAACCACCAAACGCTATTGTAATTCAATCCGTAAGGTGAATTACTGCTAAATAATGAACGTCAGTGAGTACAGATCACCTACTACAAATATACTTACATCTAAATGTAAAAGCTTTCTACTGACATAAGTTACCTACACTTGGTTCCTGAAACTGTATTTTCCTTTAACATTACCTAATCTTTGAACATCGATGTTTTCTATTTTAATGAACCTTTCCAGGTTAATTCGCCTAGTTATTATTATTCATACTAATTACTATGAAGTCATCGAATGCTTCAGATGCTGTTTGACTGAGATATCGGTTGCTGAAGATTAACCGAATCTGGCTAAATTAAGGTTAAATTAACTAAATAATTTGTGGGATAACCGAAGAACGTGTGCAGACCTTCTGGACCGTTACAGTACTAAAATAATTAAACATTATGTGTATACCGAGAAAAAGTGAGAATACAATTGGATGAACAACACACGGGTGAAGCCCGTTATTAGAGCCAATTAGGCCTTATTACACCAAGAAAATAAATACTAAGATACACGATCCTAGTAGTTTTTATCAATAATAAATACATGAGAAGAGTATGAATGATGTGTAATGTTTATTAAATGGTCTTCTTAGAAAAAAGACAGTGAAGCTGTTATGTATAGGTACTAGGTAGGTACCTACATGTTTCTATACTTCATTAGAGGTTACAGAAATCACATAAGAGTCGTATCAAAAAAAATAAGAACAAAACAGTTTTTTTTTAACATTCATTATAAGTTTGCGAAAGTCCTCATTTTAGTTTTATACTTCCTTTTTTGTCTCTTCCAAACTATCTATATCTGTAACCACACAGAGCGCAACATGGTGTCCAACCATAACCATTATCATTTGCTTTACAATAACGCCCCAGTCCGATTCAGAGGAAACCCATTTCGAGCTAATAACATTAAACATAAAGAAACAGCGGGGTGTATCAGTGTCACCCTTTATGTAAACCTGTTTGTTCTATATAAATCTTATGATAACGTCCATTCGTGATTTGTGGAGTAAACTTTATAATTTACAGCATTTTTAGTAACTGGTGTAGAATCTTAAAAGATCTTTTTGGTAAAAGTAGGTACAACCAAAGTCTTTTGACTATTTATGATCCAAATGTATAAAAGTGCTTACTTGACTCAGTTGAATCTGCCCCATTCTGTTTTGAGACGCGGTGAAGTTAACATCTCCTCATGTTGTCCATTTTGTTGAAAATCGACTGTCACTATGCCCAAAACTTACTTATAAGGATACTACCCTCCAAATTTCATACCTCTAGGACTTATAGTTTAGGCTGTGCATTGATTCTCTGTCAGCTTCAAAAGAGTTTTATATATATTGATGATGATGTATTCTATGATTTTAATCTTCTAAAAGTCAATAAACCTTTTAATTGCTTGGGTGTTCTTAATTTATAGAGATTTGCTTTTGGTTTTCAACAGAAGCTAGGTGGGTACTAAACGTATTGTTTAAGGTAAACAATAGAATCTTTTACCGTTTGAACAATTGCTACAATACCCTGCCTATCATTGCCGTTCTCGGGTTCTGCTATTAGATTCTCTTTCCCAATTACACAAGGATTATTTGCAATACCGATGTTCTAAGAGCTCGGTAAATAATAGTTCCTTTCCATAATAACAAACACTGTCCTGCGGCTACTGTAGCAAGGGGTGCTACCACCAACCTATTCCTACCTCCGTCACTTGATCTCACTAAACTTATTTTGGAGAATAATATATAAGGACGTTATTTATTTGTATTTTGCTCTATAAAACATATTTAACGGAGTTAAGTGTTTTTTTTTATACAACATAGCCCAAATAAAAATAAAGGATCCATCTACTTATTTAAAGAAAAACTATTATTTGCTGACCAAAAACAAGATATCCATTCCCATTTGTCAAGTTATAGATTTATCACAGTGTTTTTACAGCCTAAATGCACTATTAGCACTACTATGAGAGGTAATTTTTTGTCTATAGCGATAATTTTACTTAGTTGTTTAAAAACTTGTACCTAGCCATTTTTTTTAAATCTTACGAAATTCAGCTTTGCTCTTCGATAGATTGAATTCATTTTGCAATATTGATGGTAGCTCCCCGGGTTGGATTGCTGTTATTACTGTCCACGGAAGCCTGTTTGGGTACGATATGATTGCTGACATTTTGTTTAAGCGTTTTTATCAAAGCTTGTTTACAAGAATTTATAATTTTATCAAAACAAGTTTGAGGATACTTGATGGAAGAACTTGGTTCGGGTCACCAATTTATTTAGAGTAGTTAAAATTTTACAATGTTAATAAAATACTTTTAGATCTGAACCGTATTAAAATTATGCTGTTTCACACTGAATGGTAATGAGGATATCAGAATTCATCAATAAACTGTTGACTAACCCCTTTATACTTGGTAAAGGTGTTGAGTTTCATATCATTATCTAAGTATAGTTATATTGGAGGTATCGGATTGTCCTTCCGAGTCTAAAACTATTGTGTTTCTTCTGAGAGTTAAACATGAAGTTCTCGTGTAAGCGAATTTTATAATTCTTTTGAAATTAATAAAGTTTGAGTTTCAAATCTATAGTCTTACAGTGTTGTTGCCGATTATGCCGAGGTAATGAGAAAAACTGGGCTATGCTTGAGTGCAAAAGAATTTATGAGAACAAAGCTGTTGATGAGAATCTCGGTTTTATTAATTTTGTTTTGCTATTTTCCTGAAACTTAACGATGAACAAAGCATATTTTAAACTTCAACAAGTATGCAAAAAAAATTGTACACCTCACTGGTTTTTTGCTAGTAGCAAAAGTATTAGATTTTGTTAGTTTTGACACTTTGCAGTTTCCAGACATGCTGACACCCAAATCGAATTTTACCTCAAAATGATTTCCTTATATTATTGGTTTACCAAGCTCAACTGAGCTGCCATGCAAGTAGGGAAACGCGGTTAGTTCAACGTATTCCTTAGTCACTTAGATTGCTAAAATGTTGAAATGCTATATATTATTTTGTCATAGGTTACCTACGAGCAAGAATTGCAATTCAGTATGTAAGTCTAAAATATTATTGCCATTACAATGATTTGTATTATATAATAGTGTATATTAACGTAAATCAGAATGAAACTGAATACAAATGGTAACTATCTTGGCTATAAGGTAAAATTATTTGCTGATGTTAGAATGGCCCACCTATAAATTATTTACTTCCAATGAACCACTTGATATTCTATTATTCAAATTACTATGGAACTGGCTGCAAAATACAGTCTTCTAGTGTAACAAAGAAAAAACTTTTGTATTTAGAATTTTCGAACACTTTGTAGAACTTTGCTATCCCAATAGGGCGTTTTTACACTGGCCGACACCGACATCTTTGGGATAGCGACCTGGTTCGATCAAAAAATATCATCGGCGGCGCTCGCAGTGAGCACCCGGTGTTGTCGGTTTGAAAGTGTCTTTTACTTATCTACTCTTCGACGATATTGTGGTAGGTGTCGTGCCGTGTGAAAACAGCCATACCTGATTAGCGTTTGTAGAGAAAAAGTATATACATTATATACATACAAGTAGGAACGCATTATGAAGTTCTTCTATAGGTACCAAATAACCTTTGTTAAACCCGCGTATTTTTCCGGTGGCGTACGTATACATAAAATAGTCTAAGTTATGCGAAAAACGTTACTCCCCTATAAAATACTTTTTTAATTTATTTCAACTTAAACAAAGTTGGCTTAGAGATAAAAATGTTTGTGATACAACTTTTGCTCTTACGAAACAGCGAAGTTATTATTTAGGCTACAAGAAAACAAAATAAATTAGATGAAATACGTACAAAAGTTTTGGTGTCAGCCTCTTTGGTAATTTTACTGCCAAGTTTTCTAGATAAATTAGAGATAAGTTAGTAGGTAAAAAACACTGCCTAGGCCTCGTGCCAAGCCAAGGTCTCAAAATACTTGTATTTAAAACATTAAAAGTATTTTTGAAATAGGTAATCTTCGCACAATTTTTTTATAAAAAACAATCCTGCAAAACTTTTTGTAGAAACCAAAGTTCTTTGACATTCATAAAAATCTCACCCTCTTTACTAGTAGGGGAAGCCGGAAAATAACAATAATTCCCAAAGAAATATTTTTTATTACGCGGCTACTACGAGAAACAAATTATTTTTTACTACAATACACAAACAAGATATTCCTTAGTGACAAGTTACATGCCTTGTGCGGGTTCGCGTCCTTTTACAGAGTTGCCAAGTCGCAGTGCAGTGTAACTCAAAACGGCGAAGAAACCTCAGTTTTTCGTAGATACCCTGAAAAAGTTCGTGATAAACTGAAAAAGCATGTTTTCAGTTATCAAAATATTTATAGAATTTTTTTCTTCAATTAATTTTATAACCTACCTACTTAACAACAAAAAAATACTTGCGTTATTAGGTTCTATAGATATTAAGTGTACAAATATATTCTGTGATAAAAGTATCACAATGATTTTTAATCAACAAAGCGGTCTATAATGATGGCAAATTAAAATAATTATGCAAAGTGCTAAAGGAACTTGATCAAGAACCACTTATTAAGATATCGCGGCCACATCGACAATTATTATGCAACGAAGAGCCATTCCTTACCTTATAGGAAAGACGCTTAAGCCACTGGTAGTCGTTGTTCAATGTAAAAAATGATTTAATGTGATTTCTTTAGGTTTATTATGCTTTGGCTGGCATTACCCAAAAACAGGCAGATCCTATATACTGCGAGTAAAATAATTTATGTAACATATTTCTTTGAATACATTTTTCTTAGTTTTGCCACTTATTGGTGGATTAAAAACATTAGTGTCCCTATCCGTAGACCTAGCGGGTGTAGATACTGGAAACCAAATGTAATTATTCGTCTACCTTGCAAAGAAGAAAAGGAGATTTTAGCACTAAAACACAATATGAAATTAACAGTATTCCTAATTTTTCCTTAAGTATAACCTCAGTATTCCTAAAGTATAACCCCAGTATTCCTAAAGTATAACCTAAAACCGTTATAGTTTTTGTCTATTTAGTGGCGATACACAGTGGAACTTCTGTATGAGTACTATTTCTTTTATACCGGTTATACAAGATTGCTAAGTTACCATGACATCCATCAATAAAAATATACCGTTCTTCAAGCTTTAGGTTTTCTATAGAACGGTGACCGCTAGTAGTATGACGTAGCTCTTTTTAAAAATACCTGATTTTGAAATACATTCAACTAGGTATTCCAGGCCTTTCCGAGTAATCTAGATGACCTGGGACTAGTTTTTGCCCATAATTATATTAAACTTCAGAAGTTAGAAGTTCCCCAATCGGGCCATCAGGACTGGGCCCTTTTGACAAAAACCTTTATAGCCTATTCTAGTTTCATAAACACAATAGTAAAATTTAGCAAAATCTAAAAAAAAAACTGACTCATATCAATGAGTCAGTTTTTTTTCGGCTCTATGAAAACCCCTGACACTAAAACTTATCGGTAAATTTAAACTCATCATCTAAAATATTATGAATTAAAAGTTATTTATATTATTTACAGCCGTATTATGACGGTGGCCGCTTTTCAGATGCAAAGCTCCAGAGTTTTGGAAACAACAGGATCATCGATTTTCAATATCAGATTGAGTGAAGATAATTTATTATGCGTAACCTTTTTGCATCAGAAAATTTTATTTCGCCATCCAATTTTAACTTTCTGAATAATTTAGTAAGAATGTTGTCGTACTCGGGAGCACATCAACATACATTCAAGATGATTTTCGTGGAATGCTTTTAAAATAAAAATCAATGTTTCATCTACCGGACTAAGCTTTTTTGAGTAGTTTTAACTGGACCCATCTATACATTAGAACCGGACCCAGATGCTGACTTACTCTGCAAAAGTACGAACAATTTGCGCTGTGAACAGTTTGGATCGTCAAGTGGTCCTGTGGTAACCTTAACTGGCTAGTTTGGCTTGTCGATGGAACTTTTACAATTTATTCCAAAACATTGCACTGATTAATTTACTTTTGAAATACTTTTGAATAAATCATCAACTGAGTACATAACTGCGCTATTGTTTTCTTTTGAAATATAAATTAAAGCTATTAGATGAGTAACAATTTTATAGCTGGCATATTGCGTGGTGGCTCCCGTCGGTGGTCAATTTCCATCATATTACATCGAGTGTCATTAACGGCATCAACAAAGCTACTGCCTTCAAAAATACATTAAACAATCCTTACCGCCAGAAGATTACGATCAAAATGCTGTAAAAACTTGCAAGGGGATCAGAAGCAATTTCAACGGTGTAAAGTAAAAACTGCAACAAAAACGTAACGCGCGGAGTAGTCTTTAGCAAACTGTAGATTGTGTAGAGAATAAGAAGGATCGATCTCAGAAAAATCTGATGATACTTAGGTATACTCAGTAGTTTGTTTGATACATCTACACCAGCAGCCTGAGAACAATATCAAAACTGTAAATAATTGTGATTGAAATCGTGCTCGGTTTAGTTTAATACAAAAATCAAAATAACTTATGTACAATAATGTAAAATGTAGGTATTGTAAATTCTGTCTGTAAAAATTTTAACGTGTAGATAAGTTTATCGTTATTATTATGTTCAGTTAACCCTTTTTGGAGAGACAGTTTTACTCCATCATACTACTGATTTTATTTTTTTATTATAAGTAACGCAGCTGCACTAGATCGTGAGAGGTGGAAGGGGGATAGGGAGGCCTTTGCCCTGCAGTGGGATGAAATTGGCTAATAATAATAATTATAAGTAACAATGTGTAATTTATTGTTATATTTCTGCCCTAAAACTATGTGTGTGTAAAATTTTTTTTTTCTTCCAATCTCTTTATTTTTATACAGCACCCCTTGTATTATGTCTTGAAGTCCTTTCCGTCCAAGGTTATCTGGAAGAGATCGCTGCATAGCGATAAGACCGCCTATTGTACAATTAATTTAAGTTTTGTTTTTTATTTTCTTGTAATTCCTAGGTTAAGGTGTGCAATAAAGTATTTTCTATCTTCTATCTATCTATTTTTAGACTGCTAAAATTGTCGAAATCTCTGGTTCATACCCTGTGCTCTTACTTTCTTACCTTCTTGTAATGAAAAATGGATGAAAATGGTTTATTCATCTCCTTTCTTTATTTTATGCTAGCTTCCATGTTTGCTTGTAGAAGTCTCACAGATTTTCAGAAGTAACTATTAAGGACCTTCTCTGTCCGTTTTACATTGTTCTGTTCACACCTTTTTATTTATGATCACCTCCATGTTACTTTCCTGAGGTGGTCCCTCGAAAATGGACGATGCAGATGACACTGAGTTGGCTTTAATGACAATTTAATAGCATCGCCTGGATTGGAACCAACGTGTAATCAGCATGTGGACACCATTACCGGAGATGACGTTTTTTATCAAACACAAATTGATGTTTCTTAGAAGTTGATTCAAATTATTTTGTAATTTTGAACTGAACTCTCATGATAATAGAGGTAGCAGAAATAATTGTAAATATTTTTTTTGTTGCGTTTTGTTTTATTTTATTTAATATTAAATGTTAAATATTTACAAATAAAATGTGTCAGCTGTAAAAAAAAATCCTGGCCAGGCCAAAAAATATAAATTTCGAAATTATTGTTATTTTAAATTATTTGGTAATAAAAAATTATAAATTCACCTTGAGTTCAATGAATTTTAATACCAATCGAGTATGAAGCCTATAGAATATGCAAACTTCGGATCTTAGACTATAGGTATAAGAAATGTCGCCTTACCTTACTTGGTTCACTTTAGATTTCTGACACGTTACACCTCAGAATTTTGATAATAGTCGTCACGTCCTGGGTTATCTTAAACACCCTGACAGGCACCTTTTAAAATGATAGGTAGATTCCGTATTTTAAATTCACCTCAAGTTCCTTGCACGAGATGCCCTCTTAGTATGCAGGGTTGGCTACGGCACTTATTAGTCTCAAAAAATTCCCTGAATCTCCCTCTTCTTAAAGTTCCCAAGTCCCCACTGGTCCTATTTAAAACTTGGGTCTTTAATGTTTAATACATAGCTGATATTGCGTTTGATAAAGCGGTTTACGAATCTAAATTTTAAAGTTCGATCGAATACTAATGCCTGGATGTTTTGTTTGTGTCCAAGTCATAAATATTAAGTAACAAACACGTAGAGGTGAAAATATTGGTGGGTCCTGTTTTTGTGGACCATATTGTTTTGGGATCTTACTACAAGACTGTTTTAATTTTGGTGACACTTCTCAAATTCATAAGGTTGTATTTGGCGACGTTAGGAACGGTTCCTTTAGTATTTAGGGAGCAGTCTATACTTTTTATGCATTTATGCACTTGATCTTGTTTTCGCTCGAAAGAGGTTACCAAGTCCAACCAATAAAAAAATAAAAAATTATATGTATTTATGTAACTTAGAAGGCACATAAATGTTCATAAAAAACTGATGTAAACGTGTTCTGGCTTCAAAACATCCGAACACAACAATGTTTATATTCATTGTTCTGAGATGACCTACAGGTTTTGATGTGCCTTCACCATAGAATGAACACGAAAGTATAATTTAATCATGTCACATTGATATTCGTATGGAAATTATTACTATTGTTATAAACACATCGATCAGGAACGTTTCTTAATACTTGTCCAACTTGACTGACTAGTTGGAGATGTTCAGAACTTACAGACAGTTTGATAGATAGGTGTTTGTGCTCTTTACATCATCACAAGGTTCTCAGAACAAGGCTCAGAACAACTCTCAGAACAAGGTTCTAAATCCGGTTGTATGTTTTTTAAAAATGCCAAACTATGCTGAACCGATTTCACCGAGGTAGCAAACTCGGTAAAATCGGTTCAGTGGTTTGGCTTATAAAATAAGAATATCTTGAAAAATCACGTCATATTACAAGACATTGCGTATTTTGCTTTTACTTTTCAGAGGTGTTTTACGATCAATATAACATTTCCAATGAACTGCTATCATCATCATTTATGATTATGAAGTCGTATCAAAATGAAGTCGGTTTTTCAAGTTTATGAACTTAATAAATAGTTGAATGATTTTTATAAGTTGTCTTGTCGTTTAAATACAATAAATGTGTGATGAAAAGTACATTTTGCAAGTGTCCCGAATAAATACAACCTCAATGGATGCGGAAAGACTTTATAAATGTTAGATAGAGCAGATTCTTATCATATTTTACTGTGATGAAAATTCTTCACTCTTCATCATTCTCCAGTTTATAGCAGCTATCAAAACCGTGATCCATTCCGCCATTTAAGTTCATAATGGTATAACTTTTCGCATTAAAAAGTGAACTATTCTGGAAGTCGTTACAATACAAAATGTCGAACGTGCTGTTCGTCGCAATTGTTTCGGGCGAGTTTCCCGAAGAGTTATAGGCGCTTGCCACACGTCTGTTCCTTTTATAATAATTTAGCCGATAATGCGAAAAATACGTGACTCTCACCGTCTCTACGTGAGTCGAACTGTATTTTTTCTTATTTCTTTCTAGTAGCTGAATCAAACTGTTTAGGAATCAAATCCTTATTAATGTTGTGTTGCTATATCAGGAACAAACATTGTGTAATTATTTTACTTATGTAAAATTTTAGACAAGCTATACTTATTCTAATTTATTTATTCTCATCTCTTTCATGTATTTTTATCTATCTTCATGTTTCGAAATATCACAGTTTTAATTATTTTTATATTTGATCATAATTTTAATTATAAATTTTATTGCGTCGAATGAAGACAAAAATGTAGGTACTTAGTGTAGTCTAAGGTCTACCAATACAAGGGTTCATAAGTTATGAACAAACAAAAATGAGAACGAGGTTTAAATGTCTATGAATTCTTCAAAGGACTTTTTTACCAAACCTTTTCTGGTTTTTAGGATCGGTTACAAAATAAAGATCACTAATGAGATAGTAGCCTAATGCGATTCAGAGGTGGCACTGTCATTTTCGCTGTAACTTTACTGAGAGTGTAATAAATAGCAGGGCATTTTAGGTCATAAATCTGTGGTTTGGGTAATTTATTTCTAACTTTGTTGGTGTCAAACTATAATATTAATCGTTAGGTAACCGTAATCTGCGATCAAATTGAGAGTAAAAAAAAAAATACAAGACTCAAGTCATTCCAGAGTCCAAACATTTAAATAATAATAGATTTACTATTTTAAGTCAACAATCTTTTTCTATTCCTTCTTTTCAGGCTGAAATATACTCTTTTATGAAAATATAAGTAAATAATATATAATACTTCGGGGAAACGCGGACAAAGTCACAAGCAGCCTCTAGTGTTAAATAAAAACAACGGTACCGTAATACTGTAGGTGGCTAAACTTGTAAAATCAATAATCAAAACACCAAGACGATTGAAATCCAATACTGTATCAAGCTTTTGATTCCTGAAATGCAACCAACGATATTTGCCCGGCGTAATATAGCGGCCAACATTATTTACAACAGTTTTCGGTTTTTTTCCGAATATTTCTTGGTCAATAGGACCATACGTGTTTTCAACCCTTAACAACACCACGGGGCCCAAATTTTGCTGTTGTAGTTGGTACGTATAAGACCAATCCCGAAAACTTCAAGGAACTTATCATTATAACTCTTCATAATAATAGGCCTTTACACCTATTGAAGATGATTTATACAGCGTCAGGAGGCAACCTATGCCTACACTTAACGGGACACAGTAGTGCCTGTAGTGTGTGTGTTCATATTGTTGGTTAATCTAACCCCCAAAGTTTTTGGGAGTGGTCTTCTTACATCTTGTATACGTGAATGTTTCTATCCTAGCCTTTTGCTGCTGCTACGAGTAGAATGCAAACTGATTTCCTCAAGTTATGGGTTCGTGCAGAATTTTATAAAAAAAAACGTTTACAGTTTTTTTGAAACCCAGAGCTTATCCCGTAGGTAGACATTGTAAGCATGACGGAGTCATCATTTATCATTGATTTATCAGATTACTCCTGACTGTAAGATGAGGAGTCAATCTTATTTTAGCACCGAAATATGATATCTTTAAAATAAAGGCTTGTGTTATTTTGTAGACAGAATTGAAAAGAAGTTATGGTTTGAGGCTCTTTACTCTAAATAATTATGTGAGTAGGTACGTAGGTAACTAAAAACATTTTTTTTATAAGTACGAAAATATCTATGTATATATCGTTATGATTTTATAAATTGAAATGCATAGCCCAAAAACTGCAGTCGGCTTATTCTTTACCAAAAAGATAGTGAGTATGATATCTTGAAACTTGAGAGCCAAAAACAGGTCCAGATCAGAATCTAAATGAAGAGTGCTGATTTTGTAATAAGTTTTTTAATACCCGATTATAATCAGAATCCATGCACGCTATAAACGGCTACAAGATAATGTTGTAAGCGCATGCGCATAATTACGTTCGATTGTCGCATCGAGTTAAAATCACATTATAGAATCATCGAGTGATAGAACTTTATCTCAGTAAAGTTTCTGACTGTTTTATCTAGTTTGAACTCTTTAAAAGGACATTTTAGTGCGACAAAATTGTCAAATGATTGTGTAATAGAGGTGTGGCTTATCTATCGAGCGCTATCATTTTGATATGACAAATTCTAGAGTCGTTTCATATTTTATGCATAAGCGAGCTGTGTTGGCGTGCCTTGGTGCGTTGTCTGACATTTTTTACTTATTGTTTTGGTCTGAGATATTTATCGTTTATCATGAGATGGCACTTTATTGTTATGGTGATCTTTGAATAGTTTTAGATAGCAATCTTGTTTCAAAACTAGCTGATATAGGCCACACGCGTACATGCGGTGGCCAAACAAACCGGTGGCGGTTAAGTTTCATAACAAACCCTTTTTGGGTTTACAAATTCAATGATTAATTTCTACTTTTAAATTTCAATTTTTTTTTATTATGATTTATTTTATTCCGTTAATATTTATCTATGACAGCGAACCATATTGCTCATTTATGAGATTTGACTCGTAGACAAGCCCGGATCAGTTGCCACGGCCATGGATGCGCAATGTTCGCATTGCTCGGAAGTGCGCTTGCATGTTTAGTGTATTTAATTAATCTACCAACCAGAAACAAACTTAGACTGGCGTTTTTACTTAGTCGCTAGGCAAAATATCTAGAAACCCGCGAACCCAATAAATTATTTATCATTCCGCAGATTTGAATTCAATGTGTAAAATGTTAGGAAAATATTTATGCACACCCACTTTGCATGTGCTCCAGGAATACAGGAACGAAATGCTTGCATTAAGCCAACTATATGTAGTTTCTACTTAAATAAACGGTTGGCGCCGCGCAAATAAAGCAAAATCCAACACTGCAGTACTAGCATTATAATAAACCACTTTTGACATCTGTTTTAATCTTTGCTCATCTATGGCGGTAAAAGCAGATGATAATTTTCTTATTTATAATTTTATTTGTTAATATTAGTCTTATAAGACTAATATTTCTAGAGTTAGTAATATTAATCAAAAGCTGTTCACAAAAAATAAATAATACGAAATGGCCACATCAGAAAAGTCTTACGGTTTGCCATCTGTAGCTTAAAATCATTGTAAAACCTTTATTTGTGGGTACAGCATATTTAGGAAATACTATCTAACATTTATTGTATAGCTAAACATTGTTGTAAACGTAATCTATTGATTTTAAAAAATTGTGTATCCTCGAATTCATAAGCGATTTCATAAGCTTTCTCTAGAGGTGGATTCAGGCAATGGCTTAGAGGACTGTTCAACGGTTGCACAGCTTTCAAATACAACTTCATACAACGCTGATACATTAAAGTGGCGTTTACATAAAAATCTTTGTTTATTTACGGTTCACATCGAAGGCTCGTTGTATATTACGAGTCTAAAACAATAAAACTCACGTAAAGTACAGTGGTTCGTTTACTGTGGGGGTAAAAACCGGAAAGCGATTAAAATTAGTCAAATGGCAGAACCAGAGATCTTTATTGGTTGCTGACATCGTAAAGTCTGCGAATTTATGTTAAGAGCAGAACCGTTTGACGGTATCATACCTCATCGTGATGTCATTATGCATTAATAAGCGATTTGCGCGTTCAAACGGCCAAAATGATTTGGAATGATCGAAACGTAAAAATGTTAAAGTGCAAAAATTGCTCGTTTTGTTGATAATTTTGAATTTTTAAATTCACTTAATTTACATTGTTTTTATATAGTTTTTTTTTTTTTTTATTTCAATAAAATAAACTTATATTTCGTTCATTGGTCTATAAGATGTGAATTCATAAATAAATACACCATTCCAATAAATACCTACTTCATTATTTACACTCCGTTCACAAAGTTAAGATAGTCTAAAAATTACTCTTAAATATATACCTACCTATGTATTAAAAATAATACAAGTACGTATTTATTAATTGTACCTACTTACATAAAATCAAAGCTCTTTTAAAACCATTATTAAACTGACTTAATAATAACTACATATTAAATTCATAACTCCCACTAAAATCAAAATGTGCCATAATGATTGAATTTGGAAATTCCACAAAGAAACATTAATGCATGAAATGGTTCATTACGGTTAATCAAATTTAAAACAATATCAATAACTTAAAATAAAACTTTTAGTGGAAAATAAATTTTTCGTCTATAATTGGTCAAATTGAACTGGTTATACAACAAAAACATTAGAGCGGTTAACTAATTTGCATTCGATTGGGTAATACAAAAGTTGGGGCTATTATAATAAAATAGTGTTCCCCGCTTGAACGTTATATGTTAGGCTTTGACCCCATTCACATGCACTCAATCGTCTTTTTATGAATTTTATGCTATACCTATTTCAGGAGAATCTTCAGTAATTTTTTTTGGACAAAACCATACCACACCACTGTTTGACTCCACCTCAATGCTGTGCTTGTAAATAATGCTTTCTGTTACTACTAAGTGCGGTTCCATACGCTTATAAGGAGTCAAATATTTAGCTGTCTTATAAAACAACGTCGAGATTGAGCTATAAAAGACCACATTGATTTAAAATTAAATAACTAACCCACTTAATGTTAATTTAGCGCGATGGTAAATTGAATGAATATCCGTTTGTATTTTTAATTAATTGATTTGTGCATTGAAGAGAGAATCTCCTCTTTTTTGAAGTTGGTTAAAAATAGAGCAAAACAGGCTTTTTTATCAAGGACTTCCAAAGTACTAGATATTTTAGGAATATTTTATCTATCGGGCACTTCACTACATACCTACTATTCAGTCAAGTGCGATCCTTTTCAGAGTAGTGTAACCACGAGTAAAAGAAATTACTCGTAGTCACACTGGTGTAGCAAACCGGTGTGACCACGAGTCCGTCGTCAATAATTCTTAGGTAAGTTATAGAGTCCTTCCATACTAATACGATACGACAAAAACCAATAAATCCTAACGATTCTACGGACAACTGATGGTGCATCTTTTAAAATAAAGATCCAAATCGTTAAAATACGACAAAAATTATTACTTGTTACTATGACGTCATGTTAAAGGGCTTACGAACACGTTCACACCAATCTAAAAGCCCTAATTACTTTGCATAAATTATCATCTTAATCGAAATCTTTTCGGCCCACAAAAAGCTCCAGAAGACTAATCGGCTTGCAAACACTGAATTGGATACAGCAAATTAAAAATTCGTCATGATATACATCGTCCGATCCATTATTTATTATTCAATCAGTTTTCGAAGCTAATTTAAAAACAAAACTCATAAAGCTAAAGAGAGCTGTAAAATACTTTTATATCTCATTCGTTATTCATTAAAATTTGTAATAACGTTGTGTGACAGCGAAAGTTTATAGTATAGCACGATAGCATGACAAAATGTGACGATCGTTAGCGTATCGTAACAGTAGCGTACCCGAGATACACTGCGTGGTGATGCTAAAACGTTCAGTAGTCAAGTTGGTGTTGGCGCGCAATATGACTCAAATACGTTGAGCTTACGTTATACGACAACTGTCGACCAGTCTTCTTCAGCTGTTCACTGTCTCTGAATTGAGCCTTGCAACGGTTGTTTGACATAGGTAACGCTCATGACGAGTTTAGCTTAGCGTCTAAGTCTACAAATTAGTGTAGGTACTTAATTCTCCGCAAGCCACTTATGAGTATTTAAGTCTACTAAATAGTATACTTAAATCACCTAGATGACTTAGCCCAGGTGAAGTAAGTCGACGGCATCGTCTTTCCCCAGTTTATAAGACGTCTATACTATTTTAAAGTTATAGTAGAGACATGTATTTCTATGCCTATAAATATTTACAAGTGTACACTTAGCCTAATGTGAGTGTCCAGTACCTACCCATCTGAAGCGTCGACCCAATTTACCAGATCCTGTTGTGTCATGGTTCCCATACCGCAGTGCCCTACGTAAGATGTTCACGCACCAATAACTATCCAATTTGGAGAGCGGCGAGTACCTGCCGGCAATTTTTTGTCGCCCGTCACGTGCCTACCACCTTACAACCTCGTTTATTTTTCAAACGAATCCAATGAAAAACGTGATCTGTCTTTTACAAACAAGTGTTTGGTGAAGTTTATTTATTGAGTCTCAGTTTACTCTAATTGGAGTTATTGGTAAATCAAACAAGATCGTTATAACTGCTCTCCATTTCTATTATTTGATTTTTGAGATATTAATTTGAATTTGTAACCCAATCAATTTTCTAAATAACTGAAGTAGGTATTAAAATTATTCCAAGCACGGCAATTAAAAATACCTATTAGCAGGTTTTTAAATATATTTGATTTAAAGAAAAATATTAGGTATATAAGCCATATACATTTTATCTCAGACAACTTTAACAAAATATTTCAGGCCAATATTATAAATACAGACAAAAACCTAAACTAAAACTTATATAAACTTAGCCTAAGTAGACCTAAGTATAGACTTCATTGAGAGATTTATTGTCGTGCTGCTTTCTCATAGTGCCGAAATATTAAATCCTGAAGCATATTTTAATTATTTAATAATTAAGATCTGACAAATAACATAATAATACCTAGCTTACTTTACTTAGCTAGCAGAATCCTCAGCGACAAATATAAGAAAGCAAGCTTTTTAGTTGGTTAGGTAGGTAAATTATATTGCCTTTTACTATCGCATCAGAATAGTCTAATATTCCTTTGTCTAAAAGAGCTACTTCAACATCCTATATTGTATCCCGACATGAAGGATTTACGTACCATTTCAATTGAACTGAACCTTTCAAATACCACTCAAGTGTGTATCAGGAGCAATATCGTCGGATTAGATGCGATATCGAGGAACTGCCAAAGGAAACGGACTATCAGTAGCGCAATTCCAAAATCAGGAATAAATCTTTGCCTTAAGTCTAGAAAAAGGACATGATTCAGTTAATACAAGTATTAATATGTCTACATGAATAGGGCGGTACTATTTTGCCCGCGGTTACGTTTGCACCATTGATTTATCCCATTAATGGTGCAGACGTAACTATTTTTTCTAAATACGCTGTGCTCAATAAAGCTTGATGGACTCTTTACATCGTGTCCACTATGCAATGATTCAGGCGGTTAAGATCACATTAACCGTATTTGTGTTGGTAAACTTAACATTTAATTTTGTTTAAAGTTGTATTTAGTAAAAGTCTTTTATAGATACACAAGAGCTATAAAATATTTTAACTTTAGAACCAACTCACCTGACCCGATGAACTGACGACTTCGATATATAAGATCGCGCCAAATCGGTATACGGTAATCAGTATAATACGGAGTCCGTACTGATTAATAATTTTTCGAATTCTATGGCCTATGTCAAAGTCGTCCAGCATTGAAAACTAAATTATTAAGCTGCGTTACTGTAATAATTAGCAATACTATGCCACTATGCCAACATCAAAGTATGCAAACCCAGTGGATAGTATAGAAAATTTGTTATCAAACCCTTTGAGAAACTTTGACCAACCAAACCATCACCATAACCAAGTTTACGAAGGCATAATAATTATATAGTAAGATAGTTAGGGTTACATGGAATTAAATGTGATTTATAAGGAGCTTTCAGAAAGAAAAGAAATCAGTCATCTTGAGTCATAAAAAAATACCTTCCCAGCAATAATGTGCCTTAAATTTTTCACGAATTTTTAATATTTTATTCATATGTCTGACGAATCAAGAAGGTATCCAAAGATTGCATTTTTCTAAAGAAATTGAAGAAGAAGGGTTTGAGTCAGCAATTACCTACATTTATCACGACCAGACTTTGACATCAATAATAGGTAATTACACCATTTTGAAATGATTTAATGATCATAGTCACAGAAAACTAGTAATGATTACATAATAAACATGATTAATAATCATTGATTTAAAAAAGGATACCTATTGAAAGGGTTATAAGGTTTTAAATTAAAAAATTCAAAGCTTTTACTTTAATAGGGATTAGAAATAGCATGTCAATCATCGTAATGAGCAATTCAAATTCTGTTAATTCGACCAAATTGGTGCATTCGGGTAATTATGGCATAAATTAGTATAAGATCTACAATTTTATGAACGGTTAATGACGCTGGTGAAATACAAGCTAAATTGGAAATTAGTCGTATACAAGCGCCTTTTATGGCGTTGGATTCCGGCTTAGGAGTTATAATCTGATGCAATTGGTTTCACTTGTTTTTGTTTTTTATTTATTTTTCTATTTCGGTTCAATTATCCCGTAAGTTGTCTATTGTTTAATTTTAAGGGAATTAAAAAAAAACAAAAATAACCTTACTATCTTATAAGTTTCGTTATTTAATTTGAAACGAGTTTGGTATTTTCAAAATGGTTGGCACCTAAAAGATATTTCAGTTTCATCATATTTTTTTTTGGTACCCCTAATTTCTGCTTAGCACAGACAATTACCTACTCTATTACCGTCTACTGTAGATATAAGACTGTAGGAATAATAATTTTTTGGAGTAAAACTTTCATGTATACAACTAAAATGAATAAAAAAAATAACATTCAAACATTCGATTTTCAAATGGCATTCAGGCAGAGCTCTCAATCACCTGTAACTTTTTTAAACTGATGCAATCCAATGTTCAACGGCTTTTCACTGATCAATTAACCTGATTGGAGAGCTTAAATCTAAATCTACTTGCACAAAAAACTTTTATCAAATAAATCTGAATTTATTTCAGATGGTATTTGTAAAAAAATCTTTTTTTCACCTGATGTTACATGATGCGATTGTAAAAGTAACTTAGTTTACAAAAGCAAATGTGTATTCTAGGAACCATGTATTGATACTTTGTATTGTTGAAGCTCAGTATGATAGTACATCTTTGAAATATATGCTTGAGTTTAATTAATCTATATTGTGTTAAAACTTCGCAATAATTTGGCCAAAACCTGCGATTTTTTTTTTTTATTATTTTCCTTGGATTCTACATGCTTGTAAAGCATATTTATTCAACTTATACTGCTATATTTTTGAGTAACTGTTAAATCCAGATATGTATTCGAATCTAAACTTATTACCAACGTCTACTATCGAAGCCTCCCTATCCTCCAACATCCTGTAATCGTCCTCCGACGGTAATCTGAATCAGTTGCAAGCATTGATTTATAGGACGTGGCCGTCCCGACATTCCTTGTCTCTCCGATCCAATGGGGGCTTACACACTGACCCGATACCGACACCAAGACACGATACCGATAAATTTTACTCGAACATAATTTATAAGTTTAAAAAACTGGAAAAACCGACTTCAATTTGAAACGCCTTCATCATTAAATGATGATGATGATGATGGCAGTTCATTGGGACTGTTTTATTGATCGTAAACATCACAGACGCGTCCCAGGAAAGCAAAATACGCAATGTCTTGTACGTGAATGACGTGTTTTTTCGAGTTATTCTTATTTAAAACCAATTTTGATAAAATTGTTATGGGACCAATCTGGAAGCATACCCTTTCAGATAAAAAAAGAATTTTTCAAATCGGTTCATAAATGACGGAGTTCCAAGGTAACAAACATAAAAAAATTAAAAAAATACAACTGAATTGAGAACCTAGGTGTGAATCTAGGTGATATTGTGGTAGGCGTCGTGTCGTGATAGTGTGAAACCAGCCAATAATAGCAGTTTCGTTACTGGATACACTTATTTTATAATACGAGTACGACGCAGTAAGCTAAGTTTAACTGTAGACTGTGGACGTGATGCTGGAAATCAACGTCAACTTATTCCAAGGCGTTCTAGTTGGTTTCCGACGTTTTGATGAAGCCACCTGAGGCAATGGTTTGTATGTTCTGCGCTGAAAGCATCATACTGCACTCTGAAATTACCGAAGCAACACAGAAAGCAACTAGGCTAGTAACACTTTGGCACTGGATTGGGCATGTCTCCAGCTTGTTGAACAATATTTGGGCTAAACCAACAAAGAAGTAAGTATTTATCTACCCAGCGGTTATGGCAGACAAAAGTTGAGATGATCGGACAATCTTGAATCATTTTTTGAAAGATTTCTCCTCCAATAGTACTAACGAGACAAGTAAAAAGGGGGGTAGGGAGGCTTCGCTTTGCAGTTGAACGACACAGGCTGATAGTAATAATATTAAAATCTATCTAAGAGAATACAGGCCCGAGCAGAAGTACAACTAGATTGATTATACTTTACAACAAAAAGCATAAGACGAGAAGCGGGCTAGACCGGCGCGTTTTGCCTCGGGCCAACTGCGATAGAAAATTATTAAGAAAATTAAATGATTCTACCGTACGCCGGTTCACAGATACGCCAATTATTGATACCATCTTAGAGTTGAGGCTCTGAAAAATGTGTAGGCAGATTTACCTGTATGCAATTTAGTTCGTCTTATCTGTTTCCACGTCTCGCTATGCTGGGCCATAGAATAAATAATAGGCTAGTATGCTTTCAAAGTAATGGTAATTGATTTTATGTTTCAAGTAATGCGTTGAGAAATGAGTTCGTTTGCTGTGGAAATATTGAAACTGCCACTTAGCAGTTCCTGCAAGTAATGTAGGAACAAGTTTTAGATAGGCCTCGCGTGAATAATATATTTTATGGGATTTGATATGCTACATTTACTTAATATGCATAATTAAAAACACCTTACTTTTTATGCGATACTATAATACTGCTCTATGCGAAGGCGTTTCCTCGTATTATGATCTTGTTCGTCAAGTCAGGTAGTAGGTACTCCTTAACAAAGTAAATTCGACAAGACGTAAGTTTTACTTGATATGCAGTCATCTTCACCTACAATCCCGTTCCCAGTATCTAAAAGAGTAAAAAAATAAATGCTGAAGCATTTAGAAGTTTATTCCTATTTTTCGTAAAATGAGTTCAGTACTGCTGGTTATTTATTTCTAGCAAAAATACTTTCAAAATTATTTCTTCCTCGAATTTGATAAAGCGAAAATGATAAAGGTTGGTATTTAAGTGAACTACGTAGTTTATCTTATAATCTTATATGTATAGTATTGTAGATCAAAGGTAACGAATTTTAATTTATCTAACTTGGTTCGTAAAAGCGCAGAGCTGCTACTAAACCTAGCGAATTAATTAAGTCTACCTAGCTTCTAGGCTAGCTCTTCACTCTACGTGGATTTAAATAGAAATATAGGAACTTAATCAAACTCCCTAATGACGCATAAAGCTCCTTTACAACCGAACACAAAACAAATCGTTAATTTTGAACTACGAATTTAATGCCTAATAATGTTTAACATTCTACTCATCAGGAAATTATTAGGTAACTGCATTTTCTAATTAGTATAAACTGTTGATATTTTATAGTCGAGGTAACTTCTGGGAACTATCAGAAGACCCATAAAACCGTACAAAAAACCAGTAGGAAACTACAACTTCCAAAGAGCCTTGGACGAAAAGAGTAGAGCCTATATTTTTTGTATGAAAAATGTGACAATTTTATTTTTTAACTTAAAATTTATTTAAAAAATTCAACATTCCATTTTGCTCTGGAGCAGGTTCCTGTGACTTGCATTTATAGTTTTTAGGAACAGTAACGGCATTTACTGTATTTGGATAAGTGTACCTATTGGAGTTTTAGGTGTAAGTGGTATTCGCGGAAGAATGCTAACGCGCACTCGCGTCCCCCAGTAAAAGTGCCCGACGGACCGTGAGGTTTTAGTCAGTCCAGTTTGACATAACCTACTGCTCTAACAAGCAATAGGTATCCATGATGGATTTCCTCACGTAAAAAAAAAAAAAAAAAAAAAAAAAAAGGTGTAAGTGGTATAATTGTCAACGTTGTCTACTGTAAAACTATTTAAAAAACTTCCATAGTTTTTTTCTTTTTGGTCTTTAGATCAACCAACAATAACATTACTACATAACTTGCAACATAACAGTCAAATAATTCGAAAACCAAGATGATGACCACCTAAATCATTTACTTGAGAATCAAAATTCGATTGTCCCTGAAACAGTTTCAATTGGCACCTTCATACCACAGCGGCGAAACTTCCAACCACGTCGTCCACTTTCAGAGTCCGAGTGCTTTTGAACTATCGAGAACTATTACGTAATTAGGGATAGTTCACAACAGGTGGCGCCCGGTCAGTTGCCGTTAATTAAGGCTGGTTACAAACCGGTTATAATAATTAGAGAGGGGCGGGGTGGGCGGCGCCCGCGCTTCTCAAGGCGTGGTCGCTTTTCGGCAACACGTCGCATGTATAATTAAACGGAGTGTCGCTGGTGTGTTGTGTGGGAGGCCTTTTTGGTGGCGTCGCCGTGACGGTACAGTGGGTTTTCATCGAGGGGTTACCTTAGATCGTTCGGCTTAGATTCAGGTCAAAACTATGAATGTAAAGCGAATATAACTACGCCTACTTTCTTTAATGTAAAGTATCTTGTGGCCAGTTCTATTATTGTTATGCAAATGTTGGAAATAAGTATGTATAGTTTTACTAGATCTGTAGGTATATATGCTTTTTATTAACATTCTTGAGTTCTGTAACAACATATACCTGAACTAGAATCATCTGTACAAAAAACCTGATATCACGTAGCAATCAAATTACAATCACTAAACTGAACTTAGCTTGCGATGCGCGTGCGCAGTTCGTGCGTACAACTGCGCGTGATATGGCAGTTGCATTGAATAGATGCTGTCGACACGTTCTATTACAAGCATGAATTTTACATTTTGAAGCTAACAATGTGAAATTGAACAATCGGTCTTACGAAATAGAGCGTTTCAAATAAACCCATCAAAAATCCTCATCAATCCTTGGCTGTAGGTACATTCATACCCGTAGAAGACTTCTCAATCCATTCCCATAAAGATCAATAATCTATACCGTCAAAAAATATATAGGAATCTAATTGTAGGTACATGGATTTTTTGAGGCAACACGTCCGACTTTTAAAAAACCTACTCGTAGCTTTCTTGACATTGCAAAGAAATACGAATTATTTTTTGATGGTAATACAGATTTTTTAATTCCTTCATTTCCAAGTTATATTCTTTCAACTTGCTTCAAAAGCTCCAAGCTGGTGGACCGCCATTTTAATACTCTAATTCACTTGCAGACCCGAGGCTGGAGTTTTTGTGAGAAAGCAACATTCGTGAAGTTGAGTTTTATGGGCTACGTGAGCTGCCTTTACTTGAAACAAAGTAAAGCGGCAAGCCTATGTGTCTAAAGACCTGCTTTTCTTGGAATCTATGGTCTGCTATCTAGCGGAGCACGTGTTGTGCTTGAAGGTAACGTTTCTTGCCTAAAATGCTCTGGAAGGATGTTGACGTCTCGAAGACGATGTCGCGACGTGTGTAGGACTAATTACGCAGTACAAGTTACTTGATTGTTTCTCTTTTTTTTTTTATCAGAGATGACCTTTATCATTGATACAATTGATCAATCAACTGTAGTGCGATTGTCATTGATTACCATCGGGATATAGCGATCATCGTTTTTAATACAATTTAAGTATGTATAAGCTCAATTTCTTGCCGGGGCATTCTTCGTTTTATTTTGTTTGACACAAATACTAAATCATAACTGTTTAAAAAAAAATAATAACTAGGTCAGTATCTGAAACACACCTAAACAAAACTCATTTTATAGTTGCTAGATAAACTTGCACGAGACCGAGAGTGTTACTTTTTATGTTGTTACCTTAAAATGTATCTGTAGAGCAACAAATATTAACAATTTAATAACTTTTTAATTGTTTTCTAACACTTATACCACTAGTTGTATTATACAATGTAGTGGTAGATGAGTACGTAGATTATATTATTATAGAAAAGTTCTAAATTATTGAGAAGCTACCGTAATATTATCTCCGTCTATCAAAGATTTTATCAAACAATCGCGCCGACCAAAATTGCTAGTTACGCAAAATGAATAACATTTCACACGTCGGGAAAACACACGGGAACAATTACAGTAATTATATTGAAGACAAATATTTACCGTGTACTTACAAGACGATGTTTAGCGATCGCCCACGCAATGACAGCCTCCCATTACTGGCTGCGTGGCTCCCGAGGCGGGCGATTTCACATTGGAGTGCTCAGTGGAATGCGAATTTCATGTAGACGCAAACAGTCTCACGATTTACTCGTTACAGAATCTTAATTTGAATTTTCAGTTAATACATAAAATATATTGGTATTTTTTTAGACTTAGATTTTTTTTAGAAAAACTAACTAAAAAGTTATTAACAGTTTCTCGAGCATAGGCATTTTCATAGGCTGTCTTTAAATATACAATTGCATAAAATTATCATAAGCTAATTCTTAAATTCAGGAAAATAAGGATACAAAACGCACCAGTGTGAACCCTGACTACGTTGATAAACGTATACCCTTCAGTATATCTACGTATACCTTCCACTCTCCAGTACAGATAAGCAGACATCCTTCTCAGCCTCTTGAAATGTCCATCGGACGAAGACTGGTTCGAGACAAGTGGTAATTGCTTCGATGGGATTTCCGACTTACCGATGACTGACGATGCATGATGACCAAATAAATATTTGGAATTTTATTCAAAGGTATGTTTGTGTTAATGATGTTACTTATACAAGAATAATACTAACTTCACAGTCCAATATAGTACAAACATTATGATGAGAATATGCTCAAGTAAGAAAAGACAGTGTGAGTGAGAAGGTAGCTACAAAGAAGTAACAAGTAAAGATGAAAATAAGACATGATTTCGAGCACTATATCGATGTAATAGACAAAGTAAATAACTATTAGGAACCTACCAATTAACTAAGCATTTTGTATGACGATACAAATAACGTAAATTTTAACATAGCCATAAAATACTTGGTAGTTAAAGATACTACTAGTTAAGCCCACATTACCACAAGCTATCAAGAACACAACTTAATCCAGAGTGGAGCGATATAAAAAAGATCATAAAACTTAATCCGAAATGAAACAAACATTATCTGGTACCGAACGTAAAAGATAGTTGTCCTGGGATCGTTAACAAGAAAGACTGTCCCACACATTCGCTTTGCATGGGCAGTTTAGATAGGATCAACTTAAAACCTCCCGATTGCAATATCTGTATCTCGTAAATATTCTGCGTTATCTTCGAACGAGGTATAAGGGTTTGTAATCTTTGGATAATCCTGATCATGCCATAACGTTGCAAGCCTTATTGAAGATGCCTTACCTTCTTTCGTTGTGGCTGCTTATTGGGTATTATAATCTTTTATTAATAAAGTAATAACGGAGAATACATTTCTGCGTACATTTACTCTAGAACATTATTTATTATATTGGAGTATAGTTACCCACAGAGGATTTGCATGGAAACGAGTAGGTATATTGATGAGTAAGGAAAAAAAACTTAAGCATAGTCAATTAAACTAGAATACTGTGGTAAAGTCAAACAAGAGGATTTGCTATTGGTAGATAAGAACTATCTTATCTACCAATAACAAATCCTCTTGTTTAAAAACAGTTTAAAAAAAAACTATTTTTTTTTAAACTGTTGTATTGAAATAAATTCACGAATGTAACATTGTTTTCTCAATAACAATCGCGTTAAAATTCATGAAATGATCCATCCAGCAACAATCAAATTGATCAATAGGATATATTCAGCTCACGGCCTCATTGTTTCCACACACCGTAAGAAGTCCAATGGAATTATAAAAAATAATTAGTCAACTTCCAAAACCAAACAAATTAATACAAAACGAACGCATGTACAAAAAATATCTTCATTTAAGGGACTATCGGAACCGAAGGCACATAAGGAATAAGTAATGTGCTCAAGTTCTGTAATAAATCTTAAAAGAATGCTTTGGCCGTTCCCAAAAGGATACTCGTGGAAGCGTTCACCTTCTATTTTCCCCGTTATTTATGAGCCTATGCTTTATACCAAAACCGCGGGCCAAGAATGAAATGGGTAACTAAAATGAATGGCCTTATGTTACCATAATCATAGATTTCCAAAGCAAACTGAATAACTTTGTTAATGAAAACAAATGGGAAATCTGAACACCGAAATGAGCTTCAACTTTATCTGGGATTCGGGATGGCCGAAACAAAAGTGGTCACTGGTCTATATCTAATCTTTGGACGTAAGTTATGGGGATTCGAATGCAACCGTCTATTATACTAAGAATGTCGGTCTCTGTTTTACATTTACACGTAATTTACATTTGGGATGCTTCCGCATTTGCATTTTGAAATGACCTTTTCATAATCGTCACGTCAATAGCTCCCAACTTGGCGATTAGCTTAATGGATTTCTCAATTTAATGAAACTCAAACTTCGTAATAGCCTTTTTGGGAGATAGGACCGAATTAACGATTACGTATTATTTCCGTTTCTCCGAAGTTTTTGTCAGCTTAAATACAAATCGTGTTCCGTTATTTTAAAAAGTATTTGTTAAGTATTTAAACCTGCACGGTCGGGTTGACGACAATGGTCGGAAGGGTTCCTCGGTGACGTTCAAATCTTTTTGTTTGATCAGGCGTTTGCTGGGCAACAAATTTGTTGACGTTAATCCCTAGACAATGGCACCGATTTATCTGGGACGGGGCTTAATGACAACCAACGGTATCCTTTTTACAGAGGCCAAAAGCTTCGAGTCAATATTTGTTAAACCTTTTGTATCCGTTTGATATGGTTCACGCTAAATTAATCAAAGTTTAGTTAAGACAGTTTCAAAGGTTTTGTTATGAGTTTTTAAAGCAAAGAACTCAACAATAAAAAGTTCAATGAAGAAGTCGTTAAAAGCAGATCGCCGACACTCAAAGGTATGAAAAAGTTTAGTAATTTCACTAAAGGTGTCAGAACCGTTCGTTAGGCGTCATTCTTTCAAGCCACTTTAAATGATATAAATTACCGAAGTATTTAGTTTTTATTCATTACAGATATCTTCTCAGCCTCTTTTGGTGCCTGCAGAGGGATTCTTTGAACGTTTCAAACAAAAGACGTCGGAACAATAGCTGAGTGGCTACTTTTTACGAAGGGCTGAACGTGGAACAAGCTTTTAGAAAATCAAAACACAATTTAATTTGGCAGAAATATTTATTTATAGGTACTCGTTAATATTCAGCTTTCATCATTTATAGCAAGTAATATTTATGTACAATTTCAAGTGAAGGTACTAAATTATTAATCACAAAAATAAATTAATTAGGCTTCTATCTTACTCTACGACAATTTGGTTACTACTACGAAACCAACATTTATGTCAAAGAACTATTTTGGTCTTTTCCCACTGCGCAATAAAAAAACTAAAAAACGTTTAACTCTAGCATCGATTTTTGCAACGTTTTATCAAGAGAATTACCTACATCGATGTTAAGAATAATTATTTAACGTAAGTACACAAACGTAATCAAGATAATTTGACTCCAAAAAGTTTCTAGTTTAAAAAAAATTTTTTTTTTAAATCACCAACGACAATCACCCGTAACATTTTTAGAAATATTGTGTCATGTTTAAGGCCAAGAAAAATATATTCTCTGATATATTTTTACAGTGTTTTGTTTATTTACAATACATACATAAGTTATTTTTATTGCTGAAGAAGACATTGCAAAGTTTACTAAAGTATTAACCCCAATAATATCATAGTAAAATATAATCTAACAACTATTTTTAATCAAACAAATAGGGACTAGTTGTAAAAATAGTTCTAGAATTATACTGCTATTTTACACACTTTTCTGTTAAGTTCTTTAGAATTGAAGTATCAATTAGAATCATCAAACTATCCTGTAGATACCTACTACATGCACAAACGTTACAATTAATTTTATTTACAAGCATTTGAAATTATAAGTCATACATAGAAAAGTTATCATTTAGATAGGTTCTAATATTTCTTCTTAACATATTTACAATGCTATGTTTCTGGTGTTAACCTTACTGTGTGTTTTATAATAAATACATTTTTTTTATAAACTAATTCACTTTTTTAATTTACAGTTACTAGCTCTACGAAAATTACTCGGGTAATTTCATTACAGCAGCTGTTCTATATACAAATACAGAGAGTTTCAATGTGTTCATTTCACAATGGTACACGAGATCTCACTAAAACTTTAATATAACTTTCACTAGTTCCAGTTTTTATTTTGTATCACATTCTTCTTTGCGTTCACACGAACAACATTTGTCTTTTGCTAATTGTTCAAGTTTAGGAACTGAAGACGCGGTCTTCCACCGAGAGCATATCGAAGCTGTGTCGTCAAACGATGACGTCACGCGATGCTGGCTCATTGGATGTAGCCTCCGGGGCAATGACTGGCTGAAAGCGGTGTGTAGCTGGAGTGAAATCCTCCACTAGCTTTCGCTTGAGCACAGATGAAGACCCTACGTAGACATTGGTCCCTGGAAATGTACCTCGTCGTCTCCGCCTCCAGACAATAGCAGCAAGTACGGCCAGTGCGAATGCAATCATAGCAGACAAGCAGCCCAAGACGAGCTCTGAGTCTGGCGCTCGTTCAGGAACACGCTCACCTCTCATTGAGCTCACTAAAACTGACATAAGCCTGTCTCCTTCACTCACTTGAACATCTTGAACGCTCTCCGTAGATACCCGCTGAGCACGACTTGTATCAATAGTCATCGTCTCAGACCTCTCGTTATCGACGCCTGGAGTTCGAGAAACTAGTTCCACTTGAATATGGTAAATTGTATCGGGCCAGAGCGATAAAGTGACCCGCGTGGAATCAGTAAACAGATTACCCTTGAGGCCACCTCCGTCGACTTCCCAGGTTACCAAATATACACCTCGTGCTATTCTCGGTTCCCAAGCGATTTCGCCAATAACAAGAACTTTTTGGTGGATAAGGGATATTTCTTTGAGAGTCCATTTGTGTTCGTCATGATTGGATGTGTTACTGTCGTGAGCTACCCAGGTAACGTCGGGGCTATAGATGGTGACGAGGCCTTGTGGGTCGACGACGAGTACTCTGAGTAGAGCTCCTTCGTTGTTGGATGGTACTCTTGTGGCAAGGGATTGGGTTTGTATAATCTGTCTCCACGGACCTTCTGCTGCGCGGCGCATGACGACGTACACGAGTGGCACTGGGCGGGACGCAGTGCGGGGGGCTGGTGGGGGCCAGCGAGCTAGGGCTCCGCTGACCCTCATAACTCCTTCTCCCTTTGTGTGGATAACTGGCTGAGTCTGCGCTGCTCTGGCAGCTTCAGAATGGAATTCGCATGCGATTTTACACCCAGGGAACTGCAAACAAGAAGGTTAATCAGACTTCACTCTAGCATTTAAAAAAGCAATCAGTAATCCTTTTGAAGAATGATCCTATATATTGATTACCATTAATACTTACGCATATATCGTTTTCATCGCAAACAGCGCCCCAAACTTGATAGTTTGACTGCAGCAGCTCACAGTTCTCCCAACACTGCAACAAAAAAAGAAATTAGTGATCCAAGAGGTAATCAAAACATCGTCACAAATAAACTGCTTTTAGAGCTCTGATTTATTATTCAGTAGATCATTACTACAAATGGATAGCGGAAACTGGCACTAACAAATTCAAATTTTTATTGCTCTACCAGTCCAATTTTTTTTGTCTTTATTGCGCGTATATACCTATTAATTGCTTATATTTTCTCGTATCTACTACTATCTTACCAAAAAAAGCTAAAGCATAGAATAAGGTTGTTAGTTACATCATTATAACTTAAAATAAGTTGATTTCATTTCATTGCATTTATTCATCTTGTGACATTTTTATTATAAATATTATATATATATTATTGTAGTTAACTTTCAGAGTAATGTAAGATCTCCCCTTTTTAACATGTCATCCTATCATACATATTATTATATGCAGCCAGTGGCAACACATATAATTACCCCAGAGTCCAGTGCCTCATTACGGGACTGATATAGGTCAACCACACTCTCGCGAAAACGCTGGCAACATTGGTCAGCACGAATAAATCCGTCAATCATAATTCTGACGTTTTATTGTTACACTGCGCAGTGAGACTGCAACGTTCTGCAGTCGAGTCGCCATTTTCGCGCAGTGTAACTCGAATAGTTGAGTCTGTCCGTTCCAAATGCATTTGTCATTGGAATACTCATTAGTTGGAGTTGACGTTAACTTGACGCCTGCTCTCGACCGGGTAAGCTTTAATAATTATAAGAACGGATAGATTGAGAGCCAGTGGTGATTTTGTGATAGAATTTATTGTGGCTGACAACAGATACAGGGTGTTTTTATGATCATAATCTATAGCAATGGATAGTTGATTGAATTTACAAGTCTTACAATTGTTTTTTGCAATAATAAAATTCCAGTGCGCTGGTAATATTAATAAATTTAAAATACCTAATTCTAAGTCACGAGATAAAACAACGCATTATTTTTATGTGCAAGATGCTTAAAGAACTTAACTTTACATTACAAGGTTTATTTCAATAAGATAATATATCAATAACTAAAGAGTACCTTCACTGAGTACTGAGTTTTTTAAAGTTACCCTGTTGACAGTAAAACCAATACATACAATAGTTAGAATAATTCAAGAAAACAATAATCCTAAAACCTTCACTGTCTTGAATTATTATTGGAAGGTATCCAATTGACAAGTACAACAATTACGATGTAAAAACATAGGCGATATCTCTCGCACTACAACGAATTGGGGGTTATTAATTACTGGTATTGACAAAACGCTTTGCTCGGATTCCCTGGTTCTCGTTTGAAGTGCCAGTTTTAGTAAAGTGAACTCTAATGTCGGTTACGTTTAGTCTCTTTTTGTTTACCAGCTGCAATACCTATCACTCGCCGACTTCAATTAAAACGCGTATGTAGCCAAATGAATTTCAGCGAACATTTGCTAAACGATTGTGTGTTTTTTGAGAATCTTTAGACATTTTATTTGTTACCTACATTTTTAAAAATTTTAACCCTCAAGCGAAAAAAAGAGGCTGCTATAAGTTTGAGACTACCATTGTTGTTCATGTAACTATGTTTTTTTTCTAGTTATTCATAACGGTAGTGTTTTCTTCAGTGATTTCTTGGAACAAGATTTGAGAAAAAAACTTTCAAATAATACACTGTAAACTTTGATGTAGTAAAGTAAAAGTATGTTATTTTGACTCTATAACTTCAAAAATATATTTTAGCTGTTAAATGATGAGTTACGACTGCATGCCATTTACGACGAAGCTCCACTTACTTTCACTAAGCAATAAAAAGGATTTAAAACCTACAACACCATCAAAGTTTAAAATTATGATGTTAAAAATCATCTGCTTATCCCTCCAATGACAAGATCGCTATAAAAACTTACTCCACAGACTAAAATTAACATAGTTATTGAATGATGGCCTCCTCGATGGGCTGATGCTAGAGATACAAAAAAATAGAGCTGTCAAAGTTTTATAGCAACAAAAATCTGATTGAGAGAATCGGCACAAAAACAATTGACAGAGCACTTACTCGTTAATGTAACCGTGCGTTTTTGTTTTGTGTTTCCAATAGGTAACACATTGCTAGAAACGCGTTAAAATAGGCAAATATTAACAAAAATATAAGCAAGATACAATAATTACTAAGATTATTAATAAGGGTTATGTTTATTGCTTTTGTTATATCTATTTCTAGCTTTTTGGACAACAATAATACACTTATGAGGAAAAATTACAAATCTATAAAAACTTGAATATCTTAGAAACCATGAATTGAAGTTAAATTATGCAAGCAAATAATGGAGTTAAGCTATTGCTTTTCATTAGTTAATTAAGGAGTATTAAAATATATATTCACTAAGCTAGCATTCACGGTTTCCACGAATATCAAGTTTTTATAGCTGACCCGGAATTTTTGCTCTCAGCTGAAAGATATTTAGAGAAGTCAACTTCTCCCATTTATAGACAAATTCTACATGCATCTTTTAGATCTTTAGTTTATTACAAACATGAAAGTTATCGTGTCAGCTCTACACTTCGTTCTACTCTATGGTCTCTTCAGACTTTTACGAGCACGCTTTCAATTCTTTCTGCCATAAACTAAGGAATGGTTAGGGATTAAAACTAATCGTTAATAAGGAAGTCGACTATAATTAAACGTAAATATTAAAACACAGTTGATGGAAATATAAAAGGTAGGGAAATTTTTTGTCCATAAAAATGGTTTTTGATTATGACTTAAAAGGCCGGTACTACGAGCAGAAAACTCCAAGCTAGGTACGCTGGGTACGCTAGGTACGCTGGGTATGCGAGGTACGCTAAGTACGCTGGGTACACTAAGTACGCTGGGTACACTAAGTACGCTGGGTACACTAGGTACGCTGAGTTGGTTGAGGTATGCTGACTAGTAAATATGCTTACAAAGCTGTACTCAGCGCGCTTCATCGTTTTTCAAATTGTTAGGATCTATCAGCAAGTTGAATAATACAAAGGGATTAGTATTAGTAGGTACCTGTCCAAAAACAATTCCATTGCTGCCAATTTGGACGGCTATTCTTTTAAAATTGGCTCGTCTACTTCCATTGTGTTCGTTCTTGGTAGAACTCCAATATACTTTAGTTTACTAAAACACTTCTCTTAATAAGATAGCGGTAGTTGTCGGTAAATATGATTTGGTTATGCGTCTTAGTCTACTTGACCGTTATTCAACCGTTCCAAGATTTAAGTAGACTAGTGTAATGGGATTTCAAACTGAACAATGGCCGACTATCAGGTACTCAGACATTAGGGATGAGCTGCAAATTAGGATAAGAGAGTAAAAACTAATATAAAAGATTTCGACTTTCTAACCTCACTTAAATACATTTTATTTTATTATTTCACTATCTACCCAAATTGAGTAATTAAAACGCATAAGAATATATTGCTTCAAATTGAGTTGATATAACTTTGAAACTACATCTTTGAACATAATTATAATTGAGAACATATTTTTTAACAAATCATGATAAATATTCCGTTCTTAATTAAAACTAAATTGAATAAAGCCAGTTTTTATTATGACAAGTCGATTATTATAAGTATTAACATGTTTTTTTCTTTTCAGTTCATAGTTTTGTTTGATAGTAGAGCAATCTCTATCATCAGTATTATGAGGTAACATAACCTGAAAACGTGTTTGGGGTCAATCGAAATTGATTATTTGGTCGTGGCATCCCTATCATATTCCACACTTACCATGAAACAGTCGGGGCCTTGCAAACACGATGACTCCCCACCGGGCCTCGGCGCCGCAAACTGTGAACAAACATACAAAACGTCACTCAAATACACTTTATTATATTATACAAGAAATTTTTATCTAAATCGACCTGTTGAATCGAATGTTGCTGATAATTGAATGTTTTGTTATGGAAATCTAAGGTTAGAAACTATTATTTACTGTTGGTTTTGGGACGTGGGAACCTGATTCTCTATTTTGAAGTTAATAATCATATTAAATTGGCCAAGCACGGTAGACCACGTAAAGTTATTTAAAGTCGGTAATGATGATCATGGCTCACACGTTTATTTATAACTGTGTAGGCGTCACATTTAAATAACTAGGTATACCTATACAAAAACATTAATATTATGATGATACTAATCACCTATAGGTACGTAAAACGTCTGAATTTATCGGCTCACTAGAGAACAGTCCAACACAATATCGCGTCGATGACTTATTGGAATTAGGGTTGTCAGATCTAACCCAAATTATAGCAAAAAAATATCCTGCTAGAACTACTATTGCTTATTTCTTTATCTATATGTAAGAAATGAATGTTAGTTAAAACCATTTTCAAAAAATTTAAGTGAAACGTATCATGTATAACACGTACTAATCTTTGATTTGCAATAATACTGTTATATTAGTTAAATTACAGCAGTTTCCTTCTCAAGTAAGATGACCAGGAAACGTAAGTATGAACCGCTAAGTTATTATTGTCAATAATAATGATTATTCTTTGAGGCAATCAATCGTAAATCTTTTATAACTTAACTCTTCGGACGTTCGCAGAAATAATGAAGAATTTTGATATTATTAGCCGTAATCAATATTTAATAGGTATCCATATCTCGACCAACAGTTAAAATAAAATAACTCTGATTTAAATTAAAAACTAAACCATTCAGTGAATACCTCAGCAAGCCGAACCCATCCCGAAAAAGTTTGAAAAGCTTAATTAGCCTGCACTTTCCGAAACTCAATACAAAAGGGACATTTAATTATTCGACAGCGCACCAATACATTATTCGTTATCTGAGAAGGTTTTATGCCATGAGAAAAAGAAAATAAATGTTCAATTCGACCAGCCAGTTTAATGTATTTGATAAAAGTGACAGACATCTGCTCACCGTCGGTCGTACGGCCTTTAATTGCCTGATATGCCAATGGGAACGGAGATGACACACAGGGAAGATAGGACGGCATGTTTGTTCTATTCAATGACCTTATCATAATGACTCTACTTGGTACCCATTAGGCTTAATGCCAGTGTTTTCATCGCTACGTAATTCACAATGCGTCTGCTCTGACGATGAGAGGGTTTATTAGAGTTGGAGTTAAAGGAGAGAGACTATAAATTGGGAATAGTTTATTTTCAGTACTTACAGCCTAGTTGGTCTAGTTGTTGTCAGTTTTTGTTATCTAAAAGCTTATTTGAGAATAAGCTTAAAGAATAAAAACTGACAATAAGAGGTACAAGTAAGATTTTTTTTAAAGTTTACCTACTTGACATCTATAGATTTAGTCCTATGAATGCTAATAGTGCTTAATGTAATGAGTTAATGACTCTTATTAATATGAAACAGAACAAAGTTTAAAACATTAATGTAAAATACAGTTTTGAACCATTATGATGTCCAACATTAATGCAAATCTCTACCCAGTATGTGCGTAGAAGCTGTTTTCATTTCATGGAATGAATTAGCAGTCTTATTTGAGCTGTGGATCGGCAACAGTAGCTCAAAATGTCAAATGTTTTAATGTCGTGATGAGGCCTGGCTCAGACCTGGTTCACTACTGGCTTAGGTCATCGCCACTTTGCTTTGAAAGCTAGCTGTTGATTTTATTAGAATTTTGTGGCGCACTTTTTTGTTTGTTTAGTACCACACACTAAAGTGATCTCTTAAATCTCTTAAAGATAGACTATAATTAATGACTACATACGAGTTTAGTGTAACTCTAAGTTTTCATCAACTTTAATCAATGCAATGGACACATACATAGTAAGACCCGCATATCCGCAAATCCGCGATACAAATGCTTGTTTCAGTAAGTAAATATGTATAAAAAAAGAACTTGAAAAAAGTAAGATAAAAGTAATCAAGAAAACCTATATCAACGAAGACCACGGTTTTAGAAAGCGGAAGACCACGCAACAAAGTAACGAATAAAACAAAACCACATTTCAGGTCACCACATCGTGGGCCTAGTGGGTAATGACGCCAACCTACGGCACGGGCAACAGAATAAAAGTAGTTGTGAACCATCAAACGACTTCACGTCCGCCTGTTATTAGATGTAATCATCATAATTTTTCACACTATGATGTATTTTTTTGGACAACGTTACTTATAACCGGTCGGAAGCTTTGGTGAGCCGAAAAAGACATGACGTGACTTCGTTCTGGATTCGGTGGTTCTGGTCAGGAAAATAATAAGTCCAACAGATTATTTTGAAATATTTTTTGTTTTTTGTTCTATTTGTCCTGCTAGCAACTGAGCGTTTATGAAAATAATGACAAATAGATGTTGGCTAATAATGTAGTTTAAAACGTACTACATAAGTGGTAGTATTGATAAAAAATCTCAAATGCCAATTACCTTTTAGTTAGAGGTTCAAATATACGATACAAACTTGTACAAAGTACGTCATGCGCGTATGCATTAATACTATAATTATTATGTTGAAACTTGACACAATTTGTTATGAAGGTAATGATGTAGAGACTGACCGTATCTCCTCAATTCGTCACAGAAGTGTTATTTCTCGCTCGCTAATGACAGCAAAAAACATAGGCCCATACTTTGCTTCCGCTTGCCACAATAACTAATTCTGTAGCATTGTTTGGTCAGTTGGGAGTTTCGGAATGTACAGTCATCAAATAATGTGAAACCTCATTGTTTTGGTACACCAATGGAATTTACGTCATTCAAGTGGTCATTCTGGTATTTTGGTCAACCTTTGAGGTTAAGTTAGGTCATTACGCTCATCAATAATTTGTATAGTGTAAAATATAGAGCATGTTTGCAAAATGTTTTGCAAAACTATTAATAAGGTCTAAAAGATTCGAGGTATGAGATAAAACTGAAAAAAATAGTGACCTCAAAGCGTTGGTCTTTTAGTACCTTCGAGAAGAGATGACGGACGGCAAAACCTATTCTAAATCTGTTGTAACCTCACTCGCATTATTATTATTATAGTGTGTATGTGTTCTACTCTGTTGAAATGTTTAGGTAAATCAAACAAAACGATTGAGACTTCGGCAACTGCAAAGAGAAGTGAGTGAATAATGTATGACGGTGATTGAAAACATGCTACGAGTAGCTCGTCGAGAGCTCTCGCATTTGTGATAGATGCCGCCGGAGATTACTCTTTTGTTAATCAAACAGCGCTTATTTAATTATATTCTTTCGTATTTGACTTCGATAAAATATCAAAGATTCTAAACTACCCTATGGAATTTACGATTGAATACTCAAAGATTAAGCGTTATAAAATATTATTCTAATAGCTATTTTAAGGCGACCGTTAAGCTAAATGGAAAATTAGGGTTCGGAGATGGATTACATTTTTAAAACGGTCCAGGATCCTGTATACCGTCACTTAAAAGTTTACCAAAATCCATTAAAGATAATCGTCTACAGTCGGCCCTCAGGCTGCGCCTGGGCAGGAACTAATCGATCGATGGGCACACACGGCCGTTTACAATCAATCCATCAGCTTTTATGTAACGCGTTACTACCGACGATCCACCATTTATCATTTTGTTTTGTGAGTAGCGGGCGCTCGCTCTTGGGGGTCAAGTGTACTACGTACGGAGTAAATGCTTTACCAAATAAGAAATGTAAACAAGTTGTTCCCGCTTAATATATCAATTCACTGATTATAAAATTATAAATTGCGCACCAAACCCGAGTTACTTTTGTACGCCACCCACACGCATACCATAGTTTCGAACATCAATTAAGGTCTATCATGAATTACAATCTTATCGGTGACACTAAAGTGAGTACATTTGCATGTAACATGGATATAAAAAAAACATTGAACACTTAGCAGCAGTAATAGAATGAAGCAAAACAAAATGAATTATGATTTCACATAAAGATAAAATACAATCTAAGTCAGCGCGCCAAATGGCGAAGAAAAAATGAAATTTTCTCGGCAGAGCAGACACCGAGTCGAGTAGCGGAACATGAAATAGAGGGAAATATGGTTTATTTTATGCTCAAATCTTTTTATGTGCTTAATACCTATCGGTTAGGAAGAAAAACATTTGTCATGTGCAAATAATGTTTTCATTGCTTTCAATATTCTATTTCTAAGATGGAAGTTTGTCTTGTATAAAATTATGATATAAATTTTATTCTGTTTAGAAAGCAACATTGTAATAACAAACTATAATTTAGTATACAAAAGGCTACAATATCCAAAAAAAGAAATAAAGCTGACCCAATAGCGTTCTCGCTCGCCGTAGAGCCCGGTAAATGTGTACGCTGTCTCTTCCGTACGTTAGTTGTTATTTTATTTGATCTGCAGTAGGTAAACTCTATTACCGGTCCGGTTTTACTGGAAGAAATTCAATTTCAGTTCCATTCGTGGTTCTTAGTGAAAACTAGGTTATTCATGAAGGACGCAAATAAAAAGTCTAAATTGAACGGAATTTCGAGCAGGATTCCAATATTGGAAGTTAGAGTTGCACACGCTAAAAGAAACACCAATTTATTGAGATACGTGTATGAATTTATAAAAAGGTTTATCGTAGTTCAACAGCGTTTATATCTTGATGGTGTATCATATTAACGATTAATGAAAAATATGTCTCCAGCTAGCAATAAAACATGGCATGAACATCATTAGTCCCGAGCAAGTTATGAATTTTTCATGAAATATAGACACGTATATAGAGCTTGTTTGTGCTCAGTGGAACCGGAGGACCTTTAGGAGTAAACATTATTTTAATTTTCATCAGCTCGATAGTTTTTTTGCTCCTTCGAATGGCAACAATTTTATCTCTCATGTCGTGGGATAAAACAACTTAGCAACGGGAAAATGTTTTATTAGATAGAGTCTTAAACGGGCTACAAAAATGTATAGTTCTATTTTTAAGTACACAGTAAACTTACACTTTGTGAATTTTTATATAAAGAAAAGTTTCGTGCACAAGTACATAAAACTATAGATACCTACGCAGGTTTCTATATTCTTTATGATAGTAATAACTGAAGAGTATAAAATGTACTATAGAGAGAACAAAGTGTTGATCCATTTACCTATTATGAGCGCATCCTGCCAATTTACTATATTGATGTTATATTATAGCATCATTAAGTTTTTATATCATCCATTGCTTTGCTGACGGACCGCCTGTAATTTATATGATGATGCGATCCCATAGTCCTTAAACTATTTATAAATTATACCAAGTCGTTTAAAATCTGCTTTAATAGTAAGGTAGTAAATACAAGTATTACCTACGAACATAATAGTTTGATTGATATCAAAGTTATTTTAGGGGATGATCTTAATAACTGTACAATATTTATGTATGTTAATAAAACCATTTGCATTGGAACCTTTGCATTGTATTACGAAGACAATGCACACCTCGTGTGTATTTACTTTAATTGTGACAATTGTCAAGCGCACGAGCCCGAACCGGAGAAGAAAGCGCTACGGTGCGTAGTGTAAGTTATTATCACCCGGCGTTGCAATGCCTTACAATGACATAAATGGTTACAAACACGTACCAAATTTGACCATGCTGCGAATAAATTAAATGGGAATACAATCAAGGATTAAATTACAGTTTCATTCTGCCTCCCACACGAGTGAAGCGCGGTGCTGGCGCGTTGCGACACATGTGCGACAACGGTCGCCAGCCGCCGCCGCCGTCGCCGCGCTATGTATGTGCTCTAACATAGAATATTGTGGCACATTGTGCGGCACGGCGACCGCATATAAATGCGCCAAGAGCAAATAAAACGGTGCTATAATTTCAAATCATACGGACAGAGAATGGGTGTGGAAGGCGCTCTCATTGTGTGGAAATGATGTAACCGCTATTAAAAGTGTGGGCCGTATCCCTTGAATATTTCTTGCAACGAAGACGTCGTAGGGTCATATCGGTATTTTATATCTCAGCGGAGACAATAGCATACATTTCCAGCGAGGAAACTGGCTCTACTCTAAGTGGTCGCAACTCCGCATTTCAATATTTCCTTCATCTACCGGTAGATTACCTACTTACCTCTTGCTTTGAAGCGATTATCTTCCTTAATATTAGGAAGGTAAGTAACAAGCAATATTGTGGAACGATAAATTTGATTTATTTATAAACAGCTTCATGAAAATCTAATGAAGCGGTTGAGTTATATTCAGAAAGATTTGTTACCTGTTTCGAATCGTAATAAAAAATCGAAGACTGATTTTTATGGCAAACATCGTACTGTGTCACAAATGAAACAACGACGATAAATTCAAATTCTTAATGTAAAATAAAACGGTAACTTTTATAGGATTGTAAAACGTTTTAGAATTAGTGGTGTCCAAAAACAATATTTCGTTGGTGCTATAAAATTTCCGATTTATTTGTTTGCCCGCACTAAATGATTTCTATAATAAATTATTCTTAAGTTTGATCGGATTTACAAGCAACATTGTAAAAAACATTATTCAGAATTAAGTATGGTCCCGTCTGAAGATGGTCTCTACAAAAAAATATTTAATTCCGCCACTTGATCTACTCCACTGCCAAGTTCAGTTTTCCCCTGCAAATCATTCTCTTTACGGTTATGAAACTAATGACTTACGGGACACACTATTGTTGGAGTACTAAAACGACTGCAGTTAGGTAAGTAAGTATACAATAGCTTTTATTTTATTCCAGAACCAAACATGTCCCTTAGAAAGCTAAGGTTATGACAGTTCATGAATTTGGATTAGCGCATTTCAGGGAACCGTATCCTTTGTAATTCACCCAAGCCAAGCGACATTTTTGTCTTCGTCAGGGATAATATGATTCAACGTTGTCCTTTTCCCTCACGCAAAGTTATTATAAGTCCGTCGTTTTCTCCCGCAGTCTGTTTTTGTAGGACTCACAAGTTCTTTGAAGCATGTGACAGATGTGCGCATGGTTGCGGTTGTAACGAACCGTGATTCGATTGGAATAATCAATCATAACTTTGATTGTTTGACCGCGGGTTGCCCAGAGGCTTCTCGACTAATCGTATCGTTATTCATTTGTTTCTCAAGAATGATGCATGAGTGAAATGACTTAAAACTTTGAATATAGAAATTGAAGATGCGAATAGAAGCAAGCCGCATCCAAAAGTCTCATTGAGATAAAGCGAGCACTATCGAGATGCAAGTTCGCGTTGAATCGCGTAGAATGCAACCTCAATGCAAGGACCGTTACAAACCGATATCTACACCAAATCCGATTGGCGCAATGCGAAAATTATCCGCGACCAGGCAACCAGTCGCACTCGCAAGTAATACCAAGGTACAGCGGAGGCGTAAAAGCTCCTAAGAAATGGTTATGCTTTGCCATGTATCTGATTTAGGATGTGACGAGTAGTTTATATACAGCTTACAGTCAATGTGATGCGATCCGTTTATTCCCTTTAGGGTAGTTTATGTTGGGTATCATTATGAATTTGTGATGAGAAGTCATCATGAATATTTTGAACTTATTTTTGAAGAGTAAAAACGTACCGCACGGTATCGTAAGCATCTGTCTCGTCTGTTCGATACGTCAGCCCAGACAGTATCAATATCTGACGCGGACAAAGTATTTTGCTCACGAGCGTACCTATCGATCAGAATCGTGAACAATGGAGATATCATTAGTATCCGAATGTACAGTTGCACGAAACACTTATACCCAGATCCCACAATCTAAGGCCTTATTGATCGGAAACGCTGACGAGAATCCGACCCATATCAAATGTAATATCGTCTAATGAGATTAAAGCTATACATTTATTTTTGTGCCTAATCTGGAGCGCACGAGTTTTTACGATTGCGTTTACGACTGGAGCGGCGATGCTTAAACTTATCAAAGGCCATATTTCAAAAGCATTAAAATAAGAAGAGCAATTAAAGGGTTCATAACCGGGTAAGTAAATGACCGCATTCGTTTACAAATATTTATGTAGGTGGAAGAGTAAACAGTAGCGCTAAAAGCAAAGACACGCATTTAATCCAAGACAAACAGGCGAAGAACCGACAAAACCCGAGTACGACACACACCATAACTCTTTTGGGATAAAGTGAGGTAATCCCTCCTAGGTGTAGGAACTACATAGACTTATTTTTGACAGGCGTCATGGCTCAGTTGGTAGTAGCTCTGCCTTCCGTGCTGTGGGTCGTGGGTTCGATCCCCACCGTGAACAAACATTTGTGTGTTGTAAAACATAGATGTTTGTTCTGTGTCTGGGTGTTTCTATGTATAAAAAGTATGTATTTACAAAAAAAAATGTATGTATGTATTCTATCAGCTATCTAGTTTCCATCGTACAAGCTTTGCTTAGTTTGGGACTAGAAGGCGTTGTGTTAAGTGTCCGTGAATATTTATTATATTTATTTATTTATTTAAGGCGAAGTGCCTCCATTTAAAATGTAAATAGCTTACTTAGAAATTCAATGGGGATTATGATTCAATCTGCATACGCATGCGTGATAATCATAAGTGTTATTAAGTTATAAAAAAATCTAAATTATGTTTTAATTCAATTCGATAACTTTTTAGAATTTATAATAAAACAAAAACTGAGCGTTAGTGCGTCGACCACTGGGGGCCTAAGCCACGAACCCGTTAAAAATATGTCTGCTGTTTACAACTCCTGTCATTTCATGACGAAGCAAGTAACCACCCCAGCATTCGTTAGGGCAGACGCACATAGACTTAGGTACTCTAGTAATTGTGACTCCACCTGTTTTAGTGCACACCAGTGGGCTGGGACAAACGCGTGTGAAACAAGTGGATACGCAAGGGGACACACACTACACGCATGTTAGTACCTACACTTGTTCCTACACACACATGCAGGAATGCTTACACATGTTCCACCGCACACATACAAGGAATGCGTGCCCTGAGTTCCTAATCCAACACGCTCATCCTACATTGTCATTACAACCGGTCGACTTTTGTTTCGAAAAGGTTGCTCGTGTAAAGCAAACTAGACAAACCTTGGTAAGGTTTGTCTATCTGTACAATTAGCTTGTCATTTCTAGAAAAATAAAATTGTTTGATAGCGTGGCTTTCAGTAATTTTAGGTTCAATGTTTACTGAATTTATTTAAAATAATTTTCCGCCTACAGCGACTGCACGGCTAAGTTATAGAGCTACTAATGTATTTTACAAAATAACAGCCTCTGGTGAATATTTAGTTATTCTCGAATAAGCTGAACATTACGAAACATGTCGCCAGCTTGATGCAGGCACCCCGTCCCGATTTGTGGCCTGTTATAAAGCTGTCATTCTAACTGAGTTAGAACCACTTGAATTTGAAACGGATACATAATTTAATTGAAAACCAGTGAGCAAACCGTTACTAAACAATATTCCTATTTATTATGTACGGCTAACTTTACTCACATAAATAATATCCGTTACCTAGTTACTTGCAAATTTAACAACCTGAAATATTTAAATCTAACTAGCGAAGTTCCTGCTTAATTTATAGCCAATTAAGTTAGTGTTAAGCTAAATAAACTGACACGAAGATAGCACAAGTAAGCATGATACAAAATGCCCGTCGTTTGCCAGCAGCCGGCGGAATTGTGTGGGCGCAAGTTCTCACTGAAAGTGCTGTCAACCATTGAGCATTTTAAATAGCCGGATTATCTACCAACGAGCTTTGATATTGCAGTACCGATGACAAGCAACGGCGCATTTGATTTATGGACCACTACTAAGAGAGCGCCTCGAGAATTATAGCTCCACGTATTGCTTTTCATTATTGCTTATTGAATCGACTCCCAAATGAGGATTAATAAGGATTTATGTGTGCCGTGCCAGAATTTTCCATTCGTTGATAAAATAAAGTGCGCTGAGCGTTTACTATTCATATGTCGGTGTCTGTGTTTGTTCTTCAATCTCTTGGTTAATTTATTTGGCATTGTTACTGTACTCAGCTTACCCTGGACGTATTAAAGGTCACATTTTGCAAACCATCGCAAATATGCATTCTTTCTCGATTGTATGGTCAATTGATATTTACTTGCGTTAATAAAAAAGCTTGCAATTCCTGCTAACGTGTTTTAAATACTATAACTTTTAATTTGATAAGGTGCTTCATATGGACCAAAAGCTACAATGTCGTAGATATAATGAGATCTCAGTTTACTATGTTGTAAATGACGTGACGCTGGCAGAAATGTCCAACTCTGGACGATTGCCATAAAAAAAAAATAAAAAAAAACAACTATGTTGTAAAAGTTAAATAGAAAGGATACAATACAATGTTGCAATTGTATGATATTGGACCGATGTATTTTATTATTTACAATAGTCGTTACATAATTCAGTCAAAGGATATCCAACAAGAAACGTTTATGCATAAAATAAGCTTAGAAATACAGCATAACTGGCGTCTATATCGCTGTAAAAGTTTTAGATGCAAACTTCAATATGACAAAGTTTAAGAGTAAAAACTGAAGTAAAGATGCCCAGATGTTGCAGACAGTTGGAAACAACTGGCCAAAGCTGCTTTGTAAAAAGCAAGCTTTTAAAAGCTACTCGTAAATCAATAGAAGGAAGCAAAGGAAGTTTAAGCGTTAGGAGGATATTTACGGTACTCGCCCATTGCGATAAATCTTTACAGCTAGCTTTGTACGTAAAATAACTTTACTGTGGTGCTAATCACTAAGGACTGTCTTATCTTTACAATAACTATAGATCTATGACTTTCTTGTCATCGTTGGACCTTATTTACATGCAAGAGAAGGGTCAACTTACTCAGGCGCGTAAACCACGGATATTATAGTTCATGAAATAGTGTTTTGTAAATTTAACAAGAATTACGACTGCCATAGTTACAAGAGCGTCTTGAAAGAGTTATGTAAACTCTGTTGCTGTTTAAGTTATTGTGAAAATAGTACTATACGAGACTAGCTAGTACCCGCACTTGTTATGTTAGGTTACCTGTAGCTGTTACTTAGCTAGTACTATTTGTTTGTTTGTTTCTTGTAGGTATCTATAAGTTTGCTATATTTTTTACGTCCGTTCTGTATTTTTCAGTGTGTATGTCAAATAAACTATCTATCTATCAGTCTATCTACTATATAGGCGGCAGCCAATGGCACGTGATAAGGCTCGTTGCAGACGTCACGGCACGAAGAATAAAGACTTAGAAAATATTACTTTCAAAAATCCAAACCTGTCGATTGTGCCTACTGTTACGTGAACTGAAGAAAGGGTTACATTTTTTGTTACAAAATCGTTACGGTTCGATTGGTATCCAATTTACTTACAGAAAAGGCTGTGGATCTACCTGTATCTTAAGCACTAGTTTCTGATATTAGCCAAATTAACATTCTATAGACGTCAGAGCATAGACAACTAATTAAAAAAAATGTGATTGTATTGGTTAGAAAAGTTTTAAAGCTACATTTTTATTATTATATCGGTATGGATCACAATCTCCAAAAGATCTTTCAAGCTTTCCATATTTCTGTTGTTATTTTGCTGGAACTTTTTTGTGTGCCTAAATATTTTTTTTCTGCAGGAATAACAAGGCATGTCAATGCTGTTGATATTCACGATTTTTAATTGCAGAATACCAACTTTCTGCACTATATGCTTACTAAAACCTGTCACTTATTGTATAAACATTTTTTTTTATTCGTGTTTAAGTTCGCGCTATCAAAGGAGGCTCGATACCGTCAAGCAACAGTGCTACAGTTACAGCTTCTTTGTCGCGCAGTCACGCCAACGTCCGCAGCATTTGATAAGGTAATAGCTTATTTATGTAATCTGTAATTAAAATACTTTATAACTTACTGATAAAAACTTCTATTGAGTGCTTGATGAAGCCAAATTCTATCGAAAATGGGATCTTTGGAAACTGGTAAGGTATCGAAGTATTGAAAATATGTCAGGAGGCCATTTTGAACGTGGTTTCATTGTTGAATTTAATTATATATCACTGGCATTTTACCGTTCAGTAAAAGACTTATATAGGCCCGTATGTCGATAAAGAAATTGTCACTCAAGCATAGATTTGAGTAGAGATTTTCATACAAAAATCTATGCTGGAGTTCGGATCAGTGCTAGCAAACGGGCCTAATGGTCAATTTATGGTAATAATTTAATTTCGATTTCATCAAATTTCAATAACAAAATTAAACTATAAGGATTAAAATGCATCTCTAGAGATATCCATACAGAAAGTGATAGATAGAACGTTGCTTAGTTGACCGGTGGAGGACCATAAAAGCTTTTTCAAGCGTCCTTATTAAACTAGAACCACTCAGACCTATTATTTGATGATGGAAAAACCTGTTTGATATATGTAGGTAGATACACATAAACATTAATCGTGTCACTGTAACCACAGTCTTAGCTGGTGTACACGATATTGCAAGCCAAGTTAGGTTGCATCATAGAGTGTCTAGCTTCTAAGCTTATCTGGCTCTGAAATGTTTCTCCAGAGAACAATTCTGCGGAGTCTGCTTCTACTTACCAACTAGAACTAGTAATTATAGAAGTAGACGACACTAAAGCCCGTTTACGCGATGCAAGTTACTATCTTAACAGTTGAGTATAATGTTGATGCCAGTAATCATTGGAACAGTTGACCTATCTTTAAATCGTTTGCAACGGTTTGGAGATAGCTCAACTGTTTCATGTGTATTTTGTGAATATTGTAAATACTGTATTAGTTGTAATTTTCTTTGTGAATAAAGTACACTACAGTAATCATGAATCCAAAAATAAGATGTAGTTAATTGCGTATTCAAAAGGTCAAGAAAGTGACTGCTTTTTGTGAATGACCAAAATAGAAACGTTAGCTATAATAAGCCTAGTTACTTGACAGTAAATAAATAAAAAAGTTGATGAGAAAAAGTATTTTGAGAAAATCTCAAAAATAAAAAATTATAAAGAAAGAAACTTGATCTACTTACCGACCAATTCAGACTACTAATTTAAGCCTAAGCAGTGGGTTTCGAACAAACTACAAAAAACTAATCTGACTTCAGTGCAAGTAAACCAGTGTATTTAGATCTTTTTTTTTTTTTTTTTCCTCAACCTATTTCGTCCCACTGCTGGGCAAAGGTCTCCCCCAACATCTTCCACTTTTCTCTCTCCGGGGAGATCTTACTTCAGCAAAAAACAAACGAGCTAAGTAAACACTCGTGTATACTTAGCCTTATCTGTGGAGCAACGCTATCAGCCTAATTCTCTAGATTGTAGACTTGAACCGACCGGAGTTTACTTAGACTAGTAATGAGATAGCTCCAGAGACATATAAATTAGAGTTACTGGGATTTCTTGCTCGCAAGCAGTTTCCAAATAATTGTTAAGTTACTAATGGAAAGAATAAGTGAATTTGCGCGGTGGTTTCTACCACAAAAAGGCTACTACTATAAAGGATAAAACTATAGTTATGCCAGGGTAAACTGCCACTTAAATTAGTGGCTATTTAGGTATATAAACAATTTTATTTAGTCTAAGATTATTTTTATCGAGCATTACATTTTAATAATGGTTTATTGGATTTAAGTATAAAAATATGATGAAAAAAAATAAGACAAGTAGGTAGGTATAATCATTCTGAAACCTTAGATCGTATGTCAAAAAATTAATGATATCAATCTATTAACAGCCACATGATGATTGTGATGATTAAGGCTTTCATATCGCTCTAGGTAAATGTTCAAAAAGGATTTATACAACAGCGATACTTTTATGTTAGATGTGATTTAAAAGGCTCCAAGATCTAAGACATTTCACACCATATTTTCGAGGATAAAGTGTATTGAATATCGGTTGAATATTTTCTACCATAAGCTCCGATTCTATGACGTCACAGCCGACCATTTGTCAGGCTGATCCGAGTTTCCATCGAGCCCGACTTATAAGATAGCCGTACAGTATCACTGAATATCTCAGATACGGCTTCGAGCGAGCAAAGGATTTATTAGTTTGTAATATGAAATATCAGATGGGTACCCGATACGTGGCGAGCCTTAATGTAAACCTATTATTCTATATCAGGCATCTACTGAACCGCTTTGTATTATTAGAAGAAGTATCTTACTTTATTCAGAAATTCAATAAAATTAAACTTTTATCCAAATTGGATTGCGGTGAGTGACTCGTTTCTTTTAAAAACTTTGAATTTTTGAAACAACTGGCTGTTGCTAAAATTACATATTTCAATCACAATGTTTGAGGAACATCCAAAACCAAAACATTGTTCATGTTCAAAACAAAGTACTTATAGAAGTTCTGTACACTGATAACAAAGCCACTGTATGTGTACTTTACAAACTGAGTAGAAACCATAACCTGGAATAATAATCACATTAAGCTCTTGTGATAACCAACCAAGCCTCAGGTTATAGCGATTAGAAGCTAGTACAAACAGTTAATCACCCATCATCAACCAAAGCCAATGTTTTCTTAACGAGTCCTAATTGGTAGGTCAACGGATCAATTAGCTATCAAGTTATAGGTTAATCTTCTGAACTGTGGTCAGAATGCAAGGCTAAACTCAAGCACACACTGTCAACTGCAAGAGAATTTGAACTTTATCACAGGTGAAATAAGGAAAGCCTTGGTTTGAAGTTTTTCTCATTTCACTTCAAAGTATAGGGACATTAGAACTTGGCTGAAATTGAATTTAAAATTGCAACTCACAGTCAATTACATACTACCATAGGTAATAAAGTCTACCGAGTACATCAAAGAGATGTCATACATTGTCTCAGAAGCACAAACTACCCACAATAAGACAGGTAACATTTGTTTCCAGTCAGCAGTCAGAGACTCATAAGTGGCTCGTATCCTCGTAAATGACATTTTAATAGCACATTCTCCTGTCTTGCGTTTTCCAATTACCCTGAGGCAAGGTAGCAATTTCGAAAGAATTGAAACCCGAATTTGGGGACTTGTAAGACCGGTTGAAGGTACAACTTTTTAGATGGAAGTAGGTACAGCAAGATCTAATGAATGAGGGAAGAGTATTGATTAAAATCGTATAGCAATACGCTGTATGAATAAATTGAATCCAAAGTCGGCAGAGTTTGATTACAGGAATAACATGACCAGAATTACGAAACGGTGTAATGGGACTTAAATTTCTCAAATCATGGTAGAGGATAATTAAATGGTGGTTGCATAAATACAACTTAAATTGTTTGGGTGACTGACTTAAATTTATTCAGACAGAAACAACACAGTCAGTTTACGACGCTCTACAAACGACCAATAAATTAATATTTAGACGTTCACACTTAAAATAATTTAGCAACGGGCCTAAGAGATCGTAAAGTTCAATAAGACATGTTTTGAATTCTAATAGGGTATTTTAATATAGTTTACAAAAGGCAATAAAAATCACATAAACAGTTAACGATTGACCCACTAGGAGGTCCGGAGTTGCAAGTCGATACTAAGCGTTTCCAATAGACTCTGACCTTTCCAACGAATACAATTTGATTAAAAATACCGAAGACGTGCGGCATGGAGAAGGTCTGAGTATAGTGGTTTCGGTACGGTACTAAGGCATCTGATAAAGATGAGAACTTTCAGATAAAGTCAATCACGTGGTATGAAATATCGGTGAATTAATTATTAACAGACGTAATGCGATTAGTTATCGGGCATTGTGGCGGTAGCATTGTAATCTGACTACCGGTAGATAACGAGAGTTCTAAGAAATAGCTTAGCTGTTCATTTCTTATCGGGGCTTACGCACAGAGAGGGTGAGTTGGTATGTGTTCACCAATAATATTAATGAAAGTCTTTGCGACGATTTTATGTATCGACTAAATTTTTTGAATTTTGATAGGCCGCGCATTGACGATATAATGTTTTAGTTTGCTAGGTGATATGTAAAAAGCCAATTTAGGAAAGCGATCATTGGTCGCGCGTCCACACAATGCAAGCGAGCGCGGGCGTTCCATTACACGTTCACAATGCACAAATTATAAACAGTCCACTTGCTTCAATACCCGCTCGCATCACTTCCTGTGCCACCCATTGTCAGCATTCAATACAATAACTTTTATTGCAACGATCCTAGAAAGCGCGCCAAACACTGAATAGGCGCATTTTATTTGTGGGTTGCGGAGCTACATTGTCACGGAACGCAGCCAATTTCAATTCCGTCGATTTCCGTCCCATATCAAAATAATGGATCGGATGTACACGGAATGTTTGCGAAATCCTTTCAAGGTCCCTATTATGAGCGTAGCACATTTGTGACAAATTTATGTCACCCGAGAAGAATGAACTTCTCGTTCATTCATACTTCTCATGCGGTTTCGGTGACAATCGGCGGAAGTCAGATTTCCTGTTGACGAATTACCTGCAACAAAGAAAGCGTTTTATTTGTTAATTTTGAAGTTAAACCGTATAATATGCGGCAGTTGTTTTTAATTGATAATGATGTACAGAAAAGGGACTGGGGGCTTTGTAGTTCAATCAAATTTCAGAATATCCTCGTAAAATTTTATCATCCAGAGCCCCAAGTCTGTGCATTTGTTTTACTTTCGAGTCGATTATAGCACACGCAAACGCATTCGCAAAGCGAGAAATTTTGTATGAAACCCGGATAAGCGCCTCTAGCGGAAGATTTTAGAATTGTGAAGTTCCCAACAAAATTTCTCGCTTTGCGAATGCGTTTGCGTGTGCTATATTCGAGTAAAAGTAAAACAAATGCACAGACTTGGGGCTCAGGTACGTCATTGATCTTATTACGACTTAGTATACGTGTATTAGAGTCACTACTGTCTTCAATGTTAGTTATCTTTGTCACCGAAAGCACTTAAATGAACGAGGTCAACAATTTTGAAGAACTGCCAAATCTATGAATATGCTTTGGCAAACCAAATAATAAAGATCCTTATCATAAGCTGCAATATGACGATTAAAGTGGGTTTTTGTGTAAATTTTAAAGCATTCACTGGATTTGAATGAACTCAACTATGAATAACCTATAAGTGTTAAGTATTTGAATAATCCAACCAGACGCTATTTTCGGTTTTAAATTTCATGTCAGGTTAGTAAATTTTTAAGTAAGTAATTTTGTGTATTAGGTACCAAAGTATATCATGTAACTACTACTTATACTTGCGTATAAATCAAATGATTGCCGTCTGGCCTGTGAAATGCAGAAACCATCAATCGTCGGTTATTATAACCACAATGTGGGACATAATCAGTATGTGCGGACTGCCGCTACTTAGGAAGTCGTTACACTAGGTAGGTGTGTGTAAGGCTTGGTACTGGCCATAATATTATCTATATCAACATAAATACAATGGTGATATTACGTACCAACCTATAGCTAACATAGTATCGTACGACAGGCGTCATGGCTCAGTCGGTAGTAGCTCTGCCTTCCGTGCTGTGGGTCGTGGGTTCAATCCCCACCGAGAACAAATTTTGTGTGTTGTAAACATAGATGTTTGTTCTGTGTCTGTGTGTTTCTAAGTATTATAAGTATGTATTTACCAAAAAAATAATGTATTTAAAGTATGTATGTATTCTATCAGCCATCTATTTTCCATCGTACAACCTTTGCTTAGTTTGGGACTAAAAGGCGTTGTGTTAAGTGTCCGTGAATATTTATATTTATTTATAGTTACGTTAGGTTCCTTAATAGCTGTTACTTAGCTATTAGTATTTGTTTGTTTCTTGTACGTATCTTTGTGTTTGCTATATTTTCTATGTCTTTTTGTATTTTCTGTGTGTATGTCTCATAAACTATCTATCTATCTAGTATATGTATCTATGGAGTTATAAGTACAAAGAAAAGTATTTTGTCTTATTGTTTTATTTCATTAAAAAAATTCGTATGCGAAATTTTCTTTTTATGAACTCGTTTCTGATATTTCTATACGTTTTTTGACTTATACTTCTCGTTATACTCGTGGGGTACTACAAATGCAATCCGGTGTATTACGAATAATTTTGTCAACGTTTTTTTTTTTCATACAATATAGGCTACCGTTTGAACACAATCTCACCTGATGTTAAGCAATGACGTGGTCGACGATGTAGCATGGATACCTAGATTCTAAATGATTAGTTACTGATAGGATTTTAATACGCTTGGTGGTCGTTATAGTCAGCAATTTTCTTGTATTATTTTAATGTCTTCTACCGCATTGTTCAAGAAAGGCTAAGTACTGGTTCTTGAAGCTTTTCTAAGACTAGAGTTAGTGGCTGAGAATAAAACCGACAGTGAAACAGAACTATTAGTTCTAATTTACAGCAAGAATCGCAAATGGGGTGAATGAACTCAGCGACCGTTATCTTAGCTTGAGGAGACAGGATGGTTAAACATTGTGAATTAGAGTTTACTACCTTTTGTTTTAAACTGTTTTTGTTGTTGTTTGGTTTTAAGCTTATGACGTCATTAGAATCCCTAAGTACTTCTGATTCTAGTGGTTTGTACATAAAACTGAAAAATATGAAATTACGAGCTTTTTTTTCAAATTGAATAGTAGGTAGCACAGAAATAATATTTGTACCAGTTCATTATTCAGTTTAAGCCTACTCTTAGTTTATTATGTAAATTGAAAAAAAAATAGACTTTGAAGATTACTTTTAAATAGGTAGGTACCTAAGTATTTCATCTATTGCGGAATTTATCCAATAGATTCTCAGTTTGTAATTAATTAAATGGCGTAATCTGTATATTCTACTAATATTATAAGCGCGAAAGTTTGTGAGTATGGATGGATCTTTGTTACTCGTTCACGTAAAAACTACTGATATGATTTGAATGAAACTTGGAATATATATTGTCCGTGATCTGGATTAACACATAGGCTACTTTTTATCCCGAAAAATAAACGGTATCTAACGAGACGCGAACGAAGTCGCGAGCGGCAGCTTGTTTTAGTATATCTGCTGTTTAGGTTAAGTACTGAGAGGCATCACACCTACACTCGAAGCCTTCGGTGCGTATCATGGAACGGCACACTAATAAAAAACTTTGAATAAATATTACATTTACTAGATACTAGAGGGTTATGCACAAAGAGTATTGAGTGAGCAAAATTGGTAAATATTACATTCGTAAAACACATAAATTCAATACACACAAAACACACCTCGACGAAAAGAAATGGCGACATAATATACGTCTCAGTCATTCCTCACTAATAAGATAGTATCAAATAGATAGAGCATTAATTGTTGTTGATACCTAAATCATATTCCAAACTGAAATACATTACAGCTATGCCAGCTAATCAATAATTTAATTATTTCTGAACAATGCAAACCGCAACATTATGGAAGCTTACATAAAATATTTGTTGTTAGAATTTTGGTAACAGAAAATAAACTATCTAAAAACAGTTATTACAAGCTAGATAAAAAAAAACTAATGACAATATCAATATCAACCTAGTAAAATACCAACAGAGCAAGTAAATGAGTTAAATAGTTATAAAACAAAAGCTCCTTAGAACTACCACATACAAGCATAAAGAGCAAAGAGCAAACTTCACTTAGTAAGGATCTAATTTTCATGAGACATCGAACCTTGATGTGACCACTAAGTAGATTAGGTAGGTACTTGTTACTTCGGTCACGTCGGGTAGATTCTGTTAATAATGTGTTGGGTAAGGGAACTTTGAATTCGGCATTAGTGGTCATTGAGGAAGAAGCTTTGCATGTCAAGTAACAATACGCAACGAGTACAGAGAAATAGGACTAACTACTCTGTAATCTGAATAATAAAAGGAAAGGGTGAATGAAAATGATGATTAGATAGCAAAGCACGTGTGCTAAACGTGCTGTTTTAAACGTGACTATGAATATTAGAAACGGGTGTCGAATGGAAGCCCCGATACATTGATAGGTAAGGTACTGTTACGACACTACGAGGGAGTCAATGACATTCCGTGCTTAACTACAGTTCCATTGTATCAATGCAGAAATTATGCAGATTCTGCATAAAATAAAAATGCCAAGAAAAACCAACAAGAACATCTACCCATATAATTAAAAGAAAAAGAAAGGAAATAATTTATGCAACTCGACGTTGCGTAAAGTCTGCGCGCTGGAATACTTCATTCCCAACTTGACGTCACATAAAGTCGTGGGCGAGAAGACAGTACGAATAAAAACATTTTTTTTATTTAAAGCGAGGAGACAATGAGCAAACACAGCTGGCGGAATGCAAAATGTTGCTGAATAAAAAGAAAGCCATGAATGTTGTGATGCCGATGAGATCCTCGGTAGCCAAAACTCTGGAGTAATTTATGTAGAAACAGAGTGTCAGGTATAAAAGAGAGGTAACGTCACGTGCGATAAACGAGCTTTGGGGTCGGAATAAGTATGAGTGAGAACTTGAAGCAAAAAAGATTTTATTTAGTTTGTTGATAAGAAAGGGACAACGGAAGCCTGACGCAGTTGGAGCTACGCAGATCTTTACGATCCTAACGACATCAGATAAGCTCGGAATAGTCCTCAAGCACACAAAAGAAAAGCCCAAGATGTACTATTGTGTTGCCATTGTTTTGATCGCATTAATTACGCGATGGAATAGTATCGACTACTCGAACTGTGTCTTTCAAAGCTTAATACCATAAACTCAGTACGAATGGCTCATTTAAAGCTATTCTTTTTTCGTTTCTAAATAAATATGTCCGATTACTACGATTCATGGCCAAAAACAGCGATATTTAGGAGTCAATTAAGAATAAACATGTAGGAACGCCCGGCGAGCTTCGCGTAAAACGTGGTTAATAGTCGTTTAGATGGCAACACTGAACAGCAGGAGGCTGTTGAGAGAACCTGTGGCATTCACGCTGCGGGTGCCGTGGTGGACCTTAGCCGAGTTTACGACACTTCCCCTGTTCGTATTGATTGAATTTGCTACACATTAAAAAAGTTATTGCTTCGTCTTGTAGCGCGTCTGGTTTTTGTTATCGAAGAAGGATCTTTGGTTTTCTTGTTCCTAAGTTATTCTGTTAAAGAAAACTTTAAATACCAAGGTAACCTACCCTTAGTTTTAAATTAGATTTCTTCAAATCAAAACAAGAAGAACTTTAGTTAACTCGCTTGGAACAAAATCCATTTCTTGGAAAAATGAAAAGCCAGTTATTCCTTAAAAGACAATAGTAGCTATTGTGTAAGGTGATACCGTTTTACGACTTACGAAGCCATACGTATCAGACTGCACAAGCATTGAGGTGTCATTCTTAAAGCCTATCCAATACCTCAAACACGTTTAAATATGCGCAATTGTTGATACGGATAGAAAATTACATTTCGTTTTGGAAATCGTAAATGAAATAAGGTTCTAAATACGGATAGCACTATAGCGGTGGCAATAAAGTTCACAAAGATATAAACGTTCATTGTGTAAACGTTCAAAAAAACTCAAAAGACGCGACAGATCATCAAGATGGAGCCCTTCAAAGAGCGTCCCGAATACGTCAATTTGTATACGAATTACGCATAAATTCGTCCCCAAAGACAAGACATCTCGGGCAGCGATCGCTGTTGCGACATTTCAATAAAATTTACGATTCTGACTTAAATGGCGTGTCCAATGAACAAAAAAAGTACCGACATGTTCCTCTTTTATTTTAGATGCAAGTTCACTTCGTTAAAATATCTCGGCTGTGATAGTAAAGCTGTCTCGTATTGTCTGCTAATAAATATTTCAATGAAATTGATATTATTCCGATAAAATAACTAGCTAATTTGATTTCCAATCGATGTCTATAAACAAACGGTTAAGTATTTTTTATTTAATCGTGCCGTGTATTTTCAGCGTGTTTATGCTTGCTTCCAAAAAGAAACGCATGCCATCGTATTTTTATTAGTTTCTCTTACTGTTTGACACGCTCGTGAAAATTTTACTGACAGCGATATTATTATTTTAGTATTCCAGAATTAGTGTGTCACATGTCTTGGCCAAATGCACGCAACATTGATGGCCCTTATTGGCCGTGACATGCAAACGTCTCTGCTCGTGACTTGACAACCCCAATGGCATCCAATGGTATTTTCATCTAAGGACGAGTTTACACGATTGTAGCTGACTGTAGCTGGCTCACGTAAAATCGATTAGTCAGCACAGCACCAACAATGGTTACATGTCATTTTCTTTATCAGCCAAATTAATCATGTCAATTGTCATAGTAAATTATGTTTGCTTTACCTATGTACATTATTGTACATAATGTTTACAGTAAATGTCATTTACTGTAAATGGTAAATAAAATATTCAAAGTGATGACTAATGGTAGCCAAGGGTGGTGGTATTCCATTAGTCAAAACCTTTTGTCCAGTATTATAATTGTTACAGTAAAATTGTATACAGAAACTTGACATGCACTGTATAGAACCAAAGTTATTGGTCAATGCCAATTTGTGACAGTCCAGTAGCTGACTATACCAAAACTCGTCTAAATGGTATCGTGTCAACACGGCATGGTCGAGCAAGTTTTCGTGTTTACTCAGATGAGTCGAAACTTTAAAATTAGGCAGTGATTTATGTATAACTCGGAAGGAAAACCAATTTAGAATTTCAATGTTTGAAAATAAATAAATATTTGAATGACTGAAAAATTGGTAGCTACAAAAATGTCGAGCGTAATAATTCACTGTTCACTACCTATACTAATTTAAGTAATAATCACTATAGTTATTTAAGTTAAATGTAACTTTATAATAACTAGATACATTTTTATAGCAGTAAACATATTGACACGTAGTTAAAGGTGAATCAAACTAATATTTGGCAATTTTGACTCATTTACCACCTAGTTTTACTGTTGAGTTTCATGTCACTCATACCACCTCTGATTTTAATTTAATTCATCAACTCGATGATCGCAATCAATAATATTTTCTATAACAACGTCAATGCTACTTAAAATATGAAAAAAAAGCAAACACAGTGAGTCTTTCATTTATAAACACAAGGCCCCTAATCCAAAAAACTATAAAGAGGTATGTTTCATTTTTTCTTCTGAAACAACGGGGTGTCTTATGATTTTTTGTTAGAAATACTCAGTGTGCTGCGCCCACGCACGTGATCGCTTCACACTTAAAGCTGGCAGTAGGTACAGCAGTGATATTTATCTACGTGCCTATGCTATTTTTAAAAGACTTCAACCGACTGACACTTTTGAGGGCTACTTTATTTTTATTTAAAAAAAAACTATATTTTTCTTTGAATTTAAATTCTACTGTTTTGAGAGATATAGTAGGTGGTATCTAAACTGTTAATCAGAAATGGTATGGTATAATATTGTAGTTAATTTTATCAAAATGTTGTCTCGCAGTATCACACTAAACTATAACAGTTAAACATTATATGAAAAACCTTCGTTTAAGCTAGAAAATCTTATAAATAAGCTATAATACTATCTCTAAATCAATAACATACTTGAACTGTGTATCGACACCTTTAGGAATTTTGATTGTGGTATTATAGATTTGAACGGTTGATAAACTAAGGTGTCCCATCAATTTCGTACAAAATTTTAGTAAGTAGACCCGAAGATTTTTTTTATGGGTAAGAAAGATTAAGATTGGGAGATATGGGGATGTTCCGGGTAAGGTTCGGTGACACATAAATAACACCTTACTTTGTTCTAAAAACTACACTAAATTTTTTTTCAAATCTTTAGTCGAATTATTTAGACTATTATTTTATTATTAGTCTCATTAGTAAAGTCAACTCAGTCAGTAGATAAGATACCTATTGTGTTTTTTCAACCGAATATAATGAAACAACGAATATCATAATCAACATTCACAATGACAATAACGACATCTTTATTAGGGAAGTTGTTAACAATAGGCACTGTATCAGTAAACTTAGACTAGTTAATTAAAGCTTTATGACTTTATTATTAGGGTCATAAAGTTTCCTTAATGAACACCCTTTATGTGTTTACATATATATTCGTTTTACATAGACAGACAGTTTATAGTTTTTTCGTATATTAATGTTGAAAATGTGTATAAAACTTCTATTCGAATAGTAAGTGAATTTTAAAATAAACTCCACCCTTAAAGTCCCTTCGACCTTCTTCATCATAATTATTATGCTAGTCATCGTCAATCACTGGAACAATGAACTCCAGTTTCTGAAATTTTGGTTTCAAGTTCAAATTTGATTAATTAGACAAATAACTCTCTGATAAATAAATGAACTCATTGATCTGTAAACAATACCTCAGCGTTGGCTCGTATAATAAGTCCAAATACATGCTTAAAAATTCAAAGTGCCCAAAACGTGTCATCTTTAAAGTGTGTATACAAAATGGTCGCGACCGCCGCCATGTTTTGGAAGCGTCTAGTTAAAAGCGGGTAACCTTAATATCAAACTATTTTACATCGTCCGATTTGATTGGGATTCGATTAAAACCAGCTGCCCCACCACCAGACTAAGCCCTGAAGGCTGCGATGAAATAGAGATAGTTTTAATGCTCGTAAATTTGTTCCGAGACTTCGACTAATCACTTTTGTCGAGCAATTTGGTACTTTCAAAACTAACATAGGATGTTAAGCTTTTACGTGGAATGGAACATATTGTTGAAAGTCCAGATTTAGTTTTCATAGGTTGTTGGGAAAAGGGTAATATGTAATATTTGTTGGCATCCTGTTTGGTAGGTGTACGTAAAGTTCTGTAGGCAGTATAAACACACAGCTAATTGTTTTTTTTTGAGGTTTCGATTTCTAAGAAGGACAGTCGTGGCTTGCTAATGTTTGTATGTAAGCTTTTAGCTACTGCTTTGTCTAGACTTAAATGAAGAGAAAATAATACATAATCCAAAAGCTTTAACTAGAATTAATTAGAGATAGGTATTGAGAATTGAGGTTTACACTTCAGGTAGGAGTTTTTTTGTCTCAAGTTAAAACTACAGAGCAAAAGCCGGTTTTCTTTAATTCTAAAATGTAATCAAGTCTCCCGCGCGACCTCACATAACCATTAAACTGATAAACTGTTTCATAATTTGTAATCTTTATTACCACAATGTTTATTTTCCTCTTTGTTTATGAGCGCCCATTTTATATACCCGTTTATTGTCAGTCATTAATATGCTTCTAATATTAGATCTCCTTCTTAATATTAACCTCTTTTAGTAAATGAGTCGATAGTGATACACTATCGGCGGCTTCAACTTGGATCTGGTTTGATTGATTCACAGATAAATCCTTTAGAATTTGCTGTTTCCTGTTCTGATTTTACCAATGGAGCCGCTATTCAATATTCATGCCTTTTATTTACGACTGTCAATGACAAATGCAAACTGGTAGAAACCTACGCATTAAATTGAAATTGACACACTCCTACACTGAGAGTGCTCGTTCTAAAACCTTTATCTCTCCAGTGTTTAATTTCCATAGATATCATAATGGATCTGTCGGGTTTTTGTTAAAGCTATTGATAAAAAGCTACTTACCATTCGATAGCGGCTAGCATTCAATCATTAATTGTAAATAGATAAATAGAGACAAACTATTAATTAGTCTGACTAAAGCTTTGGTGGAAAACAGATAAGAGTTTTAGAAAATTTTAATAGTTCACAGATTTACCTACAGGCAGGAAACGCATCTTAAAAAAATTTTTTGAAGTGACCATGTTTTTTGGTGCTTGCTAAGCTATGTAAGCTTCATTTTATATAACCGGTAAAACACTACCCTCAGAACCCTATATCAACATTGTTACGTCGGGTTACACAAAATAATTTCTCCTATCTAGTGAGAAAAATAATTCTCGAAACTATGAAACTGAATCCAAATATCTCGGAGCGTAGGCATAGAATAACGAAGGTGTTCTTGTGGAAGAAACGGTTGACGTCAAAAATTGGACGCGAACACAATGGTGGTCTGAGGATTAAAAGCAAAGTGGTGTAGCAGTAGCGGACACATCATTTATCAGAACAAGTCGAGCTTTTCCTTGCGGTTTGACATCAATAGACTTGAAATAATATACGTTTGCTACATTCAATTAATATTACGCTAGTAATAGTTCCTCAATGGTTTGCTATAACCTATTTGCTCTTTAGAGTTACTTTAGCTCTATCTGTTATTTAAAAACAAGATAAAAATAAAGAAAAAAATAATCATATGAAATAATATGTCAAATATTACTTTTATACAGACTATTTGACGGTAAATCATAAAAAACCACTAAAGATAGAAACCTCGTATGCAATATGAAAAAAGTTTTCCACCAAGATCATCATACAAAGGCAGATGAATGCCACACTCAAATAATCTGTCCGCTTATCACCGATGCACAAGTTATCAATGTTTGTGGAATTTGAAACCCGGTCTGGGTCCAAGTTTACTCAGTTCGGACCCAAACGTGGTTTATCGCTGGATCGCGTGACACCAAGCTTTACATCAACTTTTCGTATACGAAACGTCGTGTAATTTCTAGTAACGATGTGTTTCTTTTATTGTCATATAGCACTCAGTAAATGTTTGCTTATTCTTTATAACTAATATTTAAACGTTATAATAATTTTCCTTGAATTGAGTTTATTTTCTGTTGTCTCTGTGTAGAAACTAGAAAGTACACCGTTACGTGCTTTCAATTGTAAACCTCCATTATCCTGGACTGAAGCGAAGCACGTTCATTCTTGAGGGTAAAGTCCAGAGCTGAAATTCATTTTCTTACATTATCTAAGCTTTCAAATGCGTGGTGTCGTAGAAAAGGCAATCGTCAAGCCTCACGTCGTTGTGAAGGGTAGCTTATCCGGCAAAGCAGTTGTAATAGAGCCGTATACGAGAGAGGACGATTAATGATTCATGACCCCTCGTAGCGCAGTGTCATCAATATTATTCTGTTTGTATCCAACGCGTTTGGCCCACCCTCGTCCGCGCCCTGCTCATACATAAATAAGCGCGACACGTCGTCTTCTCTGATTACATCTCCCGATGTAGTGAGAAATAGTATCTACTGAGACACTCTTTTGTTCAGTCGTTCAGTGCTTCGAGTGAATGGTTAACACTGTATGCTCAGAGCATGTTTACGGTTTCGGGTTACTCTTGAGATGTTAGATAAGTCTGGAATTTATTTGTTTAACAGCAATAAGTGCTACGATTGGATTCAATGTTTATGAGTTTCGTGTAATGCGATGTGTATCCGTTCGTTCGAGTTCTTAAAGTTATCTGTTTTGATCAACGCTGTTGCATTTCACGCACCTATTCCCTTTATATTTCTTTATTTTTATTTGAACACCAAATATAGACAAGCAAAAAGAAATGTAAGGCAATTTGGGTTAATTCAGTAAGCAACAGACACATGATGGCTACTTCCAAATGAACTCAAACGTAACAAAAACGAAAACAAATCACGAACAAAAACGCAGGTCATTTCGGCATGGACTCTCTCGTTTATTTTTTCTAAGGCCCGAGGACGTGCATCCGAAGCCTTGGGATGTTTTTTTTCTCCGAACAAAAATTTTAGTCTACCTCTTGTGCTTGGTTGAACAACGATAAAATAATAATGCTCAGAGCCGAGTGGTCGCTTCGAAAAGGGACCGTAAGGGAAGGTGGAACGTTCCTAATTCTAATCATGACTTTTATTTGGGATCACCCGGCCTGTTCTTTATGGGTTCTTTTTTGCAATATTTTAGGTTTCAAGGTGAGGTCTTTTTAGAACACACGAACTTACTGAGAAATATTTTGCAATATTGGCATTGAAATTTGTTAATTGCTGGTGTACATTTTTTTACTCAGTTGTTCATAAATCTGTGTCAAAAAAAATTAGGTACCTTGTACAAAAGGAAACATTCCGAACAAAATCATAAGAAACTTTTAAGTCATTCTAAAATCATTAAAATTTTACAGTTATATTTTACCTGTTAATAGATTTCTTGGAGCCAAGATTTATAACTCTATTTGCAAAAAGTATTCATAGAAAAAACCTGAACCGGTATCGACCAATAAAAACGAATCTCAATGATCCTCATTCCAATTCTGAGCATACACATCTCGTAACAATTTTCCCACATGAAAGTATTCAAGATGAATTTAAGTAAAGAAACGAGAAATAAAATTTACATGACAAGACTACTTAGAAGTCTAATGTAGTCATAACCATATATATAACTTGTCATTTAGAGTACTTTTTAAAATTCATCACGTGTTCCGAAAGTCTGACTTGCCTAGAGGGAGGCAAGCTTCCAACAAAAGGACAAGAAAAAACTACTCAAAATGTAGAAAAGAAAAAAACTCGACGTATTTAAAATGTCCATGTCCCAATGACGGGTACACAATGAAAGAAAATAGTTTCTGGTGACACTGACAGTTGCTCACAAAGCGTTATTTTAAAACGCTATCAACTTGGATGGGTTCGGGTGACAATGTTTTATTTTTAAATCTAGAATGCATGCACTATGCATTCTTAATTTTACATTTAGCATTATGAATACATTGATTAAAAAAAATTGCTTTTCTAAACAAATTCAATTAGGTTTAAGACGCTTACAATCCATATTTGAGTCAATTTTAATAATATTTGGTAACAACATCTCGTACTTATTCCATTTTGCATTATATCAAAATGGAATAAGTACGCGATGCTGTTATAGATTTGAATACGGGTTCAAATAAACAATATCTACCAAATTTTAAAGCCATAACTTACGCCAAAAAACTGACAAACTACCTCAAAACACCCCTCAATTCACACAAAGAAACATATCACATTATTCAGCAACTATTTAGACGTATATTTATAGCAAATTGCGCATTTTTTCTTGCGATACCCTAATAATGCGCACAAAAGAATAACTACCTATCCTTCCGCCCTTGGAAACGTCACGCACATCCCTTCATTACAAAACTTAGAAAAAACAACCAGGCAGCATTGTGAGCAGGTATATGAAAAAAATTGCCCACTAAAAGCTCCTAAGCAAAAAACAGAGAGCGTGATCACGTTCGTCGTTCCTTGTTATGGATTAGGGCAGATGTCGATTTTCGATGTGATAAAGGAAATGTTACGTGATTTACCTGGTAAAAGGTATAAATAAACAGATTTGATGAAAGATAGGCAGGGTTTATTTTTACAAGCGAATGCTTTTTGTTTTGCTGACCTTCTCGTCTTTATCCATATAAACGAATAGCTATTATTAGATATTAGTAGGTATGATACTTCTTATCAGGTCCTTTTTGAGGTCAGGCAGTTCAGTAGGTATGGTTCAAAGAACGATCGCCTTGTAAAGACTTAATCAAGCACTCGTATATTATAACTGATTATAATAATCGATAAAAAGGGGGTTTATTTTTATCCTTTTATCCCTGTATCTGCGCGCATTTAGTATTAAGATGGTATTAAAGTATTCTTAAAAATACAAATGGTTTTATTGTACTTATATGCATGGTAGTCGTCACTCTTCCAACGATATTATTATGATCAATCTAATTATTTCAATAATTATTAATCCAAATCAAGTAGGTACATAAATATGTTATATAAAGTAATATTTATTTTTATACTGGTAAATACATTTAGGAATTCGATAAAAAAAACACAATTTATGACACAACAGCCTGAAGACAGAAACAAATAAGGTTATTCCAATTTAGAAAGGATGGTACTACCAAAACAAATTACGTTTATATAGACGCATAGTCCCGATAACCAGTGACCTGTTCCTGTTGGATTACTAAACCAGTTTCGATAAAACTATCTGTAAATATTGGTAGTATAAATCGTCCTTATCTGATAGATAAAGCTTACATACTTACTATAATTGTGATCTGTTTGTGATACCTGTGATTGATTGGTTGAATTAGTGACACTGCAGTGCTGTGATAACAATATGTCAAATTATTGATGTACCTAAGTACTGCGATTATGGTAGTGTCGAGATTACAATATACAAACATACGTCTGAAATACATAGCTATGTAGGTACTGATATAATAATACGTCATTCAACATTGTCAAGCGCTATATAAAACTATATGCCATCAAGCAAACTACTAGATAAGTACTTACCAAATATTCAAGTAAAATACACAATAATAGTAAAAAGGTATAGAGATAAAAATACAAATTCAGAGGTTCAATAAACAATACCAATATCACAAAACAGCAGAAAACGACACAACATGTGCCACCGAGCAGAAGAAATAGGCCTAGCGTCAGCTTTTTCTTGCCTTATTTCGAAGCTCCTGCAAATGTACACTGGAATATAAATTCTTGTATCAACATATTCAACATCTTTGAAATTTTGCGAGTGTAATTTCTTATTATTGTTTTTGTTTGTGTAACCACTCATACATTTATAATTTACTAATAATTAATTAGTAACCAATATTGATTACCATCACAAAATTTGTAGCTAAAATTCTCCAAATTAATCAAAAGTTCCAGTTTGATTAAAGTGAGCATTGTAAATGGAATTAATTTAATTAAACCCATTTCTGTCAATTCATTGTGTCCAGTCATTTTGTCACTGCCGCCTTTAACGGGGTCTGTATTGAGATTGATTGAGGGACAAATTAACATGGCTGAGGCCTTTACATCTATTATAATTAGGAAGGCTTGGTCCACGGTTAGATCTGATGGGCTTTAGGTGTTTATCGTTAGGAGGGATTATTGAAAAAGAGTGTTTCGTAATGTTTATGTTCACGGTTGTCAGTATTATATAATCGATGTTGGTATTTTGACTATATATTATGACAAATTTGTCGTCATTTAGGTATTTTAAGCCTGATTGTGTTTACTTAGTTCTTTATTTTAGTAATTGGGGTAAATATGTCGTTTATTTCTGCGTGTTGTTCATAATTACATACCTTTTGCAAACATGTAGCTCTGCACTGTGCCACCCTTAGGGGGGATGAAACCTCCTCTTCAGCAGACACTCCAATCCATAAAGCGATAGCAGCTATCGACAACTTATACAATAACATTTTGGCACACATCTTCTCTTGTATTCTTCGCAACAATCCAAAGTCTAAGTGTTAAATCTAAGAACGTATCATAACTGGCACCTCGACATAAGCGCAAATGGCACAACGTCTTCCTTATTTCTTTTCAGTTTTCATATCCGCTCTAAGTTTTTCGTCACAAACACATTATTTTGCCAGTGACATCTAAAGTTGTTTCATGGGCAACAACCGAGATCCAAATGATGAATGCGAAATCATATCAATAAAAACTGAAATTCAACACAAAACTGACGTCGTGAACGCACTTGAAAATTATTTTTCACAGTTCGAATGAAACCCGGCGGACGATGCCACGAGAGCCGTCGTTGCCGCCAGCGCGGTCGAATGCAGACTAACCACCCCGCTTGAAGCTCGGTTACTCTCCCCTCTGTTGGTTAATTTTTACACCTCTCTCGCTCACGCACGAGAGCTTTAGCGCTTCTCTTTCACCCACAGTAGAAAGTACGCATCCATGGCTACTACTACATGTGCCTTTCTCTGTTCTCTCTACTACTGCATGTACATTGTTCTATCTCGTTTCATCTCGGGCAGTTTCACGTTGTTTTTCCTTGATGCAGTTTAATGGATGGGAATGTAGTGGTTATTGTTAGACAAAGACGGTGGTAGTAAAAATTTAAGGGGTTGTTCAAAAGGGGTGACAAAGAATCGAGCTAATTCAGGGCTTTCGTTTTTATGGGAGCTCAGGCAGTAAAAGTATCCCGCCTCTCTCGTTTGTTCTACTTTATGGTTCTCGCATCGTGAATCCGTATTAATAATATTAATGGCGGCGGTATCAACAATGTTAATACATTTTTTGTTAATGTGTTGTTTTTAAATTCTTAATTTTATGATAGGGTGCTCTTTTATAGCTTTTGCCTTAGCTGCTGGAGAAAATAAAACTTAACTTTTAAAGTTTTACATAAAACTCCCAAGCGGTTTTTTTAACTCGCTCTATAGCACTATAATTATTTCCAACGACGACGAGGAGATATTTTAGCGGAATCAAAAGGTCGAACACAAAACCTCGCCAGCAGAAAAAGATTAAATAAGAATGCAGTGTACGTGACAGCGCACAAGCCTTTACGTAAAGACATTTTTTCGTTTTCTACTGAATCTCGAGTTCGTATTCATACCGCTGTCTTTAATCTTCCAGCCTCTTAGACTGGCTTGTAGGTATCTGGATTCATCACGTTCATAATTTGGCTTGCACTGGAAACTGTGAACTTTCGGTAAAGTCATGGTAGAGTACCTACTTGAGGTGCAATGTCGTAGATCAAATTGAAGTTTAAAAACCTTAGTAAAATTAAACTAATAAATAAATAAATCATTATTGAGGACAATTATTATTATTCTTAAACCATGTAAAAATAATACATGTCCGGTTAATATGCCGTCTTATCGCAGTAACGCGATTTATTCCAGACAGACCAAATTAAACTATAAATTTAATCTGTAAAAATTATTTTTATTACATAAAAAAGTTACCTGCTTAGTTAGTTATCGCAAAATTTGTAGTAAATAAACAGCTGAGTGAAAAAAGTCGAAAAACTCCTAGTCTTACAACAATAAATTCTAATCCAGAATTCGTACTAAACTACAAGTTATGCTTTCAAAGTCTCTAAACAAATTGCAAAGCTAAATAAAATAAGTCTTTTAATTCAGTACAGCACAGATCCCACACAGGTAGCTGGTAATCCATTCGTACTCTGTCGCTAATGCCCCAAGTTGTTACCAAGAGTTAGTTACTTCGGCCATCTCTTACAAGTTCTAATTAGCCTCTTGTTCCTTATAGAACGAATTTACCACCCGTTGTGACTGCGTGGTTGTATCGATGGTAGGATACTGTTTCGTGTAAATACGAAATTGTATTTTGTTTTCAAATCTTTTGCTTTGGAAACAAGGTCTGATTTTTTTTTGCAATTTATAGTTGAGGTTAAGTTTTCAAATAAGGTATGACAAATAATATTATGTTCTAGGTTTTCAAATAAGATATAAAAACTAGCTGTCGCCCGCGGCTTTGCTCGCGCATTACACCAGCATACGCATTATTTGGTTAAAATCTTTGATTCTATTTTAGACCCATAAAGATGCGACTTTTCAAAATTCCTTTCTTAGAGCACCCCTACACTATATAAGGATACTACCCGCCAAATTTCAGACCTCTTATAGGACTTATAGTTTAGGCTGTGCGTTGATTGTCAGTCATCTTCAAAAGAGCTTTATATATTCAGAAGATAGAAGAAGATAAAATGTACTTAGAGCTTATGAGACCGCTCTGCTAAGAGTGTAACGAACAAGAAGATCCTAGGTATATAAATAAATAGTATAAGTAGCTGTTAATTCATAATTATGTACCTACTTACCTATATCACCTAGAAGGTTGTAATGAATTCTAAAATAAAATGCTTTAGTATTATCACGTTCTACTGCTAAATGTATATTATATTTTTTCTTTCAAATAACAGAATACAGCAATTGTACATCTTGTAGCCTACTAAATAAAACACAAAGAGTTGCTTTCGCGTCAGCAAATCTAATCTCGTTGGCTGGATAATTCAGTGGCTCTTGAAAAAGAAGAATGGAAAAACAGTGCCTAGGTAGTAAACAACAATTTTGTGAGACAATTTGCTATTTCTGAATTGTCATAAAAAAATAACGAAAATCTATTTGTCTATAATAATTTGTAAAAAAATATATTCCTGTATAATTATTTACAATGTCCATGAATATTGATATACCTTGTGTACATGACGTCTGCATCGTTTTATGAAACAAGGGCTTTATGCTTAGTTCGGCAAAGATGTTTTTTAGGGATGACGTCACATCTCGGCTGAAAACAGAAGTGAAACGCGTTTTGACGTCATTTTGTAAACTCATTATACCTACATGTAATTGTAGACACACTAACCTCCTTATAAAAAGTCAGCGTAGATATTATGTCAGGTTTAACATACGTAATCAGGACATTATGTCTACTCTAATTTTTTATAAGATAGACCGTAAGACTCGTCTCGTAATGAGTTGAACCTTAGTGTGTACATAGCACCGGACACTCATGAACAAAAAGATGATGAGTTATTGTTCCGGAACGAGAAGAAAAGGTGAAAATTGAATAACACCCTTATTTACACAGTTCTTAACAAACCACCTAGTTTATTGTCGTCAACCACTGTCGTTTTATAGGTCGCCATCACAGTTGAAGCATTGTCAACTACACTGAAAGGTTTACGGCATCGTAAAAACAAGCATTCAGTTTGGAAGGTCAAAGTTTGTACAGTGGGCGGCGGAAGTACAAACAAGAGCTTTACTGTTTAGGTACCTAATAAAATATCGAACCTAGAGATGCAACAGAATACATTATATTATTGAGAAACTTGAGGTGACATGTAAGATATATACAGGATATTTTCAATTTGTCTTGTTCTGATTATCTCTTTTAATAAAATGGTATGGAAGACGTAAACCAAATAAGATGAATGAGTTTGTTATACAGACAAATTTGTGCACAAAACTGAAAAAGCTGAATTTTAGTAAAAAGTTGTCAGAACACATACATTTTGGAGAGCTAAACGTACCTTCCGCAACATAAAACGTGGATCTAGATATCGAAGCAAAATCGGTTCTCCTGTTTTTCAACTCAAGCTAAAAGCACACTAAAAGTAAAGTGCGTTGCACTTTTGCAGCCAACTGTACAATGGGAAGTCCAATAGGGTCGAGTTATTGAGGACGTCCGAAGTCCGAACTCGATATGTTATCAGGTTTTCAGAAAATATGTCGGTCTTTTGAAAAACTATGTCGGTTGTAAAAGTAGATAGGTTGGAGGGTCTTTTCTTTATATTGGTTGTAAAACTAAAATGGGCCTGCAAATTGCCTTTACGGATATCAAGAAACTAGGGTATGTGTCACAAACAAAACCCAAGCTCGTATATGTTGTAGCTAAAATTATAAATACACAAACACAAATATATTTTTTTCGTATACCTATTTCTTCGTGAGAGATGTGATTTAACTAAACGAATATTATACTTACGTAATGTTAAAGTAACAAAAAATATGTTTCTAAATATAAACAAGAAATATCCTAAAAATACACTGAAATAAGCAAACATTTCCCCAGGAATTGTTAAAGGTGACTTACCATAAACCCAGTGTTTTCAATCCTATCGTCTAGTAAACCTGGAAGAGCTGGCTCGTGGTCCTTTACTTCTTCATTGGTTTCGCCAGCACTGAGAATGGCGTAGAGATTCTAGTCTAGAAAAATATAGAGTGCAGTAAAACAGCACTTTCGATTTTATAGACATCATCTTAATCATCATGATCATCAATATATATAAAACTCTTTTGAAGCTGACTGAGAATCAACGCACAGCCTAAACTATAAGTCATAGAGGTATGAAATTTGGAGGGTAGGATCCTTATATGTATAGTGTAGGGGCGCACTAAAAAAGGAATTTTGAAAAGTCGCACTCCAGGGTCTAGAACGCGAGCAACGCCGCGGGCGACGGCTGTTGTTTATAATGTTGAGAAACAGTTTTCATAGAAACTAAAAGATTACCTATATAAATCACATAATTCTAATTTCATCTAATTTTCAATTTGAGCTTTTTATTTAAAAAATGATGATTAAAAAATTTATAAAGAATGAAGGAATTACCTTTTGCTCAAGTAGTTTTTGATTTTAATTTACAAAACGACGAGACTCCACAGCTTTCCTTTGAAAATCGTCATCATAATAATGCATACTTTCGTTTATTTCTTCAGTCTCAGCATTTTTATTTTGCTCGTTCAGTCCGCTATGCGGCTGCAGAGTAGTTTGAAACAGAGAATACAACTGCAATTATAAAACTGCATTTTTTCTTCGTTTTTCTTAATTTCAAGTTTTGAACATAAATGAATCTAAGTAAATCCTTGTTTATTAAATAATTTCTTGATCTTTTGAAAATACTAAGGTATAATTGATCAAGTGAGCGAATCAATATTTATTTAAGCATAAACGCTCGGTTTGAAATGATGATTTAGAAAAATAAGTAAAAGTATACATACAAAATGTAGTCTCTGTTATAGCCCTACTCTGGATATAGAAATGTACAGTTGAGAAGATGGAACTGTAACACCAAAGGAAGAACACAGCCATCTCTCGTTATTTAACTATTTTTATGACATTATTTTTTAAAGGAATAAGATTTGTGAAGGTTTTGTATTCACGGTAGACACTATAAAGGAAACTCACAAACATTTCTTAGTAATGTATTTTCCATTCTAAGTTTTCCGTTAAATTCCAAGTCAAGAAACTAAATTCTGTTCCTATGAAGCTAGTTTTTTACGCCCACACTGTTGGTTCTATAAAAAAAAAATTGATAGATACAAGTTACTTACCTGCCTAAAGTTTTTGGGAGAGTAATGATGATATAGCCAACCTATTATTAAGAAGCCACTGAAACTAAATAGTACCTAGACAATGGTATCGAATCTCTTGTTGCATTTTTCTAATGTAACTTAATTTGACAGCAATAAAAAGGTTGCCGTCCCTTTCTCATAAACTGAAACGATAAGGATGGCTATAATTTTTGAGCTGTCAAATTAGGTTAATTTAGAAAAATGCAACAAGCGAATCGATACCAATGTGACTTTTTTGTAAGAAATAGGAACAGTTTTCAACTGTGAGTGAACTGCGATCCAAAGGAAAAATAGCCCGTTGATTTCTCTCACAAAACTAACGCTACAACGGGCAACAAACTTCTAATCGAAGTAACGACGTGAGCTCATCGCTTCTGAGACCGAAACTTTTATTATCTTCAATGAAGCATCCTTGAGGGTTTTCAAAAGCACGACCGTAAAATGATGTCCGGTATGTTGGATTGACCGTTCTCCAAGTAGCACGGAAACAGTTGAGCGAAAAAGACTGGAGCAAAGTGAGCATGATGAAAATATAATAGCACCTCTTGTAAAGACTCCTATTTCACCTTTACACCATAGTTATGATTTGCAGTCAAGGTAGTCAAGGGCAGATTCAGAATTCAGATGGAGTAGGCGTACTCCATCTTCTATGAAGCTCAGTATAGACGGAGTGAATTAAACTGCTGATAATACAGTGCTTTATAACATTGTTAAAAAGAAAAAATACGGAGTTGTCTTTTAATTATAAATTGGTTATAGATTCATCATCATCATCATCATCAACCTATATCGGTCCACTGCTGGACGTAGGTCTCTCCCAAGACGCGCCACTGAGCCCGGTCTTCGGCTGTTCTCGGGTTTTTCTTCGGGTTATAGATTACAGTCGCTTTATGACGGTTGCTAATTTCTAAAGAATCAAAAAAACTACTGTAGAAGCAAAACTTTTGCGTGTAAAAATAAGAGTCGTAGAACTTTATTGTTCCTTTTATGTTGGTATGATTGTGAATTTATGACCAATCAATAATCTCAGTCAAGAAACCAAAATATTTGCGGCTTAGAGCTAAGCACCAATCTCATAGCAACAAATTTTTTTTTTATTGATATTGGGACGAAAAAAGAGACCTACGTATATTTTTTAATTGAAAAATATTGTTAAGATCATCTGACCAGTCTCAAAGCGCTACTGAAAAGTTAAAAAACTGCAAACAGTTAGTTATTAGTCACTGATGATCAATAGGTTTAAAGTTTCAAGAGTAGGCTTTTTTTTTAAATTGGGTAGTAAAAATTCGCTCCTGCTAACAACTTCATGCTGAGTATATAGTTACTGCTGATGAGCTGTAAAAAACAGCTCAGAATTTTTACACAGCCTTCATCACGGGGCTGTCCATAGCTCGCAGCGAATCCAGAACAACTTGGCCGGTATCTTTGGCGAACTTTAATGAAGTTTCCCTTTTATTACTAGCGTCTTAACCCCAAGGACCTTTGTTTATGATCCTGTTATAACTTTAAAGAGATTGCAGCGGTGCGCTGAGGGTTAATTTTTTATTTTTAAGGCTAATGAGAACGGGTGGCTTATTATTTTCTTTGGCAGACTGGTTTTTGAGAGGTTATACCATAAACAGCGGCACAACTCGGAGGCTCCGTAAGCAAATTTTAATTGTATAAAAAAAATTATAAGGTTTTTTTTTAATCACGGTTGTAATTCCAAAGCGCGGTAAATCTAAGATTTTTAGGCACTTGAACTTTAGATTCTAGAAAAATATGATTAGAGGGAAGTCTTTGCTAAGACAAACTGCCACCAACGGTACTAAAACACACATGATCACAATTAGCGACAGTTACAATTCAGCATCAGCATCATCATTTACAGTACCAACAACTTTATCCAACTCGTTATAAGCTTTGGTCTCGCGATCGTAACGCACAACGCTGCGGTGTGCGGCTTAACGCAGCGTACCGCGTTTGCTCTTCGGCACTAACGCATACTGCGACGGAACAAGAGACCATTCTAGACGTTTTTCATACAAATAGTGTCCTGGTGCCGCATGACGCATACCGCAGCTTTATGCGTTACGATCGCGAGACCAAAGTTTTGGTTTGCACCACCACTCATCCCAATTTTGCTAGTTTCATTATTTGGTCACAGGCGCCTTTGGATTATGTTGCTGTATATCGTTATAACAATAATGATTAAATTTAATTGTTATTGCAAATTGATATGCATTTCATTGGCACGCGCATTTGGACTAACGAATACCTCGTAAAAGTACATTACATTTTATTAATATTAAAGTTTAATGATTTTTCAATACACGGTGTCTCGTGATACAGAAAATAGGGTCATTCACATTCAATAATATACGAGTGAATATTAATGGTACCTTGTTCAAAAAATCGTACTAAGATGTTTCAAAAATGGGTGGTGGTTCCATTTATAATCGGAATTGCATACAATTTTAATATCCTTAATTTTTTATCATAGTCTAAATTCTATAAAAGAGATTTTCACTCACTCACCCATCAACGCACAGCCTAAACCACTGGGTGGATAAGGTGGGTGCGCTAAAATTCGTAAATTATTAGTTTGACTCTGCATTATTACAAAATATATCAACACTAGCCGTCGCCCGCGGCGTTGCTCGCGTTCTAGACCCTATAGAGTGTGACTTTTCAAAATTTCTTTCTTAGTGCACCCCTACACTATTAAGGATACTACCCTCTAAATTTCATACCTCTATGACTTATAGTTTAGCCTGTGCGTTGATTGTCAGTCAGCTTCAAAAGAGTTATATATATTTAGAAGATCATCATAACCGTGAGATCCTTTTCTTAAAATAGGACACCGTCATCAGTTTTTCTCCAAGAAAACTTTCCAGCGAAGATAGGTAGGTACCTTCACCCCTCATATCGGACGTAATGCGGAAATGCAATTTCCATAAATTTTACACACTGTGAGCAGAGTCCCCATCCGAAAAGATTGGACGTGACCACATGCTATCATGGACATTCTAGTGATGTTTTATTACTCGGGAAAATACTCTTTACTTTGACTCGAGTGAAGATCATTTTGACCACACTCAGAGACCTGAAAACTTTAGACTTGCACTAAAAATGGCGTGGTAGCACAAACTCAGACTATTTTAACTCTATATTTTTTATGATTTTAATTACGAAAATGAAAATATGAGTTAAGCATGAGCAGGGTAGTCTTCACTCCGAAATGATGCAGCCGGTAAATAATAATAAATGAAAATATAAAATTCACCAAATGAAAACGAAAACACCCAGTTTAATTTAATCATGACAATGAGTTGCAACATCCTACAGATACAAAACAGCGAAACGAGCTGAAAATTCATTTTATGACCTGAATTTTACATAAGCTTCCTGAGCAAAACCCAGCAAAATTAAACAAGCCAAAACATTTTTCAAACTAAATTTTTCAATGTGCATCCGCAACTCATACATTTTCATGAAGCAAGTCTGCGGTCGTAACAAACCAAATAAATTATAAAAAGAGATCTTGGGAAGAGACAAGACTTTTCTTGAGACATGTCGTAAATTTTACGGCCGAAAGAACCCTTATTTCCCTCGACTATTCACGTGGTTGAGCTTGCAAAACTACGCCTTTATGAGTAATAGAAAGAAAACTACAGGGTGATACAAAGCTATACAGGATGTAGAAAGGCAACTAAAAAAACGTGGCCAGTTGTGTGTCATACTTGGCAGTACAGGACATCATACAGGATTTTGACATTAACAAGATAAAGAAATAACTGAAAATCTTAAATCTACTGAGTATGTTTGTCCGAAAATCTGCTGTATATTACCTATTAGCTTCATCACTGGAACTACTTCTTGCATTTGAATCGTATAAGCATTTTTCAGTTGAATGAAAATGTAGCTGTTGACGACTATCTTTTCTCTGACAATTACTTAAGTTTCCTGTTCCCTGCAAGCCTTATCCAGAACGTTTTTTAAATTAAACCTCTAACTGCCTTAATTAACCCAGTCAATCTCCCATTCGCCTCAGAAATGGCTCCATTGTACAAAATTTGTAACGTTGTAAAATTCTTGAACCGCAACAGAATCGTGAAAGTAAGGGAATATTTTTATTAATATACAAGACGAAAAGTAAATGACTGCCGAACTGTAAACATTTAAATTTAAGATGCATAACAAGTACGTTTATATCATCTTCTACAAAAAACGCACTAGGCAGGTAGATGCGTTTTAGTTTGATCCAATATTCCGTTTTACAAATTCAATTACTTTGTATACCGTCGTGATATTTTGGATCATTGGATCATCGTTTTATAATAACTGTCCTATGCTAATAATAAGATGTCATAGGGAGCCCGCACTGGTCACTGCGACTAAAAAGACCTAGGTCATGATACTGAAAAGAATTTTAAACTTGGGAATTGATTGTCAGTACCATCAAGAATACCATTACCTATGCATCACCATGAGGTGAAAGTCACTATGAGGTAAATCAAAGGTGAAAGCTCCCGTCTAAAAGTTGGTCTACGGAGGAGTGCGTATGGTTCATGTTTCGGAGTGTACCTACGCAAGTAAAGTCGCAGGCTTCTTTCAAGTTATAAAAATAATTTAATTAAGACATAACAGCACCTTTAATGCCGATTAGTCACACGAGCCGTTTGGGCGGACTAGGTAATTTGAGATCTTAATGGGTTTACAGCGGCTCGGCCATACCTCCTACTCGAGCTGGCCAATCGGCTCTTTCCCCAATGGCTTCACTTCCATCATTTATGATTAACACTTAGTGAGATTCTCCGATAATTTGATCGGACCGTAATGCAATTTGTTGTTCAATTACAGTTCTATTCAAGTCGTCTAATAATTGTTCATCAGCGACCATAAAACAGAAGCAATATTTATAAGTTACAATCTCAACATAATTACTTCCTTTGATTAGGGTATTCTGACTGTACCGAATTTGTTTAACATAAATTAGTTACCTAGTCAATAACTAACTGAGCGTGTTTATCTGTACAGTACCTACCTTACTACTTAACTAGCCTACTACATTGTTAGGAACGTAATTTTTCTGCCAAAGGCTCTTCCTTATAAACTTGAATTTGGTGTCATATAGATGTATGAAATTCATACATCTACGAGTATATGACACCAAATCCAAGTTCAATCAAAAAATATATAATTATGTATATTTTTTTTGAAAACGACTCCTCAAAAAATGGTCATTGACCATCAGTACGTATACCTAAAGGCATCGATAACCAATATTTATTTTTTCTTGGATCTAGGAGACTCTGTAAACTCATTGCCTCAAGCTCCCTATGTTTACTTACCTACTAGGTACCTGTACCTTCTGCTTTTTTTTTTTATTTTATAACTAGCAGACGAGCAGGCGGGCCACCTGATGGAAAGTAGTCACCGGCGCCCATGGACACCTCGCTGCCGGCCTTTTGCTTGCCTTTTGCTTTCTGCTTGTTATCTCTTGAACAGTGCACCTATCTACTTCAGTATTATAGAGCCAAGAGTCAAGATATTTTTTTATCTACGTCACAAAGTGTATTCAATGTATAGACAGAGTGAGATCCACTGGACTCGTGCTAATAAGCTCCTTACGTCAAATGAGTCCTTACTATTATTTTTTTCAAGATAGCACTGCGGGTTTTCAATGTAATTGCCCCGGTTTCTTCAAGAACCTGACAGCTCAAAGGCTAGTCAGTGACGTGCCTCATTGTCGGAACGCCCACGTTTACCTTATTCAAAGATTGTCGAGTTTTTTCTTTTGAATATTCACTGAGTCAGTTATACGCGGTAATAAGTGCTTTATTCGTGAAATATCTTGCAATTTCAAGATTTTTGAACTAAATGTTATTTGGATAGCTTTGTTGTATTTAAATCTGGTGAATATGGAACTAGTAACTTCCATAAAGCTTTGCACGAGTAATTTTATAAATGATTCGATTAAAATTTAAGATTTTTTTTAAATTTTTTAGCAAGCCTGCAACTGCAGGCACTTAATTATGATTAGAGTCTTTAAAAATGAAGTAAGGTTTTACGATTACAAACGTACATTTTTATTATTTCGATAATATATGATACCAAACGAGACATCAAGAATTCAGATTTATTTGCTTGACATACTTGGTGACACAGGTAATGAATAGAGGTACAAGTAAAATACATGATGATGTTGTTTCAAACTCCCCATGTCTTGTAACTGTCCGATTATCAACATGTTTGTTTTTTATTAGCTAATCAAACCTAATGCAGCTTACAGTCATACTTAATTGAAAATACATCCTAATTTTTGCCAACAACCTTTTATTACGTAAAATTGTGGATACCGTAATAATGTCTTTATGGTCCACCGGTGTGTTTCAGTTCTCCAATAGAAAATGTTCCAATAGTCGTAAAACCGTATTGCGGCTGTAAAATCTTGTAATTAGTGAAACTAATGGTGGTAATCGACTTCCATACAAAAATTAAAATCATAAACATTATTATTTTTAAAACGTTCATTAACTGCTTCTATAAATTTAAATTGTTTATTAAACAAAAAGTTGATTTATGGTCTGTGTTATAAACGAATATCGATGTGTAGGTCGCCGTGTTTGTTCTCATATTCTAAAATATATGACAACACGTAAAAAAAGAGACCGCAAAAGGCCATTATTTCCTCTTCAGTAACTTGATATTGCTCATTCAGTTGTTTTCTGGCTGTTTGGGTATAAGATTACAGGCAATTCATTTTAAAACGGCAATCGAATTTACGAATGCATTTAAATTGTAAGGACGCTGCATTATATTTACATACTAGTAACTTGACATAATATTGGCTTGCTTCGGAGTTGGTAGGAGGGTATCAATCTATGTCAATTTGGTGATCTCAGTGGCGATTTCGAGAAGAACCCAAATCATAGTCAACAGTATTTTCTAGCTAATAAAAATATACAGAATAAGATAAAGGCAAAATATTTTTTTTAGACGCACACGGTTAAACCAAAAACTTTTATTGTATAAAGTGACACTCTCTTTATAAATATTTGAACAAATGGTAGAGGCTTTTGTAGAACTATCTATTTAGCATTTTATTAGACGTTTTCCATTTTGTTAGCTTCTGAGGAGATTTGCATTCTGTGATTACTTTTACTATATTGCTTTTGCATGATTGCTAGACTATGAGGTAAATGTTTTGTCTTGTTTGTATGCTAGCAAAATTTATTGCGTTTTGACACTAGATTAAACAGTTATTTGGTTAATATTGTAGTTAACTTTACGCAATTTCGATAACACAAAACAAAACAGGTACAGTGCACCTACAGTCAAATAACTACATAAATGAACTTTTTTACTAAATAACTGAGTAAGCAGTAGATAAAAAAATAGCTAATAGAAGAGCAGAATCCCGAAGTCTTGGATATTTTAAAATACAAATATTGTTTTCATATAGAACTTCCTAAAATTCATAGCTTGGCATCTCGAAGTGGTTATTCATATAGCAATTTTGTGATAAAAAATGCGGTACGAGACGGCAGCTTTTATGATTTGTTTTCTGATATTGAACCAACTTTTAAGTACCATAACTAGACCTAGAATTATTGGCAGCATTCTACAAAAAGCTGCCCTATTTCCAACATCGAGTGACCAACAGTGAAGGCTATCTAAACTTTTGTCGCATTCACACGTAAAACAGATTACCAGCGACCACTAAGAGCTGCACTTATTAGCGCCGAATTCGTAAGCAGTTTTTTGCTTTCAACCATCTATTTGAAGACAAGGCTGTCATCATCATCATCATCATCATCAACCTATATCGGTCCACTGCTGGACGTAGGTCTCTCCCAAGACGCGACACTGAGCCCGGTCTTCGGCTCTCCTCATCCAATTTTTGCCAGCTACATGTCTCAGATCGTCACCCCACCTAGCCGGAGGGCGTCCTACACTACGCTTGCCTAAACGCGGTCTCCACTCGAGTATTAAGTGTGGTGGCTCGACAAGGCTGTGTGTTCTTTAAAATATTAATTAGTTCTCTTTTGACGTTTCGTCATTAGAACAAGAACACCCAATACTCTAGTCTGGGTTACGTATACATTAGTCCAGTAACATTGTCTGCAATCGAAGAAAAACCAGCAACCCTTTCAAAAAAATATCTCTGACATCTCTAAAAAGTTACCTGTTGGTGTATAGGCGTCAAAAATCAACAAAGATTTTTTGTTTAAGATTAAACACCTGCTTACATTGCAATCGAAACTTTCCTCGACCTTTTCCACTGGACATTCAACAATATCGGTTATCGGTACAATTATCGATAGCGTCGTCTTGAAGACGGTTAGATTGCAACCAAGATAGGTTGGCTTAATCCGCAAATTTATGGTCTCGCTTTAATAGGTTCTCCGGAAAAAGTGCTTTTATGTGAGCCAGTTTGATATGTCACTATGTTCGGTCACGTAAAAGTCGTAATGAGCTATCTAAAACGGCTTTCGATTTGGTTTTGTAACCCATTTGCTTTAGTAAAATTAGCATCTATAAAATCGCTTCGTGGTGTTAAAAAGAAAATCGATGCTATGATAAAATTACATAGATTTTCAAACGACATCTACGTTAGTCTTAGAACAAAAAACTATCCATGAACACGAACACATCGTTTAAAAATTAATTGATCAAAAAGTTTTAAACTTACTGCCTAGGTATTTTCTAGTAAGTATAGGAAATAACTGTTTTTAAATGCGATAGGTAAATTCTTTGTACTTATTAAATTATGTAACTATTATATATGTATTTATGTATTTATTATAGTCACTCACTGCATAACATTATAGATGCAAGACTGCGACGTGCGTCCAGCTTAAAAAAGCTAATCTCAATACAACTACACGTTTTTTCTCACCGAAAAGCACTAATGAGAACAGTAAACATAAGAAGGAAACTGTTTGGTTTTATAGTTACCGTGATTAGTATCATTACGTTTGTCCGGTTGTATCCGATTTCGAGGCTTATTATTATTAGGCCATCCTGTTTTAAATACAAAGCCTCTACAATGTGAGTGCTTGTTCTTTGTCAATAGATTTACAATATTAGGTTTACTTCTGTAGATTCTCTGTTTTGTATGTTTATTTACTACACGAAATAAAAACCTGTACCTACCTTTGTACTATTTATTTACATCATTTTTAACAGTTTAAGATTTCATGGAAACAAACCGCTTAAAATATTTCAAAATTTTGATACAAAAAATTCTCAACTGCCGTTCATGGGTAAGTGCGGGATTGCGTTAGCAAACAAAATAGGTAGGTGAATTACCAAATAAAGCAAAATTCAGTAACAGAGTTTCCGATAAGCCTATGACTATGACTGCCTACGTGGGTAGGTTTATCGTAATATTCCCGGGAGAAAACAAAATGAATCTACGCGTAAAAACTAATTTTGGTTTTGATTTGTAATTTGATACGAAAAATTTTAATAAAGAAATATATTTACGTAAAACATTATTAAAAAGGTACGTCACGGAGTCGCACAAAGTAAATATGAGCATTCTACTAGTAAATAAATATTCACCATGGATGGACATAACAGAAACCCGCAAAAAGCTAATAGCAGAGCGTGGTTTCGATCCACGGACCTCTGGGTTATGGGCCCAGCACGCTTCCACTGCGCCACTCTGCTCTACTTAATGCAGTTGAAAACTTCGTCTAGCCTATCCAATATTCCTGCACCGACTTAGTTGTGATGCAATAGTAGTATTATCGCTTATTTTTACCTACTCACACATACGTCCAACTTATATCTGGTTCTATGGATCGACATTCAATAGTAAATTGAGTCGCGATGAAATTGCTGAGTATATATTAATTTAATATTAATTAATATTAATTTTGTCACGATTAGTGTTATTGCATCGATACAATAACACTGCTGAATCGATGAAAATGATCGTGTTGCGATGCAGTTACATATTTCCAAACGAGTTTGTATCGCTGCAGAGATAAGCGGTGTGTATAGTTCCAAAGAATGTATTTACATACCTTTATATTTAACATTAATCTCCAAGTAAATAGCATTATTAAAAGTAAATACCCATTCAAAGTGGTTCGATTGGAAACAGCTTGAATTATCCGCAAAAAGCAAGACAACTTTTTGTTTCCCGTGTGGTATAACTTTGATGGCTTAATAAGACGATGTCCAGGTTAACAAGAAAATTACAGACATAAAATGTTTCCCCTTGCTTCGGAATCGACTAAAAATAAGATTTTATGTATATTTGCTGCTATAATGCGTACTAAAACCACGCATTATTTTAAATCCCACTAGGTTTATTATTTGAGTAAACTTTTTACCAAGAAACATGATTGTTTTTTATCTGCAAGTCGTTTATAGGATAGGAAGGATCCGCTTCATAGTCGGTTGCGTTTCCATCGTCCTTGTAATTGAATCCAATATTTCATTCTATCGTTGTCTTTGATTCATCGGCATAATTATTTTCTTCCGCTCAGCCAGCCCCAAACAAAGGCTTTCTAGATGTTACGTAGTGTTTCTTCATCCCGAAGCGTTGTCCCGTGAAATTGACAGATGTTCAAAATAATAACAAAATGTTACAGTCTACTGGTTTTGTGATGGAGCGTAATTGGTTACCAATTGGTCTAGAATCAATTTTAAATCAAAATCGGACAGTGACGCATCTTTTGGGTTGGTTAGGGTTTCCTGTTTCGTGGTTTTACTGATTGCTTACGTGAATTCAATCATTTATTACCAGAACCTAATGACATCTAATTAGTTTGTTTATTTGTTTTTTTTTTTAGTTTTATTAGAACTTTTAAATATACGCAGATCATGATAAACAGTCCTTTTGGTTAGTTAATTTTTTTAAGTTAATTATGTATTTATTTTGGTTTTCCCTCTTGCTTAAAAATTTAAATAACAATACCGAAATTCGATTCTGAAATTACCCCAATCCCTACAACTTTATTGAACTTGAGCCTACTTTACGACTACCATTCCTTTGTTTACAAACCAAATCTTTATCACTTCGCCGCCAAACTACCTGGCTTCGAACGCGCGTTTATTACATCAATAACATTTATGATTTCGTCTGTTTGAATAGGATTACGTAATTCAGAGAAATACTTGTAGTTGGGAGGTACATCTGTATGGGAATTTCTAGTTTTTGTTGTTATTTGCCTTTGATTCCCGCAATTCAATTTTTGCGTTCTTTGTGCAAACCGCCGGTAAGGTTACAGTTACTAACAAAGCCTGTATTAAGCGCTGGTCTACCCACTTTGTGGACTTTTCAGACCATTACCATACATTGCCTTTTCTGAATTCCTTAACGAGGAGCGTAACGTAAGCGCAAATTATTATTTTTAACATGAATATAAAATGCTGAACAAAAAATAAAAGTACAGGCAGTTCTAAATAATTCCGAATGCTGTTTTTAAATAGAACGATGTTTTAAAATATAATAACGCAGGTAAAAACGCAGGAGAATTGTCATAGAAGCATGTTTGTTGGTAAGCAAACTAGCAAACAGGGATTGAAAGCCGCCTGCTTTGTTAGAAAATGCATCTTTATGTAAGAACCGTCATTATTGACCGACCACCCGGCTAGGGACACACAGTTTTGCAGTTACGAGAACTATGCGTCGGTGAAATTGCAGAGTCGTGAGTGCGATGCGTTTTGTTAGTGATACGATATTAATGATGCTTTTATGTTTGCAGTTGTGACTCATATTCATAGTGTTTTTGTCACTTTATACGATACCATACTTACATGAATTAAGTAGTTGTATTTGTATGTCACTATCCACCTATAGGTATAGGTAATTTTTCTTTCGTTGGTTGCGGTTTAACTTTCTGGTCGAGACTGGAATAAGTTTGAGCGAAGATTATCATTATCATCATCAATCAATATACCTATATAAAACTATTTTGAAGCTGACAGAGAATCAACGCACAGGCTAAACTATAAGTCCTAGAGGTATGACATTTGGAGGGTAGTATCTTTATATAGTGTAGAGGTGCACTAAGGAAGGAATTTTGAAAAGTCGCACTCTAGAAGGCAACGCGAGGGAACGCGAACGCGAGCAACGCCGCAGGCGACGGCTAGTCGTGATATATAATGATATAAGTTATGCTACACTATTGAACTCAGAAGATAAAATAAGTACATACGCAGAGCTTTTGAGTTTTATTCAAAAATTGCAAGTTTTCACGATACTAAATTCGAAACAACTCAATTATTTAACCGTTTTTGAAATTAAGACGGTTTAAAGGTAAAAACAATTGCCTAAAGTGATGTATGCTCAAACAATGCAAAAACATCGTCCCAACAGAAACATTGTTGGCAGGTAGGTATGCCGGGCTCGCAGACCGCACATTTAGTGTTTCCCTGGTATATTCGTTGGTGGCCGCTCATCCAGCTATTTCAGATATTTTACAAATTGGTAGATCGTTCGCGACATCACGATGCTAACGATTCTCGAGATGGCCCTTTGTCGTGCTATTTAGAAATCAGCACATCATGGAATTATTTATGAACTAATTTATTATAACCTATAGGTACGTGACTGTGATGCCTTGAGTAGTCATGAACAAGTTTACTGTGGAAAATGGGGACAGAACAGAACCAGTGTGTATCAGCAATTCCATATTCCCCAAATACTTCTTTTATAGGTCCCAAAACTGCAGGCAGTGAAAAAGTATCAATCAGTATTTTTATACAACTAGAAATAAACCAATAGTTTCGTATAAAAACATCAATGGATCAAAACCATTGAATTATAAATAAGAAACGATCGATAAATAACCAGATCCGCAAGATCTTGTAGACTTGTCCGAAGACATGGCTACTGCTTCATTACAGTGCGTCTAAATAAATGACTCCTGATGGAAGTTTTCAATAGACCAGACTTTGGTCATAGCTAAGATGGAGACAGCTAGTGAAATCTACCAATTTTACAATTACAAAAGTTACCTCTGCAAGATTATGTTCTAATTATAAAGAAGCCTTGCCTTGGTTAAAATTTTTCATACTACATAGTTTGTTAGTGGAAGTTCTCTTTTAAACCTTCCATGGAACAGCAGAGTGGCGCAGTGGAAGCGTGCTGGGCCCATAACCCAGAGGTCCGTGGATCGAAACCACGCTCTGCTATGACTTTTTGCTTCTTCTGTATTATTATGCTTGCTACTCTACTAAAGGTTCCCGTTTTAATAATTCTACAGAGTAGCAGAGTGGCGCAGTGGAAGCGTGCTGGGCCCATAACCCAGAGGTCCGTGGATCGAAACCACGCTCTGCTATCAAACTTTTTGCACTATGCTTTTCTTATCGTCGTCAGGATACTGGCAGTATTTTGAAGGGTTTTCAACATGGGTTACAGAAGCAGAGTGGCGCAGTGGAAGCGTGCTGGGCCCATAACCCAGAGGTCCGTGGATCGAAACCATGCTCTGCTATCTTTTTGTCTTGCTATTTTTTACCTAGCTGTTTTCTCAGATTGTATTGATATAAATCAAATACCTCGGCTGTTTTCGCTGTCGTTGGCAAATGTGTCTTCATTCATGACGGCACGCTGCTAGTGCACTGACGATCTGTAGAGACTTCTAGTGATTTTAATTGAATCATTAATTGAATGTAATTACCAAGACGAAGTAAGTAGTGGATAGCAACTTATAGAACTGTATTTGAGAAAACCAAATAAAAAATACTTTTCAGAAAAAGTACCAAAACCAACGACACTTTCACGTATTTCAGCTGCAAAAGACAAATAGCGTAGATTTTCGAGGGTACAATAAGCTCCAGCATCATCCCAAATTGGCCAGACAGGCATTATTTTCTTAATAGTGTGTCTGGAAAGCTGTGAACAAAGAAATGTGATGGAACAAAATCTTCAATGATCCTGGTAAAGCCTTTTCATAATTTTCACAAACAAGATTGAGAAATTTTTCAGAAAGCTTTTATATAATTGCAATGTGAATAAACTTCAAATACTTTTCACTCTATATTTACTGGCTATCTCATTAAAAAGTATATTTTTTAGTTTTAGGCAAAGAATTAGATGCTATATTCAGCGCGTGCCAAGGCGCCGCGCCACTAAGTTGATACAACTCTTCCTTTAGTGTGTAGATTTTGGGTTTGACAAACATTTTTGTGTGAATGCGACTCTATTGCTCTATTTCCCATGACAGACACAGACAGGTTTGAGCAAAAATAGTCCCGACTGCGATCGGGTACGTACGGACAGACAATGCATTCATTATTGAGATGCAGCTCAAAGCAGCTGGACGATAAGTGCTGGAATAGCTTAGTACGAATTATGACCAAAGCTTATTTAGACTGCATTTTGAGCTTTGGATTATGTAATGATTTCAAATTGGTATTTACCTGCAATATACTTAAGAACTTTATAAAAAAACCGTGTCTTTGACTACCCTCTATAGAAATACTATCATTAATTTGAGCACAAGAAGACCTGAATAAATTTTAACAGTGCATAGATAAGTCGGCGTTACAAAAAATAATAATTTTGCCTCCAACAAAACAAAATGTACCTTCTTTATAATTCGGTAGCTACTTACCAGATTATGACGAAAAGAATAGCTACAAGAGAATGGAAAATACCTATGTAGTTGAAAATATTAAAACAAGCTAAATGGATCTAATTTAACTTTATCTTCTATTTTGTTGAAACACAAGATGGTTGTATTTTGTCTAGACTTGGTGTGTTTTTTAGTTTTTTCAACTAAGTATACAATATTTTGTACCATTTTAAACAACTTTCGTAGAGAGTTTATAAGCTTGTCGAATTCAAAGCAGGGATTTTCAATTTCAACTATAGTAAACCTATCGCTTTCAATTGACTACGAATTGGCATTTAGGTAGATAAAATATCAAATTGTTGACCAAATCTCTTTCTTCATGTGAAATCATCTCCGTTTCATCTCACAACAAAACCGCTGGATCTCCGATCTCGGAGCAAAACGAAATAAAGATGGGGATCATTCGACGCCCGAAATAGCGTTGGACTCTATTCAAAACTCTTTGGAATTACTACACTATTTGTTGCCATCGTCCATTCAGTAACTCAACGCCTCACAGTAATTTGTTACAGCAGGAATTCGACAGTTATTAGATGAACGTAAATTTTTACGCCTAGAACCGAGGTGTCTGTTTACGTAGCTAGTGGAACGCAAATGGATATCGTACTTTATTTCGACATTAATTTTGAGGCGAAAATATTTTTATTAGGCACGGTTAAGGCATATTTCTCATAGATACTTACAGAGCTATGGTTATAGGCATAATGATTATAACTAGTTTTATTTCGTTAATAACTTTCAAGAGGTAGTAAAGTGAATGCGTTGGGAAAGATACATAAAAAATAAAAGTTAAAATACAGCTTCAAATTTTATTTCTTCATCGTAAGCAAGAATTCCAAATTTGGACGTTGAAGAAACAAAAACATTCCTGGCAAAAATACTATCAAAAATACTCAGACATTAACACATTAATTACGCTCAAAGTCCGGCGTCGGTAATACCTCTCATTTTAATCTGATTCGTATTATTGCGGTATAGCATTCCCTTGGATTTATTACAAAAGAGCTGTTTCGAGTTACAGCCAGCATCGGTGGTCATGATCAGCAAAATAAAGCTTCGGAGTGTGTTGCGGCGAGGGAGATAAAACTGGTGGCTATGAAAATAATCCGCTTTAAAAACTGGAATATGAAAATAAAATTTGTAAGATTTTTTTAAGAAGCACCTACCTACTAATGCTCCATTTCACAAAATACCTAGTTTTTTAACAAGTTTACTGTCTAGTTGTTGTTCGCAAAAAATGCAAAAAAAAAATAGAAAAAAAAATAGCTGTCACTACTTTTGAGAATCGACCAGAATTTTTCTCCAATCCCCGATCCAAATTAATCTATTTAGCAGCAACATGGTAACAAAACTATGATTTATCGGGCGGCGTGGTGCCGAAGTTTAAGAGGCGTACGATGCTCACTCGAAACACTGCTTCGTGCAAAATGGAATTCTAGTTTCACACGCAACAAATGTTTTCATTATCTGATGAACTTTGCGAGCGAACGCATAGACTAGCGATACTTTCGTACTAGGTACCTATGTCTGTAGTCTGGCAGGTATAGGATCCAAGTGCCTACTTTAGATAGGTACCAACTATCATCACCACGATGAGTTACTTTTACTATAAAATATTTCAAAATTTTGGCACTGCTTCTTAATTTGATGTACAACGTTGTAAATTCGTAAAACATAATTTTTTTAAGAAGATTAAAAATATAGTACAGCTTAAGGAACACCAGTAGTCCAAATGATATACCCCGCCTTTGACCTTAAAGATCTTAAGTTTTCAACCATGCTCTCAGTTGATGCAAAAACCCATAGTTTACTGTCTTTTATTTTAATTGTAAGTATGATATACCTACCTAACCTTGCTGATAAAAACTCCATGACAAAACCCCCTATCAATTTCCGCACAAAAATGATACCATTCACCTCAAGGCAGTCCCGGTTAACTCCCTAGTCTCCACCTAGTGTCTACTCTGTGCCTCTGCGTGTCGTCGTTCAATCGGCGATCGACATCGGAGCATTCCCTCTGATATCATTAATGCACAACAGGAGATTGTACTAGCAACCATCGTTAATTACTAGAAAACAAGCTGTTTTATTCTGCTGTTGGTGATATCGTTACGATTAGTTTGGACAAACCACAAAGTAAAATAACCCTTCTTTTGCGAAATTAGAGAGTTGTTTTTCAAAAAATTTACATAACTCATATTCAAGTCAAGTGACAATTTAGTTTGGTCAAAGGTGAATAGGTACCTGCAGAATACATATACAAGGTAAAGTGGATAGGAAGGTTTTTAAAAATTTTAACGATGAGTTAAAACATAAGTTTATTTTAGATTTATACGAGTAGGCAGAACAAAAAAATAAGATAAACAGAAAACTTAAGTAAGTATCTGGGTAGGTATATTTTAAATTTGGATTAAAATGCACTACCTTTACACTTTATTATACGCAAGAAACTGAGGATTCCTTGTGATACAAGACGTTTAATTTCACTGCCGGAATGTTTCGCAGGAAACTAAATTCGCAGTGGGATAGGTCATTTGTAACAGAGCAGAATTATTATACACTTTCTGTTTTAAAAATGTTTGCACGCAGTGTAACCGATTATCTTGAGTGTTTGGGAGCGCTTGAGGCTTCTTAAATTAGATCGGGAGCGGTTATCTGAAAACTGTATAATGTTCTTCAACTGAGCACAACATGCACATCATCTCTAAATTATTCAAAATTTACAAATTATCCCAAATTATCGTCTGGGTTGCTTACTGAACGCTACCCATCGTCCGAAGTAAGGCATTATGGTCTGCCGCAGGGCTCTCCTTGCGTGACACCAAGGAAATATCAATAATTATAATAAGTGAATACGCTCACTTGGAACCTTGCAGAGCTCCCATTTATGCAAATAAACTATAATTTGCCAAAATATATACAAAATAATGTTAAACGTTTAATTTTTCGGAAACTATAAAAATTTAATGCTATTGAGTCAGTTTAGACAAAAATTTTAATAAAACGATGCAATGTTTTAAAATAAAATTACTCGAAAAGGTCGTTTTTGCTAACGCATATAAAATAAAGAATTTTGTTTGCAAGTCAGTTTAGATTTAATAACATTCCACGAACAAACGTAATACTACCGCAGTGCATATTCAAAGAAAAATTTGTAGAAGCATAATAATAAATGTAAGTAGAAACGCGAGACGGCAAACAAACCAATGGCTTGCTCAATTTACGTTATGATATCGCGTAAAACTATTCAATAATCTACAAATAACTGTGTGGTCTTCGTGTCATAATTGATGGAGATTTACTTACAAGTGGCGGCCTCACGGGGATTATGGACCCATCTCAAATTTAAAAAAAAGTTGAATATAAAGATCACTGACAAATTTGTAACAGAACAATGAATCGGATATTAAAGTATCTACTTTCAGACACGGGCGAGCGGATGAGCATGTAAGGCTGTGCTTATATTGAGTTAAGGTATCAGTTGCTCTTATTGCTTTCTAACAAGATTTATTTTCCTATAAAATTTTATCGATGATTGCGAGGAAAGCGACTTTAGTCTATTGGCTCATTTGAGATTAAAACTAGTAACGAATAGCGTAAAAAGCTTTAGAAATATCTTGCTAATTAAATTATATTGACACACTACAGTGACGGAAATACTCTAGGAACAGAGATAACTTAAATAGATACCACGTCGTAGGAGTAAAGTACTGCAAAGCACGTACTAGACGTGCGTGACATCTAGTATTCACAGACAAGGCTAGAAAATTACTGTCTTGATATAGGTCTGTGGACGTGCAATGGCAGCTGAAGAAACCAAAGCATATTTTGCTTTGTGAAGAAACAATAAGTAGTTTAAGGATATTTTTTTATTATTTTCATGTCTTTACGTAAGGAGCAAGCAAAATGGAGGTATTTTTATTTTTCAGAAATTAACATTATTAGTTCTATTTGTTTTATATTCAGTGGTTGCTTCGACTGGACATCGCTTAGATTCACCCAAAAAGTAGATTTGATTATTTTTTTGCAAGAAGTTTGGACCTCAATTTTATCTAAAAGCGTAACCAATCGCTAGTCGCATCGCTAATCGCCCCGCCCAAGGCTTCGCTCGCTCACAATCCACCACTTGCAAACCTCTCTATGGTGTTAAATGTATCCGTCTGTTTGTATCAGGTTACTGTAAAGGCGTGGGCATTGACATGTCCAACTTGTTTTGTTTTGTACAAGGTAACTTGTGTCTCTAAAAATTAGCTTTCAAGGAAAAATAAACTTTAAAATTCATGCTTTTTGATACATAATGTCTTAAACTTTTTCATTTCGCTTCCACTTATTCTACTCTCATTAGTCAGAAATTCATTGGTTGTTGTCATGCTGTTTTTTTATTTTTGTACAAAAAAGTTTATTTTTAAATGAACGCTTTTATTTACGATGCAGACGAATGTTATTTAAAGTTTATTATGTTCGAAGTGAAACATTTGAATCCAAGAACTGTTATTCCTGTGGTTTTGTTCAGCCATCCATCGCAAAGGTTGACTTTCTATGAGCATCGACGTGACGTCCTCGGTCGAATGAGTTTAGACTTTAGACGACGCATGTCAAACGTCAACTCTATAGGGACAGTTGCAAATGTTGCTTTATAGTGCAACCTATATGTATCACTAAACTTGTGGACTCACAAGTTTTTATTCCAGCCGGAGACTTCCGGCTGGAATACTGAAACTTCATTCAAATTTGATTACCATCTAAAATTGCTCTGCCTCTGTTTGACATTACTCATTTGTAAGAGATGGCAATAATTTAAGCGTGACTTAAATTGAGTGGGGTTTGAGTGGCGTTTGAGTATTCGACCATTATATTATGAAAAAAATTGTTATGCTCGCTTCACACTAGCTTACTGCTTATAGCTGCATTAGTTATTACAAAAAAAAGTATGACAAAAAACTATCGCGTGATGTGATAATATGGTGACATCAGAATTTACCTGGACATAGATCATTATAATACCTGGACAATAATGGCTATTACATTGGTACTGCTTTATTTCTGTCACATCAGGAGATTTCTGTAATAAGTCTTTTGCGGCACCTATGTGCGTGATTAATAACTCGAAAATTTAAATAATTCATGGGGTTGTCTAGACCAAAAACTGGTCACAGAAACGTCGGCTGACCAGGTGGGTTACTCTCGACCACAGTTCCAATCCGGATTCACGGAATTTGACAGATCTCGTGTCATTTTGTACTGAAATTTTGGACTTCTGTCAAAATCTATGGATCCGGATTGAAACTGTGTTCGAGAGTAACCCACCAGCAGCGAGATGGGATGACGATGTTGTGACCTCGCGGGCAGGATCTGGATGAGATTAGCACAGGACCGTGAGCAGTGGCACAAGCAGAGGCCTATTATACCCAGCAGTGGGTGAAGTCGGGCTATGAATGATGATGATGATGATAGGGTTGTGTGTTACGCATTGAGACGAAAATGTAATAACGCACTCATCGCAAAAATGCCTTTCAATGTTAAAGTTAAATCATAATAAACGAAGAACCATTCGAGCGTTTAACTTAATTGTAAGCGTCCAGTAAAATTAAATTTCGTTTTTAATTTATTCGCACATTGAATATGTAGTTGTAATTTCTGTGGGTATTCGAATATTTATGGTCAAAGTAAGATGTCGCTTGGAAATTACTGATTGTGTCGGACGCGTCATGCTGCGCAGACATGGCCCTTCGTCGGATTATTAAGATGTTAGTGCAGAAGGTGCAGCAATCTAAAGCTTCCAACACACGGTGCAAGAGCAACTACTATTTGTTTAGAGCACTAAAATTTACGCTTAGGGAGTAAACGCACAAAATAATTCAGAAATTAAGAATAAATATCTAAAATTTGTACTAAAAATGTATGAAAAATCTTCCGAAATCAAAGAAATATATTTTAATGGATACTTATAAATATGTCACCTAAACTAATTAAAATATTTCATAGTTTCTTGAGAGAGATTTTGTAACTTTTCTTGAGCTCATATCAGGGAAGTACCTAGATATTATAAAATCTGCATTTTATCTTATTCGTACCTACCCCTATTAGGTACAGACATTTTGACGCCAAATAATTTGGTGTAAACTTACAGCAAAGTACTCTCCACGTGTGTTTAACCCTTTAACAGGTTGTCTCTCATTGCCGGTTGAGATATGCAACCGATAATCGGGATGACACGGTGCAACGGTTCAATTTAAGCCCTGTCGATTTGTTATTATGCTATCGTATAATTCACTTACAAGCTTTTGCATCGCTGAGTTATTGAACTGCCAAATGGTTGGTTTTTAATTTTGAGTCACTAGCTTTTTGTAAAACGAATGTTAGTTATCAATTCTTGTCATTATCGATTTTAGATATTATTATAAGCAATAACGCGCTTTTTCAACGCGTGGAATAAGCGCTTTATACGCGTTTTTTACTGAAACAAAATAAACATTTAAGCACGCTTATTTACTAAGCTGTTATTTACTTGTTATTAAGCAGTAGCTGAATAATATCTCGCGACCCGTATTCGAGCGGTGTACACGTTATACGAGCCTCGTACGTACGTACTAAAATCACTTGTCTTTTCAGTAAAAAAAAACACTGACGTATTCATTTCTACAATGAATATCTTTTTCAGTTTCATCAAACTGTACCAACCTAAAGTGTACAAGTGCCTGACAAATTTCATTTTAATGACGTCATAATCTGTTCATAATGTTTTCATAGCATGCATCAATAGATAAGGCAGGTATCAAATAAGGGCAAGGAACTCTTTTAGTTGAACGCCGCAAGTTCGTGAGACCATTTAAACCATCACAAACATTTAGCTACACCAAAATTGAACTTTATTTTTAAGAACTTAAAGGTTAAAATAGATGAAACTTAAGTGAATAAAATTATTGAACTAAGTACAGAACTTGAATACATATGCGGTTATTATGTAGATAAAATTTGTCGCAATGTGGTTAGAACTAATGCAACACATGATAAGAATACATATAAAGTTTATTTTGATCTTTCTTGAATATGGAATGATTAAAATTAACTTTATTACTTAGGTATTTCATATACCAAACTAATTGAAACATTTACGATGTACCTACCTACGTTTGTAACGATTTGGTGATTAGCATTTTAGTTAAAAAAAAATGATAGATATAGGTAAACTGAATATCTTGATAATACACTGGCACCTCAGAATAAAATTGTAAGTGAATAGGTATCATGTAAACAGGTTGCAATAAAACAAATTGTCATCGCACGAATAAAAATGCCGTATCAACTACCTACATCCACTTTATAAAATCCACTGCTTACTTATTCAATAAGCGTTTACACTATGGGAACGAAACATAACCTACTTTGTTCTGAAGAAACTACTGCTATTTATCAAGGTGCATCCGTATTCTGTGAACTCGTTCGAGTTAACATACTCAATTTGTATGTAGTTTAGGTCTACTTATTTGAAATTTTAAGCACGCATCTACAAAGTATTTATGAAGCTTTTTTCATCGACTTTTTAAACTAAGTAAGGTGCTTAAAATATAAACGTTTTACGACTGTTGAAAAAATAATTAATTTCAATTGACTTTATTTATCTTCTCTTAAAACTTAAACTGTGAATAAACAGTCAAAAATCTTCCATAAAATCATATAAACATGTAAAACATTGGTAATCAAAAAATTCAAACAAATAACGATCAAAATCTCACATCTCCAAAACAACAGCAGTTTATAACACGTCCCAGCATGAGGTGTCGCAAGTGAAGCCTTATAAAACCACCTAAATATTTTCCTCTCAGAAGGAACAATGTCGCTTACGATGACAAATAATGCTACGTCAGATACAGGTAAAACGGGTAAACCCACCTAAATTTTACAGTGGGTAAAACTCACTCCCATAAACAAATACTGGCGTTCCCGAGTGCAATTTCACGCCCTATTTTATCCGTACGAATTTTCTAGTCCCCAATTGAAAATCTCGCGTAAAAAGAGGCTTTTGTATGCGGGTATTTTATTACCGCCTATTTTAGTTTTCCTACGGATAAATGACGTCATTCTGTTATAAATTTACCCTCATTTTTGTAGCTGAAGAATACAAAAATACCAAACAGCATTTTGAAAAACATGTCACTGTTCTACAACGCGCTAGTTTGTATTTTTAATGGGTCAGTTACGTTAAATTAGAACAGGTATGCGAGATTGTGTTTTGTTAAAAAAGTAGCTGTATTTTTTTAGTAAAACATACCCGTGTTTATGAAACGCGTATAATTCCACAAAGCTAAATAAAACTGTTAGGACGTTGGACGAAATGGAAAAAGCGTTCGTGCATTTTCGTTGTGCCTACTTGTTAATATTGTTTTGTATGATAGCTACAACCGCTTTAAATGTTAATCCCTATAGTATAGAGCACCTTAGTACCATGTTAAATATTTTTTAATTTAGTTAACTTATACAGTTTCGAAGGTTACTTTGTAGCATTTTGGACAAAAAAAATTAAAAAGCAAAAATCGTGCGATTGGCCTGTTAGTGCCGATTCCTAATTTCACTGGTAAAACCTAATTTATCGGAAATTTTCTCAGCACGCGGATAATTTGTAATAGCAAAACCACGATTGCCTTCTCATTTCTAGTCTGTGTTCCCGCTGCAAGGTAGATGCTCCCAGCGTGACGCCACTCCTTGCTAAGTGATTTTATTTGTGTCCACCACATACCGATGTGTATCAAATTACTCCGCCTGGTACCAGCTGGTTGATCGATTGTCCACTGTCTTGCTAAAAGCTAAATATTGACCAGAATTATTGTCTCAGTGGAAACGGGTAGTGTCTTATATTTTGTTTCATGGTAGCGATTAGTTGGATCCGTTTATGGGAAAATGATTATGGCCTGAGGTATTTTTGCTTAGTTGGACCCTTACTGCGGAACAAAGAACCTTCATCTGTGCAAAGTAAGAGTAGAAGTAGAGCTCTATTATTTTGGTACGTTACTGCTCTAAATCATCATCAATCATCAATATATATAAAACTCTTTTGATCATCATCATCATCATCATCAATATATATAAAACTCTTTTGAAGCTGACAGAGAATCAACGCACAGCCTAAACTATAAGTCCTAGAGGTATGAAATTTGGAGGGTAGGTTTCTTATATAGTGTAGGGGCGCACTAAGAAAGGAATTTTGAAAAGTCGCACCCTAAAGGGTCTAGAACGCGAGCAACGCCGCGGACGACGGCTAGTACTTCATAAAAGTTGATTTCTGAAATGAACTATAAACCATACTGTTTATATTTACGCAATACACTATTACACTACACAGGGTAATTTAAATGTGAGTTACATTATATAGCAAAATACATTAGAGTTAGAGTAAAACATTTTTTTATTTATTCTCGCAATGGACCAAAAACTGTTATAAGCTCAGCAAAGTTGTTTCCGACGTTGGAAATGGGCGTATTTAGCAAGTGACGACTATTTAACAAATTTTGTTTAATGAAACCTCGTATTCGCAGCTCTCAAATAAAGGGCAAAGTTGCCAACAAACAAGTTGATGCGTTAAATGATGCGCGCTGGGTGTCATAAAACGTTCGCGGGCGGCATAATGCTAGCATTTCGACACTTTTATGTTCGTTTTACGCATTTTGCTGTTGCCCCTAATAATAAGTGTGATGTATTCTGTCATAACTGATGCAATTAGGCAACATTACTGTGGTTCATAATTCATTCGGGAGTAGTTATAAATATACCTATTAACGACCAGTGGTAAATACCAAAATATCGGGCACACTAATGAACTTACTAATATATTATGGGTATGCGTGTTGAAAGTATCAGAAATTATGAGTATCATAGAACCAGAATACCTATCATTTGCCTTAAGCTATTTGGTAGCTAGATGGAATAGAAGTTCTGACATCATCTGGATTTACCTCTAGGTTTTTATTTACCCGATCCTTCAATAAACTGAATCTCCCCATCTCCCAATAGCAAAAAAAACATTTAGAAAAGAAGCTCTATTTTCTAAATTTAGGCAGATTGCAGTTACAGCCAATATTCGTCTCTTCATGCAAATCTAGGAACGAGGCAGAGTCAAACCCCTGTATTTTCGGTAGTCAAAGCTTTTCTCAAACATTCCTCCACCCAGAGCTCTATACTAAACTGGACAGCGGGTAAACCAACCATCGCTTGACTTTGCATCTTTTACCGGTCCTAAAATAACAATGATAATACGAGTTTAAGTTAACAAATATTTGCATACCTGATGATGATGTCTTCCTGGCCGGTTTCGGCTACGGCGACATTGTTGCTGCCTGATGCCTATGATGGGCTCTAAGGTGACTTGAATAGCCAACTTTGGCTTTGAAGGTTCTTGCACACAATACCTACTAATATAATATTGCATACCTACGTCATATTTAGCTTATTTTATATCAATTCAAACCTCAGGGGGCAAAATTTTACAGCATTAAAATCCAAACACGCGTTGATTTCCTGAGAGAGCTTGGTGTATTACCTAATGTGGAAGAGCTTAGAATACGGGGGTTATCCGAGACTGTCACCCTCAGATGTGGGATCGATTTGAAAGTTTATTCAGACTGACAATGCGTGCAGCCGCCAGCGATATCCATTTTGTGCTTGATTATCCAAGCGCTTGATAATCTTACTTTGGTACTACATAATATATACAGTTTTACCCCGTTTAAGTTTAGATTTTCCCTTAGCAAAAAGCTTTTGGAATTAAATGGTTGTACCAACGGGAACAAAAATCTCGTTAGTTCAACTGGTTGTACAAAGTGGAAGAAATAGTCCCACCTGTACAACTGGTTGTAAAATAAGAACTATATCGCGCTATACGAATCTAATCCATCGAAAAACATTACACTCGCAAGTGGCTTCAAACGAGTGCGATCTTAATTGACTTGTCAGTGGATAGGCACCGGCAATGCATTAAATTGAGATTAAATTAGAACTGAGGGTAGTCATTGTTATGGACGCGATGTGTCTTTTACGCTTTAGATAACCTCTTATAAGTGAAATGTAGGAAGGTGTAGTAATTTACTAAAACTTACAGCGTTATTTACGTGGGATCACTAATTAATAGTTATATTAACTAGTTCCATTCATAAAGTAATGAGAATGATTTGTCGCAGTAGTTACATTGATTTGAGATTTTCATATATTGTAGTTAATTAGTTTTGTTTTAAACTATTGCTAAATTATTTTAACATCTATCGCATTTTTTAAAAGCTACCTGTTTTCTTTGCGGCCCAGAGCCCGTAGTCGGTGCATTTGTTTTGACTTTCGACTCGAGTGCAGCACACGCAAACGCATTCGCAAAGCGAGTCATTTTGTTGGGAATTACACAATTCCCAAATCTCCCGCTAGAGGCGCCTATCCGGATTTCATACAAAATTTCTCGCTTTGCGAATGCGTTTGCGTGTGCTATACTCGAGTCGAAAGTAAAACAAATACATAGACTACGGGCTCAGTGTAAGATTTTGTAACTGCATACGAAGTGTTAAAAGTGACCGGACGTCTACCACGCCTGGGGATTACAGCTGTGATTTTTAAATTTACAACCAGTGTTCAGTTACCAATGAGGTATTGTCTCAGTTGTTCTTTTATACTTTTTACCTAGGTATAATGAACTTTTTATGTTTTGTAGTCTCGATTCTAATTTTCTTTCATAAAAAAGCAGCATGCACTCTACCTTACTAAACTGTTACGTTATATTTTTAATTTTGCGCTCCATTTCTTTGTATTACTACCACATTTTGCTTTAAAATTTTAGATAGCATTGATATTTATGCGGTTGTGAAACGGAGTCTGGTACAATTGGTTGTGACAGACATTTCCCAGAAATGTGGGTGGAATAAGGACTGTGTGAAATGGGAATATTCTTTAAATAAATGTGGCTGTCTCTCTGTTTATGTTGACAAATTCTTAAACAAAAAAAGCAGAATCGTCCTGCTTATTTTTTAAGCTTAATTTATCTGTGCTAATATAATTATAAAGGTAGGTTTTTAACTAGAAACATTTGGTATTAAAACTAGTGTTATAAATTACCTATATTACTCTTATAAAACACTAAGTGATGGAACAAATAGATGGCCCATCTGATGACTAGCAGTGTATTCACATCGCAACATGCCAGAAAGCGTCCAATGCTATCCTCACGCCTCATTTATAATCAATGTATGTGAAACTATTTCTAATACATATCCCTACCCCATCATGTTACATGTCATCAAAATCATGATCTCAAAAGTATAAGGCGAAGTAATGAGTTCATACAATGTTGCAAAATATTTACTGACCAAGGACCCTCATCTTCAGGCTACCACAAACCATGTCCGACCACATTTACAGCTTGTCGAAGTGTTTAATTTATTTTCCACACATGCAAAGGTTTATTACCGTCTTTTTAAGATGCGTGTATAGTAATACGTCGTAATAGCCTGCGAATTTCTGTCTTTTCAAATTAGTCAATACAGTTAAAAACCCTTAGGTATAAGCTATTATATTATATAAGCACAGATCATTATAATACGTCACTGATCATAATAATACTATGTATAAGTAAAATATTGGTTAGGAAAAGAATCATATTCCAAAGAAACAGACACAACTGGCAGGATTTGGTACTAGTGAGTGAGGAGCCCGACATACCCCTCCGGCTCTCCTCGGGTTGCAGGGGATGCGTAAAGCATTTTTCCATCGTTAAAAAAAAAAAAATCGCTGGTAAAATTAAATTCAATCGAAACTGCGATTGGGTAGGTACCTACAACATCCTGACTTCTTTTTACAGATGACTAAAGTAAGAGCTAAACATTCTAGAATAATCTGTAAAGCTGGTTGAATCCCGTAAGACAAGAAACGTATAATTTTGCCAAGTTTTTTTACATCCTGTGGCGTCAGCTCTGGGTGGGCCGCTGCGTAGAGATGACAGAAATATGGAGCAATTGCATGATAGTGATGACACCCGCAATGGCATCTGTTGATACTTCACTTTTTTCTCTCTGTTGAATAATCTTTTCCACATTGATGCAGTTTCACGTGTTTCAAGTGCATTTGTAGTATATATTTTTTTTGTAATTTTTTTCTGTTTAAATCTGAAATATTTTAAATAATTGAATATTTATAATAAAATAAAATAAAATTCATAAAAAAAAATATACAATTATATCTGAAAGTCTTCATATAATTTAAATAATTGACTGTTATTGGGCTCCCCCATTAACACTCAACTATTAGTTTTTACCATCGTAACAATAAAGGAAAAGTGTAAAACACTGTTACCCGAATGTCCCAATTAAAGCTACCATCGGTTCAAAGTCACGTGTGATAAGGTTTCTCCTATCTTTGATCTCCACGAAACGCTCGCAAAAACTCAGCTTAGAAAAAAAGCTTCACATCCAGATGATTGTTATCATTGAGAATAATATCCCCATGAGCGATTTCCTTAATTTCGTGAGCCGAATCCGGGATCGATCCGCCCCGATCGCTAGTTAGAGATAACGAGACCTATATCACTTCCAAATGACTTCAAAATGATGTGAGGGAAATAAATTGAGTTTTACTAGCATTTTTAGTCAATTTTTACAAAGACATAGTAAATTTGAAAAACACTCAGCCATTAATTCCTTCTTTTTTGAGTGAGCCAATGGCCATAACATTATGATATTTGTATTTGTCCCGTGTGTAAAGGACAGTCCAGGCTTACATCCGTACATTGTAATTGTTGCACCTGTAATGACTAATTGTACTACCTACCCATTAAGAACTTGTACTACCTACACATGAAGCATTAAATCTATACTAAACTATACTATATATCTACGCATCTTTAGGTATAGTGAAACTTTAGTAAGTTAGTGGTATGCTGTCTTCTACATTATCGCTTATGGGCGGACGTAAGCTTGCAAATAATGAGTTCATTTTTTTAGAGATGGCAATTAATAACTGACAATTCATCGATGACATCTGTCACCGTTCATCGATTATCGATACCTTTGAAATCAACCCGAAGGTATCACCCGCTTATCTTATTTATTTCCATTAGGTTCTTTTACTCTGTAAGTTGGAAGTATAAATAGTATGTACCTAAGTATCTAGGTTTGAAATATGACTTAAAGCGTTTTATGGTTAAACCACAAACTGGACTATGCAATTTTAGCGAACGGAAAAATTAATAATTACCTACTGACTGGTCTTATTGATGAAAAATAGCTGTAGCTTTTTACCTCACACACCGTATTACCTATCGATTTTATATTCGTCATATCGATTAATCCGAACAACCCTATTTATTCGTTTCGATCACGAGCATTCGTGTCTGGATGTCAATTGGTAAGGTTGCGAACTTCGCCGGAGATACGGCGAGGTCGCGGTTTTATTGTTCTTGTTTTGTTCGCGAATGTGTTTCTGACGCGAGATAAACACGTGACCTGCGTATGGTAACATTTTATTGCACACATGTGGAGAATATAAGTTGGTACTATTTGGGACTGTTGCTAGTGCAGACTGAGCTAGGTAGACGTCCCAAGAAATATTAAAAGACAAACTGAAACTGGAACTTTGTACCTATTCAAAGTCAAAGTCGAAAAGCTTTTATTCAATAAAATCTCACGTAATGACGATTCAAAGTGATCACACTTTGAATCGTCATTACGTTTTGTATGAATAGGTATTATTAAATATTTTTTTTAGTGGATGAGTTTGAGCTAGTTCGTCCCAAGCTTGTTTGTCTTCTAAATAATCAGATATAGTATGCTTTTAAGAGAAAACTTCGTTTTATTACGTTTTTGAACTTGCCAATCGACAACTGAGACACATCACTTGGGATTTTGTTATAGAAGCGTACACATGGCCCTTTGAAAGATTTACTAATTTTTGTGAGCCTAGTGGTTTCATCGGATGAGTTTTTCCTTGACATGCTTGCTAAAACGATGTCCTTCAACCTTAGAGTAACATGCGCCAAAGGCCAGAAGCTTTTATCATAAACGTTACCCACATTGGTCAGGTAGATGTTCGTCAACAAAAATGAGGTCATCTTGTGACTATATACAAAAATAAAGTTCACTGTGTCATTCCTATCCATCGTTGATTTGACACACATTTTTTTATGGAAGTATTTTTATTACTTGCTTGGTTTATCGACCTATCCAATCCATGCAGATTTAATATAGTAATTTGAAACAATCGATAAAACCAAATTACGCCCAAGTAACAAGCTTTGAGATAAAAGCTAGTGAATAACTCGAGTACACTTTGCTATACACACACGTTTTTATAAAGACATCGTTTCACGTGTAAAACTATATCTACATGCAAAATATCTACGTGTAAAAATATAACTACATCACTGCAAGCCGCCCAATCTGCCCAATCGGTAGTCAGCTTACGAGCGAGGCTTTGTCATCGCTCACTGGCTTCAGGTCCTGGAAGATTGAGCTAGGCTATGAGCTTCAAAGTGTAGGGTTTAGTGTAAAGTGGAAAGCGTAGATAGAAAATACACGTGAAATAGCATATTTTCTTAGAATCTACATGGCTTTATCTATGATACAATTTATACTTTTGAGCCACATTTGGGACTCTTAAGTTACGAGTACCTACTACATGTTATATACGGCTAAGAGTATTCAATAGACGATGGTCAAATCAAGAAATAAAACAATAGAAAGTCAGATCGTCCAACGTTTAACACAATGTCAAAGTCAACGTCCAACGAGAAAAATACAAAAAAAATATATATTGATCTGTTGAAGATGATACAATATACCCAGTACCACCACTTGTCTTGTATAACAAAGACTCTGTCAGCAATAAGTATTAAAAATAAACACCTCCACTGACATACTTACCAAAATACAGTCTTATCTGCCAAAAAAACGCCTGCTCAATCATCATTTCGTTTTGTTTCAACGTCGCGCGGTAACAAATTGTTCTATGCCGTCATAGCAGACAACGTGCTTGTCATTTTGACAGCTGTCATCGTGGGCGGTCTCACTAATTGCGTTCTATCAGCCAAGGTAGGACAAATCGAAGATGTTGATAACAAGCTGTTTACGAATGAATAGGGTTAGGTTGACCCTTATTTAGTCAATAAACTTATTTAGATTATTATTTAGATTTAAACTTGGTCTTACATAAATTATTCAAGACTATTAATAATTTATTATCCTTGCAGTCTAGACGATACGTTAATATGTTTTTAAAACCAACTTTCGTCTCTTGAAAAACGTAGAGATAAGAGAATAAAAAGATTTTTTTTCTTGAAAATTAAATATTTCTCTTACTTATTTGACAAGACAATTATTTAAAATTTTTACAAATAGTTAGCGAAAACCTTATCCAAATGGCAATAATTCAAAAGAATTTATGCATTTTGATTTGCATACAAATAATGCATTGGTAATCCGAGTGAAATTACTCCGGGGACCGCACAGAAGGATATTAAATGCATATTAATCAGTTTAGCCCCGGTTTCACACTTGGCTGTTTTGAATATTTACCCACAGTGAGGAGTTTAAGGCAAATGGATTGTTATTTTGCTGGGATTTTAATGACGTAACCGTTGCCAATAAAATGACAATTACTTTTTTATAAAATTACTAAAATGTACTCGTATATACCGTTGTAGATAGTGTGGCTAGTTCGACTAGGTGGGGGCGGCGAAATGTTGCTGGCAAACACTGGATGAGAAGAGCCAAAGACCGAGATGTTTTTTGCTGTCAAGTGACAATGACAGAGTTCTTCTTCTTCTTAATTAATGGCCTCTGTCCATCATTTCGACAGACAATAATTAAAACTGCACTAAAATGACATGTGAATTTGAATAAAGGTTAAATCAAAGGATAAGGGTTAAAACTTCAACTTTAACTTCTTGGTTTGTGGCTTTTGTGGCTAGTTGTCACAATTCTGCCAGTGTCGAGTTCGCTAATGCTAGTGTCTTAAACAAGAGGGGAGTGCGGATAAGAATATGGTCAGTGTACAGAGGGAGGTACAACCAAAATTTTGACAATTTGATTAATAATCTAAAACAAAAGACTGCACAAGGGTTTACACATAAATTACTGGAAGATATTTAAGGTTACAAACGTCACAAACGTGCTGACCGTCACAACTTTTTTTGTCCAACAATAATTCGCCCAAAACAATTATAATAAACAAGCAAAAAGCAATGTAGGTAAGTCAAACAAAACGAAATGATTACGAACTCGACCTTTCCACATTTTATCCAATACAAAAAGCTCGGATAAACTCGCGAGCCTGTTTAAAATATTGTTGGATTTCCGTGTCTCTTTACATCGGTTCTGGTTATAAATTGAGCTTTATCTCGCAGGTTTTAGAGTCAATTATATCTTGAAGGTGAAACAATCTTCCTCATAACACTTTTTTCTATCACTATAATGTCTAACTCTTACCAAATTTGGTTACAATTTAGGGATGACATGAATGTTTAGAATTAGTTGATTTCTAAAGGAAAGTAGTAGAAAAAGCGTAGTTTCTCTCAGAAAGGAACATTCTGTAACAGCTTTTTTCAAAATTTAAAGGTTTAAAGTGATTTGAAACTATTTAGGAAAGTACTTACTTAGATGATAGGTATACTTTTTACATAAAACTCTAGTGCTTTTTATAAGAAAAGTGATAAAATCAGTACGTTTACTGTTAACAGTTCTGTGCAAGAATCAAATATATGAGTGGCAATAGCCTTATGCAAATGTAAATGTTATACAAACGACGAAGACGTGTTTGTGTGATACTTTGCTGAATAAAGAATTAGGCTCTTGGCAGAAAATTGGTACTTTATTATGTAGGTGTATGGAAAAAATCGAAACTCGCTAGCGCCAGAGCGGTATCGTTATTCGTAGCCAACAACTTTATTTTCCTAAATATTTTCTCCAGAAAAGATTTTTTATGAAACTGCTATACTCTAGCTTAGGTATTGTAGACGATGCAAACCTCCTTCAGTAGGGAGTGACGGATGGCGGTGTGAAAAAGATTTAGATTTTTTTTTGATGTGACAGAAGAAGAAATAGATTTTGGTGTAAAATAATTTTCCATTTTAATTTACTTGGCCACCTTCCCTTCCCCATAACTAACAGGTATCTTTACTACTATCTTCGTTTAGACTTCTAGAATGTAAATCTAAAGCTTCTTTGCAAAATATGTAGCGCTCTCTGTGCATATCCATCAGCACTGTGTTTTAATGCATGTTTTAATAGGTAGGTACAGCACGAAGTAGGAACATTCTAAAAAGAGGTTTATTCTAAGCTACTCAAGCTAAAATCAGTTACTGATGAGCTTTTGCGCGGGCAGGTTCCAACGGAATTCAGACGCCATTAATTAGCAAACATCCAATTAGCCACAAGCTTATAAGATCAAAATCTAATTTTGTTTTCTTTGCAAAATGTTAAACTGCAGTCGTAAACAATATTAATGTCGGCTACTCCGGCAAAGTCAAATTTTATTTATCCCTGAAGACAATTTCCTCTTGTCAAGTGTCGGCCACCCGGCCATTCGCTATAACGAGAAAACGACCAAATCAACTTGGCCTAAATTAGAAGGCTAAATTAGAGTGGGTTTACATGACGCTGAAATCTAAGCCAGTGTATTCAAATCTCCTATCACTTTTTGAAACTTTTGATATAGTTAAAAAAAGCATAACACGGACGTCGCCGTCGTCAGTGTCAACTTCACCTAGTTCATTGTCTAATTGTGGACAGGTTAAAAACACTATTTTACATAATTTAGAAAAACTTGTTGTGGGTGTATCTATGTTGTTTATTTATTGCGACATACTTACAAATTCTATCAAATAACAAACAAGCTCTCAGTTACCAGTACTTTTATTACCCTGTGAACAACACGAAATATACACCCTCAAATTCATGTTAAATCACCCGTGAATTTGACATGTTAAACTGTTGTTGCTTACGTTTCATACAAACAACACATTTAGGGTTATTCGCTGTCATTTCTAATGACGGCCAATTACACTATGAGGGTTTATTGTTCACCAAAATACCCACACTTATTTCTACAGATAACATCGTGTCCAGTTTGAAACTGTTTTTGAAAAATGAGTCATCCTTTGGCATTAGTTTGGGGCTAAATGACGTGTGAAATGTGCTTTCTCTGTTCACCTATCTAATCTTGTTCACTTATTGTAAATTTGAAAAGCTTCATGTAAACCAACCTTGCTCTCACTTATATCTGAAACGTTACGTTAGCGCCACGTACAATTAAAGTCACGATCAGTATCTGTTCTCCGAAGAGTTCGCCCCTGTAGGTAATGTCATCTGGAAATATAATTGTCGACTTCAATAATGCTTCTGGGACGATATCTGGCCATGTGAGCGTTGCTTGCTTGTCAGATGAATAGTAATGCGTTTGATCTTTTTGAACGCATCCCATTTGTTATTGTCTTCCTACTTAGAGTCCTACTAGAGTTGTATGATTTTAAGGTAAAAATATCTTATAGGAAATGAAAATAAATAAGTGAATGCTGTGACTATACTATTATTGATCTAATGTGTTTTCCTTGGTTACCCGAGCTACAGTCTCACAAGCTGAACAAAATGTGAATTCTTTCATAGCCCCAAGGATTTTAAGTAAACGCCTCAAGAAATTTAAGGCAGTATCTACCGGCAGAGATGCGGCCATCAACTTTAGTAAGGCTTCGTACCTATCCATCAGAGAAGTCCATAGCTTATGTAGTTACTAAAATAATGGGCCGTAACAGACAGACGGACGGACGGACGAAGTCGTATGCCATAAGGGTTCCGGTACCCGATGGTCCAGAACCCTAAAAAGCCCCAATAGTATCACTTTACATGACGAATAAAGTGAAACTTTTTATTAATTTTGTCCTCGCACATGGCTCATCTCATATGGATACGCATCTACTTTGTAATAAACAGTTGTAATAACCAGTGAGGTGCCAAGATTCTGTACGCCACACACGGAGGCTTCCACTCACAATAAACATGTTAAGATAAGGAGACAAAGTGGAGCAGAGATTACACACCCAACATCATTCGATAAGATCTTTGCAACTTTATTTCAATGAAACATGAGAAAAATAAAACGTGCGGTCTGGGAGTGGACACGTACGCAATTACTTCCACTCCCTCTGCAGAGCTTATAGAGAAAGAGCTGGTTTATTCCATGCTTATGCTTGACATAATTAGTTTTTTATCTCTGTGTGACCATATTTTTTGGTAATACTTCTTGTAGGTATATCAATTTAAAAGTATTAAAAGCTTTAATGGGACTCCTCAACTCGGCAATTCTGTTATCATAAATACTTAAAACATTTCATAAGAATCACAATAAATAGTCTGAATGAATGAACTAGGTTTTGCATTTTCGGTCAACATCTGCTTGTCGATGCAAAAGACGCAACACGGTGTAACTATACCAAGCTTACTTCGAGTTTAGTAATAACATGGCTAGGATTCAGTAGTAAGTTTATCAAGGGGGATCCACCCACAGTACGATATACCAGCGTGTACATAGTGTACCAGCTGTATTCTATGGACTGTTTTCTCGACAAATTGCTCTACTTATTTATGGATAATGAAATTCAGATTTTATATTTATAACATCCCCAGTTTTACACTCGTTCGCGCCTTGTAATACAACATTAATATTTTAAATGGCCTACCTACGTTGATACCTGTAGTCTTTTTACATCTACCCTCTACCATAACATTCTGTGCCTCTACACAGACATGCTGAAGAATTTATGAACAGAAACTATGAACTAATGTTTTTCTCTTTGATGCCAATCATAATCATAGTACAAGCTATGTAGTTTGGGACTAGAGAGCATTGTGTAATATGTCCAAGAGTATTTATTTACTTTATTTATTTAATATTTAATCCTGTAAACTTTTATTTTAGTATTTATTTGGATACCACAAAGTTCATTTTACTTTGAATCTGTCATGGAGTAACTCAGGGCATCGTGATCTGTTCAAATGTTTTGCTTATTATCTCGTTGTAACATGCTTGTTCTTACGTTAACTTTTATATCAATGACGGACATTTTCGAAGAATCCCGAAAATATTTCTTCCTTGTAAGGAATCTTCGTCCTTGTAACTTTAAAATTCATCAGAATACAAAGTGGGTTTCCTTTGAATCTCTGGAAAGTCCATCAAAAAGGTAATTAAGATGAATTAACGACGAGGTGCGGGGTGCTGCATTCTTCAGGCTAGGAACAAACGAGTCATCATTATCATCATTTCTACTTTAGGATGGCCACTGCTGAGTTTATGCCTTTTTTAGATTTATAGAGCGACTGGTCTTATTTCGTTTGCACTCTAGAGAAACTAAGATTGTTTTAGTGTAGTGTGGGCTATAACAAACCACTTACCTGCTTATTTTTATGGTTCACCTCTAAGATTCTAGGTCCATTCATTTGATTTTATTCTGTTTATTTAGCTCGCTGACTTTTCAAAAACGATAAAATGCTGCAACCGTCTCTTTAGTAGCATCTTGTCGCACGTATGCGGTCACCCTTATGTCTTCTAATTGGTTCCCACACCACATTTTTGCTGCAAATTGTCGGACTGATGATTACATTCACCTAATGTTGGACAGTTCAGAAATTAGGGAAATATGATAATTTCTTTGTCTCAGACCACCGAAGCGAAGAGTTATAATTATTAAGATATTATTACGGAGCACCTTGCTTTGTTATAATATTGGAGCCAGCGGACTGGATGAGCGCCTAATGGAACTTTTCACCAAATCTTTTCCTTGAATGAGTTCAAACGGTTTTTTTTCACAGAGTTTTTTTAAACAGAAAATAAAACAATTTAAAAATTATACGACACAGCAAAGTTATTTTTAACTAACGAAGCGTTAGTATTTTTAATACTCTTAATTATATATATTTTTTATTTTGAACACTGATAGTGTTCTGAATTTGCCCCTGAACAAAAATTCTCGACTATTTTTGTTCCAAAATAAAATTGTTTTCTCGAAATAGCAGTTTTATTTAAAGAAAAATATTTTTATTATGAAACCCGGGTCGTTACTTTGTTGAAATTACTATCTAAATAAATAACTTAAGCGTACAAAAGAACCTTTGTATTTTCCTTTTTCATAACAAACTCAGCCTTCACAAAATAAAAATAAATACTGCTCTTGACCAACATTCACTTTAGTACGATAAAAGGCTTTCCTTAATTAAAGTAAGGAGTAACACGTGGGTCCGACCCGTGGGTCAGGTGCTGGTGAAATAGGTAGCTGTCTGGTGTGACCAGTGTAGCTTGACCTGTTAGTTTTTATCTATTTACTACAGAAGAAATTAATAGTACAATCTAAGCACATATCTAAAACAAACTTGTTAGAATTAGCAGTTTGTTCAACTGACAACCGCTCGATAGTTTGAGTGATGACCACGAACCAGAAAGCGTAGCGTATAGCGGCCCCCCACCGGTTGAACCGACGATGTTTTTCAGATCACGAGTATTATATGAATGACCTAAAATCTTTCTGTTTTGAAAATCTATGTGGGAGAGCAGAGAAGCTTCTGAGCCCCGAGTCTGTGCATTTGTTTTGACTTTCGACTCGAGTATAGAACACGCAAACGCATTCGCAAAGCGAGAAATTTTGTATGAAAACCGGATAAGCGCCACTAGCGGGAGATTTGGGAATTGCACAATTCCCAACAAGATTTTCTCTCTTTGGGAATGCGTTTGCGTGTTCTACGCTCGAGCCGAAAGTCAAAACAAATGCACAGACTCGGGGCTCTGGCCTGGACATGGAGCGATCCCGTCCAGGCTGTGCATAGTATCATAGGTAGAAAAAAACTCGTGACAGATGTTGAATTTTACTGCAACAATTTGCGGTAATAATGTGGTAGGGAAACCAAATTAGAAGTAATAAGGGCGACCGCACACGTCATGGCAAGATGTACCCAAAAGTGACAGTTGCACCACACGCAACACCAGAGGTCCTAGTACCAGTTATGGTGTGTAAAACGTCTCACGCCCAGCACACCAGTGTGCGCTGATTTGTATGGAGACACTGGGCAGATTCTTTAAGAAGCTTGACATGCGAGTACGAGCTTGGTGTAGACCGAGCTTTTCAAAAAACCCGCTTGGTGTCTCCATACAAATCAGCGCACACTGGTGTGCTGGGCGTCAGACGTTTTACACCAGATTTACAAAATTCGTACTAGGTCCTCTGTATCTAGGTAAGACAGTGTACTCTGTAGAAATAGGCACTCGAAGTCTGTGATTTCGTGATACTTGGCAGCTTCAAATTGAAATCCCTGAAGAAAAAACAGGCGATGCTGGGTCTCTAAAATATTACCATATAATTATGTGCCTCGTGGGGCATCTTGGAGCCAGTTACATTTCACAGGCCAACGCATTTTGGTCGGTGAATATATGAATTTTGGGTTGAATTTTAAAAACTAAACCAAACGGTATGCTTAGTATAAAAATCATAACCTTAAATGATTTTTAAAATAAAATAAAATTAAAACAGAAATTCATTTCTATCAAAAATATTCCAGCACGCACTCGACTCTAGATCATAACGAAACTTACTACTAACTAGCATTTAGTTTTTAGTAACTAAAAAAGTGTAACACCTACTTATTTTTCGCATACTTCGCAACAAAATGGAGTTCAAGATATTCTGGTGATCCCTTATCTACCTAAGAGCTCGCGTCAACGGTCGTTATTCAATAACACATAAGTACCTAAAACGAGCCTTTATCCACCTTACCTATATCTTTTAGTCATAGTTAATGTTGTATCTTTCACACGCTCTGAAGAAACCTTTCAACCTCTGTCAAAGTCATTGAAATTCGAGAATATTTTCAGCCTATTTCAATACTTTGAGGTGCTAAGTATGGAAAGAGCTTCATCTCAGCTTGTAGGTGTCAGCTAGGTATAAAAAGAGTTGTTATTCATGTCAAGGAGGCCCTAAAAATATTTTTTCTTTCAAAATATTTTCGTGATTTATATAAAAAAAAATACATTTAAAAAAAAAGTTAAATAACTCTGAGTATAAGTATATTTAGTAATTAACCTGATCGTAAGGTTAAAGTAGGAGCTATGATAAAAATCTTATCAAACAGGCAAAATTGTAATAACTAAAACAAAAAAATTGCATAAAAATAAAACTAACATTGGATACAACGAATGCATTGAAAATTCAATACAAACGCAATCAATTGCAAAACTTGGTACCACGTACAGAAGGTATAAGTAGCTTAACGCTCATGAAATCAAATGTCGATTTACACTTTACACTTTTTACAGTGCAGTGGATCCAAAAAGCTATTTAGTATGCTTACTGATTTAGCGCATTTCACGTTTGCAAGAATTATGAAACTTTTATCTTGAAGTTATGAATCCAGATTCAAACTGCTACTGTGCTTATCGTTTTTAACACGTCTTTCAAAAGATTTATGTTTGATGCTGGACTGATCTACGTAGAGCAAACTAGTAAGCTTGCACCACACAAACTTTAATTAAATACCAAGTTGATATTGAAATTGTTTTGTTCCAGTTATAGTATCTGCAATGTTTTGACTGTAGCACAGTTTCGAAACTTTCAGTAATGTAAAGCTGTTTTGTCGTTTAAGTTGTTAAGCTACTTCTGCTCGCCACTTTATGTACAACTTATGACTAATCTGTGGCCCACGTACCCAACTTCGACGGAACAGTTTGAAACCAAAGAGATAAATTAAATTAATGTTACCACTTAGGGGCAGTTAAAAACTGGAAGCTTTTTATAATTGCCTCGGGGTAATAAGTGACCTTGGAACTGTCTTGGAAGTTGAGTGAAAAGCTCTGATGATTGTTGTAATAAATCAGTTATGGTCGAAAATTGAACCTAAATTATAGTGTTGGTAAAATAAGCACCTACTTCAATGTAAATTAAGCGGTTTGTACTCACAGATGCTTAAAACTTTTATTTTACTTAGCGTTTTAGTTTTTGTAAAATACGCAGATTTTATTATATTGTTCTTTTCAGTTATTCAAACTGGTTTATTGTCATAATCCCCACTGAGCTGTCCCCACCAGTGGGGATTATGACAATCTTCAAAAAATTGTTTGTGTTTTCCCCACTATCCTGGCTGGTGGGGATTATGACAACAAATTTAATTTTGGTTTATTTTATATTACTCTCTACACTCGGTGCCAAATAAATTAAACATTTTAATATAAATAATTATATTTAGACCGATAAAAAAATGTAAAATTCCGATTGGCAAAGATATTGTAGAAGGGAGTATCGCTATATACTCGGTAGTAAAACAATCAGAATATTGAATTTGGTAGCAAAAGCTGTTTTAACCTTCGCAACGTTATGATGTGAAAGAAAAATAATATTTTCCGCTTTTCCTGAAATTGATTATAGCCACCGATACAAACCACGAGTCGCAAATAGAATCTGCTGGATCCCAAGTAATATCAAATGATGACACATAATCCGTCCTCGATCGCCTCTCCCTTAGAGAAATAACACCAGAGTAAGGAATCTTAGGTCTGTATTCACATTTACTCTATCAGGATTCAAGCATAGATTTTTGTATGACAACATCTACTCAAATCTATGTTTGAGTAATGATTTCTTTATCAGAATATGACCCTAAGTACTATGAAGTGGTAAGTAAGTAAGTAACTACAAGGAAACAGATAATTTTTAACTGCTTTAGCGTTTGGATTAAGATTATTTGGATATTTCACAACAATTGATAATGCGATATTCGTTCGGATATTTGGGTTAAATGACGGAGTTCTGAGGTAACCAACGTAAAGGAGTACAATCGTTTTTTTTTTTGAGTTGAGAACCTCCTCCTTTATTTAAAGTCGGTTAAAAACTGACCGCAATTGTAGAAACATACCCACTATCATCCACCCGCATAAAAGTGAAGTGTCTCATTTCACATTTTACTATGCTCTACCTACTTTATGGTGTCTTTTCTATTTATTTGTCTATTCGTTTTGGGAACTACATAAATTCGAATAAAATTAGATCAAAATTTTGTACTGTTTTATGGAGCATAATACATATCTTTTAAATATATAAAACTATTTTGAAGCTGACAGACAATCAACGCACAGCCTAAACTATAAATCCTAGAGGTATGATGGAGGGTAGTATTCTTATACATTGTAGGGGTGCACTAAGAAAGGAATTTTGAAACGTCACACTCTAAAGGGTAGAACGCGAGCAACGCCGCGAGTGACGGCTAGTTTTTAAAAAGACTTAATAAGTCATACTTGCATTTGGCTAACGCTGATCATGCGCTCTGTGGATTATTTTTACCTCGATCACCTCTTCGATTGAGCTGGAATTTTCGATTAGGTCGTGATTGATTGAAGTGACTTCTTCGAGACGTGCACTTTATGATTCCGTATTGGATCTGTTGCGATACAAAATAAGACACGATACAATTTATGTTTTGCATTTTCAAAACAGAAAGTTTATTCGATTATTCTATGCAAAAAGCACTCACGTTTATATCAAAATACGTGGACATAAAAAGGCGTAGCTTCACAGAATTATTAGTAAAACTTAATTTTTCCTTAATTTTTAGTAGGATACCTAGCACTTTTAACTAAACTAAAGTTCCACAATCAGTACAAAATTTAAAAAAGTAGCCATAAATTATTTCTATTAATTTTCAACTTGTCCGTATATTTTGTCCGAATCGTCACTAAGTCTAGCGGTTGTAGGTATAATAATAAGTTGGCTAAGGGGCAGGTGTATTTTTATCAGTAGAAAAGATAGAAATCAAATAACGATAGAAATAGACTAAGGCCCTAGAGACTCATTTATATAGCTATCAAACGACACAATAATTTGAAACCATTACGTTCCTCAATCCATTTAATCAAATAACTAAGCAGCACTCAAGAAATTAAACCAGGTTCGGTTAATAGTATCTCAGAACGAAAACAAACCACTATTTCATTTCGTAAGCATAAAAGATGTAAGCTGAAATTTTTATGAGTCCAAACGTCTGGCTACGTGGAAATTTTTAAAAAGGTTTTTCAAATTTTGTGATTCATCTCTTGACTCCCCTGCGACTGTACCATCGTACGTTGTAGTCTCTCTCGTCTTTGTTCAACGTGGGTACATTAAACATTTGTGCCTTGCAAACACTGCTCGAGATTTGCGTAACGTGAGTTGAAATTGCTAAGTTGGATTCGTCAGTTGGCGTATTCAGATGGTCATCGACACTACACCCTGAACTATATCGAGAGAGAGAGTGTCATATACCCTTGACATAATTATACCTGCACAATATCTGCAGAGAGTGTCAGAGTTACTGATACGCCAAAATACAACTAAAGATTTGGTTAAAAGGAGTTGAAATTGCTAAGTTGGATTCGTCAGTTGGCGTATTCAGATGGTCATCGACACTACACCCTGAACTATATCGAGAGAGAGTGTCATATACCCTTGACATAATTATACCTGCACAATATCTGCAGAGAGTGTCAGAGTTACTGATACGCCAAAATACAACTAAAGATTTGGTTAAAAGGAGTTGAAATTGCCAAGTTGGATTCGTCATTGTTAATTTTTGTTCAATTGCAGTTTAAATGAAATCATCTATCAAGAATGATTTCTCTAGAGAGTTAAGTTGCAGAGAAAGTTAGGGTTTTTGATTAAGTTTTGGCTAAAGTTCGCGCTATAAGTTGCGGGCTAAGAGGTAAATCACTCAGCACCAAACTTAATTTCATAGTTTAATTCACCTGAACTCTCATTACCTTACGTCAGACGTGATGAAATGAAACGCTTAACTAAACTCTTTATACTATGTAATGTTTTGACGTGCTTCTTAAGAGTTGATTAAACATCTTGATGAACCATGAAGTTGCTTATATATCTTGGGTAGTATAAGATCACAAGGGTTATTCTGATTTATGCGACAAGTCTTTTTACGAACGATATCAAGGAATTCCATTTTAAATCTCCGATATCGATGCGAAGAGGTTTGTCGAATATAATAATAGTGCTACGGGAATATTTATCGTGCCTAGATTCAGTTGCCTATTTTTTTTTAAATATAAATTCCTTGCAAACATCGGAACAGTTTGACCTAAATAAAACCTTAAAAGAATTAGATTAGTTACTTGTACAAATTATACGAAACGCCTGTTTTACTGTGATTTGGTGTCTACGATTTTATTTATGTATTGGGCATTTTTTCCACAAAAGCACGCGAGGTCAGCTTGAGAGGGAGGAAACGACTTTGGCCTAATCCGCTGACTTTTATTTATTCAGTGAATTAATCTCAGGGTGCCTAGGGGTTCTCGAGATAGCGGTCAACGTTTTTTGACAATCGTATAAGGGTCACGTTCACTTTGATTGCTTGTATATAATTTAGATACTACCACATCCAGCTTGGTCGATGTATCTCATAGGCATTAGGGCACTAGAAATATATATGTTACGTATTACGTACGACTATTTTGATCTGAGGATTAGAGGGTAGTTAAGCTTGCAGAATATGTTTTTTTGTTAGTATAGGTACGTTGCTCACGATCTATAAAATAAAGGAATTACCCAACTTTTAAGTTCACTGTAGGTTGTTAAATTGTATTTTTTCACACTTAATAACTATTAGTCAAAATATCGGCTCGCCAGCTTAGGGAGCATTAGAAAACCCTGCCGTTTGGAAGGGGACAGTGGCCCTTTCTGTCTCGTTGAGATACCACGGCTCCTCGGCTGGACACCGTGATAAAACTAAAGCCAGGAGTTCTGAGACAAGTATGAATTTATACGTAGAGATACGTACATTAGAATTGTGTCACAGATGTTACTTTTATCATAAAAGTGAAATATTGAGAGGCATTGTCTTATATACCTATCTGACACAGCTTCTAACAGGACTTACTATATACAGTCATATAGGCCTGTAGGTTTGTTATTTACTGCTCAAGCATTGATCCGGTGTCAATCATAGATTTTTCTATAAAAATTTTGACTCAAACCCACGCTTGAGTAATGATTTCAGCATACGGGCCTTCGATGTGATTCATATCGATGCACAAAATTTTGAACTAACAAGTCGTAAAGTCAATGTAACCTATTTTATTTTACCTATTTGTACATGTACCATCAAAATGCTTAAAATATTGATAGGTAGGTAAATATCATACATTTCACGAAGAGTACAAAAACTAATCGTTGCTCATTCTAGCAAAACGTAGTGATACGATAGCCGCTCTAAAGAATTTATGTTTTTCGTGGAATATATCTCAGTAAAATAAAAAACATAAATATAGGGAAAAAATATTGAGACGCAATTCTTTTTAAAGTCGGTTAATTGAGAGCACCGGTGGTATAGTGGTACCAAGTTACCAACCCTGCCTTCTGATCCTAAGGTCGTGAATACAAATCCGATCGTGCAATAATGGATTTTTCTTTCCTAACTCTCAACTTCCTGAGGAAAGCCTACTCCATCTAGATGATGGCCCATGTAGTTACTACAGCGTCGCGTTCTTTGGGCCTGGGGAAAGACTATGATTTAGTATGAAATAATTCATCTACAGTTCCAGAACAGTTCTGAACTTCTTTATTCTTCTTATGAGACAACGATTGCACCACTGCTGGCCTGACGCTGTATAAATCGTCTACATAGACGCAAAAAGCCTGCTTATTAATAATGGGTATTGCTTCCTCTGATTTTCATTAAATCTTGAAAGATTTTAAGTAACCCATGGCATTGTTTAACCAAAAACAATTGTACCTATTTAGCTTCAGTACGATGAAATAAAAGCAAGAACGCCACGATTGCGGGCTTAGCGGATTGGAATTCCATTCTTTTCACGCCAGCTTTAGGTGAACCTGCACTGCTAACAGAAATACCTTGAATAATTTTTTTGGTTAATGTAAAAAACTGAAGTTTTGTAACTTTTTTTTTCAGTTTTTATATATTACACGTTTTTATCTAACCGCAAAATTCAGACGCAACGTCCAAAATTTTGAAAATTACCATCAAAAATTGTAATATGCTTACACAGTGCAATTGCAATTTAGTAGTGAACTATAAATTAACTATAAAAAGCATGTATTTATGCATATCTTATTTTTGTCGACTGCACTCATTGATTCAAGCGAAACTAGCCCCCTATCTTATAAAAGTTAGAGTAGACATTATGTCCTGAATAGGTACGTATGGTTACTAGGATTATATGACCTGTGGTTTTTTTTTTATGAGCTATAGCTAAGCATTTGGCTGCCAGCACACCTGGTGGTAAGTGTAGCTGCAGCCTAGGGTGGAGCACGCTTTGCTATAATCCACCTATTCACTCTTTTCTTGAAAATTCCTAGGTTATATCTTTCAGGAAAAACTGAAGATGGCAGAGAGTTCCATTCCTTGGTAGTTCGCATTATGTGGTATGGTAAAAAAGGCATAATGTCCATTGTAACTTTTTTTAAGATAGACCAAGTATATTCGCAGTAGCAGCTCTAAAAAACTAAAGTTAAAAGCTAAATGAAAGCTAAAAACACTTATGCTTTTTCTTAGTGCTTTATTACGGTTGCTAGCTGTAGGTTGAGATTAAACTAAAAGGACGTAGTTTTTGTTATTGCTATTAAAACGGCTTCCTTCGACTTAGAAGTCACGTTTTCATCAAACGGAAGTTGTTTATTTTTATTCGGTTAATTTATAACGTGAATAAGTAAATAGAAATATTTTTACCTTACCTTAATGGGTATTGTAACAGAAAACCATAGCAAGAGGGGCGTGGCCTGTCCCCGCGCCACCGGCTGACGGCTGGCGTGACGTGACGGGTTTGCAGCGGGGCGCATCACCTGACACTTTTGCTCGGACGGTCGGAGAGTGCGGACGTACTAGGCAGCCTTAAGCTATTCTGAGTTAAAGATACTTACCTGTTGATTTTTATTTCGTTAAAGTTATAAGAGTTCTAGTTTTTGTGCAGTTTTGTATTTTTTTTATTAAATTTCGCTTCTGGTCTATAAAATCAGAAGTGGGATTGCTCTCAAGCCCATATGGTCAAATTAATTTTATTTTTATGTACCCGCAGTAAGATTGTGAAGAGAAATCATCAATTTTATGGTTTTCATAGCGTTTTATGGATGTAAAACGCTTTGGCTGTTCACTAATGTTGTTTAGAAATGGATTATTCGAGCCATTCCCAAAAGAAGCTAGAAGAAATGGATAGAAGGCCTCGATCCAGGTCGCGTGAGCAACGCTCGCGGTGCCCGCGGGGTCGGCGTTCGCGAAGCAGGCATTCGCGAGACCGGCGGTCGCGCAGTTTTTCGTGAGGGTACACTCCGCGGCAACACACGTGACACTCTAGCCATGGTTTTAGTACCAGCGCTCACCGTGAACGCAGCAGGTCACGAGCGCATACACCACGACGAGAAAAATACGGTATCGTAGTTCTAGTTCTTGCCATCGTATCCGGGCTACAAGTTTGTAAACACGTACGCAACTGATGAACTCTGCTCTTATAAATTTTGTGCTACAGCACAACCCTCTTATGTTAAAGCCTAGTCCTGATTGAGGAAGGCCGAACGGTTTGTTGCTGATGTTTATGGTAAAGGGGCTACCTCCTCGTGTGTTTCAAGTAGATGACACATTTTCTGGTATCAGGTACCTTCATGTGATTCTTTACAGGTTCACGTTGGCATTGAGTGCGATTCTCTGCCACGGTTTTTCACGGTATCGAGTGTGATTCTCTACCGGTTCACGTTGGTATTGAGTGCGATTCTCTGCCACGGTTTTTCACGGTATCGAGTGTGATTCTCTACCGGTTCACGTTGGTATTGAGTGCGATTCTCTGCCACGGTTTTTCACGGTATCGAGTGTGATTCTCTACCGGTTCACGTTGGTATTGAGTGCGATTCTCTGCCACGGTTTTTCACGGTATCGAGTGTGATTCTCTACCGGTTCACGTTGGTATTGAGTGCGATTCTCTGCCACGGTTTTTCACGGTATTGAGTGTGATTCTCTGCCGGTTCACGTTGGTATTGAGTGCGATTCTCTGCCACGGTTTGTCACGGTATCGAGTGTGATTCTCTACCGGTTCACGTTGGTATTGAGTGCGATTCTCTGCCACGGTTTTTCACGGTATTGAGTGTGATTCTCTACCGGTTCACGTTGGTATTGAGTGCGATTCTCTGCCACGGCAGGGCAGTAGCTCTGAAAAACACTGTCAGGCATACTAGTCACTGCTAACGTCTTCCTAACTGGCCAGGTTGTGTGAGTGAATGGGGGCCCTCGAATGAGATTGATATGTATGAATGTTATAGGTGTCCTATACGAGTATGAACGTGGATACATTGAGATTGATAGTGTGAATAACGATTGGTGATGAATGGATAATTTTGAATGAAGTTTTAGAAAGAAGTATGGCGTTAGATGGAAATTTTAAGTGATGAGTTCTATTGTGTCCAATTTTCCTGCTGATTTTAGCTGACGAGACTGATAATCTCGACAGCTGAGGACCAGTCACGAGCATCCCATGGCAGCGGACGAGGTCGACCGCTCGTCAGGAGAGGCCGTGTAACAGAAAACCATAGCAAGAGGGGCGTGGCCTGTCCCCGCGCCACCGGCTGACGGCTGGCGTGACGTGACGGGTTTGCAGCGGGGCGCATCACCTGACACTTTTGCTCGGACGGTCGGAGAGTGCGGACGTACTAGGCAGCCTTAAGCTATTCTGAGTTAAAGATACTTACCTGTTGATTTTTATTTCGTTAAAGTTATAAGAGTTCTAGTTTTTGTGCAGTTTTGTATTTTTTTTATTAAATTTCGCTTCTGGTCTATAAAAGTATGAAAAATAAGTGAATGCTATTCACTGAAGGTTTTTTGTTTTTTACCAGCCTTTATTAGGAACTTAATTGTATTAGTAGGGAGTATTTAGTAGGGTAGTGAGTATTTTATAGACCCACAACATTTGTACCACTACAAACCATCATCCTCACTTAGCTTAAGCACTAAATCATCAGGTGAGCACAAGGAACTGGCATCTAGAGTCACCTAGTGTAATATAAAACGACTATGAATGATACTTGTGATTTTAATTTTACTGAATAAAACATAATTGACTTTGACTTTGATAGTGGTCAAAAGTTTACCTATATTGTGTAAAAATACTATCACAATACGTTTTCTAAATGTAAACTTACGTTTCACTCTCAGCACATAAACCGAATATCCTAGAAACCCGTGATAAAAATCACCTTGTTAATACCAGTCGACCACACACGATCAAAGCGAGACCAGAATAAGCAGTAACTATAAAAGTTATTTTTCAGAAATAGCCACATTCGATACCCAGTTGTATGTTTTCCACCGCCGTGATAATAAACATATCAACAGTCGACAATTTACGTGAACGATCCATTCCACGGAAACTTAAGTTTTATCTTTCGGGCTAACCTAAATTTTTATGTCTCTTCAGGGAAATGCTTTTGGTCATTTTCCGGCAGGTAGCAAATCAAATGTGACGGTTTGAATGTTTCCTGGAACGGCTATAACACGATGTAGTATTTGTAGTGCACCTTACAAACAAAACATTGAAATATTTTTTTACCTACATCACAGTTCTTTATAGGAGTGGGTACTAAGAATCCTAACAGGAAAAACTTTCAGATTTCCCTTTCAAACTTTTGCATCACAGCATAAACCAAGTGCTACATAATTTCTCTTTCTGGCCACAAGAAAGTGCAGAAATAATTTTGGTATGGGTTTTTTCTTTACCACCAACAATTTGAAAAGGTATAATTTTAACCCATACCTATATGAAGCCGCGGTGTTTCCTTACAAAAGTCACAAAATATCTAAATATAATAAAACTCTTTTGTAGCTGACTGAGAATCAACGCACAGCCTAAACTATAAGTCTAGAGGTATGAAATTTGGAGGGTAGTATCCTTTATATAGTGTAGGGGTGCACTAAGAAAGGAATTTTGAAACGTCACACTCTAAAGGGTAGAACGCGAGCAACGCCGCGGGCGACGGCTAGTAATTTACGAATCACGATATTGGGGCAAAATTCTCTTGACTCTAAACTTGCGATTTTGAGACTATCCCATTGGTAGAGAATTACGAATGGAAGTTCTCTTATCTGACGATTAACAAAAACTGAATAAAAATAGACTGGGTGAATAAACAATCAATATTATTATGCTCCACCCGTACATAGCGGGCTGTGGTTAAGCCAAGCTGCTCATATGGCACGTGACAACCACTGCAAGGCGATTGGTTACGCTCAAGGTAACCTCCAAACCAAGTAAGTAATATCAATTAGTAAACGTTATGATACTCATAATATTTTAAAAAAAATGTACCCTGTGCAGCAAGCAATGAAAAAATTTAAACTGAAGTTTAAACATTTTTTTTATGAGTAAACATAAAGATTTTTTAACCCTAAAATATGTTATTGCTAGTCGACTGTGCAATGTTTTAGTCTCAAAATCTCAAAAGTGTCAATGTATTAGTCAAAAGCATTTTTATTAGGTACTTAGTCCAAATAAAAAACTATAGGTACATTAACTCTACATTCGTTTAAAATCATACATTTTTAGTTGTAACCTCGCCTTCTGAAGTAAATATTATACATTATGCTGTCAAACGGGATTTAGTGTAGTTTAACCCTTATCGAGGCACTAAGTGAAAATATTTGTTACTCAGAAACAGGAAGCATTCAGCTTTGTTCTAATGTGACGCATTACAACGAATGTTAAAAACATTATCGTTGAAAACAATAATTTATGGCGTCCTAACAGTGAATGGCTTTTAAGTTTAGTGACCGATTTACATTGGATTAGTGACTGGCGCTAGCACTGGCTCCAAAACTCTACTAAACTCATTATTATTTTAACGTTACTATTTCTATCCTTCTGGCAACTAACTGAAGGTCAAATGCCAGTTTGTGGTTTTAGCGTTAGCAAAAAAAATACCAACAGGCAATTTATAAAGTGATCTTAAATTTAAATAGTCAAGGATTTCACTGAGCTGAGAAGTTTTCGCGCACGTAAGTTTTTATTAGTTTTTATACTTACCAAGTTCTTCCATATTTTTTTATGAAAAACTGTGATACACGAATCAATATAATACAAACTGTGATGACCCAGAAGAAATGATGAACGATTCAGCTAAACGAACTGGAAGCACAGTCACTGGCTCAATCTAAACAGGCCATCGTATAGGTCCGTTAAAACTCCCGTTTAGGGTTATGTGGGTGAAGGATTAGATCGACACAAATAGACAAAAATGTAGTAGATTAAATAAAAAAACATGGTCTTTTCAATTTAGGTGTCTACCTACATGTGAGCCGATTCAGTTATCTAACAACTTTTGAAAGTTGAGCGAAAGAAACTGAATTTTAATTTAAAAAATATACAAAAAAAAAACATTATATTTTTTACATCAAAGCTTGATCAGAACATTATTTTACATACTTTTTATAATAAATATTGTGTGTCTGATTGTATGTAAAAAAGTAAACTAATAATTATTATTATTATTCTCTGAACGACAGAATCGAAAACAGCACTGTAATTTCACTGAAATTATGTTTTTTTTTTTTTAATAAACGAATTAAAAAAACACAGTTTTGAACCTCATTTTTTTAAAAAAAGTTTTATAGTTTATTATAGTATTTATCAACTATATAAATAAAGCTTTAGTCACAATGAACGGCACAAAATATTATTCTGCTTCAAAAGCCTATAAAATCGCATTACAATAAACTGGATTCACGCAGAATTTACTGTTTAAAGTTTAATCACAGCCATAAGCATATAATGAACGCATAGAAACAACACTCAATCTATCAACCGACAAAAACTAGTGCAATACCTTATCTCATCAATTAGGCTGTTCTGCAGATATAAAATACTATTAAATAAGCATTTGCAGTGATAATCGAACTCAAACTAAAGTAACGTTTCTTTTTGGTGTTTGCCTGTGAAATTATAAAGACTTAATTATGATCTAGAATAAGTAAGTAAGTATATTACATCGACACACTGTCCCACCAGTGGGTCAAATTAGTGGGACCACGAGTCGCGACCCTACTTTTCATGTGATTGTTACGTTATAAAGATAACGAGTATAGGTAGGTAAGTCAAAGGGCTTAAAAGACAAAATGTTACTAAAATAATTACCATTCTATACCTTAGTACTAGTTATAGGCAGTGGGGTGCCCTGAAATCTATTGTTTCACTTAAAACCTATTTGCATATCAAAGCAACGGAATGTCTAATAGAAGTTTTTGCATTCTTAACGAACCGCGCAAATCGATAGGAATTAAGTCGCAGTTTACTGAATTGTTATTCATTTAAGAGTCTGGCATTTAGAATAAGAGAGATACGCCATATGGCCGATCCCGAGACTTTTGGTCAGATGACAATAATAATTACATCGGCATTAGTAGGATTCATTTAAAACCATTTATCCGTGTACTAAGAGTGGATTTTTTTTTTTGGAGAAATATACAAACGCCGGCGTTGCGAATGAAAACTATGGTAGAAGCTTTAACCACCCAAGAACAGGTTTAATGTTTGGTGCACTTTATTCTTACAACCTCTGCCAATCCCTTTATTGAAAAAGTATCCTTTATCGGTAGAGTTCAATTTTGAAAATAAATAAATAATGGGTACTTGGAAAGTTTTCGTCTGCCCTCTAAGTTTTGAATCATCCACTTTGCGAACTATTTACAAATGGATCTTTTCAAATAGTTTAACATCAAATATGAATAGTTTTATGTTCAAAGTTTGTGTCATAAATAATAATGGGATGTCTAAGATTGCTATAATTTTTTAGGCATAATATCTTTCAATAATAATGTAATATTTAGGAGGCCTAAGTGAATAACACAATAAATATTTTTTTTGTCAAGTATAACTTAACTATACTTGCAGATTTACTGGCCACTGTAAAAATATAAAAGTACCTATACCCACCATTATACCAATAAATAACATAAGTAAATAAAAGCGCATATAAGCAATTTATTTCTGTCCAATACATACCGTACGTATTTCTGCCGCCAAGCAGCGATGCTCGCATTGCTGTGTTCCGGTTTGAAGGGTAAGAGCGCCGGTGTAATTACACGCACATGAGACTTCAAGATCTTTACGTCTCAGAGTGATGGACGCAGTGCATTACCTTACAGGGCACGTCCTCATTGGACTTGCTCTGTAAGGTAATGCATTGTTATAGGCAGAATTTACTACTTAACATCAAGTGAGGTATCAGTTACGTTCCATTACTTTTATCATAAAAAAAAAACAAGACTACAAAAATATCGGTAAACTTATAACACTTAAAAAATAAGAGCAATCGAGTAACTGTTTATTTAAAAGTCAGTTCCATAACCATTATCAATAACGACCCATAACTAGATCATTTGGCGAATGAAATTTCATTTACGATTGTTGCAGTTTTAAAATATGCACTCAAGAGCCAGCGAAATTTAATAAACAGTGAATAATTTAATTTTGTGGTGGCTGTATGGAGGATGGCCAATAAAGGCGATTTTATGACGTTTTTATTATGATACATAATCATGAATCACCTATAACGACCGCATGGCATACGAGAAAAGTTACGCTGGCAGCATAGCAGCCACAAAATCCGCAAGAGTGTACGGAAGTAGAGCAATCTCAGATCAGTGCTATATTTATGTAAGGCATGCAAAGCTTATAAGTTTCACATCTATCTATACCTACAAACTAATTTACTGTAGGTAGAATGTTACCGATTTGGTCCTTGACGTCGCGTCGTTTGCGTTTCATATTTACCTAATAGTAAATATATTTGCAGCGGTGATAGTGCAGAATATAAATAAACCTACCAACGATGATATTAAAGTGTGAATGATGATTATAAGACGCTGTACATTTGCACGCATTGTTTGACTATCAGGTTAAATTCAATTAGACTCCTTAGTATGACCATATTATAAGGTCACAATAGCGGTTTTTGACACCTTGACCCATAGGTGCACAGTACCAACACATTTTGGGTACATCTCCTAATAAAGTGTTACCTGAAGAAGACATTGACTATGTCAGAAGTTTTTTTTTCCTAAAAGTTCTCGACAAAAAACCTCGACAAACGATAATCTAAAATCAGTTTTCTAACGACATAAATCGGAACATAGCAGCGAATGGTTAACCTGCATTATTTATCGCGTTACATTAACTGCATATCAAGGGAGATGGCTATCGTGTGCGGTGCGGTGCGGTACACGCTTGAGTGTGCTGCTTCGAAGTGCACGCGCTTTCAAGTGAGAGATATGAATCTGCGAGTTTGGTTCCACTATGGGATACGAGACGAGATTTTATAAGTAGCTAGATTTTGTAGTAATTTTTCTTATGTATTTGTATTTTTTTTTTTTATGTAATTTTTCACTGGTAGTCATTTTCATAGTTCCTGAATATGCAGTTATGCATGCATAATAATGCTTATGTCATAATACACGTGCTTTGCCTCAGACTGTTGTTAGCGGTTTATTTCAGGTTTTCCAGAGTGAGGTATTGAAGACTTATTTATCAACATCAAAAACTGGTGCAAAACGAAGTGATTGCTTTGAAATCTAACACTAATACCGCTAGCTTTTAGTTATAATTCGCATCTGTGACATAATATTTATTCTGAACTTGCATGATGGTACAGTGGAAACAAACACGTTTGAGCTGAGCGCACTCATAACTCTTTTGTCTTAGCAATTATAGAACTTTAAAAATATTGATTTCATCTCTTCCATTATTTTCATAACTCTGCTGTAAATTCTTAAATATTTTTCATATCACGAAAAGAAATAAATTCGCTACGAACGATGCCAGCTATCACGAACACTATAGTGTTTAATGTACCGATACATAGAGAGTTATTTTTCTATGGTTAAAAGTGGGAAATTTATGAGGCCCACCTGGTCCTGTGGGCCGGTCGGTGGGCTCGATAGGAATAACCCCATAGTTGATAACGAACGTATTTACCCACTTAAGGAAATTAATGTATACCTACTAAAAGTACGTCAAATACAGTCTTCTTCTTCTCTTCGTTTATGGCCTGTGTCCGTCATTTCGACAGACAATTTTGCCAATGTCAAGTGATATAATTGTAATAAATAAGTCAAGTCAAGTCATTTGTCAAGTCGGCTGTCGTTTGTTTTGAAAAAAAAATGGTGGATTTTCTCTTCAAAACCTAACACGAATTTTCACATTCAGAAAAACCACTTTACACACATTTATTCCAATGGCTCACACTTTATGTTACGACCTAAGTATTATTGGTTAAAATTCCACCAAAATTAAACAACAATACTCACAATAACACAAGAAAAACTATTAAAATAAAAGTGCTATGTGTCGTTTCAAAAAATGTCAAAACTCGTGTCCTCAAATACAGTCGTATTCAGGGCGCGAATAATGACGGCAATTTTGCACTATAGTCATGTTGACATGACGTATAAGTTTCTATCCAAAATCCTCGACTTTTTTATTATTTGCCTCAGCTGCCTCAAAGTTACAAAACGAACGACACACAGACATTGATTTTGAAAAAAGATTCGTGATCAGAATAACTAATTTCATCTTCCCAGTCACGTAACCTTCAACCACTCATCTTTTATTGCCGTTGAATTTTCAATCGGACTCGAATTGATTGAAACTGCCTCTGGATTGTTGCCTAAGTGGCCAAAAAGCTTTCATAAATCTGGCAAATCTCGATACAAAACAAGAGGATGAAATTCTATTTACAACAGGGATTTTGACAGAATGCGATTAGGGATTTAGGTTTCTCTCCTTGGGAATGCTCGGTGAATTATTTTTGCAAAGTGATTTTGTATCTAATGACTTTATGGTAGTGATTTATTTGTCGAGACAAGGCTGATTTATTACAAGCGTTTCACTAAAGAAAAAAAACTTTTTTTAGTGAACAGACCTACTGAGTTTGATGTCAATGGATTCTGTATTTGTACCTAACACATACATTAGGTAATCATAAAAAATTGTTTCACCACCACTGTATTTTCTGAGCACGACTAGATAATGTTTCAGACTTTTCAACTCTTTCGGGACAGATAACTAGTCTTTGATAACTAGTCAGTAAATAGTCTTTGGGGGAGACCTTTGCCCAGCAGTGGGACGATTTAGGTTAAGTAAAAAAAAGAACATCTAAGAAGATAGCAGAAGCATGTCCATCTAAATAAAAAGTACACTACTTGCTTTGTATTTTATTGAGAACCCTCTGGTTTCCATGCAGTGTTTTTCTACACTGTTTGAATTTTTCTAAGTATGTTACCTTTTGCATAGAAAACCTTGGATCGAAATCAATTTGAACCTATCAACCGTTTTCAAAATAATTACACCATACATTTCACCAAGCTCAGGGAAACACTGTATTCCCTTCCGGGGTCTTAGCGATGCTTGTACAATATTTACAACGGCCTCCCAGTAGCCGCATCGACATTCAGGTGAGGACCGAAATTACCATGAACACGAGCCTAGTTCATTTAGAGAAGACAGTGTTCTACGTTGATATAGAATACAAGATGTGGTACGTTTACTTAGAATTACTTATATCTTCTTCTTTATATGGCCTCTGAGTTATTCGAAAGAGTAAAAAACGAATCCTCTCAATTTTTTGTAACCCAAGCTAATATTAGGTGCATGATCTGTGCCCAAGCAAAACAATTGAACATGTTTTTAGAACCAAAGAGCAAAAAATACTTGAGCTATTTTGACGTCATGTCTATGTAGAAAATGCTGTAGTGTTCCTAAATGTACGCAGGCTTGTCGACGAGCGAATCTAATTTTCCTTCAGCCGCATTCAAAATTTTACGGAACGGTTCAGCACGGACATTTTTTTGTGTATTTGATACGGATAGGTATGCGTGTGATATATAAAAAAAATTCCTTACAGGCACACTATAATAAAATCTATTCTGTGATATTGGTTCAGGCGCCTCGTTATGCGTGAGCTCTGTCACCATTGTTCAAATGGTAGTTGACCTGATAGCACACCTTTGTTCATTGGTTGGATAGGTTAGTCAACATTTAAAAACTAAATAAAAATTATATTTTTGTTTACCTGACATCACTGTCCACCAACGTGCTTCTAGATAACTTTGGCTCTTTGATTGTGGTCGCATTGCCTCAGGACATGTCCCAATGCCGTAATTACGAGTACACACCCCACTAGTGCAAATAGAAACAAAACCGCACACATCCGTATGCAAATACGTGGATCGTGGTCTAAATTCGGTACGGTTCAGGAGAAATGTTTATAGAAGCTTAAGAAACCTAATTTTCAAATTATCAAATGCCACATTTATCGAACTAAATAATGTCATCTGGTTCCGTTTGACAGCATTGTATTAGAAGTTTTTCATATCTACCCACAGTTTTTGATTTCTTGTTTTGTTTTTGAAATGTTACCTAGTAGCTAGTAGGTACAAAGTACATACAAGTACAACAAAACACTACACTGTAAGTAATTTACTATGATGCTAGTTTAAGTTCTCATCTAAGTGAATATTGTAATTCTTTTTGAGAACAATAAAGTTTCTTTAAACCGAACCTTGGAGAAACTCTACGAGATGAAGTATAAGAAAAAAATCTTTAAAAAAATCAAATAAAGCTAATTGAAGTTACGTACCTACTGGGATTTGAACCTTCGATCTTCGGATCGAGAAGCAAACATCTTTTAATTATCGGTTATAATGAACAATGCATTCTCTCACTTATTCGTCTCCTTGCTTACAACACAAATCTGCTTCATATTTTTTTCTGTAAAAAAAATACCATAAAAAAATTCTATAAATACCATAAAAACATGTATTGTCTAAAACCTACAAACAATAGGCTTAAACCTATTTCTAGTTCACAAAATATCAAAGTCTAAACTGAAACCACGTATCGTAACATCACATTAAATCAGAATCAGCTAAGTAATATTGCATTTCATTCGCAACCCTCACCTGTGAAACCACAAACGCGTCTTCGGTATGTGGTTTGTCTCTATGTACCTATTTGTATTACAATTCTACTGAAGATTTCAACCCCATCATGGGTTAAAACTTAGTTTGAACGTTCCTAAGAGAAGAATGACCTGCTCTACTAGCAGTATCTTGTCATTTTGAAAAAAGCTAAAATGTGTTTGAGGCAGTTTCGAATTGAATTGATCTGTATCTCATTATTATCTTGTATTTTACTTAGTACAGTTTTACCGGATAATCAGTTAATTGAAAAAAGAGTCCTATGTTTCATACTTATTTCAAAAAACCGGCTACGCCTTGTTTCTTACGTAATCTTACGACCGCTGGTTTTTAGATACTTTGCGCTATAAATCAATGATTATTATCAGCGCAATAGATATTATAAATATTGATAAATGACGGCAGAATGCTGTAAACAATAGGTATATTGCTTCCCGTTTCGGATCATTTAGCTCGCACGTGACCGACTCTGATAGGGTTGTCCAAATGTTTATTATTGTTTTATTTATTCGATATTGATATAAAATTGGGGGAGTTCTAACACTGCATTTCAGAAAAACAAAATGTTGAATTTTCTGATCAATTTTCAAAAATAAAGAACTGACTTGTATTTTGAACTTTGAGTGTGACTCAAGTAACTCCAAATCTTGAGCATTATTTCAGTATACCAGCCTTGGGATTAAGGTTGACTGATTTCAAATATACATAATACATTACTGACCCCTATCTTCACAACCCAATGTAAAAATGCACAGACTATTAGTTAAAAAATATTTTATCAGCCAATAACATGGCCTTTGTTTTGAATAAATACTCTACTATACAATCATATTCACAAGTAACCAAATTACGCAGTCCGCGATAACCTCACACCGTTATATAGCCAAAATTATCGGCGGGATATCGGCTGTTTTGTTTATTCAACTCCCCTGGCGGTTGGTCTACAACTACAGCATAGTTTGAGAGAAATAGCTCACTCAGTTACACTTACTGTTAAAGATCTAGCAGGTCTCAATGCTACTTAAATCTATAGCTCTGCTATTTTGCGTTTTTTATCTGACCAATGTGTATTGGTAGAAAGCAAGCTTAGCTAGTAGTAGAGCTCTTTGTGAGAGCTCGTCCGGGGAAGTACTACCACCGTACCTATTTCTGCCGCCAAGCAGTGATACTCGCATTGCTGTGTTCCGGTTTGAAGGGTAAGGGCGCCGGTGTAACTACAGGCACATGAGACTTCAAGATCTTTACGTCTCAGAGTGATGGACGCAGTGCATTGCCTTACAGGGCATGTCCTCATTGGACTTGCTCTGTGAGGTAATGCATTGTTATAGGCAGAAGTTACTACTTAACATCAGGTGAGCTATCAGCTTGTTCCAATACTATTATCATAAAAAAAAAACAGTAGCTTAGGTCTAGTATCAGTAGTCCGGTTATTTAGTCCGAAAATCGAATTGATTATTCTACGTCTCAAAATTGCAGTATAAACCAAATAAGAAACTACGTTATTATGCACCGTTAAATACACTGCTGATGATAACTGGGGCCCGCCAAAACGCCATTTTGTTTATCTCGGCTGAGATAATCTCAGCTGTTGTATTGTAGTTTATGGTTACAGAATATTTGAATGAGCTAGCTGTAATCTTAGCTGCGATGACTACTCTAGGCTGTTTACTGTGCTGTTGTGTGAATAAATAATTTGTGGTCCCTTGTTAAATATTAAACGGAGGGTTAGAAAGTACACACGGCCGATTTGATGCCAAATAGTTTGTAAATATACCAAAATTGCTTTTTTATTTGCTCGATGGGCAAAGATTTACTTCTTTGTAGCATATAAAAATCTTTGTATCGAAAATTTCTTCTTTAATTTGCACAAAGTGAGCATAAGCACTAGAAACTGGATTTATATTCAATGGCCTTATTCTAGACCTTATTAAGGTTCAATATTTTTTTTGGATACTTATGTTCAAAGTCTTTACAGAACCAACCAAGCGAAAGCATTAAAGTTTGCAGTTTGACTGCAAAATTAAACTATACCTACATATTTGCCTAGGTAATTGTACTTACACTGTAATAAGCCAGGCACAATAATCTTATAGGTATATGTAAAAGATCATTGGCCAAGCACATAATAACATGTACAATGTATAGAAGGTCTTGCTTTACTGAAACGCAAATTGCGATACCGATTTAACCCGCCCAAGGTGATGTTTAAACGGTCGTAGCTATCAACACGCAAGCGAATTTCTCCGTAACCGTAAACCAAAATATCGATAGCCGATAATCGCTGAATGACTTACCCTGACCGGGCTACATTTGATCAACGATGCAAAGCTTTTCAGTGTTTATAATTTATATTGATCCATGCACTTTGATTTCATAAGTTCAAAGTTTTGTAGGTATATCTTGATTTCGGGCTGTCTCATTATTTTTACAAGTTATAGTTTTTTTTATACTACTAGCTGATGAAACATGCAGATGGCCCACCTGATGTTAAGTGGTAACCATCACCTATAGCAAAACATTGCCTCGTAGTCATGCACGATAGAAACGTGCCTTACGATGCACTGCCCCGCGTCCATCAACCTAATACTTATAGTTAATGAAAATGTGATTATCATAAGAATATATAAAAAAACCTACCAAATTAGTGTCTATAGATATACAAAGCGTAATAAGTGTTTCAGTAGCAAATCATTACAAAATACAAAAAAAACAGCGATTCTAAATAATTTAACATATCTCGCGGCTTAAGCAGTAGAATAACTCCAATAACCTATAAGCTTAGTCGGCCATATTGGTTAATTGATACCGGAGGCTCCATGACCGCAACATGATACTCCGAGGGTTGAAGCCACTATTCTTGGATTACCAGCCAATGAGACCGAGTGGTTTTTAGTGTGCGTGCTTTTGTTTTCACGACATTGTCTTTCCCCGTATATGTAGTCGTTATTATGGCTTCAATGACTATGTAGGAAGTCATGCATCCGCTTTAGATACACATCCTCTGGGTACATTAGTTTTTTTAGTGCAATAATGAGCCTTAGTGTATTTAGTTTTGGAAGTTGGTATATAGCCTGAAACTTTTTTTAAATGACGAACATGGAATTTGAGAGTATCAGCTAATTATTTTCCTTTTGATTTTATCAGCAAACAAACAATAAAAAACACATTTTAAAAGCTAACAACACACGCACGAAGCTTAGGATAGCACAACTTAATGTTCACACCCTAAAAAAATAGTATGCATAGTCGAAAATTGAATACAATATGGGATTTAATAAATTAAACTCTGAAACACAAAAACCACACACACATACATTATAAAGGATGTAAACCTCCTACATTTTTTATTATTTCATTGCATGTTCCACTACAAAGCATAGACACAACCACGCAGTTCCAACATGTCTGCCGCTACCGAGGGGCGAAAGCATTGTTTAGAGAGGTACTCAAAAACTAATCCAGCCTAGTGCTATTAAAACAAAGTACTCTAGTCTACTCTGACAAGCGCGGATTGGTCGTTCAGCCCCTCTTGTTCAAGACTCTAGCCTTTAGAGCTAGCCTATGTCCCACCCTCTTGGTAGCTCTATGGACTAATGAAGATGAGGGCTCCATGAGATTATGGTGAATAAGTGCTAGCTAGTCTCTCTAACAAAGTCTATTTAGGTACTATTATAACTGAAAGCTTTTGTCATATTTTTTCATAATTTCACGTAAGCCTGGGATTAAAATGCACAGGGGCCTGATTTTAACGTGAATCAAGTCGCATGTGAGATAACGTTATGATAAAATTAAATGTTATAAAATGAACTAGAAGAATATTTCTTATAGAAAAAAATAGTTTGTACTCATCGTGCCATCGTAAGTAATGCAACAGCCAAATACTCATTTTTAGAACGGATTGAAAAAAAATCAAATTTAATTTAGAGTCTAGGACTTATTTATGGCGTAGAATGCTTTCCCAGAACCTATCAATATTACAATACCTATGCTGTAATTACGCGGTGTACTTCGGCTGAGGTGCTCTTCTCAATACAAAAGACATAAGCTATGAAATTCTATGTATTTTTCTAAATATCAAATAGCTATACAAACTTACCTATAATAATTCATGCTGCCTAATCGTGAAACAGACATACTTTTGAAAATGTTATACCCATCGAAAGAGCATCTAACGCTACGGACTGCCACGCCAAATGCATAAAAAAATTATATACCAGCTATATCTTTCGCGTCCTCGAGAATAGGGTCCCGGCTATAAAGCTCCGCTGAAAACCGCACGAGGTTTTTTAGGGATTTGGTCCTTTGCAAAACGCCGTCGGTTTTAACTGAAATTAAAAAGCGCAGTTTCCGAAACGCCAAGTTAGAACGGACGCAAACGAAAAGTAGAGTATAATTCAATGCTCTTTTGTGTCTTTGTTTGTGACTTACCTAACTGCACGTAGAAACTACCTACCTACCAAGCCATTCGTTTGAAATGGTACGAGTGAAACCATTTACGGTCCTCTTCGGAAAAGCATCAAAAATTTGATAGTAGAGGCAGTATTTACCGCCTGTACTAGTTGCAACAAAAACAATGATTTAAATGAAGCTTTTCTACAACTTTTTATACAAAATTAGCCGTCGCCCGCGGCGTTGCTCGCGTTCTACCCTTTAGAGTGTGACGTTTCAAAATTCCTTTCTTAGTACACCTCTACACTATAAGGATACTACCCACGAAATTTCATACCTCTAGGACTTATAGTTTAAGCTGTGCGTTGATTCTCAGTCAGCTTTAAAAGAGTTTTACTTATATTGATGATGATTTATAATATTTTTAATAAATTAAGTTTGAGGTATAATATTGCCAACAGCTACCCTGAAACTAAAAATATTTTTCCTAAATTAAATATCTTTTTGGATATAGTAAGAAATGATAGACCAACTGTGTTTAGTCTAAGGTACTTTGGTATTTTCATGCCAGTGAAGGACTTTATTTATTTTTACTTGGCTTTTCTATCGGCAGTGTAAGCTGTTTATACAACTTACGTCTCTCTTTTTTGGCTTTATTTTACAAACATTTGGCGGTACGCCAAGGCAAAAGTATAGTATCACACCTGATACAATTAGCGCTCTAGACGAAAAATACTAACACAAAATAGAGCAATCTGATAAAAATAAAAAAAATATATACAATACTCTTACTTTCAACGAATTTATGTTATATGTATCAAAGTTAGGCTACTGAAATAATCAATACCTATTGTAATACAACCATGTTTATTTAATAATATTATTATTAGGTTACATTTAATTACATTTTTTTGTAATATATTTTGTCAGAACTAGGCTACAACAAACGATCACGATAAAAATCTTTGTACAAGAATAAATTTGTCGTCGGCCTCGAGACTGTTTGATCTACAGATTAAAAGTCGAGGGAGGCATGCAAATGGTGCATTTTAAATTTAAAGTATTTTTAAATTCTACACAGGTAGAATGGTGTTTGTGAAACTGTGTAAACTTTACAAGTCAACTGGTACCCATTAAATTTTAAAAGTAAACGAGTATAATAAGTAAGTACCTACATTTAAATTTTTCATAAAATCTTGAGGTGGTTGATCTAATCAAATCAATACGCTCCTTCTTTTTAATTTATCCATTTCTTGATTATGAATTCAAGCCCAATTTAAGGCATAGTAGTACCTATTTTGCTTAACCACATTGCTTACCAACCATAATTTCAAATTTGGCCCCAAATTTACCCTAATTTGGTCCAGTCGATACTGTAAGTCACATCAAAGGTTCAGAATTAGCATAGCAGCCAAAGCACGTTTGAGGTATAATAAAGTGGTAGTTGTCGACTAGAGCACCTTAGGGGCTAATTTTGCTTGGCGAGTAATGATTATTAGCTCGGCGAAACGCCTGGTAGGGACCGCAATATGCAAATGAGTTTAGCCTTTAGCGCATTGTAGGTTAGACGCTTCTGCACATTACGGTGTCAATATTTTGAGCTTACGTTTTCGTTTTATGAAATAGAACAGCGCAGCGTGAAAATGATACCTACCATAATATCCTAAGCAAGGCAGACTTTATCCTAATTTTAGGAATTTAATTAACTCTTAATATAAGTACTTAGAAAGAAAACGGTCTGCAGCAGACAGATCTCGCTGGAAGAACATCATCCAAAACAAGGTCTAACATAAAGGTCACGACCCTCAACCCTGAGGATATCGACGCAAGGAGGAGGAGAAAGAAAATGAAAAATGTCACCTTACACCCAACCAGGATGTAAAAAGACCACTGAAAACTTTGGGAGGGAAAGGGTTAAAGTACTCAATTAACAGATACACACAAAAGTAAACATTTTAAAACTAAGCCTCTCATAATTCACAAGCCCTGTCACTCTTTCCTAATCTCAAATCTGATTACTAAACAACAAAAGACAGATTTAGTCTGAGCGTTAAATACACCTTTTACGAAGATTAACTACAGAGCTTCATTTTGACGATTAAGCTTTTGTTAATAAGTGCTCTGAGGGTAACAAAAGGGTGACAAATAATTCGTTTATATTTGCCAGAGATGCGGGCTGAGAGGCTGAAAGCATTTTCATTAAACACTTGCTATGGATGAACACCTACGTCTTTTTGGTTTTGTGGTTTTGCTCTAAGCTTTTGCTCCCATTTAAAGTACTTACCTATCTTTAAGCTATCTTTGTTTGACAACAACGAATACTGAAACTTCGGTAATCTATATCAACAATATTGAGGTATCATAAATGATTAATAAATCAAGATTGATTTCAGTATTTATAGATATTTTTCATTATTTTTGAAAATATTCTATGCTCAAACAACTAAAGCGAAGGGTTGTGGTGTAAAAGTAAGGTTTAACGCCATTTATCTCGTAAAAACCTCTTGCAGTGAGATAAAAAATTGCCAAATTTTGCTTCTTCATGGCGCTGCCATCTAGATACTCTAAACTAGTCTAGATACTCTAAAGGTACGATTGTCTCAAGACAAAATAATATTTTTGCATCTGAGTTTATTTCTTATAGGTAAAAATATGCGACAAAGCAGCTATGCGTGCCACGTAGATTACCTAGTTCAAGCTAACATACATTCACGTCATAAAAACGTCCAGTGCACACTAACTTAATTTAAAATATTCAGCATTACGTGGCGAAATGTCTCAATTTATATCACGTAGGGCGTGCACATTTATCCTCCACGATACCGATATATTTAGTCGTTCCAATACCTATATAAATATATCAGCGCGTTTTTTTATCGTCAAAAGCTTCTTGTTTTCGTATATCTGTGGCCACATCACTTGACATTATGCTGGGCAGCGTAAGCAGTTCAGAGCTTGCGATATGGGGGCTGGTCTAGTATGGTATTAGTTCTCCACCGATATCGTGTAGACGTCGTGTCGTTGTGAAAAAAGCCGTAAGCGTGACAAAAGGTATTTAATGTGAAATGGTCACTTAAATCACAACAACCGCCACGCCTCTGCTCACCGAAATTGTATTTTCATGTAAAGTTGCGTTAACATTGCTCTATGATGTATTATATAAATAACAAAGTAAAATTCTAATTAAGATAACGATTTACGACTGAAGGTCACCTAAAAATTAAGTGGCATGTCGGAAATTGCGTCCTGAATATTTCTGACCCTGGGTTTGGTTGATCCTGTGAGTAAGGCTGAAGAGATTTACGCTAATCTTTTGATTGCTTTTTTCTTGGACAACAGAACTGTGACTGCAAGCGCATTTTCAATGGACATTTTCCTGACAAATGTTCCAGATTTTTTTTCATAACTTCATTTGACTAGAATCCAAAATAACACAATCTCGCGACATCAGCATCGGGATACTCGTAGGCAGTCATATATTTTGCGCTTCAATGTAAAAATCTTCTGTTTTTTGTAGGATACCAACATAATTCCCGGATTCGTAAGCATATCATGTAAATTTAGGGTTTGTTTTCCCCTGTCGCTCGACCGATCCGGATAAACTCGCATGTTGAAACAAACCGGAATCCATCGGGAACCGACGTGGACCGTGAAATTGACAAAAAACTTGCGAAAATCCATCACGAGACAAATGACACTTTTGAATTTGTATCTAGCTGAAGTTTTTGGTGAAAACAATTGGCAGAAATAGCTGATGTGAATAATTGGAAAGATCAACTACCTGCGTTTCAACTCCTCCGCTTCTAATAAAACCTAGGGCCTAACTTGACAAGCTCCGATTGCCAGAGATTCTTTAACATTCTTTCGAGGCTAGAGAAAGCGAACCAGAATGTACGGAAATGACGTTTCTAAACAAAAAGTTACGTGACCTTTCTTATACATTTTCGGGGTTTTTTATATTTTAGCGATTATAAATGGCAACTTGGAAAAGAAGATTGGTGTAAGCCAGTAGTTTAGCAACGCCGAATAACACAAGTTTTTGGAATAAAATATTTCCGTCCTATTTGACTACACATCACAGTAGGGTCGCTAAATAAAAATAATTAGGTAACTTAACTGATGCATTTATATATATTATCTACTTGAAACAGCAATAAAATTGCTGCCTACTTGCAATTCACAGGCAGTTTCACCCCAGTTGCACTCATCACAAAATCCTCACGTTTAATTTTAACTGTTCGTGCGATGCTAAATGAACTCTGGATGCCTACTTCAACTGTTACGCATTTATTTTATTAAAATTACTGTGAAATTGCATTAATTTTATAATATGGGACAGATAAAACGTTGGTAACTCCAAAAATACCAACAAAAAATAAAGTTAAAAATGGTGAATGCCGATTTTCTGCTAGGGCTTTTGTTTTGCGTCTATACCTATGACGAGTGCAATGTGTGTATGCATATTGACTATCTTCATTAATTTATGACCATTTACAAACCACACCACGACAGATTACACTAAACACAGCTCATGCATGATTTAAGCCCTTTCAATGTTGAACAAAACTTGCTACTAATTCATAAAGCACCTTAAATTTTAAGGGACAGAGTAACCGATACCAACTCGTTGAAAGCCAGGAAATTGAGCATAACGGCGCATTAATATTTCAACGACTTCCTAGCGATTAACGGAACCCTTTTGCCATACGAAGTCAGTCCTTATTACCGGGAATGGAAGGTTCATTTTGTAACAATGAAGGTATGTAGAATTGTACGTAGGTGTTGTATGTATGTGTGTGAATACCGAAACGCATACCGCGCACCCCAAAGTTAAACTCTGGAAATTTTAATACATCCTGTCTGGGGTGCCGAGTTTGGGGTAGGTTTACATTACGATAATTATACTTTTTTTTCAGACAGAGCTGCTTATTAAAAAAAACTGTGAAACTGAGCCCCGAGTCTGTGCATTTGTTTTGACTTTCGACTCGAGTATAGCACACGGAAACGCATTCGCAAAGCCAGACATTTTGTATGAAAACCGGATAAGCGCCTCTAGCGGGAAATTTGAGAATTTTTGCAATTTCCAACAAAATGTCTCGCTTTGCGAATGCTTTTGCGTGTGCTATACTCGAGTCAAAAGTCAAAATAAATGCACAGTCTCGGGGCTCTAAGCTAACAACAAAATGAAGCATTCGTCGACCATACAAAGTTTCCACGGTCTTACATCTATTGGGCTATCAAATGAGCAACGTTGTTGGGACTCTGGAGGAACTTCGAAGATCGATTACTTCGATACTCGGTACTCAAAGCTATTCATAAACTAATAGCTAATAGGTACGTATCTGATGAACAATTACACACCTTATTCAAGTATCAAGATGAAATTTATTCACAAAGAAAATTACAACAGATACAGTATTTACAATATTCACAATATTTACAAAATACACAACGAAACAGTTGAGCTATCTACAAACCGTTGCAAACGATTTATAGATAGCTCAACTGGTCCAAATCAGTATGTTACTTATATGAGCTTAGATTAAAAATCACAAAAATGACATAGGTACATCCGTTAAAATATTGCTTCCTATAGTTTTGTAATACTTAGTTAAAAATACTTTTATTTATGTATTTGGACTTATTTACCGATTTTTAGTATATATACAATTTTTTAAATGTGACGCTCAATAAAAGTGTTGCTGCGTCGTGTAAACTAAGCCTTATATGAAAATCTATTTTACAACCCCGCGCTTAGAGCAGGCTCCCTGAGTTTTAGAATTTTCTCGTTACATTTTCACGGATTAGCCATCACGCTATTTCGAAAAGCAGAAACGAAATAGTTTTTTTTTTTAATAAATCTCTAAATAGCATTTACAACGGACATTGTTGAAAAATTAAATTTTAATAAATGCCTGTAATAATGCCAGCAAGAAAAAAAACATTTTTTTCAGGGGAAAATATTTTTTTAATTCATGCATTCTACTATTGCGTTTACTCTATTAAAAAAAAATCTTAACTTGGAAATATCGTCTTATACGAGTTGAAATCAAAGCCTTTTGTTAATCTTAATTGAATATTTATCAATCCAACCACTGCTGGCATAATTAAGCCAGTAGTTTGTACAAACAAAGAAAGTTCCAAGAGCAACTACATCGAAGTCAACCGACTTGACCCCAAGTTTAATTATAAACTGAATGGACAAGTTTCCAGAACAATCAGAAACTTAGATCATGCTGCCGGTATCGAGATAAAGAAGTTCTTCTGATGGGTTATCCTGGGAAGAATAAATTTATGACATCGCATTTACCTCAAACACAAATCAACCCTCAGAATACGTATTGGTAGTGTAGGACGCCCTCCGGCTAGGTGGGGTGACGGTCTGTGGCATGTAGCTGGCAAACACTGACTGAGAAGAGCCGAAGACCGGGCTCAGTGGCGCGTCTTGGGAGCGACCTACGTCCAACAGTGAACCGATATAAGTTGATGATGATGATGTATTGAAATATGACATTTCTGTAAATCTTTTAATATTTTGTGATACCAAGCTTGGAATTGCAGCATCTACATTTTGTAGTTGTCAAAACTGCATTGAACTAGAATTGAAATCGAGATGGATTTATTTATTGTTCTTATATGACTGATTTTGTATCACAGTTTTGCACTAGTTTTCTTGGTTACATACACACAACACTAAAAGATTATGACCGATGAAAGAACCAATGTGGGATAAAGGGTTCAAAGGATTTGGCTTTTCATTAAACAGTTAAAGCTATTTAGGTGAAAATTAAATTTTATATTAATCCGCTTTACAATACTGAATTTGGTGGATTTAAATGAAAACCAATCCGCATACGAATTAATTTTACAAATTGATATCAGCTGATTAACCGGCTTTTGTAATTACTCTATTTCAATACGGTTTGGAATACGCATACAATATAGACCTTATTGAAGTGAAACTATATTGCGATTGGAGATTAACTCCAACATTCCGATATCACTCTCAGTATCAGCGAGTGATCACTCTAATCTGAATGTCTTCATGGCAATAATGAATAGGTGTTTTCTAGACCGTCTTACTGCATTGTCGGCTTCATCGTCACTTACCATCAAAGTGAGGATACTATAGGATGATATTAAATGTAAAAACGTAAACATTTTGTATTTACACCTATTTATTTTATTTAATACTTTATTGCACAAAATTATAAATTTGTTACAAACGGTGGACTTAATGCTAAAAACATTGTTGGCTATGTTTGCAATAAAGTCTTTGAGGGTTATTGTCCATCAGGAATTTGTATTACAGTAAGTAAAAGTATGTGTGTTTATCAGAATGCAAACTGAAAAAAAAGACCAAAATAATACTTCATGCAATTCAATATGCTTTTTCTCTATATTAACGGTGTCGGATGGCCTTCAGCGCAGCCGACTCACTTTAAAAATGTACTTCTAATGTTGTTCACGAGCTGAATTCACAAATCCTTTATTTTATGAGTGACTCAGCTTTTAGCTTTCGTGAAACACGGCGTAAGATGGACGCTGTATGGGCGTTCAAATTTATGTATTGCAGTAATGGTTTTTTGATGTACGTATGGGAGGAAGTTGTGTCAAAATGTCCAAGATTTTTATTTACTTAAATTTATTTATCATCATCATTATCCTTTCAGCCTGTTTGCACCCACTGCTGAGTATAGGCCTCGTTATCACGGCATTATTTTCGGTCCCTTGCGAGTCTTGTCCATTGATTTTCAGCTAGTTCTATGATGTCATTTGACCATCGGGCGGGTGGTCTGCCTCTTGGTCTACAGGCATCCCTTGGCCACCATTCTGTAACCGCCTTCGTCCATCTCCCGTCTTCCCTTCTTGCCAGGTGTCCTGCCCATCTCCACTTCAGCTTCGCGATTCGCGTACCCACGTCCACAACCTTTGTGCGACGTCGAATCTCGGTATTGGGTATGTGGTCCAGAAGTGATACTCCAAGCATGGTCCGCTCCATAGCTCGTTTATTTATTTATATGCAGGATTTTTTGGAAAATACCTGAAAAAGAAGAATAGAATAATTATAAAATGTTTGAACAACAGACGCCTAAAATCAGCTAAGACATGCTCAAACGAACGTTGACGATCAAGAAACCAAGTAACGAGGATAGGGGCGTTGGAACACGCCAGGATAATCCAATTACACAGGCAGCCAATAACGTAACAAAACTACTTGTAGCTTGTATTTAGTTTTTTATGTTTGTTAAGCTGACGCCTTCGTGCATTTCTTATGCCAAATGGCTTTCATGCTAGTTGAAAAATTCTTACGTGAATAATGAAAAACTCCTAACTGACAAGCACATAGATGCAGGGACGAGTTGTGGTTTGGGTTTCGGGTAAAAGAGTTAGAAGAACAGCGAATTCCAAATTTGGGTATCGTGACCGTGGCTATATTCTAAGGTAGCTTACAGAATACTCAGAGATTTGGAAGTCCAAAAGAATATAATTTTTCTTTAAGAAAAAAAGCATTTGACTCTATCATTCATAAACCACTTGTTGATCTATAGTTTGTCAAACTTACTATAGGTAATGATTTTTTTTCAGGCAGTGATGATAACTGTAAGTACCTCCTATTATATGAACCTAACCTTGAGCACATACCAAATAAACCTACATCATTATACCCTGAGTGACCTTTTAATGTTATTTTAACAAAGTCATAAAAAACAAATTATAAACTTTTTCCCAACACTTGGGTAAAACCTACCTAGCTTTTGTATTTTCTCAACCACTTTGCAACAACACAATTCCAGTGTACAAAGCTCAGAAACCAAGCGAGCTAATTACGAGATCAAAAACATAGATGGAACCACCACGAGGATTAGCTTTGAATCAGTAAGTAGGCAGACTAGACTGTAGCATTGTTGTTCTAAACGCTCGGTTTGTTTTTCTAGTTAGGTATAACAGAATGTGATAAAAACTTTGATTTTAGCACATGGTTTACTAAATAGGTAGGTAAGTCCTTTGTGAAATAGATTAAGTTCGTTAGTAACGGGCCGCATTTTGCTCCGACGGCATTCGGGCGTCTTATGATCCAAAGATAGAAATTGTAACTACCTATTATAATAATACTAGCCGTCTGTCGCGGCGTTGCTCGCGTTCTAGACCCTTTAGAGTGTGACTTTTCAAATTCCTTTCTTAGTGCGCCCCTACACTATATAAGGATACCTACTACCCTCCAAATTTCAGACCTCTAGGACTTATAGTTTAGGCTGTGCGTTGATTCTAAGTCAGCTTCAAAAGAGTTTTATATATTTAGATAGAAGATAGAAGAGAAAATAGATAAAATATAAAATGGTAACGCGTTCAAGCCTTTCAGCTAGGGTGCTGTGCATTTATGGCAAGCCAACTTTTCCATTCCATGAATACCAGTCCTATTTTACCTGCAAAAAATAGAGCAACTATAATTTCCCAAAGAAGAAAATTGCGAATACATTATGAGCCATTAAAATAATTGTGCCTTACATTGAATGGGGAATAGCGTGTTCTAGAATGCAGTCGACCCAAATTCAACACAATGGTCGATGTTTTCGGGAACACAATGCGTCCCCGTTCACTCGCCTGCAGATTGTTCAGGTGCTCGTGACTTTCGCAAAGAATTTTGTGTAAAGATTTATTTTAAAATAATGAAGGAACTTGCTTTAAAAAGCGCAAAGAAAATGCTAGGTTAGAAGCTTTAAAACGCAGACAGGTAGCTAGAAATCGCTCCGGAACTAAAAAATAAAAATATTCTTTTAACGATTTTACTAAGGTTTCAATAACCACCTCCTTATTAAATTGCTAAAGTGTCAATTAATTGCAAAAATTCGACCTAATAAAAAAAATTACCTACGAATAAACAGTGCCTTAATCACGAATAAATGTGACAATCGCAAACGTATCGTAATGCGAGCGTATCCGAGATACACTGCGCGGTGACACTACAACGGTTGGCAGTCGAGCTGACATTGACGCGCAATATAACTCGAATACGTTAACGCGGTGACTGTCAGATTTATTCGTGATCAAGGCACAGTATGCTCTATAAATAAAATCTTCATTTCACGACTGAAATTATGACAATAAAATTAACAGAGGTTTGGATGTATTCATGGAATCATGTTTTTTTTTATTTGTTGAGGTTTTAGCTTTTAGGTTATTGCTAAACAAAAGCGCCGTAGATGGCAAGACTAGTAGTTTTTTGTTGATGTACAAACTATGCCACCTAAATAAAACTTCGATAACTCTGAGATCCATCAGATTTTGATGTAGGTACCTAAATACATTTCTATTGAGAATTCAACAAGAGCACTGCATCTTGTCGGTACATTCGACCGATCTTAAGTGCAAAACGTCGTCATGTTCTACATTTAGATGTCTTGAATGTACTGAAACCCTTTCTCTTGGCACTGAAGTGTTACTGAACGGAAAAATGCATTCTACCTATATGTTGCATCACGTTGTGTAAGAGATTTTTTAACAACAACTTGTAAAGAATACGGTGTATTGTCTGAAAGCACTAAAGTAATATTTTGATAAAGATATCGGAGTAAATGAATTCAAAGGAACATTGAATTTAGAGGATTGACGGACTGGAAACCAAACAATTCTTTGGGAATCAGAAATCTTCCATGTAGATCGTTATTACTATTCGATTCAGTTATGAAAATCGATTATAATCTTGGTGATGACGTAGCAGTCCTATAGAAAAAATGGGAGTTATCAAGACTTATTACAAATCTTTATGGAATGCAGCAGGTAGCTACATTTTAAGACTCAAAGTAGGTAAAGCAATTTTTTTACAATCGTTAAAAAAAAAAATTGCTGCCTCAACGCTGTAATACATCATAGCGAACCGATACAAAAACATCACAAGGGTCTACGAACATGCTCTTACGGGTATTATAATAGAGTCACGTAGTAATTCACTAGTTAACGTGATTATCCGACGATAAGCGCAAATTCCCGCCTGAATGGTGTGCGTTAATGAAGTTCCTATAACGTGAACGTGCTTTGAACTGATAAACTTGCTATTGGAAAGTTAAGACTGTTATGACAATGTGATAGGTGCTTGTACTTTGACAATGTTGTTATTGTATCTCAATTATTAAACAATGTTGTAATAATGAGTTTCTGCTTAGTGCGTCACTATTTAATTTATAGCTCGGGGTTCCTCCAGAGTTAAACAAAGTTATTATTAAAAAATAATAAATATTGACAAAAAAAACCTTTGATGTGAAACAAAAATACACCGTAAAAACTATTGGACTGAGTTCTTGGTCCAAAAATGATATAATCACATAGATAGATATATTTATTCCTTATTGCACACCAAGAAAAGAAAAAAAACAATAAAAGAGATAATAAGTCTTAAGTATGAGGTACAATGGGCGGTCTTATCGCTATACGCAATCTCTTCCAGACAACCTTTGGATGGACAGAAGCATTTAGATTAGGTCACATCTTTGAAATCAAAATGCCAAAGCCTAACTATTTCTCTAGCCTAAAATTTTTATAGTTTATTCTAAAATAAAGCCAAAGCAATTGTTTTTTTTTCATTTACGAGTACTAACATAGCCTTTATCTATAGGCACGTAAAAATGTATATAGCTTGGATATCAAACATAATAATGAACAGGAGGACTGACGGAGAGCCCTTAAGCACGAGAGCCGGTCATTTGGCCATCAAAAGCAATGTACTCGTGCGTCGTTATGACCATTGGCTTCCACAAGAGCTTTTTGTACTGCCTTTCCTACTGTTCAAATGCAAAAATAAAATACTAAGAGGTGCTAGAGGACTGTGCCAAAAAAACTAACTAAAACTAACTAAACAAAATTTAATGAAAATGGTGATTACCATGATGACCTTTAGGCGTTTTTGATAGTGTTTTCTGTCTTGTCACTATTTAGTGATAAGAAAAAAACCCTAACAGAAGTGGGTATTCTATCTCAATACGACGTGACAGGTTGCAAACCCATTATCGTTGTTATAAAAATAACACATACCTTTCAGCTTTAATTTATTTTACTAACACAGTCGAAAAAAATTCTTTACAAAATGAGATTAAAATGTTAAAAGTTATTCAGACAGAATTGAATGATTCGTTACAAATAATATTTGGCTGCTAATAATCCAACATGTGATGACAGCCGTGACAGATTGTTGACAGCACTGTTATTAAGACGGTTGACAGCTGCCGACGTCAACCCAGACCCAACGTACTTACTAAGCCCATTGAAGTGTGAAGCGAAAAGCTTAAATATTAATACCTTCCAAATTGCACCGTTTTTATTTAATACTTTGTAAATAGTAATAACCAGCGACAATTATATTTTACGCCTAGCGTCGTATAAGTGCAGGAAGCTGGTGATGATATTGTGTCATCGAAATTTTTTCCTAGACAAAGAATTAGTAACAAATGTAAGAAAGTGCCCACTTATTTATGAAGTTCAGCCTAGTTGAGCCTTTGAAGAGAGATCTCTGCCTATAAAAATTGAAATCTTAGGTACCCAACCGAGCACATCAACTAAGCCGATTAGGGTGAACTATAAGATTAAAATATTAATAGGGAAATTTTCCTATTAGCTCAAACGAAGAAACAATGAGTTTAACAAAAATTATATATTTTTTTAAATAATCAGGATTGACTATGGAACCAAAAGTATGAATGAAAGCACACTGTAATTACAAGCTGCATTATTCAAAGAAATCATTTATTAAACTTCATAGAGTTTACTGGAAATAAGCTAGAAAGCAAAATTATTCAAAACTTTCCGCTGGCTGTAAATTATACCACTCTTCACCAATCAACAACTGATATAAACCATCTCACCCCCAATTTGCTGTTCGTAATAAAGAAATACGAGTGGAACTCTGCCGTAACTTGGACGAATCAGTCATGGATGTGCTTTGCGGTTCAATAATTTGTGAATAATATAAGAAGGGTTAGTGGAAAATATTGGTGAGATATTTTTTACGTGTCAGACGCCTGATACAGATGAAGTGTGGATTTGATTTTATCTGCTAGAGAGTATTTTTGCACAGGCGACAGAATTAAAATCGAATGGTATTTTTTAAGGTTGCTATTATAACTATGTTGGATTCTTGTAGGTTCTTGAAAAAGCTTTTTATTCCTATTTTGTTTTATTGCTGAGAAACAGTTGTGATGGCTAAAGACATAAAATATATTATATCGTCCAAAAGAAAGATTGTTCTAGGTAAATATCCCCCTAAGAGTTACATTGAAAATCACCTCAGTCTGGAAGACAAATTAAATTTCCTACACATTGATTTTCACCAGGCTTTAATTAGTTAAAGTGCCTATTAGCTACCTACCTACGCAGTTTAAGGCTGTCTCTTCATAGGTACATTGAAAACGAACTAAGTAAAGTTTATTTATCCGATTTTAAAGTAAATTCTTAATAAAACCTAGCTCTACATTCGTGGAACTGCCAGATACTTCTAACAAATAACTTTATTACTTTCAAGCTTTATTTGAACGGGGTACCCAAAACCTAATATTTTCATAGAAACCCATGCTAAAAATAATGGATTAGATAAACAAAATCATGCAAAATTTTTGGCCGAGTGAAATTTATGTATAGTAACTGTAAATTCTTCTATGGCAGTGGGGGAGATTTATGAACTAATTTAATAAGGGAAGCTGCAGCGGCCTGATTACGCTAATTATTTTAGTGGTCGGAAAAATTGCGGCTACTTTATAGAAGGCGATTGCTTTTATAACACGATTACTTTATTTGCTGCGAGGCCTGCGAGTTAGAAAATGATTTTCTTTTTAAATTTTAAATGAATTGAATTTGAGACATCGATTTTAATTTCAATCCAAGCACTGAGAGGATATCTAACGTTTGGTTGTATGTTGTATGGTACTGTTTTAGATTCTTGAGATGTAATTATGACTATGTAGACATTCAGTCGTTGTACCTAGTGTCCTTTCTTTGCATTAGGTGCAAGCCCATATCCACTACTAGAACACCTACCAGAAAAACAAAAGAATTTTCTACTGTACCTACCAAATCTATATAAATTTATGTCAATCAATAAGGTTTATAAATAAAAGAGGTATAAAAAACCTTTGGCACATTTTTAACGACCAGATAAAAATAATAATTAGGTCATCCTGTCAACAATACAGAGACAACGGACCTTTTGTCCCATATTGACTGTGATTGATCGTCAGTCGGCATGTGCTAAACGAGTTGCGACGAAATAAAAGCAAAATGTTCACGACCCCTGTCGACATTGTCACTCGTTGATCGTTTTATTGAACTTCTTTTGACTTTGATATCAATTTAAGATTGGGGTTGAAAATCTATTAAAAAATAGTACTAGGTATTCTTTTTAAAAGCTATTCATTCAAATGATAAAACCATTTTTTATTTGTAACTTTTTAATCATTCTAAAATCTTTTAATTTTTTTTTCTTTATTGTTAACCCTATACACTCACAAACATACTTACTTACAGTGTTTTTAATACATATACAAAAAGTTACGAATTTATGAACCAAGTAACTTAATACTTTTTTTCTTTACATAAAGAAATATTTACTGAATAAAAAAATTATATTGATAAAAACGTAAAGATAGTACCTATAGAAAAGCTTTTCGTATTTTAACTATTTTGCGCATTTGTTGCAACAACATTTCTTGTCGTTATGATCACAATGCTACTAGCTCAAGTGTCAGCATCCGGCTCGTATTTATTTAAAATGATATCATTAGGTTCTTGGCTTACTTCTAAGATAACAAGCATTGTTGAAAGTCTCTTGAGCTTCCGACCCTTTCCTCGCTTTGACAAGTCACCCGTGAAGATTGCTTAGATCCCGACTGGCCCTTAACTTGAATCCTTATCGCTGGATGGGATTAATTGCGGAAACGCCACGATGACGACCCAGTTATAACTGCCAGGGATATTGCCCTGGCAACTTGTAATAAAAATTTTGAAAGATTTGTGCCTTTTTGATGGGACAATGCATTAAAATTTACCACACGATGATGTCTTTGCTGTGATGCTTCATACCTTATTGAGTTTCAAATCAATATTAAAAAAAATGAGGTACTTTAAATTACCAAATTACCAAATACAAAAAAAAAATATATATATATATATATAAATAAATACCAAATACCTACTAAATGTTTATTTGGAACACAAACTTCAAAATAAAGCACACAATTAACTAAACACGTTTTAAGAACACGAATTGTGCCTAAATATACAATGTTGCAGAATAACCCATACATTAGTAACAAAAAACATGATCAGAACTTAAAAGCTTAGGCTCAAGTTTTAAAATATCTCCATACGTGTAAGTAGGATTTTTTAATATTCATGTGATAGCGCCATCTAACCTCTCTACAGTGAAACTATATTGCCCAGCAGTCTAACTACTGCAGAGATTTAATTTCTCTCGAACAGACTGTCGGAACCGCTACGGAATACAATATAACGACATTAGTCTCACTTGTACAGGAACGTGTGCTAACTGCTACATAGCCGTGTAGAGGTTAATTTTACACAAGGTAGGTATTCAAGGTGCTCTGGTGGGTACCAGGTGAAACAGTTTGAGTCAAAATAACGTGCTGGATAAACAAAATATAAGACAAGCAGGCTATGTCAGTTATAACTACAAAACACAGTAGAACCCAAAATACTGATTAATAAATATAAATTTTTGAATTAAATTAAATTACCCATTTTCACGAATAGCACCAATTTTTTGACCACCGATTGGTATCAACGCTTATTCCAGGAAGAGCACTGATCGTTTTTTGTCAGTGAATTTGTAATGAATACTCGGATTTACGACTGCGTCCAAATAAATAAAATAAAAATAAAATTGAACTAAGACAACCTATTATTTAGCGATGTAGGTACTGTATAAATTGAACAAGGAAACTCTCGACCCAAACAATTTCAATTAGTTGTCTTCTTACAATTTATACTTACTAGGTAAAACCACCTACCTTTGTAACCGAAAACAATATCAGAATTCTACTAACTCTCTCGCAGCTGTGTGCACAGCCAATTCATTAGATCTAAACAGGCAGCGTTTAGCGGAATCCTATTTTGGAAGTCTCGGAAATGATGGGGTGGAGGGGGAAATTTGCATGGTTGATTGCCGTCCGCTGCTCAATCAAGGATATTTAACTAAATTAGTTAATTGAGTGAACGTTCAGCGGCCCTTGGAACAACTTGCAACAAGGGGAGTAGGTACAACAGATTCACACTTGTTTTTAAAATGACTGTTTGGTGCTGGCTTTTCTCTTCTTTACTCTTCTTTATGGAGTCAAACAAACCAACTACAGTGCCTATGTCATTGTTGGTTTCTTCTTCCATTAGCAATACAATCACCAGTCTTTATCATTTGATCTGCTACTTTGTATTACCATCCCCCCACTTTTAGCCAAGGCTGTATATCACTCGATGGTCGCCTTGTTGGACTGGTTTAGTATATGCGGTAAACGTGTCTGACCCACATAATAATAAATTTAGCCATTATGATCATTGTAGGTATGGCCACTACGCGCTATCATAAGCTTCATCATTAACGTCATCATTTTATTAGTCTGCAGAAGTCCATGATCATTGCTGGACGTAGAAAAAGGTCCATGTAGTATCCATCCATCGACCTCCCTGAATCTTCACAATATCGTCGGTCCATCAAGGGGTGGGGCAAGAATGTAATATTTTTTATAGAGTTATGCTCTCCAATAGTGAAGTTTTTATAGATTTATGCTTTCCAGCCTTTATAAAAGACAACAGAGCTACGTATCAGAGGAAGCTAATGAACGTTAATGTGATGATTTTGCGGCTCCGATGTTCCCTATAATTATAATTTGATTTGGGGAAAATATTGTGCAGAAAATATCGTCGGTGTAGAATTCCCGCATAATATTTTTTAAATGTTTGGGAGACGTCCAACTCCATGTAAAATTTGCAAGATCTTTCAAATTGTATAATATTTTGAGAATGAAGACATTCTATTATTAAGAACTTGTAGTTTTAAAACTGTTAGTTCAGTGGTAACCAAGAGATGCATAAAGAAATATAGAGATTATATTTTACAAAGTTTCCGGTGATTTTTTTTATATTATTTTCTGTTTCAGTGTTTCCTATAAATTTCTGAGCAATATTTTGAGAGAAAGATATCACTATGTCATCCCTTACAATTTGTATTTCAACTGTAGATATTTCTTATCTGATTTGGCAACTTTCGGGAACAAGAATTCATTACGCACTCCAATTGAAAGTTGAAAACAAATTGTAATTTGGTGATTGAGTTTCCGAGTTCAATTCTGAAGAAGTTTGTTTGTTGTCTTGTCTTTATTGAAATATTCATTTTATTGCTGTACTTTAGGCAGATCTTAATTAAAATTATTGTTATTTAGGTACATAAGTATAGCGTTTGCAAATAGCGAATATTCGTCAGGATTAATTCCCATAAAATGTTCTCTTGTTTCTCTTGGTTTAAATGTTTCTGACCTTTTGCTGCTGTTGCAAAAAAAACAGCTGAATCGTCAATACTTCTCATGATAGACCCATCATAAAAAAATAATATTTTTTTCGTCAAAAAAACTGTTGCAATCTAAAGTTCTATGCCAATTTCTCTGGTTTTGTTCTGCACTCTCGAAAAACTACTTTTCTTTTCCTACACTGTTTGTACACTGATAAAATAAACGATAATCCAGAGCGGTTTCCTATCAGATTCCCTTCCGTTATTGATAGGTTCTTGACGAGAAACGCCTAATCCTTTTTTGCCTCTTGACCCTGCAAAAACAGGAATCCAAGGCGACCTTTTGTCGGCAGCTGAAGATTTATATCCTCAATGAATGATTGGTATGTGGAAACTGCTGAACAAAGGATAGATAGAATCTATCGAAGAGGCATTTGAGACGTATCGTAGCTATCTTTTGGTTAAATATTCGGATAAGCATTCGTTGCAATAAATTTGAATTTTTAAGATGCTTTTTCTTTACAATGTTGTCTCTGAAATCTTGATTCTGGATGCGCCCTCCCAGGTTGAATTTAATTGTTTAGAAATATTAAATATCTATAATAGACCTTTTACATCTATTGAAGATGAGTTTACAGCGTCAGGAGGCAACCTATGCCTACACTTAACGGGACAATGTAGTGCCTAGACCAGTGTTTACATGGAGTAGCCTTGGAAATATTAAAGGGTAAATAATAATAACTGTGACAAACATTAGAATGTAGGTCCAGTCAGAAACATATTTTTTTTTATAACTTTGTCAACTGGGCCCACTCTGGCTATCAACAGTGGGCCTTGTGAGTTACTATATTCAATTTTATTCAGTAGATTGTTATTGAAATGCTGATTCACAAAAAATACAACTGTTATTAGGTAAAAAATAAGAATGTGAGTCATAGAATAAGCTGGTGTGCTTATACGTAAGAAAATGACCTCACGAACATTCCACTTACTTGGTATTAAAATAGACAACAAAGATTTAAATTGTTTGAAACCAAAACCGAAGATTACAATCCTCTGTTTTGTCAACCACTTGTTAGAACCGTTTGATCCCAACTCCAGGGTAATCATGAAACCTAGCTTTATGCAAAGGAACCTCTATCATGCTCAACTTAGATTAATTTCTGTGTTAATTTGAAGACGTCTCGTCTGTTCGGATATTGTGTAGCTTTGTATTAGATAGCTTGAAAATTGGGGGCAATTTATAATTATTATAACCCTTTAGCTACTGTATAATATTGTAAGTTCAAACTTTACTGTCAGTTTTGATGTGAAGTTAGAAACCCTATGAATTGTTCAGTAAATAATAAAACTAACTTAATAAATCTTTTATTTATTTATTCAAAAAGATAATTACTCAATATATCCATAACTTAGTCAAATCACTAGGCTCGTACTAAATTATCTCTATATATCTCGTTGATTATAAAAAAAACTGGTAGATTATATAATGCATGTTCCAAAACGAGCTCTCGGCTGAGATATTACGTCATCCTTATGAGAGACAAAATTTGTGCCGAAGTGAGTATAAATCCCCTGAATTAAATTTTTCATTAACTAATCCTTATTCTATTTGTCAATTATGTATTCTAGACAAAAAAAACAAAAAACGAATTAAAAAGAAAATGGTGTACGTGCGTGCTAAGCTCAAATCTTGGCTTTATTTCAGTTTATCTCCGGTCCAGTTAAGTCTCGTAACTCCGAAGGGCAGTGATTGAAAACTAACGAATAGAATCAGACTAGAATCTCAATAAAGCCAGTGACGGCCTGTTACAGACGGCTCGGTTTTGTTCTTATTTAGAACGCGTCGTTTAATGTGCGCCTAACAATCACTTGTAGTGATTTGTTAATGCTACAGTGGGCGCAATTTCTATTCATCCCATCAAATCATTTTGTGTATGTAACTTTATTCTAACGCTATTATTTTAAAACAAATTAAATGGGTAATTAGATTTAATACTTAACTCTACTATTTTAATTATTGCATGAACAACTAAGTTTTCCAGTAAAACAAGAAAATGACTTAATCTTGCAAAAAATGTATCCTTCCGAACTGAGCCCGCACTGCATCTAATGACAACAGCGCCTTAGACACCTTATAATAAATACCGAGTGTTATAAGTTGTCTGTGCGTGACTCACCCACCAAAATATAAAAACTTTGGCCTAAAATATTAGTAAAAAATGGTGAAACTTTAAAAAAATAGACATAGTAATTTTTAAATGAGCAGTCTAAGTAATATTGTGGTTTATCATTTTGGGACCACTGTAGACGAACTTTTAGACAGGAAACAATTTTATTTGCTCCAACTAACAGCAATCCGATGACATTTTTGCGTTGTCCTTTTATGCATTTCGCATTCGTTGCGTTCTTCGCAGCGGCAATGAATGAATATTTCGTTTATGTTACTTTGGAGTGTTTTAAATAATTCGCGTAATATTGTCTAACAGGAATGCGAGTGCTGCTTTTTGATACAAAAAAAAACAGAATTCTTACTCCAATTGCTTTGTTTTCTTTCATAGTTCTGTGACACAAACTTTTTAAAGTGCACAAAGATTAATGAGGGATGAAGAAACAGTTTGTGCGAGCTGGTGCTTTGCTATCAGACAAACTTAAACAAGTTTATTTTATTCTTCGTTTACTTTGCGCCATAAATATGAAGCGACATAGTAAAGTTACTTTGCGAAATTGATATCAAGCAGCAAGTCAGCTTAATATCTCCAAAAACATTATTTAAAATTAAAATACTTAAGGACACTCAAAGCAAATCTACTGAATGGGAATAATGGAGAATGCTTGACGGCCAAGCCGGGGAAAGGAGTGCTTATTTCTGTTTTTATATTTCATTATTGGCCCTCTCAACTCATATTGCACACATAGAGGCCGACATAAAAGATTGAAACGTGAGAGGGGCATTTTCAATGGCGTAATTGCAAGTGCTTTTTTTAATTCAATTCCTGTCGGCTAAAGTAAAGCCGGAATGCACTCATTGATATCGCTTCGGAGTAATGAGCTTTTTTAGATTTCATGCTATGATTTCTGTTGATAGTAAAAATAAACTTTGGCACGATTGTTGAAAAGGAAGGTAATGATTAAAAACATTTTTTATGCTTGGATTTTTTATTTCATCGAAAGAGAAAACACTGTATAACTATTTTCAAGCGAGTTTTTTAAAAAACAGGATAAAAGTTTCCTAACCTAACTTTATAGCTTCATACACAAAAATGTGACCAATAGCAATGTAAGGCAAAAGTTTCGGTCTAAAATGGGGTACCTATGTGAAAAGTTTATAAAACTGCAAGAATTTGTGAATCAAACCAAATTAATTTGGATATTTGCATTATAATTATTTTACATGAATTTAGAGATTAATTGTTATGTCAATATTATAATTATGATCTGTGCTAATGTTCAGATTATTGTTTGTAAGTATTTTATGTTGTTCTGAACGAACTTTCTGCGTTTTTAAACTAGATGTCGCTAGTAAAACAGACTCAAAGCTAGATCGCGCTAGCGGTGCGTTTTGGAAAAACACATATAATCAAGCTGAATCATATGCAGTTAAATAAGCCGGTGAATTACTTGACGTTTTTTTTTAAGTATCTATGCAGGTGGTAATAATGAGAATGACCTCCTCAGAATAATGAAACCTCTCTGTTGAATTGTGCTTTTTAGTTTCAAGTTTTTAGTTTCATTTAACTTTCTCAGAATATTGTAGATGTCTTATTAAATATTAACCGTATTAACTTATTTGTTTGTTAATTATAGTAGTATATTTCGATTTGCAATTTTTTTGCTTATAAATGTAACATATGTAATCTTACGTTTTTCGAGTAATTTAAGTGTAAATTTTAATAAATAGCTCAAACTTGTACATAATAATTAAAAAAAATAAATCGGATTCGACTTTTTGCATTTATTTTGTGAGAAGATTTAGTGGATAGCGATAAGTGGATAGAGTAATAGATATTTTTTTTAAACCATCAGGAAGAAGAGATTTTAACAAACAGAAAGCACACCAATTTTGAAAAAAGCTGATATTTTGATTGAAAATTAGGGTGCTTTTTTTTGCTTTATATTAAGTCAAAATAAGGTGATAAACATAAATATTTCTAATCAAATAAATTACAGTGTATTTTGGACATAAAAAGGTAAGTTTTAACTAAATTTCGTGAAAAAAAATTTTTCTGTAAATGATAATAAAAAACCAAAAATAAGGTTTTTGGAATTTTTCACATAAATTTTGAGGTTATGTGAAAAAAGTGTCAATAAAAAGTTGTAGATCTTTTTATTACCTACAATTTCGCCATTTGATTTATTTCCATAGAACTTGTAGTTTTGCTGGAAATCGAGATAAACAGTTTTTTACCCTTAAAAACTCACACCCTTCCCCTTCCCGACTTCAGATCTCCCGTAAATTATATTTCCTTTCATTTTTATAATATTCTCCTCCTTTTCCAATGGGTTTCTTCCTACTATTATTTTTTACACTTTTTATTATTTTTGAAGGCTTCTACTAAATATGATAGTACCTACTGCTTATCTGTCAACTTACTAAATTCTATGCAGATCGGATAAGAGGTTTGAAAGTGCTATAATATGCTCTAACAAACACACATTAAAAACGCCGATTCGTCCAAGTTACTGACCGATAAAGCCTACTGTACTTTTACTTGCCAACTTAAACTGTGAAATATGATTAGTCTGCAGAGTATTTTTTTCAGTAGATGATGAAGAAAATGAGCAATTACGTGACGACGGTGGCTCGACTTGAACGCCTAATGAAATTTAGAGTATGCTGAGAATAAAAATGCTGTAGAGAAGAGTCCATGTAAAATATATTAAATACAGCCTAAGAGGCGCCTACGAGATATTGCAGAAGTCGAACTGTTCAGGTAAATCAATGTCCTATAGATACATTGATTTACCTACGTGTTAGGTTTTAAAGAGAAAATCCACCATTTTCTTTTCAAAACAAACGACAGCCGACTTGACAAATGACTTGACTTGACTTATTTATTACAATTTTAACACTTGACATTGGCAAAATTGTCTGTCGAAATGACGGACACAGGCCATTATTGAAGAGAAGAAGAAGAGCATCTACTGAATAGAACACTACGCTAGCCTTTGCTATGACGTATTTTTCAGTGTCTATGAGTCGTATAAAGTACTATGGAACTCAACAGACACAATTCAATGGTTATAGTCATTTTCATAGTTTTGTTTATGAAACCAAAATACAAAAGTAAGTATTATAAGCCTGCGTTTGCCTATAGATTTAATGATTAAAAAAAAGATTATTTTGCAGAAACCGTACAAACAAGCCGAAAAAGGTTCGTTGGTGTAATAAATCAGAGTTTTTAAAACTACTACTCCCATCCTTTCTAACCCTTCACGTCTTCATACCATCAGCCAGCAACTCTAGAATTCAGGAGCTCGGAAAATTATTCCGAAATACAATTAAAGTGTAAAGCAATTTATTTTAATTTTAATCCCCACCACCCCACCGCGTATCTTTGGTGAAACAGTCGTACCCTTTACTACCTCCATTTTGAACTGGGGTCTATACATTCATGTTATGAAGGTAACACATTAGAATCTTGATAAATCATCATTATGAAGTTGGTGTTAGGTAAAGTTTTGCATTAGAATATAGGGCCATAGATTAGGGTTAAATATTGTCAAAGTTCAACCAAAGTTTCAATTAGTTCCTCAGCTGTTCAACTGTAATAATGTTAAGTACATACCTACGTAATAATATACCTACAACACAGATATAACTACATTTTTCAGATGCGAATTGTTAAATGAAATTCTGCTTTTGTCTGACCCATTTCAGTTCACTTTCGTGCGTAATGTTACGTGACTTAAACATTTTTTGATATTAATTTGAATTAGACTTAGTCTAATAATCCTACTATATTTTTATTTAAAACATTGTTAAAAGATGCCTAAGAAATTAAAGACCTCAAAGAAATAAAATTACTGACTTAAACATTTTCTACCATTTAAAAAATAAAACGTTTTAGCTGGTAGCTTTGTTTCGCCATTTTAAAACGTTAAATTCATTGTTAAATACAAGAGTATTTCTTTGTGGACGTGTAATGAGAATCCTGACGTTCACGGGCCGGAGGTCAAAGTGGCCTGAACTGAACTTTATCACAGTAAATTTGCTACAGAGTCCACGCTACGGTGGTCTAAGAAGAAGTGATCTGTCTGCTCACTAGCGATTCGTGCGTCGAACGTTTTTATTGACAGTCCTGAATTTTGAGAGTGACGTCAGCAAGCAAAAAATGTAGATATCTAAATAATTGTTACGTTATTAGTGCAGTAAATTTGAAATAATGATTTAAGAAAGGTATTGTTGATGATATTACCGTTCTTATTGGCATCATATCAAATGAGAATGGAAACGAATGCTTATTCGATTAAGGCTAAACACAGGCTTTCACGCCTCTAAAATATTATATTGATACGATTTCCTTTTATGCTGACTGGTACCTCAGGAAACCAACAAAATCCCAATGATTCAACAAATAGCAGATTAACCTTTGATAACAAGATTACTGTCGCAACTGTCATGAGTTTAGCTTCTGTAGGCAATGTTGACTTGTGGCCACAGTGGGGCAGAATCTTGAAACAATGTCTAGAACGCTTGCTATCTTGCAAGAAAATACCCAACAATGTCATCATAATGAAATTCCTGGTGGATAATTTGTTGGGTTTGCATTTTTAATACCCTTTGAGTAGAAGTTTTTATTTTTACCACTGTCAAACTAGTTTGTTAGTAGCAAATTTTTGTGAATTTTTGATCGCATACCAATTTACTGCACCTATTCGCTTGCCTTTTATCATGGACTAATAAATATCTAAGCTTTTATTAATAATCCCTTGTCATTGTGCGGCTTTATATAATTATCTATATAGTAGCGTTTTGAACTTCATTATTTTTACTTGCCAACAAAAAGTACAGATTTTATAATTTATTTCAATGGAATCCTTACCTTGTGACCAACATGACTATGAACGTAAAATATTCTAAGACTATCTATTAAAAGTTATCCAAATAAGTTAACCTATTGCTATTGTGCCGTCTTCAGACAAATTTTTTTTAGATAAAAACTACATTTAAATTTTTAGATGTGAACAGATTGAATTACAGGGATAAAATAGTTTTAACAGTTCTATGACGTAAGTCTTATAGAACAAATGGGATTTACCGGATTTTTTGCCATATAGTATGATTCCAAGACCGGGCTCAGTGGCGCGTCTTGGGAGAGACCTACGTCCAGCAGTGGACCAATATAGGTTGATGATGATGATGATGATGATTCCAAGATCAATTAGGACCATTCTATTGTGATTGCTGTGAGCTATAGGTAGATAAGTACCTCTATACCATCAATATTGGTAAAGCACTCGGCTATGCGCTAACGAGATGCAAGCGTAATGAACTTGAAATCCTGCGCTCCCATTTTGTATAATGGACATAACCAATAAGCCACGAAGAAATCCACTGCGGTATTGTTTGCTTATAAAAAACTTGAGTAGGAATATTGATTGATGCGTTCCTACCTATGAGACAATAATTAAAATAACGGTTAAAGTACCTTAGACTAAGTAGTTAAAACATGATGTTTTTTTTTACAATTATGACAATTACCCAACCACACTGTTCGTATTTTTTTATTCTCTAAACCTGAGCATTTCGTTGTTTTTTTGGATAATACTTCTATTCGAGTACTGCTCAGAGCCTGACGGTACCTGCAAGCTGATTGTACCCTGACAAGTCTCCAACGCAACGGTGCGGAAAACTTCGAGTTCCTGAAGAATGAGCCGAATTTCAAGAAGTATTTCATGAAGTAGGTACAGTCTTCCTGGCTCTATGATAAGCATGTGATTTAATGTTTTACATTACACTAGCTCTTTCACTTCTCTGGTTACTCCATTTTCAAAAGGTTTCTTTTTGAACACTTCTTCATACTATTTCTCACAAGCCTCCTCTGTTTGGAGATTTCTGAATACCCAATCCAAAACGCACGTTTTCAAGCTCCTTGTATTATTTCATCAATTGTGATGACGCGTTGTGGATGCGCTTTTAGTTCAGCGTGATTCAGAAATGTATGGAATTCTGTTTGTAAGCGGGATAAATAGGGATGTTCATTGTAAACAATGATATTTGCTACTTAATTATCTGAAGAGCATTAACAATATGCGGGGGATCTCAGACTTCCACATGTTGAAAGTATTGAAGGTTAATGATTAGCTACTACTACTTCTACTGAAACATGCAAAACATTAACATAAACCATCTATATAAATTGCTAAGCAACACCAAAAGCGGAGGTTTCATAAAAAACTGATACTGACAAAAATAATATAAGACCTCGTAGATAGGTCTTCTTCTTGATCTTCTGATGATAAAGAAAGAACCTTACAAAATATCTACAAAAAGTCAGCGTGACTTTTAAAAGAAAACGGTATAAATTAACCCCTAAGGGGATTTCTAGAATGTTATTCCAGTTTTCCCCTGCCGGCAGTCGCTAGGGTCGCTTAGGGGATTATTAGACAAAAGTTCCAGAAATCCCCCACGCAGGGGACTGACGCAGGGGAAAACTGGAATGAGCTTTTGGCGAAAATTCCAGAAGTGTTTTTTAGAACATGATTTTAGGTATCGCCAAGAAAGTTTGACTTGCGGTAGATTTTTATTCGTTTATTCTTGACGAAGTAAAAACTGTTCAACTTGTCTTGCTATGCTCATGAAAGAAAAAAAATTACTGCAGACAAACGACCATTTACTTGTCTTAATTTAAACTTTTTAGTTAAAAAGTCATGGCCTGATGACAGCTTCCGCTTCTTGAGAACCAATCCTTATGTTTCAGTAGCTTTTAGCGTGTCCACTAGCTGTGGCTCCACAGAATATTCGTACAAGTAGCTCTCACCCTTGCTGCAAGCTTTTAGTTAGATTATGCATTATTTAGTGACCAGACATACATTCTGCTCTAAATACAAACAGAGGATATTATATCTCAATTTATTAGGAGCAGGTAGAGCGTTGGTTAACACGTCATCACTAACGAAATATATACTGTACCTACTTAGGTATACATACATAATACTCATCCAGATCGACTGTCGTGCACGTGTTCAAACTAAAGTTGATACGGGTAACTATGTCAATCTAAATAGAGTACTTTGAGTTATAAAAGCACTTATTGAGTACATCTCACACATTTTCATTCAGTCCATTCAAAGCATCTTATTCAAGTTTCCGTGGTAAGTATTTTAGGTCAAAAATTATCATACGAAAGGAAAGGATGCGTACTGGTTTTTATCTAATCTGTGGCTCGGGTCACATGAGGGATTACGTCCAGACATATCTTGGAAAGGGCTAACTCATGATGCTCTTGGTATAACAACCAAATATAATCATACTGTTTAACGAAAGGTTACAACAACCTTTAGTTAAACAGTATGTACCTTCTTAGATTGCCAGGATGTTTAAAAAAAAATACATTCAAATTTAGAATTTCGATTTCGTTTTCCGAACACGAAAAAGTATAGGCCGATAATATTGGCAATCAGTGTACCACAGATGGGCCATTTCTTCTTTTATTGAAGCTATCTGCACGATAAAAGATAATTGGATTACAGTTCACTTGTTTCGTTCGTTTCCTGCTGAAATTAAAAATTCAAAACGCGCAGTGGAAAGTGAATAATTAATTTAAACGTGCCAGAAGTAGGCTAATTAGGCTGTTGCGTCGACCGATCGTTGGTCTTTTTGATAACTACAAAATATATTGTTTACAAAAAATATTTTATAGTGGTTTTGGATTTATTACATCGATAATTTATAAGTTTAAAAAACTAGAAAAACTGACTTCAATTTGATACGCCTTCACCATTAAATGATGATGATGACAGCAGTTCATTGAGACTGTTCTATTGATCGTAAGTTACACATAAACGTGGAAAGCAAAATACGCAATGTCGTGTACGTGTATGACGTGTTTTTCTAGTTATTCTTATTTAATTGCAAAACTACTGAATTAATTTAGATACAAAAATATGGGACCATTCTGGAAGCATACCCTTTCAGATAAAAAAAGTTTTTTTCCAATCGGTTCATAAATGACGGAGTTCTAAGGTACTCGTAACAAACATAAAAAAATACAACCGAATTGAGAGCCTCCCCCTTTTTTGAAGTCGGTTAAAAATACAAATACTTTGGCAGTTTGAATATTTCATTATTTACTATTAGCTTCAGCCCGCGAATTCATTTGCGTCGCGTTTGTTCCTGTTGATCTTCCGATTCCAAGTTTCATCCAAATTGGACCAATGCCGCCTGATTGAAACAGAAACATCCAAACATCTAAACATTGACAATTATTGCTGTTAATGACGAAGATGATGATGGCTCATCATCATGAGCACATAGTATTAACATTTCTCAATAAAATCAACAGTGAAGTATTGAAACATCAGCAGCTACTTTATCTTTGGTTGACATAGCAATGTCGTATATTTTTACGATCCGAGGGTGCGAAGATATGGATATTGCATATTGTACTTTACAAAAGACGAATCATAACTTTTTGTGTTATGTTATCGTTCGGTACCTATTGTTGTATCCTTTATTTTTATATAGGGGAAGATTCTAACCACATAAATATATTACAAAATAAAACATTATCTATTCTCTATTCCATGATTTACTTATATTAACGTTTGCCGAAGTACAGAATCAATTTCCCACATAAAAATATTGTTAAAGTAACCTTGTAACCGCCTTCCGTTACCGCTCCGCTCGTTCCATGCTACGGCTGCCTGGAAGAAATCGCTTTCAGCGATAAGGCCGCCCATTATACTATACATAGTTAGTTTTAAGACTTTTACGTACCTAATCCTTGGATACAATAAGGTATTATCCATCTATCTATCTTGGTATCTAATTATTTGACCAAACATGAAGACCCTCAAATGAAAGATGTTATCTTTTGACCTGCTCAACCACGTCCTTTGAAATCAAACTCAGTACTCAAACCTGACCCCTGTAATATGAGCCTTAAGACAGTAATAAGGGCTCCGATGACCCTTGAAGTGTATCGTTCCCTTTACGAGGTAAGGGTGTGAAGAACTATCCTGTTACAATAGTACCTAGCAAGCAAGGTATTTGAATTCACAACAGAGGGGTAATTCTGTTAAAACATTTGCGATATCATTATCAGTCAAAATGGCAGCCAAAATTATTTCTATGTCACATTGGAATGTCACAAAAGTAGCAAAATGGCAGCCAAAATAATTTCTATGCCATCATAGCAAAACATACATTGGTTATTTTGCCCCAAAACGAGAGCAATTTTTTTTATAAATAACTTTACTTGTAATTAAAAAAAATCTACTTTCGTCTGCCTAAAATGCCCGTAAATCTATAACAACCTTGCAAAGTTTTTGGCACTAAGATAAAACCAATAGAAAACAGTAAAAATATAGTCTGTCTACTTAGTTCTAAAGTCAATGTAAACTTTATTACTCACATGAATGTGACTACACCGTCTGACCCTTAATATTTGACCATAAATAATTTATGTAGGTACCTAAAGGGTGCTTTATTTCTGATCATCGTTTGCTTTACGCAGACCTAGGAATATTTAAAGGTCAAGGTACACATGAAGGGCGTTTGTAAACTGCACACTAGTTTGGCAGACATTTTATTATAATCTTCAGACTGACGAGCTTGCTTGCTTGCTACGGGCCCACTGGTGGGCCGACCAGTGGGTTCGATGGGAATAAGCCCGTCAAAACCTCGTTTTACCAGTGGGTGATACGAGTCATCGGCCGAGATATGACGTCATCCCTATTAGAATACATTCTCTGCCGAACTGAGCTTCCCTGGTCGGTAGTGACAACTACCACGATAAAGCGCTTTTGATGATTTTATAAATAAAAAAATCCAAACTAAACTTAACTTTAACAAGGCCTTTACAATTTTACATGTATTGAAGATGATTTATACAGCGTCAGGAAGCAACCTATGCCTACACTTAACGGGGCACTGTAGTGGCTGGGACAATGTTTACATAGAAGGCTTGCCCAGCACCATACCATCCTCTCAGCCTAGTCAGCCATATCCACAGGATAGACATTAACGGTGAAGGAAAACATCGTGACAAAACCCTTGGCTTAGTCAGCTCCGCACGTATTGACGATGTCTTTAACAAGACTTCACGATAAAACGAGAGTTTTAATAGGTACCTACTAGCTGTCACCCGCGGCTTTGCTCGCGTGGTAGCAGCATACGCATTATTTGGTTAAAATCTTTGATCCTAATTTCAGACCCTTTAGGGTGCGACTTTTCTAAATTCCTTTCTTAGTGCACACCTACACTATATAAGGATACTACCCTCCAAATTTCATACCTCTAAGATTTAGGCTGTGCTTTGATTGTCAGTCAGCTTCAAAAGAGTTTTATATACTTACTAGCCGTCTCCCGCGGCGTTGCTCGCGTTCTAGTGCGACTTTTCAAAATTCCTTTCTTAGTGCACCCCTACACTATATAAGGATACTACCCTCCAAATTTCATACCTCTAGGACTTATGGTTTAGGCTGCGCGTTGATTCTATGTCAGCTTCAAAAGAGTTTTATATATATTGATTTAGAATAAATATTACCTTTGTTAATTTTATCCGGCTATAAAATGTAAGAACTAAAACGCTAGTACTCAGCGAGCTACAATATGAACATACTCCAATGCACTAGACCTTTTTAAAAGCCTATTTTGAAGCTTAAAATTGATGTTTCAATTCAGTGGCCAGTCGTAAGAGGTTGAATGAGTACAATTTTGTGCGTGGTACAAGTTTAAAAAATATGGTGGTTTAATAAACCTCTCTGTATAAAAAAGTTGTGGCTCAAGTAAAGTACCCACTCGACGAACAAACAAACGAAAAACTGAATACTCACTTTTATTTGTCTCACACGAATATTATCCAAGTTACCAAATAGAACACTTTTAGTTGATTCGCAAAGAAAATGACCACTGATACAGTATTAGTATTTAGTAAAATATTTACAAAATACACATGAAACAGTTGAGCCATTTACAAACTTTTTTTTTTTATTATAAAAGTAATGGAACAAGCTGATAGCTCACCTGATGTTAAGTAGTAACTTCTGCCTATAACAATGCATTACCTCACAGAGCAAGTCCAATGAGGACGTGCCCTGTAAGGCAATGCACTGCGTCCATCACTCTGAGACGTAAAGATCTTGAAGTCTCATGTGCCTGTAATTACACCGGCGCCTTTACCCTTCAAACCGGAACACAGCAATGCGAGCATCGCCGCTTGGCGGCAGAAATAGGTACGGTGGTAGTACTTCCCCGGACGAGCTCTCACAAAGAGCTCTACTACTACTAAAAAACTGTTGCACGTTAGCATTTAACTCGTATTTGGCATTGCTACGAGTTGCCTACATAAATTTTTACCAGCTGCTTTTTTTCCTATTACCACAGCCCAGACTGTAGAAAGCTTTTAAGTTCTTCCACACACAAAATGCAAAGCTGCCGAAGTAGCCGTGGTCAGGCCCTCGTGTTGAGTGCGGCATTATGAACCGGCCCCAAACCCTTGTTCAGACGCTAAATTGAAATTTGAAGAAAGGCTTTAGAGCTTATTGTACTTTTTCAGGCCATTTTAAGCTTTGAGTGACCATTACAATACAAACAGTGGCTAAGTTAAGCTGTTAACTTGACTAAGCTACATTTTAGCTTAGATTGTGATATTTAAGTAGGTAGGTACCTAAACATAGATTACCTTTGATCATATAAAGATTTTTGTCTTCTAGCATTTTATAAAATGTTACTAGCAAAGTATTGATATTAAAAACGGATTTGCAAGTAATTTTAAAGTGTTAAAAACGAGTGAAATACCTAAATTCAAATTAGCTTTAATTCACATCAACTGGAAAAGTGCAGATAAATCATACATTAAAAGTAATATGCACGCACTAGCGAATTCAGTGGGGGCTTTTGGGGGTTAAAACCACCCCCAAAAGCTTGAAACCTACCAGCTGAGTAAAACCCCTCTGAAACTGAAATCTTGTAATTGCCACTGTATTTGCACGTAACTTTGAAAGTGATTGTTTCAAAAACTAATTCATTGAGAAATAACATTAGTCATAATTCATCAAAACTTAAAAGATTGTGATTCTAGACACCGAAATAATAAATCAAACTTAGCATAAAGTACACGAGTTGATTGGTATGAAATGAAAATGTAACTGAAAAAACTAGAAATGAATCCTCATTTTTGCTCTGAAAATAAAATGTCTTTGTGTCTAAAAAATTAAAACTGCCCGAGGCTCATAGACTCCGCATATTAAGGACGTCAGAATGGAGATACGCGAATAAAACATAAATTATTCAACAAAGGCAATGAGGCCACGTTTCATCTTTTCCGTAAAGCCCCATTTACACAGAATACAGGAGCACTTGACAAATTGTGTTTACCAAAATCAACGTAGATGTAAGAGAAAGAAAACGAAAGAGAAAGAGAAAGATAAAGAAAATGAGATAGAAAAAGAGAAAGATTTAATGAAACTGGTCAGTCCAGACCAGTCGACCGACCAGTCTAGCAACCAGTTGACCGACCAGTTGACCGACCAGTCGACCAACCAGTTGACCAACCAGTTGACCAACCAGTCGACCGACCAGTTGACCGACCAGTCTAGCAACCAGTCGACCGACTAGTCGACCGACTATTCGAACGACCAGTTGACCGACCAGTTGACCAACCAGTTGACCGACCAGTCGACCAACCAGTTGACCAACCAGTTGACCGATTAGTCTAGCAACCAATCGGGCAACTAGTCGACCGTACAGTCGACCAACCAGTCGACCGACTAGTCTACCGACCAATCGAGCGACTAGTTGACCGACCAGTCGATCAACCAGTTGACCAACCAGTTGACCGATTAGTCTAGCAACCAATCGGGCAACTAGGCGACCGTACAGTCGACCAACCAGTCGACCGACTAGTCTACCGACCAATCGAGCGACTAGTTGACCGACCAGTCTAGCAACCAGTCGACCAACCAGTTGCCAAGTTGACCGACCACTCGACCAACCAGTCGACCAACCAGTTGACTGACCTGTCTAGCATCCAATAGGGCAACTAGTCGACCGACCAGTTGACCGACCAGTCGACCGACTAGTCGAGCGACAAGTTGACCGACCAGTTGACCAACCAGTTGACCGACCAGTTGACCGATTAGTCTAGCAACCAATCGGGCAACTAGTCGACCGTACAGTCGACCAACCAGTCGACCGACTAGTCTACCGACCAGTCGAGCGACTAGTTGACCGACCAGTCTAGCAACCAGTCAACCAACCTGTTGACCAAGTTGACCGACCAGTCGACCAACCAGTCGACCAACCAGTTGACTGACCTGTCCAGCATCCAATAGGGCAACTAGTCGACCGACCAGTTTACCGACCAGTCGACCGACTAGTCGACCGACTAGTCGAGCGACCAGTTGACCGACTAGTTAACCAACCAGTTGACCAACCAGTCGACCAACCAGTTGACCGACCAGTCTAGCAACCAATCGGGCAACTAGTCGACCGACCAGTTGACCGACCAGTCGACCGACTAGTCGAGCGACCAGTTGACCGACCAGTTGACCAACCAGTTGACCGACCAGTCGACCAACCAGTTGACCGACCAGTTGACCGATTAGTCTAGCAACCAATCGGGCAACTAGTCGACCGTACAGTCGACCAACCAGTCGACCGACTAGTCTACCGACCAGTCGAGCAACTAGTTGACCGACCAGTCTAGCAACCAGTCGACCAACCAGTTGACCAAGTTGACCGACCAGTCGACCAACCAGTCGACCAACCAGTTGACTGACCTGTCTAGCATCCAATAGGGCAACTAGTCGACCGACCAGTTGACCGACCAGTCGACCGACTAGTCGAGCGACCAGTTGACCGACCAGTTGACCAACCAGTTGACCGACCAGTCGACCAACCAGTTGACCGACCAGTTGACCGATTAGTCTAGCAACCAATCGGGCAACTAGTCGACCGTACAGTCGACCAACCAGTCGACCGACTAGTCTACCGACCAGTCGAGCGACTAGTTGACCGACTAGTCTAGCAACCAGTCAACCAATCTGTTGACCAAGTTGACCGACCAGTCGACCAACCAGTCGACCAACCAGTTGACTGACCTGTCCAGCATCCAATAGGGCAACTAGTCGACCGACCAGTTGACCGACCAGTCCCAGTCGACCGACTAGTCGAGCGACCAGTTGACCGACCAGTTGACCAACCAGTTGACCGACCAGTCGACCAACCAGTTGACCGACCAGTTGACCGATTAGTCTAGCAACCAATCGGGCAACTAGTCGACCGTACAGTCGACCAACCAGTCGACCGACTAGTCTACCGACCAGTCGAGCAACTAGTTGACCGACCAGTCTAGCAACCAGTCGACCAACCAGTTGACCAAGTTGACCGACCAGTCGACCAACCAGTCGACCAACCAGTTGACTGACCTGTCCAGCATCCAATAGGGCAACTAGTCGACCGACCAGTTGACCGACCAGTTAACCAACCTGTTGACCAACCAGTCGACCAACCAGTTGACCGACCAGTCTAGCAACCAATCGGGCAACTAGTCGACCGACCAGTTGACCGACCAGTCGACCGACTAGTCGAGCGACCAGTTGACCGACCAGTTGACCAACCAGTTGACCGACCAGTCGACCAACCAGTTGACCGACCAGTTGACCGATTAGTCTAGCAACCAATCGGGCAACTAGTCGACCGTACAGTCGACCAACCAGTCGACCGACTAGTCTACCGACCAGTCGACCAACCAGTTGACCAACCAGTTGACCAACCAGTTGACCGATTAGTCTAGCAACCAATCGGGCAACTAGTCGACCAACCAGTCGAGCGACCAGTTGACCGACCAGTCGACCGACTAGTTGACGGACTGGTCTGCCAACCTGTCATCCAACTAGTCACCGACCAGTCTATCAACCAGTCTACCAAACAGTCGACCGACCGGTCTGCCAACCTGTCAACTAACTAGTCTGCCGACCAGTCTACTGACTAGTTGACCGCCCAGTCTACCAATTATCGACATCGACCAGCCTACCGAAGTATCTATCGACCATAATTTGTAATATATGATATAAATAAAAAAAAAAAAAAAAAAAAAAAAAAAAAAAAACGTTTATTTCGGAACAAAAGAGCACAGGAAACAAGAACCAGTTGGTAACGATGATAGCTGCAGTATTATGTATTTAATATAGTATAGTATATTAGTAAATAATATTATGTATTTAATATAGTATATTTTTATTTTAATAATTAATTACATTCACAAAGAAAATTACAACTAATACAAAATGCACAATAAAAAAAAACTGTAAGCTATTATGTTCCTATAACTGTCGCCACATCACTTGATTATGCTGGGCAGCGAAATATCCAAAATGACGTCACCAAAAAGTAGTTCAGGGCTAAAAATCGGGGGGCAGACAATCATCTACAAAGCACTTTTAGCTCTTTGTAAAGTCAGTAGGCTGCCAGCCTCAGAATATCGTTTGCTAATTTCTAAAATGTAGATAGAGCTTATTTGAATATCGAGAATTGTTACTGAAATTCAACTCCTTTAATTTGAGTGTTTGTATTATTTCAAGATAATCTTTCCAAACGAATATTTTACCGAGTTCATGAACAATTCTTGTCAGTCTGAAAATTGTTCTTCAAGAATGTCTAATGTGTTGATTACACCGAGCAAGTAGCGAGACAGTGCTTGGTCTAGTAATCAAATCATGATTTTAGTGATGACTTTGTTCAGCCGGCCACTCGGTCAAGCACTCGTCACAAATTATGTTCATCTGAACCGAGCACTTGGCCGAAGAACTGTCTCGCCACTGTACTAGTTAAGTGTAATCAATCCATAATATCGGGCGAGTTCATCAGAGGGCATTTAGGGCTGACGTAAACTAAAGCAGAGCTAACTTAAACTATTCAGCTAGAAACGTTTATAAGGTTCTGTTGCCAAATGGTCAGAATAAAAACATTGGTGGAAATGTAAGACATTCTATAAAAACGGTTTTATTTCAGTGTTGAAATACTTTGAGGATAAGTTCAGATGTTTGATGATATAGCCGCTTTAAGGCACTTTAAGCTACAGCATGCCGCAGCCTTAAGGGTCTACTAGATATTCCAAAAGTATTCGGGAACTGAATTAAACTGAGCCCGAACCCTATCAGAATAATTGTAAGGCAACAACAATGTTTAGTTTAATCAAGACCCCGATTGCCTTTACTAACCTCGTCCATAGAATAAGGACCCTGCGCATCTACAAATAGAAAGGAAACTTGTTTCAGAAATTCTCCTTTCAACGATATTTATTATTTTTTTAGATAACCATGCACTAAAAATAATAAAATTTTTAGTGATTGACACCGCAGCCTTGAATACATAATATACCTACTTAATTATAGTTATAATCAACAAAAACAAGACTACTTAGAATGAATTCTACAAATAATTCCAACATACCTATACCTTTGTCTTCCGTCCTTGTTTTTAACAAACATTAATCGCTCTATTGTAGTATTAAAACCTTGTTTTTCTTTTCTTATATATATTTTGTGTACTTATCAAAACTAAAGTCTACATCTACCTACACTTGTCTTAATCTTTTAACTTTATCTTCTACTAAAATCTTGTTTATATAACGTTAAACACCTACCATTTATTTGACTACTTACCTAATTGCCTTAAACTTACTTTTGTTTATGTGAACTAATACTTTATTATTTTTCCTACTTTAGTTATTGTATAATGTTGCTTGTTCCTATGCGCATGATGTGGTACCCTATAATTATGGGAGCACCTTGTTTTATTTCCTTTTATATGTACTTTGATTTGTTATGTGTAAACGTGTGTTGGGTATCCATTCTTTTAAAAAAAAAAATACATACTAGTAGTACAAATAAAAGATGTAAAAAGTAGAACAAGTTTAAGTTGTGTAAATTCTAGTTGTGTAAAAAGAATCAAGACTCAAAGCTTTAAATTGAAAGAAAGTCTACAAGGACTAGCAATAAGTATAATAATATTATGCATTTTTATTTTCCTGCCAATTATTTTTATGTGTAGTAGAACTAGGGATGGCTTTACAACCATTTTAGTTTCACTTCTAGTTGCTGTACCTATTCTATGTTTTTACTAACCTCGTCTGTATAAACTTTAGAGCAAATTTAATTAATGTCGGGCTCACAACAATAACAGTTTTCGGTAATCATTGTTTGCATTATAAACCGCGAGTTTCTAGCCCGAAATTACATAACGCATTAATTAGCAATAATATAATTATTATTATAAGTTATAGTTAGGTGTTGGGTAGGTGGTAGGTATATTTTTTTACAAGCTATTTTTTCAATCTTTTTAATTCTGCTTACAGATCATACTTTACTCAATGTTTGAGTTTTGCTCATCTAGTATGTATTTTTATAAGTACTCTAAGTTATAATTACCTTCTTTTATTACCGCTTATTGTATTTAATTAGCTTTGTAAAAATATTTCATTGCTACAATAAAATTATGTTTAGCCTTGGAAATACAATTTTGGCTAATTTTATTAAACCACATAAACGTTTTAGTACACGTTTTAGTATACCGCCTAGATTTATCAACGTAATTATTATATTCTTAAATTCTTTATTGCACAGAAAAAATATGAACAAGGAAGTTAAAACTAAAGATATATACAAAGGCGAGCTTAATTCATTCATCTATTGGTGCGCGACCGGGTCCGGGATCTTAGGATCAGTAGGCGAGTTTGCTACCACTAGACCACCGGTGCTCTCAGCATATTTTATAATATTTGATGTGCCTCTTACTTACCCTTTGTTTTCTGTTATATTTATTTATTCCCTTGTGTACCAAGATATTCGAGGAAATGCCTAAAGTAATGATTCCAGTTGAGTTATTTTTCGTGTGTCTTGTCAGAACCTACACAGTTAAGAGACAATAGATATAATCTAGTGTCTATAGGAACTATGCACAGTACATTTTTGCAAGCAATTATAGCTACTCTATAAAAATTTGTTACATAGTTTTTATTGATCGAAATTTAATTTTTTTCTCCTTTGTTACCATAAAAAATGTAAAAAGTCACTCATTAGCTCTTTGCTTAATTACACGAGCATCTGTATCACGGAACAGACATAAGAAAGCCCATAGCCATTTAGAACCTTATAGTCTCAGCAATAAAGAAAAGCTTTCGATGTCTGTACATGATACGGGCATTAAGTGCGCCCTATTGTCTGGAGGGCCGTCTGTCTCGTGCATCAAGTATGTACCTATCGTGTTTTTTTATTGCTTCTGCTTTGCAACTTCTTCGTTGAGAAGGTACTCGGTAAAGCTAAAAGTCTGAAAGGATATATTGAAAACAGGAATGTAAGTTGGAGTGTATTTAGACAAGTACAGCACAAACGAAACACAAAGGCCCATTTTTCACGTCTTCGACAGTTTTGCTGAGGAATGAACCTCGACGTAAAGTCAAAATACAGGTCAAAATCTTATGAAAATGCTACTGTCATTTTTAGTCAATTGGTCTTTAGCTTCTATGGCTGAAAGCTGAAATAGCTGTAAGCTGAAATAGACGAAACACAAAGATTCACGTGGTGAGACAAAAATTTGCATTATCTCCAATGACTTTTTTGGATCTCAGTGTTGTGATAATGGACCATTATTAGATCAAGTACTCTTGACACAAAAACTTAGGGTCGGCATACTGTGCAATGTGCATCTTCTTCTTCTAAATATATAAAACTCTTTTGAAGCTAACTGACAATCAACGCACAGCCTAAACTATAAGTCCTAGAAGTATGAAATTTGGAGGGTAGTATCGAGTAATAGTTTTCTGTGGTAGTATCCTTATAGCGCACTAAGAAAGGAATTTTGAAAAGACGCACACTAAAGGGTCTGAAATTGTTTTTTTTTTTTTTTACAAAATAATGCGTTTGCTGCTACCACGCGAGCAAAGCCGCGGGCGACTGCTAATGTCTAGTATAGAGGCTTAGGTATTTACTTTAACTCGTTCGCCCATACATAGGTAGAGCCTTAGCGAAACTAATCTAGCGCTGCAAGCTAAACTGTGCAGCTAAAAGCTAAAGTTTTAAGAGACTGTCGACTCAACTTCATAATGACACCGTTAAAGCAAATAATTGAGAACACATTCTGCTAGGACAGTGATTTAATTTTGTGAGCAAACTGAACTACAAACTTCATTAACTAAAGTCTTTGTAACGTAACTAATAGGTTACAACGAAAACTTTTTTAAATTAAATTATTTATACATATTTGAACAAGATGGAACAATAACCCGTCAGATTATTATTAATATGCCCATTGTCCTTTATAACTTGGACCCATAACTTGTCTCTACTATTAGGTTTTTCTGAAATTATTTAATGGATTGTGTTAATTATGGGGAAGGGAAGGTGGCCAAGAAATATTAAATTGAAAATTATTTTAAAAACCAAAACTATTTTTCTCCTCTGTCACACAACTCAAAAACAATCTTTTCTACACCGCCATCCGTCACTCGCCTACCGAAGGAGGTTTGCATCGTCTACAGATTGCTTTTTACTTTTATTTTTGTATTTCTCTACATTTGACTCCTAGACTCATGGAATAAAAATATAGGAATTTAAAAAGGTTTCTAGACGTCTCTTTAGAAAAAAACTGATGGTATTACACGCAGGCTTCTACAGGTAGGACCCAACGCTTGCAAACTTTAAACCAAGCACACAGGCTTAACTCACCCATGTTTTCCACTTACCCCTTATAAGTCCTAGCTTTCAAGTATTATGATGTAGACAAGTGAGTCTAGTTACTCCACTTGAGTCAGCGAGGGGTGCGCGTTGAACCAATGACGTCATTTTACACCCCTATGTACGTAAATGTGGTTTAAACATGGCATTCGTGAGTGCGAATACGAATCGCAGCTAATGTCAGCGAGTCAGCTTAAAATTGTATTGCGAGTGTGAATTGCTGATATCTGGTGTGTATCTCGTGTCTAAAACATTGCTCCCTGTATTTTACAACAAATTAAATTCTCCAAACAGTGCTTATTTAAAGCAAACGACCCTTTTTTTTTTTTTAAATGAGAATTGACGCATGGTTGTTCCTGCAAAAGCCGACTAACTAAGGTCTGAATATTCTTGGAATAAAGTGTATTCTAAGCCTACGCTGAAAAACCCAATAGTTGAATTTCTAATTGTTGGTTCCTTTAATGTTGACTCAACTCTTTTATGAGTTGAGCTAACATTAAATTATGTTTAAACAACCGACGCGTGGTATTTGATGTGATATATTATAGTTGGCTAGCCGTCGCTCGCGACCTTGCTCGCGTTCTAGACCCTTTAGGGTGCGACTTTGAAAATTCCTTTCTTAGTGCACCCCTACACTATAATTATAAGGATACTACCCTCCAAATTTAATAAGTCTAGGACTTATAGTTTAGGCTGTGCGTTGATTATCAGTCAGCTTCAAAGGAGTTTTATATATTTAGTTTTAACAAACCATTAGGGGCTATATTAAACCTAAACATCGGTTGAAATAATGTTGAATCAACCTTTTCGGTCTTTCAGTGTAGTAGTATCTAAGCGAAAAACTAAAAAGCTTAGGTTTGGAAAATATTTGCGTGTACCGAGTTATTTTTCCTATCCTAAACAAACGAAAGCCAGCCTTACATACTCCTTTGTTGTAAAGTGTAGAGGAATCAAACATACTGCAAAGTTCATTGTGAAGACTAGATCCTGATTGAGCTTTTTTTAATGAAAAACCCACGCTACCTGTAAAACGAAGCTTAAATTCAGTAAAACTCAGCTGGAGACTTAGAGTTCCACTTTTACTCGGAGCTCATAAGGTCTTTCATTTTAATTTAAGTGGATCAAGGAGAACGTATCTAGACAGAGAATGCCAGGTTTTCAGTCTCTAGAAGTAAGACCCTATCTTACTGGATCTAATTTATGCGGGTTACCTACTGTTGTACCTACGTGTATATATGTATAGGAGCGTAAGGATTATTAAGACCTTTACGCCTTCATACTTCACAGGTTCATACCTAAATTATTATCTTGAGCATTCATACATGGTAGAGAAGTATTCTTCTCTAGAAAAGTTGGTGTGTTTGCATGATCTGTTGATGTGTTGGAGTTTTTGGCTTAGGCTACACGTGCACTTAGCTATAAGCAGGCAGTTTGTATCTAACGTGCACAATGCACATCCTGCAAGCAAAACTAGATCATCAAATTGACTATTAGTTCGAAACTTTTGTTTGTTTTGTTTGATATTTCTTTAATTTCTAAGTATTTCAGATAACTCATGTGTGAAAATAACAAATTTTTATTTATTGAGCTAGTAAAATGATTTCAAGTTGCTATAAAAATGTGCAAAAACACTGAGTTCTATTTTCACGGTGTATATTGTATCTATAATTCCGAAATTCCTTTACATGAGCTCACGAGTGGCTAATAAATAACAAATCAGTCAGGGACATAATGGCGTCGTTACTCACTAGGAACTTAGTTGGCGGTAGTTCAAGTTCCCGACCCAACTAAGGGCGGGAGATATAGAAATCTGTAGCGAAATATCTTTGTCTCGATTACACGAGTCTTGTTTGGATCTATATAAACGCACCCTACTAGATATACTTCACAGAAAACAAAGTAAAAGAAAGGTATACATTTTTTGAGATCCTGTACGAAATAGTAGTCATTAGCCAATTCCACAAATAAAAAAAAAATAAAAAAATTTATAGACATTACCCACCTGACGAGACATGTTTAAAATGTTTATAACATTTTAAACATGTCTCTGAATACCCACCCCTCTTTAGACATCTGCATGGGCATTAAGGGATTCAAGGACGACTCTAACCTAGCTTGGGAATAAAACAATGTTTTAAAAACTATTTTTTAGAACAAAAACGTTGTGAAAAACCAGTTGTGATTTATTACAAAGGCGCGTAACGAATAGTTTTCATTTGTGTTACTGTGCACTCCTGCGTGAGGATTACGGTATTGTGTGATTCAAACGCAGTGTGATCGGAACACTTCATCACGCTCGGAATTCATAAAAATCACCAATTTTTCCAAACGTGTTCAGTTTTGCCAGTAACACACTTTTTTCCTTTCAGGGATTAGTCGTAAAGCTATGATAGGGTACCAACAGATAATCTAATTTTAGTTATTACTAACACAAAATATTGCATTATTTAGAATTCGGATAGATATTTTCGCTATTTCGTTTATATCAAGCATAATCACGGTTTTTAGGATGTACCTTACTATCATGACCAATATAACCATGTTTATTCCCTTTCAAATCCGAACAATTTTATAAAATTCTTGGAATTAATAACTCTGATGCAGTAAACAGAATGGTACTGAAAAATATGGAAAACCTTTATTTGAAATGAAAACAAAATTCAGTGAGACAGGCTGACCGCACAGATATTTGATAGAATGAAAATGTTATTCGGGCCTCGCAACGTCAAAAGAGTTCCAAGCATCGGATGCAGCCCTATATTTGCAAAGCAGAGGTAAAAATTTAAAGAGTTCATGGGTGCGAACCGTAGGCACCTATATTTATATAAGCAGGGAATAAAATAGTAGTTTTATGTGCAGAACAAAGTTTGACATTTTAACCAGATTTGCAGACTTCAAAATTTTGTCATGTACCTACCTTAATAAAAACTTATCTGTGATTTTCATATTTTCTATAGTTTTACTGTTATGTGTAATTAAGTAGGTACTTGTCTTGTCATTAACACAATTTTTATCAACGAAAACAGACGAACAAAGATTTCTGTTTTATTAGATAACCATTTCTGTTAGTAGAAGCCAAGCGACCGATATGATTGTTTTTTTTTTATACTTTTCATTTTAATAAAGGATGAATATTCTTGACGTTGAAGTGAAATTCCCCACTGGTCTAGAACTCTCAGAAGCATTCTCCCTCTCTATATTTGCATTATCTAGATTCGTCCAGCTTTCATCTCACCATGTGGATATCAAATACAATTTGCGATAGAAGATTTTGTTGAATATTTCCAACGCGGTTACACTGCACCGACGCAAGTAGAATATCTACTTGTAAAAATTGGATTTTTAGTATGATGAGTTGAATTCACTTTAGTTTGTTTATTTTTGCATTCTGAAAAGAATTGTTTAGATATTTTGCTTGTGATTGATTTTACCGTGGTCAAATTAAAGTGATCAAAGATGCGAAAACTGTAGTCTTCGATTCATTGAATGATTTTGGCTTTCACTAGTCCGTACTTAGTTAAAATACCAAAACAAAACACCTTCGCCAAAATGACGAAACACGTTGGCCAAAATATCAGTAAGATCAAATTTGGACATTTGTACCTACTTAGGTATTAGGAATATTTAGGACGGCAGTAAATTCCCTTTTATCGCGATTCCAAATGCTATCCAGGAGGTATTTACGTGACAACTCCTCAGTTCATTACCACGGGGCGTGACTAGATTGATAAAACTTGGAGTATCAGAGTGCTGTTCAATAGAATTGCCACAGTACTAATTACAAGGGAGTCTTGTAAATTGAGGACTTCTTATCTCGAGTTTCCAAGAAACAGGGTGGAAAACCACACAATTTGTCGACTAAAAGATAATTTTCGTGGTAAAATAAATTAATATTGAAATATTAGTCGAGCGGCGAATTGTAATTCTGGCGCGTCTGCGTTGTTCAAAGAAGGGCAAAATATAGAGTTTATTTTGTTTGTAATTATACCACTGGGTTTATTTTAGCACCAAGGTTATATGAATTAAATATGAATTAATTATTGGCTGTCAGGGTGCTTATTGAATCCATAAAGATCATCACATGAGTATTTTTAATATAGATATCCTCTGAGATACAATCCTTTCCAAAAATCTCATCAAAGTCCTTCTTGTCCTTGTGTGGAGCTAACAGTACTTTCTTTTAGCTATTATTTCTGTAGTCGGTTCTTTTTTTCTCACTGTTTATCGATTTTTAGAGTTCTGGTGTTAAATAATCGCAATGTGGATATTGTTTCGATACATCTGCACTCATATCAATAAGAAATCGATTTGTGTTTGGTAACAAAATATGCAATTCTACCTATCTTTAGTATATGCAGCCTGTAACTGCCGATATTCCGATATCAGACGAAGCGAGATCTCAAGTACTGACTCCCTGAGGGGAGGTCGTGACCTGTTCTCCAGGTGCAACGAAACCTTTGTGCACATGGCATCCAAGTATTATAAAAAATCGAGTACTATAATGATTTTATCTAACAGTTTTTTTTATAAACGTGAACCATTTATTTGATACCATGGCGAGGTCTAAGCCAAGCCTTTCCAATTTCCTTAGTGTCGCAAACTCATGTTTAGTTTAGCTAGGTACTAGTATATTATTATAATTATGATCTGTGGTTTAGCTATTGGTTTATTGGGTGGGCCGACAAACTGCCAACACTGGATGAGAGGAGCTAAAAATGACGCGTCTTGGGAGAGACCTACGTCCAGCAGTGGATTAACATAGGTTGATTATGATGATGAAGTGCACGAAATAGTAAAGTTATTGTGCACCTACATAGTTTATGCCTCAAATCGTATGTATTTTTCTAACAAAGTCACATTATTAGGTGTGAAAACATATTTCAAGTTGCAACGGCATTTCTACTAGCTACTCCTCTGCATGAATGCATCCAGTAAAGGAATAATTTACGTTTCACTGCATTGTGAACTAGCGCTTATATCTTTTGAACCGAAGACCTAGTTCAAGCTAAGTACCACTTATTATTTTATTTCACGACTCGCGGAATGGAAAGTAATTTGAACATAGATTATGAGATTTTTCAAAAACTTTTTGCTTTCGTAAAATTACCAATAGGTACTAAATTGTGGAAAAAAAAGAATTGTATGTTCCTGAAATAATACTATAAAAAATGCCCTTCTGCTTTTAGTGCTGTAGAAGCACACCCACCTGATGCCCATAAAGAAGCAGGATCTAATTGAAAATTGCTAATGCTGGGGCATACTAAATAACACTGCAAGCCATGTCACGACATTTTAATGTATTATGCAGAACAGTACTACGTGTTAATGGGCCACGATGAGTCCCGAACATAAATTTTGGGGCTTTTATCCTATTTTTGTTGCCTTCTGAGCAATATCATGGTACTTTTTGGATGTGTATACAGATTTTTATAAGTTTTATTCGAGGCTTAAGATACCTTAGTGAAGTTTTAGTGAGTAATAAGACGTGGTGCAACGTGATACTTATAAAAAATCTTTTAAGCTTTTTTAGTAAACTTTATATAGCGACCAACCTTTTAGGCCTTATCGATATAACATCATACTCCTTGATTTATACCTCCTCTGTTAATACGGGTAAATAGCAATAAATATTTTACACCGGAAGTGAAGATAGCCATCACGTGCGTATAAATCCACGGCCTAAGATTGCGCATTTTACGACCAACAAAGTCACAAAGTAAACAAATCTAAATCAAGTTCTCCATTGCAAGTACTCGTCTTTTACTGCCAATCAGGGCAGGCTGCTGTTAAGAAATAATCAGTATTTTATTTGGAAACTTGATGAGGTAATTTATTTGGAAACCTAGTCGAATTGACTGCAGCGAATGCAGCCAGTGTCTATGGGAACGCTTATACAATTGATACCGTTTTGGACTAGTTGAGCTATCTATAAATCGTTTGCAACGGTTTCATGCTCAATAACTGTTTCATGTGTATTTTTAAAATATTGTATGTAAATACTGTATTAGTCGTAATTTTTTTTATGAATAAGAGGTTTAGTACGAGTGTTTTTCTGCAGTACGTGTCTACTAACCATTATTCCAAAATTAAGAGTATTTAAAAGACATAACCTGCTTGGCCGACGGATAAATGGGTGGATTGTGCATGTTTTGCTAAAACGATGTGTTAGTCAGTTTAAGTGTCGATTTTACGATAAATAAGGTCATTTGCTCTGCGAGCTTGACGACGTGAATGGGTACTTGAGATTGTGCCGAACAGTTCAGATAAACTGCAGTTTGCAGCGGGCGGTGATACATTTGGTGGGTGTGAACTAAGTTGAGGTGACTGCACATTTACACTGTGTTTTGACTTTGCTTTACATTTTACTTCAGTATCTACATCTTCGGTCACTTGGAAGAGATCGCTCACAGCAATAACGTCGTCCAATGTGTTACCTATTATTTTATGTTCTGTTTCCCGTACTGTTTCTGTGGTGAACAATAGAGTTTCTATGTATCTATATATCCTTTTGTGTCAAGGCTGGCAGATAAACAAACGGCTGGTTCGAAAGTGTTCACCGCTGTCAACGGACAGCGACGTTATGCATCATCAGTGGCGATTCTACGGTACTGGGCTTATGGCTGTCTGTGGCTGCAATGAAGCGACCACCCTGACGGCAGCTTGATAGCCGCTGAGAGCACGTGGTTTTGACATGATGAAGATCTGATTTGCTTTCGGGCTGGCTACTGGTGCAGCCTACATAGAAACAAATACGTATTATCGAGTAGCCATACCAAAAAATAATAATATTGAAGTCAATCAAAGCCTGGCCATGTAATCTAAATCTTAATTAATTAATTATGATTCTCCAATTAAAAATATTCCGTTCTGCAAAACTCGAACCGGAACATAAAAGCGCATAAAATCAAATGCTCTAAATATCAGTCGCACCATGTTTTTAGAAGCATAGCGGTTGTGTCTAGAGCATTATCCCATGTTATGTCCCGTCAACAAGATACAAGCCTCTGTCCAAAGGGATTATTTAACTTGGCACAGATAAGGGAAGTCAGGGAAATCACACGGTGGAGATAAAATTCCCCTTGGGACATGTCGTGTTGAACTGTTATCTTCAGTACAGTTTTCTTTGTTTCTATTCAAATATAGCATCTATTTTTGTCTCTTTCACTAGGTTATACTACTTAATATTCTGTGGTTATTTAGGTAAGTTCCTATGAGTTGGTCACCAACTCTGGCGACGGAGTTTTTAGGGGGTAATATAAAAAACTACTGGTCTGGACTCCGGTTATGTAAAAAAGACTAATTAATAGGCTGAGGAATAAATCACTGCGAGAGATCAATGGGCAGAAAGAGCTCAAACTCGATTGTCTTAGACAAATTATGGAGTAAAGCTAAGTCTACAGTAGGTACACCTAATTCGAGAGATATACTATTGAAGAATTTTTTTTCCATTTCTAACAGGCTTTTTACAAACAATTGTAGCCTTCATTATAAGTAGTTTTAAAGTCTAATCTTGTACTACTGCTGTATTGTACAAATAAATAATGATATTTTCATTTCTCTAGCTAGTATTTTCCCAAGCAGCCGTTCCTGTATTGTGCAAGTCTCTTATAACTGAGCAAGATATTTTTCAGGAAGCTGAAAAGTAGTTCAGTATATTCTGCAAACTCCTTAAATGCAATTGTTTTGAAAAATAGCCGCAGTTTACTAAGAACTGAACTGAAAACAGGTGAACAGCCAAGATAATATAATGATACCAGAATTCCAAAATACAAACACAATTCTGAAAGTTTATGAAAACAAAGGAAAAATTCACCTTAACCTTTTATTTAATGCCTTGTTTTTATACTTTTTGCAAAGAAGTATTTTCTAAAGAAAATACTTCGGCTAATGAATTAGCAACAATTTTCGAGTGGGTAGCACCAGCACTTCGAATAAAATTTTAAGACATGGCTTTGATATTAATTCCTAATAATGATCCTTCCTAATTTCAAGTTTTCAAATTATTTACTGACTTTGATAAGCGTTTGCACACTTACCGACACCAACATGGCAGTTCCTCAAATAAAAATATCGATGTCGGTGTGAAATAGTCTAAATGTATTTAGTGATCTCTCACTAGCGCTCCGACAAGTCGTGTCGGTAGCACGATGAAAACGCACATTATCAAGTGACTTTGCAAGTGAACTAATAGCATCGAGCTATGACTTTATGGCCGTAATTTCACAATTTCCGACGAAGCCGCCATCGGGCGACCAATGAGCTTTCATTCTCCCTGTAACAGTGGGCAATTTCTGTGCAAATGTCTCAATTAACAGCGAAAATCGTGATAAAGGCGACAGAGAATAAATTGCCACCAATTTTGTACCTAACGATAATTCAGTAGCTGAACTGAAATCACGGAGCCATTATTAAAGTCTATTAGGAGAATAATCGCTGACTAATAATTACAGTTGCTTTGGATTATAAAATGGATGAAATAATAGGCGTTTGAAAATAGAATTTCCGAGAGATCAAATGCAGTTTTTATCAAGAAAACGAAGAAACAAAAATCATAGTGTTATCAAAAATGCATTGTTTTGATTTGACTGGACTACGTGATATACTTGCGGGCAATTTAGTTCAATGTATAGTATTATAAGATTTGTGGTTCAAATCAAAGACGAATACAAACTTTGATAATAAAAATGTGACGACATCGACTTACAACTATGGACATCGGCCTTGTCAATATACAGGGTGTTACCAGACCACTTCCGAAAACTTGGAGGTTCCAATCAGACCATGATACTGAAAACATTAAGCGAAAAAAATCGCGAAAAAAAAAATTTACTTGACTATCTCTTTTTAATTTTTTTTTTAGTTACATACACACAGTACAACATAATAAGACATATCTACCTAATTATCTCACTTAAAAAAGCAAAAAAACAAATAAAATAAATAAATAAAGCAGCAATGTACACGCAGCACGCAGATTACGTCTACTACAGCATGAACAGCTGAGAGTTCATCGCGGGTCATTCAAGTACGCGACGTGCGAGCGACCTACGTTAGTACCTACCTACGTTAGTAGGCACTTACGACACAGAATAAATAATAGTACTACGCCTCGACCTTACCTACGTGAATGCGTACATTGCGGGCTGACGAAATAAATACAAATCTTTAAACATTGTTTTCTCCGGCTATAATTATTTTTCAGGATAACAGATTTTTTTTGGTTGGGTTTTGGTGTGCTGTAGCTCCCCCTTTCGTTTTCGGAAGTGGTCTGGTAACACCCTGTATTTCAAGAAAATATAATTAAGTTTGCGCGATGCTAATTTAAAAAAAAAAAAACAACCAAATTTGTAGTAGAACAGTTCTACTTTGATCAATTTTCTTGCGTCTAAAACATTTGTGTAACGTCAAACTTTATTTTGTTTTTAAATTGTTTCCAGCTCGTATCTAAACTAGATTAAGCTTCGCAGTAGGTGAGTCAGAGAAGGCATAACGCTCGTTCAACGTTTATTTTCATTTCGTAGCTTTTTCGCACCCCTGTCTTGCCTTGACATGGTTGAAGGGTAAATAAAATATATACCACTTTGTTTTTTAATATAAACTAAAGCTCCTGTTAGAGCAAGAAAAAGCTCGTGATTTTGTTGAAAAATGAGGGTCCAAGAATTTAAGACTGTTTTCGTTTAGCCAATTGGCGGAAGACCCTATTTAGTTATACTGTCACATATCTACAAATATTACTTAGAGCCAAATGGTGAAGCCATGCATTAGAGAATACCTAGATGATGATGTGTTTTTTTCCCAATTTTCTTTTGTTACCTCATAAGGGTATTCATCACTAAGATTTCTTACTAAACCATGATTTGTAAACATTTTGTGTCTCCAAGGACTCAAAAATACCAGTATTTTATTTTGAATTTGGAAATACAGTAACATTTCCGAATGCCCTTTCCACAACGGCAGACTTAAACACAGGAGTCTGCAATAGGATTCAATTTAAATCCTTCGAGAGATCCTATTATAACAGTAAGGTGTTGGACGCAAGCTACCGTGATGCTGAACAATGAGGTGGGCGAACAGAGACGTCACAATAAACAGAGGCGAAATTCTCTTATTAAAAATATAATATGAATAGCATTAGAATTTTTTTGAGATGTATTAATAACACAAAATCGGCGACCATTTTGTGTCTCTAATGACATCACAATAGATTCTCAATTATATTTTTTTTCTTTTTTGTACACACGAATACAGTTTTTAAATAAAGTCTTATATAGAAAGGCGAGTTTTTTCTTTAGTTTATACTGGTTTTTATTACGAGAATTACCTTTGATTTAGGAAATACGCTGAAATTTTTGGTTTTAGTTTCCTGCATGCGCCAACCTTTATGTAGGTATGCCAATGAATATAAAACTAGCTAGGTATATTAAAGAACACGGATGAGACTGGAGGAGTTTAGGCAAGCGCAGTGTAGGACGCCCTCAAACACTGGATGAGTAGAGTCGAAGACTGAGCTCAGTGGTGCGTTTTGGGAGTGACCTACGTCCAGCAGCGGGCTGATATAGGTTAATGATGATGATGATGTGTGGAAAAAGTTTTTGAAGATATAAAACAATGTTAAATGTTGTTTTGGTCGTATAAAAAAAGTAAGTTACCTAACTAGCAACACAATAAACCGGTTATAAATAACATAAGGTAGGTATACATGTATATTGTTCTTCCATTAATTTCGCTCCAAGACACAGTAATAAATTAAACAAATCCGATTTGCACGTGCGAAGGAGCCTCGTTCGCTTTCGGTGATCGCGTTGTTTATTTGATGACAAAGAAAATACGAACGTAACTTAGCATTGGTTCTAAATTGGGGACACAATGCAAATCGTTTTGGTAAATAACAAAATATAGCTGGAAAATAGACGGTTAAACAGAAGGAAGAAGAACTCATCGACAGCTGTAAACAAATATGGTGGATTTTACTTTAAATAGGATGTTTAAAATACTTATTTACACACATAGACTAATTTATATACAATTTGGTAGGTATCTTAAAAATTACTACTTAGATTTCTATCTGGTTGGTAGTTAAAGGTAGAATACAGAGTTTAGATCACCGACCACAAGCAGAGTGCCCAAAAGGCTAGCGACTTACCTCTTTGCCTTCCAAATTCTCTGCTGAAGGTACGCGCCAGCCACCTTCTAACTACTGAAACGTAGAAGCAAATAACATAAGAAATATAATATCAACTTGGTGTTTATGAAAATTGAAATGAAATCTATGATGTCGGTTTTAATTTTACCATAGTTTAAGGTTCACAAGGGTTGGAATACTTATGTTGATCTGTAAAAGAGGTGAACATACCGGAAACTGGGTTCCAAACTCACATCAATATATATAATAATATGTACCTATATATAGGTATATTATATTATGTATTTACTAAATCACGAAATTCTCTTATTAGCACCCCGACCCTTCTCTAAATTTATTCAAATCCTCTCCATTCAAAGGTTGCCAAGGATCGCTATTTAGCGATAAGGCCGCCCATTGTACATTTAATGTAACCCGTTTTGTTTATATCATAGGAATATGTTTCGGTTTTATTTATGTACCTACAATAAAGCGTTTTCATTCATTCATTCATTCATCAAAAGCGACTAGTGATGTCAAATCAGTCGCTATCAGACCCAAGTTTGGTAATAAGGGACACCGGCAACAATTACGCAACAAGGGAAGTAATAAAACTTTTCTCGGAACGTGACGCAAAAATCAGCCGACTCATAAGAACGTGTTCAGCATTGCTTACGACTCCACTGTTATTCCCTCCCCTTTTTTACCCGACTCAGTTTCATATAGTGAGGATCATTAGGGAAAATGACTCTTGAGTTCCGCAGAAAAATAATTATCTGTATCAACAGTTTTGTTTGGTTCACGTGTTCGTTATGATAACGTTAATTACTAAGTAAAGCAGAAAAGCTCATAAAATTTTATAACATTGCTTTGCAAATGCATATAGGCACAATTAAATAGTTACGCAACGTAGAGGCACAAGCAAAAAGCTGTGTTACTTCGAACAAGCTACAAAGACACCTCATGTAAGTACCTAGAAATGGTCTTGCAACGTAATGGACTGTTTTTTGGTATTGACGCTTTTTCAATATTGAACTTATAAATTATCAGTTAATAGATTTTCAAAAAATTTTAAGTGGAAAATGAAGAAATAATGAACATTCGTGGACAATTTTACACAGCACCAAAAATAAGTAAAACTTGTATTATGGAAACCAGATAGAATTATACTTTGTCAAAACATACGCACCGAGAGAAATTTAATTACATAAATGACCCATTTGTTGCTGAAATGAGCTACAATAATGTAACAGGAACCTCGCAATGCCTGAGGGTAAATGAGACTAAATAAACTTGCGCAGCTCATTATAATTATTACGAGAACACCAGCTGAAACAACACCCCCTCGAAACATCCCCGACAATGGCAATTTAACAATGGACTGGATTTTTAGTTTAACCACGGGTTTGGTCATGATTATTTTTCATAACCATTATGGTGATGCCATAAGACGTCCACCAGATCCTGCCGCTTTCATATAAAAAAAATATATAGTCAAACAGTGTGAAAGAGACAAGTTCTTATTGCAAAAATTGTTTATTTCTATAAAAAGCAAAAACCTTGACATTAGCTGTTGATAAAGCTTTGTGTACTTCGTATAGAAAATTTAATACGTTCAGGTTACATTTCTTAGTTTTGAAAATGACTTTATTTTCGGAATTGACAATTTCAGTAACATGACTAACATTATTCTTATCAGAAGCTATAAATATTCAAGTAGTGAAAAGCTAATAGGTCAATAAGCTCGGTGACTTGTTATTACGTGGTTATGAGGCAAGTCACGCTTGACCCAGCCGCAACAGTGTTTGATTGAGCAATTTTCTTCGACTAACCTCAGAGCAGTGACGAAGTTAGAACAGGGCTTTCCGTCCTAAAGCCGCTTGGTCTGAAATCTTCTTTTTTATAGACTCGACTTCCATAAAAACAGTGGTGTTAAATTAAGTGGTATGCAAGGCCAAAACAACTCAAAGATACGTAGGTACATCCGCGTCCGTGCAATGTAACTCGAAATATCAAAACCAATTTGTTATATTCTTTAGTCAGTAAATGCACGTCATGATCCAAATCAGTACTAATCGGAAGCGTGACCAAGACACTGGCTGCATTGCTGCGCTGAATAGTAATGCTGTTACGATAATTATTTATGCCCACTCAAGATTTCTCACTAGTAAAATCAGTAGAATGTTATTTTTAAGGGGGTAGCATCACCTAGTTTAGCCCTAAACTGAATACACTACTGCCTGTACTCTTGAGCCTCTGATAACTTAGTTTGATTAACACGTTACACTGAACGCAAGGAGCACGCTATTGTGATCAGTGTTCGTTAGCTTGAAGCGTAATTTCGAAGAGGGTAGCAAACTTTGTACAGTCTTAGGGGTTGAAGAGGTTTTTGAAATGATTCAAAGGTTAATTAACTAAGTAGAAGATGGATTTTTGCAGCGGTGTTTTATAAAATGTTGCACTAGTATCTACGTTATGCATTCGATATGGTAGCCATAGCTCTGATAAAACGTCTTCTTGAAAGACTTTGCTCGAGTTTTGAAGAGTTATCTGCAGCAGACTGATGAGAGATCAGTAAAAGCATTTATTTGATCGAACTACGCGGTCTAATACGTAATTGGTCGTTTATCGTTTTTTCAATCCAATACTTTATCTGATAGTTATTTTGCTATTTCAAAAATCCAGCTTTAATTCTAATAAAACTTTGAAATTATAAACTCGCTGCAAATACGCCATAAGTTTGCCTAAATTACCGAAGGAGTTTGAAAACTTCCTCCCAAATATTTCGCCTCGTAAGAAAACCTTTGGCATGTCTAACGCTCGCGAGCACGTAAACTATGCTCTCTACGTAAACTTTTATACGTTACGAATCCAATCACATGCAGTTTGGCGTAGTTTGGATGCGTTTCGGTGGCTGAGGGTTGTCTCAACACATTTGTTACAAATATTATTTAGGGATGGCATACTCAAATAGGATAAAAATAGACAGGGACCAAATTTTAAAAGAGGAAAGCATTGTGTTATGTTCGTCAGCTTCTAATCTTGTCACAAGTCAAAATAGATCCTTATTAGTACTAGCTTTGATGGGTTATGCTTTCTTAGTCAAATCTTTTAGCACTAAAATGCTTACAGAAACGGATTCTACAACTGTAAGTAATTCATCGTTGTCGACTGTACTATAAAAACAATAAATAAATAAATATTCACGGACACTTAACACAACGCCTTCTAGTCCCAAACTAAGCAAAGCTTGTACTATGGGAACTAGATGGCTGATAGAATACACACATACATTTTTTTTTTGGAAATACATACTTATAATACATAGAAACACCCACACAGAATAAAGAACAAAATGGCTTTGGTAAAGTGTTTTCTTTCAATTGCGCTCCACTAAGAAGAACTGCATCTACAGCTTCACAAACAGATGTCAGCCCTGTTCTAGCTCTTGGCTCAAACGTGAATGCAACGGCACTCGTCGATTCCCTCTGCGGATAACAGAATTTCCGATCAGACAGCGTGTTTCTTCTGGTGGTTCATCAGTGTTTGTTTATTTCACTCCGGTGTTCCTAGGGGCAACTTATTTCGCTGTTTCAATACGCTTTTCAATAGCTTCTTTGACATCTTTTCAACTCAAATTTTAGTTTTTATCTTTGAAAGGAAATACAATACTATGAAGATACATGTACGATACAAAACTCAGACAATTTCACTCGAAGAAGACAAAAACTACACCTCAAAAGAATGAAAATGCTCAACGAAGTGGGAATTTTAACCTAAATACTAATGTACAGGCTGTTTATATTAATGAATTTCAAATTTATCGCTAAGATAATGTCCTTTATCTCCTGTAAATCACTTTTAAGGTATAAGCGTGTTTATTAATAATTTTATTCGTCTAATTTCATTACGAAGTTGCCATAAAATTTAAGCACTTAATTTTATTAAACTCATCAACTTTGAGAAGCACTTCCGTTTTACACTTTGAGTCTCAATAAAAGGATTGTTTTTCTGTTAAAATATGAGATTTTTTTTAAATTATAAATAATACTTATCATACCTACCAAATGATCGTGTCAACACGTTGCGGAAACCAAACCTGCACTTTAAACGGTCACATGACGCTGTTACGTTTTCTGTGACGTGCATGTGATGGAACATCTTGTAAAATCTTAGCAGCCAGCAAAGTTCAACGTTCTGCTCCAAAAACCACACTTTAAAATCTAAAGGATTTTGAAACAAAAAATAAAGCAGTCTATTCCATAGCCGCCATCATTTTAATGATGGCGTTAAGAGTCGTTTTATGCATTTTTTGGCTGTTGGCTCGGAGCCGTACTTCAGACGTCTTTCGGAGTTTTTTGCAAAAAGTAAGTCGTCATCCTCGTGCGGTCTGATACGATCTGACTGCTGCCTGTCTCGAGTGCCTGTGACCTGTCTTGCATACCGTATCAGTTTCTGTGAAAAAAGAACTATAAATCGATGGGAGACTCGAATTTTATTCCTTTTTTACGCAGGTGTTCTTGTCTCTTGATTGAATTTACTACAAAAAGATTAAATTTTGTTTTACTTTATAAAGGCAAGTAGGTAATTGAGCGCGCATAAATTCAAAGAGACCATTTTAATCATTTTTCTTCAATTTGTAAAAGAAATTAAGGGTCATGTTTATTTCTCAACGCGGCACTTAAAATATTTTCTCTAAGCTTTATTGAGCTGACTTCATCTTATTTCAGGACGCTTACAGCAACTTTCTTTTGAAATTCAACATTCTTTGTTTCTGCGTTTTGTAATGAGAGTTTTGTTTACGTGCAAGCTTATGTTTCTTTATACACAAAGTTTTATAATTGACTTTACGTTGTAAACCACAGATCTCTAAGAATATTATAAACTTTTGTAAATCATCTAAATTTTAACACGAGCTTCAGATAACAGACCTTTGTAATCCTATTCAAAATGTTCCAACTAAAGCCACAAAAGAAACCCTTTACCAAAAAGAAAAAGCACTCCCTACAAAAGTCCAAAGTACTAACCGATAACCAATAACATATTTGAGAGGTCAGCAACCATCAAAAAATTATTCCATGTTCAACAAGCCTGGATCAGCAGTACAATCGACCTTTTATATCATAAAAGAATCCGCTTAAGATTCTTACATTCGATATTCGAGGGATCTCACTGATCCGACGATTTTTGTCCATTTAATAATCGATTATTCCCAAGGGTAAGGATGGATTACCATATCAAAGAAAGATCTCATGTCGCTGGCAATTTCGTAAAACATTCATCCGCTTCAAAGGCAGGCGTGAGCAGTTTTATTGCGTTGAGAAATTCTCGGGAATATTGCTCTTTGTCTTCGAATACGACAAAGTTTAGTTAGAAAAATGTTGAATTGCTATGTAACTGAAAGCTCCTAGTGTAATTGCATTGTTAGTAGTCTGGATTCAGATTATACGCTTAAGTAGCACTAAGTTTTGTTATATTTTGCGAAGTTTGTTACTATTTTACACGAGATAACGAGAAGTCAATTTTACAAAAACAACATCTGTGCAGCTTTCATTACTTTTGAAACTATAAAATTTGACAAAACTGAGTTTTCCAGTATAAAATTTTATATTATACTTAGTTTACGCCATTTAGGTACAAAGTATCCAAAAATTTGGAAGAAGCGACACCTTTTCAAAAATCCTCTCACCGAAATATTCACGCTAGCACCACCGCAAAAGTACTATGAAAATCCCCAGTCCCCATCGGATGATACTGCGAAACGCGGGTACCTTCCGTTCGGCTTCCCACATCCTTTGTGAGTTAGATATTTTGGTTAAGGCCTTCTACAGGCAGTGGCCGGATGCGTCAACCACGAACTACGTACTACGGCAACGTGCTCTTGGTTAATCCTAAGAGATAATGTAGTAATACGCGGTGCTATACGAGGAGTTTTAGACAAGTTTAAGCCTTTGGGAATCACTTATACATAGTTTGGTATTTGTTGTTGGGTTGATAGTACTTGTACATAATTTGGGTGCTTTACCAAAGCGGAACAATGTGATTTTGAGTTTAGAATATTCATGTTGGGACATGACTTGGCTTCTCCCAATCTCCCATGTGGGTAGACAACTACGAAAATTATAACTAAAGTCTTATGCCACAACAATTTCGTTCTAAAACAAAATTATTAGTTTACTTATAATATCCAGTAAGCATACAATGGTTATACGTAAATTTTCAACAGCTATTTAACCAAATTTGTGTTTTTTTTCTGTCGTGAACATAATTAGCCTTTATTAACGTTGCTGGCCATAAACCATGTGAAACTATCGCATGTTTTTAAATGCCGCTGAAATGTGGCCGTTTAACCGTTTCCACGTTTTCTTGGTACCATAAAAATAATGGCTACCTACTATAAGAACTCACACACTTATGTAGGACTCCATCGGAATCAGCACACAATTACCTCTGAAGAGTATTATACTATGATTTAGTTCACCGATCAATAATTTTTATGCTTCTCTAACTCATACGACTCCAACCGAACAAACCAATATGGCCACCGCCATGTTCGTCTTACGTTCCTTCCGCCGCCGGCATAAATGCTGCCAAGTAGAATAAATAGTTTGACAGTGACATTCATGTAATGAAACGAACTAAAGGCAAGGCTTGGAGTGATTCGATTTACAACAAGCTAACAGTCGGTCATCCTGGAAATAAGACTGTCCCTAGTCTAACCGGCCATCTGCTGTAGTGTATGGCTCTATACACCAGAAAATGTATATAATTAAATTTTCTATTACCAGTTTTGTTGAACAATAGGCTGAACTTCTTATGACATCTTATGAGACGTGTACCGCTTCTTTTCGGGGTCGGCCTCCTTCGTCTCGTACGGGTACCGCTTGCCTCGTCGGGTGTCGGCCTCCTCCGTTAGTGAGTTGCAGGTACCGCTTATCCCCGAAAGGATTTCGGCCTCCTCTGCTTGAAGTAGTGCAGGTACCGCTTACCCTCGAAAGGGTTTCGGCCTCCTCTGCTTAACGTATTGCAGGTACCGCTTACCCTCTGAAGGGTTTCGGCCTCCTCTGCTCAAGGTTTCGCAGGTATCGCTTACCCCCGGAAGGGTTTCGGCCTCCTCTGCTCAAATATTCGCAGGTACCGCTTACCCCCGGAAGGGTTTCGGCCTCCTCTGCTAGTCGAAACTTCTTTAAAGGTGCCACACAGCATCTACATAGGATTTATGGACAGGGTCTAGGAAGGGAATGTAGGACTGGATCATGGAACCATTATATAAATAAACTTCGTCTGTTTTTTGAAAGACAATAAAAGTTGTTAGTGTATTACCAGACTGTTTATTCTACAAATCACTAAGATGATAACTTTTAATTCTGGACCACATCAGTCACATGACAATTACACATGAAAAATTAACTTATCTTCTAAAAGTGATAAAAAAATAAAAAATAAAACTTAATAGTTCGGTCATTCACTACTCACTAGTGTATTATAACCTAACAGTAAAATAAAAAATTATTCATTTTCGTCAGTAGTTTCACTGTCGCTTTCGGTTGGGGAAGAGTGGAAAGTTACCCAGAGTTTTAAATGATCAGCAGGAAATATATTTTTGTATTTGCGCGTAGCATGTCCCTCTATACTAGAAACCTCGTATCTATCATGGTCTAAAACACCTGTTATTTTGAATGGTCCCTTGAATTTCGCAACTAATTTGTTGCTTTTCCCTTTTTCTTGAGAATAATTTGGAATCATCACTAATTCACCTTCTTTAAAGACTTTGGTGGGTGCTCTTTTTTTATCGAATCGTTCCTTCATAGTTTTTTGTTGTTTTTCTATGTTTTCTTTAACCTCCCGTTGGATGTCTTCCCTGTCTTGGTCGCAAGACATTGCAACAATACCTTCTGGTGCGTTTGTTGTTCTATGACCAAATACTACCTCTGCTGGTGCTTTACCTATACCTTTATTAATAGTGTTGTTGAGACTCCACTGAAGTTTGGGTATATTCAAGTCCCAGTCAGCTTCATGGTGATTATGGTTCATTGCTGCCAGCGAGCTTAATATGGTTCTATTATACCGCTCTATCTGTCCGTTAGCTCGTGGTGTAGCGACCGCATTCCGTATATGTTTAATGCCAATTGAGAAGGTGTAGTTTTTAAATTCTGTCGAGGTGAAACTGGTACCTTGATCAGATATAATGACTTTAGGGTTGCCAATGGTAGCGAATATTTCTTCCAACACTTTTATCGTCGTTTTCGATTTCGTATCTCGTACAGCCTTCACAAAGATAAATTTACTGAAGCTGTCAATTATTCCAAGTATGTAAGAATTCCCTCTTTTGCTCTTTACAAAGGGACCCAAATGATCCAAATGTAAAGTGTGGAATATTTGATCTGGTTTCGGTATCGGGTGTAAATATCCGGAATCTTTCCCTGCCGGTTTTTTGTTAAAAGCACAATTCATGCAGGCCGCTACATACTTTTTGACGAATCTTCTCATTTTTGGGAACCAATATTCTTTGCTCATCTTCTCAAACGTTTTGTCAAAAGCGAAATGACCAGACTCATCGTGGCATAATTGACAAATTCGCCATCTTGCACCATGTGGTACTACCCACTTAAGATCTTTACCCACTAGGCGGTATAGTCGGTTATTTTTAATGCGGTAATTATTAATTATTTCCTTAATATCGCTTTTCTTTGACTCCAGAATATCTCGTATCAGTTTCAGCTTAGAATCAGTCATTTGAACAGTGTGCAGCCAATCTTCAGTTCTTATGTTCATAATTTCTAAATTATCTGGTTCGTCTATGATTGGAATTGGATTCCGGCTGAGCGCATCGGCATGCTTCATTGAGTCTCCAGGGCGGTATTCTACAGTAAAATCAAATTCTTGGAGTTGTAACCACCATCTCGCAATTCTCGGCATCAGGTCTCTTTTACTCAAGGTGGATCTCAGTGCATTGCAGTCCGTCATGACCTTAAACTGTAGTCCGATTAGGTACACGCGAAACTTTTTGAGTGCTGCTACAACAGCCATTGTCTCCAACTCGTAAGAGTGTAAAAACTCTTCGCTTTTCGTAGTTTGTCGGCTGTAGTACGACACTGGTCGCAGTGGGGATTTTTCATCAGGTTTCTGAAGTAATATACCTCCTAGTCCAAGTTTACTTGCATCGCAATGGACTTCAGTTATATGTTCAGGACTGTACAACGCCAGAATTGGTCTGGAGACGAGTCTGTTTTTGATTTCATCGAACGCAGATTGTTGCTCTGGACCCCAAGTCCAAACCGTATCATTTTTTGTTAGCATTGTAAGTGGTCTAGCGATTTTAGCGAAATCAAAAACAAATCTCCTAAAGAAACTAGCTAATCCAACAAATTGCCGTACCTGGTGTACATTAGTTGGTGTTGGGAAGTTTGAAACTGCTTGGGTTTTCTTGTTGCCAGGCTGAAGACCGTTTTCTGAGATTTCGTACCCCAAATACTCAATTGATGACATAAGAAAATAGCATTTTGTCAAGTTCAGTGTAAGATGAGAGTCTTTCAATAAAATCAGTAGTGCTTCTAATTTTTGCAAGGACTGCTCCACGGTTGCTGCTGCTGTTAATATATCGTCAAGATATGGTATCGCTAACTCGAATCTCTTTGAACCCAGGGCCTTATTGATCATCTGCTGGAACACTGCCGGAGCGTTCACTAATCCGAACGGCATTCTGGTATACTCGTAGTGGCCGTCTGGCGTGACGAATGCCGTGAGATGTCTGGATTCTTCCGCAACCGGTATTTGATGATAACCGGATGCAAGGTCGAGACTAGTGAAAAACTTGTTTCCGCTAAGTCTGTCCAGTTGATCGTCAATAACAGGCATGGGGTAGCGATCTTTGACGGTCTTCTTGTTAAGGGCTCTATAGTCTACACAGAGGCGATATTCGTCGTTTTTCTTCTTTACTAACACAATAGGGCTTGCGTATGCCGAATTTGACTCTCGTATAACATCGTTAGTAAGAAGCTCCTCTACCATGCCTTGGACCACTCTCCTTTCAGCAAAAGGAAGTCTGTACGGTTTATAAGATACTGGAATATCGTCTGTCAGTTTAATGTGCATTTCCGCTACTTGAGTCAATCCTAATTCTTGCGACGTAAGAGCAAAGCTATCCCTGTAACGGTTAAGTAGCTCCAACAGCTTTGTTTTATGGTCTTCCGTAACATTGTCTCCGATATTAATCATGTCTAGTTTTATGTTTTCCTTCATGGAGCTTGACTGGAAATTAGTCTGTTTTGTAAGTTCGAGTTTTCTAATTTCTTTAACCTGAGTATCATTAGGTTTAAATTTTGTAATATCTGGTAATCTATGCCCCCTGCTAAGCAGTTTGTTTTTGTGCAATGTGATTTCTTTTCCGGAAATATTAACTGTCATTATGTGACCTCGACCTTTATCAAGCGCATAGATTCCCTGAAGTACTACGTATTCATGATCATTCTTTAAGCAGGTCATGGACGGTACGTAAATCTGTCCAGTATAGTTCGTATCGGTATAAACGGCTACTGCTTGATTACCAGACAGTACAGTATCAAACTCGCAGTAAATCTTTATTCTGTTTAAGCTGGACTCATGATAGAAGAAATACAAATCAGAGCTGGTCTTATATACAGTAACTAGTGGAAGCTCTGTAAAATTCTGGCCTATCAGTAAATCATAATTCAACAATTCATCGTCTACAATAAACGCTTTGATATCTGCCGTCACGTCATCAATAGTGATGCAAAAGTTGCACCCACCAGTCGGAACAATCACATTCCCAGACCCAAACCCTTTAAGCATTGGAAGATTCTCCTTGAATAATTCGAGATTTTTTTCTTTAGCTACACTAGCTTTTATTAGAGAACATTCACTACCAAAATCGAGATAAGCTTTGTGGGTATGACCATTTACTGATACCGACTTTAGGTATTTGTCATTTTTGCATTTTTCATTTTCTACGATTGTTAGTACTTTTTGAGGTTTAGACTGATTAGATGGTTGAATTTCACCTTTGTTATCTGAGTTGCCTATACGTGATATTAATTTACCGCAGTGTTCCTGGGAATGACCGAACTTGAGACATTTCTGACATTTCGCTAGTGGTTTTGTGCATCGCATGGCTACGTGACCTGCCTCTGAACAGTTGAAACACTTAAAGTTCTTGAACTTATTTTCAGTTGATTCGTTTTTAGTTCGTTCGGTTCTCTGAGGCTCGTGTTGTCTGTTTGAGATAAAAGTCTTTTTATGTTGATTGTTGTTGACATTTTTCGAAATACTTCTCAAAAACTTTAGAACCTCGATCGGTTCTTTAAAGTTAGCACCTTGGGCATTTAGCTTAACATTATGGTCGTAGATTCCATGAGTAAGACAATCAACCGCATCCTTTCCTTCTATCCCGCATGTGTTGATCAATGTCATCTTGTCGTAATAGTATTCTTCTAAAGATTCTTCACGACGACTTTTCCGCTCTAGCATTTCTGCTAATTTATCACCATAATTCCGGTCATCCGGAAATGTCAACAAAATTCGTTCCTGCCACTGCTTCCAAGTCAAATCCACCGATTTCAGACCTTCATACCAGCGTTTAGCTAATCCGGACAACTTAGGTAAAGCGTGATATATTATTTGTTTTTCCTGCCAGTTATAAATACCAGCTGTCTCGTTTACTTTACGTATCCAATCTTCCGCGGATTGATTTTTGGACTTAGGGTCAAATATTGGGAGAACGTTTTGTGCTCCGGCATACGAAAACGGGTTATTTGTGTATTTTTCTTTCATGGCTTCCAAAAATGTCTTGAGTAGGATATTGTCCGTACTTGGTTCACTGCTCCTTTTTGTGGACTTAGTGCGTGATCGCCTTTGGTGGCTCTCTGTTCTAGAACGGTCACGTTTTCTCAAGCGACGTCTTCTCCTATCATATTCACTTGACGATGACCTTGGTGACTCAGAAGACGACTCACGGCGGCGACGTCGACGACTCTTAAAACGTGTACGTCTCCGGTCTGGAGTGCGAGATTTTGATTTGACGCGATGACGTTTAGAACCACTTCGAATTTTACTGCGACTTCGTCGCGCTCGTGCGCAATATGCGTTTGTATCGTCTGTTGACCACGAGTTACTAGAAAAACTGCGTCGACGGTATACACTACGCCCCCGTCGTCGCGGTGGTGTACGGACCTCGGGTGAGGCACTCTTCCCAGACCGAACCATTTCAGGCAAGTATCTTTTGTTGTATATCTTATTATAGTTATTTTTATAAGGATAGGTACAGGAAGGAAGAGAAGGACAAAAAAAATTAGAATTAGGACAAACTCAGTCGATGGATGTGCATTGACTGTTTAAAGTATAAGTAGACACACTTATAGTATATATTATCTCTTATATCTTACTTGTGAATGCTCATGTCGCTATTATTATTTTTTAAGTGATCATTAAAAAACAAATTTTTACTCCAGCTCAAGTAAAGTTTAGTGGCCTAATGTTTTGTTTTATTATATTATCTGTGTCCTATTAAGGCTCATACCGGAAGCCATCACCTAATTTATATAAAATCCACTGCACAATATGAAAGCAATAAAAAAAATTAAAATAAAAATAAAAACTTAAACTTAACCAGTTTAATATTATTATTTGATGAGAGTCCATGTTGGTCCTATTGTATATTGGTACTTACAATAGTACAATAGCAATGCAATGTAGTCATGATCAAAAATAACTTTCATCGGGAAATTTCTTACACTCAATATTCTCATTTGTATGATTTCTTCTAGTAGTATTCTCCAGTACCTAGCATTGTACTTGTACATGCTGTATAATGTCCGTTTCAACTATACAAATAAAATATTAGCTTTAAGCCGACCAATGCATTCCGAAACAAACAAATGTAAACCTTTAGTGAAGCGAGACCCTTATAACACCTATTTTGTGTATAAGCACAGCATAAAATAAGAATAAGAATCATTTATTGTAAAGCTTGTGTAAAAAAAAAAAAAAGATCTTAAAGATATATAATAGCGTTTCAACAGTTTACCCATGCCGGGCATAAAGCTAGATTAGGTTATCCAAGCTTAGTTTTTAAGTTAGTAAGTTTTTATTATAAAACTTGTGCCTTAAGCGTCATAACCATTCACAAGAATTGCCAAGAAAACAAGGGTTAGAAGCTTGTGCAATTGAACATACAAATAGTTTGTGTGCCTTGAACTACAAATAAGTAATTCAATCTTTTCCATGCCTTAGATAAATACCACACCATGACATGAACCAATTTCACAAAACTGCAGCCAAATAGTAAAGTGTCTTGTATTACTGGACTTACATTTCAGGCTATCACTTAGGCAGTAGGTTTAGAAGCAAATTTCATGTATATTTTGAGTGAGTGCAAGCATTGAATTCACTCAAGTTATTGGATTGAATCCCAACCCAATGGCACAAAATTGAGTTCATACTTTGCATTAATGAATAAATAATTGAGTAGACTGCTAGATCTCCGGCGTACCTAAGTTTAATTCCATTTCTTTCAAGAAAGGACGCTCACATAAAACAATATCTGGCTGAACGGGCATACCTGTTTTCCGCGTCGAATGATTCGTTGTCACTTCTGACTATAAGAACTCACACACTTATGTAGGACTCCATCGGAATCAGCACACAATTACCTCTGAAGAGTATTATACTATGATTTAGTTCACCGATCAATAATTTTTATGCTTCTCTAACTCATACGACTCCAACCGAACAAACCAATATGGCCACCGCCATGTTCGTCTTACGTTCCTTCCGCCGCCGGCATAAATGCTGCCAAGTAGAATAAATAGTTTGACAGTGACATTCATGTAATGAAACGAACTAAAGGCAAGGCTTGGAGTGATTCGATTTACAACAAGCTAACACTACTGTTTTAAAAATGTTATGCTTATCAAATGTCACCTTTACTTAATTCCATTTCAATACCCCTTATATTTCACTAGTCAATTGATTTCTTGTCTGAATGGCCTTTGCAGTGTATTTTACTAGTCAAATAGACATTTTATTGCATAACGTGAAAGAAGTCAAAATCCTTATACAAATATCGCACAGTAGATAGCTTAGAAATAAATAAAAACAAAATAGTTTTTCTCATCTCCAAGCTGAATTAAATAAAAACCCTTCAGACGCAATTCATCTGTTATTCAAAGACAGACATTCAATTACATTTCAGAAGACACAGCGTTGTCTAAACCGATTATCCTGTAAACATTGTGCTGCATAAAGAAATATCCTTTATTTAAATAGCAAAGGGAACCACTCAAACATGAAATCCCAGGCGTGCTCGATGGGAGAACTTAGACACAAGCACAATTGTTGCCAACTTGCGTATTGAGGCTAGATCTAACAAGTCTAGGAACTTCCAAAACTAGTATTCTCAACAAATTGAACTATACACACATATTGCTACACATATAGGTCAAAATCATATAGTGACGAAGTTTTTCTCTACAAAAATGTGAATAAGCAGTCGCATTGTTTTATATCTGAAAACAAGTTCTTTTACATTACATGCATTCTTTCTTACCCAGCAAAAAATTTTGACTACAAACTTGGCACTCGGGTTTGCTATAGAGTTGAATCAATAGAACAACTTATCTACCCATAGTTTTTAAAATATTGTATTATATATACAAAATATTTGTCAAAATTTAGAGAATCTAGCTGGTATCACCACAACGCTTACAATATAACGAGTATTGTTAGCAGGCCTCTGTCGGATCGCTTTGACCCGCCAACCCGACTACCGACCTCTTAACAATTCCTTTCCTATTAAAATTCTTTCCCTCAAGTCGGGAAATCTTCTGAAAATAAGACTTTGTCGTACAGAGAGCGAAAGCTGACTTTTCTAGCTGAAATTTTATAAGCGCTTCAAAAACCTAACAGTGCAGTCGCATTATCAAAACACAATGAAGCACTCTCTCGCTTGCATTTCACATTCGATACATTTTCATAAACAGCATAATATTATATTTCATAGTTTTACCAAATTCTGTCCGATATTGTAGGAAGAGAAATCACAAATACACAAGAAACCCTGTCTTTCACGTAACATGGTGAAGAAAATGGATAAAATGAAAAGTGAATTAAATTAAAATAATTTCTTCATGCTACTTAAAAAAAAAACGGAGTATCGGTAAGTATTTTAATTTTATAAGTGGCTAGTGCAGCCTACAAACACCTAAGGTTATTTTATTATATCGCTTGCAATCTGTCCTTAACCTTATCTGTAGAAATAATAAATACAGATCCTTTTAGGGCCTTCAGTTGAATTCCCTAAATTTTTCAGCGCAGTATTGGAAAATTTGTAATTAGATAAAAAAAATGTATTCTTACAAGTTAACTTACAGGTATATAAATAACATTTTCAACACACTTGCTCATAAAGTGGCTCTATGGTCACTGCAATTAGGCACATAATGACACCCATAATCAAACTGTGACTTTTTCATTGCTATAACTCACAAGTGAGTTATAGATTTTTTTTTTTAATTTTATTGGTTGAGTTGCTTTGTTCTTAAAAAAGTTTTTATTCAAAAAAAGATCGTGTTCAATAGAACAAATAAATTAATGTTCCTATTGCTTGCTCATTTCATGCAACTTCTTATTTAAATAGATAATTTTAACTCGTACGTGTTTAATAAATAAAACTTTCACTCAAATATAACTTTTGTTTTCTCTGTAATAAAAGAAAACTTTAAATTCCCCATTTTGTACGTGGCAGAATATACGCAAACCCTATGCGCGGAAAATAAAAAAAAAAACCTCATCGCAATGCGCGCGCATAGGAAAACTGATTAATTTTTCCCGCCTTAGCGAAACATTTTTCACAACTCGTTTTCACTGTTGAAATTATAGTTATTTTATTCACAAGTGTGTTGAAAAACGTCGTATGATACACGTGTGTATTGATGATTACCGTCCTCGGCTCTCTTAAGACCCTCGCCTACGGCTCGGGTCTCAATGGCACCTCGGCGGTAATCACCAATGTACCACACTAGTACCATAATGTACTATTATAACTTATAAATATATAACACAACTTATAAACTGGAATAAAAATTTTAGTGGTTACACTGATAGAAAATTCAGCATTATAGTTCACTAGAGATGCTGTGACCTACCTATTACAAGAACTATCGCATTTTGTGTTAACTAAAACTTGATCGATCAAAATATCCAATATCCGCTGTTAATAACGTTAAGCTAAGTTTAGCTTAGAAAATCAGTTGATTTTCATGGTAAAGGCACTGCTCTATATTCCAAAATTGTTTTAAAGAAGCGGATTCTATTCGGTTCAGTTTCAAAGAAACATCCGAATTGATTCAGGCTGTAGGTAATAAATCTACCATAGTAGAGCTTTTCGGACAATTCTTTGAATTTTTCGTACGTCTATTTTAGTTGCATCGATGCATGCACATTACACCATACATTGCACATACAGATCAGTAACATGACATGTTCTACGAAAGGCTCTTTGTTTATATATATTTTTTTTTTTGTTTGTATATTTAAATTTTAGTAGAAATATGTACCAAATAAGATGAAGACAAAAGTCACTGGGACTTTGTGGCAGTGGATCTTAGAAGATTAAACGTTTAAATTTAAATACTTATAGAGATGTAATATATTTTTCAACACACTTGCTCATAAAGTGGCTCTATGGTCACCGCAATTAGGCACATAATGATACCCATAATCAAACTGTGACTTTTTCATTGCTATAACTCACTAGTGAGTTATAGATTTATTTTTTAAATTTTATTGGTTGAGTAGCTTTGTTACTAAAAACGTTTTTATTCAAAAAAAAGATCGTGTTCAATAGAACAAATAAATGAATGTTCCTATTGCTTGCTCATTTCATGCAACTTCTTATTTAAATAGATAATTTTAACTCGTACGTGTGAAATAAATAAAACTTTCACTCAAATATAACTTTTGTTTTCTTTGTAATAAAAGAAAACTTTAAATTTCCCATTTTTTACGTGGCAGAATAGGCGCAAGCCCTAAGCGCGGAAAATAAATAAAAAAAAAACCTCATCCCTTTAGTCTGTGGCCGATCGCAATGCGCGCGCATAGGAAAACTGATTAATTTTTCCCGCCATAGCGAAACATTTTTCACAACGCGTTTTCACTGTTGAAATTATAGTTATTTTATTGTTATTTTATTCACAAGTGTGTTGAAAAACGTCGTATGATACACGTGTGTATTGGTGATTACCGTTCTCGGCTTTCTTAAGACCCTCGCCTACGGCTCGGGTCTCAATGGCACCTCGGCGGTAATCACCAATGTACCACACTAGTACCATAATGTACTATATTACATGATGAACATAAGTAAAAAGTTTTTGCAATTTCTTAATGCTTCAGTGCATTTTTCTCCAAATCACAAATTGTTTTTTTCTTTTCAAACCTCTACACTTATCTCTAAAACACATCGCGCGTTCATCCACCTTCATCCCGCAAATAAGATGAGATAGGTAAGTAAATTTATATTCATAAGCATAGTAAGACGTTACAGGGGGATGTCGAAATTTGGAATATTACAGGGGGTGCCACCCTCACAGGTAATCGACTGACAAATGTCTTGGATGTTTTGGCAACTTCATTTTGTGGGTATTTTTGCGAACTCAAAAGAATACCTTCTATTTTTTATGCGTGTTTTTTATGTAAGTAGGTGGAATTTGGCTAGACTTCATGATCTCAAATTGAGTACGATTCAACGGTCCACTGATTTGAGTTTGCTATAACTTTAGTGTTCCTGAAAAAAAATTACTAATAACGATGAAGTATATTCAAAAAATAATCAATAGACTAAATAGATTTCTCGATTGATAAATAATTGAGTAAAAAACGGTTGTGACTGCGGCGAGTTTTTTACATAGTAAAGTAAAAAAAAGAGATCATGGAAGAAAAACAATTTTCAAAATATTTTTACGGCAGTGCCAAACCTTCAACCCTACCAAGCGTTGCCTTGAATTTTATATCCAAAAATTCCCATTTTCTTACCCCCTACAATAAGGTGCGAAATTAGGAGAGGAATTAGGCTCCCCCTGTGCGAGCGTGCTCGCAATCCCTGATGCAACCCTGCGGATAGGGTTGGCAGACATCCGGCCTTAGCTTTACAATACCTATAAGGTTATTTTACTTTTTTCCGGCTTTCAAATATATTATGTAGGTATACCTAGTATTATTATTCTCCAGTACTTCCATATTATTTATTATAATCTTTATGAAAATTTGTTTCTTTAATATACCGTAAATGATAGACCCTTCAAAATTAGTATAGGCGACCAAGAAATTGGTTTACCACTCTAAGGTTGAATATCATTTGCACGTACAAAACATCAAGGGCTATTTTCGCTTGACAGATCAATAACTGACACTTGACAGTCAAAAGCGATTCGAAAATGAATTAGTTTTTTTTAAGTATGGTATCTAGCATAAACCTCCTTGATATTTATAGGGACAAGTTGGTTTGTGTTTACATAAAATATTCTCTATTGCGTTGACATCACAGTTCAAGTTGCATGCTCTTTTAACCATTGCTCTGTGATTGGCTCACAGTTAACCAATTACGTTAATGTAATACAGTAATCCTTAGCGAATAATTATGTTACTGGGAGATGTCATCAAAAGTGGTAAACCAATTTCTTGGTCGCCTATAGGTACATAGATTCGTCCAATAAATTGACTCGACACGTGTTTCAGAATTCTCAAAAAAATTCAAAACTGTTTGTACGCTGCTACCACGCGAGCAAAGCCGCCGGCGCCAGCTAGTTTATTAATATTTTTTGTAAGTTGTTAGACCGCGCATGGTTTTGTTTGTTTATCCGTCTTTTTTTGTTTCATGTGACAACCCTATATGTACCTACAGACAACCCCCTTTATATTTAAACAATTTAGTATATTAAGGTTATATTGATTTATGGGCTGACAACTAAGTATTTCTTAATTTAGTCTCTAAACGGCCGACCTAAGCGACAATGTTGCTATTACACCCGGGTATATGAAGTTTTATGGGATGTAGGCACGGTGAATAACATTTTATTACTTCACACTACCTGAAAGAATTTGGGAATCCCAATTGGTCTCTGGGTAGTTTTATATGTCGACACTCCCTACGTATCTTTGCCTAAGTGCCAGATACACACTTATACGTTTTATGCATTTTTGGCATCTACGCATGTCAATCTATCATAATAAAATTTAAAAAAAATAAAAAGTCTACTCTAAGTACCTTTTTCTTGATCGTATAACTGTCCAACTTCATAATTTGCCCGATAGACAATGTTCTATCTGCCTCATACACACTTTGACGCGGGGAGAATGAGGTGCGGGTGGCGGGTAATTGCCTCTTCCACAGTTCTTGCGCGGGCAGCCAGTACAATGCGTGTGCGATTCGAAAATATTTTATTGTCTCAACTATGACCAGTGAACATATATTTTTAATAAGTTCATATTTTATTTTGATTATCTACGTACAAATATGTAACTACGCACTTACATATTTATACATCGGGATTCAGTATGATCATAAAGTGTATATAGGCACTTACACAGTTATGCTTCGAAAAGATGTTAAATCATAATTCGGTAACTTACTTTTACATTATTTTACATCGGAAAGATATTCAATTAAATTTGTAGACACCCATGCACTTACATAGTTCTGCGTTTGTTTCTTCATGTTATTTTAGTAAAATAAACAACTACTTTATTAATTTTTCAGACTAGGTGATATCCACGACTTCGTCCGCATGCGAACTTTCTACCAAAATATCTGTTACCAGCATAATATGATGAACTTTTTTTTGCATAGTATAGGCAAACGTTTGACCACAATATCACCTGATGCTAAGCGATGATGCGGTCGACGGTGTAGCACATTTGCCGAGAAGATTCAAGATGCTATTCACTCTCCTCTTGAAAACTTTCAAATTATATATAAGTATTCGGAAACACAGACGCTGCGCTGGCAAGAAGTTCCACTCCTTGGCGATCCTCAAGATGAAAGTTGAGGCAAAGCGCTTAATGCGGAGGTGGCATGTCAACCATGTAGATATGGGTGCCGCGTTTCCGTACGCCTGATGGTCCGATGATGGCGGAACTAGCTCATAGAGCTCCATCGCACACTCTCCAAAATGTATCCGGTAGAAAACCCAAAGACTGGCAACTTTTCGCCGATGCTCGAGGCTCAGGAGCTTAGCCTTTACCAGCGCATCATTACTTATGAGCCTCGTCTGTCTATGGTCCTCAAGGCCTCAAGCTGGTATTTAGCAGAGCCATCCCAAAGGTGAGAGCAGTACTCCATACACGATCGGACTTGCGCTTGGTACAAAATAAGAAGCTGTCCCCGTGTGAAGAACTTCCTCACCTTTGACAAGATGGCTAGCTTTTTTGCAGCTATCTTGGCCTTAGACTCAATGAACGAGCCAAAATTTAGCTTAGGTGTGAGCGACAAACCTTTAAAGCTCAAGCTGGTCGGAGATCGGCACGGATACACCTTGGAAAGTAAGAGTTAGTTGAAGTTGACTCTTCTTTGCGGTGAACAGACCCGCCTGGGTTTTTGAAGCATTTAACTTGACAAGGTTGGCATCGCCCCAATCGTCAACGGCTTTTAGGGTTAAGTTCAATAGATCCACCATGGCCTCTCTGTGTGACTGGATTTGTGATTCACTGGATCCTGCCGCGGGTATGTATCTCTCAACATCTGGGCAATCATCTGCGTACCCAATGATACCGGGCCTAAGGAGATCATTAATGTGTAGCAGGAAAATGTGTTGCTGAGAGAACTGACCCCTGGTGGACTCCAGCATTAATTGCCAAGTGATCAGACGAGCAGCCGTCAACTACGTTCTTTCCTGCTGGTGTCACCGGCCACCGCGACGAAACACGACAAAGTCGTTTGGCGTTACGTCTTTGACAGGTGGGTGGTCACTAACCACGGCCACAGCCTTCCACCATTGTGTCATCTTCTTTGCACCACCCAGGGGCGAAGTGTAGGGTTTCATAGGATATTCTCCTACGGACGCGGACGACTAGACGCCCAAAATATAACAACTCAAAAACTATTTGACCTAGAACAAAAATAAAAACTCTTTTGGAATGTCTAAACAAAGCCCAATCATATGACACCCCACATGATATTTTTGTATGCCTTTAATTTTTTTACTCTCTTAGGACCCTCATAACTTTACAACCCCTTAACCGATTTACTTTATTTAACAAACCAACATTTAAGAGCCAAAAATAAGCTTAATTTCGTAAGCAAGTGAGGGAATTAGGGCCTGGTGACCTGTAATACAGGTCACCTGGCCCTAATTGTCGAAAATGTAGAAGTATATTACCTATAAGATTATATGTTTTCAACGTTAAAACATGTAAATACCAATTAAACAGAATAGATCTACGAAGTATATCCGTGTAACAGGCAGTTACGATATTGCCGTTCTATTAAGCTCCCACGAAAAAGTATGTATGTGCCACATACGACGTTCTAAGTACCACGTAAAAATATGTACGTGTAATTAAATCTAAACCAGTAAATATTAAAATAAAACATAGTATCCATCTTAAACTTGATCTACAGTAAGAGCCTCTCACCAATTTTCACAGCAATATCTCAAAAAGTGCTAAAGTTATAGCAATTTCAACGTTTTCAAATCTTTAAAACGCTCTCCTGTAAAATTTGTGTTTTGCAGATACACAACTGTACGTAGGGAGTGTCGATGTAAAGAAAATTTCAAGTATGGCCTAAGAGGTAACCCTACATTTTCTTTCTTGTCTTACATAATAGGTAATACCAATATAATGTAGAGAAGATCTGACCAGAGGGAGTAATAATTTTTTTTTTTAAGTTCCTCAGAAAAAGTTGTCAATTTATTGAAGGGCACTATTTATAGAAGTTTTCAAGAGGTTCTTATTACACCTGGTATGACTCTTTTAGTATTATTTTTTTATTATGATTTTTTTCAAAACTACTACCTACATTGTTTTTATACGTTACCCAGTTATGAATTAACAATGTCTTAATATTTTGTATTCAATCTATCGCAGCAGAAAATAGTTTTTTTTTTAATGATAAAAGTAATGGAACAAGCTGATAGCTCACCTGATGTTAAATAGTAACTTCTGCCTTTAACAATGCATTACCTCACAGAGCAAGTCCAAAGAGGACGTGCCCTGTCAGGCAATGCACTGCGTCGATCAATCTGAGACGTAAAGATCTTGAAGTCTCGTAAGGCAATGTACTGCGTCGATCAATCTGAGACGTAAAGATCTTGAAGTCTCATGTACCTGTAATTACACCGGCGCCCTTACCCTTCAAACCGGAACACGGCAATGCGAAAAAAAATAAAGTCTGTTTCGCCTTTCCGCCTCTTACGAGCGACTTACCTAATTGCACGAGAGCCTCCTCACTGAATTTGCATCCTTTGTTGCACATCACGTACTGAAATTGGGAGAGGAGATCAAATTATAGGGAAACGTGATTGTTGTTCGCAGTCTGATGCAGTTGACTGCTGCTGTATGCCTGTGTATGTCCGGCTTTACAATCAAGACTTTCGATAAGTAGGTAGATACTATTTTACAGTTTCAGTGCAAATCTAAATTCTGACCAATCAGAAAACCCGTAAACATAATGAAAGCTTTCTGACAGAGTTGCCTCCATACTGTAAGCTCTGAACTGCTTTCGCTGTCAAGTGACGTGGCCACAGATACACGAAAACAAGAAGCTTTTGACAGCAAAAAACGCGCTGAAACGCGCTTATGCCACTATTTAGTCACAGAATACCTATGATTTAGTTTCAAAACAGTTCAGAAAACCTGCCAGGCTTAAACCGGGCAGGTTTTTATGAGACAACGATTGCCCCCTTATTCCGCAAAGCAACAAAACACACATTTCATTGCGGAAAATTTGCAAACAGCGTCACAACATCGCTTGATATAAAAACAGAACAGCGCAAAAAAACATATCAGACACAAAAGATAGGTGGACACTTATGACGAAATATACGGGTGACTTGGAAAACAAAAACATTTTTCTTACTTCGTGTTTACGGGGAAACGTGGAGGAGGTTTAACTGGAGCACACTTTTTTAGCTTTTTCACGTTTTTTTAGCACCTATACGTTTTCTACTGGGTACTATTTAGCGTAGATAAACACACACACACACACACGTAAACACACACACACACACACATACACACACACACACACACACGTAAACACACGTACGTTTACACGTAAAGTTATACATTACCTGTACGGTTTATATAAACAGTACAGTGTTACATGTTCCCGCGGGTCAGCATTTTATACATTCAGACGTTCTGTCGTGACCAACTTACACTCCAGTTGATAACTATCACTCAGATCGACAGCACGTCTGCGATCATACCTAAACATACTTTAACTTTACTTACATTACTTAACAATAAAAAACTATGAACATTTTAAGTTTTTACTACTCAACAATAACTCAACTTATAAGATTGTAGGATACAGACCCTACATTACCTATGAGCTGAAATTGGCTAAAAAAATTAGTGAGATCATTGTGTAATTGGGTACTTACTGGGTACACTTTAAAAATAATAAATAATACATTCACTTTACAGGAAAACATATTATCTAGGCGTATAATATATAAAAGAACAATAAATGTGTGGTTATTGTATCAATCTACTTATATTGGTATTCTCCAGTAATTCTCCAGATATCATGGACAGGCGTCATGGCTCAGTCGGTAGTAGCTCTGCCTTCCGTGCTGTGGGTCGTGGGTTCGATCCCCACCGAGAACAAACATTTGTGTGTTATAAACATAGATGTTTGTTCTGTGTCTGGGTGTTTCTGTGTATTATAAGTATGTATTTACAAAAAAAAATAATGTACCTATGTATGTATTCTATCAGCCATCTAGTTTCCATCGTACAAGCTTTGCTTAGTTTAGGACTAGAAGGCGTTGTGTTAAGTGTCAATATTTATTTATTTATTTATTTATATGAGGATGGGATGTCTTGTCTAACATCCCAGGGATACAATCGTGAACTTATTTCATGTTATTATCCAGTTCTCACGGCCTCTGGTCTTTTAGTTGACCCCTCTGTTCCGCGAACTGTTTACCGTCTGGAAACCCAGATGTTATTCGCCATAAGCCTCTCTTATTAGGGATTCTGTATGTTTAGCCGCAGGAGCAAGCTCAGTACTTTTATTTTAGCGACATTATTAATATTTTCCTGCACGAATGAGGGTCATTGGTTCTGGGGTGAAGGTCAATTCATTTGCCGCAATTATTGGGTGTAACTTCCTTATCGAATACTTTCCCTTTGGGGTGAGTGTGTAGAAACGCGCCGTATTACTTATTGATAAGAAAGATTGCGTAGAAGAATAGTGTTTTTCTATTGAAAGTTATAAACGATTTTGGTAGAGTCGTTTTTAAGATTTCTATAAAAATATTACTAAAATAGACAGTCTATTTAGAGGATGTTTGACGTCATCCTTTCATGGTGTTTTTAGATCATTAGAATATTATTGATATTTTAAGTCCCGTATGCCGATATAGAAATTGTTACTCAAGCATGGTTTTGAGAAGAGATTTTCATACATCTATGCTTGAATCCGGATCAGTGCTTGAACAGTAAATCGGTACACAGGCCTAAGAGTAACATTGTTTTTATTTGTAGATAAATAGATTTGTAGCGCCATCTATCTCGCTACATGAGAACTATCCTAGATCGCGCAAACGAAATTATTGTAACGGTTTTTACTTTAGTCTCCCTTACTAACTAATTATTAACAAGAAATTCTTTAGTCAAACTATAAAATTAACCTCGTAAATGCGCGCTCGCATGTTTGTATACGTCAGTGTCAAGTATCAGATGACGTTCGGTTGGTAGCATTGCTAAAACAAGCGAGTGGGGAAGGCGAGCATGACGAGGCGTTCTCTAACGGTCACTGGATGAGGCGATGCGCTGCTACGAATGAGCAAGCACGTACTTCTTAGCGCCAAAATACTACCTACCTACCTACTCAACTAGTTGTTCAGTATAAATCTGAAATATTCTATTCAGTGACGAGTAAAACCCCAAATTGGGGTTTTTGTAACCGGTCTTCACCCATCGGCGACCCCGTCGTGAGCCGCACTACACCAACCGGACCACTACACACTACACCATCGTTGAATGTCACGAGCACCCGGTGTCTCCAGCGGCTGCATTAGCCGACAGCGACTCCTACTCTTGCTAAGGCCAGTGGCATATCTACCCGAAGGTTTTGTAACGTAATCTGGAAACAAATAGACCCCCCCTGAACTCTCTGTGTAAATTTAATTTCCTTTTGTTTTATTTTAAATATACGCTGTAAATAGTCTTCGAAGATTTTAATTACTACCTACTTCATCTACTACTAGGTAGGTTAGAAAATTAGTAGAATGCTACATTATCACGGAGTTTGAACATAAGTACTACTACCGAATACCATCCATTGGTCCTCGGACCCCCAGCCAAAGGTCGCTCGGCGTGGAAGATCTTCCCTTTTCGTAGGAGGACACATATCCTACAATGTTCTCCTCAGATTGAAGACCTAAAGTGTACCTATAGGTACCTAAGTATTTTACCTTTTTAGAAATGTACCAATTTTACTATTTTTACTTATTTTTGCTCTACAATGTCTATGTATCTTTATTTATACTTCTGTTTGAATATAACAAAGTATTTTTAAGTATCCTAAATTGAACATTAAAAGAAAACAATTTGTTTTAACAAAGAATCTTCATTAAATTCTCTCAATTTCCATGACAGGATTTGTACAAAGAAAACATCAAATACTTCTGAAACGAATCTTTGAAATCGTTTTCTTATGAAAATGTTTTAAAACCACAAAATAAATGTGTAGAATTGAAATTCTTAGGGCTAAGTTTTACTCAGGAAAGTAAAGTTATGGTTTGTATAATTAAGGGTACCTACCAATAATCTAAGTTAAACTTATTCAAACTGACAGTTTCTAGAAGGTTCTCTCTCGAAGACTTCTGATGGTTTAAAGTACCTATCAATATAACAAGATGTGTATTTTTATACTTACTCATAGTATGAGATTCTGCGGTTCTAAAAAAAAGAATTTTTTTAGCAGTTTTTTTTCACACATTTTTGGTTCAACTTTTCAGGAGTGGTCTTAATACAGCCTGTATTCATCTGTTGTAAAAATGCATGATACAAAATAGCTACATTGAAACCCCGACAATGGAAGTCTGTATGAAAAAGGTTCGCAAGGCAATAACAATACAATGCAGTACCTACATAGTTATATATCATACGTGAGCGCGATAAAAACGGGAATATAATTTACATCCGGTCAGGTGTCGTGGAAGTCCTAGGGGAAATCTAACTTTCCCGGAGGCGCAGACAGCAATCGATTCTATTCAAATTTATGACAGAGAGAAACGGTTCACGAATCAACTGTATAGAGATGATAGTACACAATTGTTTATACAACAAAACGAGAAAGTCTGTTTATCACTCTTTAATAAGATTTTACAGTTTTTTGTATGGTATAGTTTATTCACAATGAAAATTACCTACAACTAATACAGTATTTACAATATTCACAAAATACACATGAAACCGTTGAGCCATCTACAAAACGATAGCTCAACGTCCAAATCAGTACCAATCGGAAGCGTGCCCAAGACACTGTCTGTACTACATTGTTTTTTGGTAGTTAATTTAATTAGGGTTTTTAAATTATAAATGTAATGTATGCGTCTCCCATGCGTACCGATTGCTGTTGCTCTGCGCGGGCGCCGCGGTCACGGTCACTCCTTCCCCCTTCCTGTCGCCTCTTGCCTTCCCCTCCTAAATCTTAATAGCGCGTGCACACTATGCCCATGCCACTGCCAGCATGAATGCCGCGATTAATTCCGGAATGATTGCCACAGCAACATCGCCTTTATTCTTGTAAGTATTATTGTTTAATTTTGGTGGAGTTTTAACCAGTAATACTTAGGGCGTAACATAAAGTGTGAGCCATTGGAATAAATGTGTGTAAAGTTGTTTTTCTGAATGTGAAAAATCGTTTCAGGTTTTAAAGAGAAATCCACCATTTTCTCTTCTTCTTCTTCTCTTCAGTAATGGCCTATGTCCGTCATTTCGACAGACAATTTTGCCAATGTCAAGTGTTAAAATTGTAATAAATAAGTCAAGTCACGTCATTTGTCAAATCGGCTGTCGTTTGTTTTGAAAAGAAAATGGTGGATTTTCTCTTCAAAACCTAACACGAATTTTCACATTCAGAAAAACCACTTTACACACATTTATTCCAATGGCTCACACTTTATGTTACGACCTAAGTATTATTGGTTAAAATTCCACCAAAATTAAACAACAATACTCACAATAACACAAGAAAAACTATTAAAATAAAAATATAAAAAAATAAAAGTGCTATGTGTCGTTTCAAAAAATGTCAAAACTCGTACAAAACTAACGACAACCGACTTGACGTAGACTTGACTTGACTTATATTATTTAAAATTCACCACTTGACACTGGCAAAACTGTCTGTTGAAATGACGGACACTGGTCATATAGGGTAAAGAAGAAAAAGAAGAATGGTATTATCAGCTCCAAAACTCTAATATAACACAGTGAACCCTATCAATAGCTGTCTGCGAGTGGCAGGTTCGGCGCCGACTTCTCACAAAATTCGCGCCCTTTTTATTGCCTCTGTCCAAGATTAAACTTTCCTCCGTTTTTACAATTCATTCGATCAAATACACGCTGAAATAAAATATTTTACAGGAATATTGAAATGTGAGAGCAAATGCGAGTTGTTTGAAGTTTGTCACGTTTGGGTAAGATTTTCTTTACTAAATGTAAGTAAAGCTAGAATTGCAATAAGATTTTGTATCTACCTATTTATTTTCTAGTAGTAAATTCTATAGCAAATTCTTAAAATTCAAATTAAAAATAATGTTTGGTCATAAAATATAATATTATTGATTTACAAACAAGCAAACAACGTCAGGTACTTGTTTAGTGAATGTATACAAACCAGGCTGAATGACGTGTCTTGGTGTGACCTAACGTTCCTATATTTCTATTCTAGTAGTAGTAGAGCTTCTTGTGAAAAACCTCGTTCGGGGAAATACTACCTACTACTGTACCTAATTCTACAGCCAAACAGTGATACTCCTTGTGTTTTGGTTGGAACATTGTATAACATTGTTACATTATTATATTCACTGCGCCAAAGTTTATATTACATATATAGTTAGCAAAATATCTTATTAATTTAATAGTTATCTTGCTTGTATAAATTAGTTTTAGTTAACCATTATTTTCATTTAAAATTATTAATGTAATTATTCTACTAGAGTTACACCGTTCTATATGAAATATACAGTAAACTTAATAATTTTGAATCAAGGTCTTAGTACTCTTGCTTATAGTTTACAATAGAAAACATAATGTTGTAATTCACCATTTCTAAAATAAATAAACGTATGTACACCTAGTAGGTATTGTAACGTAATTTTTCCAAGAAGTTTCACAGTAATAAAAGGAAAGCGAATAAACTTTTAAAAGGGAAGTAACTAATATAAAGAAAGCAGTAACCGGAGTGCCGCGAGCTACAATCTTCATTCAATGTTTGCAAACTGAAATCACCTTTGTTCGATTTGACTGTAAAAGTTGTAAAAGATACTTATTTTTTTTAAAATGCTTGTGGATAATTTTAAAAAACATGACCTTTCAAATTTATAAATTTAAAACATGTTTTGCTTATCTCCATGTCAAACTACACAGGTTGGTAAACATATAGGGTGCAGACGAATCTTCGACATAGGTCTTTCTAGTACGGGTTTCTAGAGCAACCAATCTTGTGCATGTGTAGTCTGCTCCCCGCAAACTTAACTAAAATGTAGGTAGGTAAATATAATTCATTAATAATAATTCCCTTTACAACGGCAAATTACCTGAATATTTTACTGTAGCATGCCTCCGTCATGTTTTAAATAGGTATATACATACGCACGGTAGAGGTATAAATTCTGGTCCGCAAAACGTGAAACCTGCCTTCGGGCAAAAGCTAGCATAGCCAACAAAAATAATGTAGCCAACGATATTACAAAGGAAAATACCTACTCGTAATATGAAAATACCTAGTCGGAGCTTTGACCTCAAATGGAACGTGGATATTGTAATTCCATAACTATGTGGTTTTATTTAAGCATTTATTTATAAAACAAGTAGGTAGTTGGTGGAACTGAGAAGTAGCAAAACGGTGATTCACAAAATTTGAGTTGTAGAAAGTCGAGGGAATAATGACATAGCAGCCAATTGCAAGAAAATTCTGCTTGGGACCGCTCATCAAACGCTAAAGCTATTTATAGCTCATCTATGTACCTACTTACTTCCTGTTTGCCTCCTTCACTTTGCAGAATGCAGCCACACCTTGCTGAACGCTTGGAGGTTACCTACTAAGTATTGATAAACAAAAAATATTCAGACACATAGGTACCTCTCTACAGTTTTAATTAATGTAACCTTTAACGGTCATGTAACCTTTGCTGGAGTTATCAAAAGTTTCAGTAACCGCATGTTCATCAGTTGGCAGTTATAGTAGCTTTATTACAAAAGTAAAAAAACTACCCTTCAATAAACTGGAGCAGTTCCAAGAACTGGGATGAGGGTAGAGCAATTTCTTGTATAAATTTTTAATATAAGTTACGGTAGTAGGTAGTACTGTCGAAGTTTGTCGATGTAGCTATTTTTAATCTTAGAAAATCTTCAGGTCTTGGAGCAAAACAGCCAAGTTCATAGATCTTATCTTTTTATTTAGCCTATTGTGATCAGAGAAGTGAACGAGCATGTCTAGTTTGAAGCCGAAAATCTGGTCAAGAAAAGTACCTTAAAAAGCATATTTTCATTTATGCGTAGGTATCTAGTGAATAACCGGAGTAGTAATTGGTTTCGATCCTCTTCATGATATTCTAGTTACTATAAACTCTAATAAAACCATTAATTACCTACCAAATATACCTTGAACTAGAGTTAATAACTTACCAAGATTTAGGATCTCTTGTAATTAGTTTCAGTAATTAAACTCAATGAAAATACCCCTAAACTGAGAGAAACACTGTGACCTCTTAGCACGAGATACTCAAATAAATTCCTGGCAATTTTCTTAGCAAGACGACTGTTGAACTACCCAAAGTCTTCCACTTTGGAACGACCAGAGCCTTCACCATCAACTGACATCTCACGATCATCAAGCAGTTATTGGGTTGCATAAGGTTCATACGGTTCCTCTTTATTATTTAAACTTGAAAACCATTTTTCAGTAGTTGTCGGATCTTCGACCTGTGGTTTATGCTGGAAATGTGTTACATAATAGTTATTTACGAGGTACGTAGACTTATAACGCCAGTTTCCCTGTCATAAAAACCAGCAAATTCAGCAAATACTGATGCCTGAATCAATTTACACCACACAATAACATTTATAGAGTACCTACCAAGCTTGCAACAGATTTTCAGCTAATTTCTGAATACTCGTGCTAACATCACCTACGTAAGTATCCGGCTAAGTTAAACAACAACGTGATGAGCTTAAAGTTACCAACTTTTACCATAATTTCTTTTGAAGTGGCATCCGTTGTTTACGTTGAAATGGAAAACGAATGGGACTGTTAAATTGGAAATAATGCCACTACATTGCCGCGTAGCTTTGCGTTGGTTTGTGCAACTTTAGAAGAAGACTAGCATTGGTTTTCATAAATCATCACTCGCTGAGATGTAAGGTCAAGTCTCTCAACGCATTTTGATATAGGTACACTGCTGTAAGAGTACCTACTACGAATTTAGATTCATTTATTGTTTCATGATGGAATACATTGATAAAGAGGATCTAAGTAGTTTCTCATGGACGGGGGTTTTTAATATTTGTAAAATAACTTGTTAAACAATTACTACGGGTAAATTTCAGTTTCAAAATGGCGTTGTTCGTTCATACTTCCTGAGATAGAGCAATTAAACAGTTCGCAGTCAAGCCACGTAGCGTCAAGGTAATCAATGAAGCTGACTTGACAGACCAGTCTTCCTAAAAACCAATAAAAGTATCGTAAGTGGAGTAACCGAACTGCGCCTTTCGGCCGACCAATATGTGGACGGGATCATTGCTCGAAAGCGTGCCTCAAGTAGCAAACTTTGTGAGTTTTTCAAGACTAGAACACGGGTTGTGCTCTAGTCATAGCATCCTTACGTTTATGAGAAGAAGTAACGAAACAAACCTGAGCCCCGAGTCTGTGCATTTGTTTTGACTTTCGACTCGGGTACAGCACACGCAAACGCATTCGCAAAGCTATAAATTTTGTATGAAAACCGGATAAGCGCCTTTAGCGAGAGATTTGGGAATTGTACAATTCCTAACAAAATTTCTCGCTTTGCGAATGCGTTTGCGTGTGCTATACTCGAGCGGAAAGCCAAAACAAATGCACAGACTCGGGGCTCTGGTGTTATACACGTCGGTCTTTATCAATGATAATAAGGCACCTGAAAGAGACCTATCAACATGCGAAGCATTGCGCTACGTCCATCACTCTGCGGTCTGAAGCGTAAAGAGGATGTATGTGTCTCATTTTCCTGTAACAGTTAGATACAGCTCTTTTCTCGTATCAATTACACCAAGCCTTATAGCGGACGTCTGGCAAACACTGATATTAGTTTTCTGTGTTAGCAATTTCGGTAAGTGTCCCCGGCCATTCTATACAATCCTACGCTGACCCCTCCCCCCTAATCACTTGCTGCAGTATTGAAATGTTATGAAAACCATTGTTAAGATTATTAGTATTGCTTTAAGTGATCGATTTTTCATTAATAGGTGTCTGAAGGTATTTGAAAGTTCGTATGACGTAAATTGATTGAGTACACTTAGAGAGTTGCATCTTACTTTGGTCTGATGTACCTAATCTAAATTGTACCTATAGGTCTCTCATAGACTACACTATATACTTACTACACTCTAGGCTTGATGACGTCACGCAACGTAGCAGCGTAGCAGTTTCATAGATCGAGGTCCTCCTATACAACACAGTAATGCCTTGTGTGCCTTTAATTCACAAAATTATAATAATAATTCGTGAGTTCATTTATTTTATAGCACGTGACTAGCTGTTGGTGTAGGAACGAAAAACTTTGATTATTTGCGAACAAAAAAAACTTATATTGGTGCTATAAGGTACCACACCACAACATGCTGCCATCGCCCCCTCAGTATGAAAGTCTACGAGTTTCCCAAAATTTTATGAACTAATTTCCCTGCGACAACATTCCTTATGTGGGGGAGACGCTCGAGGCACAGCTTTAGGGTTCTGTAAAGAGTGTCTTATGCGACTACAAGCAGAAACCAGCGTTCACCTTATTAGGCTAACTTCTACCAGTCCATGGAGTAGCCCATGGAGCTGCAATGGTGTGGGGTTTCGTTTTAAATCCCACAAATATCTAAAGGACTTCTGTTTAAAAACTACGGTGCAATAATAGGTATTTGGGTATTTTTAGAACAAGATAAGATAAGAAGTGTTTTACAGTGTTTTAGGGAAATCCTGAAAAAGACTGTAGCCATTGGTGAAATAAACATTGAAGAATACAATAAGTATTTACTTATATTAGTTTCTATGTATAAGTATGTATTTACAAAAAAAAATGTATTTGTGTATTCTATCAGCCATCTAGTTTCCATCGTACAAGCATTGCTTAGTTTGGGACTAGAAGGCGTTGTGTTAAGTGTCCGTGAATATTTATTATTTATTTAATTATAGTGTGTGCGTCGTAGCGAGCTACGTGCCACATTTGGTTTCGGAAAACTACGGAACCTATGAGCTTGCGAGTTCTAACCACACTTGTCAGTCTTTTTTTGGACAAACCCGGGCTGTGTTTAATGAAAACTCCGTACCACAATACGCCCGCGGGGACCGCTTTCACTGATTGTGGAAATTTTTCCATACTTCGTTCGTATGAATATTTTTATGATACGGAATGGGACGCTAGCGGTGCCGCTGTAGACTTTGATGAAAGGTTTGTTCGTTTTAATTATTTTTTTGATAGCACGAATTAGTAGCATAGTAGAAATATTTTGTCTTTTTTTTTTCATTGTGGTGACAAAGTCCAATGAGGTCACCGTTACTTTTTACGAATACCGATCCCTCGATTGTGTGAGTACTTCAGATTACCAAGGTTTCAATATTCTGAGGTGAGTGCTTAGGAAAAGTCCAGCGATTTCAATTATCTGGCAAAAGTTGGGATCCCTTTGACCGATACCAAAGCAACTAAATGTTTCATATCTTCCTCAGAAGCTATGTGCTTCAGTACAAACAGGATGCGGTCCCAGGATGCGGTATTGCAAAAGGTTTAATAGCAACGCAAGGTGAGCGAAGGAATTTGCAATAAGCTCACCTTTGTCTCAGCTTCCTGAGAGCCCCTACTCCTAAGTTCCTTGAATGTTATACATTGTATAGCAACAGCATTCAGACAGGTTAAACGTTTAGTAGCTAAAATTTCGGTACATAAATACCCTCTTCGCTATTTAATTTCCGTAGCACTGTTTTCAAATCTACGTTACCTCCTATAGATCATTACAAAATCCAACAAGTGTAGGTACAAAACCCTTTTTTTTTTTATAAAAACGTAGATTGAAATGAGGCTTCATGTTGGCTGCCGATATACTTAAACTAAATACTTACAACAAGATTTATTTACCTACGAATTCATTTGAGCAGAATATTGATGGACCAATCCAATAAAACTAGGCCCCACGTTGGGCGCCAACATCAAGTTGTTTCTAACACAATGTTACATGTCAGCTTGTTTAATCAATTTGTTGTAGAATACGTCCTCAAACCAATTACATTATTATTCCGTGCTTAGGGTAAGTTCATTACCATCCCGATTTGGTTCGTTAGTAATGTAAAAACCTCACTCTAGGATCAATATTGAGATTCAGATTAAACTTTGACGCCGTCCGTATTTAAATTAGTTATACTTTCCGAATTTGGGAAACAAACGTACCGGAGCCAATGGAGTTTGTGGTCAAAGTTAGAGTAAGGTACCTACATACTTGTCTCTAAAAAGAATTATGGTAAGGTACTTTACATTTTGAGAAGGTAGTTAGGTAAAGTATTTGGCTAGAAAATTTTTCAAAATATAATATTTCAAGAACCAAAAATTTATATTTCTTTCATAAAATTCTTATTATTTCTGTATCTAAATCATATCGCGTAGTCTTGATCGCTGTGCTTTTATATAAAACATCAAAATATTTATACTTTTGATCGTAAACTTAATAATTTAGTATAACTAGTACCTACTTGAAACTGAAACGAGCGCAGTAGATTGGCAAGCATCATAGAATATCGTTTTCCAATATGAACGGATACTTCGTATCGGATAAATCTTTTCAAGGTTTATAAAAATAATTGGATCTTACATTGAACGAAAGCAATTACATTCTGTACAGAAGCGATATTAGGATTGGCACCCGAGTAATAATGGTATGGTACCTTTAGTTTCATAGATGGTAATGATATCCACAGTGTATAATTACCGGTGGTCTCGAGGAAGGCAAAAACGTATGGAAAGAATCAGATAGATGTTGTAGCATAGGCTGCAACCTGTAAATGTACCCATGTGAAAATATTTCTAAATATATGTAGTGCCTCTGACAGTCTATCTTAAGAACAAAAGCAGTAAGTTTATGACAATGAACGCTAGAATGATAAAGCAATCTGATATCCCTTCAGCCTTTAATGTTCTTGTCTAGTAAACCTTTCCTTCTGTCTAATGATTTACTTTTGTGGCATAGGTACTCACAGCAACGACGATTTAGGCAAACTTCCCCGTTCCTACCCCATTTTATATATTTGCTTCATAAATCTCGTTAAGGGTTCGATTACGGGCTCTCTTATCCTTATTTAAATGTGGTATAGGTATATTACCAGATTTGGTACAATTTAGAATGAAGTAAGTACCTTGGAGACCCACCCTGATATTTCTAGAATGACAGATTTAGTGAGAATAAATTTCTTGTAAGCGGGATTTTCTCAAAAGGTGAATTCATAAAGTTTTAAGTCTTTTGTTACGGAAGATATGACTCAGATCAAAATTTAGCAAGGTTTGAAAAGTTTCATTTAAATTTGAACTGGAACTCTATGGAACCTAGTAGGTGCCGTCAGCAGTTAAGACTGTGTGCTTAGCGCTTGGGTAATATTAAGCTTTTTGTTTAATACAGTATTAGGTAAGTAACTTTATACATAACGTATTCTGCTGTTTTAATTCAGCGTTGTGATACTAATATCATTTTACTACTTACATAATGTTATTTTTTGTTTATTTTTTGTGTAAGTAGGTACTCTATTCTCGTCAGATTTCAAATTGCATTCGAATTTCGAACTTTTAGAAAGTTTGCCCAGGCAAGTTTTCCCTGTAACGCACATGCTTGGATGCCCACTAATGGAGAACCGTCTTACAACTTCCAAGACGCAAAAAGAAAAAAACTTTTCTTTGCCTGAAAATTGCTAAAGACCTCTCGTATCCGAGCTCAAAACTTCTTTTCTTTCCTAACAAAATAATCCCTAAACTTATGAGAGGCCGGTATAATAATATTTTCTTTAAAGCAAAGAGTGCAAAGTAAATGCTAACGTTGAAACTTTGTGAAAAACAGCTTAAATGGGCTATATTTTATATTTAGTTTACAGAATAAACGCACGCTAAAGAATGACGTGTTAAGTTGTTTGAGGATTGATAGATGTAATCAAGTAGGATTATGAATTTGAGTACCTAATATTGGTTTATAATTATATTGATAGTTCTATTTGCGGATTTCAAAAAGTGGACCTCATAAAAATGCTTCAACGTACAGTGGAGAAAACTCGCGCAGGACCGGAGAGACCGGCGTACTAAAGCAGAGGCCTATACCCAGCAGTGGGTGCATACAGGCTAAATAGATAGATAAATACTTTTCTAAGAACTTACTAAATTCGTAGTTCTAGTTCACGGTAAGCCTTTTTGCAATTCCCTTCGTGCTATTTGATCCTGGTGCGTGGTATCGACCCAAGCCATTCTTATTCCGCCACCGTACAAACTTCTCAGTTCATATTGGCTGCGAACGTCCACCAACCAACCACTGACTATTACAAACTTTAGTACAGTGAGCTTCAGGAGTTTACTTATTTCATAGATTATTTCATTTTTTATTTTATACCGATATAAACTTGTCCTTCTATAAAACAGATATTATTATCATTATAAATATCAGGGTTTCTTTAGTAACCGGCTCGAACCGCTATTGATAAACGACTAGCTTAGGCTATCAGAAAGCTATCAGCTCTCGTAGCCAGTTCTACTATCTGTGATTGTCAGGTGTCCATTCTATTGTTATGTCTATTCTCTGTCCCAAGACATACAATACAACATCTAGGTGACATACTACACACTTTATCGAAACAGTGAGCGTAGGTATAGGAAGAGGGCAAAAGGGCAACCTCAACAAAAACCAACCATACGTTCCTCATTCACTAGGTAAGATGAAATGACGAATTAATTTTATATCTGAGCAGCTTGCACTCTATAAACAGTTGAAATATTACAAGGATACTTAGTAGACCCACAAAATATTGAGACGCTGCATTGAAATGCTTTGGTCATCTCTTACAAATATTGCCAGAGTCAAAAGTGAACCATAAAATATGCGGTCAATATGCAGATTCTTATTTTTATTATATTTCATTTCAGTTGTCCCATTGGAATAGATTTCACTGAGTACCTACATGGCCTGTAGCTGGAGGTATACTGGAACCTAACTATTGTAGTCACTTCAAACAATTCCATTAAGAGATGTCCACATAATGCAACGCCTTCGCACTTCAAAACCTAAGAGAAAATGTCGTGGTTGCTCTTAGCTTGTACTGGTACCATAGCATCAGAGAAAACAGGTGTTCAACTTCATGGTTTCGTAATAAGTGAATTTTCACCTACTTAAGTAAACCTTGTACACACAAGGACCCCTAGAGCATCTGAGTCAGCGTATTATATTAAGTGTATACACGGTGTTACATAATTACCTTAATACCCCGAAAGGGGGGTATTTTAAAGATCATGGCGAACAATGTTTGTTCTAAGACTTTGTGTTTTTAAAGATTTAGAAAATATTTATAAAGGTGATTTAGATTAGAACTTTTTCTACTGTAGTTTATTTTTACTATAGCATCACTTAGCTGGTTTATCGCGCCTTGCGGCGTCACAACTCAATCTGTACACGGCCTAATAAATTCAGTTAGAATTAACTTAAACTTGTGATTACTTGATGTGGGAAGCGACAGTATCTTCAAGGTTTACTTAGCTGTGGGCTTATTAATTACCCTTAAAAAGCAAATTGTTCGTAGTTAAATAGATAAATCTAGACAGTACCTACTGTTATTTTGTCAAAAGTATCACCCAGCGATTGATTGGAATAATTATATTCCAGCTCATCAATTTTGACACAAATTTTAATGTAGCGCTTAAAATTTCCCTGAATCCTAAAAGCAATTTCATCGCGTCGGAAAAATTGTGACCTCAACCGTAGTGTATTAAGTAATTTGAAGGGCTGAACTCGACTCCCGCGGTGCCATCCATCACGGAGCTTGCTCAATTGACATCGAAGTCAACGCTTAACCCTATGCCCTGGGTAAACCGGGTCTTACATGGCGCACAATCAGGGGAAGACGAGGGGAAATTCTTTACTTAGTCCGGCTGGAACCTTGACTTTTCGTCAATGACAAATGTGAACATTTTCTTGTTTAAAAAGAGTCAATAGTTAATACTCATTTATTTAGAAAAATCAAAGAATTGTTTAGAATGGTCCTATGCTAGGCGATCCTTTGAGCTAGGTTCTTGAAACCAGAGCCATAGAGATTATAATGACAATACGAGATTATTCCGAAAATTAGCAGCAGCGAAATAAACTAAAAAAATTTAGCACCTTAAGTGTTTTCCAAAATTTACTTTCCCCTAAGTATAATAATTTCCTTCCATGTAAGCCCAGCTTTAAGGAAGATTTATGGGCATATTCTGGGCCACGTATTCGCACGTCAAACGTGATGACTTATGTCTATCAACGTTCAAGTTTTCGTTTACAACACTCTTCTGTTCTTCACACCCACCCAAGCAATTTATCTCAGACTTCTCCAAGGTTTTTAAATACGCAAGGTTTTTTGATAAATTTAAAGAAAATTTCTAGAGACTATGAATAAATTTTATGAAAACGAAGAATAAATAAGTTGATTCTCAAGATTGTATCATAGCGAACTTCTGCTCAAGTTTTACAAAACCCACTTGACTGAGAGCCAATACGATTAAATTCATAAATAAAGATCCGATCCAAGCCAAGCCAAGCTGCATTCATTTACAAAGTAAACCCCAAGTTACACTCCAAACTCATTAAAAGTAAATCCGGCTGCATTTTCTGAAGACGCTGAATTAAAGCTTCTGTAAGAAATTTTCTTAAAACTGCGAGCGGTGAGCGTGCCTCATTTGCCACTATTGAGGCGTTCCTTCATAGACGTTTTCCGTTTAAATGAAGCTAAAGATTGAATCATCCGGAATTCCCCCTGAAAAACCTCTTTTCCGCAGTTTCTTTTCGTATTTTCATCGAATTCTAAGCGAAAGTTTCGTAAGGTTCTGATACCTTTGAAAAAATACCAAGTTACCTAAAAAGAAAGAAAGAAGAAAGAAAGAAAAATCGTTTATTGCCTTATACCATACATAAATTAGTAAGCTACTTAGACAGCTAGGTATAGGTAGGTACATAATGTGCATGCGAAACATAGATGTACCCAGCTAGAAGGAATAACATTTCAATTAAGGCAAAGGCAAAGGGGGTATGCTCAGCATAAATGCTATGCGGACATCATGTCCGTATAGCGCTGATTTTCAGTATACCCCTGGATTATGCTCGACAGGTGTTCGCCGGCTAGTATGAGTATATTTTAAAAAGCGGTATAAACATTTTTTCGAGTTGCACAAAACTACCAACGAGTATAATTTATGACTTTTTCATCTGGTAATTCATCAGATTATTTAAATCTCCATAAGTAAAACTAGTCGCCAATTTATTTGAAGAATTTAAAAGCAATATCATGAAACTCGCAGACTGAAAATGAAACATCTGCAGTTATTGCCATCGACAAATACGGATTTCAATAATTTACCCAAGCACTAGTCTCTGCAGTCATACGCCGATAGGAACACAAGAGAGGGTGCTCACACCCGGCAAGTACACCCAATTTGACTGCACTCTCTACCCTTATATCGTAGCTCGTAAGGTTCAATTTGGATGAGCTGTATATTGGAACTTTTGCAGTAGGTTGTACTGGCTGTTTATTTAATAACGTTGTGCCGTCCTGATAAGCGCTGCTATTGTGAATCTCGCGAAGACGTACGTATTTCGATAGATAAGTCCATTCAACGAGCCAATTTTGTTTTACAAATTCATAAGCACATCAAGAAAACCTTTGTATGGGACTGCCAGGGGATTGCATAAATAACAACGTCATACTTCAGAATTCGAAGCATTATAATTTTTCATTTGATCTTCTGTTACTCGTTGTCCTAGGTTTTCTAAGAGATCTTATGTAGGTAGGTTAAGATACTTATTCACTTAACTCTCAATTCCAATTACCATCAGCTTTCTGCATTATTTTGAAAGTTCAGTTCTTATTTGTATACAATTTCTTCGATTTAACATTATCAAGGCTCTTCTCCATTTCATTCCGTCTCCTCTAATAGCTCCACAGTCTACAGACTGTCACCCCAATTTCGTAAATGCGAACTGCTTGGCAAACACTGATATTAGTTCCCTCCAAGAGTACTCTCCTTGAGTGTTTCCTGCTATATTTCATTTGCACTATCATCGCGAATTATTACAATCCTTTCACGAGATGAAAGAATCAAGCAAACTTTGACTGAATCCTATTTTTTTTTCTCTTCTGTTTTTACTTTCTCCAAAGGCAATATAAAGGATCAGTAAACATTTTGTAATTTATTCACAAAGTTTTCCATAGTCACTTGACTGAACACGGGATCATGAAAATGCAAGATTTACCTTCCGAAGGTTGACCCCAAAACTCTAACATCTTCATGTTCACAGCACCGGAAAATGGCCGTCTTCGAAATTAATGGATATTTTATTGCGCATGTTAAATAGCGCGTGAATTTGTGAAATATACAGAGCAAATTCTGAAAAATCTCATTCGATACTGACGTGTCCATTTTGTAAGTGAAAACGAGATTCGTTTGACAAGAGCGATCGCAAATTGTGGATTCAATGAGCTTAGCCGCTTGGAATAGAATTTGAATGTCGTATTTTAAAAGATTAAATAATTTTTCAATACCTTCTAGGGTTCTCGTTCAAGGGTTTTTTCGGTTAAATATTGGTAATTAAATGACTTCTATATAACTTGTGAGTTCAATGGTTTTATCATGAATGGTAGAGAATTTACTGCTAAAACTTTTTATTTCAGGCATGATACCCATGGAATTAGTAAACGAAACTTAAAAATTATTATAAATCTCTCAAATCTGCCATGACATGTCATACGTACAACTTAGTGGGTAACCTAGTAGGTACCTAAAAATTTTATACTACGAATGCTACTTGAAAACTTGAAACTCGAAATGGCTCATTGTCCAAACAAAAAGGACACTGAAAGCACTGAAAAGAACAGTTCTGATTTCACAACACATAGATTACCCTTAATGTCCACTTTTGTCCGCAATGTATGTGAAGTTTCCATATAAAATTTTATGGAGGTAGCATTTCATAGAGTCCGGTTTCAATTTGATGTTCCGGGTTACGACTTATGTTGTACCTACTACCTACAATGCTATGGTGTCGCACATGTCTAGAAGGTTGTAGAATTTATATGACTGATAATGATAACCATACTTGTGCGAAAGAGAACAGGATAGATAGGTTAGGTTGAGGAGTTTTTAGGTACCCTATTTTCTAGAAATTTCAATTGAGTAATAGTAGCATTTGTCAGAAAATATAAAATACTGTTTTACAGTTACGCAGGATTTAACGCGCCCTGCAGGGTCATTCATGCTCAACCACACGGAGCATCTCTAGACGTACAAAAGAAGCTTGATAGCGACAACCATTTTCTGTTTATTCAAGTATATTCAAATTTACTTATCCTGCCATCACGATTTGGCAGCACTTTTCCGACTGAGTGGGACGAAATAGCTCAATATGTAATGGTTGCACTCAGAGGCACAACTGGCTGAAGGAAAAATGTAGCTATCTATCCGAGATGTGATAGGTATGGTTATTTGGTAGGTGTAACACTGTAAAAACTGTATTGTAGGATCTTACGGATCATTATTTTTATCATTAAAAAAGTCGACATAGCTCACAATTTTGTGTTCTACATTTTTTACTCCTACCTAAGCAAAGGTTTTGGTAGTAGATATAGTATTTTGCTTACACAGCATCCTTGACTGTGTCATAGTCTAATTTTCCCACAACTTGTCTACTCTTTTGTGCAAGTAAGTGCACTTTACACCGGGGTGGATGAATAGAATCTACATAATAATTCATAGGCGAACTTGGCCCATACTCAACAAAGTTGGGCATCGAGAGTCGCCCATTGTAACCAGGTGATTGGTAATTTATAGCGGCACTACCGACGTCTGAAACAGTGCAGTCGATAAAAGGGAACATGCGCTCGATTTAACACCGAATTATGTCGGTGTAATCGAGTTGAGCCAAAACGTAGGACTACCCTCGTGATGGACTGACGACACTGTGGGAAGTTGCTGGATGGAGACCCAAAAATCTCTAATGGGTAACTCCAAATCAAAAGCTGGTTGTTGATGAGTTTCTATGTTGTAGCACAGAATATTAGTGCAAGTTGCCTATATTGGAAAGGGTGTAATTTAGCATTAGCAGACCCCAGGTGGGACATAAACCAACGCTTTTGGTGACTGAGCAGCATGACGATGATACCTTAGAAAGATGGTACCTAGGTAACAACAAAACAGTATAATGATCAAAATCAATGGACAAACTACGGTTGGAAGTGTGACGTAGTCTTGATAAGTTAATACTGTATCCCGTAAGTCGTTCGAAGTCCTCCTGATGACTTCGGCGATGAGAACCCTCCCATGGGAGAGCTAAATTGAACCCAAACTTCGAGGGAAAATAGTTCCCAACTTTTATCTTAGCAAAGTGGCTTTTTATTTGTTATGTGGAAGTAGGTTTTATGTCAAACCAAACAAGAAAGAATTGATACTCAGAGAGGCATAGTGAGTAGTAAACATAGTAAACCTGTTTGTACCCTGTCAACTGTTTCTGTTTTCTCGTAGGATTTAAGGATCTTGTGTAAAAATCCTAACGGCCTAGATATAGATACCAAATTCAGATTGACGGATTTAGCTATCTCTAGGCTGCCGCTTAATTGGACCACGTTCTGGGGTCAAAGCGTTATATCCGTTTTCACCCTATTGCCGTATGCTTTGCCTCAGCAGGGACAACGGGCCACGCGGACACACCTTTATCATGATAAACCAATCTGTATGTATACCACAGATAATACGTACAAGCCTGTTATAAAATAAACATTGCTACATTGTTTTTTCCGACGGATGGAGGGTAAATATTCCTGTAATTGCTTTGTCCAAAAAATGCCAAGATAAGTTTTTTGGCCGCAAGCCGGGCCGCATTTTAAATGAACAAAACTGGGATTATTATTTGCGTAGCAGACATCCTAATTAGCGTGGCTTTTTTATCCTTCTGTCCTGCTACAACATTTAGGCAGTTCTCGGCTTTTTGTATGGCACATCTTAGAGTTAGAGCCACTTGAAATGTAACGGCCATCGATTTTCTTAGAACTCTCCGGCAGCTGTTGAGGAATAGTAGAACTCACAGAACGTCTCTCACAAAACCGGAATTCGTACAACTTACAGAAGCCGCTGGAAATTTAGGTACAGGTTCTTGAGTATTTCGATGAACTGATGACATTATAAAATCACGAGTTTTTGGGTTAAAATAATTGGAAGTTGGAAACCTTCCGTTGTCCGGTCTTGAACTTTATCAACCTGACTTACATAATACCTTGGATGATGATAAAAAAATCTTGGAGAGAGATTAATGATGATCCATATAAGTAAATGCCATGATGTCATGTCAAATCTGCAATTTACCTAAAGGTAGGTAGGTACTCTACTTTTTCTGGTAGGTTGTTTTATCAAAACAAAAGGAAAATACGCGTAAGTAAGTAAATTAACACAAAAGGGTATTCGCGTAGCTTTACGTGCCTTCTTCATATTTCAAGTTAATCCCGTACCTTCGAGTTGGAAAGTCCGAGGACAAAGAAGTGGAATAATTTTGAAACAAATTCAAAGCTCTAGGAACAATTATACCGCTTGAATGTCAAATGGAAAAGCTGGACAAAGTTTAGGAGCAAAAGTCTTAAATTGAGGACAACGTCTACCTGGTAGTAGATACTCAACTTAGGTACTTGCTCGCTTAGTTCAGAGTAGTATTAAGTATTAGTATGATCTCTGGTTCAAATACCAATGAAAAGTTGTGAGCATAGAAATTGGAGATCTTGTTTTAATAGTAACCTTATCATTATTTAGGTACCTACCTAGGTATCTTATATTGAACCTCTACCTACCACTAGCACTACAAAATCTTTTCTTGTGTTCAAATATAGTTTTTCGGGATGTCACCTCTACCTATCTCCTAAAATATGATAATGCCATGGCGGAAGCCAGGCAGGTCCTTGTTGAACCTTGGAACCAAAAAATAGGGTTTGAATTGGCCGTCCTCGTAGATAATTGCTTAGCCCCTAAGTACATTATCAATAAAAAATATCGTTACCCATGAACACAACACAGTAATAGCTAAGTAGGTACTCTAACAAACCCATCGACTAGTAAAAGCCAGCATGAGGAAGGTAGGCACAAGAGGTTCATAAACTGCACGTTCCACGCGGATCAATAGAAAAGCTCATTTTGTTTTATTCTACCACTTGAAGAGAGCCGAACCCTTTTGAGTGTATTTACCTACCCACATTTCTATTGTAGCGATTGTACCATCTGAATAGTGTTGGATACAGTGGTAGATCCAGGATTTTGGTTCGGGGTCAGGGGAGGGGGCTAGTCTTAGCTGATTACGGTTTTCCGGACAAACCCTGGTCTGGAACCCTGGTCCTAAGCTTGAGCCATCTATCCCTGGTCTCTGGATCTGCTAGTGGTTAGATAAGAATACATAAAACAAACATCAAGCAATAGAAAATGCTTTTGTAATGTTTTAACTGTATGATCGAGTACGGAGCACGGTATCCAGAAAGCTGCCTCCGCAAGGGAATCTTTTTTGTACGTAGGGACCACAGAACACAAAGAAGAAACCTAAGTGGGAAGACCTAGATCAGTAAACACCGGATTTTGGTTTTATCCAGACAGTTTCAAGATTCAAGCTTGACGCGACACTTCATAAAAGCATGAGACAATGCCCCTTCTGGATGATAAAATTAAAACATTCTGTTAGGCATCAGGCAGATTCATGCAGAATCTGAATACCTGGTTTATTTATTTTTTATTTAATACTTTATTGCACAAAATTATAAATTTGTTACAAAGGGTGGACTTAATGCTGAAAGCATTGTCTGCCAGCCAACCCAAACGTGGTGGTGTAATGAGGAGGTTGGCGTGCGACATTACAAAAGAATAATTTCTTAAATAAAAAATCTTAAAAATTAAGAGCCCAATTCAATATATTATATATATATATATAACATAACAAAACAATAAAACATTATGTATTATGTAATCTATATCAAAAGATAATGTTGTGAGAGGTGACATCATGCATACAACTGCTTGAACCTGAATACCTCTTACTTAGATCAGAGCACAGGCGGCCGTTGTTGAAGCTCCAGGTACTCCTCTAGAGTAACCTACCTACCTACCTACATTATGATGATACGCCTGGGTTAGGTGCTTTCGAAGTTGAGTGAGTAAGCACTAAGAAAGTAGATATATTATATACCTAATCGCCGTGTTAAAAAATTGACGAAGTTATGTAGGTACCTATCTACAGGCGAGTTTATTTTAGAACACATTAAAATCGAGGTCTAAACGACCTGTAATACGAACTTTTGTCCCTCTTTATCATGTAGCGTCCCAAGGTTAAATGGTTTTTGACATAACACAAGATTCGAGTTCTCATAGGTTTTTTGGGGTGGTGAAAACCTTGTAAACAGGGGTAAAATCTTTTGACATGGTAATACTGGCTGGAAGGATGATGGTAAGTACGTAGGTACATACCTACCTACCTATACCTACCCCACCTTAGGTATAAATAGTATCTTTTTCAGGATAGCATCGGCAGTAGGTAGATAGGTGAGAACATTAGGTTAGGTGCTATGATTGTGTAGGTAGGTTTGATAGGTAGGTACCTACCTGCCTGTACGTAACCATACTAATAATAGATTGTTTTGATCGCAACTAAAACACTGCCTTGTACTCACAGATAGATAGACTTTTAAATCTCCTTTTTATTTTAACTGACTTAAAATAGCGTCATCTATGACTTTTAGAGCGTACTAACTAGTTCAAAGTCCGTTCTCAATAACATTTTGTTTTACTTTTTGACGTAACATTAGACATGTTTGACAGATAGACAAAAAAACATTGTAATCATTGGAAACAAACCTACAGATTTTTTTTATTGTCTGCATGCTTGTCTTTTTGCCAAGACGTCTTTTGAAATTGTGCTGCAATCTCTCCTGATTTCCTAGGCGATCTCCTGCAACGTAAATCTCCTGCTAAAGTTGCGTGAAGACTTTATTAGCTCTGTTTCTGAGTTTCTGTTTAACCGAAATAGTGTTCCGAAATTTTCGAATTGCGTCTTCTGCGTGAGTTTTACAGTTAAAATAAAATAAGGACTAGATAAATAAATAAGATGAAAAGCGTTAATGAAATAAATAGTCAGTTAAATTAGTATGTACTTACCTACATAGATATTTGCTCCTAGATCTCCAGATTTGTTATATTTAGTACATAGGTAGGTAATTATCAAAATTAAATCAAATCAAAATCCTTTGTTTCTGAACATAGAACAGGTTGCAAACAAAACCCAGTTGTAAACGATGTTTTTTTATGTACATGGATCTGCTGGTTTTTTCGCAAACTCAAAATTAACATGCGGCAACACTAAATTAAAGAGTTTTGCTTGTCATCGTCGCCGAAAGTTGAAAATAAAACTTATTTCATTAGTGTTTTTATGTGAAACTATCAACTCAAAACGTGCAAGTCGACGCAATTAACCTCCAACATTCTCAATCATGAGTTCTATCGGCACAGGCGTAAGTAATTGCATCGTTTTTGTCGTTGAACATAACCATGATCAGAAGCATCCTACCACTATCTACCTTTTCAATTTCCTTTATGGGGACACGAAACCACCGCAAAACAAGACTCTAGTGGTGTGCCGATACTGTAGTTCCTCGATGCCCTCAAGATTATACTGGCTAGTCATTGTCAGAAAACTTATCACCCAAGTATTTTTTTCTTTCAGTATGACCTCTCGGCTTCACAATTCTCGCCCGATGGTCGTGTTTTCCAAGTTGAATATGCTGGCAAGGCGGTGGAAAACTCCGGAACAGTCATTGCACTGCGAGGGAAGGATGGAGTAGTATTTGCTGTAGAGAAGTTAGTTACATCAAAGTTGTATGAGCCTGGTGCCAACAAGAGAATATTCCATATTGATGAACATGTTGGCATGGTGAGTAACATAACGTGCCTACTAGGGCAAGTAGTACCGTACCAGTACCATTCTCCTTAACAGTATCGAGAATGCCTACTCAAAGAATTTGCTACGCTACTTTTTATGTTTACTAATTTGTCAAACTGGAAGAACACAACCCTAAATCTTATGTTCATTCGAAGTATCATTGAAATCAGTTCAGATACAAGATACAAGATGTTTCTTTGCATAAATAAGTGTTACAATTTGGTCTTAACTGTAGGAGGCACCAATGCAACCACATTCTTCCTTCACATACCCTAATCTAGCATAAAATAGCCTGTAATGGGCACAATTTTATAGAATAAGGTTTTCAAAAGTGATTATTGTATTGTAAACTATGTGCGCTGTTGGTGTTGCCTATTGAATAAATAAATAAATAAAATAGATTAAAAAAAAAGAATCTAGCATGATAGAAAATCCTGCTAATGAAATAATAATCTCAATTTCTCTATTTCAGGCTGTAGCTGGTCTCATATCTGATGCCCGACAGATCTGCGAAACAGCCCGATCAGAAGCATCCAACTACAGATCTCAGTACAGTACACCTGTACCCCTAAAGTATCTGAATGAGCGAGTCTCGATGTATATGCACGCTTACACTCTATACAGTGCTGTCCGTCCGTATGGCTGCTCCGTTGTGATGGGAACCTGGACGGAGCATGATGGACCTCAGATGTTCATGCTTGAACCGAGTGGTGTCTCATTTGTATGTATTCCTAATTAGTAAGCTAATAAGTAAGTAAGATTGTATGAGTTAGTGGCCAACTCTTGTGAGGGAGTTTTAGGCCGCCTTAAGGCCTTCGGCATTTAACTTGCCCTCCAAAACATGGTAGAAGGCTAATCAATACTCATTACAATTTATTTTTTACATGGTACAATGTTAGGTGTCAGCGGTTAAGGGTATTGCAACAGGAAAGTAAGCAGACCAAGGTTTCAACCATTATATTTGGGAATGTTGTACCAATCCTGATAGACCTACTATGTACACTGATCCTACTAATCCTGGAGCCCTGCTAATACCTGCTGGTTCAACTATTAGCCATTGTTGGATATACCAAAATATTAGCTTATTGGTTGAGTTTCTTTTTCTGCTCACCAGCGCAACACCTTTCCATAACAATGGAATCTGTAATCCCTTCCCATACAAGCAGTGACAAATAGTTTAGTTAGGGAGTTGGACTGGCTGGGATAAGGTTATCAGAAGTGCAATGCATAATACATCCAAATGCAGAAATGTCAGTACAGATTTTATTCCTTCTTGAATTGCAGATTAAAATTGCTATAGTAATAAAAACAATCATCTTTTTCAGTCATACTTTGGATGTGCAGTAGGCAAAGCAAGACAAGCTGCCAAGACCGAAATTGAAAAACTCAAGCTGGCTGACCTGACTGTCAAGGAATTGATCAAGGAAGCAGCGAGAATGTAAGTAAACCCTTTTCATACGTACCAGCGTAATTTGCCTGACTAGCCCATACATTCACCGCCGTAAACCGTGCGAACCGAGACATGTGTTTTGCCAACATTTTCAATCTAATTTCAAAGATTTCATCCCACTGCGGGAATCGAACTCTAATCGCGTTTACCAGAGAAATGTTTGTACAAGTTGTGTTTTCCCTCATTAATTATTAACAAAATAACCATATTCGGTCTACCTACAATAGCAAACTCGTGTTTTCCAGAATCTACCTTGTCCATGATGAGTTGAAAGACAAACAGTTTGAGCTCGAACTATCGTGGGTATCGAAGGATACCAAGGGCCGTCATCAGATGGTACCTCGTGAGACCGCCGCTGAAGCAGAGAACCTCGCCAAACAAGCTTTGGCAGATGTCGAGGATTCTGATGAGGGGGAAATGTAAACTAGATGATAGACCTTGCAATAAATTCTTATTTTTATATTGTGGTTTCATTTTATTTTGATAGACGTCATGGCTCAGTCGGTGTTAGTGGTATTAGATCTGCCTTCCGTGCTGTGGGTCGTGGGTTCGATCACCACCGCGAACAAACATTTGTGTGTGGCAAACATAGATGTTTGTTCTATGTATAGGTGTAACTACGTATCACAAGTATGTATTTACAAAAAAATAATATAAGTATCCGATAATAAGTATTATCAGTAATCGAGTTCCCATAGTACAAGCTATGCTTAGTTTTGGACTAGAGGGCGTTGTGTGTAATGTCTAAAGTTAAATAATACTGTTTTTCTAGTTTTAGCTTATTGAGATGGCAACAATTTTAATGCTGTCCAATTAGGTGGCGCCGTGGTCTTGCCTTGTACCGATTTGCCTAGACTCGCATATTGCAGGCTTTATGCAGTGGCTTTATGGAGGTTTCAAACTTAGCTACGAATGTTGAAATTGGGTGTCTAAAAGCATAGATGCAGATTATGAGCATCCAACTTCCTCCACACATTCATTCTCTGGTTTCTGCTGAATCTACAAAACGTCGGTTACGGCCGTTTGGTTGGTAAGGGGGTAATGGCAAAAAATAAAATGCAGATTCATTATTACTTTGTATTGTCAGTTTATGTATTAGATCTCACAACATTTGCAGACATCCCTAAGTACAATTATACAAATTTTATATCCAATTATGACTCACATATTTATAAAATGTACAATAAATCAATATAATCTCATTCGTTTTGAACTTAACATGTTTAAATATTTACAAAATATTACTTAAATCTGATAAAATTGTATACAATATTGATATTTTTAGATTACAGTGATATAAATACATAAAAAATAAGGAGAGTTAAATTGTATTTACAAGACTCAAGTCAGAGGCCACTGATAACAGCTTTTCTTCAATCCGTTTGTCCGGTCACTCTGGGATATAACTGGAACAATAAAAAAAAAAAAAAAATTTATTGACTGGAATCACAGGTAAGTTGGTACATACCTAGTAGTAACCCGGTAGTAGTAGTGTTATAGGTTTTGGGTTACATATTGCGATTGGTGGTTTGCATGTGGCTTGGGTTTGATACAGCTCAGCAACTAGGATAAACTTCTTCAATGAGGTTTCGACTGTCTACTTATTGACAATGCACTGAGGTTTTTTCACAAACTATTTTCGGTTTTATATGGCGCAGCCGGTCGTATTTATCAAAATAGAATTATAGCCTATCATCTAGCTACCAGGTAGGTATTTATATTTTGAACTTTTTGTGGACAGAAAATAAATGAGTTATGCTTACCCCGAGTAAGTTTCTAGGCACATAGCCCTCTACATTGCGGCTATCTCGACACCACCACCATTCTCGTTCAGCGTCGTCGCCTTTCCGAATCACTTGCAATCGATCGCCGGTAGTAAAGGATAGTTCGTCGCTTCTCGCTGCGTTGTATGCAAACACGGCGAATACTACGCCGCCGTTCATAATGCCGAGCTTCTCTTGAACACCTGGAAAATAGAGATAAAATATTATAAGGTCTACTATCTCTAAATTTGTTAATCGGCTTATTACGTAAATTTTTCTCCTAATAATATTAGTGGCGATTTTGACGTTAGGACCGATAGTAGGCTAGTCAGTTGGGTTTGCTCGCTACACTGAACGCAGTGACGCCCTTATGGCCGAATACTGAAACGTCACTCAAATTTAAACACCACTTAAAATTGCTCTGCCTCTGTTTGACATTACTCATTTGTAAGAGATGGCAATAATTTAAACATGAACATAATATAAGTAGCGTTTGAGCATTCGGCCGTTAGTTTTACAACTCTACGGTTAACTTTATCTTGACCTAGTAATGTGCGATACTCACTGTAAAGATACTCGGAGCAGCCGTCGAATCCTTCCTCGTCTTCTTCGCATTTCTCAGCCGCTGTCTCGTGGTCGGACAGCGTAGTTGCGAATATACACGCTCCTAAAAACGAAACATTACATACATTATTTATGTAGATAGAAACCCACAGACTACATAATATTACGGCGTCTGGAACAATGTGTCTAAAACAACAATGGCTGCGGATGCATATTTTTCAGATTTCCAAAGGGAAAATCTAAAAAAGCACGGTTTTCGGGCTTTTTTTACTGCCATCTTCAAAAATATCGTTGGTTCATCGGGTGTCTCTCTCTACCCGATAAACCTACTCTGCGCTTTTCGGTTCATTGCCTCCGCTGCTAACCAGACCTATGTCTTTGCCAGTTATAAGTTTTTGATGGCGTAAACATTAGTTCATAGAAGTTTCAAAGTGATTTTTATAATTTCTGGTTGGTTATTGATAGGATTCTCACCATTATCGACGAGGAATTTGACCATAGAGAGGTTATTGCACGACGCTGCGCAATGTAGAGGCGTCCACCCGTCTGAATCTTGCGCATTCACGTCGCAACCCAGTTCTACTAGAAACCTGGAAAATAAAGTTTTTGGTTAGATATGGTTCAGTTTTTGCTCACGCTAAACAGTGAACATATCGCGGCAAATAGACTATGTACCTACGAGTAGGTACTTACAGTTCGATGACAAATGGACTATTCCTTGATCATTATGGACGAGAAAAGTTAGCATGATCTGTGCATTCCCTTTCGCACCATTGATGGGGCGAATGAGAATGCAAGAAATAAGTATTATTTTATTCCGGTTCGTTCCACTGTCAGGTACGACTACGGACAAATGCACATCTTGTGAACGTGCTCTGTGAGGTAGTGCAATTGTTTCAGAATGAGGTAACTATTCAATCTCAGATGTCAGCTTATTCCTTATTTTTTCTTGTAAAAAGACCCTAGGATCTATTTATAGTGTTAGTAGGTGAACTTACTTGACAATCTCGAAATGCCCCGCACAGATGGCGTTGTGTAAAGCTGTGATGCCCTCGTCATTTGCAGCGCTTGCATTCTGCACCTGAAATTGTCCAATAAATAGTTAGCACGGCAGTTTTTGTTGTTGATTTTAGAGGTTGTTCACAGCGCCTCTAGTGGGCCGTTTCGGAAACTATTTTGACCCAGACAGACGCCAAGAAACATAGGTCTGTAGTTTAACAAAGTGTGCTAAGGTAAGGACCATACATAACACAGAAGAAAGACGGCTTCAGATATCTTGACAGTGGGGATTATTTTTATATTCTTCATACTTGTGTGACCTAAGTTTTTTAATTTACTTGAACCTATGAATGAATATGAACATAACTTTTTACTAAAACGGAATATTTAACAGGATAATCAAACTCGCAAATCACGTTTCTAGTAAAGACTAAGTTGTAATAAAAGAACTGGGTAGGTACCTGTGTTGCCGTTTTCTTGACAAGCTCCAATTCGCCTTCCAAGCTGGCATCCAACAGTAGCGCGAGGGGATCAAAGCTAACCCGCCGAGCTAGTGGCGCCTTTCTACCTTGCTTCAAATTACCCTTTTTCCGCCTCTCAGGTTCATCCTCCTGACTCAAAGCCACAGAGCTGATCTGCTCCGTTATATCAGAAACAACGTGACTCTCCTCACTAGAAACGCTCTGAGCTCGGTCAACCTCATCACGTTTCTTTACACCCTCGTTTTCTGAATTCAGATCCATTTCGGGGAAGAGGAAAGCTGGCGGCATTTCGATTCGTCTGTTTATGCTGACGCTGACGCCATTCTTTGCGGTATGGTTGCGGAGTTTAGGCTGCTCGCTCATTGGTGGTTTTCTTATTGTTAGAGGGCGCGCTTTGATGATCATGTCGCCGTTGGTTTCTTTTTGATTTTGTAACTCGCTGTCTGAGTCTGGGATTGGTATGGCGGGTAGGTTTTCGGTAGATTGGCTGAAGGCTCCATCTGGGTTGACGGATTGCCGTGGTGGTGTCTGAAATTATAACAGTGAAGTAAGTGTTTAGGATGGGATTATAAATAAATCATTGGCTACAACAATTTGCTGCTGACTACCAGTTTATTGACATTCTCAAGGAGCCAGGACCAACTGAATGTAGGTATATACCTACTTTGGATTTTCCAAAGTAAATAGAACAAAATCATCATAGGTCGGTTGCCGAAGTCAACTGCTAACGCCTCATGCGCACTTAGGCAGAGATTTTACTGTAATAGGAATATCGTCGTATATCGGCAGAGTTTTCGACGTCATCTCTATTAGAGTAAAATGTCGCTGAAGTGAGCATAAGGCCCCCGTACCTACATTAGGCCCAAAAAACTTTTAATTCCTTCTGAAAGGTTTGAGATTTTCATGACTTCCTTCATCTCGCTTTTCGGTTTGTGTTCACCATTCAATGAACTCTGTTTTGTTCCTCAGTCATTTTAGTGTTGTTTTCTTCATATTTTCCTATAGTAGGTATTTTATACACACCTTGATAGTAGGTTTCGGCGGTAACGCTGGTTTAGGCGACTTGTCAGTGCTGACGTCAGGCGTCGAAAGCGGAGTACTGGCACTTTGTGGCGGAGACAACAGAATGCTTTGTGAACTCGACGATAGGCCCGATGCTGTGTTTCTGATTGGCTGTCGAGGCAGGCATAGTTTTAGAACATTTTTGAATGGATTTTGGAATGTAATGTATGGAGACTATTTACCACTAATTACCATAATATTTTGTAACTCCCAAATAAGAGTACTCCCAAAAACATTGGAGGGTTAAAGTACTGATCAATATATAAAACTAAAATTCCTACAACCTTCCTGGAACCTACAATGTTTACAACACCATTGGAAATGCTGGAACATTGCTGCCATCAACCCAAAGTCCTTCTCCGTTACTTTAAGGAGTTGGGCTGGCTGGGGTGAGGTCAGCAGGGGGACAATGCACAATACACCCCAACGCGAGACGTCAGTGCAGATCTTATTCCCCCACTTTGAATTAGAATTAAAATTAGAATGTACATAATATCTATCAAGAAAAAAGTATTTACAAAATGGATGATTACATGATTGGTGATGTTTTGGGGCTGTACAGTCTGAGGTTGGACCGGTTGGATCTTTGTGGATGATGTCTGATAAATGGGTGATGGTTTCGCACTCGCTACCTGAACCGTGGTGGGTGCAACACTCGATACCGGTTTCTGTAATTAATGATGATAGTATTTACAGAGGGCTGATCACGAACAAATCTGACAGTCGCCGCGTTACGTAAACCTAACGTATTTGAATCATATCGCCCGCCAACATCAGCTCGACTGCCACACATTGCAGCATCACTGCGCAGTGTATCTCGTCTAAGCTAGTGTTACGATTGTCACATTTATTCGTGATTAAGGCACAGCCGACTCAGCAATTTATGAATAAGCAGGTTAGTAAAACCAGAAACTTATATTTTAAGAATAAAATCTTGGCAGTTATTTTTCTTAAATTGATTCTCTGTAAGCTTTGTATTGAGTGAAATGGTTAAAAAGGTGAATTCATTCAGCTTACCCCAAATCCTATAGAAGAGCTGCTTGTAGTATTAATAGAGTTTGAACTGGTTTTGACTGATTGGGTTATTCCGCTGCCTTTAGATGCATCGCTGATTTGATTTGTACTTAGCCTACTGTTCTGATATGCATTGTTCTCTTTCCCCTCCTGGTTACACCGGCTAGAGGAGTCTGATTTCTGCAACTGATATGCATCTTGCTGATATGCTTGTTCTGTTTGACTTAGAGGTGTTGCTAGACTTTTATTCACAACCGATAGAGGTGTGGAATGCACTGTCATGTGATTCACATTTATCCCATTCTTGTCATCAACATTTTTGCCGTTCACTTCTGGCTTTGCTTTACCGTTTGTACTTTGAGGAAACTTTGTGTTGTATGGCAACGTTTGATACTTGGGATCGGACTTGCTTGCAGCAAATTCTGGCAAGAACTCTTGCTCGTTTATTTTTAATTCTTTACCGGTTTGATTGCTGTTCGAGCTGCTTGTACTGTTGGGACTGTATTGCGGCTGCTTCATGTAATCCTGGTACTTCTGGTCGTAGGCGTTGCCTATGCCTTGCTGGACGTGACTATAACCCTCGTGCTTGTTTTGATATTGATACTGGTTGTCCTGAACCCCTGGCATCTGAGGATAGCCGTTGAAGAGTGGATTTATCATAGGTTTTTGCTGCAAATAGTGAGTTTCTTGCGTCAAATGCGATTGGATAATATTATCACTCTGAGTAAACGGTTTTAATGGCACGTTGTTTTGTATAACGTTATGTTTATTAGCCTGAAAAGAAAAATGTGTTTTAGTTCTAGAAATGCAAGTTTTCATTTAGGAAAAGTTAGATTTTCTTTCGATTCTTCCCGGGCGTTATTTACCGACATTAAAAAAAAAAGCTCTTCTTCTTCATTTCAATTTGATATTTGCTTGACTTGACAGCTAAGGCATACTTCACATCACAGTGACATCCTGCCTGCTGATTTTGACAAAGCATAATGACAATAACATGAGTTAAAGCTAGGGTAAATGTCGCCAGCTAGAGGCCCTTACCCGCAGCCATACAATACACAAGTTTCGTAGATAAGCCGCGTGCTATTTCTAGTCTAGAAAGTACAAAGACTGTAACTACTTAGATACAATTTTACATTATGTGCAATAAATGATTTGAATTTGAATTTGAATTATGTAGTTAGTAGGAACTAACCTGTAAATTAGTATTATTATGATTGACGCTCTGCGCGTGCGGCACATGGTTGTAAGGTTCGACAGCAACTACGTTGCCTCTTGCTTGCTGATTCTTTGGTTGACTGTTTACGCCGGCACCAGCTGGATAGTTAGGCAGCTGTTGCATGGGCGTGGGGTTATTAGTTCTGGAATTTAGAAAAACAAATCAGGAAAATAGAGGCTACCTACCTACTTAACATTTACCTACAATAAAAGAAACCTTGGTTGTGGAAGTGGATTTTTTACCTTTGCTGCGGTTGTCTATGCGCGGCCGCTAGCTGCCTATTCAAAGCTCTTTTCCTGAGTAATCTAGCTTGAAGTTCCGACACTCGTCTGTCGATGCTCCTCATTTCTTCCTGCCTGGCGCCCAGTGCCGCTCTCTGCGCTGATAGCCTTCCATTCTGCTGCTCGTTCAGTTTGTTTCGGTACTGAAATTAGAGAAATCAAAATGAGATGTTGCCCACAGACTGTAGTGGCTTGTAAATGGATAGGTACAGGGTGTTAAAAGACCACTCTTCAATTTAAATGCGTGTGACAACTTTTTTAGAACAGAATGTCTTTATGATCTAGATGCGTTAGGTACCTGGTACCTACCTAGGTAAATACTGGTACCACCGTCAAAATATCATGGAGTGGTGGATTCCTGAAATATTTCGACAATAACGCCCGAATACTGAAAATTTAACTCCCTAGCTAACCTCCCTATAGTACCTACTATTAGGTCTTGAGGTACCCATAATTAGAGGTAGGTATACTTACCTTAGTTATTTCATTTCTACATCATGGTAAGTACCTACGTAGGTACTTAACAGTCTATCAAACAACTAGGTATCAAATTGCTGATTCCATGCGAATGAACTTTTCCGAGTCAACGAACTCTCTAATAAAACAATACTTACCAATGATTTGTTTCGGTTTCGTGTGTTTGAGGGTAGAATAAAAAGTTTAGGTAGTCTGTTTTTATAGTAATAACTATACGTTTGGTGAAAAAAGGAGATATAATATAAGTCATTATAAGTAGGTAAAAGGTTGGCAGCAGTAATTCAAAATTAAATGTGAATGTTTCGTTTTTAGATGTTGGGTTGGGATGTTGATTTTTCATTCTCGTCGTAACGGGTGGATCTGTTAATGATAAAACTCATGTAGGTAAAGTCCGTATAACCAGAATTACCATACTACATAGGTAGGTAGGTACATATAGAATTAATTTTTTCTTCTTTTTGCCTCAAAAAGAAGCGAGACGCAGGCGAAAGCTAGCACGCGTTTCAGAGTCCCTATAATTGTGGATAGAGTAGAATTCGGTCGAAATACCTTTTTGATCGCGGACATTATGTTTCTATCGGTCGTTATTCCGATAGATTAAACACTATTTGTGAAATAATCGTATAGGTAGCATACCTAATACGATTATTTGTTTCAATAGGATATATCCAATTCTAAACAATGCGAGGGTAGGTGCTTGCCTACCTAAGCTAGAACTATGTTTTAAAAAATGGCTACGTCATGACGAAAATTTTTACGAGCAGCACGCCTTGAACCTAACAAAATCTAGTTTGCTTGGTAAGTTTGTACATATAAACATACAAGTTAACACCTATTTTTGCAAAAGGGCTTCTATACTTTTTGTAGCGTTCATTGCTTCTTAGTAAATATACCCTCGGTCCGTATAATATAGAAACAAGTTTAGCACTCTCATTACACTGACAAGTTTGTTAATGTGGGATGAAATAATTTGCTCATCCAACCTTATTTGGAGCAAGAAGTCATGAGCTGTGACAGCTACCTACGGTCCCAAGAAAGTAATTTAAGCTAGACGAAGTAAAACTTGGGCAAAAATGCTTTGTATGTTTGTTCGTCGAGATCTTTTGAACCGACGAATTGTATCTATTCACATCATCTACTACATACTCGTACCTACTACTTTAATTGCAATTCTAAAATACAGTATAAAACAAACTGCGGCAAACATTCCGCACGAATTTCACGCGTGGTCGTACAAAATGAAGTGGGGCTCTACAATTTTGTAGCAGGGTCTACGAAATCCATATCAATGGGTCTACGAGCCTACGAAACTATGAAAATGTTTACAAAAAATTTACGGTAGAGAAGATTATTTTCGAGAAACATTTGTGAATCAATTACATCTGTCATTTAGGTACAATATTATTTATTACTTAAAATGTAATATAATATACCTACACTAGTATAGGCAAAAATAGTTGTATCGTCACCAGAGGCCAAAGGTTTGAACTTCTTGTTTGAACTCGTTTGAACCCTTTTGGTGTTCTTTTTATTTCTAAAAAAAAGTAGGTACACCAGTAGGTTTTCCCACGGAGTTTCGAGATGGGGTCCTTCAAAAGGCGGGTTTATCTCCTCATAAAAGGCCGGCAGCGCACTAGCATCACCTCTGGTGTTGCAAGTGTATATGGGTGGCGGTGACTACTTTCCATCAGGTAGCCCGCCTGCTAGTCTGCCAGCTATGGCATAAAGAAAAAAACAAAAAAAACATACGTACTTTTACGCAGCCTAATTTAATTTTCAAGGTTCACCTTGGATACCACTACCCACGTCAAGGTAAAAGCCCTTCAAAGCGTAATGTTTAAGCGTAACTTTCATCTCAAAGGTAACATCTTTAGATTGGCGTCATAAATTAGGAGAATGAGAGAATTAAACAGCTGAAATCCAAAGTGAGGATATTAATCTGGAGGAGATACGACGAAGGGTACAACAGTCGTTTTGGGACTAACTTCGTGAATGTTATGTATAACTTTTCGTGGTTCAATGTTTCAAGCGTGGGAGCTCTCAATTCAAATCTTTATAATTAGAAATAGGTATGGGTAGAGTTTGGTCACGCTCAGTCTGCAGCACTTACCATGAAATTTACTATACGTAAGGTGCCCTTTGCATTTCTGCAGACTTAGTTAAACTCTACGAACTTTGGTTTTTGCCTGTAAGTAGATCTTATCTACCTAAAAGTAAGAAAATGACATATTGAGCGTATGACAGGCGTCATGGCTCAGTCGGTAGTAGCTCTGCCTTCCGTGCTGTGGGTCGTGGGTTCGATCCCCACCGAGAACAAACATTTGTGTGTTGTAAACATAGATGTTTGTTCTGTGTCTGGGTGTTTCTATGTATTATAAGTATGTATTTACAAAAAAAAATATGTATGTATGTATTCTATCAGCCATCTAGTTTCCATCGTACAAGCTTTGCTTAGTTTGGGACTAAAAGGCGTTGTGTTAAGTGTCCGTGAATATTTATTTATTTATTTTATTTATTCAGGCTAAAACCACCGCATTTTTTTTTCAATTAAAATAATGGAAGGATTTAAAAAACGAATGCTCCATTACTCTACCCGTGTGTCAATTTAATGTCGCCATTGTAGATACAAGCAGTATATTTAGAAACAACTTACAGTTTCAAAAACTTGATCGTATCTGCTCATTTGACTTAGAACACACGTTTCAATCCCATAAATTTTTTCACTGCATCAACTCTGTTCACATTTAAACCTGACCTTTCACAACACTTTCACAACTTGGCCGTATGAAGTATTTTTAGTTTAGACTATTTTCGTTCAGAATAAGTACTACTATAGTATAGTTTTACTATAGAGTTGTCTAAAAGAACTGTTTGTTTGTATTTTGCTTGTCACCGGATGGAAGTCGCGACTGAAACTAAATGTTACTCTGAACTCTGAATCAAACGTTGGCATCGGATGTGCCAGTGGAATTAGTACAATGACGTGATTGGGTTGTTACCTGCAGGGTTGGTAGGTAGATTTGATTTTAAAATTAATGATAGACCTCCGGTCTGTCCCCTTTTTATTTATGAAAACCCTTTCCTAAAGGTATCTCTTACTGTCCCACTACATTATTTTTAAATTTGTTTAAAAAAATATAATAGAAATCACTTTACACACATTTATTTTAATGGCTCACACTTTGCGTTACGACCTAAGGGGGTGACGTAATGATGACGTAAGGACTAACCTATCTAAACTTCAAAGCCACGGTAGTTGACAAGTTCTACATAACAGCTTGTTACTTGTGTGTTATCCAATGAATCAATATTCAAACTCAAACTAGATATTCGCTTGCGTAGTTTGGGTTCAATATTACAATATTAAACTTTGAGGCACGGAAGTGAAGCCGATTTAATGCTAAAGCACTGATCCGGACTTAAGCTTCAATTTTTGTATGAAAATCTCTACTTAAATCCATGCTTGGTGAACGATTTCTTTATCAACATATTATCAACATAGTATTCATTCATAGCTGTTATTGACTCTTAAAAAATACCTGGTAAAGTTTCTACATGATTTATTTATGATTATAATGTTGGTAAAATATTTTCGAAATATTGGTGGCGATTCCGTTCTTACAGCAAACTAACTAAAATTACGTTTGTGCTAATTTAGACTTTAGTTTAAATATATCAAGAACTTTTTTATTATAAATGATTTGAGTTAATACCGCGAAATTCGAGCAAACAACAAAAATGGCTGATAAACAGACCAATAATGTTCTTTTTTCAAATTGTCTAGAAAAAGAATTGAGGTAAAATTACGATTCATACAGTGCTGTGATAACCCTAACACCTATACATTAGTTGCCTAATTGCTGGGTATTGTAAGTACCTACATGCACTATTAGTCGGCTAAGCTCTCACCAGGGTCATCACCTGACAGATTAATTTGTTAGTGGTTAGCAAACACTCATTGATCGTTTGTGAAAATTAATTATGGATTTTAAACTAATTGCTTATGAGATTATGTACTAACTGTATGTAATATAAAATGTAATGAATGTAATTTCTTACTCTCGAGTAAGTTTGGAATAGTTACACCCTGTTTTGTCTTTTGCATTGGCAAGCACATGCAAATTCGATCGAAAAAAACAAAACACGGTGTAAGTATTCTAAGTTTATATCGATTCTCAACTCGATGTAATCTTGGAATAGTTACACCGTGTTTTGTTTCATTCGATAGAATTTGAATCTGCTTGTCAATGAAAAAGACAAACCTATTCCAAGCTTACTTCGTGACAGTATATGGGTTGAATGTACTTATTTTTTTTTTAGATTGAGATCGAAAAGACTATCCCCCTATCTTATAAAAAGTTAGAGTTGACATTATGTCCTGATTACGTATGTTAAACAAGACATCATGTCCGCTCTAACTTTTTATAAGATAGACCATATACCTATAAGCCGAAATGTACGATAACCGGTAGTAGTTAATTATACTGCAGTACAGAGCCCCGAGTCTGTGCATTTGTGTGTATGAAGCACACGCAAACGCATTCGCAAAGCGAGAAATTTTGTTGGGAATTGCACAATTCCCAAATCTCCCGCTAGAGGCGCTTATCCGGTTTTCATACAAAATTTCTCGCTTTGCGAATGCGTTTGCGTGTGCTTTACTAGAGTCGAAAGTCAAAACAAATGCACAGACTCTGGGCTCTGATCTATACAAAACACTCGAAAATACATGCTTCGAGCTAAATTTCCAACAAACCGGTTTTTGTTAGCCACGTTCATTCATTATATCGTTCGCCTCATTCATTATTCTAGTTCGCCGAATTCAATTCTGTTTTCTTATTTGAGGCCACCGAGTTATGTCTATTGGGTATTGCCTTGTTCCACGTAGTTGGTATTGAAGTTGTATTTTGTATCTTCAGTGCCAAGAGATATAGAGGATATTATCTACCGTGCTTGGAGATTACAATAGTCCTTTAGAACTCTAAAATAATGCAGTATTTATATCTTACAACGCAGATTTTTTCACTAGAAAAAAAACATTAGTTTCGTATATTTTGTAGCTCGATTTAATTGCTGTGGACAACGTTTTCCATGGTATTGAAATAAATTTAAAATATTTAGTAAAACTAACATGTTGATTCTAGCAACATTTAAGCGTTTACGTAGCTTTAACTTTATCGTTCTAAACGAACAATAAAATAATCGCGTTTTAATTAGGCGCACGTAGCAACGCTCTACGCGGTGCTACGGCGTAGCAATCTCCATTCCTTCATTTTCTTCATTGCTCTTGAATCGCTACCTCTCCTATAAATTAAGATCTATTTATTTACAGTATCAGCAATCAAGTCCAAGCCGGTACGTCCGATTGCCCGCAACCTACTTGGCTCGACGTACCGTGCGCTACGCAAAAACTATTTAGTAAATACAGGTGTACAGAGCCCTGAGTCTATCTCGGTGTTGTGTTTTCTTGCTATTTTTGGCATTCGGAAACGGATTCGCAAAGTAAAAAATTTTGTATGAAAACCGGATAAGCGCCTCTAGCAGGAGATTTGGGAACTGTTTCTGCGAGTCTATCTGACGTCTATAGACTCGCAGAAACAGTTCCCAAATCTCCTGCTAGAGGCGCTTATCCGGTTTTCATACAACATTTTTCACTTTGCGAATCCGTTTCCGAATGCCAAAAATAGCAAGAAAACACAACACCGAGATAGACTCAGGGCTCAGTACTACAATCTTATGCGGCCCGTGGTGTTGACTGATATACACATAAAACTACTACGTGCAGAAAGCCACTAGATTATAAGTTCGGTTGATTACAAAATGAAATACCGACTAAATGTTTATTTTACTGGCTAATTGTCATCTGTTTACCATAATTTTTATATGAAAGTTATCAAGTTTGTTGCACTGTAAAAACGGTCCTACATTACAGTAGTCCTACCATAAAGCATGATACTACGGCCCGTTAACAGTTAAAAATGAGCTTTATTCCGTTTGATCTAGATTCAAAATTGTTGAAATGCATGAGACGCGAGCTAACTAATGAAACTTTCAAACACGCTGACAGCTACATTAAACACATCTGCAAGTCTGCAAGGTGCAACTGTCAAACTATACAAAACTTTGGGCTGTTTGCAAAATGTCAGCAGTTCTGGAAGCTTGGGTATTGCAACTGTCTATGTGCGGCAAGTTTGCGACAGAGGCAAAAGTATTATCATCAATTTTAAAATAGCTCGTCCAGAAAAACTAATGCTGTACGTTAGGTACATATTTATCATCAATATATATAAAACTATTTTGAAGCTGACAGAGAATCAACGCACAGCTTAAACCATAAGTCCTAGAGATATGAAATTTGGAGGGTAGTATCTTTACATAGTGTAGGGGTGCACAAAGAAAGGAATTTTGAAACGTCACACTCTAAAAGGTAGAACGCGAGCAACGCCGCGGGCGACGGCTAGTTTGTACAAATAAACAATATTACCTATATTCTCAAATTACCAATTAAATTATCAAGATTTAGATTAGGAGGTAGGTCCTACCCGATATAGGTATTTCACAGAGTTATCTATTGAAACCGGCCAGTAATTCTGTAAAAATACTTTTCTTTGAAACGTTGAGCTTGTGGGTTTTACTTTGACAATATCATTCAAAAAGATACATGATTATACCACTGATATTATGCTGACTTAAATCTAGATGAATCTAGATTCTCTCCGTTTATAATCTTTATATCAGGTGCTCAATTATAAGTGTTCATCAGAACCACTTAAGGACCTATTTTCACTCCATCAACTGTTCCCAATTAATTACAAGTCTTGAATGGGGGTTGTTATCTTAATTACAATAAAATACAGTGAACTTCCTCCCCTAGAGCGAAGTAATTATGGAGTTTTATAAAGCGCCTATCAGCTGGTTATTGTTTCAAAGTACTGGCTGATTTGTTGGTTAAAATTTTCGCAGAAACTGAAAGGAATATCCAATTATTTTTTAAAATATAATATAAACGGGTGTAAGATGATTCATGAACAAAACCCGTACACTTTCAGTCAGGGCTTTTAGCACCTATAGTTCAAATTGCTTAGCGTTTGAAAGAATATTTTCAATTTTGGCAACATTATGACAAGAATATCTTCATCATATCAGTTTATACAAGCCACATAGAAACCCTTTGAGCCTTTTAATCCACTAATTTTCTTCGAGCCTAACAATTCACTTCGGGTGAGAGCCCTTCCAATTCTTCGCCTCCTGGTTCATGCTGTATGGTCTGCCTAAATACCATTTTTAACTTGCTGATTCTGAGAGCTATATACTGTTGACCGTGGTTCTTTTATGGATTCTCTCGTTTCGGATTTTATCAAAAACTGCTAGTATCTGTCTCCATAGCCCGTTGCGCGACGCTTAGCACGTATTAGTTCCATGTATTCCTCTAAATAATCGGAATACCCTTGTAAATCTTCTGTATTTTTCCATCAATAGAAAAAAGCAGCGAAGACTGCCCTTCCGTTCAACCAGCTCGTGTGCAGAAATCTGCGCTGGCTGTCGGTCTCTATCAGTGACCAATCAGTGACCAATCGGTTTCTATCAGAGATAAATCAGTCAACTTACCATAAGCTCTCTCCTTAGTTTATCCAGCTCGTGCGCAGAGGGTGGTGCAGGCTGTACCCTCCCCCGCCTCAGTTCCTCCAGCTGCCTCGTCAGCTCTTCCACCTTGGCCACAGCCACAGAGAGCTCCTTTTCTTTCTCATTAAATAACGCTCGTATTGACTCTAAGTCACTGGCTGTGGACAAATAAATTAATGTCAGAATGCAACAAAGATTTTTTAGATAAAAAGATTTCCTTGGTCTTCATTTTATTATGTTCACGTCATTATTTTCATAAAAAGAACTACATATCTAAGAAGCACAATCAGATGGGTTAAAGATTTGCTACAATGTTCGCCGGTAGTGTAACTAATGCTCTTTAAAACTTTCCTATTCATAGTTTGTCTCCACTACGACGAGCTATGAGCATTCTCTGCAGATTTTTCATTGTGAAATTTACGACAGACACTTTCCTCACTTTAATGGACTGTAATGAAATAGCACCCGAGTTCCTCTTTAAATGTAACGTTATAGTAGGTATAGAGGGTAAGCACGAATACTCTTGAAAATCACAATCGTATTGTAACGATAGTGTATGCGAGAGACACTGCGCGGTGTCGCTGCGATGTTCGGCAGTCGAGCTGTAGTTGACGCGCAATGTGACTTGAATACACTAGCTTTAAGATACGATTGCAACTGCTAGAATTGTTTCGTGCTCTGTCTCCTCAGTTATTGCTGCCTAGGAACGGCGATGTCGCGTCTCATCAAGCTAGAAACTTGTAAATGGGAATAAAACTAAATGCGCGCGAAGAATGGCTTTTCAGGATGCTTTTAAGCGAATGAAATTAGTTCTTATTACTGCGAGAGAAAACTTTGTTTACATTGTCAGTGGTTGCATAATGATGGAATAATTTAGGATATTTTACGCTTTCCTATTTGGAATTTAGGATGCTTCCCTATTTGCAGTGTGGTTTTTTTTTACAAATAAGAATGGCCTAGATTCAAAACAAATATTTGCAGACAACATCATCGCCATGAAAATTCCCCCTGAATCAAGCATTTAGTTGGTAAGTCCTCCGTAGCGCTAGAGGTCGTAAAAAATCTTCTGGGAGGTACTTTTTTAGTTGTAATTTGTGGTTACTAAAGACAGTGCCCTCTTAATGATAATGAAAGAGGATCCCCGTTGAATATTTCACAAAATATTTCACTCGACGCAGGAAACATTAAAAAGATGGAATGTACCATAAAATGTGGCAATTTAGATACTTTTCATCTCGTTTCACGTGACGAAATGTTGCGTGAAAGAGAATTTTCTTAGCTCATTATACTTATTTACATTTTGGAGAGGCCCGTGCTCATATCGCAAGCTCTGAACTGCTTTCGCTTCCCAGCAAAATGTCAAGTGACGTGGCTACAGATATACGAAAACAAGAAGCTTTTGACGGCAAAAAACGTTAGTTATTAGTTATTTAGTTAAAGAATACCTATGATTTAGTATGAAACAAGTTCAGAAAACCTGCCAGGCAAACCTGGCAGGTTATGAGACAGCGATTGCCCCCCCGGTGTCATATGAATTTAAAGTTTTGTACTTGTTCACAGCAAAATAAGCTGAAAAAAGTAAGTATTTCGTTCTTGATAAGACGTCAAACGTAAACCGTTTATCCCTTCTATAAAGGCACGTTTTTGAGTTTTTATAGTACCTAGTCTCAGCATAGTAACATTTTGATAGGTATAGGTACATATAATATTCTATGACAATTCAATCATGTCAAATGATTCCTTATTGCTCTACAATACGGTATAAAATAGCGACATTAGAACGCTTTAGTGAGCAAAAATGCTATTCCGAACCCAGATGGGTCACATTTAAAGGGAAGCGCCCGACCTTTCAATTACCGAAGACAATAAAGTCGGCTTTATCTATATGAGTGTCAATCAGTTGGTGGATCGTTTATGTGGAAGGAAACTAAATTATCGTTTCCAAGAAGATTCTAAATTAAAGACGATAGATACTTGTACGTACATAGTAACTCAGTTAAAAATGAATATTTTCAAATACATACCTATAAGGAGTCCAGAGTGTAACAAATCTAAATCTAAAAAAAAGATAGCTAAAGGTCAGCGTAGGTAGCTGTAGGAGAAATCTATTTATTAAGAAAAAATTATACCTTTTTAAAAAAAAAAAACGTTTAAATTATGACATTAAATAAATATTTAAACAATAAACATACTTAAAATTATAGTAGTAGGTAGGTACCTATGGATTTACTTTGGTAGGTAGGTACCTATGGAACTTTTAGGGGACCCCATGGAACCATTCTCTTCTATACAAGAGTACTTAGGTGTAATAAGTATTTTCGTCTAAGTTTTGCTCGCTTCATGGTATTCAATCTTGTATCAATACTGAACCTTGTACTACTGCGATAAAGCTTATATTGCAGCGGAGTTAGCTATGAAGTGAGAATAGGGCATCGAGAGGTGATTGAAAACAAAAAGGGTCCCAAGTCCTCGAATAATGGAATATTCCTCAAGAGATGTATCGGTATCTGACCCGACGAAATTGATTTAGAACGAACCTACTTCGAGGACTGAAGTATTTTAGTTTATTAGACCTTTGTAACTTCCTCTATTTGATTATAATATAAAAGGCATTGAAACCAGATTTGAAAGAGAAGACCCAAACGCTTTTTAAATTTTCATTGAAAAACCCGTTCAAAACTTTAATTTTATCAACTTAGACATAGACACATTAGACAATAGACACACTAGCGCACCCATGATGCAAAGATTTTAGAAGTCATAATTTTTTTTGTCTAGCGCTAAGTTGCTTTTTGATATCTTTTACTTACTTATTTATTCATAGGAAAACCTACAGCACATAACATAGATTAGGTACAATAATGGAAACAGTAGGCCAATTAAACCCTGATGAACGTTGTGTTTTAATAGTTTGAGGAATAAAAACTCTGTTGGTTTGAAACAAATTGCTAGAAGCCAGACATTCATCACTTTTTGTCATCATCACCCTTTCACAGGTCCCTTTGTATAACCAAACACAACAGGGTTTAGTTAAATGAGGCGAAAGGCGAAATTTGCGTAGCGATTAGCAACCCAACTACACACTAAGGACCTGAGAAACCATAGTGTTTTAGTACAGAGATCGTGGTCTGAATTTTGTTTTATGATTTGCGAGTGCGTCGCTATTGTTTTAATGACTAAAAGGAGTATTTGGTTTCCTTTCAATTAAAACAGATTTGAATTAAAATAAGGTTTAATGAACTGACTACTCGTTAAAAATGTTTAATTGTGTCACACGTGAATCTATCGTTATTTCCATGATCGTTATAACCACTGACTGTCAAATGCATCGTTTTTAGAGTCGCCTGATCACCATTGTTTGGTTTTTAGATTCACAAAGTACAAATAGTAGGTACAATCCAAATTCCATTTTAATTATTATTTTAAGTTGGTAACTGAGAAAATGACGTTTTCCTAAATATATTCAGCCAAGCATGAACCAAGCAAACTTTGTAGTTGAATTACTAGATGTGTTCATGTAATATGTCCCAACTACACCCAGCTAATGTAAAGCCGCAAAAACCAGACATCAAGTCCCAGGACATTTACAAATGGTAGTTATATTTTAACTATAATTAACTACATTAAAAACTTAGTTGGTTTAAAATATTTACTTTATCTGTAGCCAAACTTGTATTATATTATTATGATTTTCCTATAACACTTTTTTTTCTAAACTATAAATATTGTCACTTGTTTATTTTTTCTATTAAAATTATGTCATTGATTGTTCTAATATTATCGAACCTACGAATTCAGTAATGGTTATTCAGCACAAAGCTCACAGGTCGTAAACCAAGCCCACAAACTAGGCGGGGCTGTGATGGAGCACCTCCATAATTATTTCAAACGTCAGTGTCGTGACGTATTACATTATTATTTTGCGTAAGCAATCTGAGTAATTTCTCCTTCAACTTGGCTATTTTCTAATTGAAAAATCAAAATAAGCTGAAGTGATTTCCATAATGTATCCAAAATTGAAGCTAACTTATACGGTTCATAACAATACTTTTTAAAATGTATTATGTACGTTGTGGCATAACGACAGCTAAAAAAGTAATCACAAAATAATTCTTCCAAGATATTATCAATATTCACTTTGAAAATTTTTGTCTATTTTTGTTTCTTCTCGGCGTTTTGATAAAAAAAGATGAAATAAAATTAACTTTTCAGGAGTAGAACGTGCAGGTATTTTACATGAAACATACTTATACCCAACTTAAAATAAATTATTCATAGCATGAAATCGTTATTTTACATTTGGTTTGCGTGTTCATAAATCGTTACTCAACTTCCTACAGCCTAAAAAACTTGGCACACGATGCAGATTCATAAAACGTTTATTTATTACAAGTTACACAAAAGTTTTCCTAAGCCCGTACCATTCTCGGAATGGCACGGAAAGTGACATCAGCTAAAGTTGGAAAATCGATGCCGCCTGCAAACAGTTTGAAAATTTATTTTGTTACCGTGTTGGTTATATCAAAATGAACTCATTTTACCATCTCTGAGTAACGCTGTCCATCAGATAAAAACATGTAAGTACCTAGCAACATCCAAGACAAAAATATGACAAGTCTCAAGCAGAGACAGAGATATTCATAACTGATGGATAGGGCTAGGATATGCAGTACGTAGGTACGTACCAGTACTGGACCCAGTACCGGTAATAACCGGTACGTTCGATACTGCCTCAATTTTAAATTTAAATAAACCTTTCAAAAGTACCGGTGATTTCCAGTAATTTCAATACCGAGAATTACGGGTTGTTTATGCCCTAGATAGCGCAATCGTGAAATGGTGAAATAGGCACTTAATATTGTATTAGTTCAAGGGAGAGTTATTGTGTTTGCCGAAAATATAAAGGAGCTGTTTAAAGGGAACAAAACATTAAGCTTCAACAAAACCTTTTCGTGAAAGCCATATTTAGCGATTTATTGCTCACATTGTAATAATACTCAGTGTATTTGTTTGAGCACTGAAAGCTTCCTAAGTAATTGGATATTTGTTCGAATGTGAGATAAAATCGGATTCCCACTCGGAAAAACCTCTCAAATCGAACAATCTGAACTGATATAGGCTTTATCCGAGCACAACGATCGTTGAGGATAGCGCGTCGCTCCCTCTTCGCTTTTTACGATAATTGGAGCTAAATAAAAATATTTTTTATACAAATGAACTCTCTTTGGACATAAAATTACGCTTGTAAAGAACAATGGAATAAGTAATAAGATTATAATGAAAGCTAATGGTACCATTATCATTCATTAAGAATTAAGGAATAGGTTCTGCGGTACTGCGCTTACAATTCTGAAGTTTGCGAGCAAAATGTAATGATATCAGCCTCTGAACAAAAAGTTTCCGATAATGATATCTCTATCAATAAAGGACTTTTATATTGTTATAGAACTCAATCAATGTTGACAAAAGTTTACGGTCAATTTCGGTAAAATGTGAAACCGAAAAGGTCATACACCCTGTAACTGGATTTCCGAGAGTCCCATCTATCTATCACGTCAAGAGAAGTAGGCGAGGAAAAAATATTGGAAATTGTTTGGAAAATCGTTCTACAGGCTTTATCGTTGCTGGAATTAATAATAAGGGCGATGGCGCAAAATATCGTAAGAAGCGGAAACCCAAATTGCGATATTGTAGATATACACCTAAACCTATAATTTTTGTAATACTGCAAAATGACTTTGCGTGAGTCGCGTTAACTGCCTTTTTTCACCAAAACTATTCAGATGTTTAACCAAACCACATAATTCTTGACATAACGCTGTTACTGCAACAAGCGGTTAGAATTAACGGACCGATTCACGTTGGTAGTATTATAATGTGGCACTAGTCTTATAATAATCATTAAGAAACACACAAGAGTTAGGCCCACGGGAAATCAATTTCATCTTAATATTTTAGCTTAGGTTAAATTAGGAAAATATTTTCCAGCGAAGCCAAAATTAGAATTTCCATCAGCATAAACAAGAGGAACCTTAATTTCCGTGGGTGACGTGAAAAGCTGAAGTCTCGTCCACATAAATAAGATCCAGACGTGAGACGTGGCCTGCATTCTTTGACGAATTTACGAGGTGTACGGTATTTTCTTTCAATTTTCTCGTTTAGGAACGCAAGCGACTTGGGTATGCAAGTAGAGGAAGGTCGAAGAAGTGGCTGGATTATGTTAGTGATGATTTTAATAGAAGAGGAGTAGATACAGATTGAAGAATGATAGGAGTGGGAGAAAAAAACATAGGATAAAGACAGGGAAATGATGATATTTTCTCGTGAATTTATTTTTGTGAAATAACGTAACGGTTTACCAACCGCATAGAAATGGTTTTATTAATTTTTTTTAACTTTCTTCATCGATCAAAAGTTTAATTTTTACTTAAAACCAAGTTAGATTTTAGTAATAACGGTGTTTATGTTTTGAGGGGCTATTCTCCGTCTAGTAGTGCCATCAAAGTTTAATTTAAAATTAGGTACCTATGATAGTTTTGTAGGAGAATAGCCTCTAGCATTTATGAACTAAGGGGTATATTCATATTGGTCTTCTAAAGCTGAGCTAACTCGATCTTACGCTAAAGAATTTAAAAAAAGAGTGTCCAGGTTTTTGGACACGAATACGAATACATTATGAGTGAGGAAAACAGACCCATAACGATAAAACAATTTTATTTTCCGCTTCATAGTAAACATTTCGCACGATCATACCTTGCGCAGATCATGTTTGATTAAATTAAATTTGTATCCAAATATTAATTCAGCAACAAGTAAGAACACGGTTATCCGTGTACCATGTTAATAATATGCTAATACAAAATTATGTATATTAGCATTATAGCGTTTGCTTAGACACGTGCCACGGAATTCTGTTATTGAAGACACGAAAATTAATTTCTAGGCTACTGAAAAAAATATTAAGATGTCGTTGAGGTAAGCCCCTGTATCGCAAGCTCTGATCTGCTTTCGCTGCCCAGCATAATGTCAAGTGACGTGGCTACATATACGAAAACAAGAAGCTTTTGAAGGCAAAAAAACGCGTTGAAACGCGCTAATGTCACTATTTAGTCACAGAATACCTATGCTTTAGTACGAAAACAGTTCAGAAAACCTGTCATGCTGAAACTTGGCAAGTTTTTATGAGGCAACGATTGCGCCCAAATTAGCTTATAAATATATAATAGTTATTAGACCATCAAATTTTAAAAGGATAAAATACACTACATTTTCTTCATTCAACTTTTTTCTCTCTTGCAATATTTTCGATGGCTCTTTAAGTAGGGGTCAGTCGATTCGATATCTCAGATAATATCAGCTTATCTCTGGAAACCTAGGCGATGGGCAATCTTTGCTGAATACGGTGGCGGCTATTCTGTGCACTGTAAATGGGTCATACTGAAGAGTAACAGCGACCTAGCTATGAGAGATGTTTGATACTCCAAATGTACCACTTCAGACATGATTAGTAGCCTAGTATAAGGCTCAATATATGATGCATTCAGGCCGGTGCCAAGGAATACTTTCGAGTGTGGAAGAAATCACTTTTTGCTACTGATAGATTAATATATAGACAGATAGATAATACGTCTACTTAATTTTGCTTGCTAGGTACTCATAATGCTGTCAATTTTTGACAGGTGTAATTAGAGACATTCCCCCTATCTTATAAAAAGTTAGAGCAGACAATTGTCCTGATTACGTATGTTAAACTAGACATAATGTCTACTGTAACTTTTTATAAGATAGACCTATTGAATATAACATGTGGCATTTCGTCTCATCTGAGGCTAAGCGATGTGGTCGACGATGTAAGAACGATAAACTAGAAGCACAACTATAGAAGGCACCGAATGTATGACACCGTTCACACTGACACGACACGACATCCGATTAAAATACGGATCCGACAGGGCCAAGTGCGAATTGGGTCGGGTGTAGTGCACATAGCTTTGTGAGATAGCGCATTCTGCTTCTTCAGTTTTCACACAAAACGAATTTCAAGCTCATAGCCTATCCTTTATTACTCCGTCGGTCACCATTATCAGCTCAAGAGCATTCTATTCCCGGTCAGACGGCTCTGACATTGGATTCGCGGTCGGATTCGCCCAATCTGTAATCACTTTGCCATTCAAATCAGCTGCTGGTAATGGATTTACGGCGAACTTAATTACGTGGCATTTAATTGAATATAGGGTGTGAAATGACGCTCGTGAAATTAAAAGTTCATGACTTGTAAAACAACGTTATTCAATGCTAGATACATATATTCAGTAACAGATCACAATTTATCATACTACATATGTTCAGTTTACAACAGCTGTTTTGATGTAGGATATATAACTTAAATAATACATCGTAATTTTTAGTTTGAGTTTGAATTTTTTAAAGAGCATATAATTTTACAGGGCTCTTAATAAGTTTTGAAGCTAATGTTTAAGTTTTTAGAGTAATCTTTTACACCTTATGTTTATTATGTTTATCTGTAATTATTTCAGATTAGTATTTAATTTATTAACCGGCTTAGAAAGATGCCAAAATTATAAGCTTTGAAATTTCAGGATTTTTGTAACACTAAATTAATTATTCAAAACAGCTTTTGAGATTTGTGAATAATTTTTAAAAGAAACATTTATTACGCATACTCATTAGTCGCCTCGCCCAAATGAGGAGTAGGTACATAATACTATCTAGAAATAGAGTAGAAATAGAGAATACAACAGAAACAAATCAAACACAGGCGTCGCGTCACGCTACGCCGAATCATCTAAAGAATGTGTCACTTTCAAGTATACCTATGGAGTAAACGCCGCTTCCTAATGGTTATGTCAACACCCGTATAGCAATATATTGGACTGACAGATGGAATGAACTCCGAAAATGGAAGTTTTTGTAGATGACCGGTGGATCTGCGCTTGAATCAACAGGCAGCGAGAGAATATTTTTGCGCAGTATATCGGTGCGTACTGATGATGTACGCACATCATCTTACTGCCCTTGTCCCACGCTAGTTAATATTATTCTGTTATTCGTCATCATCTCGATGATAGATTATCCTCCATACAGTCCATCTATCATTTATTTGGCCAACTTCTACTTGTTTAAGGTCATTTTGTGTTGTGTCATAAATAAAGTTGAGTAGGTATATGTCTAAATATTGATGTTTTAATACGTCGTTAAATTTACGAATGGTTAGTGACAGCGTTACTCGAAATTAAGCTTAGTGACCTAGTGTTAATCTTTTGTATACCAACACAATACCAACAGGTTTATAAAAAACCAACAAATGTTGTGAAAACTGCATCGACCTCGAAAAACTAAATAATAAACTTCTTTGAAGAGAAGAACAAACGTGGATGAAAAGAGGTACCAAGTAGAGTTTGAAATTTCTACGAACTTATTCAACCAAACGTTTGTTACCCGTGCATTAAAACATTGATTGGTACGAGCCAGTTGAAGCATTCACCTAGAATGTACACAATCTTAAACCAACTATCGAGTGTTATAGATACGTCTAAGATGCTCGAGATTCAATTGATAGCTCTCATCGTTAGTCGAAAATGTAATCGGATTGCTGACGGTGCAATGCGGTCAGAACTGCCAATTACTGAAACATTAATTGGGATTGGTATTTGTATTTCGATAATAATGAATCTAGCAAACGTTCAGTACTCAGATCGTCTGAAGTGGAACCCAAATGTCAATGATGTTACCCATCGGATTCCGAATATTTTTTGTTTATCCCCCGTGACACTGCTTGGTTGTGCAAAACATTATTTTATGTCTCTATCGATTTGATCAAAATTTTTGTATGAAAGTGCTACGCTGCAAGAAGAATGTCGCGTGTTCGAATCCCGCTCGACTTTTGGGATGTTATAAAAATCCAACTATACAAAGAAACATGGTTGCAATGCCACAAAAGTCGTTAATAGAAGCACTAAGTCTGTAGTCTGAGTTTTACCATGTTGATTTGCGATAAGCGAGAATCGAGAAGCTTTTTGTATGGAGGAATATACATAGTTTGCAAATCTCCCGCTAAAGGCGCTTATCGGGTTTTCATACAAAATATCTCGCAAGTTGCTTCTCGATATGCGTTTCGGTGAACAAAACAAAACACAGACTGCGGGCTCTGTTTAGTACAATCAAGACAGGTTCTGAAACTTGCTTTTTAAGCTTTTTACTCCTAAAATATCTTGTTTGATAATTCTCGTGCATTTCATTCATCAATATAACTCATGGGAGCTCACATTCAACGTATATTTTTTCTTATCATGTAGGTATTCTGTCAAAAGTATAAGTATGAAAACGTGCCTATACCATCCTATCCCACTCCTATAGTACCTATCCTACTCGCATTACATAGATGGGACAAGTTAGGCCAAGGTAATGATACGGAAACCCCCAGGGCATGATTCTTTCTTGTACTTTTCCTTATTTATAGACATACTATCTTCGTACTATAACGTATACTGGTATCTATTCTGTGGTATAGTGTAACACATCTCATAAAAACTTGTTTTCTTCTGTGGCGACTCTGAGTTCCATTCTTGAAAATTGCGTTCGAGTGTTTTTGTATGAAGAGAAATAGTTACCTACTCGCTTGCTAAGGAATAAGGGCTCATACAAAATACACGTGTGATTTCATACAAAATACTTAGGGTAAATAGGTAGTGTTATCTATATTTTTTTGTTAGTAAATGTCTTTTATCGATTTTTATTTTTAGTTCATAACTCTCGATTTTCATTTAGAAAAAACGCAAGCAACGCCGCGGGCGACGGCTAGTTTTGTATATACCACATGGGTACACTCGAAGCAGAATATAAAAACATAATCAGTGCCAGTTATTAACTTCCATATTCTGCTGGTACAGTCAGCGAAACAAACAAATGACCTTTGGAATTTTGTCAAATCAAATACTTCTAGCATTCAAATTTATTCTCCAAACGAAAGAACCGATTAAAAATAAAAAAAACTACAGAGAAACAAATAAAAACACCCAACGGTCACTTTGCATTACCTGTATCAAATAAATAAATAAATTCAGTTTCACAAACATTTCCTTTCGACGAGGGCAACTACGATCGTAGAAACCACACCTACACCATTGAGAGATGTTTTTAAGGCTACTTTTGTCGCTGAGTGTACTTTAGACGTTAGCGGCAAGTCCACAGCCCCCAGGTGTGTTTTATCACCATTGTCCTAAATTACCCTTTGAATTTTTTAACTTATTATGCCAATTTGTTCACTTTGGTGAAATATTCGGTTCTTATCAGGCGGAAAATGATTATTTTAATATTGTATGAAGTTTGAGAGTGACCATGTTTCGCCATATAACTGTAAATTATATTTGGGTAATTATGATGACCATAAATATTTATGTTAGCTCAATCAACTAAGCGCAGCGTAACTACTTTTAATATCATATTTTCCTCATTCAAAATAGTACTCATATACAATGGTACAATTCTGATTATCTTGAAAATACAAAAGATTTTAGCAAATTGCTCCCTTTCTTCGTATCTGTGTGACAAATATTTTCAAGTGAGCGGACAAAAATGAGCTCTATTCGCACTCGTTTTCATTATGCTTAGCTTCGTAGCACTTTTCCCGACATGTATTACACCAAATTAAACTTTAAACTTTACTTACTTAGAGCGATATTCGCTTGCTTGTTCCGATCGAGCTGGCCGCGTAGCGCTTTTAACCGTCGTAGCTTCAACTCCTGCGCCTCTACGCGTTCTCGTAGCCTTCGTAGACGTTCGCCTTCTACCGCCACCTGGTGAAAAAATATGTTTTAGTCAACCTGTTTTTTAAGAGTTTACTAAAACCCATGACAGTGAAAGAATGCTCGCGTCACATATCATAATTATAATACTAGCGTTCAGTAGAGAGAAAATAAAAAGAAATATTATCGCTATAGTAAAATGTACCATACTGTGAGTCAGACTAATTCGAGCAAATAAGTCGCATCTGGCTATTGACAGGCTTCGCAAATAGCTTCAGTGTGTTCATAGCCGAATCTAATTAGTTGACTTAGGTTGACGCTACCTAAATACCAGATAATGATCACAGTATGCTAAAAAAATGCACCAACTAACAACAAAATAAAGGTGAAACTACCTACCTAATTTTGCAATCATTTCTCACAAGGCACGTCCTAAGTGGACGTCCTCAATGAGATAGTGAATTGCTATAGGCAGAGTTTGAGCCATCTGCTTGATACTTTCTCATAAAAATGTTATTTCTTCATCCCTTTCGGTTTTATTTAGATTTTTTACAGACGTCTATTTTTGAAAAAGAAGATCTTTTTCATCTTTTTTTATTTTAATAAAAAAGGCACGAATACGTGTCATAAATACAAACTTCGTCAGCAATCCACTTCGCTCCACTCAGTGGAAACGAAATCAGTTTTTAATGTTATTTGTAGCATACAAAGGGTGTTATGTAAAAGGGGAAGGTAAAAATAAAGAGGCGTTAACATTTCCGGGGCGAAAAGACAAAGGATACGTGGGATAATTTAGTTAGATAATAACGTAGGTGAGTACTTTAAAAATGATTTATTTTTTTTACTAAAACGAGCGCACCTTCTCCTCTTTGCACACTTTTAAAACACAGTGCATAGTTCATAGTATAATATATTATTGTACGTTGAAAATCGTGCAAACATATTTTTTCTGGAATATTTCTAATCAAAGAGAAAAGTCGCGAACAAAATCCAAAATCAATAAAAAAAAAAACATTTTAGTTTTTATTTAAGCAATTTTGATGAAAATGGTTGTTCGGTTTTACAAATTACTAATCTATAAAAAGAAGGGTCACGTCACTAGGTACTTATTGTTAATGCTGCCCGAAAAAAGTTGTATAATTATTTTCAGCGTAGGCCTGTAGGTAGAAAATTGGTTCTGCGTTACAATAACAATAATTCCTGACTCCATTATGTGGATTGTTTTCACTCAGTAATTGACTTTGAGCCCGCGGAGTAGTTTCAATGGAATAGGCTTTGTTTTAATTCTGACTGTATGTGAATTGTATTGAGGTTGAACTGACGAAAGATTAATTTGTGTAGGAATATAATAAATTGTTTTTGATATTTAATAACCATAGCTTTCAGCTTTGATAAAACAAGTACTTATAATGAGTTTGATTGTTTTTGCACTGCCAACGACAAAACACCAACACGATATCGTCACACATACAGTCTTGGACGAATCAATTCGTCCACAGATTTGTTTTTGTATAGAAGATACGTCTACCTTTCGTGTGCTATCTACATTACTTACCTACCTAATTATTAAGACTACTACAGTAACCTAACTTTTTTTAACCTACTTACTAAAATTATAATTTAAGCTTATTATAAGTGGACTGTAAAGTTCTAGTAAGTATGAGTTATTATAAAGTTATTTAAACCGAAAAACGCTGCCTAATATGAAATAGTTTTTCAACACCTAGTACCAATAGCTACGCATAAAATACGCCAAAGAACGCAGCACCTTGATATTTATATAATTTTTATCTTAACTGATTTTTTTTAAATAAAATTATTAGGGTCAGTTCAAAACTATCCCCATCTTATAAAACTAGCGTTTTTTCAACTTATTTTGTTAATAGAAATCGCTATTTTTCACGTGCATTAAAATCCTTCAAAACTTTTTTTCTATAGGTCATTCCGAATCCGATGACGTATAGTTCATAGTTTTAGAAGCAAGTCTATTTTTCACGTTTCAATTTGTTGACTAGATTATTTATTTACATCATAACTCTCACTCGATACGAAATGTATTTGTGGCGTACAACATTACATCGCTATTTTTTTAAAAATTTTACGCCTTTTCAAACCAAGCTTAGGATATCTTTGGTCGCGTATTGACCCAATCGCCCATACATTTTGCCCAACCTCTTTTACCCGGTATTAATAAATCTTTAGACCCCGAGTAGCTTTAATGCGATATTTATCGTTTCTGTAAAAGAAATAAACTCCTTTCTCACGGTAAATACTGAAAATAGGCTGGTTGACTTATTATGAAGCTATTTATCACGGTTAGAAGGGGTTTATGAAAAGGTAATCTTATTTATGTTTTGTCACTTTTTTGTTTTCATTTGGGATTTTCTTTTGTAGAGAAAATTCTCTGGTTAGTGTGGATTCTCATCTCAAAAAAGTATTTCAAAAACTTCCTCGTTTCATCAGTAGGTATATTTAGTATTGACCCTGTGAATTTTATGGAGATATCTCTATGATTATTGTACGGTCTCACTGTACGGATGACAGAGACAACGGCTCGAGCAGAATAACTAAAAATTACGATGGTAAATCCATTAATTTTACGATAGTGAAACCATTGATGGTTGGGTGAAACACAAAAAGCTGCTTTGAAGATTTCGAAGGAAAAATACAAAGAACGTCGATCAAACATAATAATAGGATCAATAATAATTCAATACGTAAGGGTTCAAAAGAAAGAAAGGAAGGATTATTGTACGACGATACTATAACTGGACGATATCAATGACGATATCGTTCTTTTGCTTACGTCACTGTATCAGCCTTCCAAGACCCAAAAAGCTTTCAAATAAGATTATCATCATACAAAAAACTACAAGCGTTTTCTTAATTTCCTTATTTTAAACCGTATTGTAGCTTAGACATTTTGCGGTTTGAATTATTCAAGACCCGAAGAATCTTTTTAAAACAGTTTTCTTTGCGGCTCTTAAAATGGAATGAAAATATAAGGGTCAGCCTACACTTTGAAGCATCCTTCTGCATTTTACCGCTTTAGTTCCCAAGAAGCGTTTTTACAATAAATTATTTGATATTATGGATACCGGTGGGTTTTTAAGGGTAACTTTCTAAGTACTGTAGAAAATAAGTTGATTTTTTTGAAATCTAAATGATGAGTGCGGGTATTTGGAGTCGAAAACTAAGAGAGGTATTAAAATGCTCTTTGATCCGCGACTTTGTGTCAAAGCTGTGAAATAAGAAAGAAAAACCTGGGTCATTCCTCAAACCCGAATACCTCCCGTTCCATCAAATTCATTGCTAACCGATTGAGAGGTGTTCCACTCCTACCTGATGACATTTATTTTATCAGTAGTAATTACTTAAAAATATTCACATACAATATACTTTATTATATATTGTTGGAAGTCCCTCGAAGAAGGCTGCATTATATGACGTCACTTGTTTACGCAGTACGCACTCCTTTATAAGGCGAGGCGCGCGGAGCGACCGGGCAGTCTTGGTCGAACTTTCGTCCGATGCACATGTCCTTATAGCGCTCTAGGTTTGCTAATTATTGTGCGAGATTAACTGATTGGTCGGTAACGATGATCAGTTACGAAGTTATTTAGATTGTTTAACTAGTCAACGCTGTTTTGTTGGTTAAATGTAAACTGTGAGGTTAATTGTGTAAACTAATGATTTCTCGTCATTTTTAGTGCCTTATCCTGATTTCTATGAGCATTTTTACGATAAATGGAAGTTAACTGTTTGTCAACTGTTAAAGTTATGTGTTTTTATGTCATATAACTACTTCTTATGTTTTTTTTATTTGGAGCCGCTTCTGATTCCGAAAAATATATATATTTGTGGTCAGGAATATAAAACACAAACATAAAAAAACTAACATACTTATAGTTTACAGAGCTAGAATATTGTAAAGTAAAAGGTTTGTATTGAGCAGAGATTCCAAAATAAAAGTAGCTAGCAACACACGATCCACTGTAAAGTGTACCTATCTAATAACACGTTGTTAATTCCATATTTGTATCATATCCTTCTATGTATCATCCATTCATGTATCATGTGTCGTCCATGTATCCATATTTCTATCTTGTTCATTAATTTGTAAGAAAATAACCTCGTGAGTAAAGTCACTGCCATTCCACTAGTAAATTATAATCCCCTGTAGAATCTGAACCCGCTGAAAGTACAACATGCCCGTTAGCTTGTGAAAGCCTTGCTTGTGCTTATAAGTACAAGGTTAATGAATTAAAACCACGTATAGCGGAGGTTTCATTAAAGTCTACTTGGTACACCGGCCTCAGACTTGAGCCGCAGTTTTTGAATAGCTACCTTCCTGATTTAACAGTCTTTCTTTGAAAAGAGTTTTCTTCATTTTTACCCGACGACAGAGGTACAACTAATGAGTTTTTATGTAATTTTCTTTTTATTCTAGTAAACTGACTGTAACCCCCAGATTTGGTGGTGATCAGTACCTCTATCACGAACAAATCTGACAGTCGCCGTGTTAACGTATTCGAGTTATATTGCGCGTCAATGCCAGCTCGACTGCCAACCGTGGTAGTGTCACCGCGCAGTGTATCTCGGATACGCTAGCATTACGATACGTTTGCGATTGTCACATTTATTCGTGATCAAGGCACAGATTGTTACTTTTTGGTACACCACAGTTCACATACTATATGAGCCATAAAACATGCGGTTCCTTCGAGGGAAAGAGGCAATAACTTAAGTTTGAAACGTCTCATGTTAGTTTCTACAACACCACAGATCATATAATTCTATACTAGACAGCGGCAAAGCTTTTAACATTGTATAGTGTAAGTGTAGGTAAATATCATTATCCATTGAAACCACTAGTTACTTTGTAGGTACCAATAATGAAGAGCTTTATGCTAAAGAATTAATTGCCTTTTGCCATAGTTCCGCGTTTTAAGCGCTCGTGGCGTAGCTTACTTAGTCAATCTTAACCGATTGTCTATTATATGCGATGTTTTGCGCGGTCACTATTTGGATGGGTGACCATTAGTGGCATTTACATGTGACCGCTTCCGTGCTTCGGAGGGCACGTTAAACTGTCTCTGGCTCTAGCAGTCGTTAAACCATAGCGGAGGCCTTAAGGCGGCCTAAAAACTCCGTCAACAGAGTTGGCCCCTAACTCATACGAGCTTGCTTGCTTAATAGTTCCGCAATAAGCACATATTTTCACAGAACAGCAGGATTTCCACACCAACTTACTGTACTAAATGTACTGCATGCTAAAGCATACGTTTCCATAGAGAATAGCAAAGTAAAAGCTTTATTAGCACCTCCGTTACTAGCATCTTTTGAGATGAGTGTTTAGAACGGTCATTAGTTTTTTAAATCGTGTAACTTTTTGTGATGTGTATTCTGCCATGTTACTAAAATACATGTCCTAGGTTTTAGTAGTTTGACTTCATAGTTTCCTATGTTGTGGGTACACCCACACCTACACAACACACATATTCACCCTCGTAGTATGTTCCAAAGTGAAAATGATTACTAGACTGAGCTAAGTTGGTACAGGTTTTTGCGTTTGTTCGTCGTAGGCGTTTCAGGCTCGTAGGATTATCACATTTTCCAGGTTCAGAAGCTACGCATTCTGATCACGTCCGACTGTACTATGTAGGTAATTGGCAGGGTTCATCCTCCAGAGAACGTGGGTGGCTCATTTCAGAAAATAAAAGACTTATTGTTTTCGAAAAAAGCATCCACATCGAGCTCTATTCCACGGAGTTTTTAAACATTGCACTGCGCTTAATAACATGATGTAAAGTTGGTCTTATGTGCATACATACCCTTAAAGCCGGAAAAACAGTAGCTCAAGCATCATTGCGTGGCAGCAAATACTAATAAGATCTTGTTCTTTTATTTATGGCATTTTTTTGTCATTTCGACAGACAATTTTGCCAGTGTCAAGTGTTTACATATAAGTTATGTGATAGTACTTCTGCTTCGAGTTTTGACGAATCTTTTCAATGAGACCTACTCTTACGAATTAGTTTTGTTGTGAGTATTACCTGATGCTGCCTAGCCTCCTGCTGTTTGAGGTACCGCAGCCGCTGCTCCTTGGCGCATAGCAACTGGTGCTGATTGTCAATCTGCTGCTGTTGCCGCAGCGCCATTGCACGCAGCTCACCCAAGGTGAGCTCCACCCCTTCCCCCAACTGCGGACAATACAAAAACATATTTTAAAATAACCTTTAAAATAATGCCAACTTCTGAACATTCACTTGCTGATAATTCGATGAAGAAATATAATTTGTACTAAAAATAACTAAGAAATCTATTAATTATTTTATTCACAAAAAAACTACGACTGATACGGTATTTACAATATTTACAAAATACACATAAGATAGGTGACATAAGGGCAAAACATTGCTGTAAATTAAAAGTAAATTCATTTTTGCTTGGCCGTAGCACGCCGTAGTTAGGTAGAGATACTACAATAATCTTTCAAAGATTTTTTTTACACATAAAATTGATAAATCAGGTTCATTCTCCAATTCTCTTAGCAACAGAAAATAAGCTAAAACTCAAAAGTTTACTGTAGGTACAATTATTTTTCCTCTGAAATCTTAAAAAGCCGGATAACAGATTGCATTCACTTAGACGCAGTTGAACAAAGGAAGCGTGAATCACGTCCGCCCATGACAATTCCAGTAACAATTTATTTTAGGCCATATATCTCAACTTATCCGACTTACGGAGAAACTTTCAATTGAGTAGGAAAAAAATTGAAAAACTTTAGATAGAGAAGGACAATAGAGAAGGTAATAGTGTTTCTAGTATTATCTACTTATGAACAGTATTTCTCAGAAAAATGTTCGAAATACAGTGAATGGTAATCTTGACAGCTTGCCCTTTATGCAGGTTTCACACGCTTCTAATTTTTCATCAGTCGGTTGTCTTACGTTAGTTCCTTTTACGTGTGCTTGTTATTTGCAAAAGAGCTTATTACAGACAAAATAATATTATTATCCAAGCAAACGTAGCGAAATAAGCACGTTAATCCTATAATAAAATTGCGTTTTTATATTTTAAACACAGAATACAAATACGGTCAAAGCTAAAAGAAAATAAGAAAGAAAGTTAACGGAAAAAATATTTCGTTTGTATTTGTGTCATCAAGTTGGCATTAAGCTATTCTTATGAGATTTACTGCCTTGATCTTTTTAATTTTGTAAATGGTAGATACAATAATAATTGCTGTTTTTAGAAGCCTCATTTTTATCAAAATGAATACCACCCCTACACACTTTAAAATCAGCAAATATTGAGATAAAATTGAGATGAACGCTCCTAACGTTTAAATGGACTTCTATTTTTATAATAACAAAAATAGATCTTACGATCCATTTGGCAATTCTATTATACTAAAAAACTGATTCTGTTTTAATTTTTATATCTGTATAACTTAAAAAGAAATTTGTATAACGACTAAGTATAGATGAGTCTAAGATGGGCCTGATATTACGAAGAAGTTTACCCTAATCTTTCTGATGACAACATGTCAATATTCAAATTCAACATGATTGATGCGACAGGAATCGATCACAATCACTGCTTCAATGTAGGCCCTTTGCTAGCTGAGTTTGTTTATTCAGGGTCTGAAAGAAGTTAGTTTTTACGCCAGAGCAAAAACTGACATTACAAGTCAGATTAAGTCTATCCGTCTACACGTATGCGTTTTTTGTAATTTTTCAACAGTTTTCTTTTCAAGTACATGCCTGAAACTAATTGTACCTAACATATCAATCAGTCAGAAATATTTAAGTAATTGAGATAGATGCATGAGTTGCCATACCGTCTGATATGCGGACAATTATTTAAAGCTTTAGAGGCGCTGAAATTATTTTCTTAGTTTATATAGACCAATCAAAAGTACCACCTCTTGTTAGAACCTATGTGCGTAGATAGTCGGCCAGCCCATACCTACACAATATTTTTATATATTTAGGATACTTCGCTACACTATTCACTGGTTTGGATTAGTGGATGAGAGTGTCTTCACGAGATAGCTGGTAGGTCAGTAGGCTTTACCGCCACTGCCTTTTAACGTCGCATTAGTGGACCACGATTGTGTGAAATTGTCTTCATATTACAGCAAGCCCGCCCATATATCCGCACAAATGTATTTTTCCGTGTGTTTTTTGAATTGTATTTTTGGGACCGTAAGTATCTTGTTTTTATTGTGGGCTATTTTAATGTTGGAGTTATGATTGTGGGCGTGAAACGGGGTGTTATTTACGACCTGTATTCTTTGGTCGGAGATAGGTCTAATTACCCAAATCGCACATACCTACTAAATCATTCGGAAATCGTATAGTTCTATAAATATTGTTACCACGGCTTAAAATATAGATTGGATTTGGGGTTTTTGTTTTTCTTAGATAACTTAGACGTGCTTTGAATAAGTACGCTGACATGGAAGTTGAAAGGATGTTTCTAATGTTTCAGTGCATATACAATTCAATTTAAATCAAAGATTATTTCTCTCGTTCTAGAAACATTTTATACTAAGATAGGTCATAAAAATTGGTAGGTAAGCATAACAGTCTGTTATAATGGTGACCCCAAACTGGGTTTATCTGAATTATGGCTGGGTATCAGAGATTACGATGGCAGACTTCCAAACAACGAAACTACACAGATATTATTTAGTTCCTGGTTTGTGGATAACGTCAACCGTAATAATAAGGTATTATAATTTTATTGTATTGTGGCTTCGCCTTTGTAGCCCTGCTTATGCAATATGCCTGAAAAACAACTCTTTGCAGCCTTCCGAAAGCTACTTACAGCTAGGTTCACAAGCTACCTATAAGTAGATAGATAGATAAATATATTCTTTATTGCGCACCAAGAAAAGAAGAAAAACAATAAAAGAGAAGGCGGTCTTATAACCTTTGGATGGACAACATTACAAGTATATACTACATTTAGTAAAACTGCCTCAATTCAACATTTTGTGTAAAAGTAATATACTCAAAAGTTTTTCAATAAACCAGCTATTTCATAATGTGTGGTCCTTTTTCCGTATAAGTGTAGTCGACCATAAAGCCACAATCACCTTTTTCCACTCCAATGACCGGCGAGCTTTATCAGCGAGCATTTCTAAGAGCTGCCTTAACATTTTGGGCTTAAATTTGTGAACATTGGGCTTCTGGGAAAGGCCTTCTGGTAGCCTTAAAACTCAAAACCACTCAATTGTTTATTTAGGATCTTTAAACTTTTGCGTAGGTACTAATAAAAACATTACCTTAGTACGTAAATTAACTAGTACTTAGTGATGTCAACTATGAATTCTGGCGAAGCTCGACGAGTTTTTACATACCTACCATATTTTTTTCCTCACCACAGGCAGTGTCAGTCTACAACATTTTTCAAGATACAAGATGTTTATTTGCATAAATAAGTGTTACAATTTGGTCTTAGCTGTAGGAGGCACTTTACAACTTATTCACCTTTTCCAGGTATCGCAAATGTTTTGGGCGCTTAAACTTAGGTAGGTTATTATTAACATCAAAACAGCTTATAAATGATTTGAAAAATGTTCCAAGATAACAAACATAAAAAAAATATAGCCGAATTGAAAACATTTCCCTTTTTGAAAGTAGGTTAAAAAGAGGCTTAGTCCGCCCAATATGACAGACCACGGACCGCAATGCAAATGTCGATATCCATTGAAACCTTACACCCACAGTCCCGTAAAGGCAGGTATTCATCGAACCGAAGAGGTAAGGATACCACCTGTATTTTTCTCTTAATCATCCAACTTTTTACTGCATTGAAGAGAAGACTTGAAATCATTTTTTTTCTTTTTTTTTTTAATAAAAAATACTAATATAGATATTTATACAATTTGATGAGTTTTCATGTCTTGAGTGATTAGAAAACCAAAAAGTACTTTCACTACAGAATCAAAATATATTGAAACTTTGATGAATATAGAATTACTTGATTATCTCACACATTTAAAAAAAAAATCTGCGCTCTAGCAATCCGGTAAGTGACGCAGTGTGTAATTACCGTAACTTCTTTCATTAAAGCCTCAAATAGTCAGCCGTATAAGTTGATGAACAAAAAGATTGTCCAAGTATATTTTGGGACCTTTTGACTATACAAACTTCGAAATCCTAAAAGTCGTAGAACTAAAATGGTTCGCTATGACCTGTAAAACACCCCCCCTTCGGTCCTATAGGGTAATTATGTTACACCGTCTATTTGTTTTCTACTATGTTTGTTTTGCAAGAATTTAGGTAGATATTTATTTTTATACCATCTTTTTCTGTGATATAATTATAGCAAAGCATTTTTTTTGAATTTTAAAAACGTGATTCACAAACCGACTTTTGTTTCTGACTGTAGGTAATATTAAATAATTTAATATTAAATAAACAATATATAGCAATCGTTCGACCCGATCTCGAATTAAATGCGTTGTGGTAAGGCATACCCATCTCTACGCATCTTGACACTTGTTGATAGTCCTTCCCGTCCTTTCCTTGTGATGTATTCCCCTCAAGATAAATTGTTTCTGTCAGACGGTGAAAGAACCGCCCTGACCTTGACCACAGGTAATGAAGACAGCTGGTTTAGTTGCGGACTAAATAAAGATAAAAAATTGTCTAAGCTAAGCACAGTGTGTTGGTTCGTCTTTTCTAGTTTGCTTAGCACTAAGGCTGTAAGCAAATGTTACGTCGAGTTCTGCAGTACCTAGGTAACTACAAAGAGCGACACCTATTAACGAACTCAAGGACGTTTCAAAGTTAATTTGCAACTCAAAGCCATGTGACGTAGGTATGTGTATGTGTGAGTTTCAGACAGTCGTTCTCAATGCCTTTATTTTCTTCTAACAAATACTTGTACATGCCTTATTCTAGAGAAGCTTGTTCATTCTCTTTAAGCCTCGTTCCAAACGCTCATTGACATTCTAAATAGATAAAGAGGTTTACGTGCCGACTGGTACTTCATCTCTTAACATTGGACTCGTTCATTAATCAGACAATACTTGACTGGTGCTCTGCTGAAATAAAATAGCTTTGTAAAAAGTGAGTCTTTACAATACTGAATAGGCGGCGATAAGCTGAAATGATAAATGGTACTTTTACGGAAGAACTGACGCTCATTCAGAAAATCTCTTTTACACGTTCATTCATTCAAAGACAGTCATTTTGCGATTTACCTCTGAAAATACTGGCTGACGTGATACGTGCGCTTAGGGGTTAAGATTGGTACCTATACCTACTATGTATTGTTTTTATGAAAAATATTGAATACAGTGTAGAGAAATGTATTTAGATTATGATCGCGTATAATTTTGGCTAAGGAGTTTTTTTTTCAGCGTTTGTTCTTCGATTACAAATCAGTAGGTACTTTACGATTCATTATGTCACAATCACATTAACCTCAAATAAGGTTATTATGAGACGTTAAAACAACGTTAACGCCCTGTAATAAAAGCCAAAGCACGGTAATAAAATCCACTATCTACCTACTCTTATGTAACATAGAAATCTGTATTTTTTACATTACGTATAATATTCTTTTGTGGCTTTTAGTTCAAGGGAAAATTTGGTCAAAAGTCACGTGGGTGTTTTAACGCCCACGTGATAAATATAGGGTAGCCTTTTCATTTTCGTTTTTCTTCTGAATGTATATTCGTAAAAATAAACTGTAAATAGGTAGGTAGTCTTTTCAACCTTGATTTCATTCAGTCTATTGCTTCACTTCGCACGAATTCGCTCATCGTGACCTAACTTGATATTCCGACACCCAACCTAAATTCTTGGTTGCTAACCCAAATAAAATAGCCCGACGCAATAATAGTAGGCACTAGGCAATTCCAACATTTACATTGATACTGTCGGTCGCTTTTCTATGCGAGCCGAATAGCTTAGGGCAATACACATAAAAGTAAGTGAATTTCTATGTCACTTCTACCCGTTTGTAAAAATGCGAGTACAGAGCATTGGTACACTATGAATAATGCATCAAACTCCAATGTATTCTTATAAAATCTCTATTTTTCTAAGAACTGTAAAATAAAGGCTAAGATTGTAAATAACATGAATTTATTGTTTATGTTACACAAGTTTTTCTCGATGTAAATAATAGTTTTCTTTTAGATCCTTACATTCTTATAGTAACTCTCAGAACAGCTACTGGTAAAAAACCTACATTTATAACTTAAAATTATTCTCAAGCAAAGACACGCCTAGCAAAACCATTATATACTACTTCGGCTTCTACCAATACTCTATCTAAAGCGCTGAAAATTCATGACATTTTCCTCCACTATTGAAACCCTTTGACAAGGATTGAGATAGAAATAAATCAGGTTCAGTGAGTTCACGAGATTTTTCACTTACCGTGCAGTGTAAAAAATTGGTAGAGATATCTCAATTTATGCTCGGAAGTTGGAGGTCTTCCCGTGAACAGTTATCGTGAATCTCCTCTCGAATTCATAAACGATGTAGAGGCTAGAGGTGGATTCAGATGTTGGTTGATATAGTTAGTCTCTGTTTATGAATTTGGGGCTAAGACTGGGTTTAAGTGGGCAAGGTGCCAAACAGTCACGTATTATACAGTCTTTTGGGGGTAAGCGAGCGTAAGATTCCCACTGCTATCTTGGTCGGTTGTTTGGCTTTGGTAAACGAGAATAGTGTGTTATTTCAGTATAAAATTTAAGGAGTTTCAGCTTTTCTCAGAGCTCAATGTATTTGTTGCTTACTCGCTGTGATATTATCAAAGTTATTTTAGGAAATATTTTTGTTGGGTTTTGTCGTTACCGCATTTAGAAAGCTCTTATGCTAAGTTTTTGTTACTAATATGGAAAAGCAACTTTGAAATCTAAGTCTTAATTAAATAACTAAAAGAGCGTACTTAGTTCCATTATTCATTTTAAGCCCTCTCAAAGTGAAGTACCTACAGATTCAACTCACCGCTTACTTTAGCGTTAAAGCAACTCAGTCCAATATTGCATCTACAATATAGTTTTGAAATTGTTAACAGCTTTCCACATTACCACAGTCTAAATTACCACCAGCTAGTTAATTTCACGAAATCGTACTGGCATAACAGAATTGAAAGTGGTTTTCTAAGAGCGTTTTCGGTTATTTAACCATCCAACCGAACCAAAAGTGATCTGCCTTTGGACTGATGTCTGTCTGTTATTGTTTTTTGTGCAGTGTGTCATAGAAAATAAATGAACCATAGGATGAATACAGGAAGATTATAACACTTACTCCGTGGGTTCGCTCAAGCGTTCGCATTTCGTGCGTAGAAATATGTCGCGAGTGATTGCACATCGATTTGATCACATTGATCGTAGGATATCTAGCTAGTCAGCACATCTTTAGACTAACTCTTCACCTATCCCAAGATCAGATGTCATAGGAAAGCAAAATTCGCAATGTCGTGTACGTGGATGACATATTTTTCTAGCTATTTTCATTTAAAAGCGAAACTACTGAACCGATCTTGATAATTTTTTTATGAAATCAATTTGGAAGTACCTATATTTCTTTCAGATAAAAAAACACTTTTTCAAGTCGGTTTTTAAACGACGTGAGTATTGAAGTAACAAACACAAATCAACCTAATTGAGCACCTCCTCTAATTGAAGTCTGTTAAAAACTGGGTGCTAAGGTGGATATAGTTTTTTGTTTTAAAACTTACATACACATTGGTTTTGCGTAGTTTCACAAATAATGTACACGAATAATGTAGTTGTAGTGGAAGTACTGGTTATGGTCATATTGAGAGTGCGGACTATACTCTAAAGGATGTGGTGTTGTGGCGTCAAAGGCATTACTCCAAAGGCTCTCGCAAATTAATTACTGGCTTAAAGCAAAACTGCTGCTTTACAGTCTAATTCAGACGGGAATGACCCTTGTGGCTTTACGTCAGCCGAGTGTGGAACGTTTTTTGGTCATTTAACTATGTTGGTTGAATGGAGAGTTGAATTTCCTCTATTTGGGAATAAGTAATGACCTGAGAGTTTTTAAAGACGTGTGTTTATGGTAGTTTTTTGCGGCGTTCCGGTTGGGTAAGTAGTTGAATTCTGTTATAAACTAAATCAATTTCAAAATGAGTTTGGTCTCAGTATAATCAAAAGTCATGATTTTTTTTCACACTGTGACGCTAATTATATTAATCTCTACAAAACATGGCTTTTATGGCACTAGGTAGACACATATAAAAAATTACATGACAAGCACCGAAATGATTTTCTTTTTTTCAGAAGTCAACTTCAAAATAGAACACAATCTAATCCATCGAAGCAAATTCAAGCCAATTTGATAAAACTCCCCAACAGCAATCCACCAAAACAAAAAGTTCACTAACTTTCTATCCTCCTCATAAAAATTGTAGGCAGAAGCTTTGCGCTCGTAGATTTACAGTTCTCCCTTAGTGAGGTTGCGACTGAGAAATAAATTCATGAGTCCAATGAGCCTCGCCTACATTGTGATCCATTCCAGTAGATTGGATCAAGTGATAGACGACCAGCTGGTTTCGTGTAATAGCATAGACTGGCTGCTAATTTATTCAAACTGTTTCTGGGATTTATCCGGTCTAAGTCTGAGCTTTATGACGCCTGGTGGGTTTGATTTGACGATTCCTTTTTTGTTATAATGAAGTGGGGAACTGCGATAATCAAAAATCAAGATGGTTACTACCTACATTGTAATTCCAGTTGCGTTGATGAGTGTTAGTATTGCCATGATGAAAAATTTCCTTGCAGGGTATAGTTATTTTTTTATAGCAGACGTCTCTAATGTTTTATAGAGTACTTAGACAGCAAGGTGAAAGTAGCGCCACAGAATCTTTATTTACTGAGTAGTTATGAGGTGACAACCAACACTTTGTAAATTGGAAAAAGTTTTTGATACATTTCTCTGGCTTGCAACTCTTCAGTGAATTACCCTCGCGTCGTAGCTTTACCAGAGGTCTCAGCACGTATAAATGTGGCTTTCGTGAACTTCAGAATAGTAACTTATCCGACATACACTGCTGGTGACGCTGCAACGTTAGGAAGTCGAGCTGGTTTTGACGCGCAATATGACTCGAATACGTTAAATTTACGTAACATGACGACGACGGTCAGATTTGTTCGTGCTTACCCTTCAGCAAAGGCACTGGCACACATACATGGTTTATTCATCGCCCAATCGTCGGTTTTCACCTCGCATTCGCTGAATACTACTGAATAGCTTTAATTACACTTGGAACGAGGGTTTGTTAGCGCCGGCACTGATTCGTTTAGTGAACACTAAAGTTTTAGGATTGGGACTCATTTGCATAATAGCTGATCAAACACAACAAAAGCTATGGATTAGAAAATAAGTTTACTCGAAAACGATCAAAGCAAAGTTATTTTGTCAAGTTTTTTTTAAACATTATCCCTATTATTTTTAATTGATACTTAATTTTGGAACAACTTCGTAACGTATACGACACAGTACGTTTTTTTTGTAAATTAGTGTTGGATCAAGTAAAGAGTAGTGTCAGGCATGTTAAGTGGTAACCTCTAACAATTATGTTATAGATATGTAGAGGTTACCACTGAACATCCCTAAGCATCCTTATGCGGTACATAGAGCTTCTTCACGTGCTTAGTAAAAGCAAGTACTGCCACAGATCATTGTACCTGCTGCTTTTACCTTTTGTCAATGATGCATCTTTTTTAATAATTTTTTACCTATGGCTGAGCAAATATCAACGGAAAAGTAGGCCAAGTCAACCAGAAATAGGCGCAATTTATCATAGTTTATTGACTGTAGAGTGATTGTCGTGGTTTCTATAGTTTCGGCTAGGTAGATGGAACTACAAGTCACATCAGCGCGGTCATCCATCATGTGGCGTGACATATGGCTAACTTGATTTATGCTTTGCTGTATTGGTAGGTCGAATAGCCAGGTATGTATCTAGGTGAAACTATACCTAATAAATAATAGACTTTTATAGAAAATATAAAGCATTTTAGAAATAGTGTATAGGAAAGCCTAAATTGGGACTCAAAAATAGAACTTATTGAAAATTTTCAGTGAAAAACTGAGAAATAGATTATGTAGTCTCTGTTTACACGCGCCTTGATTATTACAATTATAATTTCGAGTTCAACTGACGTTCGTAGAAATAATCACAGCGGAGTTTCTTTTTCAGGAATAGTTTTCATACCCGTAACTAGATGCACCTCTGGTTTCGTGCATCTGCGTAATTGGTAGATTTAGTTACTAGGGACCGGCGAGACACAGTGTCACAATTATGTATTCAAGTTTGATTTGGCTACACTACACAACTACACAGGTCAGAATGGGGCGGGTTTGTTTGTTAGTGGGTTAATCGGTTAGGTTCAGAAACCCTTACCCTGATAAGAATTAAAATAAACAATTTCAAATACAGAATGTTATTCACTGATATTGATTTTATAAATTGAGTTACTGAAAAATAACGCTTGGTTATTTTTTGTGTGTTTTCAATTCGTATTTTTTAGTTTCTTTTATCAACATTTATGAAATTATTTAAATGTTATCTGTAAAACAATCCAAGGACTTCTGGACTTCTTAAGTATGTATTGAATTTTTATATTTAAAGCCTCATTATAAAAAAAAACCCTCCTGAACTGGACTTCGTAATAAAAACATTGATTTATTTCAGTTAGTAAAACCTCGAAATTTTTTCAGTTGCTTGTTAAAACCAAGTACCAAATAACTATGACTATAGCCTATAAAGTCGGCCAAGGCTGCATTTATAGCAGTCGTAACCTGGACACAGAGTAAATAATAGTAACTATCTGATAGGGTTGCCAGATGGGCCTAATTTTCCTGTAAATTTTTGCTTTTCTTTTTCTATTAATTTGGAATTTCATAACATTAACTACTGCAATTTGATTCTGTCTTATTTCAGTCGCACTCGCAATGTTCTTAGTTCAATACACGAATTGCCCTACATGTCTTGGTTTTATTGACACGGCTAGAAATGCGAGCATTATCAAAGCTACTACGTATGCTGTTTGGAAATGCTTTTTCCAAATGCATTTTAAAAGAAAAAACACACTCCGTTTGTCAAACATCTGACGTTTGACTCTCTTTGAAACGGAGTGTTTCAATCAAACTTTTTGTTTGAAACTAGTTTTCTGCATTTCAAAGCGTTACTAGGTCAAATAGGTCATAAGAAGCCTGAACTTTTAGAACTAGTATCGATTAGTCTGTACAAGTAATGAATACATGTTTGCATTTTGCGCCATAACTTGCTAATGGTGTTATAGATCGGACTAGCCCCGGCTACGTGTCAATGTTAGCTATTCTGTGCAATTTGCATATTTCAAATCATTTATTTCAATGACAGTATCATGCATTTTGGATAGTATCAAGCATCCAAGTGGTATCACTGACTTATTCGAAGTTTAAGATTTTATTTAAAAAAATACACAAAAATTTTCCAAGTCATTTGTAATGAGAATATGTATGGTTAAAATTGTTTAGAGCTCCAAACGCGTTACAATTATTCAAACAAAAACAATTGTGTAACTGAATCGGTTTAAGTTAATTCGTTCAACGTTGATTTACCATTTCTTGCACCCGTCCATACATCCGTCCATACAACATGAAGGGACTGTGTAAATAAAATGTAAGATTTAACATAATTGTACATTGGTCTCCATAGCAATTAATTTTCATTTAAATTTTGATGACTACCAATGAATGATCTTCCATGTACATAAATGAATTTACATAATTGAAAAAAAAATCAAACAACGAATTTGAAAATCTTATACTAAGGCCATTGTTATGAAACTGTAAAAACTCCGCGATGGAGAGCGATATTTTTCAGATTCGCATAACTTTCACGAGTCATAATTTCAAAACTTTGGATCAGATTTGCTCATGGCTTTTTACTGTAGTTTGCACTAGTTTGTACGTTTATTGAGTCGATAGCTAAAACGTCTTGGTTGCCAATCTTTCTTATACCATAATTACTTAAAATATTTACTAGCTAAAATTTTTTTTTATTGGATAACATCGTTGCCAAATTATTATAACTCAAGCTTCAATACAAAAGCAGTTAAGGAAAAAAAATAGAGTGACTACATAGTATTTTACTTTTATACATCAAGTCTTTTGTTCCCTTTGTGATCCATTTGGCCTCTTCCAATTCCTTCAATTTTCTTCTCTCAGTTACCATGGTTTTATTACTTTTATCTAGTAGGTAATTTAGGTGTACATAATATATAAATCGTAAGTGAATTGTGACTTTACAAATATATAAAAATATCATCAAACGTTTCCTTCAGTGCCTATCATAATTTAGATGTACGACGCAATAATACAAACCTATCTATCTATGTAGAGATAAAAATTATTAAAGGAAAATTGAATGATCAAAAGGAATAAACAGACGACCCTTATCCTGCTGAAGAGGGGCTTACCACGAGCCGTCCTCCATTTACCTACAGCGAAAGAATGAATAACTCAGAAATTGAGATCGCCATGAGATACATTTTTCCGACTGCTCCACTCACGTGGAACCGGTAAATTTCATGCTAATTTAACCTCTAAGAACCAGACTTTTTATAATAAAAAATCACATAAAACTGAAACTAAATAGGCAATAATACATACTTGTAGCTACAATCACGATACTTTCTAAGCATGCAATTAAAATTGAAAAATGTTTTGGTAGTTATTCTCTGAAAACAAAACCCGAATGCGAAACTCCTTTCATTAAATAATTGCAAACGAGTTTGTACCTGGCCAAGGCTGTACAATACTCCCGCCACTTCAGCTGGTTTTGTTCTGCGCCCCCATTCTTCCACAACGTTATTATTCGCCTTTGTCTTCTTTGGTAACATGTGAAAAACGTCAAGTGCCGGTAGGAATCAAGCTGCCGTGATAAAAATTACTATTCTTTCTCTTTTCAGATCCGAGAGAGATACTTTGTTCACAAAGAGAGCGGAATTCACATCTTTGCTTTGAAGATACTCTGATTTGAACGCTTGTTTAAAAAAAATGGAGACGGCGTCAGTATTTCACAAAGATTTACTTATAATAAAACTATTTATGCAACCTTATTGGAAATATGTTCAAAGGAAATATTCACGTAAGAAAGTTAAAATGGAATTTTCTTCTATCGCATTTTCCGTAGTATAAGAATAAACTTTTTAAAATAGTCCAACTAACGAGAAAGCTAAGTGGTGTTCAATAAAACGTGACATTTAGAGCTCTATTCCGAGAATTTTTGTAACTGGTAAGTGTAGGGCATCCCAACACTTTTCTGCACTTACCCCCCTTTTAAGAAGACAGACCACTAAGTGACCGCAATTCTTGAAAAATGCGGACACTTTTAAGGCTCTTCTACACGAAATACACGGGATAAAATACCATCTGAGAATTGTAACGATAATGTATTTCTAGAATAAGCACCCCAACACAAGTTGGCCGGTATTTGCTCGGTGTTATTACTCGCAATTCAGTTTTCAAATCCCTTCCGGAATTTTGCAGCTGGTGCTATATTCAGTCCTACGGTATTTTCCTTTATAAAAAAGTTTACGAATTGAAACTATACAGAAAAAAAGTAAAAGTGTAAATAGTTTCTTAGGTCTGTATTCTACATCCAAAGTAAAATCCCGTATTTCGTTGTGCAATTAGGAAAACCTAATACGACCACGACTGAAAACGAATTTATGGTCTCTTATTTTGCTTTATTTCTAGAGACAGTCGTAAAGTGAGATTTTCGGGACGATAATTACATGTTTTTGTGACTCTTTTAGAACAAAGCTATAAAAAATGTTGTACGACAGAATTAATTAATTATTTTTTAACAATATCTATTCTACTCTTACATAACAAAGAGGAGAAGGAAATAAATTACAATTGCTTTTCATTTCAAATTGTCTGAGTAATGGACCGATTTCAGGTTCTCCTCACTTATCCCATATTGATCCTTTCGGGAACGTGCGGCAATTCTTTTTCATTTTCGCGCATTATGACTTCATCTTTCCACTGGCATAAATAACACTTGCTCATAAATCTGTTCAATATTCCACAGCTTCAGTTACTTATGTACATATAGCATATTACATGGGAATCAGGAGTCAAGAATGCTTGCGTTAAATTCCAATTTAAAAAAGTTGTTTATTTTTTTATTACATTAGTTTTCACATTGTTCATAAAATTTAACGGCATTTGTGTGATGCATTTATTTTCAGGTAGTTAGTAATATTTATTTCACATAATCCTACTTAATATTATAAACGCGAAAATTTGTAAGGATGTATGGATGTATACGTTTGTTCCTCTTTCACGCAAAAACTACTGATCCGATTTGGATGAAACTTAGAATATATTATCCGTGACCTGGATTATCACATAAGCTACTTTTTATCCCGGAAAATTACCGGGATCGAACGGTACGCGAACTCTTCAGAAACGCCTTGAAGATTTGGCATAGCCAATTGCACTTCTAATACTGCGTAGAAAAGTTACAGGCACCAGCTTGTAATAATATAATTATCTGTTCACTCAAAGTGATTGAACACACATGTCATTACAAAATTACTTCAGCTAAAAAGGAAAGTGCATTTAAGTTTCACGTTATTCTTTAGGTACTATCTACTCTCGTATATTATCATAGCTAGGTACCTTCATATAACACAAGTAGCCGCCAAACTACGCACATAAAAGTAGCAGGTGACCGAGCAGAATTTATTGACAAAGTGCTTTAACAGTTGAACCCAGCTTTGTCGAATAGCTAATAGAGACAGGGCTATAGCATATAGACTATAGTCTACAAACACAAAACTGTATATGTGTGGAAACAGAGGCTTCAGCATGAATAAATCGAGAATCGCAGTAGCGTATTGGAGATACACTGCGCGGTAACGCTGCAACGTTCGATAGTCAAGCTGGCGTTGACGCGCAATATGACTTGAAAGAATACGTTGGGTATAAGGAACGCGGCGATTGTCAGATTTGTTCATGCTCACCCCTCAGTATGATAAGTTACTACGAATGGTATATCGGATATCGATAGTAGTTGAGAGCTGCGACAAATTTGCTTACTTTATTTGAATGCGTAGGTGGGTCATAATTTTCATCTTCTATCGTAGCTTTAGTAGGATAGAGTTTTTTAAACAGTAATACCTAAATAACATTTTGTTTTACTTGCACATATACGTGAATAAAAAAACTTAGTTGTTAGTAGGTAATAGTGTTGAGCCCAAAATAGACACGATTGGTGTTTGAGGGAAGACGCTTATGCCCAGCAGTGAGTTATCACAAGCTGCCTATGATGGTGATGAATAGTGTTAAGTGTCCTAAAATAATTATTATGTACAGGAAGTTCACAGCTAATAAAAGCTCTACTTGACTTACTACCTTTTGACCCAACATTGACCCTTACAGAAAAGAAAAGGCCAATGTTATGTACGACACGTATAAAAGTTCGACAACCCGTTTAGTCCCGAGGGACGAAATACGAACTCCGTAGTCGGGAATTCTGAAACTTACAACTAAGTAACAACAACTAATATTCTGTGGTAACAACAACAAAAGCAACTTATCTGCTGAATTTCTTGCAGTGTTCGCTATTTACATAACGAATGATGAGTGACGTATGGAAAGTGTTATTTTTCTATCGTGTGAATTCGTGTTCAAATTGTCTAAAAGCTTTTAGCAAAAGAAAAGGTTTGAAAAATCAAACTACATATAATGATATGGAAAAAGTAATTATTTGTTTTCAAACCAATAGATTTTAATCATATTATTGTTCTATTCAGATCATACATCTATTCTAACTGTGAAAATTTCTTTAAAAACGATAAAAAAGTATACAAGTTCATTAGTCAAGAAACAACAGAAAAATATTATTTGAAACAGTCATATGAAACTGATAAAGTGTAAATAAATCTCAGTGACAATTCTAAACCATTTACATCGGAAACCCAACAGAAGCTATTTACTGCGAGACAATTAATTAAAAGAAAGATAAGGAGGATAAACAGTAGATTAATAATCTGTGATCGTTTATTTCAAGCACATTACCGTCGTATTTTAAGTGTTTGTTCATTTTTCCTAAACTAACATCAGTCTTTTCTTAACTTCAAATAACTAAAAGGCCTCATAAAAGGCCGGCAGCGCGCCATCATCACTTCTGGTGTTGCAGGCGTCCATGGGCGGCGGTGACCACATACACAAGGTGGCCCCGCCTGCTCGTCTGCCAGCTTTGGCATTAAAAGAAACTAATTTTCATCTCTTACTCTGTGAGTTCGAGATTATTTAAAATACGAGTGGGAGAGTACGTCGCCTGTGGAAGGTTGTCAAACAGAAATTAAATTTGAATGGATATGAAATAATCTCCGCGGTAGGTGCTATTAAGTATGAGATTATTTTGTACTTCTGTATGAACCACTCTGATGAGATTATTTAAAAGAAAAGAGATTTTATAGAATTATCTGTTTGCTGAGAAAGTAATTGTGATATTTTTTTATACCATAAAGGTTTGTAAATACATACAAGTAGGTACGAGTACCTACATGCATTAAGTTTAATGAGAACTTCAAAGTTTCACCAACTTTAACTGTGCCGATTAAACTGTTGTATCGACCATGAACTAAAAAGCGATTAAAACTACTGTTCAACATTATAATAGACTATAAGATTACTACATTGACTATAAATTTTGATATTCATTAAATCGGATGAGACTCGTTACAATATCTGCTTACGTGTCGACCGATAGTGTACCGTGAATACATTAAAATTTTAATTAAGCCACGCTTATTCCCGTTTGCATAACATCAACCGTTAACGTGAATGCCTTATTTTTTTATGAACATTCCTAACGACACTTTTAAATTAGGAACGCGACAGAATTTCCCACTTTGCGGTATCTTTTAATTGGTAGTTGTGTTTTATATTGGCCGTTACATTTACTTTAAACGCACGCGGAAATTGAATATAAAAAAGTGTGGTCATTGTCTGATGACTTTACAACTACACAGAGACCTCAGCATTAACAAATGTGACAATTACATAGATACACTGCGCGGTGAGGCTACAACCTTCGGCAGTCGAGCAGGCGTCGACGCGCAAATTAACTCGAATATAGGTTTACGTAACGCGGCAACTGTCAGATTTGCTCGTGCTCACTCCCGAGCTCTACCAATCGAAGTACCAACTAAACACGTCAACTCGAAGAATTGGGACTTTTCCTTCACTTCAGTTGAATTGAACATCTAAAATGTTATTTGGAAGTTAAGAGACCTAATTAAGATATATCTACTGAAAGAACTAAAATCCGTCAGGGGAGTAATTAAGTCACATGGTTATAACATTCGTTCAGTAGGTTTTACATATACATTTCTATATAATTTTGATTGCACTGTGAAATTCTCTACGTGTACATGTACATAGATGTTTCATTTATGTGAAACCTATTGAACAGGAGTTATAACCATGTGACTTAATTATCGCCCTGACGGAATTGCCCCGCACCACTATATCCATTGTTTATATCTAACTAAGTAGTAATTCATTTTAAGCCAACGCTAATAGAACGTCCACTATAGAATAGAGAATAAGTTCACAAACACGATTAGAGCACCCAGAGCTTAAAGTTTCCAAGCGCACCCTCCGTTGTTGCACTCTCGACGCGGCTTTAATCCAATAAAAATATTATTAGACTTGGGATTTACACTTATCTCGGCTTAATTGTGCTCTGTTTTTAGTTTGCTGCGAGAATAGAGCTCTGATTTTTTATTTATAAATTAAAACTTTCATTTCTCTACGAAATACGTAAGCTCTTATGTAGGTACTGCTAGAGATCAAGCAAAGAAGCTATGAAAAAACACAAAAATACATCACGACTTAAACCTACAAGGTAGGAAAGTATTAGGCATCTTGAACATAATCTTAAGGCAAAGTCCACACTATGATCTTTTTTTGTTTAAACAAGGGCATGCCTCATATCGCAGTTAACAGCACACATGAAGCATACCCGTGGCTCATAGCATGCGCTATTGAGAGTCGGAAACCTAGCGCATGGTACCTGCTTCAAAAACGCCTAATGAAAGTTGAGCAGAAAGATAAAGATCAAAGTTGAAGATGAAAAGGCATAGTGTGCACTTAGCTTAAGGAGATTATTGTATGAGAGGTTGTGGTCATGTACACGAGAGAAGTAGACATTCAACACGCATAATTAATGATTTAGACACGCCTAGATGCCTACGGTTTCTAAGAGCATGCAATATTAGCGTTAATTAATTATTCTATGTCATCACATCACAAATTGTTGACCCAAGTAACGTCAATAATTTAAGCAGTGATACCAAGGTACCGAGGTGGGAACAAAACTACGTTTTATAGGTTCTATATGACATGACTAGCTTTCGCCCGCGCCCCCTTTAATCCTGTTAATTTTCTAAGAAAAAAAGTAGGCACTACGAACTAAATAATATACCTTTAACTTCAAGTTTCATCTAAATCGAACCAGTAGTTACAGCGTGATTGAAACACAAAAATCTAAACTTTGACATTTATAATATTTGTAGGAGCATAGTATTATATGATCTGTGGTAGGAAGTCAAATATGATAGGATTCATCGAACCTTTAGAATTACATATTATCCTATTATTATTTGTTGACAGTTCCACAAACAAAAACTTTTCCTATGGCACTACTAGTTGAGCCAAGATGTGTCACGCGTCACGGGAAATAAACGGGGTGTGGTGAAATAAATACGACGGTCGTCATTATTTCACAATCGCTTGACAATTAAAACGTGGAAAGTAAGTCACGTGTCCATTACACGTGGCTTACCTTTGAAAATGTTGAAAGTTATTTCCATACAATAATTTTCATTGGCTTTGTATTTTTCAAAGCTTGTTTTCAAAGTCTACTTGGCTAGTGCGGCGTGTGCGTGCAAATCCGGGTGATCGTCGTTTATTATATTTTGTACTTTTGTCCTTAAAAGATTATGACGTATACTCGTAGGTAGGTACTCATTGGGCTTTAGTAAAAACTAGGTAGTTATCTTGTAAAGGTTGCCTTTTTAGGTCTATCGGAAAGTAGGTCGATCAGGAAAAGTTGATCGAACGGAAATAACTCGAACAAGATTCTTTGTTCTTTAATATATTTTAGCATCCCGGACCCAAGATAACTTACAAACTCCTATTATAATGAGTTTGCTAAACTGGTTATAAACAGTCTAAACTTACCAAAATTAGACAAGTATAAGAACTTTTCTGACAGAAACCTTTCAATATCAGAAATGGGTGCAACTCTTTTAACGGAGAGGAAATTTTATACTTCTAAAGCAAACCAAAGTTTTAATTGAAAATTTATAGGCTTCGTACGTTCCAGTAGCTGATAAAATGAATTCCATTTAAAAATACATCACCAGGTTTCTTTTGTTACATAATTTGAATATCATTAAGGCTAGCTGCCTGCAGGCAAATGCTAGTAACTTATAACAAAGCTCTTGTAGTGAAGCTCATCTCCAGACAAGACCGTTTGCCAATACCTACCAAGTTAGTAGCCGATATATCACCCTTTGGTGTAATAAAAGTCGCTGTATTTCACCCGCTAGGTATCCATTGGTATATTTCAGTACCAGTCTATTCAAAAGCTTGGTTATTTACATTGTTTTTGTTGAAAGCGCTTTCATGAGGTGTGTTGTTCGAAACCGCACCAGGAATGGAATAGAAAAGTACCTTTTTGTGCCACCTTTGACCGAGAAAAGGCCACGACCCACAAACATTCGCAGTTTCGCACAGAAAGTGTTCTTTTCAAAACTGAAAAGCATTGACTTCGCGCTTCGTGAAAGTTCAAAATGTTCAAATAGGCAGCGACTGGTATATAAAAATAAACATTTGTGTTCTTTGAGTCGTTTAGCTTTTAAGTTCTATTTAAAGTTTCACGGTCTTTTACTCTTGTTTATTTGGTCCTCTGGTTACTGTGAATGATACAGTGTCGTTTGTTCAAATGTCTTGTTTGAGTGGTTATGTTTCTTACGTGGTCACCAAACGGCTCTGCCCGAAGACCAACGTTAGTCGCATGTCGACCGACATAGTGATGAGTGAGTGTCCATTTTGAGACACACTAAGTTTCTTTTAGCAAAGTCTTAGTTTTAAGTGATTGCTTATATTTAATGTTACTCAGTAAGTTTCTATATGCGTCGATTTAGGTGAACTGAAATTTATAATATCGGTTTTAATTAAAAACGCAGAAAGGGTAAAGAAAAAGGTAGAATAAAAACTTTCCCGTTTTCTAGTCACAACACACAACTTCACACAAGACTTCACAATGATACTACTAAAGAAAAATATTTACCATAGTAAGATCAGGAATAATCGATAATGATAAAAGGCGAACAGAATCTCTCATCCTCCAATATCCGAAACCACGCCAAGTGTTGCGAATATTACAAGATTACGAAAATTTTGTAGCAAAGGAAATATTACAACTCTACACTGATATTCTGTTCGTGTCATGTTTTACGCTATCCTAATTACATAGTACCAAAAATTCGTGTTTGGTAAATTGTCTATTGCCTGCCACGTTGGCCGACGGCGTGCAAACAGTTTAGTGGCTATTTCAGTGTAAACTAGGTTTGCGGCAGCGCCATGCAGTAACTTCGTTATCTCTTCAACAGAACCACGATAGGAGCCTTTTATCACACACAGTTTACGGAAAAACAGTTTTCTAAGGTAAAAGTCTAGAGCACGAGGATGCATAGAACGTTATTCGTGTGGCAAATATTTTTCTAGCAATCGTTTCTATTCCTCGGTTCACTTGGAAATAGAAACCACGTAGACGCGTTGAATTTGATATTATATTGTTACTAGCCGTCGCTCGCGGCTTTGCTCGCGTGGTATCAGAATACAAAAAGTTTTGAAAAAATTGAAAAATCCTGAATCACGTGTCGAGTCAATTTATTTGAGGAATCTATGTACCAATTTTCAAGGGTGTTCGGGTACGACTTTTCAAAATTCCTTTTTTAGTGCACCTCTACACTATATAAGGACACTACCTACCCTCCTCATACCTCTAGGACTTATAGTTTAAACTGTGCGTTGATTGTCAGTCGAGTAGATGACAAGGCAAACCAGATATATTACCTAAGTAGCTCTTCATACTAATGGGTGTTAGTCGAAAATCTATATTATATATGCAGTAGCTTAAAATAAGTACATACCTGTGGCGTATAAATCTAAGATGAATTACGGAACTCCCACAAAACTTACCTGAAACAAAAAAATCACTATAAGCAAAAATATCACAAGTAAAAACGTACTTAGTGAACGAAAGACACAAGCTAATTAAAATGCTCTGAGCCTCTGATTATTGCAAATTAAAAGTTATTTATATGGGTTTTAAATGGGTCAAAAAACAGATATTATCAATGACTGAATTTCCTAGGGTCGAAATGAACTGTTTTGTACGAAAATAATATTTGATCATTGTTTTGCTGTGTCCATTCATGACGTACCGACATAGTGTGAAAGCGTCTAGCACTAAATTGAGATCTTTCCGCCGATATCGTGTAGGTGTCGTGTCGGAAGCAGCGTGAAAACAGCTGTTGTAGCCGGATATTACATGCCGAATGAGATATGGCAATCCAAATAATGCATAGCCACTAAATGTGGCGGTTTATTTCATGCATGATTGACAATATTACTTCCTGATTGAACCAATAAAGGGTAATAATATTTATTGGTTATTTGTAGACACTTTTGTACGCGTGTATTTTTATACTCGGATTCTTTTAATTTCATATCGACCCTTTGAGAGTACAAATAACTTACTGACATCTTATTAACATGTATTTAAGCAATAAATTTACTTTGACTTTGATTTTGAGACATTTTGACCGTACCTAACTAAATCATAAACGTTACATAACTTCAACTTGATTTCAATAAGTTGATAAGTTGAAGTCGTAACTTGAGATATTTCGCGTGTACAGATGTAACTAACAACTTCCAAAGGCTTACGGTGACCATCTTCCAACTTTAAGTTTGGGTCATTGCGACTAAGTTAAACAAACTGCCCTAAGTTTGTAATAATTGGTCTCCCTAAGAAGTTTACTGAAACTCCAAATCAGCATGGAAAATGTTTGAGTTGGACGTAGTTTGCGATTTGTACACAGATATATAGCTTGATACTATGGTAACTTTTTAAGCAAGTTATAGGACTAGATACAAGTATCAAAAAGTCGCCCGATTTAGTACGATTCAAACGCAAGTAATGTCTACATCGGACAACTTTTTGACTGCGTGGGTAGAACACAAAATATTTCACAATAGATAATAAAATTTTGTAACAAACGGACACTGGACAAGGTCACACCATGATAGGAATTTCGTTTTATCATTCCTGTGCGGAACCGTAAAAACGAAAGACAGCCAAAAGTTAAAAAACGCTCGCAAAAAAATTATTTCAAAGGTTTTTCTAGTAGGTAGTCGGTAGTAGCAGACAGTCAATAGACACTTCATCAAGTAGAGGAATAGAACAGGTCTAATTCCATCAGCCCTGAGAGGTTAGTAATGCAGCAGAGTGCTCCAGACCTCATTAGCATACAGATTGAGCTCCGTGGAGACTATCGATTGCGACTGATTGTCAGTGGCCTAGCAATGTAACCAGGCCCCCGAGCTACTTAAAGTACGCGATGGCTTTTTACAAAAGATTCAGTTGGATTATCGATGTTTTGCAAAAAACCAAAAACTCAAAAACTAGTGGTAAGGAAAATATAAAAATTTGTTAGACACAGTCATGCATTCCTTACCTTGTTTTCCTTAATTGCTAGAGCACTATCAGTCTTTCCCTTATCCAATTGGTCAGTATTAAACGATGTTTCGTCCGTCATAGTACCTTCATCAACTAAAATTTCCCTGCTTCTCTTTCTAGAATGATTAATTATGTCAGGTTTTTCAGAGTTCCGCAAGTTACTTGCATTCTCGTTCTTGCAATTGTCCTTGCCCGACTTGCCGTCCTCGTCCGATCGTTTATGCTCAGAACTTTTCATTTTAAAACAAGAGACCGACTTTTTATCTTTTTTAGCTTCGTTTCTACTAATTGGATCATTTTTATCAGTTTTGTCGGTTTTCTTGTGAGCGTTTTCCGCCTTGAGACGTTTTTTCTTTCCATTCCATTTGGAGTTGACGTTAGATCGATAGCTATCGTCGCTGGTGCAAACATCGGAGCAAACGGGGTTAACTAGTATTTTGGTGGACTTTGCTCTCCGTTCGATTTTCCTCAGATTGAGTAGGCTGGTAGTTTCGAGTGAAGGGGAGGACGTAAGCGAAGCCGAGCTGTCCTTCGCGTCGTCGCTGAACTGTCGGACGGGCTTCGGAACGAGCTTGACGGCCTTCATAGTATCGGTCGTGTGACGTAGTCTGTTTGTGCCTAGTGGTCCCATAGCAACGGGCGGTCCTCCTTTAAATAGTAATGCGGTCTCCGTGGGTTGACACACACAAACTAACATTTTCAATGAGTCATGGAACTATCACTAATATATCACTCACATAATTTGGTGTTACTAATAATAAGTTTAAGCTGAAAATAAAAAATACTGGTTGGAAATTTCACGCCATAAAATTATTAAGTTTCCAGTTTCACGGGCTATTTGCACTTAGTAAATGACGTGAGTGTACTTAAAATGTCGTACGTGGTAATGTAGCATCGTGTGACGTTGCCGCCGATATTACAGTGTGTCTAATGGCTCGAATTATGAGGCACTGCATCCGAGGGACGGGGCTAAGTACCACAAGATATCGTTAATCTCCCCGCAATCTCTTAGCAGATGGCGATGCGGCTTTCCATAGTTTATAATGTCTTTGATACACCTAAATAATGCATATTTTTTTGTACTAATATACCTAATAATAATAATATGAAAATATAATAATATAATAGCAAAGTTTGAATGGAACTATTATTGGTGAAAAATAAAATAATTTCAAAATGGGTATTCTAATGCGGACCAATTTTTCAGAATAACGTTAGCCGAAAGCTACTCACAAACATTGTTCCAACCCCCGAATCCTTTTTGTGAAAGAAAAAGTTCAAAAACTAGTTACAGAGAGCAAAATAGAACTATAGAGACAACAAAATAGCTGTTCATCATCTTATGTATGTATTTACAAATAAATAAGTTTATGTATTCTATCAGCAATCTAGTTCCCATAGTACAAGCTTCGCTTAGTTTGGTACTAGAGGGCCTTGTGTGATATGTCTAAAAATATTTGTTTATTATTTTAATAATACAGAACGTAATAGTTTATTTTAGAGACTACAGACTCGAGCTACCTTCAAAATTCGAGTTTAAATCGAAGAATATAAATAGAAAATAGAAACGACAGCACTGGTAAAAAAGCTCAAGCTCTATGGGGTTTTTTTCCATTACCTTTTAGTCTTTGTTACTTTTATATGAACATACTTTTATCATCACAGTTCATACTATAAGCGCCGTGCATAGCTGTATCTCTCCAGAACCCAGTTACGTTCTATAGGCAAAGTATAAGCACTTTGGTCTCGAGTGAAAAGTTGACGCTATTGCGTTTTCCACTCCGAGGAGTATTAGAGTGTGATTGGTTTCACGCGTATTGTCAAAATTTTTCCGCTCAATATCCAGACCTTATGAAAATTGGCTGTCGATTATAAGGTTTATTTATGTTAGAAAATAAGGAGTAGTTTTGCTTGAAAACATCGAGGGAGTATTGTCGCTAAAAAAAAACCGTGAAGTATTTTTACTAGGAAATAAATCTAAGTATCTCTAAGTCGCAAATTAAAAACAAAATACTTAGGTACTGTAAAAAATATTTTATACAGTTTTGTAATATGTAGCCTAAAATAATTACCCTAATGCACTTCCCTCTCATAACACTGGTACTCTAATGGATCCCGTCACGTTCCGTATTGCAACCTGTCTACGGTTGGGTGCGCGGTAGGGTGGATCGCTCTTGTATGGAAAAAATTTTTTTTTTAGTTAGCGTTTCGGGGTACTGCGCAGTAGTTGTTCCTATACCCATAGGTTAACCATGCCAAATATCTTTCAAAAATAATAACAGGAAGTACTGCCCCAAAACGGATCAAGTTTACAAAAAAACTGAAAAATTGATAATTTCCAGCTGCATCTTACAAGTTGAAAAATAATACAATTAGGATATTTTTTTCACTAAATCTATTACTGTTGAAAGCATCTTTATAAATAATACCAGTTTGGATTAAAAATATACATTCTAATCCACTCAAATATATTGCAAACCACTGCCTTAATTTAGTGAAATTCTCATACATTTTTCACAAATAGTGCGATGGTGTAACTGGTGGATATGGAAAATTGTGACTAATAAAGTAACACCAAAGGCATTCATTATTTATAATAGTATAAGTGAAATATTAAAATGGAGTTTCCTTAGTCATTTAATTAGAAAATATAATAGAAAAGCATGACCGAATAAACCCATCAAATTACTTTCATAAATAAAATTGATCTCGTTTATTTTGCCCTATAGGTACAAAACTTTAACTAAATGGTTATATTTCTTCTGTTGTGTTAAATATAATAGGCTATTGTCTGTATTTAAAATGATTTAAGTAAAGAAAAACGGCTGCAATATTTTTTTTCGCCTTTTGAAATCCTTACCTATCGATTTTCTAAGTTTTTTGAATAATATGATTGTAAACTCGGCTTCAGTGAAAAATATAAAACTTCATGTTCCAAAAGTTGTTACGATAGTTAAGAACAATACCTTTTCTATAATTTAAGATAGATTTCAGTGCATTTCATTAAAAAACTAAGCTTAAAGCTCCATCGCAAATCAAAAGTGGCTCTCGCCGTAGAAAACATGACAAAACCATGATTTGTGGATTTTGAGTTGTTGAAAGCAGATAGAATGCTGTTATTATAATTTAAATAGATTGTTATATTTACTAGCACTAGTAATTTTGTATTTAAAATACACAATTTTGACAAAAACAGTCTACAAGGTAAAATGTGTCTTCTGAAAAGTACGAACTCAGCCTAAATCTAATAAATTGAGATCGAAGCTAACCCACATGAAGTTCCTGCAATATGGACTTAAAAAATCAATAACACTAGACTATATGATACTGTAATATGTAACAATCATAGCCAAAATTAAAATAATCACTTTTAAAGTGATGTTAGGATGGTCTAAAAGCTTCGACCAAAAAATATTCACCATTTCAGTAAAAATATTATATTTTGTAACTGGAAACCCTATCAATACCATAGTCTTTGATAAAATATGAGCTATATTAACTGTATTGAAGTAATAATGGTGATAAATCAATGTTTTACTAGGTTTTTACCTCAAATAGTGGCCAAAAAATAAAAAATATTGGTTTTTTCTTACAAAATCTATACTGGAACTAGTTGAGCTCAACCTGACGTCCCAAGACCTATACTTTTAAAAATTTGGCTCTAAAACCAATAACTAACTATCCAGTAATAGTATAACTCGGAAAAATAATGGCTAGACTATAATTTTTAATTTCATTTGACTTCTGAAGCTAGGTTAAGATTTTTTCAAAATGGGTACATTTTTGGGTTTTTCAAAAGCAATTTAAAAAAAAAATACTTTAGTTTTAACAAGGTTTTACGATCCAATATCTAAGCTAAGGTTACTGCTAATATAAATAAATCATAATAATAAAACAATATAGAAATAAGAATCAAAAAGTCAACCACGTTACATGGACACCATTTTTAAAATTTTTCAAAACTTTAGGGCCTTTGGGGCAGTACTTGTAAATCGAATTAAATTAAAGTAAATATACAGTTATAATCGCATTAAATAGGAACATCAACCACACACTACCCCAAGTCGAAATTCGAAAAATCGAAAAATCGATCCACCCTAGTGCGCGGTGCTGTGCGCCTCATCGGTGCCAGTGCGGTACGGCTGTCGAACAGCTTGGTCACCACGGATTATCGTGCACTAGAGCCGCCGGTCGGATATCCCGCCACGCTAGCCTTAACGATATCATCCGCCGGGCTTTTACCAGCGTGAATGTGGCAGCTATTCTTGAGCCGAATGGTCTGCTGCGTGACGATGGCAAACGGCCTGACGGTATGACTCTTGTTCCTTGGGAGTTGGGAAGGCCTTTGGTGTGGGACGCTACTTGCGTCGATACCCTTGCTCCTTCACATCTGCCTAGGACTTCAGTTAAGGCTGGTGCGGCGGCAGATTTGGCCGAGGACCACAAGAGGCGCAAGTATGCAGGTCTCGATAGGGCCTACACATTTGTGCCTCTTGGGGTCGAGACTCTAGGTCCGTGGGGTACCGAGGCCCTCCGGGTTTTCAAAATTCTTTCAGGGCGTCTAGTCGAAGCGACGCGTGACCCGAGGGCTGGTGATTATCTAGGCCAGCGTATCAGCATTGCTATTCAGCGCGGCAATGCAGCCAGTGTTTTGGGCACGCTTCCGATTGGTACTGATTTGGACCAGTTGAGCTATCTATAAATCGTTTGCAACGGTTTGTAGATGGCTCAACTGTTTCATGTGTATTTTGTAAATATTGTAAATAATGTATTAGTTGTAATTTTCTTTGTGAATAAACCTCTACTTTTCCCTAATGAATGTATTTTATTCACATCCCTTTTTATTAGCAGTGCGTATCTGACAAAGTGGTTTTTGCAGCTTTAGCTATTATTATAATGATGAATGAATACTCAGAAAAGTAATTATGAAGGGGGAACATTATCTGACAGCAATCTAACAGTTGACATTTCATAATTATCATCCAGTCAGGCCTCAGGAAGGATTGTCTTGAAAATGAATTGAAAACAATTATTTAGGTCGGCAAAATCTGATTTCTTGAAAAATGAGATCGCTGATTGGTAGAAAATTAAAAATAAAAATAGGTACCTAGTAAAATGTTGCAGATTTATTTGTAATTTATGTTACTTTCAAGTTTGTAATCGAATTAGTTCGTATTACTACAAAAAAAATTCAATTACGTTTTTAATTAAAAGTCAAGAATTTTCTTTCAATACATAGATAACTAGCTCTCGCCCGCGGCGTTGCTCGCGTTCTACCCTTTAGGGTGCGACTTTTCAAAATTCCTTTCTTAGTGCACCCCTACACTACATAAGGACACTACCCTCCAAATTTCATCCCTTTAGGAATTATAGTTTAGGCTGTGCGTTGATTCTAAGTCAGCTTCAAAAGAGTTTTATATATATTGATTGATGATTGATTACATACTTTACTACACTCATGGCATTTAAATTGAGAAAAAAACATAGTAAAAAACCGCCAACACAGCGTCTGGATAAAAAATGTAACCTTAGAGGATAAAATTGTCTAATAAAAAACAATAACTTATATGGGCATGAGTGACATGAACATGACACCCCATAGTACCTTTATCACTGTCTCAAACCATGACGTAACAATATTGTAGACTCAGGGCGCACATTTTGATGTGAGATACGGATCACTGCTTCACAAGAATGTCGAGCGCGTAACAACCTTACAGCGGAAGTAGAAGCGGACGTAGAGAGGAAGTCGGAAGCCTACTCCGTAAAATGATATAGCAAAGGTTTAGCTATCAACATATTATTATGATATACTTGTAGCTACACTGCGCGGCCGCTTAGTGCGTTGTGGACAACCACGCGGATGATTGCCGAGTTACCGCGCTTTGTATCTACGAGTTATCAGTCGATAGCGTATAGATTTTTGGAGTAGACCACTTTCAAACTTATCGCCAACCCTACACACGTGTAATATAGGTATAAATAAAATCTTATTATGTCTGACTGATAATCGAGGTCATGGGTTCTATTGTAACGGGGTGCAAGTTTCAGAAATGACATGGACAGTAGGGATTTCAACTTTTCTGAAACAGTTTTACTTATTTCACGAAAGTTTAAGTAGGTACGCAAACAAAGTCGCAGATATTTTAATAATGTTACATTTGAACTCTTACCTAGTCGATAAGAAACATTTTTATTTTCTCCTAAAATATTCACCAAAATGATAAAATTGCTTAATGAAGAAACTGGTCATTTTTACGACCGAGGACGTTTCCTTCATAATTCTAAAACAGATGTCGATTTTCATTAAAGTTTTAATGTGTGCGTTTTATTGTGATGCTTGCGCACACATTAAATCCAAATTGAAAATACATCACAAAACATTTCAATTGCACAGCTGTTGATTCCTTCGCTTCAAAATGAAAGACCAGGAAAAGCCCATTAAAACTGCGTTATTATTCAAGCCGACGCTCTAGCGGAAAATTAAGAAGAATTTTCTACACAACGCTTAGTGAGATTGTTTGTAACTTTACAGAACGGTTTTTTCCAGTGACAGCAATCACGAAAATGTTGCGGCCGCGCCGTGTCGGTCGTTAATTGAAAGTTGTTGCAGAAAAATAACAGCCTTTTCGCAAAACTTGTGAATACTGAGCTCGTAGTCTGAGTTTTGTTTTGTTGATCAAAACGCATATCGAGAAGCGACTTGCGAGATATTTTGTATGAAAACCCGATAAGCGCCTCTAGCGGGAGATTTGAAAACTATTTTTATACATACAAAAACTGTGAGTTTCTCGATCTCGCTTGTCGCAAACCAACTTAAAAAAACTCAGACTACGGGCTCAGTCTATAGACTGTAAGCCTCACGAGTTATGGGATCTTATTTACATTTTATCCTCAGTAAAACGTCAGCTAAAGATAACTAGGAATTCATATTATGGGGAGCTCAGGGGTTCCGCAAATCTAATTTCATAAATTACTTATGTATACCAGAAAAGAAACCGCCTTATAAGCTGTGAACGAGCTGAATTTTTATTTCGAGGGCGTAAAGAAATCAGTGCGCATAACGCATTTAATAAAACCAGGTTAAGGCGGCGGCGAAGCGGCGCATTTAATCCAAGCCTTCCGCTTTACACAAACATAAAAAGCACAAAGTAGCGTCTGTTTTTCTTAAGAAATTTTCAAGAATTTGCTAAGCCAATGCTTTTCTGATTTTTATGAAAGTTTTACTGTACTTATCAAAATTTTATTTGTTTATCATCTCGCTCGCCGAAGTTGAATTTACTGTAATGTAATGTTAGCTAGTTACTTTTACAGTTTCATCTCATCAAAATCAGATGGGTATTTTGGTCGCGAAGTATGCCTATGAATTATTGTTAAGAACCTAAAATCGTATCCATAAATTTAAGACCCAAATGCCTATAATTTTAGGTGTCAAATATGTTCATTACTCTCTATTATTCCGTCAGAGTAAATTAGGTTTAGGGACAATGCCATCTGGTTTTGAAGCTCGAATATTTTGGAATATAGAGCCGATGATAGGATCGTATGTTCACATCTGAGGATTAATTCTCTAAAATTTAGAAAAATGTAAATGCCATTTTGTTGGGATGTTTCAATGTCAGCAATTTTCCGGCATTTCAACAAAATCCTTCTAATATTTTGATTAGATTTTATTTATAGAATTACCCTTCTGTTCATTACACTGGGATTTAATTATTGCGAGTGTCTGGAAGTACGTAGAGTGGCTGTGGCACCTTTACGAGATAATCATCTATTCATTTTCGGGGCTTTGACTCGGAGAGATGGTATGTACGATGTAATAGGTAATGTAATATGTAATGTTCCTCATTAGGGTAGAGATTGAATGCCCACCTACACTAGTCACTTAAAGTGAAATTCTACTTATTTATATACCTATACGGATCGATTTAAAACATCCAGCTGGTAAATGTGAAGATCACGCGATAAAGGGGCGTTCAGTTTTTACTCTGGAGTTGGCATTTATGTCAGTAATAATGACCCTAAAAATATTTTATTTCATATTAAAACTATTCCACTTTGTTAGTAGCATCGATCGGTGCTCTGCTCATCAGTGACATAGCTTAAGTGCTTAAAATGTTGGTGCGCTAAATTTTGGTGCAGAAAATGGAATTCCCCATTTAATTTAGCCTGAAAGTAAAAGTCTTGTGTAGGTACAAATGATTATAACTTGGTTTAATATGAATGGAAGAAATATAATGAAAACTTTTAAATTGATAAAGTCCGATTACGCATATTAAAAAAGTTCCTAAGCTTATAAATTCTAGTGACGGAATCGGGAAAGTGGTTCTCAAGTTTGGTTCCGTAAAATTTGAAATCCATTGACTTTAAGACCTTTTGTTGGCTTACCGAATTAATGTCAAAGGTCGTAACTCCATCTTGTAAACAGATTAATTAGTTGGGTATTTTGAAGTAACGTTTGAGTAACGTGGTTTCGCGCGTTCATCGTGTTTTCAAATTCTATCGTTACAAGATAGAAGTCTTAAGGTTATACACAATATTTTATGTAAGTAGATCCATTCTTACTCAGAATCATCCACTGCTTAAACACTGCAACAGAATTGATAAAGTTCTTACTTATTCTTCTTGTCACTGTTTGTGAAGATAATTGGTAGCCATTTCATACTCGCTACCTAACCTTTAGCGATTGTTAAATATTGGGTTTAAATATTGGTTCAGCCGTTAAATAATCTGCCACTAAATTACCTATAAACTAATATAATACGAATCTTTTTACAATTTACCTACTATTTATATCAAAATAATTTGCCCACACATTGCCTCGCCCCCATTCTCGCCCCATTAATCCACCATAATTTAATAGAAAACGGGCTTAATTTTAAACTGCCGTAAATCAGTTTCGGCAAGCTTAAATCTCTAATCGAATTAAGGAACAATTCAGATGGAAGATATTCGACATTTCGTAAAATCGGTATTAACTTTGAGATCATACAAGTTCAGGCAGCGTAGTAATAACTTTACTCTTAAAATATGGAGTAGTCACAGAAGAGCAAAGAAACAGTAGGTAAACTGTAAAGAAAAAAAAAGTTTATTGCCTTAGGTCGGTAACATGTCCAATTATTACACTTAGAAGGATTAATAAAAGCACATCCAAACCTTCAGAAGTAAAGTATCTATCAGTATAAACATTTTTTTCGAAACCACAGTGCGAGCATTTTCCACGTGCCTATTTTTAAACAACTAGGTACGAGTAAAATATACTATTTTCTTTTTTACTGGTAAAGAATCTCAATGCTGAATGGATTTGAGACTCGTCAGAGTTCGTAGAAACTAGCGTTTTTATTCAGAGAAAGAATTATACCTTTTTTTTAGTAACCAGAGCACGTATCTTTTCTTTTTTACTCGCAATATTCAAGGACACGAAGGTCACGAAGCTATTTTTTACGTCAGTATTGTATTTGTGCTCGTAACTGATGGGTCTTACTATGAAGGCAGAATCAACGTTGGGGTTTAAAAAACTAACGCGTACATCTAGCAGGAAAACTAAGAAACTACGTAGAAGTAGGTCTCAAGTAAATATATGTTTATAGAAATGTCAATCAATGCTATAGATCGCAAAAATGCAAACGACCCTAGCATTACTTATGTAGTTATATTACTGCAATATTTTTTATATAAACTGCGTAAGGATTAGCCGATTTGTTATTGGCATAAACTTTACTAAACTAATTTTGTTTAATCTGTGGTTTTTAGTTCAACAAACCGTATCGCCAATCGCCGGAAACCATTATGAAATTCCATCAAATTAATAAAACTCATTCCAAAGAATCTAAAAGCCGTTATTATAAACCAATAATTGCTATTGATATTGAATTTGCGTGGGCTTTTTCCGTTTTAAGAGCATATTAATGGATTATTTTTGCTATTAGGTGTGACCTAGCGACCCTGCTTCGAGAAAAATAACTGGAAAACGGAAACTTTAACTCTGTATGGCTTAATAATTACCCCTTTTTAATGCAATATTCAACCGATTTTTACATATCAGCATGCAATTCATATGTCGACTGAATCAAGTTTAAAAGCAATCAGCAACAAATTATGTACTACATTTCCAATAGCATTTGTAACGCCGGGAAAGCTCACGATAAGTTTTTTGAGGACGCACTTACTTTGTAGTGAACTAATACAAAATAATGAAGATTGAAATATATGGAATACTGTTTTTCAAAATTCTTTATTTGAAAAGCTTTATTTGCTGGGCGAGTATGAATAGTGTGTTTGCAGAGCTCTTTATGATACGCATATGCTTTCCTGCCAGGATATGAAACGTTTTTAAATACCCAAACGAAAAACGGACTGGGTTTTAAAAGATTGACGGCGTTGTGTGTCTGTCCGTCTGTTTGTTTGTCTGTGACCTCGCAGCTCTAAAAGTATGGTCCTATTTGAATTTAGTTTTTTGAATGCAAAGTATTTAGATTTGATGAACTCCATACTCCAAAGTCTGATGATGAACAGAAATAATGAAAAAGATCTTAGGAAATTTCCATGGTCTTTGGTTTTAAAATTTATTATTGTAAAATTAACTTGTGTTAGTTTACTATGACCACTTCTACATTGAGTCTAAACATGAATATTCACAATATGAAAACAAAAATGAGAAAATTTTATAACATAATTTCTTCTCATTTTTGTTAAACTGACTCATACTTATTATGAGTTTTTTTTTTTTGAAAATAAAAACATGAGGATGATTGCCAACCATCTCGGCCCTACGAAGTAGAAATCTAAAAAAACATACCCATGTAATGTATCAATGTCTACCCCGATAAAGTTGGTGAACTTTCCTTAAATTTATTTTCTTAGACTGACTATTCCTGACGCTTTGACGGACCCCTTGATCCCGACCCACATATCAATAAAATTGACGTCTGCGCCATCAAGTTACGAGCCTCTATTAGTTATTCTGCGCTGTGCATAAAAAACCTTCGTGTAAACTACGAAACCCCCATAAAGTACGTAAATACGAGTGTGTCATGTGTATGTAAATCTCCTAGTTTTATACCTAACATTATGTTGATGTAGAGAAGTGAAACCAAAACGAATCTTTATTATCCCTACAGCTAAACACATATGTGACTGAGTGAAAGATGACATATTCCACGAAGGGCGCCACGACTGAATATTTTTTTTCCGATTGCTCTCGATCCGCCCCTAAGATTTTTTTTCTGGTAAGTGTGACAAGGAATACTGGCTAGCCAAACCCAAATGAGCCTCGTTTTGGCGCCTTTATGGCGATTTTGTAACAAAGAATATTACATTGGGGTCGTCCTATGCTTGTTATAAAGGTTAAGTGGAACCATTTGAGAACCGTTTACACCAGACTTTGATAGTTAACAATAATTAAACAATAATCAACTGAAACGGAAGCACTTTAACTAGAATACATATTTCTTTGACTGAATTGCTTTTAGAATTATAACGACTACGTAAAATATAATTACGAACACTTCTAGCTATCTACATAAATTAAATACATATAAAGTAATTATTGTCTGAAGAGAATTATTGTTTTGTATTAGTTTCAAGTCTGAAAAATGGCTACACTCAAGCTGTTTTTAAAATCTGAGGATCATAAAAGCATAGGCAGGATGACTAATATTATCGAATGTTACTTTAACTAAACTTGATAACTATTTACTGTTGCTAATAAAAATAAGGAAATATTTTTTTTTCAGACGACTAGAATATTGTGCATTGATCACGAATTAATGTGATAATTGTACCTGAGTACGCGAGGACCAATTTAATTGAACGTTTTTACGGAGTCCTTCTGTAGTTGTACTAATATTATGTGCTACCATGGATTTTTTTTAACTATAGGTACTGACTTAAAACACACTACATAAAATGTTGACATACAAAAACAAGACTAGAACGGTAATAGACAAAGCCTTTGCAAGTCGTAGTCGCGTCAAAGTAAAATGTTACACAGAAAATAGATAACGAGGAACTCAAAGATGTTGGCGGCTTGAAAGGAGTTCCGCAAAGAGACATAGATTACAAAACCTCGATTTCCATAGCCTGGAGCGACGACATCACCTGTGCCGTCTTTATATTATCTAAGGATTCGTCCAAAATATGTAATCGGATAAAAAAAATATGTAGGTATATATTACGTATAGGTATGTGTAGATGATTTGAAACACCCGACTGAAAAACGGAAGGCCTGTTGTTAGATCAACTGCGTTGTGTGTCTGTCTGTGCCCTTGTGCCCAAGCTTGGGACTCACTAGCTCCAACTCATTCAATAAAAAAGATGTGGTCATACCTAATCATACAAAACATAATGACGATTCAAAGTGATCAGTGAGATTTTATTGAATAAAGGCTTTTTGACTTTGACTTTGTAGCATTGGAAGTAATCGGGCTCCGGTTCGAATGCGGTATTTTTAAGTAGATATTTACTATCAATTTAAGTAGGTCTATACTATCAATAAAATAAATATCTAACTAGGAAACTAGAGTAGATATTAAACGTAAGGAATGGAAACAGAGGCAGTAAATTGCAATCAGAGTGTCCTGTAAGATGGTGGACAACAATAAACTCTGCAAACTATTTACGATGGTGTTGCTCCAACGAAACACTCGATAAAGTAGAAGGTACATCAGTGATTACAATAAAAGACGAATTGAACAAATTAACTTTGGATTTTTTTCACTATGCGTAGTTTTATTCTATTAATTTTCGGATACTAAGTACGGAGTAAGTAACTTTTTGTCGCAGAGTAGATAAATGCAAAAATATGGGCAATTTTTTTTCAAATGATTTTGTTCTTTAATATCTTATTTTTTTGTTATTTAATTTTATTCTGAATTTGTTTACCTGGAAACGGGTACAATGATGCTCAATACGATTAGAGCTAGCGTACCTACGATAAATGTAGTTTTATAAGTATTTGCAAATGTCTTCTCAAAATATAGTACCTATTAGAGCAACATTATACAAACCATGATTTTATTAGGTAAGACTCCGGTAGAAAATCTTCACACAAAAAGTTGAGGACCGGTAAAGAGTGAATACATTTTCGCCAGTGCAAAAACTGAAGATTATAAGTCGGTTAACCGTCGGTCACCACAAGAATGTGTAACAGATGCCTTGACCTGGCGGTCTCTGGTGTAGGGTTCTGCGGTCCGGCCCGAGGGTACAACTTCGATTACTTGCACCTGATTATTGAAGCTAATATCGTGTTACCATAACTCAGTTATTTTATTAGATTTTATTATAAGTATTATAAGATTAGTGACATATAAAATACTGCTTATAGCTATTGTACATCGCAAAACCGTACAAACATGAAAATGGGATTTGGAGACAAAAATTCTTTATGATTCTGACTTAGCCAACAAGTGTACCTACTCCAGCAACTACTTTAGAAACTTGCATCGAATTATTGAAGGTATATAGTTTAGTGGTATATTACAGTAGCTAATTAGGTATACAAGGATTATCTGGACTGGACTGGAAAATACAAAATACTGTATTAGTTGTAATTTTCTTTGTGAATAAATTCAATGATTTTCCAAAAACTAGATTTAACTCTTTCCTAAAACTCTAACTTGCTTAACTTAAAACCAAAATACAATAATAATTTTCTATCTTATAGACCCACATTTTTTTTTTTTATGATAAAAGTAATGGAACAAGCTGATAGCTATATGTGAGCAGTATCTCTCTCCTTAGTAGATAAGAATGTGTTGCATCATAACGAGGAGTCATAGTACATTTACATTGTAACTACGCACTATAGACAGAGGAGGCTGGCATAACATGAAGGAGGCCTATACCCAGCAGTGGGTGATACCGGGCTGAGATGATGATGATGATGACTATATTCACACACAAAATGTCATCTTCTAACTAAATTTTTTCCATCAAACTATAGTAACTATGTATTTTGATAAAACTGCTTAGAAAAATATTGAGCAAAAATAATGTAAATCATACTCATCGTAAATACTTAATGCCAATAAAGAGATTACGGGTCTAATAAATTATACAAAGAAGGGAGATGGGAGCCTTTTCCTAACCAAAGGTAACGCGTCATAATACATAGATTGTGATATTATTATATTATTTAATATTCTAAATGTATCTAATGTGCCTTTGACTACCCATTTCAACATCCTCAAAGGATCTGGGACTAGGTAATACTCGTAAGTACCAGAATTCTACCTGATCCTAAGGGATGTTTGCAGTAACGGCCTTGAGCTAAACTGCTTTATTTAGTTTAGTTTTTGAATGACTAATATTTAGTAAATAAATTTTTAAAAAAATATGAAATCTGTTATTTTTTGTTTTAGATTAGGGAAAATCGAGCTTTGCCAATCACGCGATTGGTAGATCTAGGCAACCCATTTGTAAGTTAGTAAATTTTTACGCAGTGAATCTAAATAATATTGAGTAACAGAAAACCAGCACCTAATCATCAACAGAACGAAGTAATGGCCGATAGTAGTGATTAAAAGCTTTTGAACTTATGTAAAATTTCAATAAGTCGCCTTTAATTTACTAGAAGACAGTCGACTCACACATTTATCAAGTGGTTACATGTGGAGTCAAGATGAATACCCGCAGCTAACTGGCTCCAGCAAACTTACATAAAAACTTGTTTTTATCAACAGAGATAAGCTTAGAATTTCTTATTGAAGTAGAATTTAATTAAAATTTATAGCCCCGAACCCTGTAGATATTTGAAACTGAAACATCGTTTTCCATTTTATAAGAACCCTTGGAAATGTAAGGATTAAAAGGATATCCTCGTAACTTCATCAAAGTTTAAACACATTAAAATAAACAAGGACTGAGGTTATTAAACGGTATTTCCAGCCAGCATTTGACTCACGCATAATCCTTCGCACGGTCTTAATGAACTAAACTTCACTTTATATTCTCGGGAATATCGGAAAGGCCGGTGTACGGCATCGCGGGGGCGACAACCACCCCTCTTAAAGGGCGGCGAGCTACTGACTGAACTGACGCAGACGGGCACAGCCGGCAGACGACAGAATAAAAGCTACCGTACCCAACACCCCCTACCCCAACCCTCGACACCTCATCCTAAAAATGCACATTACAAACGAACAAATGCCTGAGAAAGAATATAAGAAGTGTTGCACGTCCCGTAATTACTTGTCTCAGTTTTAAGCCTTTGTTTACGTACGACTCGTAACCGGGCGCGGGTGGAATGCTTTACCTGTAGGCGGACCCCTACATTCACTTATCTTGTCTCAGTCCTTGCGATATACCCTTCGCGTCGGCTAAAAGTTAAGGAAGCGTAATTGAACGTTTGCAAACTCCATCGATCATCCTCACACTATTCTAGTCTTTATTTCTCTCCCGTCTTAGCATAAGGAGAAAGTAATATAAAAGGAATCTTCAGGCGTTTGCGGCTGACAGAATGCGGGTCGGAACTCGAAACGTTTCAGACGAATATTCCGTGAATCAAATATTTACGGAGCAGGGTTAACTTCGGTATTCACTGCACCCAAAACTCAGTTGCTTGGATGCGAACTGAATAAGGCTTATTTGAATATCACACTGCGGACTCTGACAATAACTAGCAACGCTCGTGTATGAGCGTTTCCTTAGAGATACCTTGGGAAATGCGGTTGAGCTGAGCGTCGATTTCCAATATAAATTCTTCTACAGCGGCGACGGTGTTCAGCTGACTGTTGTAGACTCTCTGAACTGCACTGAATACTGAACTAAAACCGCATATAGCGCTGAATCGTCCAAATACGCGAAACGAAAGGAAGTTTTGATATCTTCTGTTTGAATAAAACAGGATGTTGAAACTTGGAATTTGTTTGAAATTTTTCATGATAGTAGAGTTTCGTTGATTGTTAGCTCGTGGTTGTTATGACAGCATATCGTATCGTAAACCAACACATTCAGGGTCATCTCCTTCAAGAAAAGAGCCTGTTTATCAAATTCAAAGCATTCCAAAGAATAAGTTAAACAAGATAAAAACATTGTACAAAGTAAATAGAATTGGTCAGATGACACCAAACGAGCAAGTTCTCGAAAGACCGCCAATCTAAAGGTGCCCCACTTTGTACAAGCTCTGAATGGAAGAGTAGCAGACAAGAGCCCACACCTGCTCGTAAATCAGATACCACAATGCTAACAACGATTGCCAATCCGATTTTCAACCATAAAATGTTCACAAAACGGTCTATATTTATAAACGGCGCTACAGACATTGTATCTTTTGCTCAAGAATGCTATTGAGAAAAGGGCGCTTTTAGATAAGGGCTTTATCGATGCATAAAGTGTGTTATTATGAAGTTGGACTGGCTTGGAATCACGTCGAGTGAAGTGAAGACTGCGGTCACATGATCCTATAGTATGTAGAGCTCCGGGGTTTGTTTATTGAGGTAGGTAGGTATGGGTATCTTTATTCGTTAGATCGCACCTGTCGCAAACTTGCGTCATCGGTGTAATACCGTCGTGAGTAGATTTTCTGTATTTTCTGATATTAATAAAATAAGTTACCGGTTAATTTGCAACAGATTCATGAATTACCTGAAACAAAAGAATGTAAAAACAATTAGCATAGTAAATCTTACAAATAAAAATACTACAATTTAGGTAAGTCGTTATAATAAAAAGAACAAAGCTGAATGCTTTTCTAAGTACATATTTCAATTAATTGCATTATTTGGCCCAAAACGATTAGTGAAGAAAACATCAGTCTAAGATTATAAGATTAAAGAAAGGCCCGCCATTTAGAGTGCAGGGCACGTAGTAATTATTATATTATCTATGGCAGGACCCTCATTAAGGCGCATTGTCTCGCATTATGTCTGGATGAAGGGCCATTGTACGATACACCTTACTCTAGTAGGTAGCAATTTTCTTAGTAGGTATATGCTAGTTTTTCTAGGTACCCAGGCAGCGCTATTGAGATTTAGGTAACGGTCGCTATGACTTTGGCACACTGTAAAAATGTAGAGTAAAATACCTAAGTACCTAAGTACACAAACACTTGCCAGCTTACCTTGCTACCTACTCAATACACTCATCTCATTTTTCTTTCTGTGTAATTTTTATTTCTTTGTAGGGTTGTTAGTTTAGTTCTGTAGGTGTTTTTTGTGTGACTTTACTTTATAAGCAAATAAATGCCTGTCTATGTCTTTGTCTACCTGTCATTGCTCTGTCGTTGAATTTAGTTTACTTTACTAGGTAATGGTATATTGTACACAAACAGCTACAAACACTTGTAGCTGTTTGGTTTAGATCTCAAAGCTGAAAGTCGATCTTCCCGCTCACAGAATTATGTTACCAAGCATGAGAAAATGAAGTAGCAAACTTCTTAATGGAGTTCGTCGTTCCAATAGGTAAGGCGATGAACTCTTAGTTGTACAAAAGTCAATATTGCAGTGAAGTGAATTTCTTAGCAGTGAACTATGACAAATATCTAAAGTTCGTAGGACTTAAACCTGAGTTTCTAACAAACAGTGACCGTCTTCACAAACGCTGTAGTTATTTAAAACACGGTTGAAATTTATCTTCGCCGCTATATTACGATCGTTATGACGAAGCTTGACAAGTATGCTATCTATCTCGGTCTGGCTGCACGGTATGGCAAGCTGCCAAGAATGTTAGCTGCACAAATTAATGCAATTGCTTGTACTACGTGAAAATGTGAATAACTGCAGACATAGGTCTAATGGTCAAGTACACATCCAACCACTCAGCGAAAACCAGTAAGTCAATAGTTTGACTCTGACTATGGACGAAGCGACTGAAGGTGAACAGTCAATGTTAGGTTTGTAAAACTAAATTTGTCGACCGTCCAAATGCAAATGTGGAAGCTAAACTGAGTTCAGCGTGGTCATTATTTAGGAAGCGCTCGTGGCTAGGCTTGCTTAGTCAATCTTCACTATACGAGTTTGCTTGCTTTTATTATTCAGGAACAAATGAGAGATTCTGCGAAACGGATAAGCCATAGTCATGGCTTAAGCCTTGGTCTCTCGATCGTAACGCACAACGCAGCGGTATGCAGCATGCAGCGCCGGACACAATTGTATGGAAAACGTCTAGTATGGTCTTTTGTTACGTCGCAGTCTGCTTCAGCGGCGAGGAGCAAACGCGGTACTCTGCGTTGTGCTGCACACCGCAGCGTTGTGCGTTACGATCGCGAGACCAAGGCTTTAGGTGGTATTCAAAACGTACAAATGTTCTAGACAGAAATAAAATCAATTCAATAGACAAACGAAATAGCGTCTGGTTTAAAGAAGAAAGTGTTTTTAAATAAAGCGGATGAAAGTGTGTTAAAATCCGCGATCTACTTAATAATGCAACAAAGTCACTTTACAAACTTATCGGAACGAGTTTTGTTTGCCGAAAGTTGAAGACCGCAGACCACTCAATGGGTGTTTTACCACTGACGCCGACACGATACCTACCACAATATCGTGGTGAGCTTTCTCATGTCAAAAAAAACCATAGTGATGGGTGAGATTATTTTAAGTAGAGCTTTACTAGTGGAGTCGACTCTATTCTGTGGTTTAAACATGGTCTTTAAGCATGTTTTATACTATTAGACGCTTCTACGCCGTATTGTCGTCCACAAATAATGTAGGTATATTTACATCGATTTATTCTATATTTTTACATTGTAAAAATCTGAATTTGCCTAATATAATCATGTAAATATCATGTAAATCCGACTTACTGGCAAAAAATAAATAAAATTAAATTATTTGTTGGAGTCTCTGACATTTATGCCATTCTGTCAACGCCTATTTTTATTCGACTAACTGATGAAATGTCGGTATCGTGTAGGTGTCGTACCGGTGTGCAAACTTCAAGTGAATGTTTATAAACTTGACTACAAAGTTTATTCTTGACTATGATACAGTTCCTTAAAGTTTTCTCTATTATCGTTGTGAAAAATGTAATCTGTAAGAAAGTTGGGAGCGTAACTTGGCAGGCGCCGGCGGCGGCGTCTGAACAATTTTTCAAATTGATACATTGAAACTGAAATTGAAATAACGTTTTTCAATATTATAAATTGTACGGTGTTATTCATATAGGTCTCGTTAAGTCTTTTGGTTGTCATGCAAGTCCCAATGCCAGAGTATATTAGGACAAAACAGAAAAAAGGTTAACAGAACATACCCTTTTAACTTCAAGCATTTACTCGGAAGTCTTTTAACCGCTACTTTTTTGAAGTGTTTTGTTCATCTTGGCAAAATATAGGTATCTAAGTGTACTCATATTAATAAAGGATTATTAAGATTTTGCATAAGTACGAGTCTTTTTCAATGAAGTTCAAACTAAATGAACGAAATTCTCTTGCTCTTTTAATGGTGCATGCTTTAATATTTACGCTCTGAGTTAAAACGTTGAAACTGCACCCTTTCATCTTGTGAAGAGGCTTTTTAGCGTTTACTGAATGTATGTTTACATTTACAACATGCCCAAGTCTTTTAAATTCCATTGTTACATGTCAGACACGAGTCAGACCACGTGTTTTCCTAAGTTCGGATAATATATGGCTTAGCAGATGTATGGAACATAATATCAACTCCTTCATGTATATGAAAAAAAAAAACTGTCTCGGCATAGACGGATGTGAGTAAAACAAAACAATGTACAAAAATATTTTCAAAACATTGCACCCTTTCAATCTACTCTACGAAAATAGAGAATCCGTCAATATTGAAAGAACTTTGAGATATTCTCGCATGCGAGATCTTTCAACGAGAATTGGGGCGTGTTTACACGCTCAAAGGATAATTCGTCGGCGTGAAAAGGGCGAAAGTGCAAAGATCGCACCTTGTTCTTAATGGCGTGCAAATATCTGTATCACACGCCATTTAAGCCTGTGAGCCGGTAATTGATGACAAACATGGAGTACAAAAGGAAAAAAATCTTTAAAAAAAACTTCTGTAGAGGTGTATATGTACCAATAAAGCTCTTTTTGATGTGTACGAAGTTCCTTCTTTACATACGTATACTGTGTACATTTATTTGTGGGTACACACTTAAACGTATTTACGTTTTTCTGATCAACAAAATAACGAATTAATAAGCACAAATACTAGTTAAATAACGAGCTATACCAAAGTTAGATTATGTAAAGTAGACGCACTAAGGGCGCTCTATATCTTTTACATAACAAGCTCCTTTTACGAATGTAAAGTAACTGTAGGATAGAATATTGGATAGCACAAACAAAAATAATGACGAGTCCTTGTTTCAAATATCGTATCGATAGCAGAGGGTAATAATAGCCGCACCTACTCGTATCGAAGGTAGAGAATCGGAAGAAAAATATCTAGAGTTTTCGTGGCAATGCTTTTTTCTTAGCCTTAGATTGAAGGTTAACTATAAGAAGGTTACTTATAAAAAAGAGAAAGAGATATCTATTTGGCAAAAAAGTGGTTTTTTTTTTGTAGTTACTTATAACTATTATAAAAAAAAACGATTTTAAAAGTGCACACTTCTAAAAGTGTTGGTAAATTTTCATAACTTATGAGTGCAATATTTAATCCTCCATCATGTATCCGAACCTTTCTAATAAGAAGATTGATATGGAATCAAAAATTTCAAACATCAAATCCAGTTAAACTACACAACCGTTTACGAAAACAATCAAGTTATTCAAATGACAGGAAAAGACTAGCTGATATTTTTTTATTTGAAAAATATCTTGCAATAAGACAGTATACTAAAATCTATTAAAGATTATATTAGGGTTGGAATGCCAGCAATCGTTGCAGGGGTGCTTGACATACATCCCTTATCAAGAATTTTATGGAAAGCAGCAGAGACGTCTACCGACCACTTAAAAGGGACTTTTAGGTAATGCTCTTTGTAATATTTAGGGACGGGAGAGTGATATTAGCTACTGCCTCTTTTTATCGATAACTTTAATTTAAATATTTTTATTTTTTTTTGGTTGGGGGCAGTTTTTACCTCATTCTTTACTTTTATAATACCTACATAGCATTCGGAAACAAATCTTACGTCAAAACCAAATAATTTTATGCGACGACGATTTGATATAAAATTTATAAAAAATTCTTCTTTCACATTTTTCGCAAATCAATTAAATCAAATATTGGTGTTAACCAAAAAATAAATTACATCAACTTTAGAATGAGATGAAAATTTATATTTATTTTAGTGATGTTTTCTTTGATTTTTGAAACATTTAATAGGAGAAACTTGAAGACAAAACCTCACAGAATTATGTCGTTTTTTCAGTTACTAGCATCTATACATACATAGCGCAAAAACTTTTTAGGACGTGATTGGCTCGTGGAACCGCCCTAATACTTTTATCATTATTTGACTCATATCGTTCCTTTATTATTTTAGTAGTACTTTGTTCCTTGTCCACTCTATGTCCATATTGTCCATCCAATCAGTCCCAATCCCAACCCTAGCGGTAAAAGGATTCAAATAGTAATCGTCGAACCCACTACAAATATTCGGGGACACGGTATGCCGTGAAGTGTTTTCATAGATAGTGAGAGTACGGAACACTGGTCTAGTCCACTGTTTTGTAAATACGCTGCCTTAATATAGCGTTGATATGGAACTGATATGTCGTGGCGATTACATGATACAAAATGTCACAACAACGAAAACGAAAAAAGGAAACAATTTGATTGCACTGGCGGCGGCGACGGCACAGCCGCGCGGCACCTATGGAATCTCTCAGGGCGTAACGCTGCAATATGAGTATCGCTGCTTAGCGGCAAAAATAAGCACACAACAATATACGGCATAGATATGGCAGAAACTCTGACTACAGATAACCAAGGAGGATTTGTATCACGAAATATACCGCGCTTGGATGTTCACCCACTTCGGGATTACAATTAGTGTGGATTTTTTTTTCCGATAAAATAGCGGTTGGGTATTTTTAGGAAATCAAATCCTGGGATAGATACGCATTACCATAAAGTCCTACTTGGAAATATATTAGTTCCATACGCTAGAGAATTTGAATAGAAACAGGAAACACAACTTTATTAATTTTACCTTTGACCTGTGCTAACCCTTCCAAATATTAATTGTACCTACTGATGACATTTGAACTATCTGTCGTTATAAAAATCATAATACCCTCCTTTTTGCTTCGCCGTAGTCGAGTAAAAATGTTGCAATTTTACACCATGAAGACAATCAATTTTATACGTTGCGCACATTGATCTTTCACACAATAAAATGCAAATTGATTACGCAACTTAAACTTTGATGGATTTCCAAATCGAAACATTCAACGCAAGATAGAATAACACAGATAAAATAAAAAAGTACAAAAGGCAAGACGGCTTACGTCCATACTCACATCATGGCGCAGCGGGAAGCATTGACGGGCTGCATTTACACTGAAAGCAGATAAATACCTATGACTACGAGTCTGCGTGCGACTGGTCGTACGTAGATAGCATTTGACATAATCATCACAAGGTAAAGTTACCATGCTGTATTTATTTCTAATCCGGATCTCTTCAGCTTTACGGTGATAAATACCTACCATCTAAGATGATATTTATGACTATACTGCTGCGGTAACATAAAGAGAGCGGCTATCTTATGCGTGGTATGGGCATTCTTGTCTCATCGCGACGTATCGTCAAGAGACGATAGTTCATTAGTACATTTTAGTCCTGACTCAAGACTTATATTGGGTATATTAGTCTCGAGTCAGGACTAATATACCCAATAGTCTTGAGTAATGTACTACTGTGACCTGCGTTTATTGCTTATTTATATGAAAAAATGATACTTATCATAAGACTGATTTAAGCCTAAATGCGGTCTTCTTCAGAATCTTAACACCGTCAAACGTCATACAAACCTTTGTATGGATTGTCTGAGCTGTGGAATTTCACGCCTTTAATTTATACTTCCTTCTTTGACTCGTGTTCTTTGCAGTCCAATTTAATCCGGTAAAGCGTATTTAATTGCCCAGTAACCGTGTTAGCAACCAAGGAAGTATCTAACTATGGTTGGTACTCCGAATACGGCGTGTGTTTGTAGTGCAGTACCTACGAACTAATGAACACGAAGTTTAAGTAGACTTACAGAATTATTTTCGGAGTGGAGCAAAATATCTCATACTAGTAAGCTTTGAGATAAGTCGTTTTATGAAGGGTAAATTAAATAGGTACTTTTTACCAGAAGTAGTAAGAGCAGAGTGGCGCAGTGGAAGCGTGCTGGGCCCATAACCCAGAGGTCCGTGGATCGAAACCACGCTCTGCTATTCAACTTTTTGCACTATTCATTTCGTATCGTCATCAGCTACTGGCAGTATTTTGAAGGGTAAATTGCAACATGTTTACAGGAGCAGAGTGGCGCAGTGGAAGCGTGCTGGGCCCATAACCCAGAGGTCCGTGGATCGAAACCACGCTCTGCTATCTTTTTGCTAAGGTGTGCTTTTCTGTGCTTGATATTTTTTCATGACAATACAAGGAACACTTTTAGTACATCCATAAAATAAATGACGAGTTTTAAAACATCGATGAATCGGCTTTCTGTCATTCCCTGCGTTTTACAGTCGAGATTTCAATCCCAAATAATAAAACAAAGGCAGTTTATACAGTCACGGCTCATTTCACGCAATTACCCATTGGTCTTTCCAGACTTTCGATATTATGTTTATGTAGCGCAACAATCACTGTTTTATAGTCAAACCACGCTTATTCTGCAGCAAATATGGAAAAATATGAAAAACTATTGGTGGAAACACCGTTTATACTGCGTAAATGATCGTTTACAATGTATACAAATATTTTTGGGTTTGTCTATTATTTTATTCAATTGCAGACTTACAGTGGTTAGACAGAGAGTTGTTTTTAGAACATAGTTCGTGTTTTAAATTATAAAGTTGTTACCAAAGATATTATTCTACCTTTGAACTTTCATCTAGCGAAATATTTCCTGCCAGATGAAAGCTCAAAGTACATCTAAGTAACATTTCGATTAAGACATTGATTATAATATGTAAACTGTATTGTTATGTAAAATATCACAATTTGTTTTGAACTAGGCAGTAAAGTAGCAAAGATAAATCTTTTTACGAAAGTACCTACCTATAACCAGTACAATGAAGAGATCTAACCTCTAGATAGCTAGTACAATGAGTCTTCAATTTCCTTGTAAGTATAAAAGGATGAAAGAATCTTCAAGTGGAGAAAATCAGAATAAACCAAGAGCCCTGGGTAAAAGCAGCTGCGGTACGTTTTTATGTCGTAGGACGCCACAAATGGACCGAAGTCGGTAAATGGTGAATCATGTAGATTTATCAAGGACCAGTTTCACTGATTGCATTTTAAAAACATTCCTTCTTTGATAAATGAGTTCTGGATGGGCCTAAAACGAGTTCGTCGGTATCATCAGGGGTAAAATAATTTACTCCGTGCAAACGTTTGCTTTAACTTACCTCTGATAAATTGCTGACTGGAAAATGGTGGGCAAACAAGCCTTTGTATATCATAACATTGTTCATTATACAACTAATTAGCAAATGTTATATATTATGTATACCTAAACGGACTAGATAGAGTTCAAAGGTAGAGGCAAAATTTTGATCGATTATGTGCAGATTGTACAAATTGTACAAATGTGTTTAACTGTTCACTCATCTGCCAAACTGGTAAAACTTAGTCCAAATAATGTTAGACTACCATCCATGGTTTATGTTCATACATGTATGTGGTTTAGAGGTCTGCTGTCTACTAAATATTGTTCAAATAGTATTCGTGTCATACGACTTCACCCCAACCACACCACCTCAGATTACCAAATCAATATTCTGAGGATAAGGACAGCATAGAGTTATAACGTGTTTTTATACGAAACAAAAATTGAACAGAAACAGAAAAACTTCTAAAGCTGGTTGAGTTTCTCCACGATAGAAATACCAAATCCAGTCAGTAAAAATTTGGCAAAACTTCCATATTGCGTTTAATTAATATTTATCAGAAATACATTCCAGAGGTCCTAAAACTTACTTAGGGTAAAATATTTCGGAATTTTACTCAAAATAAAACGTTCCCTTTTTCCCGACAAGATTAACTCTAAAAGCGGATTGGACGTAACCTTCATTCATAATATCAGATAACAATAAGCAGAGATTAAAACGACAGAGGCATAAAAGATGGAGTTTTAATAATCTGAGACATCCGTCGCGTCTGCTGCTTTATGGAGCTCCCGATGACTTTATATTTATAGATCTGTTATTCTATGCCAAATATCAAAGAGCAGTGTGTTGCGGTAAAATCTCAAGTACAGTTATCATCATCGGCATAAGAACATTAAAAGCTCTAGAATTTTTATGTTTTATTATTAAATATCCTATCACACGATTGGAAATAGAGCTGGCCTGCCACTCACTGGTAAATTTATAGAGTTTTTGACGTCATGAGTGAAATCTATGATAAGGCGTAAGGCCTTGATGTGAGATGGAAGTATTATGCTAGCTGAAAATATCAGCACTATCTTTTCACCAATCAAAGTACCTATACCAGTCCACGGCTGGACATACCAACATACATCTCTGCCATAAGATAGTTTAATCCAGTGTCTGCTTGCTGCATTTTGCCTTCTTTCAAACTTGTCAGAAGAACAATGTAATATGTTCACCTAATTGTGATGGACAAGAAGGTCCATCTTCACGGTCGTCATCTAACGTCAATCCATTCTTAGATAAGCTGAACATTAAAGCAATGGCTATGTCTTGTTCTTTCTTTACAGGGATTTACGAGAATCCCCGTATTTAGATGCGTAAGAGTTTGTTTTCAAGGTAATATATCACACTTAGCTCGAGATTACTCTAAGCTCTGTATAAGAAGATGTATTGGGGACTTAATTCAAGAATTCAGTGTTACTTATTTTTGTATCGAGGAATGCGCAAAAAGTAGTAGATTTTATTATACTTAGGTATTATTATTTTTAGATTAAAGTACCTAAATATAAATACCTAAGTTTTTGAAGCATGCTATAGAACTTTAAAATAACTAAATCGTACGATAATAAATAGGTACTTTTCCAGAAAACAAATGACATAATTTATTTATATTTATTTGATTATTTTTTATTTATATAATTATAATAAACCTTCGTCTCACCTGACTACGTATAATAACGTAGGTAGGTATATAATAGTTACTTTACATACGTCCACCCTTATCACCATAATCATTTAGAATGGATGAAAATGCCTCTTTTATTTCAATAGGCGGTATATTTTCACCAAACTTCTATACGGGCGTGAAAATGATTGGGCTTAGCAAAATTAATAATTACAGGGTTGCTAGAGCACTGGGTAATTTAATAAGGTTAACGGAAGGTTGTCCACTGTTCTGTCCAGAGTTATAATAATTGCAGACAAACATTCATCCCCCGGGAACTGAACCCTCATTTAGCGGCCCTAACTGTCTAAAGTCAGGTTTCTTAAAAACAATGGATATGTTATGGCTGACGGTCGCAATATTACGCTTGAAACTTCAAAGTTTGGCATAGTATTATATGATCTGTGGTTTGGCACAGCCTAGTATAGTATTATCTGTGGCACAGCATAGTTGTTAATATCTTTTTCTTCATATTCTTAGTTCCACTATCAGAAATTGACAACGTTTTTTAGGATCTTGGGTTGACTTGTATAAATAAACAAAATAATGGGGTTGACTCATTGATTTTGAAAAAATAGTTGAATGTATGCGGATGCGTTATTTTACTCTGTTCACACACCTTTACTTCTCCGTTATTCTACGGTCAGAGTTTCCAAGAAAACCCCTGATACGTTCACTGGGTCGTCAACCGAAAGGTTGAACAATAGCCCAGGGCCTCTTCTGTAGAAACCTAGATAGTAACTATAATTAATAAGTCCCAATATCATAACATTCTTGCAATTAAACGGTTTATGTCAACAAGTTTCCCAAGCATCCTTACGATTCGAGTTTTCACATTTTTTGAAACAACACATCATTTTTATTTTAATAGTTTTTATGTGTTATTGTGAGTATTATTGTTTAATTTTGGTGGAATTTTAACCAATAATACTTAGGTCGTAACATAGAGTGTAAGCCATTGAAATAAATGTGTGTAAAATGGTTTTTCTGAAGGTGAAAAATCGTTTCAGGTTTTGAAGAGAAAATCCACCATTTTCTCTTCAAAACAAACGACAGCCGACTTGACGAAGACTTGACTTATATTATTTAAAATTCACCACTTGACACTGGCAAAATTATCTGTCGAAATGACGGACACAGGCCATATAGGTTTAAAAGAAGAAGAAGAAGCATCCTTACAATCTAAGGGGTAATCCACCAAACCATAAATCAATAAACCAAACAATGTTCCTTCATACTCTATTGACGTTTCAATTTCGTTTTAAATTTTAGCTGCAGCGTCAGATTCAGCTTTATTTTTAGTTTTAGCTTTAGTTACTTTTTACTCGACTACGGCGAAACCAAAAGGAAGGTTATGTGTATGTTCATCTGTTCAACAGCTGAGCTGAGCACTATAGAAGACTCATCGAGCAGCTTTCGTCTCATAGTATTTTCCATCGCTATGAATGAAAATGTAAAACTGTTTGTATCAACTCTGCCAGAATAAGAACCTATTCAATTAAAATAATGTTTTAAAATTCTATTTTCAAAGCAACCAACAATTTGTTCAAGACATTGTGTGCTCAACGTACACAATAACGTTTGGTACATTAATAATTGGTCGGAACGGTCTTTGAAAGCGGGGCTCAAGTCATGCTGGTTGTAAGTGGATATTTCTAAAACTGCCATTGTATTATGAACGAAGACTGGGTCTGAAAAGTCGCTGACTATGGCTGCAAAAGCTTTATGTTACAAGCGCTGATGCTACATTTTGTATAGACGGAGTTACAGCTTGAATTTTGTTTGAAGCTCTTTTATTTTTTCGTTATATATTTTTGTATCGCTCGCATAAAGGAATTACAAGTTTTTGGTTTTGTTATATTTTTTATATTATTTTATACTCAAAAATGTTATGAATTGCCCTGTGACAGTGATATAATTTTTTTTTAGTCGGTATACTTTTCTTCTTGTGATCCAATCTCCCGCAATGTAGGCCTGGCTAAGTGCGGGGACCACTCACCGACATTGATAAGCTTTGATAAGCTTCCAGAATTAAATTAAATATTTTTTTGTATTTGTATCAAAGCAAGACCAATATTTTTTACACAAAACTTAATGTTTACTTTAGTTCAAATATTTTAGCTTCACGTCTAAACAGTAGCACGAGGAACAAGCAAAAATATTAGCATAAAACATGATTATGATTAGAATGAAGAATATGTATGAGGCGGTTGCGCGCGATTCCATTAATGGAGAATCTGAATCCGACAAAACATTATGGTTAACACGTGTTTTCTATGGTGCTATGACCGTAATATAGCAGATTTTTTTTTTTATGTAATAAAAGATGTTACACGCAGCAAAATATGGACAAGGTATGTTTATGTCCGTCAAACAACGGACATGGTTTTTTATAAAACCGAAACTTAAACCTACCAACTGTTTTCACGTGTGCGAGGTTTGTGAGTAATTTACGTTAGAACGTGCTCTTGTTCAGTTTTGCAAAACAAGCAACCCTAAAAATCTCACTGGTTCTTTGTTGAACTCACCATTATCGGATTTGCATGAATTTTAACAAAAAAATATGCATCTTTGAGATCTAGTTTTGCCATGAAATAGTTCTGGGAAATCAACTTTAGCGCAGTCGTAAAAGAATTTGGCTTACCTCGCCTCGATTTATTTGCTAGTAGAATAAATAAGAAGTGTGATACTTACATTTCTTGGCACCGTGATCCAGAGGCTCATGCTATTAATGCCTTTACTGTAAACTGGAAACCGTTTTATTTTTACGCATTTCCCCCTTTTTCAGTAATTCTAAAAATGTTACGAAAAATAATTACAGATAAAGCTGAGGGTATTGTAGTTGTACCACTGTGGCCTACGCAACCGTGGTTTCCTATTTTTAAAAGCTTGGTATCATCACAGATCCTAACTTTTAAACCGAATGAATATTTAATTAATACCCCTCATTCCAGCAATCGCAAGATGCACACCTGGATTACCCTGGTTGCCGCAGTGTTATCAGGTCAGCGTTCCTGAGAAAGCAAACTCCGGCATCTGCGATAGATTTAATGATTGCGTCTCTTTCACAGAATTCAATAAAACAGTACAATGTGTATTTAAAGAAATGGTTTACCCATTGCTATCAAAATAATGTTGATTTATATGATGCCTCAATTCCTGATATTATTAATTTTCTCACGGGTATATACAACGATGGGGCTCAATATGGAACTCTGAATACTTGCCGTTCTGCTCTTGCTCTGATTATAGGAGATCATGTTGGATTAGATCAAAATATAAAACGTTTTTTCAAAGGCATATTTAGGTCACGCCCTCCACTGCCTAAATATGATACTACGTGGGACCCAGCCATAGTATTAACGTATTTAGAAAAAAGCTTCCCACATGATACTTTATCACTTGAACTGCTATCAAAGAAACTAGTCACCCTGTTGGCCCTGGTGACCGCTCACAGGGTTCAAACATTGTCAAAAATTAATATAGATAACATAACGATTACAAACTCAAATATATCTATTAAAATAACGGAACTAATAAAAACTTCACGTGTTGGCTGCCCACAGCCAGTTTTAGTTTTACCCTTTTTTGATCAAAAACCGGAAATATGCCCTGGAAAAACGTTGCAATACTATTTAAGCAAAACGGAACCCCTGCGAGGGAACGTTAAATATCTTTTCATAGGGCTTAAAAAACCACATCGTGCAGTATCCAGCCAGACGTTGAGTCGCTGGATTCGCAGCACGCTGTGCGATAGCGGCGTTCCAGCGGCGGCGTTCTCTGCGCACAGCACGCGACACGCCGCTACCTCACTTGCAAACCGCCTTGGTGTAAGTCTAGACGTGATTAGAAGAACGGCTGGCTGGAGTGCCAGCTCTGATACATTCTTTAAGTTCTATAATAGACCCTTGAATATTGTTGATTCCAATAATGAATCATTTGCTCGTGCAATCTTTGAAAATAATGTTAGAGAACATTAATATTTTGGTTATGTCTACTATAACATGTGTTACAAATAAACTTTATAGTTAAAAATACTTTTTTCTTATCATAAGCACAGCTTTTAAGCAATATTTCACGATAACCTAAGCTCTAAAGGTCTACATGTGTTTATAATGCTAATACCGATGACAAAGCCGAAGTATAATTAATGATTAAATGAACTTACCTGTAAGTGAAATTCTATCATAATTATACGAAGGCTTTGTCTGAAGGTATTAGCAACCCACCCGTTTGTATGTAGTTGCCTACATACTTGAACATAAATCCCACCCTTAACGTGAAATATTACATTTTACTCTGAACTAAATGAAGGCCGGGCTTGGCTGCAGCGAGCTAGTAAAGTAGGAGTACCCACAACTTTTATTTTTTTTATGAGTTTCCACAAAAAAAATTAAAGATGTAAACAAACAAGTTTCCTCAATATAGTGCGATAATCCTGGCGATCTCTGTGCGTTACTACATGTGTTTATAATGCTAATACCTTCAGACAAAGCCTTCGTATAATTATGATAGAATTTCACTTACAGGTAAGTTCATTTAATCATTAATTATGATTAGAATGAAGAATATGTATGAGGCGGTTGCGCGCGATTCCATTAATGGAGAATCTGAATCCGACAAAACATTATGGTTAACACGTGTTTTCTATGGTGCTATGACCGTAATATAGCAGATTTTTTTTTTTATGTAATAAAAGATGTTACACGCAGCAAAATATGGACAAGGTATGTTTATGTCCGTCAAACAACGGACATGGTTTTTTATAAAACCGAAACTTAAACCTACCAACTGTTTTCACGTGTGCGAGGTTTGTGAGTAATTTACGTTAGAACGTGCTCTTGTTCAGTTTTGCAAAACAAGCAACCCTAAAAATCTCACTGGTTCTTTGTTGAACTCACCATTATCGGATTTGCAGTGAGATTTCACCCCACACTGTTCGAACATATAGAAGATTTAGATTAGATAGAAGCTGAGTGTCGATTTTCCGCACTATGTCTACAATACGGTCGGTGGATCTGAGCAACCGCGAAATTACTTATATTAGCCGTTTGTGATGCACGGACACATTTTGGTTCAAAAAAGCGCAAATGTGCATCGAAACGGATATCTTCACGGTCGCCGAGATCCACCGACCGTATTGATATACCTTTTTATAAATTCGATCGCACTATGCTGGCATTTTAATACGCCTGAATACTGAAATACAGCTATATAGTCTGACATAGGCCCTAACATCTATTAAAGATGATTTATACAGCGTCAGGAGGCAACCTATGCCTACTTTTAACCTGGTAGTGCCTGGGACCACCGTACTTTGACATAACCTACTGCTCTAACAAACAGCAGATATCCATGATCAAAAAAAAGAGGAAAAAAGACAGGAGGCAGGGCAATTTTATGTGGAGTTATTTAGAGTTCTAAATCCAAGTCCTGTACAATTTTCCCAAAGGAAATAATGTGAGTGCAGAAGTATGGAAGCTGTAAAAATTATCCTGAGTGCGGCGCCCCCATAAATGTGGTGTACATTTTTAAAGAGGAAGTAGGTAGCCTAATGTAAGAACATTTGTTATATCTTTCCAAAATCTTGCGTCTCTTTTGACGACTTTAGATTTTCTATGTCAAAATACCAGCAAAGAGTGATATAAAATAAATAGTATAGGGACATTTTATTGACCTAATACTTAATGGAAAAATTTTAATCTTTGATCTAATTTTAAGGTTTAAGTTACCTTGATTAAGACAAACCTTAGAAGTTTACAAAGTAGGCAAGAATATTGTCTTGAACTAGTTTGATTTATGAGAATCAAAAGCCGGATTTTTCAATAGTTGTGGGTACATACAAACTTTATCTCTGAGGCGACAGCAGCCCAGTGTAGCCTAGTTACTCCAACCAGCGTATGTTAGGTATCTCTTCAGTTTTACAAGCACACTCATACGTCTTTCACGACGGCTTTGCCCTTTATAAAGTGTCACTTCAACTTTTCTTGGAAAATCCTATTGTTGCTTCTATTTCGAGAAACGGCAATGTTGTGTTTAATCTGGCAAATAATCAAACGACCGTTTTAGTGAAATCAGCCGAATACTCGAGTTGGGCTGTGAGTTAGTTTTTGAAAAGCCGGACAGTTATTTAGTTATTAAATTGCTTAGGCACTTGAACAAAGCAACATCTAAGGAAGCTTTAAGTCCTGAAACTTCCTATGTGTAGGGTTCCATTCCATTCCAACGATTGTACAAGATATAGATACCTACTCAGTAATTTAATTGACAAACTATCGTATATTTGAACCTCAAAACATATAAAAATTACACAATCTTTGCATTTAGGACCACGGATTTTCACTTTCGCGATTTTAACCAACAGTTTCTTTAACGATTGAAGCAATGAAGGCTTTATTCTTTGAAAACTGTGCAGCTTAGCTACTGAAGTATACAAAAACTGATCGTAAAGTTAGCTTGTTAAAAGCCGGATTGATTACAACATCACTAGACAAAAGCGTTGTCACATCAATTTACCAATTAGGTCACGCCCTCGCGCCTTCGTGTAATGAACGGCAAAATTTACGCAATCCTCACTAATCCATGGATAAGGCTTACACTACTGTGAAGGGCTGTTTAGGTAGTGTGCGATTGATAGGGCCCAGCGATTTCGGGGCTCAACATAAAGCTGATGCTAGAACTTACTAACACGGCGAAACTTCACAACTGCCAGTAAATAGTAGTCATAGGTGACTAGGGTAGGTAGTGTGCGTTTGACAGGGCTCAGTACTTTGATGACTCAACGCAGAATTAGAACATACATACTAACTTTAACTTTATCAGAAGTTATAGGTAAGCAGGTGGGCCATCTAGCTCATACTGTTCTCATTTATTATTTTTTGTTTTTTTCTTTCAGTTTACTTACAAAGGTTGGTTACTGTTACCAACCGTAACTTTTTTTTAATCAAGGATGTAACTTTGCAAGAACACATGTATGCAATCAACGATTCAGTCAGACTTATAAAAACATGTAACAAAAATTCAATAAAGCTCTAACAAGCAATATGAAACGCATCATGCGATATTGGCATAGCCATTCAATATTCACTGAGATTTTAGCTGAACTGGGTTGTTTTTCAGTGCGGTCATAGTACAGGCTTGCAGCAAGGATTTAGTATCAAAAAGTTTTTAGTTCAATAAATCAAAGAAAGATTCATGAATTGCATGAACTAATCAGATTAACCTAAGTACGTTCCATTAGACCATTGGATGTTCTTGGACTATTGGACCAGTATGACCCCATTGCCCTAACGACATAAAAAATATCATTGAAGGAAAGGAAAGAGAGGAAGGGGAAGACCGCTCAAAAGCTATATAAGCCAACTGAAAGATAAGATCGCTTTCATGTCGTATAAGGAAGTCAAGGAAGCTGCACTGAAAAGGAACAAATGCATTTTTTTCAACGACAAGAGCTAAGCTCTTAAATTACAAGAGGAAGACCCCATTGCCCCATGCCAAACCAACCCTTGCTACACTCCGCAGTGCGACCATGTGAATATAGGATCCCGGGAAAATACTAAAACCACAATCAAGTATCAAACGAGGAAGCAGCTCCCTCACGCCACTCTAGCAATTTACACGTTCCTGAAAATGTAGTTTCCACGTCGTTATTTAAATTTCACAATTTTCTCGTGCAGCGTAGGGTTATGTTCATTTATTTTTTAGTCGGTAATAGCTCTGCCTTCCGTGCTGTGGGTCGTGGGTTCGATCCCCACCGAGAACAAACACTTGTGTGTTGTAAACATAGATGTTTGTTCTGTGTCTGGGTGTTTCTATGTATTATAAGTATGTATTTACAAAAAAAAAAATGTATGTATGTATTCTATCAGCCATCTAGTTTCCATCGTACAAACTTTGCTTAGTTTGGGACTAGAAGGCGTTGTGTTAAGTGTCCGTGAATATTTATTTATTTTATTTCATGGAAACTTTAAATTAGCTATTTTAACGAAACATGTTCTATAGCTCTTTAACACAACAATACGTATTGAACGCTTCAGAATCTCTGTAGAGCCATTCACTGGTTTTCATATCGCACTAAACAATAGAAAACCGATGCAATCTTGGGCCATTGCAGATAGTTCACGCCAACATAAATATATATATGTCGGCGTAAACTATATGCAATGGCCAATAATACTATTATCTATTCTGGGGTAACACTAAGGTAAACATTGTAAATAATTATATTATACCTACTTTATTATCTATTCTTTTCAATCGATTACCACCGATAAAAGCGGAAAATGATTTTTTGATATTTTAAATCTGACTTCATAGTTTTTGAGTGGGTAGGTGTAGGTATGCTCAATATAAATAAATAAATAAATAAATAAATATTCACGGACACTTAACACAACGCCTTCTAGTCCCAAACTAAGCAAAGCTTGTACTATGGGAACTAGATGGCTGATAGAATACACACATACATTTTTTTTTTGTAAATACATACTTATAATACATAGAAACACCCAGACACAGAACAAACATCTATGTTTACAACACACAAATGTTTGTTCTCAGTGGGGATCGAACCCACGACCCACAGCACGGAAGGCAGAGCTACTACCGACTGAGCCATGACGCCTGTCAAATATAATATATATATATATATATATATATAGATATGCTTATTCTGCATGGGTATATATGTATTTTAATGGATTTGGTATCAATATCGCAACACTACACGCAGCTATAAGCTTCAAGCTTCCGTTTCTGGAACATGCAAGAGAGACTATAATTGAGTTTGCTAAATATGAGGTATAAGATGTATGACTTCAAACAAGACGCAAAACTTGGTAGACTTCGTCCTTTATTTCAATTAAAACTCCTCGTGCACACAGAGGCGGAGGCAACGCCTCATTTAATACATTACGTATAGATACTTAAATTGCCACGTTTAGGTATAAGATTGTGCGAAAATTTACCATGATACCTATACCTATTATAATTTACAGAGTTTCTGATTAACATGGTTTTATTAACAAAAAAATAACGACAATTTTAATTTACAACACAATTTCACGGTAAACAAAAAAATTTAGGTACCGAAGTAGGTATACTTACTACTTAGACAAAGAGTTTTTGGAATAGACTGGAAAGTTGTATTTACCTGTAACAAAAACATTTCATGGTCACAAAAAACGCATCTATACTATTATAAAAGTGTGAAAAAGCTAAAAACTAAAATTAAAGGTATGGATAAACTAAATATGCAGATGTACTAAATAATCGATTCGACGAAGTCGCGGGTATCAGCTAGTCTATAATAATATTAGATAGCCCTGGTGGGTTACTCTCGACCACAGTTCCAATCCGGATTCATAGATTTTCACAGAAGTCCTGTCATTTTTCAGTACAAAATGACACAAAATCTGTCAATATCCGGATCCAATTTGGAACGGCGGTGGTCGGGAGTAGCCCTACTGGTATGTCAAGCTTATTAGACCAACCTACTTTGTTTTTTTCCGTTGTTATTACATTGCTTGACAAAGGCCTGATGCTTACTTTTTTAATGAGATTTATTAAATTAAATTGAATCCACGACCCTGGAACCTTAGGAGCCCAAAAAAAGTTGCCAACATAACAATCAATTAGGATTAACCTCAGAACTTTCTTAAAAAACAACAACCTTTTAATTTAAAATAAGCGACAACTTTTTCAGTGAATTCTTTATGCTAATCCTCTCTTATAAAACCGAGTTGCTCCAACGAGCCCATTCTGAAGTTCTAAAAATCAACGACTTGTGAATGAGTGGATAATAATTAGTTTGTTCTCGGGAACGGCCTGTTGTCGGTGACGTGACGTCAGAGAAAAAAGATAATTGTGCAAAAAAGAAAACGAGGAGATTAGATTGATGTTGTCCGCCATTAGTGGCCAATTTGTTTAAGGTGGTGCTGCGGAAAATGGAACACTTACGTGGAAGCGATAACCTGAAAATTTGCCTTCGTATTAGTGGGTAGTTATTGTAGAGCATAAATCTCGTTTGTATTATTTTATTCTCTTGTAAAACGGATTCTGAAAACTCTTTAACTGTAATAAGTATTGATCAGTTAAAATTGGTCGGTATAATCTCAAAATTAACTGTAAGCTCAGAATATTTGATAATCTGAAACTCTAAAGATGACGAAGTTGGGACAGCGTGGTGGTCAGCTTTTACTTTTCTACAAATTGCATGAACGAATAATTATAAACATGTTTAGTTCTATTTTTTTTAACTAATAAAATTGTATTACCAAGTTATTCTTTGTTTAGTCACCATAATATGCGTGTAAAGTCTCGTTATCAAGCAGAACAGATTGTTATTATCTCTAAATTATTCATGTATTCATTCACAGAAGCGGAGTGATCGGAAGGGTGTGAAACCCGTTTTGTTCTTGCATGCTTGGAGGCGTTTCCACTCAGGGCTTCACTTATCTTCCTAAATTAAGGTTTTATAGAAATAGATTCCGTTTTTGAATGTTTATATAAATATTTTACTTGTATCTACGTTTTTCAAAAGTACTCGTATGGATAGATAGATAGATAATACGTTTGTTTGTCACTGAAAGTTTACAACATAAACAGGAAGCAATACTATTGCGTAAGTAATAATAAAACCAAAATATAAACTACTAGCCGTCGCCCGCGGCGTTGCTCGCGTTCTACCCTTTAGGATGTGACTTTTCAAAATTCCTTTCTTAGTGCACCTCTATACTTAAGGATATTACCCTCCAAATTTCATACCTCTAGGACTTATGGTTTAGGCTGTGCGTTGATTCTCTGTCAGCTTCAAAAGAGTTTTATATATATTGATGATGATGTTTGATGATTGATGATGATGATGATTGATAAAACAATGCAACAGCACTACCTGTCTATGTTTCTCGGATATGTGTAATTATGTGTGTTGCAGTAGACAAAGAGGTTATAGGCGTTATAGCTCAGTGGTTATTGCTCGAGAGCAACACTGATATTCAGCTTTCACCCTTCGAGAAAACAGTTGAACTGTCTCATGTGTATTTTGTAAATATTGTGAATACTGTATTTTCTTTTTCAATTTACTAATTTTCGAGTAATTTATGTTGTAGGAATATACTTTTCAGAAATCGTATTTATTTTCTTCATAAACAAGATGGATAGAAAAAGTAAAGCCATTTGGATTAACAAATTGTTTAATTGAATTAATTATTAGCCTACATTATTTAACTTAAGCAAGCATTAATAGTCTCAATGTTCAAGTTTTTATAGATGACCCAGATTGTTTGCTCTCGAGTGTATTATGAATCTTATTGAGATAACGAGTATCTCTTTATCACCAAAACTTGTTCAAGTACAAGTATACGTTTAACTTAGTTAGCTTTTGAAATAACAATTAGGGCGATAAGACAAAGTTCGCCAAAGTTATGGTCCAGTTATAGTTTCTCGATAACTAGTATAGCGCTATCGAGTTTTGTGAGTTACCTAAGTATCTATTCAAAGCTGCAAAAGGGTGCAAAGTGCCCAAGAATCAATAATAATATGACTATACATACTTTATGAAGCTTGATATAGAGTTTAAAACAATTTTGACACTTTTTTTAACACACTGTAATTTTTTTATTTATGACGAATATTTCAATATCTGTTAGGTTTTAAACGAAGGGTGTAATTACGAATAATTATAATGCAAGACCTTTTGTAACCGCATTCAAATTGAATTAAATTCATAAAATATTCCGAAGACCTTAGGATGCGTGTAACCCATCCAGCTATAGTTCGACATACCTCTATACAAATAACTTATGTATGCGATATAACGTAAGTAAACAATGCAGAATAATCCACCTATCGTCTTTTTAATTTGACTCTAAAACTGAGGTGTGGAACCCGGATGATCTAGGGTGCACTCCGTAAAACAATGAATGTTTGCTAGTAACCAAATATAAAGAGCCAGCAAAATGATTACCTCACAAACAATAAAGATCATTTCTTTTATAAATCATTTTGACTTACATTACGTGGCACCTCGTAACACGTAGCATCACACACTACGCACAACTTTTAAATGCTTTTTAAACTTTTTAATGATCTCGCAGTGCAACCTGAAAGTCACCAGCGAGCCTTTCTTTATCATTTAACAAAGTAGACGTCCGTAAACACTTTTCCACGTTGATAACACAATTTGAATGCAAATCCTTTAAACAGGAAAATACGCAGTCCAGCAGTGGGATATCAATCTCATAAAAAACGCTTAAAGAAAAGTCTTTCTCAAGAATCAATTGAAGATACAATTTACGAGGCTTCAGTACAGCTCTTGAAGGGTCGAGAGCAACTTCGCCCGATACCCGGCCACTTTATTAATCAAGTCGTTGTTCAACTTTTCTTGAAAAATAATAAGTTTTTCATTGATTCGATGTTTTGCTGCTGTAATCTGAAGACAGCGGATCTTCGGAAAGTCCAGTTTCATAATTTTATATTAGTATCCACTTTCCATCAAGCGTAAGCGGGTTCTATGCTCGGTTATTCAAATGGTAAGTATGTAGGTACCCTGGTCAGTGGTCACCCTGCCTATCCTGGATATAAGGCCGAGTAGGCTGAGAAGATGGTACAGATGCTGGGCCTACTCTATGTAAAAGATTCTTAGACACTACAGCGTACCGTTCATGGGTAAAAAGTGGCCCCTGACGCTGTATAAATCATATAGATTGGACGCAAAACCTGTTTCTAAAGTATGTATTTTATGGAAAAATGCTGCACAACATCTAATTTAAACCCTACTACGTTTAAGATCAATTATTAAGATAAACTCCTAAACCTAACAATATACCAAATATTACGTTAACGACTACCTGTAAAGGTCATTCACCTCTACTACCTGGACATTGGACAATTTGGTTAATTACATATATAAAATGAATACAATAATTATTACAAATAAATGTTTCTCTATCTCTATCTCTCTATCTATCTCTTATTTATTGCAGGAAATAAAGTTAGCTTTACATACTAATTGTAATTATTAATCTATCCTCCCACGTTAATTATAACGTTTCGCTATTGTTAGTTGTTTAGTCAGTCTGCGATTAATTTATTGCTCATAGTTAAAGTTGGTCAAAGTTCGCAACTTTGTTCAACAGTAATTGTTGTTTGAGCAATAATGGATGAAATTAAAACATATCTAAAGCAATTACGAATAATCGACGAAGTTACATATTATTATTATGAAATAATTTGGCCTTTGTAGAGTTAGTTGCCAGAGTATCAGCCTGCTTAAAAAAATAAGTAACTCATTTGGATACTGCCACTATTATTTTCTACGCTTTCTATTAGCTATTGGAACACTTTTTTTGTTTTTATTGCGATTAGAAGGAGTGTTACTAATATACAAGGCGTCATGGCTCAGTCGGTAGTAGCTCTGCCTTCCGTGCTGTGGGTCGTGGGTTCGATCCCCACCGATAACAAACATTTGTGTGTTGTAAACATAGATGTTTGTTCTGTGTCTGGGTGTTTCTATGTATTATAAGTATGTATTTACAAAAAAAAATTATGTATGTATTCTATCAGCCATCTAGTTTCCATAGTACAAGCTTTGCTTAGTTTGGGACTAGAAGGCGTTGTGTTAAGTGTCAGTGATTATTTATTATTCTGACACGCAACTGAAAAACGAAAGACGACGTTGCATTGGTAACTTAGTTATTATGTATCTATGTATCTGTTATACTCGTAGGTTGATTGCAATTGCACGAGATCTATTCCAGTCATTTCCCATTAGGCGTCGCAACGACTCTGGTTTCATCTCACTCGATCCTTTAAAACGAGCTTACGAACGGATCTACTCGCTTTGCGATTCACAATTTCCGATATTGGATGATAGCAAGAGAGACTCTGTTCTACTAAAGCTTTGCAATCGACGGACATTTTTCGGCGTTTGAATCTTGGCAGTCCTATCAGTTGCATTCATTCATTGATGGACATAGATTCCTTTACATTTACAGGAGAAACAATTTCGGGCCCTCTACACCCAGGCACTTTAGTGGTCACTGCAGAGCTCGTAGAAGTTTTAGTTTAAAAAAATAAAAATTGAACAAAATCCTGATTTTTGTGCGAAGCTTGTTGGGATTTTTTGTCGCTTTTCGATACAAAACTCAGACTGCTAGTTCATAGAGTGCTATTTTGTACAAATAAAAAATTACGTTATGTTGAAAATATTTAAATTACGATTATTGTGTTGGCTTAAAACCAGTTTTAGTGGACGCAGTGCTTTAGATTGAGACCGAATGAATGTTAAAGAAGCTGTAGCGTCGCGCTCTGTGGATAAGAGCTTTCTCGATTTCAATCGAATCTCGTTGCGTGTCTCATCATCTTCGGGAGTATGGCTGTTTTCACACTGACACCGACACGATACCTGCACGATATTGGCGAAGTTTATCTCGTACATTTTATATCGTGTAGACTAGGGACCAACACCGAGTTTTTATTATAGCCACTGACATATCTGTACCTAAGTAGGTACTATATCTATGTATATTATGTGCCTAAGTGTCGAGATCGGCCAGTGTGTAATCGTCCTAAAATAAAGTAGCAGCGTCAGCAATAGTGCTGAGAAAGTGTAAGATGTAGGTTGAAATCTTGTTCTTGTGTTTTTTACAAATCCATGCATTGATCCATTCCTAAAAGATAACAAGCGTGTTTAAAACTTTGCTGTGTCACCTCTTCTTTTTCTATATACCAAGTTGTCTCTCACTGGGCTCATCAAATTAAATCCATTGACTCCATCTCGGTAGATAACACCAGCTTACTAAAATAATTTAGTAGTAAAAACGCATTACAACCTGACTTCATTTCTTCAGTGAAAAGCCATTTTGTACAAAGGCCTCAAAATGTGGCCTTCTTGAAGTCGTAATGTTTAGAAACGCTGCATAATTAACTCCTCAAATGTCGTTGAAATATGAAATATTACGACTCATCTGGACCACATTTACTGAACAGTTTTGTACAAACCTGGATGGGCTAGTAATAGAGAATTGGTTCCCTGGGCCTAAATTATATTTAAAAAAAAACCTTTGGCTAGGCAAATTAGGAAATAACTAGGATTCCTGATCTTTCTGCACTGATTGGTAAAACAAATGCATTTACAGTATGTACCTACAGTAACTAAATGAATCTCGTTCTACTGTAAATAAATCATCATATTAACATACAGGGTGTTACCAGACCACTTCCGAAAACTTGGAGGTTCTAATCAGACCATGATACTGAAAACATTAAGCGAAAAAAATCGCGAAAAAAAAAATTTACTTGACTATCTCTTTTTAATTTTTTTCTGGTTACATACATACAGTACAACATAATAAGACATATCTACCTAATTATCTCATTTAAAAAAGCAAAAAAACAAATAAAATAAATAAAGCAGCAATGTACACGCAGCACGCAGATTACGTCTACTACAGCATGAACAGCTGAGAGTTCATCGCGGGTCATTCAAGTACGCGACGTGCGAGCGACCTACGTTAGTACCTACCTACGTTAGTAGGCACTTACGACACAGAATAAATAATAGTACTACGCCTCGACCTTACCTACGTGAATGCGTACATTGCGGGCTGGCGAAATAAATACAAATCTTTAAACATTGTTTTCTCCGGCTATAATTATTTTTCAGGATAACTGTTTTTTTTTTTGGTTGGGTTTTGGTGTGCTGTAGCTCCCCCTTTCGTTTTCGGAAGTGGTCTGGTAACACCCTGTATAAGCAACACTCAGTTACAGAACAAAAAAATGGTTATTCTTGATCGGGATCGAACCCACATCACGGAAGATAAAGGCAGAGTTGTACTGACTGAGCTGTGACCTGCGTAGTCTAAAGGAAACAAGCTGTTTCCTCCCAGCGTCTTTGGACGAGAAAAGCGCACTACTTAATCCCCTCGGTATAACCATAGCTCCTCATCAAAGACTTTAATTTAAGACGTAGACGGATGTTTTGATTAAGGAAGTGCCAAGATATCTTGAAGATGAAATTATTTGCATATAATAAATATTCGGTTAACATGCCTCAAGTTTTAGAGATATGAATAGAACCAATCTTGGTTTTGATCCAGAATCTGGTTTAACGTAACACTATCAGACGCCGATAAAAAGAAATCCTTATTTAGACTTAGTTCGCTAAATCTACCCCTAGAGGAACCCCTACATGTTTATGAATTCCAGTGTAATAGTTCTAAAAAACTAAGTTTATCTAAGTAGATAAACTTTCTTAGAATATCAATTTTCCTTACAACTTTCTTAATTTCTGTTTTTGAACCATAATTAGATTCTACATCGTGATTCCAGTTTTTGCTACATTATTCAGAAATTAAAATAATGTAGTAAGTTTGTCGATAAAGTTTGGTAATTTAAGAAACTTTTTTATTCAATTTTAAATAAAGAATGTTACTTAGTCAACCGTAAATCAAAATGTTTTTAATCAGAAAATTTTAGACAGTACTTACCCATGACACTAAAATTAAATCTAAATTATCTCTTTTTTTTTTCGATGTAAAAAAGTAAGGTGCACGTTCTTTGTACACAGTTTTTGAATTTCAATCATTGATAGAAAATCTAATTGCAATTTGATTCCCCACATGACAGTGGAACGTCAAAGTGATATCGATGCCAAGAAATACGTTGCAAAATACAACTTTTCTCATTCACTCGGCCACTGAAAAATAAACTCTAACGCTCAGAAAATAAAATTTACACTGATAGCCAAACGTATTTGTAGCTTCTACGGGCGTCTGGATAGCCCAACCAGACAGGAAGTTTGTATCAATTTTCCTCCAGTAACGATAATAGAGCCGGCAAAAGTTTTCTTTTTGGAGTATTTTAGGTATAAAGTGGGTACCGTTATATATGGAACGTATTACTGCATACAAATCTACTTAGTTTTGTCACGTGGACTACCAAGTCTATAATATAGACTTGGTAGTCCATTTGATAAAATATTACCTAATTATGCTTTGTTCCTAGCACTTATTAGCAAATACTTACGTAAACAAATTAATATAACCATGTTTACGACCACTGAGTATAAAAACAGATCAGAAAAAATAGGCCATTGACACCGCTGTAAAAACCGGCTTCCCAGAACTCAGTTCACCTCTCAGCTGTCTCACTGAATTTGAGGGTCGTCAATATTCCGGCGTCATCGTCTCTGACACTTGGCACAAGTTCACAGGAACATTCTATCCATACCTTCGTCAACCATCTGCTAACTAGGGATTGGTGGTTCGATAGTATTAATTCAATTCTGAGTGCAAACCTAGAACTTAAGTGAAGATTTTGAAATGCTCATTTTATTAAATCTACAGTGTTTTAAAAATATATCTGACTAAAAGTAGGTAACTATTCCAATATTCCTTTACTTTATTACTTTTTTTAGCGAAATGCCTGTGGATGAAAAAATAGAAAAAAGAATAGAATATCATAGAGAATAGATAAATCTTTGCTCGTCCATAAACCAAATGAGAAGGTAGAGTAAAGTAAACTATGTACAGTTCTGTGGTTTGTTCATTTGTTCTAATCAGCATAGTATTTACTTAAAGTAAATTCTCTACTGGTACAGTGTAGGAGACATGGCATACGAAATTCGATATTGTATAGATGCAAGAGGCAAGTTTGCAAACTATTTGTTTCGTTATTTCTGATATCCTTGTCATCATCATCATCATCAACCTATATCAGTCCACTGCTGAACGTAGGTCTCTCCCAGGACGCGCCACTGAGCCCGGTCTTGGGCTCTTCTCATCCAGTGTTTGCCAGCTACATTTCTCAGATCGTCGCCCCATCGTGCCGGAGGGCGTCCTACACTATACGCTTGCCTAAACGCGGTCTCCACTCAAGTATTCGTTTGCTCCAACGATATCCTTGTACGACACAGTAAATCCTAGTATACTTTAGCTATTTAAGACCATGAACCTGCGGTCTTGGTAGATTACCGGTTATAAGCATGTAAACAAACAATCAACCACACATAACCCACGCGTTCACAAATTAGACGAATACAACGGAGAGAAGACAACGAACAGACAAGCATTTTATTTTCAATTTCAAGTTAACTAGTCAACTCACAGCTCACATCACAATGCTGGTGAGGAACAATAGTGCATTTTTGACATAACAACGTCATTCTCACAACAAAGACCACGTGGTCGCAGCCTAATTGGACTGCGCTAGAACTGTTCCCGAACGTTGTTTGACGAACATTTTCATGCTGTTTAATAGGGTGCTAGCAGTTTTATTATTTCTGGTTTTTATGTTTAACATTTTGACGACAAACTATAGTTACTTTAGTACCTGTGGAAAAAATCCTATTACCAATACTCTACTATACTATATCTTGGTGCGCATCTTTTGGTGCGCAAAAGTGGAATGCTTCTAATATTTGTATATTTTTAGAGTCAATGTACATTTTGATAGAATAATCTACTCTCAAAAAAAACCACTGCGTTGTTCCATTTTCGTAGCTAAAGTAGAAATCATCAGCACGGTGCAGTAAAAAATAAATAAATAGAAAAATGCAAGTAAACGAAGTTGCAAAAGTGATTAAGGACAAAATTCTTGCTAAGTTCCAGCGCTCTGGAGAATCAATAAACGTCGTACTTCGTGTATGGCCGATTGCACGCTGGCCGACATCGACACCTACACGACACTGACATGTTACTGACTCGAACAAACCAAGAAGTTGAAGTTGAACAAAATATCTGTTTCCGTACCAACGCGCAGTGCGGGATAAAGGAGTCCAGGGCCCCGAAATTTTGTTGGGAATTGCACAATTCCTAAATCTCCCACTAGAGGCGCTTATCCGTTTTCATACAAAATTTCTTGCTTTGCGAATGCGTTTGCATGTGCTATACTCGATTCGAAAGTCAAAACAAATGCACAGACTCGGGGTTCAGTGTGGTATACTTGATGTATGAGGTTATCACTACTTATCGTGTAGGTGTCGTATCGGTGGTGTGTGAAAACAGTCTATGGAATGGAGATGTATGGAGCTCAAACTCCGTAAAACTTGTCGCGTGGAAGTATTATGCAGTAATGAAGCAAACTTTCTGAGGAGGATTAATGATGTATCAACTTACGTGTTTGGGAGTATTTTTACTTACTGCGCTGGCACTTTGTAATACTTTAGATATCAATCTGGGATACATTAGGCCGCATTTACATAATCAGTCTTGTGCAATGGCAATAGGTAATTAGTCATTATTATTTTCCATTTAATCAAACTGTTTCTGATACTGATGAGAATACTAAAGTAAAAACAACATTATTTAGCACGAGGATAGTTAAAGTAGAATTTGCATGCATTAAACATTTAATTGAGTACGTAATTAACAAACTAGCAGACATGGTATCGCGACAGTATGTGGGCTAATTAATAAGTGTTGTACAGTCAGTTCCGATATTTTCCATGACATTTCAATTTTCGCTATCACGAAACCGACAAAAAACTTCCGCAGAGCAAACGCATTGTCGGAAAGAAATGTTAATTAGCTGCCACGAACTTTGACTTGTCGAGACACAAAGAGAAATCAAAAGCAATTTCCATAAAGGAGCAGTGGAAATCTCGTAATAATAAGATGTAGAGGCTCACCTTTTTGTAGCCACCGAGACGAAGCGCCCGCTGCAATTTGGCGGCGCGACTTGACGACAGGTACACTATAGGCACCGCCTCGCCAGCCTCCAGCTCGATGTCAAAGTCGTTAACTGCCTCACAAAACTTATAATCCTCAAAGTTTTTTGCCTCGCACTTCATTACTTCCTCGCTGACCCTGTCATCACTTATCTCGTCTTTAAAAACTTCCCTGGCCGGGATGAAAAGCGGATTTTCATAGTAGCGATCAGAATGTTCAAACTGGCTGTTTATGCCGTCGAAAGTTTCAGACTCACTGTCCGGAAAAGTCACTGTGTAATTATCGTGCACTTGGCTGTCTTCGGTTGCGTTTTGAGCGGCGAGGGGCGTGTTTACATGTGTTATGGCTAACCACCTCAGGCCACTGGTGAGTCGTCCGCACTCCATTGTTCTCAGAACAGTGTTTGCGCTGTATCAATGAGTTTGTTTATAATTTAGTTTGCTTGAATATTCATGTGGCACGGATTGGGACGAGACTGTTAAAGCCGAATGATAGAATGCGTTATGCAGTCAGTGGGCGTATTGACTATCAGATTTCAATCAGCAATCTATGTGACACGTTCAGATAAATTGTTTTTGTTTTATTGCATTGATAAACCAATTAACTTTATGGACAGTAATTTATTATTGCAGTCAATCAGAATATTTACGTCACTTTTATTTACTGATTGCAATTTTATAAATTAGACGATGTAATAACTAATAGTAACTCAAAACAAGAAGTCATAAAAGTTTGCGACATGATATAGCTATAGGTATTGTGTTTAAACTTGCGCAGGGTAGCTACGTTTCTGTTCGTGACATGGAAATGTTCTGACATGTTTTAAAACGTAAATATCAAATTTCCATCAACCCTTCAGCACCGACAGCAGGTGTTGAGTCGCGAGTGATAAGGGTAGCTCGAGGGGTTAGCTCTTGCCTCCAATTAGACGAAATTAGCAATCGTCCACTGACTACCAATAGCTGTTTTCACATAGCCTTCGATAACGACACCGACACGATGAAGGCGGAGAGGTAATTTCACAGATTTAGTACTAAATGCTTTTACACTATATTGGCGCCGATATTAATATTCAAGACACTACCTACATTACATTATATTACATTATATCGTGTAGGTATCGGCTAGTTTGCAAACAAATATGCGGTTAGCAAAGAAAACAAGCTAAACCAGGTACTATGGTTTTGAACTGAATCTTTTTATCTAGTTAAAAGGTTTTTGGTAAATAGTGATGTAGATGAAAAAGATGTTACTTTAGCTACAAGGTAAATGCTTTGAAACCGACCATCAGAAGGCATTAGTGGCTTAGCTAAGCCACAGATCATATAATACTAGGCTAAGCTTAGCTCATACGGAAGACAGACCGACCCTAATTCTTCATGTCTCGGCTGCTGAGATGGAGCGAGCTTTCTCCGAATACGTACTGTGCGATGTCTGAAATAAATCAGACGGCGCTCAGACGGACCTAAAACGAAATGTCATGCAACAAAACCTAACGTGGTGCGATGTCGTCGAACTCGCTGGAGCATAGATAATGTTACGTCAAAGATCATTGGATAAAGTATAGGTAACTAAAATCAAAGTTAGACGAGTTTGAAAACGAAACAGTAGTTTTACGATTGCAAAAATTCAATAACGATCGATGCCATTTCTGTCTCTTACATTGACAACTCTACAAAACGATAAAATGGTCACGTGACTTTTGTTCAAAAACGTGCATTGGCTATATGTGGCTATGGTCTCTATAAGAACCGTAAATAGAACGAGTGTCGCTTGAAAGAGGAGGAATACATAAAACTAACTTTACTCACTCCAATTTAAACTAACAGATAGCTCGCTACATATTTGTGTGCGGTTTTATTCGCACAAAAAATATAACCATTTTATAGCCGGATAAACTAGAACAAACCATTATTCTGCATGTCATGGCTCAACCGTGTAAATAACATTTTCAAATATTCCAAATACACCTTTCTTTCTAGTGCTATATAAAATTGTTTGATAAAATTTGGTTGGCATTTCGTCAGGGCATTCGACCGCTGAATAAACCCGTGAAAAATGTTGGTAAACATTTAGGACGGGCATTTTGTAAACATTAGTGACTTTGGAGCGTTGCAGTGCAAGGGCTACAATTATCAAGGTTTGGTAAAAGAATCTGTTCTTTACCGGAAATAAAAAACATTTTTGATAAAAAACTTGTAAGTAACAAAGTTCTGAAGCCAGTCAAAACTTTTTTGAAAAATGATGCAAATACAGCCACTGCCAAATCACTATACCTCTGTCAACTTTCACTATGCCGTAACACAGTATAATACACAGTTGTTATCATACAAATAGGAGCGTAAGATAAAGTCCAGAGAGATTCCCACATTATAAAAACATTACGGATAATTTTGCGATGTGGTCGCGGCGCGCGGGCGCACGGTTGGATCGAGACTGGACTGTTCTAAATTTGAATGAAGTGGGTTTATTAACATTGCGTATATTTTCCCCTTTTTTTAGTGACATCGCGGTGACTCACTTGAGTTTTCGCAGTAACTTCATCGTTTTTCTTGGCGCTCACTGAAGTCCTGCCATTGGATTGCTTATAATTATTATCTGCGGTGCCGTTCTTTTTAATTTTCAAGGTCGATGTTTTATTTTTACCTAAAATGCAAAATCATTAGAATCACCTACAGAATCAATCATTCAGATTATGTGTCGCTTAGCCTTCAAGGTTTGGCTTTACCATTTACAACCATGGTATTCTGCCTGAGAACATCCTCGTCAACTCCAAGTAATAACGATCAATAAACATTTACTCAAAATTATTGTTATAACTCTATGAATCAAGTTCACTACCTTGAACATTAGTTTTGTTATTGTTTATGAACCGCAGACAAGTAAACCGACTGTTTGTATTAAATATATTTTATTAGCTAGTAACCGCGACCTTGCATTGCCTGTGGCGGCGTCGCGGCGCTTTGCCAACGCATCTGCACTCGTTTTTACAGATAATATACATAAAAACGGGATATTTGCTTTACTGAAATGACTCATCTCTCAAGGTTATGGAGTCGACGAGAGCGTCGTCAGTATAGAAAAGTCCACCAGTGGTCTGACAAGTTCTGACGGCAATTCATCGGCAGCCGACAAGGAAATTAAGAGTCCTATCAAAAGCTCAGTTATTCAAGAATGCCATTCAATGGTCTTTAAAACGTTTAGCGTCCAAAATTCACTTAATAGTACGAACAAAACCGGTAGCAAAAATACCACAGTTTCAACCAGTTAAAAGATTCGCTCATAAAGAACCATGAAATAAGATGAGGTGCCTAATAATTGGATAATGAAACCCCCATCATTGTTCAGGCATTTTAACTTTCCCAAAGAAAAATTGTTTCTGTTTATATATGGTTTGGTCTCATTATGCGGTTCATACAAAGGCTTTGCTTTCTTTCTGGCTGTTCAAATGTTTGTGGTGCTAACAAAATTCCATCTGTTGTCCCCGCATGTTTCTAGGACATAAACAAGCTTACATCGGATTCATGAGATACGTCTTGTGGGTAACAAACATTGTTTTTAGTGGAGGGTTAAGCTTTGCACATACAGAACGCGAAGCGAGCGCGCGGCTTCAGATAAAATGTGAATAAGTGCATGTAAAACGTGGATGGACTAATAAATTTGCAAAAATGTAAAACTAAGGCCACTGCGATCGTTGAACCCAGGCGAAATTATTTGATGTCAACACGTGTTTGACTAAGCTTTAAATGTGCGGAGGTGTGGCAGCAAGACTATTCGTCGGTATATCTATTTTTAGGAATGTATTTTACCTGAATAACACACATAATAACACATTTCTGTGCCGAATTTACAGGGCTAATAAAGACATCTATATAATTTTAAATTTGTATTTTAACCGTTTCAAACAGACTTTAAATTGTGAATTGTGCAAGTCAAGTTCGTCGTCGGTCAGAGTTTTTATTTCTTCGGAAATTAAACAGAGTCTTATTTATGTTTGTTTTGTGGTCTGATATCAAACCGGTTTAGTTAAAAATTTTACTCGATACCACTTTAAGTGACTTTACCTAAAATAACAAAAAAGTGTACTCAATTTATTTATCTTGCCAAAATTTGGCACACAGCCCGAATACTAGCTTCAAAATTAGTTAGCGACAGAAACACGTAGAGGTCATGGACCTACTGATAACGTAAAGTCGACATTTATTTCTGTGCCGCATTATTAGTTTTAAGACTAATTTTATTCGACGCAATAAGTAACAATTTATCTGAATTATGGGGCAAAAATTCTCGCCATAACAGACACATTTGTCCCTAACGCTTCACGCTCACAAAAACCTTGTTAGGGACAAGTTTTTATGTGTCCGGAGCCGACGGCATTACTGATGAATGGGGGGCACCATCAATAGCCAGATCACTTAGCCGCTTCATAAATATGTAGGTACACAATGATGTGACGTCACTTTTTATGAGTATAAAGGACCTCGCTGACATGATTGATGATCGAAAACGAGTGGAAAGGTTTATTGATTTACATGATTCAAGTGTTATATTCGCAGTAGGTAATTTAAATTGAGAGATCTGTGGTAGGTAGATGGGTTGAAATGGGCCATGAGACACAATAAAATTAAAAACAGCGTGTGAAAGTAGAGATGTGCGTGCGGTGTTGTGTTGCGTGCCCAGACGGGATATTTAAGTATTTGGCAACCCAAGAGCCAACCTAATTTCCACCAGCTACCGTCCCTGACTGACCTGACTGACTCGAATTGGGCACTTTATTGAAAGCAGCACGCGATCTAAACATTTTCTAATTAACATAACAAGAGTTTTAGATTAATAAATTAGGGCACATTAGTATAATTCGGGTCGGAGCTTCTTGAGGATTTAGTAATCCGACTCCTTATCCTGAGGCTTAACCAGAAGCGATTTCGCGAGGAACGATAATAACTGTAGGGTGCGTCTTTTAACACGTCAAACAAATTAATCTATATTTAGAAGAACAGCATTACGGATCATTGATGCTATCAGGTTTTTCGACGGCTAGCGCGGCTATGTGCTTAAATTTTTATAAAGTGTCTTGTAAAATGTGACAGATTTGCATCATATTTCGGTCAAGTTCATCAAGTTTTAAGAGGATTTATTTATTTTTTTCAAAAAATTGCATAAAATCAGAATTGTAATACTGGTCCAACACTAACTTATGTACACGTGTGGCATATTAAGAAAGGGCATTGGTCTTGCTTTTAATCCCTATCGAATAATAAGGAAGTCCCGTGTTTCATGTAATTCAGAGCCGATTAAAGTTAAGTACCTATCCACTTGCCATCAGCCTTATCGATAAAACCCATTGTTTTCTAAGTAAAAACGAAAAACCTATTCACTAGGGCACGAAATGTAGCGTAATTGTTCTGAACTATACGGGAGATTGCATGGTTAGGTTATATGGTGCGTCGATTAAGAGTAAAAAAAACTCCCCCATTATATATTTGGCGACCGGAAAAAATATGTTTGACAGCAAGACGCCGCCGCTGCCGCCGCCACCGCGCCCGCCTGTGATAACATCGTCATCAAAAGATGGCACCCCATGCATCAGTATGGCAATAAAATGTTTGTACGTATAATTTGCAAGATGTTATCATACCACTCATACCTAGATAATATTCTGAGAGTATTATGTGATGTGGTAAAAAGCTTCTAAACTCCAGCAGTTAACCAAGAGAACTTTTTTAACTTATGATGGAGTTATTCTCTGGCTGGATGCCAAGGTTTTGGAATAAAAGTCGTAAAACTGCTTCCACGAACACCGGAGATTTGATTGTGCGGTCTCCTATATCTACCACACTCTGTCTGCTGTGGTACAGTCAGGGCCATTAATATTTAAACGTTTACAAGGCAATGATATGATAAAAAACGTTTTTTCATATACGTACAGTCTAAACTAAATTGTACTAACAAATGCATTTCAACCAATAAAAAATGAAAGAGATTTCAATAAGCTAATTGAATTTAGCTCTTAACTTAAATATACTAATGTTATAGAAATAATAACGTACCTACTTCCTACGGTAGGTAACTAGCAACAGAGAACATAGCAAACAGCAATCTTCATACAAACTGTTCACGTGAAATAGAATTTCATTAGACGAAATTACAGCCGGGAGCCTTCATCAAGTGAAATTACGTTGTATATGATATTACAATCTGAAGTGCTAAATTAAACAGCCCGTAGCAAAAACCGAAGTCAAACATCGTTTTCAAAAAGTAACCTAAAAAAAGTCTCTCAAATGTCGGGTATTTATTTTGAAATTTCAGCCGAAATTGCGGGCAACACTGCAAAGGCCATAGACAAGAATTGAATTGAATTGAAATTTCAGCCGTCAAGTAGTCCTATAGGAGAATTTAATGTTATGATCATTGTCTAATACCTACCAGTCTTTCTGGGCGTCGAAAAAAGACTCGGCAGTTTTAGAAAAGTTCGTGTGGATTATTTTAATCTCAAGTTCAAGCGCAACTAACACGGTAACCTGTATTATTAGCATTACAGAAGCTTCTTCTTCTCTTCAATAATGGCCTGTGTCCGTCATTTCGACAGACAATTTTGCCAATGTCAAGTGTTAAAATTGTAATAAATAAGTCAAGTCAAGTCATTTGTCAAGTCGGCTGTCGTTTGTTTTGAAAAGAAAATGGTGGATTTTCTCTTCAAAACCTAACACGAATTTTCACATTCAGAAAAACCACTTTACACACATTTATTCCAATGGCTCACACTTTATGTTACGACCTAAGTATTATTGGTTAAAATTCCACCAAAATTAAACAACAATACTCACAATAACACAAGAAAAACTATTAAAATAAAAGTGCTATGTGTCGTTTCAAAAAATGTCAAAACTCGTGTCCTTACAGAAGCTTTTCCATCCGAAAAACTCACAGTGTAAAGTTAATGAATGCTAAAGTCAGAGCAACATTTTTTTTACAAAATCTCCGTTCATTTTTAAGTCGTTGTTTTTAATCCCGGATTGTGTCCGGCAGGTTGGATAGAATATGCCACGTTTAAAAAACAGGTTCTCTGCGCTTGCTAGAGGTAGGTACTTCTACGTTCGCAAGTACAATATTGATAAAATGTTGAGAAGCGATAACCTGCTAATAAACTGCTTATCCTGCCTGCGATTCTCACTTTTCGAAAATTAACAAAAACTACAACTCAGAATACGGCTTATATCTATTCATACGGGCCCAGGGGGTCAATCGCGCTGAGTTATGACGGCTCACCGGTCACTGTTACTCCTACGCTACGGCCGATTTTCACTGTGAAAATCGACCTTATCGGCCATAACGTGGCAGTAACAGTGACCGGTGAGCCGTTACAACTTAGCGCGATTGACCCCCAGATCGTTACGCAGTCATATTAAGTCAGTTGTTCACGTGGTCGGTGATATGCTTTCTATGTAAATGCCGTTGATTTTATCCATTCCCACAACAGGATGGACGTTCGTTTGAGTTCGACACAATCCGTATTTTTAAAACTCGCAGATACATTCTCTGTTTGTATAGCGAGTATTGCACGATTTTTTGGAAGCCAATCAATGGGAAAGCTAACTTGCTGCTAGGCTTTTGAAAATACACGAACTTTATCATATTATTATACACTGGTACCCGCGACTTCGTACGCGTGCGAAACTTTCCACCAAAATATCTGTCAACCAGCATACGATGAACCTCGTGCCAAAGGCTGCTTTTGTTTTAGAGAGGTCAAGCTGTATCTCAGAATCCACGTCTTTAATTTCAATAAAATATAGCCTATGTTTCAATCCGGAAAAAGAGCTTCCGAATGGTATTAGTTTCATGTAAAGGCTGAACCGATTTGGATGTCAGGTTTTATGTAGTTAAGAAACTAATGCTGATTTACTGCTTTACTTTTTGTCAGAAAATCTCTACTCAAATATATCCTTGAGTAGGTAACTATTTTTGTATCGGCATACGGACCTAAGATTTACGTACTTCATTTAAAAGGAAAAGGGAAAGCAAAACCTTGGGCATAATTTAGTTAACAATAAAGAACATCTAGGGGTCTATTAGACCACGAACAGTCCAACTTCGGACATTTGCCAATTCAGCCTAACAAAAGCACTCAACATTAATTGCCAACTATCAGAGCAACATTAAGTATCCGTGTCCAAGTCTCGTGTGACAGAGATCGGGGTCGGGGAGACCGTTATGATGTTTATGCGAGCCTATCCGCTGAGGCTGTGAACGGGTTAAAGTACTTAGATCAAGGTATGTTAGTCTATATTGACATTAGCAATGGCCACAACTTTTCGAAATATGCTGCGACGTGGGTAAGTTTCACGAAAAATTTTGAATGGGAGTTTTAACTGTTGTGGTAGCCCTTTTCTAACTTATAACTAGGAAACTTTCTGTTGATGTTTTCTATATTTCGACTACTTTTTTTCAAATAAGAAAAGAGGTATCTACTCATCTAATGATGCCAGACAGATTTTGTTTATGGCCATAAACACAACATTTTTGTTTATGTTAAAAAATCGCATAGTTACAGCATGATGATCATGATGTCTTCCTGGCCGGTTTTGGCTACGTTGACATTTTTTTTTTCTTTTTTATGAGCTTGTTGCTGCTTGATGCCTATGGTTGGCTCTAAGGTGACTTCAATAGCCAATTTTGTCAATTACAACATAATCGATATAATTATGCGTAAAAAACAAACAACCGAATTGAGAAAATCTTTCTTTTCTGAAGTGGTTAAAACTTAAAACTCTTATTACCTACGCTATAAGTAAACCAACTATGGTTACATCTCGTAGTTATTCTAAACTGTATTTTGCACAACCGAAATATTTAAACTAGCTATAGATAAAGTTAATTCTAGCAATAGATAAAGTTCCGCTTTGATGCATGGCCGCCTGGCATTCTTCCGGCAAAATAAACATTTAAAACATAGGAATATAACTCGTGAACATCAAAAATATTTTTAACTTTGATCAAAATAGAAACCTTTTCAGTAAAACATTTAATTAAGTGGGTATTGAAATGCGAAAAGTGTTGCAAAATGTTTTTGTTCCTAACTTTTTATGACCTCTCTAAAAACAGAATCGTGAAATTGTTTGATAACTTAATCGAAATTTAATTATGTCGCGATATAATTGAATAGGTTGAATCTTAGACGAATAATTCGTATAGGGGTTGAATAGTCTAAATTGGGAAATTGGGTAACACAGAAATAAGTAAATTTAGATAATTTTGTGTAGGTAGGTTGTTTCAGTATCCTAGATACTGAAAATATTCAGATTATTATGTACATTCTATACATTTTGTATAAAGTAGAAAAATACCTTTCAAATCGGTGGGGGGCATTAAGTTACACTAACATAATGCCTAACAAAATGTCGAGAGAAGAAGGAGACAAGAACATTACTAATCGTATAAAATATACCAATTCCAAAATGTCAAACATTTTTTTTCTAGTGTTTGTATTTATCACCCTTTTTGTTTTGTACTAAAAAAAATAAGTATTTTAACACAAATTGAAAGTCTACCACATTTTTTCCTGTTTCACACCAATCCACATTTTTATCTTCCGCCATTGATATTTCCCGTGCGAATTGCGATAAAATAATCGAAACGGAAAATAATTGGCAGATGTTGGACGATACCTACATGGTTGTTTTTATATCGATGTTGTCGCGAGTGACCGAACGTGACATTTAATAGAATACACGGACAGCTGCTAAGTTATTATATTTTTACGTTTCATAAATTTGAAAAAACAAAACAGTTTAGCCATGAAATTTCAACGATAGGAATATTTCAAAATGTCCGTAATTATGTTGTGATCTACATAAAAAATCATTAGAAGCCTTTTAACAACATTTAAAATGTATGGGCTGCATCGTCAAGAAATTTCATACCTATTTCAATTTTATGGACGAGTACCTATATTATAAAATAGAGTTACTCGTTGGTTACTACCTCAATCCAACCAATGTTCATTGGTACCTACCATTTTCTTACGACCCCGTGCTGCTCTCATCAAATTTTTGCCCAGTATATCAGATGTTTGGTCCAAAAATGTATTAAATGTCAACATAAATAAAAGGGACATACCCAGTGTCAGAAGAAAGACGTCTTACAAAATTCTAAGCCAATTTGTACCAACAGATACTGAATGAATTCCACGAAGACCGATACCCGATACATTACAGTACCTCTTGCGGAAGATCAATCCGATTTGCATGTGTAGGATTCCCTTTATGTCGTTTGTGAACCGATTAAATCCTCGGTTAGCTTTTTTCCATTTTACCCGCATTAGTAGGATTCGAGTTTTATGCTACTACAGAGCCCGTACTCTTGAGTTTTGTTATGTTGATTTGCGACAAGCGAGAATCGAGAAACTGGCAGTTTTTGTACTTATGGAGAAAAATAGTTTGCAAATCTCCCGCTAGAGGCGCTTATCGGGTTTTCATACAATATCGTCTTCATACATCTCGCAATTCTCTTCTTAATATGCGTTTCGATCAACAAAACAAAACTCAGATTACGGGCTCCGCAATGTGGTTCGCAACACAGGCCATAGATCTTATCTTAAAAAACTTAATCTTAATCTTAAAAAACTTGCATAGCGCTTCGTGTTGAAATTGGAAAACTATTTCCCAATTTTTAGGGTAATTTAAAATTATTGAGAATATTATTTAGTATTGTTAATTGTAATTTTGGGGTAAATGTAGGGAATAATAATAAAATGACTCATGAGAATCCAAAATGCTTTATTTTTATATCTTCTTTGGCTCTGGTACAAGTGATACAACATCAGAGTCAAAGAAAATATCGGAAAGAAAACTCTTGCTTTTTATAACAAAAGGACACCATTTCAACAATGTGAAGATTGAAGACCCAAAAAGAACAGAAATAAAATTAAATGAAACATACCAATTCCTCAGGGGATCCCGGTTCCTTCATACCATTGCTCTTATCCGTGCTCCCCGTCTCTGTAACAAAAATAAACAAATAATTAAATTTAGAGGAATTAAAACGTAGGTTTTTTTATAAACTATTATTAGTAGTAGAGAACATTTCAGACAGCATAAAAAATAATACAGTAGAAAATTTGATTTTTTTTAAAGAAGATCCGTTTTCAAACCAAGATGTTTGATGATGATTGAAGTCATAAAAGCAGCGTTACAGCGCTACAAGTAACATTAATGTGGCCTTTATTCAAAACAAATTATAATTCTTAAAAATATACTTGAGAACCTCTTCTATTTTCCGCCAGGTTAGGTACAACGATCGCACTCATAAACATTTTTAAAACTAAAAAAAATCAAGATCATAAAAAAATATACAACCTACTTGAGAACCTCTTCCTTTTTTAAAATCAGCTAAAATCATGGCAATCCGTTTAAAAATGAAACGTTCACACAATTTAAAATTGGAATCACGAAAGCCGCGTTACAACGTTCAGTGCACTCGTAGCCTGAAATTCATTCTGTATTGAAATTAAAAGGGCTTACGGGCCGATCAACTGTTAAGAGTTCACCACAACGGATTCAAATGAAACTGGATATATATTTAAAAATCTGGTTCTGATAATTCCGACGGATTTTTTTTTATTGCCTAGAATTGAGGAAAAATGAGGTCACGATTAATAACGAATAATAATGAAGGACCGAAATAAAAAAAATTACAGAGGCGTAGTCTTAGTTTTGTTTTGTTGATCGAAACGCATATCGAGAAGCGACTTGCGAGATATTTTGTATGAAAACCCTATAAGCGCCTCTAGCGGGAGATTTGCAAGGCATTTTTCTTCATACAAAAACTGCAAGTTTCTCGATTCTCGCTTTCGCAAGTCATCATAACAAAACTCAGATTACGGGCTCTGACTTCTTATTTAGACTAGCAACTTAGAAATCAATGTTTCGAATTGCTTATTGTAATTTTAAGTTCGAGATGTTTGGTTAGGTATTTTCAAGCTCTTTCTAAAAAAAATAATAGTGAAATACCAACCACTGTCAACAACAACTCACAAACCTTGCTCATCACTATTCATTGTATTTTATCGATATTTTATCCTCAGTTTCCATAATATGGGGTACATTTTACCTCACGCAGTGGCAATTATTGACCGTCGATAATTTTCCCGGGCCACGATGCGCGGTATAATTGGAATGTCAAAAATATTTCTGTTTATGAATCAATTCTAAATTCGAATATTCGAACAAAATTCAAATCGGTAAGTTATGATATCGATATTCTTGTAATCCCTATGATCAAGAGGAATATCTGAATTTTACAGACTAAATAAAACGAAGTCTCTAACTGGCATAGTTTTTGAAAAAAGTAAAAAAAAACAGATATACTGTTTTGGTTTGGAAGCTTTGGTATGGAAGTCCATTTGCTCGGCCAGACTTGTTTTTACTGGTATGTATACTAACCGTACTATACAGTTTACAACTACCTATAACCTAATCTATGTTATGTGCCATATATAAATGAATAACTAGGTAGTTGTATGCAAATAAATTGCCTCCATACTAAAAGGGTAGTAATTCAACGCTCATTTATACGTTAAAATTGGTTTCGTGACGCATATTAAAGTTAATGTAGGAAACGACGAATAGCCTAGCTAGGAGATATTCATAGTTTTCTGATGTCATTATTTGATTTCGAACTATAAAAGTAGAACAAAAAACCAATTGTTATTTAAAATAAGCCACTAGATTACATATTATTAATTTAAAGTGAATGAATGAATGAAAATACTTTATTGTACGTAGGTACACCTTACAAACTAATATGCGAGACGGACTAAATTACATTATATTACGTACAATGGGCGGTCTTATCGCTAGGGAGTGATTTCTTCCAGACAACCTTTGGATGGAGTGGAGCGTATAAATGGGAAGTGTTACCTACACAAAGATAAAATGTCAAAAAAAAAAGCTTAGTCTCCACTCCACCAGGACTTGAATACTGTTTCTGAATAAACCTGAATGCTTGTCATAATTCAGTATCCGACACTATCCTAGTCTATTTTTTAAAAGCTTGACGAGAGAAAATTGCCAGTGGCTCTTCGACTGCAAAAATTATTCCAATTCAGCGCGCTGAGCTGCTGTGATTGCGGCATACGCAGATCCAATCAGCCCTTTTGTGTACTAAATAACTAGCGCTTTACAAACTGTATCCATGGGAATTGACAAATTAATAGTAATAACATAAAATTGATGTGTAAACATATTTTGAGAAGATTTTTGTACAAAATTGTTTATTTTGCACGCGCAATAACATCTTCTTTCATAATCATCATCTTTTAGATAAGTCTGGAAGGTAAGGACAATAGGTATAGGCATAGACTTCTCCCATAGATTTACAGAGAAAGATTTTAGGCCCATTTCCATGTATCAGCTTCGCAATCAACACCTCTGGATCATCCCCATAGATATCTAAGAAAACTAGTTGGTGTCATAACAGGTCAGGTTACGGTCAAATGTTTTAAAATGTATAAAAAATCGTGGACTTTTTGCGATCCTAACCTAACCTATAACATTTCTTATTTCACATCTGAACCCCGAGTCTGTGCATTTGTTTCGACTTTCGACTCGAGTATAGCACACGCAAACGCATTCGCAAAGCGAGAAATTTTGTATGAAACCCGGATAAGCGCCTCTAGCGGGAGATTTCGGAATTGTGCAATTCCCAACAAAATTTCTCGCTTTGCGAATGCGTTCGCGTGTGCTATAATCGAGTCAAAAGTCAAAACAAATGCACAGACTCGGGGCTCAGTATGGGTATCGCATTCGTGGGCGTAACCCATATTGTCTGTCTATCGTTTTTCCTTCCTGACTTACCTATACGTACTTATATCTACAATACAGGTACTTATATGTTGTTTATGTACTCTTATTTTTGAACGAGGACAAAATGAATAAGCCTATGCATATTAAACAGAGTTCATTGATTTATACCCAGCGTAGGACGACACGATTACCATCCGGTAGTGACGTACCTAGCGGAGCCTACGCTGAGTCATAATTAGATCGTTTAAATGTAATTCAAGTCAACACAACAACTGTTTACCAATAAAAAATACAAATAAATAAGTATTTTGATAACTATTTTTTATGAGCAATAGTCATCGAACAAGCGAATGGCCCGATAAAAAACATACCTGTGTCTATAACACTTACATAACAGTACATTACCTAGTGTAGCACGTTCAAAGTGAACGTGTCTTGTAAGACAACACACGGTCAAAAAACAATAGGTTTCAGTACCATTTGCATGTGGAAATTTATAAGTACTGAAATCTTGTCTATGTAAGCAAGGATAGAAACATTATGAACACAGTTTGAAAACACTAGAAGGGAACATTTACATTAAGAACATTATAAAATTCTTTCATTAATCAATATATATAAAACTCTTTTGAAGCTGACAGAGAATCAACGCACAGCCTAAACTATAAGTCCTAGAGGTATGAAATTTGGAGGGTAGGTTCCTTATATAGTGTAGGGGCGCACTAAGAAAGGAATTTTGAAAAGTCACACTCTAACGCGAGCAACGCCGCGGGAGACGGCTAGTTCGTTATAAAAACACGTGGTCAGCCAAAAAGCTAACTCGATACAGCCATTCTGGTTACTACACTAACTGCAAAAGTTATACTCGACCTACTCATTCAAAAACGCCTATTTAGGCCATAGATGTAAACTGCAATAACTCAGAAATAGGATAATATGCGATAAGCTTTTAAACCGCGAGCTTCACACTCATGAGTTTCACGGTATCTAACCACAAAGCCACAGAATACGAAGCATTAACTACAGCAGAGGTAACATCCAGTTTCATTCGACCACGCAAATTATATCATTTTAACGGTCATGGTAATGCCCTCAAACGATTACCCCCCTTATGCTGTAGCAGTAGAGTTTGAAATAGTGATAGTTTTCTCGCACCAGCTGTCACAGTTTTGTAAGAACCGCAGAAAGTAAACCGTAAATCCGTCTGTGGCGGACATTATGTCACTGGCGGAAATGTTACAATTTCTTTAAAGTTATTGCTCTGCTTTAGCATTACAAGTTATGACTATCGTTTAGTGATGTGGCTATAAAATGTTCTAAGCTACGTTTAATGAAATATCTTTCAAACACGATGATATTTTTAGTCAAATGATATAAAATTTAAACAGTTTTTAGTATCGTATGCAACAAACGATAGGGTATGTGAAAGTCTCAAAGTTAGGACTATTTTCAAAATTCAAATATTGAACTATTTTCTAATTTGCATTTTTTTTAAGACTGCAAAGAACTATTTAAAATAAAAGTTTAATAATGACAGCACGTTTGAAAATGGAACAGAGTAGAATCCTGTTATTTTTCAGTTAGTTCGCGAAGCTTTTTTCATTGTTTCTCCATTCTCGCTTGTTTTGAATGAGAGTAGGTACCTACTTCAAGCCTACTCGTATTATTTCAACACGTTATGTATTAAAGAGTCCACTTACAACTTTCCCCGCCAATTAAAAAGAGCTACCGTGACGAGATGTTACGTAAGTTATGCCATTGTTTTATAAGCATACCGTTTTGTAGTGCCATAAAACAGTAATGGATTCGGCTTGCGATAGCGACTTGTATCATTACTGAGAAGGTGTGAAGTTATTTTGGGAAGGTGGGGGTTTCATCTATGCTGGTTGAGTTGTACCTACTATAGCGATTTTTACAATGCCACCGATACGACACGTACCTACACGACATCTAGTACGCTTTCACACATTGTCAGTCAGACGAAGATATTTTTCTTCGAGCCACTGGCTTGTTATAATTTTGATAATATCGCAGAATAGTCATTGTATTACCAATAATTTTCGTTCTAACTGTAATTAAATTCGGATTAAACAATAGATTTAGTGGTCGTATTGCGAGTGGTCCCTTTTGCCTGAGGATAAGTAATTATATTAATGAATAAGGCAAAAGGGACCGCGGTCCCTTTTTCTTGAGGTCCCAAACGCCTGTCTTCTCTTATGCAGGTGTCGGTAGCGGTCAATTAAATGCAATCGAATTTTCACATTGACTATACGTTTCTTCGACTTTTTCTGCTCAAATTTGAACCGTATAGACGAAGGTACTAACTGGATATCAATGTATGGGATTTCAAAATTGTTTTTTGTGATTTACATAACAAAAGAAGGTATAAATTGGCCATAACCCGTGTGAAAACGTCTCAATGAATGAATGAGTCTCTAAAAGAGTTTTTTGCTAAATTCATTTTGTGTCTGGTGAATTAGGTAATATCGTATTCTCAAGATATTCCACGAAGAGGCTCGGTTTTAAAAGCACTTATCGTATTACTCGTAGAGTTCAAGCCAATAATTTCGCTGAAAAAATGTGTCTGGAGATTACATTATTGACATTTAATTTTGTGTTCTTTATGGTGCCAGCATTTTTCTTTCTACTGTAGTATTTCTATTGTTCACAAATTAAACTCATTCAAAAAACATTTATCCAGAACTTACTCTTTCTAATTAAATAAAGCGGTTGTATTGACCTAAGCAAGATAATTTTTTTTTATTAAGAATGCACACTCACACACTGCAATTTGCTACACTACCTTTTGTACAACATCTATAAAACAACATAAGTGCAATAAACGATTTGAATTTAGTATTCGAATTTTGACATTTTTTGAAACCACAGCACTTTTATTTTAATAGTTTTTCTTGTGTTATTGTGAGTATTGTTGTTTAATTTTTGTAGAATTGTAACCAATGATACTTAGGTCGTAACATAAAGTGTGAGCCATTGGAATAAATGTGTGTAAAGTGGATTCTCTGAATGTGAAAGTTCGTTTCAGGTTTTGAATTCAAAACAAACGACAGCCGACTTGACGAATGACTTGACTTATATTATTTCAAATACCTCACTTGACACTGGCAAAATTGTCTGTCGAAACGACGGACAGAGGCCATTAATTAAGAGAAGAAGAAGAAGAAGAAGATCTAAATAACATAATTGTTGACAAGAACCGGTGTCGGAGTAGCGGTGCAAGTGTTCCCATTACGCGACACAGATTATACTGTACAAAGTGTACAATAATCACTATGTAAGCGCGGGTAACTGTGGGAGAGTGGCATTTGAGATTGTACATTAGAAGCAATGTATACGCATCATTGGTTTTGCAATCGGTGGTAAAGTAGAAACAGGCTATCACGGCTCACCAGCCAAATTCATACACGTGTAAAACTGAGGCGACCAGATAACATTTTTTTTGCAAAAAATACTTGAATAAAATAGAGTCACAAACGTTCCGATAATGTATTTACAAATGCACAAGTAGAGTACAAAATAAGAAAAACGAAGAGTTTACTTTTAAAGCGCCTACTTCACCAGCCTCTCATGATGAGGCCATAACCATAAGGCATAACATACACGAAACGCTTCAGACAAATCAGAGTGTGAAATCTTGAGTGTAACGTCTTTGGGTCAAAACGTCTGTGAGCAAGAGATGAGATTGTCAAAGATTTATTTAGCGTTTCGAATGCAGTTGATAAAAAAAACAATTCTTATTTATATTACTTATTACATAGATATCTGTTATTATTAACATTTGAGCTAGGTAGGTAGTCTTTGTGTTCGATTGTATTTCTGGGACAGAGGAAAGTCACAAGCTTAGTCAAATAACTTACCTATTTTTTCTCGGATGAACTTACGGTCAATTTTCTCAGTTCTAGGTTTGAGACTTCTTTGAAAGTCTGAACAATACGTATCTAAAACTTAATAATGAGAACAAAACGCGCCTTAAATAATAGGCAGGTCACATAAAACTTAGATTCATCCACTATAAGTATGAAAGCTAAACGATACCTAGGCTACTGTACAGGCGGCTTAAGCCAGTTCTTTGCGACCAAGAGCATAGAAGAACGAGCAAGAAACGGGATATTGGAGATTGGAGTCTTAGTAAATCTCGCTCTCCGCTTTGTCTTCAGTGGAAGACAAGCCTTACTGAGACCGTCCAGTAACGTATCTCTGAAGGGTGTTTTAATTAAGTTCTCGAGTTATACCACTTTGTATAAGTAACATTGTGTGCCGTTTCGTGCTAATTTTGAAACAAGTGACTTAAGTTTTAATTAAAATAGCTCGGTTAGTTTGTTGGAACCGCGTATTAAAACGAGATATATGGCTTCGATGACAGCGGCGAATTTCAGGAATTCTCAGAAAGTTCTGCTGTACCCTGCTTCGATGAATAGCTACCAGAGGCTTCAGCGCGAATAAATGTGAGAACCACAAACGTATCGTAAGGGTACGTAAGGGTAGCTTGTCTGAGATACACTGCGCGGTGACGCTAGAACGTTTGGCAGTCGAGCTGACGCTGAGGCGCAATGTAACTCGAATACATTAGGTTTATGTTACGCGACTACTGTCAGATTTATTCGTGCTTACCCTCAGCACCCTGACTACTTCTGTCACCTTCTAGCATAGTATATAACTATGTGTAAGCGAGATAGTATGCGAGCAAATGTCTTTAGCAAAATCTTTTTATGAACGGTTTATACGCATACCTCATCTACAGCATTTATACTGCCGCACTCAAAGACGTCACTTAAAATTACGTTTTACTTATTGCCAGTGTGTTGGGGCACGTTTCCGATAGGTGATTTGAATAAGTTTGTAATATTCTCTTTGTTAATAAATAAGAATTAGCGGTATCTCTGCTCGTCAATTAAGAGATTTCAATGGCGTACGTCTCTGAGTGTGTCAGGTAGACCGGCCTTTATGAAACTCAAATAGTTCCTCCGGTTGTAATATGAATTAATGTTATAATTTGTTATAAAGGACTAGATACGTAAGTTTGCGAAAGTCAAAGGAACACAGTTAGACACCTGGTTGTTTGTTAATTATGTCGGGGTTGTGCTGTGGTTATTTTGTAAATCCTTTTCATACACTGTACCTACTACAATTTTATGATACAACTATCTGTCGCCCGCGGCTTTGTTTGCGTGGTAGCAGCATACGCATTATTGGGTTAAAATCTTTGATCCTAATTTTAGACTCTTTAGGGTGCGACTTTTCAAAATTCATTTCTAAGGCACCGCCACTGTAAAAGGATACTACCCTCCAAATTTCATACCTCTATTATAGTTTAGGCGGTGCGTTGATTGTCAGTCAGCTTCAAAAGAGTTTTATATATTAAGAAGATAGCTTATTTATATTGAAGCAATTATTTTACACAACCTATCAATATTTTTGTAAGACTGGTAAGTTGTCTAGTTTTTAGGATAACAATTAATAAGTTGCAGTAGTAACTAAGAAAAAAAAGTTATTAGAAAATAGAAACCTACATTACAGCTAGTATTGCCAACTCACTACTTCAAAAGCAACCGATGCCTTCAATAATTATCCACGTCTTATTTACCACATATTAAACTAACATGTTCACGTCGAGTTCTAACCGCTCTGTTTTTGCGTGACCACTAGTTGGACTGCATTTTTTATAACTATAGGAACTGGTTATAGATGAACTAGAAGAGTTCATGGTGATTATTAGACGTTACAGAATTGAATTTAAAAAGCTAGTTAGACTATGGTTAACCAGTAAGTGTTCTATCAACTATCTAGTTTCCATACAAGCTTTGCTTAGTTTAGGACAAGAAGGCGTTGCGTGAAATGTCCAAAATTGATTTTTATAAAAATCGAGGAACAGTATTGCTAGAACAAATAAGGCTAGCGAATCTAATAATCTCTTATTTTGACGCTATGCCCTTAGCACAAGTCTGGTTTTTATAACTACATGCTCGTATATAGTTTCAATGATATCAATCGTGTAGAGGTGCGACTCGAAAAACATTAAATAAATACATAAACTCGTATATTGACATAGATATCTTAAGTACCTAGGTGCTTAATATCAAATACGATGGCAAAGAATTTCTGTTGAATAAATACATTAAAAACTTGAATTGAATTAAGTAATACCTGTAGCTTGGATATGTTTTTACATAATAATATATTATGTTTTTTATGACAAAAAATGTGCCAGTTAAGTTTTTACGTTGGATTAAAAAGGTAATTCAAAAACGAACGAACCTAGTTCTAAGTCTTGGCTTTAAAAATAATGATACCTTTGCGACGTCGTGGGTAAAAATATAAAGTTTAATTAGCAATCTCAGTCCGTAGATCCTTAAGGACCCCTGGCCAGAGATACTCGTAAGAATGTAGCTGAGCTGGCATCTTCATAAATATGGAGGTGGCGATTAAACGGCGTTCCAGCTCGAAGAGTTTTTGCTCAACACCCTCTATAAGCCACAGAACTAATAACTACTAGAAAAGCCTTGGTTTAAATCAGAAGGTAAAGTGGCTATCAGATGAATCAGCCGCAAAAAGTAAACTTTATTATGACCATTCACAGGTGCAGATCGTAAGAAATGCATGCCTTTGAGTTGCATTGTAATTTCGTTTGTGTGCAAATTGATTTGTGTTTTTCACTTGTATCTATTTGGGCCTTGCTTTGTATTTTTTAATAGTTGATGCTAGAGTGAACAGAACATGCACCTTTTCCTTTCGTGACTTTTTTGAATGCTAAAAATTCTGATGGCTTGACATTCTGATGGGTGCTGGAATACAACATTTACTTAACCAGCGCAGATTGTTTTATCGACACGTACAAAAACCGATCGATACTCGTCGTAAAATAGCGTAGATGCTTTACGTGCTGCTCTAAGACTAGGTGCTCTTGGAATGCCTCATCGAAAGGCACTACTGGAGGACATTCTGTTCTTGCATTTTTTCTAAACTAACCTTATTGCAGCGCTAAAATAAAAGCCGTCTTTATCGTTTAGTTTGGTACATTTACCAATATATTATAAAATCTGTGGTATTTACTTCTTTTTCTTTGGTTACGTGGAAGTTTGTAAATTACACCAGCACCGTAATGGCCCTTTAGTACTGAATCATTGGTCCCCAGGCGTTACAAGCTACCTACCGCCGATCAAGTACACTGGAACTACTGACTGAAACGCAGCATTATCGCAGTTCAACCTTTGTTAAGAGTGAAGCGTGGTCTTTAGTTTTATTCATTTCCTTGCTCAGTGAAAGAATACCGTTTTTACGATTGCAGACTTTTTATATGTACTTTTTTTAGGATTGTACCTAATGTGAATTATAAAGTCCAATGCGCCAGTACAACGCGAGCCAAGTTGAGTAGAGCACGTTTTTCAATTTGCTTTTTGCGTTCACTTGGTGGTCAATGTGGTCATGAACAAATAAAACTACTCGTACTGATAAAAAAGAAGATAGGTACTTTCATGAATGTTGGAACATCTTTTAGGTCAAAGCTTTTGCGTGATAGAGTACGCTGATTCAGTTCCGTTCTTCGGTACCAGTCGCTACCAACTGCAATTCGATAGAGTTTCCGACGCCCGCGGTTATCACAGTTAGACCCATTTTACATGTCCCGGCTACCGGGTACCCGGTGGTGAAGTGTATGTGCGTTATCTTCCGCACGTGCGCTTACCTAATTTGCAATGCCGGCAACCCCATACACTTGCCCCTAGCACCGGCTACCCGGCATCTGGTACGTGTGAATAGGCACTTACCCTCCCCCACATTACCCCTCAAGGGAATCTGAGTGAAGCAATAAAACTGAATGTTTCTTTGATTTCAACAAACAGATCGTTAGGAACTTTTGATACTTTTCTCTTGTTAGTTAGGTATTGTATTTTCTTCAAATGGCTTTCTTTGATAGAGTTTTTGGTTTGTTTTGTTTCGTGTATTTTCTTTACATGTCACAAGGTATTTTTATAGTTTAGAAAAATATAACATAGTTTTGAACAGGATTAAGCGCGCTGCCTGGAAACAAGTGTTTGCCTAGCTAGGTACTGGCTAATGGAACAACGCTATAGGTATGATATTTTTTATATGAGTTAGAATGTTTATAGGCCACAATCTCACCTGATGATAAAAGATGATGAAGCAGGATTGTCTAGAAGACCTACTCACTTTTGCTTTCACAACCCAGGTTTTAGTTTTCAGGAAAGACAGAAAAACGTTTGCATAATTAATGTAGAGTCAAAAAGTAATCAGAGAATACTTCAGTCACACAAACAAATTATCACAATAATATACCAAAACTAATTTGCTCCACAGTATTTGAATAAAGTTATACTTACGCTGATTCAAAATAATGGTTTCATACAAAACAAAACTTTTACCTAGGTATTGCGATTATTACGACTATGCAATAAAGTATTTCATGCGCATTGAGAATGCAGCGCTCGGATCAATTTCCACGCTCTTTTGATAGTTATTTTATTTGCATACTTGCTATAAGAAACTGCTGTAAATTCAAGATATTCTGGGAACTTTTAGAGGAACTTTTAAAATATGATCAAATGGTTTTTAGATGAGATCGAATATGACGCCAAATAACATGGCCTACGTCTATAGAGGTTTTCTTCATCTCCAATGAAGGACGAACCGTACAAAATGAAGAAGAATATCTTACGTGCTACACATACAAATAAACAAGCATTAAATATCGCTGAATCCTTATAAAAATGGTCTCAAACGCTCATTAGTAAAACCTCTATGTCAAAGTATTTCTAAGAAAAAACGTATGATATGGTAAAAATTGAAATCCTAAAAAATAATATGAACCATATTCACTCCGTCATGATTAATACAAACCTTGATAGCTATTGATTGTTTTATGAAGGTCAGGAAAATTGATTTTTCATGGCGTATAGCTGGCATTCGTTCACACGGACGAAGGTAAATTACTATAAGCAATGTGTATCGGTCTATTTAAATATGCCACGCTGAATTTGTTTAAGTAACTGCTGCAGCTGATCAAAAAAAAACCCGTAGTAAATTGAAGTAGAAAATTCTAGGTTAGTTACTTATCACACCTAGTATAGCGACAGATTGTTTCTGTACCTAAACACAACTTTTGAGCAACGTAAGTAGTAGTAGAGCTCTTTGTGAGAGCTCGTCCGGAGAAGTACTACCACCGTACCTATTTCTGCCGCCAAGCAGTGATACTCGCATTGCTGTGTTCCGGTTTGAAGGGTAAGGGTGCCGGTTTAATTACAGGCACATGAGACTTCAAGATTTTTACGTCTCAGAGTGATGGACGCAGTGCATTGCCTTACAGGGCACGTCCTCATTGGACTTGCTCTGTGAGGTAATGCATTGTTATAGGCAGAAGTTACTACTTAACATCAGGTGAGCTATCAGCTTGTTCCATTACTCTTACCATTAAAAAAAAAAAATTTGCAAGACTCTACCACATCCATAAAATTCTATTCATTATATAGTTGAATGCCACTTCTACTACACTAATTTTCTTAATAAAATATGATTGTGATTTTATTGGGATATTTTGCAACGTTTATGATTTCCAAAAAAAACACCAATCATATTTTTATCACATTTCCTGAGAGAATACCACACGATTTGCTTGACGTTCTAACACTCCCAAGCAAAAACTACATTTTCACATTGGAGCTATGACCTCTAAGAATCCTCCTCCCTCCTTCAGTAAATGATCTCAAGATCAGTAATGGGGTATATTGATCGTGTGAAAGAAATATACCATTCTATGTAATTGTGTAAACCGGACTTTCCTTATAGGGAAGCCACTGGTGTCTTTACACAAGCTTATAATCTAAGAACCGATTTACACTCCTGTACAGTAGCGAAGTAGAGCTACGTTGCAACAACAATACGACTGTGGAGGGCTGCCGCCTACCACGCAGTGTTAGGTACTCAACTTGCTCATCATCATCATTCACAGCCTGACTTCACCCCCTGCTGGATATAGGCCTATCTTTTTTGGTACCACTCCTTACGACCCCGTGCCAGTCTCATCCAATTTTGCCCGCTATGATATCGTCTGCCCATCTTGCTGCAGGACGACCGACATTTCTGTAACCGGTTCTTGGACGCCATTCAGTTAGCGCCTTACTCTACTTAACCAGCTAAAAATGTGTTGATTAGTTACAAAATCAATATGTTTTCATCTAACAAGTGTTAGTGTCAAAAGTTTAAAAAGAATAAAATACCTATCTATGTATTTAGTTGTTTGTAGTTTCAAATGCAAATTAAGCTTTTATTTACATATCGAATCAGTGGAAGAGGTCTATGTCCATAAATGCTTCTACTGATATGATGATGATGATGACCTATCGCATTACAGTCGACTGACCAAGCCATTGAACGTGCTGTACAAACAAGCAATCAAACAAACGCGAGACGAATATTTATTTGCTCAAATACTGCACATCATATTTGCTGTCCGTTTATTGGGTCTCGAAATCCGTTCTATACTAGGATTTCACCCACTGCTGGATATAGGACTCTCTTTTTATGTACCACTCCTAAGGACCCCGTGCTGACCCCAAAGAGATGATGATAAAATAGTGTTTTAACGATCGAATACATTATTTTTCATTTACTTCTGCTGCATTTAACTACTAAATAATACATTCTTTTCTAAACACCATTAATATTACTTTGGCGTTCATTAGTTCTAGCACTTCCAACGTTGTTTCAACATGAGGCTAATTAAAGAGCGTCGAGGTACGTTTAAAATGTAAAGATATGCTAGCTTCTTGTTACCTAAGATCTGAGGTAATTCTCTAACAAAATACAACAATGAGATTTTTTTTGGAAGTGTCATAAATGCTGTCACTTTTTGACTTATATGATTTCCCATTAAAGTTCTAATAATATTTGTACTAGGTTTTACGATATAGAATTATCCCTAAGATTCTAGATTTTTTCTGGAAGTGTCATAAATGCTGCCACTTTTTGGCTTTTATGACCTCCTAAAAAAGTTCTAATAATATATTTTTTTAAAGTTTCGGTTTTTGGAACACGTTGAAGACATAGATACTGTTAAGGAAACATATTTGTATTTACCTACTAGGTTTTATTATATAGAATTATCCCTCTAGTTAGTTGCCAGTCTAGAGAAGATTTGGTCTGCCTTTTGGCTCAGGCAATATTTTGCATACTTTGCCGCAATCCTTTCATGCATATTTAGTTAGCCTATTTAACTTGAAGACTTCTTGATAGAGCTTTGGCTACAGTATTCCAAGAACTCCGCTATTTGGTGCATGTCCTAATTTGAATCTTGGAGGGAATGGAAGATCAACATTTTCAAGTAAAAGCTCTTCCTAACTTCATACTAAGATATCTAAGTATTTAAATAATAAACGTGGAGTAAATCCAGAAAGTAGAGTTGAACCTTTGCAAAATAGTAGATTTTTTACTATTTATTTTTAGTTTCAGTCGGAATTTTTAATTTTGAATCTACATGTGAATACACAAGAAAGTATACCGGTTTATCCGGTTATGTAAACTCAAATTTAACTTCAGCAAACATTTCTATAAAAGTACTAGCCGTCACCCGCGGCGTTGCTCGCGTTCTACCCTTTAGAGTGTGACGTTTCAAAATTCCTTTCTTAGTGCACCCCTACACTGTATAAGGATACTACCCTCTCAATTTCATACCTCTAGACTTATAGTTTAGGCTGTGCGTTGATTCTAAGCCAGCCTCAAAAGAGTTATATATATATAGATGATGATTGATACAAAATCTATCTGTTACATACTAACCCCAAAGAAGGCTACTAAGGTGAATCATCTAAGTTTATTGCTCTCTGATTACATACATACATAATGTATACATATGCAATTCAAATTGTATGGTATATATATTTGTAATGGCAACCGCGTTATGCAAGCACCCACGTATTCAAATAAACATGTCGGTAATAACTTTCCTATACAAACTAAATCGTCTAGTCACGATTGGAGCTCCACCGCAAAAGTTTCAACACATCCTTGAACCCTATTCCGTTGGTTTAAGTGTGAATTTGCAAAAAACTAGACGTGTTGCTGACTGTACAGAAACTGGTTACGTAGTACTAAATACTGTCACGATTATAAGCTGTCTGTATCGATTGATGGCGTATACAATAGCTAAAACGTTTGTATGGTAATAGCGTTATTATTGAACACAGTAGTAGGTAAAATGACGAATCACACTTCAACACCCAGCTATTGCGATAGTACTTATCTATTTTGACGCTATGTTTAGTACTACGCTACGTATTCTGTAATAGATTCCTTGCTCATAAAATGTAAGGACCTACCATAAAACAGTTTTGTTCATAGGCCAATATAAAATTAACGCATGAAGCCTGTTGAATAATAATGAATCTATCTACATTCTCATTACCACTAGCGATTTGTAAGTAAAAACACAGATTTTATGAGTTTGTATGTACTTTATTTACCGATGCAACTTGGACCCTGATAATTGAATATGCAAGTAAGAATTTGTAGACGACAAATAGTGATGGATACAAATAGTACGCATAAGTAAAAGCCGGACTTTAGGATAACACAAAAGACTCGTATTTCATGAAACGTTGGAAACTAATTTATGATTACATACCTGTAAAACTCTATCCTAAAACAAAGATAACAAAATAACCTTTTTGTAGGTTTACAAAAATCATAGTAACATTACGAGTGAGTGAAGCATTTGCGTGGCAAATTACAATAAAATATATAATATCTTGTAAACTCTACCCGCATAGCAAAATTTTCAGGTTTTTCTGTAAAAAAGCCGGTTAGTTTATTAGCCGGATACAAAATACGTAACTTTCCCAACCCTAAACACAGCTAACATCCAATTAAAGTTTCATGGGTTTTAAATTTCAATCATATATTCATCTCCCGTGTAGTAAACTGATTAAGCTATTGATTATAATGATGTTGATTGCTACTGTTTACAGTGTCAAAGGTCAACGTTGACCTACTTATTCAATATCCTAGTAAATATCGTCATATTTTACTGTTTTAAATGGCAACTTATGTATTCAGAATTAAGGTTATATTTGTGTAAAACTGTCATCGATTTCAGGAAAATAACATACACCCTGGAAAGCGGATTAAGGTAAACCAATCTACAAATTAGAAAATTAACCTCTAGCTAGATTTTAAATTTTAGGCAAGACGAATCCTTGACAACGCAGACGAGAGCTTAAATATGCCTTCTAGTGGCATTTACAATAATAGCATTGCATCAGTCGTCAATACAATACAATACGCCTTTCTGTTTCAGTTCTTTTCTTTCGGTTTCAGTGCTGGCTAATTTCATATCCAATCTATCAATTTATTATTACTATTAGTAAAACCAGCTGTAAAGTTTTACAGTTCTTCAGCCTTGATCACGTGGAGTTTGCCTAATAGATCCATTACAACACCCATGTGATTTCATTGTACTTTGACTACTAATTCTAATTTTTTGAGCATTGTCCCACTGCTAACCTCAATTCAGCCAATCTAAAACCAACTCCCTATAAATTAAATTGGATTTTGTGTTAATGGCAACATTCAAGCATCCCCATGATGGTACCTATGGTGGATACAAATCACCTACATAACATGTCATCTGATTACTTTTAAATCTGAAAGAGTCTGAACTCGAAGTCACGAATGAAACCTAGTTTGTCCGGTTGATTAATCTGTTACTTCCGCATAGGCCAGTCAATTAGCATTGCGTAAAACATTGCACAAGTACGACATACGAAGGGGCCCCTAGCACGTGAGATACAGAACAATGGGTCGCAAGGCGCGGCTCGAGCCGAGAGCCCTTGCACGGGTCGAGTGCTGTCTTCACCCTGTTGTCTTGCGTAACCACACAGATAGGATATAACACTTGTATACAACAATTATAGATCTACCAGCAAGCGCGCTATAAACTAAATTCTCTCGTTGTGACTGGTCCTTCGTTTGCTGAAGACCTATTGAAGATCTAGGTGTCTTTTGTACATCCCTTATCGGTTTCTGATTTATCTATTTTAATAAAAAGTAAGCATTGTGATACAGAATTCATACACGAGACAATTTTAGATGATTAAAGATTCTGTACCAGGAAAAAACGCTAGTAAAGTAACTAATCAAAATGTATCAAAGGACAATTTCTAAACAAATTCACGTGATCATTCTCATGCATTTCCTGATGTTTTCTAAGCGTTTTGTATCCTCTAGTGACTACATCAACATGGTTAGGTAAGAAGGTTACTTCTTGGTCTTGTAAAGAAGAATAACAAGTTAATTTTGTAATCTGATAACACCCCTGACCTTGCTTCAACCACCTGATCCTGAAATTGAGTAAACAGGAGTGACTGGGTGACACACGGACAAAGCAAACTATCAGATACGAGTACCCGCACAGACAATGAACACTATCAGATATTCCATTACCCAGCGTATACGCTGCATTTGAACAATGCAGTCACTTGTCTGTGCTAGTTACGCTTGCATGAAAGCAGCAACTTCAATGTGAACTAGTCTTGACCATACTGGTTCTTCCTCTTGCCGTCTCAAGGTACCGATGGGACGACGTAGCAGGAAAAAAAATGTGGATATATGCTCACGATCAGACAGTGAAACGTGGCTTCTGATGTGATTAGACACAAAAGCCGGTTTATTATTTAACGATGCTATAAATTCAATAAAGATACGCGTAACATAGTCATTGAAATCGCATTAATATTCACCATACATTCATTGCAAGTATATAATCCAAGCTTTAATCCCGAAATTGATTAGCTTTGTAACAATTATTTAGATTTTCCATTGTGGTTCCATCCGCGCATTTTCAGCTGGATTAGATGTGAGCTTAACGATCTCATTAGTAAATTGATGGTAAAGCATTTGACCACTACATTGTCATAACCATTCAAACTATGCCACCTCGTTGCATAAAAGTAGCGAGTGTTTCTCATTCCGACCCAAGATTTTTCATCCGAGTAGTTTTCTCCATTCGACCAAAACTTTTCATTGATAGTTCTCCTTTTAACCCATACCTACTCTCAAAGTATTGATCTGTTCTAATCTATGTTGCCGTTCTAGATTTGGCAACTAAAGGCAGCTTATTTGCAGACTCGCAAAGCCCCCTTCAAAGATCCCATGTGAATTGTAAGCTCGTAAAATATCAAGGAATAGAGGATTTTAACACCCAGCTTATGTTATATGAAAGGAACCTTTACATCGTGCACTTTTTTCGCCTCACTGGTGTTCTTCCAGCACTGCGTCATCACTGTTCTACCAAAAAAGCAGAGTGCGTCTTGCGACTTACGAAGATGTCGAGTCAAGAGAGAGAATGATAATTGAACAGTTTGAGTTTGCCTAAAAAGTTACAGCAGCAAGACCAAGTTATAAAGCCAAATTGAATTACAAAAGCACTTACTTTAATGCAATGCACTCGCCTACTATTCAAAAACATGTGTTGAATTATTATTCGGTTCGGTACGTCAGTGGATTTATGAACTGCCTTTGCACTTGATAATAGCTTGTCTGTTTCTTTCACGAGTTTTTCTTATACAAAAACTTACTACATTCTTAGATCGCAGCTATTTAGTTGTATAGAACTACTATAATATAAACTAGTAGAGTCGTATCGAATCGAATGTAAACCGTTGTAATCTCGCCCTCCTTCAAGGGTTCTCTCAGTATCAAGAATAGATACGACAAGACGCAAAAAAACTTTTATATTTTAGACTTTGTTTCGCTAACTACTTTTGCTTCAGGCTCATCATCAACTGCATTGTTATTCATCAGACTGATCTTCCAAAGGTACATAACATACTCATGACATGAATATCGCTCAGTAATTCCCAGGTCGACTGCACTAGTCGTGACACCGCATGACACCGGCTTCAGATGTCACGGAGAGTGACAACTTGAGCTGCTAAGTCCCGCTTTGCCTGACCCATGAGTCCCGTGACACAGTCAACATTTAACAGCTTCCTTGTTCATTTCACAAAGTTATCCTCAATTTCTTTTTTTTCTCTTTACGCTTACGAGATCTTTACGTCTCAGAGTGATGGACGCATTGCCTTACAGGGCACTTCCTCATTGGACTTGCTCTATGAGGTAATGCATTGTTATAGGCAGAAGTTACCACTTAACATCAGGTGAGCTATCAGCATGTTCCCTTACTTTTATCAAAAAAAAAAAAAAAAAGAATCTGAGTATAGGTATGTAATTTGCAGGTTCATCATATTTGGTCAACTGCACTATGGTGTCCTGACGATTTGACCGCGATTCACCGCTTCAAATGTCACAGAGTTTCAAATGACACAGTGAACACTCGACCCAAAGCTTCATGTATAAGAAGGTACCTACTTATATTACTTTTACTAAATAAGGATAGAAAACTCGAACAGAGGTAGCTAGAGAGATCACTGTTTGTCAGCGTTTTTGCTTAAAAACTACTCTTTACTCTTACAAACGATAAGTTCTACCAGCTCTACCCTAGAAGCTACGTAGACATAGACAGACGAGATATTTTATGTAAGACGATGAATGAGATCAGTCTCGTCAGGAATTTCCGTAGAGGATGTTAGTGAGACAGCTATTTCCTTTTAAACTGTGGCTGAACTGTTGCTTTAAGTTAGCAATTAGTAGCAGAATGCTCGGGTAATTTGTTGTTAGGTTTAGTGTTAAGAACGCTCATTCATATCGCGGTTATACGAATTCTATGCAAAGAATAATAAGTGTAATAGATTTGCAAATTAACTCATTTGCTTATGTAAGCGTGTTGGTATTTACATAGTTTCTCGATAGGTAAAACTGGCGAGTATTGGTTTGACCAGTCTTTTTTATATTTCGTCTAGATATGAGGAATACTCATGTTTATTTTTTAATTCATCATCATCATCATTCGATGATGTCTCACACTTGGCCGGTTTTTCAAAATAATTTAATTGATTGCTCTACTGCTCGTGCTCGAACCAATCATGTTTATTTAACATGCAAATGGAAATCCGATGTTTTTCAATACAGATTGTTCATTGCGACTGCAATTTGAAAACATCGAGTTCCATGCATATTCAGAATTTTACAGTAAAATACTGCACCTATTAATAAAATATTAAAAGGCTCTAGAGTAAGGACAAAACACTTGTAAATTTATCAATATTTTCATCATCTCTCAATGATCAAGAACTATAAATAAGATAAAGAATGAACGAGCTGATGAACTGATTCTGAACGGATAACTCTGCATTATAACACGGTACGCCCTCCGAGAATGCTGACTAAGACATTGACACGAGGCACTGTGACGTAGATAAAATGTCCCTGTAATTGCAGTATGTATCAGTGTCCTGTGGGCTGTCTCCATTTTATCGGTCTAGCAGAATAGTTCCCACAATGCCCCCATCGGTAACGAAAACAGAAAGGCCGGAAGTGTCAGGCATAGGAACAAAGCACCCATTTGCATATTGCACTTACTCTACTCTCATATTATGTCTTGCGGCTGATGTTAATCACCGGCGCCTATGGCTGTTTTTACACTGCACCGACACGACACACAATATCCGTGGACAACTAATCTCATAGCGCTTAGATTAAGCACCTCAGTGCGTGCCATTTCAAACTAAATCATAGGATCGCCTGAATATGGTTCGGAACCGCACGTGAGTTACCGTGGCGCTTGGGACCTCCGTGTTATTAAAAATGCGTGCTCAAGCTTTACTTCTTTCTGACTTTGGCTAGACGCATTCACACTGTATCACTGATATTTATGTCGCTATCGTTTTGGTGACGGTATCGGTCAGTTGACAAACGCCCCACGAGAGGCTGTCGAATGAGGGCAAGAGATCGTTGTCAGACTGAAATGGGAAGAGGCCCTACAATGAGACATTATAACGCAGATTTTGGTGGTTGGTATATATGTTGTATTTAGTACTACGAAAACCGACGATGACACGCGATGGTCAAAACTCTACGTTGAATACAAGGATAAGTTTTGTCATACGATCATAAAAGTAATGATATTAGAAAAATGGAAAGAGGAACTATAGATTTGGCCAAGTACAAAGTAATGCCGTAATATTAGTAATATTACAAACATCAACTTCTTTAGGTATAGATAACTGCAGACAAGTGCAAAAAATAGTATAAAGAATGTAAATAATGAAACTCACTATTTAATTAAAACATTGTTTTCTCGTCTTGTCTCGCTTCTGTAGCATAATGATCAAAACTTCTACTGCAAAACTTAAGTTGCAGTCTTGTAACGTTACCACGTACGATTACGTCGACACACTCTTAAATATTATCATAACGCTTTTTTTTCAAACAGCTAAAACGTTTTACTATCTTCGTAAATTGTAGTTTGATGTACATTGATTCTTGCGAAGCCGAACTTAAATTAAACTCCTGCAAACACCAAGTCATCGCTACGCTCGAACTGCATCGAATCGGAAACCGGAAACCGGTTGACGGTGACGGTAAAACGGATATTATATGACGTCACTCCCTATCCCGGGAGTTCCGGGATTGGAACAATAACGCTCTCGTTTCATTTCGTTTGGTTGTCTATTGAAATTATATTGCATTTATTATAACCATGCAGAATTACTGAATCAATTGAATATAATAGTTCCCTTAGATAAATATGTAAACAAGTAATAAAGGGCCTTATGATCAGTTTGGTCAAAGATCATATAATACTATACTAGGTTTGGTAGAGATTGTCAAAACCACGTCAAAAAACCTAAAAATGCTTTTTTTTCTTTTAAATCACTACTGTTAGTTAGAAAAGGACACGGTCAACCTATACAAAGTCACGGGCAGACTTGCTAGCTTGTTAAAATCAATAGTTCACTTCACACATTGCGTTTTAAACAAACTCATTCTTTAGAAACAAAGCCAGAAAGTACAACACTTTAATTCTGCCAAGCTAAAGGTACTCTTATTACTGCGAGCCTAGAGTCGAAAAACATTTTCATAGTTTCAGTATCAGTTAACACTTCAGATGAGTTTTACCACAAGATTTATAGTTACTTTCACTCATTGCAAAGGTGAAAGCCTCTTTACTCTGAGAAATATCTAACGTAATAATAGTAATCACATACCTGGATCTTTATTACTGAACTGGCTATTGCCCGCAACTTTGTACGCGTACAGTACTAGTATTAGAATCTGCGTACAGTACCTAAGGTAGTCTAGAATGTTTAAGACCCAAAATATACAGCCAAACGTCTAAAAATGAATAAATACCTAGAGATATCGTTCAGATATTGCGCTGGCGATTGATAAAGTCGATAAATCATGAAGAAATCGACGACTGTCACAATAAAAAGGTTTAAAAATAACTTGTAGAGAAGTAATAAAAAAGTATTCATCCATCCGCTCATAAAGGTGCTCTCACACGGGTTGTACTCAAAGGGTGGTCTTATACATAATAGTATGAAAAAGAACAACCGCCAATTATGGTAGTTGAGCTTTTATTGAAACAATCTGAAGCATCGCTTCGCCATTCGGCCTCATCGCTACAAATTACAGATTGTCCTATTTGCTAACTACTCTTATAAGTCAAAAATGTGGGTTCGTGGCTTAGGCCCCCAGTGGTCGACGCACCTGTGGTCGACGCCCCCGGTCAGTTTAATTTAATTCGAAGATTTTTTTTATCAAATGTACTGGCAGGCATAAAAGGCATAAGCTTGTAATATCATAACCATAACTATTCTTATTACAAATGTTTTTGTTTTGTATGTATGGGAATCATGGCTTATCAAGCAGAAATGTCATGTTTTCCATCCTTTAGCAACTGTAGTATAAATTATATGGTAGAATAACACCTTAGCTAGTGTAGTCCGGTAACGCTGTCAGCAATCAGACGATTACAACAGCATTTTAGTCCGTTCGAAAAAAAAAAAAAAAAAACCGTAGCTAGAGAGCCTGCCATCGGTGCGGAAGTTTGCAGTCCAGTCATGAAGCGGAGAGCTTAAAATAACTTACAATTCATTTTTGTGCCATGTCAATGTAGTCAGCAACGAATCACAAAACTGCCTGAATTGTCTAAACGAGACTTTATTTACAATCAAGTTCAGCTGGCCGTGCAAAAGGACCTTTAGGGTTTCTTTTATTGCAAAGGTACATTCTAAGAAACGTTTGCTAATTTATTCAAATGTCTACATGTCTGGTTTCAACATAAGGCTACCTACTAATAGGTGGTACGTACCCAAGCCGGTGTATACCAATGTTGTGTGCCTTTATAGAGATAGAATGTCGGTAAACTACGTGTTGGTATGCCCGCAGTTTCATAATAGCCAGTGGTTTTTGCTTTTCATCTCTTTTAGGACTTGCAATAGTATTGATAATGAAGGTTTAGATGTTAATGTTGGCAAGATGAACTTTGTAAAGATCATTATCATCACGATAGGTGGAGTCGGTACATCTCTTACTGCCTAATATTCAAACGTCACTTAAATTAAGTTCACGCTTAAATTATTGCCATCTCTTACAAAGGAGTAATGTCAAACAGAGGTAGAGCAATTTTAATTGGTGCTTAAATTTGAGTGACTTTTCAGTATTCCGGCCTTAGTCTTCTTAAGTCATCTCGTAACTTAGTAAAGATCATTATCATCACGCTAAGTGGAGTCGGCACAGCATCTCGAAATCAGGCATCTTCTCGGTCATTCTTTGTTACTTAGTCATAATTTTATATGTATTTACATAATATACCTAGCTAATATTCTGTGGGTAGGTATTCCACGGAAAGTTTTTCTTAGTATTTTAACTTGATATTAATAATCCTTATTTATCTTTTTCAATCTATCTTGAATTATTTTTTTTTATAAAAGCACTTCAAATGTTAGCTGCGTTCATGACTAAGATTAAACTCAGACAAGGAATTTCGATCTGAAATCATTTGGTTCCCGAGCCTAACAATACCACATAATTGACTCGCAAGATCAAATTGAGGTCTGGTTCAAAGGACCATGAAGGAAGTACGCTCAACTCACCGAACATATCACGTCCGTAGAACACCGTATCCGTATTCGTAAAAATGACCTTTTACAAAAGGGCAAAAAGGCTTGAAGAGCCTGGTGAGACGGAATAAGGCGAGGAGCTCGTGACTGGAACGATTCCTGAACGTAAGGCCAAGATTACACTGTGAAGGCTAGCCAAGCTTGGCTACAAGATTTTTAAGATACCTAAAGAAGATGAACTGTAAAATGAGATAGCAATAGTAAAATTAAGCATACTTAATTTTGATTTTGTAATCTTTTTACGACTTATTTTAAGAAACGGTACCTAGCGTCTTTTGACGGGGTACTGAGATTACCCATGGGACATTAGCAACTTAAAATTATAGTTGGGAAAGCATTGGTAACATTAGCTAAGACTATTTTATGAACAACTCTACCTAAAGCTCTACTTCTAAGTTTTCACTCAAGTATTAAGCTTCATTTCAGCAGCAATATTGTGACTTCATGATTAAAAACTCTGAAAGATACTAACGATACTAACACATTAAAAGACAAGTAGGTACTAGGCGTTTGTAGGCTTCAAAAGCGAATAATAACGTCGTGTTCGAAGTCAATTTGTCAATTTTTCTTGGTAGATGTTGAAACGCAGTGAAGTCGTCGTGCAGAGCGCTTTACTTGCCGGCGTGACCGCGATCTCGGTTTAGTAATAACTCTCCGACAACTTAGGCGTAATTGCATAAAATCGTTTTTGTTGGAATTTCGCTTGCTCAACTCTCAAAGGGTCGGATTTTGTTTTTACACGAAAATTTTGCAGTTTCGCGATACAATGACCCTCTTTTAGCGATTAAATAATAGAGTACCTACTGATTAATTATATAATCCTAAGATTCCTCACGTAAATTCGGGCTGAAGTTTGCAAGAGAAAAATCATCATCATCATCAATCATCATCAATATATATAAAACTCTTTTGAAGCTGACAGAGAATCAACGCACAGCCTAAACTATAAGTCCTAGAGGTATGAAATTTGGAGGGTAGTATCCTTATATAGTGTAGGGGTGCACTAAGAAAGGAATTTTGAAAAGTCACACTCTAAAGGGTAGAACGCGAGCAACGCCGCGGGCGACGGCTAGTATGTATATAAAAATCAAGATAATTAAATTCAACTAAGTAAATCACAGTTCTTTTTAATTTCACAAGAACAACCCCAGCAGAACTAGCAACTGTGACTGAATTAAAATACCTCTATAAAAATATGCATAAATGCAAAAGTGGAAAGAACTTACCAAATCTATCCAACCATAAGTAATGCACGTGTGACTAATATGGCTATCGTGATAAGACTGCATACAAGTGTTAGTTAACTTACGACATCGACCTCTATATTCTCAACCTGAGATGGAAAATGCATTGCCTGAAAGTGTAGGTGTTTTAACTGGCAAAAGACAAAAGTACTTAGATACTGAAAAACAAAAGGGGTTTTATGTTGTTTCATACTTTATACTTTTGTTAAAAATATGCATAAATATTATACCTGATTATGTTGCAAAGTATACCTTCTAAAAGTCAAACCACACGAGAAAACGGGTGAAGTTGTATGGAAAAGACACCATCTGACCATGCGCACGCGTTCTGTGCGTTGCCAATGCTGCACCGGTCATGTAAATTCAAGTATCCAGGACTTTTTAACACTTAAAAAATACTTTTAATACACTCACGTAAATTCTCCCTCGACTTTATAGTATTGTCAACATCAAAGGTAGATAGAGTTTTTTGCCCGCAACTTTACAGTACCTGGGTCACGTAACACGAGGCTCACACGCGACCGAAATGCCAAATGATCTGCAGGTGCGAAATGTACAAATAGATGTGGGTAGTTTACTTTCAATTGTTTGCGCTGGAACGCGATTTGTGGGGTCATTTTCAACTTGTTTTGTTATTATGTTTGTTTAACTGTGTTGCTTAGCAATCAGCACTAAAAAATTTGGGTGTCGAATTGACCTGTACGTTTGGTAAATTAACAAAAATCTACAGAGTGCGATACAAAAACGAATGGGTTGGAAACGGAAAAAAATTATTAAATTACCACCTTGAAATACTCGACATTATCATTATCTACAATTAAAACATCGTAACAAAATAACAAAAACCCAACAATACGAAAGATATCCAAACAAAAAAACTATAGGTACACCTGTTTCTAAGCTATTCCAACCACTACTACAACAAACTTAGCGAAGCCTAATAAGTACTTACTTATCTATTCTTATATTACATTAGCTTCTTGTTAGCTTGAACCGCTGTGTCTTATTGTCAGCTGGTCTTGGAAAAAAAGCAGGTGCTTCAGGCACGCGACTCAAAAGTAAAGGTCTCTTGAACAACTAGTACCTAGTACATTCGGACAACACTAGTTCAATTACATATTAAACCACCAAATAACCTTCTTACGTGTAAATTTTATTTATTGTAGATAGGAAAACGAAGGGGGAGAAACACGAAGAAACCAGTGATTAATTTTTTTTCAAAATTATTTCAATATAGGTATCATATTTATAAAATAGAATTGATTACAATTTGTTTATATTTATCTACAGTACTAGCCGTCGCCCGCGACGTTGCTTGCGTTCTACCGTAGAGTGTGACGTTTCAAAATTCCTTTCTTAGTGCACCTCTACACTATACCTATAAGGATACTACCCTCCAAATTTCATACCTTTAGGACTTATGGTTTAGCTTGTGCGTTGATTCTAAGTCAGCTTCAAAAGAGTTTTATATATATTGATGATTGATGATGATGATTTAGAAGAAGAAGATAACTCTAACAGTATAGGTACAGTACACACGAGAAGATCACATTCCGAATACCTTGGGTTATCCCAAAGTAATAGTGATTGTAATGTATTTTTCGGGTTAATCTGTACGACCTTATTAATTTTATGGGACCACTTGGTCTACTTGGAAACTGGTTTGGAGCCGAGCCGACGGATGTGTGGCCTCCAAAGAAATCCACCATTAATAAATGAACAGCGATGTTGCTGGAAATATAACCTCTTGTGGTTGTAAGTCGTGAATTTTTGATGGATATCGAGTTTTTAAATATAACAGCTTTAATATTGTAAAGATTTTTTATTGCTAACTAGATATTGATCGGTGAGAGAGATAATAAAGTAATCTGTAAGTTTAATGGGGTTATCATTATGCATCAACTTCCGGTTCATGGTCGTTATTCCACGCGATTGTCATTCGTGTCCTAAAACGCACTCGAAAAGGCATATGAGGGAGGAACCTAAGGGTCCTCCCTCATATGCTTTTTCTAGTAGTAGTTTTGCAACTTTAGAAGGTTAAATACAAAATAGTAGATGTTGGTATGTTTGTGGCTCAATGATGCCGTAACGGCAATTAGTAGGTACCTGATCTTGTATATCATAGCTTACTTTTCATTCGGATATCATGCAAGACAATCCGTGGGCTAAAGTTAGAACAGTTATAAACTTTCTTATAACCACTTCCTACAAAAATCTTGAGTTATCAAGTGACTTGGCTAAGTGCTTTATAAGTAACTAGCTGTATAATATCAGTTCAAAATACTGCATAATCGATTCAATATATTTCACGCTATCGTTTAGTGTAAATTGCTGTGTTCTGATAACGTCCGCACGAACAGTATACCTAAGCTTTCGATATTGGTACAGGTAAAATTATCTCAGTGGTCTAATATATAGGTTACTTGTAAAGGCTGATATCGGGATTGAAGTAGAAATACTTCAATCCCGATATCAGATGTCGGAGACCTAGATTACGATGTAACATTGTCTCTTCTGTGATTAGACTCATCAGCAAGTTTGCATCACTAAAAATTAAACGACAGTAAACTGTCATCCTGTAAGCTGGCTGGCTGTTACAACTGTTAGATAAGCTATTTTCCACTTCTATTTACATCATTTGTAATTCTAACCACGGCGGAACACAAATAGTATAGAATTTAGTTCGCATGAAGCACAATGTACTCACATGAACATAGCATCTAATTGACAGCTGTGTTGATTCTATAATGAGACGTTAGTAAAGCAAAGTCAAATAAAAATGTATATATCTTTTGGTTCTATTTTGACGAAACCCTTGCGTGCGCGAATCTGAGTTCCATTGGACTTGTCCAGCTCCATCACAATCATCAAATTAAAACTAATAAAAGTGTAAGTATATAGACTGAACGATAAATGATAAAACCAGGTGACTAATCTAATAACGTTTCCTATTCTAAGGGATTGTAAAATGTCAGCAAAAACATTTCTAATAGTGTGACTGAATGTTTAACCACAATAACAACAAGATAACCTTTTGTTCCAAGAAATCACGCCCTAAAATGACTACCTTTGAGCATTTCAACTAGCCCTACGCCTATTACCTGAACATACCAGTCCATTGTCGTGAGATCTGATAGCAATGACAATGAGGGCAGAACAATTAAATGTCCGCGTCAAGATATCTTAAACAATCCACAATGGCACGTGAGAGGAATTGTGTGGGAGATTTTTAAGCCACAAAGGCGGCCGGAAGGACATCCAACTCACTCGATCTTCACTGTCTTATACAAAGATACAAGAACACTGCCAGTTGTGTAACAAAACGAATTATACCAAGACAGTTAAGGAGCCTGTCTTTGGTATACTACGAGTATGAGTGATATCCATTTTTAAGTCGAAAAACCTAGTTACTCCGATCGGCCAAAAACTCTGTAGAAGTCACCATTTTTTTTTAAACTGCTTTATAACACCAAGGTGAACTTTCTTTGTAATCTTACAATAACTTTTTCTTGCAACGTTTGGTCCGATCATAGAACCTAGCAAATTATTTATACCCCTAAAAATTTCCTCATCACCATTGTGTCACTTATGTAATTTGTTCGATCATCAGATCTAGAACAAGATAATGTTAAATCACGTATCGTTAAGCTTCTAGCCGGCTTAAATTGTCCGTGAAGAAACCGATTCCTTCCGTGATAATTTGCAATGAATGATTACATGCATTTACTGTCCCATCTGATATCGCTGTAAGAAGCTTGTGTGGTCTCTAAAACCTCTACTTAGTTTTTCTGCAGCTTAGCTTGGTTTGAACTCTTTGATGGGATTAGTAGCTTCAAAGGAATAGCGTAATGGACGAAGATAAACCACATATGCTACTCACTAAGCAGCGAGGTAGCCTTGATAGGTATAATCAGTACATTGAAATTTGTACGTTACGTACAAGAACGTAGTATTTAGAATGGTTTTCCGTGACACGACAAACGAATTAGTTATGTACCTCAATGTTGTGTAACATTTTAATTTCTAACTCACGCCTTCCAGAGAAGCTCCTAAAAGCTTTGCGTAAGGAGAAGAACTAATTTATGTAAAACTTTTCTACTAAAATCCCGTTATATCTGTTCATCTTCGCGTAATTTTACACGTTCAACAAATGCAATGTTTCGTCATCTTTCCTTGTATAAAATAATGATCACCTGTCTTTTTATAGTTCAAACATAAACATGAGGTATCAGGACTTCACAAAAATCTTGCGAATTTGCTAATACAACTCAACCGTTCTATAGTCCAGTCTAGTAAACGTCTACAATCCAGACCGACCTTTAGTTCCATTACGGCTATAATAAAACAGCCGGTCGATTCGTTTGCCGATTCGGAACTGGTTCTTCGCCGGACTCGGCTTTCTCGAGATTCCTCGCGGCCCGTGTGAACTGTGACGTAGGTTGTTACGCTACCGGGCTAACCCGACCTCTTTACTGAAACCCAGAATACTATATCCAGCTCCGTAATGCTATCTTTGTGCCCATCTTGGTTCGTTCAGTGGTTTAGGCAGGAAATCGCTATAAAGAAACTCACTCATAAATTCCTAATAGATATTCTGTGCTAGTACAGTTAATTCTGATAACGCAAAATTCACAAAACATCCATCATAGCTAGGAGGTTTCCCTCGAAATTGCAGAAGCATGGAAGATTATGAAGTAACTTAGAGACAGTCATCGATCCAAGTGATGACTGTTGCAATTTGTGTAAATAAGCTACTAAGACCTTCTGAACTCTATGGAAACCTTAGATGACAGGATGTCAGGTCAGTCTAGCGACCTTGAAATATATTTCTTTAACCAAAAAAGACGAAGTACAAAAATAAGACAATAATAAGCACATTTTATAAAACAGTTCATCCCAAAAATGTTTGTTCTAGAATCAAACCCATAATCAAGGCACGTACAAAGTACACCCTACTTTTTGTTTACATCAGTTCATGCGTGACGGGTCGCAAGCCCATCGCCGCTAGTGTCACAAATGAACTATTCTGTGACTCCGGTAACATAGCGGGATCGCCCGGCGTTACCTGGCTTTTAATTAAATGAATCTTTGGAATGTGCTGCGTTGTAAAGAATTTTTTGTTACGAAGCCACTTAAATTCATGAGATCATTTGAAACTTTATTGCGAAGAGATAAGGTGCACTTGAATCATGAAATTGTCGTGTAGTTGGAGCTTTTGAGGAATGTGAAGTATTCAGAAATTAAAGGAAGTAAAATGGTTTGAAGAAAGAATTTTGATATAATTTAACAGGTATTTTTAAGTACTTATAAAACTTATATTACGGTGACCTTAATTTAAGCTTACTAAAGCGCAATGAGTACATAATTATTTGATAAGTATGTGGCTTAGGTAGAGAAGCGCGTTGAAGTCTTTTGTATGGCGGGAACTTTTTTGGTTATACTTTGCTAGGTAAAGTGCTTAGATTAGTAATTTTTTTACTGAATTTTTTGTGAACACAAGTGTACGTAGATTAGCTTACCTACTTGAGTTTCAAACTTGAATATTATCAGCTGTAGGAAAGACTGCAACCAGATTTTTTACCATAATTGTGATAAACGTTAAAGTATATGAAATCCACATTTTTAACACAGTATCACAAAATAATAAAAAGTAGGTACGCACTCCGCACGTTTAATAGATACCGTTTTATGTTACGAACGAGTTTTGAAAAACTCTACCAAACAGTTTTCGATACGAAAGTGTTACCTAGGTATATAATACCGTTATTAAAAATGTTTTTGTGTAGTAGAAAGTTATTTCTGTCTATGTGCTGTAGGTACATACCCTGTGTTTATTCCGAGGTGTATTTCCCAATCCTTTTACAATCCACACTCACAAATCACTATACCACTGTCAATAAAGACATAAAACCTTTAGTTTTCACTATAAATTCAAACTTTGCACTGGCACTTTTAACGAACCTACTAGCTCTGAGGTGCGGCGTGATTTAGGCATTCACTCGGCCAAAGGCTGTAACAACACCATGCCTGCCACACACGATACTCACAACTGATCTTTCACTTCAAAAAATATGCACAGACGTAACCGTAACTCAAAATAAGACGTGTAAGCACAGCATTTCTCAAAATCAGACTCTGAAACACTAAAACAAACGCCGCGCGACGAAGTTAAGCTAAAACTAAGTTAGGTCCGCTATAGGCTATGAAGACCGTTGATCCAGTCCGGTTGGCGCAACAGTCAGCAAACTGCTTTACCGACGCCATTTCTTCTTCCGTCTCCTTCTTACAGGACCATGGTAAAAGAGACGGTGATATAAAGCGGCTTTACTGTGGGAGAACATACAACCTGCGTGCGCGCAAGCCTCTCTATACGACGCTAGCTACAGCAGGTGAATTATGAGAGTGTGTGCGTAAGTTTTTTCTGTGTGCACTTTCTTGATTGTGGCCGCGTAGAAACTACTCATTTGTCTGTGTCTGTGGCCTTAATGATAACGTAGACGTAGTATTTTGTTCGATCTTTTAACAGAAACAAGCTTTAGGTATGCGATTAAAGATTTATGTCTAGGTCAACAAACTCAGCTTACCAAAAAAATCAACATTGTGAAGAATTAATGTAAGTAAGTACGTACATACATATCTCCTAACTATACGGATATGACTGGATTTGCTTACAACTTGGCCTTACATTTTTTATGCATATACGCGGCCTATTATAGCACCTTTTGTTTATGATATTCCTACCTACTCAAGTGGATCAAGGTGAAATCATAGACTATTGGTTGGTAAAGTTACGTTTAAACTCGTATATTGACATACATAGGGAGGTAAGGTACGTACAGTGAAAAAGAAATGTTTACTTGCACATGTTTCTAGGAGTCAGCATCTTCATACAATTTTTTCTAAAGAGAGGGGGAGATTCAATAGTCACATAGTACGTCCTGACTCAATATTAGTTGTTAAGTGCTGACCCGATAGACCGGACAGTCACTGTTCCACGTAGGTCGTCAAATTGGCTTACAAATTCTAATAAGACGCTGTTGTGTCGCCCTGACACTTATGGTTGGTTTTCCACAAGGCGCTACGCGATGATACGCAATACTACGCAGTGCTACGCGCTACTACGCAATGCTACGCCATAGTAAATGATCTGTGGAATGCAGTCGTAACAACATTAGTAAAAAGTTAGTACCTATATAATTAAATTAATATATCACAAAGATTTTTTTTTATCCTCGGAATTTGACAAATCGTGTTGATTTACTTTAAACCTATTAATTTACAAAAAATACCCAACAGTGGTTTAAAAATGTGTAAATATCAAATGAGAGCTTTCTATAGCGGACAGTGGAAAACTCGTTATCGTAACAAATTGCCGTTAAAAGAAAACTAATAATCCGCTTGAGGAGTCCAATAAGAAGAGCGCTCCTGCCCATTTATCTCTATCATCCATCAATCAGCGGCAAATAGTAGAAACACCAAGCCCCTCTACTCTAGCTAAGTTGACGCTACAAAATAGAAAATAACAAGATTCATATTTCACATCGTATGAGCATCGCATCGCGAACCTAAGTATGTACTTTTATTGGAATGGTCACGTGACTTAGAAATGTCATTTACTTTTTGATTGTTTTTTTTATTGTCTAGTATTTGTAGAAGGTAACTTGGCCATAGGAGCAGAAACTTCAATAAAACAAAAGAAGCCAACTACCTACCTAGTTATAAAGTTGCGATCTTGTCTCGATGTTATGTTATACGTAAAAAATGTTATGCAAAACGAACGATAGCTAATGAGGTTTGAGTTACATCACGACATGCGTGAGAACGACACGCTCGATCGGGGAGCTTTTCACCGGCATACCGCGCAGTGTAACTGATAGCAATACAAATCCTCGCATATTTTTCATGGAGAAGTTTCCGGCGATTGTAAATTGGAAATTGCAAAAGGCGAGGTAGGGCGATCTATAACTTTACATAGATGATCCCCACTGGTAGGGATTTCTTAGTGGGGATTTCTGGAATATTTCACGATAGTAATAGTAACTAAACTTACCAACATCGATGTACTTTAGGACGAACTGCACATCAGGTCCCAAAGCTGAGGCCACCTCCAAAGGTAACTCTGGATCCCGTAGCACATGCACTGCGAAGGAGAATCTATGTTAAAAAAATTACAAAGTCAAAAAAATCTTTTATTCAGTAAAATTACAAGGATTATTTTCGTCTTATAAACTAGGTGAATCTATCAGTTGTTGTGAATTTTAGTAAGAATTTCCAAAAATAATTTTATTGCTTATGTTCTCAAACGGTGAAGAAAAACGACGTAAATAAACCAGTAGGTACCTACCTACCTACGTTATAAGTACCTGTCTACCTACTTTAGCTAAGGGCTATAATGAAAGCCTATGGGTGGTCTACGTGCCTCAACATCTGAGTTTGATCCGCATACAAACTTACAACAAGGATTACAATATTGTAGTGTAGTAGTATAAAAATAGTTATCTACTTGCTCTAAGACCTAGACGCCTTCGCAAAATGTGTGAGCAATTGTCACTACTGTGATAAAAACATTTAAGTTATTTTTAACAGGAGTTCGTTTTGTAGGTATGTAGGTACTAGATGATGTGACTGTGTCCAAGAATCCAGCATCATAGGTATTTCTTTTTAGGTTTAGACGAGATTGCCATTGGTCTATCGGTAAACGCCTTTCAATTCCTTAGATTAGACAAACGAATGCAGCCTTTTGGTGCACTTATTAGTACCTATAAAGACGTCAAGGAAACTGCACTGGAAAAGGACAAATAGAGAGAGCTGTATAATTACACCGACAAGTGCCAGAAGTAACAATAATCATACAAAGCAAGAAACGCATCAATAATGTATTAGGTGTTGCGGATATCAACTCCTTACCATCAGGTGGGCCGTAGCGCAGGCCTTGTATTCCAAATAGAGCTGTGGAGTACGTTCAGTGGCGCCCTCATCAAAGATCAATATTATTCTTTGGATGGGGATATACACGGGGAATTCCCGCTTTAGTGGTTTAAGAGTTATTTTTTACACCCTGAATTTATATTAGAAAAGAGTAGTAGTCTAAACCCATATATAAATAAAGTTGACTGTATGTCTGTTTGTTACATTTAAACAACTATAGTTCCAAGATATCGTTATTTTAGAGTTTATAGTAATGTGCTTGTAAGGCTCTAAAAGTTACCTAGGTAAAACCACTTTTTTTTATGATTAAAGTAATGGAACAAGCTGATAGCTCACCTGATGTTAAGTGGTAACTTCTGCCTATAAAACAACTTGGGTAGGTAAAACTTTGAAAAAACATTGTATAAAACAGAACCTGCAAATCATAGAGTACCTACTTACCTACGTATTTTATATACATTGCCACACCAGTGAAGCCGTCGTCGGAAGCTGGCTCAAGTTCTTAGAATAATAACAGCAATGCAAAGTCAACCCAAATGCTACGCGAGCGACATTTGACACTTCAAACAAAAGTTATGATCGTAAAGCTGTAGTTACGCTGTTGATATTTTCAGAAAGAAACCGCCTAAAGTGATAATAAAAAATATACTTATTTTTACAAACTTGAAGATCGTTAATACAAATAAAACACGCGATTCAATTCCCGTAAGCAAATAAGAAAGAAATCAAAGATTGATTGATAAAAAATATAACACTCTACTTAGTCTAGAGTGTAAAAATAGAAAAACAATTTTGTACGCAAATACATAATTTCGCTTGATCTCTAAGTGAGTGAAAATAATAAATAAAAAATGGTTTATTTTGGATATAGGTCTAAATACATAGGTACGAGTACAGTATAATTTTGGATCAGTTATCTACAAATCGTTTGCAACGGTTTGCAGATAGCTCAACTGTTTCAGTATAATATCTTACTCGCTGTCATTATGAAGACTAGGGTTTAGACCCGGCCTAGCTAGGCTCGCCTATGTGTTTATTAGTCGTAGTAATTCAGGGCCTTACTTATGACAGACGAATAGTTAAACAGTTGAATCAAAGTCTAGCTCTGTCACTGTTTGACATTACCTGATTGTAGGTGACAGCAATAATTTAAACAGCTGAATAAAGTTATGCAGCGATCGTAAGTAAGGGGGTTATAGTGGTACCTATGTACAATAGAAACTGGAAATAATTTTATGATAGATTCGAAATATCACGCACTGTGAAGCCGTCCTTAGTTTTTTAGAACGCATTATTTTACTATACCCACTTCCTTCTATCAACAGCAAAGGGTCCACGTCCCAGTATGTTTTGACGTGCATTTGGCTCAAGTGGTTACAGATTCAGACAACCACACCATCCAGTTACATTATTCATTCGTAAAGGTGCCTCCAGCTAGTGATCACTTTTGTTCGAAAGAATACCGTGTTGTGATTTTACTTTTAAAGTAATTTAATTTTGTAAATCAGAGTGCAAGGATTAAGGTAAGTTTTCATTAATTCAGGCCTGTAGTCTGCGTAAAGAATAACGGGCAAATATCCACATCCAGTTAGTTTTGGTCCTTGAGTCTCAGTGACTAGATATATTTGGGAGGAAATTTCTCGTTATTTTACTTTATCCCATCTTACTTAAATAAATTACTAATTACATAATAAAAATTACTATACTTAATTTAATTTCTATTGGAATGGTATTGTTATTAATTATACATTATGACAAAGAGGGGGCCTAATACCCAACAGTGGGTGAGCATAGGCTGATTAGATAGATAGATACATTATGAGCTGTAAACCAAATTTACCAATAAATTGATTATTCGGATTCCTTAGTTCTTTTTGCCAACTAAGTAATCTCATCATCATCATCACCATCCACAGCCCGACCTTACCCACTGCTGGGCATAGGCCTCCCAAAGTTTGTGCCATCCACTGCGGTCCTGTGCTAGTCTCTCCAATTTACGGCCTGCTATTTTGACGATGTCGTCTGCCCATCTCGCTGCCGGACGTCCTACGTTTCTGTAGCCACATCTTGGCCACCATTCAGTGGTCGCCTTACTCCATCTGTTATCACCACGCCTTGCAATATGTCTCTCACCGAAAGAAAATGAATTGACCAATTTATGATTTTTTTAAAGATTTTAACATGAATCCTCTTGTCCCAAGGGTAGTTTCGAGGCTACAAAAATATTGATGGTTGAATATTAGATTTATTACGTGCGTAAATAAATATTTTTCTTCATGATTTATTTTGTAGGTTCGTCATGTGTTGCGACAACAAATGCTTGTTCTTCATCAAAGTACGGACTGGAAGCTTGATTTACGGCTACATCGCCGCTGTAAGTTCTATAAAACTATTTTATTTTCCTTTAAAGAAAGTAACATAAGGCAGTTTTCCCCGAACCAAGGTTTCTCAAGATCATTGCCTCGTGTAGCCCTTTAAAAATTAAAACTGTTTTACATAACGATTTCGTAGTCTCTTTAAATGTGTTTAAAAAAAAATTAATTAATTTTTTCACATGGTAAATAGAAATATTGTGTTATTTAGAAATAACTCGATTTGTACCGGTTAGATATTTTTACATGAATTGTAGACAGAAATAAAGACCTTTTAATGGCCTTTCTAAAGAAATATATGCCATCTTTGGGATGCGAAGTAAACCAGTGATAAATAACAAGCCAAGACAAGACAATTTCACGAATGAAAAGTAATTTTATATTTTTTTATAGTTTTTTTTTATATTTTTTTTATTTATTGTTTTAAAAATACATATAGTGCCTTCTTCTAAGATCGGCGTAATAGTAAGTCCGGATGCCAAGCCATTCTGTGATATTTTTATATGATGATAATAATGAAGAACTATACTATCTATTCTGCGGCATAAGTATTAATTACCCACCTATAGTATCACTCAAACAAAGTATTTTCACTATGTTATTTTTTTCAGATAACATCAGGAATAGGAGTTTTAATTGGTGTTGGTTTAACTTTGTTTTTTGCCACCTCTATGATTGTGTATCTTGGTAGAACAGACCGTTATACTATGGTCTTATCAGAGGTATTTTACCTGTCGCAACTATATTTCATCGAGAACACAGCCAGTTTCACTTTTAGTGTGCTTCTTCTCTATGGATTAACAAAGGTTAGCAATTGAAATATCAACCTTAACTGTTTTTAACCGACTTCAAACAAGGAGGAGGATTCGATTGAACACCGTCGTCATTTATGAACCGATTTTAAATTTCATCATCATCATCATCATCTGATGATGAATCTGTATCAAATTGAAGTCGGTTTTTCAAGTTAATAAATTTTATACTTTTCATGACACAAAAGTGCTAAATCTAACTAAATTAGCTGTAGTGAAAAAGAACTACATTGCTAAGATACACCGTGGGTACTGCATCCATCCATACTATCCATATAGTCCATGATACTATCCTGATTCCTAAAATAACGCGTTCACACTATGCCATTGCCGCTGCCGGCATCCATGCCGCGGACTTATTGCCACAGCAACATCGCCTTTATTCTCACCAAGGAGCTAGGGCATGAACTCGGCGATGTTGCTGTGACAATAATTCCGGAATTAATCGCGGCAATAATTCCGGCAGCGGCATGGGCATGTGTGAACGTGGTATAAGAATAAAGGCGATGTTGCTGTGGCAATAATTCCGGAATTAATCGCGGCATTCATGCCGGCAGCGGCATGGGCATAGTGTGCACGCGCTAATTATGGCATGTTGTCGATTTAAGATACAGTATTCTATTTTATGTTTCAGAACAAGCCAGTTCTGGTGAAGACATACATCATTTATGGAATCATACATTTGGTGCTGCTTCTAGTTGTGATGATCATTCTCTTTTTTTTAATCCCTGTCTTGGGGGCTTTGGCATTAATCTTCAATGGTAAGTGTTTCTTCTACACGTGTATGACGTCACTCACTAACTTCGGTCGATAGAAACATATATTCTTGTGGAACGTGTAAGCGAAAAGAAAGTCAGCTATTCCATACAAAATGTCCCTAAGACCAGCGCAAAATGTATTGAACATTCAGGTTTTTTTGTATTCAGTGTTAGTTCTATAGAAAAAGTATATGAGCCGAAGAGTAATCATAGATTAGATTATGTTTATTGTTTAACTGTGTACATAAGGGTGTTAATTAAGATATAATATTTAAAATCTTAATTAACAATCGTTTTTCATTTATTTAATTTTTGAAGAATTAAGTCCCCATTTTATACATCTTACTTAATTATGTTTTAAATAATTTAATGTCACTCGTACATCTCGCTCGCAAAATATCGCTCAATTTGATAGGTTTTCAATAGGTTTGCTGATAGAAATAGCACTAGGTATAAATGGTATAATATTTTTTTTACATTTATTGTAGTTTATGATTGAAATAATCGGTGATTATCATTTAAAAAGAAAATTACAACTAATACAGTATTTACAATATTTACAATATTTACAAAATACACATGAAACAGTTGAGCTATCTACAAACCGTTGCAAACGATTTATAGATAGCTCAACTGGTCCAAATCAGTACCAATCGGAAGCGTGCCCAAGACACTGGCTGCATTGCCGCGCTGAATAGCAATGCTGATACGCTGGCCTAGATAATCACCAGCCCTCGGGTCACGCAAAATGTCATTTAAATGTTTCCTAATTTACGTTCCTAACAGATACTTTATTTAATTGTTCCAGGTATTTACACACTGTTCATTTACATGGTGTATTTGACTTACAAGATCATGATCACAGAATCAGGTGGGTTACTCTCGAACACAGTTCCAATCCGGATCCATAGATTTTGACAGAAGTCCTGTAATTTTTCAGTACAAAATGACACTAAATCTGTCAAAATCCGGATCCAATCTGGAACGGCGGTGGTCGAGAGTAGCCCTACAGAGCGGGCTACTTTCACGAACCCGCCAAACCTCCTACTTCCATAGAGGTTATATGCAAACACTCATAGAATTGTCATTATGATTCTTTTGCTGCATTTTTTTATACTAACCTAAATTGACAGCTCTTAAACTATAGCCGTCCTTGTCGTTTCAGTTTGTGAGAAAGGGTTGGCAACATTAGTGCTGTCAAATTACGTTAGTTTAGATAAATGCAACAACTGGATCGATACCATTATCTCTCTAACTTTTTATAAGATAGACCATATTTAATAAGCACAAATCACTGCAGCCAAGTTGACATGCAATAATCTCCAGAGGATAAAAACGATGTCACGTGACAATAAATCACATACATTTTTATTACTCTAGCGATTGGGGAAATTGGAGTAAGTATGTTAAACTTGGTTATGGTGGCAGGATTCCACAACACATCGTGGAAGGCGATACTACGAGCCCCATTATAGTACCAAAACACAATACCTACTTATGTTCAAACAGAACACTTGTTACAAATAGATACCTAATGTTGCTAGTAGGTAGGTATGCTTTAGTTCTTAAGTATTTTTTTGTATGTAATTATAGGTAGGTAGCACGGCGTAGCACGCGTCAGGCACCACCACAAAAGATAGATCTATAAACAGATAGATAGAAGATAGATATGATCTGTGACAAAAGTAAAGACAAGCGCTGAATGTTACTTGCAACAAAAGACAGACAAATAATCTCTTTTGTTTATTTTCTTTAATTTGATATTTTAAGTTTTAAGTTGTTTTCATAGACATTTGAATTTTTCTTCTAATAAATAATTTTAAATAAATATTTTCAATTTTTATTTAAACTTATTAGCACCACAAAATAGCGAGAGAGCAGAACGACAACTTACTTTTCTACGCTAGTCGATACTCAAACGTCAGTTCACATGACAAGACAAGACATCTTGTCTTTGGTATGCGCCATCGTAGCACTAGCATACCTACAATACCTAGACTACATTGACCCGACTTGTGAGCTACCCTCTACACTAAGCGAGTGCGCTCACCAAGACAGTTTATTCATCAATCGCAAGCCTATTTCATAAGTCAAGCGACGTCTTGTCTTACTTTTGCTGGCAAAGAAAACAGCAGCTGGCATTTTTTTAATGTTTGAGGAGAACACAGTAGGATATGTGTCCTCCTACGAAAAGGGAAGATCTTCCGCGCCGAGCGACCTTTGGCTCGGGGTCCGGGGACCAATGGATGGTATTCGGTAGTACGAGTATTACTTATGTTCAAACTCTGTGGTAACTTCGTTTGCGCGATCTAGGATAGTTCTCATGTAGCGAGCTAGATGGCCCTACATGTTGGTACCTACCTCCGTGGTGAGGATGCACGCTGAGCAGCAGACAGGGTTCATCTCCAGGCTCGCGGCAACACTCCAGCACGTCGCGGCAGCTGGTCTGCGGCGTGACAGGCACGTGCGTGGGCGCCCAACCCGCGCCGCTCTCGCACCACACTCGCACTATCATCTGAAAAGTAACAGTAGGTACTTATTCGTTGAATGTCATATACCTATGTGTTACTCATTGCATGTATACCTACTTTCACCCCCATAATAGCTATTGATTGTAAAATTAGGCAGATAGACTATTATTATAATAATGCTGGTTCTAACGCAGTTATAAATTAGGTGAGTAGGTAATATATACTAAACCTATGGTTTAGGCCCAGGTAATTATGGCTTTGAATTATGAGATGGACTCAACTGAAATATCATTTCGCACCTCTAATAATTAGAGTCATGTATAGAAATAACATTGTAATTTCTCTAATACTGTAACTGACTTTGTAAAAAATATGGAGATTAAAGTTGGTATTATGCACAGTGAAACCGTTTTAAATAAATTAAAAGTTACATTGTTTCATGAAGGGAGATCCTTCATATCCGTTGCCCTTTCAATAAGCTTAACCTTTGTTTTTTTAATTCACGCAAAGCCTACCCATGAGAACTAGAGTGAAGGGGAGATTACATATAATGTTCACAGCTGTAATTATGCCTGTATTTTAATGGCAACACTGAACGTTAAAGAGCAGTCAGCCTTAATCAGCTTTACGCTTATTTTAATAAAAAAAATAATGAATTCCCCGTCTTTATTGTTTCATGGAATGTAAAACATGTAACTTAACAACCTAACTCAATATTACCGTACCGGGATTCAATTTTACTAAATGGTAGAAGACAAACAACTAATTAAAGGTACACTTTTTGGTAAGGGTGTCAAAGATCTACCAATTAGATATGAAAAAAAAACTATGAACTTACCGGTATCATTGTTGACGGACATGTGTGGTTATCCTTGAAGATATCCAATCTGAAATTAGAAAAAAAAACAATCAAAAATTTATTATCAAAACACACCAAGTGCTTAACTTTCGGGATCCTCAGATCACCATAAAAAGGGAGTTTTTTTTAAATTGTTAGAACTGATAACTGAACTGATGTTAGAAAGCTTTTATCGAATAAATTCCTGGCATAATAGCTGTAACTAAAGTTCTATCTAGGCGGTGTAATGTAGTGTGTACACTGGCGACCAATAACCGGTCCCCTAGCCTGATCTTGATCTATAATGATAGGAAGCAAACAGCTACCGTTGAACCACTTTCTTCTAAAGCTTTAGTTAAGACCAAGGCAATAATGCCGGCAGTGGCGTGGGCATAGTGTGAACGCGGTATTACAATAGGGTGTAAGTTTTGAGGAGTCACGGAACACGTTACACGAAATACACGACCATGCATGCTAGGTGGCCACTTAAATAGTTATCTACCGTTATTGTGCGTTACTCGTACGAATTCACGTGGTATGTTCGTTTGTTGAGTAAGTTATGACATTACAATGTAACAATTCGGACACGAACTCAAATTCACCCAAGTGACCTAACTCACTTCGGAAGCGGACCAACTTTATTATCAAATAGTATTATGTTTCGAAGCGTGCATCTATTTTTGCGTCATTCTTCATGTCATAAAGTCACTAAACTTAGTTCATTTTACTACCACGCTCGTCAATGAGGCGCCACCGGCACGAAATTTGATTCCTGCTGATTCAGCGCTTCGAGGTTCAAAGTGTGTTTGCAGAATGACTCTGTAGTTATATTCGAAACTGAGAGATAAATCAGAGTTATCTTTTGCTATTATTTTCCAACTTAACGTATTGGATTACGATTCTATTCGTCGTTGCTATGAGCACTGTCAGTCACCTGGAGCGAGTGGGTGTGACACAAACATGTTATTAAGATTTCAACTCGGAAGACAGTCGGTATTGTGATCTCAAGAGGTACCGATTCGTGGGTGTGACAGGATATTGCGATTAGCGATGCGTGGAGATACCTTCTATTGATAATGTAATTGTAACGTTGAAGCTATCAACAACTTTCATCTGTTGTACCTTAGATAATAAGTAATTAAACCAAAACTTTGTCACAAAGCTTTGCACATAGCAACGCTTGTTGGTAAATGTGTGTGTGTACCAAACGAGCTTTTAAGTTGCGTTCGATCCTTAAGATCGTGGGTTGGTCTACCAAAACAAAAATTCGCAATGACGCTATTCATCAAGCGATGGGTAAAAAAAATATGTCCATAGTGAAAACTATTATTTATACTTTTTGTTATTTTTTATTTTTGAAAAATAAGTTCAAACTAAAATTTTCTTTTGCAAAGGATGCTCATCAAACACAATGACTTCATACACAAAGTATACGAAGACATAAAATACTCCAATTTTTTTTTTTTCAATAGCATCCTTTAGTGCAATGCCAGCGCTACGATTTCTAAAGAAAGTAAGTTCTCATCTCATGAGACCTATGTAGGTAAATCTATTTCGAGAAATTCGCTGTTGCCGCCGGCGGTTTATTAGCGAAATGCCCGGGGGAATGACAAAATCACTGACACGGAAGGGACAAATTGTTGGTCGGTGGTTTTTCGAATGCTTATGGGAAGGTTCGATAGTTGGTCGCGTAATTTGGGCGTTCCACGCGTCGAGCGCAGGGCCGTGAAATACGAGCTCGAGTGATTTGCATTGGTCCACCAGCTCGGCCCAGTGGCTGGAATCGATGAATCAATTTGCTGTAGCGTGACCTGTTATTTTTAAAATATTAATTAAACTTCGCCTTCTGAATAATTCTGATACAGTATGATCAGTTTTTATTGCATAAGAAATAAAATTTAGATGATATGATTTTATGACTAAAACTGCATCACTCATTCAAATCTCCACTAAATAATAAATTGAGAAAGCCATTGGACCATGCTATACTAGATCGATCTGTACCAAGCTTAAGGTAGCAACGGGCGTTTCAATTTGCATACAATGAAATAAACTGGTGCGCTTAGGGTGGGTCTCGAAAGTGTCTTACTAACATTTCTGATGTACCGTTGTTCTGGGTCACTGAATCTGGAGGTGTGCCATGGAATTTGTCTTCATTGTTTTATGAACTGTTGATTACTAGGTCTGTGATGACATTTCGGAAGAATGGATTATGAAAGTTGGCTCTTGTACCAACTGTAGAGCAAGGATTTTGATTTGTGGTTATTCTATTCCTTTATCAGTATTCGTAGTCTCTGTACTCGTCTGATCAGGATAACTATTTATACACTGCCACTAACACGACACCTGCATGATATCGGCGAAGACCTAATCTTATAAATATATTTAGCAGGACCTAAATATATTTATAAGATGACGCTTTCACAACGTGTTTGTGCCGTCACCGACTATAGATGGCGGTATCAAGACGTGTGCAAAAGCACACCAAAAGCCCAATAATACTGACCGAATATCCAAAAAGTAGCAGTACCTTGTAAGTACTAATTGTGGTAAAATAACTGAATACTAATACTTACCTATAAGTATACGTGTGTGTACTATTATAAGCATCGATGATTTACTAAACTAATGGCTATAAGACAAAGTAGAAAATATTTTTTATTATTTTTAATGTTTCCATACCCTTTTGCATAACATGTAAGCTATTCTGTAATTTTTTGTACCATAACTTACATACCTATTACCTACCCTACATCGAGCTTACATCGGACACTATCTTTTAACAATTTGATTGATTCATGGCGACAGTCAGGATTACGGTTCTCGTTTTTTGTGATCTTCGTGTTATGTGATCGGACCACCCTAGAATGCTTCTGTGAAGGATTACTGTCATATTAAACCTTTACCCGGTATTTATTTTATAGATACACCGTATTTTTATGTATTTATGTAACAAAGATTATTTTCGAGCAAAAGTTTTAATACATAACGTAAAACAATGATCTTCTATGTAATAAAAAAACATTGGCGTAAAATGATGTCTAAATAGCAATCAACAAACCCTGTAGTCGGTACAATAAGCATCCAGAGTAAACAGAACTCCAAAATTGCTTGTTATCATTCATAATATACCTACTACTGTGTACCCTGTGCTAGTATAGAGTAGAAATAACATTACAAAAAGAATTAAATAAGTGTTTAGTTTATTGAACACCGACTTAAAAGCAAGACACTTTGAATAGCTTGTTTTTTCCTCATTGCTCACGATCGCAACCTTAACCCCCCAATTGGCACTCGAGGGTTACTTCGTGCCTGCCACATGTAATTGGTGGAAGCATCAGTTCGCGTGCCCAGCAACTACTTACGGCCAATCTTGCTGTCAATCCGTCTTTGGGCCCGATGCGCCTCGTGGGAAGAAAATACTATCGATTTTTAAAAGTACAAACGAGTTTTTGAAACATAGAGTTTTTATTCTGCTAAGCTATGACAATACGAAAATAAGATATTTGCAGAGTTCTTCATAGATGCAAAGCGAAATGAGTTGCCACGCCGCCCGCACCGTAGAAATGCTTGTACGGTAGCCGCTTATACCATCATGTAGGCCGTACGCTTTTTTGTCTCCTTAGTTATATAAAAAAGTATACTCTACATTAGCTTTCCCCAGAACTACTATATAGTATGATATGATCTGTGCCAAAATCTAGCTGTATTAGCACTCGTATTTGTGAGTCTTGGCATATAATTTATGTGACATTCAACCAACAATTACGACTGCCACTCTCCCATTGTGCAAATGCGAACTGTAAGCATTTATAAGCACCCATTATGCCGTGCCGAATACCAATTCTATGCAGACAAAGAACGTCTTAATTTTTCAATGCCAAATAAAGAAATTACTGTAACTTTTTTTTATGAGCTATAGCTAAGCATTTGGCTGCCAGCACACTTGATGGTAAGTGTAGCTGCCTAAAGTAGAGCATGCTTTTCAATAATCCAACTATTCAGTCCTTTCTGGAAAATTCCTATAGATTATATAAATAATTTTAAGTTCAGAACTTCATCTGTAGCTTCTTGTAAAACAGTATGGTCTAGTTTTATTTAACTGAAAAGAATTCTGAACTTGATGATGATGAAAACACGTGAAAAATCTGCGCAAAATACCAAATTATATAGCATTTGCATACGACGACGTTTACTTCATGTAAGTACGGGTCGCAACTACCTATGATGGATCATTTTGTCATTACCATTTATATTTTGGTCCGTCGTAAATTTTTATGTCATGATTCAAAGTGGCCTCAGAAAAATGCTTAATTTAACCTTTATTATGTCATTAAAAAATAAATTAGCATACCTGGTTCTAGTGCTTTGGTTTTACGTAAATTAATGGCTGTCAATGGTGACCTTAGGTATCATGTACATAACTAGTGAGGTCGTACCTATTAGTTACGTAAAATAATCTCTAGATTAAAATAATAGAACATGTTCCCATCATTATTACGTTACTTATTACTTAGCTCATTATAAACCAACGAGTTGTATACGGTCCATAACGTGTCTAGTAGGTGAGGTACCCATTTTACTTTGTGTTCTGCACCACACGAGTACTCTATGTACGAGGCCAAAAAAAACATGCCCATAAGTAAAGCCTATTTAAGTTCACATAGGATAATCTTCCTGTGCCTAATTTATGGCCTCAAGTATACAGCTTATCGCTAATTGAGGAAATAGCCAAAGAGCCAAGGTTACCATCGACAAATGAAGACAAAAACGGAGGTCAAAACACTCTGTACGACTAACAAAAACAATGTGAGAAGCCAAAAAACTTAGAACAAAGCGTAATAACTTTGAATCAGCGTTATCTGAAAATCTTTGCTGAAGGAAATACCTTAGGTAGGTGTAAATATTATTTGGGATTTTCCACGGAGTATCCTTTCGAAACGTAATCTTCATTCTGTGACAGGCGTCACAGCTGAGTTTGTTATAGACAACTGCACATAAAATCAACTATTTATTTGTTTAATCGCTCATGTTGGGGAACGATCTTCCTAACGATCTATAAGTACCTTAAGGGGTACTTCTAAAAGGGTCTTTTAAAATTCTTCAAGGGTAGGTAACGCGTGGGTGACACCTCTGGTGTACTTTATAGGTTGTGGGTCAACAATCTGGTTCCCATAGTAGGTATAAGTTCGGCTTAGTTTCAGTGAAATGTCCACGAATATTAAAAATACCAACCACATCTCGGTAGAGTTGCTGGTACTGATCGATCTTGATACGTCAATGCCACGATTGTTCGGAATCCTTGAATGGATGGAGCACAAAAACTGGCATTATTAATTTTATTGTATTCGGCGAGATGTCGCCTTGAAACAAGATCATTACACACACCATAACCACATTCATGGGGCCCCTGGTAGAGCTAGCACGGCGCGCAATGTTTTGAAGATGGAGATTGCTTTGGCGATGTAGATATTATAGCTATATTTACATCGATGATAATAACAAAGCACCTCAGAATAATTTCAATAACATAAAAATACATATTTTTAGTATGTAGTGTATTTATGTATAATGATAATGTTCTGTGATAATAGGTACGTTACTCTACGAGATCGTAATGAAAACATAGTAAAATATTCGATCCGTAAACCAATCGATTAGATTCGCTCAATTGCTCAAATCATAATATGCACGCGTACAATCTATTTGCTATAATATTTTTGTGACTACATTTGGTGTGTTTTTGTAGTATAGACCCAAAAAATACAAGCAGACAGGCATACGGAAAGGCAACAAGGTGTGTGTTTCAGAGAAGTCGAGAAAGTTAAGTTAGCCTGGTGGCGCTACCCGAACTTCACTCTCCCACAAACCCATTGTGAAAACCGGTCGCAAAGAATCCGCCTTGCGTCATTTTGGCCACGTGTAAACATTTTAATTGATCATAATGCGGAAGACAAAAAAGTCGCGATCGCAATCGGCATTTTGAGACCAGTTTGGGGCTATCTGTTCATAGATCGAATAGTCTATTCGAAGCGTAAAAACGACAGGTCCGCAGTAGGCTGGGTATTAAAAAAGGTGATATAGCAAAGGTATGTTTAGTCAAGATAATCATCCTCAACATCACCATAAGCAGATGTATTTGATGACAATACTTAAAACGAAATCAAAATAAACACCAAACTGAAAAAAATTACCAAAACAAATCTAGTATGACATTCATAACCATAAAGATGGGCTAGAAATGAGCAGAAAATTTGAGCGGTTTTTATATAAATCGGACAAGGACGCACAAGTAATTTGTGCAAAATTACAGGGAACATCAAGGAAATTGGGAAAAATGACCGAAGGGATCTTGGGGGAGTTAACTTCTAGTCATGTCACGCGACGTGGGTGTCTTGTTTTTTGGGATTCAGCAAAATATGCGTAAGAAACATTCACAAAGGAGTTTATTAGTAAAGAATATAATTTTGATTGCCACAAATGGCACGTCCCAGCGAATGTATTAATTATATTTTAAACTTAGAATCAAAACTACTATAGCAGTAGCAAGTAGGTTTATTTCTAAATTATCTTAAGGACATTAGAAAGTTTAAGAATACAAGTAAAGCAAGCAGGCTAAGCAGGCTAAGCAGGCTAAGCAGGCTAAGCAGGCTAGTTTATAATTTAACTGTTTATCAGAATCGTAGACATTAGAGATATATCGGAGTTCCCGCAAACGAGCTGCGGCCAAACACTAATGCATTGTAATGATACAGTCCACGGCTAGGATTAACCACGGTCTAAGCATAGCCACAGCTAGAAGCGAAACACACTTATAAAAGCTTTTCAAAGCGATCCTTGTAAAGTAGAATAATAAACTGATAACTATGCTTTTGTGCACCACTCGTAATCGCGAAATGGTGACTTTTACATCGGCATGTCGGCATTAGATAGAATGTCTTGTGGTCCCAATCTTACCTGATGTGTAGATGAAGACAACGATGAAGCAGGATAGTCTAGAAGACACCTATTTACTCTAGCCTGGAAAAGACCCGGATTTTCAAGAACGACAGAAGACGGCAACGAGAACAGGCTGTATTGTCAAGGCTCTTATTTTGTCAGTAGTTTCGTATCTGTACGAAACTATTAGCCAATGATGAGAGAGCAATGCGTCTTGCTCACTTGGCGGAAAAACAATAAATTGCAAGTAAAATTGCCATAAAATGCTCAGTAGTCAGTAGCAGTGTGCAATCATAGCCATTTTACTAACTATAATCGAGCTGGACTAAGAGGCACCTAACTAGGTGGTTGCACACAACTGTGGTGTCTGGTGGACTACGTGTGGTATGGCGTACTTGGGAATTTTGTATATCTACTTTTCTATGCTATAGCATTTTTAGTCCTAGGTCTATTTTTTTAAAGACTATTTAAGTTATAGTAAGCAGGTACCTACTCTATCTTTTTCTGAAGGCTGTTTCATCATGAAGTTTCATTTAAAACAAACGCTTGATCATTATGTCAGAGATATCAAACTCTCCGATTGGTAGGCGTGAGTCAAAAGCTCATTGGCTCGTTATCATGATCAAATAGCCGTCAATCTTATGCGCAGGAGCACTTAATTCATCGATTGGACTTGATACTTTGTAACCATAAGGCTAACCTACTGAGTTGAATTTTACTATAATTCATAATCATTTGAAAATATAAATTGGTGTGAATTTAAAAAAGCTTTTGCTGAACATTTGTTTTTAAAGCACTTAAGATATTTCCAAATCAAATCAAACCTATGGAACCTCTTTAAATCAATAAATGTGGATAGTAATACCAGATTATCTATGCCTAAGCTGCGACTATTGGTGCAGACCTCATCAGAAGTAGATCACTGTTTAAGAATTACAAAATTATTCATTTGCCTTTAATCATTTGTTTTTGTCTTGATACTCGTAGAGCTTTCCCAGTTTACTCATAATTTAAAAAATTAAGTTAAAAGTTGCTAGCAATCATAGACGTTTTTGACACTATCATATCATTTACTAAAGGTATTGACTGTATGTATGTACTAATTAAATTTGAACGAAGTCTTCCAAATATTACTCCCTATCTCCCTAATGATGAAACTCCACAAGGCGGTATTCTTCTGCCTTTTAAAAACATAATTGTGTGATCTTTATCCGAATGCACTTTGGAATTCCAAATTATCTGTACCATCGTTATAACCAGTGAATGGAAGGAAAAATATTGCAAAGGTCCTCAAAGATCTCCATCAGGGACCCAAATGACGAGCAGAAAATTATTGTGCACGACTCGCAAAATATTTATACTGTCAACATGTCAAATTGCGTGATGATTGCACTGTAAAATATATCAAAGATTTCCTTTTCCCATAGTACCTGATGGCTAATCTATGGCACCAGTCACGCACGGGTATCGTAAAACTTAAGGAAGAGATTATGATGGTGGTGAGCGAGTACTTACTACCTAACCCACCTGCTATTGGTAGACGTGAGATAAAAAAAACCTATTTAGATTACCCGCGATGTCATTGATTGATTTGTAGTGTGTAGTGTACCCATTCAGCTAAGTATCCATTTTACAATTGCTAAAGAGTCAAAAAGTAATAATTTATGGAAATGACATTAAAGCAGTCACGTGACTATTTTCATAATATATTTTTCTATTCCCTAGCGAATGTATAGTGTACTAGCCGTCACCCGCGGTGTTGCTCGCGTTCTAGCCTTTAGAGTGTGACGGATCAAAATTCCTTACTTAGTGCACCCCTACACTATATAAGGATACTACCCTCCAAAATTCATACCTCTAGCTAGGACTTATAGTTTAGGCTGTGCGTTGATTCTAAGTCAGCTTCAAAAGAGTTTTGTATATATTGATGATGATTGATGATGATAGACGTGGCTAAAACCGCTGGCCTCTGTAAAGAAATTTGATATCTTGGTTGTGGTATTTAGACATTATTCTTTAAATAATGAACGATCCATTTTGCAATTCTCAAATAATAAGATAGGGTCGTAAAGTCGTAATATTCGGTAACACCAGCTCTACCACATATTTCAACATGATCATGATTTTGCTCAATCACGGTTTTAAGCCCATCTATTTTGCATTTGCGTGTATTTTACTATGATTGTAAATCTGTCAACATCTAATAATATCTGCGAAAGTGCTTCACGAGGACCGCGAGTCGTGACATCGCGGGCGAATCATTCAAAAAATGAATTATGTCCACGATTGTAAAATATCCAATGCATTTCTACAGTTTTTATCGATCCTTCAGGATTTTTTACCTAAGAGTAGTCAGAGTCAAATCAGCCGTGACACTATTTTTTGACAGTTTTCCAGAAAAAATGTATTAAAATCTATACGGCTTTGTGAGTGACGTGTTTTTCTGGGCCTAACTATGAGCCCTACAGTTTTTTTTGTTTATTTTTATGCGCGTAGAGGCATAAAGATGATGATGATGATGCTACATTTGGTAACCATTTATGCATATTCACGTATGAACTTGTCAAAGCGTTCTATGCAGGTAGGTAATTAACAACTTGTGTCACGGCGGGGAGGCAAATATTGTTCTCACACTGCCGCCGACACGACATCTACACGATATTGGCAAAGAGCTAACTTACATTGATTAGACGTACTAGGCGCTGTCAGCGCCGACATCGCTACTAATAAACTCGATGGAAGCTGCTTGGTAAGCTTGGAGTACCTAGTTACACCGTGTTTTGTTTCTTTCGATCGAATTTGAATCTGCTTGTCAATGCAAAAGACAAAACACGGTGTAACTAATCCAAGCTATTATACCGCGTTCACATTATGCCCATGCTGCTGCCGGCATTATTGCCGCGGACTTATTGTCACAGCGACATCGCCTTTATTCTTGTGCATGAACTTGGGCCGGGAGCTGGGACAGAGGTATTATCGTGTTCACACTATGCTCGTGCCCACTTCCCTGCCCAAGTCCTTGCCGACTGCGGCATAGTGTGAACTCAACATTAGATGTATTTACAAAAAAATATGTGGATGTGTGAAAAAAATGTGTTTGAGCAAAGGTGTCAATATCGGCTAATGTGCAAACGCTCAATCTCGACACAGTGTTGACGGCATTTACCAAACTTCACCTAACGTTTAGGAGGAACTTAGTTCAGGGGCCTTATGCTCAGTTCGTCAGACATTTTACTATAATAGGTTTGACGTTATACCACGACCGAAAACTCGATTAACCCACTAATGAAACGACTCTATTCAATCGAGTCTTTGACGTCATTTTGACGGCCCCAGTTATGCTCTTCAAACTGGCTTTTGCCAGCTGCTTCGCTCTTGTAACACAAATGTTGTTATCCGACACGCAAGCTAGCATCTTCCCCATCAATCTTAAAAATTGATTGGTGCTCTTGGAATGCCTCATGATTTCAAACTAGGTACATACTTTTCAATTCTTCTTATCAAGATCGTTTCAGCAACAGTGTAGACATGAAAACATTTTACAAACAAACAGACAGACTCATTTTGGCATAACAATAAGTTAGGTGTAGTGAGTTCAATAACACTATGTTACACTTTATAGAATAATAGACCTTGGGTTAAGTACAGACAGCAAAGTAGTATTTAACTTTTGACGAGAACTTTTTTTTTATTAAAAGCTATAATATATCGGGCTTAGAATGCAGTATACCTAATGAAATGACTATTTTAATAAACGGCCTTTCGGTTACCTAACTAAATCGCTAAATTGAATCAAAATCATCAATATATATAAAACTCTTTTGAAGCTGACTTAGAATCAACGCACAGCCTAAACTATAAGTCCTAGAGGTATGAAATTTGGGGGTAGTATCCTTATATAATGTAGGGGTGCAGTAAGAAAGGAATCTTGAAACGCCACACTCTAAAGGGTAGAACGCGAGCAACGCCGCGGGCGACGGCTAGTAATGGTATATAGTACAACTGGAAGCAATAACACATGCTAAATAGTCGATTACCAAATAAGTGTGTGGGTACATTAATATTAACCACTTGTTTTACTGACCGTAAGACGCTTATCTCATCGTCCTAATTAAATTTTTCCTCAAGGGAAATTGAGGCGGGAAACGAAATTTCATATCTTGGGTAGGGTTTTAAAATAGGTATGGTTTGGAAAAGGTTTCTTATTTATAGCTATTGTATGTATTTAATTGTACGCGAATCCAAGATTATTATGATACAAATATTGCATAAAATCAGTCTCCAAAATGTCTCGGTACTTACTTAACAAATCTCGACATGGAATAATTAATTTTATGTCTATTTTGTATCTTGCCTGGGGACAAATCGTGTGCCTATTATTTCGTTACACTTCTTTTTTCATTACGCAATATTCTAAGTAGGTATAAGACTCGACAGAGAAATCTACAGTTATGTAAGTATACCTATTACAACAGATTAAAATTAATTAAGACATCTACAAAAGATTCACACGATTTCTTTGGTTAAAACGCCCCGGGTTCACAAGTAACTGTTTGATTTACTGCTGAGTGAAACAAAAGAATTATAATGCTATGCTTTATGTACGAGCTTAACGGTGAAGGAAAACATCGTGAGGAAACCCTTGGCTTAGTCAGCTCCGCACGTATTAACCTTGTCTTTCCTGTGGATATGACTGACTAGGCTGAGAGGATGGTATAGGTGCTGGGCAAGCCTACTCCATCTAAATATTGTCCCAGGCACTACAGTGTCCCGTTAAGTGTAGGCATAGGTTGCCTCCTGACGCTGTATAAATCTCCAATAGATGTAAAGGCCCATTATTATGTACAGTTCATTGCGTGCTTGCTTATATGTAGAAATACAGCACTAGATATTTATTTCATAATCCGCTGATTTCTTTCACCTTTGGATACCTAAACTAAATTCTTGTAAATAAGCATTGCAGAACCTTTCAGCGCAATCCATCTGACACGTCGGCTGACCGGCTGCAAATGAGTGACGTCACGATGGAACCCATTACTCATTCTACGTCGCTATTCGCTGAATCTATGCAGAGCGAGCGGACGCAGCGGAAAATTCGCTTGTCCAGCTTTTATGTCGCTTGCATGAAGCGGTTATTTTATTATTTTAAAACGGTAGCCAATTAGAATCGGTTGTAAAATTAAATCATTACACAATAAAAAAAACATTACAATTTTGAGATAAAAATCATCACTATAGGCAGGCATGTTAGACTCTATAATCATCAAAATATATCATTTTAGCATTAGCCTTAATCTCTATGGCTCTAGACTTCACTTATACTTGTACCGGTCTAAAGTTGGGAAGGTTTATAAGCAATTTGCAATAATAAACAGTATCTTCCGAAAGCTTTCCTAAGATAACTATTTCAAAATATAAGCATGTATGTAGGTCATTGTAGGTATATTATCCACAGGGATGATAGTTATGAGCTTCTTTACCTATATTATTTTGACTATGAAGTAATATAAAACCGCGACTGTACTCAATAGTACCCATCCATTAATTATCGTGTCGTCTCAAAACAACCGCTTAATGAGCACTGAGAGAAAAGTGTCAAGAATTCAAGCAAACGCCATTCAGAGAACAATAGGAGATTCTCGAGTATCAAATGGCTGTTTTAGTGCTATAATTATTCAATTTGTCAAGCGTGAATGGAGCTTAAAATCTTTTACACTTTTCGCAGAAAGATAAAACATTTTATCATTTGTATTCATCGAGCTAAGATCCTATCCTCGATGTTTGTATTCGTTATTTCTACCTATGCAGAGTATGCAGGGCAGATCTTTTATCGTTTCATCCAATCGAGCCACACTGGATAGAAAGGTAACTGAATGGTCTACTAAAAGTTTATTAGTACTAATCTGTAAAACCATTTATTTCCTAACACTGTAGGTTTTGGTAATCTGCCTAAATTAGCTAGGCCTAAATAACTAAACACTGAAGTTTCATAATAGGATCATGCAAAACTGTAGGAAAAATAATTTGAATCAGACCTATTTCATCAAAGCAGATTCGAAGTATATGAACAATCATAAATCCAAAGTAAATAAATCATTCCTACGTTGTTGTATTGTAAGCAAACACGGACCTTGAATTCAGAGACAACTTGAGCAAAAAATGAATGTCAACGAGCAAAAAACTGTTGAAATAACTGAAATCAATCGTATGGAGGCCACAGACTGTATCGTTTTCATCGAACCTCTGCGATCGGGTTACGGTTTGTGGTTTGTGCAGTGTCATGCTCCAAACCTTCGAATAATATTGAAGCACTAGCCGTCTCCCGCGGCGTTGCTCGCGTAAGAGTGTGAATTTTCAAAATTCCTTTCTTAGTGCACCCCTACACTATATAAGGATACTACCCTCCAAATTTCATACCACTAGGACTTATAGTTTAGGCTGTGCGTTGATTCTATGTCAGCTTCAAAAGAGTTTTATATATATTGATGATTGATTGTGGTTTTGAGACTTCGAGGGTCAGGTTCGGACCCGCTAGGATATAGGTGTTCGGTGGGTTCGGACTGAATAACGTCTGCAGTTATATCTAGCAGTATAACGATACAGCAAACGATGGAGAAAGACTTCTAGATCTAGAAGACCACTACTTATCACCTTTACCTTGGAAAAAACTATAAGTGTTGTTTATTCGACAATACCTCAGAAAAATACCTTTATTACCAAACCAGTATTTTGTTTGAACATTTTGTCTCGCTTTGGAAGTCAAACCCACACCTCTTAAGCTTCATTCGTCTAGTCTAAAAATAGAATGTCTAGTAATAGAGGTCGCTATCAAAAGCATTCTTCTCAATGATGTTGTACCCACCCTGCTTGAGTTGTAATTAGAAAATGCTGGCAGAACTTTCTTTTGTACTACGCGTATCAGGAGGGCTCTCAATTACAAGCCACAAAGCGTGTCCATTGACTGCGTCCCAGACAATTTGCAGTTACAGCCTCGTGCTCGCTCACACCGGAAAAATAATAGTGCACTTACTGGTACGGACCAAGGCTGAGCTTTTGGGCAAACAAAAATTCACAGCAAATTAAAAATAAAGTTTTTCGTAATATACAGCTTTCGAAATGGGAAGTAACTGTCGTGATATAATCTAGAAGAATTATGATCAATTGAACATGTAGGTACATAAAACATATTAGGACCTATACTTTAACTAATAGGTCAATTTGATTTGACCTTGTATATAGAAGAAAACATCCAACGTGACGTAGATCAGCTGTCATGGACCCATTTCTATTTAGCATAATGGTGCTGTGTAACTAAAAACTCAACTTTTGAATACGACGATGTATAGACGACGCAAAATTAATAACAAATTTAAGTACCAGACTTGACTTACCAACACAGCAGCTGTTCTAAATCCGATGATAAATATATTTATTTAATAATTTGTTCTACTTTCTCAAATGTAACAGAGGTGGATCAGAGATCACTTTGAGTAGAAGGGGCACTGTTGCCCCAAAGTGCTCCTCCTACTCAATGTGACCTTGATCCATCCCTGGTTTAGTACTATTGTGTTTATGATACGCAGATACGGCTTTGTCATAGCAGACGTTTTGTCTCTGCGCATATCCTGAACGGCGAGTCGTTGACCTCTGATGAAAAGCCGATTTCTAACAGCTCTTTTGTGAATGATGTGAATGTACGACCAACATTTCTATTTGCGATTGCTCTCGGGTAGAAAAATTGTGGGTTGAACGAGGAAGCACTCCTCTCAAAGTGGTTGGTTGTAGATATGAATGCGGGATTGTACGTAGAGAAGGTTAGTCTATATTGTACATTTACATTATTATTGTAGTGTGGTATTAAGTGTTGTGGGGGTAAACTCATTGCAGGCGGATAAATAAATAGAGATAGGTATTTTTTTGAAAACCAAATTTTCTTTTTTATTTTGATATCAGTTACTATGTTCTCTATATTAGGTTTACTTATACCCTCTCCATAAATCCTACTCAAAGTAGCCAGTGATAAAAGCACCCTATAATCTACAATTTAAGCTCTTTGCTTAACATTTTTTTACCTGACTGTACTCAATGGCTTCCTTAATTTGATGTTGTCAAAATCGTCAAAACAAAAATGATTAAAATCAAAAGTGACAATTGGGACAATTTTGTCCGTATATTTTGTCCGAATCGTCACTAAGTCATCCTATCGCATTCCTTTATTTAACCTGCGGTAGGTATAACTAAAGCCCAGAATCAACATCAGGGCATTAAGCTTAATTTTTATTGCCTTATGATAGCGCTGATCGAGTCGGGTACATTATTAAAGCAACTATGCTACAGTAAAGTGCCACTTATTTTGAAGGTTACTTCGTAATGAAACCGCACCTTAATATTCATTTAAAATTAAAGTGTGTACTCAGTTAATGTACTCAGTTAAAATAGTCAACAGATTATTGGCAAGTTAATATTATATGCGCTACATGCTACGCTAAGTATTAGAAAAATGCTTCGGTGGACAGCCGACTTCTTTTTGCTCGCTCTCAAAAATGACAATTGTACGCAAAAGAATTTCAACCTTGCGGTGTGATAGCGTGTGACCATTTCATAAAACAACTGAATACCTAGATAATAGGGCTATCCGATAAAGCCTCATCTTTTATTTTATTTATAGAGTTAGAGTTATGTAGAGCTTCTTTATTCGCTTGAAATAGGTACACATAACCAGGTGGTAAACATTAACTAGGTCCATTATAACTATGCCATGTCGCCTGAGCCCTTCATAACTTCCTACATCCTTCCTAGATGAATGCCATTGAAATACAGGAAGCAAGTGGCTAATCAAAAACACATTTCCACTGCTCGATCTCTTCACGGGTCCATATTGGAAGCCATTATCATTATAGGCATTGATATTTGTCGGTGTGCATCGGTGAATCAGGTGTAGGGGCTCTACAGACGAGCCAATTTATCTGCCAACCAAATTGGGTCAATCGGAAAACGTATGTTCTCGTAGTACTAACATTTTTTGTGAATTTTCATGAAAAGTAGGCGACCGTAGGTTAATTTTTGACATAACATTGTAACATTTTTTGTACTTTCTTAGTCGGATTTTTGTAGAGTTGCTATAAAATGTTATTAAGGTTATGAATTAGACTATTGCTATTTGAAAATTGATGTTTCAAGTACCTAGGTAAATTTTGGTAGAGTCGATAGTTACAATGTGATAAACTTTTGCCAATTTAGCAGCAACTCTGCAGGTTGCCCTCACAATCGGGTAGTCAGTAGAGACAGTAATATCTTCACAGGAAATATAAGTCGTGGAACTCAATGTGCCCTCAATTTCATTTGAACTTATTCATGCAAACGACACCACAAATACGCATCAATAATATTAACAATATAGAAAAATGGCACGCATTATAATAATTATAGTAGATGAATAACATATTTGTAGATTTTTTATGTCTAAATTATTTTAATAGTTCTCAAAGTGCTTTGTTCCATTTCAGTCTCTGATTTAGAAGCGTCTTTTCTTTCTGTTAATCGTCATCATTTGGTACCGGGCAACACGATTTCACCAAGTTTTTATCGTAGTTTTGGAATCCGATGCGCATAATCGAAACCAATGTCGATCCGTATCCGCGTACCTTTCTCATTTAAGAGAGCATGTACGTGTCGTTCTAAATTTTGACCAAAGTCGTTTCTCGTTCTACCGTTTTATTACAAAGATAAGCGCGTGCCGCGAAATTGATTGTGCGTGTCCTCACGTAGATACCTAAAGCCTACTGATTTTCATTTAAACTTTCCAGTTTTATTCTGTAGCAATAGAGTTCAAAATGTGGAATGATAGTGGCGCTGACAAATTGCTATTGCATCGGTGGTCGTTCAAAGGCTTTAGTTATTTAGCTTTAGTAATTTATAGGCTCTGTTATTGATTGATTTTGACATTGTAGCCTAATGGGTATTTTTATACTCATAAGTAGGTTAGGTTGATATTATGTAAAAATTGCGTATTTTGGATTTTTCGATCATATTGATAGTGCGATTAGTGCGCCATCCATAGGTTTTTTGACACACAATGAAAATCAGGTCAAAAAGTCAATGCTTGAGTCTCAAATCAGACTCCAACCGTTTGAAACCTACGAATGCCGATTACCACTAAACTTTTCTATAAAATAAAATATTATCAAAACCGTATTCCAGATTGAAAACGAAGGTAATGTTAGAAGTTTTATGACCATTCATGAATTCTGATTACTGACACAAAAAACACTGATTACAATAATATGATTCTATATTCAACCATTTAAATGTATTAATGGAATTATTATTTCTATTAGTACAAAAAGTATTACTCACAAAATACATAAAAACGCAGTTACCGACTGTTAAAATAACATTATCGGGGCAATTAGCGTGTTTATTTTCAATGGTATTAAATTCGTAATTCGTATTTACAATTAATAGAATTTCACCGTATATTTTCATAACAGTCGTAAAAACATGCAATAACTGACCATGCTTAAGTCTGCCGTTATTTACGGCTTATTCCCATCGAGCCCACCGGCCGGCCCACTGGTGGGCTGGATGGGAAAAAAAATCCCATCGAGCCCACTATGCGAATGAGTGGGCTACACAGCAAATAAGTCCCATAAAACTAGAGTTTAGAAAATAAATGCTCAGTAAAATGTAAAGTATTTCACTAATAATAGCACCTTCACCATTTAGAACTTGATGAAAAGAGATATAAGACGTACTGATAACAAGCATTTGTGTGTGCCAAACATGGATGTTTGTTCTATGTCTGGGTGTTACTGTATACACGTATGTATTTACAAAAAAGTATTTAAGTAGGTATATTAGCAACCTAGTTCCCATCGTACAAGATTTCCTTTTTTTGGGAATATATTATGACCTTGACCACAATGTGCTATTACTATAGCCGATAACTGTAAAAAGATAGCTAATAGATGATCATAAAACGTTATGGCTTGAATCAGAGCTTTTAATGCGAGGTATACAACAAAGTTATTGACCAAAACTAATTTAAAAAAAAAACACTTTTTTATTATTTTACAAGCTCTTTTACTCTTAAAAGCCATATAAAGCTAACTTTAGTGGTCCATTACTTTGTAGTTATCGCGTTTAATGCAATAAAATAATCTTATTTATACAGGTTTTCTGTAAAGTACTAAACTGTGATTATAGTACTAGTATTTCACTTATGGTATCGCAAAAGTTTAATTTCAAAATAAAATTGATAGTAAGTAATAAAATAAATAAGACTCGACATCTAGGTAAATAATCTAACCATCTACCATTCCAACCACACAGTAGGTACTTATTTTACTACAAGTAGTGTCACGGGAAAGTAAAATTTCCCTTCACTCTACTAGCAGTGCCAAGCGGTAGTGCCTAAGAAAATGAAAGATTTAATTCATGATAGGTATCTAAAATGGTGTTATCACACAAACGCCTAGAACTAGATCGATAAGCAAAAATAATAAATGATTATGTTTCTTCTCGAGGGTGAAAAATATAATCCGAAGATGAAAAAAATCAATGCAGGATACCCACAGTCAGCGAGGGGAAAAAAGGGGAAAAGTTGTAATCAATCAATATTTTGACGTTCATTCATTCGGATTTAATTCACTCACTGAACACATTCTGTTTCGATGGAAAGTGCGCTGCGCTGATATAATACATACAGGTATAAGTAAATTAGGTAGGCATTACCATGGAGGTATTAGCGCACCCTTCAACAAACACAGTCATTAGAGAAGCCGTGGAAACCTTCTTCGCCCTCCACGCAGTATAATCTGTCTAACCTTGCCGCCCTTGTAATCAAATACATTCCGGATTATGTAGACTATGAATACTTCGTTGGAAGGAAAACAAATAAAGCATGTGGGGATGGCGGGGAAAAAATGGGGAATTTCCCACTGGTATGAATTTCTTGGTGGGAATTTCGGGAATGGTTCAAAAGAATCGCTATAAAACATCAACTCTAGGGCACTTGGTTTTTGAAAAATCGCAGACCAGTAGGTCAAATAAAATAGTAGGTAATAACAGAAAGTAGGCACAAACTAACTGTCTCACCATGAAAAACTATTGAGGATATTTAGGCTACGGCTCTATACAGCCGCATGCAATCGCTATTGTGATTGTCAAAGGATGACATTCGCACGCAAAAGCACGCTATTGCATTCGTGTGTTATCTGCATGAGTAATCAAAGTCTGCAATTCCGCATGCAATCTGCTGACTTTAAAAAAATAAGCTCAATACGGTACCTAATCACGAGACACAGTATACATCTCTCTAGAGATTGTTATAGCTCAATACCATAAATAGATAGATTGATATTGACTAAAGCTCGGATAAGACAGAAAGTCAAACTAAACAAAGGACATATTTTTGTGAGTGCTTATTTTATGCCTCCGATATAGTATATTATGATCTGTGGCCTGAGTTTTGGAAGCTTCGCTCTACATCTTCGCGAACATTTACAACACATCAGAGCCCTGAGTCTATGTCCGTGTTGTGTTTTCTTGCTATTTTTGGCATTCGGAAACGGATTCGCAAAGCGAACAATTTTGTATGAAAACCGGATAGTTCCCAAATCTCCTGCTAGAGGCGCTTATCCGGTTTTCATACAAAATTATTCGCTTTGCGAATCCGTTTCCGAATGCCAAAAATAGCAAGAAAACACAACACGGACATAGACTCAGGGCTCAGGCCACGTCTTCTCCAGCATAACTATGCGAATACAGCATTGCGATGAGTGCTGCCCAAGAGCGTATAAGGAACTTATTTGACGTAAGTACCGTAAGAAGGCACAGAGTAGAAATAAATATCTACCTCTATGTATACCTAGATAAGGTTGTGTGTTTATAATTTTAAGGGGCTATGCAAATTAATTTGGTATGGAAATTAATCTGTTGGTCGTCTATCATTGACAGAGTCATAGTCTGTTTGAATAATTGGACTTATCACAGTATCGGGTTTTGTCACGGTTTTGTAGCACTTTCGGCTACAACATTATTAATAATTTTGCCTTTGCATCTAATTGTGTGCTTAATAATTGTGCTCCTATTATTATTATCATTATGTATACTAAGTAAATCCATCTGGAATGGCTGGAAATAAGCCTACCTAGGTATGTAAACATTATTATCATTATTCTGTCTGTCGTAGCTTGGTAGCTGCCTGTTAATTTAAATAAATATAGGATTTTGTATTGTACTACAAGCTAGCTCTCGCGAACTTCGACATAATGGAATGTCACAGTACATTTACAACGACAGAGGTGAGCATAACATATTTTCTGTAAATACGTAGGTATTATGTTATGATAAACCCAGGTGAAAGCATCAAGGGATTCTTCTATCTTTTCTTATTATTTTATGTTCTGAGCAAAATACAAGCTTACAGCAGCTTTCAGAATAGCATTTATCATTTCAAAATTTTGTAATGCTAATGGTACGTAAATAAGTTATTTAGTTACTTACGGTTTCACTTAGAATCGCTCTTCAACTTCTGCCAAAAGTTAATTACCGTTATAAATAGAACCATCTCGTTTTTTTTAGATAGTGTCAACGCGAAGCCTTCGTTATTGTAAATTCGCATCAAAGAGGCATCTCTGATCTCCGGATAACATATATCTGAGGGCTCACGAATAATTAAAATACTCGCTATATACTCGTAGATTTGTCGCCTAACGCCTTGCAAATATACATATATCGGTTGACATATAAATGACAATACCACAGTACCTACTTTACAAAGCCACTTAGGCCTATAATAAAGAAGAATTTATCGGTCGAAATGACGGACAGAGGCCATAAATAAAAGAAGAAGAATTTATAAAATGACAGGAGCCTAACAAAATGAAAGAAAGTTGTTATAAAAAAATGAAAGTTGAATTGATATTCATACGATTTTCTTACTCCTATACAATATGAATATTAAGCTCTTGTTGTGTCGTGATTCAGTACCGCATAACCAAGTGTTCCTTCCTGGTTCACATTTACTAAGTAATTCTGAGACTTGCTGCCCTCATTTCATTGCTCCAAAATCGGTCACACAGATAAGGTGTAGCCATAACCGTCCGCTCCATGTTAACTCAATTTACGAGCTAGCAAACTATAATACGGTCATATGTATACCTCCTAGTTGGTATCTACATAAAGTCAGTAGATACACTTACTAAGTAAATAGAAGGGTATTCTTTCAATCTGGTAAAAAAAAATCATTTGGGTTTAATTGAGATGTCATGAAAGTTACAAAAAGAACTGTTACTATTTTTACTAGATTTTATTAAGAGAATTACATTACATATTCTTGGTATAAGAATATATCCAAGTTTTACAGTTTACAAGTTTAAAGTTTACAATTTACAAGTTTACAGTTTACAAGTTTTGCACACTAGAATTTAATTTTCATATCGTCAATTGTTCAAGATGTAACGAGAAAGACAATCACCATGTTTTAAAATTACAATCTATGTTATGCGGAAGCTAAAGAAAGCAGAGATTTATTTGTCCAAAGTTATGGCACAGTTGACAAAAATGGTAGTGGGTAAGCCTGATTCATTAGTCAATCCCACGCGCCTGAACAACCAACGATTGTTTACCAACAGATGTGGCAAGCATGCGGCAGTACATAAAAATCAGTCGTTTACGAGGCACGATTTGTTTCCGTTATGTGCTTTTGTATTGAGCTTCGATGATGTATGCTGTATATCTGCATGAAGTGCATAACTTACCTACTTCTTCAAAAATCTCGCAAAAAAAAAAAGTGCTGTTTTAAATTTAGATTTAATATTTAATGAGTCAAATTTAATGGAATAACTTTTTGTGGAATAGACGTCAGACATGATTAAATAAAATACCTAGTAGGTATCAAGTAAGTTGATTGACCTAATTTAGGACCAAGGGCATTGCATCAACTACTATAAAATGCTGAGCTCCACTTTAAAAAATTGTGTCAGATGATGTCACTCATACTTGCATCGTGTGCACCGCCAGTACTTCTGCATAAAACTGTGTGATGTTGCAATGGTAACAGACAAAAACGAACGATAGTATTTGTGTAATAATAATAACTAGGTACACAGAGCAATGACCACTAAACTACTCGAGTTACAGTTATTAAAATAATTAATAAACCAACGGTCCTATATTTAATAACAAGACACGCGATGGAAAAGTAAAACTTGTAAAGCGTTCAATATCTTTTTATTGAAAGTACCTAACTGGTTGAAAACGAAAAAAGTTTCGAGGGTTTGTGATTAAATTCTCTTTGCTCTTCGACAGTAGACATGGTATAAAAAAGAAAAAAACCTTTCAGTATTGTAATCATGGAATTACAATTTTGAAATACAACGGCCAGAGTTTACAACGCGTTGGAGCAGAGTGAGTATCAATTCAAGTACATATCAATAGTATGTAGGTAAGTGTTAACTTTCTAAGAAAACACGGTTACATAAAGGTACGTGCCTATTTCACAGTGCTTTTTTGATAACCTTTTTTTCCTACATTAAGTAAATATCAGCCATATTTGTCTAAACACTAGATCAATAATTACCTAGGCCTACCTATATAAAAGTAGGTATATAGGTAATTTTATTGTCGTAGGTTATCTAAAAATAAACTTTAAACATGGTTCAAAGCTTCGTTCTAGTATAAATACGTTCAGCGATGTCGATACGGGTCATCTATTCAAATCGTGTCAAAGATCAGACAATGGCATGGAGTGGAGGTGTCGCGCAGCTCATTAGATCGTGAGCACGCTAATGAGGAACGATCTTATCACACCACTTTCACTTCCTAAGGGCGAGTGGAGAGAAACTTTGAGAGTGTGTGATCAACGACGGATTTTGTTGGTGTAGTTTTTAGGCGTTTTGAATACTTAGTTTTTTGCAATGAATTCGTAGAATATCATATATCTACGTGTGTATTTTATCATACCTAACCTAAGCCAAAAAGACAGCAGTTGCTATAAAAATAACACTCAAAAGATTAGCTATATTATTTGGTAAAATAACACATTAGAAAACAAAACTGCTTTTGCGTCAAGGTCCTAAGTACCTATCTGCTTATTTTTCACTACAGGTACTAAACTAAATAAAATATTAGTCTATTAACAAGCAAGAAGAGAACAAGTAGGTTATTTACACATGATAAGAGATGATAAAGTTGCTCTACAACTTCGCATGGCCACGCTGTCTTCAAAAACTGGATTTGCGGTTACGTGATGCGTGTTTGAATTTTGTTGACTAGCTTATTCATGCAGGTGCGTGTCTTAAATAAAAGTATCGATGATTTGGCCTCGCAGTCTTAGATGTCGCAGTAGAGCTTTTTGGCGCCGTTTTTTAAGACCAACATAATCACTGCCTCACGTTGACCAGCGAGGCGATTTTGACTTTGGAGTAGGTCCTCACGTCAGAAAACATCATCATTCAAATACATAATACATGAAAATGTTAAAGTTGTTTTTAATTGATATGTTATTATTGACAACGCTAAAAGTACGAAATAGGTAATTTCACGGTAGGGTTGCGTGTGAGTATACGATGTTGTCTCTTCGAAGTACCGTGTTGAATGTCGATGCTAATCTAACTAATTACTGTCGGCTGACGTCGAGTACATGAATAACTTATTTATTTTAATAGGTTCGCTTTATTTTTAATCAAATGTTTTAATTCAAGGCGAACCGCATGTGCGCATAAATTATAGCACCAATTTCAATAAATAAAATTAAAATATTTTGTCCGATACTTCATATATTTAGATACCCACAAGTTGATAGAAAGTCTACGGAATCAGATGTTTCTATCAATGAATGTGAAACTCCTTACTTTCACATAATGTGGAAACCCTACTTTACTATCCCACTCGACTCAAGTCAGTGTGTCTCGGCTGCGATGTGCGTAGGCAGAAATTATAGTTGTAGGTAGTATGTTAATTTTCACTTTTGAATCTGAGAATATCGCCGTCGAAAGATCGGAAGTTCCGCTGCTATAGGCTCTGCGCACACGACGCTTACAAATCGTACCGCAAGAAATAACGTAGCGTAAATATACCGAACAAAAGACAGACGATATACAAAAGGGAGCAAATACCACACAGTTGCTAGACCTTGCTCTGGACCGAGACAGCTGGAGAAAACTGTAGGAGCTAATTTTAACTAATTAATTTTAAATTTAGTTTTTTTTTATATTTAAATATGTATTTTAATTTATTATGTAATAGTTAGTAGGAATAAAACTTATATATTTTTTTAAATATACCGAAATGTTTTTTCATTGACTCACCCCGAATGTTACAAAAATATAGGTAGTTTTTATCAAAAGCGAAATTGCGTGGTTGTGAATAATATTTTTATGAAATAAATATGTTGTTAAAGAAACTCGTTAACCTTTGGTCAAAGAAACAATTTACGCATCACCGATTACTGATCCAAGAACCTAACGTAATAAATAGACTTTTCTTACGTTTCAACCGCTATAGTTGTGCACAGAGCCTATCAAGATATTGAAATGTGAGTAGGTAGGTGACTGGGTAAAAGGTGAGTGCTCTCGGCGAGCAAAACAACAAGGGCTTTCTAGTGATTTTATTATTGAGCCGCATATCGAGGGACAGCGATGTACGTACTGTAAATATAGTTTGGCTATTATTACGTTTTATGCAATTATTACGTTATACGTATAATTATTACGTTATACGAGTATGGAATCTATAGGATTGCATAAAACTTAAAAATAGCCAACAAAAATCGATCAATCTACTTCGACTACATTCTACTATCTACAGTGAAATCCTTTGGTACATTTTTTTTGTCAGCGCTGCAAGTTTAGCCATCTATCTATTGAACATACACTGTTTGAAATATCGTATTAAATTAAACTGTGCACTTTTATAGTTTGCTTTAAACAGTAAATAACTTAACTAAACGTAATACATTTAATTTATGCAATAACCACAATGTAACAATTTCACAGAATGCCCATTAATCCCAGAAACATAGCAAAAACAAATAATTACAATATCGAGTTACCGAATTATTTCTATATCAAACGGAATAGTTTCAAATGGCATTTTGTAATTTGATACGGGTTTTAAATATATTATTGCCGAAAGGCTAACGACAGTTGAAGTGTTGCCTTTACATAAATTAATATTTGTTAAGCTACTGTGAAAAGCTGTTCCTACACTAACAGTTTTAATACAGGGTCTACACAAATAGCTGGTCTAGTCCTACACAATCATGGCACAACGTCCAAGTTTAAATAGACTCAGGCGTAGAGAAAACACTCTTCAAGACCAAAAATATCGATCCCACACTCTTTGTTTAGCGAAACTGTGAGGTAAATTTTATTTTCCTGGATTTCACTTAACCCAATCCCCCTCGAAATGTAAAGTAAGTTGAGTGAGGGAGCTTTTATTTGTATGAACTGTCACTTGTGTATTGCCTTAACGTAGGCAGTAGACCTAAAACCACTGATTGAGAATTAATCATTCTAGCTCGGGTTTCCACTAAAGGGGATTTAGGGGTTATTGACTCAACACAAACGCATTGATATTGACTAGTCTAGTCCAGTGTACACTGCAATGCTGCATTAGACAAACAATTAGTAGCATATAGGGTGTTTCGGAATTCATTCGCTCATTTTGAAGGGTTTATTATAAAATCGGGCATAGGTAATTTTGAATCAAAAACAACTTTTATTTAATCGTGAAAGTTTTCAAACCAAATCTTATCTTCAGACACGATCATGAAATCTAACTCATAGGTAGACAGCATCAATCAAGTGATCCCAATCATTTTGTTACATAGATGGAGAGAACGAAATCCAAGATCATGGAAATCTATATTCAGCAGTGGACTTCCTCAGGTTGAGATAATAGTGATGATGATGCTAAGCTACGTTGGCGTGCATAAAAGAGGTGTAGCAATAGCAGGGTGAATAATAAACAAAAGTGTAGGTGAATCCGTAGTTGATCAACCGTAACGAGCATGCAGTTAGGGGAATTGCAAAATAGTAGGCGCAGTGCAACGTATCGTATTTTATGGGGACAAACCAACCAACTGCGTCGGATCGGATACCTACAGCCTGGGTTATGTTACATCTACCGTCTAGCAATAGATTTAAAGTGGTTACAGTGAAAAATCGGTTGTTTGCCAACTGACTGCGAAAAAAATCACAATCAAAAAATTCTTCTATGGAGGTAAAAATAACTCTGTAATATTATATTCCGAATACATAATTATATTGCTTTATTACAAATTCCTATAGTAGGAATTTACCCCGTTCTTATCTAATCTATCGTTCTTGTCCCTCAAAAGGTTGTCTGGAAGAGATCACTTATAGCATTAGACCGCGATAAGATATTTAAAAAAAAAAACCATTGGTCAATAAAAATTGTTTGGGTTTTATTAACCTCCGACCATCACGAGATCTCAGTTCGGGGGGAACTACTAGTTAAGTTATTTATCTTGATGTTTACAATGTTACATAACCGTTGGTAGCGTATAATGCCCGATCACTGACTCATTAGGCGTATAATTATTCCCTACAAGGCAGGTGCAAGACGTGGAAGTCTGGTTTACCTCGTAGTAGCTGCTATATTGTCTGTGGAGCTACGTACATGCCCTCAAGTACCTTGGACGGGTAAATAAGAAGAAAACAAACGAACTAGTATAAAAATACTCCATGGGCACGGAACAAGCATAATACGCCGTGGTATTGTGGGATATCTCCCCTAGCCATGGATAAATCAATTTAATTCTTGCCAATACTGAGGACTCTAATGCTGAAATATTATATTAGCTTACAATTACGAAGAGGTAAATATGTTGGAGATTTTAATTTTTAAAATCAGGGTAAAGAGGTAAAGGGTATTAGGTTTCTCTCTGGGGTTCTTAGTTTTAAATTTACTCTTATTTGAACCCAGATCATCTCATAACCTTTTAAGAGATAACTACCTACAACGAGGTGTCTATCTAAACAGATGATATTTTAATTCTCCAAGATAATTGGAAAATAAAATCTCAGGGAATGTTCACGCATAAAGTAGAATGCAATAATAAAATTATTTTTACTGCAGATGCAATCGAAGACGTTGGTTTACTGCAGACTTTTATGGTCTTTAAACTTCACCTGTTCTTTAGCTGTTTTCAGACTGATACCGATAAGACACGACAATACATTGGCGGAAAGATAATCTCATACATACCTACGCCCATACGCTGTTTTACTGCTTATTGATCCGGACTCAATCATATAGATTTTTGTATCAAAATCTCTACTCAAATCTATGCTCGAATAACGATTTCTTTCTCAGCATACGGGTCTCAAGAGGTACTAGACTCTTTCACACCATGTCGATGCCAACACCGATATTTTTGTTCGAGCCACTGACTTCTCCGTCGTTTAGGTGTCGATAACCAATATTCAAACACCCTTTGCAAGTGGCAATTAGCACACGGTTTTTAATATGATTGTGTGTTTAACGATCATGTCCGCAGCTGGCTCTTTATGTTTTAGTGGCATACAGCTTGGACCCTTCAGATCACCTAAGTTATACCATGTTTTACGAGTGAATGTTATCTTCATTGATCAGGTTTGATGAATACATCATCATCATCTATACCGGTTTAGTTGGACGTGGGTCTCTCGCAAGGCGCTCCACTGAGTTCGATTTTCCTTCTCACCCAGTTTTTACCAGTTATATTTCTCAAGCTGTCGCGTCGTCCCAACTTGCTGGAGAGTGTTCTACGTTACGGTGGCCAACCAATAGATTCGTTTTCACCAAAGTGTCTCCGTGCTTACATGGCCTCGACTATTAGCAATCGTGAGGATGTGAGGCACCGTTGGGTGGTTTAAACATTTTGTCAACAAGTAACTCACACGTAGTACTTATATCTGCGTGTCAAACTAAACTAGCTGACGGAGATCAGTTATTTTCGTTGAGCTGCTAGCGCAGAATACCTAATGTAGGTAGGTACTAACGCTATTTAGGTACCTAGGTAAGTATTTTTCATTTGTTTTTCTTGATCCGTCGCTTTGGGTGTCGAAACTTCTTGATTGTCGGGTATTAGCTAGTTTCGAGGACTTATTTAAAAAAAAAACAACAGGAATGTCAGTAAAATGAACTTGTACTCTATACTGTAAAAAAGTTTTTTGCAATTTAAATATTTTAAATAGGTACCTATGTATGTAAATATATTTTTGCATTGGAAATTAATTCGCTTCTGTTGATTCTGTTATAGTCGACTAGGAACGTAATTATAGTTATTTAAATAATTCCTCCATCTCCCACGATGTTTTTCAAAATAATGAGTTGGAATTAAACGTCTTCTTTATAACGACGTAAAATTATCTACAGCTCTCTGTTCCTTAGTACCATCATCTAACCGTGATCATCATGATTGTGACAAATTGGGCTACATCATGAGCTGAAACGTATGATAAGTACTGAACCCAAAGAATTTGTAATACGTAGTTCCTACATAAGAAGAAGCGGGAGTCCCATTCTAATAAATTAAACACGAAAAATCTCGTTTTGTATGAAACGTGATTCAAATTTTGACCCCCGTTTCATACATTGTTAGTTTTTTGAAAGCACGAGTCTATAATAGTTCGAGAGTTTCGCCAGTCTGACTAAATCTACAGGCTTCTCTCCACTCCACATTATAATTGCGATTCTTATTAGGTATCAGACAATTTTTGCGGATTTTATAAATCCCTCTGTATACCTAAAAGCCCTAAAAGTAGGTAAGTAGATTGATTGATTGAGTAGCAAAAAGATCCATTATCAATGCAAGTCTTTTGCAACATCTCTTTTGCAACCTAGTTTAATATTGACACAAAATAAACTTTTTCTTTCTTTCCTTCTGTCTATCATCCGAGTTAGCATTGTGTACTTAAAATATTAAGGCATTAATTCTCAAAAACGTCGATGTTAAAACCACAAGTTAGAACATAACATATTTGTAGACAGTCTAAGATCAACAATCTGTACACTATTTTGGCTTTAACTTCTGTGGACATCACTCTAGTGCTAGCATTGCAAATAGGTAGGTACCAGATCATTGAACTTGACCATTTCGTTGTGGCTACATTAGTATTATTTGTAATACCTACTTACGACTATATCTTCAGGCAAATTAGTCATTCTGCTGTGTTTTTTACTGCAATTTTACTGAAAGCTTTTTGGGTGGTAAAGTCTAAATTATTTTGTAAATGTATGAACAAAAGCGACTACTTTTTCACTTACTCGTATTTGATAAAGCTATAGATATCAAGGTCATAGATCTGACGAAAGCGTACATTTATCTAATAAAAGTACCATTTACCTATATTTGTGGCTGTACCCACCCAAATAGTAGGTAAAACAGTTCCTACCCGACGAAGATGCCTGATCATACTAAAGATTTTATTATCAGTTCATGCTTTACGAGACATGGGCTAGGTAGAGGCACCTCTAAGGTTGAGTAGTTACGTATATTGAGGAGATCACAAATATTTACTTTGCGCTCCATTCGCGAAGGATTGTCCGGCAAAAATAATACATGCGAGTGCGCGACGCTCGGCCTGTGAAGTTGTTTCGTTGTTTGTAAAAAAAGCGTTCTATAATAACAAGTTTAGCACAAATCTTCGTATAAACTTATTTTATCTTTCTCTGTACCCACCTACCTATAGGTATGTACCTATACACATACCTATCTTTAAATGTGCTACAACAATGAACTATGAATAATACCTCACCTATGAGAAAGTTGAATGATTTATAGAGTTGGTCTTTGAACTATAATTTTTAGATACCATAATTTTCATCGATAATGTTTTATAGCTGTTGATACAAGCAGTATGATAATTTTTCACTCCTCCATGCATAGTCAATTCATCGGTTCTGTCATGCGATCTTCCTACACAACATCGGAATAAAATTCTAAGCACGGAAACAAAACATTATTTACCAATGTATATGACAGAGATGAGTGGCCGCTGACCACAGATCTATGAAAGCTTTAGGAAAGTACCTACCTATGTGATGATAAAATTGGAGCGTAGAAATTATCCAGTTTAAAACTGAACGCCCCTTCAACTATAGGTTTCTTTACCAAGGCTCACCGATCTTTAAAGATCCCTACTGGCTACTGGTATACACTATTCCTCTTTTATAACTTCGAAGAAGCTCACTAGACTCGCATTATCTGGCATGTTCCAGTTAATGTTACAACGTAAGAAAATACTGATGTAGACTACACAATTTTTGGCAAAAATAAAAATCAGTATGCTGATAAAGAAATCGTTACTCAAGCATAAAGAGTAAGGTGCCTTCTGGTAAGATCGGCGTAAGTGGAAGTCCGGATGCCAAGCAATTCTGCGATATTTTTATATGATAATTGCTTAGTTATGTGATTTATCCGGACTTGCACTTACGTTACGCCGATCTTACCAGAAGGCACTATACTTAGAGATTTTCTTACAAAAATCTGTGCTTCAGATCAGTGTTTGCGCAGTAAATCAGCAAACGAGCCTACTTTAGGAGTCTCTATGAACGAACAGCCTGCCATTTCATTAGTTTCTGTACACTTAACTACTAGCCTTGGGCTACGTCATATTTTTTGCCTGAAAGTATGAGATGGTGCCTTATGATATTTAAATTGGGCATTTCTTTCGTAGCTTTAGTGATTTAGAAATAGTAGTGTTTGTTCATGCCAATTACTTTTGAATGGGGCAACGAGCGAGCGTTTTGAATTGAAACGAACAATCTAGAGTAGGTACTTAATTATGTTGGGTACTTGGGTAGTTAGGTGAACAGTGAATAAGCCATCTCATCCAATTAGTTCGTACCTTCATCCGTTAGTTATTGTTACACGTCTATCTTTTAATTTTACTATAGAAAAATTGTTGGAACAAGAAGATGACCCACCTGGAAAGAAAATCTTTTCAACTAGACCTTCCGGCAAATCTGAAAGCCAAATCCAATGCTGATTTTAAAAGCTACTCTTGAAATGATACTGTTGGGATAATAGTAACCGTATCGAAAGTCTAGATTAGTAGAGGACATCATTGCAAAGACTCATCTATACAACACAGAACGGAACAGACTGGCAAAGTGTAAGACGACCTATTTTACCTAAGTTGGGCAAAGATGATGAAATACTTCAGCCACGCACTAACCTACATTGTTCTAGATGACACCACACACTGATGTTTGCGCTTCCACAGCTTATCGAGAAGTTTAGAGCAATCTTGAAGCGGGGATTGAGCAATATTTGAACAATTGTAGGTTTTGCGTTTGTAATAGGATGTTGCGTTTGATGGTCGAGGGCATTAATATCGAAAGCTAACTACTTTCGTTTCTTTTTTCCAAACTCTTGCATAAATATGTGATAGGTTTAATACAAGCGCCGGCTATGTACCAACTCGTAAGAAATAGGTAAATACAATACAGCGACACGCATATAACATGTCGATAGGCTAACAAATTACGTATGTTCCTCCTAAACCTTCTGTCGTGCTATTGATAAACTATGGGAAAACGTTAGAAAATTATGTACCTACAGCACAAAACCCCGCTGTTTTACGGTTCTCACGATCGTAGCGAGGTTTTCTCTAATTACTTTATGCAAGAGCTCATAAAGATTTTTATTATAATAAATTGGTTTGATCTTAGACGTCGATTTGCATTGAATTATCGCATCGCGTACGTCACGATCTGTTGCAGCGCATCCATCTCTTCGTGCAGCCATTATTGGTGCAACGATGACAAGGAATGTAGAGTTCTCAAGTTATTGGTCCTGTCATTTTAGTTTACGGAGATCTTGGACAGAACTTACTGGTTTTTTACTTGGCAGCACTTCCTTGTGTCCGTCGAACTGCCTGTCGAATTTATTTTTGTGGTGATTTATAATTCGTTCTTCATCGACTCTTATTAGCGGTAACGAATATAACGCAAGCTGAATCCAACAGTAGACCTGCATAATGCATACTTACTTAGTGTAGGTATATACTTATATGTTTAGGTATGTGCTTCCAAATTATTCATGAAAATATAGAAATGCTCCTATTTCTTGCCCCTTGCGGTAAATAACCGCATTTTTTTCAACTTTACTTTACTTATTATGAGATTTGTGAAAAAGTCCCACAACCTTTGCTTGCTCTATTTCTTCACGGACTCTTGACTGTAACTGTATACTACGGTTGAAGCTTTTCACACTGCTACCGACACGACACCCTGCACGACATCAGTGTCATATAATATTGATACTAATTGACTGTTTCACACTGTCGCATATCGTCGGTGCCGATCACGATATTTTAGTTTGAGCCACTGTCATGTTAGCATCGTGTCGGAGTCGGTATCAGCAGATGTACAAACGCTCGTTGTCAAGCCGCTTCTAATAGGATCAGATGCGTCGCGTTCCTCACGGTAAAATAGGTGGACGAGGTTGAACACATTTTTCTTCGACGGTGTACAGAGATTTTGCAACCAATGGACACAAAAAGAAGTGGGAGCTTTCTGAAATTCGTTGATCCTCCAATCAAACTAAGGTTACAGCAAAATCTCGAGATTTTTTATGAATTTTGAAACAAGAAGGTAGGTAAGTACACAAGAAACACCCAAGTACAGAAAGTTCATTCTTAGTGAAAACACTGATGATAGAGTAGGTATAGGTATGTATACTAAAAAAAAATTAAATTATAGTAAACAAATCTTCCATAAAATTCCCTAAGGTCTCTTAACAGATACCCTGCGGAGATAGAGCTCATTTCCAAAGAGACCAAAGCCTTTGTGAGGACTGTCTGTTAGTTTTCCACCTCAGGTATCGCCACTCCAGTGGTTAGTTTATCCAAGAGCTACGTAACTACGTAGATGGCGATTGCGTGATGGGATCCGCATCCATGTCCGTCTGTTTGTTTTACTAATAAAAAATCCTGTATTACTAGGCGATAGTAATAAAGGATTTTTATTTTTTCTATGGTCAAGACTTTTGGTACAGTTAGTTTTAAATGCTGAGCATGTTGCTTTAATAAAAAATAAATAATAATAAAATTCGTTTATTGCAGGCACGGTAGGTAACAAAAAAAATTGTACACAGACCTGCTTTGTCCGCACTGCGTTTGAATATTGCTAGTGATGATTTTGTTCTGCGTTCTTCGTGAATTTTATCGTCTTCTTATCTCGAGTTTCACCTACTTTCTTATTAGTAGTATCATCGTTGAAGTTATAGTCTAGTTTATGTAACAGGTTTGTAAATTATTCATTCGAAGGTAGGTATAAATTTCAACACCAGAACAGTGACTTTCGTACTAATTTGTAGTTTCCACAGAGGAAGTCACCATCGTTAAATGTTTTATTGGCCTATGAAATAAAAATAAAAAACACAAAATAGTGCCATCATAAAGTACCTATCTAAACTAGTTAGAGTTCTGTTTAACAATCCACTTTGCATATCGTTCCGATTTCAGTTCTCACGTTTTATTGTTCTTCGGTGTAATCCCAAAGTCATGTTATTTTCACTAAGTGATTGGTTTGTAAGTACCCACTCATACAGATAGGTACATATATAATTTTGATATAAGAATAATTTGAAATATCAAACAAACTGATGCCATGGAGAGCAAAATAGAGATATTCAAATGCAGTTTTCATTAATCTATTTACCCACCTTTATATAGTCGGTACCTCTAACACCTAAAGTAGTACCTACCTATTTAGTGGCCTATAGGTGTACCATAAGTGAGACTAAATTAGTTTTTCTGCTCTACCCTTTTTTGGAGGTTATTCAGTGATAAACGCCTGATAGAGCACTGTCGTAGAGCCTTGCTAAAGTAAAGGAACTAACTTACCTCCGTTACGTAGGCAGTATATTATCCACAGAAATAACACGCACACACATAAAAACAATTTGTAAACCACACCATAAAACCAAAATAAATTATTATTCCATGTTTGTTCACATGAATAAAAATTCAAAAACACTGGCCATTGTACACACCATTCAGCTTCAAACCACACCATCCAAATCGTTCACAAAAAAACAAAACGCTTGATTTTTCGAATTTTCGTACGCACGCGAAAACGCTGATAGTGCGAGGCGGTTGCGCCCGCGACGCGCGTGCCTCTCTCATATGCCGACAGCTGACTGAATCGCAATTCCGATTCAAAACAACGCTGCAATTAGGTATAGGTAGGTACATGGTTTCGTTTGAATTTTTCGCTAGCAACCTTTATTGCGCCGGCCACCCGCCACCGTTAGCTGTTGATGGATACCATTATATTATCGCTGGTGAGATCTTTTCAGGGTTGTCATGACTTCATATTTCATAGCCACTCTACATACTACTAAGTACCTTGATTTCTCTACCTACCTGTTTTTGATAAGATCCACACCAATTTAGTGGTGGTACCAGTATGGTACTATCTTATCTTGCACTGTTGTTAGTGGTCTACCCTGGTGGGTAGACCACTAACTGCAAGATAAGTGATAAGTGGTGGTCCACTGCACCTAGGTATATAATGCCATAGATTTGGTGCGCAATTCCTAATCTCTGAGATAGCCTAATTCGTTATGATTGTGACCCATTCAGATATCCTTAAAGTTAACGTGGTGTAACTTTGTAATATAAATAACAGTTTTTCAAGCAGGTTTACAATAAGGTACATCATTTTTGCTCTAACATTCATGTACCTAATTGCTGCAGTGATTATACCTTTTCTTCCAGAATTAAAATTAAATTTAAAATCTGCTGTGGCTACAAAAGAAGTCTTCCCGATGGATATCTTACAATAATGCTAAGACTAGAGGTCTTCTCATTATTGTCAACTCCAATCGCACTTTTCCCGGCACAGCGTACTTAACTACCAGTCGACATTTTTTTTCTACGCTGAATGACGAACACCTTGAGTAGTCTGTGGCGCAGCCCTACAGTAAAATTGGATTTGCGTTCTAGAATCACTTCCTGTGTTTTCAATACAGCGGCTAGCGGACACACTGCACTGCGGATGTAGACTCTCTACATGCTTTTATATGTGAACTGAACCACATTGGGGGCACACTATTGTTTGAATATCCCTTCATAACATGCCATAAACGTTCTCTACCTCCAGAGTTCTTAATTGAAACTATTCGTGGGATAGCAACAAAGAAAATATCCCACTCAGCGTTTTATTTGATCTTTAAACATGCAGGGATTAACCCATTGGTGCAGCTTAATAACCGACCATACAATGGAATAACAGCACAGTTCTAACGAGGAACTAAGCCCATACAATCACTGGAGTAATCTGCCAATTCATCATTGCTTATTATAAAACTGATCCTAGATTCCATATAGCTTCATCCATAAGCTCGTGCCAAGCCGCGGGCTAGTGCAAGTACATAATAAATTGAACAGATTTACCTTCCGACGCAACTGGATGTGATTTATGCAGGCAAACTGTGTCGAATTTACAATTACCACCTTACCAACACGACCGTTAGACGAGTTTACGTGGGATTGTAAGTTGTAACAAAGCCTCGTGGTATTAGCGTCGATATTTTATGTAGATTTAAAAGAGTTAGATATTGACGCGGGATTTATGTTCATTGTGATCTCTGTACTATTGTGTGCCACCCGTAGACTCTGTCTCGCCATAACTCAAAATAAATGAAAAATAATACTTCTCTTACTACCACCTACTTATACAAACAGTTCTTAGCAATGAATTATACCTACTTCTTTAAAAATAAGTTTCACTAACAGGAACGCAAAACTAGATGGCGCGCGTTTATGTCTTTTGTATGAAGCAACGAGTGATGGCGCGACGCTACTAAGAGAGCTAAAATATAATTTTTATAGTGTTTTTACAGCATTCAAGTGGAATTCGTTTTTTTATGAATATTTTTGAAAGGTTTTTATGAAGCATGAGCCGCCAAACTCCAATATGACGATGTCATTACTGCAAATATATTTGGAGCAATACAAGTCTATTTTTTGGATATTTATACAGATAGAGTAAAACACAAAATATGTAACGACAGAATACGTATAATCGTAAACTACTAGTAAACTATAGACAACGATTTTTATACATCAGTCTCCAATAATAAATATAATACAACACGTTTAAATTAGTAGGAATGATTAGCGTTACAACTATACTTACATAAACCCGTCTAAGCTTGTTTTGTCTTATGCATTGACAAGCAGCTTCAAACTCGATCGAGAGACCAAACACGGTGTAACTATTCCAAGATTACATTGAGTTTATAACAGGACAGGCTGCACAAATATTACTTCTAAATACATAGTACGAGTTGCTCTTCAGATTTGGTAGGTAAAGTAAATAAGTAGGATTTACGTACTTACAATTTTCATTTGTGAACTGTTTACTACAAACTTTTTGTTTACTGTATTTTGTATGGAAATGGAGATTCATTCATTGTGTAAACGTTCCGCTAGGGGCGCTGCTCAGATCTCCGCACAAGCTAATGTTACGACGCTGACAAGTCAAACTTCTCGCTTGCACATTTCAACATTTTTGAAGATATAAAATCAGTGAATGTAATTATGAAATTTTGCAAGCCACTAAGCCTCAGAGAATAACAATACAAAGGTTCAGCAAACATTGATCCAAACTGGTTTTCCAAGAGAAAACTAGAAAAAAGAAGTTCAAAAACTCAAAATTTAATTTTTGGAGAAAAATTGTTTTCATAACTACATTCACCTGTATACCTCCACATTATTTACTTGCGTATTTCGAGAGTTGATCTTTTACACCGTGTGTAGGCAAGTACTTAATAAATAAGATTCACAATGCAGACAATTTTATGAACAGGCTCATTACAATTTTGATCATAAATAGGCCGAGAGAGTTGAGCAGTAATCAAACTATAACTAAACAAACAAATTATAAAATTAAATATAGTTTAGATAAGACTAGGGTCTATCTAAATATACTATTTTGTTAAATTGGTACAAAATATATTCAAAAAACTCACAGAAATGTTAGGACGCCAGTTCTTGCTAGACTAATTTGTTAGTGAGGGAGGATTTACATAATAATTTTATTCTAATATTATTATTAGTATACTTATCAAAAAAAGAAACAGAGCTGAAACTGCGACTGATACCAAATTCTATTTCGGTATACTATTTTAAATACCTACGTACCCACTTAATATACATAGCTAGTTACATACGATTTTGCGTTTTATGGTTTTTGCTCGGCAGTTTATAAATATCAAGAAATCTTCTTCTTTTAAAAAAAAATACAGAAGAAAACGCTATATCGGGTGCACTGTGCATTTTTCTAAATCAAACCTCAAGCGTCTATATTCTCTAAACATCACGATGATGTATATAGTTCTACTAAATATATGCAGTGAAAGTATAATTAAATACTAATCAGATCAATAAAATCCAGCATTATTTGTGTGTGACCGAGGGTCCTTAGATTCGTAACTTTTACAAAATACAATTGTTTGGAAACTTTTACGGAATTATTGACCCATTCAAAAACTTAATATTCGACTATGGGCCCTCCGACGAAACGCACATTCTATGCTAAGGATTTCTGTGCATCATACTTATGACCCACGATCAATGTAGTTATTGAGACAAAGGATAAAAAAAAACTGGATGACACTTGGTATGCTATAGGAGTGTAGTTTTTACTACTTGGACTTGGCTGACTACATCACCACAGTAATCAATCTACTGTGCATTTTGAATGCAAATGCATTTTACGACCACATAATTCAGTCCAAATGCATTGCGATAAAATAACTCTTACATAACTCTTGGGTTTGTTTGTTGTCTGTGTTTACTTAGAACCACCTTAAAGGACGTAGGATAGTTAAATATCAATATTTACCATCAATATCGTCGCTATATAATACTAGTGTAATGTCATCTTCGCTTGCCTGGAAATTATATTCCATACCTACAATCTATATATCTAATATACAGTATGTAGATTTTACTGAATTTACATTAAAGTCTGTGCTTTTAATATATATTATACTAATGAGAGTACAAACAAAACACACACACAGTAGTTTTTCATACAGACTAAGACTTCTTAATAATACTCTTTTTAAACATCGCTAGTTATGAAGTTTCATCAATTCCATATTAAGTTGAAAAGTATTATAAATACATTTCGTAGTTATTTCACCATTAGTACTACATAAATAGCATTGGTTTACATAAAAATCGTGATTCGTGACACAACCATAAACACATACATAACTTACATAATAGATACATACGACTAGGTACAAAAAATTGCTTGCTCAAGTTACTAATATATCAGAAATATTCATACTCCGTAATCGATCTAGGACCAATTTATCTAAGTATAAAGGAGTGTAGTCATTTAAAAATGCATTCTTTCCCGAGTTTTGTATATTTCTTATGTTAATTATATTCCTAAATATAACTTGCTGACAATTTAATGCGCAACTTAAACTTATATCGATAGATTTAGGTTCTAGAAATATTTGAAATTCATTTCATTTTGGTAATGTTATAAGGCAGTAGATAGAACGAATTTGTCCAAATTCAGTTTTAACGGAGTCAAAGATTTTATAAAAAATACCACATTTCGGCATCACTCCGATTGGTTCGAGTTTGACTATTTATGAATTAAATCTACTATCAGTTGATATTCATCCCAGTGACTCCATATCTCACCGGATCCAAACCGACATTGATTAAACCGCTAACTTTTTGGTATCCCATAATATTCTCATGATATCCATTCTCTCCATTGCTGTACCCATTCGTTCTATTTACAGTTTCATTTATACAGTCCAATAAATGCTCAAAAAAGTTTGGAAAGTTATCATAGCCCGGGTAGACATTGATATCTATTACTGCGTGGTGTCCACTCGTGTTATCTATGACGACGTCAAAGCCAGCAAGCAACAGCCCGATTTTCTTCCTCAAAATTCTGATAATATGTTTCACTTTGCTTTCGTCGAGTGTCATGGAATTATCGGCTGTATCGTGAGGGTCTAAGATTGATAATGTGGATTGGCTGTCAGCTTTACACACCTCTCCTGTGCTGTAGAATATTGGTTCTAAATCTTCGGATGCGTAGAAGTTTTTTAGACTCGGTCGTTCACAGATGTGGTACCTGGAAATGGTATTAGTTCCTTTAAAATAACTTACACATAATAACTAATAGTTCTAGGTAGATTAGATACCACGAAAATGACTAAGATTTTATAATACCCCGGATAGTTATCGTTAGGTTATATTCGAGAGTACATGCTGAAGTATTTAAACATGGTGAAATTAGGTCAGTGCAGCTGTGAATTAATTAACATATAAAGGAGACAGTCGTCGCGAGTTCAAACCCCACTCAGCTCGGCCATAACTTTTTGGAATCTACAATTTTTTTTTAAGGTTGGCTGGTGTGACTAACATCTAGTTGCAAAATCAAGGTAATCAGTTCAGTCAACAAAATAAACCTTGTGATTGAATAAATTACGGAAACAGGAAACTAAACGTCAATAAAATTAGAGAGCAATAAAAACATGGTCACGCTGTCGCATTTGACTAAGTAGTCAAAACTAACTAAACTTACTAACAAAAAACTATAATAAGGAAAGTCGTACAGAATTCTGAATAGAGTCGTACGATACAAGATAATCAACGCATAGTCTATTGACATCCTTTGCCTAATAGAAATGACAGATACTCCACCAATTTTAGGTAATATTTATATCTCTGAGTAGCAAGCAAGCTCGTATGAATTAGTGGCCAACCCTGGTGACAGAGTTTTTAGGCCGCCTTAGGGCCTCCGTCCCTGGCTTAAAAACTGCTATAGCTAGAACCGACAGTTTAACGTGCCCTCCGAAGCACAGAAGCGCTCAGATATAAATGCCACTAACGGTCACCCATCCAAATAGTGACCGCGCATAACGTCGCTTAACTTAGATAATCAGTGAAGATTGACTACGCAAGCTAGACCACGAGCGGTATCTCTGAGTGATGCTGATACAATTACAATCTTTTTTTGAAGAAAAATTCTAGCAACTGCATTTATGTTTGTAGAACTTACCGATCTCCGATTAAAAATACTTTATGTAACACTGCATTGTGGTTCACAAAGCTCTGGACGACACAAGGCGGCTTGCACACACTGAGTCCTTTCTCATTGAAGACTACAACCATCTCATGCGCAGATTTCGATCCATGTGCTATAGTCGGTTTGCATATAACAGGGAATGTTACTCCTCTTTGGCGCAGTTTCTCGATATTATTCTCTATGTTGGAGGTTGTGAGTTCCGCAAACGATGGTGTGAATATTCCTTGCTTTTGGAATGAGGGCTCGACTTGTAGTATTGTGTAGTACTGGTATCTGAAATTAAAGTAAAATTCGCCTTTTATATAGGATGTCCCAGTACTAGGAAGTATATATTGATGAGTATTCTCGACAATTATAAAAAAAATACGAATTTTGCGAATTCATCCTAATATATCATCAATCATCATCAATATATATAAAACTCTTTTGAAGCTGACAGAGAATCAACGCACAGCCTAAACTATAAGTCCTAGAGGTATGAAATTTGGAGGGTAGTATCCTTAGATAGTGTAGGGGTGTACTAAGAAAAGAATTTTGAAACGTCACACTCTAAGGGGTAAAACGCGAGCAACGCCGCGGGAGACGGCTTATAAGTAGATATAATAGTTAGGTATGCGATTGACTTTCCAATAGGTAATCAGTATGTAGTACCGATCTAGTTTCTTTAGTGGTCTAACGTACGGAATTTACAGAATATTTAGTAGGTAGAAACCAACTAAATATTCTGTGTCTAAGGGTTAGATGGGAACTGAAAAACTTCGACCACTAAAGGTACTTCGAGAAAATAGCGTCTTACAAAGTAGTGGATATCTACTAACTAGTTGATTAAAATGTATTGACTAAAATGTGTTTCGGGTTACATCCAGTTACGCAGATACTTAAATAAATAAATATTCACGGACACTTAGCACAACGCCTTCTAGTCCCAAACTAAGCAAAGCTTGTACTATAGAAACTAGATGGCTGATAGAATACATACATACATTTTTTTTTTTAAATACATACTTATAATACATAGAAACACCCAGACACAGAACAAACATCTATGTTTACAACACACAAATGTTTGTTCTCAGTGGGGATCGAACCCACGACCCACAGCACGGAAGGCAGAGCTACTACCGACTGAGCCATGACGCCTGTCTTGTGTCAAGTTAATCAGTTATTTTTGTATTTGTCTCTGTATTATCCACACAACGAATCCTTGTTGTGTAGATAATACAGAGACATCGTAATCTTTGTTGTTACTAAAACTCATTAGCTTCTGCTGTACAGTCAACATCGTCAGCCAATAATGATGTTTTTTTTCTCTTATCGTGGTTAAGAAATAATAACTCTATTAGATACCTTAAGTATTATTATAATTAGTATAGAACCAGTCAAATAAAACCATTTTGATTTTTTTCTAATGCAGTAGCGAAAATCATAGTACCTACGAGTATTATGTGGTTAAGTTAGTCAGGTAAAATGAACAAACATAGCTTCACAGATTTACAGGTGATTCACTAAGGTTGTAACCCTACCTACTATGACTGCGTAATTTGTCTCGCTGTATCACAACAATTTCCCAACCACTTGAAAATATGACTCATTCTTACCTTGGGCATTTTACCTTCGTGATGAGGTCATTCTTCACCACATAGGTATCTTTTCCAGACGCAATAACATTTTCTATTGTTTAGTAAGATCCTTGACACCACAGAGGATAATATGGGTTTCATATAGTTTTTATATCAACGTGACAAAAACATAATATAGGAAAAACGGCAATGCAATTAAACTAGCCTTGTAAGTTGAATGATGTGACTCAATGATTGGTCTTATATTTCTAAGGATTTAGTTTTTATATCCTTAGTTTTTGAAACTCACCAGCTGATGGATAAATCACGATGTACCTACATAAATTGTTATGTATGTAACGACAATGTCGATTGCATTTCAAGGCAGTCATAGAACCATAGAACACAACCACTTTTTTCTGTTCTGCAATAACCTTTATTAACTCATTTGTTTATTTAAAAAAGTTATGAACCTGATATTAAGTAGTACCTACCTATAGCAATTTACCAGTTTAATAATGAAGTAAGAAGGACCGACGATATTGAGAATATCGCGTGAAAATACTTACATTTGGAGACGGATCAAAATAATGGTTTCTGTAAATGTGCGGGAATAAACTAAACTTTTTGAAGATGATGACATTCTCACCTGTTCAGCAGTATCCTCACATTGTCCAATGGGTCGATCACAGTTATGTTTGGGTGGTTTGACAAGTACTGCTCTACTTGGTTAATTATGGATGCTGCCTGAAATTTGAATTAAAAATTAGTCAAAACCGTTTTTTATAAGCAGCATCGAAAAATCAAACAATTGCCAAAAAAAGGTGACCGTGCCATAACTAACAAGGTTGATAATGTTGATATTAAAAAACTTCCTTAGCTATGCTACTCGTATTATTAAACTGTAAAAAAGCTAAAAACTAAAATCTAACTAAGATCTACTAAATGAATGATTCTGATTCCGAAAATAGAGTTTGTTTGTTTGTTCGCGGATCACGCCTTATCTACTGGACCAATTTCAATGAAACTTATCGCGCGAGTATCAATCAGCTAGGATAAAATACCTTTGGATCCTCCTGATCAGCAGCGGCTATAATATCAGTCAGTTTGTGAAGCAGCACATCAAAATGGCCTTGCTCTTCAAGAGGCCGATCTGGGTCCAGCTGGAAATTGAAGGCTGGTCAATATTTACCTATAGCATGTTGCCACATAATAATAATATGGTCTTTTGCTTATTCTTTGTGAAATTAATGGTATAAAACTTTTTTAAGTAGGTACCTCCTACTCAGATGCATATTTTACATACAGTTACGTAGCAACATAAGTTGAAAAGGTATTTTTTTTATACTATGACTATGAAATTGAGTGTTGTCAAAAGCTCCCAAAATATAGTTGGACAGTCTTACATTGTCCATCAGTTTATGTTGCTGAGTAGTGTTTTTACAAAGTGTTTTTTTTATACAACCAGTTGCCAAACAAGCGTACAGCACGGCTGATGGGAAGCGGTTATCGTATGCCTGTAACACCAGAGGTGCCACACTCGTGTTGCAGACCCTTGAAGAATTTTAAATCACTCTTTTTGAAGTTAAATAAATTGTTAATTTTACCTAGTAACTTGTAAACAAGGTAACTTGTAAATATTTTTTTTTCTGTATACATTATTTACAGCAAGTATGAAAAGACACAAGCAAAAACTATGCTGCCCTAAAAATACAACTGCAAAATTTAACAGTAGCATTTTTTGCATGGCTACAAGAATATATAATAATACTTTTACTTCTGGCAACATTAGTCTCGCCTTCTAATACCATATTTAAGAGAAATGTTACAAAATTATTGCATGAGAAAGTATATTATAGCGTGAATGAGTATCTCAATGACAATTTAGAATGATTAATTACTTTATTTTCTTAGACATATTCGTAATTATTATTGACTTAGGTATTAATTTATTTATGTATCCCCCTTTGATTTGATCTTGAGCTTTGACAATAGATTTATTGATTAGTTAGGTAGGACATTAAAAATATTGCATGAATGTGGTAGTAACCAATGTAAAACCCTGACATCCCCTATTGGCAATAAATGAATTATCAATTATGAAACAGTAGATAGGCTATGTTTTCCAGATGTTTATTACCTTTATGACATTATATCCGTGAGAAGAACAAGCATTCACCAATGCTTTCCAGTTTAACTTCTGACTCTTTTTATCAGACATCCAGAGACCTATGGTTTTTCTGTTTGAATTTTCAACATCCATCTTGTAGTTTCTACAAACAATAAATAACTAATGTAGTACAGAAGTATCAGGCAGAAAATCAAAAACAAATAGATGATAAATCATCATCAATCAATATATATAAAACTCTTTTGAAGCTGACAGAGAATCAACGCACAGCCTAAACTATAAGTCCTAGAGGTATGAAATTTGTAGGGTAGCATCCTTATATAGTGTAGGGGTGCACTAAGAAAGGATTTTTGAAACGTCACACTCTAGAGGGTAGAACGCGAGCAACGCTGCGGGCGACGGAACGCGAGCAACGCCGCGGGAGACGGCTAGTATTATATAAAACTCTTTTGAAGCTGACTTAGAATCAACGCACAGCCTAAACTATAAGTCCTAGAGGTATGAAATTTGGAGGGTAGTATCCTTATATAGTGTAGGGGTGCACTAAGAAAGGAATTTTGAAACGTCACACTCTAAAGGGTAGAACGCGAGCAACGCCGCGGGTGACGTCTAGTACATTATAAATTTTAAAAGACCCACGATACCACCAGGGGTATCGGCAGGGGTATTGTGGGTCCGTAGTGATAAAATTGATGCTCCGTGACCACAGAGGATGCAGAATTGCAGAGCGAACGGTATAATATTGTGGTAGGGTCGAGAAATCAAATACGTAGTTATGTAGACATACCAAATAGTTTCCGCACATACACAAACGACGAGATATAAAATTGGAGTTGGAGAGCAAGACACCACACAACGACACAACCAACACGATAAATAGCAATAAAATCACATTAGAACGTACCTACTCCGTGATAAATAGTGTGATGTGACTTGACCACTGACAAATAATTAGATTCAACGTTTGACAGGTTCCTTTCGCTATTGTCAAAATTCGTACTAATGTTACCAGTGTTACCTAGGTAAGGTACCACTGTACCTGTCAGTGACGCATTAGCATCCTAGTGATCTGTGGTCAGTGCTGACCGACACTGACTTCGTGTAAATTGATTTCAAGTCATACAGTACTGTCGCGTCAGTCTCAGTACAGTACTGTGTGGGCCATTGGAATAAATGTGTGTAAAGTGGTTTTTCTGAATGTGAAAATTCGTGTTAATTTTTGGAGAGAAAATCCACCATTTTCTTTTCAAAACAAACGACAGCCGACTTGACAAATGACTTGACTTGACTTATTTATTACAATTTTAACACTTGACATTGGCAAAATTGTCTGTCGAAATGACGGACACAGGCCATTATTGAAGAGAAGAAGAAGACTTCGATATTCCCGCTTCATATTTTTGGTCGTCAGTCCGCTCCCCCCGTCACCCACGCCAGCGCAACTGACGCCGTGTAAATACCGAAGTCAGTCCACAGAACAGAAACCTACATACTTATGTAACTTTTAGGTAGGTAGCCTACGTACCTAATAAAAAGCTTAGGCATAAGTACCTTGCTTACCGATCTAATCTGGCTATAAAAAATACTTTTTCAACATAAATAGGTTAGGAGGTACTTACATAGTATAGGTGTTTAATATTTCTTTCAACTAATGAAAAAAACGAATAAAAAAAAATAACAATAACATTCGTTAAAAAAAATGGCGGTGTTCGAATATTTTTAATAACACATGTTATTTCACTTCAACACAAGGTGAACGTATGTAGGTAATATTTTTATTATTCACTTTCTTTACTGCATTGAAATTTGAACCTACGCTTGCTAGATATAATGAATAATTTTATAACTCACCACGAAAATTATTCTTTCATTTTAATGCATTGAAATTTGAACCTACGCTTCCTAGATATAATGAGTAATTTTCATATTTTCATTAGAGTGACCGGCCTGAAGGTATTCTTTCATTTTAATGCATTGAAATTTGAACCTACGCTTCCTAGAAATAATGAGTAATTTTCATATTTTCATTAGAGTGACCGGCCTGAAGGTAGTGCTATGTGCCAGGAAGCGGCCGTTTAATTTCATTTCCGGCTTCATCTGCATTTTTGACTGTGTACTCTATTATCTATGAGATAAAGCTCAATATTGAATGAACCACTACTTACGATAATTAAGTCGTTTAGTGTATATTTAACAACATTGATCTGCATTCAATTGTATGCTTTAAGTTGGTTATAATAAAACACAATATAATTTTTATCCAAGGATCATGAATACAATTGTTATTTTTGGCAAATTGAATGAATGACAATGATTGAATGAATGAGACCTAAGAGACGAAAATTTATTTAGACTTGCGATTTGCATTTTTGCGCCATCGTTAGATGGAAGAAAGTGTTTGTTTCGAAGTCGTATTATGTGAAAAATGCCGAGAATAAGTTCGGATATATGGAACCATTTCGATCAATGTGCGCGCCGATGCGCCGGTACATTAGAATAGAATAGAATAGAATAATTTTTGGCAATAAAAATTATTCTATTCTATTCTATTCTAATGTACAGGCGCGGCGGCGGTGGCGTCGCAAAGTTGGCTACCTGCAAATACTGCAAGAAAAAGTTTTTATTTTATTGAAATATGAAAAGTACACCTGTGTAGGATGCCCTTATATTTCTTATCTGTGGACCGTTCGTGTGAACGGTGAATGTTTTTGTCTATGAAAAATTGTCTGTGCTCGCTCTCTGCTAATATCAATCATTCACTCATGCGTATAAATAAATTTATCTAAGCGAGTTTATCGAATATTTATTCAAATAAAATTAATCATTAAAAATAACGATATATTTTTTTATCGTTATAACATTAACTAATAAAAAAAATTAACCGATTTTGACACCTCTATTACATAGGTATCTTACCTAGGTACCTTTCTTCTTCTTCTCTTCGTCTTCTCTTCTTTAATGGCCTCTGTCCGTCATTTCGACAGACAATTTTGCCAGTGCTTCTTCTCTTCAATAATGGCCTGTGTCCGTCATTTCGACAGACAATTTTGCCAATGTCAAGTGTTAAAATTGTAATAAATAAGTGAAGTCAAGTTTCTGAATGTGAAAATTCGTGTTATGTTTTGAAGAGAAAATCCACCATTTTCTTTTCAAAACATAACACGAATTTTCACATTCAGAAAAACCACTTTACACACATTTATTCCAATGACTCACACTTTATGTTACGACCTAAGTACATATTATTGGTTAAAATTCCACCAAAATTAAACAACAATACTCACAATAACACAAGAAAAACTATTAAAATAAAAGTGCTATGTGTCGTTTCAAAAAAATGTCAAAACTCGTGTCCTACCTAGGTACCCAACATAATTGCAATCACAAGCAAGCAGCATTAAAGAAGCAGCTATATCCGCTTTTTGACACTTGAAATGTGTTCACGCACACAAATGCATGTATCCTACCACAGAGTACTCTTTTATACTGTCCTATATAAACGCGAAAGTTTGTCAGTACGGAAGTTTGTTACTCTTTCACATAAAAACTACTGATCCGATTTGGATGAAACTTGGAATATATATTGTCCGTGACCTGGATTAACACATAGGTTACTTTTTATCCCGAAAAATCAACGGGATCCAAAGGGACGCGAACGAAGTCGCGGCGGAATCTAGTACATACATAAAACGCACACATAGGTGTCCGCCATTTTTGCAAGTTGACATAGCACTCGCCATTCTTTGATGTCTTTGATGCACAGTTGCCAAAGTTTTGCAGGTTGTAAATTGTAATAAAATATCTCAAGAAATGTCGGAGGATGGTCTTTTAAATGCGAAATTTAAATTATTGGAACTATTTTCAAGTCTCGACGATACTGAACTAAATTCTATTGAACAATGGATATGTAGTAAATCTTACATGAAAGGTGAGCTCTACCTTTTAGTGATGAGACGCATGCCACGGTAAGTAGTTAGGCAAGTTAGAAAACAAAGGTTTACTCTAGGCTCTAGATATTCATGGTATAGGTACTTTCATTTCGGAGCCTCCGCTGCGCCGCCGCCAACGCGCCCCTGTAGGGAAGAGGCAGAACTGGGTGAAAAATTCCATGGTGAAGTCAAATCACTCCGATTTAATTTGACCTACCTAATATAACAAAAATTTTTTTTTTACAGATTTAAAAGAAAAGAAATCACTTTTGAACACTGAAAAAGTGTTGGTGAGAATAGGAAACACCATAAAAAATATTGTGCCTTTTGAGGCAGAAATGCCATCTGAAACAATAACTCCACCGATTGCAGGCGATCAAGCTGATTGTACTGAAGTGAATACTTGCCATGTTGATGGGTTTCTCTATGATGATGATGATGTGGAAAAACTGGTGAAAAAGGGGAAATTGAAACGTCACTACTGTGTAGACTGTAATTCACGAAACATTACAGTATGTTACTATTTTATTATTCAAACTATAAATTATCTTAAAAATGACTGCTGGCCAGCTTTATTGGTATTACTTACCTACCTCTACCAATTATTGATATTGTATGACTGATACTAAAATAGGTAGGTAAGACTAGGTATAATATTAAATTTTAAATTTAACACTAATTCTATTTCAGGATTTAACATTTATTTCACACTCAATGTCAAGAGAAATGCTGCAGTATATTTTCAAAGTTTTACTACCAGAAGATCTAGAAGACAAGCAGATATTAGACGTTGGTTCCAGAATAGGAGCAGTTCTTTACGGTGTAAGTTAAAAAAATATCAAAAGCTTTTGTTACATTGGTTACAATATGTTTTTATTCATATTTGAAGTGGCGTTTAAGGAATTTAAGATTACTGACTGTCTCAGCTCCCTATAATATACCAAACTTTTATGAGAAATTGTTTAGCACTACAGGCTGCTTGTGACTTCATCCGTGTGTAGGTACTAAGTTTTTCCATTATTTCCTTTCAGGCATACTATTTTTCAAATGCTGGGACAATAGTTGGAGTTGAAATGAACAAAGAATGCTGTGATGTCCAAAAAAGAATAATTAATCAATTCTCAATGGATCCCAATAGAATAAAAGTTGTACATTCAGATGTGACTGAAAGAAGCGATATTGTGTCTAGTTCAAACGTTTTAATTGTAAATGTACTTGATTTCTTTGTTGATGAAGTAGCTCACAAGAAAATATGGTATTTCTTGAAGCAGCATATTAAAAAAGGCAGTTATTTAATATGTAATAGAAGCATTACTGATACTTTGGATAGTATTGGACTTTTTGAAGAACTTATAGAGTGGTTAAGTATTTGTAAACCTTGTCGACAAGAAAATGAAATATATTTTGATATTGAAGATTATATGGATATACATTTATATACAGTGAACTAATGGTTTTGCTATGTAAAATTATAGGTTTTCTCGTAGGTACATAGTAATTATACACTATTGTTTTAATAAAAATATAGTAATAAACTGGTAAATACTTTGTATTTATATTCACCATTGTATCATCAGAGATCTCGCAAAGAACTAGAAACGCAGTAGGAAATTTATATTTCTGTTTTTATTCAAATTAAAACCATCGCCATCTGTACAAGTACAATCAACTCTTATTTTGCATTCTCTTTGCAATCAACTACAAAGTTACATTGTCAATATTAATGTCATTCATAAAACCATAGATATTCAACATAGAGGTTCTAATCCACAATAATCATACTTTAACACACCTTGATTTTGTAGAAGAACAACACAGTACATACTAAATTAAATTAAACTTAATAATCCTTACTCTCGTTATACAATAATAAAAATCAAATTCTTACTAACATTTGTTAAGTCACATTTTTTTTTTATTGTTTTAAAAATACATACAAACTTATTTTGTACTATAGCACTAAGGAAACCACAAGGTTTATATGAATAATGCTACATAAGTCTTAGCGTCGATAGCCTTACATTAGGTAGGTAGTTACTAGATTAACTAACATCTTACTTAATATTTAAAAGATCTCTCAGTTTTTGAAACTTTGTTTTTCCTAGTGACTTAGTAAGGATATCTGCTAACTGATCTTCATTATTTATTTTAATTACATTAATAATCCCTTTCTTTTCATAGTCATACACGAAGTGATAGCTAATATCAATATGTTTAGAGTTTTTACAAAATTTACCGTTTTTGGAAAGAGCTATGGCACCACTATTGTCTTCAAATATTTTAATCGGACCCTCGACTACTACATCCAAATCACCTAAAACTCCTTTCACCGGCAAAACCTCCTCTACGCAATCTGCCAACGCATAATATTCAGCGTGAGTCGACGCTATCGACACTATCTTTTGTTTATGCGTTTTCCACATTACAGGGTTATTGTACACTCTTATTACGATTCCTGTGGTCGACTTCCTATCATTTTTATCAGCTGCCCAATCAGCATCTACAAACGCATCTAAGCTTTCATCAAACACAGCATCATAACTTAGTTTTTTATTTCGTGTAAAATACAAATATTTTAAAACTCTTAACGCATATTTATAATGTGTATCACTATAACAATTTTGGAATCTGCTTAAATAATTCACACTGTAAGACACATCTGGTCGCGTACCACTTGCAACATATAAAAGTGCTCCTATTAAACTTCTGTACCTCAGATTATCTGTTACTTCACCAGGTTCAAGCGACAAATTCTGTTCCATCGGTGTCTCATACTTCTTAGCTTTTTTTCACATTAAACTTCTCCGCTAAACTTTCAATATATTTTCCTTGACTTAATGTCATTTTCTTCTGTTTAGGGTCATATTCAATATCGATTCCCAAATATTGTTTCACTTTTCCTAAGTCTTTCATTCGAAATCTATTATTCAGCATATTCTTAACTTCTTTAATTTCGTTAACATTTTCTCCGCAAATTAAAATATCGTCCACATATAAACACAAAAATATCTTTACATTATTTACACATCCTGTGTATATGTAATAGTCATAATCTGACCTTCTGAACTTAATGCTTGTCATAAATTCGTGAAAACACTCATACCAATCTCTCGGGCTTTCTCTTAATCCATATAAAGCTTTCTTCAGCTTGCATACTTTTCCATTTTCAACATTATATCCATCTGGTGGATAAATGTATACCTCAGATTTGTTTGTTCCATTCAAAACTGCTGTTTCTACATCCATACTTTCTATATACAAGCCTTTGACACATGCTATCGACATTAAAGCTTTCATTGTAATCATTCTTGCAACAGGTGAGTATATTTCTTCATTTTCATCATAAGCCCGTTGGAATCCTCTTTCTACTACTCGTGCCTTATATCTGCCATTTGATTTTATTCTGAAAATCCATTTCACTTCTATAATCTTATTATTCTTCGGAGCATCCACAATTTCCCATGTGTTATTTTGCTCTAGACTAGTAATCTCATCATTCATAGCATTTTTCCATAGTTTTGCTTCAGAGCCATTTACCGCTTCTTCATAAGAATCAGGTACTCCGGCATCACACACATTTACATATACTACATGATCCTTATACTTCTCAGGTAACTTTCTTCCTCTTCTTGGGCGGCTTGGTATAACCTCCTCAACTTCACTTGCTTTCTGTCTTTTATCTTCTTCATCTTCCACTGTGTCATAAAATTCATCAAGTTCATTTAAATCTTCTTTCTTTGATTCATCTTTCTTAAGAGGTTCTTCTTCGTTTGGCTCATCATTTGTTTCTTCATTTCGGAATTTTATAACTTGCGCATCTGGTTCAATAAACGTAACGTGACGACTTATTACTATTTTATCGTTGACTAGAATCTTATATCCAGTATCCGTGTATCCCACTAGTATACCTTGTATCCCCTTTGGATTCAACTTCGATGTTCTGGTTTCTTTTGGAACTTTTACGAAACATTTACTTCCAAAAATCTTTAAATATCTTACATCTGGCTTGTGACCGTAAAATATTTCGTATGGACTTTTCATTTCAGCAGTATCGGTAAGTAATCTATTTCCTAAATATGCTGCTGTTAAAACACATTCTGGCCAGTAACATTTGTTAAGTTTTGCTTCAGCCATCAAACTCCTTGCACGATCCATAATAGTCCTGTTAAATCTTTCAGCTACTTTATTCATTATATGTGTATATGCTGGACCGGGTTTGATACAAACTCCTTCTTGTTTTGCGAACGTATAAAAATCTCTATTAAGATACTCACAACCATTGTCACATCTCATTTCTTTTACTCTTTTGCCTGTCTGATTGTGCATCATGTTCACATACGTTCTGAAACATTCAAAAACATCACTCTTATTTTTAATAACACAAACTACAGCTTGCCTACTATAATCGTCAATGAAAGAAACAAAATATCTCTTACCGTCTCTGCCTGTCGGCGTTATTGGACCATGGACGTCTGTGTGCACAATCTCTAATAACTCAGTGGCTCTACGTCGATTATTTTCAAATGGGAAACTTCTGTACTTCAGAAGCGAAATTAAACATATTTCGCACTGTACGTAACTCTCATCTAATTTTTCGGGTAAACCGTTTAGTAAATTATACCTACACATTTCTTTTAACTTAGCAATATTAGCATGACCTAAAATCCTATGCCATTTCTCTTTCTCTGACATCATCTTATCAGTTGTGTATGAGCTATTTCCATTATCATTATATATTACCTTTCCTTTTAATTCATACAATTTATTATTTTTCTTTGCTACCGATACTATTTCATAATTTGAATTATAAATTAGCGCTGTTTCGTTTTGAAATTGTATTATGTTACCCCTGTTCACAATACTCGATACGCTGAGTAAATTCCTTTCCATACTTGGTACATAATACACATTATGTATTTCCATTTGGTGTGAACGACGTCCCACTTGAAAATTCATCCTTATATTGCCTGTCTTTTCTGACATGAGATCAAAACCATCTCCTACTCTTACTCTCACTGGATTATCTAATTTCTTGTACTTACAAAAATATTTATCGTCGTTTACAATGTGATGGGTGCATCCGCTGTCAATTAGCCAATTTATCGTCTCCTTAGTTTCAATTTCTCTTTCTCCAGCCAGTACTTCTACATTAAAACCGGCATGTTCATTATTACCTCGATCGTTATTACCTTGTCCTCTATAACCTCGGTATCCTCTGTTATGTCCACCTCTGCCTCGGCGAGCTTCTCTTCGTCCTCCACGGTAGTACTGATTTTTATGCAATTTTGGACAATCTCTTCTATAATGCCCTGGCTCATGACACTCAAAACAATTGTTACCTTCAACATTCTCATACGATCTGGAACTACTAGCGAACGACTGTTCTGTTATATTCATCTCTTTTTTCTTAAATTCCAGCATAATCTTAGATTTTACATACTCCACAGTCTGTGCTTCCTTGGGCATGGCATTTACGATATTTACAATATGTTCTAGCCCGCTTGGTAGTGATAGTAGTAAGTAGTTTAGCCTGTTTTCCTCTGACACTGCTTCACCCGCATTCTTTAATTCATTAATCTGTTTTTCAAATACTTGCAGATATTCATTTGGATTTTCGTTTTCTTTAAATTTTGTTTCCAGCACCTTCCGCTTCCGCGGCATGAATGCCGGCAGCAGCCGGAAGCGGCAATGGCATAGTGTGAACACGGTATAAGTTCCTCGCTACCTACTGTGAGGCATCTCCTTTCTAAGGTCAAAGGTTTTTCAAAAAGTTATTATACAGGTTGAGTACATTTTATCGACCCGTGACCACCGAACACCACCGAACACCTTTATACCAAGTTTCAACCAACTTTGACTTGACTTCTTCTTCTTCTTCTCTTCAGTAATGGCCTGTGTCCGTCATTTCGACAGACAATTTTGCCAATGTCAAGTGTTAAAATTGTAATAAATAAGTCAAGTCAAGTCAGTTGTCAAGTCGGCTGTCGTTTGTTTTGAAAAGAAAATGGTGGATTTTCTCTTCAAAACCTAACACGAATTTTCACATTCAGAAAAACCACTTTACACACTTTTATTCCAATGGCTCACACTTTATATTATGACCTAAGTATTATTGGTTAAAATTCCACCAAAATTAAACAACAATACTCACAATAACACAAGAAAAACTATTAAAATAAAAGGGCTATGTGTCGTTTCAAAAAATGTCAAAACTCGTGGTTTGTGGCTTTTGTGGCTAGTTGTCACAATTCTTTTTTTGCATTCTCTTTGCAATTCTGCCAGTGTCGAGTTCGCTAATGCTAGTGTCTTAAACAGGAGGGGAGTGCGGGTAGGAATATGGTCAGTGTACAGACAGAGGGAGGTACAACCAAAATTTTGACAATTAGATTGATCTAAGACAAGAGACAGTACAACGCTAATATTAGTAGTTAATAATATTTGAGCTTTAGTAAATATTGACTTGACTTATTTATTACAATTTTAACACTTGACATTGGCAAAATTGTCTGTCGAAATGACGGACACAGGCCATTATTGAAGAGAAGAAGAATAATTTATTTTGGTTTCAAAAATAATAATAAACCACTTTCATAATTTAATCTTATTAATATGGATAAACTGACATAATATATAATTAATCAAAGGTGAAAAGGTTTGAGAAAGGAGACATTTAAAAGAAAAAGGACGGGGAAATTCAAGAGGAAGGATATCGTAAAGAGATTGGCGAAGTTTCGGACAGTTAAAAATATGTGATTGACTCAACCAACTTTATACTGTCTAGTCTACCACCGAACACCTATAACTGTCTACGTACAGCTGATAATGCGCAACATGATACTACGCAGCCCAATAATTTAAACAGACGACACGGATTATCAAGTCGTAAATGACTGGGCTGTAATGCTGTGCATTGTAATGCATGCTGTGCGTGCATTATTGGCTTTTGCTTGGGTTCCGGACTAGAGGTGTTTAATATTTCTTTCAACTAATAAAAAAAACTATTAAAAAAAATAACACTATCATTCGATAAAAAAAATGGAGGTGATCGAATATTTTTATTAACACATGTTATTTTCAACACAACGTATGTAGGTAATATTTTTATCATTCACTTTATGCATTGAAATTTGAACCTACGCTTGCTAGATATAATGAATAATTTTAAACTCATCACGGAAATTATTCTTTCATTTTACTGCATTAAAATTTGAACCTACGCTTCCTAGATATAATTAGTAATTTTCATATTTTCATTAGAGTGACCGGCCTGAAGGAAGTGCTATGTGCCGGGAAGCGGCCGTTTATTTTAACTTCCGGGGTGTTTAATTTCATTTCCGGTTTCATCTGCATTTTTGACTGTGTAGTCTATTATCTATAAGATAAAGCATAATATAGAATGAACCACTACTTACGATATGTAAGTCGTTTAGTGTATATTTAACAACATTTATCATACACACAAAACACAATATTATTTTTATCTAAGGATCATGAATACAATTGCTATTTTTGGCAAATTGAATGAATGACAATGATTGAATGAATGAGACCTAAGAGACGTTAATTTATTTAGACTTGCGATTTGCGCCATCGTTAGATTGAAGAAAGTGTTTGTTTCGCAGTCATATGTGAAAAATGCCGAGAATAAGTTCGGAAATATGGAACCATTTCGATCAATGTACCGGCGGCGGCGTCGCAAAATTGGCTACATGCAAATATTGCAAGAAAAAGTTGTCATTTCACTTCTAAATACGCCTAGCTATTATTTTCGTTTAGCAAAAATGATTAAACTGAAATAACACTAGACAGTCCTAAGCCTGATAAAGGATGAAGGAAAGTTCGTTGTTAAAAAATTCATTCATCTCCTCATCATAGATAGATGTCAATCATTCACTCATGCGTATAAATAAATTTATCTAAGTGAGTTTATCGAATATTTATTCAAATAAAATTAACCATTAAAAATAACGATACTTTTTTTATCGTTATAACAAATAATAAAAAAATATAATAAAAAAATTAACCGTTATTGACACCTCTATTCCGGACTTGTTTCCTTTGATTGTTCTGTGCGTTCTGTGCAAAATTCTATAAAAACGGATGGATGTATTTAGAAACGCAAGGCAGTTTTCGTCACTAATCTATTTTATCCAATGCTTCCCAAAATGTGCTAAATTGGTGTATAGGAATTATAAATTAAAACCATCAAAATGTGGCACGAAGCGAGAAAACAGGAAAAGATGATTCGGGGTATGATTGTTGATTACCGCCGAAGGGCAGAGCGTCGCAAGGATTTCTATGAAAAAATTGTAAGCCCAATGATAAAATATGCTGCATCGAGATATTTCTTAGCTGAGCCTTAGGCTCAGCCAAAAAACGGAACCAATGAACTGAATCTGGGTTTACCACTTTCCAGAAAGCAGAGCCAACACAATTCTTGCAAATACACGGTAGACCATGCAAGATTCATTTGGATCCTGCTGTGGCAGCGGCAGGAGAAGGACCGGCTATTATGTAAGTAGCATATCGGTACTTGAGCACGTAAAATTTGAGTAGGTACCTACATAAACCAGATTATAACAACTTAAACTAACAATATTTCAATGCAAATAGGCTAAGTTAACGTAGTTAACAATCCTGCTTTGAAGTAACCAATTACAATCCATTTCGCATGTCCAGTGTTCCCTGATAATAAATAAATATTCATGGACATTTAACACAATGTCTTCTAGTCCCAAAATAAGTAAAGCTTGTACCTACTATGGGAACTAGATGGCTGAAAGATATACAATACATGATACCTTCTTAAGTGATCATATCGCATTTCCTCCATACTAGTTTAAGTAGATACATTAAGTACCTACCTGACTATGTAATTAGCTATAAGATAGTGTCATACTATACTCCACTTGTATTCTTTTACTCTTAGACCTTTGTTTAAGAGAAATAAATGTATTAAAGTATTATATCAGACACAATTATTAATCTTGTCATCTTGCCAATATGTTGTGAGTGTATGAACTCTTCTCAGGATGCAGTGGCAAGGGGATCCTAGCAACTTGATAGACCGGTTTGATGTTAGAGCCCATTTGGACTTTATCCCTGAAGTGAAGATTCCTGAAATACCCCCTGAAGACCTTAGCACTGAGGAACGGCACTGCAACTATGAACGATACAGGATACTTGCTCAAAATGCCTTTCTTGGAATGGGTTTGTGCTCATACATTTACTATCCTTAGATGTGTAAATATAGTTGCAAGTCAGTATTGAATAAAAACTAAATATGTTCATTTAGATACCAACATGAGAACAAAAGTTTCAGTAAGCACTGACTCCTTTTAGGTAAATAAAAATAAAGTGATTCTTAGACAAATTCATTTATTGTTTCAGGTGAAGACAAATTCCTACAACAGCTGTCTATAGAGGAGCAATTTGGTGTCACACTAGAAGAGAAAGAAGTCCAACGGGAGAAACTGAATGAAAAGAAAGGCACTGGTGCCGCCATAGGATACAATTATAATGATCCAGGAGCTCAACCCTCGTCATCTAACGGTAGATTCAGCAGTTCTTAACAAAAAAATAAAACTGAATTGAGAACCTTCTTTTTTTCAAGTTGGTTATGCTTGCCGACTTTTATAGCCCTGGGGGCTCGGAAAGTATGAATAACCTTGACTTGAATATTCTTATGGCATTCAGTTTCAATTACAGGCTCGGAAACTAAGAAATTGGAACAGAAGGAAAGAGATTCAGAAGATGATTCGGATCTAGAAGTACTTGATGTTGACTTGAGCATTGATGTCAACAAGATGGAGCCCTCACAGGTAATACAGGTTTCGTTTTATGAAAGCATACTATATTATGCTATAAGTATAATACCTTACTTTGGTATTGACTTTTGTATAAGTATACAATACTTTATAATCTACAGTGTTCATACTATACCGCTTTTGCTTAATATCACCAGTACTCCTGAAGCTGAAATTCGGTTCTTATTAAAGCTTTTTGGTTTTGAGCTACCTACAACAATCTAATAGTTAAATTCTAATTATGTACCAAATAGATGGCTCAACTGACTCATATCACTGTGAAGTTGAAGCATCCTCTTAAAGTCATAACCTACTTGCTATATAAATACAAATCCTTATTGGGACCTTTTTGCGTGATTGATGTTACACCTCATTTGTACCAACTTGACCCCATTCGTAAGCTTCGTAACCAAACTTCTCTGAGCACAGGCGCACGAGCTAAACGCAGTGGGTCCGTTATTCGGCATGGCCGGCTGCGATCTGTTCTCATTCTTGACGGGAGACGCTGATGATGCAGAGCATCAGAAGCAACTGCTGATTGAGGAGAAGGAGAAGGCAATGTACTCTGGCAGGAAGAGTAGGCGAGAGCGGCGTGCTCATAGGTATGTTTATTATGATGTTAAAATGTTATCCCTTGTAAGAAAGACCGTTACAAAACAAAGCTTGTTTTTTTTTTTAAAATATGGTTTTACGCAGATTGCCGAAGGATTGACTATTGAGTTCTGACCTTTAAAATTTTGTTGTTTTAGTTTATTAGACTTTTTGTAGATGGCTCAACTGTTCCATGTGTATTTTGTAAATATTGTAAATACTGTATTAGTTGTAATTTTCTTTGTGAATAAATAAATAGTTTATTAGACTTATCTAATTGGTGCTATGAAAGTTGTCATAAATGCTAAATGCCTTATCTTTGGTTTTGCCTGACTCCAAGACATGCAATAGCAAAGCTTATTTCGTAAAAAAAATGGCTTTCTGAGTGTTCAACATTGAGTTCGGTTGTTAGAAAAATTCATCAGATTAGATTATACACCATTCTCTCGACATACTAATGCACAATAAACTATTTCATCTGACTACTTTATTACAGAGACAAGAAGCTTGCGACTCGGGTAGTGAGTCCCCCGAGCTACGCTGCGCCGTCGCTGGACGTTGAGAAGTCTCCGAGTCGTTCGCCCACACGGAGTCCATCCCCAGAAGCCGCAGAACAAATTGAATTCATCACTTCCTTCGGCGGCGAGGACGATGAGGCTAAACCACGTGAGTTATAGTATTTACACTCACGTGTTTGTATTATTTTATTATGTGTACCTACAATAACTTGTTTGGGATTACAGGCGGTATAGCACTTCAGTGTCAAGGATATAAGATTGGAAACCAGGGTCTGATTGTATCTAGCATAGGTTAAAGAGATTCCATGGTGATTTTACAAGAAGATTTACCTTTGATAAATGTAGAAGATAAATCTACAATAAATGATTCTTATTCTTATTGATTACAGATGACTCAAAGGCACTCTATTCCGAAAAGGTCAAACAAAATCTGAAGAAATTGGAACTGTATTCAGAAGTGGCGCGGAAAAATAGACAAAGGTTATACCCTCATTATTCGACATAATCATAAAAAATCTACCGTGTTACAGCATCATTATCATTTATCATTGTTGTTATAGAGTGATATACTTATAATATGATTTATTCATTTCAGGTCACCAATCTCTGAGGAAAGCTACCCTTGCCCGATTGGACCGCGTGGCCCAAACTCGAGGTCGAAATCAAGATCGCTGTCAAAGCAACGCTCCGTGTCCCGCTCTCGATCTGGATCAAGAAGACCTATCTCCAGATCGCGGAGATCGCGGAAATCACGATCAAGATCACGGAAATCACGATCGAGATCGCGGAAATCTAGATCGAGGTCGCGGAAATCTAGATCAAGATCGCGAACTAGGAAATCCAGATCGATGTCGCGATATAGCCCTAATTCCAAGTCATCAGGGTCGTCAAGCTCATACAGAAGGTCAAGGTCACGTAACTACAGGAGTAGACGCTCGCGCAGTCCGAAGTTTGTATTTTCTAATGCACATTAAAATTCACGCAATGATAAAATTGGCGTGTTTTTCGGTAAATATATAAAATATACTAATTCTGTATTCAACATGTTCACAGTTACTCAAAGCGTAAAAACTCCAGGTCAATGTCATATGATAGGTAAGCTCGTTTAAATTATTAAAACTACCCACTACCCTGGTGCTTTGTTCAAATAATCGATCCACCTTCTCTATCTCCCCCATGCCTACAAACCCTGATACGTACTGCCTTCCCATATCTTCCAGCCCAGTTTTAGCATGAATCGCTCCAAAAAAATGGTTACCCTACCTGCCGATTTCTTTCCAAAAGATGTAATGGTAAGAGAGTAATAAGTTTATTGATTACAGCAACAGCGACAGAGGTGGGTCCAAGCCGAACGTTCCTCGATACTACGGCCGTAAGAAGGAAGATCGTTCTTCCAGTGAATTGTCGGTAGACTCCGCCTCGAGTGACTCGGAAGGGTCGAAAAATAAGTAAGTGTTATATTTTTATTAGATAAAATGTCCTTAAGAGTCCTTCAGGGTAGGCAACGCACCGATAGTGCTCCTAGTGTCGTCGGTGTTTCTAGGCGACGGTGACCGCTTACCATCAGATGGGCCGTATGCCTGTTTGTCTACTTACATAAAAAAGAAGATAAATGGTTGGGTATAGTAACGATACGCGCGGTACTGCAGTCGCAAAAAAGACTGGTTCTAGCGACATAAAAGATAGTCGAAAAATACGTAAGTGTTTAATCCATTTTCTCTATTAATCTTCGGGCAGCCGAAAACTACCACAACACTCAAACCAGACAAATATTGCAAATCGTGTAAGCACTATTGTTTTATGTATTTGATTTAGTCTTCATTATCATATGATTAGATTCCCCAATAAAACTATCCCTACCATTCATAGACGATACATACAAAACCGGTTCTAAGAACCACTAAGAACCAAGATTTTAGCCACAACCTAAAAATAACCAATTGTGTTCTATTTTCAGATTAGCAGTTGGCAATAAATCCAATGCAAACCAGAATCAGTTACGATCCTCTGGATCCATCTCCAAAGTCAGTAAGAATCATTTTATTTACTTGTACTCGCTTTCATTTAGCACTTTACAACTTGACAGTCCCCTAAACAAGACAAGCAGACTTAGCATGTGCGGCCTATACATACAACGCTTCTTTGTAACGAAGGAAATACAAACCCAACTTCGTCCCTTTATTTTGTTTGATGGAAAAAAAGTAGTTTTAGTCAAACCAAACACAACAAAACAAACATACGTATGACTCTTTCTTTTGTTTCACGGAAAAAAAAAAGAAATAGTCTACAAATCGCTGTCTAGTGCACTCATGCTAATCCTACAGGCATGTTCCTAGCAATTTATTGCTTTGAGCTATATAATGTCTAACACTTGTCTAGGGCGTCTGAATCTCAGCTTTGAATGATAAATGTTTATTTCGCTAAGGAATTGATTGTAAAATTGCATTTGACTGTGCTATGTATTTACTCATAGATTTTTCCTGTCACATATCCCTAGAAATCACTGTTAGCTCAATCTTTTTTAAATTCTTTATTTTGTTTGATCAATTTGTTACATGATCGTTGTTCCGTTAGTTCAAAAAGTTACTATTTTCTTATAAAATATTTTTATTATAATCTCATCCATCACTGACTAACCTTTCATATGTATTTATAAATGTTTTATGAACCAATATTTTTCGATTATTTTTGATTTGGTTACAAAAATAAATGAAATTATTTCTGTGCACATTTTCGTCAACTTTTTTATTAGAATTCTCTATTTTTAATGTGTATTTAAATATTCGTCTTCTTAAATTTTTTTAGACAAGCCTCACGTATTTTTTATTGGCCTAACAGGGTAACTGAAAAACCATGTGCCATCTGGCAATATACGTCTTAGATACTACTTATTTAATTTTTTCTTGCCCTTAAGGGTGCTTTTCCAGCAGAGCTAAGCGAAGCTATGTTGTTAAGGATATGTGTTTGACATCCATTAATAGGAATCGTTTGAAATGAAAACAAAAGATCCATATTGGGGGACTTCAAACACACCCTTAGCAACGTAGCTTAGCTTAACTATGGTGGAAAAGCACCCTAACTATCCTATGTAGTCAAAACGATCAGTAAACCTCTCACATCACATATCTACCTACATATTTATACTTCGCGTCAAAACTAATTTTCGGTTGATTGATAGGGAATATACCAGTAAATAATCAATCCTGATCGAGATCGATCCGAGAACCGAGGATCGATTTTGTAACTGAAAAATCGATTGTTAATTTGGATCCTCCACTTTTTAAACTGCGCTTAAAATTGGACGTTGGTGGGTTGATACACAGTGCATTTTTAATCCTTTCCTGTATACTTAGTTCAATTTTGACATTTGGTCAGTTGAAATCTGATTTGCATAAGTAGGTACGTCTAATTAGTCAATCTTCCCAGTGGTAAGAGATGGCTATAAGTAATGTATGTATGTATATATAATCATTATATTGTACCTATCCAAGCATTTAGGTATTCTGGGCATTATTATCTTTCACTTCTGACGCGGTGTGTTTTCTTATAAGTTTATCTTATTTACTTCTGGATACAGTAAAACCTAGCGCAATAGTACAAGCACGTATCTAACTTGTAGTTTATTTACAGGGAGCCACGCGTGAAACGCTTTCACTCAAAGAAAAACTGAAGAAGAAAATGCAGGCCCAGTTGTCGAGGCAACGTGAGTTAACACAGTAAAAATCATAATATCATACATTATCATCTTTAGTTTTAGTTCTTGTTCCTTTGTTTTCACGTCATCGCACAATCGCCAACGAATAAGTTGATTGCTATAATTTCTGCCTGCGATTTCGTCCACGTGCAGTTCAGCCCCAATGAGCTCATGGAACGTTTAAAAGTCCCAACTATTCAATACATCATCATCATCATCATCATCATCATCATCAATATATATAAAACTCTTTTGAAGCTGACATAGAATCAACGCACAGCCTAAACTACAAGTCCTAGAGGTATGAAAATTGGAGGGTAGGTTCCTTATATAGTGTAGGGGCGCACTAACAAAGGAATTTTGAAAAGTCGCACCCTAAAGGGTCTAGAACGCGAGCAACGCCGCGGGCGACGGCTAGTAGATCCATAAATCCCCTCAAGACAGATTTTCGAGAAAAAGATGTCTTGCACAGGCTAAGACTATTCCGGAAAACTGAACCACTGTATTTAGTTTAGATTAGACCATGAATGAAGGTACCTACATTCTTTCTTATCTATAACTTTTTTTTACCCTTAATAAGATTCTCTTACGTTTTCTGGACTGAAGAGTAGCTTAGCCTTATGATCTTGTTCATATTAGCCACTTTGGTCTCCTCTTGCCAAAACGGCTGCTAAAATTTTAGAAGATGAAAAAAGGCCTTAGCTTATTCGAGCCTGCGAACTTCATTTTTACAGAGGCGACCCACGACGCTCTAAATCTATCAATTCATCTACCAATTGCAATAATAATAATAGGCCCATACATCTATTGAAAGGTGATTTATACAACGTCGGGAGGCAACCTATGCCTACACTTAACGGGACACCTTAATGCCTGGGACAGTGTTTTAGATGGAGTAGGCTTTCCCACCACCTTTACCATTCTTCTTCCTCTCGGCTGGTGCAATATACACCAGGTAAATCAGTTTGTTTGATTGGATTGTGTTTGTTTCAGTGCGCGCCGATAAGCGCGCTGAGGCAGAGCGCGTAGAACGCGAGTCCCGCCGCCAGGCGCGCCGCGACGAGGAAATGAGGGAGTTGGCTATCAAACTGCGACGCAAGTCTGTATCTCTTGATTACATTACTTATATTAAACTACTGTTACTTATTTTACCCTACAAAATACCAGAAAAACGCGTATCTAAAAGAAATGTGAGAGGGATCAGAAGTGTGCGAGAAATAAGTCCATCAATATCACTTCACGTTACGAATGAAGGTTATTCTATTGGTTGATTTTTGCTCGCACACCGCTCATCTGAAATGTTAATAAATTTAGCTAGTTCTGTGGAAGTTCGCGGAATTCCGCCCGATTTTGGTCAAGGCTTAGAGGTAAACACATGCATGGTTTTCGGTAGATTGTTATTCGTAAGCTAAACCTTATTCTTAACTCGTGTTAGTTACCTGAGTTACACAATTCTAAATATAAGGAAGAAAACGGGTATTGTCCTTTGAATCATCTAAGAACCTTTTCAACATAGGCCACCTCATACGAACTTCATAGCGTATGATTTGAGATGTATGTTGTTGTTCCAGGCAGCGTGAAATGCGGCATCGATACAGGAACTCCAGTGATGACTCTGATAGAAGTCGCAGCAGGTCCTCATCTAGGTAAATAATATATTTATTGTATTTTATGTGCCATCGTCAAGTTGTCTTGTCGAGTCAAGTTTCCATTTTTGACATCAAAATACCGTGTACAAGTTGAATGCTGGTCATAACCATAAAAGCGAAAGCGTCGGAAAGACGATATTCAAGCCTTTGCGATGGTGGGATTGAGGGAAGAAGTTCGGGTTAAGTAGGAAGTTTTTGAGCGACCTTTACCCGACAGCAGTTACCTATTTCTGTTTTTTTTTGCTGCAGGGATTCAGCAGGCGAGAAAAAACCTAAACGATCTAAAAGCCGCTCACCATCGGACAAGCGACCTCCCGTTTGGGAGAAAGACACCGCGAACAAAACCAACAACGCCCCTCTACCTCCCCTACCTCCTTTACACACCCTCCCACCGCCCCCCTTTATACGTCAGCGCCCTGAAGAAGTATCCAAGCCTTACTTCCAAGGTAAAAGAGAGAACCGCTCAAGGAGTTCGTCTCCAAGCAGGCGTATACCGGTTTGGGAAATTCAAAAAGAACCATACCGGCCTGATAACCCATTTCCCGATGTGAGAAGACCGCGGTACCAAGATGATAGACCAGACTATAGATACGAGGAACGACGCTATAATAACAGGTTCCAAAACCAGTATGATAACAGATGGGACTCTAAAAGGCCTTATGGAAATAGGGGAGGATACAGGGGGTATAACCGGCCTCCCCAACCCCCCGGAGTCGGCCCGAACTGGCAGAGAGATCATGATTTCGAAAATGATGATAAAAATGTTGATAACAATGTTGATAAAAGTAACGTCAAACTTGTTGATTACTGATTGAGCTGACGAAACCTTTCCTTCCCTTATTCAGTTGGAAACTAACGATCAATTATTTTGTAGAGATTTTATCCAATAACTGATGTCTTACGGTCGAACCCAATATTCAAACTCTCGGCAAAGCTTACGTAACGATCAGCGTCAATTTTTTTTTTACGAAAAAAAACAATATTTCAATTGTATAAACATTTCGTATGGCAAAACCAGAGATGAATATCGGGAATGGTCCTAAGTTGATTTTACAGAGGATTGTTATGAACTTTTTTAAATACCGCTGAAAACTATGTATACAATTTTTAATGTTTAAATACTTGGTTGAAACATAGTGCAGGGCAGTGATTTAACAAATAATTTATCCATCCATTTGTGTAACAAGCATGGCCATATCACAAAGTTTGGTGAACATTTTTCAAGTTATTTAAAATTTAACGAATTTTACGTCTTCACATTTCTATGTTTAACGTATGTATACATATTTACAATATAAAATGTATTTAGTAGCAGCTAGGTTATAATGTAATAAAAACTAAAAGTTCAGTTCTTTTTTTTTTAATTGCCTCATAGTGCGTATAAAAAAAATACAAAATGTATAAATAAGTAAATACCTCTGTACTTTTAAAAATTATCCTAATATTATATATAATCATTAATAATGATTAATATGGCCACGTTTTTCAACGCATATAAACATTTGCGCTTACGCTACATGTGCCTAGCTCTTTATTTGTATCAGTTATTTAACTCTCATATTAAGGGACGTTTCATTGGCGCGAAGCACACATTCTCGACAGTAAAACGCACCTTTACACTTGAGCTTTGAACATTTTTCTAGCTATAAGTGGGCTTGCAAGCACTACCCTTTCAGTCCATAAATACTTACCCACATCTCAAATACATAATATAATGTATTTGAGAACAGTGACCTTACTGACGCACGAGGTCTCCCCTCTCTGAGAGCATGACACAAATTAGTAGTAGATCCTTGTGCCTGCAACGGCAGCTCAGTGAGTGCCGGTCTTTATTCGATCCATCGCCTTCGATTCTGAAGGACAACTAGACCTCTGTACATTCTCAACAAGTTTTCAGTAAAAAGATCTAATCACTCAAAGTATCGACGTCCACTTCCTCGTTATCCTCGTTGGTGGAGTCAGGGTCCCGCGGCAGCCCCGGTCCGGATAACCCACGGCCTTCCTTCGTGTGTCGCCATTTCATCCGCCGGTTTTGGAACCAAACTTTTACCTGTTTGAAAATGATACATTAATATTAGGTAAACACCCAAAACGCTTATAGAAGGTCAGTTCTTCGAGATAGATTCTCGTTTCAAAAACCCGTAGGTACAGGTACTTATTGCAAACCATACAACCCTAGTTATGGATTTCCATCTAACCCCTAGAAGTTAGTGATTTCCATCTAGGTATAGAATAGATCTAAAAAAGATTTTCTGTTCGACTTTTAAACGGGGCTGCTCAACATGGACCACGCCACCCAACAATAGAAAAATTTGAAAAATAAAATTGTTGAATTCAGGCCTACGGTGGATTCAGCATAACGCGGAGGTCAACACTTGCGATACGAAGAGAACCTATACCACAGATTATTAGTACCTGTCACCACTAGGTACTACAGTGTCTTTATCTTACTTGTGCATCAGTGAGTCCCAACGTCGCCGCAAGCTGTCTTCGATCAGGTTTCGTGATATACTTTTGTATCTGGAACCGGCGCTCCAACCCCTTCCGCTGGAGATTGCTGAACACGGCCCGGGACCATGATCTCTTGCGTTTGCCGCTCGATGTGACGTCACAGCGCGGGGCAGAGTGAGGGGGAGATGATGAGGGAAGAGGCAGGCGGTATACTGGAAGAAATGTGCGGTTTATGGTAGTCATAGGTAGGTATTAGACATTAGATTACACAGTGATTTAGCTAGACCACCTGTCTAGCTAGTTAGTAACTTACATCGATAGAAATCCGAGTTATATACCTGTATAACTATTGCTATAACTACGCCTAAGGTCACTTCAAAACTTATTTTCGGTGGGCCAGGTGAATATTAAACTGCATCGTTTTTTACCACATAACTAAGAACCATCCCAGATCAATCAGTTTTCTTACAAAAGTAGGTAGCCTTGAAAACTTTGAGTGGTGCCCTTGTTAGGTTTTCCTACCATCAGTAACCACCAGTATTATCGGAACATTGGGTTCCATCAAACTATTCCAACTAGAACCAATTCTCCAGCCTCTAAGTAGCTTGTATTGGGTATGAGTGGTGGCAGGCGAAGGGACAGTACTATATTTACGAGTCCTATTCTGTGACGGAGTGACATATTTCAATTTTTCAAGCTTATTAGGAGATATCTACTACGGACATACCAAAATTCTCAAAACTTCAGGAAGTGGAAAATAGCCGTTGTTTTGGTCTAAGCGTTAGGCAACTATGCTCACTTCGGCAGAAATTTAACTCTTATAGGAACGATATCATGTCCTCAACAAAACAAACCTATTTTAAAGATTTCGAGAAACGAACTTTGAGTAAAAGTTATAAGTTTGTTTATTACTTCTAATACATTTTAGCGTAGAGCATGCTACGAAAACGCTACGCCTATATTTTTCTGTACAAAAGACTACAACGCGCTCGCTATGATACGGCACTTCCTAAATTGCTTTTACAAGTAGGTAAACGGATACGACAATTATTTTTTATTATTATTAAAAACCGTTGGTATAGGATCATTTCTTCAGAGTTTCATGCTAAATACACCTACAAAAATATTCACATTCCTCTAGACCCGCGACGACTGCAGGGCGGCGGCGGCGACGCGGCGAGTCACAACGATCTAAACACCCCTGTACCTAGTAGAGCCTTACAAAATATTAGGTGTCTGAGTGATCCCTGTCTTATTTATAGATTTAACCAGTTTTCGTATCCTCCTCATAAAGGAAAATTCGACTTTAGGACTCGCTTATAGTCACGTGATGACCAAGGCTTTTGATTAAAGTTCCATCACCCAAGTCAGCCACTAAACTTACCAGTAGTTGGCCTCAAAGCTGGATGCAGATGCGAGTATGAAAGAGGCAGTCGTAATTGCAGCATTGGTTCGTCCCTGCAGCAGCGGTACAATGCCGCCACGCAGCCAGCACACGGCGGCTCCTGTACTCTCGTCTCCTCCACCACGGGACTCGCGTCATTGTTCCCCAGTATACTATCCACACTGAACTTCAGCTTACTCGTATTCACTTCACTAAACGACATTGTCATATCCACAACCACTCCGCGTGAAGACTTCTGAAAAACTGACGGCCAACGCGTGAGGTCTATCTGCGCGCGCGCACACAGTAGGCGTGTCGTATCTGTTCAAGCGTTGCGATTGGTTGGATCAATCCTGGGCGTTGCTTCGCATGGAGTATTGACTGATGTTGATGTTACAAGCAAGTGCACTTGTTTACAATAAAGTGGCTCTTTTATGTGTTTTATATGAGTTTGCCTCGGATGTGAGTTTATAGCCGAGTATTAGCTTACGTCATTCGTCGGGTTTATGGGAGAGCTTTTCTACACGCTACTGCCTATACACTGCAGGCTGGTGGTAATGGTTGTACCTACTGAAGAGTTTCAGACATACTGTAGTATTGAAAAGGAAAAAAGCTTTCTCCATATTTATACCTACGACACGGAGAACGGTAGGTATAGCACCTACCATTATCTTGTCGATCGGTTGCGCACACTGTTATAAAGTGGCTTCTAATAATTTAAACAAAATATCCTGAAGCCTAAGTAGCCTACATTTGTGTTGCTACAAACCAGACGCAGATATAAAGCCACTGAATCTCTCCAACACATTCGATTATAGCCACTTAAACAAACATACCTATAGCATCGATTTGAGAACAACTGGGCATTGTACCTACACCAGCCATTTATTGGCCAATTCATTGTTTGGCGATAATTTATATCTGCCTCTGAAATAGATAAACCTATGCGTCTTATCTTTTGTTTATAAACTGTAGGAACTCATGGTGGTAAACAGGCCTACAGCTCAATCATGCTTCTACAATAAGCGTAGGTACATATCATATCAAACATCTTCTTCTATATTCTAACCCCCCTATCTTATAAAAAGTTAGAGTAGACATTATGTCCTGATTACGTATGTTAAACAAGACATAATGTCTACTCTAACTTTTTATAAGATAGACCACTAATATATAAAACTCTTTTGAAGCTGACTGATAATCAACGCACAGCCTAAACTATAAGTCCTAGAGGTATGAAATTTGAAGGGTAGTAGGTATACTTATATAGTGTAGGGGTGCACTAAGAAAGGAATCGTCGCACCCTAAAGGGTCTAGAACGCGAGCAATGCCGCGGGCGACGGCTAGTCTATAATAAGTTTACGTATTTACCCATCTAACTAGTAGGTGTATGAAAAGCTTCAGAGAGTCGAATTGAAATCCCTCAATTTTTGATTACCGCTGGACGGCAAAGGCGCGGAAAGTTAGTGGATCGAGAAGTCTCAAACAAAATCGGTTAGCACAGAGAGGCCTATGTCGTTCAGACTTCCTCAGGCTGATAATGATCCTCGATAGTAGGTCTAAAGAGTGTGTAAAACTTGTCTCAATCGCTCGTATAAAATGCCCAACCAACTGTTGGTCTAAAACTGTAAAATCGATTACGGAAAGTTTATTTTGCTTGTCAGAAACACCTGGAGCACATCCTCGGCAACAGATATAGATTCCGATCATTACCAGCGCTGCTGTGTTTACGCTATCGAACAATCATTTGGGCCTCACTAAATTATTGCATAAGTAGCTAGATAATCTACGTTTACATTACACCTAATAGGCATAGGTAAAAGAAAGCTGCTGAAATTAGACGCTAGAACCGCATGATCAGTGTTTGTCGGTATTGCCGCATTATAGTAAGTAGGTACTAGTGTACCTACACATACCCTATGATCAGGAAAAGTGTGGGTACCTAGGTATGTATGGTATGTTTAACCTAGTAACTTATTTAACTGGCGAAATTTGAAAATGATTTCCAGTTACTTATAGATCGCCATGTGAATTTATTTTTATTACAGAAGAGTCCTAATGAATTTACCTACCTATTAGCACCATATATACCTACCTAAGTAGGAATAATCTCACGTGGACGAGTGCTACAAATCAACTCAAACATCCAAGATAATTGCTGCGAACACCAATACCAAAGGACGAATTCAGGACTTCTTTTTCGCTCACTGAAGAAACCCAATTGAAATAGGTGGGTACTTAGCGAACCTTTAACTTAGCTATGCAGTTTCTAGATCTTTAGACCTGCTAAACAGTTATTAAACAGTTATGCCCAGCAGTGGGTAAGGTCGGGCTGTGGATGATGATGATGATGATGAAACAGTTATTATTAGAATAGTAGAGTCTATTATTATAATAGTAGAGTCGTCGTCGCAATAGAGTCGCTAAACCAATGGCTTTGTAAAACACCAAGTTTACCCACCAACACTTACAGACCTTAATTATCAAATAAAGCACAAAAAAACGTAGCATTCTCCTTTCAAATCCCGGCTACAGCTCTGCTAACACGATCAAAGATTCACAGCTTTGATACATATCAGCGGCCCACATGCGAATTATGAGGCCTGCGAAAGCTAAATCATAAATATTGCTGTATTTACAAAACCGAAGTGTAATATTTCATTATTAGTACGGTATTTTGTAATCTGTTGCTACTTAAGCTGTTTTTAGGACTGTTTTTGATGTTGCCATGGTCTTCAAAAAGCTGCTTCAAATAGACTGGAACTAGTAGGTATAAGTATACGGAGGCATTGGGTCAGTTAGTTACCAATGTTACCATAGTAGGCAGACACATGTGTGTACCTATGGGTACTTTCCATTACCTACTCTCTTCCATTTTCTCAATACTATAATCCATTTTTTTTTTTTTTTTTTTTTTTAATACAATATAGGCAACCGTTTGACCATTTGACATGTACCTAGGTACCATGAACTAACTAAATATGAATCTTGACATCTGAGGAATAAATGAATTTGAATTTGAATTACTATGCTAAATTATATTTTTAGTATTATAATTACCTACAATAAACAAAGGATTCTCCAGTGGGGACCGCGCAATGGAAAGTGCAGCGCAGGACAGCCCTTTACTACTCGTTATAGATAGAAAGATAGCATACTGGGAATGGGAAAAAGTGCTCGCTGCAGTACCTACCTATCATCATAATATCATGGAGAGGCGATCTAGCTACAAAGTATCATAAAGGTAAACAATTGATTAGGTAGGTACCTACACTACACCACCTGCCCACTTCATTTTATGTGAAGTTTATTTGTTATAATAGGTTCCGGTACGAAAGATGTTTTCTATCAAAATCCTTTTGAAGTCTATCAAAAATATACACAATGGAATTAGGATATCAATACAAGCGGTCGTCGCTCTCCACTATAAAGGATGCCTTGTTTGTTGACTCGCTTATTTCGATACGAATGCCCTGATTGTGTATCCCCGAGCTCACTAGTGGATCCAGGAGGAATGGGCTAGGGGGTTCAAGCCTCCCCTTAAAAGCTCCAGGTAAAGGAAAGACGATTAAACAGCTCAGCTTCCTTGACTTCGTTTGCTTGGATAAAGGCTTAAAAGTTTACAAAAGTTGTTAAGATTTTTGTTTCTGATTGCTTTATAAAAAACTTTTTCTTCCAAAGCCCATTTGTTCTTTTCGCTCGAGGCATTCTAAAATATTGCCAGGGGCGAAGTTTATTTTCAGTGCCCCCTTTTGCTTCGTCCGTGATTCGTCCCACGCGCGCGTAATTCGGTAGATGCCCGTAGACGTTAAACACCGATTTTATTCTTACACAAACAACGGCAGACTTAATAAATCTTCTTATTGTGCTTTCCGGAGTACGGAGTGCGAATCACATAAGGAAGTCATTCGGGACACCCGCTTGCGAGATGTTAGATACAAGAAACAAAATGCTATTCTGGGGTAAAGTTTTTATGCGTGCCTACACCTAAAATGAACTTCTAGGGTAATTCCATGGCAGTGAAAAAAGCCATAGATCTTGGCAAACTAAATAGGCAGGATTGCAGAAGTTATCTGTTTCGCTTACCGGACAGTACCGTTGGCACTACATAAAGGTACTTTTGGCAATAGGTATGTTCTAATAAACGTGGAAATTATTTTTTATATCAATCACACAGTCATGTATTGTTTTATGATATCAAGTCAAAGCACGAAGCTGAAAAAACCCTAATTTTATTATACAGTAAATTTTTTTAAGGTATTCTATTCTTATTTTTTTTTATGTCACGTGCACCCCATTTCTATCCCACTTTATTATGTAGCTAAACCACACCCACCAGTCGATAGAGGAAGGTACGAGTACATATCGATGACACGTTTCACATTTTTAGATTATTTTAATAGAGGCAATAAAATTTTGCCATTTGGGTTACCAAACAATCAATACAACTAAATATTTTTTTATGATTATTGCTATTGAAACTTGATATCATACTTTTGGATATCTATGTCGCAGTTAGCCTCCAAGTTATTTATAGAATTAAAAATAAAAAACAACAATAAAAAAGTTATTAGTAGGTAAGGGTTACATTCACACTACATGCACACTTCAGCATCTTCTAACCTAACCTTTTCCAATTGTTTTTTGAAATAATACACTATGGAAGCGGCTACCACCAGCTAAAGCTGTAAAGGGTCTTCTAAATTAATATTTTAGAAGGCAAAGTTGCATTGATTACGAAAGTGATAAAACATTCGGTCCTTGGACTGCTATTGGTTAGTACAGACTAACTGAATGCAGGGGCTTCGCCGATCGCTGATGTACAATTTTTCTGTGAATCGACTTAACTTCACGCTTGTCTTGCAGAGTAGTGTTTTGGGGCTCTGTCAAGCAAAACAGTTTCAAATGTAAGAAGGCAGCAATTTCGCTGATACCTACTCAGTACAATGCTGGTATATCAGTATGGACATCAGTCCTGTCCCATCTCCCATCGGCGAAGCACTTCGCTTGCTTTCATTCGTTCAATCTATTATAATAAAGCTGCTGTCATGTTCTGACTGAAGCATGCGATGTAGTTTAGTCCACCAAACGATAAATAAGTCCGTAGTCCTTCAGAGCTTCCTCATTTTGTTGACTTTTATGACCCACTTCTATCTCCCCCAATAAAATGTCCCATAAAATACTATACCGTCACAATCAAAGACTATTCATAATGAAACATGTGTTTACAGCTACAAGATATCTTCGTGGCTGAAAAGTGATGTCTTTGACTCTGGAAGTCAAACTTCGCAAATATCTGCAGGCATCCTAGTTTCGCATGCTGGTGCACAACTCAGGTTGTGACAAGCTGAGCGAGATAGAACGAGTAGTAGGTAACTAGTGAAAGACAAGTAGCTACTCTACCTATTGTATCTAGGACTCAAGGATTTGTTGAAAATGATGGATGGATGTTCCGGTTCAGTGTGTAGAGTGTAGACCAAGAATTCTTGGGCGTAGCGCGTCGTGGTTGCGCATTGGCGCTGACAACTTCTATTGATAGATAGATAGATAGATATATTCTTTATTGCACACCAAGAAAGGAAGAAAAACAATAAAAGATAAATAAGTTTTAAGTATGAGGTACAATGGGCGGTCTTATCGCTATAAGCGATCTCTTCCAGACAACCTTTGGATGGACAGAAGCATGTCGATTAGGTAAGAACGAATTGATTATTCTTACGTACATACCTACAGGTATATGTTTAAGTAGGTAAAATATTTACTTACTTTTATAGGTAGGTATTTAATTTGTGCGTTGAATGTATAAAATTCTAATTAAACTAATGAAAGCTAGCATTTTAAAAAAACAGCTCTACATAGCTCTACTAAGTTGGTTTAATTTGTATCGTAATACTAACTTTATAGTAATCTGTGTATCTTCAGTCTTATCACGCCTTACTACAAAGTTACTAAGGAACCGTTCCGTACAAACTATGCAACCATATGTGATTAAGGTTAAACGAAAAAAGCTGAATTGATTGCCTCCTCCCGTACGTAAACATGTCTTCACGAGCTCTCGTAAACTGTAAGGAGATATTTTTAATGGCGTCGATATTTAATATTTATTGCGACACAGACACCCAATATGAACAACGATTTGTATAAATCGTGTCTGGGCTTAGCACGGAGTTATTGGGCCTTCGTAACGAGTTGGCCTATGAACGCATTCCACTGATTTTAATATTGATAGAGATAACGCAGAACTTCCTTGAATTTTTACAAAAGCATGCCTAGCCCTTCAGTATTTTACTTGCTACAAAATGTATCCAGTTCAAGGTAGGTAAAGGGTTCGTATTTTGAGTACATTAAGAATTTAGTATAAGCTACTATAATGCGAATATACATATTTACCTCGTGGTTTTTTCTTCTCACCTGCCGTCACAGACTTTCACCGTCTTTAATTATATTGGACACCCAGGGCTAACTAAAATGTCGGGTCAGTCTCTTGCCATCTCTTTTCGTTTCAATTGACAATTACAGATTATTTTATAGTACCGCTCTAAACTGACAGGAGAGTATTAAAAGGCTTTATTGTGACTTTATTGTGACATGATTGTGACTATTTGTGACACTTGCAATATGTCACGTGGGTAACCCCGAGGGCCTAAAACAGCTGATAGATAAATCCCGTCGCCCACAGTCAAACATATTAATATTTAATTGTGGGCGCGATATCATCAGAGCATAACTAAGTGCTAATAAACTGTATTGTTGACGTGAATTATCTCGATAAGTCAGCTCAACGAGGCAACGGAACGCGGAGGCGCTATTCTGAAGTATCGATCGAATTTATCGAATTGTTTCTAAGTAATGTGGCCCAAAGCGTTTGTGATAGGCAAAGCCAAAGGCTGAGGCTAGCGACTTAAAAAAAATAATTATTTAGTGAGATTTTTTCTTCAAAATTATCTATATATTTCGTAAGATAGTCTTGTTGTTTTACCTCAAAAAATTACACGGATGGACGCAGTGCATTGATTTACCCAGTACGTTCTCAACGGACTTACTTTGTGATAAGCAGATGTAGCCGCTTAGCATCAGGTGGACCAATTGGTTTTTCCATGATAAAAAAACTCTACTCGACACCATTGAAATTGTCACAATGTCATATCATTCGAATCCTTTAGTTAAATCTATCTCGTTGAGAATAGGACCCTTAAGGTCGCTCGGGTATGTCCCCTCAGGAAATGCTTTATCGGCGCAAGCGCAGCTCGCGCCCAATAAACGCAATAAATAATACAGCCGTGTGAGACCCGCCACGGATCCTATAACAGTCTTATATCTGTTCGGGAAACGATTACAAATAAACGGTCAAAGCTGACTGGGTATACCTTCGATGGGTTCTGCAGTGGTTTTATGCAAGAAATTTGAAGTGAATGGTGATCTATGCATAATATATAAATAAAATAAATACCTATACCTAAATATTTGAGGACTTCACTTGAGCTTAATATTCTTTCGATTACACTTCTCAATATGTAGGCACTTTAGTTAAGTTTCGAGAATCGTTTAACATTGCACTTGTAAAAGTGTTAAATGGTTGGTAGGTATCTAATATATCTACCTACTGTACTTCCCACTGTTCACTAATTTCTACTGTAAGGATGTAATGTTAATTTTAAGACTAGGTATGCAATAAACATTTTTATATGTATTTAAATTAACAGATTAAATTTTAATGATTAGGTTAGTTTCGTAAATACCTATCTTTAGCTAATTTAATTCACCAAAAAAAAAAAATCTCAAATAATAAGCCATGTATAAATTCCGTTAATAAATAATATACTTTCTACCTACTTTCTAATGAACATCCGGCCTCTGGTTCTACGCCGCGAATCCCTAAAATTCATTTTTGTCGATAACAGTACATCAATTTTATTAGTTCCGATAAATAACACAAATACTAAACTTTCCGATGTGATCGATTCTAATGTGCTGTTGTATTTATTGTAATTAGACCCTGATCGGAGCCGTGGCCGCGTCCCGTGGGGTGATCCGGGACCACTCGATTGCCTGTTTCTGCCATAGACAAAAGATAAAGTACCTATCTATATTCATATTGGTCTTCTAAAGCTGAGCTAACTAAAATGATTGTTAAATATGTTGTCATACAAGTGACAATGAGAGACCATTTTTTAAAGTCGCGCTAAAATGACAGTTGAATATTAATAAAGAGGTTAGATTGAATGCCTCTTTTTGATGATGATGACGATTAGTCTCTCTGTGAGAGACGAAAGGTCAACAGGTAGCAAAATCAATGATAAAGTGAATACCTACATGTTTTAAAATAAAAAAAATATTTGCCGTAAAATCATAGTAATTCATTTTCAAACAAGCATACGCTGATAGGTACGGTATCTACTACCAAACTAGCTTATTATACCAACTGGGAGTCGGACCAGGATGGTGTATTTTTGGAGGTGTCTAAAATATTTTGGTTCGATCGTTCGATCCGTTCGATCGTTTGCATCGATCGGTCTCGTGTCACGATCGCTGACTCGATCGGAGAGACCGCAGGCGATCGCGCTCCGTCACATCCATAAAATCCATAAACTGTTTATTAAGAACCAATAATATTTGCATAATCGTATTCTAAAATATCATCCGATATGAAATTCAATGTTAATCGCCCGTTAATAATAAGAATTAGCTCAATATACATGAATTTTTAAATTAATAAATGCAAGAAATCATTAACTCTAATCAATAAAGTATTTATTATTATAAAATAGGAATGGGTATTGAATTAACTAAAGTGGAAAAGGAAATAGTTTTTTTATTACTTGTATCGGGTGGGTCGACGAATAAAATATACCAATTCTGATCTCAGTGCCTTTGTCATTGGTTATCGGGATATTAATAATTTTATGAAGTAAATAAAAATTGATTTATTGATTTTGAACAAAGAGTATAATTTTTATTGATGAATTTGATATTTATATGTATTTTATCAAACCTGTTGTCAACAATATTTAACCTATAAACCGTAGGAATGCTATATAATATACGCGCTAATAACCGTAGAGTGCCGTTGGATATGTACTCGCGATTACAAATTATTCTAAAACGAACCCTTTCTCAAATCGAACAATTTCAAACGCCAAAAAAAATTTAAGAAAAAAAATAAAGACAAGTTAGGTACCTACTTACTATATAATTCCCGTCAATTACAGATCTTATCTTCTTCCAGGTGTAAATCGCGGCAAAAAAGGAATGACTCGAAGGTTATAGGCGAATAAATCACAATATAAGTCCGGAGAGACGCCAGAGCCTTCGCACGGGATATATTGCAGCCTTGGGGTTACTTACTTCCTCCTTCACATTGATAAATACTTTGAAATGAGAAAATAATAGGCTATTTTCTAAAGATTTTTTTATCTATAGGTATTTTATAGACATATTTTGAATAACGGATGGAAAAGGCGGAAATTTTCCCGCTTCGAGGCCAAATGCGGTTAATTTGGGTTTCAAACAAATCCTGATTTTTAGGTATCTTAAATTCAAATCTATCATTATTCTAGAAAATGTATAAATTATGTTTTAGAAGTTGTCACTCAATAGACAAATCTAAAAAAAGTTTGGTTAAAAAAGTCCTACATGTTGAAAACAGAAATATTATTTTCTCAACAATATTTTACGGTGATAATTAATTTAATCTCAGTCATAACCATACTGCCACTTCACCTGTCTAATTGCCTTTTACGACGTCCAATGAGCATTGATTGTCTCTCAAGCCGCTAAGCAGGCCATTCGTGTACAAATGATGTTCCTTCAACGAGTGGTTTAGCCCACACGGAACTCAGATAATATACCTCAATATAGACGTTGCTACGTAGCATTAAAAATATAACCGCTAAGCGGCATTAATTTAGAAAATAAGTAGATATGTACAGGGTTTTTTAAATATTAAAAGTGACAGTTGCTAGTTTGTAGGCATATCACATCACAATACATCAGCGCTCGAATTTGATTTAAATTGATCGTTGCGCTAGCTAAAGTGAACGATAAGTTTCTTGTCATCTCTTTTCGTTGTCTTGTCATGCCACGATAGAGCATTTTATAGAGCCGCTATAAAATATTAGGAGATTATGAATAAAGGCCTTCTTTTTTTGTCATAACCAAGAAAAAATCACATGCTTAATGAATGAGTTCACGAAAAAAACATGAAAACAAATATTAGTGCGGAGTTCGCTCCCATTTTATACGGGCAATAACTCGTAGCAGTCGTAGCACCCTCGTAGCTACTCGTAGCACTAATTGCAAGACTAGTGTTTTTTTTAAACCGACATAATATTGTTTTTTTTAACTTTTTCCTATCCCCTTATCGTAATATTATACACCACATATTATAATGGTGTAAATTCTTCTAATCGGTGTAATTACTACGTTCATAAAAAAAATCTTTTTTTTTTTTTAATTTTTTGGTTCCCTTATAAATGCTATCCCTTCAATCGCTGCAAATAGTGGTCCCCCTACACTGTGTTGGGACGCGAGGTGTCCGGCGCGCGCAGCGTGCGATAAAGCAAGCGCCGCGGGGACTCTGGACCCCCAGCATGGCGGTGCTGAGGACTATGTAGTGTGGATAATCCATACATCTGGTGTTCTTCGAATTTATCCAAATAATTTGATTCGTCTAGCGCATGCGCCTCTACATCGTTAATGAATTTGAGGGCTAGTTTCATATGCCTCAAACATGTTCAAGTCAGAGATACTCAAGCATCGATATGATAATAGATTGGAAATGACAGAAAATCTATGCTTGGGGCTCCATTTAACTTGTAACATGGATGCCGCTCATGGTAACCAAAAGTAACAAAACTTTAAATGGCAACCACCAAAATGCAAAGCGTTAGGACCGAATAGGCGAGGACAAATTTAAGATCGCGAAAAGACAGTGAATCGAGAAGGCCCTCAAAAATATTCCTTCTGAGAAAGTATTCTTATCAACGCAGGCTCATATTATTATGGTGATGGTGGATTTTAGTTCAGTCAAATAATTCACGAAGCTTTGAAACTACAAAATGATACTATCTTTACGGTCTTATCCCCAATACACTGTCATAAGTTCACGCGCCCACCTCACCGTGTAAATAATAATTAATTTTATTGTAAATGCTTATATTTTATTGCGGGATTTGTCAACATAGTACGCGATGTATTTTGTAGGCTGAGATATTTATTGTTTGTTAAATGTACTGCCTAAGTGGGTATGAGGGCATGCCATACAAGCAGTTTCGCAACTAGTGTCTAGTCAACTCATACGCATGTGAGCTTCGTGCCATTTGAATGGGTATAATTTGTTAGGCGTGTTAATAATCGTAAGTCAAGTCGCGTGTGGTGCAACTGTTATGTAGTTGGATGAAATGTTGTTCAAATAACTTTTCATTTTAACTATTAGCAAATATTATGACAATATAAAGAAAACACTTAAATGTTTTAAAAATATAAAAAAAACAACAATAAATTAAATTTAATTAAAAATTATTAAATTTAAATTCATTTAATTTGATTAATTAATAAATTGTAATAAACAATTGTATTATGGAAAACACTTTAGTTTAGGTGTCAAACCACAGAGTGGGCGATCTTATAGCAGAGAAAGAGTGAAACCGAGGGCAGAATATAGTCACGATCCATGTTGCGTGTATGTTTTAAGCTTGACTTATCATTAGCAAACCATTGAGGTCAATTAGTAACATAAATATGAATGCTGTGATTCGAAACTAAAAAAAAAAAAAAAAATAATAAGGACCTAAGGAGCCTAAAAATGTATATAGAAACGTCTTTAGGTGATTTATTGTTTTCAGTTTTGTCAATACCTGTACTGCAAGCGGCGTGATGGATATACCATCGAAATGAGAAGCGGCGTACCGTGCCTATCTCTCTCCCCCCACAAGAAGAGCATACTTATCATGAACTTTTTTTTCGTCCTTACACCTAATCTTCACAATCCAATAAGTCCCCATAATGCTTTAGTAACTACCGATTCCTGTAGAGGCAGCACTGTCGCTTGCTAAACCGTTCGTAACTTCCTACAGATAAGGCTCGGCTATACATTAACATAACTGCCAGATAGGTATTACTTGGTTATGATAGACGGTCAATAGTATCTGAGCACGACTCGCTACGAGGCGATGACCTATGCCCAAGTGTTAATGTCTATCACTTCGTAGGCCAGCTAAGCTGGTTTTAGTCAAGAAGCGTATACGAAAAACACTTTTTTATTGGGAATAAAAAAAACTAAATAATTATTGAGAAACTTGTTTATTTTAGTGTACAAGCCGAAGAAGTACATATCCGAGGAACATATCGCTGTTTTTTCTATAAAAAAACTCGATGATTTTTTTACTTAAAATTAGATTTTTGAACCATTTCCTATGTGATATAGGTACCGTTTTTAATGAAGATTCGCAACCGTACCAAATGTTGTAAAAAATAGACAGATATAAAAATAAACAGTAGGTAGGTATAAGGTATAGATTCATCATCATCAATCCCCATCATCAGCTAGTTTAAAATTGCGTTCTTTAGTGCCAGCCTATCTACGTCTAGACCTCGATTCCACTTAGGGCTTGAGTGTTTCTCATATTATCTCGAATGAATCGATTGTAAAATCGATTGAAGATTTATTTTACGAGGTGATTCGAGTCAAATTCAATTTAGTTTAGGGTCCTGTGTCTTAAACCTTTGACCCGTATAGCCATTGGTTGAATTCATGTAGGGACAATAAATGATGATGAATTTCAAAAAGTTTTTTTATTATTTTCAGAATCCAAAAATCAAATTTGTGTTTTTTTTTTCAAGATCACGCAATAACTTAGGGGTCAATTTCCATGAAACTTGTATAACTTATACGATATTTTTCTGGATCATAAAATAGGCTATGTTTTATTAAAATCAAGCGGATTTTCAGGTATAACTAGATATTAGTTATTATGTTTGCCGTATGTTATTTCTTTCACCGTCATATTTCTATATTATCTTTTATGTTTGGGCTTAAAACATTCGCAGGACACCACACTATTTAAAAATAAAGTTGATAATAATCTGTTATGAGTTTGAAACGTTTGTTTACAGATAATTTATTTAGAGCTTGTTTTTACACGTCATCGCCTGCGGGGGGCATGTGGTGTGGTGTCGCCGTTATCTCTGCCATCTACTAGTGGCACAGAATATTAGTACAAGTACTTACCAGTGGTGACTATACGTAGTGGTTACATGGAAGCATTCCAGTTTGCGCACTAAAAGATGAGCACCAAGAACTTCCGCACCTACTCTATTCCACTTATGTGCACCAATCGATTTTAAGCTTGGTGCGCAAAAGTGGAATAGTTTTAAATATTATGCTCAGTGGTGACTAGTGAAGGAGTTTGGCGACTGTCAGAGTTCTCTCTTTTCTCATAGTTTTGCTCAGAGAAGGTTAAGAAAATGATAATTGTTATAACATGAGCACGCTTAGAGTGAGCCTTGGTAACGTTTCTTTCAAATTGTAATTGACCTCTATTGTCTATCGAAAAAAATGTCTACACATCCGTAGACAAATCGTTGTCTAGGGTGCTCATTACTGCTCATGCTCAGGACTGTAGATGCGATTCCAATCAAACGTTTCAGCTATATTCTGTAAGGAAATATTCAAGTGCGGTCTCTGATGACCTGTATAATAATTTAATCATCTTTACTGGAGTCGATAATCGGTAGCGAACTACGTACGCGAACTAGTAGCATACCTACAGAAAATAATAAAAAATATATATTCACGGACACTTAACACAACGCCTTCTAGTCCCAAACTAAGCAAAGCTTGTACTATGGGAACTAGATGGCTGATAGAATACACACATACATTTTTTTTTTTGTAAATACATACTTATAATACATAGAAACACCCAGACACAGAACAAACATCTATGTTTACAACACACAAATGTTTGTTCTCAGTGGGGATCGAACCCACGACCCACAGCACGGAAGGCAGAGCTACTACCGACTGAGCCATGACGCCTGTCAAAAAAATTACTTACTAATTAGAGCCAGTAGGTAGGTAGTATTATAATGATGCATCCACGCGTTCATAGAACCACTAAAATAATATCAGGCTACTTATACCATAAAAATTACCCGTTCAATATCCGATAAATATACCTACCCAATAAATTTATTTTTACAATAAACGTTTGAACGGCTCTGTGCGCTAATTCTGTAAGCATCGAGTAAACAGAAGCACAAGCTCGATGACAGACAGACAACAGCAGCCTCATTACCCTTACAAATATACACAACACTGGAGGAACTCATAAAAAATAACCTAGTTTCAATTTTCAACCTTGCGGTGAACAAAATAAGGAAAGGGGTTTTGGCTTTTTATAAAATGTGGGATGGTTTTTGAGTGGATGTATGCAATAGGATCTTTACAACCAAGATGCAGCTATTATGAGGTGTTACAGTGATTATTTGACAGTTTGAATACGTTTAAAGATATTGGCCGGCAATGTGGCTTTCTGTGTTTAGCGTAAACAGCGCTTAGGTGGGTTTTTAGTGAAAAATATTCAGCTTCATACATATTATGTGGTATATTTTATTAAAAAATGCGTTTAACACCTGCTGTATTGAGTCATTCGCAAGAACGTGCAATAAACAGTGATTTTGTTTAGCTTTTCGCTGAAAATCTTTTGTGCAATGAACACGATCAATGAAACAAATAACAGTGATGTGAACTGACGCATTTTTCCGACCACTCACAGATATCACGTAAAAACATAGGTAACTGAAAATGCACAAGACAGAGGAGGCTGGCATAACATGAAGGAGGCCTATACCCAGCAGTGGGTGATACCGGGCTGAGATGATGATGATGAACTGAAAATGCAATTTGTTCCTGTAGCTATTTGTTATTTTCAGTTGTGTGATTAATGTTTCTTGAGTACCTTTTTATAAATATGTAAAAATACCTACCTACTTGCGTGAGAAGGGCCTAATATTCTACCTTTATTGAATTTAAACGAGGTACACAACAGGTTCGGCTTATATTATTATCACAATTAGAATTCCAAAACACCATTATTTTCACTCCACTTGGTATAACCTTCACAGAGTAAAAGTAACGCGTCAAAAAGCTGTTCTGGAGGTAGATTCACTTGTCTGAAGCTGCGCATCACTCTCGCATCTCTCCTTCGCCTCCCATACGATGAGGAAAACTGGGCTTGTGGCTTCTTCTTGATCCCAGCGCTGACGAAGAAGGTAGGCGGCTGCTGAGGGTTGTAGTTCGCATTATTTTGCTTAGTTTTCACTGCTTGCACAATAAGACAGAGCAAGTACCCACCGAAGGCCAAAAACGCCAGTGTAGTTACCGACATGGAGAAAATATTGCTGATTTTACTGTGACCGTCTTTCTTGTGGAGTCCGCCTTCTTCGTAATCTCCTCGTTTCATTGGTGGTCCTTTCAACGCCATAGCTTGAGCCCCGAATCTCTCCAAATAGGTTGGTTCCGTAGATGTTACATTGTCATAGCTCGTTGTAATAAGATCTTGCAGTGAATTTTTTAGTCTGAGTAACTTCTCCAAAGGCAGTTCATTGAGGTACTGTATATCTTCAGTATTGATGTTACTTGAAGAAGTTTTAAATATGGTACAGAGTAACACAACATGTTTGAGCATGGCGAGAGACAGTTTACTAGTGAAATGCAAGAAAGTATGTTGGAGATATTATTTTGGTCTGTTAAGCGCGACATAGTTTAGCGGTCATGGATAAGCAGTGCATGGAGGTTTTTATCTGATTTTCTGACTTTGTCATCACTTTTAAGGATAGGTACGTATCTACCTAATATAAGTTTCCAAGTGCTAATGATACATTTTAATGATTTATTTCTAATGACTCCGGCATTTTCATATTATTATGTCTAATAGCTATTAAGTTCAAAGTAGGTACCTATATTTTCTAACGTTCCTATCCTATCCAAAACAGACTTTCCTTCACCTAAATGCCTATTACATAAAGTAGCTCATTATCTACCTATTTAGGTTTCCTTATCCATTGTTTTCTATATGACACATTTATACCAACTAAATGTCTGCCTACAGCGTGTATTTTATAGACAAATAATATTACTATTGTAGTGCTACGAGCAGCGACATCTGTTAACCTAACGAAAGCATAAAGCTTCTTTCAATAGCGATTATTAGTTTTCCTAATTCGTATTTATTACTTCACTCGCACTCAACACTAAAAAATTTATAGTGTAAGAGAAACCTTAGAAAAATAATCAACCTGTACATTTTCCAGAACAAACAGTAGGAAATTTTCTGCTCTACTGAAAGTTGCGCTTGCGTTCATTACGACAACCGAACCATACCACCATCTCTTTGTTGAAATAGTCTTCGGTCGCATTTCAAGATGGCGTCACCAGTGCTGTTCATATTAATTTTGGGATTGGGATCTCAAATGGTTTACGGTGATCAACACAAAGAAGGGTTTATGGATAAATTGAGCAGTGGCATGAAGTTTGCGAGTAATATTCTTGGTAAGATTTATGAACCTATACTTGTTTTTAGGTGTTAAAATAAATAAATTGTCGCTGTTCAAAAAAGTACAGTTAACAAAATGCAAGCAGTCTCTATGCAAAATAATTCAGCAATGCCACGTAAAAATTTAATAAACAGTCACCCATTTCATTTTACTTGGCAAATAACTTTTTGCGTTTTAGTGGTTTTAGTTACGTTTCAGTAACGCGTGTTATTGTTATTTTTTAGGCTCAGAATCCGTAGCTCTGAAAGTAGCTGAATTTGTGGTCAAAGCCTTCCAGACAGCGAACAACCCTCACTCTCCGCCGATCAGACGCCAGCCTCCCTTTAATGAAAACTATCAGTCACAAAGTGAAGAGTTCTCAGACAGGCCGAGTGAGCCCGAGGTGTCAAGTCCACTAGCACCCCTGAAGCACCTGGTGCGGTTGTTTGGTTTGCAGCCGAATCAGATCAGCGCTGTTGCTGTCAACGCTTTGGTGTTCGTCGCACAGATGGTAAGCAACAATGTAAACGTGTCTATTCTGAATAGCATTGAAGAATTAATTTCCTAGTTGTTTTTCTTTTTCTCGTGACTTTCCACATGATAAAACATGAAACAACCTAAACGAGTCTTTCGTTTTATTTTAGACGAACGTTGTAAAATTACAATTTCATTTGCAATAAGTAAGTTACCTAACTCTCTTTTGTTTACCTACATAAAATTTTACTTTTCAGATATCAACATTTTTATCCGGACCTCAACGCCCGGCTAGACCCCACCGCTCTGAAGACCCCACTGCATGGATCCTGAACAAAAACTCACAAGCGCTTCAGGAACTTATAGCTGCTGCCAAAAACGAAACTCTACCAAACTCCATTGAAGACATGATCAAAGAACAAGGTTCTGAAGAAGAGACCAGTTGTATCCGTCTCTTGGTTTGCAAAATAACACCATTTGTAAACAAAATGCAGAAAGCTGTGTTTGGTGAGGATCAAGGCAGTGAAATAAGACGCGGTGCGGCGGTCATGTACCGCCATCTACCGTCGGCGGATGAAATCAACGAGAGGCACGCTATCTGTGAGACAAGACACAGAGATTGTAATTTGAATGAGTGATTTCAAAGATCGATACAATGGCGCTAGCATCGCACATTTTTTTTAAATAATAGCCTAGTTCATCATTCATTTATTATTTTTACCAATAAAATAGTTGTCAGTTTTTACGAAAAATCGTTAGTGGAAAAAACTAACTTTTACTTCCGTCAGGCACCAAAAGCTTATTTAAAATAGGAAGTATTATGCGCAGGAAATTAATAATTTAAAGTAATGATCTATGACATAATAATTGGGGTCATATCACCATTATACCTAAGTAAGTAGGTGAGGTGTTATATCATTTCGTCTTCAACAGCAGACTGCCTGTCAGGGACCCCTTATTATAATCAAGTTTGAAAGCTGATTTGAACCTACGTTTTGATTACGCCTGGATCAATGCTCAAGCATTCATCTGAGTCGAGATTTAATTCCGAAACGTTGCTTTAGTGCCGAACATTTGAGTTCAGCCAATTTGAAAAGATATTCGGGCTTCGAAATGCATTTGTAATTTTTCTAAGGAAAACGCTTGAGTGGAGATTTTATAGTGTTTTCAGAATAAGAACGTGACTTGAGTCTCGATTTATGTCTGAATCTGTACTAAACTTATCTGAGTCCGGATCAGTGCTTGGGTAATTAATGGGCATACGAGCCATAGTGTCCAATATGAATAAGAGGGAAGCATTATCATCAAGAGAGAAAGTGAAGCCGTTGACCTGATACCAGATCGTACAAGTTGTTGGTCATTATCTGTAGCTAATCAGTAATTGTTAAACTGGTGGATGGAGAAGCCTCACTATCACTCGTATGGAAATATTTGGAGGAGTTCTATGTTCAGCAGTTGACTTCTAAGGAAAACTTTGCCTGATGGTAGCTTCTTGAGAGGAACAATTGAAAACTTGTAAGTAGAGCAAAACGACAAAGGGAATTGTTCTTTTTCCCGATTTACTTAGTAATTTAGTTTTAGTTCGTTTCCTTCTCTTGGTCTGAATCTGGCATTTGACACATTTGCAAATATGTATCTCAATGATATCAATATGCAAATTAGTTTCATAATAAGTGACGCAACAATTAAATAATATGAAAGAGATCGATGACCGCGCAGTGAATGGCTTTTACGTAATATATTTCGGTAACTACACGAGGAAAGTCGGGTGGACATTGAACAAAACAGGTTACTCTATACTTCTACAGTCTACATAGATATCTATACATGTACCTATACGTAGATACAAACACATATGTAGGTACCTTTAGTATTTACGTTTCTGACCGGTTGGAAACGAAGAAAAAAGTTAAGTCTAAGTGGAGGAGAATACTTGAAAATAGGCAATTTTATATGACCTGAGAGCCTAGATTTAATTTCTATTATCCATTGAACAGTCATAACGATGTGTGACGAAAGCCATTTTACTGTGGAGAAAGCAACGAGGAAAACTGTTAACCGATACCAGTTAGTAGATCTACATTGCTAACAAATTCTTAGATGTAGGCTTCATTTTACATTCCAGACTTTTAGTACCTACTTACAAATAATAATGTAGGTACTTGCAATACTGAACGGTTAGGTAAGTAGTACAGTCAGCATATAAGTAGAAAACTTTTTAGAATTTCAAAACAGTGTGGCTCTAAATTTTTTACTTATACAGTTTTACTTTTTAATAATACCTAGGTAGTTAGAAAAAGAAATGGAAAGTTTTTAGTTTTCAGTCATAAAAGATTTTTGTAACTTTGTATCATGATCATTTCTCTCAAATATGGTAAAGTCGGTCTATGAGAATAATTACCCATTTGTTTTTGAAATAGGGTTGTTCTATAATATAAAACGTTTTTTCTTTTAGTAGGTATACCTACTATTTTGAAACGCTACTAATTAGGGAGGTACTTATATCCTATTGTTATGCAGTGAAAGTATTTAGACGGACTTCAAAAGAAACTCAAATTATTTTGAAACCAACTAAAAAATTACCGCGCGTGATGAAAAAATTACAATAATTGCTTAGAAAAGTAAATAACTATGTTGTAGGTAAAACGCATCATTTTCATCATAATTTGAGTCATATTAGCTTATAGATACTTAGAGTTATAAACATTCCGGCTAGAAGTTAACATAAAACGACTTTACCTGGTAAGTACTTAAATTACCTACTTGCAGATGTGCCCGGACTCCAGTGCTCTTATACCATAATATAGGTTATTTTGTGTTTTTCATTACAATCATCATAATTGGCCCTAGCCACCGAACAGTCATAAGAAAAAGAAGAAGAAAGGTTTTGTACGCTCATACTTTCTCGACTTCTGCACTTCATTGCAATTTGATATTAATCTATCTGCAATTTGTTACTATTTTTTACTTTGCCATCTTAACTAAGGTGTAAGCGGCACGCTATTCATCGTGAACATGATTGATGTTAGTGAAACTTACGAAAAAGTCACATGAGCCACTGAGAACCACTAACGACCTCTGTTTATAGGACCTAATAGTAGGTATTATGGTCGAAAAATTTTGAGCGAGCAAGGCCCTGAATGGTTGTCTACAACCATATTATAAAAAAAGTTATTGATATAACATTAATAAATAAATAAGTCCCTACCTACTTAGGTATAGACTTACCTGTTTATTGTTGCTTGAGGAACAAAGTAGGAAGTTTTGTTTTATTGAATTAGCACAAACCACATAAGTAGGGATATAACTGAATCTCGTAGTTTAGAAAGAACCCGAGGAAGACTCAATTAAAGAAGCGTAATTAGGTATCATACAATTGGGTTCCGCGCAGGAGAAATCATATCTTTTATGACATCAATCTTCGACCTTGAATAAAGAAATTGGACTGATAACTATTGATAGGACTTTGCAAAAGAGGTGTAAGAGCCTTGTTCCATATTGATAAACCAAGCCTTAGCTGAATCATAGCTTTGCAAAAATAAATTCTACGAAGACGTAAACCGGTAACACTTTTGTGCCAAATTGGAGAACTTAATCATTATGATAAACTGCCATAAACTTTCTTTATACCAAACTGGTGTAGGTAGATTAATACCAAAAATATAAACTTTGATCTGAAAATCTACTCAATTTCATTTAAGTAGTTGAGCAGTATTTTTGAAAATTAGTAATTTCAAAACATAACTCTTCAAAATAAACAAGTGGCAGTAAACTACAATTAGGTAGGTATTCAGAATGAAAGTGAAAAGTAAAATTACGAAAGGAGATAGCGGTTTTTGGCCGAAGTTCGGTACAACGTCAACATGGCGACATGGCTATAAGTGTTTTTGGCAGGGCTGAACTGAGTATTTAGAAGGTTCAGGATAGACGTAACAGAGATTGAGATCTCATAAACCTCCCTTCTAGAGCGGTTTTGGTTTAATTACTTATTCGAGAACGAAACTCAAATGCGTCAACAAAAGTGACTGGAGTGACTCCTATTAGAGATTGGAGGAATCTTTAGATAGGTATATTATATACATAAAGATTTAAAAATTAAGTTAGGCATTTTATAAGTTGTTCACGCAATGAGCTTTCTCATACCTACCCAAAGTATCGAAAGGTTCTTTCTGTAGCCCCTGTTAAACACTTCCCTGAATTTGGTTCTTGCATCACCATAATCCCTGTTATCGTATCGCGTAGGAAATGATCCGTCCTGCTTCACATCGGGAGGAAATTTCACTTTCTAGGACTGTGTCATTGTACCATCCCATTGTAGATTCGGTTGTAAAAATACCACATAGTAAGAATAGCATCAATGATCTTCTACGCTCGTAGACAAATAACATAGTACCTATAGATGATCGAAAGTCTCGCGTCCTCGCTAAGGCCATCAGACATCGGAATGCGATCCTTCTAGGTCGATGCCTTGATAGTAGGTAGCTACTAATTCAGCGACGAAAGCCATTTCGCCAGTGACCCACTGCCCCCAAACTACTGTTTACGAACAACATTATACTTATTTGTTTACCTGATTATGGGCTATATTTTCACTTTCACGTTTCGATATATTTCAAAGTGAAAGGACGTGGTAGATGGCTCAATTTAGTTTCCAACCATGCGGCTTTCAAATTAAGAAGCCTGTATGTAAAATGGTTGTCAGCCGACTCATCCTTACCTATATGCTAGTCTATCTGTTTTACGCGTAATTTTTGAATGTCTTGGCAGAGCTGGCTGGCATTCAAATGAAAGTCAGAACGCCCTTTTTCGTTTTTTACGGCAGTAATCGATTGAAGTGTGGTTTCGTTTTCACTTTCTGGAGTTGTTATTACTCTGTACCTACCAGTTCCTACCTACATGTTACAGCAGAATAAAGAAGATTCCATTTAAGACTGGCTGAAGGTACCTTCAGGCTTTGATGATCCCATACCTGAACAATGAATAGCTACTTCGTCAACGCCCATTGCGTGCGGTTGGCACTATACTTGTGGAAACCGCTATCAGGTCACATTGATGTTCGTCCCAATTCCAACTAGTTCCGTTTATGGTTATAGCCTAATGTCTGATCCATACCGATGTTATCACGTGTGTTCGATCAAACATGTTTAACCTGAATTTTCATCAGTGCGCCTTGTTTGGCAGAATTTGGGCTATGCAGTCTTATGCAGCTATAGGGGTGATACAAATTAACATATCAGAATGTTGTCGCTCCTGACTCCAATTAAAAAACTTCAAGTTACGCCGAGTTTATTAGTAGTACCTAACAGGGTCAGATCAGAATACAGAGATTCCGTTCTGTACCCTGAGGTTATAAGCAAATTTTCTACTTGACTATGTGATTATCACCATCGTACAAACCTGTTGGACAAGCTACGGCGCTTGAATACCAAAATATCTGGCTCAGTGGAGAAGAGAAGTAGGTATGCAGGTGACTCTCATTCCGTTTACAGTTACCATTGGACGGTGACATGCAAATTGACAAATACTACCAGACGCTCCCGGAAACCATAATATAGAACCTCGACTTGTAAACACGATTTAAGCCTCGCGTCGACTGCATCGGAATTAACGCGTACGAAGCGTACGAAGATTTTTTTGTAAAATTTTGTATGCGCAGAAATGCCGATCCAGTGCACAGAAATCAATACAAAGTAGAAAAAAAATTGCCAGTTTTTTTGTCATTAAACATTTCCTGAACTCTCTTTCATAAAAATTCTCATCATCATTAAGCTACCTACCCAGTTTTATGATGTTATTTATCCACCCTAATTCACACATTGATAAATCAATAGCAATCATAAGGGAAAAGTAACGAAGTGTGAAATATACGAGCATTATAATAATTGCTGTGAAGACACTAAGCCGGATAATGGCATAATACTAGTGTTCGGATAATCTTGTTTTATCCGAACACTATTATTAGATCACTTAAAAATAAAAGCCAAAAGGATAAAACACTTGGAAATCCCATTCGAAAGTGAAATGAGGTACCATATGAGTCACACGGGTCAGTGATCTGCAATCCTCTGCACTGTAACCCCTTGGTTTCAAGGAAGGTAGCGAAAGTGAATTTTGTTTCCTTATCGACAGACTTTCGTTTTATTCGGAACTGCGTTTTGTTTTATTTTTTTACGAGAACCTGCCCACCCATTTTCTGGTTAAACTACGATTTGTGACTTATTACCTATACCTAACTCCTATTCATTATTAGGGTAGAACCCACTGTAGGATAACTTGTGACGTGGATATCTAAAGTTGGCAGTACAAAAGCACCACACAAAGTTACCTATACGAGTATAAGTGGAGAAGAGCTGACTAGCTCTCGGTATACACCGAATTGACAACGAAACAATTTTTAATAGATACCATTCTTGGCATAATTTGTACCTAATTAAGTAGTTTTGGCAAAAAAAATTAAAACAAAATTTTATCAGAATAAACTTTTATTTCAAACCAAACAAAAATTTAAGAACTTACCAAGGTTATTCTTAAGTTATCACTGAAGCTATTGTAACTCGCGAATCTCGCGATCAAGGCACATTAACTGGTTTTAGTTTATTTGCAAACAATTCACACTTAGGTATCGGACGGGAAAATGCACCGGAAAGAGATAAGGCAAAAACTTATAACACACAGCAAACGATTTGTACGAAAATATGTAGGTACCTGTAGAACAGAAACTTATATCAGATGTTAGTAAACATTGAAAAGACAAGGGATTTTTTTCCGTGAGAGTGGAGAGCTGCAATATTTTTTTTTACACGTTAAAGGAGAAATTGCTGAGAGCTTTTGATATTTTGAATTGTAGACTCTACGTCACAAAACAGTAAATATCATTTATCTTTATTTAAAAGGATGTTTTAACATCATAGCATCCAAATTCATGAAGATTTGTTACACGCTTTATATTTTTAAATTCTGTTTCCGGATTCGGTTTACTTAATACATACATAGAGGAGTATTTAGGGAGCCCGAGGAGGAAGCGATAATTCATTATTATATATCAGGGGTGTAGACATTTCGGGCTAAAACACATGCAACAAAGTAGACAGTGGCACGTGAGAAACGACTTACGGGACGTTCGCTGCTGTTTCGCTTTAGTTTCCACGAGACACATCAGCTTTTCTGGGAAAAGCACACAGTTGATTGAAGAAGATTAGGCTCATTACATGTGGGAGAAAAAATGTCGATACGATAAGGAATTTCCATCTACAACTTGAGGATAAGAAAGGAAGAGCTGCACTTACCAATGTGATGGTAGAAAGGTTGACCATGACCTACCTCACCTTGCTTACCGTACAGTATCACCATCGCATAGATTAGGTACCTGTAACAATCAAAATGCATGGTTAGTCAGACGTTCTACATTTGAGAAACATGTAAACTACACGGATGCGGTCAGTTTTATTGGTATTTCAAATTATATAAACTGTTTTGTAATGATTAAGTCTCAGTGGTAAAAAAAAAGCGAGCGTCCTCTAATTTTTGTTATCTCCCGAAAGAGATACAGATCTCGAAACCGATTCAACGGCACCAGTGTAAATAATGATATAGGTAATCAGTGTCCTTGGCAAGGTCTCGCCGGCAGGGACCCTCATCCAACGGGATAAGGAACAGGTTGGACACACGGACAGACTAACACAGTTATCCGTAACCACAATAACTGGGTCACCATATATATATAGTGAAGTTCAAGGCGCGACGCTCATTGCAAGTCAAACTCTCTCACAAGTAACACGCACTTTCACCAGTGACGATTTAAATACCTTGTGGAAGATAAGGTGTTCAGTGATTCAGTGATACTAGTTCCGGAAACAGATTAAGGTAAGCGTCCCTAAGGTTTAAGGACATCGCTTTCGGAGGCATCGGTGTAAAAATTCACGTCGACGGTGATAGTGTTTCGTGATGAAGTGATCTTGTGATACAAAAAGTTTTTGTGAACGTTTGTTTTATTGGAATTGTTCAGTGATTTTTATTGTTATTTGAAGTGTTTTGAAAATATTACATTGTATCAAACATAACCACGTTTTATCAAAAACTCTTTGTATCAAAAATTCAAAAAATCGCTGCAGTGTGGGATGAACACTTATTTAACTCTCAGATTACCAAAATTCAATATTTTTATTGTTTTGTTTTTTATTTTACATTATTTGACTAATTAGTTATTTGATGAATTATGTATGTACTTAAGTGTAAAAGGCTAAACTGACAAAATAACCAGGATCAAAATACAATAGCTAAGAACCTAGGCAGTTGAGATTAGTCACGAATTTCACACCTATTATGAACTCTAAAACATACAACGCATAGTTTTCTCCGTCCATCTTTGGTGATGTAAATATGGACCTTCGCTTTCTAAAATGTGAAATTATCTAGGTACACTCAACCCTGGATTCGACACATCATTGAAAAAGACAAAACATTGAATAACGGCTTTGACATAACAATAGTAATCTCACATTGAAAATATTACAAAGAGTCTATATGAGCTCATTCCATATTTGTGCCCACGTTTTTCTAACATTGTCTTAGCAAAGAACATTAAAATGAGTATCAAATCAATTCAGCATTCTCAACGGTGGCTACGCTTATTGTTCTTAATCACAAATAGAGCGAAACACTGCATCAACTTATGAAGTTCAATGTTTGGATTCAATAATGGAGAAAGTTTCCTTAGAACATGCGTCTTGTTCAAAACTTATGATAAAAAATCTCATTGAAATACCGATGGACGTAATAGATGACTCGGCTCGCATGGACATTGGACCTCTTCCCAGCGTATTAGAAAGCGATTTCCACATCTACTCTCAATATATTGTAATATAGGCGTGTGCAATAGAGAAATTGATAAACTTTGAACTAAAAGTTCCGTTTGATGATGTATAAACAAAAGATGTAAAGTCTGTAAATGACGAATTTTAAATTGCTTGTAAAACTAATAAATTAAAATTGAATAATGCCCATCGGTGCCGTTGTTCCTAGAGCAGGTAAAATGACACAAATGATAATATCAGAAATACAAAGAACCCGAAAAATTTCACTAAAACAACTTCTCATCGTAAGCACAACATGTTACTTCATAAAAACCAAGTAATTAAAAGTCTCGAGACGTAGGTTGCGTTGAAAGTGGTAAGAAAGCTGTCTGCGTCAGAATAGGCAACAAACAGGCCAAGTAAACAGACTTGCGTGCCTGTCGTCTGATCCTGTTTCACGAACAGATCTAAAAAAGTATTGAGATACTTACAGCAAGGAAGCTCGCATACGAGCATAAACCTTTTAGTACCTCACTAATTAACTTTATAGAGATTGACGATCTAAATATTGAACCGGTGAATAACTTAACTTAACTGCCTATGAAAGATAAATTATTAATTCAGAAACAGTAATTGCGTGTTATCATTAGGATAGCGGATGCACTGAGCCAATAATTTATAGCAACGGTTATGATAACGGATAATAGATTAGCCTCCGATCGAGACGTGCAGAAATCTTAGTGCATTTTATTACAGTTTGTGCTCCATATTAGCAATCTGGGATGTACCGCAGATAATTTACTAGACCACACGTCTATTATATTCCAGATCTGCATCATTTTATAACAGGTTCCTAATGCAAGTGAGGTAAGGCTGTTTAAGGCTCCTTCAAGGGTGCATTTTAGGTGCAAAATTTTATAAGATATTTCGGTTAAGTATGCCTTTTTTATGTCAAATGAACATCACGCATTATCACGCATGATACCATGGAGCTTTGATATATTATGCGACACACCCAATAAAATTAAACTTGAGTGCTTTACATATTTGGTAACTCAGTAGCTTGTTTTTCAAATTAAAAATTAAACTTTACGGAAAGATGAAAAGGAAAACGAAATTAAACACCAAAAATGTCGCCTAAATGGCTTCACGGCAGCCATTAACGTCATCATCTCGATGCTTGAGCCGTAACACTTCACGTCCAAAAAACTTTAAAGTGAAAGTTGCGTCGAGAGGAAATCTCATTCACCTGCGGCATTGGGTAACCGAAATTGTTTTTAAACGAATAGGTATCTACTTATTACATACCGCGGCTATCGCCTGCTCGCGATGCCTTTTGAAAGGGAAGCGATATCGTTTTGATTGAGTAGGTACCTATAATAACATGAATTTACTTTTATATCTTAGGTAAGTAAAGTAAATGTTTGATAATAACAAGTTTTGTACCAAATTACTCATCAATTTATTACAAGAAGAGCGCGTTGATGTCTTTTGTACTAAGATTTTGTTTTATATTGTTTATTTTACAGTTTTTAGGCTTTAAAGTATCCTTGAGGAAAAACAATCATCCAAATCTCTTGTTTGACCCTTGACTGATAATAAAAGGGTGTTATAATAAAAGTTTAAACGTTTGTCTTGATTAGTGTTATCATTCCGATGTTTCTTATTTTCGGGGTTAATCAGCTCTAAATTTTTTTTAAACAATGTGGTAATAACTCAACGTATTATGTAGTACATCGTTATAACAATTACTCAAAACAGCATATTATGTATAAAGTTAACCTGTAATTTTACTGTCACTAAATTCTACAGCCCAAAACTTTTACTTCGGTCACCATTATCTCCACTGACCTCACATTTGCAAATCCTGCAAAATGTAGATAGAAAACACTAGATAAGATAAGTCGTTGATCACTTTACCTAGGTAAATAATGATGATGTGGGCTGATGCAAAAAAATCCTCGCTCCACGTAGCGACATGGACAGGGTCAGTAATATTAGAGTAGATATCGCCTTGGATGTATAAAAAAAAAAGCATAGTATCGTTTTATACCTACTCCTAGCAATATAATATAGTAGTAGAAACAATGAACGTGTCAAAATGTTATGAAGGTGTAGGCAGGGCCTCTGAATCAGGCGGACATCCACGTATTCAATCGTTTCTTTAAATAATATTTTGTATGTTTTCTTCTAACCGATAGTCACGTATGGCAAAGATGGCAACCATGCGAATGAAGCGCGTTTAAGTCTTTTGTATAGAGCAAATAGTCCAGACATAAATCAAATAGGTCACTGGCGGTCTAAAAGTTTTGCGTGGTAATCGATCCGTTGCGTCATCCGCCATCTTGATAGAAGGGTTAATTTTTGTTTATCGAATAGGTAACTCGTTAATTTTTAATTTCACACGAAAAAAGGTATATACAAAAGTTGTTTTGAATTACAATTTTGATTCCCATATTTTTTTTTTTTGGATCAATATTTTCCGATTTATACCCCAAAAGAGGGAGTGAATTTTTGTTTGATTAATAACTGTCATTTAAAAAAAAATTACTTATTATTTCCAAAGCGCTCATTTTGTCTACATCGAGACAAAAGTGATCGCTCTGGAAATAACAAGTAAATAAGCAATACTATCGATAGCAGGATACCTAGTTGTAGACCACCGATGGTGCGTCTCAATGTGTACCGTACGCACGCTTGATCCGCATCAGAGGCGTAACGGTCAGCACGCGTTTGTGGAACATTGCATGTCTATGTGGTTATTGGTAGATTTACTAAGCAAAATATTTACCTAACCTATGTTTCATTATCCAGGGTTGGCCCACTTCATCATGAAATAAATTATTATAAAAGATTAGAAGGCTTATCCTATTCAGATAAAAACTCAGGTTATGTTGATAACTTTAAGCTGAATTTTGAGTGTTATACATATTCTGAACTCTACAATACATTAATGAAACACTAGATAGAGTTGCGGCCAGAATGCTGAAGTTTTGATTCATAACTCTTACTAAGACCGGGATATTTCTTTGCAAGTTTAGACTCTCGTTGGACATTTGGAGCGCAGCTCGACGCCTTTGGTAAAATAAATTAGGTTGACTCTTACATAATTAGTTTCAAATGTAACATGATGAATCATATTTGAGCTTATTCTTAGTTCTTATCCGTGTACGAATCACGCACGTCTTACGGATAGTTAGAAAGCGTTGCACGTCGGACTGGACACCAGCGAAAAAACAGCCAAAACAAGCAGAAAAGAAAACTTTAACTGAGATTTGTTATAGGTAAACATAATTGCTCAAAAGAGCAACAGAGGTCATTAAGAAACAAAAACATAGAATATCTAGACTATGATGATGTAAAATTGTAACACATTGAGACACTAGAAATGTACTACAAGTGTATGTCAGCTAAAGACTAGAGGTCTTAGTTCCGGAACTCAGAATATTGAACTTCCCGGAACTGGAATAAAATTTACGATATTATGAGTTAAATATCCTAATTTCTCCGGGGATGATTCAGCAGTCCAGTGAGTAATGCCTGCATTGAAAGTTATAAAAGTAAATTGCATCGAAATGAAAAATAATCATCTAAAGAGAGCATAGCTTTAGTCGCACACGAGGAAAATCGAGTGAAATTCTTGGTTACTTCTCATTTTTCCACGGTGAATTTCCGATGAAAGTAGGGAGTTGGTCACATCGTAATAGCAGGTCTGAATCCTCGCTCCGAAATTAGAAAAACGTTAACCTTGCACGGCAGTGGCTTACACGCGACCGGCCCTGGTTGCTTTCACCCATCGCCATGTTTGCAGCGCCCGCGCAGCGCTGCCTCTCTGTTCTGCGTTACTAAACAATGTCTATGATTTCACGAAGGGTTTGATAAACAAAGTGTTTGATAGAATAATATTTTAAGGCCATCGAAGAAAAGATTACGGGAGATATTTAAAGTTATGTTAGTTCAATTCCTAACCTAAGATTATCACTGACGCCTACAATGTGATGCAACAAATACTTGAAAAATGTAGATACGAGTGTCACTGATCCTGCCGAAAATATAAAACTGATTCGACAATACCATAGCCAGTTTCATATTATTTGGTTTACACTCACAATAACAAGCCCATCAATAATGCAAGTTACATCGCAACACAAACTACATTTTCGTAAACATGTCAAAAAGAAAGCTGCGGCCTGAAGAGTAATTTGAAAAATGAGCGCATTATGCTTTCTATTGTCCCTTGAATGAAAAGCTATAATAATAGTAAAGTATGAAACAGCCTATTCATAGAATAGTAGGTCATACTACGGGCGTAGATCCGCGACGATCGAAAGTGAGGTTCCCGCGATGCACCAGCGCAAGCGCAGGGTCACTGTGTCAAGAGGTCGACGGCCTCGGTTTACACTTAATCAGCTTATTAATTTTATAAGCAGACTTTCGCAGAGGAAAGTTTAAACTGCCCATTGCTAGTTAAATATAAAGAAACTGACATCTCAACAAATTGTTAACGTGCGTATCCTCTTAAATAATCGTTAGATGGGTGAAATTATAGAAGCAACTGGTGGCAAAGATTTAAAGGTTTCCAACAAACCCCTCGACTTGAAGTTCCAAAATGGTTCCAAGCATATGTTTTGTTATGGAGTAGTCTACTCGTCGGTAACCGACGTCGTTACATCATAGACCAGGTTTTATACAACTTTTAAATGCTATTATTTAGAATACAAACACGCGTCGCATATTTTAGTTCAGCTATTACGAATAAGTAGTCACCACTTCCCGCTTTCTCTACAGCGATTCGCAGTATCTTCATAAATAGCACGCATGGGTACGAATATTTCACGACCGTTCAAGGCGAGATTTCGGAAAAGTTACATAAAGTGGTTATGTGTAATAACAATATGTATGTAGCGGTTAGCTAGTAAATGGCGACAGCAGAGCATACATAAAACATAAAGTGTACGAGTCTGCCAAGAAATTTCTCCAGCGAGAATCTCAACGGACGGCTATTACCGGCGACCGGTGCGTCCAACAAGCCTGCAACTTGGGCATGCATGCCTCATGTAAATATTTTATTGCTATTGGAAATTCTATTTACTTAAACTTGAAAAATAGGTGTCTTGAACCCTTATAACTTTTATCGGGTATCTGTAAATACGTGAAATCGACGCGTTAATTTGATAATTGATCCATAAATTCACGCTGTTGGTTTTGTCACAAACGTGGGAGAAATAATCCACTCGAAATTGTATTGGTCACAATGTCAAACATAAATCAAGTAATAATGGTAGGTTAAGCTAAAACTTGGGGATTTTAATAATGAATTCCTTGGGCACGAACGTGACAAAGACGTGACGCAACCGTCACACACGCGCCGGAAGCGTTCCAAACAGGTGTAAATATACATTTTGTCGGTCAAAGAAAGTGGACCGACCGCGTAGTTTCGTGACCAGCAACCGTTCAGAATTTACGTCAATTTATATAACTAGCACCTTAATAAGTCAGGTAGGTGACAACCGAACTACAGTTAGAGAAGAGACCGGGTCACCTGCATATGGATCTGTTCAAGAAGGCGTAACACTTCTATACCGGACGGGTAGAGCAACGCCACCGTTTCAAATGTGATACAGGTTGAGTAGAATGCGATGATTCAATATCAAGATTACGAAAAATAAACAAATCAGTTGTTAGGATTTGAAAGGTAGGTTGGGCAGTATCTTAGTAGAAGATTTAGAACCGTAGGCAATCGAACCTTTCTAGAACTTTCCTAAAGGGACGTGAAAATCAAGTATGCACAGCACACGCACATCCTCTAATTAATCTTAACAGCGTCCTCTTAAAAATAAAACCGATGCCAACTCAAGGGGCCACTTTCTAAGCAAGTCTTGAGGCGAGCGATCAATTCGCGCGAATCACTCATCAGAGCACTTTCTAATCGACGACACGTCTATTGCGCGAGAGCACAATTAAACTAAAGAAAGTTTATTTTATTACTTAATTTTGAGTAGTTATCACATCTTACCTTTCGTTTACTTACGAGTGTTTTGTTGCAGGATGTATCAGAAAGTGACCGGCTGGGCGATACTGGCCCTGATCAGCTCCTCGGCGATTCTCCACACCCTAGCGTATCCGCAGCAACTCCCTCTTGTTTCACAGGTAATTATTTGAATTATAAATAAATATTCACGGACACTTAACACAACGCCTTCTAGTCCCGAACTAAGCAAAGCTTGTACGATGGAAACTACTACCTTAATTTCAAAAGGCAAATGTTGATTATCCACTCAAAAATATATTATACAATCAAGAAAAAATTTGAAGGTAGGTAGTTTTAATATATTTAGCTTGTAAAACGTGGTTTATTATTTTCCAGGTAACGAGTAATGTAAGAACACACCATCCTCAGTACTACAGCAACTCCCTACCGTCACAGGGGCCTGTTGCTGAGGAACGTAAATTCGCGGAAAAACCCAACGCGCTAAAAAAAGTAGCCCTCGACGATTTTGACGATATCCAAACCAACTCCATTTCTGATGGCGGCTTCTCTTGGTCCAACATGCTTGGTAAGTGTGTCTTCTGAACCATTTAGCATTGATAAATTATTGTAGCATTCTAATCTATGGTAATAAAGTCCAACGGCCAAACTTTTCAGGTGCCATTATGCAGATGATCTTCAACCCTGGTACTGCTACTGGTCCCAACAAAAGCGACAACCTCGACAACGACGTCGCAACTCCCTCCCCTTGGGCTAACCTCATCTCCATGGGCCTGAAGATCCTTTCAGCCATTCTCGGAGGAGGAGCATCCAGCGAAGGCATCGATAAAGTAGACAACGGATCGCCAATGCAGGTACGGACTGAACGTAGACAATGTCACAGCCAAATGACTTGAACACGGGAAATAATAATACCGGAAGTACTAGCCCAGATGACTTGTAAAAACGCAAATATTTACAGCCTTTTCTATATTTTATATCCATACTGATCCACTAACATAGTAACTATAGATTTCTACATTTAATTTTAGAAAGTTGAGTCACCTCATTTGTAAAAAGCACTATTTGACTCTCACATTATAGCAGGTATCATCTTCATCCTTAGAGTAGATTTAGACCTTCACAAATAACTACAACCTTCACGTCCAGACGTCCAGTAGGATAACTTCAAAGAAAAAAAACTACTTGTTGCATAGTCCTCCTGACTAACAATATCTAATATGCTTCCAACTTTCTTTGAGGTTCTCCTTAGATAAGAATGTAAATAGTAAAGTTTGGTTACGGAGACGGTGTCGCTTCTCGCTTGCTTCAGGGTATATTGGCTGCGGTACTGTCGACGGTGCTCGGTGCAAAAGATCCCGACCAAGTCGCCTCCATGGCAAAGCAGGCTGGAGAGGTATGCCACCCATCCTTCCTTTATCCTTCTTATCTATATTCACAATTTCACACTCATAACAACCGCACTTTTATCATAGCAAAGTTTTGAAAAACCGGCTTAAATGTAACGTTACTTTTCACAGTTCATCAACATCGTGGTAAACCTTCTGGATGCCCTGAAGACTTCGTTTTCGCATAGATCTCTGTCAGCACGATCCATGGGTCGCAAAGATTCAGTGAGCGACGCTGCTCTTGCCGGAATCGCTATGCTAAAGGTGTACCCGCGATCTTTCGCCACCAGCAACGATAAATGCCTCCAGAGATACGTCTGCGACGCAAACAGGGAATGCTCCACCGATATTGGACCCAAGAGCATCTTCTGTCAACTTGGAACGTAAGTTTCCTCATCACTCCTGTATATCACTCAATGTTCGCCATTTACATCCTTTACAGGTTCAGAGTTGTTCGACACCTCTCATTCTTGAACTCTTTGTCCAACAGTTACGCAGCAAGTTTCGTCCTCGAGCGGCAGTCTGGAGGTACTTTTGAGGATTACTTCGAAGCCGGCCGCAGAGGGCGTTCGGGCATTGACTGTCGCGAACTCTACCTCGAGTGCAATGAAGTCTAAAGTTAAATGTAATCGTTTGCCAAAACATACATTTTTGGTTTTATAGACCCAAAAATATTTGTCTAAAAGTGTTTTTAAAACTGTACGCAGTAATTGGGGTCACGATGTATCATAATCGAAAGTCAACTTCAATCCTTTTGTTTCTGAAATTAATGACAGAGTTATGATGATGAGCTTCAATTGTAATTGGCGTAATTCGAATTAACTTTCAGCAGCATCGAGTTTAGTGTTTTAGTAATTTATTTAAATTATTAACTTATTTATTTATTTAAATCATTAACTTATTTTAAAAGTTAATAGAAGGCGTTAGGTAGGTATTCAAAGAAATATTAATCTGCCCAGGTTAAAGCGAATCCGTCCAGTAGACGATACTTGTGAATTTATAAGTTGTTTTGATTGGCATATTATTTATTGTTTGATAACAATTCATAGTTCCGCCAATATCTCGATAATAACGACTGATGTAAAAAGTAAATTCTGTGTGATATGAATGTTTTGATTTATATCACCCATAGTTAGTATTTACGTAGGTATGTATATTTTGTGTGAGTGCATGATTGAGGACGTCCTTGTGTGTTTGTGATTGTAAAGTAATAAAAAAATAATTAAAAATGTTATTCTTTAATTTCACGCAGCGATGGAGAAGCGTCTGATAACATTCATTATGATTTTTTGAAAACCAACACATACTTATACTTATTCGAATTTTTTTAAGAAATAAAAAAAATTCCATGAAATATTAGATTTCAAGAAACGTTTTTCTTTGAAAGTAGAATCGTAGTTACATAAAGGTAGGTAATTTTAAAAGTATTCTAGAAAATTAAGTGAAAATACCGTAAGCAATGATCTTGTCCCCATGGCATGACAAGGCTGTGCTGTCACCAACTAGAGCGTAAAACAACGCACCCATGTGCGCCGGCGCATCCCATCTTCATGTCAGTCAAACCTTGACATTCGCATACTACGCGTGTGACAGTTTGCACCCAGGATGACGTTAGAAAACCTACTTTCCCAAGTGGGCTTGGGAAACAAACAGCTGCAAGACAGGTTAATCTTTAAAATACTTATTAATAAAATACATTAAAAATCTAATAATGGAGTCATAAGAGTATATTTACATAAGCTAGTAAACGACTCTGGTGCTTCCATGTACTATGAAAGGATCGTTATTTATAGGCTGCTGAAAGGCTGCCAAATTTGTGGGTTATTGCTTGCGATGACGTCATATATGTAGTTTGAGATAAAGCGGCAATTTGAAGAATGATTCCAAAATTGATTTCAAAGGCACTATATTAAAATAAAACAATAAAGTGACATGTTGGGGCTATTCTTCACAAAGTGTCCCAATTCGGTAAGGCCAAATAAAACATGCTGGCGTAACATGACGGAGGCCTATACCTCGCAGTGGGTGATACCGGGCTAAGATGATGATGATGATGAAATAAAATTCTGGCGGATATCAACACATAAAATACCCGTCAAATAACTTACGTTGGTTTTACTAGGTATTCCGAGTATGGAGCACCAATGCCTGAACAGCACGTTTATTACGCTTATGAACCATCTCCGCCACCTCCAATGGCGCCACCAGTGGCGTCCTCCAAACAGTGAGTTGACATTAGGTACTTCTGTTTTTCAGTAGGTAGGTGTACACCAGTGAATATTGTAACTAAAGTATCGTACTCTTTCAGTCACCACAGCAGCGGAGGTGGATTAAAAACCAACGCATCAATGTCGGCTCTCACGCTACTAGCATTCTTATTTTTTCTGCACATTCTTCAGCAGTGCATAAAAGAGCACATGGCAGAAATGAGCACGACTCCAGTCGTCGTGATGACAGCCGGTCGGGAGAGTGAGGTCGACATCTCAAAGTCAGATAAAATCGACAGAACCGGCGTATCGCAAATCGAATCCGAAAGAAATCACATACAATCAGATATTCCGGAAGAGAACGCAAATCCGTTTCAACAACATATAGAAACAGACGATAAAATGATGAGAATAAACGCTGCAGAACACAAACCAAGAAATGACTATGAATACGTGTATAGGAATATTGAACAAACTTCATTTCCTGGATTTGTAAGCGCGATGGACCAAAAATAATTAATTGTGCTTGTAATTTTACAAATAATGAAGGTTAAGAAATAAAATAAAGGTTAAGCTTATCTATCTTCATTTATTAAGGAAAATTATGACTAAGATTAAGGGTAGGTATATTCTAATTAAATACCTTTTCATACACCACATTATTTTTATATACCTATAAATAAAAGTTTGTTTTCATAATTGAGTTGTGTCATTTTAGAATCTCATTATTCACGGTAAAATTAATCAGGTTAATAAACGTGTGACCCAATTCAAAGATGTCTATGGCAATAAACTACCAAACCTGGATGTAACTTTGACATGGGCTTAAAGATCGATAAAAATCACTAAACACCTCGTCTTTCTTGTATAAGTATTCTAGAATCACTATTTATCACCCATGGTAGCTTATACTCAAATTAAAACATGTTAAAACCTTGTCCAAACACTCGTAACAATATTGTTTTATTATGTAGGTACTTCTCATATACAGAAGCCTAAATTGCAAACAGATAGCACCATTAATGTGATGCCACTGAGTTGCAAAGCATTACCCTAGTTACGTGTAGTACGCTCTATGTATTTAGTCTGCGTGAGGGCGCTAGAACCCATAGTAGGGTCGGTCATGCGATTCCAATCGGTCTGACCGACGACGAAGCCGATAGCTCGCATCTTCTCCTGTTTCCTGCTTTCTTCTATGTCCGCCCAGCGTACCTGTTTTAATATAAGTCGATAAAAACTCGTAGCGATCCACGATAAAAGTCGCTTTGATAAAATTTCAAATTCACAACCAAAATAACCAGAATAATGTACCCAACTGAATATATTTGTGTAGTAGGTGATAAAACAGTAGACTTCAAATGAATGCTAATGTTAAAATACACTTTCGAAACGTGGCAAATTGTACCTACCACTAACGAAATAACAATCCATGTAATGAAATCGAGAGAAAAGTATAAAATAGCCAAAAAAGGGCTTCAATATTAAATCGGTCGCATTTTCTACGCAGTTTTAATTAGCTTTTTTTTAGTTATAATATTTTGCTGTACCGGAGTAAACGGTAAACGATCAGAAGTTTGTACCATTATCCTTTAATAATTTGGAGGCAAAATAGCCAAATTGACACGCTGACTGGCGATAAAGTAAAAAGTAAACTCCATCGTTGATAATTTCCAAATGGAACCGTTTGGATATTAAGCGACGAATAAATAACAAATTTCTAAACAGTAAGTAAAAAATATGTGATACGATTGTAAATGGGTAAATTATTAGTAAGAAAATGATGCTTACAGTTTTCTTCCCCGGTTTCGCTACGTTCGGAGTCCAGTCGTCTATTTGGAGGTACTCCTCCATTGAGAGCTGCGACGATCGAAGAGGCTTGCTTGTACCATCGAGGCGAGCTGCAACAACACATCGGATCGATTCATTACAAAGAAAAACCCATTTTACACCCTGTATGTTCGAAATGAACTGTCAAATGACGCTCACGAAAATACGTAATTTGTCGACGGTATTGGAGAGATACTTATAAATGACGAATAAAAGCCGTCATTATGAGACTAAGCGATTGTAGACAAAACACTATTATACGTCGAACATACGCCGCGTTTACCGTAAAAAGATGGCGAGCAGGGTAAATAAATTAAGTGATCGTGCTATTTAATAAGTAATTAAATATAATTAATAGAAAACGCTGATCAAATTATAAAGTATACCATCTTCAGCGTCAACCGATCGTATAAACTATTCTTCACGTAAGTTTCTTATTATCAATAGCCGCTTTAACTCTTGTTAAGAAGTAATTTCCTTTTCAAACTTAGTATACCTACCCACACGTAGATTTTGATAGTCCTAAGATCATTTTCCAAACACCTCGTGAAAAATAAGGATAGCGAGTAGGAAGAGGTAAACATAGTAAAAAATATCCGTAACCAACAACCCACCTAGTTTGATAGCGTCGTCCATTTTCTCCCACTTCGAAGTAAAAACGCTTTCAACCTGTGATGAATCAGCACCTTACGAATGAGTGACAACGCTGGAAGAAATACTATTAGCCCTAAACCTAGCCAATTTACGGGGAATTCGTAAAGCAAGTAACATTCAGAAAATGTAGGCAATATGGATTCAATCGAAGATGTAAAAAGAACACTCTAAACTAGGTAGATACTTAGATACATAAAAGTATGTGAATATTATACTTATATAAATATTAATTTTATAAATATTGTTAAAATAAAAATATCACAAGCCGTAGGTTACTATAAAATTTGTAGCGGCGGCAAAACCGCGTCGTTGCGTAAAAATGCGTTCGTCGCCCCAGGACATTTAGTTAAGACACTAATTTTGCCCACAAATCCAAAAAAAGTTTGAACAAAAACGGCATCATCTGCTTCGCAAAGTAAACAAACCGTCTAATATTTCAGTTCAAAACAGCCACAAAATGAGCTGTAGTAAAAACTATGATGATGGTGCAGAGTATTCCAAATAAACTCCAAAGACCCTCAAGATTAAGTGACACATGTATGAAAGAGCCACACTCCTCTCGCCTCGTTCACAAGAGTATAGGCATTATGGCCTCATGTTTACCTGCAGGCCTAGGATGCGCAACGCGAGATATTTGTCATGTCGTTCTGTCAAAATGTAAGCATTTTGCACCAGTTTTTGAACTTTTGCATTATCTGTGGTAATGTTGTCGACGCCTTCATAATGTACACTTTTGACACTTCTTAGTCGTCGTACCTCTCTGAGGACGAGATAATAGTCACGCAGAAATGTCAAAAGTTAAAGATTCAAAAGCGCGGTTTCTCGACAACATTACCACAGATAATGCAATAGTTCAGAAACTGGTGCAAAATGCTTACATTTGGACAGAACGACATGCCAAATATCTCGCGTGCGCATCGTAGGCCCGCTGGACATACTAACGGGTATTCCTAATATTCAAATAGCTCCGGTTTTGCCTTACCTAAGGTATATTACCATAGCAATATAGCTTATTTTTAACCTCCGCCGACGGTTCAATATTGGATTCGGCCGTTAAGAAAGAACCAATGTATTAATTCCTCTTCGGTCACAAGATCTCACCTCTGCTTCATTTACGTCGTCCTCCGCCGCAACTACGTCACTGACATCTTCCATTTGCACATCAGTGATGGCTGCGTTCTGAAGAAGTGTGGTCGTATCTAGTTGAATGTGATGCGCAGGTGTTGCGAAGAAGCGTGCTGCTAACACCTGGATGTCATCCAGTTTGCGATTGTGGATGTTGCGTTTGAAACACGATTGTATATCTTGCTCCATCGTGCAAACGTATACCTATGAACGTGGTAGAACTTGTTAATATGAGACTTTTAAATCGTCGAGGTTACCCGGCTGAAACGCAGAATTTTTGAGTGATCTGAAAATATTTGTTGATTTGCCTTTTAACAAGTAAATTCCGCTAAAAATTAAAAATAAAACAACACAATAAATCGCAGGCTCGTATGCTCAAAAATACTCAAGCACTCGATTTTATGACACTTTCAATAAAAAGCTGACCGAAAATCGATGCGCTGATGAATATTATAGCAATAATGAGTGAAATAAGTCCGTGTACTTACTTGAAAACCATTCTGCCTGGCAAAATTCCATATATCAGCGTAGCTCTTTAAAGTGCAATTGACTGCATCGTATATCAAAAATGAGAAGTAACCATCGGTCACAGATCTCTTGAAGGCTCTTTTTAGCGAGGTAATGTATGTCTCCTCCAAGGCCGGTTCATACTCGTATTTTAGAGATGGTTTCTTGATCTGAAACAAAGTTTCGTGACAATATAATGAATTCGCGACCTCTCTCAGTTTTTAAAAATAATAGCAACAGTAAATGCGTTCATAAATTCCCTTCGTATCAAGACGCCATTTTATTTCGTCCTCTTATAAAGAAAATGGCACCTTGACAGAATATTAGATGCAAGATACGTTTATTTGCATAATAAGTCTTTACAAAATTGGTCTTATCTTAGGGTATTAGGCACTTTTAAACTTATTTACCCATTTTGGGTATCGCAAAATGTTTATTTATCGAAAAATTCTGTAACATTGTAATAAACTTCAGACGACAACCACTTTTTAAAATTATTATTAAAGAAATTCCCATTTAGCTATTTAAAAGGTAAAGGTAACTTATTATATATTTTGATGGCGGAATAGTAAGTGCTTTTCTGAAACATGGAGTTCTTAACCTGTGGAATGCAAATATTCATATTTTAATTCTTACAGTTTTGCCTGTATTAGGATCTGTTTCTTCGATTTCGCCTTCCTGCATAAAGTAGTCATCTATGGACATTATTCTAGCTGTGCCGCCATTTTCGGCTTCCCTGTCTCTGATTAGTTTAGCTAGATACGATTTTCCGCTTCCTGGTAAACCTGTAAAGTCAGTAAGAGTCAATAATGGTCACGGTTATCTTCTATAACTTAATAATTACTGTTAAACTGAGTTGATAAAGTAAAACTGAGTGAGCTGTCGAAAACTCGGTATTATAACGTACCTCTGAGAATTATAACTATTTTTTCCGGTCTCATGCTCCTTCCGGGGGGCTCTAATAAATCGTCGATCATCACAACGGGCTTATTCTGTGGGAAGTCCTTGGCGCCCTTTGATTTTTTAGAAGTATCACTGACTTCACTGTCGCGACTCAGCCCTCGTTTACGCGAGTCTTTATCTCTGCTCGTGCTGCGTAGTCTGCTGTCGGGTCTTGTGTCGTCCCTACTATCTCTACTTTCATCTCTTCTATCCCTTCGATCTCTATTTGAATCTCTGTGACTATCACGATCTTTGTGATCGTTATTTATAATGCGTCTGTTGCCGTGTCGATCGCGGTCATCGCGCCGGCGATCGTCATATCTATCGTCTTTGCGTCTTTCGAAATCATCTCTAGGCTCGTCTCTGGGTCGATCCCTGGCATAAATGTCGTCTCTGGTTCTCATATCTGATTCTCTGAAATCGTTTCTCGACTCTCTATCTCTTGGTTCCTCTCTTATATCTCTTGGTTCACCTCTTATGTCTCTTGGTTCTCCTCTTATGTCCCTTGATTCTCCTCTCAAGTCTCTTGGTTCCCCCCTCATGTCCCTTAGTTCTCCTCTCACATCCATTGGCTCCCCTCTTATATCTCTTGGCTCCCCTCTTATATCTCTTGGTTCCCCTCTGATGTCTCTTGGTTCTCCTCGCATGTCCCTTGGTTCTCCTCGCAAGTCCCTTGGTTCTCCTCGCATGTCTCTTCGTTCCCTTGCGTCCTGGAAATCCCTTATGTCCCTTAGGTCTCTCACGTCTCTGGACTCTCCTCTTATCTCCCTAATATCTCTTGGCATGTCTCTAAAACCATCTCTCATACCTCTCCTCTCATAATCTCTCAGATACAAATCGTTGCTTCCGTGATCCCTAAATCTGTTTTCAACGAATTCTCGTTCGGACCTTCTAGGTTTCCTGGTAAACAATTCATCAGCTTCATGATCGAAATTTTTCTTTTTGAATTCGTCATCTTTAGATACGTGATTGTAATCGAAAGTGTGCACAGGCTCAATGAAATCCCGAGCTGAAAATAAAAGACAAACATTAGCACATTACACCCAAAAAAAATTTATTTACTTTTTATACAACACCCTCTAATCCCAAACTAAGCAAAACTTTTACTATGGGAGATTGCTGATAATTTTATTTTTTTTGTAAATAGGGTACTACGACTACCTAACCAACTTGCATACTTACATCATAATACTTATTAACACCCAGACATAGGACAAACAACAGAATGGTATAGACATAGAATTGTTTTCAACACATTACTTAATAACTATTAGGTAATATACGCAAATACACTCCCACTACTCAAATAAAGGGAAAAGATAGTTGTTTTGTATGAGAATACTGTAATGTACATACATACATAATCCAGAAATACCAGGGATAATGTACCTACACAACAATTTGACATAAAGTCACGAGCGGGATAGCAAGAATACCAATAAAATTAATGTCTCCACATTCTAGTGCCTGAACCAGTAAATTCTATATTTTTCTTCTTTCATATTAAAAATTATGACAGCAATAATCTGTCCAGCCTAAACATACTTATACAATTGTCATTTATGCTGCAACAAATTTGTAATATGAATTTGGGACTGTGCTCTAGAATGTGAAGGCAGCAGGCAGAAAGTTAATTACCTTTTAATCTTAAAGATTTGTGATCATATTCAACAACAATAGATGGAGTGAATAATGGGTCTTCAACCCATTTAGGCTTAGATGGTTGGGGAGCAGATACGGGTCTTTCAGGACCACCAAAGTAATCAGTATTTTGCTGTGACGGAATTTCTTGCAGTGGAGACCTCCCTGCTGTATTATTAGCAAGAATAGGCATTGATACTCTATTTGCCATAAGTGGTGGTGGTTGTTGCATATTTTGACCACCTTGATGCATATTAGTGCCACCTTGTATCAAATTTGGGCCACCTTGTTGCATGCCAGGCCCACTAGGCCTCATACCTGGCCCGCATTGTTGCATACCAGACCCACCTTGTTGATTGCCAGGCCCGCTGTGTCTCATAGCAGGCCCGCCTTGCCCGATACCAGGCCCACCTTGTAGCATACCAGGACCACTTGGCCTCATACCAGGTCCCCCTTGATTCATACCAGGTCCACTCTGATTTATGCCAGGGCCACCTTGTCTCAATCCTGGGCTTTGGTGCATGCCAGGCCCACTTGTCCTCATACCAGGTCCACCTTGATTCATACCAAGTCCACTTTGATTCATGCCAGGGCCACCTTGTCTCATTCCAGGCCCTTGATGCATGCCAGGATGACTTTGTCTCATTCCTGGGCCTCCTTGCTGCATGCCACCAGTATGAGGCCCAATAAGACCTTCGCGTCCACCAGGCCTGCCATATTGATCTTGTTGGACAACATTTGGTCTATTATAATTTCCTCCTTGGTTTGGAGGTGGACACTGTAAATTCATTTCTTGGTTCTGCTGTGAAAACTGCCCATGATTGTTGTTTAGCATGTTATTCTGTCTATCACCATACTGTAGTTGGCTGTAGTTTTGATTCCTGTTTCTCTGATTGTTAGATGGAAATTGTGAGGAATCAGTATTGAATGAGCTTTGAGCTGAAATGCCAGTTTCAGATTCTTGGGCAGGTTTTAAACCTCGAAGAATATTCATAATTTTTTCATCTCCCAATATGTTATTGATTCCCATTGAGATTGTGGAATAATCAGGACCTTTTTCTTGTTGTGCATCAGGTTGATCTTCAGATAAATCAATAACTTCTTGCTTCAGTGAATCTGGCACCAAATCTAAGCCTGGTATACCTTTACTAGATGAAGGTGTTGGTAGAAAACTAGAATTATCTGACTTACTACTTTGTTGTACATGATTTCCATGTGAGGGATAGGTATTTTTCTCATTCATGTTTTGATTATAAGATTCATATCTATCTTGAGGCTCTACATTTTTGTTATTTCTGTTGTTGGAGGGTTGAGATGACTCATACTGTCTCTCATAAGAACTGTTTTGAGAATTTTGTGATTGTTGTTTTTGAGTGTAAATGTTTTGATTGGAGTTTTGAGGTGGTGGTGGTGGAACAATAGATGTATTACCTGTGCTGTTGTTGAGGAGATTGGCTCGCTTCGCCTTCATTTGCTGGCGGCGCTCTAGCAGCTGTTTGCGACAAGCTTCAAACTTCGCCTCATAGTCCTTGTATGCTTGTTTATCAGGATGGTTCACGTTTTCTTGGCGCCATTTGTCGATTTCCTCCTCCCATTTCTGAAATTGAATGTCAAAGAGCCTCTCCTCCTCAACTAGTTTCTTCAGGTCTTCATTGTTGACTGCAGGCTGCTGTTGCTTATCTGTGTTGTAAGACCATTGATTGTTACCTGTTCCGGAGTTTGTGTTATAGTTGGAATTGTTTCTTTGCTGAGGGGTATTCAGGGCAGGTGAATTGTTATCCTTGTTGGAATTGTTATCCTTGTTGGTATTGAATAATGGTTGGTTGTTCTCATGGGGAGGAGGTGGAGGAGGTTTATCAGGAGGGGGTGGAGGGGCAGCTCCTGTTGGTGGTGGAGGTGGAATTCCTCCTATGGTTTGAACAGCTTGCAATTGTTGCGCATACTGTAACAAGTAACAAATTCATTTAGCTACTTATTTTTAATTTTGGTTAGCTAACAGTGACAAACCTTTATGTAATATTACTGTGTAGGTACATCCTACGCCTACCTAACTAGCCAAGTCTAACCAGCTAACGCACATAATGGGGCCGAGAGTACACATAGACTAGCTAACAGTCACTGAAGCTCCTAGTTTAAGCATGTTTAGAGTCAGGCTGAAGCATTGGCTCATAGGTTACACCTTCTACAATTACGAGGAGTTCATTGAAAAACATGATTGTAAAATAGGTACATATATAATATATAATTGAACTAAACTTATAAGTATGAAGCTTATTATTTTATTTTTTATGGTATTATCAATTAATTAATTTGTATTATGCTACTTAAAGTATAAATAAGTACCTAATATATACCCTGTCCTGATGTGTAATACCATAACAAGTAAATGGTTATTGATTATTATTGATTAATGGGATGGAATCTCCAAAGCTGTTAGATCTAAATAAGAACATCAAGAAGGTACTTCAACAAGGGCCACTACCTACTAAGATTCTGAATAATCTAACTATACTTACCTACTTATACTTAGCATTAATCAATTACGTATACATATATATCTCTTGTTCTGCCAGGTAGGTAATAGTAATACTAGGTGAGTCTATGCTTATGTAGGTAGGTACCTTGTCGCCGTATTGATTTTGCCATTGGGAGTACTGTTGTTGCCACTGGGTCCATTGCTGCCAGTTTTGCTGTTGCATTAGCGCCCATTGCTCTGGGGTGTAGGACCCACTGTTCATATCCTGCATGGCCATTCCAGGATTCCATTGTGCTTGAGCGTGGTTAGACGCTGGCCACGACATTTTTGATAAATTTAGACGCACCTTAATTCATGTGGTTATTGAATTTATCATATGAAAATAAATAGTTTTAGCTTAGCCAAATAGTAGGTATGTACAAAATTATACACACCGAATAAAATGAATATTAATAAAAATTAGGTTTGCTTCGCCTCTTTCTCAAATTCTCGTCGACTTGAAGCACCAGCCATTTTGTTTGTTAAAATGTCAGGTTTTTTTTATTTCGAACAAACGAAAAGAGCAAGCAATGGACTAGTGTTGTTGAAAGTCGATAAGTTTTAGGCATGTCGATATTTAAATGATTTGTAGGTACAATCTACTAGGAGGGGGGAGCTACAGGGAGAGGAGGAGCCTAAAATTATACGAAGTGTCTATTTGTACGGGTACTGGACAAATAAATATAATTTATTCGAATTACTAACATGGAATAACAAAATACAACTGACAGCTAAGCGTAGGTAATGTTTGAAAATTTGACATTTGGAAATTGATGTAAAAGAAACATAGCCGTCATTTCAACCATTGCAACATAACTCCTGTTGGCCAAACGGTAATACCATGGGACTGCGGTCAGACCGACGCAAATCCAAGGCGACATTATAAACTTTTTGCAACTGTAGGTTAGGTTAGGTTTGTTTATTTATAAAAAATGCGAGCGAAGCGAGCTCATCCATAAAATCTGCTAAAAAATAGGGATTTCTGTATAATCGTCCGACTTCTGTTCGAATTAATCTGAATTAGATGTTCAGAAATGTTGAAATGTGCGCGTGAGAAGTTTCTTGACGCTTGTTAAGCGTCATTAAAGTCCAGTCAACGAATGGCCCACGTGGGTTGTAACTTGTAGAATAGGTACCTAGATACCTACCTAGGTGAGCAGGAACATATAAGTGATTCCTTCAGAAACTTGTTTGTGTAAGTAGGTACCGGTTCAAACGTCTAGAAGTTGAGATGGAATGGAAAAGTGGTCTGACATCCATAATAATCCATATCCATATCCCTTCAGTCCATAAACTCTATGCCTCAGACTCTTAACAATAACCTGTAAGTAGGTAGGATAGAAACCTACCCTTTACTGCAATCGTAATTTTTAGGGAAAATTTACTGGAAATCTTTGGGATTAAAGGTAGCATTGCCAGGCAATAGCATTCAAAAGGTTATATAAAACTTCCTACTCCATCATTCCATCCTATCGTACTCCTACTAATATTATAAATGTCAAACGGGACGCGGACGAAGTCCCCGCCGAAAGCTAGTGTTCTATACTTATACAGAAAATATGTAGTTATTTCGTTGAGATATACGGCTATTGATGCCCGAGGTGAGGCTGCTCGTTACAGGTCTTGGTCGGGTCAGGCAGGTATAAAAACATTATACAGGGTGTTACCAGACCACTTCCGAAAACTTGGAGGTTCCAATCAGACCATGATACTGAAAACATTAAGCGAAAAAAATCGCGAAAAAAAAATTGACTTGACTATTTCTTTTAAATTTTTTTTCTAGTTACATACACACAGTACAACATAATAAGACATATCTACCTAATTATCTCATTTAAAAAAGCAAAAAAACAAATTAAATAAATAAAGCAGCAATGTACACGCAGCACGCAGATTACGTCTACTACAGCATGAACAGCTGAGAGTTCATCGCGGGTCATTCAAGTACGCGACGTGCGAGCGACCTACGTTAGTAGGCACTTACGACACAGAATAAATAATAGTACTACGCCTCGACCTTACCTACGTGAATGCGTACATTGCGGGCTGGCGAAATAAATACAAATCTTTAAACATTGTTTTCTCCGGCTATAATTATTTTTCAGGATAACTGATTTTTTTTGGTTAGGTTTTGGTGTGCTGTAGCTCCCCCTTTCGTTTTCGGAAGTGGTCTGGTAACACCCTGTAGGTAGGTAGTAGTTTTAAACATTGGTGGTTATCTAATATTTTAAACTATGGCATGATGAAAAGACATTACATATAAATATTATAATGTTTATCTACCTATATTGTGTTTTGGATTTATTTCTTGCGAATATCGTGGCATTGCATCGATACTGAAACGTTTATGAAAAAAAATCTTCTTCTTCTATCTATGGCTTCTGTCCGTCATTCGACAGACAATTTTGTCAGTGTCAAGCGAGATATTTGAATTAATATTAGTCAAGACATTCATCAAGTCGGCTGTCGTTTCTAATGGTGGATATTTTCCCTTCAAAACTTGGAGACGAATGTTTAACATTCAGAGAAACCACTTTACACACATTTATTGCAATGGCTTACACTTTGTATTACAACCTCAAGTATTATTGGTTATAACTCCATCAAAATCAAATCATCACCCATCAAACAACAATACTCACTTTAGCACAAGAAAAACTATTTAAATAAAAGTGATATGTACCTACTGCTAATGTTGTTTCCAAAAATGAACTTCAACTTCTTGGTATAAGGCTTTTGCAGTGGTCGAAACTCGAAACCTCTAAATATCTTTAAAATAAATTGCATGGGTGACAGTGACATTCTAACACGTCGATACATTTGACAAACACAGTACAACACTAGAACCAGTAGACAGACGCGGGTCCGGTTATTGTACAACCATGGAATGTACAGCCTGTCAAAACACAGCCGTGGAAAGCGCAGTCAGGAATGCACGACCGTGGAATTCATGTATAATGTACGTGAATTCCACGGTCGTGCATTCCTGACACGTGCTGAGTTTGTACAGCCCGATTTTGCACAGCCCGGTAAAGCACAACCATGGAATTCATGTATAAAAAAAAAAAAAAACTGATACATCAATTCCATGGTTGTGCATTCCCGACACGTGTAGGGAATGCACGCCCGTGGAATGTACAACCATGGAATTGATGTACTTGCTCCTGATTGGTCGATTCATTCTATGCTTCGTTCAGATGTAACTACAGAGTAAAAATGGTACTAGTGTGAATTTAGTGATTAGTAAAGCACAGGCTATCAAAGGTATTAAACAGATTAGAAATAGAACGATTGAAAAGCATAGAGAAAAACAACAAAGTTGTACCTATGTCTGAATAGAATAGGAAAATAAATAATAAATATAAATGAATTATATGAACAATGTGTTTTTTTCTTTAAGTTATTTATGTTCGAGCATAAGGAGTAGAAAATAAATGAATGAGGGCGCCACGTTACATCCATGGGCGCCACATAATGTTTACATGCATCACTATAACTGTTTTTATTTAGTGTTCTGTGTCAGGTATAGTAGTTGTTATATTAAGATGATGTTTATAATAGGGTTATATAGTCGCTAAGCGACAAAACCCTGCAAATAAATTTAAAAAAAAAATTAAACACTGTAAACATTGGTTAAAGTGTTGCCGCTACCGGAATATTATTTTAGTTAGACTAAAAAATATGCCAGATTTCACAGGTTTCATTTCAAAGGTATTATTTTCTGTTTCCTTCAATTCTGTTTTTGTAATAAATAACACGCATAAACTTTTATGCGTGTACATTAATGGGTAATAAACATTTTATCATTTTTATTTGTTTTTTTAACAAAAAAATTCAACGAAATCTTTCGAATGCTTAATTTTTTAATAGCTAAGAACATAGTCCTTGTTTTTTAATTTATTTAGGTAATCAAGAATATTATTACTAATAAAACAGTACGATCATAGTACTTATATTAGCGAAGAAAAGCTGAACCTGGCGACAAATTTACTTTAGCGGCGGGCCACTGAATTGTTATATTTTATAAAGAGTTGCCAGTTTTACAGTTTGTATTTTTACAAGTAGTGCAGCAGTCACTGCCAAGCCAAGATGACAGTGACATAACCGACGCATGACAGCTTAGCAAGTAGCGGGTTTTTATTTTTTTGAAGCGGGGATGATGTGGTATCAGGCGGAATAAATCCCATGAATGGACTACTTTAAATCCAAATAATGATAATTTATCATACATATTACGCATGTAATACCTAATTATGTACATCTTTGCGTACATATTACATTTTATTTGATAGCAGCTACCTACTTACCTACTTCAGGACTCACAAGTCTAACAAAAAATATACCTAGGTAGGTAGGTACTGCTCGTTTTGTATTGTAACAAAAGGTAGTAAGCACAAACGAGGGCTACGATACCGGTACTATAAACATAAGTCATCTGAATTGAAATTAAAATATAAAAAATACAGTGATCTTCTAAGAAGGTGCGTTGATACATCGAGAGCCAACATGAACCATAAACTTATGTCAAAATCTAAGAATAAATGTAAAGCGTCTTGGCAAATTATCAAGGATAAAGTTGATACTACTCAATCTTGTGATACAATCAGTCAAATCATTCTTGATGGTCAGCTTCTCGCGGACCCACATGGTATAGCTCAAGCATTCAATAACTTTTTTATCAATGTAACAAACAAAGCACCACCACTTTTGACACTTTTTAAAAAGTAGATAACATAAATGCTAGTTTAAAATAATAATAACTCTTTTAGGTTTTCGTTTTGTACCTAAGATACCTTTTACCTAGGAACTTAATAGCTCTTCTATAGCCTATAGGTACCTAATATACTAGACTACAACAATGAGTCCAAAACTACAACTAAGTTGGTAGGTACCTAGTACCATGAACTAATATACATATTTAGTCCATGCTAGTACTGATTAGACGTAGGGAGGGAGGTGGGTCCTAGTAATGTAGGTAGGTACCTACCTAAAAGTACTTACCAACATAGAGGTTTGATAAGTAATAGGTACCTAGTACCTGTACTTAGGTATTTATTATTAGAAAAACTCGGTCAAACTTTGAAAATTTATTTTAGAGAAAAATAAAATAATATGCGCAGGTTAAGTACCTAGTTAAAATGTAAGTATGCGAATAAATTCATATCAATTACAATTAATTTTCGTGACAAAAATCTACATTACCTAGAGTTTTATGTAGGTACCATTTTATGGGTAACATTAAGGTAGGTAGAACTATTTTCAAACAGAAGATATACCTACGGAAGGTACCCAAGATGGGTAGATAGGCAGGTTCGTAGCAAATCCCACCTACTTACCTACCAAATAAACTGGTCATATTGTGTAAGTAAAACTTACATTTAATTAGGTGTTTCGAATACCATACGTCATAAATCTTAATTATAGGTAAGCCTCCTAACGCATGAAATATTATAAAAAGACTAGATTAGTTTTTCGCTGAGTCATGGTGAACTTTGTTTCTCGATAGCTCTTTTTGTATGCCAAAGAGGGTAGTCAGAGGAAAAAACGAACGAGACTCAACGAAAGAAACTAAAAAAGCGAAAAGCGCGTTTTTTTTCTACACACTCTTGCGCTTACAAAAAGAACAATATAGGTACTTAGGTAAATAAACGTGTGCGTTACTCCAGCAAAAAAGTGTTGAATCTGAAAATTCTAAAAATGCAGATAATTAGAGCCTACTGCCCTGTAATTGTGCCCCAAGTTTTAAATTAGTGCCTATAGCCGTTTTGGAGTTATTCAAGAAATTCACTTTTTGCTGGTGTAACGTTTTTGCTGGGTTGATTTTCGTTCCTGGTTGAGCTAGCCGAATTAATGTTAGCTTAAAAGGGGCTAGAATTTGTGCCAATTAGTGCCCCCATTCCTGAATTTGTGCCTCCTAGGGCTTCAGAGTTATTCCAGTTTTTGCTGGAGTAACGTTTTGCTATCTCCGAAACTACTGGGCGCACAATCATGAAACTTGGTCAGTATAAAGGTATTTATATTTAAAAATTTGTGCCAGCTCTTGTTTTCCAATAAAAGGCTTCATTCACGACTTATAAGGCTTTTATTAAAAATCTAAAACCACTCCTAGCTCACTAACCATTACACTGAGGAACCTATTGAAAGTGTCATTCTGTACCTCTTATTACGCTGCAACTGCTGACGAAGTTTCTTATATCTATTTGTAGTGGTTTACGAGAAATAACGATTTTAAAATTGACCAGAGATGTCATTATTTTGACCCCGAAATACACCCATTTCCTCTAAAGCTGTCGTACTGATTCTTTGCTAGGAATTAGAGCCTATACTCAAATATATGCACACGAAATTTCAGCTTATGCTATGCTATAATTATAAAGATATCGATAAATAACCTACAAGAATCATTTTCTAACCCATATTGGTGGTTAACCGGCTAAATTCAAATGACTGTTAAAAAGCGAACGTCATATACATGGCGCCTACATTCTTAAATTTATACTATAGCATTATTGGTTTCTGTATAGTCTTGTGCAAAAGTGTATCGGCGCTGCTATACCCACAGAGTACTTTTTTGCTATAGGTACCGAACAACATTTTTTGGATTCAAAAAAACTTTAGTGTATGATGTTAGCAAACCACATTAGCAAACATTTTTTCTCCGGATGCTAAAATCTACGGGGTGGAGTGATCACGATTTAGTCTATGAAACAGTAAGTGAGAAATGAATTATTTTGAATTACAGATGCGCTACTAGTTACTATTACACTTACATTTTGCGTAACAGATTATCTAAAAATTAGTACAAGCTTCCCGAGGTGCTTCTAGTGACACAGATTCAAGTATAGTCACAATTGACTAAGTATAATGTTTAGTTTTTATTACAAGATATCATACTTACCTACCTACTTACTGCATTGCCTAGCGAACGTTTACCTACCTACCTGTTGGAGTCTGACGCTGTTTAATGAAGGATAAGTTACCTAGGTAGGTAGGAGGTAGGCTTACCTATAGGATACTAGCTACTTGATACCAAGAAGTCACAAGCTGTTCAACAGAACTCATTGAATGTCGATGGTGTGCAGTACCTACCTACTCGTGTGGCTCGAATCAGATGTACCTACCTACGTACATAGGTAAATTTTAGGTAGGTAGCCTACGTACCTACTAACAAGCTTAGGCATAAGTACCTTGCTTACCTATTTACCTAGGTAGCTGGCTTTAAAAATACTTTTTCAACTTATTTAGGTTAGGTACCCACCTATGTATCTTACCTAGGTACCCAACATAATTAGTATCAACTATTGTATATCTGAAAAAAGTTAAACAATAAATAGTAAATAGTTTTCAGGCATAAGTAATTGCAGTTATTTATTTATATATTTTATTTATTTATTTATTACTTATAAAATATTACACATATCAAAAACTAGTTTGAAGCATTTAATTCATCTCAAACTTTTAAAATTATATAAACTGGAGTCCATACTCTTAGGTCTGATGATGACCAGCAATTAAGTATAAAAATGATCTAAGGAGACTCATGATTGAGTATTATTTATCGGGAACTTTACGAAATCTCAGTTTACCTACTAACGAACTACCTAGTGAACGTTCTTCGCATCTGGCAACCCAACTCCTAGTACATAGAAGCAAAAAAATCTGAATTCATTTTGTTTGTATCTGTACCAACTATTACTAAAATACAACACCGTCAACTGCAAGAGGTAGGCGCCATGTATATGACGTTCGCTTTTTAACAGTCATTTGAATTTAGCCGGTTAACCACCAATATGGGTTAGAAAATGATTCTTGTAGGTTATTTATCGATATCTTTATAATTATAGCATAGCATAAGCTGAAATTTCGTGTGCATATATTTGAGTATAGGCTCTAATTCCTAGCAAAGAATCAGTACGACAGCTTTAGAGGAAATGGGTGTATTTCGGGGTCAAAATAATGACATCTCTGGTCAATTTTAAAATCGTTATTTCTCGTAAACCACTACAAATAGATATAAGAAACTTCGTCAGCAGTTGCAGCGTAATAAGAGGTACAGAATGACACTTTCAATAGGTTCCTCAGTGTAATGGTTAGTGAGCTAGGAGTGGTTTTAGATTTTTAATAAAAGCCTTATAAGTCGTGAATGAAGCCTTTTATTGGAAAACAAGAGGTGGCACAAATTTTTAAATATAAATACCTTTATACTGACCAAGTTTCATGATTGTGCGCCCAGTAGTTTCGGAGATAGCAAAACGTTACTCAAGCAAAAACTTGAATAACTCTGAAGCCCTAGGAGGCACAAATTCAGGAATGGGGGCACTAATTGGCACAAATTCTAGCCCCTTTTAAGCTAACATTCATTCGGCTAGCTTAACCAGGAACGAAAATCGACCCAGCAAAAAATGATACCCCAGCAAAAAGTGAATTTCTTGAATAACTCCAAAACGGCTATAGGCACTAATTTATAACTTGGGGCACAATTACAGGGCAGTGGGCTCTAATTATCTGCATTTTTAGAATTTTCAGATTCAACACTTTTTTGCTGGAGTAACGCACACAAAATAAAGTTGTAACTAAATATTACTTTTTAACCTTGTTTAGAAAGTGTAAAAGAGGTCATAATAATGTGCATCTCAAATACAAAACCGCCTTTTTTTAATACAAATAAAAATCAACCTCTAAATACAACACTAACTAGTTGGAAGAACATTACTTACAAATTAATTATCTAACATTAAAAACATTGGAGCTAAAAATATAAACAGCATTTTTAGCTATCATTAACATGCGACAGGATAGGTAGGTATCTACGTATAGGCACAGGTATAGGTAGGTATAGGTTACGCGGAATCTTTTAGACTATTTCATGAACATAGTACCTACCTATTATGTTCACCGATTGGTATGGAATAGTAGTTTATGCAACGGTCATTTCAAGATACAAGATACAAGATACAAGATGTTTATTTGCATAAATAAGTGTTACAATTTGGTCTTATATGTAGGAGGCACTTTAAAACTTATTCACCTTTTCCAGGTATCGCAAATGTTTTGGGCGCTTAAACTAAGTAGGTAATTAACATTAATTTCTGGGTACATACCTTAGGGTATGCACTATATTTTCTTTACTACTTAAATCTTACATAAGGTACTTACTAATTATTTTAATACTTAAATTTGTTATGGCTAATTTGACTAGGTAGGTATTTAAGTTAATATTTTAATCACTTTAGTTTTAGGTATTATTCTTTTTCAAAGTAGTCTTCAGTTGAGTAAAGGCATTTTTTACTAGGTATGATTTTAGTTTTCTTATGAATGGTTTTATTTTTGTTTCATTTTTTATGTCATTCGGTAGGTTATTAAAGATTTTGACTGCCATGTAATATGGACTTTTATTTAGCATTTTTATTCTAGAATATGGTAGATAGAGTTTGTTTTTGTGGCGGGTGTTTACGTTGTGTGTTTCACTAATTTTAAGAAAGGACAGGGGTTACCTATTAAAACGCGAGTGTGATAATAGTATCACACGAGCGTTACGTAGGTACCTATATGCTGCGTATATGCCGTTGCATACACTACCTACTTTATATTCACTCATACAGGTTAAAATAAAATAAATTTTTTATTCCAAACTCTCAGCCACGGAAAAAATAGTAGGTACCTAGTAGGTACATACCTAGTATGATAAACTCACACTCGTGTTTTAATAACCCCTGTTATATGACCGTTGCATAAACTACTATTATTCCATAGGTACCTACCCTTATTCCTAAATACTCAGGCCACAATATTGAGAACCACTCTGGTTTTATGAGGTAATTACGAGCTAGGTAGGTAGGTACCTACCTACATGTTTCAAAAATTAGATCAGCGAAACTAATGATTACCTATACCTAATCATTATAGAGACACAAGACATGACCAATATTCATGTGTGTCAGGGGTTATAACGATCGAAAAAGAAATGTAAGCCTTCCGTCAGAGTGTAATAAAATCGACTTTTAGATGGTTTCAGAATTATACGGATAGTTCGTAGTTTCCCCTCTGCCAAAGAAATATTACCTAGGTACCTACTCAATACCTATTTCGAATGCTCAATCCACTGCAATATAAAGAGTTTATTCTATATATATATAAATGAATGTTTGTCTGTATGTCCTTTATAGAATCGTAAACTATGCATTTGATCATGTGATGATCTTCAGCAAAGTATTGTGCATGAGCCCACGAAGGTTTCTGAATTGGTACCTACGACAAGTTCATCCCGGAAAATAAACTGGATCCAACGGGACGCGAACGAAGTTGCGGGCGGAAGCTAGTAATAAATAAAAGCTATATCGAAGTGATTTACCCAGTGCACAGCACTGGGTAAAAATCGCAAGCTTCGTGTTGATTGTTTTCCGTAAATACAAGTAGTAAACCAAGAATAAAAATATGTAGGTACAGAAAATTCATTATACCTACCTAATTCGTAAGGCCGCCCTATTCTCGAAACACGATAGAGAAATATTTTCTCGATAGAAGAAAATCACAAGGTTACCTCTACTTTTTGTGAAAAACTAGGTAGGTACCTACTAGACCATAATAATTACCTACCTACCTTACTTACCAACTAGGTAGATAGGCAGGTATACATATAAGTAGGTATCGACGTGAATAAAGTAGGTAAGTATCTACCTAACTAGGTAGATACCTAGGTACCTAAGTATTCTGAATAATCTGATTATGATTAGGTACGTTGGGTTATGATTGGTAATTTTTATGTAGGTAAACCAGTTCTCAAACATTCAAAGAGAGTACCTACTTGCAACGAGTAGGCTGTTGCGTGTAGGCGTTGTTGACAACATTGGTATCGTCATTGACGATGTGCCAGACGTTGCCGAGGAAGTAGTCCTGGCGCGGATGGCGGGGCTCTAGAGGAACCAGCTATTCCGGCTATTCCAGCTGTGCCACTTCCGGTAGTGGAACCAGAAGTTGTTCTTGACCTGGCTCCGGAACAACTCCGCCACATTAAACTTTACCTGGTGAACACTAGTAGTAGCTCATAAAATATGCTTATACAAACTCGTAGACCTTACAAGACCCTCAGCTACTCTTTGGGTCTTGCAATGTTGATGTTTAACATTAATTACTAGGTACGTACATACCTACAGCACTTTTTAAAAGTAATTGCTTGGCTACTACTAGCATTAAATGTGTCGGTCTTCAGCCCGTCAAAGGAGGAAGGCGCTATGAAACATTATTTCAGCACACATTATGTTATCTATTATTTAGTACCTAACAATATTAATCGTCTCAATATTTCTAATAAGCTCGGCAATGCAGCCAGTGTCTTAGGCACGCTTCTGATTGGCACTGATTTGAGTTGAGCTGTCTAGAAATAGTTTACAACGGTTCAAAGATAGGTAACTGCTTCATGTGTATTTTGTAAGTACTGTATTAGTCATTATTTTCTTTGCTAACTAGATTATTATTGATGGATAGGTACATTAATTATGTTCAAAACCACCTGACTCTATCGATACTATCTGTTCAAATCCTCATTAATGGTTGATGTTGATTATTGATTTGTTAGATATTTTATGTAGGTATATTATTTATATTTAGCTGGTTGCATTGCAGGTCACCCTGTCTGTCATGCGTGACTGCAGTAGAACTTTATTTTAGCAGATAGATTTGATAAAGTTATTTATTAACTGCAATAACCTGACATTTTTTGTTTATGTACTACCTAAATGATATGTTTACCTATGTAAAATAAATAATTTCTAATTACTATACCTATGATTAATAGTTACGTTTAGGAATATGTATTTGCTGTGAAACATACAGGCTGCTCCCAGCCATTTTCCCGAGAGATGGCGTTAAACTCAACATTTTTAGTTTAATTGAGTTTTTGTGTAATTGGAAAATTATTAAGTCGTAAAAGTAGAGTTCGCGGTTATCGGACATTACGCTCTATCGAACTGGATCATATCATTGCCACAAAATCCACTCAATTCGACATAAAGCTCCATTTTAACATCTGTCATTCAATATAGCGTCGTTTACACACACAGACGTGAGTACCTACAAAACTCGACACTAGATGGCGTGAATGAAAAAAAACAAGTCCTCGACACTAGATGGCGTTAAAACAAGTCTTTAATTTTTTTTATGGGTAGATGGGGTTGGCAGAAGAATTTTTGGTTCTAAGACATGCCGGTTTCCTCATGATGTTTTCCTTCGCCGTTTTGAGAGCAATGGTGATGAAATAAATTACACAAAGTAATGCGGCCTGTCTGGATTCAAACCCACGACTTACTGTTCGTAACTCGCTAAATAATGTGCGATTGTTGTAAAAATAAAAGTTATATTTTTTGGCGTAAACTATTTAATTTATTTATAATTTAATAAAAACTTTAAATAATAAAAACTGTATACATACATACTTAAAGACATTTGTTTTATTGTGCCTACCTTCTTAGGAATGCTATTATTATAATGCTATACAGTTGCTATTATTCTATGTAGGTACCTACTTAACTCTTATCTTAGTCTAGTTATGTAGGCTTGTTAAAGTCGTTCATCCTTTTACACGGTAGCTACTTGCACAAATCTTAGCATAGTCATCACTATTACTAATTCATAAATGCACCTACAAATAAAATAAGCAGGTTGGTGCCTACATAAAAAATACAAAGGGTTTTATTTTATGCTAATTCAGATTGGACAACATTGGTACCCAAACTAGGAAAACCTGTGATAAGGCGTACCAAAGCCTCCCACTGGAATATGTGATTTCTAGGTACTGGAGTAGAGGAGGTAGTTGCGGCTTATTAGAAAGTGTTCACCGCTGGACTTTGTTGTAGATCCAATGAATGTATAAGGTACCTGGAAAAATGATTTTTTTATTTACTTTGCTTATATAGTTTACATAGTACCCATGAGATATAAATATTATAAATCATTTTAGTCTGTTTAATTTGTACATGTTTGGTGATTAGGCCCAATGTTAATGTAGGCAAATTCATACCTACAAGTCTTAGTGTCTATATCTAGAGTCTAGATAGACAAGTTTATGACATAATTAAGAAGTAAAGATCATACCACAAAATGAGGACCTATTACTGAAGTTTACAAAGTCTCTATTTATCATTACTCATTGGTAAGATATTATGTCAATATATTGTTTGATTATCTTTTAACATTATGTACATCTTTGAGTGTGACTGTAAGTTTCAAAATTTAATGCATTTTTAACCATAATAATAATTATACTTGCAAGGCAGAAATAATGATGCAACTGCCAAGATGTTGAAGTGATTGTTACGGCTTCTGTCCTGTATTAATATCTGTCTAATAAAATTCTGTTTCACTGTTGATCTTCAATTTTAACCCATGCATGGATTCAGATAGGTATGGTACCTTCTTTGGTATTTTGGTTAGGAAAACATTGTTACAACTGCTGAAAGAATAAAAATAACAGTAAAATATTTATTAAAAATGCCTTACGATTGAGGATTAGCATCGTAAGGAACTCTCAAACACTTACAGGACAATGAAGTGTCTGAGAAATAGTTTAGTTAGATGGAGTAATGATTGCCAATCACTTTTTCCCACAGTTTAGTCGGCCCTTGGTGTACACAGGAAAAACATGGTCAACATGTATGGAGCTAACTAAATACCATGTTTCCTGAATGTTTTCCTTCACTATATTTTGAGAACACTGGTTTTTATAAATTGTTGTCTTATACAAATACAGGAAAACTTTACAAAGATTATGTAGATATTTGTGCATCAAGTATCCGGTAGGTACTTACTCAAAAGTAGGTTTTAGGATCTTACATGTATGTGTAAGTCCTATAGTGTTCATATAGGTAAAGTGGGTGAAATGTCTTAGAATTCCTTTCCTAATTTACGGCATTCACACCAAATATATTATACCAATAATGGTAGAGCATCTTTTCGCTTTTCAAAGACTTTTTCTAAAGAATTCCTTCAGTTGTGCAGAAGTTACAAACACTTTATAGTCATATTGACTCTGATAATGATTGATGTCCTCCTAGCCGATTTCGGCCATGGCGACTGCGTTTTTTCTGGACAGGCATATTTAAACTCTGGTTAGTAGGGCTTTGTTGTTCTGCCCGTTGATGCGCTCTAGTGTGACTTGCGTACCCGATTTTGTTGGTAAATGTACGCTCGCATTTGGGGCAGGTCAGTACTCCACTGACGTAGTTATAGGAGAGGGCCGTAGGTGGTCTGGCTTTGAGTTCATCTCGCTTTCTATCTAGATCGAGTCTGCGTTGTTCTTCAAACTCGTTAACCTGTAGGTGGATTCGCTGCCTCCACTCGGAACGCTGCGCTGCGGTGTCCTCCCATCCAGATGGCTCAATATTGCATCGCTTCATGTGTCTTTTCAGAACATCATACCTCAGGTACTGGCCGCCGCGTTTGCGCTTACCGTACTATTAATATAATAAAGTAGACTCAAATCAAGCACTAAAGTCTCATATTGACTAATAGGGTGGCTGATCAATAGTTCACCCATAAAATTCTTACGAATAATTCCCTTAGATAGCAGTAAACAAAAAATAATTATGTAAAAATATAAATATTTTGTTCTGTTTACGTTCCCTTTCAATCGTTCAATCGTTCACATAGTCAGGCAAGTAAGTGTAAACAAAGCATAGGTGATGACGTATTTTGGCATCCAATTCCCAGGTTGTACATTCCGTGGATGGACATTCCCGACACGTGCTGAGCTTTCACAGCCATGGAAAACACAGTCAGGAATGTACAGTCAGGAATTGATGTATATTTTGGCAGCCAATTCCATGGCTGTGTATTCCCACCCTGTGCACAACATTGTACGGCCTGGAAAACACGTCCCGAGATTGCACAACCATGGAATTGGCTGCCAAAATATACATCAATTCCTGACTGTACATTCCGGGGTTGTGCTTTCCATGGTTGTGAAATGACGGCACCCGACAGACGCCATTTTCGCGTCGAATTTGTCTGTTGTCTAAACCTACGTAACTATTTTCTATTTTACACAATTAAAGAGTGCTCCATTACCAATAGAGCTGTAAAAATCATCACTTCCAAACCTTAGGCCATGATTTGAGAAACAATGTAAATCCATTACATGACTAGGTTCCGCAATAACGTCTGCGCGGGAAAGAAATGTGATCACGTCTATAGTAAACTGCACTCTTCACCTGAATCTTTTCTATGAAAATAATAGGTACAGCACAGCAAAATCAATATGATTCCAACTAAAGTTCGTGAAACCCGTAGGATGAAAGTGCTCAAATTGTCAAAAAACTTGGAGCGTAAATACAAAGAAGTGAAATGTCGTGAGTGTACTGTGGTTGTGACCCCCATGGACTTTGCCAAGATTTTAGGCAGATTTACCAAAGTCAAAATCCAATATGAAAGCAGTTCTAAGTCTAAAGCGAAGCAGACCAACATAGTTTCACCAAATTCAAGGTTAAAAGCAAAAGAAAATGGAATGGTTCAACTTCATAGACAAGCATATAATGCGCATCCTGCTCAAAAATTATTGGGACAGAAAAAAGCGAAAGCAAATGATTTACCAATGTCTACCAGCAATGTGCTAAAGGAAAACAATAGGCTAAAAAAAGCACATAAAGTTGCCGACTCTGAACATGGTAATAAGATGCTGATGAAATCACATAAAATAAAATACTATGGAGTTGTGTTTGAAAAACCAGCCGAAGAAAAAAAAAATTGCATTCTAAATGAAATTTCATTACAAGATCTGGTATCTGATATCAATTCGAGTATACTACCTGCTGAAGACTGGAGTATTGATTACTTCCCTAAGAGTGGTGAACCCAAAGAAGACAAAATTTATGATAGAATAGCAGCAGAGTTAGAGGACCTTATGTATAATGAGAAGACTAAAATTAGTAGTACTGTTAAAGATAGTAAAAATGATGAGTTCCCTTCAATCCTAGATATCTTGAATGAAAATACTAAGGATGGTACAAGTAAAACAAGTGATACAGCTACTTCACTGAACTTGGAGTCCAGTGATGTGGAAGCAATGCTTCTGGGCAATACAACTTCTACTGAAACAGCAGCGATGGATGTTGATGCTTCTGTAAGCAGCTTTACAGATAAGGAAACTCAGCCAACAACTAAGGTGGAAGAAAATAACCCAACCGAAGTGCCAAGTACTGTTGTTGATGATAATCCAGAAAGTCCATCAATTCTTGATGAGCATATGCAAAAAGATGCATCTTCTACTGATGCAACCAAAGTGACCATAGAACACGAAGTAGTTGAACCAGCAACCTCACAGACAAATCATATTGATGAAAACGAGAATACTAACAAAAAGGACAATAATACAATATCAAAAGCTGAAGTGACTCAAATAATATTCAAGAAGTCAGTCGATGGTACATGCTATAAGTCAGTTACTTGTCCAAAGAATTTAAAGTATAGCATTTCCATGCTCGGCAAGTCTGTTCAGCTGTTAGGTGCTCCTACACACATTTCAAGCTTAGAAGACTTGCAGGTATTATTGCAGATTGTGGAGGAGAGTGAACTGAACAATTTATATGTACTACACTAATATATTTATTTGTAACAGATTTTATTGTAATTATACTATCACGGAAACATCAAGATGTTACACACTTTCAAAAAGAGTAATTAAATAAGTACTAGGTATAAACTATTTAATTTAGTGCTTTTATAGACACACAAGTAGGTAATATTGAATGCATTATGACTTTATAGAAATCTGAAGAGACGATGAAGAAATTTTTATCGTCCCTGCCCTTGTCTGCTGTTTTAATATTTTACTGAATTAAGATGATGGAAGAATATCATTTTGTATTAATGATAAACTTAACTGGGTAGGTAATACTGTTTTTAGTAATTTCCACTTCTGACTCGGGAGAATCGTCAAATTACCACATTTTTCACTTGTGTGTTGCCATCAAGCAAAAACTCGCTTATGGGTAGTGTACGAGCAACTTTAGTCTCCGCAGCTAATTTCTCTCGCATTCTAATAGTTTATGGTTGGTATAAAAGTGCTCGCAATAACGACGCGAAAGCCTACAAAGCCAAATTTTTGGGCAACTAACTCGTTCGCCGTCGCCGCCGCTGCTCTCAGAGCAAGACCTACAAGTTTTTTTTCCCTACGGATCTCCATTTTCACACCGTGCGAAAGCGCGTGATCGAATGTACAACAAGATGGCGGCCATCTCATGTATCTCGAAGCGCGCAGTTGACGCCCGCGCAAAGCGCATTTGTACAAAAATATGCGAACGCGCGCTTGCATTGTGTAAACATCAATAGAACTCGGTTCTCAAAACGCGCGTTTGAAAGCGCCCAATGTGTACCCGCTCTTATGTTAGAAGCAACGTCTGTACCTACGCCAAAAACGAGTTGACAACCAATGTCAAAATACTGAGGTAGATGATTGAGGTATTAAAAAACATTCCTACCACATTGAAATCCTCATTGCGGACTTAGCGCTGTCAGACTAGAAGATACCTACTTGTTATGATTTGTGATGCTAAACGTTTCCGTTTCCTTGTAAAAGTTCTGGAAATGTTTTACTATACGTTTCCACCAAGAAGATGTCTAGGTACACAACTCTGTGAAGATATTGATATGCGTTTCTTTCGATTGTGTTGTACGAATCTCGCATCGCAACACTTACAAGGTGTAGATGTTTACCGATCTAGCTGGTTAACAAAATGCACGACTCTGTAAGGATTGTGAAACATGTTTGCTCCGGTGGAGACGCAAAGCACAACAAATCGTTAGATCTTTACATGCAACCCACACAGGTTCTTTGGTGGAATGCTAACCTAACAAAACAAATCGTTTGGATTGTGTTGTGAATGTTTTTGGTGGAAACTGTTATGTTGTTTTGCATAGGTGGGTAGGTTAGGGTACCTACCTACTACTCTACATTTTATCGCCCTGTGTAAATTTTTTTTTAACCTATTTTGTGTGGCGTAGTCACACATGATAATAATAACTGTTTATCCCATTCGTAGAGGTAGGTAGGTACTTAATGGTAAGTAAAGTCTAAAAAGTAATTATTTAGCTCTAGTGTAAGTCTGGAAAAATGTAGCAAGAGAATCGATACCATTGACTGGCATTCAACGCTACTTTAATAAAAGAGTTTCTCGTTCATTCAGTTTAATAAAAAAGAATCAACTAATTGATTGATTGCCTAAACAGTCGCGACTTCGATTTCTTTCTTCCAATATACAATTATGTGAATAAAAATAGTAACTACCGACTGAGCCATGACGCCTGTCAAATGATATTATTTTATTTATTGTAATTTATAATACCTACCTACCGCAAATAAGGAATTTTTACTTCATTTTACCTATTAAATAATAAGTGGATTTTAGTACATAATATATTATTATACAAAACATAAGTAGTATGTACCTACTAGTTAAACCTGCTACAAACTCTGTACATACATGGACACGTTTTTTTAGGTTCGTATGTTAAAAAATCATGATTAAGCTTATAATAAGCTTGACAAAAAAGAGTTAAAAAGTTGATGTCCACTGTCGTGTCTCTGAAATAGGTAAATCAATTCGTTCATTCTCTTGTATGAATGAACATAATATTGAGTTCCGATAAACGACGTTGTTACCAAGCGGTAAGCGTTATAATAAAAAAATGTCGTATGACATTAATACGAGACTACAGCTTTGCTTTATTGTTAGTAAGGCGTCTGGCCTGAGTTTAGTTTATTGTCTCAGAACGAATGTTTGACCACAGTCAAACATTCCTTCACAGACAAAGAATGTATTTTCGTTCATCTGGGTTCACAGACAATAAACGAAACTCAATAACTGCATAATAGTACATTATGGTACAAGTGTGGTACATTGGTGATTACCGCCGAGGTGCCATTGAGACCCGAGCCGTAGGCGAGGGTCTTAAGAAAGCCGAGAACGGTAATCACCAATACACACGTGTATCATACGACGTTTTTCAACACACTTGTGAATAAAATAACAATAATTTCAACAGTGAAAACGCGTTGTGAAAAATGTTTCGCTATGGCGGGAAAAAATAATCAGTTTTCCTATGCGCGCGCATTGCGATCGGCCACAGACTAAAGGGATGAGGTTTTTTTTTATTTATTTTCCGCGCTTAGGGTTTGCGCCTATTCTGCCACGTAAAAATGGGGAATTTAAAGTTTTCTTTTATTACAGAGAAAACAAAAGTTATATTTGAGTGAAAGTTTTATTTCTTAAACACGTACGAGTTAAAATTATCTATTTAAATAAGAAGTTGCATGAAATGAGCAAGCAATAGAAACATTCATTTATTTGTTCTATTGAACACGATCTTTTTTTTGAATAAAAACTTTTTTAGTAACAAAGCTACTCAACCAATAAAATTTTTAAAAAAAATCTATAACTCACTTGTGAGTTATAGCAATGAAAAAGTCACAGTTTGATTATGGGTGTCATTATGTGCCTAATTGCGGTGACCATAGAGCCACTTTATGAGCAAGTGTGTTGAAAAAAATGTTTTTATCTTGCATCACATGTCATGTAGATGACATAATTATAGGTAAAACTAAAATACCTACTTAGGTAATATAATTTCTAACATAGCCTTGTATTAGCATAAAGGGTATCTTTACGTGTATTATATCACCATTTAATGTTTAGTAACTAAAAAAAAGCTTTGTTATTATAAACGCGTTTATTAGGTAGGTACCTACCTACCTACTTATTTATTTTCGATAACGGTTAAATCCGTAAGAACCTACTTAGGTGGGTAGGCACTTACCTACTAAAATATATAGTGGGTATTTAAAAAAGTGTTCATCATGCCTATAAAAACCACTATAGAAAACAAATGAAATTGTATTGTATTGCTCTAAAATACTCTAAATGGCTCCGGAAATCAAAATGATTTTGTTAGTTACTACAAGCTAATAATTTTATTTTACAATAAGTACCTACAGCTTATAAAAAACGACCTACTTACCTAACTGGCTTCGTTGCTAAATACCTAATATATTTAAACTTGTATTCATTAATACCTTAGGTATAGATAGCAGATACCTATTTAAATAATTTTAGTATTCTAAGCTGCTTATTATGTTTACTCTACGCAGGCTAAGAAAACGCTATTTTCTAGACCAGTAGGATAGAAATAAGCCACATGTAAACCAAGACAATTGTTGTGTTGACATGTTATAATTGGTTCATAATAAATATTTAAGGTATAATATTTACATAATAATAAATGTTTTATTTTACTTTTGTAACATTAGGCGTCCAACCATCTTACCACGAGTAGGTACCTTAAAGTTCCACATAATTGTATTTAATGTTAAAAGGATCATAGTTTATGGGATAGCTAGATTGAGTGCCTTCTTTTGTGACTGAGATAGTAGCGATTTGGCACGCAGCACCAACCACCTGATGCAGTGGGTAATTCTTATTTTTAACTAAGAAAGTTGCTAGAGCTCCAACGAATGCATCACCAGCTCCCTGAAACGGGCAAACTTTATCACCTTCAGATAAATATAATACCTACATATATTTTATAGTATGTAGGTAGGTACTTATTATGACTAAATTGAGATAAGGAGATACATACCGTAGTATCAATAGGTTTGACTTTTTCACATAACACGTGAATGGGTTTGTTATCACTTTTAGACATATAAACTGCTCCATTAGATCCCAAAGTAATGATAACTGTTTCGCACCCAGTACTCAGTAACTTTTCAAGGGCTTGAACTGCATTCCTAAAAATATATAAAACATATTTTACGTACAGCCTACCTATAATATTATTAATTAAAAACTATATTATTATTTATTATTGACTATAATTAAATAATGTTTCATATTTACGAAATAGAAACTTCTTGGGAAAGAAGTAGTGATGCCTCAGATTCATTGACACATAATATTGTGCAGTATGCGAGAATTTTGTCAATGTCTCTCATGGCAGGTGCAGCATTTAACAATCTTATCTGGAAAATAAACTCAATTGAAGTCAAGTTAGCGCTGTTGCGGTAGACTAATCGTCTACCAAAACACTTTTTCCCTAGAAAAATCATCTGAAACTGCGTATGTTAGGTATTAACATTAAAATAAGAGTAATTTTATGTTCAACTGACCCCTTTATTTAGTTTAAACGCTTCATATGTCGTCATGAAAGGTGTTTCCAGCTGACCTATGAGAACATCAGCATCACGTATAAGATCAGTACATTTTTCAACGTCTGTAACGGCGAGGTGGCCGTTCGCCCCAGGCACAATGACTATTTGATTTTCTCCATTTTCAGATACAGCTATCTGAGCTATGCCCGTAGTTACACCAGGTGTAATTTGTACATAAGTAGTATTTACTCCTTCATCATTTAAGTGTTTTTTATATTTTTCTCCCCATTGGTCATCTCCTACCTAAAAAACAAATCGATTAAAGTAGGTAGGTATACTTGTACACCTTTTAATGTGCAAGTAATGTTCTGAATGATAGAACCAGAATCGTAATATAAAAATATGAAGGTAAAATAGGAGGTCGTAGCACGGAAAATAGGCAGTAGTAGGAAGGAAAGTAACCTACTTTACAAATCATGTAAGTATTTCCTCCCAATTTGGCTGCAGCAACACATTGGTTGGCTCCTTTACCGCCATAACTGGTATTAAACTTCGTTCCATGAACTGTTTCGCCCGGTTTCGGAAGTCTTGGAGCATACCTTAAAAAATAAGGCCCGTGCCTATTATTTTTATATATACCTACCTAGGTATGGAGGTAAACTGCTGTCTAATGTGGTACCTACCTAGGTACCTACCTTACCTTCTCCAATATCTTTGAATAGATACCTTATCTAAGTCTAGGCGAGGAAGGATAGGCACCAGAAAACAATAATTGACTGCAATTTTGATGAACTTCTATTTTTGTTCGTAGGTATCAAGAACCTGCATATACCTACCTACCGGGCCAACACTCAACTTTTACAGCAACATACCTAAAGTAACGTAAACAATACAGTAGGGAAATACTTACTCTGGTCGCTGTATAATTAGGAACGTTTAGGGATGGTAGGCACAGGAATATAGTTGTACAAACTTACGTGGTGAAATCGACACTGCACGATCCAATCACAACTATTTTATTCATGACAGTAAATATTACCTAGTAACCTTCAAAGCTCAGTAACTTTGTTAATAATAAAGGACACCGAACACCTGATAAAGGAGCGTGTGCGCTCGATGACTTTTGTAACGTTAATGATTAATTATTATTGTTACCTAGGTATCTACCTAACTACTTATTCTGAATCGCACTGATAAGATAACATTTTACAATAAACTATCATCCGTTCCAATAACTTCTACAATCTATAGATCATAATGTTACTCTTTAAAATTGAGTACTATTCCTTGATTACTAAAGTCGAATATTAATCAGCGTCGACTGACAACAAACACCTTTAGTATGTAGGTAGGTACCTATACCTACTACGTATACACTGCAGTAACACACTGCTTGATGCTTGACGGAATAGCTTGGAGGTTATTTCTTGTTTATATCGTGGTGAAGTGTTTCAAGACGTTTTTGTCAAGCTAGGTAGGTAGGTACAGGTATCGGCACATTCGGCACAGTTTAATAGCGCTGAACTTCCAAGATAAAGCTAATATAAAGGTTGTCCACAAAAAGAACGATTTATTGCAAAGACAGTTGGTCATAGGTACCGACTACAGACTGTGTTTAGAATAAATCAATTCGTTCATTCTTGTGCATGAAAATGAATGAACGAGAGATTTTCGTGTTTACTACTAGTAAACACGAAAATCCCTTGTTCATTCAGTAAATTACTACACTTTTTGGCCAAACCGTAGGTAGGCTAAGTATACCTATCTAAATTATGAAATCAAAGTTTTTATTCTAAACTAGCTGACCCGGTAGACTTCGTAGTGGTACTGCTTCAATCGATAAATGAAAGACCTAAACTTTTGTACTATTATTACTTTATTATTCACCTTTTAAACCTTCTCTGGACTTCCACAAATAACTCAATATCAAAATTAGCCAAATCGGTCCAGCCGTTCTCGAGTTTTAGCGAGACTAACGAACAGCAATTCATTTTTATAATTTAAAGACATGTAGTTAGTACCTAATACGGGACGAGATGGTCTAATCTCTGGTCCGACTCATGAAGTAGGTTACCATACCTACCCATTCCTTGACTCAATTTTATTTTATTTATTTTAATACTTTATTGCACAAAATTATAAATTTGTTACAAAGGGTGGACTTAATGCTGAAAGCATTGTCTGCCAGCCAAACTAAATAATAAAACAATAATTCATCATAATACCTAAATATACATTGTTTATTCAAACTTTTATAAATCAGAACAGGATAGGTACCTAACAAACATCTAGTAATATTCTTATAACTTTGGCATCATCCATGGAGTAAAATCTCTGCCAAACTGAGCATAAGACCTCAGTAGGTACCTAAATTTAATCAAAGATTTGAAGAAGTGCTCTAGTGATTGAACTATTTTAGTGACAATGCAGAATCTTTTTAAGCTTTTGAAGAATGAAATTTCAGTAGTTATGATTTATTATCTTCATGAACAGTCTCTTTAGGTTTGCGAGCTATACTTTTAGATTTTCGAAATGGTTTTGTAGGTTTCCCAATTGTTTTTGCCATCTCCTTTATCTTAGACTGTTTGTAATCCTGCTTGGCTGCATCAAGCAGTACATTATGAATTGCATACTTATTACTGGGTTGCTTTGTAACTAGGTCAGGATAGGGATTACCCCGTAACTCCAAGACAGATTTTTCTAAAATCCTTGCATATGTCGGTTTTGGTGCCTTGTACATTTTTGTAAAAGCTGTGTTAGAGTTTTCATATCTTGGTACTAACACTTTGAAGAGTTTGTGTACAAGTTCTTTTTCCAGTAACCAATAGTCTGCTATATCCATAGTAGGTTTGTGACAGTCACCATGACGTATAGCTTCAGAGATGAGCTGCAAAAGATAGGTTTTATAAGATATTATAATCTGGTAAACCTATTACCAGAATATATTGTAGGTATGAAATAAATGACTTACTCTTTCCGTATACTGTCGAGCTTCATCAGCTCTGTGATAATTAAGTTCTATTCTTTCGAATTTGACTAATCCAGTAACAGTTTTACGTAATTTTTCCATTCTGCCTTCAGAACCCTTTTCATTTCGAAGCCTTCTGGGTATCGGCCTAACATTGATACGAAGTTTTGATACTAACTTTGAAACTTCTGCCTGATTCATTTTCACCAATGAAATGTGTTAATTTTTGTAATAATATACAAATCTGTTTCAAAAAGTCCTGTGACTTTCAGACTTGTGGATAAAACCATAAAAAACTAAAACACAAGTAACACAACAGTTTCTAGGTTACAATTTTCAAGAACAGACGCATTCAAGAATAACACTGACAATGACAGAACTTAAATCAACACTGACAAACAGTTTACAGACAGATGCGTTATCCTCTAGATTTAGTATAGTAGGTCTGTGGCCTTAGAGAATGTGACAATAACAAAAATATAAGGACTGGAAAAGTCGCATCACAATAATGTCTACCATGATAATACGCAACAAATAACAGAAAACATGTTTCGAATTATCGTGCTGTACATTATTTGTGGTATAATTATAATGTTGAAGTCCTTGGAATAATGATGGTTACATGGATATAATTATCATAACCTACGGTCATGCTTCTTACAGGTCGATAATTCACAACATGTCAAAGCACCGCATTATTATTTATTCCTTTTCCGACGGACCCTATCCATGAATGCTTCGTTTAGATGCATGCAATGCAACTAAATGGTACTACGTAAATGGTATCCTATCTGAAAATGCGAATTGAAAAAGGTGCTTGTTGGTTCTGTTTCACGGTCTATGCAAGTCGCTTTTCTTCATCTGGCATGCACGGCCTTTTTAAGGCCTTTATGCTGATAAATAAATCGTTACTCAAGCATAGATTTGACTAGAGATTGTCATACAAAAATCTAGTCTAGTATATTAGCATAATTACGAGTATAAAATGAGACAAAGGATTAATATCAAGGACATAATTTAATTACTAATTTTATGCAGGTAGTTAGGTACATATTTTAATCTAGATACTTAGCCTTACACTTTTACTTTTAAAATCACATAGTTGCACTGTACTCTAGCTTATTTTAATCAAACTCAATTCTCTGGTTTCAATTAGAGATGTAGACTGCTTTACGTGCTAAAATAGACTGAGCTCTTGTTCGACAAGTTTTTTGAAACGTGGAATGATTGCCTCCACCAATCAACAGCCAGCTCTACCAATGAACCAATGGCGAAGCGACACTAGCCGCTTCTCTCAATTGACTTACTTAAAAACAATTGACAGGCGTCATGGCTCAGTCGGTAGTAGCTCTGCCTTCCGTGCTGTGGGTCGTGGGTTCGATCCCCACCGAGAACAAACATTTGTGTGTTGTAAACATAGATGTTTGTTCTGTGTCTGGGTGTTTCTATGTATTATAAGTATCTATTTACAAAAAAAAATTTGTATATATATGTATTCTATCAGCCATCTAGTTTCCATCGTACAAGCTTTGCTTAGTTTGGGACTAGAAGGCGTTGTGTTAAGTGTCCGTGAATATTTATATATATTAATTTCTACCGGAAAAAACAACATTTAAAATATAAGAGCTAATTTCATTTCTTCCTAATAAATCATGCAAATATCTTTAAAATTAATATCGAATTAAATAACTATTTTTACAGTAATTGTTTGATTCCAGAAGTAAATCTAAGTAATTCAGTGTTTTTGTATAATTAATCTGGAGCCCGGAACCGCGGCGACAACACGAGCCATAAAGTCGCTCGAAGAGCTCAAAGCTTAAATTCGAGTGAGTGAACTGGTTCAGGACAAACGAGACACTACATAATGCTTTCAGTTAACGGCCCGTACATTATCATATTCGAGATTATCGACCATTTAAGTGTACATCCAATATGAATTGCACAACATTGCATTAAGTCATCATAAAAGACCGTGAACCAGAACCAACAAGCATCTTTTTCACTTGGCATTTTCAACTAAACTAAGTAAATAAACATTGACACGGATTATCATCATTGTACATTATTGGGCTGTACTTTACATTAACATGCTGTGCAATATTTTGCTGCACATTATTGCCTCCCTCATATGACTTTCATTTCTTGGTAAAAAAAAATACAGAAAAAAGTATTGAATGTGGATGTTTTATATAGCTCTGAGGAGCGAACAAAAAAAAAAAAAGTATTGAATGTGGTTTTTGATTTCTCATTTGACTGTATATAATAATGAAGTGCACCGAACACTTATAGATGAAGTGTACCGAAAAGTAGGGTGGTGAGTCCTCCCTACGACTGCTGGAACTGAACGAAGAAAATAAATTATGAAAAACCACGACACAGAGTGATCTCGAATGCTTTGTTGTGGTCTTGTCTCGACGAAAAACCGTAAAACTAAACAATGGCACCTATTGTGAAAACAAACATTAATGATGCTGGAGTGTTCGAGCTCTTAACAGAGCTCTCCTCAAAAACTGCAGCAAAGTACTGCATCCACAATAGGATATCTCAAAAGCATCTCACCAGTAAAATGAGGTCCCTTTCATACGAATTAATTTTACACAAAACAACTACAGAGCTGCCCTCAAGTACAGGAGAGCCAATTGGTGATTTACTATCATACTATTTCGTGTCCCAACAAAATGCCAAAAACACAGCAGAATACAAAAAGTCATTGGAGCTGAAGAAGATAATAAGTACCATCAGACAAACAGATTTTGGAGAGGGCAAAGAAAATGTATATAATATCCTCCGTTTCATTATTGGGCTCAGTAACAGCGTCAAAGAAGATGTATCATCAGAAATGTTCCAGGTGAGATAAAACTATTAGTACTTATCTACCTAAAACACCATTGTTATTTTTGTTATATTTGTGTGATGAACATAGATGCTTGTTCTGTGTCTGGTCGTTATTTAATATAAGTATGTATTTACAAAAAAAAGAAAAGCACTTTAAGTACTATATCAGCTATCTGGTTCCCATAGTACCTACAAGCTTTGGCTTAGTTTGGGGTTAGATAGTGCTGTGTGGAATGTCCACCAATATTTATTTAATACTGTCCAACTAGTAATAGGGTACTTATATAAACAAGCAGGTTTCCGGTACAGACAAATCTACGTGGGTCTGTACCAGTCTGTGCAGGTTTAAATTGCATATAGAAATGACAATTATTTATAAGTGAGCGCATAAGATATAATAGAAATTAATACCTGCACCGATCAGTAGGTACCGACCCCACCCATACCTAGAACCGGTTTGTTTATGTAAACATCCTTAGCCTAGGTGCAGCTAACACCTTGAAAATTTCATAAACTATAACATCTCACAAGATTTTACATCCTTTCTATATTATTTTATTTCAGAAACCATTTAGCTTTGGTCTGCTGGAGGAGATGTTGCCAAAACCTCGGAGAGAGGCATTTGGCTCCCCCCAGCCATATCCATACTTCCCTTCTCATGTGTTTGAGTTACCCTTCTCATTGAAACACGAACAGACATTAAACCATCACATCTCACAAACATATACGGAGTATACAGTTGAGAGCTATGACTCAAAGTCCTGTAAGTATATTACAGTGCTAAAAATAATAAGTAGGTAAGTATACATATATATTGATAAGTTGTGATGTGATTATTAATATTAAATTAGTCTAAAAAACAAAGTTAGTAATGATTCTATCAGCTATCAAGTCACCATAGCACAAGCTTTGCTTAGTTTGGGATTAGAGAGTGTAGTGTTATATGTCCAAGAATATTCATTTATTTATTTATTCTATTAAAAAAGAATTAACTACTTCTTGTATTTCAGTTGTACCAGATAAGAAATATTCCCAGATACCAGGACATGTTGAGTTGAGAACATTCCTTAGTCCCATGTCCTTAGCATCGCTGACATCTACTCATCTTTCACCGTACTCCGAGAGCACAATGTTCAACTATCCAAAACTAAGAGCTCCCAGAGATATACAGATACCTGGCTCTCAGTCTCAGAGTCCTAATGTCAAGGTGCTTATTCTTTCTTTATTTCAAAGTAGCTACTTTGGTGGGTTTTAACAGACTTAAAAAAAAATAGGTTGCAAATGTTTGTTAGCTTAGAACTCTGTCATTTATAAATTAATTTGATGAGATAGGTATATGACAAGCTTTGCTTGGTTTGGGACTAGAGGGCGGTTTGAGAAATGTCACAGAATATCGTACTAATATTATAAACGCGAAAGTTTGTAAGTATGGATGGATAGATGGATGGATGTTTGTTACTCTTTCACGTAAAAACTACTGATCCGATTTGGAAACTTGGAATATATATTGTCCCTGACCTGGATTAACACATACGTTACTTTTTATCCCGAAATATGAACGGGATCCAACGGGGCGCGAACGAAGTCGCGGGCGGCACCTAGTTAAGATATAAATGTAGGTGTAGGCTGTAAAGTTAAATAAAAATACTATTTTACAGATATCATTAGCAAGTACCCAACAGTTGGAGGATATTCAAGAGGTATTCAGGGCAGATACGGGCGCGGAGTCAGTTGACATCTGGGAGCTGGCCACACAGATTGATAAAGACATACCAGATGACATTTGGGAGGTTGTATGTAAGGAATTTCTGTGTTGTCTGTTTTCAATGTACTTGTCTGAGGATTGAAAAAAAAAATCATTTGCCTGAGTATTTATTTTAGGAAGCTGCTTACTAATCTTCCTGACCAGGTCCAAAAGATTACCAGTTATGAAATCAAACTACTTATTTTCCAGCAAAAATGCCAGCAATAAACGAAAGACAACTAATAGCAACCTCATCAAGAGAGGTCAGACTGTGGAGAAGAACCCATGAGGATGTACTGTCAGATTTGAACATAATCTCTGAGAAACAGTTTATCAGGCACATTATGTATTTGACCAGTAAGTGCCTTTAGTCTTACAACATTAACTTATAAAACCAACCAGATGTTTTCAAAGGATTCGAAACTGCTACTTAGAGGTATCAAAACATCTGAATTGAAGGACTGGTAGGACCAACCAGTTGTGAGCCTATTATGCTTTTTTTTTCGTTAATTGCCTAAGAGTTAGGTATTAGTCAATGGAATAAAAAGACCTAAAATCTCTATTCCTTGAAATCTATTAGCCTATTCCAGCGGTAGACTTTTCACTGTGTGTTGGCGTGATTTATCATGGCTTAGTGTTGGCTTTATTAGTGGGGTAGTTGCGCTTAGTATGATCAGTGAACTCATTCTCTGTAATAATTAATTATCTGTGGAGTCTATATTTCAGACTGAAATGATGATGACTATTTTGTTTAAAAAAAAAATCAGGTGGGTCATTATCTTTTGACATGAAAAAAGTACCAATCTTTAGCAATATTTTCTTTACAGTTGGAGTAGAAACAAACTCTTTCCCCTACAACCATGAATCAAACTGCTTTTACATGAAGGAGAATTTGGTTCTAGAAGGTATATCTCAGGAGCACATTCGAGGGTATATCACAAAACTGCTGCTGGTCGGCACTTATTACAGGAGATTGTACGATTTTGCTTTCAACCAGAATATGGAAGACCACTTTCAAAGCAATGGACTTGTTTACGAGGTAAGTTTTTGTGGCTAGTAGTAGCATCTACCTACAATCTACATACTGGAAACCTATGGAGGATATCTCTGTTGACTTCTTCAGGCTGAATGATGATGATTATTCTTACAAGAAAGTTACCCTAACGTACACGTGCCGCGCCAGAAAAGATACCGAGATCATAAACATCGAAATTACTTTTGAAGGTAGTGAATAAGGTTTCAGTTATTTTCAAATCGATTGCAACAATCTGCAGATAGCTCAACTGCTTCGTGAATTGTGTAAATACTATATTTGTCGTAGGTAATTTAGTTTGGCTTATATTTCAGGCAGCACGAGATGTTATCAGGCGCTATTTGCTAGAATTCCGGCTGAAAGCGACTGAAATATATGAGGAATGTTATAACAAAGAAGATATTAACTGCATGCCGACACTCCTACAAATACTATTTAATTTGGAGCCGTTGAATTACGAAATAGAGACCATAGCGTCTATTTATAAAATGATCAATACTGGTAAGTTACTAAATAAATATAGATTATCAAATCTAATAAGAAGGAACCCCTGCATCGTGTTTCCTTCACGATAAAAGAGTTTAAAGGGTTCTAAATTATCTCTGTAGGTTAGGAGATAAGTGGTCTATGTCTAAAATAGTTTCTATAGCATACCAACCAACCTAAGAAATTTAATTTTAGATTACACTGTTTCTAAAACTTTCTAAATCTAGTTTGTTTAGGGCATATTATTTCAATGATCGATGACCTTTGGGGCAGAAAGTTTCTCGAGTGGAGACCACGTACCGGCAAGCGCAGCCTAACCAATAATGAATAAGTAGACGTCGTAATAAAGGATGCTAAAACCTGTTGGGTTCGTAGTCTTTTAATGAAACCCTAGAATTATTTAAAAAAAATATTTTTTAGATTCAAAAACAACACTTCCATATGGAGCTGAGTTGATGTCATATCTATGCAATGAAATATCGCTGGTAACTCATCACAAGACTGCATTCACTGCGTTCAACTCATTGCTATCAGTCTGCAGAGTATACTTCAAGTAAGTTAGTATACTTTATTTATAACTGAATACACGTTCGACTATTCCTTATTTTCTCAAAAAGGTTTGGTGGTTTCGTCCATTTATACCCATCTATGTAGTTACCTTTGTCTATAGTAATAGCATCACCCAGCAGAGCAAGTTAAACAACATGCCCTGTGTTTCATGGCAGTGTGCCTATTTTTCTTTGATAGAAGTCGCCTGTAATTGCATCAGCACATTCGGCACCCATGCTTTTCAAACTAGAATAAATAAATAAATAGACATCGTTTATTTTCTTACACAAGCATGAAAAGCACCTGTTAAAGAAAGCATCTGTTAATTTTTATATTCAACATTCTCGTTTCAACAGATTCATCGAGAAATTTATATTCGAAGGGGAACTGGACGATAGATACCACGAATTCTTCATACGCAAGGACAATCAATACGTCAACTGCCGATCAAAACGATACTGGGACAAAGGCTTTCACATAACGCAAAGTGTGGCCATACCAGAGTTTCTGAGATCTATGGCTAAGTTTATACTACTCTGTGGTAAATCGCTGAGACTTTTGAAGCTATGTAACCCAAGTGTAAGTTCAATTTATACTAAAGGACTTATTTGTAATAAACGACTTTAAAAGAATACTCCATAAAGATCACACTAAATTGCCCGTTAAATTAATATCTCAAGTCCATGCCTTCCACAATAACACGGTGTATTGTCTGGAGTTCCATATTCAAGTTTCAGATTACACTTTCACAATTTTTATCAAATCCTTAAAAATGTTAATAGTAGGTAACACACGCAAGTTGAATTGAACGTATTCAATTACTCTGACAAGATTTATTGTCAGGTGTGAGAATTGTATCAAATTAAAATCAGTTTTTGGCAACTTTATCTATTTCATACATACTAAACTACTTTTCAACTTCCATACCACAAATAATTTTGTATTATTATTTTAGGATCCGCTAGTCCTCCTCATATCATCAGACCATCCCTCAGTAAAATGTTGTGCCAGTTTTGAAGATTTAGAGCGTCAACAGCAACTGCTTGACGTCTACAGAACCCGGTGTCTATTCGTAACGGGAGAGTTAGTTACCTTTGACCAGATACTTCTGAAACGAGAGGCTGAGAGAAAGGCTTTTACAGAGATGGCTACAATCAAACAGGCTGAGACCTTGGAGAAAATTGTTGGTAAGTTTGTAATAAATCTAGTTCGCATAGTACAAGCTTGGTTTAGTTTGGGACTAGACGGCGTTGTGTGAACTGTCCAAGAATATTTTATTTATTTAAATATTCCTGCACATTTTAGCCCCAAACTAACCAGCAATTAACTTTGTCAGGACTCAAGATATATGACTGCGTTCTATTTAAAATGTTTAGCAATATTTATTATTATTTCAGCTGAACGTAAACGATTAGCACAACTAATAATAGCTGAGAAGCAACATTCGCTTCGGGTACTCGAAGCGGCGATGGCCGAAGCAAAAGTAGCGAAGCACAAATCGAAGCAACGAGAAAAGAAACTTTGTGAGTTAGAAGCAGCTGGTGATAAGGCTACGGATGATATTGATTCCAGGCTTAGAGATGATGAAAGGTATATTGAATTCTATTGCTTTTATTGTAGAATAGAATATTACTTGTGTATGAATATTATAAATACCTATACTATTGTGCATGGTGTAGTTATAATGAAGTAGGTTTTTGGTTATCCAGCATTATGGTGTATTTCAGGAACAAAATAATGGAATACTACTCAAAACTAAATATAGAAGTTGAGAAAAAACAGTTGCACACTGAGTGGAAGATAAAACGATTGCAACTAGACCAAAGTCGAATGCAACTGTTATCAACGGAGGAGCGAAATCTGAAGAGAGAAAAACTAGAGTTCGAACATCATAGAAGCGAAGAAATGACTATGTCGATTGAAAGTCCGACTAAAGACGAGGTAGATAAGGATGAAATTCCCTGCGAAAACGCTGAATCTGAAATAGAGATTATCTCAGGAAACATGACGGAATCAGTAACATCCGTGGTAATTGTAGATGTCGAAGAAAAAGACACAGAGTTAGAGCGAAACACGAAAAAAGCACAAACATCCACCGATGTTTTCAGCGCCATTTGTAATGTAGCCAAAAGCTTCTTCGGCGGCTCTAAAAGCAATGATAGACATTGCGATAATAAGAAAAAACTAGATTCTCAAGGAAATATTATTACAACCGAAGAGAATTCAAACGAAACTAAAACTTCCAGTAACGTAATAGGAGCTAATTTAGAATCTGTATACGACAACGAACAATACCAACTAGTACAACACCAAGCGTACTTAAATAAAAAAAAAGTTATGGCGCACAAATTCGAAGATAGCAACAAATTAAAGGGCATGCCAGTTATAAACTTAGACAACTTTGACGAGGAAAACAATGTTTGCACCACGTTTGCAGAAGCAAAGAGAAATAAAAAGAAAGTTCTAGGTGCCGAGTATTATTTAGAACCTAGAGCAAAAACCGCCATTGAACCACGCACCGACGCGCAAAAAGAGGCTGTTATAAACAAGATGAAAGTACTAGGAGTTGAATACAACCTCCCAACGGAATTACTTTCCAAGAAAGAACCTATGAACATAGCTCAGGAAGAAGCGATACGTAATAAAAACAAGGTTTTAACATCGGAGTATGAGTCTAGAAGTGTTCAGTGCAGTCCGAAACGTGATGTGGCCAAGCGGTCTGGGTTGACGCTTAATTTGAAACCTTACGGCGAGACTTCTTATAGTCTTGGAGTGACACCTAATGCATCGGTTACACCCGGTGATTTGTTCCCTAGGGTATGTATTATAGCCTAAGTTTGACCCGATTATAATATAGCTTTCATTTCAACAAATTGATTCCCCGCATGAACTCGACTGCTGAGATTTGAAAGTAGTAGATATATTGTTTATTTGACATACACACAGAAAACACTTGTGTCTATTCTATATTCGTCATTACTCATTGGTAAAAGATGCCACTACGTATTATGGGTGTGTACAATAATATTTTTTTATTTTCTAGCTTGACCTAGAAACACCGACGACAGCCGACATTCCTCTAGAAGGCGCAATGACCAGCGAAATATTCACTCCAAGAAGCGAATGCAGCAAGGATCTAGGATCAGAGAAGAAATCTGACAAAGACTACCTAACATCTGAAGGATTCAACTTCATAGTCGATGACGTCAACGCAGATTCTGAAACTAGCGAAAACGCTGAATCGAGTCCGGAAAATTCACCATCAAAAAGTATCGATGTTATCGAAATCAAAGAATACAAAAGCAAGTATTCCTTATTTAATATTCTAGACGGTTCGTACTCGCTTGAGGAATTTGATCCTTTTGGCTTGAAGGAAATGAGAGTTTTCACTAAAGATTATCTTAGCCGGAAGATGGATTTGGACATGTCTAGTTCATGCTATACCCATCCAGCTGTTATTATGGAGGAGGTGAAAAAGCGACCTTATTCCAATATCTTTTTGGCGAGTTTTGGCTCAGAAGAGGAAGCAGAAAGTAAGGTTTCTTGCGATAATATAGCGACTCTGACAGCCTGTTTACAAAGATCTGTAATGCTGCCTCTGACTTACCAACTGGAAGTGGTAAACAACTCCATTCTAACGTACTTTCTAGTTAACCTAGATATGTATGAACATTTGAGGAGTTTGAAGGATTATTTCTTTCTCATGGATGGAGAGTTTTCAAGGAGTATTTGCCACAACTTGTTTGCGAAGTTGACGAAGACATTGAATCCTCAAGAGCTGTTGAACTTCTCTACGCTTCATAACATACTTGATAAAGCGCTCGGATCTTCTATATCACGTGAGTTTCATAGTTTTATAATGCCTTATTATGATACTAAATCTCAATCGTAATAGTTTGAAAAGAGGTACAGATTCGATACCCGCGACGGGCCCGATTAATGTTTTTGGATAATCTGCAAACAAAGCTTGGTTGACCGCTATTTTTACATACCGGTTAGACTGACATAGACGCGGAACCGGTACTCCTTTAGCTATTAATTTTAGCGATATATTTCTTTCGCTAAAATATCGATAAATTCATCATTTCGTCTTGTTTCTCGAATATATAGTATCGGTCTGGCACCGCAGCGAGAACCAAATTTAAATTCCAGTACTTTGAGTTGAATAACGATATGTAAGAGTCAAAATTAAATATTAGAATTCTCATTTATCTATGGGTTTTATGTTTGAATGCTAAATTGTTAGCGCATTACTATTATTTGGTACTCTGTGTCGATAGTATACAACTGTTATTACCAAGAAGTACATTTTCTTTTACATTTCAGACGTGCACAAATTCACGGAGAACTTATCTTTCACGATTGCCGACACGCCTCTTAGCTTCCAGCATTCCTCACCGGACGTACTCCAATGCCTATCTCTAACCTACACCGTCAATTGGCCGCTGAATATTATATTGTCGCAAGAAGCGTTACTGAGATACGCTAAGGTCTTCCAGTTTCTGATTAAAATGAGGCGGATTTTTTGGGTTTTGGGGGAAGATTTTGAGGTTAGTTTTTCCTATTATTTAATCTGAGTTCTGAAAGCTCAGTTGTAACTTTTTTAGTCTTAAAAGTTAGTGTTATGTGTTATGAGAGCACCGGTGATCTAGTGGTAGTAACCTCGCATCCTAAAGCCGTGGGTTCAAATCCATTCGTACATCTATGGATTTTTCTATTCGGCAAATGCATAATAGCAGTACATTGAAACGACGAAGGAAATATCCTGAGAAAACTAGTTAGTATTCTAACAGCGGCGATGGGCTTGTAACCTGTCATGGAATATAAATGCAAAATGTGAGCATGCGCCTAATGTAATGTTTGGACGTGGCTCTGATAACCCCCCTTAGATGATCACAAAGTTCATAGGTAATAGCTACGTACCTACTAAGAGATCAACCCTGCGTCTGGAAACAATATCGTCACCCTATTTAATTTGTTTTCTCTATTTTCCATACATGTAATTTTTTTAGATAACATTTTATTTTAAAATTATTTTCAGAACTTGAAACTAGCCGTAAAACTATCAAAGCAGCACTCTAGAAAACTCCTCCGATCGCCGCAATACCTATCTATCCAAATCTACCGCCACATAATGGCGTCTATGATCCGAGCATTGGACAACTACATAGTCACAACCTGCATACTAACCTCTTGGACGGAGTTCGAGAATGATCTCAAAAAGGCTAGAACATTGGATGATTTGTATGAATGTCACGTGGTATATATAAAGAAAGTGCTGTTTAGATGTCTGTTGAATAACAGATCGACTCCTGTGATGAAGCTGCTGAATGATATCTTCACTGTGGTGCTCAAATTTAGTCGAGTTTTGAAGGCTGGGTGAGTGATTTTTTTTTGGTGTTTCATTTCATATTCTTTCATGCTATGCTGCTAATTTCTTGGCTTTTGTTCTGTACCCCTAGCACGAACAAATCTGACAGTCGCCGCGTTAGCGTATTCGAGTTTGAGTATTGCGCGTCAATGCCAGCTCTAATGCCAACCGTTGTAGTGTCACCGCGCAGTGTAAGCGTTACGATGCGTTTGCGATTGTCACATTTATTCGTGATCAAGGCACTTATTGCAAGTTAATTTAATTATTCAGGCAGTAAAATAAATTCTTCAACTATTGAAACAAAATGGTTTATGTAGCTATGTATCACTTTTGGGGAGTCGCTTAAGCCCGCAGTGACAAAAATATTAAAATCAAAAGTGTCAATTTGGACATTGTGTCCCAATATATTTTGTCCGAATCGACAGCAAGTCGCGTTAAAACGCATATTATAGCAAATATCTAACACCCCTTAAAACGAAATTCCAGAGGACTACAACTCTTCGGTAAAAAAGGGGCGATGCTTGTGTACCTTTAAACTATCAGGAGCAATCTTTTTACACCTTGTTATGTTGAAGCTATAATGCTGTAACTATGACCTTGTAATGGTGGAATGTGAACTTTCTTTACTTTTATTTACTGCTTTTTTCGTGCTACACTATTATTTTTAGTTTTTCTTATTCCTACAATAATTATACACTTCTAAAAATATCAAGCGAATAACAGGTGTTATTATGCTAAATAATGCTAAATACTAAAACATTGTGTAAGTGAATTCAGTAGTTTAGTTTGGTTGGCTGTGAAGGAATGGTAAAAGGTAAATACATTTTTGGGAGCATTGTGTTGCTTTGCTTTGTCAAAAATTATATTTAAAAAAATTGTCTAGAAGTATCTAACTACGCTACCGTTTTTTAATCTGGCTAAGGTCGATTGAACATTTGTGTGTAATTTGTGTGCTAACTTTTTGCTTGGATATGTTTGGCATAACTTCATTTCTGATATCTGAGAGTCGTTGGGAGCGGTATAAATCATTTTAGAAATCTGATGGGAGGGCTAGGTTCAGTAGTGAACACTGGAATGATGAGGATGATTAAATAAGTTCAACATCGTTTATCACCATTTATTTTGATGACCCTAATTGGCATTTTCATCTGAGCTTTATGTCATTTAGAAGACAGATTTAGTAGCTGTGAAATTAATCTGCTGTAGCCATATCTATGACAACCCTAAAAACTCAGCGGGTCACGAGTTTACATGATCTTTTATTTCGGGGACTGTCGCCGGGGTCACCAAAGTCGACTAAATGCAAATACCAGCTTACTCACTCTTTCTTACAGAGAATGGCAGCAGAAAGAACTCAACGGAGCATTCACACATACAAGCTTTGCCCAACTGGAAGAACTATTCCATCTCTTCGAGAAACTAGCAAAGTATCTGCATAAAGTGGTGACCAAGCTTATGGAGTGCGGATATCAGCGTCATTTGGTAGAACTACTCACTATGGTCAATTTGAACGGATATTATGATCTCGAGAGGTCTAAGGATGATAAAAATACTAGTGTTCAGTGAATTGTGAGCTTATGAGTATTGGGTACAAAGTTTTTTACCTAGAACAGAACTGTACATTGTATTACAATTCCTCTGGCTACTTGTCGCAGGCATCCTTGATCTTTGGAAAAGATACAAGGGGATATCGAATAACCTTTTTGGGTACTATAAAATTACAAATACCAACGTTGGAATATATTTTCTTAGGCTCTAAAGAAAGCCCAAGTTGGCCCAAGTGACAAAACCATATCAATAAAAAACAAAAGACAAATCTCTGTGATGTCTGATTTAATTATGTTGGTAGATGCTTTGAAACCAAGAGACATCCTGTAGAATAACGATACATATTTTTTTTAAACTGTGTATGCTGTTTGTAGTTCATAGTAAAGACTACTAGCATATATATTTCTTAAAGGCGTTGATTGTTAAGGCCTGTTTCTCGTCTAAATACTGAATTGATAGAAAAGCTGATTATTTTAATCGTTATTTCCTTTAATCTGCTTGTTTTAATATTGTTAAACGACTGTTTTCAAATGCTTGTTAATGCTTTAATTGTTATTTATTTCCGAATTTGGTAGGCACCTGCCATGAATCTGCATTTACTTTATTAAGAAGTTAGGTACCTATATTCCTGCTATCAGTGCTTGTTAATTTTTTTTTTATAAAGGAACAAGCTAGTGGCTCTTCTGATGCATTACGTCACAAAGCAAGTCCATTGAGGACGTGCTCTGTAAAGCAATGCATTTTGTTTCATGCTAAATGTCTATGTGTTATTATATTGTAGTAATAATAAAAAGCACATAATGAAATTAGTTAGCTATGTATGTAGGTAGATAGAATAATGTTGCTCCCACCAAGAATCATGTGATATGTTTAGATCAAGATGGGTAATTTTATTAAAAGTAGTTTATGTAAGTACAGGTTGTATGATTAAAACTTGGTTTGTTCTACAACCTTTGTTTGATTAAACTAAACTCTTAAAAACTTTTGTTTTGTTCATAACGTTTGTTTAATAACATAATGTTTGTTCGCACATTGTTAATCACGGTTATTTAAGATCTGAATTTAATAATTTATCTATTTTAATACTCAGATATAATAAAAAAATATTCAAACTATGCTTGTTTCATTATTTATTCGCAAGTGTTAAATTTTTTCTGTAAAAATTCTAGTAGCCTGCCCTCTTTACGGAAACTAGCAGAACTATTAATTTTGTAGGAATACGTAGATATTATGCTACATTTTGGAAGGACCCGTGATTGGGTATTGGTTTTTAACCTAGATGGCGCTGTGGTTTTCTTTTTTGCGGCATCTAGCGCTGAGTAGCAAAACCACAATACATGGAAGCTTGCCACTAAATTCCGCTATCAGGCTATGCAAACATTTACGTATTCGTGAGTCATTTATCACTTCTAATCGTAGTGTTATCTTTTAGTCATCAAATGTTACGCACAACGATATAAATTAATAAAAAAAAACGTGACGCTTGCCTATCAAACATCGCATTACAAACTGATAAATCACCTTAGAGTGGTCTTATGTAGTTACTAATTTCAGCCGCGTCGACAGTGGCGCCACTATTTTCCTTATATTCAGGGTGTGTTTTCACGAATACCTCATTCTACTGCAATTCGTCCTAGGGTGAACATCCTATCTTAATCGGTCCAGTGCGTGACATTGAAGTGAAAGCCGACATTTCCCCTATTGTACAACCGTTTACACACGGAAAAGTCAATATTGACCTTACATCAATCAACAAAAGACACAAAATAACGTGAAATCTTAACATCAGTGAGAGCCTATCGGAATCGCGAGACATCCCTCGGAAGTTCCGCGATCTTATTTTTCGTCAGTCGCCTGACACGTTCGGTTACAAAAACGAAAAAGTTAAGGAGCCACCGTTACCGACGTCGAGATGGCGTTCATGATGCCAGTTGTGAAGAACGATTGGGACATCTACAACTCTCAGCGGTCGCGAAAGACTTCGGAGAGTACGGAGAAGTCTGGGCTCGGCGGCCGGATGCGGAAGGTGTCCGAGTCTCGGTCGGAAGGGCCGGCGTTCACATCGCGGGCCAGCACGCTGAGCCCGCACCGCAGCGCGCCTACAATGCGCTCGTTGTCGTACTGCCGGGCGCCGCCGTCGCGGGTCTCGTTGCGCGTCGACACCCCCAGCAAGGGCTCGGCTAGCCCGCGGCAGGCGTCAGCGCCGCGCGAGGACAAGTTCCACACCAGGTTGGTGGAAAAGTTAAAGAAGGCGCTCGGGAGGTCCGAGTCGAGGCGCGAGGAACGGACCTCGTGAGCTAACCGGTGCTTGTGTGCAGGGCGCGCGCAGAGTCCCCCGAGCGCGTCGGCCGCTGTGGGGCCTGCGTGCCCTATCTGTGACTGCGCCGCGACAACGCCACGCCGACGACGACGACGCACTATCTGTGATACCCACCCGATAGTGAACCCAGATGAGTAGAGTGATCGTGCTACTAACCGCCTATCTGGACTGAGACACTCGTTTAGAATCCATTCTGTTTGTTGCATGATTGTTGTAGGTCAGTATTAGGTTGTGCCGTGCAAGGCCATGTATGTATATCAAGACTGTGTTTAGTTTAAGCACGACTCCGCGTGCCTTGCTTCATGGCACACGGGTCTAGGATAGTATGACAGTTCGAAGGGTATCTATGTGATTGTTATTGTAAGTTATGCGATGTGATTATTTTAGAAGTGAAATTTCATTGTTTGTGGATTTTTTTTTCAAATTTTATTTCCAGAAGTTTATTGAAATTTTACTCCACAAACACAGAAATTGTTTTAATTATACCAAAAGTTTCTATTCATAGCTTATTATTACAAGCAAGTAAAGTTTATTTAAAGTTTAAACCCTCTAGGCATAATTTGACTTGTACCTTTTAGCAATTAGTAAATTTTTACAATTGCGGCCCGCTGCCTATGTGTTTGAGCGGTCGCGCAGTTAAGAAAAGGGGTTGACCCTAAAACGAGATGTTTTGTTACAAAATTTTATTATTTTACGTATTTTTAAGAACTGTGTGATCGGACCAGCTTGTGAAAACAGTATTTTATGTATCAGTATAACTGAATTAATTGTAAACTAGTGATAGTTGTCTTTGTAAAACAACTTCTACATTAGGCATATCTCTATGAGATTTTCAAAACGGAGGGATTAACTTTTTAGTTGCCTTACAGTTCCTGGACTGCCATTCGTGGTAGTTTTTCAAATCATAGATGTACCTACCTACTGTATATTTTAAGTACCTACTAGTAGTCTTTATGTAACAGTGTATCCTTCACATTTTGCAGGTTACATTAAATGCATGTAACAACATAATGTTCTTTGATCTGACATTTTGAATAAATATAAAAGCTTATTCTCTTAACTTTTTTCGTTTTACTCATTTTAACTCATTTAACCCTTACTAAATACCTCACTACAAAAGTGGACTTATTAACATACCACCTGGTCAACACATCCACAAAATTCGCATGTCCATTGAAATTATCAAAATAACCAAGTTTTGTTTGGATTTATAAATATAAATGTTTGGTCGAAATACCTAAACACCTACGCACTGTGTCAAAAACAGCACATTCTCAATACCAATTCTCAATATCAATAAATCTTATTAAAATAACGGAAACTCATCTATTTTTCTAGAATGGTAGAGTCAAGGATCTCACCAACCCCCGAGACGCAAAACTTTCTACTGACACCAGAAACGACAACTAAATACGGATGGATACATAATATTTTTTTTCCTATACCTAGTTACTCTATGGCATAAGTGCCATAGGGTCAAGACTTTTTAGAATCATAAAAGAGTAATAAGTTACTCTTTTAAGATTCTGAAAAGTCTTAATGATAATTCTACCTAATTCTTCGACGTAACTAAAAGACAACTAAGATATCTCTTATCCAAAATCCTCTCTAGGTTTTTCATAGGTCAAATGATTGTCGTATAAGTATACATCTGTATTTTATGTCCCAGACCATATTATTCGTGACTAATAATATTTGGCACGATACAAACAAGATTCTTCTACTTTGCCAAATGCAGATTGCACGTGGATATTGTAAACAACTTCTGTCTTATTAAAAACGAGGGTATGCCTATGTTTTTGAATAAAATTATACCTAAATCGTAAAGAAATATTGCACTTTAGTCTCGTATACTAACCGACTGTATTTACGTCACGGGGAATGGTGTGGGGAGCATTCGATCAATAATAATTTAGATGTACCTATTATGCACACTGAAAAAATACTTTGGTTGAATTTACCAGATTCCAGATTAAAGTTACCAAATTTTACGTTTAAATGAGGTCCTACCGCTGACTTAAGTTGAATTTACCATACGGCGACGGTTGGCTGATTACCAAAGTAGTTTGGTATATTGATACCAATTTGGTTTGATAGATTTTACCTATGTACGACGGTTTCGGTAAACATATATTTAAACATATTAAATGGTATTATTTAACAAATTGATCTTGTAGATTATACCATGAACTTTGATATTTTTTACCAAACAACATCCGTAAAACTGTCAGGATAGTTACTAAACCCCTTTGGTAAAACTGTAATGAAATAGTATTATTTACTTAACGCCTTTGATATGTTTTAACAAATTAATATTGTAGATTATACCATGAACTTTGATATTTTTTACCAAACAACATCCGTAAAACTGTCAGGATAGTTACTAAACCCCTTTGGTAAAACTGTAATGAAATAGTATTATTTACTTAACGCCTTTGATATATTTTAACAAATCAATATTGTAGATTATACCATGAACTTTGATATTTTTTACCAAACAACATCCGTAAAACTGTCAGGATAGTTACTAAACCCTTTGGTAAAACTGTAATGAAATGGTATTATTTACTTAACGCCTTTGATATATTTTAACAAATTAATATTGTAGATTCTACCATGAACTTACTATGAACTGTGGTATATTTTACTAGACCACTTGTGTTTCATCTACCTAAGTACTTCTGTGGATTCTACTATGAAATGTGGTATTTTTTACTAGACCACTTGTGTTTCATCTACCTAAGTACTTCTGTGGATTCTACTATGAACTGTGGTATTTTTTACTAGACCACTTGTGTTTCATCTATCTAAGTACTTCTGTGGATTCTACTATGAACTGTGGTATTTTTTACTAGACCACTTGTGTTTCATCTACCTAAGTACTTCTGTGGATTCTACTATGAACTGTGGTATTTTTTACTAGACCACTTGTGTTTCATCTACCTAAGTACTTCTGTGGATTCTACTATGAACTGTGGTATTTTTTACTAGACCACTTGTGTTTCATCTACCTAAGTACTTCTGTGGATTCTACTATGAACTGTGGTATTTTTTACTAGACCACTTGTGTTTCACCTACCGAAGTACTTCTGTGGATTCTACTATGAACTGTGGTATTTTTTACTAGGAAGCTTTTGTGTTGTCTATCATAAGGTTTTGTATTATTAACCTAATTACTCATGTAGATTGTACTATAAACTAAGGTATTTTTTACTAGACAACTTGAGTTTTACCTACTGTTAGGTTTTGTATTATCTACGTAAGTACTTATATTGCTTCTGCTGATTTTACTATGAACTGTGGTACCACAGTTCATAGTAAAATCTACAATAAGTACCTACTTACGTAGATAATAGGTACAAAACCTAACAGTAGATAAAACACAAGTTGTCTAGTAAAAAAACATCAGTTTATAGTACAATCTACATGAGTACATAATTAGGTTAATATAATACAAAACCTTATGATAGACAACACAAAAGCTTCCTAGCAAAAAATACCGCAGTTCATTGTAGAATCCACAGTACTTAGGTAGATGAAATACAAGTGTTCTAGTAAAAAAACATCAGTTTATAGTACAATTTACGTAATAAAGTTTATAATACAAAACCTTAAGATAGACCGAGCAAATAAAAAGGAGAACAAATTGAATTGAAACATTAGAAAAGGTTCATACATTTATTAAGCTAATATGCCAATTTAATTTTTTACACAGAAAATATAAACTTGAAGCAGATTTATAACGTAAAAATGTAAGGCCTCAAACGCACCAGCGGTTAACCGCGCGGTTGGCTGCGGGGGCGGCTAACCGCGCGTTTCCAGTTTGTATGCAACCGCTACAGCGGTTGCGGTTGCATACCAACTGCAAATGCGCGATTGGCCGCCCCTGCGGTTAGCCGCGCGGTTGGCCGCTAGTGCGGTTGAGGCCTAACATAACTTATAAAATAAAAAAACATTTTGTTACTAGTAGGTACCTAATGACTACCATTCCCGGGGTATATCTTGTACCCTTATACAGAGTGGATTATTAGACTGACAACCGTCAAACAAGTTCTCACTCGCATATTTCAACATTTCTGAACATATAAATCACTGAACATATCTATGAAATCAGCATTCAACAAAGTTGTATTAGCATTCATCTTAACAATAAAGTTAGTTAAAATAAACAACATTTAGATAGGAGAACTTATTTGGATCAAAATAATATTTTTGCATTGCAAAACCATGTTCAATTTTATTGAACAAAACTTTGTTGATTGCTATTTTTCATAAATACGTAGTGATTTTATTCAAATCGCATACACCACAACTGCCTCAATGGACCTATCTATTTGTATATCTAAGGCTTTTAGAAAACTGTCAATCTTATACAGAATGTTGTCGCTCGCACGACACATAAATTTTTTTTAGTTTGTCCTGTGTTGCGCCGACCCCAATGATGAGCGGCTGACATTGCATTCCTTTTTCGAGTTGAACCTTTCTCCTGTGTCTAATCGGGTAACTATTTCGCTGTCATTCTGAAATAAGAAACATTTTTACTTATTGTTGCTTTGTGTATAAATTACTAATAAATGAAGGTTAGCAATGCAACAGGGAAAAAGTTATCTGAAGATTTAGCGAAGTATCCACGATAGAAAGTAGGTTTTCTCGCGATATTTTCCTTCACCGATCGAAAGCATAGTCGCTCCCACTAGACTAGACCACTGGTGCTCAATTTTTTATCCTGTATATTATTAATATTTACTATTATTGTGAACATTGGCAAAACATACCTGTAGGTACATGGAGAATGTCATTTTTTTTTGATTCTGCTATTGATGGTTTCGTCTGAGTGTTGACACCTTTATTGTAGTGGTGATTGTAGCCAATTAAAGCGGCAAAGCAGTAGTCCCTAACATCTGAAAAATAAAAATCTGCATGAGCCCACATTTTATTCTTCGATACCTAGTACATAATAATGCAAATATGTAATTTGTAATAAATTGCCATAATTGAGCCCTTATGCTTATGCTACACACACTGTTGCAAAATATACTATCAGGCTGTAATAAACTTGGAAACTGAAATAAAACTAAAGTTTGTTATCTTTTTCATTAGTGAACGAACAACGAAACAAAGCTATGTACGAAGTGCTTCAGACTGATCATGGGACAAACAATTTGTATTCTATTCCTACTAATAGATATTTAATAATACTTACTGTCATAAACCTCATTTTCAGAATCTATGGTTTTGGGTATGGCCACAAGCTGCTTTTTCGATTGTAGAATCCCAAGACTGCACAATTTTATTTTATGGCTATTGTATTATCTACCAATTTGCCTCTTGCTGGTAAGTATTTAGTTTTGCCATACTTCTGGCTAGGTATATAGTATGTTTCCTGTAAAAGACATCAAAAGTAACCGTTATCGGCCGAAGTCGTCTGATCAAATCAAACGTAGGTACTAGGTAGGTACGTAAAAGATAGGAGCGTGTGCCCTACACTACAATAACTGCCATCGTGAATACGCCCGATGACGTCCGATCAACCGGCGAGTCCGAACTTGTTGGATTTTTTACTGGTGTATTCCAGCTGGAGGTACTTACCTACCTACCAAACAAAAAGCTATGGATTCATACTTACATTTACATCTTCAATTTTGGATTTCGTTTGAGCCGAGCGTACGGACTCATCGATGGAAGAGGTTGATAGGGAACTCTAAAAATACATAACAACCTGTTAGTAGGTAGGTAGGTACCTAAGCATAAGTAGGTTAGGTATTCTACACATTTAACTAGGTCCTAGTAGGTTACATCCTACCTATGTTACAATAAAAAATGTAAAAACTACCAAAGTAATCTGGTAGTTTTTACATTTTTTATTGTAACCTAGGTAGGTTATGTAGTAACTCTAGGACCTAATTTATAAATTTGAAAAGGTACATTTGCAGGTAATACTCACCTTTGAATACTTCTTGAACCCTCGCCGAAACCCCCCAGGACTCCAACAGGTCTGTGACAAAATTTTCCGGTATGAACTCTTCTGTCGTATTATCATCACTATCGCTATTAATTGACATATTAGGTACCTAGGTAGGTACCTAATCATACTAGGTAATTTAGCGAAGGTAGCGAAACACTAACACACACAAGTCACAGTCTCCAGTTCTCCACAAGCCACAAACACAACCGAGAATCGCTATGCTAGCTACAAGAAACGTTCCGATGCAATGTAGATACCTACTATAATTATCAATAACAGCTTATTATATTGCGGCAGGCTGTGTGTCGGTAATTCGGTGAGTAAACGTGCCACCGGTGCTACGAGCTTAAAAAGAAAGATGGAGGAGATTTGGAAATGGAAAAGCAAGCTAGACACAACTCGCTCGCAAATTCAAGTTTATTACTATGGTACGATTGAGAAATGTAGCCAATAGCAAATCTTGCCGCGCGGTCTAGGAACGCCTCTTTTCGGTTTCATCCTGCATTTTAATTTTGTACTCTATGTGCTTTGTGATAAAGCATAATATAGAGTGAATCTTATAATTGCCCAAAAAGTCGTTGTGTAAATTTAACAAGTTACCTGCATTCAATTGTATGCTTCATATTAGTTAAAATAAAACACAATATTGATTTATATCCAAGGATCATGAATACAATTGCTATGTTTTATTATTATTATGACCTAAGATATGAACATTTATTTAGACTTTTCACTCACTTATTACGTATAAACTAACCATTAAAATTATCGATATTTTTTTTATCATCTAAACATTATTATATAAAAATATTGAGCTTATATTGACATTATCCTATACTACCAACTTGAGCATGCTAACTCTTGACGACAAAGCCAAGTCAGTCCTGTCTTCTATCTATCTATACTATTATAAAACTGTAAGAAAGCCAAAAACTAAAACTAAAGATAGGTATGGATAAACTAAATATATGCACACTGTTGAAACTATTTTATGTTAAGATCTCCTGTTCTACAATAAATGTTTCTTATTTCTACTAAATAAACGATTCCGATTCCAAAAATCGAGTTTGTCTGTTTGTTTGTTCGCGGATCACGCCATAACTTCTGGACCAATTTCGACGAAACTTATACCAATAGGAAGCCCTTTTCCCGGATTGAAACATAGGCCAGATTTTATTGAAATGAAAGTCCTGGATTTTCTTAGATACAGCTTGACCTCTCTAAACCAAAAGCAGCCTTTGACACGAGGTTCATCGTAATGCTGGTTGACACTGGTTGACAGATATTTTTTGGTGGAAAGTTTCGCACGCGTTCGAAGTCGCGGGTATCAGCTAGTGTCATATTATGCGTATTTTTTTCTAGAATTTCTAGATCATCTAGATCATAATATTATCATAGTATGCATAGATTCTATTCTTTCTTTATTAATTCTATAAAAGGTAGGTAACTACTGCATCTATTCTATACATACTTAGAACAAAGTAGGTAGGTAGGTATCTGAATGTATTGAATGAATTTATGAATTATTTATTTCTGAATTTAGGTATGTATTTCTCATTACCTAGGTACTTGAAACGCTCGTGGCTAGGCTTGCTTAGTCAATCTTCACCGTTTATCTAAGTTAAGCAACGTTCTGCGTGGTCACTATTTGCATGGGTGACCGCTAGTGGCATTACATTTGAGCGCTGCCGTGTTTCGGAGGGCACGCTAAACTGTAGGTCCCGGCTCAAGGAGCCTTAAGGCTGCCTAAAAACTTCGTCACCAGAGTTGGCCACTAACTCATACGAGCTTGCTTGCTATTACCTACTAAAGAATCTACAGGACAACTAAATAAATAAATAGTAGGTATCTACCTACCTAAATACATTTCTATAAACTAAATAATAGGTAGGTAGGTACCTAGGTAAGGTTAGGTAGATAGGTACTATATAAATATTGGTGGACATGGACATTCTACGCAGCAATAACACGGTAGGTAGGTACCTACCTAATGTTATCTCTCTATAACATTACCGTGGCAATTTAATCTAGTCCCAAACTAAGCGAAGCTTGTAGGTACCTACCTACTATGGGAACCAGAAAGCTGACAAGGTGGTAAGGTAGGTAAAGGCATACGTACGTTACACTTACCTTATAGGTATCTACATGTACCTACTTGTTTACATCACCACATAGATAGGTAGGTACCTAGGTAGTTTTTAACAAAGTCGCTTCCCGCTGTCTGACTCTGTACATGGGTATGCTTAGATCTTTAAAATTACGCAACGGATTTTGATGCGGTTTTTTTAATAGATAAAGTGGTTCAAGAGGAAGCAATATTATAGCTACAGCTAGTAAAAAACAAACACTTTTGTACATTCTACCTAATTATTTTGTAATTTCAACTTTAAGTTTTGTAACGGATAAAGCGCCTCGCTGCGGTGAGAATAGGAACTTTTCTACTAAAGTGAACTCGTAAATACAACAATAATCTCCTGTCAATTCAACGTAAATAAATTGTGAAATGTACAACAGGAATATGATTGTTTCTATTAAACTAACACTTTTGTACATTCTACCTAATTATTTTGTAAATTCAACTTTAAGTTTTGCTACGGATAAAGCGCCTCGCTGCGGTGAAAATGGGAACTTTTCTACTAAAGTGAACTCGTAAATACAACAATAATTTCCTGTCCATTCAACGTAAATTAATTGTGAAATGTACAACAGGAATATGATTGTTTCTATTAAACTAACACTTTTGTACATTCTACCTAATTATTTTGTAAATTCAACTTTAAGTTTTGTTAGGGATAAAGCGCCTCGCTGCGGTGAAAGTGGGAACTTTTCTACTAAAGTGAACCTGTAAATACAACAATAATCTCCTGTCAATTCAACGTAAATAAATTGTGAAATGTACAACAGGAATATGATTGTTTCTATTAAACTAACACTTTGGTACATTCTACCTAATTATTTGGTCATTTCAACTTTAAGTTTTGTAACGGATAGAGCGCCTCGCTGCGGTGGAAATGGGAACTTTTCTACTAAAGTGAACTCGTAAATACAACAATAATCTCCTGTCAATTCAACGTAAATTAATTGTGAAATGTACAACAGGAATATGATTGTTTCTATTAAACTAACACTTTTGTACATTCTACCTAATTATTTTGTAATTTCAACTTTAGGTTTTGTAACGGATAAAGCGCCTCGCTGCGGTGAAAGTGGGAACTTTTCTACTAAAGTGAACTCGTAAATACAACAATAGTTTCCTGTCAATTCAACGTAAATTAATTGTGAAATGTACAACAGGAATATTGTTGTTTCTATTAAACTTACACTTTTTGTACATTCTACCTAATTATTTTGTAATTTCAACTTTAAGTTTTGTAACGGATAAAGCGCCTCGCTGCGGTGGAAATGGGAACTTTTCTACTAAAGTGAACTCGTAAATACAACAATAATCTCCTGTCAATTCAACGTAAATTAATTGTGAAATGTACAACAGGAATATGATTGTTTCTATTAAACTAACACTTTTGTACATTCTACCTAATTATTTTGTAAATTCAACTTTAAGTTTTGTAACGGATAGAGCGCCTCGCTGCGGTGGAAATGGGAACTTTTCTACTAAAGTGAACTCGTAAATACAACAATAATCTCCTGTCAATTCAACGTAAATTAATTGTGAAATGTACAACAGGAATATGATTGTTTCTATTAAACTAACACTTTTGTACATTCTACCTAATTATTTTGTAAATTCAACTTTAAGTTTTGTAACGGATAGAGCGCCTCGCTGCGGTGGAAATGGGAACTTTTCTACTAAAGTGAACTCGTAAATACAATAATAATCTCCTGTCCATTCAACGTAAATAAATTGTGAAATGTACAAACGGAATATTGTTGTTTCTATTAAACTAACACTTTTGTACATTCTACCTAATTATTTTGTAAATTCAACTTTAAGTTTTGTAACGGATAGAGCGCCTCGCTGCGGTGGAAATGGGAACTTTTCTACTAAAGTGAACTCGTAAATACAACAATAATCTCCTGTCAATTCAACGTAAATTAATTGTGAAATGTACAACACGAATATGATTGTTTCTATTAAACTAACACTTTTGTACATTCTACCTAATTATTTTGTAAATTCAACTTTAAGTTTTGTAACGGATAGAGCGCCTCGCTGCGGTGGAAATGGGAACTTTTCTACTAAAGTGAACTCGTAAATACAACAATAATCTCCTGTCAATTCAACGTAAATGAATAGTGAAATGTACAACACGAATATGATTGTTTCTATTAAACTAACACTTTTGTACATTCTACCTAATTATTTGGTAATTTCAACTTTAAGTTTTGTAACGGATAAAGCGCCTCGCTGCGGTGGAAATGGGAACTTTTCTACTAAAGTGAACTCGTAAATACAACAATAATCTCCTGTCAATTCAACGTAAATGAATAGTGAAATGTACAACACGAATATGATTGTTTCTATTAAACTAACACTTTTGTACATTCTACCTAATTATTTTGTAATTTCAACTTTAGGTTTTGTAACGGATAAAGCGCCTCGCTGCGGTGAAAGTGGGAACTTTTCTACTAAAGTGAACTCGTAAATACAACAATAGTTTCCTGTCAATTCAACGTAAATTAATTGTGAAATGTACAACAGGAATATTGTTGTTTCTATTAAACTTACACTTTTTGTACATTCTACCTAATTATTTTGTAATTTCAACTTTAAGTTTTGTAACGGATAAAGCGCCTCGCTGCGGTGGAAATGGGAACTTTTCTACTAAAGTGAACTCGTAAATACAACAATAATCTCCTGTCAATTCAACGTAAATTAATTGTGAAATGTACAACAGGAATATGATTGTTTCTATTAAACTAACACTTTTGTACATTCTACCTAATTATTTTGTAAATTCAACTTTAAGTTTTGTAACGGATAGAGCGCCTCGCTGCGGTGGAAATGGGAACTTTTCTACTAAAGTGAACTCGTAAATACAACAATAATCTCCTGTCAATTCAACGTAAATTAATTGTGAAATGTACAACAGGAATATGATTGTTTCTATTAAACTAACACTTTTGTACATTCTACCTAATTATTTTGTAAATTCAACTTTAAGTTTTGTAACGGATAGAGCGCCTCGCTGCGGTGGAAATGGGAACTTTTCTACTAAAGTGAACTCGTAAATACAATAATAATCTCCTGTCCATTCAACGTAAATAAATTGTGAAATGTACAAACGGAATATTGTTGTTTCTATTAAACTAACACTTTTGTACATTCTACCTAATTATTTTGTAAATTCAACTTTAAGTTTTGTAACGGATAGAGCGCCTCGCTGCGGTGGAAATGGGAACTTTTCTACTAAAGTGAACTCGTAAATACAACAATAATCTCCTGTCAATTCAACGTAAATTAATTGTGAAATGTACAACACGAATATGATTGTTTCTATTAAACTAACACTTTTGTACATTCTACCTAATTATTTTGTAAATTCAACTTTAAGTTTTGTAACGGATAGAGCGCCTCGCTGCGGTGGAAATGGGAACTTTTCTACTAAAGTGAACTCGTAAATACAACAATAATCTCCTGTCAATTCAACGTAAATGAATAGTGAAATGTACAACACGAATATGATTGTTTCTATTAAACTAACACTTTTGTACATTCTACCTAATTATTTGGTAATTTCAACTTTAAGTTTTGTAACGGATAAAGCGCCTCGCTGCGGTGGAAATGGGAACTTTTCTACTAAAGTGAACTCGTAAATACAACAATAATCTCCTGTCAATTCAACGTAAATTAATTGTGAAATGTACAACAGGAATATGATTGTTTTTATTAAACTAACACTTTTGTACATTCTACCTAATTATTTTGTAAATTCAACTTTAAGTTTTGTAACGGATAAAGCGCCTCGCTGCGGTGGAAATGGGAACTTTTCTACTAAAGTGAACTCGTAAATACAATAATAATCTCCTGTCCATTCAACGTAAATAAATTGTGAAATGTACAAACGGAATATTGTTGTTTCTATTAAACTAACACTTTTGTACATTCTACCTAATTATTTTGTAAATTCAACTTTAAGTTTTGTAACGGATAAAGCGCCTCGCTGCGGTGAAAATGGGAACTTTTCTACTAAAGTGAACTCGTAAATACAACAATAATCTCCTGTAAATTCAACGTAAATTAATTGTGAAATGTACAACAGGAATATGATTGTTTCTATTAAACTAACACTTTTGTACATTCTACCTAATTATTTTGTAATTTCAACTTTAAGTTTCGTAACGGATAAAGTGCCTCGCTGCGGTGAGAATGGGAACTTTTCTACTAAAGTGAACTCGTAAATACAACAATAATTTCCTGTCAATGCAACGTAAATTAATTGTGAAATGTACAACAGGAATATTGTAATTTCTATTAAACTAACACTTTTGTATAATCTACTTAATTCTTTTGTTATTTTTTTGTTACAACGTCATTTACTAATAAATTTTAGAAAATGTATCAAACTGAATGGTTAAATCAATAATAAAAATGTGGTTAACTTTTGTTTTTTCATCAACCTTTAATGTTTTATAAATTTAACTTCTAAAATTTAGTAACTTTTACTGCTACTCTTGAAAAGTTTAATAGCCGTCGGGACTTATGTAAATTCAACCATAGCAATTGTTAAATCCACGTAGAAAACTTAGTAAACTTTTGTTTCGTCATGAACCTTTATTGTTTTGTAAATTCAACAGTTAAGATTTAGTAATTTTTATCATTAATCTTGTAAATTTTGTCAACCGTTGGGACTTTGGTAAATTTAACCATAGCATTCTTTCAGTGCAGCCGCGACTCCTCGCTCGAATGTTCTCGAACGTGGTTAGGCTGCCACTATGCCAGCGAAGTCAAGTGAATAACGAGCTCTATAGTTTACTTTTTGCTGATTGTTTTATACTCAGTACTTGTAATAAGAGAAGTACCTACACTACAATTATGATGTTCTGAACATTTCTACCTACAGGTGACTTTTCAGTATAAAATCACGCAGGCAATTAATGAAAGTTCTAATATTTCAAAACTTGGGCAATATTATCAGGGACAATTTATTACAAATATACGCCTGAAAATACAAAGTACCTACCTACTCATATTAATGGTTAATAAGTAGATACATATCTGCAGAATATTTTTTAAGGGGGTAATTGTCATTACATTAGTCATCAGTTCATACATAAAATGGTTTTGCCTACATTTTGTTGAGATTAGAAAAATGCAACATTATACAACCAAAAGACTGGTTGTACAATGTACATGTTGGAACATGTTCAATGTAGCGCTACCTAACTAAGCGAATCTTGTCGTTTCGTTCGAGAACATTCGGAACCAAGCGACCAGCCACTACACCTCAAGAGTCAACATGGAGTCAACTGACTAACGAGCTTAACAATTGAGGTTGAAATCACAGCTGATGGAGTGATATTGATCGTGTGCTCCATCTTTATAGAATAAAGATGGATTGGCTATGGTTTTATATAATCTTAATATTTCAAGGAAAACCAATATAACTAGGTAGGTACAATGACTGATTATTTTTATCAAAACCGCGCAGTATAGATAGGTATCAAGTATCCTACCATTTACGATCAGATTATCAATTCACAAAAAGATTAAAAAATATCGCCGGCACCGGAACTGAAGATGATTTAAACCGGACGGTCTCTACTTCTTCTTTCTAATTTTTTTTATGAAACAGGCAGATACTTGAGTTACACATTTCAATCTATTTGTACACTGAATGTAAAATTTTCAAATAATCGTATATTTAGGTAACTAAGACTAACCTATTCACTATTATCGCATTTATCATTCAGCAGGCAATTTTATTCTACGAAACAAACGTGATGCGCGATTGAAATGTGATAACAAAATTGGGAGTGGAATTTTTTCGCGAATTTGTTTTGAAAACTTAACAATACATTTCGGACTCAAGAAATTCGTTGCATTAAACTGTAAATTCTTTTTTACTTTGACAGAATGTGCGATGTTATTAGTGCTCTAACACACTAGCGATTTTCGGACGAGTTTGTATAAATTAGAGCACATGATGTGCCAAAATTATTTGGTGGCAGCGCCATCACGAAATCTCCTATGGGTACGATGGCTGTAGGTATTTTAAAGCAAATATGTTATACGTACTACATACCCCATTTATACGTAGTCTTATCTATAGAAAACTAGAACTTACAATTGCATACCTCATGGTTTTGCTCTATAAGGTTTCACTGTCCTTTACTCAATAATTCAATTAAGATAATTTTATTACCTACGGTATTTTTGCTTGCGCATTAACATCTTTATTTCAACATGAAACTTCAAAACTCGACAAGTGTTTCTTTTCCGAAAAAGCAATGGACAAACTATTACAAGACAAAGGGTTCGTAGACAAACGCCACTGCAAAATTTTATTACTTCTTGTTCGCGTTGTCTAGACTAGGTCCAACATTAGACGTTAGAGAAATCTCTTGATTGTCTTATTAACCTAGTGCTAAAAATAGCGTAGTCAGACCTATCGAGCTATATTAATGAGCTCGTTCAGTGAAAGGTTTGATAACCTTATTCAGTATACGTTGGTAGTAGAGTCAAACTGACTGGATGTCTCATAAGATTTTATTAGTACAATATGATAATAAAGGCTTGAGCAGACCGGATGCGTATACGCAGACGTAAGCGTAGACGTGCACGTACACTGGAGTTGTAATGTATGAAACTCTACGAGACAGGACACACTGCTCACACGTAGACGTGCGCGTCATTACGCAAGCTGTGTGTCCTGTCTCATACAGTTTCATACATTACAACTCAGTGTACGTGCACGTCTACGTATACGCATCCGGTCTGCTCGAGCCTTTATGATTAGGATATGATAGGCTGAAAATACATAGTGCAAACTTTGCAATGATTTAATGCTGCATACAGAAAAAGCATTTTTATTCTTTGATACGTATTATCGTAAAAGTTTGATGTCAACATAACATTTCGTTTTTCATTGTTGATTTTATCACCTGTTTTATTATTCGGAGTAAAAGTAAGGTTTGATGCTTTTCTTATAGCAATATCTTGGGTAAACGGCATGTACTATAGGTACTTACAAACTATGACGTATGTAAAGTCTGACCACGATGAATCTGCAAATAAATGAGCAGTCCCAAAACATGGTAGGTACCTATTTTACAGGCACCTTTTTTCACTTTCATAACGTGGTCACATTCTGGATATTAGGAAGGTTTGACTTGATCATTCCTTCAAGCAAAGGTCCATCATTTCCAGCCTAGTATACACTGGCTATATAGATACAGTAGTGAGAACTGCAGTCAAGCAGACCGGTGATGACTGACATGTCTAATACAAAGAGTACATACAGGAGACATACCTCCCTGACATCGTCACAACAAGCTTACGTGTATGGGTGACATGACATGACGCAGAAATGATTAAATTCATTGTTGTCACGATCTGAAGTGGTCCTCAATGATTATCACTTGATGGCGTCAGTAACTAGGTATACCTATAGCAATTCATTTGCAATGATTTACTACTGCGATTCATTTTTGAAAATACGCAAATGAACATTTTTGTTAGATAACTACTCGTACAACACTGACTGACAATTTGGCAATTTGCCAGACATGAGATGAATAGTCTGACTACAGAAGGTACGTATCATACCAGCCCATTTTAGTGTGGCTCTATTTATGGTTATTTCACCCCACAATAGGTATAAAGGGGTTTTTCTGACGCTGTTGGACAAAGATCTCCCCCAAAAAATTCCAGTTTCTTTTTCTTAATAGGCCTTTTCCCATCATCTTTTAAAAGTGTCGAGATAGATTCTACATTATACGTCTCGCTTTGGTGTTAATCGGTCCAGCTGCTAAAGAGTCGTCTGAAGTATTTTCTTCTCAAATTTGAACTCCGCAAACGCTCTTACATTATTTAAGGTTTGGTTTGAATTGAGTTTGATTGGAATTCAGTTGCTCAAAAGTTAATCAAAAGATGGTACTAGACTAGTAACCTGTACTGTACTTTACTCTAAAGTACGTCTACGTCCTACTCTACTGTATTTTTAAGTGAATTATAGACTTGACCTTCTCATGTTTTTCCCTCATTTGAGTTTCCATCCAATGTCATCCAATGTTTTCATTGTCTCCTCGCCCACGTCGTAAAAATGCAATGTTTCTATTGCAACTGTAGAACTTCTTTTTAATTTACAGAGTTATAGACTCTTATATTTCGTTGCATCTGTAGGTATAACTTCATCGTTCAATTCCGTCGCGTACAAACCGTACATAATAGATTTGTTACGATAACACGCACCGGTTTTATCCAGTTTGGTGGATGTCCGTCCAGTTTCTTTCAATGCCTCTGCTACCACGTTTTATTGTTGTTCTATTTATAGACTGTGTTTATCTTTTAGGTCGCTTTTCGCGTGGTTGTGACCAATTATATTTCGGGATGACGCGTTGGCGAATCTTGTTTGACGTCATAGGAATTCGCTTGAGAAGGAATAATTTGTGTTCTAAATCAATTGAGACTACAGCAGCATTGAGATTGTGCAGATTCAGAAAATTTCATGTCGATTTTCTCGTTAAGTCTTTGTAAGTTAACTAACATAGAAATCTGTCTATTTTATCATCAGTAAACACAATTAGCGATACATACCTGAATCGGTATTCTTCAATTTTGTTCATGCGAATATAATTTTCCTGATATACCCAGCTTTGATATCTACGAGATACGAGCTATAACAGTTCAAAAGATTCCTCCTCATCTCATGCCTTGTGTTAGAATCGACGACATGGAAGAGACACGAGTGCGAAGCCAACCGCAGTCATCCTTGACGGCTCATGTTCGATCATCCATTGATCTATTTATAATCTCTTGTGGTTTCCACATGATTGTAAATGAAACACTGGATATGACAACAGATTAACCTACAATAGATGCTATTTCAATATCAATCTATTGGCATCTAATTCTACCTATTCCTCTTTATACATTTCTTCTTCTTCTCTTCATTAATGGCCTCTGTCCGTCATTTCGACAGACAATTTTGCCAATGTCAAGTGATTAATTGTAATAATATAAGTCAAGTCATTGTCAAGTCGGCTGTCGTTTGATTTGAAAAGAAAATGGTGGATTTTCTCTTCAAAACCTAACACGTATTTTCACATTCAGAAAAACCACTTTACACACATTTATTCCAATGGCTCACACTTTATGTTACGACCTAAGTATTATTGGTTAAAATTCCACCAAAATTAAACAACAATACTCACAATAACACAAGAAAAACTATTAAAATAAAAGTGCTATGTCGTTTCAAAAAATGTCAAAACTCGTGTCCCTTTATACATTTTAGTTTTAGGTACCTATTAACTGTTGTGCCTAAAGAATTGACAATTGACAGTGACATTTCTCTGAAGAACTATCACAGTTCCATCTTTAGAGGCCATTAATGAAGAGAAGAAGAAGAAGACCTCGAGATTTGGAAGAATCTTTATTCTCTACCGTGAATTTTTTTATTTCACACAACATTTTACATACCTACATACATTTTCAAGTCATACCAAATACCACTAGCTAAAACATGGCAATATGTTATATGCTGCCATAAGTAAAATGACCGATATCAATCATACTTACACCGGCTTACACCTAATGAACTGCCAAACTAATCCATCAGCCATCGTACTATGGATTTCCCAAATGAGTTCACGTGCATAAGTACTATTAGGACAACCTACCTAATATGTAGTACCTACAAACTTACGAATTTTTTTACAATAAAGATCCAAGCAGTATTTACATTGTTTGGTTATTAAGGGGTAACAATGAAAGGGTACATAAACGATTTGAGTTTTTAGCAAACCATACTGCTAACAGAATCGTGGAACACTGCATTTTGTATGCTTATTTAAAAAAAAACGTGTTTCAGCAACATGACTAAACCACATAAAGATAAACCATGACAATGTGATATTTTAGGCTTGGATTATATATGTTCGCATGCCATCGCATTTTGCTACTGTTTTTTAATCTAATGCATTTTCAGTTACCTATGGGGATAATATATGACGTAGAAAATTAATAAAACCAACCTAAGTAAATAAAATAAAAAGAAAACAAAATCAAAATGGTTTGTTTTTGGAACAAAAAACAATAGCAGAAATTAAAACGACGATAATAGCTACTATAGTTATTATGGCGGCTGACAGAGTAGTAGTATACCAACATCGCCATACATCAACATTTAGTTGTATAAAAAAAACAAAACTTCCACTATGTGGGATAAGGGCCAAATTTTTATTAAATGTAGTAGGTATTATGGTGGCATAGATGCTTGTGTAGTTGATTTTTCATACAAAAAAACTTCTTAGTTTGCACAAAGTGTGTCTTTATATGTCTGTATATGGTTGGAAGGTTGGAACCATAGCCATGTAGTAACTATACAGCACAGTAGGTAAACCCTATAATCTAGTGCTTCAGGAAGTTTTATAGTTGTTTTGTTATAATCTAGACGTGCTAACTAGCTGCTATGTTTACGAAGTGCTTGATAAATTGTGATAAGGATTAATAATATAGCTCGACTCCTTTATTCTTTGCCGGCAAATGAAAGTTTTATCAACAATCGCTTTATAATATAATATCTAGTCCTGATCTTTTTCGATTGCTGCGATGGTGACTTCTACAAAGTTTACAGGGACGCGTTAGGGTGATTCTGTTCTGTATGACAAAACACACGCTTGCTTTTGAAAAGTAGACTACAATTAAGTCTCAAATTTCTATACCTATCCATATAATTCACATCCTTACTACAGTTAATATAAATACGATAATTGAGTCGGAAGAACAGCGCAATAGCACGTCTACTTTAGTTTTTCCTCTAATAAGATCGTGAATCGGAAAGTGGTGTAAAGTATGAGTACGTGGGGTACGTATTAGAACCAAGTCTTGAAGCTATAGAGCCAGTTTTCTTAGATATTTAGAAATATCTATATATTTCATATACTTTATCAATCGCTAAAGTAATTGTCAAAAGAGTCTTGATGACTATCTGAATTTAGTATAGTTCTCAGTACAGTAAGTACCTCTATCTTTTTTCCATCAATTATATCCGACCGAGGTCATATTTGTTCATACCTTATAACGTGCTCTATGGAATATTACTCCACCGAAACTCCTCGTGATTCCATTAGTTTTCTCTCAATATTTTCATGTTGCCAAAAGTTGTCGTTTTCGCGAAGACATGATAATTCGTGTTTTACCTAAATAAGTGCAAATTAGAGAGGTCATTCTGTTTATTTTACGGAGGAAGGCAACTACGAATATGTATGTATGTAGGTACAATAGTTATTTTCCATAAAACTAAAGTTTCAAGTTTCAAGCGGAACATTCCTATAAATTATCTTTCCGTGGAAAAACTTTGTACTTGTAGGAAATATCTACCTGTCATTATGTTGATTCTTCTTCTTCTTCTCTTCAATAATGGCCTGTGTCTGTCATTTCGACAGACAATTTTGCCAATGTCAAGTGATATAATTGTAATAAATAAGTCAAGTCATTTGTCAAGTCGGCTGTCGTTTGTTTTGAAAAGAAAATGGTGGATTTTCTCTTCAAAACCTAACACGAATTTTCACATTCAGAAAAACCACTTTACACACATTTATTTCAATGGCTCACACTTTATGTTATGTTGATTCTTCTTCTTCTCTTCAATAATGGCCTGTGTCCGTCATTTCGACAGACAATTTTGCCAATGTCAAGTGTTAAAATTGTAATAAATAAGTCAAGTCAAGTCATTTGTCAAGTCGGCTGTCGTTTGTTTTGAAAAAAAAATGGTGGATTTTCTCTTCAAAACCTAACACGAATTTTCACATTCAGAAAAACAACTTTACACACATTTATTCCAATGGCTCACACTTTATGTTACGACCTAAGTATTATTGGTTAAAATTCCACCAAAATTAAACAACAATACTCACAATAACACAAGAAAAACTATTAAAATATTAAAATAAAAATGCTATGTGTCGTTTCAAAAAATGTCAAAACTCGTGTCCATTATGTTGATTAAAAATGATCGATCCGAAGGGTATCTGTCTACCTTTCTTTCTAATCATATAACAGTCACAAACACTACGAGTTCGTAATACTTTCTTGAATCTAATAGTAGGTATAAGCTTAGAAATACCGACCAACGGAAAGTTTCAGAATTTATGCAAATTACATTCATATAAAATCTTCTTTCTCCGTCTTATTTATATCAAGAGGTGCAACTGAGATTGATCTGCAACGTTACTTCTATATATATTTTTTTTTTGTTTTTTTTTTATGGCAATCGCCCATAGTTGGACATTTCTGCCAGCGTCACGTCATTTTACAATTACATACAATAGAGACGGGGCAAGTGTTACTTCTATAGACAAAGGCTAATTATATATGTTAATTGATGGCTATAGATTTTCATCTGGACTTCCTTATTCGTATATGGCTGGTGATATGGTCGTGTCGTCACCATCTTTTCTGGGAAACAGCTTCAAAGGAAATACTTTATTATACAATTTTATAACATGGAATATACGTAGGTAATTCATTTAATCAATAATTAATTTTATTCGGTATTTACTAGAAAATACTAACTTATCAGTCCTTATCCAAAGAATACTACGAAACGGGTATGAAAGATTAGGTGTTATCCAATTTGGCAAATTTAAAAAACATGTATAAACACAAAATTATGATTGTCTGTTTATATTTTACCAAATCTTATTATTATTATTCTAAATAAATAAAACTCTTTTGAAGCTGACTGACAATCAACGCACAGCCTAAACTATAAGTCCTAGAGGTATGAAATTTGGAGGGTAGTATCCTTATATTATAGTGTATAGGGGTGCACTAAGAAAGGAATTTTGAAAAGTCACACTCTAAAGGGTTTAGAACGCGAGCAACGCCGCGGGCGACGGCTAGTATTACATAAATCCTTAACAAATTCAAACGGGTTTCATTTAAATGGTTATTTGGCGGCCACTCGATGGAACGACTTCAAACTGGGTGTAGGTGGATATTGAAAACATTATGGTTAATTGTGTTTGTGCAATCAAATCAAATTTGATCTTTGTATGAGGCAGAAGCCTATTTGAAAACAGTAAAAATATAGTGGTAAATCAATAACTAATGTAGACAGACAGCCTACATAGATTACTGTTATCATTTCTTCAGGAACCGATCGGATAGACAGCTGCTTGTGGATGTTGATGTTGAGACAGTTGATTATTTTAAATTATCTTCTGATATTTTGTTATTGTAGTGTTGAACCTTCTAGAAAAAGTCTTCGGCACCCTAAACATTTGTTTAGGGTGCCCAAATATCGCCAGTACAACTCTGTGGTATAACATAAAAATACTACATTGAAACGAAATATTTAGGGAATACTTGGAATAAAACTGGAAGTAAGAAATTCGAAATATTCACGGAACACTGACGCAGACGTCCGGTACGTATGTTCCTGCCTTATACCAACATTAAATAACATTGAAAAGGAAGGAGTGGGAATACCTTCATACTTATTTGTCTTACCATAGTACGTAAATGCACACGTGGTATGTGTCAAACTGCCGACGCAATGCAAGTAATACAACCTATAAAGTACAGTCATGAATATTTGGTGCTTACTCATTGAAATCGTGTTGGTTTCATAACAAAGTGTCTTGTTTACTAATAAAATATTTCATGAAGCATAAAAAAATATGCATTGGAAATATGGAAAATCCCTCATAATATTCCACCAGATCTGGTTAGTTACCTACCTACTATCAAGTATTGTCTATGGCACAATTTTCTGCAGAAAATACAATGCGGTTTCTGTAACCAATGTTTGTCATTCAACATTAGTCAAAACACTGTGTTTTCCGGAAATCCCCGGAAAACCTAAGGGAAATGACTTTAGTCACGTAAATGCAGTAACTAAATAAATATTCTTCGTATTTGTTTTACGACCTCATGGATGCTCGCTTCTTTTGTACTAGTTGCTCATATAAAAATAATTTATGCATTTGGATACAAAAGGATCTAAGTAATGGCTGAGGTGGAACATAAACTAGCAAATTATTTCTGCACGTTATTACATTGCCGCTAAAGATGTCAAAAGAAGACTGATCGTTATTTAACCTTAGCTACCAGATAATTGAATAATGTTCACATCGGAAGATTCCAAGTCGTAGGCAGACGTTCATCTTAAAAGGTTTTTCCAATGAAATTGCTGTTCGTGTTTTGTGTTTTTCGTTTGATGTAATTAATAAAGGCACTTCGGGCCTGAAATTGGATAACACCCAAAATATACACTCTACAATAATAATTGACCACGAGATTTGAATTTGACCTCTTCTTGTCATAGCTAGATCTACATTACAGAGCATACTTTCTGGATTTGCTCACAACTTTTTATGTCCACTCTCCAAATAAGTACTAATACTTTTGTTTTGAATAAAGTCTTCTGGTTTCCGAGGCTTCCAATTCCAACTTTTAAAACCAGAAGTTCGTATTTGTACGCGCTCAGAGGGACACTTCAAGGTAGAGTACTCTACTTGTACTGATATTCGCAAAAATCCATAAACTTACAGCGTTGTGCAAAGAAAGCCCTAGCTAACCCAGTTTTAAGGCAGGGCTCCGCCCGCCCTCGTCCTAGGGCAACAATGACGTCATCGCGCAATGTCAATAACCTCTGGGACTTGCGCGTTAGACCAGCGGAAATGTACCAAACGCTTAGTTTTAATTATTTTAGAACAGTGAAGATAGATCATTGTTATCTGAATGATGAACGGGTGGTAGAATATGTAGTTGTTTTTTCAGCACCTGAATTTCTGAGTTACCTATCTAGAAATATACAGAACTAGCCGTCTCCCGCGGCGTTGCTCGCGTTAGAGTGTGATTTTTCAAAATTCCTTTCTTAGTGCGCCCCTTCTATATAAGGAACCTACCCTCCAAATTTCATACCTCTAGGACTTATGGTTTAGGCTGTCCGTTTATTCTCTGTCAGCTTCAAAAGAGTTTTATATATATTGATTATACAGCCACCGTAGATGTTTTTATTAGGTTCATAAATGAGACGTTATCTCGTTGATAATGATGTGATAGGCTAATCTTGAAGTGCTATGAAATAAGGCCTATAAGCTAAGCAACCCAGTTTGTCAGGACACTCAGGACATAATCCGTTTGCATATTTTTCATATTTCGTGCAATTTGATACGAAACGACTCCCAAGTAGGATGCATGATCTTCAAAAAATGTGGATTACAGTATCACACAATAGATAAATGATAGAATCGCAGAATGCTAGATAAACGATTTTTCAAGTAATGACAAAAACTTTTCGGTCTCTACTTTTCTGAGTAATAACTGTAGTATTTGCTTTACGGTTAAGTTTTTATGGCGTCGTAAAGTTAATTTGGTTAAGATAAGAAAAGCAATCCGATAACCTTATCTTAGACGGAATGTGAATTGGCTACTGCAGTCTGAACCAACCGTATTATAAACTTGGTTGGCTTCAATAAAATAAGGGGATTATTGGACAAAAGTTCCAAAAATCCCCTACGCAGGGGACTCATGCAGGGGATAACTGTAATGAGACCGAATTTCACGCTTCGGGGATGATATTTTTAAGCATGGTTTCTTTTTTCTCTATAGTTCAAATATTTAAGCCAACGTAAGAAATGCTCAATAGCATATAGGTAATGTCTTTGAATTTTGTAATGTTTTGTAATGGTCTTTGAGTGTTGTTTTAATAAAATAAAATTGCTAAATGCTGCAATGTATCAAATTAAAGGTTATGAATTCCTAGCAAGTGCCGATAATTTTATCAAAATTTTATCACAAAACCTACACTGTAAAAAATTATAGGTAAGTTAATCAATAACAAACTTATCCAGGCTAATAAAAACGTCTGTTGTAAGTATTACTTATCTTATCAACCGTTCATCCACTCGTACTTCCTGATTACGGCATTTTTCAATATTCGATGTACTGAGAGGTCCAAGGACTCGAATGTAGGCCAAGGAACTGGGTAGGAACCCTTTAGAGTGTGACGTTTCACAATTCCTTTCTTAGTGCACCCCTACACTATATAAGGATACTACCCTCCAAATTTCATACTTCTAGGACTTATAGTTTAGGCTGTGCGTTGATTGTAAGTCAGCTTCAAATGAGTTTTATATATATTGATGATGATGATGATAGCTATGGGACCAAAACAACGCAGTTACATGCCTTGTCAAGGACCTGAAAGTGGGTCAGGCAGGGCGCTTAGGGGTTGCTACGCGAAAGGTCGCACGTAGACAGGGTTTGGGGTAGTTGCGTCATCGATAGGTAACATTCAGAAAATATTTATGAAATTTATTTACCTTATGATTTCATTCTTGCTTCTTATGACGACACAAAGAAGTTTTTATCTTGATGATTTGTGTTTTAGATTTATTATTTTTTGCCACATATAAAATGCAAAGTTAAATATAAAATCTACGTGAAACGTGGCACGTAAATTGAGATTTTGCCTCGCTTCTCTATGTATCTCAATTTATTCAAATATCATGTCTGTTTGTGTGACATTGGGGTAAAGCTCTTCTGAATTATAGATTTGTTTATCGAAAATCTCAAGTAGATACCTACAAGAAATTTTTATGCACAGAACTATAATACTATACAAAACTTGTTGGATAAAAGTTTTATATATCATATAGTCCTCCACATCGTTTTCGATGACGGCGATCCTAACCAAAATTAAATTTACAATTACTTATTATCTTAATTAACCTAAATAACTAATAATCTAATACTACTTTCTAGCATGAGCCCTAATATGGCTTGCTAGACCGAATTTAGTTTTAAATATCCTGTCACACGATTGGCAATAGAGCTGACCTACTGCGTTATACGTGTAAGTATATGAGGGCTTAGGTCTTTCTTTTCGGATATATCATAAGGCCTTGTATCGATTAAAGTTGGTCTAAATTATTTTATCAGGACAGTCAGGTCAGTGTGACGAACAAGTGGGTAATCGCAGGAGATTATCAGGCTACTGTGAATATTCGGTGTAGGAATCAGATCAAGGTTGATTGATAAGCGGTCAATATTTGAAACTTCCAACAACTCCTACACAGCATAATTCATTAGCTTTAATATAAATTAATATTTATGAACTGGGGGTACCTTATCCAAAATAAGGCTATTTCGAAAATAAAATATTCTAACTGTTATTAAAGCAGTAGACGAACAGATAATTATAGTCTTATTAATAGAAAGTTCACTCCTGAAAGCTTCGAGGGATGAACAGCTGCTACATACAAAATGCAATAAACCTATACTTACTTGACAAAAATATATGGTGGTTGGGCAAATTATTCACATTGTGGGCTACCTCAATCCTTCGAAGTTTTCGTGAGAGGTTTATACCCCGCAAGTTACTCTTATACTGACTGGGAAAATGTTTGATTGATAGATTGTTTTGGTAGGTATTTATTCATCCAAACATTACACTGGGATAAAACATAGTGTAGGTACTAGTTATGTCTATCTAGTAGCAGCGTCCAAAACATGTACTGCGTAAAAATAAATTTCGTGACGTTATTTGCACATTATTTTCAGGGGCATCTTCAACTGGCCAGTACTGTTTGAGCTTTCATTTCCGGCAACAGAAACCTCGTGGTGCTCTGTTTTTGGTTCTTCAGAGTTCAGCTTATAGTGGGTGTTGTTTACTATAAGTACTTTCAGCGAGTTGGCACTGACACAAAATTAGCTAATGCTGATTTTATCTTTAAAATAGTACTTCCTAAATACGGCGCAAACTAAGCGGAAGGCATGTCCATCATTGATGATGTATGAGCTGGATCGTTGACATGTTTTTATGAGTCATTTCAAGATAGAGTTTTCCAGAACTTCAACAAGCAGCTGTCTGTACAGTATTCTTTAGAAATTAAGTTTGAATTACATACCTTAGTGGGCTTAGCATTAATTTATTGTTAAGTAGAATAACGCCATTGAAAAGGTTCTGTTAAGTATATTATTTTATTTTTATCTGAATAAATTGAAATTGAAAATTCAATCTGATGACCTAAATTGGTATGAAATGAGTGATAAACAAATCCTTCAAAGAAGGTAAATTGTTGAGAAGTTTAAAAAAGAAACAGGTCATGCAAGATTGCCAAAGAATCCGACAAAATACCCTTCAAATGGACTCTGGTAATGTTCCAGTCAAACCCAAAATGTTTGGTTGAATAACCTTACCTACCAAGTATGAGTATAGGTTTAATATGAGTGAGTATCGATTTCTTTGCATTGTGACAATAGTCCTTGGCCTAGTTCTGCCTGATGGGTACGACTTGAGACTGGAGGACAATGTAAAGTCATTGTTGGAGGATATTCAATTATTCTTAGGTGAACTAGGCCAAGATGCGGCTACAGAAACGTAGGACGTCCGGCAGCGAGATAGGCAGACGACATCGTCAAAATAGCAGGCCGTAAATGGGAGAGACTAGCACAGGACCGCGGTGGATGGCACAAACTTGGGGAGGCCTATGCCCAGCAGTGGGTAAGGTCGGGCTGTGGATGATGATGATGATGATGAACTTGGAAGGTTTTTAATTAAGTCAAAGTCAACAATTTTATTCAGTAAAATCACAGCCACAGATCATCTATACTAGATCGCAACAATCATTTCGGACAGGACATTGTATTGCATATATGTTTTTCACAGACCGCTCTAGATGTACTTCATGATTAGCAAGAGATTGCGGTTCCTTTTCAATATGATTTGGCAAGTAGGATAAAATAAAAATAAAAGTAGAGCTCATTTATTGTCTACCTAACCTAGGTAGATATGTACATATTTATTCACTTGTTAGTAACTAGGTATTAAGTATTATGTTACTTCTGAAACAAACAAACAATGTATTAGCTCCTCGGAGCTATAACTAAAACTAGATCGCTCTCGTGAAATCTTGAACACACAACAACAAAAGACGTCACTGAAACATTAGCACTGCTGCCGGCCAGTTTATGAAGATCCCTATCTTTTCAAATGACCTCTGAAATTTAAGGAAAGGAGGCAGCTCTAAAAAAATTGGCTGCCTTTTTATTGTGTATTATTTCAAAGGTTATTGCTATTTATGAGTAATCTATTTAAAACGAGTTCAATCAAGAACACATTTTCTCTTATTTATATTTTGATTAACGAATTTCTCACTGTGTTGGAACCTATATTTGTTATATTCTAGGTACTTAGCGTTTGAAATAATAATGCATCCAATTAATCCCACTTCAAAGTTTACATGTTTGGACATTTGGATGTTTGTGTTTCTATCACACTGAAACCAATGATCCGATTTGGATGAAACTTGGAATATAATTATATTATATAGTTCGTAACCTAGATTAACACATAGGCTACTTTTTATCCCGGAAAATCAACAAGATCAAACAGGACGCGGACGAAGTCGTGGGCGAAAGCTAGTAATGCATATTTTTTTATCCTTCATTTTCCCTTCCTGCGTCAGTAATAACTTTATTCCCTCTTTCCTCTTCTCGAACTTTTATAAGTTTTTAAAACCATTACGTAATTTCACGTGTTATGTTTGCTCACGTTTTGTTGTAAATATAACACTTGACTATCTCTGTTTATTTTAAAATATCACCGATTTAGAATTTGTGCTAATTCTGGCTCGTATAAAGGGTTTATTTTCACTTTTTGAACAGCTCATGAGTGCCCTTTTTAGGTTCGAATAATTTATTTTTGGCATCTTTCTCATCTAACAATCAGTATGTGATGTCATTGTAGGTACCATATTTACTGCATCAGCTCGATTGGTGATACTCAAAGGTGACTGGTTATTTCTATATTTTCAGTTCAGTAATTTCATGAAAATGTGTAATTTTTTGCTATATAATGATGGGCCAAACACAAAAAAAAATGGTAAAAAATGGCAGTTAGGTAGGTACTCTATCTTATCAGTGGTTTGGCTTTTTTATTACCTATACGTCCACGTACGTAGGTAAATATACATTTTATGCATAGTTTTCAGTCATAACTTTCAGTCGAACTTTCTTCTTCTTTTATTTACAGTCGAACTTATACAAAATCACGTCTTGTCCAATTTAGTGTCATTTTGCCTCCTCACGTTTTTGTATTCAATTCACCTTAATCATTTCCTCAAACGTCATTAGCGTTATAAAAGAACTCATTCTAACTAATTTTTTAGGCATGAGAGTTTGGTAAATAATGAAACGCCCGAATCTAGAAAAACTAAATAGTTACCGCAGACAGCACTCAGACGATTTACATAACCATACAATCAGTCTTACCTTTGAAACTTGTTCAGAAACTGTTGTAAAAAAAATCCGATCGCTCGTCGGTGGATTAGGAGTTTTATGTCAGGTGAGTAAGGGTCGATATCGCCTGAAATGGTCAAGGCAGGTGAGTTAAGTGGGGCGAAGTCGTTCGACCTTGCCGACCACGTGCTGGCTGCGTGTCGGCCCGGCCACCATACCTTACTGTTTGTGGAATCACACTTCAGTGATGGGAACCAAAATCCTGTTCTATGCCTCCTAAGTAACATTCTATTATTTGTGGTTGTAGTGTTAATCCTTTTATGTTTTGATTTGCAATTATTATGCTAAATGGCTTTGCATTTTTATTTAAATAAATACGGTTTCTCCTAAAAATACCTCAAATTATTTTTCAAATACTACTCCCGCCATTTGATTCAGAATTTCTGACCAAACAATTATTGAGACCAGTCGTCATTTAAATTAATTCTCGGCCTCAATGGAAGTTTCTAGAGCCTATTCATAACGAGTCAATGAGACCCCTCTGTTTGGATCCCTTTTACAACAAAGTAGAAATCAAAAGGGTTTGTGCGTTCACCTTGAATTGCAAGAGGGGTGAGTCCTTGCAGAATATGAACTACTGTTTTTACCGTTCGTGTCATACCTATTTTATTTGTTCTATATTTTGGCCAGTTGATTGCGTGGTTTTCGTTACAGATATTACAAGAACCAGTGTGGTTAGAGGCTTCAGTGAGAATTTATTTCGCAAGTTGTTTTTCAGATGTTCGGCCTTCAGATGACGTCTGTTGCAACTTTTGTGTAGGTACGCGTAGGCTGTGAGTAACTCACTAGCTGGACCCAATAGTGTGTAGATATTTGTACCCTGAATATGGTAGGGTTTCAAGATAGCCGAAATCTTAGAGTTTGTAAAATGCAGTCCTTTTTTGTATACCTCACTAAAAAATGCCTACCTAAGCAAAAATTTGTACTATTGTTAATTTACATACATATATAGGTATAGGTACCTACCTACTTTATTTTTCAGTAGCAGTCGTCAGGGCCCTCGTAGGTAACGGACGCTGGTCGCCGAGCTCTGCCACACGAATAGAAAGCAACTAGCAGTGGGTCATTGAACCCTGTAACCGTTCTGCGTTGCCATCTCTACAAATGCTGAACGTCTTGAGACCTAAATTTTAGGCAGTGGCTGTTAGCTGATTAATCTGTACCCCAGGTTACGCTCACTTTTAAATATATTTTGTACGTATATAGTAGACCTTACCTAGTTTAGGAAAGTAGCATCACCCACGTCACCACAGAGTAACCTATCTAGAGGAAAACAAGACAATGTTGTTTTGACCTAATGAAACCGATTTTTTTTTCTGTGGTTTTGACAAGCGATAACGTGAGGGGCGCGGCGGCGTGCAAAGCGAGCCGCAAAATTCATCTCATTTTAACGTTAAAAAGTACCGCGAGCTGAGCGAGCTGTGTGAAACTACAAGATTATATACATTGCTTCTACCACGTCAAAAGACGGAAATACCTGACCTGCCTTGTCTATGAATAGCACAGTAAACATAATGAAGATTATGGCTACTCTGTTGACTATGTCATATTATAGATCTATGTATAACAAAGCCCATTCTAACGTTTTCCTTATTCAGATGGTCTGTATAAATAATGTGTATTTACACGCAGAGCAATAAAAACTAATTTCATAGTTATTAGCTGTATCATCAGACTTAGGTTATTGTTATTAATAGTAACCTATTGTTATTAAATAAAGAAATAAATTATTACGCATTGTTATAAAATAGTTTCGCAATATGATGACAGTGATTAGTCTTCAACCTCATACCTATAAAATCTTGAAAAAAAAAAACGATTGTTAATCCGGAACAGCTGAATAAAAGGAGCTTATGGTTGATAACAAACCGATAAATCGATATCGAAAATTCTGCTAGACTAGCCATCCTTGTGGCGACTTTTCAGAACTGCTTATAGTCAATCTGTTAGAGGTATCTAGTCAGAATTACCAAGGCGCTTTGCATCTAAATATAATGGTAGAATGGTCTAATCTACACCTAATTCTAGCTCTGAGGTTTACTTTGTGTAGCGTAGGCATAAAATTATAGCCTTTCGCTAGAGAGAGGTCATGTTTCAATGTAAACAGAGTAGCAAGCACATGGCATGAAAATGCTTAGTTCTTACATCAGCCGCGTCCTCGTAAGCACGTGTAGGTATGTACCTATATTGTATACCTACACGATTACACGTATACCTCTGAGGTATGTAGGTATTAATACTCTGTGGTATTACCTACTTTACGGCAAATCGATATGTTTGGCACAGCGGACACGAATCAATGTATGACACGTGGATTTCGGAGTGGCTGTTCGCTCATGTAGCCTTCTGTCTAGTGGTATTTGTATTATTTTTTTTCTATAAAAAGATTTTGCCTACGAAGCTTAGGCTGGTAGGTACCTACTTAGGTGCAAAATTGTTCGAGTGTAAGAGATGAAAATCTATAAATTAATAAGTTAGGTACTTACCTGGTGGGTTACTCTCGACCACAGTTCCAATCCGGATTCATACATTTTAACGGAAGTCCTGTCATTTTCCAGTACAAAATGACACAAAATCTGTCAAAATCCGGATCCAATTTGGAACGGCGGTGGTCGGGAGTAGCCCTACTGTACCTACTTCCTATAAAGCTAAAGTGGGCACCTATACTACCTATCCACCTTCCATATGTTTTTGCTAAGACAGTGTAACTTTGACAGTTCTCGATGTGTGTGACTCGATTGAAATTTGAGCATTATTTTTGAATACGGGCATAACATAAACGTTGATTTTCGTCGTTATCTACTATGGAATTTTTGAAAGATAGGTAGGTAGTATGCTTTGATTCCATCCTCGTACATGACATGATATTGTGACCGATGTAATTATGCAAGCCTGCGCATTGCAAGACGGCAATAGACGACCGAAGCGCGGCTGTTGGGGGCTCCGTCGCTAGTGATGGGCACTTCGAGGTCACAGATACATCGATATCGATGATTAATGCTAAATTAAAATCGTCCATTTTTAATGTGCGTTTGTACCTAATATTTACAAAAGTTCTTGTGTTGTGTAAGTATTCTATCAGCAATCTAGTTCCTCGTTGGGCGAGATGTTCATGAATATTTATTTATTTTGATTTTGAAAGAGTTTTTGTTCGTTGTTATTTTATTGTTCAAAAATGTCAAGAGAAATTGAAATTGGAAATTCGAACATTTGGAAGGCTGAAGTAGTTGGATTGTGTGAAAAATGATATGAATGTGAGGAGTAAATTTGCAGTAGAAGCATAATTACGAGTGAATGACAGAAGAAAACATGTTATGCTGATCCCACTTAGCATAGAATAAGTGCAAGAAAGTGATTATGTTTTTGTTCGTTGTCCATTATTATAGGTACAACTTACCTACCTACAATGTTACAAAATTTAATTAGTATTATTTTATGCCAATTAATTATGATTTTAAGGTTGAAGTGCATGTCTTAAGGAAATAAAACGACGACGTACCTACCTATATTCCTACGAATACATTTTTGTGATTTACCATATCGGAAAAATACACAATGGTGCCTGACTATTCAAAATACAATAAAGTGGGGTTCTATTAATAATTTAACGGTGTCGTCGATGTTAAGTTTTATTACATCACTATCAAACCCATACGTTCAAGTTTCAATTGTCTGCAGTGGAAATTTCCACGATAAAACATGCAACCTTCGAGCGCTCTCCTCTAACACAGCTGACTTAATATATTTCCTTCTCGCTTCCTCAAAATCAACGCAGGCGCTCTGACCTAACCGGTTTGGCCTGCTCTAACCAATGTGCTTACCCATAAGTCGCTCTCTTTCTCTTTGGACAACTTATCGTTCTATTTTACGGATAGCTCTGTGCTATGTATACTTCTCGGTCGTCGGCCAAATGAATTTTGTTACCTGTCTTTCTCTAGAGCTTGAATGAAGCAAAATTTGTTTTCTTGATGCAGAGCTACAGCTTCAAATCCAATAAAATACTATACTACGACCACGTGCTAGGAGGTTAATGACTGATACTGCAGATAGCATTGAAAAATAAATAAACAATTAGGTAGGTACGTAGACATTTACGAATTTTAAAAATAACTAATTATGAGGTAGCCACAGGTACCTACCAGTTTCCCGAAATTCTCAGATGAGAAAGTGATTTGACGTGGCAGGCAATCAATTGATTTACCTATTGTCTTGCTTAACACAATGAACATTCGAAGAAAAGTAAAAATGTAAGTATAGGTACCTAGGTATAAGGTAACAACTGCCTTTTCAGGCAGTAAAGATTTGTTCAATACTTATTTAATTGAAAACAGCATTTTATTAATATCCAAACTGCCTGTTGGAAGAAGTGCCACTTACTCAATAATTGATTGGTTTTTAGAAAGCTTGCGAGATATCTTGTTAATGAATAGAGTAGGTACCTACTACCTACTTACCCACCTATTAAAAATAGTTACATTACCTAGGTAGGTATTTTTCATAAAACCTAATCTATTAAAATATTTTCTCCAATGTTTAAACAGTCAATCCTAATAAAAGAAAAGCCGTCGTTTTTTTGGCCTCAAACAGCAAAATTATTGACTGGCATTGTGGCCGTTAGCTGTTATATATTCTCGTATCTATCTGAGAAGTATAAAGTACATAATATGTAGTGAAAAAGTATGTTTTTGCCGAATTTATGGGCGTGAATCAAAATCGCTTGATTATATTTAGGTGGATGTACCTATGTTATTTCTGTACCTTATGTAGGTACCTACCATTAAATGTCGCGGAATATTGGCCAAAACACTCGTGACATTGTCAACGTCACAGGCGTCGCCGAGACGAGCTGTTTTAAAATTATTTGCTCCGGAATTCGGCAACGAAATGGTTACGTGTCCACACTTCCTTACGAGACGACTAAACATTATGGTCACTAAAGAAACCCATGTTTAATTTCCAGGACAAACGATTTTAAGCCTCCCACATGCGAACACAATGGTTATATTAGGTACCTGCAAATTATTATATCTGTTAATAAAATCTCTATCGGTTTATTCGTCGACTTTTTTTTACTTTATGTCCCGTCCCTAAAACTACATCTGATTAAAATAAATGCATGAAAACCTACCGTTAAAAATCATCGATAAAATGGTCGGTTTGTTACCCATGCCTAGTATAGTATTATATGATCTGTGCCCATGTCTTCATTTTGATATTTTCTAATGGTTTTCTATTCAGAATTTCTGACGAGAATAATTCAGTTGTAATTTTACCGTTGTTCAATGGGTTTGTACCAAATAATTCACGTCATGGCGTCGATATTCGGTAACTTGGCAGCCTCATCTGTTTACTGGCCGTGAATCTTCAGAGTTCATTGCTAGACTAGATATCCGCACTTTTTTCTATATTAGGCTCTAGTTTGTAAACAAACCTGTTGATATTGATTGCCTGAAATCTGAGTGCTGACGCGTCAGAGCTGCACGCAACACCCTGCAATATTCGGGTGACGTAGGCAAGGCACTGTAGGCAGTGCAAAACTTTCCATCCATTAACAATCGGTAGGCTAACGGATGGTTTTTAGCATTTCTTATGTTAGCTTCTCTCGAGGTACCTATGTACGCTAGCATGTTTTATGAGGCTTTATGTTATAGTTATAAAATGTCTACGTTATTTTTTGTAAGATTTTTTTGGTAAAACTTTCTGGCTGTTATTTGCTATGTTAGAGTTATCGTTTTGGATCCACTGTTATGGAAACATCTACCTATGCGAAATAAACAATTTGTATTTGTTGTAGTTTGGTCTGTTTCTAAAATGGTTTCTAAAGTTTTATCTGGTTACTATCCGTCGCCCGCGGCGTTGCTCGCGTTCTACCCTTTAGAGTGTGACGTTTCAAAATTCCTTTCTTAGTGCACCCCTGCACTATAAAGGACACTACCCTCCAAATTTCATACCTCTAGGACTTATAGTTTAGGCTGTGCGTTGATTCTAAGTCAGCTTCAAAAGAGTTTTATATATTTAGAGAAGAATATGATCATTATGATTATGGTTTTAGATAAGAGATGCTAGTACCGACGTTCAGGAGTTAGCTTTCGTGTTGTAAAAACAACAGCTAATAAGTTCTTACTCAATTTTTCGTAATGCAAATATACTTATAGGTACCTACATTACATTTTACATACCTACTTGCCTTAATTTAACAAAGGAGTTCAACCATGCATGAAAACTAAGAGGCATGCAGAATACCTACAAGTACAGGTATCTACCTAGTGTACTTACCTATATTAGGTAAATGTCTTTCAGGCTTCATAAGTTCATAACCAATCCAATAGGCAGGTGGGCGGGTATCATACGAAGGAAATTTTTATACATACTGGGTACGTAACGAAGTATACTAACTACGTCTTTAGATTTACGATGCCATAAAGCTATATCGACTCTGCCAAGACATTTTTAGTGCATTTGACAAATCAAGTTAGTATTCCGTGAATGTTCGTGCACACGTTGTAAGATACCACTGTATTTAAAAATAGTATTTTAAAATTTTTGGACTGCTAGCGCCATCTGTTTTTGAGTAGTAGAAACTCTAGGAACAAAATCCAACTGGCACATTATACATTTTGCTACTCGACCCTAGGTGGTAGTAATATCAATGCTGATGCTACCGCCATCTGTTTAAAAGTTTTAGTTCTTCACAACTAAATGAATATAGATGGCAGATGTTTAGTTTTTGTGATTGTTTGTGATGTGAACATTATGTGATTAGGTATCATTGATCTAGAAAATGTGATTATGAATTTAATGGATAGGCTCTATTTAGGTACCTACTTACGGATAAAATTGAAACTAATTAATGTGGTTCCACAAAATAATTGGTATCATTGTCTGTCACGGATTTATCGTATTTTTAAGCTAATTGAGTCCTCAATAAGCTATATTTATGAATAATATATTTTAGTCTGAAGAAAGGTCCAGCTTAAATTACAGCGCGTTGAAGTCTTTTCAACGCGCTCTTGTACGTACCTAAATAAGGTAAAACAATGGTTTCTTCAATTCACAAATTCATACTGTTAATTTTCAGGGATCTTAACTTTTTTTGCATTTAGACAGGCGTCATGGCTCAGTCGGTAGTAGCTCTGCCTTCCGTGCTGTGGGTCGTGGGTTCGATCCCCACCGAGAACAAACATTTGTGTGTTGTATACATAGATGTTTGTTCTGTGTCTGGATGTTTCTATGTATTATAAGTATGTATTTACAAAAAAAAATGTATATGTGTATTCTATCAGCCATCTAGTTTCCATCGTACAAGCTTTGCTTAGTTTGGGACTAGAAAGCGCTGTGTTAAGTGTCCGTGAATATTTATTTATTATTTTGTCGGCTTACCAACTATGTAGCAATGTTTGGGCCCTAGACAACAAAAATTTTTAGCGACGTCGTCACAGAGAATATACCTAATACTATCGTATCTACTTACTCATAAGCTGTTTAAAAAAAGTGTTAGCTATTGTGGATGAGTATGCACTAGTAACACAGATGAGAGCAAGAAAAACTGTCTAAGCAGACTGCAGGAGCTAATCATCTCTGTCCTTTTAGTATCACAGAACATGTTGAACCGGTCAATGAATCCACTGAACTAATGGCGCATAATAGTACTTAGTGAAAATAGAATAGAGTCTATTATTCAATAACGACTGCAACGCCCTCATCACCGAGCCTGATAAGTCGAGCTGGTGATTTCCCTAGGCGTCAATTATGGTCATCAATCTCATAAGCACGCGACTCTTCGCCACCAACACGCTTTAGCTAGAGCAAGAATAATTGTTTTGTAATTATTGTGCTATAGTATTGTCATTTGATGACGATATTTACGTTTGGGAGAAGTGTGGGATATTACTAAGTAACAAAATGTAAAAACATCGAGGGGATATATCTGGGATAAAAACATTGCCTGCCTACTATGAGGCTGCACTCATTTTTAATTGGTATTTTTATTCGTCTTTATGTTACTAAGGGTGAGCAATATTCGTAAGTGGATCGTAGACTGTTTGCGTAGAGGCTCTACGCTATGCTACGACGTAGTTCCTCTTCAGTTACGATTTTTTTCCACAAATATATAATAGTTTTAACCTTGATGTTTTCAGCACTATGCGGCCACCAAACCTAGTTTATTGTATGGACTTCATCTTTGTACCTTTAGCCATTTCAGAGTAAAAGGATGGATTAACAAATTGGCTCTACATTCTAGAAAGTATAATTTTGCAGACTTTTTATTGGCAAAATTTTCTATTTGTACTTTATATTGTACGGTTTTGTCTGACGCACACTGCGATGATTCACAAAAATAACCTACCTACAAATATTATGTATATGAAGCATACTTGAATACTTGTATTTTTATCTTTATCCTGAAACAACACCTGCAATATCAGTAATCCCATTCAGTATCTATGAAATATCTGTAGATAACTAAATAGCTGTTACTAAACACGGGTGTACTCTACCTAGAGAGAGTCAATAACTAGGTAAATATGCCGAAAATGTTAAAAAAATCTGCATAAATCGCTTCAAAAAAATTTCCTTAAAGTGCTTCCGGGAAGGCTACGCATCGATAGTGTTGTCGGTGTTCTTTTCTAACTACTTACATATTAAAAACAATTTTGACATTGTGAATAAGTTACAAAGTAATTAAATCTTTTAACAGTTGTCAAATTAAAATTAAAGTGGTCTACAAAGCAAGCGACTAACGAGAGAACCAAGTTTGATTTTGAATCGTAACCAACGGACGAACGACGGACGAATCGCAACCTTGAAATATCTACCACAGTGGCATAGATATTGCGAGACTAGTCGATCATCAAACTAAAGAACCATTTAATGCAACCGTAGATCTTATTAGAAGTAAGTTGTAAAAGTTCCACCCCATATCAATTCCATTCTAATTTTCCGCCCCTTGCCTGAACACGTGTTAACACCGCCGAGCTAGATTGCCGGAAAATTCACTTACGCACGACACGATTACACCCCAGAGTAATGAGATGTCTTCAACACTTTTTATGATAAAACTACTTTATTAGAATTATTTCATGTAGATACCTGCAAAAGAAATACAATTGTATCGATTGGTACAAATCCTCTTGGAATTAAGATGGTGAAGGTATCATCAAGAGGAAACCATGGTTTATAGACATACAAGCTGACGCCCGTGACTTTGTTCGCGTCCCGTTGAATCCCGTTGATTTTTCGGGATAATAAGTAGCCTATGTGTTAATCCAGGTCACGGACAATATATATTCCAAGTTTCATCCAAATCAGATCAGTAGTTCTTACGTGAAAGAGTAACAAACATCCATACTCACAAACTTTCGCGTTTATAATATTAGTAGGATTAACGATTTTGTCAGTATTCTAGGACCTAGTGCACTGGTGATTTATATTTTTGTTTATAGGTCTGGAACCTACATAATAATGTTGAAACATCTAACAAGTTTGAAAATATCGATGTCGAGTAGAAACTTCCTAGTGGAAATATGCCAAAAAATCTATGTTCACGTCTCGATTTACCTAGTATCATTTCAACTGGTTTCAGGATACGACCCTAAAAAGAACCTGAGTATAGAATCTAAATGCCCGAATCTTCGCAAATAGTATATGGATTGGAAACAATGGGACTTTTAGACGTGGTAGGTTTGACCTTACGAACATTCGTATCAAAAAGACACCAGTGTTTACAAACATCAATATTAAACACATGTTTCTCTTTACACCCGCAGATTATTGGCTTATAATAAATGCATGGAGAGGACACCTTAGAAGCAGCTGTGACCAAGGGCGGATGGGTTCCCCAGGGAGCGACTGAGTGCTGAGAAACGTGTAGCTATTTGAGGGCTTTTCTGCGAAAGAAAATAAGGTAAGCGAAAGTCGTCGTCTATAAGGTTTCCACAGTTTTACGCCCAAAAGTCTATTGGCTGATGAGCTGGTTCTGTTTGAAGTTTCTAATATTGGTATGGTATGACCCTTGCAACAGAAATGCAGAAAACTATGTACCTGCCTAGGTAGGTACTCTTTTGTATTTTTTTTTTCTTTGTCTTCATTTTTGTTTCATTGGTGCAGTAGGTATAACCCTACCTCCATGTAATTATCGTGACAATATTATTATTATTTTTATTTTATTTAATATTTTGATCTAATAAAAACTTGTCATGTATCCGGCATGTTCAATAAGTCACACCACCTGCATACGTGCCTCATTGGCCAACAAAGAAAATCAAAACTATGTAGGTACTCTTGATACAATGTAGGTATTCTTATCAGCAAACATGTGGTTGTGGATAGATAGATTAACTTTTTTATTGCACACCAAATCAAATAAAACGGTCGAGTGTGAGAAATAAAAGTAAGTAAGTAAGTACCTACCTTATTTTATTTTTTTTAAACTTATTTGGTTAAATTAATATCTGAAAAGATCTCCGAAAATAGGCAATCCAAAATAGTTTTTTATAGTTCTTATTGATTTTTGACTAGACATGTGTCTTACTTAGTAATAAGTAGTAAGCGTTAGTTTAGTAATGCATCTGCCTAGATTTTTTATTGCCACCCAATATCATTATCGCATTATGATTAAGCTGTAGTCTGTAAAAATATGCTTTATCTTACACCTGCGTTAATTTCTGATATCCCTATCGAATTGAAGTGACTAGTAGATTAATTTGACCGCTTGTCTAATACTTGTCATTCGCGCGGTGTGCGCCCGGTCGCGCAACACTCTGTTTTATTCATTTTCGTAAACACTGTTAGTTCATCATGAAGTTAGCTATAACTTTATTACTGTTCACAAGCTTGGTCTTCAGTGGTCAAGCAAAATGTGTAACTCGAGGTGATTGCGCAGAGGTGGGTGGATTTCTGAAGCCATGTTCTACAGATGAAGAAGCTTCACCTCTTGCCGCAGGCCTAACACCACCAGAAGCTGAAGAGATAGTCAATCTCTTCGCCAGATACTGTCCAAACTTTGCCCTTGACGATAACGGCAACATCAAGCCTCACGATGAAATACTCTCATGCTGTGACTACAATCAATTCAGGAGAATGAACGACGGCTTATTGATGGCCGAAGGAGTTCTAGGTCGCTGTCCGGCGTGTTTCTCAAACTTTGTGAGACAAATCTGTGAAATGAACTGCTCTCCAGATCAATCTAGATTTGTAGACATCGAAGTATCCATCACGACGGATGGAACAGATACGGAGTACGTCAGCGAATTAAACTATCGGATGTATGAACAATTCATGGATGACGCTTTTTCATCCTGTAGCGGTGTTCTTATTCCTCAAACCGGTCTGCCGGCCGTCAACATGATGTGCGGGAATGCGCCAGTGTGTAATGCAGAGGCTTGGTTCGGCTTCACCGGGGATACATCGCAGAATCCTCTAGCTCCACTACAAGTAAACTTCCTGAAATGGCCGACTCCTGAAGACTCGATGAGTGTAGAAGCGCCACCGTGCAATGCAACCCAGCCTGGTGCTCTGCCGTGCAGTTGCGTGGACTGCATCGCAGCGTGTCCTTCCGGCGGCGAGCCCCATGTGCCCCTCATGTGCACCGTTCTCGGCCTTAACTGCTTCGCATTATCTACAGCTATCGTCTTCTTTGTGGTCACTGTCACGGTATTCATTATTTTGACTATTATAGACTACAGAAAAACGAGAAAATCTACCTTTAAACCACCAGCCGCTAGACCGCTAAATGTAAGCAAACTTATTTTATTCTTGCAAAATTTTTTCGCAAAAGTGGGCGTCTTTTCGGCAAGCCACCCAGCTGTCATATTAATGTTAACATCTTGGGTAACATTCGGTATGTTATGGGGTTTTTTTTATATTAATGTAACATCAAATCCACTTGAGCTCTGGTCATCGCCAGAGGCGCGAGGTCGGCAGGAACTAGATTATTTTAATACTAGATTTGGACCTTTTTATCGCGCTGCTCAAGTTTACCTTACCATTGACCTAGAGCCTTTTGTAGTGAATAATGTCACGTATGGACCTGCTTTTAGAGTTGAAGCGCTTAGAGAGCTCGTTAAACTCGAAGATGCCATTATAGATATTGGAAGGGCGGACGGTGGTGTTGTTTTGGAAGACGTATGCTATGCCCCAAACCGTCATCCCGGGGCTCCACCGGACCTCAGTCAATGCGTGTCTATGTCAGCGGCGACGTATCTCGGAGCTCAAAGAAATGACATAAACAACGACACATACCTTAGTAGCATTCAAAATTGTCTTAACAATCACTACAACTTTGCTTGCCTCGCGTCATGGGGAGGAGGTGCTGAACCTGAGATAACTTTTGGGGGGTATGATGACGACGTCTTGACAGCAAATACATTGTTAATAAACTTTCCTATATCAAATTATCTGTTAAAAGAAGCTTTGGCACCTGTGATGGAATGGGAAGCGAAGTTTATCGAGTTATTGTTTGATTACGAAGCAAATTGGAAGGCTGACTTCGTAAATGTTGCTTTTGGCACGGAAAGGTCCATCGAAGACGAGGTACAGCGTGTTTCTGTAGCAGAAGCTGTGCCCATAGCGATTAGCTATATCATCATGTTTATTTACGTAGTCGTTGCTCTGGGCAATATCAGGAGTTGGAAAACTTATTTTATCGACAGCAAAATATTAGTCGCGATTAGCAGTATCTTTATGGTCCTTAATGCAATTTTTTGTGCCTTGGGACTCATGGGATTCTTTGGCGTGACGATAACAATATTTTCTATTAATGTCATACCCTTTTTTATTCTTTCGGTAGGCATCGATAACGTTTTTTTGATGGTTAATACTTTGCAAAGTATTCAAAGTAATCTGAAACAGTTTGACGATTACCAAGAAAATATGAGTCCTTCGAAAAAGAGAAATTTTGTATTTGATAAGATGCTAATGAAAGTCGGTCCCTCTATGTTTGTGTCTTCGGTCACACAGATAACTTGCTTTGCATTTGCTTCTTTGGCCAAGTTCCCTGCTATTGTGACATTTGCTATTTTTGCCTCCATCTCCTTAGGATTTCTTTTCATTTTTCAAGTAACTACAATGGTTGCTATACTATCAATTGATTATAAACGTGCAATTAATAATAGACTTGATATTCTTTGCTGCGTTCAAAAGAAAATACTAAATGATGATGATCCCTTGAACTCAGATGTCCCTTTCAAAAGTGTCACGCAAAGACTAATGGAGCCGTACTCAAAGTTTATCATAGACTGGCGAGTCAAAATAGTGGTTGCGATTTTATTCATGGGTATGGCGTCTATGAGTGCCGTTTTGGTTCCTAAATTAGAAGTAGGCTTAGACCAAGAGCTGGCTCTACCTCACGACTCATACGTCTACAAATATTTGGTGGCTGTTGCAAATTATTTAAAAATTGGTCCTCCCGTGTATTTTGTTCTTAAAAGTGGCTTAAATTTTAGCGACGTCGACCACCAAAACGCCATTTGTGGAGGACAACTATGCAATGATGACTCTCTAACTACACAAATATTCTTAGCGTCATTACATAGTGATGTGACTTACATAGCTCGCAGTTCTAATTCTTGGTTGGATGATTTCATTGATTGGACAGGCTTATACGGCTCTTGCTGCAAATACAATACCACTGATGATGGCTTCTGTCAGAGTATGGATAACTCTCCTGAATGTAGTTATTGCTCGATCGAAAGGAATGAGTGGTCTAATGGTCTTCGGCCTCATCCTGAAGCATTTGAAAGATACATACCATTCTTCCTTCAGGATGAACCCACGGAAATTTGTAATAAGGGAGGTTTGGCTAGTTATTCTAGCGCTGTTAACTATCTTCTCGACTCTGAAGGAAGAGCCACCGTCCAAGACACTAGTTTTATGGCTTATCACAGCCCTTTGAGTACTTCTTATGATTACATAACAGCTGTATATTATGGTTATGAAATTAGTGAAAACATAACGCGGGCTATTAAAGAAAACACTGGTCTTGATGTAGAGGTTTTCCCTTACTCTGTCTTCTACGTATTCTTCGAGCAATATTTGACAATATGGAGAGATTCGTTTTTGGCAATCGTATACTGCTTCGCAGGTGCTATTGTATTCAATCTTCTAGCTTCAGGATTCAGTTTTACGACTACTTTCACTGTGATGTTCACGGCTGTATTGGTTCTTGTGAACATGATGGGTGTTATGTACATTTGGGACATACCTATGAACGCTCTTTCCAATACGAATTTGATTGCATCCATAGGTATATCTGTTGAATTTTGCAGTCATATCGCTTACGCCTTTATCACTAGCAAAGCTCCGCCGAGAGAGAAAGTAGAAGATGCAGTGCAGTCTGTAGGAGCCACTGTTATAACTGGTATTACCTTTACCAATATTCCGATTATAGTTCTGGCCTTTTCGTACACTGAAGTAATAGAAATATTCTTCTTCAGAATGTTCTTCAGTATTGTTTTATTGAGTTTAGCACATGGAATGGTATTCTTTCCAGTGTTATTGAGCTATGTGAGTAATATATCGTCTAAATAACGATAAATTTAAGATAGAAAGACAGTTTTGGGATGCGACGTAATCCAATATAACAAAAAAAAAATACAATTTGTATTAGAAACATGTTAAAATGGACACGATGCTACCGAGAACTCATTTTTACCCGTCCTTACCACAACCATATCACATCGTGATTTCACCACACGTTTCATCGAGTGGCGTCAAGTTTTAAAGGTGCTGGGACGTATGTGGTTGATCAAATCTTGGTCAGTGACTCTCTTTCTTTTAGTATAAGGAACAAAATATCACTTAGTTTAATAATATATTTGTACATGACTAGAGTAAAATTACATTTAAGATTGTAAATACCTAGATGTTATTATAATAAAGAAATGTAAATAAACATAACATTTTCTTACTCAAACATTATTTGCAGAAAATTAAAGGAAGACATGACTTATTGAAATAACTAGAATTGAGTGACTAGGTATGTTTATATGCCTTGAATTCCTACTGGTTTCATTCAAGTGGCAACAAAAAAATAATTTCACTTTACATATTTTATTTATCGCTATCTTATCTACAGGTACCTACTCAATCTAAACTATTTTAATACTATCAGTTTTTAGACCTTTCTCATCAGATTTAAATTAATCTCGCTACTTAGTAATGCACGATAAGATTATAATACAATTTTGAAATTAAAAACCCAAAAATGTTAAGATAGATCAATCCATACCTACCAGTCGTTCCCCCGTGACCGTGTAGGTAAGGTACTTAGATACAGCAATCTGAATTTGTGAAAAGTGACGATGCTGTCACCTAGAGCCTTCGTAGGGTGCTTCGGAGAGCACAGAATAGATATAGTCCTAGAGACTGAAACTACTAATTATTGTGCTCATAAGTCGATAGTAATGTTGAATTCCACTTTTTTACGTTTGGTTATTTCTTACGCTTCTAACACATGGTTCAGATAGGCAATATAACAGATAGCTAAGCGAAGGATCTCTATTTTAGATAATTTCTTATCTGGTGGTAGAGTTGGAAGCAGTTGCCTTAAAGCTCCAAAAGCAGCGTTGAAGGCTTCAACGCGGATTCGTTCTCGAGTTGCGTGGGCGGTTCGGTACTTCAGGGTAGCTCTGCGTCTCCGACGGCGTTCTTCCCGGGACAGACCCGCGCAGGGTGAGCCGGCGCCACTTGAGAGGTAGGCGTCTTCGGAGAGAGCACAAGGTTCCAGTGTCCTGTCTCTGAAACAAGAGTTTTAATTAATAACTAATAGAACCTATAGGCCTCCTCTTTGTCACGCCATTCTTTTCGATCCCATTTCCGAGTCCAGTGTGCTCCTGCCACTTTTACGATATGATCTGCCCGCCAAAGACAATACAGGCGTATTGTCTTACGTCGGACAATACAAAGAGGAGACCTATACCCAACAGTGGGTGAGCATAGGCTGATTAGATAGATAGAACCTTTTTTTTCCGCTTCTCCGCTTTTTAAAAGACGGATATTTGGTACATCACCAAATCAACCACAGCACAAGTTTTTTAGGCCTTTACAGCCGTACAAAAATTGCCGTAGCGGACGGTATTTCACGTCCACATGGCGGGGTATTGGTAAAGTTTTCAACTAGCAATAATCGCACCTCGGATTAACCTCATTGGTTACGATATTGCCTCTGCGCAAAGTTAGTTCGTAAAGATCATTGAGGCGACCCAACTGTTCGGCCAAAACGTTCCGATAGCGCGTTCTAACTTGTGCAGTGGTGACATCTAGTTCTGTAATTGTTAAACTTATGATTTTTTTTTACGAACAAAGTATGAAAGCTAATAAAGGTGAGCGCAGAGCGAGCTGACAGGCAGGAAGAGTTTCGTTGCAAAAAGAACATAGTGAAGACCGCGTCCATGGGGGTTATTTTGATCGTTTTGACCAGTTTTCGTTGTTTTATGGCGATCTCGAAATCTCGTAAGAACAAAATAAATTTTTGTGTCGTAGTCTCTATGGCTTCCTCTATGGTGAAAAAAAATTGCATAATTTTGCCTAAATATTTTTCAAAAATAATTGATTTGAGCTTTCTGATTGGGCTGAAGATTACCTGTTCCTCGGAGCAAGGTTTTCTCGTCCCGTGATTGGAAGCAGTGCCTCCCGAGGTTCGCCTAGCATACACGGCAGCGAGCCTTCATCCAAGCTGGACGTGGACTCCAACCAGCTCTTCATTATAAAGCTAGAAAATATACAAAACTGTTTAGTTGAAAAGAGAAGAAATGCAGGAAAAAGCAAATCGTACAGACTATATTGTTAAAAAAAACAAAGTTAAGGATGCCAGTTGTGTTCTCATCTAATATTATTCTGAGGTTGTGTCATGGGGATTCAGGTTTTTATTGTGGTATCATAATGCATCACTAACGACAAAAGAAAATAGTCTTGGACGAATAGTGTGTTAATTCGTCCAAGGAAATAGTAAAATAGACAAAAAATATACCTAACATTATGGTAGAGCACGAAGGTAGAGTAGGCAACTACTTACAAAACTCTGAAAACACTACCCTTTCTTATCTTACATCACGTATGTTTTGATTCCCGATAAAATCAAATAGACTGCCCTCAAGTGCCGCAAGGGGTAGCATTTATAAATAATACAAGACCCGTTCACACCTCGCACTAAGCGAGCCCTACAGGGGATAATAAATCCGTATTTATTCTTTTTATAACCCCCAACCCTTCTAATCGAATTGCGAGTTGGCGTAGCGAATCGATTCGATAGTCGGTATTCGGTTAATTGAGAGGTAATAAGTATTTTGGTGGACATAGTATTGTTACATAGAAGATCATTGTGATCTTCTATAAAAAATCTTTGGTACGGACAAACGTGCCAAGAGGAATTTTCGAGTTCGAATTTTTGGTTAGAATAGAAATACATCATCGATCTAAATTATGTCGATAGCTGCAGTAGTAGGTACGGACTGGACAGTTCCGATACCCAATCAATTGGAACCCTAAAAAGGAGGAATATAAAACTTCTGACTATAATTATGTACCTATAGGCTGGTCACGGAGACATCTGTAGGGCTTTTAAGAAATGCCATTCAAAAACTAAGTCTTGTGCGTGAAGAACACTCAGAAAGTCTGTTTTTTTTTTCAGAAAATTTTGATTATACTTCTCTCTATCTATAGGGAAGACAAATCGAATGAGTTCAAAAAGGAGAAGAGACATTTCTGTTCTGGATTCTCCAACATTTTCATGAGTTTGTTTGTATCTAGGACCTTCTTTTTTTTCCTCAATAGATTACTTGATACCTACCTACATCAGTTTTAATTTAAACGCATAGAAATATAACTCACCTGTTTATTCTAGTTCCAAAAACAACATCCAATTGATTCAAAATCACTGTCCACTGAACACTTCTTCTCGCCGGAACTCACTATACTCAAGTCCAGCATCCCTGGTTCTGTCCCTCTTTATATCCTCCGAATGGGATGGACCAACCCTCTGGGAAGAGGGCGGTGCACAGTATAAAAACGTGTACAAACAGTAGAGGAACTATATATGAAAAAAATCGACTGTGTCTACGGTCTGCGCGTGTGAAAAAGATTACTCTGTGTTACTTACTGTTGTGATTTGTATATACCTACATATGGAGGTATATATTTGTATGTTTTTTTTAATGATAAAAGTATTGGAGCAAGCTGATAGCTCACCCGATGTTAAGTAGTAACTTCAGCCTATAACAATGCATTACCTCACAGAGCAAGTCCAATGAGCAAGTATGTATTATTTTATACGTATAAAATGTCCACTTGTTTGCCAAAAAGTTATTGATCTCATATTTTTGTTACATAAAAGCTCATTATCTAAACTATAATCTAAAATCATGTAACTGCGTCACTCGCAATAGGGATGTTTTTCAGCAGTAATCTGCGGTTAACTATGACTATTTTGTTCCTCTCAAAAAGCGATGCTACTCTACGATAACATTTACTGTGTTTCGGGAGGCGGTGCCACTGGCTACACAAAGTGTTGTAACGTGTTCGATGTTCTGATTAATTTTCTTTTCCATTGTTTACTTACAATTCTATGATATTTTATAGCGTAAAAAGGTTGTTTAGGTTGGTACTATAATTTGAGTACACTTTGTTCTGTACGCCTCAGCTCTAATGGTTTCTACTATGTAGGTATCATATAGTAGTGTAGTGTCTATTTATTTATATAAGTAAGTGTTTGTATTGTAACAAATAATTAAAATATTCGATTAGTTTATACCCATTGGATAAATTAGCATACTTGTAGCGCTACAAATTTACTATAAAATATAATAATACTTAGGCCTTTACATCTATTGAAGATGATTTATACAGCGTCAGGAGGCAACCTATGCCTACACTTAATGGAACACTGTAGTGCATGGGACAATGTTTAGATGGAGTAGGCTTGCCCAGCACCTATACCATCCTCTCAACCTAGTTAGCCATATCCACAGGAAAGACAAGTTCAATACATGCGGAGCTGCCTAAGCCAAGTGTTCCCTCACGATGTTTTCCTTCACCGTTAAGCTAAAGAATTTACTAAAGTGTGACATAATAAGCTGGTTCAAAAAATATTTTAATTCAAGCATGACTCGAGGAACAGTTCAACACTTATTTATTGGTTAACTTATTTACAGATCGGATAGTATTATGCTAATATCACTATGTATCATAGAGCATAGATCTCCACAGTAAGATTTCTGTAGTTTGTATTGTAGTAGGCTCAAATGCTCTTGTTAAAAATAGATGCTAACTATTCTTAAATACTTTTAGTTTTTAGTGTTAGATTAGATAGGATTAGTAAGGGTCCGTTTGCAGAACAATGGCCTATTCTTACGTAACTGTAAGTTGTACCTGTCCACAATAAAGTTTTTAATTATTATTATTTTGTTCTATGCTCTGCCCTAAGATTAATAAACAATATTCTGAGGTTCTACCTTCAGTCTGTGAATCTTTACAGCATCACTACGTGTGTTGCCCCGCCCACTCGCTGTCTACCAATCCCGCAGTTCCCCGCCTATCGATCCTGGACGCAGGTGTACCAGAGTAATTGTGCCTGCTTGGGATAGCTTTCGATCCTGAAACATCTGTGTTCGTATTGGAATGACTTAAACATTTGGAGAAACGTAAAATTTTTATTGCTTAATCTGCGTAGCAAGAGCTACGCCGTAGCACAGAATACATCAAAATATTACTAGGTGAGATGCCAAACAGAAAAAAAATTAAACCTCAAACAGTAGGATGAGTAAATTGAGTAATTATCATTGATAACGATTCAAGTATTTTTAACACAGCATTTTTATGGAGGTCTAATGATCCCTAGTTTTGTATTGCTATTTTGAAGATTTCTCAATCAAATCGACGACATGTTAAGGGTAAAATGCCTCTTTCTTTCTCGAATCTTTACGTATAGGGCAAGTAAAGTAACTTTATATACAGTCATCGACTCATCGTCAACATGTACATCAATATTTCGTAGCAAAAGGCTACGGCCCGGCCGCCCAGCGCGTTGTAGCAGCTAAGCAGCCGAATGACTATAATTTGGAAGTTTTCAAGAGTAGAGTGAATAGGTATCTTCTAGGTAGCCGTGCTACATCGTCGACCACATCATTGCTTAACATCAGGTGAGATTGTGGTCAAACGGCTGCCTATATTGTATAAAAAAAAAAAAAAGATTTTGGTACTCAAATTGCAGATTCAATTTTCATAGTCATATAACTTTATGGAAAACTTTTCTTTCTTTCATTTGCAGCTATCAAGCTGAGTAGATACGTTATCTGCTTAAATCACTATGTTACAACACGTGCAAGGTAATTATGATGTTTTTAGATCTGACGAAATAAACAAAACTATCTATCATGTATCAAACACAATGGATTTCACTAAACTAGCATGTATGGTTTCCACGATACTCAAGGTTTTTAGATGACCCGGAATTTTTTCTCTCGAGTGTATTACAGCCGTTATTAGGTCCGCACCAAATCACATAAAATTTAGAAAACCAAATAGCTGTTCTTCTTGGATCTGATTTTTTTTCTTAACATATAGATAGGTACATAGAATAGCCTTCGGACGAATTGAATGGTGTGTTAATTTGTCCAAGAGAATAGCTTTAGGCAAGAGGGAAGAGTAGGTACTTCCAGAATTTCTTAGAAACCGGGCCAATGGTTGTCCTCTCAGTTGTGCCATCAAACCAAACAGTCACACTTTTGCATCAATATTAGCTAGGATTTACCTACTTATGTTAGCCAACGGGCCTAGCATGCTAAATCTATGACTATATCTATTATGTGCCTATAATAAGAGTTACTAAGGCACAATCAATTAAATTATTAGTAAGCAATCAGGAGGTATGCTTAATTGCTAGGTACCTATCTACTTATTGAAATTAGGTCCGCAAGTCTCGTGCAGACTAGATTTAAGAAATCAAGTTCATAACTTTTAGTTTTTATTATACAAAATTATTTAACAGATTTTATCTACGTTCTACAAACTTGCAAAAAATTGAAACTTGCAATTCTAAACATGATCCGATTTGAAATCGTCTACAGTCATGCTATCAAGCGTAATCTGAAATTGATTTACTTGCACAAAGTATGATAATTTATGCAAAGAACTGTACCATCCGGAGACATCGGTCTTTAGCTAATGCTTGTTGTTCAATATTAATCTACTATCTATCTAGGTACATACCTATTTACTTAGCTACCCATAATGTTTTATTACTCGTCTCTGTTGACTTGTCTTTAGGTCACTTTTGTAAAAGGCTTTCTCAGTTTTGAAATTGTGTCCGATCGATTGCCAATACCTTAAGTTTGTCGGTATGGAACTAATTATTAATTAATACGTGTCTTAAAATGAGTGCTACGCTGCTCGTAGGTGCTCCGTAGCAATTTCGTAGCAACCATTAGGTATACATAAATATTTTTCGAAGAGATTATTTACCTACCTCTGTGTAATTCGGAGTAGGTAATTATATAAAAATAATCAGTTTTATGAATCGAATCCTTATTGTTCGCGTAATTCTTGTTAAAATACCTCGACATGGCGTCAGGTGTCCAGCATGGTTATTTGTTACAGTTCTTGTTCAAATAGCTTCATCATGATTCAGCTGCATACAATGGTATGTTCTGTGACATTATATCTACCTTTTAAGATTACAGGTAACGTTTGCGAAGGTCACGGCAACGCTAATTTTCTTTATTGCGACTTGATACACGCGATGTAAATAAAGCCATATTTTTCATAATAATTCACTAATATTTCGTGTTTTTTGTTTGCACGCATCAAAAACCTGACTGATTGTAGGTTCAGTTAAACAAATGAAGGTAAACTATGCCGTAAGCAGGAAGTTATTTCAGTGAACCCATCATGCATAAATAGATAGTTATCATACAAATTATAAAGAGATTTATAACTGCTAACGATGAACGTCATGGAACTCTACCATCCTTTAACCTTGTGTTAATATGAACAAAATATAAACAGTACGTAGGTATTAAAATAGTTTCAGGCAGGTAAACTAAGGTTTAGCCGAAATTAGAATAAAATCATTCATCATCAGTCGGAATTATGCTTCAGAATTGCTAAGTATCTACCTACCTACTTTATTTCTATTTTTGAAATAATTAAATAGACAATTTTCCGAGGTAGAAACCCTTTTGTGTTTCAGGCTCGTTTCAGGATTCAGCAAATGAGATTCATCGATTAGCCAATGAAGAAGTCTTTGAACTTTATTACAGGCGTGGCAGGCACATTCAAATCGGCGCTATCCAGGGTAATTTTCATCGGGATATTCATTGGGAATTCAGGGAGGCACATCTCCATAGCAACGTCGAAGTTGTGCCGATACAGTATAAGCAAAGCCTAGCCAAACCAACCTAGCAATGTAACCTTTTGGAAGAATTTTGACAAAATGTAGGATTTTTGACAGTTTTTAATTCGACAGTGCTCAATAACCTGTGATAATTTAATATTTCGATATACAGTTTACTGAATTTCACGGTGTTTTTGCGGATACAGCATGGCGTTTAATTTCGATAGTGGTCAGGTAAGTTCCTATCCTGCCATAACAGTCTACTTACATCTCATCAAAATCGCCAGGTCGGGCACAATTTTTGCCTATGAAGATGAGGCGCTGTCCTGCCTTAGACAATGGACAGGTTTTGTATATACCTAAGCTTGCCCAGCACCTATAACTACCATCCTAGGTACCTACTCGGCCAGTGAGGAACCACAGGAAAGACAACGGTCGATACATTCGGAAATTACATTATAGTTATCCCCGCACGGTTTCCAACAATGTTTTCCTTCACCGTTTGAGATCACTACTTGCCTACTATAAATTATTGCTTTACTTAAATATGACTCTACCAAACTATCTCTTGTCTTGTATTTCAAATGGATGTTTAAAATTCACAGTTTATGTGGTGGCTACTAAATTGAGCAGTTTCACTGTTCAACGAATTTAATAAAAGATGAAAAATATTACTCACTCGCATAATCTATACAGTTTTTCTAATATTAAAGGAAGAGTAGAAACGCAGTCTTCCGTTGATGCAATTTCTAATTCAACTTAACACCGGCACCTGCATTTGAACTGTCCCCTTCAGTGCGACGTTTTTTACTTGCTTACAAATTGTAATTCCTTTAATCCTAGTTAGATTCATCCAATTACGTAAATATTTCAGTAGACACTTAAATCATCAGAAAACCAATCGTATTAGCAGAAGATACAGTTCAAAATTGTTAAGTAGGGGTTAAACTTGCAAGTGTTCGAGGGGAGATTTTTTTATTGACTATTTTTTATTGCTTTGTGTGTTAATCCGTGTTTGACACATCTCGCTAGTGGTCTTTAGTTAATAGCTCTTGTGTATCTGTGCTAAATTGTTTCTCCTATTGTTGTTTTGATAGAAAATACGAAACTGAGCTTCGGGATTAGTTCATAAAATATTAGAATGATGGACGATGCGATGCAACATGTGCGTATTGTGCGTAGCTCACAATTTTAATGTTTTGCTTAGCTCTGTGGCATATTTTACCTAAAGGCCAGATTTGTATCTCAGATTGTGGCTCTCTCGCATGGACGTTTTTTCGTCGGAGTAGCCTCAATAGCCTACTAAGTTGGTACGAAACGAATTGAAAATCATCAAGACATTGTGTAGGACTTAGTCTTCCAAACTAATACTTTTACGATAAGTTATTTTCTGAAATACCGTCTAGCCACTCAGGAACATACTATAGGATTCTAAAAGAGAAAGAAATATTTCAGAATGTTGGAGTGAATTGTAAGATGGTACCTACTACAAAACAATCGACATGTAGATAACCAATGATAGAATACGGATATCCGTAACTTCAGCCGGTGCGTGATCCCCGACGGGAAAACCGAGTCACCGCAAATATCGTGACAGAGTAGATAGGTACACATTGAAACCGAAGCCATTTTACAGTCGACCTTACGTTTTACAGCCGGTACATAAAGTACAAACACTACCTACCCTACGGATTAAAATGTAATATCGAATAGTAATTCAATGCCGTAAACTTGTCAAACTATGGTAACCCACGAGTCGGTGTAGATTGTCGACGGAAAAGGTAAATCTTTATTGAAATTGTGTACCTACACACAAATGTTACCTAAATTTCAATGGCTCACGGCCGTTTGAAATGGACCTAGCAAGTCAAATATCTACAGATAATAATAAAAGCTACCAATGCTTGAGACAGTACAGAACGAATACAAAAACAATTCATTTTCCCTGAATCAATCATTGAAATTCGCGAAGCATTCACAAATCAAGCCTACATCAACCTACGTCTATTTTTAGTAGGTAAACTGCGTATGTTAGGTATATTCTATCTAATGACTTATTTAGGTAGCCGAAGAATCATGAGTCACGCAACAACAGCCAAATAAGCTAATTGGAACACCAGATTGGATTTCACAGTTTATTAGTTGCCTTTCTATATTTAGCAGTAGGTAAGTTAGTTCTTTGACAAAAGATCGCATGGTGACGTAGAGGTAGGTACAATGGAAATGACTTTGAATTTGTAACAAACGACAAGTTCAGGGTCTTTTAAATAGCTGCGGATATTCTGAAAGCTATTTATAACCTTTTAGGTTAGACTCTACATTTTTCATTATATCTTTCACCCAAGAACACCCCAGGAAACACGTAGTTGCGAGACGCACAAGAAAAAGGAGGCTGGCATAACATGAAGGAGGCCTATACCCAGCACATGGGTGATACTGGGCTAAGATGATGATGATATGATTTGATATGATTTTTTACATTATTGTGCTCTACATTTTTGAAGGCTTGTTTGACAAGATAATTCTAAATTATTGCGGGCATTATAATTTAGGCAAATGGGCGCGTGATGTATGGGGTATAACAATTTGCAACCCTTTGTTGTAAAGAGGGATGATTATATAACGCCCTGCACGCCGGGGGGTGAGTTGACACCTGATCAATGGGCAGAGCGTGCTTGATTTTTTTGTGTGAATATTTTAATCTCTTTTATAATGAGTATGGGCACCAAACTTTGAATGTAGGATTTTCTATTCTTTCTTCGGTGAGTAATTTATATCTCCACCCTATAATATGAATTCGGAAGGTATAGGCCACCGAAAGAGTATTTTTTTGGGACTGCATTATTATTGCGCTATTATATACCATTAGGAATCTAAGACTCAAAATCGTAAAATCTGGCGTTTCATGCGATGCACATTCAATAACGCACTGTCCCATTTAGTTTGTTTTTTTGTTTGCAGTTTTACAAGGAGTCTACGCCAAAGCGTCTCGGCAACTGGGAGGTCCCGCGTTGGGCGCCAACAAGGGCGCGTCCGATGGAAATGCGTCCGAACCCGAAACCGATCTGCGATGTGAACGGACACTTCCTACCGGGCGCCCCAAGAGGCACGTCCAGGTGCTTCGGACACTATACTGGGACTTGGGATCTGCCGAGGAAGATCACTCGTAAAGTGGGTGAGTTCAACCAAGCTACACGTAAATTTGTAACCGCATCTACAGTTAACGAAAGTTATTAAGTTCTAAAAGTATTAAAAGTACCTAAATTGGTTTCTCATGCAGTTGGAAAACGACGGAAACAAAAACTTTTAGTTTTGCAAAGTCTGCTGGCAATAGCTAGCATAAAATAAAGTTTTTTGTTACACAAAGGTGAAAGGGTTTATGAATGCTAAACGATGGAAAGTTTTGCGAAATACTACGTTTACAACTGTGTCGAAACTGCCTGTTTTTGCCAAATTGTTACATTACCGTTTGTCCTTGGCTCGAGCCATAAAGTCCTTTATTTGTCAACATACACGCGAAACACTTCCTGCTTAACAGTGTATCGTGTTACGAAGTACTTGGGTGGCTGTCTACGTATTTTGCATCGAATTGGAATAAAGGTCTTAAAAATCGATGACCTATTAATGCATGCACGCAAGCCTACGAAATTCGCGAGAAATGGGCTTCCCTTTCATCAAGATAGCTCTGTAGTGGAATTTGTAAAGTATTGCCAGTGTATTTTTGCAGCTGGGGAATTAGCGAAAGAGCCTCCAATTGGGAGGTTTCCAGATTGGCTGAACCTGCGTGTCCAAAGACCTAAGGCCGCTAAAGGTGCTGGGACGTCAGGGCGCATGCGTAGCGGGAAACGCTCCAAGGGAAAAGAGGACAAACCTGCATCGCAGGACGCTCAGACATTCCAAGTGAGTGAACGAACAGAGTTGCACGCAACCGCGAACGCGAGATTTGCGCGCCAAACCTCGTTTGTTCAACGTGAAAGAAGTCTATTTTTAGCTAGCATTGTAGAACGTGAAAGTTTGTAGTCGTACGTTTAAAACTTTTGGAAGCAAGTGACAGTTTAGATAGCAGAGTATTATTAGTTTTGAAGGCTTTTGAACTCTATTTTAGGCGGTGTAACTGATTTTATTTAGAGTAGCTACGTATCTATGTATGCAAAGCAGTCACGAACCTATACCTCACAAACAGGTTAGCTTATTAAACGCAAAGTACATGTAGAAATTGAAGTAATACCTATTTTTTAATACCTACCTATTTTCTAAATCACTAGCACAAGTCAGCACAACACTTTCCCAAAAACTATAATGTATCACATTCACATTTTTTATTTTTATAATTAGAGGCTAATTTAGATTAAATTTTAGTAAATATACCTACTCACAATTTTTGTTTTTAGAATTAGAAGCTAACTTAGATTTTTATTTATTTTCAGCCACTTCAATGTCCATACCACACTCACAAACGCAAAAAGGATAAAATGTAGCAGTGTTATCGGAAATAGACAGTAATATTTTGCATTTATTTTTTTACTTTTCTTATTTGCTATATAATTTTCACACTTAAATATAGTATCAACTTGTAAGTTGGAACAAAATTTTACATGTCTGTGCAAAGGAATCGAGTAAAAATCAAGAAGAAGATAATTTGACTAGCAACGTCGAAAGAAGTCAAAAGGAACAAAAAGAAGATCCGTTAGAACTGTATGTCAAAACAGAACCAATTGATGACACGGGTCACAGGCCTTACATTCCGGGGGACCTTACGGATGCAGACAAACGGCACGAAACACACGATCTTCTAGTCAAAGAAGCCGTCGAGCAAATCCACGGACCACAAGAGGACGAAGTCGATAAGTTTTGGAGAAAAGTCGCTGAAAAAGCAGAGGACAATGAACAGGAACGCGAAGGTATGAAAGAGAAAAAGAGCAAAACTCCCAAATTACCTTACGTTAACGTTTCGCAAAACTTTAATTTCGCCAAAAAGATGCACGTCGGAAATCTGGAGCATCAGCCGTTACCTGATACTTTAGGATACCGGAACATGACCAAAATTGGTGAAAAGCGAGACTCGGACATTGTTGTTAAACCATACGCTATCGGGTGGAAAGGATATGGCGCTTCGGGCCCAACATGTTGCACTAAAATGCGCGTACACAGACCCAAAACATGCGACCCTAAGAAAGCAGAAGGCGACAAGAGCGACAAGCAAAGACCTTCAACATCCGCTCCAGATTTAGGGGGACAGTACAAAAAAGCCTTGTCGCTGATGGATCTCGCCATTTGCTGGGACTTCAGACCCGACAAGCAGTGTCTGGAGCCTAAACCTCCAAAGCACATCGACGGATCGAACGGTTCAAAAGCTCCGGCCGTTTTCACTATGGTGCACACGCCTAAGGAAACCGTCGAAGAGCCCATCGCGCACGCAAACCCTATCTTCAATCAGAACCGTGTCGTGGAAGACGCTGGTCACCACCCCGTACCATATTTCGAAAAAGATATGAGTAAGGACAAGCGTAGAGGTTCCTGCGATGTCCAATATTGTCCTCAGCATGCCAGTGCTAACGAAAAAAACGTGCGGTCGGAATCATCTAGTAGAAAGAGCTCTGCCAATGGAAAGAAAGCATCATGCGATGGTATTCATGGCTGCGGAACGCCTACTGAAGCAAGCCGTAAATCGAGTGACGCGAGACCGGATAAACTTCACCAAGTAAAAGAAGCTTGGAATGCGCCTCGGAGCAAGAGCGGGTACGATGTCAACAGAAACCGCCACAGCTTAGAATCGTACGAGAAAACTCCTCTTGCTCAAGGAAAGCTACATCAAAGTTCGCCGAACCATTCCTTCACTCGATCCACTAAGGACAGCGATTTGACCACTCACGTGAAACACAAGAACTGTCTGCCTTGCAATAGAGCCAAATCTCCACCGGATACTAAACAGAAGGAAGATTACAAGTTCGCATTCAAAGCTGGTAATCCGAACTCTGTGCAAAGCGTTAGCTCTATGGATTCCAAAGGTGTTAAAATGCCTAAGATGCGTCACCCGTATACGAAGAAGTCTTATACGATTCCGACGTTGTCCCCGCCTTTTACAATTTGGCGTGACGCAAACGCTACTGGGTACCCGGAACATTGGAGGTTGGCGAGTGTGTACCAACATGCATATAAGCCACCGGAGCAACGTCGACGCCCGCTTATAGACAGTGTCTATCAATAAAACATTTTGTAATATACATGTACTGTTTATTGGGTCCAGTAAGCAACGAATGTGTACAAAGTTTCAATAAATTATTCCACAAATTCAATGTTTGTTTCATATCCGTGAATTTTCATTTTAGTATTTGCGTGTGCCGTCGCAATAACCTATTATCTAGTTTTACAATCGGTGCTCAAGGCAGAAAGTTTTTTCAGGTCGGGAACAGGGTCTTTGTACGATATAACAGACCATTAAGGGTCAGTTTGTCCATTTGAAAGCTAATAATGAAAACACCCACGCACAAAAAGCTCAAAAATGGCATCTTAATATTATCCAAAAGGTAGGTATAGGTAAAAGGTATTGAGCAGGTCAAAAATTTTCAAGAGGTCTACCGGATATAAGTGGGGACGCGTGGATATTAGACACATATTTATTAGACAAACGTAAACTTAGACACTTCTTGAAACGGGACTTGATTATTAAACACTTTGAGACGTACCTATTGACATTTCGCACTTGCATTATAATCCAGATAACTAGGCTTTCTGGTTCGTGCTTGTATGTCCGCTCGAATGCCATCCAGAATGTACGCCACTTCTCAAGGTAAAAACCGCTCATATTCAAGGAAGAATGTGCACTTGTTAATCGTCTCCCATGCCTTGTTGCAGTATTGGAACCATCCACGTTCAGATAGGTTTGGCACGTTTGTGATCTGATGTCTCGTGACGCCGAGAATCATCCAGCGAAGACGCTCTGCTAGCGCCTCAAATGGCGGATGGCCGCGGTATATGTCAGGATTATCTGAAAACATAACGTGATATTTATTAAGTACATTTCCAAGTTGAGCGTTTCTTTAAATGGCTGGACTAAATTGATTAAATTCAACTTACAATAGAACCGCATAGTAAAGGCGTAAGGCGCTTAGGGCGTAGTGAAACTGCGTGCGAAAGCTAGTATTGAATGATCTTCTTTAATTTCCATTATGTTGTAGCCAAGACATTTTATGATAATTAATAATACCTCGAATTAAAAGATGTTAAAATTTCGGAGGCTAAAGCGCCTTCCCTCTATGTTCATCACCATATATCAGCCAAAAGTCTATTTACTGAACAAAGAGCTTTACATAGATATTCAAGCCTCTGAGCATTCTACATCGACCAAATACCACTATAAAAAAATGCTGACGCTCGCTTACCATAATCGCTGTAAATCTCAGGCAGCAGAAATAGGTTGACAGGTAACCCACAGGCTTCAACGCTGTACCCTTTGCAAACGTTGTCCACGTTCAAGCCATTTTTGTTCGTATCGCCGTACATGTACATGCCGGAATTCAATTGCAGCTCAGATTTTTGAAACGCTTTCCTGTAATATAGTTGAAAACGAATGAAATAAGCCCCTTAACCACAGTTAGACCTAGACAATTTATTGGTACCTACAAAAAGTCCTTTAGAAAATATCCATGACACATTTTTCAGTAGTTGGGTATTGGTGAAAAATATTTACCTACGTTTCTTAGTTCATGAGATAGGTTTTCTACAGAGCTCTTAGTCTTATTTCGTTAATTTGCGAAGTGTGTCGCACTTTTAGTATGGGCAAAACACGTTTGGTGAAACTATTTTTTTCCATACAAAATTGGCGAATCACAGACTATACTAGGTATCTACTTACCTATAAAGATCCTGCATGGCTCTCAAAGATTCTGGAGTAAAGTCTTCAAGTGTGCATCGGTTGTGCAATAGCAATAGGTGTGGGTGACTTTCGCCAGAGGTCGCTGTTTCCGAGTTTTCTTGAGCTGCCGCAGTAGAAGACGCAGATAGCGAGGGTTTTAGCATTTCTGCTGCTTGGATGTATCTGTAAGGAAGAGTACATTTTGTTTGATCCTCGATCCTTGATGATTGAGATGAAAATACATTGTGTGAGTATATATTCTTACTCTAGTTGTTACATAGGTACAAATGTTGCTTTGTCTAGTTCAGATTGATAAAAAACTGAGTTTAGCGACCTCTAGTTTAGGTACATACATACATTATACTGTGACATTTTCCTTTTCACTTCATCGCCGAGCGCCAAAATGACCTTAGTTATTGTTATTTTCTGCCTACACACAATCACAGCTATTTAAAAAAAGTCTTTTATACAAAACCAATATGTAGTATCTACTCTATATATCTATATATATAATATATCGATGTGTATATTAACGTCCTTGAATAGAGGGGAAGTGGGAGGGTGCTATGCGAAGCCAGGGATATTAAATTTAAACGCTTCAGATACTTCAACGCTTTTGAGATCAGAGGTATTAAACCATGTCGGGATGTATAAAAGTAGGTACAGTTCTCACCTTATGAAGTTATAGTCAGTGAACCAATCCTGCACTGGAATAAGAACATGGCATATTGCCATCAGAAATGAAGCTATCTGTAAACAGTCGACGGTCACTATGTTGGCACTTCTAACAGTTATAGGATTTGCGCTTGTTTCTTCAATGAGAGATGGTGACCATAGCGCTTGGCAGTCTAGGAGTATTACACGGTCATTTGTTATGTACATATCCACACCTGAAAGAGAATATAAACCTTCAGGGGGTGTCAATACAGTTGACTTCCAGTTTGTATAAACTAATAGTAGATAGAATAAGAATCAGTTATTGTAAAACTGTGTAAAAAGAGATCTTAAAGATAGAGGGTTTTAACAGTTTACCCATGCAGGGAGTATAGAAATTTCATCAGTCAAATTTCTTGTTACAATCTTTCATTGAATTACCAAGGAAGGTTGTTCAAGGAAGCAAGTGAAAGGCACATTCTTACAAAAAGAAAGCAACAAAATTATTTTAATGGTACCTTTTGTACAGTGTATACCCCTTTCAATATGCTCAATATTCTGCATTTTGAATTTAAAACCATCATTCTTGTCATTCGACTTATTGTCAGGGACATCGACAAAGTTGAGTGCCTCTATTTGATTTTCTATGACAGCAACATTTGTAGCCTCAAACGCATCTGTTGGAATCTCATGTGAATTCAGTATCTGGTTGCAAATGTCCTGATTATGCGAGTTGCTTGCAATAAGATTCATTATCATTGATTTTCCAACACCACTTGTACCTGTAAAATTATTTATTAGAAACTAGCTTCCGCCCTCGACTTTGTTCGCGTCCCATTGGATCCCATTGATTTTCCGGGCTAAAAAGTAATCTATGTGTTAATCCAGGTCACGGACAATAAATATTCCAAGTTTCATCCAAATCAAATTAGTAGTTTTAAAGAGGAACAAACATACATACATCCTTACAAACTTTCGCATTTATGGGATGTGGGAGAATTCTATCGTGGAAAAAATTGGAAGGGAATTTGTCCAGTAAGCAATTACAACCAGTAACAGCACAACATTAATAGACTAGACAAATAGACACTGAAAGTATGAATGAACCTCTGAATTGTAGTACAATGTAGAGGCTCATCTATGTTGGTCAGGTTCACGGGTTCAGGCACTGAGCTAGGCTAAAGCTGGTTGAAGCAGTTTGATGAACTGTGCAACTATTATTTATGGATTGTAGAGTAAACCATTTTGATTCTATGGAGTGCACTTGAGTATTATTTGAGGGTAGAATTACAATTTTCTTACCTATTATTCCAACAACCAAATAATTAGTGCTTGAATCATGAAGGAATTCCAATGCAGCATTGTTGAACTCCAGGTTTTCATAAAGCAGTTTCACAGGTACTGTCATGTATTTAAGTGGCGGCTGTGGTTTTTGTTCTGAAAATGTTCATGTTCTAGAATTAGAAGTAGGTATTTTTTTTAAAGAAAAAACCTGTATTTTCCTTTTCTAATCATTGATTTGGTTTGTCTTGTACCATCTCACCTGCATTTCGTTTTTCCTTATTTTCATTGTGCGCAATTTTACATGGAACAGGGCCATCATCGGACACAGTTTTCGAAGATTTAGGACTTTGAGGCCGGTCTTCTTTAGGAGTGCTTTGCTCACGAGTCTTCAAGATAATAGTTGGTTGTTTTTCTTTCTCTTGCTTCTCTTTGGCTTGTTCTTGTTTATCACGATCTGATTTAAGAATAACTGGCCGCTTGGGCACAGTTTCCTGAAATTAACGTGAACAATTTTAATCATAGATGTTTTGGTGTTGTTTAGTACAGCATCAGCAGGGAAAGCGTTTCTATCTGTAGGTAGTAAATAACCTACCTTGCTACTAGGAAATAACTTCTTTTTTCTATCAGCCATACCAGTGGAACACGTATGTAGTGAGACCTAATTTCACTAATTTGCACACGCTATGAGGATAGATCACCAAACACCTAATGGATAGATACTGGATAGGAACGAAAACTAAATGTACAAAGAATAAAATATTCAAAGAAAAGTAAACGTAAACAAACAAAAATATTTTTTTTTCAACTTCAACTTCTTCGTTTTTTTTGCTCAGGTCCGCACGCATAAAGAAAAATTACATTGACAGATGAGATGCCTGACGCAAATGACATTGATTGATAGTAACATGATGACATGACACATTTGGATTTAAGAAAATCAATAGCATATTACCAGGATTTACCATAAATCTGCAAATCTAGCAGAATCACCTAGGCACGGGTTTCGTTTGTTAGCTTTACATAGCTATTTGGGTTAAGTTTTAAATAATTAAGTGTTTGAGACATTTTGCTGGGTTAAAAAAAAAGCTGTTGGTAAACACTGATTTGTTCTAAAACAGTGGACACTGGGCAACCAAGTCGTCAGTTAACGAAAAAGCATTCGGTTTCGATATTAAAATTTAAAACCATTTATTGAGGCATAAGCCCTTATGCTGATAAAGAAATTGTTACTCAAGCTACTACATCTAAACATAAGTACAGATTTTCATACAAAAACCTAGTTATTGATGAGCATAGGTAGGTAAATCAGAGTACCACAGGGCCTGACTGTGGGTTTCTTTTCTTGCACCAAAAATATTAATTTAAAAACAATACTACCTAGGTACCTACATCTAACTTTCAACCAATCGCGCAGCTCGTTTTGTGGGTGTTATGTATGCGATTGTGATATTGATATTATAATAATAATTAATGTTTTGATGGAAACCTATTAGCCTACAGACACTAAATACCAGTCGTATTAGATAGAGCATTAGAAAAATCTACCATTTTTGGAAGAAATCCATAGAATTTACTGCAGGATTGAATCTGGCAGCACTGAAGACAGCTTCTCGCAGCCTAGCGAGGTAGCGAGCAAGGCAACCGAAAAAAAAGAAAGAAAGAAAAAAAGACGAAGACGAACGAAACGCAAAACGAATTTCGGAATTTCATTTCTTTTTTTGAAAGAATAGAAATAAGTTATCGGAAATGGGCTATCCAAATAGTTTATTGATTATCTTCTTGATTAGTGTTTATTTTACATCTAATATTAATGGCCAAGATGTGTGTGTTAAAAAGGGCCCATGCTCTTGTGTGTTTGCTAATGGCACCGGAATAGATTTGGCATCTACAAACAAATCTACATTTTTCACGGCAACGAATTTCGCTACAAAGATGGAAGGCAAACAGTTGGAGCTATCCACTTACTACTATCATCCATGCTATGATTTGCTACCTCCAGTGAACAAGACAAGTGCCAACGACACCTGTGATAAAGCTCTGGCGGTAAGTCAGCTACAAAATGATTATCATTTCATTTACTTAGCATTAACTGGCTTGTTTATTTAGCTGAAAAGTACAGACCAATCAATCGGTCCGTAAGAGAATGGCGCAATAGGTTATTCTGTGAATGTTCTTCTTTCAAATTTTTTAACTCTGAAACCAGTTTGGCAAGTTTTTAACTTTTTTATTATGATAATGTTCGGCGAGTAGATGCAGAGGCATCGGTATTCATAGTTTTTACCTTTAGATAGAACATTTCTGTCGCTTTTTACTCATAAAATGTGAAGTATAAAAATCTACGCTTGAATCCAGAGTTGTGTTGTGCATACAAGTCTAAAGTCTAATTACAATGAATTAAGATCTGGTGGGTTTCTCTGAACCACAGTTCCAATCTGGCTCCATAGATTTTGACAGAAGTTGTGTCATTTTCCAGTACAAAATCTGTCAAAATCTGGATCCAATGTGGAACAGCGGTGGTCAAGAGTAGTCCTACTGAGCACTGTTATTCTTTTTATCGATCATTAGCTAATAGCTTAGTAGATTTATCAGAATCCTGTAATTTTTTTTCCCAGATTTGTCGTCACGTGTCAACATTACAAATTACTAATGTGACTAATGATTTCCACATGGATGGTAACGGCATTTCCAGTTATTTGGGAAGTGCCAATGAATCCACATTCAGCTCTAATGGAAATTCAATTATATATAAAAACCTGCCATCGTAAGTTGAACTATCTACAGTTTTTTTTCATAGTCTACGATAACCTCTCTCTAAGCTGATATACGAGAGAAAGCATGTCATGCTTGTATTAGAATGTTCAATGAAAGGGCAACTCTTACCTACTGAATTTTTTGACGATTAAGCTCTGATTCCTCTATTCGGCTGCTACTACGCAGTCTATCCACATTTACTTGGTTGTGTAGGTAACTTAGTACAGTAAAAACTGCTGTGTACCATACCTACCTATTGTTACGAATGTTACATACCTATTATGTATTTATAATTATCTTAATAATTGTGTTTTTGTTTTGTGTGCTCACTGCTAGACCAAATGAGAATAAGGAAAAACAGTAAGTAACTTATTTAAATGTTATGGGAAATATACCTATTAAGTAATTAAAATGCAAGCAGATGGTCCTAATAATAAGTGGTAACCTTTACCTATAACAGAATTCCTGATATAGTATTACAAAAATGCATTGCCTGCGTCACTGAGCGTCATCACAACTCGAAGATTTAACCAAGTCTCATGTGCCTGCTGTAAATGCACCAATGCATCAGGGACCCATGACCTATATATATATATATTCTTCAAAGAGAAACACAGCTATGAGAGCAGTTCCTTCAGAAGAAGCTATTACTAAAGATAATTCAGAAGAGTTCTATGACTCCCCAAACACTGTCTAATTTCCGTTGACAAATTGATGAAAGTAATATTTTTATTTTCAGAGAAACTATAGTTCTTCTCGTCTGTGCTGAAACAGATGATCAATTACACATTGATTCATTGGCTGATCCTGAAAAACTTGTAAGTAATCAATTTTGAAAAATTTCAGGCATAATTGCAGTTAAAAAAAATTATTCATCTCAAAATTTTAAAATGATGAACCGGATTCCATACTCTAAGGTCTGATGATGACCAGCTATTATGAAAAGGATTTAAGGAGACTTTCATGGTTGGGTATTATTTATCGGAAACATCACGAGATCTCCGTTTTGGGCAAACTACTAGTTATTAATAGTTTTAGGTGTCATACACACTCAACCAATTTTAATAAAAAAGTCAAACACGAATTTTTTATATTATTAAATATAATAATAATAAATATTCTTGGACATATTACACAACACTCTCTAATCCCAAAGTAAGCAAAGCTTGTACTATGGGAACTAGATTGCTGATAGAATACTTTATACATTTTTGTTTTGTAAATACATACTTATGCGACATAGTAACACCCAGACATTCTGGCGATTGTTATCTAAATCAAATAGGTATTGAGTATAACTTTTTGTTTTAGTTGTTGAAGTTCTATTCACGAGCGGCTTGCCTCAGAATGATTGAGAGTCCAGATGAAGGAAGATCCTTTGGCTCCACCCTCCTGATAATATTTTTCTCATTGGCTATATTCTACCTTGTTCTCGGAGTTTGCACCAAGAAGTTCTTAATGGGTGCAACTGGCATTGAAGTGATTCCCAACTTGGGATTCTGGAGTGACTTGCCTAATTTGGTCAAGGTAATATTATTTATTATTTCTGATATCAGTCTGTTGGGACTTTGATTCATATTTAGATTTCTCTATCTATTTTCTTAAACTCGTGTATCTAGAAGACATAGAGATCGGAGAGCATCTTTTAATGTCTTAGGGCTTACAATACTACATCTAGCTCTTCCATCCTTTCGCTGTTGTACGTACATGTCTGTTATTTCCCAAATTGAAATCCATGTCTCGATGGCTCATTTAGTGTATTCAGGAAAGTATTTAAGAAATCTAACTAATTGTGTAATTTTAATTGTTACTAATAAGCGTCTAATTGCGGCCAGCCACTAGAAATATGATAATCGTCGCGTTACGTAAACCTAGTATATTCGAATTACACTGCTAGGTGACTAAGCAACATCCTATAATGGAGCTGTTGTTTCCGCGCAGTGTAACTTAAAAATACGCTACGGTTACGATACAATTGCAATTACCACATTATTTCGTGCTGACCTGCTGACGTCTTCACTTGTTTCATAAATGTATTTAAATTGTGAGGGCTTTAGCAAGATGTGTGTTCGTAATTTTGCCTATCCTTATTTTTTTATAAAGGACAAATTAGACAAACATAAAATACTAGCCGTCACCCGCGGCGTTGCTCGCATTCTAGACCCTTTAGAGTGTGACTTTTCAAAATTCCTTTCCTAGTGCACCCCTACACTATAAGGATACTATCCTCCAAATTTCATACCTCTAGGACTTATAGTTTAGGCTGTGCGTTGATTCTCTGTCAGCTTCAAAAGAGTTTTATATATTGATAGGAATAGACCTAACTTGATATGTTTATTTTTCAGGATGGTTGGGCGTTCTCTGTTCACGGCTTCAAGCTGCCCGCCCGAGGCCCTGGGCCAGTGACATCACCTGACCCGAACAGCTATGACAGCATATAACATCAGGACCAACCCTCACTCTCTGAAGGACAGCTCGTTTTGATCGAGTAGGATTCTGCTGAGTGATGTGACTGGACTTTCCCATGCTGTTATTGTGCTTCACGGTATTTCTGATTTTCTAGTATCATAGCTGCTTTTAGAGTGTTAGGTTTGTCCGCTTGACATCTGGGAGCATTTAAAACATTATTTTAAAATTACTTACATAGAAATTGTCTTGTTTTTTTTGCCTAAGGTGGAGCACTCATCTATAATCCACTATTTCACTTTTGTTCAATTCTTATAATATACTTCCCGATAAAAAGTAAATGACAGGAAAATATAACTCACAACAAATCAGTCTATAATTATTATTACCAAGTTAGTAAACTTATATTGTAAGTTTATTCTAGATGTTGTTCCATAAAAAAAGTAAAATAATGTAAGTACCAAATATTCTGAAATACTTTTACTTATGTTTCATTACAATTTTTTTTGGCCAAATTCGTAATTCAACTCTCGATTGTGTTTTAAACGGACAAACTTATAATAAGTAGTGCATTGATATATTTTGTAAGTAGGTGTAGATAGACCTAGTAGTCGTCATTGTTACCTTCCCAGAGTGTAAATGTATTCTGCGGCTGTCTATCAAAATAAGAGCTTTTTATTATGAAGTTAAAGTTCATATTTCGATGGATAGAAACGTACAATGCATGCTTTATGTGAGCCAATATTGAGGCTTTTGTTACCTTATCATAATCTCCCGAGTTACACTGATCTTTCGACTATCGGACAATGAACTTGCTTGATAAGGATCTATGACCACTTGCATTATGAGTCGATTGCAACTCATTTTTTTATAAAAGGGATTGATGGAACAAGCAAATGGCAAACCTATTTAATTTACCTTGCCTATACCAATGACCTATTACCAACCTAAGGACGTGCTTGACGTGACAATGCACAATGCACAGCGTCGATCACTCTGAAACTTTCTTGTCCATATTCTACAAACAGGATCCCAACAATGCGAGTATAAATGTCGATTTTCATAATATTAATGTAAGCTCACTAGGTACATAATAGGTTAGGTTTTTCGTCTTTCTAAACGCATAATATTACTTAGACAATAATAGCATGGATGATACTGTGGACTGAACAATGTGATTTCGATATAAACATAGGCAGTTGGTTGCTTCACTATGGCGTAAGTATTGCCATAATTATCCCAAAGTTATACGAAAAACTAGAACTTTTCATTGCATAATATTGCCTATTTTTTATACTATTTATACTTCGGCTGTATTTTGTGTTGTGACAAGTAATAATACGAGTTTCCGTGAGTAATCTTATCACATGCATATCGTTGTTAACAATTTGGACCAATATTTTTAATTTTTGCTTTCTAAAATGACTATTATTGACATATACGGCACGTTTGAAATAAAAATACTTATCTATCGGATTCAAATATCACACTAATCGGACTGAAGTTAGTATTCTTATTATGGTTATTCTCAATAACACTGCACAAATAATAAAAAAACACGGAATCTCGTGAAGGGAATGATCGTCTGGTGTGAGAAAGTGTTATTTAGTCCCTAGTCACTATTGGTGTTCTCCCACTATAATAAACTACTTAAACATCCAGTCTAATTTTTGGAAAAGTCATCTTTATGTTTGACACAGTATCCAGTTTATTAAAATAAATTAAATAAATGCTTATTGACACAATTCCACACAACGCCTACTAGTCCCAAACAAAGTTTGTACTATGGGAACTTAGATTGCTGAATTGCTAAAATAATACTTATATATTTTTTTAAATACATTAAGTACTTGTTATACATAGTAACATCCGAACATAGAAAAACATCTTTGTTTGCAATTACATAAAAGTTTATTCTTTGAAGGGACCGAACCCATAACCTACAGCGCGGAAGGCAAAAAATACCGACTGAGCTGTGACGTCGTAAAAGGTTTACCGGACCGGAAGCTTATCTGTTCATACTAAAAGGGCGCTTTTGTGAAAAAATAAATAGCAACTGAAGACAGCGTAACAAAATAATTTACACATTGTAAAATAATGGCTACATACTATATAGAAATATGGTCTGTTTTGGATTTAAATTATCAAGTACGTACTATATGGAGGTGGGGACACCTGAATACACAATGTACTCTTATTTTGTCGGGTTGGTTTTTGACCACGTAGTTTCACTTCACACAAGTCTCACCATATTTTTAAGTAGGTAAACAGCAATGTAGTTAATAAATAGCTGTAATATTTAACTATATTTAAAACCCATCCATAATTAGAAAGTCGTTTTTTCTTGTATTATTGTGTTGTCGTTTTTTATTTAGATTATAATAATAAACATTTATAAAAATCACGTTTTTATCAAGGGTGCGTCTCAGCCTACTTGAATAGAAGCGTGATTGTATGTCCCATGTGGGGGCCTAATAGGTAAAACATTTAAATTGTACCGCGTTTACACTCAGCTCATGCCGCTGCCGGCATTATTGCCGCGATTAATTCCTGACTTATTGCCACAGCAACGTCGCCTTTATTCTTATTAGGGGCAAGGGCATGAACATGCCGGGACAGAGGCATGATCGTGTTTTGATTACGCTAATGCCCACTTCCCTGCCGACTGCAGCTTAGTGTAAACGCCACATTAGAACACTCCCTACGAGGTTTACAGGGGCGCGGGCGGGTGATTTTGTTTGACAAAACACACGATTTGACTAAGGACTTGCTGCCCGTTCTCCTGGAAACCCCCGCGTACACGTCCCTACGTACTTTCCCACTTTCTGTCTTTAGAGGGATGACGTCACCCTTGTAAATTTGCAGGGAGTGTACTGACTTACGTGGTTTACCTATGGTTATGTATTTTATATTTAAATATTTATGTTTTTGGATAACGTACATAGCTTAGTACATAAATTTATTATTAGCGACATTTATTTATATTTTATTTTTCATGTTTGTATTTTTTAGATATTTATAAACATGTGCTCTAAAACTGTAAAACGTAAGTACACTTTGTATTATTTATAGATAGGAAGAACAAAACACAACCCTTTTACATAATATTAATTTTTGAAAGGAGAAAACTAAACAGTGTAATGTACACGTCGCTAAAACATGGTATTGTGTATCGGATAAAGGCTACGCTTTTGAACTACAAATTCAGCACGAATAAAGAGACAATCGTAATGTAACGTTACACTTCTCGGTAATGACAGTACAGTCCAACTATGAAGCTTTTCTACCTAGCATTGTGTTACTCTTATCATACGTTTTCAATTTCTTTCGTATCTCTTCCTTGTTTCATATTACGATTGTCAAAATTCGTGCTGGCCTTCTGGTGTATTATAAAACGCAACCAACGCAATTGTATCCTGCTCGTTGTTATGCCAATAGAACGAGACAAAGGGACTTTATACGTCCGATTTGGGTAGGTAACGAAAATAATAATAAAGTTACCACTAATGCATAATATTGTGTACATACGTTACATCTTTAATATACTGTAATCAACGTTAAACGAGTAGAGCCATGTCATAATCTTTTTAATAAAACGAATTTTGCTCATCATTGTATTTTTTATTATATTTATTTAGATTATTTATTCAGACAACTTGGTCCAGTTTAGTTTTAGTAACATAAAAACACTTATTAAACTAGGTTAGTAATTCTTAATTAATGCGATTTTGTCCTCTGACTGAAGTTCCTAACAAAACTAAAAAAAAAAAGTTAAAATGTATGTACGATAATTCAATTGATAGGTTCTGTTCTTCAGTAAATAGCTTTTAAGTGTGCTCAATCAATTTATTTAGATATAGAACAGTATGTGGTAATACATTGATTTTAAAAAGGAAAATATTTGTATGAATAAATGCCTACAAATTAATTTAGAACTATTGTGTGGAGCATTATAGTTGCGTCCGTTATTCAAAGTTTTTGTTCTGTGGCTATTGAAGTGGAAAACCCATCTGTAATAAAAAAGTATAAATGAACATCACAAACAGCGCCTCTAGCGGACTTAACGTTAAACTTGAAATAGAAATCAGGCGTCAGAGTTTCATCATTGTCTTAATATTTTAAAGATTACCTTTGGAGCATTTTCAATAAGACATTTGGTTAAATAATGCGCTCTATCGCATCCTTTTGCGCCGTCACTCACTTGATGGTCGTTGACTGTAATACAGAAAACATTCATTCATAAGTTTGTAAGCATATCGCTAGATCAATGTCGTGGTTGAGGGTCATACCTTCATCCATGTCATGTACCAGTATACTGCTAGCTTATCTACCTAGAAGACCTAGATCATTTTCTGGGCTAAGCTTAAGTATAGTTAGGTACCTAGCTAGATGCATTTTATCTGTTCCGACCACGAAGACATCATCATCATCATTAGCGGTCACAGGTTTATTTGGAAATAGCCAATTGGCATCAAAGCTTACCCTTTTTGCACACTTCGTAAATATTCTTGGAGCTTTCCAGCTTCTTCGGGTCGTCGTGAAACTCCTTGCTAGCCCATGCGTTTGCGTTCTCTACGTCGAAGTTTCCTTTATCGTTTATCTACAAAAAGGTTACCGTATACTTTTTCCTGCTAATAATGGCTCACTCCAGTTTTACCCTGCGTGAGTCCCCTGCGTAGGGGATTTCTGGAACTTTTGACCAATAATCCCCTTAGTGACCCCAGCGACTGCCGGCAGGAGAAAACTCGATGTAAACTTGGAGTAATTACACCATGATTTGTCTCTTTTGATCGAATTTGAATCTGCTTGTCAATGCAAAAGACAAAACACGGTGTAACTACTGCAAGCTTACATCGAGTTTATGACGTGATTGTGTACTTGGATCAGTTTGCAGATTATCACATCAACCCCAAAAAGTCCTAAGACCTAGAGATTTCCAAAAATACTGTGTTTGAGTCTATTGACATCCGAACGTTCGTGTTGAGATGTTTTTGAATTGACTCTACCATCGCATCCATACCAATAATTTATGAATGCGAGAGTTGCATGCCAAGGTGTCTTTCGGTTTTTTTTTAATTTTTACTGCTGACCCCCTAAACCAATCATGATGAAACTTGACATAGAAACAGCAGACAAAGACACTAGAAATGGATATGGTAGAATACCGTACTGGAGCGAGTCCACTGTATTCATAATATAATGAATTCCCTTACAAAATTCGCCTTCCTCATGACACAAGCCAGTAGACACTTGGCGTGTTCGCTATCAGGTATCTTGTGGTCCTTCATCATCATCATCTCTTCAGTGGGGATGGGTTTATGCTTGTTGCACTCCACAGCTTGCTCCAAGAACCATGCTTTTATTTCACCAGTTGACCTTGATTGCTGGGAAGAGGTTATCTATGTTTAAGTTCCTACATCATAACACAAGGGAGTGTAAAAAAATTGGTAAACTTACATTCTCATCAAAAATGTGCCTCATCTAGGTAACACTAGGTACAGCTAGCATACTAACATCAACCTAGGTATTAACGGGCAATTCTTTGTAAAGTAGGTACCTACAATAGTAACCGCCTACTTAAGTATACCTAAGTACAGTCAGCATCAGAAGTAGATACCTAACTTTTTCAGAATTCAAAATCGTTCGCTGTTTAATCATAATTTATTTTTTATCTAAATAGGTTTTAGACAAAATTCAAAATACTGTTTTTATAAAGTTTTTTTTTTACTTTTTAATCGTATTTGGAAAAAGAAAATGTAAAGTTCGTATATCAGACATAATTTTTTTTTTAAACTAATAAGATGCTGAGTGGGAAATCGGGTACAGTAGATTTATATAAAAAAAATTGCTTACTTGAGATGCACTAATAAGCGCAAGGCCTACAATAAGTTTAAAAAACATTTTTACTAATAAATCAGAACGTATCACTCTTTTATATCCACAACTAGAATTAAAACTAAGTATGTACCTATTTGAGCATTTTGTATAAAAATGAGCATTATTCCGATTATCTTGTAGATAATCTATATTTTTGAATCGTCTGCCATATGCCATTAGTTTCATTACCTACTATTAGATACCAAAGCGGTATTTTATTTGTACCTATATTGTAATGACTAGATGCTAGAGGTAAAAGAGCCTAAAGAATACTTTGGTAATCAGCGCTTTACGAGACTTCCTTACTTTTCATAGATCTAAGACTGCTTATTAGGTATTTTTCACCACTTCTTTTTCCATTATTACCGTACTTCGCAAAAAAATCTATTTTCATTTCTCACCTCTAAGTATTTTTACATAAAGTAGTCGGTCTCAACAACAATGGATCTTTTCGACATTGCGTCTCAAGATTAGAGTTTGAACAAAGTCAGACGATAGAGTTTCGGCAAAGACTATCAGAGGCACAAAGAGCCGATATGACTACATATCTCAATGAGAGATAATGATTTTATTTCTAGAAAATTACCAAGCAGTTGCCTACTCGACTGTACACAGTGCTTATTACAGTCAGGTAGGAAATAAAAACAACTACGTGTCAGTGGATGAGTGCTGGAAAAATTGCAAGTTAATGGATTATTATCTCAAAAATAGCTGGTGATTACTGTGTGGAACGGAAATTGGTAGTTGTGTAGGTACCTTCTGTATCTAGATGTAGAATATGCGTTGGAAACGTGATTGTATTTTTATGCTCGTGACTTTGATCCGCATGCTTTTCTGGTTAGTCGTCTTTTAGCAGTAGTTTGGTATTTGGTTGCGGCTGCATTTTAATAGAAAAGGGCTAACGCTGGCATAACTTTCACTTTGCATGCACCCATCCATGTACATAATTATCACAACTACACTAGAGTGGATATATTTAGATTTTTATTCTCACAGACTGACAGAAATTACTGCAAATTATTTTGATTTATAAAATTCTGGGACTAACCAGTTAGTGTAGCTGACTGTACAGTACAGTGTACATTACGTAGTACATTTTGTAAAAGTAAAATTGAATGTGTGTCACACAGGTGAATCAAAGGTTTCCTTGCCTTATTCTAATATTAGGTTTACTCATTTTTTTAATTCAATTTTCGAGTGGCGTAGAGGTGCTACGAGTTTTCGTAGCAATCGATAAAACCAAACAAAAAAAAAACTTCTTGCTCTATCAATACAATAATTTTATTACGGAAAGTAGAATACACTCGGATTGAATTCGTAGATGCACTTGGTTATGTAAAACGAAGCGTCGCAGATGTCCTTGTGTGAATCCGCTGAAAAATAGAGTAAAATAATTACAACTTGATGAGTGGTCCTCGTAGTTTCTAACAGAGACTGATTCTCGTAATCGATGATCTTTTTTTACGAAGTCTCGATGAAATGGTTCTCGACTCGCCTGCATCCCTATTGTGAAAATGGTTCTCAACTTCAAAACCATTTTCGTCATACAAAATTCCAAACTCGATCGAAAGTTAAATGAAATTTTCGAGAACGATACTTTAGAACTCAGGTTCCACAGATCGGCTGCAAAGTTAATGGGGATCTTCAAAAACTAAACATAAATTTATATAAGGATGTTTTGCCCTTGTTTCAACGATTTTGACAGGACTATGGGCTGCGGTTTTTCGTGGTCCGGTTAATCGAACTGTCCAACCAATGGCTGAAGCTCTATTATCTCGTCACTCACCAACTTTTCTGCAAGCAGTAAGGGCATCTTTTGCTGGTTCTTTAATTTCGTCGGGGAGCAGCATGTCCGCTTGTTTCATGGCTGCCTCGTAATTAAATTTTCCATTTTTGAGCTGTAATTTTCACATACTATTTTATTGATGTTATTTTTTAATGAAAAAAAATATCTTAATACTATTTTATTAAAATATCTTTAAAGCTACTAATATTATAAGTTTAGATGTTTGTGTTTCAATCACGCCAAAACTACTGAACCAACTTTGAAGAAACTTAGTATATGAAGATTTATTTAAACGAGATTAGTGGTGCCACATTTTCTGACACGCAGGGGGAAACTGATATTTTTAAAAAGGAACTAGATGTCACTGCTAAACTGTTACAAAAGCTGAATCGCGCTGACGAAAACGCACGGCCCTCAATGACCGGCGTTTGCAAATGGACAAAACCTTTGTTGCCGAATTATATCGTAATATAGCTCGATATTATGAATGATACTTGATTCCGAAAAACTGGTAAACTTGTAACAGTCAGCTAAAGATAAATCATGGTAAAGGGTTACAGGATTTGTATATTTTGGTATTTATAAAAACTTGCCGCATTCGCCATTTTCATGATGCAAGCAATATAGCATTTCACTTCTTTTTCGTCGATAAACGTTCCTTGGTTTATAGGGTCAATTTTTTCTGTAACAAATGAATACTGTGGTTGAGTGATTTCGAAAAATTACAAAAAGTTCACTGTTTCTACCAATCCCAACTTCAACTTCTTGGTTTATGGCTTTTGCAACTTGTTGTCACTATTCTGCCAGTGTCTGAATCTCTACCAGCTTACTAAGAGCGCCTTAGACAGCGATTTATCTGTCGACTTAAAACTATATCTGACCATTTTTCCGACAAGAAAGAAAAGAACGATGATGATTGGCAGGCGTCATGGCTCAGTCGGTAGTAGCTCTGCCTTCCGTGCTGTGGGTCGTGGGTTCGATCCCCACCGAGAACAAACATTTGTGTGTTGTAAACATAGATGTTTGTTCTGTGTCTGGGTGTTTCTATGTATTATAAGTATGTATTTACAAAAAAAAAAATGTATGTATGTATTCTATCAGCCATCTAGTTTCCATCGTACAAGCTTTGCTTAGTTTGGGACTAGAAGGCGTTGTGTTAAGTGTCCGTGAATATTTATTATTTATTATTATTATTATTTTTCGTCTCTTTGGTAAAACTAAACGTTGGTAGCGAAGCAGGTGGTTTATTTCTACTAGTAGTTATTTGTAGCCTTTTCCAGGGTCTTCAGCCAAGTTAGGTATGAAGTAGCATTTATAAAAGAAAAAGTTTATTTTATGTCAGAGTTTTTTCTTACCGTCTTCAGCGTTGTTCTTGGGTTGGCACGACTTCCTCATCGTTTTCCCTGTACTCTTAATTTGTTTCATGGTCATCTGTGAAATTGTTTGATGGTTAGAATCTATTCGGAAAGTCTTTCCGGTTCGATATCGGAAACTTAGGAGATATAGAATTCGTTATTTGAAACATCCTTCTAAAGTTTTCGATATCGGTCCGATGAAGCCTTCCGAATAAATAAGAATATCCCCTACTGATCAGCCATTTTGTAACTAAATACCACTTACCGCTTCACAAAACGAAACTAAAACTAAAAACTTGATAACAGTAATCCAATTCATGTTGAAACTAGACTGTGATCCTTCGCTGACCTGACATGGTCTTTGATTCATAAACCTTAATCTTGAATGCCTTTATAATGTCTTTAAGTCGCTATTCATTGATTACCACCATGTGATTAGGTAACACCTCATCTTACTGCAGTAATGGAACCATGAGTTTTTTTAGTGCGCGATTTGTCCATAAAAAAATGCTCCTATGTGTGGGTACTGCTCTTTTTTTAGGATCCGCTAATAGAGAGATAGGCATGTGTCAAAATGGATTCCTTGGACCGTCTCTAACTAGTCCCCTTAGATATCCACAAAGTTTTTGAGAGCAGCTACTATGTATACCAAGAGATTTATCTTGATGGAGGTTTATCTTGCCAGGGACTACAAACTGCTAGCTTATTTCATTCTCAATAGAATGTTGAAAGCCTCCAGCAGTCGTTAAGCCACGACGGAGGCCTTTAAAGCGTGGTAAAGTTGACGTTCGGCTTATGGATGTAAGCGATGCGGATTCAATGCGCAGTGGCCCAGGTGGGACTGAACGCGCTTGATTTTTTTATAAATGAAATGAGCCGATCTTATGCTCACCCTATTCACACATTACAAGCAAGTGTCATACCCATGGCTCTAATTACCACTTATGAATGAGCTCTATTACAGTAACGGATCACCATAACTATCAAAGTCACCGGTGCGGTGTGAGTTTGATTCCCACAGCAGGTCCAATGAGTTTGCAAAATGTTGTAAACGAATATAAGAAAGAAAGAAAGAAAGAAGAATATTTATTTTGTTATTTTTTAAACTTTACAATGTTATAGGGAAACTTAAAATTAAAATAAAATAACAAAAATGGCCACCACTCAGCATGGTGCCAGGGCAGGATATTCACATATCCTGCCCTGGCACCATGCTGAGTGGTGGCCATTTTTGTTATTTTATTTTAATTGGCAGGATATGTGAATATCCTGCCCAGGCGCTGGTTTTCAGTGGCTGGTTTTCAATATCTCGCTGGTTTTTACTAACGTCACGGATCAGTCGGTAGAGCTCTGGGTGGGTTGTGGGTTCGATCCCCACTGACACCAATGAATTGTGTGTGTGGCAAACATAGATTTGTTCTATGACTGAGTGTTACTTTGTGTTATAAGTATGTATTTACAAAAAACTACGTTTTTAAGTATTCTATCAGTAATCTTGTTCCCTTAATGTTTATTTTGGGACTAGATGGCATTATGTGAAATGTCCATGAATATTTATTTATTATTGCAAGTTAAAAAAAATAAACCAAACCCATTAGTTATAATGTAAGTAACGGGTAATGTCTTATTTGAACTAATCTCCTAGCAATTTGAATTGCTTTGGACAGCTAAATTGTGTGTTAGAATATAAAAATGCGTTATCAATCTATCATTTTTATAAAATAAATACGGGGTAAGTGCCTTTATATACCTGTATTCTCTTAGTATTATCGCAGTTTTAAGTTTGATAATGAATAGGAATATTGTTGCATTTTTGTGCGTTTTAACATTTTTTATGACTATCAACTTTTGTGATGCGGTAAGTTAATTTTTAATAATACTATTTATTTATAATATAAGTATTTAAGTTTGTGTAATTTTAAAGTCGTTTGATAATTTCCAGATGACAAGACAACAACTGAAAAATTCGGGGAAGCTGATGAAAAAGTCTTGCATGCCCAAAAATGATGTAACGGAAGGTAAGAGAGCCTCTCTTTTATCCAATCTTAGTAGATACCTACTAAAAACGTTGACTGTACCCATTTAAAAAAGAAGAGATTAATATTGTTTTTTCTTACTTAGAGGAGATCGGTGAGATAGAGCAAGGAAAATTCATAGAAGATCGCAGAGTGATGTGCTACGTCGCTTGTGTTTACTCCATGACACAAGTTGTAAGTACCCCCCGTAGAATAATAATGTCATTATACTCGTAGAATGATTGTGTCATCCTATTGCCAGCGTAAAATTGTATTGTAATTACAATTTTACAGATAGACACGGGAAGAGTGTAAACTAAAGTCGAGATTTATTCCAGTTCATCTATAAAAACTTAGTGTTTGATAGTCAATTTAATACTTCTTAATTAAATAATAGTCATTATTTAATTGCATTATAAGAGTGTATACTTTCACTAAGCTAATTCACGGTTTCCAAGGTACTCTAGTTTTTAGGGATGAGCGAACTTTTACTCGAGCTAATTTGAATTTTCAGTCTTGTTTAGAACTGAATGTTTCGATTACAATTTTTATTTTATTATATTATTTACTGGGCGCTTACCACTCGTGTATTGACCAGGAATGATTACAGGTAAAGAACAATAAACTGAGCTACGACGCTGTCATCAAGCAGGTCGACATGATGTTTCCACCGGATATGAGGGCAGCGGTAAAAGCTTCGGCTGAGAGCTGCAAAGACATCGGTAAGTTGAGGGTCATAATCCAAAGCCTATTTGTAAACTTTTAGAATTGTGATTTTGGAATGTTTTCTTCTAGCAAAGAAATACAAGGACATTTGCGAAGCGTCGTATTGGACAGCCAAGTGCATGTACGAGTTTGATCCTAAAAACTTTGTGTTTCCTTGAAGGTGTGCTGAAATAAACACATTCGATTGATCAGTTTTTTTATATTCAATGCCATGTCATTTTCTTTAAACACACGGAATAATTATATCTTTACATGCGTTACGGCACTTTAGTATACTTCAACACAAAATAATAAGCTTGTTGCGCTGACCACACTCGAACACAACGCAATATTATAAACCTATGCCCTTAGCTCTGTTCTAGTACCTGGAGTATTTTTGTAGAATACCTAATAACCTTGGAAAAGAACTTCGGTTGTATCTAGAATCATTATAATTCGAATAGAGGCATTATAAGGAACGTTTAGTAAAGACTAAACGTTCCTAAACGATTAATAACATGCTATTATTTTGGGACAAATTATAGGTCACGTCTAATATCACGGTATATTTTTGAACCTAAAGGTTAAAACGGCGGCTGCTTTGGTGACTTTAGTTCGTTTTTGAGTATACTGCGACATAGTACCGTGATAGAAAAGAATATTTTAGAGAAAAATGAGGATTTTTAGGTTTTTACTATTTTTGGCTGCATTTATTGGAATAACTTTAGGGGTGAGTACTTTACATTTTCTAATTACTATTCTTCTTCTATTCTTCTATAAATTACAGATATTTAAATTGGCGTATTCCTACGTTGTAAATGTGGTGTTTTAACATCTGATGCTACGTAGGTAGGTACAATCAGAATTAATTATTGTTTGGTATTTCTAGATGACAAGACAACAGCTCAAAAACTCTGGAAAGCTAATGAAGAAGTCGTGCATGCCCAAAAATGATGTAACGGAAGGTGAGAAAGACTTATCCTTGGATCAATAGAGAAAATAAGCTATCTAATTTTTATTAATCTATTTTTATTTTCGTTTTCAGAAGAGATAGGCGAGATAGAGCAGGGAAAGTTTATAGAAGATCGTAAAGTGATGTGCTACATCGCTTGTGTTTACTCTATGACTCAAATCGTAAGTATCTACCGCTCGTTAGTGCCTAGAAAACCAATTACTGCTCACACCACTAACAGGGATTACCTACTCTAGATTTCAACTTGGTAATACTTGTTATTGAAGCCGGGGCAGACCGAAGAAGCGTTGGCGTAACGATCTCGACACAGTGATCGTAAAAACTGGAGGGATATGAGAGAGACCTTTGCCCAGAAGTAGGATAGTATGGATTAGTAAAAAAAAACTTGTATGGTCCTATCCTAATAGAGTTCGGGTTTACATTAGAAGACAATTGCTCTTCTAACCTGTGGTACAATCTCGTTCTACTGGTCGTAGTAATATAAGCATATAAGTTTACACATAGTAAACCCGGTGAATACCACGAGGAAGAATGACTGCATAAAAAATTGATTTCAAAGATCTTAGTTTGAAATATCCTCAACACCTTTTACAGGTGAAAAACAACAAACTGAGTTACGAGGCGGTCGTGAAGCAAATCGATATGATGTTTCCAGCAGATATGAAACTAGCTGTGAAAGCTGCGGCTGAGAACTGCAAAGATGTCTGTAAGTATAGAATTATAGTCACTAAAAGTTACTTTTCGTTAGCCCTTTGTTCAGAGAAACACAGGTCAGGAGAGCTGTCACAAGCTGGTAAGGAGGTGGCTATTAGCAAAGCGTGCGGACCAACTTAACTTGGTTACTAAAGAAGGCTGTTCCTGTAACCGACCTAAGTTTCTCCACGAGGAACCTCAGAAGAACATGATGTGGCAAGGCTTGGATAGCAATGATTAGATAAATAATTACTTTATTGAAAATATACTATGATTCCGAGCGGAAAAAAACATGCAACATATAAATACTGCCTAGAAATAGTTTATGGCTTGACTTTGTAGTATGTAAAGTTCTGAATAAAATTTTTTCAGCTAAAAACTACAAGGATATTTGTGAAGCGTCGTATTGGACTGCGAAGTGTATGTACGATTTCGACTCTAAAAACTTTGTGTTTCCTTGAAAACGAACAAAAATAAATAGATACATCAATATGTTGAGATTTTTTTCTACATTGTCATGCACGACCCCAATTTTTAAGCATTCCACTTGCCATGTAACACCGTAGGTAGTCCAGCCTTTTCCTCTATAGTTAGTTTACAAATCAGACCTATAAAATGTATGTAAAATATTACCTACTAGCTTCAGCCCGCGGCTTTGTCCCCGTCCCATTCTTCTTGTTACTTTTTTGGGATAAAACGTAGTCTAACCGGATCAGTTAGATTCACCGTAATTGAAACAAACATTCGGTACAAATATCAAAACTTCCATATTTATCATTTCAGTAGGATAGTAAGATTATAGGTGAGGTAAAGCAGGTAAATTAGTTAGGTAATTAGCTAAATACTTTTTTCCAACTAATAATTATTACAAACCAGTACCTATATTTAGTTAGTAACGAGGTTTGTGCACATACGTTTTGATTTGTGTGTTTATCCGACTCCTATATGATTATTGTTGAATGTACCTTCCTTTATAATGATTGAGAAGTAGAATGCGGCTCAGACTAATGTTTCTGAGGAAGACGGATGGATCAAAGGGATTTCTGTTGGCTTGTGCTCGCTTTGGTGGTAGCTGGGAGTGATGCTGTGAGTATTTTCTATATTCAGAGAATAGGACTAAATGCCAATTATATGCCAAAATATAAGAAAACCTAAATTTTACGTACTTATGAAACAAATTTATTGAAAAAAATTTTTGTTCTTGGCTGTACCTATAGCTACTAGGTACTAAAACAGGGTTATAAGTTTTGGAACCTATTTAGAATGAAAATATGATTCAAATTTAAATGTAAGAGTGCAACAGAAAATGTAAGCTCCAGCGACAATAGTGTCAATTCTTTTGTTTAATTTTTCTAAACTAACCTAATTTGACAGAAATAAAACTGTTGCTGTCCCTTTCTCATAAACTGATAAGATAAAGACGGCTATAATTTAAGCGCTGTCAAATTAAGTACGTTTATAAAAATTCAACAAGAGAATCGACACCAGTGACAAGCTACGCTAACGTTTTCCATCGATAACTAAAGGAAGCTCAAACATCGTTCGTTCTCAAGAATATGAAGAAGGCCTATTATGTGGTTGAAGGCAGTTGATTTCTTTGAATACTGATGATGATGATGATGTATATTTAGTAGAATTACTATCGATCTTTCTTAATATAATGCATTGCAATTTGAATGTTTTTAGATGACTAAACAACAATTGAAGAATACCGGGAAAATGCTCAAAAAGCAGTGCATAGGAAAAACTGGAGCCACAGAAGGTATTATCTTTTATGACAGGCGTCATGGCTCAGTCGGTAGTAGCTCTGCCTTCCGTGCTGTGGGTCGTGGGTTCGATCCCCACCGAGAACAAACATTTGTGTGTTGTAAACATAGATGTTTGTTCTGTGTCTGGGTGTTTCTATGTATTATAAGTATGTATTTACAAAAAAAAAATTTGTATGTATTCTATCAGCCATCTAGTTTCCATCGTACAAGCTTTGCTTAGTTTGGGACTAGAAGGCGTTGTGTTAAGTGTCCGTGAATATTTATTTATTTATTTATTATTCTTCCGTTCTAAATGTATCAATTTAACATCAAGCAGGCTGTACATAAGTCACTTTTTCTAAAAATATCTAAAATGTTAAGCCCCTGGCCCTAACTAGTCGTCATCGTTGATAATATATGACTTTTCATAAGTTCCGATTCCCGAGTAACCAGTGTCGGGTTCCCAAAATTCGGCAAACTAATAACACCCCTCTTTTTCTATTCAGGGGTTTTACGTGTTTATCTCATTACAGAACAAGTGAAAGACATTGACAAAGGTGTGTTTATAGAAGAGAGGGACGTTATGTGTTATATCGCCTGCATATACCAGATGACGCAAATCGTAAGTAAAACAGAATTTTAGTACAACTTGAGGTTTACTTAGAATCGCGTCTTAACTTGTGTCAAAAGTCGGGTAACGTCGAAACCACTTCTCGTTGCAATATTTTAACATTTTTGCAGGTCTGTATAAAATCACTGATTGTATTTATGCAAAATTGCAAAGCTTTAAGCTTTTAAGAATAACAATGTAAAGGTTCAACAAAAATATCATTTTGATCTAAACACGTACTTTTCGACCAAAAAATGTGCTCCTAGTTTTTTGATTTTTTACAAATTTAAATTTTTTTTCTCTCTTAATTCCAGGTGAAAAACAACAAACTGAACTATGAAGCTTCGATAAAGCAAGTGGATCTGATGTACCCACCAGATTTGAAAGAACTTGCAAAAGCCTCCATTGAAAAATGTAAAGATGTTCGTAAGTATCTAGATTCATAAATAATTGTACACAGTTTGCCTGGCTGCCTTATCGAGAAGCTCAATGGCAAGAAGTCTAAACACGAAGGTCGTAATTTTTACAGCATTACGTTTATAAATGCAAAAAGAAAATTTAATCGGCCGATAAATAATAATTTATACAACAACTCAAAAACTATTGAACCTAGAATAAAAATAAAACCAGTTTTGAAATGTCTAAACAAAGCCCTATCATATGACGCCCTACTTGATATTTTTGTACGACTTTATAAAACAGTGCTATCTCGTTCTGTTTCGATAGTGGCAAATCGTCCAGAGTTCTTTGTACGAGTTTCGGTGTGTAAATCTGGTTTAAAACGTCTGACGCCCAGCACACCAGGGGGTCAATCGCGCTAAGTTATAACGGCTCACCGGTCACTGTTACTCCTACGCTACGGCCGATTTTCACTGTGAAAATCGACCTTATCGGCCATAACGTGGCAGTAACAGTGACCAGTGAGCCGTTACAACTTAGCGCGATTGACCCCCTGGGTGCGCTGATTTGTAGGTATGGAGACACTGAGCGGATTCTTTAAGAAGCTTGGTCCACACCAAGCTCGTACTCGCATGTCGAGCTTCTCAAAGAATCCGCTCAGTGTCTCCATAACAATCAGCGGCCACTGGTGTGCTGGGCGTCAGACTTTTCACACCCACACTATCACTGAAAACTCGTTTTAGGCCCTCAGTGCTTAAGAGACGATTATAAGTAAACCCCATATTAACCTATCTAGGCGTTGAGGTCTAACAAAATTAATTAAGTACCTTTTTTTTATTTGCAGAAAAGAAACACAAGGATATATGCGATGCTGCTTATTGGACAGCAAAATGCATGTATGAAGATAACCCTAAGGCATTCATTTTCGCGTAATAAAATATTTTTATGAGAAAATAAATGCTTTAATAAATAGTTTTTCAATTCACATGTTATTTAGGCATTTAATCAAATAAATTGTGCAGAACCAAAATTCCCTTATCATTAGATGACATTTTCATTACATGTGGCGGTCAGAGCCAGAGTGAGTTTTATGATAAAACTCATATTATTTTTTTAGTAGACGGTTATCTATGTATGACGTGTTATCTACATTTTCTACGTCTCTACAAATTGGCTGGCATGTAGTACTCAGGGTGATTTAGCTAGTTCTATTATCTTCTAACATCTATGTTTACAACACACAAATGTTGGTTCTCGGTGGGGATCGAACCCACGACCCACAGCACGGAAGGCAGAGCTACTACTGAATGAGCCATGACGCCAATGCAGCACTGGTTTCCTCAGTTCAAAAAACATCAAAGTCATGCTTCCTAGTGCAATGATACACATCTCTATGAAACTTGCAATTACTTTGTAATAGGTACGAGTAACGTTTATTGTGAGCACAGAACTTTTAATTATTATTATTATTCTACTTATCTGATAAACTTAGGCACTTGGGTGCCTAGGTACTCTATTATTAAAGCAAAGTAGTTTGAAGTCCTTAATGTTTGTCGGTACCTAAAATAATTTTATCTTCATGTTTAAAGCGAAAAGCTTTTGAATAGATAGGTAGGTACTAGGTACCTACTACGAGCTTCAAAAAAACTTACGGAACCCTAGGATGATGCTGCGCACACACTTGGCCAGTTTTTTTTTAATTTACGGTAGTAGGTAGTTAGTCTCATAGTAGGTACAGGGCCACTAAAATTACCTTAAAAATGGTATCTATTGTGCGGAATACACATAATGAGTTTATTTGGCAAATTAAGGAAGTCGAGGAATTAGTGACGGAACTAGCAGATAGTCGACTATACTTACCTACCTATAGTAATGAATACAGAGCACGTTAGAATGTTTTTATTTATACAATACTAGCCATCTCCCGCGGCGTTGCTCGCGTTAGAGTGTGACTTTTCAAAATTCCTTTCTCAGTGCGCCCCTACACTATATAAGGAACCTACCCTCCAAATTTCATACATCTAGGACTTATAGTTTAGGCTGTGCGTTGATTCTCAGTCAGCTTCAAAAGAGTTTTATATATAGGTATTGATGATAGGTAATATAGTAGGTAATCGTAGTAGATATAGTATCCGTTTGACCGCTGTCTTACCTACGACTTTGTCTGCCTCTATTACTTTTTATTTTAATTTGATTTGAGTAGGTTTTTCAATAAAGCTATTTTAATTTAGGCTTATTCCCATCGAGCCCACCGGCCGGCGCACTGGTGGGCCGGATGGGAAAAAAAATCCCATCGAGCCCAATATGCAAATAAGTGGGCTCGATGGGATTTTTTCCCATCTGGCCCACCAGTAGGCTCTTTGGCATGTTTGAAGTAGGTAATCCTCGGTTTAGCCAGCTTCCTGATGATATGGAAAGCTAACTCTACCTGACATCCTTATTCTGCGCGTACATCGTGTATGTCCCCGCACTCGCAAAGTAAATTAAAGGATGTAAAAGTAGCCACCTACTACGTAAATTAGAAGCATAGCACTGTACCATATTATGTCCCTATTTTGCTTCTTTAAAGGTTTGTGTACTCAAAATAAATACCCACCTATCAAATGTTTTGAACAGTCTTCGTCTGGGTACGACAAAGTGAGACCAACTGCGTACGGAACTCTGAAATATTATTTTTTTACGAAAATTGAACGTGTAATGTGTGAAGTTAAATGTTTCATACATTATTGCCTGGCACAAGTGGCATTATTATTTAATGCAGATGGCTACAAAATTGTTTTAATAACGCATTTTTCAGTATAAAATGCTGTCGCGGTTGAGATTCTAGCATTATCAAAGTTGAATCTGGACTCAAACACAGCAAAAGGTGCTTCAGAAAGAAACAGGAAAAATGATTCGCTACGCTGTTTTGTGTTTTGCCGTATTTTTATCTGGAGCCTGTGTGAGTAACCTTAATAAGAGCTTTCCTTAGCTCCTATTTAAAAAAAAACTTTTTTAAATAGGCACTGTATGTTTATCCATACACGAACTGCAAATGAACGAACTCAGACTACGGGCTCTGATGTCCTGAAATTGTATTCAATTGTGCCTTCAGCAACAAAATAAAGATAGACCTTGTACCTATATTATTGTGATCCAAATTTTGTATTTGGAATGTGTTATTTGTGTTTTCTCTACTTGTATCTATTATGTTTCCTGTTTTGTTTTTGTTTAATTTTTGTTTTTAAAAGGGAAGTTGTAATTTTAATTAATGCCAGTATTATAAATTGTATATTAGATAAGGTACATAATATGTTAAGCTATTAGATTAAGTTTCTTGTAAAACAGAACGCGTGTCGCAGAGGCTGTGCGCCACGCCCCTTCATTCTAGGCACTCCTGAAAACCAGCGCTAAAGGAGCCACCGTGCACCTTTAGCATTTGCTGAGCGAGTACCCTTTTTACGCATCATTATTTTTAATTTAATGCTTATTGAGTTGTATCTTTGTGTTTTTGCGTAAAATAAATAATTTCTACTTCTTCTACTTCTACTTCTACATATTAGTTTTTTGGTTTTACTAAATGCTAGGACGTGTTTTGACATTTCAGGGCCAGCTCACTGAAGATGAGAAAAAAGAGATGACCGCGATATTTATGCCGACGCTAACGAAATGTATAAAAGATATGGACATTACGCAGGAGGAAATGGATAAATGGAAGGATGATGGAAATACATTTAACCCCTGCTTTTTAAGCTGTATATTTAAAGCGGAGGGAATGGTACTTCACTATTATTTTAGTTTTATCAGTTATAAAAAAAAACGTTATATCTAACAGGAAATCCCAAAGGGTTTGTACAAAAAATTTGCAAACCAAGGTGAATTCCAACCCACGACGGCCTTCTCGATGCATGGCAATTTCGCCAATTATTCATAAATACCGAAATGTATCTATACTTATAAATCTTACAAAAAATAGGTAGCCCATCAGCCCATTCATAACGCACCGCTCACGCGTAGCAGAAACGCGAAGCCTAGCCTACCGCACTTTGTTTGATAGTTTATGCTGTTAACTGCTGTAAGTAAACTACAGATTACGAGCATAATCTTATATTTGAATATTTATTTTAGCCCTGCGGAGCGGTAAATGTGCTACGATTATTTTTCGCGACTTTAGTTGTTATTATTTTTTTCAGTTGGATGATAAAGGAATGTATGATAAAAATGAGGTTGTCGCTCGCGTCAGTAAAATTGTGAAAAACAGCAGTACACTAAATCAGATAAAGGAAATGACCGAGTTGTGCAATAGTGGTAAATATGCTTTGTAACATCGAAACTCAATAGGAGAATATTTCCAAACATGACGTTAGTTTTAGAAAAAAAAACACGATACCTACTACAAATAGCTTAAGATAATTTTACCTCTAGGTATATAGCTCACTAGCCGTCGCCCGCGGCGTTGCTCGCGTTCTACCCTTTAGAGTGTGACGTTTCAAAATTCCTTTCTTAGTGCACCCCTACACTATATAAGGATGCTACCCTCAAAATTTCATACCTCTAGGACTTATAGTTTAGGCTGTGCGTTGATTCTCTGTCAGCTTCAAAAGAGTTTTATATATATTGATGATGATGATTAATAAGCGTGTCGTCTGTTTTTTTTCTAGTGAAAATAAATATAGTACCTAAGCCACTTCAGTTAAATGTTTAAAAAATAGCTCTAATATTATTTTCAATTTCAGTAAATGAGGAAAAAGTAGGTGATGGGGCCGAGGGCTGCGAACGAGCAATGCTGTTAATGAAATGTTGGAAGAAACAAATGAGTAATGTAAGTGTTATTAAATAATTTGTATGAAAAAAATTACTTAACAAAAATTTAAAAACCTCCGACCACGAAAATTGCTAGTCATCATCGGACCATCGAATATGGACTCCAGTTCTTCTCAATACTTTTGATGAATACGAACTACGAGTAATGTTTCAAACTGCAATTATGCTTGAGGTTCCTCAAAACTGATTTTCAAAGTTGATCAATATCTTCATATAACTTGGATACGAATCCACCAATTTTCACCAGCCATGGCTAAGAACCATCCTAGATAAATAACTCTTTAAGAAAGGTTAAAAGGAAAATAGACAGACCCACTACACCGTCAAACTTATAACACCTTTTCGGTTTTTCGGCAGAGTGAAATATTTTATCGCTTGTCAAACATTATCAAAATCTCTTCTAAGTAATAAAGTTTGTTCTAAGAAACTTTAATATCGATTTTTTTTAGCTTAGAATAACTTAGTTCTTATACTTGATATGTTATACACCTAAAGATTTTCAACTAAAATTAATTTTTATTTTTTCAGTTTGGATTCGTTTAAACATTGGAAAAATGGACTCTAGCCCAATTTGATTAATTAAAAGTTACCTATTAAATATTATTAATTGACCTGTTTAATGCATTGAGCAAATAAAATATTGCAAATTATTCATATTCTTTAATTACAAAATTATATAAGTACCTAACTATAGAAGAAAAGATTAGAATCGTTTTACTTAGGGTAACATGGGTAGCTATTTTCAAAATAACAATAAGTAAGTACATTAATTACTTAGGTAATTATGCTAGTTTAAAAAAACTTGATGAGAAGACTCAAAGGACGCAATAGCGTTTAGCTCAGGAGTATTAGGATTTTATTAAACCATTACATATATTTATATGACCAAATTAGTAAAGTGTAGTTAGTAGGTACCTATAGATACTTTTACAAATATAAGCATACTTAGATGACATTAGTTTAAAAATAGCCTATGTCTCATCCATCATAGTCAACACGTTCAAAACAATAGAAAAACGTTACAGGAAAAACTATAATGTCCGCAAATCTTCATGGTTTAAAGCGCACCTCCGGTCTAATCGAAGGCCATGGTTACCCAAATTGTTGTTAATGCATAAATTTAACCATTATACAAATATTCTGTAACTATATAAAGTTAAAATCTGAGGTTTCAGTACGGACTTGAAATTCGGAGGTTCAACCAACAGGTCAGAAAAAGCTCAAGGTTTTTGGAAGGATTTGCGAAAATGTCGAAATTAGTTTCAGTTTGTTTTTTGCTGTTTGTATGCTGTGTAGTGAAATATGAAGCGGTGAGTGGTATTTTCCTTGTTTTCCAAAGACTTATTTGATCTTTTGACTTCGTAATCAGCGCGGCATCGCCACCAGTGTCTTGGGCATGCTTCCGATAAGTACTGATTTGGACCAGTTGAGCCATCTATAAATCGTCTGCAACGATTTGTAAATAGCTCAACTGTTTTGTGTATTTTGATTGATCCCCAAAGATAATCACAATTTTATCACCAAGATCATCATTTTAGGCCCTCACAGCTTCACAAAGGTCAAAGATTCACACGAAGTTGCTAACAAGTGGATTAGAGTGCGTGAAAGACCACCCTCTCAGCTTCGAGCACATCAAAACATTGAGAGACAGGAAAGTGCCTGAAGATGAAGAGGCGAAGTGTTTTGTGAAATGCTTTTTTACGAATTTAGGAGTTGTAAGTACCTACGTTATTACTAATATGCACAAGGACTTGTGTGAGCTTAGAACACAATCGTGAAAAGGACAGACAAAGAGATCGAGAGTGGATGAAGTCAGGCTATGAATAATGACGATGAAGTATCCCAGGGAAACCAAAACATCGAATTATCCTTTATCGGTCTACTTGCTTACTCCTGGAAAAAGAGTTTTCCTATCTCTAGTACCTACCTAATAACGTTGCGCAGAAAAAAAAATCTTCCCATACACCAGTGTGACAGAATTTTTGTAAATGTTTGTTAATGAATAATCCTTATTCTGAACGTGAAGACAGGGTTTGTTCAAACCGGCCTGTGTTCTCAGATCCTGTTATTAAAAAACATATACAGAGTTTATTAATGCACTAGCTGGCGCCCGCGGCTTTGCTCGCGTGGTAGCAGCGTACAAACAGTTATGAATTTTTTTGAAAATTCTGAAACACGTGCCGAGTCAATTTATTTGACGAATCTATGTACCAATTTTAAAGGGTCTATCATGTACGGTATAATAAAGAAACGCATTATTTCGTTTAAATGTTTGACCCTAATTTTGGACCCTTTAGGATGCGACTTTTCAAACTTCCTTTCTTAGTGCACCCTTACTACCTATATAAGGATACTACCCTCCAAATTTCATACCTCTAGGACTTATGGTTTAGGCTGTGAGTTGATTATCAGTCAGCTTCAAAAGAGTTTTATATTATTAATATTGAATATTGATTAACAAGCAGACTCAAGTTCTATCGAAAGAGAAAACACGGTATAACTATTCCATGCTTACACGCGGAGAGAGCTCAAAACTTTTAAATATCTTGTGTCATTTGTTTTTGAGTCGACTTATGCTACTGGCACTATGACTAATAGTAAAAAGTAACTTTGACGTATCTTTTCAGTTGGATGATTCTGGCAAAGTGTCTATAAGTAAAGCCAAGGAAAGTACAAGCAACATCTTCAAGGAAGGTGATGAGATGTTAACAAAAGTTGAAGAACTTCTCAACGAGTGTGTTAAAGGTGATTTTCCATAGAAATAAAATTTAGCAATATGTTATTTTATTAAATTAAAAAAAAACCAAAGCGGTTTAGCTGTGAAACAGATCATAAATACTATGCTGTAGGTAAGTAGAAAACGCTACAAAACGTTTTCTATTAATACCACAGTAGGTACTAGTACAAGCTAATGAATGTTTCTTTTTTATAATTTGTTTGTCTCTTCCAGTAAATGACGAAGACACGGGTGATGATGAGAAGGGGTGTGATCGCGCGAAGCTCGCGTTCTTGTGCTTCGTGAAACATGCACCTAAAGTAAGTTCTTGTAAAGACGGAATAAACAATTTATAGGTAGGTACTCTACAAAGAGTAATTACAAAATAATAATAATTGCCCATTTTTAACGGTTCGCCGGTAACGTGTAATTAGACGTATCTCCAAAGGCTGTGTAGAGCTACCTACAACATCGTATACAACATTAATTGCATGCAAGTAATTTTAGAGAAGAAAGATGGCTTCCACAACATCAAATTTATTATTGTATTATCTTGTTTCAGTTGGGACTTGACGTTGATATCTAAATTATCTACTGCACTGGCTATGCGACTCAAGAGGCTTTACTGCAACGACAAATGAAATATTAATATTCAAACTTTGTTACTCTATGGTAAACTAGAAGGTAAGGGTTTGTACCTAGGTAGACGATTTATTGTTGAAATAAAAAGTTAAAAGAAGTTTTGTGTTTATTTTCTACCTTGTGTATTTCGTATTTGGATTTATTTTCAACCTATATTTCAAAATAGGAGGAGGTCCTCAATTTGGTTATATTTTTTTTTCGGAAAAGGTCAATGAAAAAGCCAAATATTATAAATGTGGTTATGTAATTGCTCTATTGCTAATATCTACTACGGTCAGTTAAATTCATGACACATTTTGTTCGTATTTTTAGGGTTTTTTTTTCACGAAATGGAAGGCGGCCGTAATTGACCGTCTGCTTTTTATCAAGTCGCTGGAAGTTTTAAGGTAGGTCAATCTAAGGCCCATATTCTTCGCCGTTACCTCGAATAGTTCGAGCTTCGACTCGACTCGAACTCGTGCTTTGGGTAGTTTTAGTTGTCAAAAATACTATCAAAGATCGATTTCGAGGCGACGATTATTCGAGGCTTTAACTTAAAATATGAGGGTCAGATTTAATATTCTGAGAGGTAAGTATTGTTTTTTGTTCCAGAAATATTAATAAGAAATATAAGAACCAGACACGACTTGCAGTAGGTACCTAAGTCTAAATATTATGGACTTTGACCAAAACGGTTGCAATACAAGGTTTGAACTTTGCCCACATTTATAAACAAGTTAAAAAATTATAGACCAAGTTTTTTTAGTAATGCCCCGCTGGACCTTGTACCTACCTACACCTCGAGTTCTTGAAAATACTTTAGGTAGGTACTTATTATATCTAACTATTAAACGAGTGCACGACTGCGTGTATATAAATAGCTATCAAGACGTAAACAGAACATAACCCAACTGGCTATTGACCTGTGAGCATCTCCTGAAAGAAAATAATTAAATCTCTGAATATGTCCAAGTTTACCATTGTGTTTGTGGCCCTCGTCGCAGTTATCGCCATGACTTCTGTAAGTGTACCTTCTTATCTTGATGATTAGGGACTCCTGAGTCACGTGAACTTCCTTCCCGATTTCAGGACTATCAATTTTAAGAATGTGTTGAAATGAAAATGTTGAAAATTAAAAGAATGATAGTACAAAATCAGGCAGCCTTACCTGGTTCTTTTTCGTAGTTTCACAATAGATACTTTTTATCCTTCTTGCCTAAATATCCCAATTCAGAGTCCTGATCTTTTTGTACTTAGGTTGGTACCTAAGACTTTAGTCTGAACGATAATTCTCCAATGGGATCTGTTCTTAATCACATCATCATGACAATAATCATAATCACAGGAATCAAATGTAAAGCTTGATCCTTGGCTCCCTTCACCTTCACATTGCTAGAGATTACCAGAGATGGTTATTTCCCTTCCCGGTAGGTAGATAGATATGCATAGTAGGTATGTTTCTTAGTAAGTTTAATATTCATGTAGTTTGAGAACTTGCTGTAAGAATGTAACTGTGCATTTCAGGCTATCTCACCAGAAGAGAAGGTGGCAATCAAAGCAGCAGCTATACCCTTGCTCGAGGAGTGCGGCGAGGAGCTAAACATACCGAAAGAGACGGTTATGACAGCCGCGGACAACAAGGATGTCAATGCTTTGAATCCATGCTACTACGCTTGCTTCTTCAAGAAGATTGGAATTGTAAGTTCTCTATTTTCTCCAGAAAAGGGAGCACTAGTGGTGGTGGTAAACCGCTTTCAGAAAAGTTTCAATAGTTTCATATCGCATTTATTCGACAACTTTTGTTTTTGCTACCCGTTTTTAAGGCGGGGTTAGTCCCAAAATCATCTTTAAGTGCACTTTAAGGAGATTTTGGCACTTTGGCTGAGGGCTGAGTATCAGATACATGTCCAGTGTCCATCTAAACAAACATGCCTGATGCACTTTATATTTGCCACAATATCGTTACAACTGCTTTACGTAAATACGCCATTAGTCAGAGCTATTGGGATAGTTTATTATGATCAGTTTTTTTTTTTATGATATAAGTAATGGAACAAGCTGATAGCTCACCTGATGTTAAGTAGTAACTTCTGTTCTGTGCCCTGTAAGGCAATGCACTGCGTCCATGACTTTGAGACGTAAAGATCTAGAAGTCTCATGTGCCTGTAATTACACCGGCGCCCTTACCCTTCAAACCGGAACACAGCGATGCTCGCATCGCTGCTTGGCGGCAGAAATAGGTACGGTGGTAGTACTTCCCCGGACGAGCTCTCACAAAGAGCTCTAATACTACTAAGATATGGGATGCGTGAAACAAGAATTCCTGTTAATTTCAGATGAACGAGGAGAACTTGTTCGACGCCGCTGCCGCCAAGGAGAAGACCAGCAAATACGTAAGCGGCGACGAAAACACTGAGAAGATCTCTCAAATCGCCACCACCTGTTCTGCTGGTAATTTTAAATTACTTACCTAATAATCTTATCTTCATGGGTTTCCAACAGTCGCAACCGAATCACTGTTACAGTCGTCTCGTTTATTAATTAGTTTTTATGATTTTCATAACAATAGAAGGTACGAATCCGCTATAACCCCATCAAGTCCTACTAGTAGTTCGATTATCTATCGGTTTGGACAAATATTCGTCTTTCTTTGTCAAGAAGTGGTATGGAGTAGGTATGTTTCAGATCTGATGTACCTATTTCTATTTAAACATTTTCAATGCTCGTATTTTTATATAATGAAGGAAAAAAGGAGGTAATTAATTAATAAGTAATCAAACAGCGGCAATGGGCTCACAACCTGCCACGAATGTTGGTAATACTACTAGTATATATAGTACTAGCCGTCTCCCGCGGCGTTGCTCGCGTTAGTGTGACTTTTCAAAATTCCTTTCTTAGTGCGCCCCTACACTATATAAGGATACTACCCTCCAAATTTCATACCTCTAGGACTTATAGTTTAGGCTTTGCGTTGATTCTCTGTCAGCTTCAAAAGAGTTTTATATATATTGATGATGATGATGATGATTATGATTATATTATTATCTGTGGTAATACTTTGGTAATAGCACAAAATAGGTATGTACCAAATGTGTGATTTTAGATCTGAGGAGTTCCATCTTCCCATAATATATCGATAGATTATGTCCATATTTTTGTTTCAGTGAATGACGAAGAGGTCAGTGATGATAATGGATGTGATAGAGCGAAGCTTCTGCTCAACTGTTTCATCAAGGAAAAATACGCTGTGAGTACCTTATTAGAACTTTATAATTTGTACTGTTAACTTTTATGTACCAATCTTATTTAGAAAAATTTTACACAAGTTGGGTCACGCCATACAATGTACGCAATTTTCTTATTTAAAAAACTAATTTCTGTATCCACTCCTGGATGGGCCACTTCTAGGCAAAAAGTTTCCAACTAGGTACCTATTTATCATTTTAAGAACTTTTCATTTTCTAAGATCTTTTTACAAACTGAATAACTCTAGTTTTCCTAATTCCACTGTTTATAGCGGTTGACGTTCTATTTACTTCCAACAATGGTTCAACCGATCTGCAGCTTAGCTGAAACGTCACTGTTCAGCTGGATCAAAATGACCTATAAACAGATAGAAGAGTTACGCTAACAAGTTTGTTAGTGGAATTAGCCCCTTGTTCTTGCTTTGCAAAGACTGACTCTATTGATGATCATTGACATGTTTGTTTTTTTCAGTTACTCTCTGATTAAGCTGATGATGCAGACGGACCAGTACTGTGATATTATGAAATATAATGCACTTTTAATTACATCAAGTACTTATTATTGTTAAATACTTAAATCATTTCTTATTTGACTTGTGCAATTATCTAATTTCTAAAAATAAAGTATAACCTAAGTATGTACTACCTGTTTATATTTCCAACTTAATTCGACTTAGGACCATCTTAGGACCAAATAAATAGGTAACTCAAATAATCAACTCGCTCCATAAAAAAAAACAATGAATAGGTTGAAGAACCAACAATGGATAGGAAAATAAAGAAGATATTCCTAAAAAAACTATTAATTTTTGATCTAAAATGCGTTACAAAGCATTTATAACCCTACACACTCGTCCTACTAACTAAACTAGGTATCTGCAGTTTATACCTAAGTAGGTAGGAACTATTATGTTTTGTAATAAGGCCTCCATATCGCAACAATGGCTATAAGCGATATTTATTTCATAAAAAAAAATTAGAGTTCAAAATGATCAAGGTCTACGAATCTCGTAGCTGACTCGTAGCACTTCACAAATATCAAAAAAAATGGACAATACTTAGGTACTATTTATTAAAACGAATAACTAAAATTATAATAAAACAATTATCTAGATTTATTTCAAAACTAGCTGATACCCGCTACTTCGTACGCGTGCGAAACTTTATACCAAAATATCTGTCAACCAGATTACGATGAGCCTCGTAGCAAATGGCTGCTTTTGGCTTAGAGAGTTCAAGCTGTATCTAAGAATCCACGTCATTGATTCCAATAAAATATAGCCTATGTTTCAACCGCGAAAAAGGGCTTTTGAATGGTATAAGTTTCATTGAAATTGGTCCAGTAGTTTAGGTTTAGATAAACAGACAAACTCTTTTTTTGAAATCGGAATTGTTTATTTAGTAGATTAGAATTTTTTTTTTGGATTTTTTACAGTGTTCTAATAATAATATAGTATAGAAAATCGAGATTAAAGTTATGGTTAGGATCACAGTTTCAGGTAAAAAAATATATTTTGATTACAATAATAGGTAGGTAATCTTATTTATTGTTCTATACTTAGAACATATATTACTGTATTTAGTATTTCTTTAGCAGCAAACTGTCTAGGCTCCGTTTCATATATCGAAGCCAAACTGAAAATTTCAACAAGTGATTAAAAAAATAAAAGTGTGAATTACTGTTTCGGCCCAGTTTAAAAAAAACGGAACTTCTGAACTCCGTATCCATTAAAAATATGTAGGTATATTTTCAGAAAACCAATAGCTATAATCCCATGAAAATTATAGGCAACTTCTAAAAGTTGTCAAGTCTGACCTGAACCATAATTGCCATAAACTCTACAAATGGGAGCTCATGTTACATTGCCTTCTATTGAAAGTGGAGAGCTTGTAAGTATTAAGCAATATTTTACTATCAATCACAAAGGTTTTTTCACTCGGAAGTCGGAACACTACAGGCTCAAGTAAGTAAATATGTTGAGTATTAAGTAAAACTTGCCTATTGCCCAATTGTTTTTTTTTAGGTTGGGATACTTTCAAGCCTCAAAATTCCTTTCTCTCCCAATGTTGTAACAACACATCGTTTTAAATTCGACACCGTCTGAGACAATAATACTCTTTTGACATTTTGATATCAGGTGCGTATCAAGAGGAAGGTTGCGGGTTCGAATTCCACTCGACTCATTACTTTTGGGATGTTCACGGTCACTTTATTGTTAAAAACTCTATATAATATTATACGTATCTATATGTTTCATCTCTTACCTGAGAAGCGTTTTCCATCATACATTTGTATGCAATCATCGCTCTATCACAGCCCTTTTCACCATCGCTTACGGCTTCAGAATTCACTGAAAATTAAATTAAATGAATCACTTGACTAGCTTGAAGAGTTATAGCAAACGTTTAAGTTTAATAGGGGTTTTAGTTTCCAAAGTGACGTGCAGAAATAGACCAGTCAAGTTTGGAAATCCTAGTAGAGGTTGTGTTGCAGTAGAAACGTGACTTATAACTGGAATAGCATACTAAACTCAAAAGACCTTTAGTAAAAATGACATCAGACAATGCTTAACTATTTTAGAACTATTATATTTATTATGTAGTAGGTATTGCCCAACAACAATAATTTATTTTATTCTCACCGTGTGAGCACGAGTGGAGGTAGTCCTCAATCATCTTCAACTCTTCGTCATCGTTAAACACTGATTTAGCAAGTTCAAGAGCTGTTTCTTTCTGTACCAGGCCTGCGTTATCCATCTACAAAAAAAAATAAAAATTATTTGATATTATTAAATTTCATACATGCATAAAACTTTGAGCGTTCGGCGATTCTTTTCATCATTTTATCTGAAGAAAGAAACTTACCCGTAAATCTAGTGTAAAAAGGAATAAACAAAAATATGCTTGTTTGCTATGATATTCTAGTACATTATGATATTTTAGTGATACGTACAACACCAATATATCTCATGACGCAAGCCAAGAAGCAACCACTATTGGCACCGGTCGGCACCTGCTTCGCACGAAGGTTGGCGATGTCCTCTGCTGTTATAGGGTTATCTTTGAAGCACATCTTTCCGATGGTCTCAAAGTGCTCGTGAATTTGAGCCCTCTGTTCAGTAGTCATTGCCTGAAAAGTGTAAAACACAATGGAAGTAACAGTTGTAAAATTGCAGGTACTTTCAGATGCTGTGATTAGAAAGGTAACAGTCGAAGGCAAGACTGACTAAGTGAGCAACGAAAAGTGGTTAACTCAGATCAGACACAGGTATAGGCTCTACAGTCTACAGATTATAAGGAACAGGACCACCAAATAAGACCGCGAGTTTTCTCGGTCCAGGAAAAATACTTAAGAGTTATTTAGCAAATTTACTTACACTACTCAAATAAAACGAACCCACATAAAAGCAGCAAATGAAAAACACTGAACGAAACATTTTTTGTTTTGAAATATCTCCAACAAAACACTGTGTCTTCTGAAGATGGTAGCTTATTGTCAAATTATCGAGATATTCCAAATATATATACCTTGACGAAATCTAAGACAGGGTATTATTAATGCAAAATTCGAGGATCGTCATTGCTAGTAATAATATGTTGCGTATGATAAATCTTCGGATCATCGTGCGTTGTCGTTTCACATAATATATCCAGATGCATTTCGTGAAACACACAAGATGGCCATACAAAACCAAGAAAAGGTATACTTACTCGGTCAAAAGGCATTTTCTAATTTTCTAAAAACTGCATATTGCTAATGCGTTGTAGGTACCAAATAATACCATTATTGCAAGTTTTAAAAAATGTCCTCAGCTCCATCCAATTTGTCCACACTCATTAAAAGAGCCGTATTTACTATCTGGGCTCAATTTAATTTGTCCTATACTTGCCAGATTTACTTCATTAGGTTTACGCTTACCACAGTTTTACAGAATTATACCAATGTATGTATAGTATAAGCATGTTAACACATCACATTTTAGTACAACTAGGTAACTCTTTTCTATTGACTAATTATTATATTTACTAAGTACCACCGGATGTAATTTTATGGTTATTTTCACTATAAAAGGTACGGTGTATGTCAATTCACACATTTGAGCTACTAGTTTTAACTGTGTTTGTTGTCAATTGAAAAAGTTTAGATGCATTCAGTGCCTTTGCTTTACGCGGTTTGCGGATTGTTATTTTACAATGTTCGAGTAAAGGTATTGTACCAAGACACCATTCAGATAATTAAATTTCATCTCCATGTACCGCTAGACCATTGCCTTTGCAACTGCATTGCCTAATGATCTAAAGTTATAATATGATTAAAATGTGATATTTTGAATACCTACCTACTTTACCTACCATCAATGAGGAACCCCGTTTACCTTGCTTAGATATAATAGTACATTATGGTACTAGTGTGGTACATTGGTGATTACCGCCGAGGTGCCATTGAGACCCGAGCCGTAGGCGAGGGTCTTAAGAAAGCCGAGAACGGTAATCACCAGTACACACGTGTATCATACGACGTTTTTCAACACACTTGTGAATAAAATAACAATAAAATAACTATAATTTCAACAGGGAAAACGCGTTGTGAAAAATGTTTCGCTATGGCGGGAAAAAATAATCAGTTTTCCTATGCGCGCGCATTGCGATCGGCCACAGACTAAAGGGATGAGGTTTTTTTTTTATTTATTTTCCGCGCTTAGGGTTTGCGCCTATTCTGCCACGTAAAAATGGGGAATTTAAAGTTTTCTTTTATTACAGAGAAAACAAAAGTTATATTTGAGTGAAAGTTTTATTTATTAAACACGTACGAGTTAAAATTATCTATTTAAATAAGAAGTTGCATGAAATGAGCAAGCAATAGGGACATTCATTTATTTGTTCTATTGAACACGATCTTTTTTTGAATAAAAACTTTTTTAGTAACAAAGCTACTCAACCAATAAAATTTAAAAAAAAAATCTATAACTCACTTGTGAGTTATAGCAATGAAAAAGTCACAGTTTAATTATGGGTGTCATTATGTGCCTAATTGCGGTGACCATAGAGCCACTTTATGAGCAAGTGTGTTGAAAAACAGTCTTGTTAAACAGATGCCCCATCAGTGTTAAACGGCTACGTCGGCTTATAATAGTAATAACTTCACAGGACATGTCCACCAAGGACGTGCCCTCTTAGTACTGAGCCCGTAGTCTGTGCATTTGTTTTACTTTCGACTCGATTATAGCACACGCAAACGCATTCGCAAAGCGAGAAATTTTGTATGAAACCCGGATAAGCGCCTCTAGCGGAAGATTTTGGAATTGTGCAATTCCCAACAAAATTTTTCGCTTTCCGAATGCGTTTGCGTGTGCTATAATCGAGTCGAAAGTAAAACAAATGCACAGACTACGGGCTCTGATGTGAGTATATCACGTTTTCAACGTTTTTTATTAAACAGGCATCATTAGTGGACCAGATGAACGACGAATTCACAAGTATTTTAATGCAGTGCTTGAAAGAATTTCCTCTCTCCTCATCTGACCTGGAAACGATGACGAAACAGCAGATGCCTGATATCGAAGCTGCCCGATGCATGTTTGCTTGTGCTTATAAGAGAACTGGAATGGTAAGGTTTGAAAGCATCTTCTGCGCTTGTAAGAAGCCAGGTTCATATTTAGCGGCCACCCTTGACTCGTTCAAGAAAATAAAATCACCTAAGATGGACGCCAGTACAAATCTATTTAACTAAACGGTCGGTATGAATCGGCCAATTACACTAATTAATTAATACTTCTAAGACTAACTTAATATAAGTAGCGTTTGAGTATTCGGCCGACACGTACAAGTAATAAGTGGAATTGGAACGCTCTAGCTAGAGTGTCATTCAAAGTAAGTTTTTTTTTCTGACCATAATAATTAAAGTTAATTATTAAAGAAATTTTCAAGAATTAAAGGGACTAAAGTTTCGCTAAAACTGAGGCGTAGCCCACTTCAATTATGTCTGTTTGTAATTATACTGAAGTACTTGGGGTTTTAAAAACTTCGATTGTGAATATATACCTACCTACTTATCACTCTGTAGTAGAGGACGAATACAATGATGCTTCTCAAGGTCATGGCACCTGATGACTGCAATTACACGGTCCACACCGTTCCACTATGACTTCTGATTACACCTAATGCTCTTTAGCCACAGGAAGTGGTTTTTGTTGGGTAACATTGGTTTTGGTTTTTGACCATGGGTTCAAATTCCACAGTTTAATATGTATAAAAATTGGTGTGATTATTGAAATTAATGGTTGACTCTCTCTTTTGCAACTTTTCCTTTGCCTAATGGTTTTTCTACACTGCAGAAACTGCAAATTAGATTTTGATTTGACAATTTTGGTAGACACAGGATTTTAGTTTCTTAAATCAATTCTGTAGCTAATAGTAGTTGCAAAGGTCTGATAGACGTTATACTATTTTACTGTTAGTGAACTCTATGATAATTTTACAAGTAATTTTCTCTGAACTCTAGATGGATGAAGAAGGAAAACTGTCTGCAGAAGGTGTGCGCCAATTGTCCAGGAAGTACTTCAGCGACGATCCAGCCAAAATGAAGATTAGCGATGATTTTACTGATGACTGCCTTAGTGGTAAGCTATTAGAATACAGTAAGAGGCCTATTATCGTACCAATATGGTTTGTATAGCATCAGGCAGCACTTTTTACCCGTGCCTAGATTATATTATGCAGTAGGTTTGCCCAGCACCTATACCATCTTCTCAGCCTAACGTCTCATCTTATCGTGTAGTCTACATTACTCATTATCATCTTCCCTCACACTATGTGGAGTCAGTAGTGTTATGGTTTGCCTATTCCACTTTTTCTTCTATGAGTCTTAGTTTTTTCCATCTTCTCAGCCTAGACGTCTCATCTCATCGTGTAGTCTACATTACTCATTGTCATCTTCCCTCACACTAGTAGTGTTATAGGTTGCCTATTCCACTTTCTCTTCTATGAGTCTTAGTTCTATATGGAAAATGTATTTCAGTTAATGATGAATCAGTGAAGGATGGGAATAAAGGATGCGAAAGGGCTGCGCTTATCTTCGAGTGTTCTGTCAAAAAGGCTCCTGACGTAAGTTTGGCTTACTGATACTGTAAAACTATTTATTTATAGGTACCTACTTATAGGAGGATTTCAGAAACATCACAGGCATAAGGCAGGCTTTATGACTTGTGGAAAGAATCAATCCAAAAGACCGGTGAACGATGAAGCCCTAACCAACAGGACGAACGATTTTGAGTCTTCTCCACTTTGTCACGAATTCACGACACCTAGACGATAAGGTGGGGAGCTTTAATCTCATGATCTTCCCGTGCCCTAAAATATCAAGTTTAACGGGATAAAGAATAAAATATTTATGCAAGTGTAAAACTCAGAATATTGATTTGAGGTGTAAAATCATAATGCTGATTTTTTTTGTTTACAGTTCGACTTCCTGTGACCATCCTAAAAGCTCCTGAAACTGAGTAAAATCTCTGTGAGGCTTTTTCAGTTTGTTTTATTTGATAAAAAAATACTTTAAATAAAATATTTTGTCCTCTTAAATTGAATGTTTTTTATATAAAATCACATAATAATGTTATCAAATTAATAATTAGTGTTTGAAAATGTGCAACTGTCTTAAAATATTGATTTTACATACCTTCAGGTGCATACTTTATTATGTATATGTTTAAGGTAGTTTGCTTTCGCGTGTATCCATTCCAGAGGGCCTAGTAGGTACGAGTTTTGGTATCCGCTCAGTGTCTCCATACAAATCAGCGCACACTGGTGTGCTGGGCGTCAGACGTTTTACACCAGATTTACACACCAAAACTAGTATAAGGCCCTCTGAGGACCTCTAACTGGCTCATCAGACAGCGTAATCAGTATCACGGTTGTTGGTCTACCAAAAAAATAAATTAATATGTGGATACAATTACTATGTAATGTGAATTTGCATGTAACAAACAATTTAACTTTCAACCTACCTATACCTAGATTGATTGAATTATGAGATAGCTTGTTGAATATAATTTGTATGACACTCTCTCCTGCCATCATTCGATAGGATACAAGATTCTGAATATTTTAATCTAGTTCAATTTATTATAATGAAAATATTTCGGAAATTGTTTTTAGATCGATGTTTTCGACAGATAACACAATTACAGTGATTTTATCAGTTTTAATGTTTTGCTGGAATCTATTTAAATTAGATTCGATGTGGTTTTGGAATTACTTTTGCTATTTGTGTCGCTGTGGAGAGTTTTGTCTAAAATGGGTATTTTGAATTTGATTGTGTTGGCCATCTGCGCTTTTGCTTGTGTGAATGTAAGTGCTTTGTATTATGAAATCAACGACTATATTATTTTTAAAATGCTTTGCATTTAGTATAGAGACCGACTGCTACGTTGTTCCACATTATTATTAGGTCTTAGTTTAGTTCAAATTGTGATAAGGATACTAATTATACTAAATACTTAGGCATTGACAGAAGAAGAAATAAAAATAGAATTCACGAAGCTAGTGATGAAATGCTCAAAAGATCACCCGGTAGAGATGTCTGAGCTATTGCTGCTACAACAGTTGATCGTGCCAAAGAAAATGGAAGTAAAATGTCTACTGGCATGTGCTTATAAACTAGACGGCATTGTAAGTAAATCCTTATATGTACTGTTTTAAATTCACCAAACAGAGGTGTAACCATAAAGCAGGTGCAACTTCACATCATACTAACTATGTAGTATGACGCTGACACTGTGGCACTGCCCACGTGACTAGTAGACGTTTTAGTTCATGAAACAGAACTAGATATCACTGGTAAGTTTGTCCGGATTCTCAATCGCGCTGACGAAAACACACGGCTTATAATGACCTCACTTCGAATTGTATTCAATGGTATCGCTTCTCGGCCTTTTGGCTAAGATCAAAGTGTAGTATCTGTTCTTTTCAGCTTAATATCTGAAAGTTCCCTCACTGAGGGACCAGTATATTAAACTGATTTTTGTAAAGCGACGGGATGTTCGGAGCTCGCTCCACTCCCGTCACGGGTCGGCCCGGCATTGCAGTGCCGCCGGGATCGGCCCACAGAAATTATTGAATCTCTTCTCTTCTTCTAGCTAATGCTAAATCTACGGAATTTGATGGGTTGTATGTAGTATGTACTGTACTGATGCCATGCATGACATAGCTGATCTGTCTACATTTAAAAATAATAAAAAATGTTTCAGATGACTGCCAAAGGGCTGTACGATATTGAACACGGATACAAAATGGCAGAGTCGTCTAAAAATGGAGACGAGAAAAGACTGGAAAATGGAAAAAAGTTTGCTGATATCTGTTCAAAAGGTAAAGAATTAGCAAGCAAACTGTTTGTATTTGTTAAAAATATGATTACAACAATTACCGAGGCTAGCCGTATTATTTTCTTAACTTAACGTAATATAATATCTAGTACCTTACAAAAAGGTGCGCGTTGAAGTCTTTTGTATGAAGATGACATTTCAATTTTTTTTTTTAATTTCTAGTTGTTAATGAAGCACAAGTGAGTGATGGAGAGAAGGGATGTGAGCGGGCAGCTTTAATTATGAAATGCACTGTGGAAAATGCTCCCAAGGTAAGAAGGAAACCCTCGGCTTTAGAGATTTTTTATGTAAATTCTATTTTTTTTTATACTACCAGGTAGGCTAACAAGCGTACGGCCCGCCTGATGAGAAGCGGTTACCGTACTATTCTAGGTAGTTCTTTTTTATTTTCTTTCTGTAAACATCATATTTTTTTCCAGTTTGGTTTCAAGATTTGAGATACAGAATGAAACAGAAGCTGTTAGTTTTATCATTTATGGAATGCTCCACACGTGCACAAAATCAATATATAAATACATACATAAAAAGTATTATTTCTGACATCTAGTGAAATCCTGATGTACTAATTCTGCTGAGTGTCAGTGCTGCCGCTACGTAAGCGAAGGTTATTTAGTTCTCAAGTAAATCAGTAGATGGTAGGTACAGCACTAGCAGAAATGAATTGTACATAATTACAATTATATTTACATCTGATTTTTTTTCGTAATTTATAATGGTGACTGATAAAAATGATTTCTTTTATTTATATTCTTATTATTATTAAATTAATTTCTCCTCAAACTACCTGGAAAAGCAAGTGCCCGAAACAGGCGACGTTTTTCACCTAAAGCGCTCTTTTATAAAAAAATACTGAAATAAGATCTAGCCAGTACCTAGGTAGCTCTATAAAATAAAATACATTACTTATTCTTTTCGTTACCCGAATTGTCTGTACTCACACACGTGCAGCAGAAGCAAGTTTTTCAACAACCCAGCGCCTGAGCACGTTTCGTATCAACACACACGCTACGTACAGCCCTCCGAAAAATTTCACCATCTGTCAATCGACACGTAATCTATAATGTAGCAGGCTGCGAAGAGATAGAGTTGATATTTGATTGCGGGTTTTGAGCATGGTCTTTTGTTGGCTAGTGTACAGAATAGCAAGGAGCAACTTCATTCAAATCTTTCGGCTGCAGCTTGTACTTCACTCGTTCGCTAAACGCCGTATGATCGGTTCTTTGATGACGTTGTTTGAACAATTTGATAGTTAGTTTGTTATGTCAATAACTTGTGTTGGGTATTTGTGAATGTGGTGCTTTTGTGGTTTCTAGTGATGTGTCATTGTGAATTTGAATGAATATTATTGATGTTCATTACTTATTTTGTAAGTACCTACCATATTTTAAAAACTTGTAGGTAAGTTACCTTAGTAGGTACCTACCCAGTAGCAGAGTTTATTTAATTGTTGTGACAGGACCTAACTAATGAGATACTTAACCTTTTAACATGTAAGTCTACTAAGTTCCTTTTACGTAAGTATATCAACCTACTAGAAAATTACCTTTTAGCAAGATTTTAATCTAAACCGACTAGCAATAGCTAACCTTACCTAATAGGTATACTAAATAATAGGCGACTGATAAGTAAAAACCACGCAGTCACGTAAGTAGGTAGGTAGGTATACAGAGTAAATTAAACAAAATCATTTATTTTAATAAAAGTGTTTAAGGCTTTTTAAAAACGAGCGGAACAGGGATCATTCGTTTTTCATCTTCGTCTGTATACCGTTTTGATAACACCGTTATAAATTTAAAGTTAGACCTTTGTTTCATATCACCTTTGGTTTCTTCAGTAGGTTTAATTTTAGAATCATCTTTTTTTATATACCTTCTTTTTACTATAAACTCTGGTAAAAACTTTTCATCCTTTTTTGATGATGACCATTTTTTGATAGAATCCTTTACAAAATCCAAGTTTTCTGCTTGACGTTTCTTTCGTCCAGACACCACGCCGAGTTGCAAGAGTACAGGGTTGCTGACGAGAGCTGCTGCAGCTCCTAGAAGAGCTATCCCAGCTATTGGCCACAGTAAAGTTTTTGCTGCCAGTGCCTGAAAAATAACTCGAGGTACAGCTTCATCTAACATTAATTTGTAGAACGATTCCAGTCACAAAACATATTTTTACTTGATTTTGACTCTGAGTTTCTACAGATAATTAAATGACATTAGACAAAAAACGTGACCCTAAACTATAGATTCTAAAACCATAAAGTTATAGGACTCGCTGTATAAATCATCTAGATAAGATACAAAGAATGTAAAAAGTTTCTAAAACTAAGAGGTGGGTTATAAGAAAACAATAATGCATTTCACTAGATCAATAACAATATCAACGCTAAAAACGTGCACCATTGTATTTTCAGAGCAGATAAGGTATTAGGCACCAGATGATGAAATGGGTTGAGACTTGTTGAGCGATAGGCAAATTAGTTACTTGTAGTCTACTTAGTTGCTGTATTCTGTAGCGTACGATGTGTGCTTTTGCTAGCTCAATATAAGTATATAGGCAAAGTAATTATCCTAGGCACAAACTTAGACTTCTTGTGTGGGATTAAATAGGATTTGTAGAAGGCGTTAGTCAGTCATTGAATAATCACCAGCCTGTTTTTAGGTAGGTAGTTGACTACTCATAGTAGGTACTCATATATAGGAAGAATATGCTAGGCAACGGTAGGTATTCTATTTAACTGATCAGTCAAAAGTATTATGTAAAGAAAGCTTGGTAAGTGGAGAAATTACAAATAAAAGATTGCAATAATTATGTGACTAGTCAAATATTCAACGATTTAGGTCAAATATTTGATTTGACCAGCGTTTGTCTAAAGTAAGTATGTAGATTGCACATTTAATCACAACCTTCACCCAATTTTACTATTTTATCGATTTTGGAGCAGACCCATCCAAATAATTATAAACTAATAATACTTACATGATGATCATAATGCTTATGATGCTTATGATGACCATACCCAACCACATGATGGCCGGTAGCATGATGGGGATCAGGGAAGTCGTAATGATGGTAATCATGAGAATCATGGTGGTTCACCTCGTGCTGGTACTCATATCCAGGGCTGTAGTGGGGATCCTCATACTCGAATAGACCATAGCCAGCTGTCGAATAAAAAAATAGCTTATAATTTTTCTATAGGAGTATCCTAAACTCTGAAGGCTAAAATATTCCAAAAGGATTGCAAATTTTTACAGAAAGAGTATTTTGGGAGTCTTTGGTACATTTATTATTGGAAAAAAAAATGTTGCTGACTTTTAGGTGCCGTGAGATAGAAAAGATACTAGTTTCATCTGCTACTAAGTAAGTTTTATTGAAAGCACTTGGCAAGTTCATATTGGCAAGGAACCTCTTTTCCCTAAGTATTCGTTTCATGGTAATTCTAGCCACCCAAGAATACACTTTTGGCTCATGTCCATCAGTTTCCGAGAAACATTTATGGAACCTCTGTCATATATGGCACGATGAGCTTCGATGTGAGAAGGCTTCTTTTTTTCTATAAGACCAAAATGAATTGCACAAAATTGAACCACTTTTGAGATGCCAATGAGGGCATTATACTTATACATGAAATTTGCGAGTACCTAATAAAGTTTAATGTTAGGTACAAGTACAGATCGTTGTTCATTTCTAATGAACGGAAGAAACTTTTTCCAATATTATCAGGTACATAGTTATTGAGTGAATAATTAATCTTCTTCCTCCCTTTAAACACACTTCAACCTAGCGTGAGAATGCAACTAATTCTGTATTTTTTTGTATTGTTTGTAAAATTCATCCCATATTATCTTCAGCATGAGCTAATTATGCGTCTGTTTCATCAGTTTTTTTTTGTAATTACCAGCATGATCAATATGATCATGATGCAGCAAACCTCGACCATGGCTGGATCCCGATAGCGCGCTGTCGGGAACTTCCTGTGATAATCAAATGATACACAATTATTTATTTGCGTCGTCACAACCTTGATCTGAAAATATTTCCATTATCCTGTGGATATTATTTTTATTTAAAACAATAAGGTAAAGTAAACTAAAAATTCTGAATACATAGGAAATGTTAAGTTACTTACTTAAATTTTTATTAATTTTTGTATGGAATTTCAAATGGGAATTGTTAAACAAATCGGTCACTATAGTCTTGAGACGGAAAAACTATCGTCTAATTATCCTCTCTACAATTAGAGCATTGTCTCAAAGCCACGGTTCGTTACCTCGATACCATCGTCTGCCCACCTCCTATTCACACGGCCCGAGGTGTCTCTTTCATTTGATCCACCTTTCTATGCTACAATCTAAGATATTTTTACCGTGTAAATGGCAGTTGCCCGCAATCTACCTTACTTTTCTATCCACGTTTTTGGAAGGAAAAGTAAGGTAATTGCCAGATACACAATGTCTGAATGTCTATTTATCTCATTCTAGCCACAAGACGGCTCCCTTGGTATTTGCAAACCTACTGTATAAATTGGTATGAAAGTAATTTTTTGTGCAAATATATTGTAGGTATGTACGTACGCGTCTATTTCAAAAATATCGTTGACCCGAGGTGTCTCTTGGATTGACCCACCTTTCTATCCTACGAATAGGTATATTAATTGGATACCTGGTATACGTCGGCTCGATGCATGTGCTTTATAACAAGACAAACAGACAAAATAATACCGTTTTGCTCTTATTAAAATTGTTGTTGAGGCATTTGACATCTATTGATGGTACAAAAAATAAAAATCTAAATTTCTCAAATTCCATTGAGTGTAGTCAGAATATCAAGCACACCGTGACTATAAAAGCGTGACTCACACATGTTTATTTTCTCGTCTTATTGAGATTCATTTGTACCGAGAAGTAATCTTCAATTCCGAATCGGATAAACTGGATTGCGTTTTTCTTGGTAAAAAGATTGTGTATCGAACGGAAGTTTTTCTGGAACTCAAAAAACTTTCCTTATACATAAATCTTAGTTTTATTTGTGTTAGCGGAGCATTTTGGCTATTTCGACAATCAATATTCGTAGGCGTCTATTACCAACCGAACAACCACGCTGTCCATGTTCTTTATATAATTTTGGGTTACATGGCAGCCGCGTAGTGTAACACAAAGTGTCACTACCGATCTTGTGGTGTGAAAACCCTATGTTTGACTCGATGTAAGCATGGAACAGTTACACCGTGTCTTGTCTTTTGCGTTGACAAGTATATTCAAATTCAATCGAAAGACCATCGAGTAACTGGCAAAGGTTTTAACAGGTACTTAGGTAAAGGTACGGTAGATACCAATAGATATGACATAGTATCACTAAAGTAATTTTAAAAATAGATAAACATCTTCTAATTATATAAAACTCTTTTGAAGCTGACTTAGAATCAACGCACAGCCTAAACTATAAGTCCTAGAGGTATGAAATTTGGAGGGTAGTATCCTTATATAGTGTAGGGGTGCACTAAGAAAGGAATTTTGAAAAGTCATACTCTAAAGGGTCTAGAACGCGAGCAACGCCGCGGGCGACGGCTAGTCCTTGTATATCATCTCATCTAGGAGATAGTCGAGAGCTTGAAACAAATTCAAAGTGTTTCCTCTTATGCATCATGATGAGTGATGCCATCCAACTTAACTTATAACACTTAACTAACAACTTATAAATCAGATACCAGATAAGGAAACTATAAAATTCGTAATAAAGTATAACAGTATAGAGGTCGAGGCCGTCACGGGAAAGACTCCAAGGTATGCGATCCACGTCTGTGACCTGAGATACCATGCCATGTTCATCTTACAGCTATTATGTTGTCGAGCAACCACTTACTGAATACAACGACCCGTGCTCTTGCATATTTAGTGTATTCTTTAAATTGCGTTACTCTATGGCGGATGTATGCTGACTGACTCTTTAAAATACCAGGTGCTTTGTATCTGATGTCGCCATCTAGTCTCTTATTGCAAAATATAGATACAGATTGTTTATTTAAGACGCCAGGCCTTTGCATCTTATCTAGATAATTTATACGGTGTCAGGAGCCACATTTTACTCTTGCTTTGATGTACGGGACACTGGTAGTGCCTAGGATATTTTTTAGATATAGTAGGCTTGCGCAGCACCTAAATCATACTCTCATCAGCCCAAGTATTATTATTATTATTATTGTTTTATTGACAGGAAAATCGAGACTGAGCAGACTAAGTTTCTGCTTTCCTCATGCATCTTTTACCATTTGAGAGCACTGGTATTAGATCCATGATAATCTATAAATTATTATTCTTGTGACGATGAATGTTGCAATTCAATATGACTTTTAAAGGAACTATCATATAAAATTCGATTATTTTTATTGCATAGTTAAAATAGAACACCAATTTACATAGTATCAAGTGAGACTCATATCCGTTTGAGCAAGTTATCAGGAATGTGGAACAGTAGATACCTATTCCCACATAGGGCTGTCAGAGAACTCAGAAAATAGCCGGACCTAAACATTTTTTAAAGCCGTGTGTATGCATAAACCTCAATCTTGAATGCTGTACGAACATGACTTGTCTGTTTCAAGATAATCATTTGATCGTGTTTGTTTATATAAAAAACAGCCAGCATTATCTTGAGCCTATACTTTTATCCCGCCAATAAATGGTAATTGAATGGTTAAACCAAACTTATGCCACGACAGCGCGAAAAAAATCTAAGAAGCACAGCTATACCTCGCTACAATGTTAATAACCAAAAGGTCGGGCCATAGTTGGACATAAGTAGCCACAACATTATACCGGAGAAGACTACGAAAGAATGATGATTTCAAAGCGGGGAATGCAGTAGTAATTGCTTCTAGTTTTGTAATAGGGCCTGTAAAAAGTGATCCAGTCGGACAGGTATAGTGGTTTAACCCTTTTATATCGAGACTAGGGCATGGTAAATTAATCACGGGAATTCTAAGTGGAAAGCAATTAGAGAAAGATAACATAGAAGGTTCTATAGTCTATGATTAATTTTATACACGAGCCATTTTCAGTAACAGAAAACTAGACGCATTTAGGTGCTATGGCACGCCCAAATATGATACGGAATTATGATGTGGGATCAAGATGACTCGAAGACGTTTATATCAAGTATCATTTGGTGATATCCTATTCTCTTACCTTGAAACGAACAGGGGTTTGTTGAGGCGCAAAACTCGCGTATCGGCCCAGGCCAATGTTTTCTTTTTGTAACGTCTTTACATATGTTAGGTTCTGAAACATCGAGATATTTTTCATAAAATTACTATTAAATTAATAGAAATGACACGTGACTAATAACGATACATTTTAACGTTATCGTTCTATTCTCTTCTCTGTAGCAATTGTTCCTATGCTACTAGGCTATAGCGGGGTTGGCTGAACACACATACATCGAGTAAAAAATAATTTTATTATATCACTTACACCATCGTTGTTGTACACAGAATAATCGCGGATTTGCTCGTTAAAACTAGCATTCGATATAGCCTCACATGCATTGTAAATTAAAACAAAAATCAACACAATTCTTTGATATCTGCGACATTGTTTGAACCACATCCTCAGCACAATAAAACCGAAGACACACAACACACAAATAACAATAAAGCAGAGTAGAACAGTATACTTTATAAAAAAGCATAGACCGAATAGAGGGGGTGGTTTGGATGACAATTTGATAGGAGACGAAACAATGGTACTGTCCAAGATGTGGTCACACCCTGTTGACTTGGTTGCGAAGTCGTTTCACTGGTATTGCTATTGTTCGTAATGAATATAATGGTGGTCATGTTTGCTGAAGATTGTTACATGGTGGATGAGCAGCACCGCCGTGGTTGGTTTTCAAATTCCATCAGACATTATACTTCGTTCTAGTAATGGTACGTTTTAAGTCCTTCAAACATTTACGTGATTCAATAACTATAATTTAAAGTCAAATTCATAGCGAAAACTTTCATCATATTTTCAAAATAATTATTTTTCTTTATCTAACAACATTCTAACCACCAAAAAATGTCAGCCGCGGTTTATTTCTTAGCAACAAAAAGTGAACACACTTTTTGACGTAGAAAAGAAAAATTAATGAACCTAAGTCTTCATTTTTCCTCAAATTTTCAACACGTGTGCTTCGCCCTACGCATAATCCCCACCCCTCCGTTGAATGTGGTTGAATTGCCCACCTGTGCCACAGAATACATAATAACAAATACCAGTATTACAGTACAGGGGTCTGTTTTATTAGTTTTAAATTATTTATTTTGCCGCAACAGATTTACGATTGGCACTGCGATATATCAGGCGCCCGCCAATAAAATTCTACTCGACACAGATGTGCGAGATGACTGGACGAGCTGTGAATTTAATTGTATAAAGTTTTCAAGTATTACGCGCATTACATCAAGCCCTAAGCAGGGTCCATGGGCACCTATTTACATCGATAACCAATGTAAAATTGATGTAAACCATGTGAAAGCAATGAATACATTGAGTATTGAGTATTGAACACAAATTATTTTGTGCAATAAAAATAATGGTGTATGGTAGTAATAAATTAACCACAAGCTAAACAGCCTATTTTTATAATTGCTATCTCTTACTGACAGGTAATGTCAAACAGTGACAGAGCTAATTTTATTCAAGTGTTTAACTTAAGTGTTCAGTCTTCCTTTAAATATTTCCTTCCCTTAAATGTATTCTGCTACGCATTCGAATTCCCTATCAGGACAATGACAAACTGTAAACTACTTTTAGAATACAATTATCTATGATTTTTAAAATATTTTTGCAATATTTCGTCTCAGTTTCGTGCCATTTCCACTGTCTCTAACTCCTGTCTTTCTGCGCAGTTTTTTAGACGCCCAACAGCTTCCCCTTTTATTTTACGATCTTAAATTCTTCACGAGATACATAGGCGAAAGTATACCCAATGCTTTTTCAGCGGTCGCTCTTAAGTAGAAAGGTAGATGGATATTTGCAGAAAAAGGTCTGAATTGCGGGAGGGTCGTGGAACGGTCAGACCGCGATTAATGATCCGTGTAATTATTTTTTTTCACTTTCGCAAAATACGACAAATAAGGTGAGGGCATTAAAATGATAGAAAAGTAAAAAAAAATGTGGTAGAATACTTGATGAATATTCTATATTTTTCTATCATCATCATCATCATCAGTGTGAAAGTGTTCCCTATATGTTTTAGGATTAAAATATTTGAGTCTTCTCTATAATGATATCCCGTGACACAATACGGCTATGAAATGTTTTGGTTATATCTTATCGTGATTACTAAGGGTTTCTATCTATTTTTGCACACGGCGTTGTTAGAAAAACTGGGATATCTAAGAAGCTACTATTCTTTGGAAAGTTACCTTTAAAACATGAAAACAGTTTTAGCTTTTGGAAAACTGATTGAAGTGTCGCGTTTATCTGATAGAGCCCAGGAACCATCGATCAACGTCTCCTTCAAAGAGCTATCAGAGGCAAAGCAGAGTTCCTTAGAGTGTAGTTCACGGCTGGAGTTGTGGCACGTTGTATGCTTAATGAAATACAACAGTACCTCTATAGAAACAGGGTTTGTTACTCGAGAAAATCATTGTGATGAACTTTGTTCACTCTATGACAGGTATGACAGATAAAAATACTACTGTTGTTTTTGGCCTGAATCTAAAAGATACAGATACTTTTATGGCAGTATTTTTGAATATGACAGGATAGCATAATGTCATATTCAAAACTGCTCTGGTAAGCCGTCACCGATACATTTCGAATTAATGCGTATTTTTGGCCTTACGATAGTACCTATACCTATCAATTTTTATCTTATGTAGTTGAAAATGTGGTATAATATACCAAAAGCCGGCACCTGTAACTGTAAACTCATAACTAAGCTGTGGCAGAGGTGCCACGGTGGATGGATCGACAGATCGTATCAATAGAGAATTAGAGCTAAATGTGTTATTTGTTACTGTGATTTGAGTTTCATTCTGTGATAAGTTAAGGAAGTTTCGTTTGCAACGGTTTGTAGATAGCTCAACTGTTTTATGCGTATTTTGTAAATATTGTAAATAGGTACTGTATTAGTTGTAATTTTCTTTGTGAATAAAAAGTTTCTACATTTGAGTTGGTACTGTGCCTCTTGAAATTAGAGAATCTTTGCTGATCTCCAGGATTATATTTAAAATCACTGGTTGAACCAAGAGCTCAGAAGATAAGAGGATTTTTAATCTAGTAAAAATACCATTGAGATTTCTTTGAGATGTCATGAAAGTCACTCTGACGTTTTGTGGTTTTCATGACATCCCAACAAATTCACAATTATATTTTTACACAACATTTAATAATTTACCGTCGCTATAAGTACCTATATACAATTCACACGTCATAGCATACAATACGTTCTCATTACTAAGTATACATACAAGTGCAAAGCAACGGTTGAATATAATATTTTGTCACGAACAGAATTCATCTCAGTGAATGCTTCGCTTTACGACATCCTAAAGTTGGTACTAGAATGCATCCTCAAATGAACGTGAGAGTGACATCTTATGAAAAATGTGGTACTTAATACCACAGAGCCGTGAACATTAAGCCATTGGAATATGCGAGGGTGAGGTTGTAGGCTTAAAATAGGAGGGGATGGTTTCAAATATTACACTCTGAAAAGTTATTATGAATACTTATAGTTTGTCAAAGGGACTATTTCTTGTGATGAGGTGTGTTCTTAGACTGTCTTAGTCGTTATTTTATTTTACCGTCGACTAGATTTCTAATAATCTTACGAATTTTATCATTGAAAGCAAAACACTTTAAAATTAAATATTGACTTTTCATTTTTTCTCTAAGGAATGGTTATGCAATAATCATTTAGTTTATTGATACTGTTGAGACTCTAAACTTTTGACTGTAACAAGTTTGTTCCTGTGGCGATATAACTCAAGGGCTCAAGAAAAATTGCACTCGTTTCCGGTCGAGAAATTGGTGTTAATAAATACGGAACCCGACAAATTCGGCAGTAAGGGCCTTGCTTTAGCACCAGCGATGAAATAGCGGCATTATGATTCTGATATAGTCAAAAAGGGTGTTTTAAAATTCTTCAAGGGTCGGCAACGCGCATGTGATACCTCTGGTGTTGCAGGCCTCCATAGGCTACGGTAACCACTTCCCATCAGACAGGCCGTACGCTTGTTTGCCTACTTATTAGTATGAAAAAAAAATGTTTAATACTAGGTATCACCATTCATGGCTTTTCTATGTGGTTATGGAGACATATTGTTATACAATTAAATGTTTTCACAATGTCAATGCGTAGGTACTGTCTGTATCTTAATAAAATGCACGCTCCGCTAAGCTAACCGCTCATCTCGCAGACACTGGCCCCACCCTAAAGGTGGTGACAAACGAGCGACTACAGCCAACTAATGGGCGTACCGTGCATCACCTGACGTATATTTGTTTGTATTATTCAGCGACTTGTATGAAAATTTTGGAGGCTTGATGCGCTGTCGTGAATTACCTACACGCTATTTTTGCATTCAAGATGTTTTACAGATGCTTATTCTACAGTATTAGATGAGGAAATGCGAGTATTTTTTAAACAATATAGGATTTTATAAACAATCGTATTATCGCTCCTCATTTCAGCCTTCGTCCATATTTGCAATAATAATAGGCCTTAATATCTATTGAATATGATTTATACAGCGTTAGGAGGCAACCGGGACACTGTAGTACCTGGAACAATGTTTAGATGGAGTAGGCTTGCCCAACACCTATACCATCCTCTCATCCTAGGATAGGATAAGAGGATGACTAGGATATTTGCAATACCTGGTTTGTAAAACACAGGTATAGAAAGTGGGACCTATGTATTCATAGTACTTTTAACAGCTAAGTAAATGTTTACTAGGTAATATTAAATTGATAGATAATGACACAGCCGTATACATAAGCCATACACAAAGAAAGACACTAGGTACATTATTACGTATTTAAAGGCGGTTGTAATTAATTTACGTAAGTTTTCATAACACCCTGTCATGTGACAGAGATCTTCCTTTTATAAGCAGAGCGATAAGCGGAGAGTGCTAAAGGCAGTTTAATCTTCGGGTACTGTAGTTCATCAGAAAATAAGTGCCAGCTCAAGGTCAAGGTTTCTTTAAGATGTCTAAGAGAAGTACCTTATTAGAGACAATAATGTTGTACTAAAAGAAAGTCTGGGGTTTACCCACCTTACTACGCTGCTACGCTGGCTGCTACGCTAACCTATACGCTAAACGCTACGATAACTGCTACCGCTAACCTATACGCAGAAAGCGTAGCATGCCACTACGCTTATTGCTACGCTTCCTGCTACGCTAACCTCTACGCTAGTCGCTATGCTTACCACTACACGTTACTTACGCACTACGGACTAGTTATTTACGCACTGCGCTCACCGTTCACTGCATAATCCCTACAAACATGAGTAGTTAGCTATACAAACACAAACATGCCCGCAAATAAATCGAAAACCAAAATGACGGTTGAACAATCATATGATCCCTCACTCAGTACGGGGATTTCATTTTGTAACAATGTAAATATTTGCTTGCATTAGTACTTTTGATTATTCTGATTTTACACTAAGTATTCTCAGTAAAGTAAAAATTACTATGAACTATGAAACTACTATAAATGAAAATTACTATGAAACTTAATTCAGATTTAAGATTTATATTAATTCCTCATATGTACGTTAAAAACTAGATCAGTACCTAGGTAAATGTTCTAGCAATCTAGTTCCCATAGTACAAGCTTTGCTTAGTCTGGGACTAGCGAGCGTTGTGTGATAAATAAGGACAAGCATATTTATTTATTTGGGTACTTATACCCCTTAGGTGCGTTGCAATTTGTAGTTTTATTGATACATTCATAAGTTTAGTTTTTCTCAAAGGTAAAACCCAGACTAAAGTTTGTCTAGAATCACTATAGTGTGACAGCATGCGGCGTTCTATTTGAAATGCAACTCAAGCAGTGCCTGGCTCTGACTAAATTCCTTCAAATAATAATTTAGAACTACGAAATTCATCCCTTACCCCCGAGTTATCCCGATGTTGTTTGGATGCTGAATCTCATCGGATCATCCAGCTCATGTCCACATTGCCTGTTATTCGAGTTCGGCACGTTTTGTGTACCATAATATTTAATCGTATTATGGTTTTGCTATTATTATTTACTCTACTAATAATCAGTAGAATTATTGCAATTTTGTTCGTGTTATTTTCTTACATTCTTTATTTAATGCTAAAAAAGAAGATGTGTAGTAATCTTCTTTTTTTAGCATTAAATACTATGAATAATGTGCAATAGTTACACAGTGTTTTGTTTTCTCATTGGCCTGTAAATGCAAAAGACCAAAGACGATATAACTATTTCGAACCATCAAGTTTGTTGGTAGCAAGGAAGACTCATTTCTTAACCATAATTTTACATGAAAAATGCTTCGGCTTTGAAAGTCATTCTGCTATCCAAATAGCTTATTTCCCCCACAATTTTCGTAAACACCGAAACGGCTGCATCCAATAATATAAAGTCCAATAAATATTTAGGGGGACACCTATCATAAACACTCATCTTGTGAAAGCCTGCGCCCCCACATGCAAATTGGCCACATTTATAGTGAGTGTATGCACGACCAACTTCAGATTGGTACAGTTAGGCACACAAGTCGTTAAATTGATTATTTATGTACATTGTTCTATTTGTACTATGTCCATACAATGTCCGTTGAAACAATGAGATTATTGTGAGCAGTCATAATGGAAGATGTTTGCATGTTTGTTTATAGAAACAGAATAGTTTTTTTTATCGAAAAATATTTATTAAAACTCAGGTAGTTGTAAATAATTAAATACTTTGCTTAAAAATGCAGATTAACGTCAAAATATTCAAGCAATGTTCATTAGCATTAGTATTTTAGTCACGTCTGTACTTTAAAAGTACCCTTTTCGCAAAGTGACACTCATTTTTGGCAAGCAGGAAATTGCTTACAACTTCTAACTGTAGCATGACATGAATCTAATCTCTGTTGCGTTAAGTTTGACATTTATATTAAAATCCGACTGCGTGTGGAATGTTTAATTTTCATAGTTTAGGATAGTATTAGGTACATGATCTGTGGTTTATTTATTTATTTATTTATTTATTTATTTATTTATTTATTTATTTATTACACAGCTGCTTAGATAAAACTTACAGTCTAAGACCAAAACGTTTTATGAGCCATAATAGGAGTATTTAGATGCTTAAAAAACATATACAAAGCCTAATAAATTGTCTTAAATTTGTATGAAATATATCCACCTGAGGTGTCTGAGCAATGAGCATATTCAGAAGTGTGAGTGCGTGGGGCGTCGGCGCATACCTAGCTGTGTCAGTGCGGGAGGTGAGGGGCGCGAACAGGCGCCGCATGCGTTTAGTTTAGGTAAGTATATGAAATAATGGTGAAATGTTTTGGCTTTATTTACTTTAAAAAACAACAAACGATTCAAAGTGATCAGTGAGATTTTATTGAATAAAAGCTTTTTGACTTTGACTTTGACTTTGAACAGAAAGAAAGAAAGAAAAATATTTATTTTGTTATTTTTATAAATTTACAATGTTATACGTAAAAGTGAAACTTAAAATAAAATAAAAATAATATAACAAAAATGGCCACCACTAAGCATGGTGCCAGGGCAGGATATGCCCAGGCGCTGGTTTTCAGTGGCGCGAGTTGTGTGAATGCTGTATGTAGGAGGAACTGCGATCTATTATAATAAAATTAAACAATAAACTTAAAATTAGTTTAACTTAGTACCAGTGACTTAAAATGTATGCTAATAGTATTTCTAAATGCTTATAACAAAAATATCTCGCAAGTCGCTTCTAGATATGCGTTTCGATCAACAAAACAAAACTCAGATTACTGGCTCAGTTTTATTCTTTTTCGATGCCAGGAACAACTACTTATTTAATTTAACTCATAAAAAATTGGTACAGCAATATTGTGTCTTTCTACGCAAGTAAAACCCGTTTTTCTTGTAGGTTTGATTCCCGTGCTATAAAATATTATAGGTATAGTTATAAATCACTCAACAAAAAAACTGCTACCCTTTAATTCATGTTCCAATCACTCGAAGTTCGATCTATAAGAAGCACTAGAATAACATGATTGGTAATTCGAATCAGTGCACACATGGTGTACTATTATAGCACTATTTGCTTTCACGTCCAACCCTATTCAATACTTCCTATACATCTCAAGTTACGCCTTCCGGAGACTCGAGTTTCTCAAACTTTGTGATGGTACATAACCTTTAAAAATTTTTTTTAACTCGATGGGCTATCTAAATAGCCGCTACTATCCACCTCCTGACTCCATCACCAGACTCTTGCTACCAGTGCCTTGATCACGAATTAATGTGACAATTGCAAACGTATCGTAACGCTAGCGTATCCGAGATACACTGCGCGGTGACACTACAACGGTGAGCAGTCGAGCTGGCATTGACGCGCAATATAACTCGCATACGCTAACGCGGCGACTGTCAAATTTGTTCGTGATAGAGGTACAGATGTTAAATTACAAGTCAAGCGTGTTAAAAAATTCTAGTCGATTCTAATATTACTTTTAACTGTATCAAGACTAATTAAAACTAAAGTAAAGCCACCCTTGTTGAGAACCACTGAGAGTGATTTAAATTTGTCGACAGCTAAGCTATTTGGCTATTCAATGTTTACCGCGTGGGGTTGCGTTTACGTTAACACTAATCTAACCGTCGAGTGCCTTGTGGGCTTTCAAATCTTTGAAGTATGGAACGACTGTCTCACACATGATAAACCATAACATTCAACTATTCAGATATTACTTTATTTGTATTATATTCAGCTTGTCTATCTGAACGAACGATGAAAAAAATTCTTGTTACCTAATACGATTTTTAGGGCGCTTAATTTTTTTTTTCTTGGGCTTCACGCCATGTAAGAAGTATTTCTAGAAGATATCACTATTAGTGAATTTGAAACACACATTTTATTAACTTATACTTAATACACAATAAGTACTTACATTCTAAGGTTTTTGGTCAGTTTTTATCAATACCTAGGTACTTTATTCAGTATAATATTAAAATAATAAAAAAATCTGGCAATGCCTCTTTATTTAAAAAAAAACACCGATATTGATCACTAAACAAAAAGTGTAACAAGCAATACGAAAATAACAAACCAAAACTTGTATTCTATTCACGCGAAAGTTAGAAGATAAAAGCACAAATTGACACAATGAAGAGATTCGCCGAAAATAACAAGACCATTGTGTTCGATTGTACCGACAGTTATCTTTGTTTTTCAGAGTGGAAAATGTCGAATATCTGCCAACGTTACATCAGGCGACACTGTGAGGAGAGGAGTGGAGGCTCATACATGAAGGTCAGTGTAGCTTTTCGGTCTTTTTATATAACGAGGAAACAACCCACCTAAAAGTACTTTAAAGTTCTATACTAACTTTAAGTTGGTTTATTTTCTCGTAAGTAAAAGTAAGTTAAAAATATACGATATTGTTCACGCTTTACTTACATGTGATTAGGTAATCATTATTTCACTCACGCTGTTATTGAATAGCCCTACAAAAGAGGAAAGATAATCTCACGTCATGAGTTTTATCACGTTTTACCGAAAATATCGTTGATGTAAAAGTAGAAGCCAAATGGCAAAGAGAAAATCTAAGAGTTTCAAGCATAAACATTTTTATGAAACTTCTCATGTAGATATACCTACTATTAGTTGTATAAGGAATGATTTATTTTTATTTACTTGCATCTATCTGAAATATTTATTACACTTTTTAGTCAAACTTATCTATTTGCCAGCAAACGTAAATTACTAAAATAATAATGGCCTATATATCTTCTTCACGTTCAGAGGTAACTTTCATTATTAAAAACAACAGTCTGCAGTGTAAAGAGTCTTTCAGATTGTTTCTTACCAACTGACAAACCACGCTGTCCACCAGTTAGACGATTAGTACAATAGATTCTCTAGTTTATAATAAGGTTTATTTTACTACTAATACAGTATTTACAATATTCACAATATTTACAAAATACACTTGAAACAGTTGAGCCATCTATAAACCGTTGCAAACGATTTATAGATAGCTCGACTGGTCCAAATCAGTACCAATCGGAAGCGTGCCCAAGACACTGGCTGCATTGCCGCGCTGAATAGCAATGCTGATACGCTGGCCTAGATAATCACTAGCCCTCTAGTTTATTCGTTACTGATCTACATTTTCAATCCTAACCGACAAATTGTCTATGGAAGGTTTGTTGGCGGATAAATAAATCGGCAAACCATTGTTTCATTGGGTCTATCGTATCTGATTGAAGCATCAGAATGATATATAAACAAATCTCTGATCCCAAGGTCAAATGCCTATGCAAATGCAAATCATCAGCAAAAATTAAAATCTCATGTATATTTTAACGTTCTTTAGATGATACCATAGAATATTAGTACATTTAGTAGAGATACAGACATATGATACAGAGTTTTTTGTGCGAACATGTCAATTTTGTGACCTTATTTTTTTATTCACTTTTTTTTTCTTATTTTTTTTTTTACTCAAGTCAAGTGTACCCGTGTCATAAGATGCTTCGCACTTGCGTGACGCGGCCCCATAAGTTGTATACACTCAAGTTTCATGTGATTAAGTACGCAGTTAGTTGGCAACAATCTTTTTTATCGCTATTTTGTACCCGGGATAGGCGAGTTACGATTATAGACGCGTGTAGATTAATGAAATTCAGAAAACAGTTTATTTTTATACTAGTGAAAAGGTAAACAGTCTTAAAGAAACTTGACAAAACCTATCTATTTTGCATAAATATAGGGTTTTTTTTTTATGATAAAAGTAATGGAACAAGCTGATAGCTCACCTGATGTTAAGTAGTAACTTCTGATTATAACAATGCATTAATTATTAATTATTAATTTAATTATTTATTAGGGTAATAAATTATTTAAAAAAAATGTTTACATACTCGTATTGTCAATTCGTACTCTTAACAGTTTACGGATTTTTAAATGCTTAATCTTGTTTAAAGCTATTTAATACACCAATGGGAATTAAAATTAGACTGCAATATATTTAGCCCTTAGTCCTCTATATTGGTTACCACCGAAAAAAATAAACCCATTATGCACTCGTAAGTTCTCAAAAGCTACATTTTACACCCTGTATGCTAGTTGCTGATTGGTTTGTTTGCTCCTCCCTAGGAAATGACAAACCACATGTTTGATTTGGAATGAGAATAGCATCGCTATGCAGCCGCAGGCGTCCGGCAATGTCCAGCGGATGACACATTCATTCTTTACCACAAAGGAATGCATTTGACGTTTTCAATTTCCTCGCCAGTAGGGGAATGAACATTTTCGTTTATTACTTAACTAGTTTCCGCCCGCGACTTCGTTCGCGTCCCGTTGGATCCCGTTGATTTTCCGGGATAAAAAGTAGTCTATATGTGTTAATCCAGGTCACGGACAATATATATTTCCAAGTTTCATCAAAATCGGATCTGTAGTTTTTGCGTGAAAGAGGAACAAACATACATACATCATTACATACATCTATAGATTCATACATCCTCACAACTTTCGCGTTTTTATTATTAATAGGATAATATATGCTGAAAACTTTAGCAGGAACTTACCTACGTCGTATTCGCCTTGTATTTGGGATGACACTTTTGGATTTGGCTATACCTACACATCAATGTTTTTACACGCTTTAGGTATATTAGCATCACTTGTTAATTTGTAGTTGGTTACAAATGAGTCGATATTAGAAAATGTAAATTTGAACATAGATGTTTGAGAGTCCTAAGCTACCAAGAATTAGGATAAAGCTCATAACAAAAGCACACAACTTATTCCTAGCTTAGTTTCGTTCGAAGCTAACTAGCGGTACTACAGTAAACAAAAGCTTTCAGAATGTTTGTCTGTAGTTGTGTACCGCCTACCTGCGATAGGGAATTAGCTAGGGCTGGCTACCACGAAATGTTTTTTTTTGGATGTACGAAATACTAAATGTTATTTTTGTATAACACCGTAAAATGTTACGAAGGCAAGTTTGAATAACAAAAAGTTAAAATTACTTACATATAATAAAAACACGCCTTTGTGTTCCATGAAAATGTTCAGCAAGCCATGGATGGTGTAAAAAAACTCTGCCAACATAATTGCCTAATAGACCTTTTTTGTAAAATATAACATACATACACAGTTTCTAAAAAAAATTACAATTAATACAGTATTTACCATATTCAAAATATTTACAAAATACACATGAAACTGTTGAGCTATCTACAAACCGTAGCAAACGATTTGTAGATAGCTCAACTAGTCCAAATCAGTACCAATCGGAAGCGTGCCCAAGACAATGGCTGCATTGCCGCGCTGAATAGCAATAACCTAAATTTCTTAGTTCAAACTGTAATCAAATATTTAAAAAAAAATCTACTGAATAGATCCACTCATGTCAACGCGATCAACCCTAAGCTATTATTCGAGGCATATACCTAGGTAGGTAGGTATGTGTATTTTGTGTTCAATTTCCGAGTGAGCCGTAAAGCGGCGTCGCTCGTGCCAGCGTTTCCTAGACATGAGGAATCTGGTGTCTGAATAGTCGGATTCAAATCAGTACATAGGTACCAAAACTTGTAAAAGAATTCATTTGTTAGTCCGTTTGTAAAATTGCAATTGGGGCTAATTAGAAATTACACTGAAACTTGCAACATAACAAAGAGACGAGAACAATCGGTGTCCGGGAAAACAAATACTGAAGCAAATCAGCCGTGTCCGTGACTACCTGCAGCTGGGTTTTGGTTTTATGAAAACCTTTACCGATATAAAACTAAGTAAAATAAGTAAAGTAAGTTCGTATGAGTTCGTGACCTGTTAGAGCTGAAACCGTCAGTAGATAAGTACTGAAATGAGCTGATGCTTACGTCACCCACCAAAATACTAAGCAAGCTAAACCACGAACCCTTCATAGCGCTAAGCGGAATACCGGGAGCTTAGCGCGTTTGGCCCAATCTCTCAAAAAGATACCAAATGATTAATACAAAAATAATGTCTGGTGAACTTTCCCCTAAGAATCTAAATGAATGACATAAGGTAGGCAATAGAAAGAGGGTTTGCAAGTTCTATAGGTACATCTATTAATTCGTTGTATTGAGAGTTGAAAAGTAATGAACAACACAGCACTGATGACATTATGTCGCCCAAAAGTCCGAAAAGGCCGATGAAAATGTTAGCAGCAATTGGGCCTTGACATTTTCATGTTATTCATAAAATTACACCGACATCGTAAAGTAGCTATCATTTTTTTCGCTCCTAAATTACTACAACCGTCACATGACGGTTGTAATTAGGAAAACAGGATTTTAACACAAACAAGAAAAAATAACACCCCTTGTTTCGCTGGAATCCCCATCGAGGCATCAATGCACAACTTTCTTCATTATGCGACTAAAAACAATGCATAGAAACAACGTAGCAAATACTTTTGCAGTCGAAACCGAGAATAAAAAACTGACTGGTGCTTTATGTTATTTTTTTAGTTAATACGTAGGTACCTACCTACGTACCTAAACCTATCACTAAGTATCTATAGCACCTACCTATAATTGTAATGTACCCAATGTGTGTGTTATTACATGACATGTATTTTCTATTAATCTTAACGTAACCTACATTACCAATTCAATATAGATACTAACAAAAGTTTTGACAGTTAATATTTTATTTTTTTATTATAGGTAATAACGTAGATTAGTGTTGCAATTTATTTTCTAGAAAAATATTATGATTCTAAGTACATACACAAACGTATTATTCAGATTATTTCGCTCCAAAGAAAGCTCGTAATATTAAATGGCAAGAAAAAAATAAAATTCAGTTAAAATGTCATCGGTCCCCAGTGGCACAACTTCCAAACAATTAGACGAAGCTCGTTAACTTTACGACTGCATTTTGTTTGAGACTAGTGGAGAATACCCAACATTGCTCACGATCTTGTTTATATAGCGGCTGTAGGTAGGTACTTATAGCTTCTTTACCATCAGCACTATCAACTCTTCATGATGATAAGTAAGTAGTAGTAGGTACTATAATTTGACCTATCTTTGAATTTTGCCACCCCACATGACCTATGACCCCAAAACAAAACGTAAATATCCCTCAACTAGGTGTATTCTAACTTTGTTTATTGTTGGTTTCGCGTTGCTTGGCAACTAATGTAGGTACCTAACAAGCAAAGGTCTTCAACCTCTATTCAAAGAGAATGTATCGAAAATACGTAAAAATAATTTAGACTCTTTCAATGGTTTCTGAATGCGAATGTATGAAATGGGGGCGTTAATTTGTGCAAATGTAATACTGCTACTAATATGTATTAAAATCGCTTGTAATTGGCAAATGAGTGGCGACATTACCAATGCAAAAACATTGTATCCATTATACTGCCTGCAGCGTTCATATTATTATCCATCGAGAAATATTGCGGCGATGTTTTCTGCAGGCAGGATTGTTAAACCACAGAATATCACGTAGAAAAGTCCTGTTTTCTTTTGTTTTTCTAGAATCACTATAATTATAAAGAAGGCTCTTTTGAACCAATCCCGTGTGTGTCAATTTTGATAAAATACTAGGTACCTACCTACATAAGTTGAAAGTTTTTGGGCTGAACTTCTTGTTTATTATTTTTTACTTTACTGATTTTACTGAAGGAAGATAGTCGGTGTACTTTTTAATAAAACGTGTAAGTATATTAAATTGTTAATTAAGGTCCTATTACTAAAAACATCAAGTCAGTTGAAAAAATCCCTGTATTTCATTAAAAGTGCAAGTAGAAAAACTTTTGAAGATTTCAATTTCACGCTATGGTTCGAATGCGTGAACTAAAAACTCCTTTGATATCAACATCTAAAGAACCCTCTTCACTTCAAAGCACTACTCTATAGCTAGCTCTCTATAGAAGTGAATGACGACTGATGGATTCAACTTTTTTACTACCACATTCTTATTATTCTGTATATCTATGTATTTTTATTATTAATGTAGGCACTAACAAGTTAAAATTCAAAACATTGTTCTCTCTGTAGTGTAATTCCCAGTGATCCTGCATAATCCCGCTACATTGTCGATTTGTTCGATTTCTATTCACCCCGACATATTGGAAACGTTGTTCGGGAAATGAGTTAAACCTTGTTCACCGCAGCCTGAGGTTTAGGTATTTACTTTATTACGAGACTCACTGCGTAAAAAGAATTTTAGCAAAACGGTAAAAAACTTTTCTTTAAAAGATAATAAGTAATTTACGATCCATGGTAAAAAAGGTACCTATGATTATTTTAACAATATAGAGATTTATGTAGGTAAGTATATTAAAAAATAATAACAAACTTAACGACTCACCTCCTATCTTATAAAAAGAATTATCTCCCTATTACGTATATGGTAAACAAGACATAATTATCTCCTCTAACTTTTTATGAGATAGGCCCTAAATAATTATTTTTTGCGGACTAAAATAATTCAATTTTGGAACTCAGAAAATCATAATCACTATTATGCTAGAGCGCTACCCCAGTAAAACTTGTACTACTTATCACAAACAAACCCAAACCGTAAAAGGACACAGATATAATATAGGTCCGTAAGAATGAAGAATATCTTACCTAGCTATTCTTACTCGTATTTTATTAGGTACGTAATTATAAAAAGTCACGCCTCAGAAATGCTCGCTGTATTTATGACCTCTCTATCACAGTGCTAGTATTTGCTTAGTTTGCAGACAGGGTGGCAGTGAAAAAAGTTTCTCAAATAAAAATCTCGAGTCTACCCATCCACGCGGAACACCCCACGTGTTCCGCTGACTGCGCGTTCTGTTGAACGTTTACAAACACCCCGTTTCTGGTGAAGGCCGGTTGGCGGCAACACCCCATGTAATTGTCACAATGTAGCAAAAAAGTTATCATTTTCATAGGCGTAAAACTAATTTTAATTTCTTCTTTCCAATATCTTGAAATAGGATATTGTTTTTATTTATTTTCTTGTCCTATTTATTACCAACTATTAGCTATATATAAACAATACATGGTGCTAATTTGTATTTCGGTAGATATAAAAAAAAATATCATTTGCACTTTACACCCCAAGGGGGTTTATTTCAAACTTTCAAAGCACCGTTTATTTCCAGCAGCACAGGTTTATTTATGCTGGTAATATTTTTATCAAGAAAATGTTATGTTTTTCAGTTGCTGAACACCTTATCCACGGGTTTAGAGGACATGCTCACTGAACTGTATGAGGAGAGGAACTTATCCAGGTAAGTGAAAAATAAGTGTTTTTGATACATTTGAGTTTTTCCAGTTTTTTATTTATTATTTACGGCTCGTAGCAGTCGCAGCGCAAGTCGCTTTAGTTGTAGTTTCCTCGAAAATTGTTATCTCTTGCGTTCTTTTACGATGAGAACAATTAAAATCCTACCTTAACCTTACAATATTTTTGATGTAGGAGTTATTGAGTTCAACCAATAAAATTAAATGACTATATTGAACCAACATAATTATCATTATTAGGTACACTTTTTCAGACGTTAAGTGAAAGAAAATCTAGACACAGCTGAAACTGACTTTGGATCATTAAAACTTGATAATAGCCCTTAAAGACAGAGTAATAAAGATCTAGCTTGCCAGTAAATCGCATTACCAGCGCAGTGGCTCGAAGTGAATTGAATTACGTGCGGTAGTAAGTTCGACTCTTGACTCTCTTTGATACGGTACCCTTTGTGATTATGAATGGGCTATTATTAGAATAATTTTCCTTGAGCTGGGGAGTTTTCTTAGTCTATTAATGAAGCGAGAACATTCATGAGAGTTTTGTAAAAGAGGTTTTTAATGAAGACGTGTTTGAAAGTTACTTATATAGGTAAACGTATTCTATGAGATATTTTAAATAAGTATGTATACCTACAGTTAAAATTTCAAAACAAAAAGAAAATAATCAGAAAAATTAATGCAATAAAATAAAATTAAGTAGGTAAAAATAAAAATTACAGTAGCTGATGTATAAAAGAATAAGAGCAAATTCATTATAACTTCAACTAAAACAAATTATTCTTAAAACTATGTAAGGTACCACGGAATATATATTTCATCGTTCCCTTTTCACACAAAGTAATCAGCCTGAAAAAGGTTAAACGTATTCTCTAAATTGAGTTTTAAACAATACAAAATACCATTGTACTGCCTATAACATAATTCAACGAAATAAATCATTGAGTTAAAATGATGATCTGCTATCGAAGCTCGCAAATCATCCTCCCAGTTCCTGAACTTTCATCGGGAAACAATGGGGTGTCATAACTAAAAGCATCAGATTTAAGCTGTTTTAACAATGAAAGTAATAAAAGACCATAAATATGAACGCGCAAGTATGATGTGCTCTACCCCTGGCCGCTGCTACCAGATAGAGAAATGGCTGGCGAGACATTGTCTGGAAGATGTTAATACGAGAAAACTGGACTCATAATCATACTTCTGATGTAAAGATACTTATAAGATAAGATAAGATAAGTTTATTTGCCAGAATATTTATGTTACAGTTTTACCCGTGCATTATATTCTACATGATAATTATATTGTGTTTCTTATCACTTGATAGACAAATGCAAGCAACTTCGGGATGGCCACCGTGCCGGTTGCAGTACCTACTGATATAATAATAATTACAAGTATGCAATATTACAGAAAATTGATTCTCCTGGATTTGAAAATAAAGATACCAAGAGAAGTCCTCCCGGATTTAAAAAAAACCCTTTTATGTAGGTAACTCTTTCATCTCTAGCTTTCTACAATCTTGAATATCAACATATCCATTCATTTTTGTTCCTCAAACCTACGAAACCAATCTAGCACCCTCGGAAAGCTAATATATTACAGAAAGCGTAGTTTTATAGTCACACCTCTCATAAAATCTGAAATCCGTAGATTTTTCCATACAAAAATCCTCCCAGTCGTTTCAAATGCTATCACATTATGCAACTGGCGTTATTATCATAAAGGTATAATATTCGGCAAGTTCCGTAGAATAATACGTATCTTCTTATACAGGGTGTTACCAGACCACTTCCGAAAACTTGGAGGTTCCAATCAGACCATGATACTGAAAACATTAAGCGAAAAAAATCGCGAAAAAAAATTTTTTGTTGACTATCTCTTTTTAATTTTTTTTCTAGTTACACACAGTACAACATAATAAGACATATCTACCTAATTATCTCATTTAAAAAAGCAAAAAAACAAATAAAATAAATAAAGCAGCAATGTACACGCAGCACGCAGATTACGTCTACTACAGCATGAACAGCTGAGAGTTCATCGCGGGTCATTCAAGTAAGCGACGTGCGAGCGACCTACGTTAGTACCTACCTACGTTAGTAGGCACTTACGACACAGAATAAATAATAGTACTACGCCTCGACCTTACCTACGTGAATGCGTACATTGCGGGCTGGCGAAATAAATACAAATCTTTAAACATTGTTTTCTCCGGCTATAATTATTTTTCAGGATAACTGATTTTTTTTTGGTTGGGTTTTGGTGTGCTGTAGCTCTCCCTTTCGTTTTCGGAAGTGGTCTGGTAACACCCTGTATGTATAAGTATCTTTATAGGTACCTATCTTACCTACCTACACCTATATTTTTAGAAGAATTTATTTAGTAAAAAGTATGCATTTAAGTAAGTATGTAAAATATAGTAATGAACAGATTTTTGTAATGATATCTTTTACAAGGTTTATCAAAGTTAATAAACGAAGTAAGTAGGTACTTAATTAAATTAATTATAGTGTTGGTAAGTTAGATTAACATTTCCAGTTTACTTAGGCTAGTACCTTACAGGATTGTTTGTTTAGGACAATGTACTCTAAAGTCAACTTAAGAGTCAAAATTAACAAACGAGTTAAGCAATTACCAATGAACCTGGGCACAGTAAGCACACTTCGAAAATTGAGCCGTCAAAAACAACAAAACGTGCCCAAAACAGAAGCCTAAAGTTCCGGACAAAGCATTATGAATAATGAAACACCCAGTTCGACCCTCCGCACCTACGAGTATACGGAACCACAAAATTTCAGTTTCGTGGGGTGTCGCCAGTGGGCGAAAAAAACGAGCTCGCAAAGTGTTTTTTACGGCTTTAATACGAGTTTATTAAAATATTTAAAGCGTAACTTTACCGGGGATTTCCCCAAAGACATCTCAAAGAGTCCCTCGCTTCGATATGGAAGAACTAAGAGCTAGGTGTGAGTGGGGATGATAAATTAAAACGAGGCAAGCGCACGCCGACACAACACGTGTTAGCGTAATGAGGTTTTTTTCTGATTTTTTTATGATTAATGCGTTTTTTTTTTCATCATCTGTTTCTAAATGCCGATGCTGGATAGATGGTGAAAATATATTGCCAAAAGTGTGTTTTATCTTAGTATGTTTATTCAGCTAAAGGAACAACTTAGAAATATTTTTTGTGTAACTGCTATAAGTAGGTACAGAACATACGTTAAATAAGTAGGTAGTATGATGTTCACAGTTGGTTAATTCCGGATATTATACAATAAAAGCGTGGGTACCTAATGAAGAAAGAAGTAGGAAAAACATTAGAAAATATCAAATTTTCCCGTTTCATAAATTGAATTCATGTCGCATCGACTGAAAATCACTTTACGCTTGGAAAATATCCACTCGGAGAACAATGAAATTGAATCGGCATCGGTGTGAAATTGTCTAGGGTTCAAATGGACTATTAGGTACAGGCTCCGCGTCTGGTTTCGGCCCTTTTAGGGTGTGATTTAGCTGGGGCTGGGGTGGGAGATAGTGGTTACGACAGCTGACACCGATATATTCTATGTAGTGAATATAATGCCTGATTTTAATATCGAGACGTTTCTCAATACAGCCTGAACTTATCTTTAATAATTTAATTTCCAAAACCTTTTACAATAGTAATTAATGTTGGAAAAATATCGTAACATTACCCAAGGGTCTAAACTTACTATACTATACTCCAACGCTTTAAAAAAATTTAGCCATAGTTTTCCTAATTCATGAAGATAATTTTCATTTTCCAAAACACAGCGCTTTCTTTACAATGTGCTAGCCACGGTGCATCAAATGATTACTCTGCAGGCGTACAATACAAAACACAGCAATTTCTTACAGTTTATTGTAAAAAGATTGTAAAGAATGAAATCGTTATATTCCTTTGTAAGTCTAGACATTGTTGCCGAGACCACAGAAGAATTAATAGTGCTTACAACGAAGGCCTTTTGTGGTTTTGAGCCGTTGAACTGAGGCCTCAGCCAGCACGAATCAATGTGACAATTATGAACTATCTGAGATACACTGCGCGATGACGCTACAACATTTGGCAGTCGAGCAGACGTTGACACGCAATGTGACTAAAATACGTTGTGTTTACGTAGCGCTGTGGCTGTGAGATTTATTCGTGCTTACCCTCTTGCACGTTGCGCTTTTACTCGTAGTTTTTAAAACCCAGTCTACTATCCCTTTCATATTCTCTGGGAAAATAGTGATGGCAACACTGGAAACTCTGTTGTCGATTGTGAAGAGTTTCATTAAAATGTCCGTTGCAGGGTTGCTATTAGAGGCATCGTCTCAGTTTTCACGAGAAACAATATTAATATTTAGCATTTGTTTGTCATCGTTTCGTAAGAAAACACCATGAGTAGGTACATCATTTACTCAACCATTAAATGCCGGATTCACTATTTTTGGAGCTCTAAAATTGCATTGAAATTGAAGTATTTTTTGGTAGCTACGCGGTTAGATAGAAACACCAAGAATAAGTCTTACAACATCCCTCTTTTGTTTCAAGTTGGGGTTCAAATAATTATGTGCTTACTCATCGATATCCACAACCACAGCCCTAAACAAAACGGTAGTACTTTGAGTGATTGCGAGCAAACTACAAACAATGCTTGCGGAGTCAATCTCGCAGTACACAATACTCATACAAATATGAATATGTACGGTACATGTAATGGTGAAGCATGGCGTTACTTGTGAAGCGGAATAAGCCTGCGGTGAATCAATGTTGCAATTTTATTTGGCTGGTACAAGCAAAAAACATTGTTATTGGATCTGCTCTAGTCAAACATGAGGGGTTAAAGAAATGTAGAGCATTATCGGGATTGAAAAACATTTTTTGAGTTGGTTTCAAGAGTTGTATCGACCTCAAAAATATATGAATGATTTTATCGCAGGTTTTTTTTACCGTCCAAAAATAATTCGGATAATGGAGCACAAAACAGTATCGTTTACAAAACCAGACATTACCAAAACGGACGACTGGCTATCTTTTTGCTGCCGGGGAGAGCAATAATTATTTCCAAATTAACCACGAGGGTGGTCGACGGCTGGGCCAAATTAAATCGAAAGGCCCTCCGATGGACAACGATCGTTTCCCTACGTATCTACGTAATAGCGCCATCAAAATCTATGGCAAAAATGTGTTGCAAATGCTGTGGTTATCAAAGCTAATGAGCATGGTTTATAGTAGGGGATCCTAACTTTACTGCTCTGTTTCGTATGACTGATAGAAAGGGACTTTATGGTTGCCTTTATTTGAGGGAAGAAATCCAGCGTGATATTGCATTTACGACGGAATAAATAAAAGATAAATTATTGTGCAATAGGCTAGGTTAGTGTATTATTATAATAGTAATACCCAGGTGGTTTAAGGTGGACTAACAGAGCTTCAGACAAAAATGTATCCAAAGTGGACAGCGTTTGTTGGTTGGTAATAGACAAGTTAACCGAAGTAAATCGAATAGGTGAACCAAATTTTCAATTAACTGCTTCGAAAAATGTTGCCCGTTTAGTTTGGTAACTATTGTTTCACTAGTTCTGTTAGTTTTTTTTTTCTCTAACAAAAATCTAGAGTGAGTAAACTAACTGCCGCTTTGTTGACCTTGACTCCTCAACTTTGTTTCTAGTAATCCCCAAACGAACCCCCGCAATAAAGCCTTATTCTGCCAGCCTCATTGCCAAAAGTGTTGCCAACTACTGTAATTGCAAGTGGCGAAGAAAGCAATGAATATAACAATAACGTTTGTCTGCCACGAAGCTTGCACACTGGCCGATACCGAGACCGACACGATACCGACGTGAATTAGGTACCGTTATTGGCAGGAAAAATATCAGTGGCGGCGTTTGCCGACACGGTGTGATAGCATCTGGTAGTAACCTGCTAAATGTAGAGATACATGTACTCTCCGGCGATATCGTGTCGATGTCGTATCGGTGGCAGTGTAAAATGCCTGTTGTTTGCTGTAGTGTAGCCAATTCCTTTATGCCCGTGGCCAATTTCTAGGATTTTATTTAGTGTCTAGTTATAAAATGTGACAAGGAAATACGCAATTAAGAAAATTACTTTGAAACGTAGTTTAAAAATATTTTCTAGCCAAGTTAAGTATCATTTGAACAGTAAGTAGGTAAAAATACTAATGGTAGTACCTAGCTCTAACCTACCTACTGTTACTACCACGTAGGTACAAATTGCTTAGAGTATACCTACTCATTACAAAACACTAAAAAAATATTTTTACACATTAAAAAAAAAACAAAAAAAAGTCAGTAAGAAACAGACTGGAAAGTAAATAACCTACTTTATTACGATATCATTCGTTATACGATTATTTGCCGTTATAACTCATTTTCTCATACATTTTCTTTATCTTCACGCACTGGAATCCACTTGGAGTAATTATTCAAGAGCATCTGTTGGTTCACAATGTGGAATATTTTCGGTTTTAGTTCTGGATTCCTGATAATCTGGCGGTACATGAAAAATGCTAAGGAGTATATTCATATTGGCCTTCTAAAGCTGAACTAACTAAATTAATTGCTAAATCTTCCAAGGCTAAATCTGTTGTCATCTCTTTTCGCTGTAGTTTAAGTGACATATTATGAACTAGCTGATACCCGCAACTTCGTATGCGTGCGAAACTGTCCACCAAAATATCTGTCAACCAGTATACGATGAACCTCGTGTCAAAGGCGGCTTTTGGTTTAGAGAGGTCAAGCTGTATCTAGGAATTCACGTCTTTCATTTCTATAAAATATAGCCTATGTTTCAATCCGGAAAGAGGGCTTCCGAATGGTATAAGTTTCATTGAAATTAGTCCAGTGGTTTAGGCGTGGTCCGCGAACAAACAAACAAACCGACAAACTCGATTTTCGGAATCACAATCATAAATCTACTTCATAAGACGGTCACCGTTTTGTTTGAAACCTAAGCTTTTTACGAAGCACCTCATAGATCGCTTGAGATGAGAAGTACACAGGGATTTGCTTTTACGCTCATAAAAATGTGAGTATCTTTGAATATCCGAGTAAAACAGGGAAAATTTAAATCAGGCAATTTTATATTATGGTCGGGGACTTATCTTTCTTCTATGCTGGCTTATTTACTCACTTCATACTTTGGGATATTTTCCAAATATTTTTTTTTTGTTTTTTAATTCCTTGTTTTCTTGCGATCTGCCCTGCCAGTTAGGCATCCAGCGAAAGTTCCTTGGTTTTGCCACATCACAACTCCAATTTTTTTTTAATTTCAAAATCTTTTTTATTTTTATAAACTAATGTATAATCATTTGATTGCCTTAAAAATGTATATATATAACTAGTTGTCCCCGCGGCTTTGCTCGCGTGGTAGCAGCATACGCATTAATTGGTTCAAATCTTTGATCCTAATTTTAGACCCTTTGGGGTGCGACTTTTCAAAATTCCTTTCTTAGTGCACCCCTACACTATATAAGGAACCTACCCTCCAAATTTCATACCTCTAGGACTTATAGTTTAGGCTGTGCGTTGATTCTATGTCAGCTTCAAAAGAGTTTTATATATATTGATTTTTTAGCCACGCGAAGACGGGGTGGATTCGCTTATAAAAATTAATCAGAAATTATGTCTATAGTCTGTACAAAGTCTACCTACAATGTTCCTACATCGGATATGATCCTCAAACACCTCAGGGCGTGCGGTCAGCGACATGACATATGCATCACGCCCTAAACACGATTAACGACCCTACTAGAGTGACCATGCTCACTATCATCAACGGAAATGTAGTCCTAAGATCTGACAATGTTAAACATACATTACATACTGATTATAATAAATATTTTATACTGAATACTGAAAAATAAAAACTTTACTTCATTTCAGTCCTTCGCTATAGCGGCTTTAGTTTTAGTGCCTGTAATTTTTTTATACAACTAAATGATGGAACAAGCCCGGAAAAATTGATGGTTTTAACCTTCCACACAGGTTTTGAAGACAGAACGATTTGATTTGAACCTTCCCTATCTGCTACCTTCCCACGAGATTTTCACAATGGCATTGGTTCACAGTGTACTGAGTTATCCTAAGCTACGAGTACACATATCAACTTCGTCGTTTTACATCGTCGCGCAGGTCCTAAATAAGGCACAATTGTTCACCTTTCTGTTATTTTAAATTACAAGCTTATGCAATAACAAACAGTTGAGCTTCCCACAAGGTTTACGGGACCCGCAGATTTTGCTAGGCATTTTAACGTATTGCTACCACTGTGTAAGGGCAAAACAACATTTGGCGCGTGTGGTCGCATACGAGTTTGACTCAGCTGGCGAATGAGATGCATTCGTACGTGGTTTGGCACTTTTCCCGCGTAGTCTCTGCTGGCTTATGATGTCGTCTGTGAATACAAATTGAGGGCCTAGATCGTATTAAACAAAGATGAATCTAGCGTTAACTTCGAAATTCTGAGGAATGATCTTGGAGTCTGATCAATGATTGATCGTTTAACGTCTGAGTAACGTGCAGGGTTTTAGCTCTGACTTTAATTTGTATTTAGTTTGTGTCTTGACTTTATCAATATTGTGTGACAGATCTGTGACAAAGTAGAGGCATACAGCTAAACAGTGGTCAACCACAGACTGCTTTTTTGTGGCAATATAAAAATAAGCTTTAATCGTGTCCGCAATAACTTTTTTATTCGGTCACCCTACCTGATCCTGGTCGTAGAGACAACTAATGCGAAAGCCTTGTGACCGGAGGGCAGTAACTGATTTTTAAATCCTATTTAGCTGGAATTAAATTAATCTCCTGAAGATAATTAGAGTTCTGTTTTCTACGCTTTTTAGTTGGTAAGTTTATTTATTCGATAGTGAACCGGAAAGTGAAATGTTGGACAACCGCTAGAGAAAAAACACTGCAAAGAAAGGCTTTTAATAGGGACCAAATTTTCTGAAAAAAAAATCCAGAAATCCCCACTGCTACGTTGTAGACATGCTACGTCGTAGCAGTGAGTATTTCTAAAAAAAAAAACAAATCCCCACTGGTAGGGATTTTTTTGAGGGGATTTCTTGAATATATCCAGGTAAAAATAGCTGCATGTACGTGGACAGAGAAGGTTCAGCAGTGGACTTTATCAGACCGATGATGAAGTTCTGATTCAGAGTAAAGTGTTGAACTAAACTTCGTCCACGGTCTGCCTTGCTAGTGTAATAGAATGAGTTCCATTTCAAATAATGCGAGAGTTCTGGTATTATTACCCATTTTGGTACCATCCATTACCATGAAGCCATTGATATGGGTCCTAGAATATTTTTTTAAATCTTGTACTTGTTTAAATTGCCTGAAATAAAGTTTATAATTATATTATTAATATTGTTTTTTAATGTTTACGTATTCACCAAAAAGTTAAGTGCATCTAAATACGATCCTCTTGAAAAGTCTACGTGAGCGTAAATAACCAAGAAGTAACAAGTATCGCAACTTCCAAGGATATTATTATTTCACACCGCTAGAACGTTTTAGATGGTATTAGCATAAAGTATCCGATGTACTCCAGGTGCGGAGTAAGGACTAAATTGGAAAAAAAATCGATGGCCGAGTTTGGCCGTTCCTTCGAGGAGGAGTCTCTGATTCTAAAGGATTTGACGCTAGTAGATGAGCAAAAGTCATGGAGTTAGTACTTCCACATACGAAAGAGTTACTCGTAACTGCCACTAGGTGGCCAGCAACTATTCTGCACCTTTCATCATTATTTTGTAGAGGCTTGTCGCGTCGTATCTATCTAGCTTGCGGCCACTCGGATAATTTACAAAAACTGATATGTCTATTTGTATCTGTGCATTAGTGAATGGCTCCGCATAGCAAAACTTCTCCTAATAATACTCATGTTAGTTTTTGAATCCATCCCTGTCGATAGCACTCTTAAAATTGAAGAGAAAATTTATTCTGGCATCGGGAGTGGTCGACGATACGACGCTACCTCCCCAAGCACATCGTACCTGTTCATAAACATGACGCTGGTGAAAAAAAAAATTATGAATGGATCAAATAATATAAATTCATAACGATACGAGTGCTCATGTTTATTGCTACCCGTACCCCCAGGTTACAGCCCCTTTTAGACTAAAAATCCCTAGAAAACCAAGGGAGACATTGACTATGTCATAGAACATAATATGATTCTATGGACTGTGTCAATCCGATGTCAATTTTGGCAGCAGCAGCAGCCAATTTCTGAAACTATATTGTAGCTGTTAAAATTGGTATGATGGCAATGAAATTATTACGGTAGCGACGAAGCATAACAAATGAACTTTTAACAAATTATTTTTGATCTAATAATAAATAGTTTTAAAAAAAACAATCTATGTATATTATGTACAACAATCTATGTAATCTCAGCCATCCTGTTCCAAATATCACTTGCCACCAAACAGTTGAGAAGTTTATATCGAATACTAAGAGCAAGTTTCGCATTAGATTAGTTGCCGTCCCCTGTGAGTGCATATCCTTGTTTGACATAAGATCGGGTAACTTATCCCGACTCCCGACTTGTAGGGAATAAACTTTGAATGGAAACCCTTTGTGGAAGTAATAATAAAGTTGTAGATATACAGCGAAGTTTATCAATCAATCTAAAAGATAAATTGAAACATAATTTTCAATAACTGGCAACAGTGTAGTGTCACTGGAAATGTACTTTTACTCGTAGCACTACCAGTAGTGTCACAGGAAAGTAAAATTTCCCATCGCTCTACTAGTAGTGCCAAGCGGTAGTGCCTAAGAAAATAAGAAAATAAGGGTGAATAGTAGGTCAATAGGCATCTACTGACAAATAATTAGAAGTAGTGAGTAGTATTTATTACTATTTCACACTTTTTCATCCCATTGTAATCAACAAACATCTATAAGGCACACGTTTTTCTTCATTTATGAAGAAAACATCGGCTGGTGTACTTATTTAGTTTTTACTTCATTGCATTTTAGCTACGTATTTACACTTCGAAGTTATGTTTTCGACAACGTATTCTAAGATGGCACATTTTTGCAGCGAAATGCAATGTTGCTAAAAGTTCTCTCTAAATAAAAGAAAGGTAAGCGGAGCAGCAATAAGCCTGTCCCAGTTAAAATGCTTTGTTTCCCGAAAAGCTTTCTTGCATGTGCTTCAGAATTTTCAATGCGTCTTTTGTGGTACGATGTAGACTTTGTATGATTTTTTGTCGTCATTCAAAACATGTTGTATTTAGGTGTACTTGTTTGATTGGCTATAGGTAAGTATACAAAAAAGGTTCTAAAGCAAAACGCACAATAACGCTCACAAACACTTTCAGACCTGTTTTTCGGACGAAAGTATTTCGGACTTTCTAGGTTTTTATTTTTGTCTGTCGCCTTAAGAATTAGAATCAAAACTTTTTGTAGATCGATATATACCAATCGAATTGTCTGTGTTCTCATTAGTGGTGTTACTGTAATTCTCTGAACCCTGTAACATCCCTGCAAGAGAGGCACCCGAGGCGTTGTAATTATTCACGAAGCATTCAGCCGCATCTGCGTACTCCCAGCCGGAATCTTTTTTTATTGTCTTAAATAATATTCCTCTTATAAAGCGAGACGCACATTATACGCCGTACATTTTGTATATTTTAGAATTTTTCCAAATAATTTGAACTAGCTTCTATACATATTTGAACAAAAATACTAGTTAAATAAACCTTAACAAAAACCTGTAACTTAAGCCAAAAGAAATTGCCACTCTCTTCTGTCTCTATTTTCAACTCTTTTCATCTGGGGCCTTATGTTCAGTTCGCCAAAAATTTTACTGTAGGATGGCGTCAAAGAAAAGTCGAAAACACTTTTTATTTATTTATTAATTTATAATCCATGCATGTCACGCTTGAGTCCAAGTTTTGAGTATACGAGTCTAATTTCCCCAATGTGCGTCGCTCGGATTTGTCGACACCGTGTCGCTCGGCGGGGATTTAATTAGACGCAACCGCATTAAATGTACCGTGAACATACAGATATAAGGGAGATTTGTAATGATGCATTGCTAGGGTTCATTTGCTTGCGTATTACGTTACTGCTGGCTCGGTGTATGGGTTATAGATTTCGCAGTTTTTGATGCAGTGTGAGTAAAATTTACAAATGGTATTATTGATCTAGTTGATCTCTTTGTGCAACGCATGAAACTGTAGATCTTTGGTAGAGCGCTCTAGAGACATTGCTCTACTTACTGACAAACTAAATACTAAATAAGAGCGATACGCGTGCGGTGTGGTCAGCTTCATAAAAGTCCTGTTAAAGCCTAGTTTTTCTAAGTTTCCGTCTTCCGACCATTGCATCCAAATTCGAACGTATAAACCAGCCAGCTTACGTCAGCTTACGTCATCTCTGCTATTTAACGGCCGTCACTGGCAGTTGCTATTTTTCAAAAAAGCACTAACTAAAACCTGTGATACTTTTAACAAAACGGTATACGATACAAACTGGTGTGGTCGGAACCTTTTGCTAAACTTGTATGTTCGGTCCAGACGTGCTCGAAACGGGCTTTTCGATTGCTGCTTTTTTGGTTCTGTGAACCGATCTCGTTAGTATTTTATGGGTATCCTATTGCTTGGTCGCAAACTAAACCTTTTTGTCAACAAATTTTTAACGACAAGATACTAAGATACTAACGATTGTCTAATGAGAAGCCTTATTGCAATTCAATTTTCAAATTACCTAATTGTATTTTGAATTGTCTCTTTTATTCATAGGTAGGTAAGTATTCATAAAAGTCTATCGTAAAATGGAATCCTTACATATTAATCTAACCACATGAGAAGCCTTCATGCAGTCATCTGCCGCAAATGCTCAAACGTAATCAGTTTGCACCGAAAAATGGCATATTGGCGACTTATTCAGTTTACCTTCGGTTTCTCTGAAAACAAACTAAAAAGCTACATAAATTAATATAGAAACACCTTGAAAACGTTTACGAAAACTTTGGTTGTAGGTTGCTTTTGCAGCAAGAAGTGACTAGCAACAAGGGCATAATAAGTAATGACGGGTGACAACCGTTCAATCAGATGTGATTGCGATCATTGTACGATTGTCGTTCGATCAATATTCTTGAGCATTGTGATGTGACTTACGAAACTGTAATCGTATGCAATACGTAAGGTAGGTAGTGTACTGCAGCCTGTAGGTACGTACCTAACTAGTTAGTTAGGTATACTAGTTTATCAAGGTTCCATACAAAAAAATTTTTTTTCGATGGAATTCATTCTTGATTGCTGGCTCGCTGAAGGCTCTTCTGGTTAAAACCACCATTTCATCTATATAGTAATAATACTCTGTTACTATGAAGAAACAAATAAAAAGAAATTTCTGCAGCAAAAGCCAAAGCTAAGCTGAACCAGAATTAATCAGTGTTCGTAATAATGAGAGCACTACCTACCTACACTATCGAAGTAGGTACGACCCTCAACAATAGTCTGTGATTGCGCGCAGTGCGGTGGCGCCCTCTAACCGCAGGTACAGACGGGATCTATCTACCCTCGGAATATTTAATACGATGCGTGATTAGTTCCGAATTCATTAAAGTGTGGAACCACATCTTTTAGTGGAAATAGGGTTCCTGCCAGACGCTCTACCAGAACGTAAATTTTGTAACAGCTGACTTTACAAGTGCATGATTCGGAGCTTAGTTTTACAATTCACTTGCCCAGTGATAATGATAAACCTGCCTAAAGAGGCATCATAAATACCCAAACATTAACCTGAGTATCACATTGTAGTTGTATCAAAAAGTTGCACATTAAAGCATTTAAAAACAAAGATACCTACATTCTTGCAATTTTATCAGGACCCTGATGATAGGTGCAAGAATTTAATTACATACGTATCCATTTAATGAAAAAAGTATCAATACAAAGTACCGAAGAATGTCTGCAAGAGCAATCAAATAAGGTGCCTCAAAAGAAAAGAACTTTGATTAGAATCCGAGTGTTCTTTCACGAGTGACGTCCAACCGTCCGAGACACGACTCAAAGGCGATTTAAGAACGGCAGAGGTTGCGGGACTCGTAATTCAATTTATTTTGTCTACCTACCCTCACTGGGGTCGCACTGGCGATAATGCAATTTCATTGAGCTACTTATTGGTCCTTTACCTTTTCATTTACAAGAGTTTCTTCCCAATAATAAAAGGTTTGAAGTTCAGTTTATATTCGGGAAGCTCCCTCGTGAACAGAATTTCGTCACAATAAAGGGTAACAATGCAAACTTTTTGCTTTGCCTCTTGACACCTGCTCTGGGAGATGGATTGTGCACTTACTTTTCAACGAAATGAGTGACTTCAATTCGTTGAAAAGTTTCAGAGACTAAGAACTGGTACCCCATCACTGCTAAATACCAACCAAAGAGAGAATCTTTTGCAAATCTCGTTTTCACCATTTTTAGCAACAGTACCGACATAGATTTAGCGCATACATACTATTTGGCTATCTACATCGGGGTCAGGCACTTCCAATCGCAGAAAAGACTCTTCTTCTTTTATTTGACTAGCAAATTCTTGATGATCTCGCTACCGGTACTATAACGTCACAACCTGGTGCTCACCTTCTCTAGTAATATTTTTCCCGCCACGCGACGCCCTGCGGTAAGACCTTTCATTTTCAAGGCGATTAGAAAAGTTGTCGCTACGAAGGGCATGTTTTCCCCTTCAAAAATATAGAGTTTTCTATTTTCATATTTTTAGCTTGTTTCGGTGGAGTTTTTTGTCAATTTCAATATTATTGTTCACAACAATGTAGAAAATACAAAATAGAAGACGGGCTTGATAATTTGTAACAAATAAGAGATGCGATGATATTGTTATACCTACCTTGACATTTTAGCTCCGATAAATAGATTTATAAGGTAGAGCTAGGTATGAATACTAACCTACATAATACTGATCCATACATATCCCAAGTAAATACTAACCCCTTTATTCATATTCAACTGTCATTTTAGCGCGGCTTTAAAAAAGCTCTATCATTGTCAAGACAACGAAAAGAGATGACAAAATATTTAGCAATCATTTCAGTTAGCTCAACTTTATAAGATCAATATGAATAAATCCCTAGTATGGACACGCGTGTCTCACGAAAACCCAATCTAAGAGAAAAAACCAGTGTTTACTACTAAATATCCACATCGAAAATAAAGGTTCTTTCTTATAGTTTTCTGAGAGACTTGAAAAGTTTACAAGCAAAATACAGATGTTTTACCTCTGCCTCCGAGCGGTATGGTAATGCTCTACTTAAGCTAGGATCTAGTAGATTTATAGTCTTCAAGAGTACTTTTGTTTCTTCTCAGAAACACCTATTTACTTGAGAAATCTTTTAGTAAGTATATTATTCCTGTAGGTTTTCTAGACACTCATTTGGTGCTGCAAATCAATTGAAGTTAGTGAGTCTTCTTAGAGTTGTTGCGTCAAAAATTAGTAAAAGTAATACCTGTTATATTTCCATAAAAAATATTGGTTTAGAAAACCAACCAAAAACACGTGCTAATTAAAAATTCTCAGCCTTCAAAGAGTTTAGGACAGTTCACGAATTTAACGCACACAACTAGTTGAATATTACACAAAATGCCTCTAGATTATGAAATATAGAATCACAGGAGTTTATGAGAGTAATATTTTTTGACATCTTGACATCTTTTGTGACATCGAGGCAAGAATTTGGTTTCCGCAATGAAAAGATCAGCCGATTCCCACCCGCCAAGGTAGGCGGTCTGCAGGCGTGAAGAGGGCACAGCGCAGCGTGCGCCGGTAATTGAACACAATAAATCACATCACCATTGAAATAAGACGTTCTCATGACTTACGACCATACTCATGCTTAGAACATAGTGTATGATTCATGCTATTTTACGCTGGAATTCCGAGACGGTATTTTATTTAATTAAATCATGAATTTATCGCACTTACCTTTTGTTAAAAGGAGCTTTCGTATATTTTTTTAGATTGTGTATTTGTAGGCGTAGCAGCAACACTTAGAATCATTATTAATAAGTACAACTAGTTATCTCTGTTTGTCAATACTCATTGATAAACATTGAATTTTATCTTTTGACTCTGTGTGCAGCGTAAAACTATTTATGAACGATCAACAACCAAAGCACCTCTATCTAAGTATATCTGTACTACGTAGAGTTGGCAAGACGTGTAGGTAAATGAACAGTAACTTGAATAATGCTTTAAATATTTAAGAGGGAGTGGAACCCAGCAGAATTGAATACAAGATGAGGTGTAGTTGAATATTCTACGGCCTGACAAACTAGAAGTAGTTCGGAACTGCTGGAATGGAAGCATTATTTTTATGAAATGACTTGGAAAATAGAAAAGCGCTTGGAAACAGGTATTACAGGGTAATACTTTTATTTGATCTGTCTTATAGACTGACAGGATGGTATAGGCGCTGGGCAAGCCTTCTCCAACTAAAAATTGTCCCAGGCACTACAGTGTCTCGTTAAGTGTAGACATAGACATAGGTTGCCTCCTGACGCTGTATAAATCATCTTAAATATATGTAAAGGCCTATTATTACAGCTCTTGTGGGAATAAACCTTAACCTACATAGATATTATCACGGGATTATTAGCTTGCCTTATTTGACTAAGCTAGCATTATAGTTTTCACGATATTCAAGTTTTTATAGATGACCCGGAATTCGGCTCTCGACTTAGGATAGAAGCTTCGTGGTCAACCGCAACAAATCGAGCGATAAGGAAGGCTGTAATGTAGAGTATATAGAGCCTGTAGTATTGAGTCATAAATCCAAGGCACTTGCTGAGCTGTTCCTTTACGATACGATATTTACGACTTGGCACACGATGGTCGGTGGTCTCGTACCGTGTGACCATAGGCAGCCTGGGCCTGGCGTGGAGGGAGGCAATATTGGTATATTATGTAATATGTTTTGGATCGAAAACTCTAAAGTGTGACTTTCAGAGTTTGGCTTCTACCTTTTTTGTTTAGTACCTACTACTTTTGGATATGAATACGTCCGTTAACAAATACTATTTTTATTGTGCTCCTAAATAATTATGAAAAATATGTTTTTGTAAGTACTTTATTTAAAAAAAAACAGAATTAACAGGATAGGGTAAAATAAATAAATAAATATTCTTGGACATTTCACAATTTTTTCTGGTCCCAAACTAAGCAAAGCTTGTGCTATGGGAACTAGATTGCTGATAAAAAAAATATTTTGTTATCTATTTTTTTTAATAATAATAGCATGTATAAATGTTTTCATTTCATTTTTTCATTTCATGTATAAAACCAACTTATATACAAATGGCCTATCTTATAAAAAGTTAGAATAGACATTATGTCTTGTTTACCATACGTAATCAGGACATAATGTCTACTCTAACTTTATATAAGATAGAGGGAAAGTGTTTATACCCGCTATCTAAAACCAATGAATATGATGATTAGGGACAATTGTTTTATATTCTTTTTAATTAAATTACAAACCGATAAAACAGTCAATTGAACTACATGCACAGAACATAAATACCAGAAGCCCAATTCCAGTTTATTTACAATTGAAAAAACAATAGGACCGTTTAATAAACGAATTGTAATTCTGTTCGGTCGCCATAAAGTTGGCGGTGGACACGGTTCACTGAATTCGTTTTGCTACAACATTCTAACAAACCACGTCGAAGATTATTAGCACAGCGTCATGTCACTGAGTGAAACTATTGGATTTCGCATATTGTCAAGCCCTTTTTGTTAACTCTAGAATGTAGTGTTATTGCTCTTTCGTATTTTTTTTTTGCACAAATTACGTGTTGTTTTGTATAGATTGTTTGTTATTTTTTTACAGAATGTGATCTATGATTGTAAATAATTTAAAAAAGAAAGGTATACCTACTTTTTAGATTTTATAGTGGTGACTGCTAGTCGTATACAAGAGCCTACGTGGCAGCACCACGCTGTTTGTGCTGTAATACGTGACGTGATTTAGATTTCTAGCTACAAACAAATAATTTTATCAAGTAATTGGCAAAACTAACAAATTGTTAGAATAAAACCCTCCTTATAGGAAACACCAAATAATTATTTAGGAAGCTACTGAAACTGCAACAGTATAAAAAAAAGTAAGTACAATCGGCAACCGTTTGAAATTGGCACGTACCCGTTTCAACACGTTAGCAGAGAACCAACAAATTAAACTTCTATTTACACAGTTTCTAAACTCAAGGGTTGCAGCGTAAACTGATAAATAAAAGAATCCTCAAGTGTACTTGTATCTTACCTCCCCATAAAAGGACTTTCAGCTATCGACTCGCCGCAGACTCACAGCTCAATAACGTGGCAGCTCACTCTCTACTTGACTGTAGGTAGAGTTTTCAAATTCTACGAACTGCGGATTATTTTGAATTCCTATTTCAAAATGTTCGTCATCGCAATTTGAGACACAAGATTTTTCTTTTGTTTTTCATAATTAATAAAAGAATCCTCAAGTGTACTTGTATCTTACCTCCCCATAAAAGGACTTTCAGCTATCGACTCGCCGCAGACTCACAGCTCAACAACGTGGCAGCTCACTCTCTACTTGACTGTAGGTAGAGTTTTCAAATTCTACGAACTGCGGATTATTTTGAATTCCTATTTCAAAATGTTCGTCATCGCAATTTGAGACACAAGATTTTTCTTTTGTTTTCATAATTTTCTTGCCTAGGATAAAATAACTTCATGACTTTGTGCACCGTTGAATACATCCATATAGGTTGATGGGACTCGGGTGGTCAATAAAGGGATAAAGTAACGCGACACTTTGGGGTTAGGGGCTTACCTAGTTTTTTTTACAAATGGTCTCTCCCATGCAGTATGACGTTGAAAACTCATTTCACCAGTGTGTGAAGCGAGTTTTCGGCCGAAATATGACGTCATCTCTATTAGAACCAAATCTGTCGGAGTAAGCGGGCCCCTGAGCGGTTGAGAAAGGGACGAACTAACTTGATACTTATGGTTGGTTCTCTGTAGTGGGTTAGCCGTTTTGTTTATGGTCTGGACCACAGATTCGAAGATTTACAAGCGGTCAGCTTCACGAGTCATTGCGCCAAACTTTCCAACGACAGCGATTAAGATTTACAGTGCGTTGGACCTTAAATAACTTAAATAGTTGGAGGACGTAGATTCTTCACGCGTTGAAGTAGGGTCGTTGCCCAAAACTATTTGGTAAGCGCAAAGTTTATTATTCTTGAAACTACAGAGAATGTGTCCAAATAGGCAGTGTAATAGAAATACATACGGTGGACGGAAGAGAGCAGCCTTTACCTTTGCAGCTTTTGTATAATAAAATACTTAAGTTATAATATCCCAAGTAAGGAAATAAAAAAATACGCACTAATTTAAGTTTCTACATGAGAGGTGCAGGGCTTCTATCTAAGTAGGATGAAATGGAGGTGTGCACAGTATGTGACGTTTTATTGAGAGAGATCGAATGAGCCCAACAATAGTAGTCAACAATATAACAGTCAACAATATAGTAGGAATGAATGTTTCCAATACTACATACAGCGATGCGAACTCGGAGTAAATAGCTGAAAATTCAGTTACAGCTTATTTGAAGGTAGCTTACTTGCTGATCAAACAAAAGTAACTATACTTACTTAAGTATGTACCATACGCTATATCATCACAAGTTGCCGACAAGTTCATAATTTATTGTTCTTCATACAAGCCTAAATAAACACAAAATTACATCGAAAAACCCGTGTTTCCGTAACATTCTCGCAAAGATAAGCAACATATGCAATTAATTATTACTTTGCCGCGGAACTAATATCGCAGACAGTATCGCAACGAAACAAATAATAACTTTTTCATCCCACCATCTCGGAAAGAGTATTTTTAATCTTCAATATCTGAGTGGAAAAGCCGTTTTTATTCTCTAGAGGATAAAGTAAATTGAATTTAGAACATCGTGTGCACTAAGTTTGTGAATTAAAAAAAACATTAAACCTATTTACTGCTACCTCTATGGTGCCGAATATATCATACAACTTTTTTTTAATTTGTTAAAAACTCAGACTCGGAACCTTCTTGGTGTTCTTTTTTCAATTTGCTTTTTTTGCATTTAGTCATTTCCTCGCTGAGGTGGAATGAAAAGTTACGTGTTGCACTCGAGTGCAAAGATTTTTCACCTCGTGCTCTTTTGATTCCCTCGCTAACGCTCAGGATTCTAATTTTGAATCACTCGCTGCGCTCGTGATTCAATTTTAGAATCCTTCGATTGCTCGGTCATCAAAATTGAACACGCGGTTAAAAAGCAACTTTGCACTCTTGTATAACAAATAACTATTACCGACAGCCGTTCATATTGAAGTTTGAGGTACTTACTCTCTACTTTACCATAACAGTTGAGCTGGTATAAGAGTGTACTTTACTTACCTATACTGCGAGACTGGAAACTGTACCTAGGTATACAGCAACTAAGCCCGTAGTGTGAGTTTTGTTTTGTAGATCGAAACGTATAACGAGAAGCGACTTGCGATATATCTTGTACCTACTAGCCGTCGCCCGCGGCGTTGCTCGCGTTCTACCCTTTAGAGTGTTATGTTTCAAAATTTCTTTCTTAGCTCACCCCTACACTATATAATGATACTACCCTCCAAATTTCATACCTCTAGGACTTATAATTTAGGCTGTGCGTCGATTCTAAGTCAGCTTCAAAAGAGTTTTATATATCTTGTATGAAACCCCGCCTATAAGAAAAACAGTTTGCAAATCTCCCGCTAGAGGTCTAACGGGAGATTTGCATACTAATTTCTCTATACAAAAACTGCGAGTTTCTCGATTCTCGCTTGTCGCAAATCAACATAGCAAAACTCAGACTACGCGGGCTCTGGTACGCCCCTAAGTTACATTGTTTCCTAACCAGACTGGGTGGTTGTATGACTTTAATAAAAAAGCATTGCTTTCTTGAAAAACAACGACCGGCAATTGACGGAGCTATGCAATAGTAATAGGTAACAAAAATTTAAGAAATCAGACAGAAATTTATGGTGTTATGATGGTGGTATTATAGCGGTTGCTGTTTCATAGAAAACAAAAGCTTCAGTTTATCTTTTGTATTACGTGGGGCGTGTATTTACCGTTCCATAATGTTTACAATTTAGTTTAAAACAGTGCAATTTACACATTACCTATCTTTTACCATGACTGTTATTAATGAACTCGATGAAAGCTTTGTGTTAATCATGAAAGATAGATATACTCTGTACTAGATTCTATTGCAACCTGTCAAACTATGTGTGTCAAAAATTTTACAGTATAGAGAGATGTGAGTCTCCCAAAAATAATTAGTTTTTCTCCTTCTGGGTGGTCCTTCAGGCAAATCACTTGGAATAATTACACCGTGTTTTGTTTCTTTCGATTGAATTTAAAGCTTGTCAATGCAAAAGACAAACTTTGTAGCCTGGGTTACAATCCAAGCTACTTAGCTAGCTAGCATTAATTTTCTTCTACTTTGATTGTGGTCTGTGCTAAATGAATAGTAGGTAGATATGCAGGTAAGTTTTATTCAAGTGTGTTATCGTTTTTTTCTTTCTTTCCTTTTTTATCTAGAGGCTCTCCCTCATCGTGATAGGGTATCAACGGCTAGGTTAGGTACCTGGTCTCTGTTATTTTTAGAACCTTACCAAATGGCACTAGAATCCAATCAACTCCTTCACATTCCCACTGGCGACTATTCAGCTGAGTCATAATGTTCCCGCCCTTCGTACACGTGCCTATTACGAACGCTATTCATTGCAGACAGACACTTACAAGAAAGTATTACTTAGAAACGTAAGGTACCTATATGAGTTTTATTCATCCACAGTAATGCGAAAGTGTGTCAGTAAGTCTGTGATGTTTTTAAAGACTGGCAGTAGGTATCTCTTATCGCAGTAGAATATTTAGTAGGACAGAAAGAGCAAAGTCTTCACGAATGAAATCATAGGTGGGAGTGGAATTTACTTGAATGAAAGCGTATGCTTGTACTGCAAGCATGTAGTGAGAATACCCATTATTTTGTGGGATCATAAAGCTTAGTTTTTATTGCAGATGCCCGATTCTGTTGGTGCATCTTTTGAAAGTAAACTAATTTTACAGTACCAAAATTTTGAAGCGCTCGTGGTTAGGCTTGCTTAGTCAATCTTCACCGATTATCTTAGTTAAGTTCTGCGCGGTCATTATTTGGATGGGTGACTGTTAGTGGCATTTACATCTGAGCGCTTCCGTGTTTCGGAGGAAACTGTCGGTCCCGGCTCTAGCAGTCGTTAAGCCATGACGGAGGTCTTAAGGCGGCCTAAAAACTACTTCACCAGAGTTGGCCACTGACACATACGAGCTTGCTCGCTTGCTAGTACCAAAATGATAGCTGTTTGGGTCGTTTTAGGTCATGAGAAAGGGATGGCAACAATTTTAGTGCTGTGTATTGAGACTCTTCAGTCTCATAATCCCCTTGGTTTTAAAATTTTGAAATCAAGGGCATTATGAGACAAAAAGTCTCACAATCCCCTTGAAGGGGACGGCTCAAAGGGGATTATAAGACTAACCCATTAGGTTAGTTTAGGAAAATGAAGTAGCAGAATCGGGAGAAATACCAACTTTTCTTAACTTTGACCCGGTAAATTACGCAGGTTGTAACACCTAACGATATTATTGTAAGCATAATAATGAACCCGAAATCCAGAAATTATGCAAATGAAGGCCGCTCGTAACTTCGTACAATTAACATTGTGAGACTCAACATCCATTCAAAATGTATGCTAATGGAATTACATGAGTTGACGATCATTCATACGGTATCAAATCAAGTACTTACTGTTGTATATTATTATCTACATACCTTTTAATAAGCGGCTTCTAACGGTAAATATTGTGGTGCCCATCAAGGGTTCATATTGTACCTACTATATTTAACATCTTTTGTACATACAATATGAATGAAATAAAGAACTTGAACTTTGATAGGTACGATGATATTATTATGATCGTGTTTGTATGAATCTAGTAATGTTTAATTTTTTCGTTTTCAATCAAGCAACCATTCATTTTTTTGGTAAAATAAGTTTTTTTGATGAAACTAATATGGTTTAAAGTTGACTTGAACTAACTGTATATTTTTATTATCACCATTGACATTTAAAACGAAATACTTACTGTGCAATTAAGTAGGTACTATACATAATTATTTTCCAATATTGAGAGGAAGATAATGACCGTCTGACTCACACATTCTTATCCTTGAGATACCTCGATAATTTCTCAACAAAGTTAGGTACTGTTTCCTATTGCATATAAATAATAAGTAGGTGCTTAGATAAGAGTACCTTTCTGACCGATTTAATACGAAAAATGAGGATAATGATGAACTTACGTTTCCAAATCATCATCATCAATCATCATCAATATATATAAAACTCTTTTGAAGCTGACAGAGAATCAACGCACAGCCTAAACCATAAGTCCTAGAGGTATGAAATTTGGAGGGTAGTATCCTTATATAGCGTAGAGGTGCACTAAGAAAGGAATTTTGAAAAGTCGCACTCTAAAGGGTCTAGAATGCGAGCAACGCCGCGGGCGATGGCTAGTATGAAATAAAAAGATAAGTGGATTTTTCTATTGCCAGGTTACTACTAGGTACTGTATTATATATTCTGTGGGCTTGTTTATATTCTACAATCACTTGTACAAGTCGAATTTTAAATGTTTGGCTGCGCAAAGCACCCCTCCAGTTTCACCTAGCGCTGTTAAGTCGTGACGGGACCTGAGGCCGTATACTCTACGTTTTGTTATGTTGATTTACGACAAGCGAAAATCAAGAAACTCGCAGTTTTTGTATGGAGAAAAGTAGTTTGCAAATCTCCCTCTCGAGGCGCTTATCGGGTTTTCATACAACATAATCTCGCAAATCGCTTCTCGATATACGTTTCGATCCGTAAAACAAAACTCAGACTATGGGCTCTGCACCTACCTAACAAGGTAAGTGCATTTTGATTCGTTTTCTCTATCACTTGAGTGACTTCAAATCCTTATTTTGCGACCACAAATAAGCCTTGAGCAGGATCTCTCGTCCGGCTCTGTGTTATGTTATGTTACAGTAAGATTTATTTATATTGCGTTAATTGCGCAACGGTTCTCGGTATCTACCTTTCGCCCACGTGTTGTTGTCAATTTAAACCATAGAGCTTGGAAAGTTTTGTAACTACCCAGAGAGAGGTGAACTCCCAACGAGTCACACCAAATCCGGTCACAGTGTGACTCGTTGGGATTTTTTTTCCCATCAAGTCACACTGTTACACAGGTGTGACACGTTGGGAGTTCTTCTATAAAAAAAAGTTGCAACGAGTAACAGTGTGACTCAATGGGAGAAAAAATCCCAACAAGTCACATCAATTTATTTTCCTACAGGAAAATATAATAGAGATAAACGTTTTTACGTTGAAGGGATCTTCATATTTTTTGCAGGTATTCTACTTTTCATTATTTATCCGATTGCTTATTCATATCGAAATTGTGAATATAATGTTACGCTTTACTATATACCTACAGTAAAATCTATAAAAAAATACAAAAGTATAAAAAAAATTTGAATCGTCCAAAACTGGTAATAGTAACTAAGGTGATTGGACCAGAATCATCATCATCATCATATAAGCTTGTAGAAGTTCGCTACTTAACCTTACATATTTTCAGAAATAACGGTATTGGGTTTTTTCTACCCACGACTTCCCGTGACATTAAACATTGTTAGTTACCCGCATCTAGGGGAAGGTCGTCTAAGGTTATGTTTACCGGAACGAGTTTTATCCTACGTTTCATGGGGTATTTTGATAATTAGCTTCTGCGCGCGACTTCCCATTGATTTTCCATTGATCCCATTGATTTTCCGGGATAAAAAATATGTGTTAAGGTCACGGACAAATAAAGTTTTAATTAAAGTAAAATAATAAATAAATATATTCTAAGTTTAATTCAAATCGGATTAGTAGTTTTTGCGTGAGGAACAAACATACATACAATCATACATCCTCACAAACTGCGTTTATAATACTATAAAGGATTATTTTCTATACTCCATGGTTCAAATATAAAGACACGCAATGTCTGGCTCTGTCAGTCAGCATTCCAAGCAAATTATGATCAGCAATATGGACGCTATAAGCCTTATAGTTATGTTGATATTGACACCATAACATTTATTTCAATTGGACTATGTATATATTTTTTACTGTAAAATGAATTCTCCACTACTACTGAATGGTGGCCAAGATGCGGCTACAGAAACGTAGGACGTCCGGCAGCGAGATGGGCAGACGACATCGTCAAAATAGCAGGCCGTAAATGGGAAAGACTAGCACAGGACCGCGGTGGATGGCACAAACTTCTTAAAAAAAAATTCATAAAACTGAAAAAAAAACCCTCTTTAATAACTTCAACTTCTTACAATACTCTGAGGAACAATTAATTTTACAGTGGATCCTACAATAGGGCTAATGCACTAATATGTATTCATAGCGGTTTCATTAGTGTGAATCCCAATGGTGCTGGCAGGTAAACTAATTAAAATTTCATGAAAAACATCGTGATGCTGGATGACCCAATTGGTGCTTTGTTCTTTAGACGTTTAGGAGAAAATTCAGATGATCACATTATATAGGGATATATAATAAATGGTAGCAAATTAGTATTGTATTGAGTTTAATTGTCATAATATCACTGTACCAGCTTATTAAAACATAGGAGAAAACTGAATTTGAGCGAGTCCATCTACATACAGAGAAAGTTTCTAAATATGTAAGTATTAAAAGAAGATATTGTAGCGTTTAAAAATATAGATAAGTAGTTATTCCAAATTTCTCGAAATATTACTACATACAAGGAAAAGGTTGGTTCTCGCTGTATCACCTACATTTAATTACCTCTATAGTTATTTTGCTAATGATTTCCATTTTCCTTTAACTTTATCTGCATGAAATCTAGTAGCAAAATTCCACCGACCATCGATATTGATCACTATAGTAACATTTATAGCAATACCTTAATTTAGAGATGGAAATAAATAGCGTGGACCGTCGTAAATAAATGTTACTTTCATATGAACGTTAGCGAGCCATTCTATGTAATGACCAACTCGTTTAAACTGACCTTTTTGCCATACGACTCACGATTGCGAGCTATAAAAGGATATGTCCAGATAACTTTATTCCACATTATGTCCCCATCCCTTTGAAAAGGAAAGTTGTATAACATTTTTTGAGATCACATCCCTTTTAAGGCCACCGCGGGCGCTTTTTATTGCAGACGGCCGGAATGGATCCCTATGTATAGCATCAAAGGATTTGCCGTCGCTACTGATGCATATTTTTTTGTTTACCCGTAGATATCAAGGAAATATTTCGCAGAAAATATCGGGAGATGGAGATACAAGTACTCGTGTTTACAACGAGTGTTTTGGTTAAAGTTCAAGCACCTCGCGTGGTATTCTGAATAATTAGTTTGCGTCGCATCGCTGACCGAAACGCAATAAAAACATGTCCGAAACTGCATCCCGTAGCGGTACCTACCTATCTACATCAGAGTTCCAAGTTCAAATTAAATCCTGCAGGCGGCAGGCGGGTGTGCGGACAGGACAGAAGACTCGAGGCAGTGCGCCCGCGCCGATGTTTCCGATCGGACGATTGGACAGCAACGTGATCGCGTGCGCAAATTTACCGCAATATTCACATACCGTTCATCGGAATATCAACCGTACCTTACATAAGTTAAAACCCAACTAGTGTTTGGTTTTTAAAAATCCTAAAAAGTGTCAGTGTCGTATAATGTTGACTCCTAGTTGTGATAGTGTTTTGTGACCTATTTTACTCAATTGCTGAAAGGGTCTAGTCAACAATGCAATTACTTGAAGTTTGATGACCTACCGAAGTATATCTACCAGTACCTACCTACCAAGCAAAGATCTTTTTTTTTACGTAAAATATAATTGCTACCAAGTTTACAATAACGTTGAATTCCCTCGTATAACAACCTTTGTTTAACAGTGCAACCCATTCAACAAAAGACCCTCATTTTGTTATCGTTAAGTAAATGGTGAATCATTTGGTATTTAAATTAAACGATAGATTCGATGATCTAATAGCCAGCCCACACACTCTTTTGGATTGCTAGTAAAAGAAACAATTACCAATTTAGGCTGTCACTATTGCCTACTATTAATTAGTATTCAGATTTAGTACCAGCAAACATTCGGTGCTACCAGTACCTACCAAATAAACCTCGTCACGTTAAGACTAAGTTTCTTGCTGCTGATTGATTTTTGCGGACATAAATACACAGGTAGAGTAACCAGAAGAGTCAACTAGAATACCTATTCTACTCTTCCAAATTTTAGTAGCACAAGTATCATTTAGTACTCTATTGTGATACTATAACGTTTACCCGTCCGCATTTTATAATAAATAAATAAATAAATAAGTATTCACGGACACTTAACACAACGCCTTCTAGTCCCAAACTAAGCAAAGCTTGTACGATGGAAACTAGATGGCTGATAGAATACAAACATACATTTTTTTTGTAAATACATACTTATAATACATAGAAACACCCATACACAGAACAAACATCTATGTTTACAACACACAAATGTTTGTTCTCGGTGGGGATCGAACCCACGACCCACAGCACGGAAGGCAGAGCTACTACCGACTGAGCCATGACGCCTGCATACGAGTAGATAAGTAAAAGTTTTACATAACTCCATTTATCCAAGAAAACTTATAAAGTTACAAATAAATTCTTGGATACTTCACACAACGCTCTCTAGTTCTAAACTAAGCAAAATAAATAAATATTCTTGGACAATTCACACAACGCCCTCGTCCCAACATTATTTTGTGTAATATGCGTCCAGATGAAGTGCAACACGCAATGGAACTTCCTGTTAGCAATATGTTTGTGACAATGGCTTTATCCCGAGCACACTTCTGACCATTACTGGCCCCTATGCTGGTGTTCTCTTGTAAAATTCTATTTTATTATCTTCATTACTTTATTACTCGCTAACACAAAAGCTGAAGTAAGCCTTCTTATTACGTACCATAAAATCTATTTTATTAGGTATACTTACGTTTAGTTCACTGAACTCTTGATTATCATTTCTCAATAGTTTATCTAATTCATTTTCGTAGTTTTTGTATTCGAGCTTGAGTTTTAAAAAGAGTTATTTTTTATTAAGTTTGCCTCAAACTCCATAAAATACTATAATCAGCTCACCAAAGTTCATAGTGCTTTTAACCATGTATTATCGAACCTAATCATCAATCCACTTCAATTAGGCACCATTCTTGGCCCCGGTCTTTGAACTTTTGGGGTCATACTTACAAATTCATAGAAATAAAATGATAAATGGAGTTTCCTTATCGTTTGTGATTAGTGAACGATTGAACTTTGATCCGGTTTTTTAGTGTATTTATAATAATTTTAGTAAAAATTATACATTTCTGGCTACGCAGGTATGTTTATGGGTCACAGTATCCTTCTAGGTCACTGTGCTTCTTCGAAATGTTGGTTTGAGTTAAATAAGTGAGACCAAAAGAACCAGTTTAGAAAAAAAATATAAGTACTTAGCTCTTCCGTCATATTTGCCACGTATCTTGTTGCATCTTATCAAAATCATTTTATTAAAACCAATCTCTGCCAATTATTATTCCAATTTAGATTACAACACAAAGCTCGCCCTAATGTCATAAGTAATAAAACATTATTAATTAAGTCTAAGTATCCTGAATGTGAAATAGAATCTGACCACGATAACTCTGCAATTAAATAAACAACTCAAAAATGATTTGAACTTGAATACCTATGTACGTTCGAGGCCATATCCTGTCCAAAATACGTTTTCGCAGTACAGTCAATACAGCTGATATTTTTAATATTAGGGTTTTAAAATTTGCCATGTTTACTGTTGCAGACTTAGCGTAGTCAGTCTTTACAATTTGCGTTCACAAACAGGCTGTTGCAATACTTGCAATCCTGTAATAGTCCAACATTTCATTTCTATCTGCTGTATTGCACCACACTGTGGGTAAATAAATAATGTTATAGAAGTACCTACTATCTTAGGTATTATGGAGTTATTCCCATAGAGTTCACCGGCTGGTCCACTGGTGAAATGGAAGAACTTATAATAATACAAAGAAATTGCTGACTTTTGAATATAAATATATAGGTACATATATGAGTATTATATCAGCAATCTAGTTCCCATACTTAGTACAAGCTTTGCTTAGTTTGGGACTAGGTAGAGAATGTAGAGATCGTTGCGTGATATGTCCAAGAAAAAAAAACTGCTGTTATTTGCTGCTGTTAATAACTAATTGCACTAAAATTTTATTTATCTTTGCTTTTAGGCCATCAATGAAATTACAAGATACGCTTGGTTGCCAGGTAAATCTATTCACACTATACGAGTATTTGGTCCACCTGGTTGGTGTACTAGCTATCTTAAATTACAGTCGTATCATTTTACTAAACCAGAGATAACTTTGCGCACTTGAAATAGTTTCTGCAATAAGATCTCTTACAATCATTAACATCTCAAGTAACTCGTGAGTACTTATACTCGTAATTGTGCTTAGAGTAATAGTGGCTAGTGACCCCGTTTTATGTGCGTAATTGTTACTTTTCAAACAGTATTATGAAAACATCGTGAAGAGGTCGTAGTTTGAAAAATATGGTTAAAATGCCCTCCTCAAAGCCAATAACATTATGTGTAATACCTCTAGATTCCTGACCTGAAGTTGTGCCTAGTACCTTCCCAAACCATGGTCAATAGGTACGTGCGGAGCGATTTTGTTTTATTTCGCTTTTAAAAGAAAACGGTGTAAATGAACCCCTAAAGGGATTTCTGGAACTTTTATCCAATTTTACCCTGCCGACAGTCGTAGCGGTCGCTCAGGGGATTATTGGACAAAAGTTCCAGAAGTCCCTTACGCAGGGGGCTCAAGCAGGGGAAAACTAGAATGAGCCCCAAATACCTATACTCAAACACGAATTATTTTTTTTCGGGTCTTTCAATGATTTACTGCCACTGAAGAAGCCCATACCCCACGTTTCAATAGTTTCAAGTTATCAAAGAGCACTAGAAATAAACCAGTCAAATAAACCAGGTATACTAAGACAAGCAGCGGTTTGCATCAAAATGGTACCAGTCACAAGGTATCGCAAGGGGCTTCACTGTAAAAATGCCTTTTGCCTGACACACCTACATAACCCAAAACAGAATCAAATGAGCTAATAGAAGCGAAACTCTTGAGAATGCACTGAAAAACGTTTTTGCTTACGCGTATGGTAGAGTCGATGTGGCCAGCTTGTAAGAAACATCATCATATTGAGGGAGTTTCGCGTCTACACAATAAAGATAAAGTTTTATCTACAAGTAGATAAAATGTCAGCACATAATTGATTATCGCCTTTTACAGAAACTAAGAAATACTTAAAATGTTGTTGCCCTCCTTATAAGGCTAAATGACCAGTGTGAATTTGTCACACAATACTAAAATACCTCTAGCATTATTTTCTGATGCTATGAAAGAGCTAGTGAGTGTTACAGACCAACAAAACATGTGTCTAGAACTCGCTTGTGGCTCAATATTTCTAACTAATGCTCTCTACATATTGGTTGGGTAAGAGTTTGAATTACATTTCATTAAAAAGTTGTTGCTCAACGCCTTGTTATAAAATTCAAATTCGTTACTAACGCATTGAAAAGATATACTTAGAATTATTGATTAGCAAATAAAATAATAGTGTTTCGGCATAGACTGGCCTACAGTGAGTCAAATTGATAAAACCCCAATATCACTGAAGCAGTCACAAAAAATTGATTACACTCAAAGTGAAATGCTGACATAATAATGAAGATCATTTTAAAACTCTAGCAATGCGTCAGCGAGAAGGAAACAAAACAAAAGAAAGACGTTCAGTTTTAAGACAGTCTCTACTAGGGTTATAGAAACAAAGAATAAGCCTTACTATTATTTACTTTGTTTTTTAATCCCAGACTTATTAGATCGGATGAGACTACAAAAGTAAAAACAAACTAATTACAGTGAAACTACTGAATCAGTTGTCCTTTTACAAGTTATTTTATCCTATTAGGACAATTATTATTGGGATCCATCCTCACTTATAAATATTCGTTTATTTATTTATATAAAACAAGAGAGTTGTTATAAACAAATTAGGTAAGGTGTGGTTATTAGATAAAATCAGATAAAACTGTAAACCTAGCGGTAAAAGCAATGTTTTCTGTCTAGATGCACTTCCAACATTCCACACTAATTAACAAAATAAACACTGCATTACACCCTTGATCTAAAAATGCTTTTCTATTACGAGAATGCTATTTTTACGCACTGTTTATAGTACTAGGTGCTATTTACTGTGCTCTGTGGTCAATGACTTTTTACCGTCTAGCTATAAACACTAAACAGTAATTATTACCTTATCGTAAACAAAACTACCACTTTAGCTTCGCATCAACACTAATTGTGGATTTATAACTTGGAAAATATTCATTTTCATCAACCTCTTTCATGATTGAATTGGCAAAGATTTCTTCTTTCTTAGGTCTTAGAGTTTTTTTTAAAAATAAATATCAGTGATTACGAAGGTCATAATGTGATCAAGTTAAGGATATTTTCAAAGAATAAACGGCGAAGCACATTGTAAAAGTCCAACAAAATATAATTACTCTCAGAAATTTTCTTCTAAGACAAAAAATAACAAAAACGTTTGCCATCAATTAAAAGAATAGTTAATTGAAGTGTGCCATTATGAATAATTGGTTTGTATTTTTAATTGAGCGGTTAATGACTCGTCTTTCTTTTTGTCAACAAAACATTCGTGATTCTAGCAATAGACAATCGGCAAGCTTCGAGCTTTGACTTGAGGTAATGTGCTTTAAGTACCTTACCACGAATATCTATTAATTTCTTTAGGTTATTTTCTAGGTAAAATTAGTAACAACACCAGCTTTCAAAGTTTAAATGTATGCATTGCGAACAAATCTTAAGACAGGATAGGTACATGTGCGTTTATGGATGGCAAAGAGAGTTTATTTTTACTTGAATTTCAAGTTCTTGTGTGTGGGTGTCACGGATAATTCACAATATCCCGTTGTTAGTCAGAGGGGTATGTGACCAGTGTCCGTGACGGCTGGATGCCGGTCGGTTCTGACTGACTTCAGTTACTATTATTCTTTGCTTCAGTCCACTGCCTGCATCCGCAACCTGGCAACATAGCTCCTGATATCTTCATCAAACATATCCTCAAACTGTGGAGTAATTGATCGGAAACTAGCAACCTTCGAAGGTTTGCATTCAGCATCGGGAAGTGACATCGTAGTACCAATACAGTTTTCGCAGTTCTAATTAATCACAGTGAAACCAGTTGACAAATGTGTGTTCATTGAACTGACAATGTTGATAACAAAGTACACGGCGATATTGCTGGAAAGTGCTCGTACCGCTGAGGCAAGGAGCCTGACGAGGATCAGTGATGACAGGTCCTCATCGATGGACAGCATTCCTGATGGACGGCGGCCAGTGAGGAGAAGACATTTCGCTTACAGGTAATGCGAAACTTGATATTGGCTTATGCGCTACCATCATGATACCGTTTCATTTATGCGTACATGCACGTCACCAAAACTGTAAAATCTGGAATTATACAGAAGTATCATACAGAAACGTTTATTGTCAAGTCAAAAGTACTCACCACCTAATTCTTTGCTAAGGTTAACTATGACTATTTTAACCCCAGTTAAGTTAAAACAGTAGTAAGGAGATTTTGGTTACCGAGTTTTTAGTTTCTCTTTCGGTATCCTATGCAGTCATGAAGGTACATACAAGTACAGTACAAGAAAGCTAAATTATGCAAGAATCCAACATCTTATTACAATATGCCGACGACATGCAAATAATCAGTCAACTGACAACATACTTGTATAAGCAGGTAGCTACCACCCACGAGAAAAGGGCCTTTTCCTGTTTGATCGGTGACATTATAAAGCTACTCGCTATGTTCACAATCACACAATTTGAACCGGTCTAGTAAATATACACAAGCGTCTACTTGCTATGATCCACTAGTACTAATCAATCCATTTATCTTGAAGTAACTGTATAATTATGTACTAATTCCATATTTTCGTATGCCATTTAGGTATATGTCTTGCATTTGCTTCTTCTTCTTCTATATAATATGGCCTCTGTCCGTCATTTCGACAGACAATTTGTGAATGACTATTTGTTAGGTATATCCTGCGCGTTGAGAGATGAGATGACTTGATTTGACTGATATTATTTCAAATATCTCACCTGGCACTGGCAAAATTGTCTGTCGAAAAGACTGACAGTGACCATAAATAGAAGAAGAAGAAGCTATTTAGTTCTACTTTACTGCGGCTGTTATATCGGATACTTACCTGTCATTTTATGGCTATGGTTTTTTCCTGTCTGCCAGACTGAAACGGCGGCACAAAACAACTAGCAATCACAAAGGGCATTAGGTATTCATAGTATGCATCACAGCAACCACATTAGAGGCAGTAAATAGAGACTGCGTTATACGACAGCTGCATTTTTATAAGCCTAAACTGAATTGGAAGGTTTGCTTTTAAATAGGTAAATTCAATTTGGCGGGATACCAGTGGATATTGGTCTTGAAAGTCTTGGTAGTCTGTGAAAGAAATTAACAGAATATCCAGACATGGATGTGAGAAAAACAGACGAGTGCCTACCAAGCTATTTTGGAGGACAAATAAGGTTATCTAGAGAAACCTACGGTAACAGTGCCGAAACTAGAAGTATAGAAGGACAAAGAAAAATACGCTCTTAGATCTGATAATATATACCTGGTAGAAAAAATTTAGCCTAGGTATAGGCGACCAAGAAATTGGTTTACCACTTTTGATGACATCTCCCAGTAACATAATTATTCGCTAAGGCAAATATAAACAGGAATGACAGATTCTGACGTAGCAGTTATTAATCTGTCAAGCGAAAATAGCCCTTGATGTTTTGTACGTGCAAATGATATTCAGCCTTAGAGTGGTAAACCAATTTCTTGGTCGCCTATACATAGGTACATTTTCTCTTCGTCCAAAGATAAAGTTTAGTTACCTATAATAAATTTTATTACAGTTTTGAACCTGTTAACTATCTGCAATGGCTTCTTCGTAAAATTAAAAACCCTTTCAATTCCGTAATTGTACAAGCTCTATCAATTTATATTTGTTGTATGTAAGGGTATGTATGTCAACTAATAAAGAAGTTGCTGCAGCCTCAAGAAAAGAAAGACCATGTACTCACAAGATAAATTGGCTGCATCCGTATCATGGACCATTCGTTTGAATCTACACTGAGTTACTGTGACAGCTCTCATTATATACAATTATTTTATCACTCCAGTCGACCGATTGATATTTGTAATAGCCAGACTGTTACTTGTCGTATGGGAGAGGGATGTAACCTGTTTAAATAGATTCTAACAAATTTATAGACCGACAACTATGAAAGAAAGAGCGCTTCAAAAAAACTTTCGCGCAAAGATCGTAACTCGATTTCGTTTTATTAGGTAAAACTTTGAACTTTTGTTTGTATTATCCGCTTGGTTAAACTTTATAAATTTAGGTTTGGATACCACGTTAGAGATTGTTTGACCTTCTATGTTCAGCGCATATTCCGAAATATTCCACCCTGATTCGAGACCCAAGCATAGATTTTCACTTTGCAGAGAAAAAATGTTAGAACGTCAGTATTATTTTTCGATACGAGCCTTATAAGTACTTATACATAATGAGATTCTTGCGCTACCGACTGCAAGTTATATATCTACAAAAGTCATGTCTAGATTTTACAGCGACATACCAAATTGTCATGTGAGCAAAGCCACGGGCGGATGCCAGTCAGCAATAAATAAAATTCTTCATAATCGCTGTCGCGTGTTGCTGACATACTAACAACAACATACGTTTCTCGTTATGGATGATTTGACTGCATCGTTTTTCTGCAGTCATGGTGATGGATGCGTGGAAGTTGCAGAAGATCATGTTTATTGAGTGATGAATAATGAATGCCAAGATTTACTCAGTTCCTTGTCTTGGTTGCTACGTAAGGTAATGAATTACTAATGATAGAAGACAGTTCTAAGGAACTTATATACAAATGTAAGATAAGAATACAAACGTTAGATAAGAACGTACCTACCTACTCGCAGCTCAGCGCTGTTGGTCAGGGCCACTAATATGCAGGTTCGTTGGATATTCCTCATAGAAATATATTCAAGATTTTTTTTTTTGAAAGTCGGTGTATGTTTCCACTCAAAATAAAATCAAGTTAAATCCTATCCGTCTCTAGTTGCCAAAAAAAGACGGAATACGTTCATAAAATACGAGAAATAAAATTAAAGGGGGCAAATGAAGGATTTCTAAAAAAAAAACTGAAGTCCCCACTGGTAGGGATTTCTTAGTGGGGATTTCTGGAATATATCAGTATTCCCTAATCTAAATATCACACAGGCTTTTGAAGTATAAGTAGGTATCTATCTACTTATCATGCTTAGAATCACACACCTAGTATAGAAAAGAACATGGGACGTCTAAGAATAATCCTAGAACAAAAAGCATACGACCGAGAATAAATTATGAACCATGGTTGAAGTAGCGCATGCAGCAATTACTTACAACTCGTTGTTACCCGCGGCTTTACTTGACTTACCTCATGTGATTATTCCATTTCACATACTATCATGACATACTGTTCTGCAAGGCTGTTCTAATAAATTCGACAAGCCTTTTCGATCGATATTGAAATCTTTCGAAGGAAACTTTGAATTTACTAGGTATTTCTAATCTCCCTCAAAAGTTTCCGATATCGTTTCGAAAGCCTCATCTAATAAATCAGAATATACCTTCTGCTCTTATAAAAGCTTATATATATATTTTTCTTGCTAAAATATCGCTGACTACCTCCAACAGAGCGTAGCAAAGTCGGGTAATTTCCAATGTACCCGACGATATAGTTTTATATACGTACGACGCAACATGTAATAAAAGAGGCAGGCTATTATTCACCAGCGCAGAATCTCGACACTGTAACAAGCCTTTCATAATAATTATGTAGCATTATACAACGCTCAGGATATGGGAAAAAATGGTCTAGTTTCAAACGCGTCTCACTTGTCCATGTAGTCGAGACAAAAAATATGCATTGCTTGATAGATTGGATCAAGTTTATAAGCAAACGTGTATGCTTAAAAACATTCGGTTTTTAAAAAGTTGTTGTATCCAATCCCTAATAGCACTGGGTTACAAAATTAAATACAGGCCCGTATGCCGATACAGAAATCGTTACTCAAGCATAGATTTGACTAGAGATTTTCATGCCAAAATCGTTGCTTGAGCAGTAAATTAGTATACGAGCTACATACAATTAAAACTCAAAGAAAGGCATAGTACCATCCTTCATAATCATACTTAGCCTCTACATTATGGGAACCGCAAAGAGTAGAACTTTTTACCTTCCTCATTGCCTTTAAGCTTTTACGCAAATCAAAAACCCAATGAAAACTTTATAATATAAAAGAAAGCTGTAAAAATATTTTCTTCCTCAAATAAAACCATTTCATATTAAATAATAAGGTCGCCAGCTAAGGAAGTTCGTTACTCGCCACTCCATTAAAAGTTTCCCTGCGGAGTGCAGCGAGATTCAAGCGGTTTTTACCGACAGGCCATAGTTTCGAAGAAGTGTCCAACACCACGGAAGGTCTTTGAGAACTCTGTGTCTGTATTCTATAGAACGTCACCGAGAAAAGAGAATTAAATGGAATTTTTACCTATCTTCAGATGAGTCCATTCAAAATCTACCACCAGTAGGTACAATATTTCAAATGACTCTAATTGGTGATACTCAAATTCAAAAGGAATTATGAAGTTTTCTTTTATTTTAATAAGAATTAAGGAAACTTTTTGTAACATACCCTAGTTTTTTTAGCTACAGTTTTTTTTATTTAAATTTTTTGAAATGTAATTTAAAATTTTAACTAACATATCCCATATTTGTCGGTATTTTAGAGACATAGTCTAAAATATTCCACACTTACCTTATTTACTGAAATTTGAATAGTGTTTATGAACTCTATACTCAGAAGGAAGACCATCCCATTAGTTTGAAGACCTTTGAACTTCCACAACATGCTTTCTAGCGTTGTAAGTACACTTATCCGTCCACAGTGCAATTATTTAGACAATTAACCGCAGAGACAGGTGCAAACCGGCTAGACAAAGTAGACGATGCAGAGACCACTTCATCCCTCTATTAAATTATTTACTGGACGCTTTTGAATATCACGCTCGTTCCAAGTTTAAATGTTTCTCAAAATCTCTAAATAAAAATAAAATAAAATAAAAAATACTGCCAGTTTTGAATTTATGTTTCACTAAAACACCGTGTTTTGTTTTGTTGTGTATTTTGATGAAACTGACAGCTATTCTCTTGATAGTCGAAGCTTGCTTGCTTAGTTAGGGTTAGAATCGTTTATAGATTAGATTACCAAATAGTATGTATGCGCTAATGATACGAATGTAATATACAAAACTAATAATAAATAATGGAACTACCTTACCTACCTCTAGCGCTTATAAAACTGAAAATACGTAAGTCAAGTTAATTGAAACCCTAAATCATTGCTAGATAACAATCAGATAAGCAACAATAACTTAAGCACTTCTATAATCAGTTGCTAACGCAATTACCCTGTCAACCACATTACAATGACGCAGCCCCAGACTCATTATGCACTGTGTTTATGCACTGTATACCTTAAGCCAACATGGTCACGAAAACACCTACGAGGATATGGTGAGATTTGGAAAGTAACTGGAATGAAATTCGATGTTTTTTTATGACAGTGTGCATTAACTATACGTGTACAATATGAAGGTACAGGGTCCAGGTATTATGGTACTCTCTGTCAAAATGATGTGTACAAAAAATTTGCGACATATTAAATTAAATAAAACGGCTCTACGTCATCAACAAGCGTAATATTCGCGCTACAGTTTCGTTTTGTTTCTAAAATAACAGACTAGGTACCTAGTCACCAGCATGCCATAGCATCCTATTTCGGTGGCCGCAGCGGAATTCCCTTCGCAGAACATGTGACGTGCATATTGTGCATATTACCGCATAATTTAATCTCAATATAAATTCCTCGCTGGCTAGTGAATGACCATTATCCGTGTGGTATGACTGGTATGCCACTATAGTCAAATATTTGGTCAATATTGCAAAAATATATAGTTTTTGTTAGCAATCTTATAAGGAGTAAGGCGTTTACACACTATACCTCCGACACGACACCTACATGATATCGTGGAAGTTTATCTCATACATTTAGACGAGATAGACGCAAGATGTAGCTTTCACTCCCAAGTCGTCGCATATAAAAAATCTTTGTCGACATTGTAGACCGTTGTCAACGTGTCATGTTTAGTGGTAGGTGTCATGCGTAACATTCATCTCATTGTTTTGATCGAAGAATCTTTGAAGTTGGTATAAAAATAGATGCAATGTAATATTTTAGTTTATTTGCAACGTTCGGTGTTCATTTGAAACCGATAGAATTAACAGAATGGAACGAAGGCCACCTGATATCGAATGAGAACCGACTGCGCCTACTGAATAACTGTGTAGGGTTTAGTACCTAGTTATTTACTTAAAATAGGTAAGTACATATCCTATAATTTTGGTCTATTTCCAGTAGTTGGAACTACTGCAACTTTTTTTATCTCACTGAACCACTCAGACAAATCTACCGGACTAATGAAACATTTATATTTATGTACCATAAGATAAGTATGTATTTACAAAAAAATGGTATATAATTATTAGTTGGAACTAGAGAGCGTTGTGTAATTATGTCCAAGTATAATCAGTATTAATGCAATTTTCTTTTGTATTAGTGATAATAATAAATTCCTTCCATAAAATAAGTTATAATTTAACAAAGACTCAAATGATAAATTCAACTGATTTTACGGGACATTCATAAAACGTTTTTAAACTTCAGTCTCGCCTAACAGTCTGCAGTCTCCACCAAGCCTTAAGTCTTCATTATGAGAACACATTTAACTTTGGTCATAACTAGAAGTCGTGTGACACGGAGTAAAAGTTCAATCGTTCACACGGCTTATACTCTAAGACAGGGTTTATTTGCTTAGACTTACCCTGGATTATCTACTCCTATGTCAGATATCTACAGAACAAGCCGAAGGTCGTAGGTATAGGTTCTAAGCAAAAAGGGCAGCTTTTAGCAAATAAGTTATTTATCTATCTATATATTTATCGTTTTGTAGAGTCCGTTCAATCTACAACCTTATTATTAACTTTCTCATATTATGTTCGTTGTTTTTCAGTTTATTTTATGAGAATAATATAAGAGGTGAATAAAAAATCACGCCGCTTGAAGTGATAAAAGTTTTAATTATAGAAATAAATCACAGGGTCAATAAACATCAAACAAGTTAGTCCATAACTTTACAATAATACTTTACAGCTTTCGTTCAAACCTTCAATAACGAAAGTGTAGTAAACACAGTTACTTGTAAGGGAAAATCTTCTGAACTTTCTTTCACACTATCTAATTCGTTTTATTACATTATTATTACGTACTTTTTGGTTAAAATAAATATTGTTTTTTGATAGAATTTTAATACTTCTAATTTTATCGTTTCGCTACAAACCAAGTTTTGTCAAAAAATCATTTCCTATTGTCTACTTGCCTAGAACCGTGTTAAATATTTCTGAAGTCCACTTACATACTACTTACATACATACATATATACTCGTATTGATCTAAAAATTTTCCGGAAAATCCGCACTAGCAACACTGGATTTCAATTAAAATTCTATAACCCAGTGCATAATGCCAGCCGTCAATCCTCTGAGTGGCGCCTAGGGCTACAGACATTTATAAAATAAATCTGGCAAGAGCGAGTAGGGCTCACTTCAATTCCGTTCTGTACAGGTTTTTTTTATTTTACAGATTTTATATTACAATTCGTTAATATAGAGGCGGTTTCAGGCGCTGCAATAAACGAATGCTATGTCAAAAACGTAATAAAACTGAGACTTATTTAATAAAAATAAATCATAATATACAAAACCTTATGACAATTCAAAGTGATCAATGAGATTCTATTGAATAAAAGTGTTTTGACTTTGACCGCAGAATAAATGAAAACAAAAAAGAACAACAGAAAAATATGAACCACAAGAAGGGAAACACAAGTGAATAGAAATATATACGAAACTGTGCTTAAAACGTCCCACAAACTTATGAACCTAAACTATTCAGCCAAAACAGTTTCGTGCCAAAATGGCGTCAAAAAGTACCTATTTGACTTTGACTCTGGCGGACTGGTTCGGTCCTTATATTATTTTGTGAATTGTATCGGATCGATCAGCTCTTTTGCCACACGCTGGACAGTCGTAAAAAGATCAATGACAAATCGATCGACAGGTTTGCTCTCTTTTCACCTTTCGATGCGAAACCCTAACCATGAATTCTGTCAGAACAAACAATATTGAGGCTATATTGGCCGTAAATACGAAACTCGGGTTAATGGATGGAGCAGTTTTGTCATGGCGCGCAATAACGTAGACTGTTACAAATAGGGCTCTCATTTGGTGTATTACAGCTTTTTATTTGAGGACGCCATTTGATGGACCGATGACATTGTGAAAGGAAAATTCAGATTGGAAAGGAGGATGAGGTTGCATAAACTAAATAAACTTATTGAATGTTAGAAAGAAAAGACAACAAGATCTGTGCAAGAGCAACAAAAATAGTAACATCATTTTCGAAAAATTCGAGCAAGTAGGTATATTTGGCGGTTCTCGGTAGGTATATAATATTGTAGAGGTTACCTAACTATTTTGTATTATTGATCTGTGCTATATTCAATACATAAAATATTTACACACAAAATCTATAAGTAAGTAATCTGTTGTGCAAGATTCGATTGCATTTTGCATTAGATAGTCACTTAGTCTGTTGCATTGCAAATGTTGCAATTCAATGAACAAATCGACTAATTTGGAAGAATGGAAATCGGTCTGCAATAAGGTTCTTCTCTATGCAATAGATATATGAAAAGATAGGTATGTATAGTACACATATTACATACATACTATGTACATAGTACACATATACTATGGACAAGTCACCTCCTTGAACTTACTTAATTGTTGTTTTTCCACACTCTAATAGGATAGAATTACATTGATTCAATGCTACTTACAAGACCTCTACAATCTCTACATACCATGTAATTCTGCATTTAAATAATCCATTGAAAACAAGCAAAATTAATTTTGGAACTTTTTTAGGAAAAAGTCTACTATCGTATTTTTGAGTGAATAATGGTATTTCCTAAAAGCTTGTCCATCCAATTTGTGGGACCGTCGACAGGGAAGTGACTCCTCATCTCAAGCAATTTGTACCTTCCTACTTACAGTGAAACGAGGTCATCTAATCTCTAAATACTGCTACAATCTAATTGTAAACAACTTCCTAGCTGGTATTAAAAAACTAGCCATGACATTAAAAAATTCAAAAAAGACTCCCGAGTTGAATCAATAGTTTTTTGTATTTTTCAGCTTTAGTAGATATTTATGCATATTCCATCTTTCGGTAGTCATATGCACTCCCAAAAATGCGATGCCCATATACAATGACCTCTGTAGATGTGTGGTTTCCGTTTTCTTTCACTGACCTTCATACCATAATTCCAAAAGTAAACAAAAAGCCTGGTAAAGTTAGCAATCTGCGTCAAAGGAATAAATTCTTAACCCACTTCAAAAAAGAAGGAGGTTCTCAATTCGGTTGTAGGTTTTTTAATGTTTAAATCTTGTCTTCCTATGTGTGAAGAGTGTCAAAAAGCACTTATCATCACTTACCTACACGTTTACCTGTCTTCGGAACAACGATGACCAACGGTTTGAAATTGAGTCTTACAGAAGAAAATCTCTCAGTAGGTACCTACTCGATTTTACGTATTGATCTAATAGGAAATGAAAGCACTTTTAAATTTAATACAGATAAAGTAACATTAGTGATGCGATCATGTTCCTATCCTATCGATAGTTCGTTTCCGGTGTTATTTTACGGTAGGGATAAGGTAGCAGATAGTAGTCTTTATACAACAAAATCGATACTTACCAGTGCCTTTCTTATCTAAGCACTCTATGGTATCAATTAGCTTGTTGCATTTTTCTTAACCTAATTTGACAGCACTAAAAATGTTGTCGTCCCTTTCTCATAAACTGAAACGACAAGGACGGCTATAATTTTAGAGCTGTCAAATTAGGTTAGTTTAGAAAAATGCAACAACAAAATCAATACTTATCAGTGTCTTTCTTATCTAGGCACTCTACATATACATACCTCTATTATATACACTGATATATTTGATAATACTTGGTTATCGTAATACTGACTTCATCGACCCAGCCTCTTTACTCAGGCACTCTCTAGCCCTCTCAACCGAGCATTACTCCGCAAATATTTGTTTCAATTAGGTGTCTCATCCCCCCGGGTTCTCCCGTCAAACAAATGATGATCGCTAGACATTTGCTAGATCACGAGTGACAGATAAGTATTGGGCGACATTTACTATAGCTGTATTCCTTTGTAGAACTCCTTCTGCTTCATAGCTTTTGGCTGTGTAGGGTTCTCGAAAACATTGTTTAAATAATAGCTGTATAGGTAGGTGGTAGGTACATACTTGTACATTTAGTTGGTAAGTACGTACCTAAATCTAATATAGAGCCAGACCTTTTTGAAATACTGATTTTGTCATAGGTATACCATACGATCAATTTAAGTTCAAATTGTGCGTTGAAAATGTAATGTACCTACGTACAACTTGAGTGTGCTTGCTTAAGTATAAGCTCTTCAAAGCTGAGCTTTACCGTTCTGACACAGAGTCCATTGTGATTATTTGTGTCCTGAATTTTATGAACGCTAGTAAAATAAACAAAAGAGATGGACTCCGTGCCAAATTATAAGAAGAACAGTTATCAACTTCTTTGCGACTTTTCTCAAGTCTTAATTTTTTCGATGTCTGGAAGAACCCTCACACCCTCGGCGTTAATTAAACGAGATTCATCCTGATATTCTTAGCTTATTTTCAAACCTACTCAAGCTATGAAAAATTACTTAGTAGAAGTTTCTTGAGTTGAGAGAGAAATGTTTAATGTTCTTCACCGGTTTTTCAGAAATTAATCTATAGAATAGAATAGAATATAAATCGTTTATTTTGTGCCATAAAAAGAAACATATATAGGTACAGCAGATAGATTAATAAAATAGGAATCTACTAAGATTGGTAAACGAAAACGAATTATTTTATCATCAACTGAGCAGCTATCTAAGACTTTTTTTAAGCTTTTCAATGATGATCTTTTTTTAAGATATCATAAAGTTTCTTGTTTAACTGATGATAAAATAATTATCTTAGTAAGTAGGTAAATTACTGAAAATACGACGACGAAACTTTAATGACTTACGAAGTAATTTTTATACTTCAGCCTACGGCCCTCACAGGCCTTCTACCTGGATTAACAGGCGTCTGGAAAGTTTTGATATGAAAAGAAATCTTTACCCTTGGCTCCTAATTGTTGTAGTTCTCTGGGGAAATCGTTAAGGTGACGCAATCGAACAATAAGTTCTGACGTTAACTTTGAGCAGGTATGTGGAGAATTTATATTGAAAAATTAATTAGACTCGTGATATTTATCACGTATGTACTTAATTTGTTTTTTTCTCGACGTTTCAGCAACGCACTACGTTGCAATAGCTTGTGGTAGAGCAGACTCTACCTATGCCTTCATTAAACTTGTTAGCGTGCGCTGTTGCTACTTGCTATTAGTAAAACGATAGGCGCTGCAAGGAATTGACTGTGGTCGGTTAGCTGTGTTTTGTAGCGACCGGTTATCAGTTACTTTGATAATTTGACGAATGTTGAATTTATACCAAGACTAAATTGTTTTTTAATAATATATTGAGGTCATTTACCTAATTTTTTTTATTTACAGGTAATAATTGAGCATTTTTGGACCCAATTGGTGAAATAAAAAAAAATTGGTAAGTGATTAAGCTTTAGTAAAAACAACTATGAAAAAGATACAATGCAGAGGATTCCACATCCACGCGAATCATAATGAATGAGGGTGGTTGGTTACGTGCCTATTTGTCACTAACAAAGCTAATCACCAAAATAGGGAGACATGGAGACGAGTAATAACAAGCAACCAGAACTTTAACAGTGTAATAACCACTAAATGATTCAGTTTCAGTTTATTATTTTACTACGAAAAACTAATAAATAAATTAGGACAAAACACATGAACGTCTAGTTATTTGTCAACCTTCATTAGGTACCTTGTAGCGTAACGCCTTTGGAAGGTTTGTTTTTTACATGTTTATAGGCCAACGTTTGACCACGATCTTAGCCACTCTAGAAAAGTAAAGTAACATAATGTTAGTCACTCACTCTAGAAACGCAAAGTAACCTAATATTAGGATAAGTACTTACGTCTATTCTATTTTATTTTTATTTCACGTTTTGGCTTCTACTATGGTTTATTTATTTACTCGAACTCATTTTGCGTGAAATGTATATAGCACGTAGATACGGGGTTGTTTCCTTAATGAAGTGAAGATTGTCTTTGATTGTATTGTCTGGTTGTTAATATAATTTATACTTACTTACTACCTCTACCTTAGTACCTCTATAGTTGGTACAATCAAGCCAGTCGCCTTGCTAATTGCCGGTCTCTTTGCAAACTTTCAGTGGTAATGCTATTAGAGAACTAAGTAGGAATTGTGCTCATAATGAAGTCATGAAAAATCTTGTTGAGGACTAACTTGAATAAAGTGTTACTTGGTTTTCATATTGTCTGTGTTTATTTAGTTTTACAGAGCCCTGAGTCTATCTCGGTGTTGTGTTTTCTTGCTATTTTTGGCGTTCGGAAACGGATTCGCAAAGTGAAAAATTTTGTATGAAAACCGGATACAAAATTTAACAAATTACAAAATTTTACGGTTTTCATACAAAATTTTTCACTTTGCGAATCCGTTTCCGAATGCCAAAAATAGCAAGAAAACACAACACCGAGACAGACTCAGGGCTCTAAGCAACTTGTGTTAGTGAAGAAGTAAACGGAACCACAGATCATATTATTATCGGAACGAAGAGGTTGTTGTCGACGTGTTGTGTGTATTTGTTGTAAACATTTTGTTATGCATCTTTATATATCTTTACTTTTCACTATGTCCATCTGTTCGTCTATCTGTCTGTATGTTTGTCTGTCTATCTGTCCTCTTTATTTCATTGTATTCAACCGTCGTTACTGCTCACTCGCTCACCCAAACTTTTCGATCACCATTCTTACAATCTACAAATAATTGTACCAAAATATTTTCCTTCCGAGAAAAACTGAGCGAAATAATTACCCCAGACCCATTTAATCAATATGGACCCTTGGGTTAAATCAATGGTAGTGGGTCGCACTTGCCACTTAAAAATAATTCCTCCCCCATCATTACCCCCATTAATTTGCAGCAAAGTACCTCCCCAATACTTGGGTATTTAATTTAAGACTGAGTGCTGGGAATTCATTAAATAATTATACTTTTTACGTTGAAAATCTTTGATTAAGATTTTATCGTTAAAACATGAAGCTTTTTTATTATATACGACTCTTTTATTACGTAATATTAGTTTAGATTGGGTTATTCCGAGTAAACAAAAAAGAAAATTAAAGATGTATTAGCTATTTTTATCTTGCCAAATATATATCTTGTTAAAAGTTTATCGGAGGGACTAGTCAATAAATACACTGCGTACCTATTTAAGCAATTGTTAGCAAACAGTTTGTCAAAAATATTTTTATATGCATTCAATTTGTAAGTATGTTATAATATTTGTGATTTTGGTTATAGTGCGGGATAATTTATCGAAACCTCGTGGAGTATTCAAATGTTTGTCAGTTAATTCCATATATCTGCAACACATAGTTAGCTCTGCTATTGCATTTGCATTTGCTGTGCGAGTACCCTTTTTACGCATCATTCTCTTTAATTTAATGCTTATTTAGTTGTATATTTGTGTTTTTGCGTAAAATAAATACATAATTTATATTTCTATTATTTCTATGGGTCCGATCAAAAATTATATTAACCATGAAACACTGTATTAACAATGGAACAGTTGGTAAGCTGTAAATAGCTTTCAAAAGCCCGTGTATGAAACTTTTGTCAGTTGCTTCCTTGTTCCTGCAACTCCTATATTACCTACGATGGGAGTTATTAAAACTCATATAACTTTTGAACGTATAATGTTCAGTATAGGGTAATTTAAGTTTGTTCATTAATGATGTGTTGCATTTGTTATGTTTGTTTAAATGGGGCCTTAGCTGTACGTAAAATAGATATATTTTTGGCATTTATAGAGTTCCATTTTAGGTTAATGAAAGTTTCTTTCACGTGTTCACTTACTATTTTTGATATTGGTAGATCTAACAACTGATTGGTATTTTATTTCGTTCTGATATTTCAGTTTTAATGTGAGATTTACTGTTTCTACAACTCTCAAAGCAAAACAGAGGAAATGAAAGATTAAAACCAATTTTGTATGGATGGCTAAGGATTTGACTATCAGCACACGATAGTTGGATGCAGCCTAAGATAAAGCACGCTTAACACTAATCCGTCTGTTTTATCTTTTCTTGAAAAGTGCTAGAATATACCGATTTCGTGAATCGGCATTTTTAAACTGTTTGTTTACATAAAGAGACCCTGTGGTATTTATCTCCGACGTCTATCAAACATTTATGATAACCCAGCAGAAATATAAAGGTCTCGCCATACAGCCGAAGTGTATATACATTACTTGTGTTTGCATTGGCTCGGCAAACACAAGGGTAAAGAGCGGAAACGTTATTACAACTCATCTCTTTACCACAAAACCATGCAAAACAGAAAAATCTTGAGAACCAATGCTTGCAGCAAATACATTGCGTGCTTTTGCTGGGTCAACTTTACTTAGGAGACTTCAGATGGTGCAATGGTTTAGAGTTCATTATTTCTGCTCTCTAGTGTTGCGATTAAAGCGTGAATGAAGTACAAATACTTGAAGCAAACTTCTACGTTGGGTTAATTTTAATGGTTTTGATATTATGCGGTGTTACGATTATTATTATGTTTAATTTTCTATCAAAATAATCAATGTTTCATTGGTTTTTTATTTGATCCTACGTAAATAGAAATAAGTAGAAAACATTTTGCAACTCTATTAGTTGTTGCTGTGCTAAACTCGATTATATAACTCGATTGTTTTTGTTTATTGTAAGAGTAAGTTTATACATACATAGGGACAATTTCGTCCATCATAATGCCCCAGAGGAATTATCATAACCACCCCATTATGTCATAAAGCGATAAATATGTTGTAAAACCATAAACGGAGGTGACAGGCCGTACCATAAATTGTGTTGGATTGGCCCACTTCGCAAACTAGAGTTGATGTTGATGCCAATAATTTGAGGAGAGAAACTTTTTTGTTGCTGGCACTGTGAAAGAGATAAAAACTGTAGTAAACTGTGTAGTGGCTTGGATTTCGAACTCTACTGCCACTATATTCTTTTACTATAGATCAAATTAATGTAGATATCTATTTTCATTATGTGGTCCGTGTTAATTCCTGATGTATCTAAGTTTGTGTAAAATGTTAATTTATATTATGTTACCTATACGTTAAGATATTGCCTATATTAAAATAAGTATAACGCTGTGTACCGGCGTCACATAATACCAGCGTTGTAGCAGCACACTTGCTGCTACAGCTTATGCTGAGTGACGACCTATTTTGTTGTCATATATTAGATTTTAATTTTAATTTTGATTTCTTTGTTGTAACTGTGCATGTTTCTTTATATGACTCAAAATAAACATTTTCTATTCTATTCTAAATAACGACTAGGTACCTAGACATCAATAAAGCAGCTAGGTACGCTTGCATCAGGGCCGACAGCATCCCACACACGTTTTTAATTAGCGTAGATAAACTTAGGTACTAAAAGGTGCCAAGATATGAATTATGCAGTTTACTTTAGTACCTTGGCTTAGTCTAATGTGAGTGGGTATATTGACGTTCTAAAGTTGAATAGTCTCCACGTACTCTACGTGATTAGTGCACCAACGTAGACTAATACGACTCACTTGAGTAATTCAACGTGAACGAATAAGGCTACGGTCCGACTTAGCTAATAGTTTGCGGCTGACTGTCAGTTACATAACTTTTTGTTTTAAATTATAACTAGTCAGGAATTGCACATATTTGCACTGAAAATGGGCCGTTGATCAAATAATGGGCAATTTTTATATTTAATTATATATACACGGTAGGTAGAGCACAATAATAACGCCCGTTATGTGTTATAAAGAGCCATTTCTTTTTTGATTGAGTGGCTGTGATAGTCTACCTTCGGTAAAGTAAAACCAAAGATAGGTTAAATATTGAGAATAACCGTAAGTCACCAAGCAAAATGCTGCAAACTGCACACTGAAAAGCTCCATCTAAAATATAGGTACGAGAAGCAAACAGTCAGCCGCGTATTATCAGCTGTCTGAGATTGCAGCCTTTGTAGCAGCATAGCGTCGGTTATTAGATAATCTGTGCGTCTCAAATTAATTCACGTATAATTGTGATTAAGAGAGCATATCTACATAATAATGTCTGATGTATGTCTGTTATGTTGATGTTTATTGATTTTAGATAAGTTCTGATAAATGAAATGATGTAGGTAGCATTTAGAGATCATGATAAGTCATAATTTGACTTGACAGCTAGAGTAAGTAATCTAATAGACTTACCGGCCGAATACTCAAACGCTACTTATATTACGTTCATGCTTAAATTATTGACATCTCTTACCAATGAGTAATGTCAAACGGGAGGCAGAGCAATGAAGTTTAAAATTCAGAGAACAGTACATTTCGCATTGCGTGGAACCAACCCGTTTTGTCTGGTGTTTAAATTTAAGTGACGTTTCAGTATTCGTCCCTTACTTTATTCAGTTACCAGGTGACTATGCATAAGCACGACCTAGCAAACGTAATTAGTAGGTCATACTTTTGCTTTCGAAAATTTTATTTCCTAATATTAGTTTTCCAATTCCATGTAGGAAAAGCATGTGGAAAATGATATTTCCGAACGAAAAGTCCCGTGGCCATTATGCGATTATAGGTTGCGTACATTACAAAATATTAAACTATTAGGTAGGTAGGTAAGTTGATCTGTAGGGATAGGTAATGTAGTACAATTATCACTTACCTACTGAAAAAGTGTCTGGTTTAGCACATTACAAACAGTCACGCGAAAAGAAGTCTAGACATGGTAATAACAAGTGACATTATACATTGACCTGGAAATAATTTTCCAGGGCAATAACATAGACATGGATTTTGCCAAAAGTGGTCTAATATGAATAGTACCTAGATAATCAACCAACTTCTATGTGAATAAAGTTTTATTTTTCATCTAACGTGTGGCTCAGTTGTAGGTAGAGTAGGTACTACTGCAATACTGTAATTTTTTTCAAGGAATATAAAGTAAAAAGTACCTACTTATAAATAATATTAACATAATCAAAATGACCCATAATTATATTCTGTACTACATTATAATATACAAGCCATTAATCTTGGAGTTAGTATTCATCGAGGTATGTTTAGGAAAAAACCACTACGTGCTCCAATTTACTATGGTTCGCTTCCTGGAAAGAGTCATAAAACATGTCAACGCCCACGCATGTACATCAAGAAACTTCTGCTCGTCCCGTAATCCCATATCGTAAACCAGGAAACTGAGGGATGATTCTTCTTCTTCTTCTCTTCATTAATGGCCTCTGTCCGTCATTTCGACAGACAATTTTGCCAATGTCAAGTGATATAATTGTAATAATATAAGTCAAGTCAAGTCATTTGTCAAGTCGGATGTCGTTTGTTTTGAAAAGAAAAATCAAATCTAGTAAAAAAATCATTGGTGTTTTGTTAGGATGACATAAGCCACACTGACTTTGTGACACTCCAATAAAATAAAACAATGGTAGGTGCATTACATACTCATTCTGCTGTTTTATTTTACTAAACCCTAATTTGACAGCATCTGTCAAATTTGGGTTGTTTCAGTTTATGAGAAAGGGACTCTTTCCCATAAAACAACCTAAACGCGTCTAATTTTAGCGCTGTCGAATTAAGTTAGTGTAGGAAAATTGGCACCAATGACAGACATTTAAATGTAAACCCTTCAATAAATAAAATAAAAATAAACGCAGAATTTGTTATGGTATCACTGCTTGATAAAGTATTTTAGAAAAAAAGCCACCAGCATTGCATCGTAAATAGATAAAACCTACAAACCGTGACATGAGTTTCCCATACAATTGCCATAAAATAAAATATCAGTAACCATTTCATCATTAACATCATCAAAGCTAATGAAACCCGTGCTATAACCGTAAACACACTTGACCATGTAAGTTAAAAGTGACTGTTAAGTAAGAATTAACATTAAATTGTGGTTCAATGTCGATGTGGTCGTGCGCTTTCAATACAGAGGTTCACACGCTTGTAGAATAAAATGTCAGACTTCATAAACGCAATATTTGGATTTTATTTTACGTATCCTTGGCTTGGGAAAGCAACAATGACTTAAACACAGAACAAGTTGTAAAGAACTACTCTGAGATGTAAAGGTGTTATGTTTCATTTCATGTGATTGTAATTGCACCAGCATCCATACTCTTCGAAACGAAACACAGCATTATGAGCATCACTCCTGGCCGCATAATTGTTTTTTTTTTTCACATTTCAAATTTATTACTTCTCGGACAAACTCCTTCACAAGGAGCTCTACTGCTACAGAAAATATTGACTACCGCTTTAAATGGAGTTGTGTAGGTTTTATTTTAAGTCAATGTATAGGTTGTGGGTATGTCTTGTGTTTTAGGAAGATTGGGCAACATCAATTCGTCATCTCTATTGTTAGAGTACGCCTGTATACATTTTACATACAATTAACTCTAACATTAATTACAATAATGCTATAGTTACACTGTATGAGTTCTGTTAGTCAATATGTTGAATCTATAGGCTCCTGAGAACGTATTTATGTCAATAAAATTTTACTTTTTACTAAGTTTTTTTTTTTTTTATGTAAGTTATAATTGAAAACTGCAACAGCAAATTACGGTTGTTTATAGTCGTAGTGAGCTCCGGAAAACCTAAAACTAAACTATCTATGGAGTCAATTTCGTAGCTCTATATAAAGTGAATAGTACAAAAGTGTGAGTCAAAAAGCTATTGTGCATTGTGAGACGTGTGTCATGTCAGCTCACTTTCATGACGGCCCACATAATTGTGTCAACGGAGTGAAAGTGTCATGCTATGAGAAGGCCATGAGTAGATGTTACACGCAGGATCATTGGGAAAGAGCAAATCTTCATTAAAATGTTACTTTGTTTGATAGCTTATCATAATATTGTATAGAAAACATTCACACATAGCTTATTAATTTATAAGTTTATTGCAAAAGAAATGATTACATCAGGAGTACCTTTTTCGCTAAATTAAAATTTACTACTTGGCCCCATATCAAGAGCTCTACACGACTCAAATCTTCTTATCTTTCCGAGCCAGGTGTAAAACGGAATATTACCTACTAAGTTTTGTCGAAGGCATTGAGGCAATCACAATCGACCTTGTCTACCGCTGTCTCTTTCACACCTCCATCTGTATCATCATCGTTGTTTATTTCGCTTTAGTTTTCGTAATGATGAGGGTTTTTCTGGAAATCAAAGATTTTGTAATAGGGATGAATAAGGAATGGAAAGCATGAAGGGACGGTTCCGGAGTTTCCGGACATGCGTACTGCAGTGGGATAGAGACGGCAAGTGAACGTCAGTTGTTGCCCGGTCGCCGCGGCGAGCGTCGCTTCCTCGCAGTCGACATCGTTCGTTTCTACACATATCAAATTTCTCGCAAAAATTTGATATCGTCGTCGAATTTGTGAAGTGTTTTATAAAATTGCGCGTTCACCGGTAATTTTTTTTTACCTTGCAATCTTAAGTTCTGTGCTTTGAATTTTTGTTTTGCTGTAATGTTTTGTTTTAGTGCTACCTATAATTACCTAGTGTTTTGTTTTGTGTAGTGCGTAAGTATTATTTACTTTCTTTATGATTTTATTTTTGTTATTCTATTCATTCACTGCTGTATTGTTTCTGAGTTACCAACAGAGTTGCTTTATCGATAGCTGATAAGTCTTATCTGTGATTTACCACGATGTTTGCATTAACATTAATTGCATTATTTGGGACACCGATGTTTTAGGCAATATCTTAGGCCACAGTTTTCTTTCCAAAGCAGGCTAATGACATCATATTTATATCCCTTGCTAATTTATTTAAGAATTCACTTTTGATAATTTGGAAACTAAGCACCTTGCTTATTAAACCAAAATTTCATAATAATAATATTAATAAACCAACAGAATACAGGTACCGTTGAAATCGGATGAGATACTTACCTAAGTTGTTTTTTGTTCCATAACAAACAAGAAAGAATTGATCGCAACAAGTACGCACATGTATATAAAAATTAGATGCCTTCATTTGACTGTGAATCACCAAGTGTATGAAATGCGAAAGACAAAGGCATTTGAATAAGACGAGGGGTCCTTGAAATTGATCGCTGCTCCCCAGCCTCTGGTTAACCAAAGCCCTCAAAGGAGGCGCGCTTAATATGGGATAAATTTGATTTTATGTCGCGGTTACTGGTCTCTCTATACTATATGCTGGTTCTTAAGTGGATCAGGTACACACAACACATAATATAGAATTCAAAAATAATATCTAAGTTCTTGCTATCAATCAAATCAGTTTTACTCATATAAATTGTAGTAGCAATGCTGTGGTTTTTTATATTCTTGCTAACAATATTGTTAACATGTATTTAAAAAGCTTAACAAACTAGTTTTGAAATTTGAATGATCATTATAAGAACGCGTGCCAAGCCTATTCATTTTCGGATCAGCAACATTCGGTTGACCATTGAAGCGGTAATACGGACCCATAATGGTGCAAGACCCTTTTTTTTGGGCCTCATTGTTGTACTGAGTTGTTCCTATAGGGTGTAGGTCGTTGACATTGGCCTTCCCCTTTATGCAATGGATTCGCACAACGATATTTTTCATCGCATGTCAGATTAACAATATTATATCATTTCTAATGACCCGATTGCTACCCCAGATGGTTTATTTTACTGCCTCTGTAAGTAATCTTTAAAGTTAAGGATCTACCACGTTTCATATCCATTATCAACATTTTCTCAAACTATTATTACTGAATCAAAAACGTCTTTATATTTTTATTCTCGTTCGCATCAACATTTCTAAATCTATTATAAAAATGGCGAATGTTTAATGACACCATTTCTATGCTGATTATTACGATAACTTCTGATGATATTTCGTAACATTTAAGACTAGTAAGTTAGTCAAATGATAAACAGCTGGAGCCGTGCGTTTCCAAGGCATTTTAATCATCGCAGATAGCTGGTCAAGTGGATAAACACAGCGATAAAGAATTATACCTAAAAGTGAAATATCTTCTATTTATAAACAGGCTTTGAATTGATTTAGCCAGAACTAACTAGAGTCGACATTATTACGTATTGTAGGTCTGGATGCTGCCTTCTTCCACAGCAGTTATTAAACCTAAAAATTGAGTGCACTACCCAATTCCAAGAGTAAGGCTAGGACTTTTGTTGTAATGGCTGCTATTTCTGTCTTTCGTCTATAAATTGCATTACTTTTCATACAAAAATTTTACTGTCTGATTGCTGTCAGAATACAAGAAAATGTAACCATTATACTGTCTATCAATCATACAACAATCCAACTCTAATTATTGAAAATAATGGGAGTCCAAATACCGAACGAATACCGTTAGTAGCGCAGACTCAAGACATTCAAACAGCATTGTAGCGTGCATTTATAAAGGTACTCTACCTACTTAAGGCAAAGAAAAGAACAAGACTTGGTAGGTACTTCTATTAGGTACAGTCGTATTTGTAACGTGGATATTTTGGAAGACCTCCAACATTATAGTTCTTTGTAATCTATTTATTACAGTCCTTGTGTCTTGGTTTTTTGCAAAGTGATGACGGCATGAAAAATAACCCAAATGTATGTGACATGTATACTTCCGTGGCCTAAGGATAAAAGCGTTCAACGCTCTATCATCATAACATAACCAGTATGACGGCAACCGCTTCTTGAGAAAAAAAGGCTCCGAGGGCAACAATCTTTGATAAGTAACTTGCATTGCGCAACCGGCCTCAATTTCGCACGTGTTGTCGAAGTTGCTACTATTCTGTGGTCGCCTGATAGTTTTGCAATATCTTCCGGCTGAGATCGTCTACAGTAGTTAACTCTGAAGCAGGAAGGCGACAGACGTGCGGCCAGTATATTGCAACACACATTTTAACAGCTTCACACATCTCTTAAACAGTAGCTGCCTAATAAGCTTTTATGGTGAAATACTCTACTCGCAGATCATTATTGTTCTTGGCCTATTCTTTGCATAACATGTTTTTATCCATGGTTTAGTTTGTCATTCATAAGGGCTTAAAATTTGCCTACTTTATTGTTTCCAACGACAAAAAAACCGACTTAGTGCAGCTCAAACCCATTTTAAGGTTTCTAACGCCTAGTTTTTCACACGATGCAGGCAGGGACAATAAACAATCCAATATGATTATTGTAATTGCGTACGATCACAGAGCCACGCTATTTCGTAACCACGATCGGGCACATTCCGATGAGACCAGCTTCGAAGCCGTTTGTCGGTGCAACGGCCGTGAGTCCCGACTACTAGACAAAAACTACAGGTCTGCACGAGCTCTATAAGACTTGCTATGTGGGAGCGATAGTGGGTATAGGTAATGAGGTGAAGGTAGTAAACGAAGGTGATTGTAATGATTTAATCGTTGCGAACAAGAAGGTTGATCATCAGACGTAATTTTTAGTTAAACCAAGGTAAATTATTTTTGTATGCCAATGTTAAAATGATGCCAAATCTCGCTGCAGAAGAATTTGGTACTTATAGACACAGATTATTGTTAGATTATTATTGTTGATTATTATTATCATAATAATTAAGTAAGGAATTGTCAAGGAATCATTGTCTCTCACTCTTCTAATCATCATTGAATCATTATGCGTATTTTCACAATGCATCATGCGTTTTACATTCTTCAGCTAACGTATTGATGTTATTCTAACATGATTGTTTCATTTCACTAACACCACACCAATTTTGTACCATATTCTTCTCTTCGTTATTATTCTCATTCGTTTCAATGAGATACTATGATAATGATACCTAAGAAGAAATAACAAAAACAATTACGTAAGCAAGTGTCGAACTTCACTAAACTAATGGCTCTTCTAATTACGTTTCTTGCCGGCTCTCGTCTTATAGCCTTTTAATTACCTTTGTGTACGGAACATTCGCTGATGTTTACGGCTAAGGTTGCTTTGGAAGACATACTGAGCCCATTGTTCTATCTTCCTTATACTGCGTGTAGCGGTTCGCTTTATATACACGACGCCAAACGATGCGCCAAAATTCTAAGAATGCGCTCAGAATAAAATTAGCCGTATAAGGAACTCTATATTAATAAATTAAGACGAACCTTCTTGCGGCACCTTTTCTTTCCTTACAGAGGTATTAGAGCAAAGCATTTTCCTTAAACAGTAAAGAATATTTTTCATAAAAAACTCAAGAGTGGCTAAGTGTAAAGTCTTATCTTCTCTAGAGAGTGATGAAGGCGATTCGTCATGTTCCCTCCTCAGTGACCTACTTGCATGAGGGTTCGCTTTACTTTAATGTCTGTTACAAAGTGCTTGAAGGGCTGATCGGTCGACCCCTATGAAGAAATCAATCGGTTTCACGCAGCGATACACTTTTATTGTTTTATCCTGTTTGATCTATTTGATGTTCAAAATATTTTACTAGTGCGAGTTTTTGATAAACTATCAAAACACTTGTCACAACTTTGTCACTTGAAAAAAATATATTTTTGTTCCCAGACAAATAATGTATTTATTTTCTTTAACTAAGATTGGCACTTTGAATAAGGTGTCTACTCGGGCCTTAGGTCGATGATAAAATATTTTTTGCCTCCTTTAAAACTCCTTCCGCGTCAACTTTTTGTACAGAGATTAATGACTGCTCCATTTAGCTGAGATGTTTTAAATTATCCTTAACGAAAAATACTTTGTACTTCATTGATCAATATTTCATCACCCTCTTGTTAGAGTATTGAAAACAGGGGTTCTTCATAAAAAATATGCAAATTCAGATGGAAACGAACTGTCCAACCTAATTTGCACCTTTCTATTTCGCATGATGTTTATAAAATTAGGCTCAAGCTGTGGATCACACTTCGTTTCTCTAATTAATGCATTTGACAGATAATAGTTACATTACATCTGATACCAATTACGCACAAGTCTTCTCTAAAAGAAATGTCAGTGTATTATTTCCAAGATTTCTGATACAGTGAATTTACTGTTCTTAATTACTCTATTTAATCACTAAAAAGGTCTATCCTATCATTCAGGTACCTACCTAAACCAATTTGATAAATGGCTTCCAACGATGGTGTATGCAAATCGACCTCAACATGTGTAGTGTAACAAGATTTAATACATCAGTATTCATATCACTATCGCTAAGGTAACAATCGCTGACGGGGCCCGCATCGTTTGCCTGTGTCAACTGTGGGTCTGTTTGTACAACCTGAGGTGCATCTTAATCACCTTGTTCACCCAAATTGACCTCTACCTCAAACATCTTATCAATTGGGGTATTCAAATTGATACCACATTCAATAAACAACGCTGGTGATATCGTCAGTAAAAATACTGCCACTAGTCTTAAAAATATACAATGCGATTCATGTTTTCGATAAATCTTACGTGTTCTAGATTATCAAGCCAAAACAATGCACGAAAGAATGTTCATGAGACGTTTGTCAGCTCCACGATCAAATATGCCAGCAGAAAATTCGTAGCCTGATAGCGATAAGCGGCAAAAAACACCCCACTATTGGCCTTGAAATAGCTTTGCGCAAGTTTTTTGTACGCTAATCTTCAGCGTGCGTGACGTCGGCCAATTCACTGCCGTGCCGATTCTGCAGGCTTGTGGAGTATCAAGGGTATCATATTTCGAATATTACCATGCATTAGCTGCACGTATGAGGAAAACAGTTACGCATTCGGGTAACCTCAATATGTCAGAGAAAACGCAGAATGTGATCTAATTTTCTGCAATTTCCTAAACATTTTCTCCGGTCTCCAATATACAGCGTTTAGGCTTCCGAAGTGTCAATAATAGAAATATCGAACACGAGTCGGAAGTCTTGAGACATATTGCGGTTTTTGCCTTCCTGCAGGCGCCGTGCGTAGAATACATATCGCCCAGTTATGCGCCCTGCCATAGTTTGATACCCTTCACTTAGATAAAGTGCTGTTTTTGTGTTCGCGTCTTGAAATAGTTGTCACGTTCTCCCCGCAGGTTTCCATGTTGTTGTTCTGTGGCGTATAATTCTTGTGCCATAAAACTGTTGTAAAAATACAGATTGTATCAGTTGCCGTCTTGCATACCTAGAGATGCAGTTTCTATTGTTTGCAAATTGAAAAGAATCACACGAATAAAATAAGGTGGTTTGTCTCGCTTTAGCGCTAGTGGTTTCTATCCTTTCGCATTAGGCATTCGAAAGTTTGTATTATTGGATGTTTATGTGTTCAATATGTTAATAGTTGTGCAGATTAAACAAATTTTGGCAATTCAGCAGCCAATCATGATAATATTCTTTACAATGCCATAAAATATATATCACTACATTGTTAAAGTTTCTATCACTTTTATTGAGCTGCATTTTATCACGTAAATATCATTAAATGCCCGTTTCTCTTAGCTGAAGCTGTCTGGGTCAAGATATTCAAAATAATAATTGTTGTAGGGCTATGTTCGTTTGTAGCTCCATTGATTATTAAATCATTTTAGTTTGCCACTGCATCAATGAATCACATTTACCCTTTCAAATCTCCTACAGCTTTGAGTCAAGGATACTCACCTGGGTATGAATAACTTGGCACTCTTTTGTTTTTATCTGACTTCAAAAAATAAGTTTTGCTTGCGTTTGGTGAAAACTGAACTTTGTAACACCTATCTTATTGATTTCCTTTTACTTTCACTAGAGAATAGAAAACGTCACACATTTAATAACTTCGATCACCTTTTCGTTGAAGAAATGTGACTTTCGTATGTTTTCATTAATTTAATATTCTCTAGCATTGACGAATGTTAATTATTGAAGTTTTGATAAAAGAATTAGTTCGTTAAAACAAATGAGCATGTAGCCAGATTAAAACTAGAGTTTGTATTGCTTGTGTTGATTGGTCTACCCCAGTCTACAGACACAATCAGTACATTCCTGTTATGGCTGATTCACTTGACTATTGACATTCCTGTTCAACGCGTGACATGAATGTTGCAGTTCGATCGTCTGGTATTCAAACAATATTAGGATTGTATTCACTGGGGCTGCTAGAGATCTCAATAAGGTCGTTGACACATACCTAGTCAGTTGTTGTAATCTGGTAGCAACATACAAACTAGCGATTGCAATAACAAATGAATGTAGCTTTATCGTTATGTATTAATAATAATGTTTATTTTTGTCCAAATTTTTGGTATTATTTTTATGAACACTGAATAACAGCAAAAAAAACTGTGGTAGGTATTTACATAATTATTATGTTTTACCAAAAACGAATTGCTGTATGACCATTGACTATAATTATTACGTAGGTACGTACATTGAAAATAGTTACGTGCATAATAATACGTGCGTAACAATTTTCAATGAATTTCGTAGTTAATACGATCTAAACAAGGACGAATATGTTTTACTTTTTGTGAGGTGTGTAAGTAAAAGTTCACTGTGTAACTGACAATGTACACCTGCCAATTTGCGCCTTTATGACAGATGATCGGAAAACTGACATGTCAGTTATCACATAACCAGTTTTTTTTTAATTAGTTATTAAGTCCCTTACCTTGTCAAATATAATGACAGTTGATTACGTTATGATGTTTGTTAATCAAATATAGTAAACAAAAGCATAAAAAATAAATAAAAAAATTAAAGCTACTCTTTGCCTATTTAGTTGAATCACATATTTTGCATCCCGGTAAGTTTGAAGCAAACATTGCGGCAGACAGTTGCGAAACGGTTTCGTATGACTAACCCGTGGAGTGGACCATGCCGAATGCTGGTTGTATAACATCATTGTGCTATCTTTTACGCTTTTACTTCCACTGGTATATTTTATTACTGATTCATCTACAAAATAATTAGAACAAACTACAATAAAGCATTGCAGACAGCTGCTAAGGTCGATGTTTATTTGCTAAAACTATTATTGTTTTCGATTTTTGCTGTGAATCTATTTTAGAATTTAATCAAATCGCATATTACTACGCCAGTATTATTTACATGTGACTTTCATTTCAAAAATCAAAAGTCGTTAATTATTTTCTTAGTCAAAAGTTCAAAGGCTTGTTAGTTAGGTAGATAAAACAAGTTTCTTTAAAATAATATCTGAAAGTCTCCTTATTTATTCATCAAAAGCTAGAAGCGATCTATCGATTCAGAAAGTTGAGCACAGTTTGAAATTGCCTCTCAGTCTCATCATGGATCATCGACTTCATTATCTGCAAAATAACGTTGGGTAATCCAGCAAGTTTGTAAATTACATGACATAAGAAGTGTAATAGCCTTTGAAGCTTCCTGCTGTCAACGCGATAAATTCAAGGATGAAACAAGAAATATGAGTACAAGTAAGTAAACGAACGAACGGACATAGAAAAAACTGATATTACTTGATAATGTTAATATTGATGATGAAATGGAACAAGCAAAATATTTTATAAGAATTTAGTCTCCACAAAAAATGAGCTGAACGGAAACTGCAATAAAGTGGAAGCCATAGAAATGGCAAACGTACCGCTAAGTCACCACCCAAAGCCTGGATTTCCTAGTATCCTATGCGAAACCTCATAAAATGAAGAGGGCGGCTTAGATGCGCTTGAATAAATAGAATATGCATCATGGTTGTGTTAGAGAATAAAACATAAACATGTGGCTGTTACTTCAACCTATTACTTTGAATAGAGGTATGTGACTTGGCATGGCATATCAGCTTAGTACTACATAGTATAATGATAATGATGTAAAGTTGTACTAGAGCATACTTTGGCTTATCCATGAATGGGACCAAGTCCAGCTAATGTGGTGCGATCGTTGAGTAACTAGCGATATCTTACGTAACCTTTATGTAACAACTACAGCACCGGCCACAGGCAGTCGCAAATCATCAATGTCCGTCACAACTAGGTCAGAAAGTCACAACTCTGATGCCGTTGACTTGACACCGATTAGGCTAGAGTACATTTTTGCATGCTAGTCATGTCTTGTGAAATACATTCGCTAAACCAACAGACCTGGTATACTGGTGAAACGAAATCTGACAAATAGCTTGCTATATTTGATTTTTTTATTCGTATATTGACAAAACATGAATAAATAATACTTTACAAATTAATAACTGAGATACCATAATTACAAAAACGAAGTTACAGTTGCAGCTTGCACAATTGCCAATAAACTCTTTGGAAAGGTCACGTCGTCTTTCGAAACAGTGAAACATTTTGCTCCATAAGTGCTATCGAGCACATTGACCCAACTGATGAGTCAATATTGCATGTGGGACTCGCAGAAAACATAATCATGTATAGAAATCTCATAGAAAAGCAATGGCAGGATAACTTTGATTTTTGGACGACACTGACCGCAACGCATTTATCCGAAAAGTCCTTGGTAGATAATAAATTAAGCATTGATATGACTCAATAAACTACAGTTGTGAGAACTGAGTAGGTCAAGGTTGTATCAAATAGATTTTCCACTACCAACTGACTACAATACTTAGATGCAGGACGCGGCTACATTGTGTTTCACTAAGATAAACGAGGTCGTTTGAAATCTTTGCGGATACCCCATTATTTGCAAGGAGGCGATAGACAAATATGCATTGCATAAGGAGCAGACATTGCATAGATTGAACGTATCGACCTATTTTGAGTCAGAGTTTGACGAGACTAGTAATTTGATGAGGTTAGTTACTAGTAGAGTCCTAGTTCTGTTCTCAAAGTTTATATACAATCTAACTAAGTACTAACAACTCACGATCTTGTTGTAGGTAACCTATTAATACTACAACTTAATAACAGCTCTTACGTAAATCCTGTTGTAAAACTTTTTGTCTATCTAATGATGTAATAGCTAATTTATGAAAATATGGATATTATATTCCGATTCGATGGTCCTATTTTAACTAGTTTAAAATTCAAAGTAGCTAGCTATATTAGGTAACTAACTACCTACTACTTTAAAATGAGTACATGGCATGCGTTTCAAAATATAATGTTGGCGTTGGAGTCATTTCCTGCTATTATTACGGATGTCCTTCGCGTTTTCCAGTTCCTATTCTACTCTTACGTATTTCGTGATTTTAACTTAGCATGTCTTAACACACAACTGAATTATCATTTTATCCAAAATAAACATTGTATTTGTAGCTTGTCTGTAGCAAACAGCGTTCAAGTCAATTGAACTACCCATTTCGGTGATTCAAATGCCGCGGAATTCGTATGTCCATTAGCCTAAATTGAACTTCATTGTGCGATGGCCATCTATACTATGTCACGTTGCAACCTACTCGTTAACAAAGCCTTCTGTTCATTCATGTTTTATTTGTTGTCCCAAATAATTTACAAAAGCAACTCTGATGGGTACCACGACTTTCTTCGCTCCCCTAACACCACCTTTCTTTCCTTTTCAGACGAAAATGTAGATAGATTTAACCGTAGGTTGCGCCTACACTGATTGAAGTAAGATGTCCATTGACCAGGCATCACCTTTGGTCCCGATCAAGCCGCAAGTTTTGAACAACGGTGCTTTCATAAAGAACAGCCATAACCGAAGCAGTTTCTGCGGGGTGTCACCGTCGAGCGGGACCTTCAAAACTTTTGCTGTGAATCGCAAGAGTTGGAGTGGTAATGTGACGTTGCCGCTTCAACAGTTTGCCCCCGAGGGCGAGCCGCCGCAGCTGGCGACGTTCCGCTCGGGGACCGGCACCTTCCCCAGGAACCGGGAGCGCAACAATAACAGTGCCTTGGCCGGAATATTAACGCCAAACGGGAACTCTGTGCAGGCGCCGAGAGGAAATGAAGTGAGGAGGAGCGGAAGCACTAACGGCCGACGCTACGCTGAGATCGGAAACTGGAGTAAAAGGTGAGTCAGTTTGCTTCTGTTTGTCTTGCTCGTTTATTTTTTACGACTATGTATCACGGAAGAAAGCAATTAACGAGCAAATGTTAATCTCGGAATTGATAAACTTCTGGCCGTATTTCATTTTCTCGGCGACCCCTCAGGTATAGCGACGCATAGCGTTCACTAACTTTACTGAGCCTTATTTATTTTCTTCTTTTTACATCTCGAGGTAATTCGGTAACAAGTTTTCCAATTTCATTCTCTCGTCGCTTTCATTTCCTCCCGTTCGACGAAGTCTCGCCCTTTAATATTACTTTTATTAGCTCAAAACGTTTAACAAACATTGGTTTCAAAATCTAATAAAGTTGGATTGTGTTTCAACAAAGGGATCATCGGTGCGCCAATTTCTCCGTTCCTCGTTGAAATATTGGATCGTGATAATAAGATAAATAATTCTGGATGCCATTGACCTCAGCTATCTCACAACATACCATAAGTTTTTACGAAAGTAACTCAGACGATAAACATTAGCCTGAAACTTATCCAAATGTTCACCGCATTTATCTAATCGGGATCTTCATTATCTTTTATTCGTCGGTTGTGGAAAGTTCGTCCATAATTCCCGCTTACTCAATTTGGGGCAGAATAAGTTGACGATAAGACGTCGTCCAATAATCTGGCCCTAGTACTTTTGGGTTTTATTAGGGGCTCGCTTTATCGCCCCATGATTCCCCGTCACTAACTGTGATGTTATCGGCTCAGATATTTAGCGGGTTTCCCTCCGACTATTTATATTGAGTGTTTACTAACCCTACGCCAATTAATGGAATTTTCTCGGAGAAAACTGTTCTGCCAACTTTGCGGCCGAGACTGGTTTCGTTCAACTCGAATGAACAGAACAGACTTCTTTTCTTTTTATGAATAATAACTGTTCAATTGTCTGATTCCAAGTGCACTTACATAATTTGCATGCTATAACGCATACTAATTGTGTAAGCCTTATTGATTTTCTTCTAAGAAATTTCAGAAGCAAGAAATTTTTCACGTCCTTTTAAGGCACATACAGCATATTTCTTCGCGATGCCGACTGTGTTGTGTTTTTACTTTAGAAAGATCAATAAACTTGGCTTTCCTAACACGTTCTTTAAAGTTGGACCTAGTTAAACTGAAAACTCAAAGGGTTTATTTTGTCCATTTGCAAGACATACAATACAAGATACTTAATGTAAAACTCATTATCTTCAAACACACAGACAGTGGACAATCCAAAGCATTGATGCTGCAACACAATACCGTCTATTATCTCAGCGAGACTGCCCCTGGAGATACCGAATGCCTCTTGATTACCTGCCTATTATCCCCGGGCTGCATGTCACTTCGGGTAGCTTCCACGTGAACCTTATCTTTGCATATTTAGGTTCGTTTTAACCTTTCATTCAGAAGATAAGTAGATATTTCATAATTATTTTACGAGTTCATTGGTGCATGTGTTCAGACTAACATTGCTTCTCCTTTAACTGTAAAGAATTTGGGCTTAATTCTAACCGGGTCTAAGACCAAAGCATCGATTTCATAGCCTCAAAAAGAACTCTTGAGGTCCTGTCAACACGCAGGTGATTAAACATCAGTTCTTAGAATATTGAAAAAGTGTACCAGACTAGTTAGACTAGCAATTATTCCGAGGGTTCCACTGTAATTTATCCCAATTACGTTCTAACTTTCACTCATAATGTGCTTGCACGAAACTTATATAAACAAATTGTGGTACCCTAAAATTAAATTATTGCACGAAAAAACTACTTGAATGATTTCTTCAATTATTAAAACAAAGTATATCAATCATTTTGGACGGTTATACCAAAACAAAACCACACATGCAAACTTACATTTGGAACAAAATATTTATGGAAACTTCTACACATTCTACTGCAAATGTTTTTGCTGCTAAAATCTAAAACCAAAAAGTTCCACTCAAAGTACTGCGTTTTAATTATTCAAAAAAACATCATACTTGCTGAAAAATAGCACTTTAGGTTGAAAAATTTATGCCAAACTATAAGTTGTTTTGGTTGACAATTGAGATGAGAATGGGAGGGAGTAAGTTGAGTGTTATTCATTTGTTTGTCATAATCTGTAGTGGCACAACTTGACTGACTGGCAGTCCGTTATTGATCTCGCAGCTATGAAACACATGCTAAGGCATTCGCTACACGTCGTGAATGATGATACATTTCAATGGCCTCCGTGCCACTGACACGTGGATACATGACAAAGGATTAAACTAGTTTAACTACGTGGGGATTACAACACGACAGGCGTATTACGAGAATGCGAACACAAAGGTAGAGATGATAGTCTAAAAACTAGCTTCTAGCGTTTTCTGCCAAGCTTCTAGCGAACACAGAGTTTTAAAATGATTTTTGTAGTACATACCTAACCTACTATTATAAAGTAACAAATATTTCAATCAATCATCATCATCATCATTATCATCAATATATATAAAACTCTTTTGAAGCTGACAGAGAATCAACGCACAGCCTAAACCATAAGTCCTAGAGATATGAAATTTGGAGGGTAGTATCCTTATATAGTGTAGAGGTGCACTAAGAAAAGAATTTTGAAACACATTCTAAAGGGTAGAACGCGAGCAACGCAGCGGGCGACGGCTAGTTTGAATATAAAAGTGTAGGGTGTCCTGTGCAGTTTTAAATTAGGTGACTCTCTCTTAAGATGGTCTTTAATTGTCATAAAAGAGAGACCGTCTAAGGGAGCCTGAGACACTCCCGAAGACAATCCTAGTACGAGTAAGTTAACCAACAGAGGTTCAAATTCCCTTATACTTTTCCCCATAAGAGATGATTTTGAGACTTCCTTTCGGCTAAAATACACAACACTGACACCCGATCGAAAAATATCAGTTATTTTTTATTTTGCTCTCTGTTCCCATTTCCCAAAGGACTTCGACTCGTAACAATGGAACAAAAATATTTTGAAGTCATGACTAAGAACGAGGACAAAAGCATGACGGGAAAATGATTTTCTTCCGTAGGCTACACTATTGTGAAAGGATTTGAAAGGCTCTCTCCAAGCTCCGAGGTTATTAAGCACTATAGAGGCTCTGAGGGGATTGTTTTGTTTCTCTCCTTGGCTGTACACACTGCCACCGATACGACAGCTACATGATATTGGCGGAGATCTAATCTCATACATTTATTACTAGACACATTCACACCATATTGAACCTTTCTCAGATATTTTGTTTGGCATACTGACATGTCGATATCGTGTTTATGTCTGTATCGGCCAATGTAGAAACGCTCTGTGACTGCGGGTAATTATAGAGATAAGTAGAGTTAATTAAAAAATAAAAACAGGCTGTAGACTCAAAGGAATAAAAAACTAAAATATTTGGAGCCATTTATAGAAAATAGCTATACAAAATTGCAACACAAAAGCTGTACAACTGTAGCGAGTATTTCAAAGAAACCACTTTCGCGAACTTTATTTGGAATTCGTATTCACAAACACGAACGGTCCTTTTCCAATAAAGGGATACGACATCAACACCTGTCAATGTATTCAAAGTAAATAATGTCGCGGGCCAAACTCAAGACACCCTGTATAGCTAAACAGTGAGGAAATTCTACAAATAGGCGAGACATGAAAAATCTCAAGTTGCGGTACCATTGTTGTTGACGCTATTTACTTCATACAAGGTGTTACAAAACTGGATATTTTTTTGCGATAGAATGTAATAATTATTGTATTGAAGATGATTGCAATTTTACTTATCAACCTAATTGACTCCGTAGTAATGTACCTAACTTGACACCGAGTAAACACTCAAAAAAAATTTTTACCTGCTAAACTTTTGCGAATCAGCCAAAAACTCTTATTGGAATGATTTTTACATTTTTAATTATATTTATTTTGGTCTCTTACGTCTCTAGAATCAGTCTATCAAGAGCACCCTCGAACGCAAACAAATCTGTTATATTCTTTTCTGAGGGGCTGTACATTATCTTCAAGCCTATATTGAATATTCGGTCTCATTGCCATGCAGGGCGCGTGGCTAGGCATAAATATCCCTGTCGTCCTCATTACAATAACTTCGTCTGGACGTCCCTGAAGGCTGCCACGGATGCCGGCCCTCCGGGGACGTCACTCATGATAATGGAATTCTAGACCGATTTGGCTGGTAATTATTTAATGTTGCTGGGGGCTTGAGTTGATGCTCTACTGTTTCTTGGATGCTTCAGAGCGCAGTTCACAGAATGTTTTTCTAATCCGGTCCAATTCATGATCTACAAGTTTATTAAAATAACTAGCCGTCGCCCGCGGCGTTGCTCGCGTTCCAGACCCTTTACAGTGTGACTTTTCAAAATTCCTTTCTCAGCGCACCCCTACACTATATAAGGATACTACCCTCCAAATTTCATACCTCTAGGAATTATAGTTTAGGCTGTGCGTTGATTGTCAGTCAGCTTCAAAAGAATTTTATATATTTAGAAGATTGCCTCTGATGTTTAACTAGAGATTTGAGAATAGGCTGAAATGCTATCAGCCTCCCATAAGTGCTGGGGAAGCCTTTTCATCCAAAAACATATCCCAGATAACAATAAAACTATCTAGATTTTTTAGAGAATCATGCATGGCACTAATAGACTATATTTTAAAATGTCAATAAGAAGATGTATAATCGAGGTAATAATTATTTTACCTACTTAGGTAATAGAGAAAGTCTGTAATTTCCATTACAATTTCCGTAGAAAATTACATACTGCGGTCAAATGTGACTGACCTTTGGTATCTTGCGGCTATTATCTATCTTTATCTAAAAAACCATCATCATAATTATTAATGGATCTATTCATCGTCTGTTCAATGCAAACTCATTTCCCGTTATGAGCATCATAAGCCAACCGATTTCAAAAATGAAAATTATCCCCGGTTTTTATAAAGAGTTGTCCTGAGTTGTCCTTGACATAATGTCCTGATTACGTATGGTAATTAAGGCATTTAGGTAGTGTAACTTTTTGTAAGATAGAGGGTATATCTTTAGCAAAAGCTGGTTGAAACTACCCTTTCAGTATTTTAGATGATTGAAATTCACCAATGGCAAGTTACAAGGTACGTTCCCTTTCATTCAATAGTGACTTTCAAGGTAAATTCGACTGCTTTTGAAGCCGATGCTGAGCGTCACGGTCTGGCAAGCACCGCCCATCCCGTATGGACGTATAGACGTGTGGAAGGTACTAAGCTAAGTACGAGTATACTGTTCCCTTTTCCCCTCTATGGTGTATCGCAGCAGGGTAATTTTGAAAACAGTAACTGTGATATTTAATTTACATTCTTTTCGATACGCGAAAAAATTGGCTAATTTCTACATTAGAGTAGGTACAAGGAAGAGGTGAATAGCTAGATAATCGGAAATCGCGTAAAAATAAAAAAATTCGCATACTTATTTACAACGTTTTACTGAGTAAGCATGTCTAAATTTTCTAGTCTAATCACCGTAGCATCCCAATAAAAGCTTGCGTGAAAAGCTGCTATGACGATCGATTAAGAATGGTTAGTTTATTAAATTGTATTCTACAATCTATAAAGTAGAGATAATATAAGTATCTTGGAGGCGATCGTTGTCTCATAAAAACCTACCAGGGTAGCCTGTAATAAGCCTGGCAGGTTTTCTGAACTGTTTTCATACTAAATCATAGGTATTCTGTGACTAAATAGTGACATTAGCACGTTTCAGCGCGTTTATTTGCCGTCAAAAACTTCTTGTTTTCGTATATCTGTGGAGTTCGGCTACTGGTCATCAAAATCTACTGTCACTTTGCACACCTAGCCCAACAAACTGTACGCCGAACTGTCCGTGCGTCCTGTTTGTTATGTTAATTGCTCCTGATTTGCACAATAAAACAACTCGCACGTACTCTCCCTAACGAGGCGTCTGCAGACGAAACTTGTAATCGATTTTATTGTTGTTAAAGTTAATCAATTAATCGATCTAACTAAAATAACCGGTAATTTAAAACCGGTTTTCATTTTTTTATTTATGGGCCATGAACAGTGTTCAGTTGAAACAAAATTATTATTACTCAATGAATATTGATTGTGTTCATATGCAAGGCAAAATCGCCAAAACCGATGACATGAACGCTATAATCTGGACGGCGTCAATCCGCTTATACAGGCTTTAATTAATGTCTGCGGGGTTCATAGCGGCCTTTATCTTTTGATTGAGCTGCCATACCGTGTGACGCGATCAACAATATACCAAGCGTGTGCATTAACTATGGGTGAGTCTATTGTGATTTAACTCGTCGATAACGACGCTTGCGTCAGACGGGGAGAAAAACCGGAAAAAAATCTGTATACATTTAATTGGAGAAAATGAAAGAAAACAAAGCCCTTTGTATAGGTATATAGTTTTTAGTACATGATTATTTCTGAAAAAAGAGTACCTCTTTTCCTTTGGGCATTTTTTATGAGTAAAATTGACAGACCAAGCCGATGGCTCACCTAATAGATACACAAACACAAACATAATAATTTATACCTCATACCAAATAAGAATCATGATTCATATTTAATCAATCGCTAGGCTTAGTGAATCCATACAAACGCAAGAACTGTGACTCATTTTCAAGACGATGGGTTTTCCACGCTTTCTAGACCTATAAACTAAGAGTAAGTACAATAGAGTGGGCGTGTCAAGACCAAGACTAGTTTGAGCTACACAATGACGATTTGCAGGAGTGATAAACTTTGATTAGGTACCTTAGAATAGTTATGTAGATAGCGTTTGAACAGCAACTCAATCAGCAGAACCTACTGGGCTTGAACTTATTACTTACTCCCATGTAAACTATCTTTGTCATAAAGTTATTAGATGCCGCCTATATTAAGGGCGGCATCTAAGTAATAACTTTCAACAAAGGTTTAATATCATGAAGTTTATTTATTTATTTAGTATTGCTAGAATATGTAATTTCACGTCACTTTATATTAACGAATACAGGTGGGTAAATAGTTTAGCATTATAAGTCAAGTAAAAAATACTGTACATTGTAATGGTAGTGAACCACATAGTGAACGGTAGTATTCGACCTCTAATTACATCAAGTATCATTATTATTACATAGAAACGGGCCAGTTGAACGCAGCTCGCATTAAATCTGTTAAGTGGTTTCTCGCATGAGCTTCTAGTTAAACGGCCACTTTGCAGCAATTAGTGACGGCGCCAATCGCCAGTCAGTGAATACAGCAGAAACGCTGTTTTATACAAAATGTTGCCTAGTTTACGACATATCCTGAATTTGGATTGGACAGGGTATTTTTAGCTACCCAAAATAGGTCTTTATCATTGTTTGCCAGTTTCAGTAGGTCTCTGAAACTGGCAACTCAGTTTGACGACAATAGCTCAAAGTTCAAATTTCAAATTCAAATTGTTTATTTACCATAGATGTTGTCATGACGGTCGACCCAAAACGACAACTCTATTAAAGTTGAGTAGATTGTATCAAGATAATAAATATTAAATGTGATCAATGATCAAACTTGAAAAAGCTGAAAAAAAAACTAAATAAGCTGATTATCAGTGTTATTTAAATTGTAGCTCTGTCATTGTTTTTATTTTTATTGATACCCATGCCACAGATCATACCTAATACGACAGTAGTACCCATATCTAATCTGGTTATTATTTAATTTATTACACTATACACCATTTTTAAAATAATGCATGCAGGCAAGTCTTCTGTTTTGTAAACACATAAAAACTTTACCTACCTGTTATCGCTATAATATTATTTATTCAATGAAACCTTCTCCGTTCGAGAGCAAAAATTGGGAAAACGGAAATGCGAGGCACTGAATCAATTCAACTCACGTCGCGCCACAAAATATTTTCTGAGAAACAATTTTTTATTTAGCTGCACAGTTTTTATAGGTTACCTACTTGTCAAAAGGTATTGGGTAGATGCGAATAGTGCTTTTATAAATGTGTTATATTTCATTTAAGTCCGGTTGTATGAACTTTATCATTATGGTGAGACGCGGAGGTGTTTAGAAAACATAAAAAGTTTGGGCCTTTACATAAAAGAAAACACTTATGCGAGGACAGACAGTAGTTTTAGCACAAATAGAGATTGTTTTAGATAAAATAAGATTTGCATGAATAAGGGTGGTCTAAGGCTTTATACATTTTTCTACACTCTCTGCTTATCTTAGCTTGGAAGTTTATGTGAAAAACAAATCACAAACAAAAGTAATTATTAATTTTCTTCTCCTGTGCAACTTTCTCAGCGAGTTTTCTGTTCCGTTAAAATCTAAAAATAATTCACAGGAAGTAGAAACCGTAATAAGCGAAATAACCTATGTATGTTTTGGTTTCACATTGGATATGAATGTATTATTATCTTGGTAAGTACATAATTATAATAAGTAGCTAAGTATATATATAATACATACTTACTTGTATCTACATAAATTATGTTCTAGTTTTTCCTATTGCAAAAGTTTTTTCATCCACTGGCTCTTAGAGTGTCATTTTTGTAGTCCGCAAATGTTTGACTGTCTGCATTAATTAACTAACCGGTTTTTTTCTAGAAGATTGAATTCAATTTCAATTAAAATTTTACGTAAATTCTCACATAATATTAATTAGTCAAATTCATTGCAGCTCATTTTAAAGTTAAATAATCATCTTTGAATATTTGTTTGGCAAAATTTTGGGACTTATCCATTATACAATCTTTGTATTAACGGTTATTACAAGAGCCTGTTATTAATCATCGCCTCATTTCGTCTTAAATCACAACAAATTTATAATGAAACGAACAAGCTTGACTTACTTCTTGTTATTCAATAATTGATTTTAGGTGCTGGTTCAGTATAATTTCGCTCTCGCTTTTATTAAATCCACTTGGGCAATCTAACTCTGGATGCAGTTTTGCTGACCCTTTTGGGTCTATAACGTCTTTAAGCAAAAAATAAAGATTAAAAAATAAAAATAAAAACTGGTTTTGAAAATCCACCCAAAATGTTAGGTACCTACCTGTTATTAAAATATCTAGTCGAATTTAACAGTTTGATCAGTAAAAGCAGGGTCGCCCCGGTTGCTTTTTCTAAAATAACCGGGAAAAAAATCCGTTTTTAGATAAATTATTACACACAACCTTGGATTAGTTAAGGCGTTCGGTAAGCTTTCCTAGCGAGATTATTACAAAACTTGATCGTGTCCAATTGTTTTACTTCCCAAGCAAATCCCTTGTTTGTGCCCGGCCGCTGGAAGGGCTAATTTTGTGAAGTGATCAAATTACAGCCTCCAAGCCTTTCATGTTGGTTTTACTCGGGAATTTATTAAAAAGAAACAAAATCTGTTCATCTCTTTATTCAAGGAAATTGGATTTGCTTCGTCGAGACTTTGACATCAATATTTTTGTGCGATTAATAGGAATTTTGCGTTTTGGGACAGCTGCTTTAATATTGAAATTAATGTTTAGAAACAATGCAAAATTATGCTAAATAAATCCCTTTTCTATTGTAAAACTAAAATGCTACTAAAGATATAAGCGGTGAGATGTAACAGATGATTTAATATTTTTTATAAATACGTAGATACGACGTAGATAGCTTTTAGTTGAAATTATAATGACATGTATTTATTAGTCTTTTTAATTTCTTACAACATTTTGATTTTGTTAGCATAGATAGAACATAAACCTTAATACTAAATAGTTCAACTATCACCATGAAAAACCTTTAAAAGTTGGTTATTGACTCCAAAAATCGTCTAAAAAGAGTGCTACTTTAGCCAAAGCCGCACCACCCGCCCAGTCCCAAACAACAGATTGCAACCGAGACTTCCAATAAAATCAGTGCACTCAACTTCATGCCTGCAGGCATTTTCCTTACTATTTACACAGTAGAATTCACTTTCCTTTGGCACCGTTTTAAAACCTTTTCGATTGTGTCTAAAGCCCTAGATTCAGGTACAATTTGAATGATGTTACCGATCGCTCGAGGCTTAGCCACCGTATTTCATTTTACCCTTTGAGGGATATAATTGAAGGGATATTTGATAGGGTGGTTTCAAAGGGAATTTAATCCCTGATACACACATATTCATTTTGTAACAGCGACTGAAAGCTTTTTCGAAATTGCAAAATTGGTTAGGTATTATTAGTTACTTTAATACATTGATGTCTAGGAAAAACCCTTCAAAATATAAAATTTGATGTATCGCGGCGCGTTGCCTGCATAGATACCTACCTACCTACTCTATACGTCCATACTATTCCACAAACTAACTTCAAATGAATAATTTGACTAAGATAATAAACTGAACGGATGAAAAACAAAAAAGTTATTTTTGTTGAAATACTAGAGTTGATTTTTAGCGGTTCTACATTAGAGTGGTTCTGGTTTAAGCCCAATAGTTTTCTTCTCTATGGATCAACTCTGGAATGCTCCAAATATAAATTCGGGAATTTCAAATACTTAAAAAACATGGCAGTTGACCTGATTCTGCTCAAAACATACAATTAGTCAAAGTCGTCTAAGGAATTTCGTCAGCATCTGTTTCTACTTCAAGACTAAAAAGTATGTTAATAGTACTTAAGTCAGTAGACGTAGAGCACAAAATTGAATGTTATTTTGTTAGAATTTAGATTGCGTTCCAAATGGCAAGTAATGAAATTATGGGATACGTAAAGCTTTCGATATTGTGCCTCGGGAAGGTATTAAGTACTAGCAACAGCAGCAATGCAGTACTATCACCATTACAAATGGTAACTGCAATTGCAACGCGAAAGTTATTGCTATAGAGCACTGCATAATCATCCATAGTGAGTAGCAAATAGAATATTTATTTGAGTAAAATATTTATCTTTATTTGGTTTTGTTTTCTGATATGTTTGAAAAAAGAAAAATAATACTTTAGTAAGCACTTACATAATATTATTAATTTAAAGACACTAAGGTTCGTATGCTGATTTACTGCTCACGCACTGATCCGGACTCAAGCATAGATTTTTGTATGAACATCTCTACTCAAATGTATGCTTGAGTACCGATATCTGTATCGATCTTAGAGCCTAAAATAACCTAGGTATGTATGTACTCTCTTTTGAACAATAATTATCACAAATCTTTTAAGCAATAAAGAAGTTGCTAGTAAAAATAATACTTACATTGGATTTTTTAAAAATTAGTAGTATCAAGTACAATCACTCATCAAAACAGTAAAATCTGTAGAGGCATTTTACTCCCTGTATTTTGCTATCATACAATTACCGGTATCATATTGCACTATAGTTACGTAACTAACATAGGTATATAGTCTGTGGTGGACGTGGTGGTAGTACTCTGATTGACAGGTATATTCCCTGGACAGCCTCCCCTCGTATTACCGGAATTTAATAAACATTCCTGTTTGTAGTATGCACTCTGATCAGCGTGCATCATCCATATAATACACTCGAGAGCAATACTTCCGGGTCATCTATAAAAAAATAATATGTTTTTTTTATTCTTATAAATATTTTGTAAGTCTTGGAGTCGCTTAGCGCCTATGACAGCCATATTTAAATATCTTGGAATTCATGAACGCTTGCTTACTAAAATTATGCAAATAATAGAAATATTTATTATTATTATGAAATCAAATATAAATGCTAAAAAAAAAAATAAAAAAAAAATTCTTCTATTTATTTAAGGAGTATTAAACTGTCTATCAAACGGAATTTAATTCACTAAGCTAGCCTGTGTTTCTTGAATATAGTGGTTTCCACTATATTCAAGTTTTTATAGATGACCCGGAATGTTTGCTGTCGAAATCAAAATGTAGAGCTACATATTTCATGGCTTTATGAAGCTTTTTCAGTAATATAGTCATGTGATCTACTATTTAGTGCATAGCTTTGTATGTTTGTCGCGGCCCTAATTTCAAGACAATCACGCATGATACTTTTAGAAATCTATGTGATATAAAAGAGATTTATATTTATCTAATATTAAATAGAATAGACGTCATTTTATTTTTAACTTTCTACTTCAATAGACAATTCAGCCTATTAAAAAACTAAACACTTTTGCGAGTGGAAATCACAATACATTGTAATTTTGGCTTTCATCCAAAATCACCTGCTCCACTTTTGCCATAAAAGCTGATACCGAAATATTCACGATACTAAATAAAACAAAAAAAATTATAACAAATCCAAACATGTTTGCCGAAATTTGCATTTAAGAGGCAGGTGGTCGACGGCAGGTGCGGTAATCTTCACTGTTTTATTTAAGGGAATCACGATATCGAATCCTTTAACCACATCACGTCATGAAAAAGTTTGGTTCACTTTTAAACAAAACACTATGTGACTTTTTTGTCTGAAAACGTTGCTTATTTAATTTTTGAATCCAGAATACCTACGTCACGATACAAAAACTGTAGGTAAAAATGGTAAAACGTCTACAGTTTTTATAAAAACACTATCACTATTGGCAAATTCACTTCATTTGGGCGATCTCTAAAAGTTTTTTATTCAATTCAAATAATTTTTTCTTTACTTCCTACTATATTATATAATCTTTGAATAGAAAATTGGAAATGAAATAAAATATTTTTCATTTCATTACAAACATGGGTTCCATTAATAATTAAACATCTGAATTCTGAAGCCTCAAAACTGAACAAAAGCAGCCACAAGGGGCGGAAAGTGGATTCGATTTGGCGTATCATCCCCCGAGTAGACTCGTGTATAAGTGGCCTATAGACAGTTTTCATACTGCCACCGATATGACATTTTGACTATATTTGCGAAGATTTCTCAGATTTAGGAGCCTAATTTCAATATGTGAAATATTGCTAAAATGTTCAAGTATCAAAATGTTAATTTTTGTTTTAGTAAATCTACGATTGTCACAGAGTAAACAAGATGTCAGTATAACAAGTCAAAATGTAAGTACAATATTTCTCATTATAGTATCGTACTATTGTCAGAGCAAACGCTTTCAGATACCGTGTCTGCATCAACACCGATATTTTTGTTCGAGTTCTGAAACGTCGGTATCGGATAGTATGCAGACATCCATACGGTCTGCAATTTCAGAACATTGAATTCCAAATAACAATTGCATGGATGCAGTGATTCTCCATTATTGAGTTGTACTTCCGAAATTGTTTACAGTTCGTTTGACTGATGGACGCAAGCGGTGAGCTTTATGAAAATTCAGTACAAACATTCCGTAATTAGGTTATACAACGGCATAATAGAATTACAGTTTGTTACCGATTTGTTATTCTGTGGTTCGTTGAACACTATCGTAAAGCGTAACTCAATGCGTAACTATATAAAATACTCTAATGTGTTGTCATCCATAGATATACTATTTTAATCGTATTGATCCTCTTTGACCCTGTCTGGGATATACCGGTATAAGGTTGTGGGCTAATCCACTAGCTTTGCTTATTTTGGGACTAAAGAGCGTTGTGCGAAATGTCCAAGAATATTTTTTTACCTGCCTGGGACATCGTTTTGGATGTAATAGGCTTGCCCAGCACAAGATAAGTCAGCTTCACTCATATTTCCTTATTGTAACCACTAAATATCTCTTCAGACCGTTTTATTTATAAAACTATCCAAAAATACTATGTAGGATCAACAAAATGCATGAAAAAACTCAACACAAAAAGTTAAAAGCCATAAAATATTAGTTCTTTAAAGGTCATGTTCATACGTCCTCGTTTTAGATGAGAATAGCCTATAATTGGGGTCTTAGTAGGCGTTTACACTGAGTAACGGATCCCGCCCACCGTGTACTGCGCCTTTAGTTCCGGGTTCAATACATGAATTACTATTCATTATATTTATTGAAAGTCTTACAATATTTATAAATAAAAAAATAAAAAGTCGAGTGCCGCCAGCAGCATGTCAGGGCCCAAGCTACTGGTGGTCACTACAGATGGAAGAACCTCCTGACAATGTGTGCCGTGACGAGAATCACTGCCTTCTGCATCTGACTCTAGAGCCAACATTCGGATTCGAGAGAGGTCAGGAAGAGATAATAAAATCTGAGGCCCTTACATTGAAAGTAATAGGTTAGAAATCATAGTTAGGTAAAGTTCATCACTGCGTGAATACTACTGAGCAAATTACTTTTTGTAAAACATCCCAAAATGAAGCATAGATAAACTGGAACGTTTACTTCTTTACTAGTCAATAACCAAATAAAATCTTTATCTAAACCACAGATCATATAATACTATACTAGTATCTAAACTAATAGTCAAGTCAACACTCATAACTTCACCAGTCACAACAAAACACTTTCGCTCCTCATAAAAGGTAACCTTTCACAAGAACTTATTAGCCATCGCCAGTAACTCGATTAGAATATTAATTTTACTATCCGTTCTCGGACTGTTCAGTAGCTGCATAGTATGGGTGATATTGGTTAGTAATATAGATGTAACGTTGATTTATTGAAGCGATTTGGAAGACACGTTATGGCCCTGTTTGCATAAGTAATTAGGCATTACGGCTCTTGGGGAAATTGAGTTAAATTGAAATTCCGTAGACAGAATGGTTCTGAGAATTATTTTATGAACATTATGTTAGTAACGTTAAGTAATTTACTATTATATAATGGTTTAGGACTGTGGTTTAGTTTTTTAAGTAAATCTAAAAGTACTAGTATCTATTTCTGATGAAAAGCTAGCAAGTAAATGCGTATTGCTTAAAATAACTCATCAAACAAATCATCGAATTCTATTTCCGCCCCTTCACGTTAACACGTCGGAATTTATTGCGTGATGAGATTAGTAATAATAATGCAATTTATCGATATTATATTCCGAGTGGCAATGAGATGGGAGCCTTAATCCACGAACCGGAAGTCACCATTCTAAATCAAACATGGCGCCGGATCCTGTAGGGAGAACGCATATTTTAATATCCATAATGGTATTGCCAAATCTGATGGATTTATCCCTCTGGCTACTGGTTATTTCGATATTCAAAACTGCTTACGTGATGTAGGTACGCATCATTTAGACACGCGAGAATTAGTACGTTTACGATAGCGTACTCGTACATATTCCTAAAAAATATTGCTTTTTCTGACACTTTTTCTCATAACAAAAAAAAATATAATAATAGTTGAGAAACGACGCGGCAGACCTAAAAGAAGATGGCGGGACAAATTTGATCACTTTTTGACCGACTGGCAAAGCGTAGCCCAAGATTGGAGTGTGTGGAAAGAATGGGGGGAGACCTTTGCTCAGCAGTGGGACTCAGAGGGCTGAATATAATAATAATAATAATAGTTGAGAGGTCGATTGGCTTTTACAACTTTCTGATACAGTGGGAAATAATGTAAATGGAAATTTACTTTAATGGTAGCAAAAACCAGATAGATATCCATTGCTGGCCAACAAATCTTGATATGGTAAGCCTAGCTGCTATCCGTTTCCTACATAATGCATAAGTACATAAAATCACGCGAGTTATCCATAGGGGTAGGCTGAGATCACGGATCTCCATATTTTGCTACATTTCCTCCAATCGTTTTTATTTTTCATATTCTTACAACCAGTCTTTAACACGGTCGATTTAAATCGTACACAGGTGTTCCAAAATTGCATATAGCGGTCTAAATATTTAAATCGGTAGCGATATACCACAGCATTTTTGAAACAGCATGGTTATTCTATCAGATGTTATAATGCAGTCGAGAGAAAAAATGCCGAGTCATCCATAAAAATTTGAATAACGTGAAAACCGTGATTTCTAGCTTTAAGGTGTATATTTTGGAACAAAGCCTGTAATAATTATACTATGTGTCATGAGTATGTATTTAGAAAAAAAAATTATATAAGTATTCTATCAGCAACCTAGTTCCCATAGTACAAGCTCTGCTTAGTTTGGGACTAGAGAGCGTTGTATGTAATGTAATTCAACTTTTGGACATAGGCCTCTCCAATACATTTTGGGAGATCCCTCGCACGCTCTGTAGAGGCTTGTATATTTTTTCCTAAACCAGCAGAAGTCTAGGAGTAATCCAGCCGTTTTTCTAACAAGCTGGTTCCACGTTAGGGTGCGCACCCACTATCGGCGATGCACGCTCAGACCATTTCCATAAAAGCCTCTTCAATCTCGCAAAACGTTTCGGGAATTTCAATTCGCGCTTAGCGTTTTTGCTTTACTCGTTTATATGCAGATCTTTTTCGCGCTGTAAATATTTAACGAATATTAATTGAATTTTTTTGTTTTAAATATTTCTTACGAAGATTTTAGTAGTGGAAGGAATGCTTTTAAAAACTGATACCTCATTCTACTCTACAAAGTAAAAAGTTATCAATATATTATTTATTATTATCATTATCATCAATCATCAATCAGACAGGCGTCATGGCTCAGTCGGTAGTAGCTCTGCCTTCCGTGCTGTGAGTCGTGGGTTCGATCCCCACCGAGAACAAACATTTGTGTGTTGTAAAAAACATAGATGTTTGTTCTCTGTCTGGGTGTTTCTATGTATTATAAGTATGTATTTACAAAAAAAAAATGTATGTATGTATTCTATCAGCCATCTAGTTTCCATCGTACAAGCTTTGCTTAGTTTGGGACTAGAAGGCGTTGTGTTAAGTGTTCGTGAATATTTTATTTATTTAATATTCGTGAATATTTATCAATCATCAATATATATAAAACTCTTTTGAAGCTGACAGAGAATCAACGCACAGCCTAAACTATAAGTCCTAGAGGTTTGAAATTTTGAGGGTAGTATCCTTATATAGTGTAGGGGTGCACTAAGAATGGAATTTTGAAAAGTCACACTCTAACGCGAGCAACGCCGCGGGAGACGGCTAGTTTCTTATATTCATCTTCATACTATTTTAATCTGTATTTTATTAGACAAACCAAATTGTAATTTATTTTTAATACCGTTCCATAAAAATGCTACGTAATAAATTTAACCCTTAGCATTCGGGTAAAAATATTCAGTTCTTAATGACGATAATGACCGGTCTATAAACCGTTCCAAATATAGAATCCTATTCTATTACATAAACACTCTGTAAAAATGTCACTGTCGTAAAGCTTAGCTATACCAGCCAGTAATGAATAGGGTTGTCTCACTATAATGTACGAGTCAGTGCCTACTTATACGAAAATAATATTTAGAGAAAAACACGTGGTATAAAATATGTAGGTATGTAACGGTAGATGTTACTGGTTTTTTTTTCAATTATTTGGTTATATTTTTAAAACTGAACTGACATAAGTTTTTGAGTGATATTTAGTAATTTGATGAAAGATTATCCTCATCACTACGTTTGAGTTATTCTAGTTCGGACTACTGGTATCTAGCCCCACTGGGACGAAACAAAACTTCAATTTTGTTAGTATTTCTATTACCGTTTCGTCCCAAAATTTGTTTCAATACAAACATGAAGTGAAATACTGTTAGCGACAAAAGTGTCGACGAAAATTCATCGTTTGTCTACAGGGTTTGACGTGGTAGCCCTAACAGTAAACGGTCACTATAAAGGCAAAAAGGGTTTATCGACATCTCATCGCATTGTGCAACTGTTGTGCCGTTTAAGACACAATCGACTCTATGTGTAGTTATTTCATCCACGTTCTACAGCTCTGCTCTGCTTGTGAAAGAAAACTTTGCTGGTTTATGTTCTTACTAGGAACACATACTTATATTTTTTAATTTTAATAATATATTGAACTGTTTGTTTGCCAAAGAAAAGAAAAATAATAAAAAATCTATAAAAAGATTTGCAGAGACTGGTGAAAGACCATTTGCGTTGGTCAAACAAGATTATCAAAAAGCTCAGTTAATATGGATGGCTGAAAAGAATGCCGTAAAATGGAATAAGTTGGCGTATTGCCAGGCAACTTATATAGTAGCTAGGTATATTGGGTGGTTGTAATGGACCAAAATTACGATGGTAACTCCACCTGGTAGCGGTTGTAGTACTTTTTGAGTTGCGAGTTGTATTTACCATTTAATTTTGTCAAGATTGCAGCCCAATTAGATCGATTATAACCTTACCAAGTTCTAAATAGCTTGCGTGATTTATAATATCCATAAAAAAGTACGATATTAATAGGCATCTTAAAACGGTAGCATTATTCACTGTTCCACGGACCGTATCGAATAGGACACATTGGCTTCGATAAAAGATCGTGTGTCAGTGTGCACTCCGCCTGAGGTCGTTGACCCGGTGTCTTCGGATTCGGTAGATGCCATCCGGACATTAATCGGACGTCAAGAGTAGGCAGAATGATTAAATTGGGCAATTTTCGAATTACAAAACTTGTTTTTTATCTGTGACCAAAACGCCTTGTTTATGAACCGAAAAATAGCCGAAATTTAATCTACCTACGCATCCTACTAATATTATAAACGCGAAAGTTTGTAAGTATGGATGGATGGATGGATGTTACGCTTTCACGTAAAAACTGCTGATCCGATTTGGATGAAACTTGGAATATATAACACATTTTCTTTATATCCCCAGGTAGTTAATGGCACCAAAATATTTTGTGTCGGTATATTATGTAAGTTGCCGATTACCTAACTGCTCAAGCACTAAGACTCGAACATAAACTGTATGAAAATCTCTACTCAAATCTAGGCTTGAGTAGCGATTTGTTTATCAGCATACGGGCCTTAGAATGCTTATTTTTGTCTAAGCTAAGATGACAACCCTGTTGCTGCCAACCCTAAAAAACCCTAAGGTAAATACTTATCTATCAAACCCTTCCAACATTGATTATAAATACAGCAAAGGCTTCACTCTCGGGTCGAGTGCCTTATTCAGATCATTGGGATTGGGAGTAAATCTTGCCAACGGTTATTTTACGCATGGCCGATACAACTGTTACGGCCAATTGGTTTCTGTTTCGTCATTCGGTTGAAAGTGGTCGAAACGTTGTAAACACATAAATTAAGCTTAGAAATAGTTTTTTATTTGTTCACGGGTAAGATCAATGATCTTGCGCGTGAACAAACAAAAAACTATTTTTTAGAGTATTTTTTTCAAACTAGGGATAATTTGCTGTCTGCTGAAGTTTTGACAGAAAGCTGATTGTGGCGCATAGATTTGCCAAGTGATCGTAATTCATCGGGTTAATTTTTAGTATCTACTTACTGAAGGTACTCATAAAAGTGGTAACTTTTACTTAAGTAGGTAACATTAGGTAAAATAACATCGAATAGATCTAATTTTAAAGACCCAAAGGCTTAGTACGAATCTACCGTAAACGAATTGCAAAACTGGCTTCGTAATAAGCTTACTTCCCTGCGTATTCTTCAAGCAGCCTGTGAGCGTCGAGAAAATTGCTTTGACCGCATTAATTCATGGAGTATAAAGTTACCTGTTGAGGGACCACCTCAAGAGACCCCTCAAAACAACTAGGAAGCTAAATTGTCTTAAAGTAGCACAAGTAGTTCATCAAAGGCCAGTTCTCTGTTTACGTCTGAAATTGCTGTTTCATAGCTTTGTTTACGTTCCTTGCAACTTTATTGATCAATCATAAATGGGTTGGATGGTAACGCCTTTCGTAATCGCTCTTTATTTGCACTGCTGGTTTTTTCGCGCTGTCAGTTTGTGGTATCGCTGTGAAAAGAGCATTACTTATTCGCACAAAAATACACGATCCAGTCTTAAAGTGTAACTTTTCCTTACATTTTTATTTAATCTTAAATGTCTAAAATCACCCGAAAACCACTATGACCCATAACAATGTTTAGAGCTTCCTATAGTTAGGTAAGGTACGCACTTCTTTGTGACTATTTTAAAGAAAATAGGAACAAACTTATACCTACAAAGGTGTAGTTTCTTACAATTCTATCAAAGCCAACTAACTATAAACTGCTGCTGTGAACAATCGCGATTTTACGATCGCTTATAGTCGGATAGTTTGGCCTAATTCCTTCATCCGCTCACATAGAAAAGATAAGAAAACCTTGAAAAAAACAGGTAATGGAGCAACTGTTGTGAGAAAATCGACTTAGTGACGATTCGGACAAAATATACGGACAAAATTGTCCCAATTGTCACTTTTGATTTTAATCATTTTTGTTGTGACGATTCGGACAACATTAAAAACAGCTGCATTGTACAGTCAGGTAAACAATTTTTAAGCAAAATATGATATAGCTATTTAAATTGCTTTGCGAGCGTGTGGTTACATCACGGTGGTTCGATTTCCATACTAATTTATTTTACCAATTTGGGGGAAATTATATTATTATACCTTACAAGCAATTTTTATTTCTTTCTTGAATCATCGAGGTGTTTTTCTGTTGATGACATTATTTGCAGTTGTCATTCCTACTTCAATTATTTACTTTACAGAAACAGTCAGTATCATAAATTGATGAACATAGTTGTCAAATTGTGTTTTGAGATCTTTTGACTTCCATTTTCAATGATTAAAAATATATCATCGCGTTATAAAATTCCAAAATAAACTCTATTCAGTTAACGTAAGTATATAATTGCTGTTTTGTTTTACTGCAGCACAACAACAATAAAGTTATCAGCTCCAGCCGGTTCGCAAAGCCGTCGCCACCAGTATTTTTACAAACCAATGCTGCATTTTTAAACGCAACCTAAACTCGACCTTATTTTTACCATGAAAGTATTTATTTTTAATTAAATCACTCTCCAGCATTGCCCTTTCGACGTTATCTAGCCAATTATATCGATGCCTTACAGCCAAAAGGGCGTAAGCGACACTATACAAATTTTACAGGAGAGTGGTTTAAAGTTCAAAATAAACGAAAAAAAATCATATAAATTCGGTTAATGCTTCCAAAAGCTTGAAAATTTAGCCATATAGCTTTTAACTATAACTCTACAAAATAGAATAATTAATGTAGTAAAATTCAGCCTGCTTGCACCATTTACTGTCGTTTACCCCCAAATGGTCCTGATTTTACAAACAGGAAGAACGTCGTAAATGCAAACCTCTAATTATCCACTGCCCGCCCAAATGATATAACTGCTTCTTGCGTTTTATTTAAATTGAAGCAAAATAGCACGACTGCGTGTTTTTGTTACATCAAGTCAGGGCTATATGGTATAACTGCCTATTGGATTTTAAGAGAGGGACACGGAAATTGTAATAATTTAACAATTATTGACAAAATATTCGGCCTTTTAGTAAAAAACTAAACACTGTGCCATTAAGTACTTCAAATTATCAATAAAGTTCGCGTAGTTACGTTTCAAAACCCTAGTAAATTAATAATAATGCTTTATCTGTTCAATAAGTCTTTATTTCAATGGCACACAGTTTAAGTAGGTATCTTTCTTCTAAAATTGGAGATCAATGTGTTCTTACAATTTGACGATTTCAGCAAATGTAGAGCACGGTGAATTGTTTTTCTGGCGTATTATTAATTTCCTGGAAAGAAAACAGACACATGCCAATAACCCTAATTACACCAAAAAATAAAGTAGGTACCTATGTAATGTAAGTATTTTTGTTGTTTTTATGAATCCTAGCGAATCTAAAATCTGTGACATATTTTATCCATCTTAAACTCGAAAGACACATGATTGCACATCAGGATGTTTTAAATTATTAGACAATTACCTACAGATAGACAAACGAACTGACAGACAAACGGAACGACATACGATCAAACAGGATGACGTGTAGTCGACGTAGTTTGATGATGATTTACATAAATGTGTAGAGTTAGTACCATTGTCCAGGTACCTACCTACTTACTAATTACCCTGTTACGAACGACATTGTCAACCTTGTTCTAAAGTAAGTAAGTAACTGTACCTAATGCTTTTTTTGAGAAAAATATTTCTTAAACCTAAACGCAACTTCTACTAGTAACAAAAACCCAGTTAGATCCACGAAGGGCGTACTCTAACATAGACATTATTGAAGTCAAACAAAATTTAATTATTTCGGTTTATAGACATTTTATTCTCTTATAGACAGGATGTTTCTTACATCAGAAAATAACGAAATAGTAAGGTAAGTAGGTTAGTAGATTGTTCTTTTCAAGTAGGTTAGTAAATAGGTAGGTAGAAATTAATTCTATAGGTAGGTAGGTACCTAGGTAGAATGAGTCGGTAGTCGTGTAGGTGTTATGTTACAAGTAGGTAGGTAGGTACTCGCCTAATGCATAGGTTCCGCATATACTATACACTAAAATAAGTTTTCAGAAATGTTACAGTCACAGGTTGGGCGGCACTCTTTGTAAATGCCGCCAAAGGCGTAGACTGCGCGGGTGTCGGTAGCGTCAAAGGCACATCCCCGCAGCGCGACGCGCGGCTGTGGCGGCGTCGGCACACACTCGCTCGCACGCGCCTATTCTTCTACTAGCCCTACTGGACATGTTTGCCGAAGATACATGCCCGTTTAAACCAACTTAGATTATATTAATGGATAATTAATTATCTTTTTGTCTTACCTCATAATCTGTGTTGTCGAAATTTAGTTTTCTCCGAGCCTGGAAATTAATCTTCGAAACTTTCAATGCTTCTCCAATTATATGAGATGCCCGTTATTTTTGAGCCATCACGACGACGTCCTGAAAAAATAAAACTAATTCTAAAATTAAATATAACAAAACAACCCTAACAAACTTAGCTATGGTATGTAACACCATCCACTAAAACTTTATAATTTAGGCTACCATTCTAAGAGTTATTCAGTAAACTTACCTTTTTAACAGCAGCTCAAACTTCGCCAAAATGGCTCGCGTGCATGCGTGTTGTTTGTGCCGCGGTCGCCGGAGCAAAAAATCACATTAATACTCGTGATCTCCACCCAATCACGTTTGTTTTGAGCGAAAGAAACAGATAACCGACGTTTTTGTTTTTCTTGCACTAAGGTGAGCGACAAATTTCCTAACATGGAATTAGTGTTTTTCTAGCTAACCACCACACCCGATCGAATATCGGGAGGGAAAAAAAGGATTAGCGACAAATGTTAGATGAGGTTTATTTAGACATTTTGGCTTAAGTTCTGTAGATGATTGGTACAGCGACAGGTAAAAATTGACTAAGCGACAAACAATGTCGGAGAAAATTTGGCGATAATTATATTAAATGACATTTCTATTTTTCAAGGAATCCAGCAAAATGTCTCAACCGGAGTTTAATAAAGAAAAGCAAACATCCAAAATGGGATAAATGTGTCTTTGTACTAAGACTACTTTTAGCCGAAACAGGTTAACGTCCAAACTAGACAAAGTTACAAAAAGCCCAAATAACTTAAGTCTCAATTCCTAAATACCATTTTAATCTAATCACCAAAACCATAAAAAAATCAAAATTTCTGTCGTTTACGACGAAGAAATAAGGTCAAAAACCACCATTTTCAAATTGCGTAAGCGACAAAAAGTGCGTCGTAGAGCCATCTTAGTTAGACCAAACGACGCAGAAAAAAAAGACGATTCCAACGATATATATAAGTCAATTTCGCAAAAAATGTCGCTTAGCCCTTTTTGGCTGTAAGGCATCGATATGGTTTAAAATAGCTTGCAGATTGTTGTCTGCGTCGAAAGTGTCGCAACTTGCCCTATCGAATGTCACAGACACGGCACTCACATAAAGTGGCTAAAATAAGTCTTGTGATCTCTCCAGTAGGAAGTGCATCTAGTTTATAGAGCTGTAACATTCAGAGATGATCATCTTCATATGGTTTTATGAATGATACTTATTGAAACTGTATTATGAAACAGGAAAAGCATAGCTTATGGCACTGTAATAATGTTTCATTGATGCTATTTAGCTTTCTGTTCAAATTTAATAATATCTAAAATATTATGCAGCTGGAACTTACTTCAGTATTGAGTATTTTGTTTGGTCTTTCAAAAGTGATGTAATTTTCAAGGAATTTTGCTTATCGATTTCTGATGAATAGGTTTTCAAATAAGTTCCTTGGTTCTGTGAGAGACCACTGGCCTAAATATAAAAGAATAAAATACCATTCTTTTGATTGCAGTGATCTTTTAATCTTGTGCTTCGCTAAATAAGTAGACTCTACCTACCACAGGAAGGTTGAGCTACCTCAATGAGACTAAAAATCAAATAAAAAGCTATGTTGCGTAAATATTTTCAAGAAAAAGGTAAGGAATGCCTAAACGTAATAACACAAGGGTCAATAAGAATCTTTTCATTATTATGCTAAATCTTATTGTGACCCTTATCCGTGGGGATCAGTCACCAACTTTGAAAAGAAGGTCTATTTGGTCCAAAAACTCCCCTTTAGACGGACAGCTAACATATTGAGATATAAACTCTACTCGAGCCTACATTCAATATTTACTCGGTTTGTTTGTTTGAATCGTTCCAGTGAAATATTACTGCAGTTTTGCGTGAGTATTTTTCATGGTAATTTTTGGCGGATGAAATTTATCTACAGACAGCAGGTATGTACTTTATGTAGATTATTTTTATTTGTCGGAATGGAAAGTGCCATCCCTGAAGTGTATATTATGAAGGGTGTAAGGAGTGGAGTTTTTATTTACATGTTCTAAACATTTGAAAGGAGATTTTACATTGCGCCTTTTTATTCGACAAAGGTAATAATAAGTTACATTTGTAGAGTATAAGTACGCAATGTATGTTAATGTTTTAGGCTAAAATAACCAAGGGTAGTTACCTACCTAAGCCTACCTATTTTAGGCACTAGAATAATTAACTCTATTGCAAAGCTCAAAGCTTCCTTATTTTGTCGTATACCTAACACTATAGAATACGAGTACATAATATTATTAAATAGTAGATTTAACGACCATAATTATTCTTCAAGTCACACTCAAGTTTTCAAGTTCTGTCTTATTCCAAGCATTCTATCGCAAACGTAATAAATATTTCAAAGTTTAGGTAAGTAAATAAGTTTTCCGTTTTTCCAAAACTGGACCAGACCATTACAAATCCCTTCCAAGAACTGTCAGCATCGTGAAACATTACTCGGTGGAAGGTCCCGTCAGATTTCCTTTGTAAGTCCAATAGCCTCAAGCTCTGCACTCCCCTGTCCATCTGACAGGTTTCGTACCCTTACCATCTATTTGTGAAAAGATGAGCATATAATTTTGTCCTGACTCGAAATGATGGGGGACTCAATGCATTCTGCTTTTGTGCTTCTGTAAAATTTATTTTTTAAAACCTCTTAATGAATTTTGGTAGGTATACTAAACCTACTTTTTCACAAGTTTATGATAAGCCCCGAAGGTATCAGTCATACCCGGTCTTATCAAAGGATTCAGCAGACGTTCTATAGGTACCTACATACCTACCATGATGATGATGGTGAAAGACAATGATGAATTGTGATGGACGCTCTAGTTCTCTTTAACCCTAATGAGGTTGTATTGTTCATTTCGCGCATTTATTTTCCCCAAACAAACCATTCGTTCAATCTATAATGGCAGTTGAACGGACCCTTGAAATGCAAATAAGTGGTTATTCAGTAGCAGACAGCTTCTCTCAGAACAGCTGACCAACTCCACTAAAGAAACTTTTGAAACATACGTATACAAACTTGTACAGCGATATGCACCATGCTGCGCTGACGACGCACTGTCTATATGATACCTTCCCGATAGTGAACCCTGCAGATGAGTAGAGTGATCGTGCTACTAACCGCCTATCTGGACTGACACACTCGTAAGACACCGTTCTGTTTGTTGCATGACTGTTGTAGGTCAGTAACACTGAATATTAGTACAAAGTTTCGGGCGCCTTATTCTCACTTCGGCAGAGGTTTTACACTAGGTAATTAGGTTATCATTGAAAAAAAAATTAGCTTGCACATCACCCGAAACAGCAGAGTCTCAATTGTTTACTCACACGGTCATTCAACATTGTTGCGCCCGCGCATGGCGTTACTAGGCCGAGCAGTTTAGACATAGTGATTGTGCGAATTATGTACCGTTGTCTACTGCTATTACTGCTGTGGAATTGCTACTGTGCTGGTGCTCTAGAACTGCGGTTGTGATTGGAATTCCAGGACAAAGATTAAACTGTGACGATAAACTAAACTATAACAACGTCTGAAGGAACCCCTACAATTAGGTTAGCACGAGTTTTGATACATTTGAGAAGGACTTAACTTACGCCTAAAGTTTCAATAAGCTGTCAAAATAAAATAAGTTTAAAAAAAATCGAATACTGTATTGTTGTTGTTAGTTCAATTGAAACCTACCCCTCATTACCTACGTAGGTATAGTAGGTATACATACAATAATAAGTAAGTATACTCACAATAATGTTTCAAGTAAGTAAAGACTTATTCAAATTCCTTATTCAACGGCTGATATTCTAACTTTACTCAATCTTGAACAGAATGATCGATGTTGTAAAATTATTCAACTTGTTTCGTAAAATGAAAGATTCCTGTATTTCGGAGAAACAACTAGGTTGAAGTTTAAAAAAAACATCGATAAATAATGATAATAATTAATGACTTGGACTCAAAACTGTTTTGTTTACTTTTAAATGTGCATGTTTACTTTTTATAAAGCGGCTTCATCATAATGGCAGATACACACGTACTACAGAGCTTGCCACCTTTAAAACTGATTCAAAAAGTACTTTTGTAACTACTACCAAGGTGAGGAATTAGACTAAGTGACTCCACATTTATTTAAAAAAAAACCTTTCTGTATTTTACAATAAAAAATACCTACAAGCCTAAGTTGTAGTTCACACTTAGATAAATATAGCTTACTCATTTACTCACACTACACGGTGCGGCGCGGCGTTCCTCTGTAAACGGGTGTAAAGTAAACACCATTCATAACACTCTAAATCCAAATAAGCAACATTGGATGGAATTATTTGTTTTACTATCGTATAAAATCGCTATTCTTGAACAAATCTTACGAAAGTTATGCAAGAAACTCGTTTTGCTCTCGTAAGGGTCAGTTGTTATCGTTAGGCGCCGATGTTATTTTGAAGAAGGATTGCATGTGGTAGGTAAAACTAAGACGGAAAAAGTAGCTATCTACACGAATAAACGTTTATCTTCATGGTCAAGTTGGATTCAAAGCACAGGCCTGCAAGAAAGTTTACATTATTTTGGAAATAAACAAAATTGTGCCCAGTGGTCTTATGCTCACTTCGGCAGAGATTTTACTCTATTAAGGATGACGTCATATCTCGGCTGAAAACTCATTTCACCCACTGGTAAATAGAGTTGTTGACGTTATTTTGAGCGGAAGTGAGCGAGGACCCAAAGATGACTATCATCATGGTACATTGTGCTACTCTACTTGGAAATACTGCACACCCTAATCATCATTCAGCACGATGTAGATGATCTAGTCTTCCCATCCATATTTTATTTCTGTAGCGATGTTTTAGTCATTCTATTCGAACTAAATAAACTACAATTTAAAAATCCATTGTTATCAACTGTTTCCCCATGGCAGGTGACCTCCCGCAGTTACCAAACATTAGATTAGGGGTCGCTGCGGTCTAGTAAACGCCAAGGTGCTGGCCGATCAACTGGTCTATACGATAACCGAATTGAAACAAGTGAATTACACTAATAGGCTATCGGATGATCTGATTGCAATTGGTTGTTTTGGTATAGATCTATATTTAATGTAATTAAATAAATAAAAATATGTTTAAAATTAATGTAATAAAAAATAAGAAAAATTTAGGTATGGAAAATTCGAACGATTTCTAATTCAATATCAATTTAGTTTGCTGATACGTACCTATTTCAGTGACGTATAGTTTATGTGATGATGTAGACAATGTTTTTTTTAACTAACAAAAAGTGACAGCGTTTTGTGAAATTTTCTAACAAGTGCCTACTGGACTGTATGTAGGTATAGGACTAAATCGACTCATAAATTTTACAAAAAAATACAACGAATAACAATACACTAGTAGGTAAGTAGGTACTCATTATGAGCAAAATTGTTTTCCCTGAACGGAATTTATATTATGCTTATTCAATTACCTAGATCAAAAGCTAGCTATAAATAAGTAAGCAAACGACGACATTATAAATCTCGTACACAGAAAAGGCAAATGAATTTTTAACACGGACACCAAGAAGACGTTGGTAATCTCTCGTCGCGTTCCATCTTATCTCGTAAAACATTTAGCTTAGAGAAGTCTGCATTGCTCATGATGTTGCCAGCTCTATTATCTTTGGATATATCTAGCGAATTCCATCGATACAAAAAACGTGGCATATGTATTTTAAATTATAAAACGAGAGAGATAGGATTACCTTGGTATTGTTTGGTATTAGCAGAAATTTTACATTATGTAATCATTTTGTCACGTTATCTGATTGGTTATTCTTTTTTAAGTTAGTTCTGTTTAGTTTTGTTTGATTTTTTTTACCGCTGCTGGTTGATTCATACGGCAACACTGCACAGACAGGCCAAAGAAATCTGGCCAGACTAACCAGACGGTTCTAGCATTCATTAATATTTTATTATCCTTGGCATTTAGCTGGATAGAATATTCATAAAACTAATGAAGTTTTACTTTCCAATGCAATATTTTAATCTTTATTATAAACTTAGAGACGGGTGCATAATGTTGATCATCACTAGATTTTTTGAATATAAACTCGATATTATCTATCATGTGTCGATATTTCATGGCAGAGAATTAGAGAGTTACCTAGTGATTAGAAATCTCTTTATTATTTCTTGAGTTTTTGAGTTTTATATGCTATGGCTTAATGCGGCTCAAAAATAAGCTTTCATGAAATTATAACTTCCTACTTTGCACTATATTTATCAGTGTAATTTAATCAGTGGTAAATCTGTGTCATACAGATGGATTGAAGATACCTACTTTATTAATGTCTCATCAAAATTTTTGGAGTGAAATCACACACGATCAACTCCATTCAAAGTTTTTTCACATGCTCCACCACAATAAACTCTTTAGCATTCGGTTCGTTGACCTTACTTTGGTTTCGCAATACGTTCATACAATGTTTCTTAGTTCGCACACTATAGTATGGTTCTGAATGTTTATTTTATTTAGCTAGAGTGTAAAAACAGTAAATTTATTTAGCGTAGCTCCGATATTTTCGCTTTGATAGAATTTTGAATCCGATCGACAGTGGCCAGTCTATCAGATTCAAAATTTTTACGAATTTGGTACTCGGTGTCAGAAGACACATCACAGTATTGAAATTTGGAGATGCTGGCGACTAAAAACAAAAAAAAAGTGAGCAACTACCATGCAACCACTTATCAATTTAAACTAAGAGTTCTAGCAAAGAGAGTGCTAATACTAGTTACCAACAACCACTTTTAAAAGTAGAGTAGGTAGTACCTGTAAAAATAGGTAAGCTACGTTATCTTGGAAAAATGTAGAAAACATTCTTCCACGCGAAAAACTGCAGCTTAAAGAAAAGCTATTTGATTTAGTAGCAAATAGCCAGACATAAATGTTTTATCTGCTTTACTGCTCGCTAAGACATAGAATAAACAATACTTAGTAGACAGCTAAGTATCTTAATCCACTCCGCGGGTAAGAGCCTGACTAGTCTGGTTTCTTTTCTCGTCTAGCGTTGGTTAAATAAAGTACCAACGTACTCTAATATAAAGCTAGACCTGGATTGTATTTTATAGACAATAATGAGGTAGAAGCCACTAAGGATTATTTTGCGGCTGACTATATCACACTAATATCACCCAAAAGTGTCGAAATATCGTTTTATTTTGAGACGCAATGAAAAATGCCCTAGCAGTAAACGTACTTACCAAGGGCCTTATGGTCAGTTCCCAGAGATTTTATTCTTATAAGGATGCCGTCATATCTCGGCTTAAAACGAAGCTTTTGAAGCCATTTTGACGTCATTTCTATTAGAGTCAAATCTCTGCCGATCTGAACATAAGGCCTCAGTGAGTGCGTGCGGTATAATATCAAGAAGACAGTTGCACGTTTCCGCATTTCCTGTGTTATATTTCGAAAGCCATACAGCGCCGTCACGGTAAGCTGAGCACCACGCACGCTGCAGCACTATATCCGCAGCACCTGGCGTCAACGGTCATGCACACGACTAGACCGGTGGTCACTATACTTATTAATTAGTTCACAATAAATAAAATAATGACAAATACTCTGGATGCCATGTAAAGAGAATGAATAATAATTGATCAACAAAAATGATGGATGGAAATTTTTTTGAGCCAAAAATTTTAGAATTAATTTTATATTTAATGTTCTGGTTTATTTACTTACCTGATCATATAACACTGGTATAGGTAAGGTAGTGAGTGACATCCACTAGTATATGTCAATACTGATAAAAATATTCTACAAACTTGCATTTACGTGATTTCAGTTAGATGCACGAATGTGTAGTATAGGTAAACTTTGTTTTTGTCACGTCGAGTTTCATTACTTAGCATTTAAAATATCTGACCTACTTAATAAAATACACATGCCTACACATCGAGTCGGTACTTATATCTGGCGATCATTGCCACCAGGCCGTTGGCACTAAGGCCGTTCATATTTTCAATACGATCATTCAGTATATCGTTAGTCGTCGCGTGCGTGCGTCTGTTCCACCCTTGCTTTTAAAAATAGCTCTTAATCCCTCGAAATAAGGTACGGTTACTTCTAAATTGTCGTGAGTAATTACTTTACGGTGACGAATGAGAGCGTGCCGTGCGAATTCCTTTGAAATCTTCAATGTTCTGTTACTTCAGTACACTGTAACAATTTCGCGGTATAACTCGTTAGTGTTGTTAAAATTGTATCTACTCTTGTAATTATCTAGCTGGGGTATCTGTGTTGTGCTTCGATGACTTTATGTGGTGTGTGAGTTGTTTCAATATTGGATCACGTAAGGAATATAGTTTAGAAGACCACAATAGTGTTTACAGGTGTGTATATGGTGATAACAGGACTATGGTACCACTTGGTATACCAACCATTAGGTAGGTACACGGACCATACAATTTCAATATACTACATTGTATTGAATGAATGTAAAATTGTCTTTGTTGTTTCGTCGGCGTTCTTTCGAGGTCCGCAGAGAAGCTAGATAATAATAATATAGTATCGCTTACGTTGAGACTAGAGTCGAATACCAGCTACTATCACTGCATTGGTACCTACCTACCTACACATCACTTAACATAACAATAGCAAGTGTAGGCTATACTTGCTATACCTATAGCCGTTTTCACCCTTTCGTCTCAGTCTGTTATGTGTTTATAGCATAAAGCACTCTGCCGACGCGACGAGAGCTCTGTCGCGCCATACTGTATACATTCATCACATGTAATCACTCTGTTGTGTACAATGTAGGTACATAGTAAGTATTGGGTACAATCAAGACATCACAAAGTGAAGGGCAAAGCTAAACCCTCCGAGGTTGACTGTATACGTAGACGTACTACTTTGTAAAAAGTCAGATTTGTTTACTTTTTATTTTATACTTAAGTATCTTAATGTTTTGAAGAGAAAATGGTGGATTTTTACTTCAAAACCTGAAACGAATTTTCACATTCAGAGAAACCACTTTACACACATTTATTCCAATGGCTCACACTTTATGTTACGACCTAAGTATTATTGGTTAAAATTCCACCAAAATTAAACAACAATACTCACAATAACACAAGAAAAACTATTAAAATAAAAGTGCTATGTGTCGTTTCAAAAAATGTCAAAACTCGTGTCTTTTCCAAATCACTCTATATAACAAAGCCGATAAATACTGACAGCTATGTCACTGTCACTCTTGCTGCCCATCCGTTCTCGGTTCGTTCATATCCCATGTGGAAGTGACAGGCCCGTCTGACGGTAGCTTTACAAATTGATCATACGAATACAATGTAGAGATAGTGCACAGCAACCCATTAAATATTAATTTCAATTGATAAATAACTTATTAACAAATTAATGTTTCTCTGCTACCGTGTGAATTTGACAGAGCTTTATCACGCTACACCTTCGCTAAACCTATAGGTAGAGCTATTATAATTGTCTGGTGTAGGTTCTTCAAAACCTGAAATTTTTATAAGTAAGTTGATAGTGATCGAACCAAGTGAATTTCAGCTGTGACATAATTTTTTTCACTCTAAATAGTTATGTTGTTGTTTTTTTTTTTTTTTATTGGCGTCGCTGTTGTTTTTTTTTTTCATGCTCCTAATAAAATCTTCTTTTGTTTTTCAGGTAATGTGTGACGCTAATACAAACTCTTGTCAATTCAGTAAGTTGTACTATAAAATACAATAGGTAGCTAGTTCTGTGGTGGAACTGTTACGTGCAAAAGATAATTTAAGAGTTTACGAAACTTTTCAGAACAATAGCTGTACATCATACTTTGCAATAATCTAGGAGGCGTTCGAGTCTCCTCGAATCGAGGCCGTTTAACATAAATATTTGCAATTAAAATTACTTCAGCGCCCTATCCCGGCTATTATTCAAATCGCACGCCACAGGAGACCTCAGAAAGTTTCAAATTAATTAAGAGGGCCATAAGACGGCTCGTTAAGGAAATAACAATGAAGGTAGCCCCCTTAACTCGTATCCTTATTTATTGCAGTCCTGAGGACTATTTGCCTACAAGTTACAGTTGCGTTGCCCTTGTCATCATCTCCGTGGCTTTTAGCAACCCCAAGAGTTGAGAGTTTGTCATATTTTCGCGTCTGTAATGTAAACCCACCCTGCAACCCTTTGGGGATGCATATTCATTGAGATAATGTCTCTGGCAGGGTACTGTCGTAATTTGCTGAACACCATAAGTTAGAGGGATGCACATTATAACGCCATCACTTAAACAATTAGCATTCCTTGTAAACCAGTTTGTAAGCCCATGAGATAACTAACTACATTATGTAGTTTTTATTTCTGTGTCGTCAGAATGAAAAGTTTTTTGTACGTAGTTGGTTCTTACATTTTTACAATGATAGTCTGTATTTGAAGGAAAATAGCTTGGAAGTCATATTTCATGAGAAAATACTGCACATTTTCCCGATTGTATTACCAGATAGCAAATCTCCCACTACAATAGAAATTCTTGGCGAAATATATTGCACTACGTTTTCACTACATCGAGCAATTTTCACTGAAACCTTCCAGTCCAACAATGTAGGTAATAGATACGTATCCCTACTAATATTATAAATGTGAATGTAAGTTTGTTTGTTACGCTTTCACGCGAAAACTACATAACCGATCATCATGAAACTGTAAACACATATTCTTGGAGGTATTAGAAGTAACATAGGATACTTTTATCCCGGAAAATTAACGGGATCCAATGGGACGCGAACGAAGTCGCGGGCGGAAGCTAGTAGCATAATATTTCATTCGGTAGGTGAAATTCAGTCTCCGGGCTATTACTTTTTATAAGCAATAGCTATAGCTAGGTACCTTTTAATTTTTTTTTTGTAAGTACAAAAACCAGCCGTCACACTCTGTAAAAATTCAAGCCTTATTTTTGCTCTATGCTTACTGGCTCTCAAGAATGAAACCATGAACGTCATGAATGAATGTTAGAGGTGGCTCAATCTGCAAGCGTCGTGCATAATGTCTACCACCAAGACAGATAGCTTGCACTTTTCTTTGTCGACTTTACGAGCAGCTACCCAGACAATGCATTCTTCCTAGGGTCTCTGTCTGCAAACTTCCATACCCGTACGTATAATTTCAAAGAAAATTAGGCACGTTTCATCATACTAAATTGTCTGGTTAGACACGTGAATTCATGTCAGTTAAAGTTTGTTTATGGTGTTACTTTTCTTGTATAAAAGGCGATGAAGGTTTTTATAGTTACTTCGTTTTTAGCGTATACCAAGTTAATTTATTTTGAGCTTAGTAAATGTACTTAATTTTAGAGTTCGGTATAAAAACTGGGTAAAAGATGCATTGGAAAATTAAAGTTAAGAGAGAAAAATTACGTACCTAGAGTTGTAAACGATATTTGCAAAAAAAATAAAAGTATTTCTTTTCATAAAAATCCGTCTTCCTAATGCTTTTACAGATCGCTCTCTCTGACTCAAACTCTTGTCTCTCATAATTCCATTTCCAATAAGATAGACGAGAAATAAAATTATCACTGAGTGAATAAAGAAAGCGTACGTTTTTGTTTCATGTTTTATATCTTCTTCTCAGGAACTTTGTCAAAGATATGAGAGTACAGTTAACCAAATTGCTTTTATTGCAACATTTTATTTAGCCGCCTTTGTTGGACCATGACACTGACAAACTGTTTTGTTAGTCGAATGAATGTGGAAAGCCTATTTCGGCACATTTTTTTGTGTTATTTATAACTTTTTTATTTAGTCATGTTTTGTCATAAACATCTGGGTATCTAGGTTAGCAATTGGTATTTGCTATTTTTTATAGATAGCTAAAAAAGTTCTTACATTTGTACTTATTAATTTGATTTTAGAAGATTTATTTGTTTTATGATAAACTATTTTTAATGTTAGCCGTGGCCATTATTTTTAAACATACTAAGTAACCTATCTGTACCTAATTAAATCTACTAATCCTTAAGTCTTGTCAAACGAAACTAGCAGGTAAAGTAAGTTTAAAATAAAAACAACAGCGCCAATATGTGATTTAAAAATAATCTCACATACTGCGAACAAGGTCAACGGGTAGTCTCGCGACAATACTGTGGATAGGTAATAATATCTACTCTAGATAATTACTATAAGTATCTTGAAAATGGTTCTTGTAAATAATAATAAGTGTATATCGTATATTCTTAATATACTAAAAAAGTTAAAATGTTGCATGTATTTATGTAGGTTAAAGTTGTATCTAATACCTATAATCAATTTAATCAACTCTATCTAAATTCAGATGAATTAACATAAGTTTTTGTGGACACAGGTGTACATAATTATTCCATTTCAAGTTTGTTAATAACAGTCTGTACAAACTGACCCGATTTGTTTTATAAAGAATAAAACTTATACCTACTTGATATATTCATAAATACAGTGGTGCACTAAAATGAATATGCTCTTAGTAAACAGCCCGAGCCTCTCGCAGAGCGAGTTCCTAACAAAGCGTTACGGAGAATAAGCTAACTTATGAATGTAATTGGTTGATTCTTAAGACAATACAGATTAGGTATAAATTAGGAAAGCAATAATCATGTCGTAACAAACAGCCCTTAGCTAGGTGAGTGAGTCACGTTACCGCATACTTGTGATCCAGACCAAACCATTAAATTTTATCTCTATCTAGTTTCCCGAAAGTGATCCGATTGGCGACCGGCCAACATCACAGCAGACAAATATTTTGTAGCCAATTCATTGGAGGCTTGCTGTCTAGAACAATTGGTAGTCGGGACGCGAAAGACCTACTAGATGAGCAAGTTACTGGGTGATTTTCAATGTTGTACCTATATAATTGGTGTTCACTAAAGCGTTGGGCGTTGCAACTCAGAATAGTAGGTATAATGATGACGTTTTATAATCAAAGTTATCATTGATTCTGCAGCATTTCTTCGTCAGTATGTACCTTTGTATTAACTTGTTTACTGAAAATAAATGATTACTATTCAAAGGAGAGAGACTTTTTCCTCCCAACACCTTTCTCGTGGCTTTTTTATCTACCCCTTGTTTTGTTTGACTGTTTGATCTTATTTTGACTTCATTACATAATATTATCTTGTATATTTCTTTGGTAAAATATTCCCATCAGGCATATTAGCCATATATTTGTTTGCCTACCAAGTAGTACATAAAAAAACAACTTCCTGGTGTCCAGAAGTCGTGTCTTGTCCAACACAAGCGCCAGCATGGACGTAAATATATACGGAACCAAACTAAGCATTCGGCATTACTCAGTGTCCTGTACTTGTGTGTTTATTATTAGGCGTTTACGGAAATAGACGATTTGGGTAATTTCATGGCCCAGAGCGACCATTATCATAATAACTTGCTCGTGATAATCACCATTGACTTCTACGGGTGCTAATAGGTCCGCATATTATTTGTGTTAGGTCTAGTTAAAGTTTTAGCATAGAAAAGTAGGTTGGAAACTAAACAAAACCCAGTCGATCGAGAGGAAGTATTCCGGGTTATTATAAAATAGAAGTTTTGTTCTCGAGTATTACATAATACAACCTATAGATAGGCGATAAAATAACGGACTTGATATAAAAACTACCTAACATTTTCTCATTTTGATTATAGAAACTAGTGTTGTTAATAGAAAAAATTACTAAAAAGAAAATACCTTTATATGAAGTAGCAGTAGTTGTTGAGCTTTTTCAATATAAGTACTTATAAAACTTATTGAATCAGTGAAAAAGTTACAATTAAAAAAGCTTGAGCTTTTAAAAATTTAGCCCTATAAAAGGTTGAAAATTCCAAACCAAGAGTTTTTCACAAAATATATTTTAGGGTAGCATTTTTGACCCAGCTTAAAAGTATTTTCTACCCTTCACAAAATACAGCCAGCTCGTAGGACACATACCAGGAGTCCGTAAAACTCACCTACATACCACTCCGCTCACGTTCTTTGAAAAAATGTGGCAGCGAAAGAGTAATGTTCAGACACATGCATTTTTCACTTCTCAGGACTGCTATGTCACTGTGCACATTGTGCCACAGCTGAAACACAAAAGTTAGATCAATCCATGCAGTGTGGGAATACGAATTTGTTTCTGATTTGGCATTTTTTTAACCGTACCTAGTTTTTTTTGTTATTTTCTAGTACATTTTTGAACTCTATATTTTTTTTATGAAAAGAAGCACATTACGATTGCATACCATCGATACAATATAGGCCTTTTATATCAAGGAACTAACAAAACTTAATCCTTTGGCTAGCATAATATTTATTAGGTACTCTTAATAGAAAATGGTCGTGAGTAATTTCGATTTTGTCTGGATCACCATTAGGTGATCTATAGCATTAGCCAATGATCAGTCTTGCAATTTTTTTAGTTTTTTTTTTGCCACTCATTTTCTGTTGAATGTAAATGTGTAGAAGCTGGTTGCATCTCAGCTGGTTCTAGCTGAATGAATGCAGGCAGGTACTAAAGTCACGACACGTGCGAGCGACAAAAATGTCGCGTAAAACGCTGTAGATAGCAGAATGGGCACCTCTCGGTGGAAATGGTCGGGGAATGACGCTCGGTTTTAAACGAAGTCACATCGAGGATTCATGACTCTGCGTTCCTTATCATAACCTCACCTGCATAAACCTACTGTATATTTTACACTGTGTATGTGTAACTACGGGAAATGTTTGCACACGTCGTTTTCTCCGATTTGGCCTGCCAATGGTATGATAAATATGAATGAACAAATGAATAGGGTTGAATGAACATTTAATGTACACAGAGCTTTTTTTAGAAATGCGCTGACTGGAGAATACGGAGAGAAATTAATAATATGAAATAATGTAGGTACCAAATAAGGCTTCTAACCTTTTTCTAACTAATGGGTAACCAACCATAACCAAACCTTCACGCAATTTTCCTCGACTCGTTGGTAAATGTCGACTCGACACCTCCCAATGTTTTCTTTTCAAATAAGATAAACATTGAAAAATGGTAAAGGTAAAAAAAAAAAACATAAACAAAAAAAAAGGTAAAAACATTGAAAGGTACTATCATGGACTTGCTTCAAACTATATTCAACCTATCGTATAAACTATTATTTATTCCCTAAAGCTACAAGCACACTATCTTAAAGCACTATTTACATCAATGTTTACATAACCCGCATCATTACAAAGGTCGTTGACTCCTTTTGACTTTATACTTCATCGCTAGTTATGCCATTTCCTTGTACTAGAGTAGAGACATCTAAGAATATCCGCACTAGATTGCAGCATCGGTTTTACGACTCTATATCATAGCAGTACTATTAGCACAGAGCGTACAATGTATTCGTTCATGATATTCAGTTCATCGTAATAAATCAGCTATAGCTACCTACCTATTGAATTCAGTTTAGTTTACGAAAAACAAAGGAAAGAAAGAAACAAGGACTTTCAAGATTTTTGCGTTTTGTTGCTCTACTTTTTTTTTAAAGTATTGTAACAAATGCCTTACATAAATTTTCCTACATAAATTTTTCTTGAAAGATTTCTATAAAAGAGGATAAAAGAGGATCTTGAACCTTTTCTCCACTGACTTCGCATGTCCTTCACCATCACCAATACTTTCACTAGGATCACCGTTCGAAAATCTTTTTTAAATTTTTCTCATATTTCTTTTTTTAAATTTTTATTTGCCAATTTTTCTTCAGGGATGATCAATTATTTAGGCAATTATATAAGACTTTGATTCTTACGAACCTAGCTTTCACCAGGATCACCGTTCGAAAATCTTTTTTTAAATTTTTTTCGAATTTCTTTTTTTACATTTTTTATTTGCCAATTTTTCTTCCGAGATGATCAATTATTTAGGCAATTATATAAGACTTTGATTCTTACGGACCTAGCGAAAATTATTATAAAACTATTTAGAAACTTTTTAAAGTTCAATACTTAGATATTATACAGATACCAAAGGTAAAGTGGTCCAAGAAAGCAAAGCAAATAACTATCAAGACATTTTATTCGAGAGATTCTTGAAGGGACATTTTCTCTAGAATGAACTATCGCTAAGGTTTGTCTGAAGTCTATTTTGTGTCCATTAGTTGTAACTATCTTATCTTTCGTTTTACGGTGTAATGTTGTACAGTCAGCATCATTAGTAGGACAATTTGAAAATAGTATTTTTTTGGTGAAAACTAAAAAGTTTTTAATTTTCCATCTGATTAAATAAAAAGTTATTAGCAATGCAAATTTGAAGTTCTGAAAAAATTATGAACTAAAAAATTATTATATATTATTGCTGACTGTACCCACAGCAGGAAACCTTTACTTAGTAGCTTTCTATAAACTAAATGATCTTCTTATAACAAACTAAAACACACACTACTTTCGCTTATCCAAGTTTTTATCTATATAGGTTAGAAAATGGCTTTTGAAATTCGGTACCTACCCTTCCTATAAAAAAGCAATACACAATATTTATTTTATCTTAGTACAGAACAGTTAACCCAGTTATTAGGACATCAAATTTTTCATAACATTTGCAAGAGCTCTCAAATACTTGCGTGCTTAGCCTCATTCAAATGTAGAGTAGGTGCGAAGATGTCTACTCCACATCATGAAGTACACCTTTTAAAATATTTGTGAACATAAACCACAAAGACAAAGAAACACCCTTAAAAAGACTGCATACATAGACCATTTCATTAAGTCGGTAGGCCCTGGATGCCGCAATCCACGCTCGCAGCTTCAAGCCTATTAGAGTACACCTTTAGAGCCTTCGTGCAATCATACCTTCATGTGTTTAGGGAACATGAAGTCACAGACTGTAGAATGCAGCTGGTTTACTTATTTTATGGTACAGACAGTTTTGAGAGCTTGCTGGTTTACCTACTCTTTATCAATACAAATTGCTATTAGACGCGATTCAGTTTTAGAAGTTTTTTTTTATGGAACAAAAAAGTACAAGGAAGGCATCTGTGGGGATTTTGTTTATATACTCGTACCTACCTATCCACAAAAACATGTTCTAATACGTTTGTAAGTGGAACCACTATTAAAAAAGTTCAAATAATCCTAAAAAAAAGTAAGCAGGTAGGCAATCTTGTTCTTGTAGTACAAGGTTTACTTAGTTTGGGACTAAGAGGGCGTTGTGTGATGTTCATAAAAAAACAAAAGAAAATCCTATGAGTTTAAACATAATGTAGGTACTTGCTGTGAAATGCACAAAGTGAGCCAACTGCATTTTCTTTGACTATGAAATAACACCCTTTTAAAGGAGATCCTTCTATTAGGAATGAAAATACTCGGGATAATGATTGTAGGGTTTCGGAGTACTGTTTATGTTGAGTTCCCGAAAGGGTTCGTGGAAAGCTATGATTAGGAAAAGTAAACAAAAGCTCCTTTCTTTACAAAGGACTGCTGAAGTTTTTCTCACAAAAAATATAAATATTTGAAGTAAGTATAAGGCCATCCTAAAAACTCCATTCCCTAAAAATTTACTTCGGAGTGATCAATATGAACAACTCGTCTTATGGAGTGGAGAGCGTGACCGCGATAAAAAAAAATTGTTCATTCAAAAATAAATGTACATGGCAAAAATGTGTGAAACATCCAATTTTTTTCTATAGGACAAAATGATTTATAGTTTAAATTTTCTTTTTTTTGTAGGCATCAAACAAGAGTTACAAAGTTAGATCCTACCTTTTCAACTTCATGTAGTCCCCCAACAAAATAGGGATTTGTCGAGGGTAGATAATGAATCCTCTCACAGTACATCTTCCACAGGAAATGGTCCCAAAGTGTTTTTCTATTCTCTCGCTAACGGTAGGGTGGGTACTTTGCACTTTTGCTCAAAATAACACAATATCTCACTTACATCTTGCAGTCTTTACTTACAATGACTGTAGACTGAATACTAGGTAGTATAATAAAGTAAGCATTTATTTTAATCTTACTTACACTGTGTCTATATCTATGAATAGTTTTCCTTTAGTGTTTTCTAATGTAAGTACTGAGATTTATAGTAGGTACCCGCGTGCAGTTCTTGGAACTTAGGTACAAACTGCCATACTCAGAAACTGGTTATAAATAAAAGTAATCAACGCTATAGTGATATCTCTTGACATAAGCAATAACAAATAAAGACAGCGTCAATGAACTATATCCCAAATCATATAATATACTATACTATGCTACGGAGTAACAAAACAAAAATTCTCCTAGCGATTCCAAACTTCCACCCACCGCGCTGCTATATGGCCCTACGGTTCCATTGACTTGTACAAATCTTTTTTCAATATCCCATACAAATTGTCGACTAAATCCCCTACAATCCCTATCACTCCAAGGTTACAGAAGACGTTTCAGTGCAGTGGTGCACGATGTTTTATGTACTGTGAAGCGTTGACGACTGGGGGTCTCACCCCTTCGATATTATTGAGACATCTGTCGGGAAAACTACGGATTAATCTTTAGGAGGTGAAAAGGCATGTGCAATGTTTAGAAGTGGGATAGTTTAGCGAAGATACTATGTTGATACTTTACGATTGCTCGATAATAACTAAAATTTAAAGGTCGATAATTATGAATAGGTATTACTCCCACACATTTTTTAAAACTCCAAAAATGACTATTTATGTACTAAGCATGGCTAGCTGGGCACAAAACACCTCATTTTCTGAATTTTCTAATGTTTTCATTCCAAATTGTCCGGTTTAAAGAGCAAAAATAGTAGAAAATACTGCTCCAAGTACCTAGGCCATCTGCAACTGACGCGGTTTGGGAAGGCACAAGAATTTAATCAGTAAAATTGGTCCGCTAATCTACGTTATCTGTGACCCACTTACTTACCAACAACAATGGAGATTGTCCACACGCTTTGTTGGTTTTTAGATAACTAGATACCATCTCGAGAATACAAAGACGCGAAAATATTTTATCACAAGCCGAAAAACATTACTAGGCAATTTACTTAAAAAATACTGATAAAAATGAAGTTTTTTTATCTATTCTTACCTACCATTTTATTCTACACTGTAGATACATTTGGTTCAAGTATTTACTCACGCTTGACTGTTTTTTTTTAATACGAAAGCTTAATCAAACTCCAAGCAAAAATTACAAAATTGTCTGTTGTGTGTAGGAAAAATACGTATACAGTTTTTATCCCTCGTCAAAATAAAGAACTTCAAAAACACGAAAGCTCGTATAAAATCTCCAGCCAAGATTAAACAATACAAGTACCTTTATAGCTTAATGTATTCGAATAATGTAATATTAAAAAATTGTGTTACATTTCCGGCCGTTCCCAACGGACTGAGGAAATATCGGCTCTTTATATTATAACGGACCTTGCCAAAGATAAGTAGCTCGCTTCCCATCTGCTCTCTACGGATATATTTATCTTAAAATGGTGGACAATTTATTGCATTTATTACCTTAGAGACGTGAAGGTATTAAGCTTATCTCAATAAAAGACAATGCTGTATAAATCTGCCAATTTCTGAAGCTTTTATTTTTTTAATCTCAAAAAAATCATTTAAGAACGAAGGGCGTGATTGAATATAATATTTTTAATCTATGGGAATAGACCATAGATTAAAAATATAATTTAGAAACTTAAGTATAAAAATTCGTTCTTCTGATTACCAGAAGGATAGGTACAAATACACGATGTAACCCGCACTGAAACTGGAACAGTGGCATGTGTTACCCAAATGTTGTTCTCTGAACTATTTCACGTCGTAGAACTCCCATTAAGACCAGCTGCCTAGGTCTTCAAGCTAGCTTAGGAAGACACAGTGCATAAATCAATTTAACGAGAGAAACGACCATTCTAAGCGGCTCCAATAGGTAGGTATATCATTAATATTCCTGCTATCTGGTTTTGAGCATCTGTATTGAATGGCTAATCGCCTGCATTTAGAGTTTTCGATTATTATTTGGAAGAGCAATCTAATTATCTAAAAGGCTGTGTTCGTAATTCGATGATCAATTTTAGTTTTTTTCTACTAACTTAGAGAAGGCATAATAATCTTTCATTTATGTCGATAGGTTGGTACGAGTACATCCCGACATGTTCGATTTTTGGTTCGGTAACATTTGGCGATTTTTTTTTAAATGAAATAAATGTATCATGTTCAAGACTGGAGTCTTCTAGCAAGGTAGACAAGACACTTTAGTACTTCAACACCTACAGTAGCCTGTGACTTAGAGAGGTACAAACGAGACCAGAATAAAAAAATAAAGAGCCTAGAAATGGTATTTACGACCACATTAATTAAATGTTGTTAGAATCACGCGGCGTGTTCTAATCACCAGCTATAAAGTGCACTGTGCGCAGAATTTCAATTACCCTACAATATTTCAGATTAGAATAAAAATCTCGTCTGGTTTAATATAGGATAATGTTGGACGCCATATTTTGAGACGCAAAGTAAATGCAGAATGCTGCGGATGGTTCATCCTTAGAGCTATCACATGGATATAGAACTGAAACTGAGCTGTAAAGGTTATGCTAGTTACAAAAGTTAGTAACAACATAATAATATGATGTCGAGAGTTAGACTTCGCCCTCTCAAGCGACTCTCAAGAGTTGAGAGACGTTTATGTAAATGATTAAGAAAATTCTTACGTATGAACCCCTCTCAACGTTGAGAAGCTATTAAGTAAATGTCGAAACCACAGGTCATTATAATACTACTAGCCGTCGCCCGCGGCGTTGCTCGCTTTCTAAATAGACCCTTTAAGTTTAGAGTGTGACTTTTCAAAATTCCTTTCTTAGTGCACCCCTACACTATACATAATTATAAGGATACTACCCTCCAAATTCCATACCTCTAGGACTTATAGTTTAGGCTGTGCGTTGATTCTCTGTCAGCTTCAAAAGAGTTTTACATATATTGATTGATGATACTAGTCGAAACTAAACACCGCAGCGACCTGGGTAAGACCGTTGAAGTCGCGCAGATAAAAAGTGACTGCGATTATAAGCGACCACGGTAAAAGATTTGTTTTGGTGGATGAATTCATATCTATGCACTTATTAATTTATGGTAAACTAAGAACAGTCTAGCGGCTGGCTCGCATCGTGCGGTTTTTGAGGGAATATTTTAATAAGGCAAATTCTCTGCAAGAGCGCCAGAGATTTGCCTTACAATTTCATATTTTGTTGCTCGGTTGCATCTTAAGCTTATTCTGAAAGGCTTTTGAGCCAACTGCCGTTTTGTCGTCTTGAGTTAATAAGGATTCAAAAGCTTCTTATTGCATTGTTGTTTGAGAATATTGCGAAGTCTACCATTTCAGCGATGGTAGAAAATTCTTTGTGGAGCAAGCAAGCTCGTATGAGTTAAGTGGCCAACTCTGGAGACGGAGATCTTAGGCCGCCTTAAGGCCTCCGTCATGGCAGAGTGGGACCACCAGTTTAAAATGCCTTCCGAAGCACGGAAGCGCTCCGATATAATCGCCACTAACGGTCACCCATCCAAATATTGACCGCGCAGAACGTATTGGTGAAGATTTAATAAGCAAGCGACGCCACGAGCGCTTGATGGGGTAGGTTGGGTACCTTTCATTGAAGTGATTGAAGTAAGTAGGTAGATAAGTGTAAGAAAGTACCTATAAAGATCTAAAATGATCTACTCACTTTAACCTCACTGAGTCAAGTCGCACGAATAACCCTTGAATTCAATAAAATAGAGATTTATTCAATCTTATCAATAAAATACGTACCAAGTCCGTGCAGTTCAAAATCGTCAAGTGCTTATTGCATCAATAAAATTCTTCGAAAATACTCAAACCGTAACCCAGACCGATTCTCGTAGAGCACTTGGCCATCCTACTCATGCACTTCAATACACCCTTATCTCTATAAGAATAACGTTCAAAATACTATGCGGGGTGGGTTTAAGGAAAATGGTATTGAAAAGGAAGCTATTGGTCTAGGCACAGAATTGTAGACGAGATTCTGCCGTAATTTTCGGATCGATTTGAGCGCTTTGAAAGTTTAAGCGAAAGTTATGGGCGTTGAATAAGTTTCTAAATGGATATTCTATATATATATATATATTGGATATTGAAGATATTCTTTACATTACATTATACGTTTATACACCTAACTACAAGTAAGTTTAAAATGGCAGTTATGACTTTTAAAAATTCAATAGAAGCTAAAATTATAGTCTAGCTTTCTTCGGCGCACGTGCTTTTATGAGTGCATTTATATCTCAGTAAACACAGACCGCAATGAGCTTCAGGATGCTAGCAGTCTCAGGCGTGGCAGACAAATGGGACAAATAGGTGTAATCAAGCAATGTTCTGCTCTCCTGCCACACATACGCATAACGGTCTTACGAAAGCTAAAAAAAGCAAAGAGTATTTTTGTTGAAAAAGTTTACAAACTCTTTGGACCATATTGAACATCGTTGTATGAATTTTTTTTGTAGAAGTTTGGTTTTAGAACACTCGATAAATCGATTGTCTCTAGCTAGAGTGATTAACTGATTATGAAAAGATAAATCCTAAGTATTTTTTAACAAAAAGCTTAGAAACTCTTCGGAGCTTTTGATGTTAGTCATGGCCAAATAGAACAGAGATTTTCGGAATATAAAAAAAATATTGTGATTTGAATTTAGAACGCTCTTGAGTGTTTCTTTTCTAGTGGGATTTGTAAAAGAATTATATTTTCATTCATTTGTTTTTACGTAAAATCAGAAAATGTTGGAAATAAGATTACCAAAATATATTACTCAAGAACTTTGGTGATTTTTTACATAAATACAGGAGATTCGGTAAGTACCAACTAGTTAGAATTATAAAGTTCCATGTTTTCATAATTATCAAGAACACTATCATTGTATTGCAAAGTAGCAACGAAGATAATTATTTGGCAACTTGGCATTGGCATTTAGCGGTACAAGTTTTGTGAGAAACTACGAAACACGTCGAATTATGCAAACTCAGTACATTTACATTTATTTACTTACCTTGAACTTAGTTTGGCACTCTCGCAATGAACTTTTCAGTTATATTTTCGGATCGAAATGATCCTAATTAAATAATGGAATCTACTGACTAAGATCTGGTACAAAATGAATTTTTACTATTCAGTCAATATCGTCAATTCACCCCGATAGTTTTTTTTTAATATTTTTATTTCTTGAATTTTACAAGCTTCAAACTATTGCTAGATTTTTGTACAGGTATGTACCTAGGTATGTATATTTAATTTATTATGAACCTCAGAACTCCGTGTTCTTGATAATTATAAAGCAATTTGAAAAAAATAATTTTAAAGTCAGAAGCGAGCACAAAGTTTCACGAATGACACGGGTTTAGTTTCTAATAATTACAGACAGGTCTACTTTCACAGGAAACTGAACATTGACAAAGACGGTTATTACCAAAGTTAAGTACACTTGCCCTACCTCACCGTACTTGTCCACTTACCGCAGGGAACCAATTCATAATCACGAAGGAACGGGTTACCTCATAAGTCAGTAAGGACATTAGTTGAGTAGTGTCCAGCTTCGGACGGGTTTAGAGAGCCATCTGAAAGCTTAGCCATCATGGCTTAGTGGTAGTTATAGGTACCGGCATAGAAGTTAGGCTGTGAAGATAGCTTCGGGTAGCTTTTACCTCAAGTCAGTAAGGAAGGACATTAGTTGAGTAGTGTCCAGCCTCAGACGGGTGTAGAGAGCCATCTGAAAGCTTAGTCATCATAGCTTAGTGCTTGTTATAGGTACCGGCATGGAAGTCAAGCTGGAAGAAAGCTTCAATTTACCTACCTACTGATCTCAAATTACGTATGTAGATATTAGAGAATATATAACATACCTAGTTAGAAGTTTTATAGTAGAACCAACAATCGGGTCTAAAAATAGTAGTGGAATAGTAGAGTTTCTAATGAAAGAGCTCGTCCGGGAAAGTACTATATACCCACCGTAGTGATACTCGCATTGCTGTGTTCCGGTTTGAAGAGTAGTTGCCGGTGCAATTACAGCAGTTGTATCGCAGGGCACGTCTTCAATGTACGTGCTCAGTGAGGCATAGCATCGTGATAGTATAGGCAGTGGTAACTGCTTGTCAGGTTATTGGTTTGTTCCGTAATTTATGTTGTATAAAAAAAAAAAAGGTTAGCTTACTAAATTATAAACCAGCACAGTTAGTTGTAAGTACTCCTGTGTTATTTAAATACGGCTCTGCATTATCGTCCTCTGCAACGGTAAAACCATCTCTTCTATTACCTCCCTAGCTGTTCTTACATAATTTTATGACGACAAGTGTCATAAAACCTGGTGATTTGCATAGGACCTGTTACCTCGCACAAATTGATTTTTTCCCGCTAATAAAGCGCATAATTATGCAAAAGTGAGACGTCGTGAGCTGCTTAATCCAAGGATTAGGAGGGTCTATCAGAGGGAGGCAGAGCCAAGCAACATCTCCTTGGTTAATATATAATGAGAGCCTCTAATTCCTCGTGTTTACATTAATTTAGAATATAAATAGCGAGTCCGTTTTATGTTTGGGAAACTTGAATTTACTTTGCAAAGTTAATTTGTGAAATTAGTCTCTTTGATCTTCTTTTATTGGATTTATTTACTGCCTCTTCTTATTTTAACTTTGTAAATAAAAGTTGCCTACTAGAGGTCGTAAATTCGTAATTGAGTGGTCTGAAGAATTAATATGCGGCCTCTTTAGATGTGGGTAAATTCAGAGACCACTTCATCATCATCATCATCAACCTATATCGGTCCACTGCTGGACGTAGGTCTCTCCCAAGACGCGCCACTGAGCTTAGCCCGGTCTTCGGCTCTTCTCATCCAGTGTTTGCCAGCTACATGTCTCAGATCGTCACCCCACCTAGCCGGAGGGCGTCCTACACTACGCTTGCCTAAACGCGGTCTCCACTCGAGTATTAGTTTGCTTCAACGATTGTCGGTTATGCGGCAAACATGGCCGGCCCACTGCTACATCAGCTTACTAATCCTCTGAGCTATGTCGACCCACCTTGGTTCTCTTAACCATCACTTAACTTAGAGACCACTTAACTTCCTTATAACGTACCTTCCTTATTCCTTCTTTGAAAAAAAAACCCATTGAGGACTCCACTTGACCTGTTTTATTTTTGTTTCTATTCGAAAAAGAAAGTTCTCGATTTATTTTTCTAGCATTTTGGAACTTTTTGTCTTTGACGACGGACGCCCGCGTAACCCGGTGATTACACGTAGGTACTTTGTAGTATGCATACGTTATCATATCACAGAGAAAGTGTCGTGGGTCATCCCGGGTTGACTAGCTCCGAGCTCGAGTTAATTTCAAACCCCGCGTCACCTTTTGTTTCGGGTCAGACAAGTGTGAACTCACAGATAACGGCTTGAATGTTGAACAGTTAGAGATTTTGGCTGAACCGCTGCAAACCAAAGTTTTAAAACGGCTATGTAGTATTTAGGACATTATAGTATTTTTTTCCTTAAACCATGATATTAATGAAAAAAATTACAGTCAGCACAATAATATACTCAACTTATTTTCAATTTTCTACATGCTGCTAAATATAATATTTACTGTTAACATTTACTTTGGTAACCAACCCATACTGTTTTTACCATGTACAAAAAGTGTCTTAATAATATTTAACTATAGTTTTATGTAAAATGCAAACTTTGTACGCAATTCCTTTCTACAATTTATTTGTACCTTTTGTCAATAAACAGTTCTGATTACGACAATACTATCTAGCAAATTATGAATACTTAATTGTCTCTTAAATGCTCTCATGACAAAGGCATTCAATTCACCACCTTCTTAAAAGCATTTTCACGAGAACAAGTGAATTTAAATTCACTATACAAAGTCGTTTAAAGTTAACAGTTTACTGAAGGGTGGGCTAAAAGCCGTCAGATACCTAAACGTTGTAAAATAATACAACCAGTAGCGCAACGCTGTATCCTATTACATTTCAAAATAAATGCACAATGCTTCACAACTGCAAGGATAAACGAACTTCGTGAATATCACTTACCTTGGTATCTTTAAGTCATTCTTTCAATAAGCAGCTCTACATAAGCTGAGGACTTGTACAACTGTTTATACAAACCACGATGTTAGCCTCTAGGTGTAGTTTTAATAGCATTACCGTAGGGTCTGATGGGCTTGCGTACATATTCATAATATACGCTTTCCTGTGAAATGTTGGAAATCTGGTTACCCGTTCTAAAGAGAATTTATACACATTATGTAACGTAATTTCCTGAGCTTAGTTTGAGTAGGTTGAGCTCACTGTGAGTAAAGCCGGCGTATTATCTACGTGGCGGGCGGTATAAAATATCTAGTTTAGCAGTTTCCCATGTTGTTTTTTTATATTACCTGCGAGTAATTTTCTATGAATAATAATTTAATTTTTATAGGTAGGCTAGTCTGAAAGCCATCCCTTGCGTGAAAGATTATTTACAAATAAATAAATATTATGCTTTTAGTTCTATCGCTAAATACACAAGTGATGACATAAAATAATTGTTTGTTTATAAAGACACTCTCTGATTATTTTATAAACCTAATTCTTCATAAAATCTAGTAAAAAAATTGGAATTTGCATTAGTTTTATTAAAAAAGTTGCTCTTCTGTCGAGTTTTTTTCAGCACGTATTTACGAGTATATCAACAGAAAAGTAATATAAGTAATCAGAGCATCCTGTGTGCCGGTTAAGAAAGTTAAAAGTATTCATGATACTTAAATAAGCTGGAAAGTGCTTTTCAATGTTACTTGCAAGACTAATGCGTGTGGCGGTACTGAGTGCATTGTTAATCGAAATACAAGTCAGTGTACCTACTTCACTAAAATCACTTCACGCACTTACAATTACATCTCAAGCTTTGTTTAGTGAAGTCCATAAAAAAAAACACTAAGCTTTTCTGAATAATTATTCAGTAATATGACGTAGTATCTTAAGTCGTAGTAATGCTAGCCCAATTTCAATTTTTATTTTATTTTATTTGCCTTGCTTTTTATTGATATATTTTTAATTTCGGAGCGTTTTTTTCACCCGGTACTTATCTTAGGCTGTCAGTTTATGAGTACCTACCTGAAACTGAAATTAAAATCAAAATATCCCAGACCTGTGACGACATGAGCAAAACTCGCAACTCACACTCGATAGGGTATCAACTCATCCTTGTACCAACTTATTATCTCAAGTACTTCAAGTATCGTCCCTTATCGTTCACGACACGAGTGCCCTTCGATATTCAAACTGCAAACATGTCATATTATGCTTTGGTCTTGACTTTGACTATGAAACATTATCATGACTTTATTAATTTCGTCATTAGGTCAGTGATAGTTCTGCTAGATTTTTTATACTTTTTACCCTTTACTGGATTCGTTAGTATAACGTCTAAAAGAGATGAAAAAAAATACAACCAAATTGTATCTTTAGTTATTTCTGTTGTATCTTTTATGAAACCTACACATAAGGTACAAGTACCAATAAGCGTCGCAGACAATAGCCACCGTTTACAAATAGAATTTTCCCATAGCATTTTCACTGCGTTTGCGGACTAAATCCTTCCATTCACGGTAACATAGAATTGGCGGGCTCTTTGTGACAGCTGCGATGCCATTCACGCGGGATGCTATTCAGGTTGAGATGGAAAAGTGCCACAATAACGTCGCTTGCACCTTGTGACTGCGAGATTTCGGAGTTTCACGTTCAATAATGGTTTCTTGAATAGTGGATCTATGGCTTGAAAAATAAACTGAGTAGTTCAGCACCTATGTACAACTAAAAACTAATGATTAGGTATGTAGATTAGATAGGTAAATTTTAGACAATTAAATTAAAATCTCCCACAAAGGCAAAATATTGATGCCACAATGTAAGAAATTGTAGAGTTACTTACGCAGAAGCAGAATCGTTTGCTGCGCATTTTTTTTATAGAAGTACTTAGGTACGTGAGTATCTAAGTACGTCTTTTACCAACCGACCAACCACGCTGTCTACCTAGTTGGACGGTTAGTATAATATATTTTTCTTAACCGATAACCTGGTTTGTCGGTTTACCCTAGTACGGTATATGTAAGTATATGTAAGTATCACCTTTATTTGGAGAGATTACCTAATATACCAAGAACTCTTGAAAGCATTGACTGTTTTTATAACGTTTGTTTTTTAATTACGCTATGAGTAATGGTGGGTTCTTTTGCGAGGAATTCGCAGGGTAACAAAAGCCTCAGGCGGGCAGTAATGAAGAAAAACAAAGGCTCGTTTCAGCTTTATTACTTTCCGGGAGACAAAAAAAATAACAAAGCCAATAAACGTTGTTTATTAGAAATATTGCTGTGAAAAGCTTTGATAATCGAAAAGCGTAGCAGATAGGGAACTTCAACTTTTAACATAAAATAATAATGTTAGAAATTCAAAACCCAACAGCCAGAATAGCGAACGACCACAAATTAGGTAAATTAGGTAGGCAGGCACATTTCAACCCAAAAATAGACAGTAATATTACGCACCGCTAATAACACTATCAGATAAATAACGAACATAAACCAAACATGGCACCGCATTAAATTTAATAATGAAGGTTTCATCGGTGCACCTGTGACGAAGTACCAAATATGACGTTTTAATTAATTACACCGACCGTCATCCATGCCGTAATCACCGCGAGGGTGTTGAGAGGTGATACTGATTTGTTACTCGTGTGTCTGGCTGGGTTCACTTTATCACAAAAAGTTTTTCGAGTTCAGCACTTGGGGGTAAAATATCGGTAAAGAACTTATATAATGTTGGTCGGCTTTTTGGATAGAGGTAAAGATTTTTTTCATTCAATTTCATTGGACGCCGTTTTTTATTTGTGAGGTTGTTCAATGGGAGGTATAAAGAGACCTAACACTTCACTTTAACATGTTTTTGTTGGTTTTTCACCATCTGTCACTAAGTACTATATAGTTGAGACCGATAATGCCCACATAACGACAATTGTACTATGAAATTCAACCTGCTATTAGAAAACTGGATAGACTTGCAATTGATTGAAATTTGACTTGGATTGAAATCTATACAGGAACCCTCAGCGTTTGCAGCAGTCTAGCACTTGCGTGATTTGTTATTAATTGCCGCGGCCGTCATCCCCCGTAATGGCCTTTAGGTGTGTTGAGAGGTGACCGATTTGTTTGTCTCGACTGTCTTGACATTTTGGAAGCTTGATGATGGACATTTTCCCTCAGCAGATACATATTCATTACTCAACCTACTCAAGGATGTAAAATAAAAAAAAGTGGGTATCTCCAATGAATTGATTTCTGTCTGCAAAATCAATATTTCTAGCAAAATTGTGGCAGATATTATTTTTACATTGTTACCACCAGTAACCGTGAGCCCTCTATTTCCCTTGGGTTATGATTCGGGGCTTTCAGAATGAATCTTCGGTCTTGCTTATAAAAAAAATCGTATAAGTACGTTAACATTTTGATCTGATTTTGTTTCTCATAGAAGTAATGGAACAAGCTGATAGCTCACCTGATGTTAAGTGGTAACTTCTGCCTATAACAATGCATTACCTCACAGAGCAAGTTCAATGAGGACGTGCCCTGTAAGGCAATGCACTGCGTCCATCACTCTGAGACGTAAAGATCTTGAAGTCTCATGTGCCTGTAATTACACCGGCGCCCTTACCCTTCAAACCGGAACACAGCAATGCGAGCATCACTGCTTGGCGGCGGAAATAGGTACGGTATTGGGTACGGTGGTAGTACTTCCCCGGACGAGCTCTCACAAAGAGCTCTAATACTACTAAGTCCTTTCAAATCTGTAGGTCAAACTTACGTTGTAAACCTGCCTGGATTTAGACTCAAATTGCAAATGGTATCAGATTTTTTCTTCCTGTTCCTTGGTTGCTATAGTTTTTGCCACAATATCATAATCTCGATCGATGGAGCAGGTAAGTCGCCTGTCAACCTACGACCAAGATCACAAATATGAACGTTAGTCTCAGCCTACTTTTTTGCTTACTTCTAATAGCGTTCAATGATTTTTATTCTATACACGGATTTATAATTATCTATTCTATTCTATACTTCGAAACGTGTCATTGCCGCCGCTGCTGGTTGTTGTCGGTAGTGACAAATTGAGTGTCGCCTCCGCGTTGGCACCGACACGATGTTATTACAGCATTTTTAAACGTCAACCGCTCCAGACAGCTTAAATTAAGACACATAATTTGTAGTAGAGCTTTCGAGCTTTTGAAATATCTGGAGGTACCTACTTACGTTAGAATGTCACGTAGCTTTTCATATTCGGGCACAGGTACTGCCAGTTTTGCGGCACGTTTCACGAACAAACTGCAGTAAATCGCCCAGTAAAAAGTTTGTAGCACGCACGATCGCGAATTCCAAAATCTCTTCAGCTGAGTAAGTAATTGGCGAGAACGTCCGACGCACTCGTGTCGCTATGTAGAGGTTTTTAATTAATACCTATGGCGGGCGTGCTCGGGGAATAAATCTTGGTTAATGTCCTTTTAGTCTGGTCAGCCTCCCCCAGGCAAGTGGCCATCGACGAAACGATTCGCAAACGAACCACTTCACAAAGTGCTGCACTTTTAATGTGGTCTAACAAAACCTCGTTATGGTATCTTATTAATATTAACTAGAACAAAAAAGTTTCGGTACGACAGTAATTTGTTTAGAAGTGGTGGTCATCTCGGGCCCATGTGTTGGTTAGCAGCAGTTAGATACGGGAATTGATTACACGGGCAATGACGAATAGATGTATCAGTAGATAAAGTGAAGTTTAATGAAGTGAATAACAGAACGACCATAGCATAACGGGTTTACGGTTAGACTGCAATGGATTCATTAAACATGAATCGACGGCTGCTTACTATTTCATTAGATCTCAAGAGTGGTTTTGCAGTTAAACCTTACATTACATCGGTTAAAAGTATTAGGCCAAGGTGATTTTCTGTTATTAAATTGGTGTACCAATGATGAAGAAATCTTATTACGTTTGGTCATGGTGAATTACCATTTAGAAACATATTTGTCATATTAATATCAGTACAATTGGTCAATATAATTATGTACATTATTTTTAACCAAATTGGTATTTCTCTTGTTGCAGAAATGCGACATTCCTCGAGCCGCATCTCCAAGGAGTGAGAAGACGGAACAGCAGAAGCTCAGACTCTGAGCACGATGAGCGGTCTACGGAAGACGACGAGCGGTCTCTACTCCGCAGCTCACCTCGGACAAGACTACCCCCTCCCCCACCCCCACCACCGGACGACGAACCTCCCCCGCTGAAGCCGAGAGAGTTCTTCGAAAGACTACAGAGTCAAGCTATGAGGGAGGCCCAGGAAAAAAGAAGCAGGCCTAGAGATATAAAAGACCAACTTTTCCGGCCTGTTGACGCTGACGGCAGCATCGGAGACAGTCTTAGTCAGGTAAAGACATTTTTCTTTTTTTTCTGACTGCTGCAAAACAAAAGTTTCCAACGTAGTTCAACTATCTTAGGATCATTGTAATCGTTTGCTTTGGAAAGGATTTATTCAACAGAAAACCTTTAAACTTTACCCCAACTTTTAAATCAGGAATCGTGTACCGACGTGGGTCTAATGAACCGTAGCACGTTCTATTTAGTTTTTAGTTTGGCAGACTCCATCTCAAACTTTACCTTCGGTAGTAGTTTGCATATTGGATTGCATTACCCAAAGGGGCCGAATGCGGCAGAACTACGCGAAATATTGTGTCGATGCCAAATTGCATTCTGCATTTTTTATTTTTGCTAAACCTAAATAAAAATTGGTTCAATTTAATACCATATTCCCACGTCTACGGTTTGTTTACGCATCGTTTTTATTTGTCTGAACTTGCATAAATATCTGTTTTGTGTACGTGATTACAACATAACTCAGCAAAAAAAAAGGTGAGTAGATACCTACACTAAGTAGCAGATCACTAAGTAGGGTAAGTGGCATCAAGTCATCATACCTACATTTTTGCAGATCAAACAATGACGTCGAATATAAATAAATAAGACTCACAAACGTCGCATTTTATGAACAGAAAAGATCGTTCAATATGCATCACTCGGTTTTATTTTGCTTCTATTTGAATGCGACTGATGCTACATGGGAGCAATATTTTCCAATTCTCGGCGCAGAATTAAATTTGCGGTTTGTTGATAGGCGTTTTGTGGGGAACGGTAGCTTTTGATATTCCATTTTGCTTTCTTTGAGCACGCATCTACACTCAAATAATAAATTGTTGTTTACTGCAAATAGTAGCTATGTATTGGTTGCTAACGTGTTTATCGATGTAAAAAAATTCTCCTTTTAATTTTATTCCTATCTAAGCATGAAGTATCTAAACCTACATGCTTCAGTAAGCAATGTTTCAGACACAATATTTGCGTTCACGTCACGGTGACCACTCGAGCCAAGCGCTCTAGAGGTGTAAAACGCAGAGTCAATTGCGGGTGTTGCTTTGTGCATACTTGAAACCACACCGAACCCTTCCGACGATTGTTGAGGCTTTCGGTGCATTGTCGTGTTTCATTGAACTCCGCATAAATGTAAACGGCGGCATTGTGAAGCGACAGTTTAAAGTCACTCTACTTTTTTACTGCTGCTTTTTGCTCAAAGAAAATTGACGTCAGTTCCGCCGCCATCTTGTCTGTTCCACCCGAGGTGGTTGGCAGATTTATTTTATGATAATATTTTTTTTGTATGTAATTATTGAATATCTCTTGCCAAAGAACCTCGTTCGCTGTCACAACACACAAAAACGGCCCTTATTCTGAATAATATACGACCAAAGCCTACTGCCAGAAACAAAATCAGCTGTGAAGGATTCCTAGCGATCTTATTTACGCTCTCATCCAATGATCTCTTATTTAATTTCATCCCAGCTGAAATGAGAACTAATTTCCATTTCATTTTACTAACGTCCAGCCATTAGCGGCAATTGTTTAGCCAAAGTAACTAAAGGGATGCTCTCAAAGTGTAATATTCATTACACTACACTTACTGGTTCATCGGAGTGACTATTAACCCTCAAATTAGGACCCAGCGCGAAGTTAACTGCCTTTTGCGGAGCGCAAACGACATATGCGGCACGACTAAGAATTTTAACGGAGACGAAAATGAGCACAAGTAATAATTATGGGGTTTTAAATTGGTTTTAGCCATAAACTATCATAAGAATACAGAAGCTAATTGTTTATTTAGCTTTCAAACTACGTAGGTACCCATCGTTTAATGCACCTTAAGTTGAGCTTAAATGTCAGTACCGCACGAAAAAGCGAGAAGGCGTCATTATGCGCAATAATTACAGCTATTGTCAACACAGGGCGATTATCGAAGCCCGTTCCGCCCGCCCTCTCGACTGGGCGCGCTTTAATCGGGCACAGATTAAAAAATCCATCCCTGGTTTAATTTGCATGCACTGACATCGATTTAGTGCAACAATAGGGTGATAGCGCATCCATTGGTTTTATTTAACGGTTCGGTTCACGAGTTTTACTGGAATGCTTTGCGTTCCGCTTTATTTCATTTTCAACGCTGGAATTTTGCTAGTCTGCTCTTGATTTCCTACAAAGTTCACTGTTTTACGCGGAATGTTTCACTTCAACTCGCAAATAGCATTAATTCTCATACCCTCCAAATTACAATCTAGATACTAACCCCTTACCTATTTTATAACAACTTCCTTTCTAACGATTGCTATATGGTTCAGCGTCTCCGGAAACCAAAGGGTGGCGTCTGACGGGGGTTCCCCCGAGTATTGACTTGACATCTGACTTATGCGGTCTTGTGTCCCTTTATTGGACGTCTAATCGCTTCTACGACATTGTTACTCAACGGCTCATCAGCGATGGAATGTCTCTATTTAAGCGTAAGTAATTTCTTATCGTTGGAATGTTTTGGATTTTCTTTACTCATTGATAACACAAAAGCTTGACTAGGTTACATTCTGAATTCAAAGGGTGTGATTTCAAATTGGTTCTAAATAAAGGCTCCCTTACTAAATAAATTTGAATCCTATTTTGTAGGAATACTCTGAAACGTAAAGTTTCGGAGCAGGATTTTAATTTTTGTTGTTTTGTGTCCCTAGGCTCATTAGAAGCAGTTTTAGATTAATTAGCGGCATCCCTAAGTCCTCGTCCAAAAACACGCGTCTACAACCTTTATTGATTCAAACCCCATATGAGTCATCTTTCTGCAACCCTCCCCATGCGTCCCTCTGGACCGCAAGGAGTTTGCCCTCTTTGATTGAACTCTAAAGCGGTATGCCCATCTAGAGGAGTCTAATATAGTAAATAGTTGGTAGCGGCTGTAAATAATATTTTTTGCCCGAAATACGAACTAAAACTTATAAAATATTAAAAACCTAAACTTACAAAAAAAAAAAGAAAAAAATACAGCCGTATTATTGGTGTGTTTGGCCCCATTTAGATTATTTGATCAGCTTTTGCAACGGTGCAAGTAAAGCGGCGCTTAGGGGATACTGTTCCACTGCATTTAGTCCGCTAGAGATCCATACGTTTCACAAGTTTGTTTTATAATAGCCATTGCCTCCTGGACTTGCTTCTACACGTTTTTCTGTAAAGTCGTCAGTTCGATTGGAGCTCGTTAAAAGTTTTAACGAGATGCGACAAGACAAACTTTGCATTTTTGTTTTTATTTTGATTTATTTTATTCACACTAGCATTGTAAAATGCGTTGTTTATTTCTCCAAAGCAATTCACAGAGTGCCAGTCAGTTTCATTGAATAGAATAATAAATAATAATAATAGAGGAATAGAGCCACGCTGTAATATAATTTGCACGAATTCGCACTACACCGGCCGTAGTCGAACTCAATAAAGACTCGCTCTACTGTAACTTTTACCTAATTACGTCCCTCCCAAAGCCATGGTCACAGGTGGTCTACAGTCATCCCTAAAACGCCGCTTCCATTTGCACCGAGTGAACACGTGCTCCCCCCTCTTTGCACTTAGTTCGGAACTCTAGTAAAAGTGAAGTGTTATGCGACACTAAGCGCCAAGTGCTGTATATTTTCATGGCTGTGAGCCTGTGACGCAGATGGGTCTGAAACTTTTAAGGTATGAATTGAAATGGGATTGCTTCAGGTATTTTTAGATATGCATTTATTACGTACTTTATATCTATGTTTTGGGAGTGTCTGTAGGTAGGTACCTATTGTATCTATAGACCTCTAAAGGCTCTGTATTTTTGGTTTTGTTGTTTGAAATGCAATCACATTTCTGAGGTCTATTATCACGTAACTTATCGTACCATGTACCTACATGTATTATTCGTACCTACGCATAACTTTCAATTTATCTGTCCACTAATAGGTAGTATGAATTCTAATTAAAATCCAACAACCGCACCCGAAATGGATTTCATTAATCCCCGCTCCAAACAAACGACACGGAGATATTATTAATTTCATAGCAATTTGTGGCAAAACGCGACTGAAACAAGCGGAGAGCGCGACAATCTACGCTGAAAATTAATTTGGCGATCGGTAACAATAATAACAGCAATGAATCAAAGCACACAAAGGCCACTGCCACCAGTTGGCGGTGAAGGTGTTAAATTCTACTTCACAATACCACCGCAGTACCAAATATCACACCGAAAGCTACCTCAAATGCGTGTAGCGAGATTTATGCGGGAAGTTGGATTGCAATTAGTTTTCTTTGGTGTGAGAGGTGGTCGAGTTGCGGAATGTTTGACTCCAAATATTTGTGCACAAAAGCTATAGTTACACCATTAAGTTTGGATTTATGGGGAGTACTTTAGCTATGTAATAGCTTGTATATCAAGCAGCATAAGACATTTCATAATGCATTTTTTACTAAAAAATATGACTCTATTCTATGCGGCACTCGGGTTTTCGGGTTTCGGTCCTGTTATTTTCTTAGCCCATGTACTCGTATATCTAAAACTACTCTCAAGCCCGGTTCCACTCGCACGTGTAAAAAGAATTTAGGCAAAGTCTGAAGACTCTTTAAAATATAAAATAATCTGGCTGCCATCGAATCCAGATTAAAATTGCTCTATAATTTCATTCAACTCTCAAAGACGTAAAACTTCGTCTCATCTTCGCCTTGTAAAAGGAGCTCCTAAATAGACGAAATTCGATTAGCAAAAAGCATTAACTTCAGAGCCTTTTCGCTAACTGTATTTTCTACTATCGGAAGGAATGAATAAACTTATAACTAGGGCAAACTACTTTTAGATCTGAGTGCTAAATTAAAATGACTTTATATACCTACTAGGTACTAAAAAGATAGATTATTAAGATAGCAAAACTAATTTTCCGGTTCTCTTCGTCAGCCGGCATTGTATTCTAAAATACTCTAGGAGAAATCTAATGTAACGAATTATACAAACGCGTGACTTTCTCGCAATCGCTCAATGTAATGAGAAGTTTTTCGTTGCAATTTAAATAAGTAGTGTTTCTGTATTCAGTGCTAATTTTCAAACCAATGAAATGCACATGCATTTCATTTTGAATCCGATAAATTTTTCTTTCTAGAATTGTTTGTTACAAATTCGAGTTTCTAGTTTTTCTAAATAATGTATATATAAGGCATTTTTTTCTTAAAATAATGTGTACCGACTCGATAAAATAACCAACGGGCTTGCCCTCAGGCTATTTCAAATTCACCAAAAGGAAAATTGGACTGAGCGTATTTTCCACAAACTTATTGCAATATTATTATCTAGGAGCGGTGACCACCAAAAGGGATCCAACTTTACATAAACAACGAAACATGAAACTAAACGAGAATATATGAACGTACATATGAGATTGCGTAGAAACCCTCGGTATCCTCTTTGTGGAAAGCGACGTTGAACTGTAACTTTGAGGGAAAATCGACTCATAATATTTCCAAGCTGGTGAACAAAGAGCCTTATTCTGTGAAGTTTAAGATTTTCACTTTATTCTTACTAAGTACGATTTGAATTCACAGGGACATTTGAAGCTTCAATATTGCGTTCTTCATTTGGGCTACGATGTTCTTTACCAAATTGATGGTTTTATAAATTCTTAATTTGTACACCATTTAAAAAATATTATTTTAAGATTGGCAGACGACATCGTCAAAATAGCAGGCCGTAAATGGGAGAGACTAGCACAGGACCATGGTGGATGGCACAAACTTGGTGAGGCCTATGCCCAGCAGTGGGTAAAGTCAAGCTGTGGATGATGATGATGATGCATCATATTTTAATATTAAGTTAGGTATATTACGCCATCATAATATTAGCTACTTTCATTTTAGTAGTAATGTTTCATCATACATTAGCCGTAGATACAAAACGACCATTTAATTCACTTCCGCAACACATCATCATAAAACCTGAGTTTTGATCGTAATGGGTTTTGCATATTTTGGTACATAAACCCGTAAAAGTCCGCAGACGCTCTGAGCTCGTAAGCCTCCCTACTATACAGGGACTTAAACCAACTAATATTTACCTAGCTATACCTTACGATACACACGAGACCGCCTCAATTAGCGAAACATTTTCACTTTGCAGCTTTATTTTATGTTTGGGAGATTAACATCGGTCCTGGCTTTTAAGGGTTAACTTCAGGGTAGATTATTGTAATGGGGTTTATGGTATTCTACAGAGAAAACCGTGTTTATGGAGATTATTATGACATGCAACTGTTTTTTGTTTTAGTCAAGGGTGTTATTGGCCTCTTGAATGAATGAATGATAGTAGTTTGATGGTAGTTTCTTTTTTTCAGAGTCGAGAAAGTCTGTCATCAGATGGTGAAGGTGCTAGAGGAGACTGTTCATCTGTCAGTTCATCAGGTTCAAGCTCTGAGGAGCAGCCGCCATGCGACATAGGACTTTTGGAGAGGCTGATAAGGACGCATCCCGTTTGGTTCCTGCCGGGGATACAGAGAGCTGGGGCGTTTCATCTACTGCAAGGAAAGGAAGAAGGGGTACGTTTGAACACAATCAAGTAGGACTTAGTACTTACTTGAATTCAGTTTTCCATCGCGGTTATTGGTTTCCCGACAGAGTTTTTGGCTACGTAATTTAACTTGCAGGCAAGAGGCTTAGCATAAGTACACTATCTTGCCTTCATATAAATCGATAAATCGATTTATTGTCGAAAGAAGAAAATAACACAAATAATAACTAGAAAAGGAAAGAAGTATGTATGATTTTGTCTTCTGTTCGGTGGAAAGAAACTCTGCCATGATCACATGATAAAAATGCAGGACGGAATAGTAAAAGAAGCAATTAATTTTTTATTATTTTGTATGAGCTGTAAGAAGACACTGTGGACAAATTATTACTGTCATTTAAAAACAATAGCTGATATTACGCCGTTGTTTACCAAAATCAAATCAAAACAGACAAAATTGAAACAATGTATTGACTATTAATAATAATTGTGTATCCCGTTGCAAAAACAAACATGTTTTGTAAGAACGGCTTAGATAGATCAGTGTCTTCGAAACAAGCAACGAGGAGTTTTCAACACTATAAAGTGCATTTGCAACTCCAGAACTTCAAAAATGTATCAGAATGTTTTAAACAATACAGCAGTGATGAGTTGCCGATTGAAAATTGAGACTATTGTTATCCAATTCCAGAACTTCGTAGTCAGGCAGTCAAGCCAGCCTGATACGATGGCGATTAGCGTGCGCCTTCCAGCTGATAAGGGGCCTTACATCGAGCACTACCTTATTCAGGCTTCTGGAGGCCGCATTGGGCTTGAGACTTCCCACAACCGATTTGATAACATTCCTGAGCTGATCGCACATTACTCCCAGTGTTGGTAAGTTATCTTTATTTCTTTTTTTTCCTTAAAAATGAGCCATCCCCCAAAGTTTACCAAATGGTCTATTTTATCTTTATCACTTTTATTCATAACATATTGTGATAAGTGATCTGCCATAATACTGTTTGTTTTCCGAATTAAAAAAAAAAACAAAATCCACTCTTTATTGTAGAAAGTAAAACAAAGTGTACAACTAGAAATCAACAGAGAAATTTTTCATTCCAGTGATGAATTACCAGTCCAGCTCCAACTACCCCGACCGCTTCGGGAAGCGAAGAGTCGTCACCAGCTCAGCTCTCTAACACTGCTGGGCCAGGAGTTCTGGGGCTACCCTATGGCGAACCCTAAGAATTACCCCAATAATGTGCTGTTGCCGAGTCAGGTGATCAACGGGGTTGTTCCGATGGCAGTCACACCGTCTGATACTGGATCTAGTCTTAGCAGTTTCAATGCCAGTAAGTTTATTCATGGTTTTATTCAGTGACTGTTGGGTATTGTGATTGTATCTATCTGATATCTCAATATGTTTTTTCAAGGTACAAGAACAAACTCTAGAGAACACATTCTGAGCCCAGAAAAGGACCAAAACGTTGTCCTAAAAATGTCACCCATTGAAACGTCAGGTTCCCCACCGAGTCAAAATTCGAACCTCAGCACGTTCAAAGGAAGAACCGCTCCATCGCCTCCAGCGAAACCATCCTCCGCTTTTATCAGAGCACCACGACCTACCCCACCAAACACTTTGAACCTTATGTCTAGTACGGTAAGTACACTGCTTCTAATAGTTTAGCTGTTGCTTTACGGTGTCGTTTCAATTAATTTAATCGGAACACCTATGTTTCAGGCGCATATAACACAGCCTCATACATTTCCGACTGCCAACACATCACATTCTCCCACCCAAATGAACAGTTTTAAAACTACACCACCCCCACCTCCTCCCCGATGGGCCAAGCCTCCCCATACGAAAGCTTCGATGTCTCCGACATCTGAACCAGCAGCTTTCAGCCCGATTAACAAGCCAACGCAGAATGGAAACATCACAGTCACGACAACTGTGACATTCTGCGTTAATAACACACAAATCCACAATCATCAAATCAATGAGAACATACATAGCGACCGGCTGCAACTAACGCTTGCGTCTAATGCCATGAATAATAATAGTAGTACAGATAATGTATTCAATATTGTCGAAAACCAAAAAAGCAATACTGAATCCAATGGGGAATTACAGGTGAGTTTTCTAGTAATCTTGCATGGCATTGAATAAAATATTTATGTTATGTTTGCATGATAGAGTGGTTGGTGTGTCTAAAAGGTTGTATTTCTAACCAAGCAATAAAATGAAATTGATTTTAATTTCGACGATGACCACTGACCAAAAAAATTATTGTTTCCGTATAGAACATGATGCATCGCATGTCGCCAGAAGGAGAATGCATCAGCACAATGACGGCTAGCTTACATGGAAGCTTTAAACGACAAATAACTGATCAAAACAACATCGAACCAGGATCCCCACCAGAACAACAATCTCAAACCAACACATCGGAAAACGACCCCTTAGTAAATAGCTTAACAAAATCAAGTAACAGTTTTGCCGCAAACCAGTTAGTATCTCCCAATGGTACAAATTCAGTCACCAGTGGTATATTCTCGCCAACAAGTCAAATCAATTCACCGGCGTCGAACGATACCATCTCTTCCAAAAGCGGTGTATTTTCACCTCTAAGTCAAACTAATAAAAGCGAGATTTTCTCTCCTGTGTCCCGAAGCTCTCCGATATCAAACAAAAATGTATTTTCCCCCACTTCTAATCAATCTATCGTTTCTCCAATGATTGGGAAAGATAGAGATAAGGTTATGTCGCCGAATACAAACACAACGAGCACGACGCCATCTGGTAGATCAAGGAGGAGTAAGCACTCCCATCGAAAGGAGTCCAAACATTATCAGGTAGGGTTCTTTGAAATTGAACAAATCTGTTTGCTTTGCATCCATCATCTAACAGCATGTAGTTTGTAAATATTTTAATAATAATATTCATAAAAAAACTATGCCAAAATTATCTCGATTTTTATAAAATAAGGATGTTTTCAATTTTAGCATCTGATAATAAAAATGTATTGCAGGAGTCAGACATCTTGGAATCTCCCGGCGTGTACTATCGAAGTTCGTTGATGGACAAAGTGTCAGATTACGAAGATATCTGGGGACCGGAAGGTAACAACAGCTGTTCAACTTTTAAACCTTTGAGGCCTGAAAATGATAATGGACACAATGGTCTTCTGAAGAGCAAGAGACCTGACCTTTTACCTGACACCCTACGTAAGTTTTACAAACAGGCTAGAATAGCTTAGAGTAGTCAATTTAAAATACCAAACAAGATTCTAATACAAACCATTTTGTGATATTTACAGCAAAACTGAATGCAGCTAAAAGTACACAATCAATATTGGAAAAAGAAAACATACAAATCTTGAACTCCACTGAAAGTTTGGATGAAAAGAAGACCCATTTTTCAAATGGACCTCTAAAAAAGACTTTCAATAGTTCCAACGATGTCATAGCGACAACTAACAGCAAAGGAGATGTGGTGGCAAAGAGACCAGACAAACTAAATATAGCTATGAATATGAACAAAAAGCTAACTGAAGAAATCGAAGCAGCTTTTAAAAGTCGAGAGAATTTCAATATTGAGAGTATGGAGACTGTGAAACTCGAAGATGAATGTGTTAAAGACAGTGGTGAAGGATCTGAAAATGAAAATGCTGGGAGCCCTTTCTATGCTGATCCTGTTGATGCTTTAAAAGAAGTAAGTGATGATGATGAGATATTACAAATAACATAAAGGAAAGTCAAAAAGAAGATGAGTCACGTATTCTGTTCTTTATTTTTTAGGCTGCGTTACTTGCACCAGTGCAACGAAGGAAACTACTCAGAGTTGGGGCGAATCTTTCAAATCGATATTCTGAACCACCAACTCAAAATCATCCTTACTATCCCTTGAGAGACATGCACAGCATAGAAGAGTTATCTCGTGAGTATAATATTATTTGTTTAACAAAATTCATTCAACCGCCTCTCACAAACGAGAGCGCAGTTAATCTATTAGTTTTTTTATTGTTTCATTTAACTTGACTGAAACAACTACATTTCTACTATTGATTGAATTAGTTTGGTATGTTTTAACACCATTGTCAACTTTCGTTCCTTTCATTTCAGCATCATCCCCCAACACATCTTCTTCAGTGGATAACTTAGTACTCCGGAGCAAGCCTAAAATGAAGCCAGTTCAGCCTCCCCGGGTCGCCAACAAGCCACCATCAGGCAAGAACGAACCTTGGACGGTTGATTCCAGTTGGGAGTTTATAAGTCAGTGTAACTACAGTTAGCTGTAGATGGAGCTTCCAACCAAATTTTAATTTTCCACTATTTGGTCAGAATGTTGGTTGCAGCATTTTGGATTAGTCAAACTATTTGGGTGCTTCAGAATTTTGGTTGCAAAGTTTTGGTAGTAGTTGCACTTTCAAACTCCCTAACTATTTACTCGTTATTACACACGTTAAATATTAATCACATTGCTTTATCACGACTAATCTTCACTAATAACTTTTTTAAATACACGCATGAAACTTTTTGACTTTAGATTGTAGTTATTTAAAATTTACCTACAGTCCAACAATACCCTGAAACTTAGCGATATTGCTCTGATGATAATTTCAAATTGAACATTACAGATAAAAACGTAGAGGGTTCAAACAGCGAAAGTGGCACATTTCCCTCTCTGGCTGAACAAGAGAGCCGACTGAGCGCTGTCGATGATGGAATACAGCATTTGACGGTGCACCAAGTTGTTGCGCAAAGGTAAGAAAATTATGAAACCGGAAAGAGAAAAACCGGGGCACAAGGTGGATACTGGATGAGAAGAGCCAAAAATCGGGATTTGATGGTGATGATGATGAAAATAATAAAATACTTTCTCAATTGTAAAATTGACAAATTGCTTTGACTAACGTCTTATAAATTAGATGGATCTAACCCAGTGCCTTTATAAATTCTAAAAAAGAACAGTTGGGTATGTAAACAAAACGTTATTCAACAGATTTCCTGACCTAAGACTGAATTCGGAACCCATGGTTCTACCTGAGGAAGTGCGATCGCCACCGCGTGCGTCTTGCTATGACAATGTCTACGATTTGCGCCCATTGTCTGAGCAGGTAAGAAAAAAGCCTTCTCAATTGCAGTTATTGTGTTGGCACCTTGTTGGCACAGATCTATAAGCCGTGACGGATTATGAACTATGTTTAATTTGTTATGCCCTTGAGGTGGACCATACAGTTTTTTATCTTTGCTTTTGGTATCTCATTCCGTAATGAGCTGAATTAAAACAATAGTTTTAATTAAATTTAATTTTACATTTTTCATTAAGCATTTTACGAAAGTCTTAAATTAAAACGTGTACATTTTAGAAGTCATCATTATTTAGTGATTTTAAACAAGATGAAACGCAGATTACTTACCGTCTTGTATTTTGTTCGTTTTCAGGCAAGTGACGATGGAACAGTGTTTTCTGAACCATGGGATAGTTCACAGTGGGATGGGCTGTTACCACCTTCTAATGGACTGCAAACATACGATGGCGTAAGTCAATTTCAAGTTCCAAAAAAATTCAGAGTCTTGTTTGAGGTTTTTCTTAAAAACGTTCGTTGTGAAATTATGTGGATGTCCTTGATCAGATGATTCTGAATAGAAATATACATAGACTTGGTAGTCAAAATAGAATTGGAACTTAAATGAGATTTCGAATTTGCTATTTGAAATCTCCGAAAAAATTCGATATTAGTTCTTAAAGGCTTTCCGAATGAATCAGAATATCCCTGCTCCTTGCCCAGTAAAAAAATCGAATGCAAAGAAAATTTCTTTGAATTTTCAGGACGAGCCATCAGAATGGGAGTCACCTGTGCCAAGACGAGGGAACGGGACCGTGTCGACGCGAGCCAAGAGTTTCCGAGATCGGCTGGACCCACTACTAGGTTAGTTTCTGTTTTCGTTGGCTCAGTTTTTTTCGGTTTATTGATGTTTCACGTTCTGCGTGTTGTGTTGTGTGTGGTTTGTAGCCTTTTACAGGTAGGTTCAAGGTTCTCGGTTTGAGATAGCTGATTAGCGATAAGACGCCCCATTGTGTACAATTTTTATTTGTAGGTTATTGTAGTAGGTGTACATCTCTTAAATACTTAGGTTGCTACCTAACCGTAAATTATCATTTGACTATGTACATAAAAGTGTCTAACTTACTCGACACTGTTCTCGACAGGTTATTCGCCTACTCAGATAAACTCCAGACCTAATGTAAATTTGTTTATGTAAATTCTTTGAATATTTACTCAATTCAAAAGCATTATTTGCCGGATGTTTGCGAACAAACTAAAGCGTTATCATTTCTGTCAACGTATTTTTATTTGAATGCACTCGTAGCTTTTATTTCTGAGGCGATAAGTGACTCAGAATGACTAAACAATGTAAATCACAGATGCTCATTGCAGCGGAAACACATGTTTCTATAAGTACTTTTATTGGCCAATCATCGTCATTATATAACACTATCAAATTAATTAATTTAGTAGAACGAGCACACAATAGAACCGCGTCGCACAATCCGTTATCTATTACTACATAAGCTCAGTATTTATTTGTATTATTAATCATTATTAGAGATCAAAGGTCTGCTCGTGCCGCAAATTTCTTAGGCGTACATTGTCATTCCATGAGTTTAACCACAGTTGCTTTCCAACGCTGGTTGGGGAAGCGTCTCGGTCCGGGTTTTCTTTGTGTGAATGAGAAACTCTCGTTTCAAATCTTTCGTTCAGGCGGGTAAAAACCGCAGAGTCATCAGTCATGAAGTGGTTCAAAAAGTTGTTCCGAGGAAAGTGCGTGAAGCCATCTGAGCAAACGCTCAGAAAGCCCGAGCCAAACAAAAACGTGTTTGATTCGTTGAATTGTTTCAAACCCTCTAAAGAAGCACCAGATGCTTATCAGAGAAGAGTTTCAGTGCCGCCAACTGGTGAAATATTCGCGTTGACAACCGTTCGTAATTTCAAGAACGATTCTCTGGATGAGTTCGTACACGAAAGCAACTGGGTCCTTCTGACTCTGGAACAGTTAGAAGAGCCTCGTTTTCAACAGCACCTGGCGAGATCTGATTATTTGACCTCGCTATGCCAGTCGCTTTCAGAGAAGAGCCTCGACAGGCGGCGAGCTGAGATAGTCGCTAGATCACCCAACTGCTTATGCAAAGATCGAGACTCAGAAGGTTATCATAAAACGCGCAAAAATGGCTTCCGAAGATTTTTCAATTGTTTTTCAAAACTGTGGCGTCACTTGTGCAAGAAATTCAAGTGTTTCTTCAAGACGAAACCGGCGCCAACTGACGACGAAGGCCTATCTTATACAGACAATTATTTATGTAGGTAATAGACATTCTATTTTTGGATAAACCTATTAACTTGTAGCTATATGTATTATATTTACCTGATACTTTGTGCTACTTAGATTGCTTTGATTTGTGTGTATTATTATTGAAAGCGATTATTAGTACCTACATTACTAGTAGGTGCTTATCATTCTTATTACGTCTGTACTTCATCTTGTATAATAATCAGGGTACATCAGCCTTATTTACCTAATTGGTTTTTTAAGCTTTAAACTGAAGCTATTACCATCAAGATTCCATTGGAAAGGAGCTAGATGATGTTATCCCACATAAACTTATAAAAGCGAGCGAAACTTATATGAAACTTATGGACTTTTATGAAAGTATTTTTTTACCTTTCATCGTGCTCGTCAGTTTTTACTTTGTAAAGCTTACACGCGTTGATAAATTTGGCCCTTAGATAGGTTATCCTTTGTCAACTAAGACTAGTTTTAAGCTGTTCTACAGACTATTAAGATAATTGAGGTCATGATTATGCATGAGTCCAGCATGCACCACGTGTATAGGATAAACAAATTGCAGAAACAATTCATTAGTTACAGCTAAATCAATTACTACTACTATTAGATGTGTTTTAACTGTTGTGTATGAATTGTACAGTTGTTATTTAGGTATTTTGGTATCTACTTAAATCTAATTATATCAATAACCAATCTACGATGTTTTATCATTCAATTTACGATCTTGTTTTATTTTAGTCTGGCGCCTTTCAACAACTTCTTACACAAGTTTTTAAAACGATGAATACTTAATTACGCAACGTTGCGAACAGGCTCATCTTTTTTGTGTTCGTATTCGTGTGCTCGTCTAAATCTCTATCAAGCCAACAAAAAAAATCCTACAACAGACTCATCGACCATTTTAGCTAATTAAACCATCAGCAATGAAAAAGCTAGTACAAAACAAGGTCTGATACATATTACCGTTCATCTGTAGCAGCGGGCCGGGTACGTGCACTTCGTGGCGGGAAACAAGCACGAGGGACGGGTGCAGCGCTCAGAGCTTACGCGTTACACCTCGCCCAGGACAAGAGCACTACCTTCGCTCAGAACATCGACAACTTCATCGCTTGCACGCTGGATTCCAAGGAGGCTTGTCCACAGGTTAGTCGACAGCAACGTTCTGTTTGTTTATGTCCACAGGTGAGATAAGCTGCTCGCGATACTGATATGGAAGTAGATTAGTAGTTTGGTTTGATGGTGATTTTTACGATATTAGCAATACTTATCAAGGTTTTTGTATGGAATATTTCTAAATAAGTCTTTATTTTATTGTAAAGTATGCAGAGCATAGCAACCGATTATGTTTATTGAGACAGTGACTTTTTCAGTCTTCTTGAAAACATAAGAAAATATTTTTATTTAAGTAGACAACATTGTTACTAGACATCAAACACTTAAATTATCACGTTTTAAATTAAAGATATAGGTATATATACTGAAACAGCAATAAATATTTTTTCAGGTGATGATGCGTAACATTAGACAGTTCATGTCCGGAATGAAAAACTATCTCGTGAAGCATGGAGAGAGAGAGTTTGAAAAAGAAGTTGAAAAAGAGAGACTCAAGGTAATTTGATGAAAATGACTGAGTGAAATTCGTAAACGAACCAAGACCACCGATACCTAAATCGATGGTCTTGGTTCGTTTACGGATTTCATTCACTTAGAATTAGCAAATTGAAGTGGTAGTAGACAGACCAAAGGTTCGGAAATAATGATTCTTGAAAGGCAACCATGAACTAAAAGACAAAGCTTAGGACTACCTCCCACTTTATAGATGAACGAAAACCAACAGAAGAAGGCCTGAAGCGTTTTTCCTGGAATTCTATTAAAAGGGCTATGTTCAATACTTTTCCGAAAACAAAATTGAACCTAGATTGTTTTACCCAATACTGGACAAATTTCTCAAATTAAGTTTTATCTTTCAGCTAAAACCCACCGAGTTCCTGAACCTAGATGCGATACTAGAAGGCGTGATGCACAGATTGGTAGTTCGACCATTGAGAGCAAGACTGTACACATTGTTAGCAGCTTGGCATTCTGCTGACGTGAGGAGATTACACGCAGCTATTGAAAAGGCACATCACGCAACGCCTTTGCAACTAGGCATAAAGGTAAAATAAAACTTACAGAAGATCAACATCTTATTGGAAATATTTGCCCAGTGGACTTCTAGGCCCGTGTGATGATGATGAACCGAACTAAACCAAACCGATATATCCCAAAAGATTTGTTAGTGAACAAAGTATACGGGGATGGGGCGGGCAGTTATGGCTACAGCAAATATTTTAATTTGAAAATATTTGGATCTGCTTCAAAATATTGAGACTTTGAACAAAAGGTGCAGTTAGCGAGAAAATGGGTAATAAAATAGATTAAATAAATACTCATGGACAGGTCACAGCACCTTATATTCCTAAACTAAGCAAAGCTTGCGAGCAAAGTACTATGCGATTGCTGATAGAAAACTTATATACCTACCTATTTATTTTTTTGTAAATACGTAGGCACTTATAATACATAGTAAATTACACCAATCTAACGATAACTGTGAGTTTTCCCAAAATTGTAAAAATACTTGAATTTTTCAGGAGTCAACAAAAATTCCATCAGCAGCGGTGCTGGCAGTAATTTCGAAGCACTTCCTCAAAATGCAAGAAGCAGATTCACCGCTGGATAAACTTGAGAATCTCTTAGCAGCTATTTCTGTTATGTTCAATGCGGTAAGTGTATATTCTTTTTAAACTATGAACCACCTTCAAACTTTTAAAATAGGTATTTAGTCTAAAACCATTGGAAGGATGCTCTAGATTGGTATCTAGAGCAAAACCACCTATCTACCACCACTCATATATCTGTTTCACTGCGTGATGACAGTTAAGCCATGACGGAGACCTTAAGGCGGCCTTGAAACTCCATCACCAGAGTTGGCCACTAACTCATACGAGCTTGCTTGCCACGTGGTGACCCCATAACAATTTTTCGCTTGTTTTAATTTTATTTACTACTAGCCGTCGTCCGCGGCGTTACTCGCGTTCTAGACCCTTTAGAGTGTGACTTTTCAAAATTCCTTTCTTAGTGCACCCCTACACTATATAAGGATACTACCCTCCAAATTTCATACCTGTAGGACTTATAGTTTAGGCTGTGCGTTGATTCTAAGTCTGCTTCAAAAGAGTTTTATATATATTGATGACGATGATGATGATGATAATTACTTACTACTATACTTAAGAGACTTTACTTTAGAGATATACTTAATGAGAGGATGGTATGGGTGCTGGGCAAGCCTACTCCATCTAAACATTGTCCCAGGCACTACGGTGTCCCGTTAAGTGTAGGCATAGGTTGCCTCCTGACGCTGTATAAAGCATCTTCAATACATGTAAAGGCTTATTATTATACTTAATTTGCGTTACATTTCTCATCTTATGTTATGTATCTTCTTCTTTCTTATTCTAAATACTTTCTTATAAAACCTTTCAGATTCGAGGTGAAAGAAGCCTTGGTGCCGACGACCTTCTCCCAGTACTAGCGTGGACCGTCGCCCGATGTCGACTTGTCTGCGCGGAGTTGGAAGCAGAACTGATGGCTGGTCTCCTGCCTGCAGCGCTACTAGCAGGAGAGGGAGGATACTACCTCACAGCACTGTTCTCAGCCGTGGCAGTTCTGAAGAGGCTGGCGCCAGAACCTGCACCTGATAATTCTGCTCCTGTAAGTAGTATTAAACTGATAGACTTCAAAAGCAGTTAAGGAATTGTTAGTATATTGATAAGCATTCTATACTGTCCGCGGCATGATTTCGTTATTCGAGACAGTTCTGAAGAGACTGTCACCAAATTAGACTGATCTTGTCATACATACACACCCGTCTAACCTAACCTCATTTTTGTTTCGCTGTAGTCGGGTAAAATTGACTGGATCTTGTTGGTGTGATAAGATCGGTTTTTTAGAGTTGGAAGTAGAACTGATGATACACGAGCACGGTGTTATTGGTAAGAAAAAAAGAGGTTTATTTTCCATCAATTCTTTTCTCAACTACGGCAGTCCTCAGATAAGCACTAAAACAAGGACCTCTAAACACTTTGCTCTTAAACATAATTTCAAATGTGTTTTTTTTTTAACATCAAAAAACGTTACTCTAATTTGAATGTTTTCAAGAGGAGAGTGAATAGGTAGGTATCTTCTAGACAAGTGTGTACACCGTCGACCGCCATCAGGTGATATTGTGGTCAATAGGTAATATATAAAAAAACTGCTAAATGAATACATAAATCCTAAATACAAATTTATATTTATTGTGGGTTATCGTACTAATTACTATTTCTAATTCCAGACATGGCGTCGCGGCTCCGTAGACAACATGAGAGAGCAATGTCCAGTAGCCGTCATCCGCGTAGTACTCCCCGACGAGTGCCGAGGCTCCATCAGACGAGTGCCGGTTCCGTGCCGGCCCGGGGCAAGAGCGAGGGACCTGTGTCGGGCACTGGCGCATGCAGCTGCTATAACCAACCCTCAGGACTACGCGCTGTTTGCATTGCATGATGGACATGGTGAGTTTACAAGATGTTAGTTCTAACTTCCATCACTAGCGCAAGGAACCTGTGTCGGACACTGGCGTCACCATCGAGTAAGTACAAAGAGTAGGTAGGTAGCTACGAATCATAATAATATGATTATCACTAAGCCTTAACAATTAGGTAACTAACTACTAACCATCACTTGTTGACAATATTCGTATGAGGTCATTTGGAGGTAAAAATAGCAACTAAACCTCAGACCTTTTATGTACTTACTAGCCGTCGCCCGCGTCGTTGCTCGCGTTCTACCCTTTAGAGTGTGACGTTTCTTAATTCCTTTCCCCCTACACTATATAAGGATACTACCCTCCAAATTCCATACCTCTAGGACTTATAGTTTAGGCTGTGCGTTGATTTTAAGTCAGCTTCAAAAGAGTTTTATATATTTAGATTATAATTAGTTTTTAAAAATTGCACGTATATTTTCCTCTTTGAAAAGTTTTAGGTACTAAAGTAAATATTTCTGAATATAGTGTTTACCAGCTTTCACCCGCGACTTTGTCCGTGTCCCGTTTGATCCTGTTAGTTTTCCAAAATAAAAAGTCGCCTATGTGTACCAGGCTACGAACTATATAAATTCCAAATTTCATCCAAATTGGACCAATAGTTGCAGCGTGATTGAAACCCCCTTACTTACGATCGCTGCATAACTTTATTCAGCTGTTTAAATTATTTCTGTCACCTACTAACAGGTAATGTCAAACAGTGACAGAGCTAGACTTTGATTCAACTGTTTAACTATTCGTCTGTCATAAGTAACCTAACCTTTGACATTTATAAAAGTTTAGGTTTGATTTATTGTATTTGTTACAGAAACTATGCTGAACGAAAACGATTGCCCGCAAGAAGTAATGTCCGATAAGAATGGACAAAATTTCACTCTTGCGTATCGACGGATAGATGCTAAAATAGCGTGGCCTCAACAAGCACTATTATCGTATCCATAAGCATAGAGTTTGACCACTCAAGTTGAAGAAATCTCAATTTTGAAACATTCATAAAAAATATTCAATTTCTTCTATTTTTCATGAATGTTGACTAATCTAAACACCAATAAAGGTTGTACTCTGCTCAGTATCAATAAAGTATTACTGATCCTTGAAGTAAAAATATATTTTTATCACATTACAATAAAAAGTGATATTTTCTACAATATTAACCTTTTTCTAAGTGCTATTCGATTTCATTAGCTTATCTTTATCACTAGCAGTATTTTATTAATACAGTGCTTCTATTTCAAAGTGTAATGTCGTTTTTAAAGTAGCTTTTGTACACTTACTTCCGGTTCCTAACAAAAACTCATAAACCGCAATATCTGTTTTTATCCACAATAGTTTTCTTTTCTAATTACCCCAAAGATGTATACATTTCTAGATATTACATTTTCCCACCATGAATTAGACGAAATCGGTATGGTATAAATCATAGTCCATGGTATCAATCGATGAGAGTCACATGTTTGGTTGCTTATCGATAGTGCAAATACTAAAGCCCACCGTAAAAAAATGTACATCTTAAAATGGAGTGAAAGTATTTTTTTAAATAAAACTAATGAATGCGGATTATTGCGGATATAAAATTTCTTATGGTGTTACACAGCAGTCGGTTTAACAAGTTTTATCAGAATACGTTTTTATTCGGTAATTATGCATGATTTTTTACGGGAAAATAATAATGTAGGTATTGGAAAATATTTATAAAATCAGTCCTGTAAACACAGACCCTCTGTGTGAACGTGCCCTTAGATGAGTTAAACGGGGACCGGAAATTAGTAAGTTTTATAGTAGATTCTGACTGAACGTGGGTTTTTCGTACCCTTTTGTAAATTTTGTATGACGTGTGTTTTGTGTGTGTGGATTGTGATGTAAGGTAAACTCACTTTTATAGTCTTACGCCCGAATACTGAAGCGCTACTTGGGATTTAACGAATGCCATCTCTCTCCATTGAGTAATGTCAAGCCGGGTATTTTGGAGTGGTTTTAATTTCAATAATATTTCAGTATTCGGGCGTTATTTTTTTTTTTTTTAAAACTAAACACCATCTTGAAAAGGTGGCAATTTCCCCCCGTGTGCGTTTTCTAAGTTCCTACAGTTCAGAACGTACACATATTAAAACTTACCAAATTATTATTTTAGTTTAAATTAAGTTCTTTGTTCTAGTGCAAAATTTTTATATTACTTTTGAAGTATCGGTACTTTAACTCACCTATTTAATTGTTTATGAACTGTGATGTATTTTGTATTAGTACTGTAAGTTTGTATTCATTTTGTATATTAGTAGAATGCGTTTTAATATAATTTATTTATGTTTAGTTTTAAGTGAAAATTAACTTATACTTTGTAAATGAACGAGGAAATTTCAGATGAATGCGGCATGTGTTGTGTAACCTGGGGTCTTATACTCAGTTCAACACACATTTTAATCTAATAGAAATGATGTCAAGATGACATCGAGTTTTCGGCTGAGATATGACGTCATCCTTATTAGATTAAAATCTCTACTGAACTAAGTTAAGGCCTCCAATCAAATTTTGCATGAATGAATAATAAGTTAAATTACTAAAATAAATAAACAAGTATTCGCTGAAATTTTCTATACTTTCATAATCAGATACGTAAGCTTAAATAAATTAATCGAGATTATTGTTAGTTGTGAGGCGATCTTCCTCTATTGCAAGCCATCGGTATCTCGACATCGCGCCCAGTGCATCTAACTGTGCAATGCAAATTGCATAGTAATTTCCGTAAGGTACTTCAATAATTAGTTTTCATGTCATTTTTAGCGTTATTATCCAATATTTAAACAAACCATAGTCGAGTCGGCCTAATGTGCAAGTTAAGTAGATCATTTCGTATTTATTCCATTATCGTACCGTATTAACGTTAATTAAGTATGCGTATGTTTTTATAACATTTTCAGTCATTTGTGAGAATTAAAGAATTTTTTACCAAACGGTTCTTTTTGTTTTACTATTGCACCACCGTGTTCAGCCTAACGAGAGAGAGGGATTTGAATCCAATAGGGATGACGTCAAAATGACCGATGCCGATTATGACGTCATCCTTATTAGATTAAAATATCTAACTGAGCATAAGGGTCGAGTCTTTGGACGAATTGTGTATTAATTCGTCCAAGAGTCGATTCTCAAAACCGTTTACAGTACCTATATTTTATATATTTTCAAAACTTGAATTGTATGGGGTATTTTAGTTCAGTATGGCAAACGTTAGAGGCGGAAAAACTCGTAATAAACACACGTATAGTACAGATGCATTGTACATATGTGTAGGACAGTTCAAAATACCCATATGGATGAACCATATTTTTCCCCCTGCAATAGTGTTTTATAGAGGTAGGGTGCAAACACCTGCATCCAAATTCGGTATCCATAGCAAAATAATAATTATTTTATTGCTAGGACACATCGATCTACCATAACTATTAAGTACACAGTTTTTACTGACGGACCGATAAACTAACGCAAGAGAGCTTTGTTAAAAAAAGAGCTCTTAGTATAAAAATATAGGAAAAAATGCAAGCGAACTACCCTAAAAAACAAGAGAGACGTAACTGGGACACAGTGCACCTCACATACCCAGTACGAAAGTACCCCACGACTGGAGAATCCAGTGAAACTATTGGACGTTACTGGAGACCTCCACCTGAGGTTATACGGAGCCTGGTAAGAAAAAATTCTATATTACAACTAGTAGTAATACGAGGTACCTACAAATAATTATAAGTAATCTTGAGAATCGATTAAAACCGTACTAATGTTAAAACAACTAGGTTTTATTTTTTTAATTCGTAAAAGTGATTCTACTATACCTAATGTACCTATGCATAATATTTTCTCCATACAAAATTATCATGAATCAGCAAATTGAGATGGCATCGACAATGACGTCACTAGGGGTTGACAACCTGATAGGCTGCAACAGCTGTTCTTTTTGAACAAATCATCCGCAACGCAAACAACTCGCATGCCTATGTTCATTAGGTACGTTCTAATGTAAAAACATTCTATTGTCATGTTTTCACATAATAAAAACTAGTCAAATAATATAGGTACCTAAAGTAGGTGATATGAAGAGGCACAAGAACAATCAAGTCTTACCAACGACAAGCATCGCGCATGTTTTGCACGATTACTGCACTTTTTACAGTTTTAGTTTCAATGATGATAATGTAGTTTACTTCAGAGTATTATATGGTCTGCGCTTTAGACTATCTCTCTAAAAGTTAATTGCATTTTTTTTTAAATCTTTATGAAGCTTTACTAAATTTTTACGTGAATACTTATTTAAAATGAGTAGGTATAGTACCTAGTACTGAATTGTTTTTAGAGAGAACCCGTCGACGAAATAAGAGAATACCTCCGAGACTACAACATAACTAAAAATTTAACAAGATCACAGACCACCGAAGACTATGGCTTCAAACTTCCGGACAAAAAGCGGCATAATAAACACACGTCATGTGTTAAAAATGAATTTATTAATAACCCAAGCAGAAGGGTAAGTGGCACTTCTAGTACTTATGTAGCATGTTATTAGACAATACACAACATGACGAGCGATGGGGGAAAATTTAAAATAGTCATGATGGTATAATGTATCTACAGTCAACATCAGAAATTAGGGCACTTTTTCAGAATTTCAAAACTATTTAGTTTTGGCTCTAATCATATTTTTGGTGGTTACACACATGACAACAAATTAATCATCGGTTTGAAATACAATAAGGAAAATTGCACGATTGGTGAGGTGCATTAGGTCATGCTAACGATTTAATAAACAAGGTATTTGAGTTATCTATATAGGTATGTGTACCTACCTTAGAACAAACACTTCAGCTTGCAGACAGAGTACCAGCCATCCACGCTCATGGAACTACAGAAATGAGAGAACGTTACAAAGAACCAGCTCTACCAGCCACTCTTGCTACCAACAAAGATCAACACAAACATCCACATAGTCTGCGGTTGAATCCGGTAAAGAAAAGCCACATAACCCTACGAAAACATTATAGTAGATTAGTATTTAAAAGTGATTGTTCTGAACAGTATAACTTTTGCTTAGGAAAAGATTTCAACGCGCTACTTTTTTCAATGCATATGTGAGCACGACGCTTGTACAAGTAAGTAATTAAAGAAAGTAGCGATAATCATAATCATCAGCTGTACCTAAGCTTGCACAACGTGTTTCTTTCGATTTGTCAAAAACTGAGTCGGAAACTCGATGAAATAAAACAGCCGGAGAGTGTTGCAGTTTGTGGTTGGTACTGAGACAAAACGCGGTGTCATGTTTCCAGCCCCCCGAACCAAGCTGGCACAAGGAGCTGGAACCGCTCGATACAACCCACGATGGCTTCGAAAAACTGTTAGACCCGTATCTGACGACTAGCAGGCTACACCACCGGCCATACACAGCTGAGCAACTACAGAAGGAGTCCAATACTAGAGACGTGGTCACTTATTATACCTTTGCTGATATTCCTTGGGTAACGTATGCTGCAGATGATTGCAAGTGTTAGAAAATTCTATTCTCTATCTGCTCTATTATAAGAACTTCAAACTTTAGCCTAAAACCCTTAGAATATTCTCGCTAAGTATGAAATATTTCATATTCCCGTAGATACAACAAAAACCATCAAGATACAATTATGTAGGTTCTTGGCCTGTTGTTACCTAATTGTAGTTTTTTTTTAGGCATGGGGTCCAAAACCGAAAATCAACGAGTGGAAGTTACCGGTAGGCAGACCAAAGTCCATGTACGATAAGGAGAAGTTTAAATATGAGTTTAGAGAAATAAGGACGCATAATAAATTAAACTGGGTTCCAGGGTAAGTAGACAATTGATAATAGCCTCGAATTCAATAAGTAACCTTTTTAGTAACTGAAGTTTTTTTTTTCTAGAGCTTTTCGAACAGAAGTTAGAGACAACTACGTTCAACAAACATCCCGCCCGGAATCTCAAATCCATAATTTCGAAGAAGAAGTCAGAACCTACTACGAACGCTCGATAGCCGGTTTACAAGCCAACGTGCAACAGGAGCATTCGACTGTCATAGGGAGATACGCGCCTGAAAGTACACAGATTGGCTCTAGGAAACCTATCTGTGCTGTATTTGATCCTTTTATAGAAAAAAATAAAAGACTTGAGGCTAAAAATAACAGAACTTAGTTCAATATAACCATTTATTAGTCCATGATATAACAAATGAAAACCATCTTTGTAGATGTTTTATGTAAAAAATAAATTTTATTAAAATAGTTCTTTTATTTCTGATAGTTTTTCAAAAAGTTTTTATATTACCGCCAAAAAGTTAATAAGTTCTGTAGGTAGGTTGAGTTTTTATTGTCTTATCTAAAACTTTCAATTTGACAACAGCTAGAAACTGACAGTCAGTCAAACATCAAAACAATACAAAAAGCACAATGGTCACACCAAGTCATAAAGTAAAAGAAGAAGTAAATGGAAATAGTTTATTTCCTCATCATTCTAATGGTCGTATCATATGTAATATACTTAATACAGCCATACTGGATTCTGATACTATCGTTTGCAATTATTTATTCCTTGTACACGCAAATGAGCATGATATTTTGAAGAATGCAGCCACCGGCACAAGGTGTGCTGAACTTATATTTTAAAAATGAAATAAACTCACTCTCGTAGCTTCCTCAAGCATGGAAAATAGCAGGTATCTTTTTACTAACTACCGAATACCTATTTAGCCACCTAGCGGCTAATATTGTTTGTGCCCTATCAGGGTTCATATTGGAAGCTATCACCTAACTTAAGATCCTTTATGTACAATATGAAAACAATAAAGAACTTAAGCTTGAACTACATTTAAAGTTGGTATTAGAGAAACTAAAGTATTTTAGAACAGCGTGACATAGACACGTTCAAATAATACATTTCGCACGTGTAACAGACTATGTACATTGTACGTACCTAATAGTGTGATAGGCAATAGGTAAGTCACACGTGACATACCTACTACTATAAATAAATTAAATTATGCATAAACCACTAAATTAACAGCACATAAAGTAGGCGTAACAAAGGCGAGGTAAATTATTCATTTTACTAACTATAACCATGAGTTTTACTAATCAATTTTCAGTATAAGTACCTTCCTACACAACAAAACAATACCTATCAAGTGCGAATACACTCACCGACCGAGGATTCCGAACAAAAGCTGTATTTTTTTTTTTTAACTATTTACAAAACTTAGGCAAGGTAGACTTGAGTTTTATTTTTCTGTAAAATTCACGTTCTCTATAACAATAATGATTTAAATTGGTTTGCTCTGTAAACTTCTGAGATAAGGGGCGAACATGGTCATTTTTTAGACTATTTTCATCATAAATTTAAAATTATGCATTAAAGAATAAAAATTAAAGCTTAAAATTAAAATTACGTGTATATCTAACAAATAATCTAAAACTATTCCTTCCTAGTCAATAGCCCCAGTAGGTTCTTAGGTTTGTGACAGACGGACGGACAAAGTCGCACCATAATACTTCCGATCCCGTAGAGCCTACGGGAACGGAACCCTACTGATTAATATAAATGTCAATATAACGTTCACATAACCACTAATGCAGGCTATACCCGCCCAGTGCTACTACGTACAACATTACAGTGAATGTAGTACAGTTGCCAAAGATAACTCGTTCTGTAAGGACACGTGCTATTTCTTCTAACTTAAACAGTTTGATAGTGAAAATGAAGCTACTCCTGGTTTTGTTTGGCTTGGTGGCCGTTCAGGCTAACAGTGATAAGGTCAGTATAAGTCAAGCTACAGTTACTTACTCAGTGAACGTAGCAGGTTCGATTCTTTGTTGATCTAAGAACAGCTGTGTCTTTTAAATTATAAGTGTATACCCAATTATTTGAATAGTTTGTAATGAATTAAGCAAGTAAACGCGAAGACTTATTTATTGAATATAGAGCAGAGTTTTTGGTTGTTTAAAAACTAACGCAACTTTTTTTATGATAAAAGAATAGAATAAGCGAACAGGACTAGACATTTAAAAACACGTATTGGCACAAAATAAACATTTTCTATTCTATTCTATTAAAAATAACATCGATCATAATCACAGAGTACGTCCACCAAGGACGTGTTCTTGCATGTGGTATTGCACTTGTGTACATCATTTTGAATACGTAAAGTGGTTGTATCTCATGCACCTGTAATTGCATCGGCAAGACATCCACACTCAAATACCTTACATTATTTTTGGTGCCCAAACCGGAACACAGACTGCGATTACTAAACTATGTACTTTAATTATTATTGCAATTAAGTTAGTGACAAATTTTTATTTTTATAATGACAAAGTATGGAGCGTTGCTTGTGGAACTGGTTTCATACTTTCGCTGAATGCGTCTGTGGGGAACACGAATCAACCAGTAGTTTTTTTGAGATTTTTAATTAGAATCTTACTCTTTGGAACAACGCTGTGACATAACTACGAGGAGGTACCTCGAAAATGCAAGTGAAATGAATTTAAAACAGAAAGAATCTACTCATGCCTATTACATACCCCCTATCTTATAAAAAGTCAGAGTAGACCTTATGTCCTGATTACGTATGCTAAACAAGACATTATGTCTACTCTAACTTTTTATAAGATAGACCAATAGTCTCTATCACCTAACAGCTGAGTGTGTCAAGTGATAACATACCTAGATGTCACATTTTAGGTAAACGTTTCGGCTTTTTTTTTTTAATTTTGTTCCGGCACTGGAGTCTTGTCCTTTTGCCAAGTGTAGTGAACAAAAAAAGTAAACTGTCCTAAACTAATCTTTGCCAGAATTGGTTCGACATATTAAGCAAGCCATTTTAAAACTGATAAACAAGTGATACATTACGATAGTAACTAATAAGTAGTCATAAAATCGTATAGTTGTTGACTATCTTTGCCGGTACAGTTAAGATTGACTCTACAAACCACTTACAGACGCTATATTGAATAAGGCACCTTGAGAATTAGGTATATACCTATTCCTTTTCAGTACATAATATACTCGTAGTTTCATATAAGATCAGCACTACCTAGATACTTTAAAAATATTAGAGCCCCTAAATAAAATATGTAGTAAGTTGGCTAATTAAACGGTAATTTCTATTGCAGTTACTCATAACCGTGTACTATGAGAGCAAGTGCTCAGACAGCTTGGAGTTCATCGAAAACCAGCTACTGCCGACGGTGAAGAAGTTGCAAGATTACGTCCAACTGAGATTAGTGCCTTTTGGAAAGGCCAAGGTAATATTATTTGTTACCATAGACTAATTTACTCCATGCTATTTCCGTATCTAATCTTAGTATTAAGTATCGTAACACTACATGGACCATAGAGCAATCTAGGTAGTTTAAGAATATACATACATATCTCTCTAATCAAAATGTGGTGTTGACCACATGAGGGTGTCCGAAATGGACGTGGCGTCGTGGACTGGAGTGGACTAGGTAACCTTTTTGAGATGTCTAATTTGGCAGTGCTATAATTATAGAGCTGTTTCAGAGAGAGGGACTGCAAAATTTTTAGTGTTGTCAAATTAGGTTAGTTTAGAAAAATACAACAACAGAATAAACACCATTCATTTCCATGGGCTGTCCACTCCTTAGATTAGGTACTTAGACAAAGTATAAGGTTGACGAAATAATTGCAATCAAAACTGTGATCCATAAAAAGTGTGTGCATTTCTTTCAGAGTATAGATAATGGAGACGGCGGCTTCGAATGCCAACACGGGCCTTCGGAGTGTCGCGGCAACTTAGTGCAAGATTGTGCATTGCATTACATGCAGGGACGTACTGAGGAAGAGGCTGTCCAATACGTGTTGTGTGAGATGCAGACTTTGGCTGGCACTATAAATAACTACGAGGTATGACACGGTTCTAATATCATCATCAGTCTCGATATAAACTTTTTTTATGAGCTGCTAGGTGCCGCCCGCGCCGTTAATTTTGCGGGATAAAAAGTAGCCTATGTGTTAATCCAGGTCGCGGACAATATATATTCCAAGTTTCATTCAAATAGGATCAGTAGTTTTACGTGAAAGAGTAACAAACATCCATCCATACTTACAAACTTTCGCGTTTATAATATTTGTAGGATAGCTAAGCATTTGGCTGCCAGCACACCTGATGAAGTGCTGACAGCCAAATGCTGCTAGCACTCCATCAAGTGTAGCTGCAGCATAAGGTGAAGCATGCTAAGCCATAATTCACCTGTTTTCTAGAAAAATCCTAGGTTATATCTTTTAGAAAATACTGATGGTGGCAGAGAGATGGCTTGGAGTAGTTACGCAGTGTTTTGTTTCTTTCGATCGAATATGAATCTGCTTGTCAATGTAAAAGACAAAACACGGTGTAGTATAGGTAACTAATACAAGCTTACATCTAGTTTATTTATAGCATGGTAAAAGTCAACTGGACTAGGACTCCTTCAACCTGTACGGAGGTCTCAGCACGAATATTATGTGACAATTCGTTTCACAGAAGTTTCTTTTATCGCACAAGTTATTGCGGAATTTGAACCAATCTTCCCCTTGAATGATAGTAGCTCTGCTTTCTGTTGCTGTGGGTCGTGGGTTCGATCCTCACCGAGACCAAACATTTGTGACAAACATGGATGTTTGTTGCTATGTATTTACAAAAAAAGTATTCTATCATCAATCTAGTTCCCATAGCTTTGCTTAGTTTGGGACTAGAACGCGCTGTGTGTAATGGCCATGAATATTTATTTTTTATTTGTTAAATGTATTTTGTTTATTTCCAGTGTGTAGAGTATGCGGGTATTCCTATAAATGATGTCGTGTCGTGCGTGTACTCGGATCTCGGCCTCAAATTGCAACTCAACTCAGAATACCTAACGAACATCGTCGAACCTAGTTTTGTACCAACTGTCACATTAAACAATGTAAGTACACCCTACCCCTACTAAGTTAACCGTTTTCACACTGGCATAGTTATGACACTACACGATATTGTGAAGAGCTAATCTCATTTAGTGTTAGACGCTTTCGCGCAGTGTCGTCGACGACATCTATATTTTTGTTCAAGTTACTGATATGATAAGTCGGTATTGGGTAGTTGTCGTGCCAAGTTGCAAACGTCCGTTACGTGAATCAATGTGTTTCCTTCCACTTTACAAATAAATAGTCCGTGATATGGGTAACCGTTAGTGGCATTTACATCTGAGCGTTTCCGTGCTTCAGAGGGCACGTTAAACAGTCGGTCCCGGCTCTAGCAGTCGTTAAGCCATGACGGAGGCCTTTAGGCGGCCTAAAAACTCCGTCACCAGACTTGGCCACTAACTCATACAAGCTTGCTTGCTAATACAAAATTTATTTGCACTCATAATGTTGGTTAAGGAAAAGCTACTCATATTGATGGGTATTTTCTTCCCCAAGCTTCCGTGATTAGCCTTACAATCAGGTATTTGTAATAAGTTTATCTAATATATTTATTTTGCTTTGTTTTCAGACATTCGACCAGCAAATCCAGGATAATGCTCTGGTTGATTTCTTGAACACAACGTGCTCCTTTTTAACAGAAGTAGAACCTTGCAATGAGGCATTGCAGACCACGCCACTGCCATAGATGCGTTTAATCTTGAAATAAACTATTTCCATTGTATATTGTTCATTTTTCTTAAAAGCTCCTAATAACCTACTGAGTTACTAACCTTGACATCAAATCTTTAACGCTAGTGTTACGTAAAGGAGCTCTTTCCAAAAAGTAAGACAAACACACAAAAGTATGACCGAACAGTGTGAAGGTTAGTCGGCAGGGTATTCCACTCGATACCAACGGTGGTGTCGTTTGGAATCACTATTCCGTTCGACACTACCGACTATTAGTGATGTCGATTTGTCGATGGAAAGTAAAGGTTGGACAAGGTTAACATTTGTTTTGTGAACAGATGGATTGAAAATGGATAAAAAAATCTGTAATAGATGTTTAAGACATTACAAAGGTAGCGTCGAACGGAATAGTGATTCCAAACGGTACCACCGGTGGTGTCGGTCTGGTGGTGTCGAGTGGAAGGAACGATCACCATCAATTTATATTGGTTGGTTGGTGGGTTTATGAGTGACTTTTAGGCAAGTATTATTAATTACTTACCGCTAGCTCCAAGAACTAAAAACAGATCTTCCTTGAATTCGTTTATTCATAAAACTAAGCCGCAGGGTTCTAAGAAGGTGAATTCTCGACGATCCAACGGTAGTAGTGAGCTATATTCGTATAAACGCTGGGGACACCCTCGCTGCCGCAGTTTTCAGAGCCGAATGAGACGATACCAAGCTAGAAATAAAAAAAAAACAAGATGAGGGTAGATCGTAATTAAAATCGTTCAAGAAAACTTGAAGATATTAAACCACGCCCACTAAAACCTACGCTTTAACCTCTAGTTTATCAAACCCTCGTTATAAGGAAAAGGTTAGGTTAGAGAGATCAATAGATAGAAAACTATTTAGTAGAAAAACTATTTCTTTAGAAATAGATTAGTCAGTAATATTGTTAAATAATAATAATAAGTAATAGTTGTTGTAATAAGTGTTATAGAAGTTGTCACCTATCTAAGTTAAGTTTGTTAAAATTTGTTTAAAAAGTTAAGTACCTAGAATAGTATTATTAAGTTAGTTATGTAGTATAATATATGTGGGTAAGTTATTAGTTAGTGAGTTTATTGGCATCCGGTACAATGCGAATATACTCTGTGGTCAAACGTCACAGTAAGTAGGTTTGAAGTAGATAGGTACACCACATAAGAAAATAATAGATCTCCGTGTTAGATCTATTATTTTCTATTCTATCTATTAGTTCATAGAGAAGCGAAATAAAATGGACGGTCTTATCCCTATGAGCGATTTCTTCCAGGCAATCTTACCTGCACATACTGGCTATCTTTCGACATCAGCAACGGAGCTCCCCCAAAGCCAGAGCAAGCGTCTTTCCCCTCTTCCCCTCCGGCGCATAGTTGTCCTTCATGCACCGGTACTGAGTCCCCGAACACTTTCTCACAGGTCTCGAGAGGGACTAGAGGTACTTCTAACTGCTGTTGACGACTGACCTAAAGAATAAAATGATTATATTATTGAATGTATTATGAATATATTATTTAGGCTATTTAAATTAACCAGTTACTTTTAGATCTCTAATTAACAAAATTAGAGAACTAAAAGTAACTACTCTTTGTAGTGTTGTTAGTTTAGTTCTGTAGGTGTAATTCCCCAATCTCCCGCTAGAGGCTCTTATTTGGTTTTCATACAAAATTTCTCGCTTTGCGAATGCGTTTGCGTGTGCTACACTCAGGTCGATAGTCAAAACAAATGCACAGACCTGGGGCTCTGAGAAATCATTTTCCAACCTTAAAACAGCGCCTACTTTAATATCTATTGCTGTGATATATTATATTAAAACAACATTATGTTCCAACAAACATATTAATGTCATTCTTTCCTTATCTGCATTATTTTCCTTCGTTGATTTATTCACAATAGTTTCCATGCGAATTATACCTATAACCCTTTTATTCATATTCAACTGTCATTTCAGCGTCGCTTTAAAATGCTCTATCATTGTAACTTTCATGACAACGAAAAGAGATGACAACAGATTTAGCAATCATTTTAGTTAGCACAGGTTTAGAAGACCAATATGAATATACTAGCTGTCGCCCGCGTTCTACCCTTTAGAGTGTGACATTTCAAAATTCCTTTCTTAGTGCACCCCTACACTATATAAGGATACTACCCTCCAAATTTCATACCTCTAGGACTTATAGTTTAGGCTGTGCGTTGATTCTAAGTCAGCTTCAAAAGAGTTTTATGTATTTAGATATATATACCCCTTAGTTTCCAATACGAAGATTCCGTAAACAAACAGTAGTTAGTCTACTCTATAATTAACGTAACATTGAAATAGAATCTGCATGAAAACAGACAAGTGAGGGTCAAAATAATTAAGCACACTGTAATAATAGAATCTGCATGAAAACAGACAAAATAATGAGGGTCAAAATAATTAAGCACACTGTAATGTGTACAGTCACTGTGTACGTACAGTCCAATGTGATCACAATCTTTCTGCGCATTACGTAGGTATCTACTTAATAATCAGGTTCAGTAGGTACAGTCGCTGATAGAAATGTGATGGAAGGACTGCAGATGGTCCCTGCTTACAAAAATGCAAATATAGAGAGCGTCCATTAAGGCAGTTGCTTACGAGTCCAGCACTCTGCGACTAACCTAATTAAGCTGTATGCCTTTAATTTCATATCGCATATTTTTAAAATTTACCTACCTAGCGGCTAATATTGTTTGCCTTGATAGCGCATCGTTCGTATTGGAAGCTATCACCTAATTTATTTAAGATTCTTTGTACCATATGAAAGCAATAAAGAACTTGAACTATATCAGTCCACTGCTCGAGTTTGCTCCGACGATTGCTCGATGATAGAGGTTGATGATGTTGATTCATTCACACACCACGTTTTGTTTTGGATAGTTAGTAAGCTTACTGTATGCGACTGTACTTCACTAGATGTAATAAAAACGAATCCATGTACATTCACATACCGCGTTGTTTTGTCCAGATAATTTCCCCCATCCGACAAGCAATGCGCGTTCATTTATGAGTATTTCCGGCTTATCGCTGAGGCAGATCGGCGCCGCTGTCACTGGAATGGAAAAGGGTGGTCACACACTGGTCAGTGTGTTCATTCGTCATGTCACTCAGGTCACTGCCAAGGTTAGGTACTCAATTGGAAGTGGAATTGTATAGTTTTCTAGATACTTGCAATTCAAAGGTAATTTAGGTTGCGGCAATCATTTGTTTTCTGCTTGTCTTTATTTATATTGTGTAGTGCGAGTGAAAAACTATGAAAAACCATCTACATTACAGTACTTTTGTGACGTTATAAAAAACTAATAGATCTTCTTCTTTTTTTCTTGTGGCTGTTCGGTGGCTAGGGCTGCCACGAATTTGCCAATATCAGTGTTTACTAATCTTTTAACAAAAGGCGGAGATCTAAGTAGGTGAGTTATGAAAAATGACCGATGAAGAAAAATCTAATGTATTTTTTACCAGAAAACTTGACATCTTCCTTCAGCACAATCAAAGCGATATCGTGCCTGAATATCTTCTGTTCATATCCCGGATGTACGATTACATTCTCGACTTTGATGGCTTGTGCTGGCGGCGCGCAGAAGTAATCGTTGCAGTCCGGACTTCGGCCAGTGTCCCATTCGCCTACCACTACCGTTGACCTGCATTAATCAAGTAAAAACAGTCTGTAAGGTATCATCATCCACTGCTCCACAGGCCTCTCTTCGTTTGTACTATTATTTGTAACTAGCTTCCACCCGTGATTTCGCTCGCGTCCTGTTGGATCCCGTCGGGATAAAAAGTAGCCCATGTGTTAATCCAGGATCAGTGGTTTTTGCGTGAAAGAGGAACAAACATACATCCATACAAACTTTCGCATTTATATGTAGTAGGATCTGTTCCATGCGACCAAGCCAACTGGCAACTTTATGACTTGGTTCTGTACCGTTTTTATGAACGAATGCAGTGCCATTCAATAGTGAGGCTTATGTAGCAGAAAATAAAGTTTCCCATCTAGAGGGTTTAGGTACTGGTCTAAAAAAAGCAACATACAGTTTATATCCTTCCGGTTTGGCGAGCGCGCAATGCGCTGCCGTAAGTACCACTCGTTTGGCAATGATAGAGCCGCTACAGGCGAACCGCACGTTCCCAGTTTCTTTGTCTGAAACAACATAAATAATCAGACATTTCCATCTCAAAACTTGGTTCAAAACACAAGACAGAGCAAAACATGAAGGAAGCCTATACCCAGCAGTGGGCGATACCGGCTAAGATGATGACGATGATCTTCAAAGTAGGTAAAAATACGGCCCAGCGGCGGCGTTGAGTAAACCCCCGCTTAAGGCGTTTGTCCATCAACGCCGGCATCGGCACGGCACCGATAATGCACCAGAGAAATAAAAACGTGAACGGCGCGGTGTGACGGCAGTGGTGTGGACGTGTATTGTATTGCCCTGGTAGTGCATTATCAGTGCCGTCCCGGTGCCGGCGTCGGTGGACAAATGGCCTTGAGCTGCGCTATTCTGTAATCAGTACATAATTGTATTTTCACGTGTTTTCCCTGTTGGATACCCTTATTAAATAAATAAGTAAGTACAAATGCAAACTACTAACGTGCAAAACCAATCCGTACGACCCATGGATGAGCCCCCAGTCCGTTATAGTCCACGCCCCGCACCATACTCTGGCCACATTGTTGCGTGCCGTCCTGATACACCTTCCCGCAGTTACATGAAGGACAGCACACGTAGTCTTCGTTGTTCGCATGGCCGCAGGTCAGCTGGTTAAGACGGTGGAAGTACCTGAAAATGTAATGTAAATATTAATCAAGTTTTTTTCTATGGTGACCGTAAGGACGTTTGTCCATTAACGCCGGCACCGATAACTACCAGGGCAAAACAAAACACGTCTACACCACTGCCGTCACACCGCTCCGTTTCGCGTGTTTTGTATTGACCTGGTAGTGCATTATCGGCGCCGTGCCGGTGCCGGGTTTGGTGGACAAACGGCGTAAGGTTGAAATTGAGACCCTGAGAACCGTTCTCAGATCAATGGTGGAAGAGATAAAGTTATTACTGCAGTACCTTACATGATAAAGTAAACGTTCGTTGATAAAGGGATGTTAAAAATGTGATACACGATTATTTAGCAGAATAAGATACTAAGGACCACAAGACTTCTAATGTAGGTAACATAAAACTTACCTATCAGATGAAAAACAGGAGAAGTCGAGGAGGTCTTCCAAAATTGGACATGAGCTTATCGGCACGCATGTTGTGTTTGGTTCGCAGTTCCCCTGAAACACAGAAATAGTTTGATCATTCATACCCATCCCGGAGATAGAAATATAAATATTTCGACAAAAAAAACTTACCCTAAAGTCTAAAGTTTCGTCGTCGTTTCTTATACCTCCCAATCCAACACTTAACCCTACACCTGGAAAGAAATAAAGGGTGTTTATATTAATTCTGAAGGACATAGGATGCTCTCTCTTCTCAATCTAATCCTATATCACCGAACACCTATGTCCTATATTACTATCAAAAACATACGAGGCATACGAGTAATGAGTAATTACAAAAAAAATCCGCAGAAATGACGTCCACTGAATAGTGAATGAACTTCCTTAGAGCGAATACAAAGAGAAGCGAATAGTCTGTCGAAATGAAGGACACAGGCCATATAGGGTAAAGAAGAAGAAGTTTGTTCTAAACTGTCAACCTAACCGGAGTGATGGACGCAGCGGAATCCCTTACAGGACACGTCCTCGGTGCGTGTCCTGTGAGGTAATGCATTCTAAGCAGAGGTTATCGTTTAACATGTTGTAGTGTTGTTAGTTTAGTTCTGTAGGTGTATTTTGTGTTTTACTTTATAAGCAAATAAATGTCTGTCTATGTCTATGTCTATGTGATGTATCTACCATTTATTTGTTACATCACTTCCTCACAAAAAAACTAGAAACAAACAATAAATGTTCGATTTATTTACATCAAAAATCGACCTTGGGAGTAGATTTTATCAAGGTTTATGTCCTAATCGAGGCTGTCCATCATTGTACCATCTGCAATTATTGGCTCGCGTGCATTATTTGTCAGCATGACATCACAAATCGTGCAACTCAAACGAAAATACTATTTATAATTATAGCATCAAAGTAGGGTATTAGTTCTTTGTATTCCTCTAGTTTATGACAGGAAACGTGCCTGAAAAATACTGCTGTTTGGCGCAGAAAATTAACCAGGCACTCGCCGTCAAAGTTTTTAATTGATTTCGCGACAGAATGCTAACTTCTCCCACGAGCACGATATTACAAGACAAAAATGTTTGAATTTGGCTGTACATAGGCACACATACATCACACCTATTCGTTCCCAAAAATTGAGTCGCTAGGTCTAACATTTACCTATATGCACCTACATTAGATACTCTACCAAAAATAAACTCTGATATTTTGACAAATTTGTAGGTGTAAACAATGTTGAACTAATTCTAACTCAAGGTAGGTACTCACTTCCAAACTGTGCTTTTACAGTCCATACAAAAACACACACAAAACACAAAATAGCCACTCTTATTGAACTAGACATATTCACAGTTTAAAACTAAATATCACAAAAATTCAATGCCAAGTAAAATAACGAAAAAATCTACAGACAATTAAACATTTTTGAAATTTAATTTAGCCACTTTTTAGATAATGCGGCAGATTGGCGGTCGGTTCACAACAAAAATGTTACGGTACAAAGGCTCTGATTCGACCAGCATGTAGCAGAGGTGAACAACATTGATGCTAAATTACTAAAGGCTAAACTGAAGGTTTACGATTTCTGATATTGCGAGACAATTCCTTAATTCCGACTGAACGCATGTCCTATCGAATACCAAATGAAACGAATACCAGCCTCCCTGCGCGAGGTCTTCAAAAATGTATTAATATTGTTACAAATAGTTGACGATCCCTGGCGTGATGTGATTCACCGCTGCATAGGTTCGCTTCAACTATAATTGATGCGGTTCGCATCTATCAACAGAAACTGTAATGCTCATTGCTCATTCATAACATGACATAGAAAATCTATGCAAGACTGAAACTTATAAATAGCAATTTGACTTTAGTACCATCTGAAATGGTAGTAGGTAGTAGTATAGTAGGTATATTACTAGGTGCCATAGTAAGGAATATAGAACCGGAAAGACGTAATTCTCACTAAAAACAGGATATTTACCATGATTTGCGAGACTCCCGAGACCCAAGACGTGAGTACTATATCGATTTGCAATTTTTTTTATACCACAGATTGGATAATATAACAAGTAGGTACCTACCTAAACGCTAAAAATACTATAGTTGAAGCACCAAGTACTTTGCAATCATGAATGCAGCGAACCATAGCGGCGGACTATCTTCGCAAAAATCAAATCTTTTTTCCCGACACTCCTTTGTTGGGTAAAACGTATAGTTTTTGTCGGGTTAGGTGTCATTCACACCATCATTAGGTCATTTTATAAGCTACTTAGCGCATTGAGTAGACCAGAGCCCGTAGTCTGAGTTTTTAACCAACTCCAAAAAAGAAGGAGGTTCTCAATTTGGTTGTATTTTTTGTTATGTTGATTTGCGACAAGCGAGTATCGAGAAACAGTTTTTGTATGGAGAAAAATGGTTTGCAAATCTCCCGCTAGAGGCACTTATCGGATTTTCATACAAAATATCTCGCAAGTCCCTTCTCGATATGCGTTTCGATCAACAAAACAACTCAAACTACAGGTTCAGTAGACATGTACTCGTAGGTAACTAGCAAGCAGTATTGATAATTAGGTAGGTACTCACTGAAGGAACTTTTGAAAGCTTTTATGAGATAAACTGTATACCTACGGTTCACACCATCGCTTTGTCTTTTATTTATTTTTTGGTTGTGGAACATTCCTCAGTTCATTCACATCACACCATAAACTATGTTACGAATGGTTTTTAGGCAATCAACATTACTTCCCAATCAGATTAACTGAGTATTTTGTGACAACCTTTTGGACGGTTTCGCGGAATCTCTGGCTTTCCGTAGTTCCGGAATACCTTTGCATTTGCCTTCGGTTTGCAATTGAACTTCTCAGGCGTAACTCAACTTCTTTATTATTCTTTAGTGTTTAAGTGTACCTACAATAGCAAAATAACTTTCCTATTTACGTAAATTAACGGAACAAATAGATGACTTGCTATAGCATTTGCATTATCTCTCAGTGCACGTTCTAGCAAGTAAAATCTTGCAGCAATAATAATTTAAAGGACCTCATTGATTCCAACTTCTTTGATTAAAATCTTGAAAAATCACAGAAGAAAACATTCGTCAATGACAGTAGCGATCATTCTGACACTGTTGACAATGTAAAGCAAAATGGAAAAGTAATATTTCGGTTCTTCGAATCCCCTTCAAAAAGTGAGTTACCGAGATATAGGTGGTCGGTGGTTACCGATGCATATTCAATTTCTGCAGTAAACATATGGTACTTATTCTCATCTCTTTTTGCAGATGCCGTCAACTCATATAAAACGAGGACCATTCTAACACAACACAATCAACATCAACCACAAATCCACCACCAATCAGATACACCATGTACCCTCAAGCCACGTTAAAATTAGCCAAAAGCGCCTCAGACCAAAACGTATACCTCACATACGTTTGTCTGGTGAACGATATCAAACCAACTGGAAGCATATCACGCAACAAGGTGTCCCAGTTCTTAGAGCCAGCGACTATACATGAGGTTTGTTAACAGAAGTTTCTTTATGACGACTAGGTACATAGGTAGGTAGATGAAAGCTGAAAGAAAAGCTATACTAGGTTTTCCTTGCGTGTTTGAAGTCTGCAAGACGCCTCGTATCATAAAACATAACTTGCCATTCTTCGAACACAAACAGAATATGCAGTCTTAGACCCGTATGCAGATTCAGATGTTTATTTTTCTTTGTTGCTGTACCTATATTTGTTCTATACCCACGTAGGACATGTATTACCAAATTATATCAAACACATCTAACATTGTTTTAGGAAACTGACGATGGTCACATAAGAGTAGAACGATCAAAAGCGCTGCATGAACTTGTGGAATCTCATAGAAAATCCGATGAAAACGTGAGTGTGAAGACAGGCACCGAAACATGTTCAATATCGACTCATGTAAGTATTTTTTGAATAACTATTACAATATCACTTTACAATAACTTCAATAACAAATAAAATGTTTTAAAAACAGCCAACGACTTCTGGCGAAGAGAGTGAGAAATCTGAAAATGAAGAAGCGTATTTCAATCCAAATCGAAACTTACTCAAACTTACCAAGATGAAATGGCTCACAGAGGACCGCGAAGATGGCCCGGATTCCAGGTATGATGTTAATACCATTGCTTAATTTGAACCTAAACTAGGATTCCAAACAGACTCGGTACAGAGAAAAGCAGATCTTGCAAACCTAATGCATGAAGAGATTGAACTCGCACCTCAAGTGTCACAAACAGTTGGCTACCACACCTTAGGGAACGTTAAGATAGGATATGAAAAAGCTATCAAAGTATAGAAAAATAATATCGTTGCAGAAAAGTTAACGCATTAACAGGTGCTAAACTTAAAGATACTCGAAGAGATCCATGATGCCGGTAAGGAAGGTTACGAATCCCATCTACTTTGCAACTTTGAGTAACTGAACAAAGTTCTGCTGAATAAAATATTTTGTTTTTCAGCTCACCATCCCTTTCACCCACATCGTCCATAAGCTCGCGATGTAGCAAAGAATCTAATAGCAACCTGGCTCAGCACATGAGTCTCAGCGACAAATATCTATCTACTATACTACGGCTGGACAAAGAGCATAACTTGTTTGGACTGTCCAACATAGCCATCGTTGGATCGCGTACATCGAAGAAAATACGCAAAGAAGATGATAAAGCTGTGTTCCACCAGACGGCTATTGTACAAGTCTGTTGCCCAAAACAATGCTGCAGACATAAAGTATGCAGATATTCACATTCAAATTGATTTATGGAAAATAGGGTATTTTCTTACAAATCTATTGGTTTTTTTTTCAGAGTAACACGGATCTGCCATCGTCATTGAAGGTATGAGTATAAAAATGCCCCGAACCTATCAGTTATTTATCTGAGTCGTGATTTTCTGATCTGAAGCTAGGATTCTCTCGACGATTTGAAAAATTATGGAGCACCTTCTCTACCAGAGTACTGCACTTTTGCACCAGCCTCATTATTATTAATGGAAAATAATTGAATAATTTTCGATACGAGTTTGATATCTACCTAGGATAATTTTTAATTACCACTTCCTGAAAAATATTTTTCTTTTGCAGTGTGGTGGCTGTAGAGGATGTTGCATAGATCCTTGTTGTGCTATTTGTGTACCATCTTGCGGACCTCCTTGCGTTAGTATTCATATTCAGATACCTACTTCATACCAATCCTATTTCAGAATACAGGTTGTGCGAGGTAAATTACCTATACTTCTTTTTTGCAGGATGACCCACCTTGTTGTCCACCTGTCGTGAGTTATTTATCAATGGCATTACCGATTGTGTGAATGTATAGAATAAATCATGATGAGTTTATTTTTTTCAGTGCCCTCCAGGAAAATGCAAGGTAAGAAACAAAGTAGCCTTCAGACTTCTATGGCTTTGTTTATGTGGTGCTGCTTCTCCTACACTGCTTCATTTTGAGACCTTCTTCCATAGTTCACCTAAATAAAGTTTTATGTTGTAGAGGCCCATTGCTTACGTTGTGCGTTCAGATCAGATGTACCTCTATTACGGCTTTATCATTACAGGGATGTCCCACCTCAAAGTGTGTGGTTGATTGCTCCACGTGCTTTGGATTGAAGGTAATTCGAATTCCTTGACGATTTACATAGGTATTCAGTTTCATGTTATTACCTATCATTATTAAAATTTTTGTCGCGTGTTTCAGATATCGTTGAACAAAAAGCCGAAATATGAACCTTCTCCATTGGAACTGACTCCACGTTCTAGCTGTGTGCTACAAAAGGTAACTTTATGGTTACCTACTCATGCCTTTAGTATTCCGCGGAACACCAGTCTTACCACTTCAATTTTCTATGCATTTCCTGCTAAAAATCCATGATAATCGGTGACTTATTTGCGAAATTTTCAACATATTTTTCTCAGCTATCAAAATGATCTTTTCCTAAAAGCAGTGAGCGGCCGGATTATGCCACTATCTTCCTGCTTCCCATACCTAATGCCGTGCTTCGTTTATCAGCTGTCACCATCATACTCCTCAATCAAAATGTCTTTCCCCCAATGATAATTTCTAATTATTTCAGCCGTTAGCAGCCAGGTCATGCCACCATCTTCCCCAATGCATTCCTCCATCGTCCTGCTTTCCGTACCTAATGCCTTGCTTCTGGCCGGCTAGAGCAGCGGCGCCATGCAATACTCCAGCACGGTGCTTCCACAACCCACCGTGCATGGCTCCTAGGAAGAGAAAGTCTGTTATACCCCCTGAAGAGGCCTGCCCTCCGGTAAGCTTACATCTTTCATTTAATGCACCAAAATCTTAAAGACATAAATTTTGCAGTGGCATGTGACTCTACCACATTCTAGAATATGTTAGAATTAGTCCTGTTTGATTTGCTGATGCTAAATTATCTACATTCCTGGTATTAAAATGCGTTTCGCAAATTATTATTCAATTTTTTTTCAGACTGGTAAATGTGCAGATGACTCTAAGAAAAAATGCGGAAATCAAACTTGCCCAGGAGTAAGTTTACCTTCAATTGGTAGTTAAGAGTATAATATTTAAAACACAAACGCAGCGGTACACTAAATAATTATGTTTTCCAGAATAACCCAGCAATGAAGAAGGAATTAGAAAGCAGGTTTGGCAAAAAGTGACGAAAATGGTACTCCCTAAAACAAACCATACATCTTGTTCTTGTATGGACTCGAGCAAAACGGTATGATAATAATGAGCATACGATTTTTTTTTTCTTAACATTTTTTTAATTTCCTAATATATTGTTAATTTTCTTTATAGAAAGAGTGTGAATCTGCGCCGTCTGATACATTTTCAGATATTAAAAAGAAAATTAAAAAGGTGATGAATGAAAACAATTTATAATGCCTACTCGTACTTCGTACTCATTTTTATTAGGACGTGGATAATAAGCACTTCTGATACTATTTTCAGAAAAATAAAATTGAATGCCAATGTTCTTCTCCTCAATGCGTAAGTTGCTTCGTTATCAAACCCAAGGTAAAACACATTCAATCATCTTTTCTAAATAATATAAAAGCATAGTCCTGAGCTGACTTTACTTTTGCAGAAACCAGCATCGACAAATGACAAAACGTGCTTGCGATGACAAATGAACACGATAGACTTTATATGAAATCAAAGAAAATGCGCTACTTTGTTGTACAGGTTGTGCACCAAATCTGCCGGGTAAGTTATTTTTTAATACGCAGGAAAATATACGTTCCAGATTTTGCCGTATAGTCTGGGTAACGTCGAATTCTTGATCTCTGCTTACACCTATCGCAGAGACGTGTTATAAAATTGACTTGGAATTGGTGTCTTATAAAATCGGTTGTAATTTCTAGAAACAGACACTGCACTGAATACAACTTACTAATTTATGTTTTTTTTCCAGTTCGTAAGATATGTCGGCCCGCATCTGATAGCCCCTACTATTTCAGATCCTAAGTTCTAACTTCCTAAGTATTCTAATTACAGCGAAATGTTATAGTATAGAAATAAAGCCTTTATAAGCAAAAAATACTTTTAATAAAAAATCCTTAGTCAAGGGTTAATCTCTGGACACGATGTGCCTTTTTTTGCAGCCTTTATGAGCAGGAAATTTGTGGGAGACTTGATCGATAACAGTATACGGAGGAGTCCCTTGAGCTATATGACAGTAGTCACTACAATACATGAAGGGTGCTATATTCGTTTGGAAGGGATTCGGCGCGAATGGTGCTAGGTCAAACTCCTCTCCGTGAGACCAAGAAGCGAGGGAGGAAATTGCAAATGGAATCTTGTATTTCGACTTCGTTTCTGAGACGAACACTCTGCAAGGAAGGGAATTCGTTGAGACTAGCTAACACAGAACAGAGCCTTTGAAGGGCACGAACTGCGGAACCCAACTTTCCATCATCCCATCAAAGTAGTTACAGAATAATTAATAATACAATAGGTACCGAAGGCATACTTCAAGACAGCATCTCAATAAATGCTATAATATACTACTAGCTATATAAAGTGCATCTCTTTCGTATGTAACCCATATCTTCTCTAACGTAGCTAGCAACGTGCACTGACTACAAAGTTAGGGTAATTCATCCTAAATTGCGTCCTGCGATGGGAAAGAAAGATAATCATAGCTAATTGTAAAGAGGCTAAAATTCAAAACTCACCCTTTTATGTTGTTGACAGGATTATGACACGCAGCCACTTCCTTGGCCTCTTTCTTGACGTGGATTCTGTCGTAGACTGCTCTGTGCACTTTGGAAGTTTGCGGCATCCATATCTCCTTGTGTCTTGGTCCGAAACCTCTCACCTAGAATTAATTTTGGTTGTAATGCTGCTTTTTACAAGTTTACCACTAAGCTGTACCTAGTTCTGCCTCTAGTAGTACTCCCATGGATGAGTTCCGGTTTATAGAGTATGAGTGCTGGTGTAATTACGATAATTATGGACACAGTGCAATATCTCACAAGTCGTACATTCAAGTCATGCAAATAGGCCATATAATATGGAGTACATGATGGATAATCTAATAGTTCAGTCGCTTTTTCTCATAAAATTATAGATTAGTTGTACCTTGGGGGTATTGAATTCGGAGTAGAAAGTGATATGATCATTCGCCCCGATTCCGTACTGGTCTTCGATTGAGAAGGGCTTATGATAAGCCCTGTACGTTGACACGTAAGGGTCGAGCAATCTTCTGAAACCGCCTGCGCTGTCTGAGATACATGGGGCTTCGTTTCTCCCGGCGGCTACAACCTAAAATTTTTATACTTTACAAGCTGTCGCCTGCTGCTTTACTCGCGTGGTAGCAGCATACGCATAATTTGGCTAAAATCTTTGATCCTAATTTTTTAACTTTAGAGTGCGACTTTTTAAAATTTCTTTCTTAGTGCACCCTTACACTATATAAGGATACTACCCTCCAAATTTCATACCTCTAGGACTTATAGTTTAGGCTGCGAGTTTTATATATTTAAAAGAAGAAGACTACTACGATATGATATCGCGGACATCTTCTGAAATTTTGTGCATTTAATAAAACACGCTTTTAAACCCTCTACGATCAATGGTTTAGGCTGTACGTTGTCTGTAATCAAATAACCCAGAATAATTTCATGACAGCTGCTACAGAAGAGTCCGGTTCATGGAATTATCTGTAAAATAAGTGGCTATTGACGATGCATTTTTCTGATCACTAACAAAACACTACCTACCTAAATATTTGTAAATTATAAAATAGCTGGCAGATATTACGAGTAAGGTAATAACTTACATCAAAAATATACTCAGGGTCTGGCGGTTTGACTGTGATTTCAGGTGGCGCAGTTGGCGTCTTAACCAGTCCCCTGTAGTTGTCTTTCATTTCAGACAGCATTATCGGCTGCGTTATACTTTTCCCTTGGAGCTGAAAATCGGTAATTGCTGTTACCTCCTTCAAAGTGGGGTAAGAATTATATCTACGGTCACACCAAGCCATGTTTGTTTTAAATAATAATAACTTCTAAGGAAACAAATTAGTTGATATTGTTACAAGACTATTTAGTCTTGTCAATAATATTATATTTGAAATCGTATAGGCCATGGAAAGAAAATCCTTTGTAATGGTGGTAAGGAGTTCGACATTTGTTGTTAAAATTGACAAGTGGCTGATGTGATGATGATGGAATCGCCCACTTCGATGCTAAGGCTTTTTCCAAAGTGGCCTAATTTTTGGGCATACAGTAACATAACATAACCTATGACACGTCTTTCACAAAATTATCGGTTCTAGTGAAACAAAAATTTCATTATCATCATACCATATATCAGTTAGCAAAATTTCATACATAGGAGACCCGCACAGGTTTCCAAGAAGAACAATTTAGGGCCATTTCGACCCCCGACTTCTCGCAAATTTATCAAAGCCAAAAACTTTGTCACCAGAATGTTCTATGCTAAAAGTAGGTAAGCTAATAATACATATTTTTAGAGCAAGAGAAAGCCCTCACCTTTTTATCAACAGCCGTCATGAATATCACCCTCCTACAATTGATGGAGCAATCAGCTCGTTCCATAGCTTTGTTCGGGTTTGGCTTCACGCTGTAAGCTCCTGTGGTGGTCCTGTATGTTTCCTTTACAACCACCATGTCCCGTCCACATACCCGCTCGGGAAGTGGATCTTCTATTTTCTAGAACAGAAAGACGATGCGTCGGATACAGCGTCACAGATTAGTATAAGACACTTCATCAGCTCACCACTGTCAGTAGATGTTTTAGGAGCTGATAAAGTCACAATATAACAAAAAGGATTCAAAACTTTACTTACACAGTCCAAGCTATGAGGTATTGCAGGAATATGCCGAAGACCAATACTCGTTCCAGTCCTTGTTTCATTGTTGGAGAGTCTCAGAGGAATGTTATATTGAACGTTTCCCCAAGAGTTTACGTTTTGTATCAACAGCTCGTTGAGAACCAGAGGTTTACTGGCGCAGCCTTTTGGGACCGCCATGATTCAGTGAATAATTATAAAAATAATTTAAAAAAATTAAAATAAATAACGATTCGATCAAAATTCCATTACATTTCTCAAATACACAGAAAAAATACTCTTAATGGATATGTCATGTCAGATTGCAGTCTAGTCTTGCATCTATCAATTTGAATAAAATTCTCATTTGCGTGTTGTTACGAAAGGAGGGTGAATGACAATGATTTTGTATGTTTTTAGAGGTTTTTCGTACATAATATTAGCAAATAAAGACCTCGGCCAACTAGCAAAAATCATGGAAAAAAGCATGACAAATGAAACTATTGGTACTAATTGACACCGATATTTTAGCTACATACCAAACTGCTTCGGTAATCAGTATACTGCTAGATACTGTATTCAATTAGCAATAACAATTCAATAAAAATGTGTTTATTTTCAAACGATCTTAGAAATAAGATCAACAATAGACGTTCTTTTCTTCCTAAAAACCTGATTTCTATCCATATCGTGATCGTAGTCGATCCGTTGGGAAGGTTGCAAATACATTGGCAGCAGCACATCGTTTTCAGAGATCCATTCGACCACATAATCGGTAATGGACTCTAAATGAGGGGTGGCTTCGAAGTTATTGCGTAGCTCAACTTGATAGTTGCTAGATGATGACTGGTGAAGACGAAATGTTTTAGATTTCTATAGTACCAATGCGTTCTTTATATTATTTATCAATTAACATACCTTTTTATAATATTTTTACCAAATTAAACTGAGAGGAAGCTCGTTTGTCGGTTGTGTAGGTATATTTTTTCACGTAAATGTGTGCTACTAGATTTTTTTTCTAGATATAAATGGGTAATCCTTACCAGGCTTCTAGTAGTCCCTACTTTGCGCAGAGCGTCTTGAATCGTGTCACCTCCACTTTGGCCCTGAAATTAAAATAAAAAAAAAACTAAACCACTACTATCAAGTCACCAATTTCCAGTGATTCTGTGTTTTTTTTTCTAAATATTGATGTTTTCGGATAGGTGTATTGGTTTGTATCTAGTTGATCGATAACATTTAGAACTGCTCAATGCTCATCCAAATATCACATCTTCTAAAAAAACTCTTTTGAAGCTGACTGACAATCAACGCACAGCCTAAACTTTAAGTCCTTAAGGTATGAAATTGTTTGGAGGGTAGTATCTTTATATAATGAAGAGGTGCACTGAGAAAGGAATTTTGAAAACTCGCACCCTAAAGGGTCTAAAGTTAAGATCAAAGATTTTAGCCAAATAATGCGTATGCTGCTAACACGCGAGCAAAGCCGCGGGCGACAGCTAGTAAATTATAACGATAACTATGCCCCATACAATCGAACGTCATAAAATAAGAAATTGATTTCTATAAATAGTAGCTATTGTAACGCATTTTAAATCAATTACCTTCGGCAAAAGTTCTTTGACCACAGCGAATAGTTCGTCGACTTGGTCGTGATACAAAAAAGATGCCCACGACGATCGGAAGAATTCGTAGAAGTCGTCCAATTTCTTAGTCTGTTCATAGAAAAGATGGATTAGTAATTATTTTTAAATTGTGCACTAATAATAACAATGGCGTTATGTCTTGATGCTCATGTTTAGTACTCTATCACGTCGTAATGGCTAGGAAATAGCATAAAAGTTGTCTGGGAAAGTATAAACACCATCACTATCGTACCGTGCATCGTAGGGCACGTTTCTATCGTGCATGACTACGAGGCAATGTTTTGTTTTATAGGTGATGGTTACCACTTAACATCAGGTGGGCCATCTGCTTGTTTCATCAGCTAGTAATATAAAAAAAAAATTAAAAAAAAAAAAAAAAAATCTGCTGGCAAGCGATGTTCGCATCCCCTCGTTCCGGTTCGAAGGGTATGGCTACCGCACCAATTATGGTCTATCTTAAAAAAAGTTAGAGAAGACAATTTTATCGATCCTCTTCTTGCACCTAACCTAATTTGACAGCACTAAAAATGTTGCCGTCCCTTTCTCATAAACTGAAACGACAAAGACGGCTATAATTTCAGAGCTGTCAAATTAGGTTTGTTTAAAAAAATGCAACAAGAGAATCGGTACAATTATTTTACGTCCGCTCATCGAAATTGGTCCTAGCGGAAGACCAGCGTGAGCTGTTCTAACCCACTATGGTAGGTATGTAAGTTACTTACAGTGTATCTTAGATGTACGTTATTTAAAACCATAGAAGAAAGTCCGTAGATGTTCTTAAAACTTTCAATACAATATTTTTCCGGAGTCAAACACGTCAGGCCGTCAACAATTAGGTCCTTCGTCATGTGAATTTTGAAGTACCCGCCTTTAAATGTTTCCATTACATAACCCTGAAATATCCAAGTAACAAGAGAAACACAATCATAACACAAGTTATTAAATGTCAAAGTACCTACTTCTGAAAACTAAAAGTAGGTGTATGAACTGGGGGTGGTTCCACAAATAAAGTAGTCAGCTGAAACACAGAACCTTAGTTTTGTATCTGTTTTTGGCTATTTCATATTCTACTATCAAGCTTTCACAGCTGAAACGCAGCTGAACCGTAGTTTGCTCAACAGTGACAACAGTTACAACGTTACAACTAGATCAGCTCAATCCAGAGTAAGGGTGCTTTTCCACCAGAGCTAAGCTACTAAGGATATATTTGAAATCCACCAATAGGGATCGTTCGTGTAGAATACTGTACTTTTAATCCCTGGCTCACTGATACACCGAGCTGGTCTTCCACCGGCCTCCGTCCGTCCGTACCCGTCAGCTAACTCCCCGACCCCCTCCGTCTCCCGCCCTCACGTCGGGAGACATTGACACTTGACAGGTCGGGAGTTTGACACTGACAGTTACCTAACCACTCGTGCACGTGAGATAGGGTTACACATCTACTGAATAGATGCAGACACTACAGTTCGTTTTCATATTAAACTATCACGCTGAAACCTGTGCAGATGGTGCAGTATAATATTATAACACTTACGCTATAACCCAAAGACTGTAAATAGTAATGGGGTATCTTCTTCCCAGGGGAACGAACTTCTAAATACTGCAAGCCTCCCGGCAAACGGCAGTATTTTACTTTCGGCTTTTGCAGATTCGGCAATTTGGTTATGGGGAACTCGTTTTCCAAACTGCAAATAAAAACTACTGTTATCTACTACAAAGACCTCTCCCAGCCTCAAGAATTTAAAGAATAACGATTTTGGCAGACTTTCTCCTAAAATCATTGCTATTGAAGTCAAAACATTAATCAATAATCTTCTAAATATATAAAACTCTTGAAGCTGACTGACAAACCACGCACAGCCTAAACTATAGGTTCTAGAGGTATGAAATTTGGAGAGTAGCATCCTTACATAGTGTAGGGGTGCACTAATAAAGGAATTTTGAAAAGTTGCACCCTAAAGGGTCTAAAATTAGGATCAAAGATTTTAACCAAATAATGTGTATGCTGCTACCACGCGAGCAAAGCCGCGGGCGACAGCGAGTAATAAATATAAAGATTCATGGACATTTCACCAATATTAAACAACAATACTCACAATAACACAAGGAAACTATTAAAATAAAAGTGCTGTAAGTTGTTTCAAAAAATGACAAAACTTGACTCGTAATTTTGCTCAATAATTAGCTTTCGTACGTTACTGACAGTCGCTAGAGAAAAACGGGTATTTACTAAAGTCAAAGGGCTTCACTGATCACTTTGAATCGTCATTACGTTTTTTATGGTATGATTAATTTTCTTTATTAGATGAGTTGGAGCTGTTACTTACGATGCTGTTGGCTCAGAGGGAAATGAAGACTTGGAACTGGTCACAGAGAAGTCTAAGCTATTGAGATAAAACATGCTGTTTATGGAAAACTTGTCAGTTTCTCTTTTTGTTGGTGTGCTTTTCGAAGAGAAGAGAGGATCCAATTTCTCCAGTATTAGATTTGCCAACTGAAACAGATACATACGATCCGCGACTTCGCTAATCAATTAGATATGATAATGTTTACTTCCAAATAACATGAACATGAGGAAGGTATTGCACATAAGGTATTTTATGTAAATAGGTACCTATAGACCTATTTACATAACATACATTTACAAAAATGTACCTTTTCCCCAACATCATACGAGTCAAAATACTTTTGCTTCATGGTACTTGCGAAGTACATCTTGTAGTACGCTGTGCCCGGCCCGGCTGCGTAGATACAAGGGTCATGTGTACGGAACTCGTGATCGATTAAGATTCCTGCATCGTATGCCATGCCGCATTTATTTACAGCTGAAAATATTCAGAAATTACACAGGCCGAAAGGTTATACAAAGTTATTACGCTCGTACACTCTAGCCTCTATGCTAAGAGGCGTTGAGTAATCACCCGCCGGTTCCTTAAAGATACTATGCCAAAATGCACTGACTACGTAGGTGTAGATTGCTAGATGGCGCTATAGTAGCAAAATACATAATTGTATACTCTAACAACTAAATAGATTCAACGTTTGACAGTTCGCACTGTCAAAACTCTCTAATAACTTCACTATTAAGTATTCATGAAAAAGTGGCAACACTATCTGTCAATGTTTGAATATCATTTGTTAGACTATAATGTATGTACTAAACCATACATACACATGTACACAAGTATTCTATCAGAAATCTAGTTCCCATAGTACAAGCTTTGCTTAGTTTGGGACTAGAGAGCGTTGTGTAATAAGTCCAAGAAAATTTATTTATAGATAATATACAAATTATGTACAACGTATTAGTACTACAGTAAACTAACCAAGAAAAGCATCAGTATCGACTCCCCGTTTGCCATAGTAGAAGAAAGCAGCACACTTGAGGGTAACCATTTGGAAATGCGATAGAAAGTCCACGTGCGTGACAAAATTGTCTAGAACCTTCCACGATTGGAAATAATAGGCGCGGTACACCGTGATTTTTAAACTGTTTATCATTTTTGATACAGTTTCGTCTACCTGGGAAAAGTAGATAGATAGATACTAATAGGTAGCCTAGCTCCCTATGAATATATATACATATATAAAACTCCTTTGAAGCTGACAGAGAATCAACGCACAGCCTACACCATAAGTCTTAGAGGTATGAAATTCGGAGGGTAGTATCCTTATTTAGTGTAGAGGTGCACTAAGAAAGGAATTTTGAAAAGTCGCACCCCAAAGGGTCTAGTACGCGAGCAACGCCGCGGGCGACGGCTAGTCTTATATAAAATTACAGCAGACATTATGTCCTGATTACGTATGGTAAACAAGATCTAAAAATGTCTACTCTAACTTTTTATAAGATAGGCCGTATATCTTTATTGTACACCACAATAAAAGAAAAAAGATACAGAAATAATGAAAAACATACTTGAAGCACAATGGGCGGAGTATTGATTTATATTAGCAACTTAATTAGACAGGTGTCACAGCTCAGTCGGTAATAGCTCTGCCTTCCGTGCTGTTGGTTATGGGTTCGATCCCCCACCAAGAACAAACATTTGGTTTCCAGTGCTATACCTTAATATACGATATGATCATAGTAATGAACGCAGTATAGTGACTTACGAAGTACTTTTCAGTGGGTGAGCTTTGTGAAATATACATTGTTGTAGGAAGAGGTACCTAACTGGTAACTAACACAAGAAGGCTATCTGATTATTCCGTCACTTGATCTCATAAAAAACTTTCATTTACGTATAATTTGTATATTGTTTCATCAAATGTGTCGTATGTTAGGCAAATACGTCATGTAAATAATACTTACACTATTATTATAAAAAACGGAGACTCTAGTTTTATAAGGGTCCTCTGGTGGGAACGGTTCAATGAACACAATGTTTTGAGGAGGCACGTTCATTTCTAAAAGCGCTGCTATACAGCAGTAGGTGTCTATTGTAGCTCCATACACCAGGATTTTGGCTGAAAGTATAGTAAGTAGCTAGTAGATAGTAATTGGACAAGGCGCAAGTTTTACTTGCGCATGTGGTGTCCCGAGACAAAGCCAATGTAACATGAGCTCGCATTTGTAAGATTTTTAATGACGATGCGGTTTAGGTTAAGCTGGACTCATAATAATTATTAAATTCAGTTAACTATTATTAGTTGCCTATAGTTTTTCTTTCATGGGACCTTTCCTTTAATAACATAGGTGTTATAAAAAAAACACCCTTTCCTACCGTTATCGGAGGTGGGGTCGGTACAACATGACTTCGTCTTCCACTTTATCAGCCGTCATCTCGGTGTTCACGGCTTTCTTAACCTTTTGATCGAGTTACCTTAAAACGCGAGATGCCAATGACGGCATTATACCTAAACATGCGATTTGCCAAAAAGCTGTTTACCCCAAGCGAAAGATGCCAATGAAGCAGAGCCCTGAGTCTATCTCTGTGTTGTGTTTTCTTGCTATTTTTGGCATTCGGAAACGGATTCGCAAAGTGAAAATTTTTGTATGAAAACCGGATAAGCGCCTCTAGCAGGAGATTTGGGAACTGTTTCTGCGAGTCTATCTGACGTCTATAGACTCGCATAAACCGTTCCCAAATCTCATATCTTCTTTCACACAGTCCATCCATCTTTTCTTTGGCCTACCATTACATCTACATTGCTTTTGATGTGATGTTTGGAATTAATTTTTGACCTGAATTTATGTTGATCTGAGTTCTGGTGGAGCAGTCCTAGATTTAGATTAAGGTACTTACAATGATAATCTTCGTCAAAGCAGGCTTTCACAAATTTCAGAGCCTTGTTCGCTTGTCCAATGTTGTTTACGATGAACACGTTTTCAGGGACATCGTAATTAAATAGTTCAGGGTCAAATGATGGTCTAGGGATGTCAAGACGAGCGTAGTTTTCACACCTGTTGGGTAATTTATAAGGTACTTGCGTTATTTACAAAGGTTACTAGTTTTTGACAATCTGTAATTTTCTTCAGAGGTAAGTGATTTGGTTTCTTATCAAAGAATATATTTTTGAACAAGGTTTCTCACCATCTAAGTTCATATTTATATTTCGTAAAAAAAGTTATGTTTTCAAGAAATTCCCACAGATGGCTAAAAACTCCACCAAATGCTTCCAATCGTAGATATTGGTTTATTTATACCAACTTATTATGTGACTTTCAAGTTTTACGTTAAATTGAAATAGAGACGTACTTGATATTCCTTTCCGGCAACGGCTTCAAGTATTCCGGATGTTGGTACTGCTTGCCGAACAGCAAGAATAAAAGATCGTAGTGGTACTTGCTTCCGTTCGTCAGTCGGATGTATCGTTCTGTTCTAAAAAGAATTTCTGCATTATATACGTAGAATTCCTTCTCTGAGCTTAAGCGAGTTTAGTCAAGAGTTTATTGGTTTGATTCAATTAATGTGATTACCAGTGTATGGAAAAAAATTGTCACACTCTTTTGGGAATCAAAACAATAATAAATACTAATAATAGACAATTTATTAAGGGCCATACTTATAAAAGCTGAATAGTTATATACCTAGTTGAATACAATCTAGCTGTCACTGTTTCACATTACCTGTTAGTAAAAGAGCAATAATTGGAACAGCTAAATAAAGTTATGCAACGTTTATAATTACCTGGTTAACATTCCACCCATTCGCACCAAGCGTTTTGACTCTACATTCATTATGCGAACTGCCAAGGAATGGAACTCGTTGCCACCTTCTGTCTTTCCTGACAACTAAAATCCGGGTATTTTCAAGGTTAGAGTGAATAGGTGTCTTCTAGACTTACCTGCTTCATCGTAGGCTTCATCATCACTTACCATCCGGTGAGATTGTGGCCAAAGGGCAATCTATCTCATATAAAAAAAGGCACGTTTGAACAAACACTTACTTGTTTATTTCAGTCATAGTACCCTGCACGATATTCACATAGTACGTGTAAGGTACGCTTTTCAAGTACTTGTCGGTATTGTTGTGGTATTTCGAAAACATCATCTCCACGGCCGGGTTCGAATGTCGGATATACGGGAGCCCGTTCGTAGATATTAGTGTTACGTTCGTGAATGTTAAGTAGGTTGAGGTCGTGCTAAAAAACAGAATAAAGCAAAGCTGATAGAAAACATTTAAATATACTTACGAATTATGTGATCTAATGGCGACGTGTATGAAGATTGATTGATTACAGTAAGTAAAGGTCGTCTGGAAGAAATCGTATTATGCGATAAGACCACCGTTAGCAGGACATTGCCTGTTCTTACGTAACTGTAAGTTGTACTTGTCATCAATAAAGTTTTTATTTATTTATTTATTACAGAAGTCTTTCCTTCGCTTAGTAAGTTTAGCTACTAGCGTAACCTATCTTAGATACTTAAATATGCCACCTAGTGCATATGTACACCTCAACAAATTGCTGTGCCCTAACAGGGTTTATGTTTGGTACACTACCTTTTGTACAACATCTTTAAAACAACATAAGTGCAATAAACGATTTGAATTTGAATTTAACCTACGCTATGCTTTATTTAATTTGCCATAGCACAAAGTATTTTTTACAAAAAAATGCTGCTTCTTGTTCAATTTGTACTATAGGTAAACCATTTGAATGAGACCCCTCTCTACGAAGTTTACAGAGGCGCGGGCGGTATTTTGTTTGACAAAACTGACAAATCTTTGACAAGCATTCTTGTCAAACCTCTCCGTGCGATCCCCTGCGTATACGTCTCTTACCCCTGAAGATTTGCAGGGGGTGGACTGACTTACGTAGTTTACTATAAATCGTGACATTTTACTATTTGTCTTGCATTTTTATGATAAGAAACTTTGTCGTATATTGAAATATGTATGACTTCTTACCCAAATAACAAGGTGTTCAAAAAAGCTAAAGCACTCCTTGATGCGCCTAAAACAACGATTTTCGTGTTCACATTTACTATTGGCACCGAAGTTAGTTTCTTGTCCAAAAACCAAGTACTGAACGCCATTCTAAAATACAAACTCAAGTAAGTATAGGTACGATGTGATTTAAAATTAGGTTTTATTCGGCTTATTAAATAACTAGCCGTCGCCCGCGGCGTTGATCGCGTTCTACCCTTTAGAGTGTGATGTTTAAAAATTCCTTTCTTAGTGCACCCCTACACTATACAGGGTGTTACCAGACCACTTCCGAAAACGAAAGGGGGAGCTACAGCACACCAAAACCCAACCAAAAAAAAATCAGTTATCCTGAAAAATAATTATAGCCGGAGAAAACAATGTTTAAAGATTTGTATTTATTTCGCCAGCCCGCAATGTACGCATTCACGTAGGTAAGGTCGAGGCGTAGTACTATTATTTATTCTGTGTCGTAAGTGCCTACTAACGTAGGTAGGTACTAACGTAGGTCGCTCGCACGTCGCGTACTTGAATGACCCGCGATGAACTCTCAGCTGTTCATGCTGTAGTAGACGTAATCTGCGTGCTGCGTGTACATTGCTACTTTATTTATTTTATTTGTTTTTTTGCTTTTTTAAATGAGATAATTAGGTAGATATGTCTTATTATGTTGTACTGTGTGTATGTAACTAAAAAAAAAATTAAAAAGAGATAGTGGAGTCAAATTTTTTTTTCGCGATTTTTTTCGCTTAATGTTTTCAGTATCATGGTCTGATTGGAACCTCCAAGTTTTCGGAAGTGGTCTGGTAACACCCTGTATAAGGATACTAGCCTCCAAATTTCATACCTCTAGAACTTATAGTTTAGGCTGTGCGTTGATTCTCAGTCAGCTTCAAAAGAGTTTTAATTATATATTTAGAGAAGAAGATGTTTAGAAATCCCCTTCGCAGGGGAAACACGAAGGGGATTTGTGAACTTTTTCTCCGAAAATCCCCTTAGCGTCCCCTGCGACTGACCTTAGACACATTTTTCTGTTTTGGTTACACCATTTTCTAGGCATGTATCATGATGTTTTGCGATAATGATGATAATGATGATGATTAAGCCTCGCACAGTTAATATATATAAAAGTAACATAAATCAATTTCAAAAGTTGCAAGTACTTACATGTTCTTAGCAATAGCAGATTGTTTGATCAGCTCAGGAACTGCTCCAAGATCCGAATCACACTTCCTCGGTAACAGCGGAACCATGGTTGACACCAACGAGTTAGTTTTATGAGCTACCTGCAAACAGTAGAAAGGTAAGCAACGCTCGGCGTGGTCTTTAATCAGATGGATGACCGTTGGTATCAGGATTCTGAAAGCTGTGATTCGTTCCACTTGAATAAAAATTGTTTTACCAAGGTACTCAATGTTCTACATTGGTACTTAAAAACACTTAATTTTTCCTTAGAAGTAGGCGGAGACTCCAGATTTCCAGTATGTACTATCTTATTGACGAGACACTAAAAATTGCTGACAAATATTCGATAGTAGACTATGAAAAGCATGTAGGTAGGCACTTAACAAAAAATTGACATGTTCATTACCCATTTATTCCTATAAGCCGTCATCCAAACCAGGCTGGTACTCCCCGAAAGTCTCATCATCTCTCTGGCGAAGAACCTGAAATGGGCTTCAAACACCGGATAGACCAAAACCACGTCCACAGAAGAGAATCCAATCTTCGAGCCAGATCCTGGCTGGTGATATTTGTTGTTGTGGAAAGGATCCATGTTGAATTTTGCTCGGAGAAAGTTTAGTTTTTCTGGGGGTCTGGTAACGAAATATAATAAGTAGGTAACTCCATAATATAACTAACCACATTATTTAGAAATGAAACAATAAAGTAACATCTGGAAGGACACTCCCCTAATGTTTAGGGGGGCGGGTAAAATAAAACTAAGTTTATGTACGACCATAATATTACTTACAATCCTACTAATATTATAAAAGCGGAAGTTTGTAAGAATGTATGGATATATAAATCTGTTACTCTTTCAGGCAAAAACTAGTGATCCGATTTGGATGAAACTTGGAATATATTATTGTCCGTGACCTGGATTAACACATAGGTCACTTTTTATCCCGGAAAATCAACGGGATCCAACGGGACGCGAACGCCTAGATGATCTGGCATAGCAAATTGCACTTCTAATCCTGCGCAGACGAAGTCGCGGACACCAGCTAGTAAAATATAATACAAGATACTACATAGTATAGGCAAATTACCTATGGTCCTAAATTCCATACACAAGAAATTATCTCATATTTAAGAACTTTGAGATTATAAACGGGGTAGTCAGAGGAGGATTCAAAACAGGTTCAAATGACTACTCACTCTAGAATCCCAATACCGACTAAGGACAAGCCACTCATAAACACATAAGCTTGATGGTGTTGTCCGTCTAAAATACAGTTCTCAATGGTCCATATAGTTTCCTTGCCTTGTATGTTTTGGAACAGGCGAGCTATCAGAGGTATATCTATGAATTCTGCTTCACGTACTCGCAGTTTACTAAAACGAGAAAATAACAGCAAAGTAAAAGCTATGTGGGACTGAAAAGTTCACTCAACATTATTTACTTTCCAATTTTAAACGAAATTAAGCATGTTTCACGACTCTTTGGTATTCTCAGAAACGAAAATAATAAATTAATTTACCCCACAACAGATGCTCTATGGGCAACATAGAGGGTATATGTACAGCATATTCTTGTCTTAGTTGGTACTAACTGAAAGAGAAAAATCGAAGGTAACATTAGAGGACATTTTGCACAGCGCCATTTAACTCTTGTACGGAACCCAACAAGAATAATCTTATAGCTGTTTAAATGTTTAAATGACTAGGTAGAGTAAAATAATCCAAAAGTATTTTTACGCAAAAATGTTGAAGCAATGAAAAACTTGTATCAGAAGACGGCACCCGGATGATGCAATAGTCGTAGTCCTTCATTATTTGAAACGCTACTTCTAGTAAATCAATCGCACTCCTGAAATGAAAGTGTAGCATTTATAAATGATATCGCCCAACTGGTTATTTTATGTTACCACTTGTACACTAAAGCCTGGGCTATAATAGGCGTTTGACAAAAAGCAGTACCTATCTATAACCACTCGCTTCTTTCGCTCGAACAACAAAACCTTCTTCATTCCGCCCTTATCCCACTAGGTAGGGTGGGCAAAACATGTTTTTTTTCTCCCATTCTACCCTGTCATCCGTCATCTCTCTGTGTTCAATGCATATCGATCAACAAAAGAAAGAGGTCATATAAACTGGTTACATTGTACATACCTCTCATCAACATCGTCTGTTAGTCCAAATAACTCAATCATAAAAGCGTTAGGCTCTCCGCGATAGATAAACGATTCAGAGTCATCCTTTAGAGGTCTGTATGTCGAGCGTTTTCCTGAAAAAATAGTTTTTTTTAAATTAAGGCATCCAAAGCACTCACGAACAAAAGCTTTATCAAGAAGCAAACATTTCCTAACTAATCATCATAATTATCAGCCTGCAGAATCTATTGCTAGACATGGACTTCCCTTGTATGTCTTTAAAAACCATTAAATATCACTTACTTTTTCGCAAGCTCATACTTGCCGATGGTCGCGATTGTCCCGAAGAATGGTGTGATCTGTTTCTAGAAAAATTTCGAACATTAGACTCAATCATAATATTAGGAACCTACTCCGAAAGAGGAGCATGAAAATAAATACAATAATAACAACTATCGTAGATTATAGCTGTCCATGTAATTACCACACTGTAAATTCCATCGTAAATATCCAGATTTTGAACTTACAGATGTTCGAAAGAGAAATCTCCAGCCACAGTAAGCAAACTGACATCAATGTTAACAATATCGTAATCGAAGGGATCTTCATCGAGCATTATATTCACAGACAAATTCGTCATTTCAGAAGCCGTGGGCGAACGTAAGAACCCTCTCTCGCTGAAATCGTCTGATGTGTTTATCAACTTAAGGTCCATAGGATCTTCCTCCATGACATTTGAAACGCGTTTTATGTTTCGCTCAAATGATGCCCTTTGTTTAAAATTTACTTTGCCTCTGGTCGAAAAGGTGTCCTGTGGTAGCGTATCTTTTGATGGTTGCTGTGTTACAGAAAAAAATTCAACAGTTGAGTTGACATCGTATTTAAGATTTCCACGGATCTTTGACAAGGCAATCAAAATTTTAACTGTTGTTTTTGGCGTTAAAAAACACTTTGAAACTTACAGCACTATTGATCATGTCTAAGCTAGGGGGGTTATGAAATGGACTCCATTGCCCCGTCATGATAGGTTCACTGCAAAATATAAACTTTTTACAATAGTGAATATCAGAATCATACGCATAGGTACGTGCCCATACTGTTATTCATGAAGGTACCTACCCGAAAGTATTGAGCAAGACATTACTTCGTTTCAGTTGTTCTTTTTCCAAAGGCGTGGACTTCCTCAGACCGTAGTAAGGACGCAAGTTGTAAATGCTCTGCAGTTTCTTGTAATTGATGTTTGGACTCAGACACATCACTCCTACGACTTTGTCATGGTGCTGGACAACCATCATGAAATCATCAAACATATATCACGAAACTAAGGATATCTGTCAATCAGCTAAGATAAAATTAGTTTAAGGAAAGTGTAGCTCGGATCAAAGTTTTGGGAGACCACTCGAATGAGAGCTGCGTCCACTAAACATGTACTACAGGCGTTTTGCCTAAAACAATCGTTCAAAGTCCTTCTCAGACGAAATTCGGTAAAAAAATACAATTTTAATGGAAAAAATTGTCATCAAAGCCAGCTTGAAATAGAAAACAACAAATGGAGTTAGTTCTTGTCGAGAATCTATTCAATCGATTGATGTTACCTCAGCAACAATGACCTTTCTCTTGCTCTCAGGATGGCGTCCAATAATTTCGCTAATATAATATTCCCCGTATAGCTCTTTCAACCGAGGGGATTTCTTGTCCAATAAGCTACAGATATCGTCGTTGTCTTCTTCTCTGAAAGTTCAAATTAGTCTACTTGAACAATCCATCTAACACTGGCAGATAGACCTACGTAATAACAAAACGGCTGGTAACATTCCAGTTACTCGACAAATTGCATTGCTGTGTTCGGGTTTGAACGGTAGATTTCTCCTGAAGTACGAAGCTTTCTAGGGCGCGTACTCGATGGTCGTGCTTTGCGAGGTAGCACAGCTGTAAATAGGCAGAAGTATCTATCGGACAATCTTGCTTTGTTTCATGACTTTTTCCCATCTAACTTTAAAAGAAAGTTTGAAATCATACACAGCTCCTCTGATCTTCAACTTAGGGCAATGGTCCTGTCGTAAAGCCACACACATGGAGTGAAGTTTCTTCTCACAGTCATCCTCACGCTTCGCAATATACTTACACATATTGCGATGTTTGAGTACCTGATATCTCGCCAAGTTTTCTGCAAAAATACAGAAATCAGTAGAAGTTGCGGGAAACAAGTCTGGTCACTAAATAACTTTAGAGACTCAAAAATCTATTTGAATTGTTCTACAAAATAAAATTAAGACTCACCCGGTGTACACTCATTAGCAACCAACACAACAATATTCATCAAATATACATCATTCTTGAATACTGATTCCAAGGCTTCGTTTAGGAAATACTGAATCACAGAGTCTTTGCAACACATAAAGTGTATAAATAGCGTGTTACGGGACACATAGAATTTCCTGCAAGTTGAATATTAGACTAGCCAATTTTTTTCCCTCAATTCAAACTTTTACCTACTGCGGAACTATAATTTCCTTTCATGATTTTAAAAACAGATTAGACGGAATGTCACAGTTGCCTTATGCTTACTTCGGCAGACATTTTACTCTAATAGGAAGAACGTCAAAAACGCGTTTCACATAAGAGTGAAACAAGTTTTCGGCCCAGATATGACGTCATCTCTATTACACTAAAAGCTCTGTCGAAATGAGCTTAAAAGGTCCCAATATTATATTATGTTCCGTGATAATACTAACTGAAACATATTCCTGATCCAAATCTCCCAGTCGGCCGGGTCTACACCCATCACATTTGGATGATCGTTCAATGCCATGAACCCAACCACTTCTTTGTTCTCGTTTATCATGCATATTGATAGTGTTGACAGCTCTCTACAAAATTAAACAATTTTGAAACTTTGGGTTGAGTTTTCTGCCTTTTATTTATGATATGACAGAATCTTTTATATTATTTTGTAGCAATAGGACCATTGAAAACTTTACGGTTTGCTGTTTGGACACTGCTATAAACTTACATCAAACTCCCAATATTCACAGATCCAAATATGTTTTGAGTGTGCTCTTGGTCAAGAAACAGTTCAATATCAAACCGATCACCATCTACTGCCCTTCGAAATCTCCTGCCTGTAGGCCCTACTTTAAAATCAAAAAATATTGACATTTTATCAGATTTATTCGGACATTTATTTACAGTATGCAGTCCCGTAATCTAATAGGCCATGATTTAAACTACTGTTGTTTTTAAACTAAAAAATATATTACAATAATAATTTACAATAAGGAAATATAAAACATAAAATTGAAATAATTGAATGCGCATTTTGGACGCTTGGATAAAACGTTAATTTAAATACTGATATTATTAAGTACACCACAAACGCCTAAAATTATCTCAACACGAGAGGAAAGCTGCCCTATTATATTGGTATGTTTTATAAACATCAAACCAAACGCACGTTACTCTCATGATCCTTATATTATGAAGTCTAAATATTGTTACGTCAAAAAAAATTGTTAGTTAAGTGGTTGGTATTAAAACTAAAACCTAATCTAAAATGTAACAAAATAATTATTAAATTGAACTTAATTGTCTCTTGTAAAACTTAAAAACGTCATAAAATTAAAATACTATCGATAAATCACTCAAATAAATAAGGGGTGCGATTCTATCCAGTCAAGGATCTCAAACAAAACGGAAGCCCCAGTGCAATCAAAATATCGAGACAAAATGTATTAGAGATTCAAATATACATCTGAAATTATAACAATATTAAATTGCCCGTAAAAACGACATCACAAGCCATATCGAAAAGTAATCTAGAAAATGCTAAATTGAACTTGCTAAATATAAATCGATTTTCATCTAAATAGAAAATCTTTATACACAAGGCGGTGTTCACACACACCAACAGATCGCTGTCTGTGTGGATCTTGCCAACTAAATACCGAAGCAGAATTGTTGATGTGCGCAAACACAGCTCAGTCTATTCTCAAATGAGAGGCGGTAGGTTTTTAGCTCGAACTAAATGCGTGTGGGATTTAGACCGGCTCACGTTATTGGGGGTAGTTTTGAGTGTTATCCTCGATTCCGTATTCTGCCTTTGAATGTTTGTTTTGGTCGCGCTGAGAGGAGCGCGGGGCGTTGCGAAACCATCGTTGGTCAGTTTCAAAGCCGACCGCGTGAGTCTGGTAGGCGTGTACAAGAGGTTACTTTTAGGCGTCATGTGCTGGTTTACATGCTGAATGTTTTCCTTGCCGATTTTAGGAGTCAGTGGGGTTTTGGTCCTCGGAGTTTTTTTTGGGGTGTTTTCATTGCGCTCGTCGTATTTCTGGCAAACGACTATCGGCACCATGGGGTAATCCTGATCTTTGACGGCCATCGAGCTGCGACCGATCTGGTTGTCGTTGATGCAATCCTGGAAACGGAAATAATAAACATGTACTTACCTTGCTGGAGACACGTGCTAAGTCTGACAGCTATAGTTTCACACACTCCATCATCTACTGTCAGTTGCCTGGTTTTGTTCCAGTAGATAAATCATACAAGAGCCTAATACATTGGATGACTGGTTATTCGAGCAAGTGGCTATAGCACAACATAAACTCACACGCTCAAATGCAGCAATAAGCCCGTACTTTATAATAATACTCTAAATATTTTGTCTTATTTGATTTTCACACTGCTTCCCCAAACCCTCTTCTCAAAACTATCCTATTCATGGTCTGCCGCAAGTAGTGAAGCTCTTTAAAAACAAATCATCTTTAGCTCTTATCCCACGTTTTGCAAAGTCACCATAGTCTTTCCTATCCCGTTTTTCCCGCATTTTTCATCTTCGTTCAACAAGATAAATGCTGTGGGGTAAATAGTTTTACCTTGAAATCTGTGTAAGTAGTCAGCAGAGTGGTTTCCATAAGCGGGTCCTTATGTTCGTTCTCCTGCGAGGCAGTGGAGCGAGTCGCGTTCATTGACCGACGAGTGCCGCTCTTACGCTTGCCGTGAGACTGAAATGTAATAGGAAGTTATAGGTTCACTTCATACATTGTCACACAAATACACTATCTATCAATCAATCGATAACATTTACAGTTCTCCTAAAATATGTTACAGGCACTTTACAAACGTGATAAATAACCAATTACCTATTACATTTACATTGGAACAAGCCCTAAAATACGGAAACTCAAAAGCATTGATCTGGTGGAACCACACGCAAAACACCATTATGCTGTTTAGGACAGGATTTATTTTGGAGTTGGCTAGTCCAACACTTATATCATTTCACACCATATTTTCCAATGCTACAAGCAACTAACTAAGATCGGGAAGAAGTTTAATATAACTTACGGTACGCTTATGTTTCAAGATGCTGCCATTGACAGTAGCTTTAGGTGTTTTCTTCAAATCGCCTCCGTAATCCAGTTTCCTCTTCGCATGTTCGCTTTTAGCTTCAGCGACCACCCTCGCCGCTAAGCGACCGCTGATGCGCCTGGGAAATTAAACCTTGTAAGTAGGTAACTAGACATCAATTTCGAATGCTAGAATACTTTTTAAACTGCTTTACGTACTGTGCTGCCGCTTATTCTACGATACTACTATAAACATAAACGCTTGTTTACTAGGGGTTGAACAGTCCCCTAAGGGTCGTTTTTTCCTGTTTTACACCCGAATTGATACACAAAGGCCAAACTGTTTCGACTAACATTAGCATAGGATTATTTCCAATCAATATTCAGTCTATAAGAAAGCATTGGTACATAATGACTACATTATGATGAACTACATAACTAATAACAGCAGACACTTACTATTACACAAATAGCTGACCGAGGGTCTACTCTATACACGACAAACGAGAGTTCGTTAAAATGTCAGTTACATTTCGCGCCAACTACGAAACGCTCCGGGTGATTGGTGAACGCACAAGGCAACTTCGCAGTGTTGTTTAACTAACTTTTTTGTACCGTTTCGTGCGAGTGGAATGTATGCGCAGACAAAATGGCTATTAGCCACATTAACTACTTACTCAACTGTAATTTGTGTTTACAGCAACAATTAATTATGTAAGTAACAAGTGCGATATTTCTCATTCCTTCTACTTATGCAATGCAATTTACTTTGAAAAAATTAATTGTTTTAAATGTACATACAGGCATACAGGTCAAACTTGACTTACAATGATGTAATGTTTTCCGACATCATTGGTTCGCTAACGAGCGCTGAAAGTGTAAAGGAATGAGATGTATCAGTTGCAACAATCTAATTTCAAGTCTAATATGAACTACAATAAAAATTTACTGACTATAACATGTACATTGTACAAGGTCTAGCGAATAGAAGAGTAATCAAATACTTTACTGTGCAGAAGAGCCGAAAGATCCCGTGCTAAAAAAGTAAAAATATTCTGGTTTTGGATATCTCCTAGAAACTACATCAAAATTCTTGCTAGCAACGTGACTAAAAATCAACGCAGACAATACAGAGTAGCCATACCTAACTATATTTTGTAAAATAACACACCATGGCCCAGTGGTAACCACTGTCTACAACGATGCATTGCCTCGCTAAGCACGTCTCTGAATTCCTTAGGGGTATGAGATATTTTTTTCAGGTCAAGATGCAATAGCGGGAGGTTTAAATTAGAAGAACACAAAAGATATGCTAAAACGTTCGCGGTCTGACTTCCACCAATCTAAAACAAGGCAGTACATGGAAAACATGTCAGAAAATACTAACCTCTTGACAGTAGAAATGGCGGATCGCTTGAGCGCAGACAGATTATTGGTGAAGGTGGTGACTGCCTTCGTAGCGCTGCCGGTGATCAGCTGACGCTTCGACGGCGGCCTACAAGTCGGAAAAACTGTTTCATGTCAATGCTGAATGCTTAAGACTATGATGAGGTGAAATGTGAAATAGCGAATCTGCACCTTTACATAAATATAAGCTTATTTAAAACGTAGATAGATCAAACGGAGTTCGTAGCATGATAATGCTCTGACCAGCTTCAGCTAAAGCAACTTTGGACCCTGGACCCGTATAGTAAGAATGTGCACAGATATATCAAAAAAATATATATGCGGTAAGCCAGTGCTCTAAAACGGCAGAGGAAAACATAAGGAAACCCTAGGCTTAGTCAGGTTTGCTCGTGCGTCATTTACTATTTTGGTTTTACGACCTTTGTAGGGAATAGTATGTACTTTGGATAAAAGAGATGAATATAGCATACCTCTTTTCTGAAGTAGCGGCTAAGCCGGCAGCGGTGCGATTGCGTTTACCGAGCGGCGACGTAGCGAGCGATCTAAACAGGGGCGTCGTCGGAGTCAAGGCTTGTTTACGAGCTGATAGCTTGTTGTGGCGTTCCTGTTATAAAAGTTTTTACAAGATTACATTTATTTTTTACACTACCTAGGCGGCAAACATGACAACATTACACCATGCATGAAGTTTATGAATGAATCTATAGATAAACTCACAGCTTTTCTAGTTTCCCATTCATCTTCCATGAATCTCAGAAGTGGTTTTCCATCGACGGTGAACGTGTTGCCGGTTTTAGCTTCGTATTCTGACACCATCTCTCGGATTTGAGCTTCGATTTTCGGTAGCTAAAACGCAAAAAATTATGTCATGTTGTCGTAAACTTGTAGATTAGATACACTTGAATTCGTCCAACGCGGGACTGCGTTGGACAAGGCTTCCCTAACAACAACAGAGAAATATGAAGCAAATAAAGTTGGTGCAAGCACACAACCTTGCTTAACATCACAGGTAACGGCAAAGAATTCTGATTGGTGTCCATTTGCAGATAAGGGAATACGGTGCGAGTTTATAAAACTTTCAACTAACATTACTAGCAATAGCTTTTCGCTCCTTTTCTTCCTTGAGTAATTGTCCGCCGCGGTTGTGGTAACGTCCCGGCTCAGAGGCGCGAGCTTCTAACTCTGTCATCTTCAGCCAGAGGTTCTTGCGGTTCAGAATCAGGTCGAAGATATGTCTGAAAGAAAAGTTGGTTTAGTAATCAACAAATAAATATTCATGGATATTTAACACCACGCCTTCTAGTCCCAAACTAAGCCTAGCTTGTACTATGAGAACTAGATTGCTGATAGAATACATAGTAACACCCAGACACAGAACAAACATCTATGATTGCCACACACTAATGTTTGTGCTTGGTCGAACCCACGACCCACAGCACGGAAGGCAGAGCTACTACTAACTGAGCTATGACGCCTGTCAATAGGCCTTTGCAATAAAATAAAAAACTAATAACATAAAAGAAGACTTACTTATGTTCATTGTAGTATCTAGTAATTTTCTCAAGATACAACTCATGCAGGGTAAGAGTGTCCTCAGTGAAGACGTCCTGGTAGTAATGCAGGAATTCTTCGCGCTCGCGAGTCGAGTACATTATGTTGTCCCACATTAGCTTTATCTTCGTGCGAATGTTGGCTACGAATACCTGTGGAAATGATATCGACTCTTGTATTGGACTCATATGTCTGCATTTACACTTTGCAGCATTCAATTGGGTGTGAGGATTAAATGGGAAATTAAATATACTCACGACAGTTACTCTGCAGTACGGATACATATTTTTGTACTGAAGGTCATTGAGAGAAGACTAAAAGGATAGACAGATGCACATCCACATATCACATTTGCCATGACTACGTCATGTTCTCAATAGCAACATGGTAGCAACATACGCCTATCGCAATAAACTTACGGGCGATTGGTTGTTGAAAGCTTGACAAACTACATAGGTACATTCACATGTAAAGTAGCCCGAAGAATTCACACTATTTATAAGCATAAAATTTTCAGTATAAACTAGCTAAAGTCAATCAAAACTAGCCTTTACCGCTATTTTCTGCCGTTTGATCTGGTCGCAGCGTTTGATTTCCTCCTTGATGGCGGCCTCGGTCTGCGGATGGCATCCTGGGTGCGCGTGCAAGAAGTTATCCCTGTATATTTGGTCTTCGTCCAAGCATTCCCAGAGTTTAGTAAGGCGCTCGCGAAGTTCCAGCACCTAACAGGCAATGAGTTTTATCACAAAGGTCCGGCAAAAAGGTTGGGTAAGATACACAATACTGTTACCAAAATAAAAACATAAAACTAATTAGTTTCGATAGTAGACAAGTTCACTGCTAAAAATAGGCCTGCCAGGCTGATTTCCAGGTTAGTTGGTAGATAAATTCTAAATAACATAAACTTTTGACAACAAGTGCAATAAAGAATTTTATAAAATGATGATTTTTTAAAGAAATGATGATTAAGTTTTTCTGGATTATTTATCATGTTAAGTGGTTTACTGTTGATCATACTAGCTTACCTACTTGTCAAAGATTTATAATATCAAAATAAGGACTCACTCTATTGTTAGTCTGCTCATATTTCTCTTGCAGTTCTTGCTGGAGCTTTGCGAGACGGTCCATGTTGAGATCAGTTACTTTGAAGTCTACAGACAAGTTGGTTACCACAATGTGCTCAAACTTATTCTGAGGTTTAATTTGGAGTTTATCTGTGAACCATAAATTCGATTTAGTATGGTGCGAAATAAGAAAAAAAAGAGAGAAAAACATTTATTTTGGACAACATAACATACATAAGCCCAATAACAGCAGTCTAGGATAGATACAATAACAATACAACTAGTGGAGTATGTAGGTAGGAACATAACACTTAGTCTTAGTAACTAGTATGGAGATAGTGACAGCATTATTGTATACCTACGATGCACCTATGATGAAGTATTGTCAAACATCATAAAGCAAGGGCCAATATTATTATTATATTATTATTTAAGAAAAGAAAAAAGAGAAAAAAAAAAAAAAAAAAAAACATGAAAAGTTTTAACATTTACCCATAATATCCTTGATCTCGACTTGCACATTCAGGAATATCTCTGCCCGCTTGTCTCGTTCAGCCTGCAGTACTTCCAGATGATGCTTCAGCCGGTCTAGTTCGTCTTCGGAAGGCAGCGGCACTTCCTGCAACTCCTGGATTGTTACGCCCAGCTTCTCAGCAAGGTCACGCTGCCATTCGAGGAGACGTTCCATCTTGGTGCGACGCTGCTCCATTTGTTCCCGGTATCTGTTAGTTTGTTTAATGATTATTTCTGCTGGTAATTGAACCTACTCAACACAAAAGTCACATCAGCCATTTAGTTGTCCTGCCTTTTATTTTTTAGTATTTTACCAAAATTATTTAGAAAGTTTTGTATTGAAGTTAAAATTTCAGTACAGACGGTCCCTTATTTTGATTGACATTAACAGAATTTAGGTAATACTGAAATTGCAGTCACAAAATGTACATTCCTACTTTAGTTTCTTTTGGTTATGTGCTGGTTTTCAGGGCTTATTGAAAAAGTGCTATAAAAATTCAAAACTCACCCAGCAATCTGTTCTTCGAGATCTCTTTTGTACTCCACTAGCATCATCTCATCCTTGAAGTCGAGTATTGTGATGTCCACAGAGAGGCACCTGCTGAGTTCCTCTGTCTCCTCTTTCAATTCTGTGGAAGAAACAATTGTATTTGACACTATCATTTATTTAAAGAAGTTTCTTGAATTATATCTAGGCAGTGTCAACACATAATTTTGTAATTCCGAAAACTGATCTTATTTTCTGAGCATTACAAAAATGTTTATTTTTGGACTCTAAGTCATAATATTTCAAAAGTACTTTTAAACTTGAGGTTTATTTCCTATTCATGAGTGGAAAAAGAAAAGATGTTACATTATGTTACAAAAATAAAACATCATTCAAACTTTTTCTTATCATCATTTACTTACCAGGTTAAAAGTAGTAGGTTTTCTGTAAAATTATTATCTATCTATCTATTCAGCCTGTATGCACCCACTGCTGGGAATTATAATTAGAACCACTAAACAGTAATGAACAAACCTAAATAAACAGTAATTCTGAAAAAATTATCTTACCGCTGATGCTGACTGTACTTGTAAGTGTGGTAGTTCATAGAGGTATGCTAATCAATGTAACCATAAAATACTTACTATCAACCTGAGCCTGCATTATCTTCAGCTTCTGCCTGGTTTCCGAGATGACATCCCGATGCAGTTCCTTTTCAATCTGCACCAGTTTGGTGATATTGTTGACCTTTGTACTGTGATCTACACCGAGGTGGGACCAGTTGAGCCACAGCTCCTCCATCATGTTACGCGCATTTTGAGATATCTCTTGGTTGACTTCATTGCTGTAAATGTTCACAAGTGATTTATAGTTGTTTGTTACTTTATTTGAGTGTTTAGGAACGTAGAAGCAGTTTCCAATCAATTTATACACTGGAGTATAGCTTATCTATTGTTCATAAATCTAATTAGTCTTTAGGAAGATGTAAATTAGTTTAGGCCTGCAGTTGACCATTTGAACTGCCTGCTAATGTTTTATTGAATTAAATAATGCTACCCATAACAACAATTATGGAGCATTTGGTACTCCACTGTGATCGACAGGTATGACAAAAGAGAAGCTAATGCAGTGAAATAAAATTGTAATGTATAATAAGATGTAGAAGGAAGAGTGAAAGTATGACCTTGGCAGATTCCCATTATAATGTTTGCAAGTTTTATAACAATCTCTTGACTATTGAAAGTATTTCGTATGCCGGAAGATACGAGTAATTTTGAGCCCCATGCTCAGATAGGACAGGTTTGGATGTATGACAACGCTTTTGGAATTTGGACTAACTTGAGGCATTTTGAGAATTGTAGCGGTGATAAAAAGTTGTAGGTAGGTATTTAACGAGCTTTTGTCACAAAAAACGCTAGATATGCACGTTTTATACTGTATAATAGGGGAAAAGCAAAACTTACAAAAGCTTGTTCACGTCGTCCGTTAGCGTGATCATTGTGCCAAATAATCAATTCTAAATCTTCAAAAAATGAACATACACAATCACCAGTCAGTTCAGCACTCTAACTTCCCTCTAATTATATTCTTTTGCAATTATTTTCACAAATTCACATTCAAACAAACAGAAAACCAACCATGAATGAAAAGTTTGACTTGGAAAACGTTTGTTTTCAAATTTTATGAAGACGTTACAAAACTAAAACAAATACGGGCTTGTGATTGGTGGTTTAAAAATTCGTTCAAAAACTATACTGCTTTTGGTAAGGTACCATAGAGCTGATTGAGTTTTTTTTACTCATAGAAGATCAAGCAAGGATTAATTGAGAAGATCAAGTAAATTCCGTAATAACATTTCCTTTAAAAAAAAATCGTTTGCTCAGAAAATAGGGTTCACAAAAAGTGCGACGCCAACACCAAACAAAAAAAAAACTCAAGTATGTAAGCATGCTTTAGAGGTGTCAAAATCGGTTATTTTTTTTTATTAGTTAATGTTATAACGATAAAAAAATATATCGTTATTTTTAATGATTAATTTTATTTGAATAAATATTCGATAAACTCGCTTAGATAAATTTATTTATACGCATGAGTGAATGATTGATATTAGCAGAGAGCGAGCACAGACAATTTTTCATAGACAAAAACATTCACCGTTCACACGAACGGTCCACAGATAAGAAATATAAGGGCATCCTACACACATATTTTCATATTTCAATAAAATAAAAACTTTTTCTTGCAGTATTTGCAGGTAGCCAACTTTGCGACGCCACCGCCGCCGCGCCTGTACATTAGAATAGAATAGAATAGAATAATTTTTATTGCCAAAAATTATTCTATTCTATTCTATTCTAATGTACCGGCGCATCGGCGCGCACATTGATCGAAATGGTTCCATATATCCGAACTTATTCTCGGCATTTTTCACATAATACGACTTCGAAACAAACACTTTCTTCCATCTAACGATGGCGCAAAAATGCAAATCGCAAGTCTAAATAAATTTTCGTCTCTTAGGTCTCATTCATTCAATCATTGTCATTCATTCAATTTGCCAAAAATAACAATTGTATTCATGATCCTTGGATAAAAATTATATTGTGTTTTATTTTAACCAACTTAAAGCATACAATTGAATGCAGATCAATGTTGTTAAATATACACTAAACGACTTAATTATCGTAAGTAGTGGTTCATTCTATTTTGAGCTTTATGTTATAGATAATAGAGTACACAGTCAAAAATGCAGATGAAGCCGGAAATGAAATTAAACGGCCGCTTCCCGGCACATAGCACTACCTTCAGGCCGGTCACTCTAATGAAAATATGAAAATTACTCATTATATCTAGGAAGCGTAGGTTCAAATTTCAATGCATTAAAATGAAAGAATACCTTCAGGCCGGTCACTCTAATGAAAATATGAAAATTACTCATTATATCTAGGAAGCGTAGGTTCAAATTTCAATGCATTAAAATGAAAGAATAATTTTCGTGGTGAGTTATAAAATTATTCATTATATCTAGCAAGCGTAGGTTCAAATTTCAATGCAGTAAAGAAAGTGAATAATAAAAATATTACCTACATACGTTCACCTTGTGTTAAAGTGAAATAACATGTGTTATTAAAAATATTCGAACACCGCCATTTTTTTTAACGAATGTTATTGTTATTTTTTTTTATTCGTTTTTTTCATTAGTTGAAAGAAATATTAAACACCTATAGATGCTTGATTGCATCCTTCAAATCAAACTTCAAACCTGTTTCGGTTTGCAACTGGGTTTGATGCGAGGTTTGAAGCTCGGTTTGAAGTATGGATAATGCTTGGCGAGTGCTATAAGAACTTACAAAAATGACGGACACCTATGTGTGCGTTTTATGTATGTATAAACGCATTTGTGTGCGAGAACACCCAAATCTGACATTTCAAGTGTCAAAAAGCGCTTCCAGACTTTTTCGATGTCAAAACTTCAAACCCAGAATTTCTACAAACACTGACCACTCAGTAACTGTCTGATAATAGATGGCGTTGTAAACTAATAAAAAAAAAAGTTTTTTTTTATCCTAGTTCGATAGTAAAACCACCACCTTTTTGCACGCCCAGGAAGACTGGTAGACAATGCTCTTAGCTTTAAGTCCTCCTAGCACTACTTGTTTGTGTGAAATTTTGAAATAAATAAATAAAACCAGATAAATCTTGGTTATCTGATAGAAACGAGCGAATGTGTCGCGTTAGGTGACTCTGAGGAAGAGGACATGGGTGGATGATGTAGTAGGTATAGGTAGGTATTACAGGTACACCTATTATTATTTATGTAGGTACCTATAAATTCTTTGGATTGAAGCTAAAGCGCTTTGACAGTGAAATCTAGATTAGGTACCTACTAAAGATCAGTAAGTGATCCGACCGACCGAATATAGTGGTAGTTCGTATTAGGAAACGACCGAACATTCGGCCGATATTTTAGATTTATCATTTGGCAGTAGACCCCCTGTTGCTGTGGTAGGGTGTGTCTACTATTTTAACCTAATAATACCAACTTTCCTCTAACGATTTGATTTATTATCGATCTAAAATATAATCATCAAGTTTCAGTTGATTATGTGCAAACAATGATTAATTAGGGTGTGCTCAGTGCATAATGAAATGATTAGTGCCAGCCAATACATTGCACTCATGAACAATTGAACATGACTGTACTAACGATAACGTACATTCGATATTAAACTTTATTATTATGGAATAGAGTTCAATATTGTATTCGGCTGTTAAATATTGCTTCATTACGTGTGTGATTTTTACTTTACATTGTTGTAAGTCATAATCTCCTTACCTAGGTATATTTATCAATTTACATCGGGCTTTCTTATAATAGTGACATGCAATAAATAAATTATTCCAATGTAGTAGGTAGGTAGGTGTGCAGGTATTTAGAAAAGATTCTCGGGACTGTTCTGTTCCTGTTAGCATTTTCAATATTCCAAATATTTTTAAGCTCGTTAGTTTCTTAGGTATCAAGAATCAAACCGCACCTCCCACTAGTCAACCACCACCGTTTACCACGTGATAAACAGACTGTTTCAACAAAAAAAAAAAAATGATGAAGAAAGGTAAAATAAGTCAACAACGAAACTGCAACGCTAGTTCATAGCACAATATTACAATATTCTTTGGTTCAATAGGACTTTATAGTTGCTTATGGAAGGGAGGCATTCACCGCGATACCGTGAAACAATTTTCCATACTAAAGACTTCAACGCGCTCACACTCGTTTTGTTATTTACATAGGTACATTTAAGGGAAATCTGTACATTTGTAAACTATTATTTTATTGTCACTGACTGTACCTTACTTGGTACTAAATGAAGAGCGGTTGCATCGTGGGAAAGTCGTGACGGGTGCTGGTTCAAAGTTCAAAGTCATGTGACATTTGAAACTCCCAGGGAACGTTTGATGAAGTTGATACAAGGCACCATTTCTATGTTCGAGTGAAAGTGTTTGTACCTACTGAAACCTCGGGCTTGCGATTCAGTTAGTAGGTATATCTACTTAGGTAGTCCTAACAAGAAAACAAGTTAGACCATCAATTTTAAGGAACGCGTTACACTACGAAGCCGCGTGTGCGTAGTGTGAGACCACGCGTCAAGTTACCGCAGTGTAACTAAAAAAATATTATTATATGCTACAGTAGAGTAAACCCTCGTAATACTCCCAAAAACTAAGAGGGTTAAAGTATCAAATATGAATAGGTACCTTTTTCTACAGTACGAACGGTATATGAGCGCGAATCTTCTATTAGGTACCTACAGTGAATTTTCCCATTTTTTTAATACAACAAAGAAGACAATGATGCCCGCCTGATGGGAAACGGTTACCGTAGCCTATTGACGCCTGTAACACCAGAGGTGCAACACGCGCGTTGCCGACCCTTGAAGAATTTTAAAACACCCTTTTTGAAGTGTCTCACTGTATTTTTATTTCCCATTGTATTTTGTATGGAACAGCTGACTTCTTACTAGACTAACTACCAGTTAGAGCCTCTACATAATAAAGACATGAAATAGAAGTACCTATTCAACGTACCTAAGTAGGTATTCAAGTAGGTAAACTTAGGTAAAAGCTGACAAAGCAATACATAAACTTATGTCATGGCGAAACCAAAACGCTAGCTAGTTATCGAAAGTGTTACATTTTGTTACAGTCATAAGTGGACACTTAGGATAGTACCTATTATATGATCTGTGAATTAGGTAAGTTAAGTAGGTACCACCTACCTACTTACTTACCTACGTAAATATTGTTCCTGAATACCTACTATAGGTAGGTATACCTACTTATGTGGTATGTTTTCACACAAATAGCACGTGTACCACTTTGCAACAATAGGCTCTGTAGGAAAATCTTACACTGATATTAATAAATTCAATGTAAGCTTGGAATAGTTACATTATGTTTTGTCTTTTTCGTTGACAAACAGATTCAAATTCAATCGAAAGAGACAAAACAGGGTTAACTATTCTAAGCTTTCATCATTACATAGCTAGGTACAGTATAGTATTTAAAGGCTACTAATATTATTTTAATCTGTGTTTTTATTCTACCCTTCATGTCTCAGGTCACACATGAAAAAAAAAACACAGTAGAGCCATGAAAAGTTCATAGCTGAGACTCTACCTACAGCATACTTTTCCTTCTTTCTTTGAACCAAAGATTCGACCAAACTGTCAAGACTAATCCACTCCTACACATATTAGGTAAAGTAAATCGGTAGGTACAAAGTATTCAAACGACAGTTGGAAGCATGATAAGAATAATAAATGCATGCAGACATTGCGTAAAAGTTTCCAAAAGAGTTTGATCTGAAGATTGCGGAAATGCAATAAACTTACGAAACAGTAAACAAAGTTGCTCCGATTAAGTATACTACAAGCTATGTTTGATCGTTTTTGAGACAAGATCTTTAATTAAATAATAATTATTCAAATCTTTACTTGCTTTTACATAAATTGTAACATGTTACGTTACTAAACTTTGTGGTTTTCATGCCTACGCATTTCCTGATACCTATCAACATTTCTTAGCTAACTTGTTAATATTCTGACAGTCAGGGACAGAGGAATAGTTAAGGGCTTGTGTAAGGGCTGACAACCACTGAGGCATAAAAGCCCTCGAGTGACAATCACAAAATGAAGGGCGTAGTGTGGGACGACCCCTCACACAGTACCTAAACCAAGAAGTCTATTGATAAAAAATTCCCAATCGTTCTTTCTCGAATTCCATGGAGGAGGTTTATTATACAGTTATGCGCTTCTAGAGTCTATTATAATGATGATGATGATGATGAAGAGCATTTAAAAAAATCTGTCACGTCTCTACATTTTAATTTTATGTCTTTGCGGATGTCATAGTAAGAGAGGAACGAAATATTAAATTTTAGGCAGACGAATATCTTTATTCTGTGAGTTCGTCCTTGCTCTGAATGCACTCACGCGTTTTTTGTAGGTACTAGGTAGGTACAAGTAGGTAATTAAAATTTATAATTGTACACCGAAACTTTTTTACAGCCTACTTAATGAAAATAATTAAGGTCAGTAAAAGGATTTAAATATGAACCAAGAGTTACCAATATTTAGGATTAATCTTCTTCCTTGAAACTACATTTTGTTTATTCTGGTTATTGTGGTATACCTGCATTATATAATGCAAATTTTTTAAAAAGCTTCAAAATCCAAATTAGTTCTAGGTTAGGTTACACATAAAACGAATCTTCTAACTAAGCTAATAATTATTCATCCAATAAATTCATTGTGAAACAAAAAAACATCAATTATGTTAATCACTGCAACGTTTGCCTGATTAAATGTAGATGTTACGTGATGATCATGGCAAAATACGAGTGGGCATGTTGATGTCGTTCGATGAACGCTTTTTCCATACATCTCCCCACAGTTTCTATCTATTGTTCTAATTGAGACGCCTATCGACTGACAATGCTGAGGTAGGTACACGTAACTGCAAATACTCAAACAGCGTCGGTTAAGTGAAACCGAGTATAAAAGCGATGCAAATTACAAGTGCTGGCATTACCCACCACCCTCTTGTGGAGTACGGTGTACCAGCAAAGCAGCCGCAATGAAGTACCATGTGCGTAACATTCTGTGATTGTGTTACTCTAGTTTCTGCGTGATGTGCTTGTATTTGCCTAGACTCGCGTGACCGTGTCAAATGATGTGTTGTGTGTCAATCATGCAATCCCACCGTCTACGTCATCAAAATATTTTCCAGAATATCAATAGTGTCGTGACTAGATTGCAGGAAGCCTTTCTAGTTACGTAAAATTATAGCGGGAGACAGAGCCCTCAGGCAGAACTGGTTTAGAGTTTCCCGTTAACTATCGACAATCGTTTAATTATTACTATAGTATCACAACATCCGCGATTGCATAATCAATCAGTCAATTAAATTATATTTCATAACTTTTACTTTTATTTGCAGATTTTTCTGGGATTCCTAGCCGTAGCCACCGCGTACCCTGGCATTATCCACGACGAAGGTCCTCAACTAGAAGAAAAGATAGACCATCACGCATTAATAGGCGAGACAGGCCACCATCATCAAATTGAGCACGAACACGCAAAATCACACCAGTCAATCAAATTTGAGCACTTCCACCCTGTGCCTGTATACGTGAAAAAGGAACACAGCCATCTGTTGAAGCATCCTTTGGAGAAGGGTCAGTCTGAGCAGAACCTGAAGCAGATCCACCCTGAGACCCAGCACTCCCACGGCGGTGGTCTCGTTCTCGAGGATAACAGGCACGATACCGAGCATCTGATCGCTGGTCTACAACACGGCGGCTTTGAGCAAGGAGGCTATGAACATTTGGGTGGCTTAGAAGGATACGAAGGCGGCGAAGGTCATAAGGAATACGCTCAGCTCCAGCCTGAATCTCATGGAGCTTACTACTCTCACGGACAGGCACTCGGTGGAGACAGCGGGGAAGGTTCATACAAGTACGAAAGCTATTAAAATTTAGTAGAACCTTATCTTAAACGCGGGCATCGAAGTAGATCTTTCTTGGCTTTAAGTTTTTTTCTTGTCTGTCGATGTATTGATACTATTTAGCTCATAAATTCGATGTGTGCTGTATTTAAGAAGTAGGTATTGTGATTTGTTTTGAAAAAATGTACCTGATTTAGATAGATACGTTGAGGTGAAATCGTGAACTCTCATTTATTGAAATAAAATGTGTTACTTATGTTTGTAAAAATTAAGAAAAACTAAAAATGAATGTGTGGCTCTAAATCGAATGTTTGTGTAGTAGATTGACTACCCATCAATCAGTGTGTTTGCTAAAAATTGATTGCTTGGTTTTTGTTGATAATTTAGTGATACAACACGCAATGGAGTCCCAGTAAAAATGTGATATTATGAAAAAAATGTTTGTTGAAATACTTCTTTGTTTCATTTCTACCAATCCCAATAAAACATACAAAAATATTTATAAATTAAAAACCTATCCTTGTCAAGTTTCCAATTAATTACTTTACAGACTCTACCAATGAATTACTTTACAAAATAAATAATCTACTATATCAGATGTGTTGTAAATGTGGTAATGCAGTGTATTCAGCCGTGTATGTACAAACCAGTGCTCTAAGTAAATTACCCGTTGAATAACACTACCTATGTGCACCAATTATGTATTGTTGTAATAACGACAGGTTTATTATGTACACCACTCTGTAATCTAATCTTCGTAACTGCTGTGTAAGAAGAATGCGATCATGCAACTCCGAGTCAGTGATTTGTTACGCACATCTTGGTTTATGCTTTGGCTCAGACAACGACCACCTATGAAGGAAATTAGAGTCGATTTCATCTATCTAGGCCTAGCCTAGGTACACTCAAAATACACACGCACCGGAACTCATTCGCCGAATCTAGAAATTCCGATATCTAGAAAGTTTTTTGTCATTGATAAAATTAGTCATTTTAATTGTATACAATTTAAAACTACATACCTACATATTTCAATGCGTGAAAGTTGGTTTTAGATCATTTAAAGGACGTCTTATAAAATGCGATATTTGTCTAGGTACCTACAAATAAGTACTAGATTATATTCCAACAATTTCCAACTTATTGAGTCAAATACATAACTAATTAAAATAAATGCAAAAATTCTAACTAGGAAATCGTATATTTGGTAATATTATACTCGTAAAATCGGCACCACTCGCATGCAAATATAATATTTCAAATCTCAATAATTTTGTTGCAATATTTTACTCGGTTGTGACAGAAATGCAATTTTACTGCTAACAACTCACTGGATAATTTCATTGACTGTCTCCAATATAAAACTTTCTCTTGCAAGTCACGATTAATGAAATCATATGAAATGTAGGTTTATTGACGTAGGTACTTAAGTACCTATGAGCCTTTATGTACTAATGCGAATAATGTATGTATAGCAAACCATTGAAACTACTATTGACAACTCCAAGCTCAAATCAATAAGGTTGGATAGAGTTGAGGTCAGTCTCCGAACTACCAAAACACAGATCATAATATAATACACCAAGATAAACAATCTTGGGGCAGCTCTACATTCAGAACGTCAGCAAAATGTACTAAGGGAACTACGTTGCTGATAGAATACTTTTGTTTTCGTAAATACATAATTATAATTACATAGTAACACCCAGATACAAAATAAATATCACACAAATCTTTGTTCTCAGTGGCGATCAAACCCACGACCCACAACACGCAAGACAGAGCTGCTACCGACTAAGCTGTGACGCCTGTTAGTATGGTTACTAGTATAAAGTATTATAGTTGTAGATAGAAATTATATTGTAAGTTATAACAGGGCTGACATAGTCGCTAAGCGACTCAAAGTCCTTACAAAATAAAAGTTAAAAAAAAAAAGAAAAAAAAAGTATTATAATCATCTGTGGTATGGTGATATTATTTTACTGAGAAACAAGAGAGCATTCGACGACCTATTTGCGCAAGTATTACGCATATAAAATTGTCGTGATTTTAACGACACCTTGACTTCCTGCTATACGATTTAGTATACTTATTGTATGTAGGCGGATTTCTACACGATGATAACCAAAACACACCAAAGTGAGATTTCTGGTTTTTGCGAAATCTTTGATTTGTGTATTTTTTTTTAATTTTCTAAATAATTATGGATGAGGGTGTCAATAGTTTTGATAATTTTGTAAAACACTAGCCGTCGCCCGCGGCGTTGCTCGCGATCTAGACCCCTTAGAGTGCGACTTTTCAAAATTCCTTTCTTATTGCACGCCTATAAGGATAAGGATACTACCCTCCAAATTTCATACCTCTAGGACTTATAGTTTAGGCTGTGCGTTGATTCTCTGTCAGCTTCAAAAGAGTTTTATATATATAGAATTGAGCATGAGTACCTAATGTATTATGTGAGATATTTATCATCAAAAATTGAATGATTCGGAGTTGAAAGAGATGATACACACACATACCTATACCTACTTTATAAAAGAATCCTGAAAACAGGTGCTGTTTTCCCAAACAAATGCAGCTCGAATCTATTTTTAAACGCCTATTAGTTGGATTTTGGCAAACGTTTTGTCGACGGTAAGAGAGACTGAAATCGCCTAAGGCGCGAGGAAAAATAAAATGAAATTTATAAAAAAAACTTTTTATTTAAACATCTAATAACGCAGATCAAGATAATTAGGTAACAAGCTAGCTAGGAAACAATAACAAACTTTTAACATTATAACAGTTATTTGACTAAATTACTCACTGATCCCAATTAATGTGCCTTAGGATAGTTATTCTCTCAGGCCTGCTCGTAGGAATCTCTGTCGGGTTTTGTTTTTTGTTTTCAGGAGCTCTGCGTGATATGATGACTGGACTGTCAGTCCTAGTTTTGACGTAAACATTTTTTACACTCAGGCGCTTGCTTGTTTCCACTGGGACAGCAATAGATTTTTGCACTCCAGGTTTCTCTGCTTTCATCACAGGAACGGGGATTGGTCTCGGCGCGCTTTTCTGGTATTTTGTCTGCTGCGATTTAGTTTGCTGAGACTCGGCATTACGAGCTCCCTTTCCTGGTTTAAACTTATTCAGACGGATTTTTTTGTTAAGCTGTCTATTGATAAGAATTGGTGCCATCTTAGCAATGGTTGCAGCTTGTGAAGCAGCGTTCTGTTTTGCCGCATTGTTTAAAATCCTTTCAAGTTCAATAGCGTATTTCTGATCGTTATATTTGGCTGCCGCTTTCAGTTCTTTGAGAATGTTTTGTAGTTTGATTTTACGATCGATAGTTCCCTCATCTTCTACGTTAGCCTCCTGTTGGGCTGGTTCTTCGGAAGTTTCTTCTTGAGCAGGGGTTTCTACAACTTCATAAGGAATTAATTTGTATTTCTTCTTTTCCTGAGTAGGAGCTTCCGTTTGGGGTTCTTCACTTGATTCCTCAGCTGCAGCAGCTTCTTCTGCTTGTTGTTGGAGAAGTTGAATGTTAATCCTTTGGCGCTGTTGGTTAGGTTGGTAGCGAATCAACGAGTAACTTTTCAATATTTGTTCCTTTTTAGCTACTGCAGGAGCAAGGTATTTTTCTTCTTGTTGCGGTTGCTGCTGTTGGCCGAGAGTGATTCTTGGAGAGAAGTTTCGGGGACTCTCAGTGTTATCTTCCTCAACTTGAGGTTCGTTTTGGGCTGGTTCTTCTACTGCTTCCTCTGCTTCTTCTTGCTCATCGGCTTGTTCGTCATTAAGGATTCTTAGAATCTCTTCGAAGTCTAAGTCCTGGTTCTCGGCATTTTCAGGAGTTTCTTGTTCTTTTTGCTGAACCTCTTCTTCTTCTTCTTGGATGTTTTCATTTTCATCTTCTTCAGAAGCTTCTTCCTGGTCTTCATTTACCTGTGGCTCAGCAGGAAGTTCAGAGTCAGCCTCATTTTCAGGTTCTTCGTCTGATCTTACTACAGCACCGCCAGCTTCTAGAGCCCTCACTTGGTCGGGAGTCAGATACACTACGACTTCCCTGTTCTCATTTTGGGGAGCTGTCTGATATTCTGAAGAAACATCGTAGAACATTTGTGGACCTTGGTCGTAGCGACTTGCTCCGGCTGAGACGAGTAGTAAAGATGTTAGCAAAAACCACATCTGAAACAATAAACAGGTTGGTTAGTAAACAATATTAAGATGTGTTAAAATGTATTAAGTTATATTTTCTACTTTCTTAGTACAAAAATATAATTAAAGACTATCTAGGTACTAACGTTGAAATCCATAGCTGCTAACTTGAAGATCGGTGCAGCCTGTGGACTGTTGGAACGGTGCTGTTCGTCTGTACCAATACAAGAAGAACCATTCAATTTTATATGCATGTTGTGTATTCAAAATGGATGACACTTTGGAAACTAGTCCGATGCATTAGTGAAGCGACCGATGATGTCGATTTTGGTAGCGTGGGATTATAATAATAATAATAGGCCTTTACATCTATTGAAGATGATTTACACAGCGTCAGGAGGCAACCTATGCCTACACTTAACGGGACACTGTAGTGCCTGGGACAATGTTTAGATAGAGTATACGTTGCAGCAAACATCCCTATAGGTATTAGTGCTAAGTTTATATGCCCACTATGATTTAAAATCATGCTATAAATGTATTCATAATTTTTTTAATCTTATAAAAGTACTGTTACGTAGGTACCATATATTTTTAGCAATAGGTAAGTTGTCACCAATTTTTTTTAATTGCGCTTTTACTGATGATAACTTGGCAAACATTTAGTTTTTTTTATAGAACCGGATTGGATAACCGGACATATTTTGTCTCACTCAGCTCTTCACCAGTTACTCCTTGGGCCACTAAAGACATATCCCATGCTAAGTAGGTACCTTCCTTCTGTCTTTTTAAAAAAAGAACAGATTAAAAATCACGAAGTATTGTAGAAATATGCACATGTTATTAAAAATCATCGAAAAATTCAATCGATGTCGATAAACTGCCCACTCAAAAGTCGATGATTTCTTCACTATTTCGAATTGAAAACACAGTCACATTTTTGGTTTTGCATAAATGTAATAATATTACTATGTCTATGAAGAAATGTTAGACCATTTCACAAAATTTTGGGTTTTAACTAACTACTTAATAATGCCATACATTATTCATAAGAAGTTAATTTATACTCTGAGAAGAAATTGTTTATCACCATATTTTTTTATTGAATTTGGACTTGGAAGGTAGCAAAATAATTGTTGTTGCGTGAAATGTCCATGTATATGTACCTACCTATTTATTTATTTAATTATTTATCGTAAAAACGCTTCAACCTCTACTGAGTAGGTAACTTGGGTAATAAAGCCAAGTTGCACAAAAATATCTCAATTTATCTAAAGTATCACTGGAAGTACTTATATTTCTTTGTACGATTATATAAAAAAGCCCTTGGAACAGGCTGTAGTGTTTGCCCGTTGTTCTTCTAGGCAGGCTCTATGGTCTCTGTGGGGCTACTCTTGACCACACGGAGAGAAAAAAGCTACTTACATGACCCGATTTTGTAATGTGTGTGCAACTTACTACTTAATAACGGTGTTACCTACTTAACAATGGTTCCGGCTACTTCTTAATGTTGAATCCTACGTACACGTTTATAGGCAGGGCCATTACGCATAATGGTATTACAGAAAAGTACTTATAATGGTGTCGCCTACGTATGTAACGGGGTTTCATACTTAAACAAAAGGATTAGCTGATAGCTACGTATTTTAAGTAGCCGACTCATTTAGTTAAGTACGAGGTATTTATACAACATGAAACATAGTCTGCCTACTTGTTGCATAATGTTGAAAGCTACGTATTATAAGTAACCGACTGCATTATATCAGTATGCCGCACTCATTCGGCATTTGGCTACACTCAGTCTTTACCTTACGTATTGCGCTTACTTACATAAGGTTGATGGATAAATTGTCTAAGTAGCCGATGACATGGTATCTAAATAACTTTAAAACCTATATAGCTGCCTAAGTACAATAAGAATAAGGTTGAAAGCTACGTGTCGTAAATAGCAGAGTAGGTAAGGTACATTAACAGTATAATAAGTACCTACAACAGCCATTACCTGCGTACAATATGGAAACAGTAACTAACCATCCTAAGCTACTAAAAACATACTATTACATGGTATACAGATACTTAGGTACATGAATGATCTTAGTGCCTTCGTACAGTAAGGTTGACAGCTACGTATTGTAAGTAGCTTGCTACATTATAATTACCGATGTAAGTAATCCGCCTACTTACGTACGCATGCAGCATACGTACAGTAATGGCTCCGACTACTTACAGCACGGTGTTTCCTACTTACGTACGGGTTCAGCCTACGTACAGTAATGTCTCCGACTACTTACAACACGGTGTTTCCTACTTACGTACGCATGCAGCATACGTACAGTAATGGCTCCGACTACTTACAGCACGGTGTTTCCTACTTACGTACGGGTTCAGCCTACGTACAGTAATGGCTCCGACTACTTACAGCACGGTGTTTCCTACTTACGTACGGGTTCAGCCTACGTACAGTAATGGCTCCGACTACTTACAGCACGGTGTTTCCTACTTACGTACGGGTTCAGCGAGTAATGTCTCCGACTACTTACAACACGGTGTTTCCTACTTACGTACGCATGCAGCATACGTACAGTAATGGCTCCGACTACTTACAGCACGGTGTTTCCTACTTACGTACGGGTTCAGCCTACGTACAGAAATGTCTCCGACTACTTACAACACGGTGTTTCCTACTTACGTACGCATGCAGCATACGTACAGTAATGGCTCCGACTACTTACAGCACGGTGTTTCCTACTTACGTACGGGTTCAGCGAGTAATGTCGCCGACTACTTACAACACGGTGTTTCCTACTTACGTACGCATGCAGCATACGTACAGTAATGGCTCCGACTACTTACAGCACGGTGTTTCCTACTTACGTACGCATGCAGCATACGTACAGTAATGTCTCCGACTACTTACAACACGGTGTTTTCTACTTACGTACGCATGCAGCATACGTACGGTAATGGCTCCGACTACTTACAGCACGGTGTTTCCTACTTACGTACGGGTTCAGCCTACGTACAGTAATGTCTCCGACTACTTACAACACGGTGTTTCCTACTTACGTACGCATGCAGCATACGTACAGTAATGGCTCCGACTACTTACAAATGATAAATAATAAATGATAAACAAGGTCCATTTTCAGTGTAGGTAGGTATAGATACGTAATACCTAACTACCTACGTTACGTAGTTATACTACAAAGATCACGAATAAATGTGATGACCCCCCCCCCTCTCAGTTGTCGTAATAAAATTGTTTTATACTTACTACCTAGGTACCTAGGCAAAATAATAGTTCCGATGGAACCTATCTCAGAAAACGTCAAATAATGTCACAAAAAGCTAAGTAGTATATTCGTAGTAAGTATCTCACCTACCAAGTATACCTAGTGTACCTACCTACCTTTGCTTACCTTTTCTCTGTCCTAGGTCCTGTCCTAGGTTCTCCTAGGTACTAGGTACGTACCTAACCTACTAGGTATCAGGTCATACCATGATGATTGGGTATCAGTCCGATGACTTAGGTAGGTAAGGTACCTATTACCAGGTACCATTTTTATTACATCGATGATAGATACGTGACCTATCTATAGGTAGGTCGTAGGTAGGTAGGTAGTGAAGGTAGGTACCTAGATGCGTTTTTTACGCATCCAGTAATTACAACCATGTTATTAACACGGAAGATACCTTTAGCATGATGTTAACAAAAACTGGTTAACCTACCTACAAGTAAACACATAGGTGCCTATATATACTACCAACATCGTGTATCACGACAACGAAAGAGAGATATTACGCAGAAAACTTTGGAAGTATTTATGTAGGTTACCTACCTACAAATACAGCTCGACCCTGCGTCTAGACATCGGACATGCACTTGCATGGTAGGTACACACGTTTGTACTTGCTCGAGATCGACCAAAATCATCGAACATGTACGTACCACCTACGTGTGTACCCCCACCAGAATATTTTATCTATCTATATACATAAAACTGTAAAAAAAGCCAAAAACTAAAATTAAAGATATAGGTAGATAAACTAAATATTATGCAGATCTACTAAATAAACGATTCTGATTCCGAAAACGAGTTTGTCTGTTTGTCTGTTCGCGGATCACGCCTAAACTACTGGACCAATCTCAATGAAACTTATACCATTCAGAAGCCCTTTTTGCGGATTGAAACATAGACTATATTTTATTGAAATTAAAGACGTGGGTTCTTAGATACAGCTTGATTGAACTCTCTAAACCAAAAGCTGCCATTTGCTACGAGGTTCATCGTATGCTGGTTGACAGATATTTTGATGGAAAGATTCGAACGCGTACGAAGTCGCGGGTATCAGCTAGTAGATACTTAATATAGGTGAAGTAATTTATTTTTATTGTTTACGTATGTACCTATCTAGGTACTCATAATTTTTAGGCTATACCTAAGTACCTACCTACCTAAATGTGGGTACCTGTACCTTCCTATTTTTAAGTGTGGCCAATAAAAAGTTTTTCTTTCTTCTTTTCTTTCTAAGTATTTATTTAGTACCCATACCTAGGTACCTAGGTACTAAGTAGGTGCTAACTGTGGATAATCTACCAAAGTACTTAGGTATACGCAGATGATCGATTCGCAGGCGAAAGTTGAAATCTCTTTCGACCGAATACTCAAACGCCACTTAAATTAAGTTCACGCTTAAATTATTGCCATCTCTTACAAATGACTAATGTCAAACAGAGGCAGAGCAATTTTAAGTGGTGCTTAAATTTGAGTGACGTTTCAGTATTCCGGATTTTGTCTGTTATTGCGTCACTTAGCGTCATTGCTTCCCAATCACAATACCTGATCTCTGATTGGCTGAAACCAGCTAGGTACGTATTTTAATGTATACGCTTACTATTGTAGGTAGCAAGCCGCGGACGACAAAAGAGTCAGTGTTGCCAATGCTACGGCGGCAGTCCCAGATTAATTTATGATTATCAAATAAAGAAGACTCCATTCAGTCGAATAAACGAAACTCGCTTCCTTCTTCTATTTTCAGTAAAACTTACCTCTTTTAATATAATTATTATTGAATAGAAAAAATAATTTGAAAAAACATTACAATACTAAAGATCAACAGACTACAACTAATTAAAACAAACTACCAAACTAAATTTGTGTATATTTTTTGCTCATGTTATATCTACTCGTGTTTCTTCATTTTCTCCTTTTATCTCCTTAAGTTTACTTAGGTACCTACCTACCTAAGTAAGAGAGTCGAAAAAGGTAGCCAAACCAGACTACCTGGATGGCAAATTTGGCTATGTTACTTTAAAAAAAAATATTTGGCGACTTAAGGCTATGTAGATTGCAGCTGTGGCATAGATTTAATCCATGAGCTGTAGGTACCTATAGTCAGTTTTGCGACTTTAATCCGGTTAGACTGTTAGATTTGGCAACACTAAGCGTCGCTCGGTCCGGTCTCGGCGGACGCCGTGACGCCATTTTCGTACCTAGCCGTTGTTGCACATGCACAGTTTGATGCACATCTTTCAATATTTTGTAACTTGAGTCCACGGAGTACCTACTTTTTCTTGAGTCAGTGTAACAAACAGACGCAAGTTTTGACTACAAAAACAACAGGTACCTATACCTACATAGGAAAATGGAAGACAAAACAGATCTTGAGTTTCTATCAGATCTAAAATGACAGTACTTGGAAGATGTTTTTCGTGGTAAGTGTAATGAATCTATTGTTCCCTCGGTTCCCTTACATACAAGTCGTACGTTCCTACGTAGGTACCTAGGTAATTATCGTCGTCGTATCGCGTCGTCGTAGTAGGGTTGTAGGTTGTAGGTAGGCGCCTCACGCATGTTTCACTGGTAAGCTACGTTATTTTATACCTACTGTGCTGTGACTGTGAAAAGAGCTTGTCTTACTGCTCTGTAGTAAAATTATATACCTTCCTATCTACTTCCATGAAAAGAACCTGGTGGCTTCTCTAGAAGAGTCAGTAGTGAGATCATCATATCAGCCTGTTGAAATTCACTGTTGGACATAGGTCACTCCATAGATTTCTAGAAAGAGCTATTTTAAGCCTTCTACATCTATCAACTTAACACACAGTTGTATGAATGTATTCGATCCTTCGGGTGATGGGCCATCCTACATTTGTGGTTTGTGGGTGCCGAAAAGTGTGAGCTTTATGATGCTGAACCTAGTCTAGGTGGAATCTGTTTGGGTAACTACCTACCAGTTCCTGGCCTCAATAATAGTAAACTGCATTTACCTAATTTAAATTAAAACTTTCAGAAAATAACATCAATTGGGAAATATTAACTCTTCTGAGTGCTGAAGAACTGAAAGAACTTATCCCCAAAATAAGGGATCGAATAAAAGTTAGAAATTTTATTGAAAAGAAATCTACTGGAAAGCTTATGTTTGCAGTAAGTACCTACCTAATAATTTTTATACTTTATAACTTTATTTAATAAAAAAATATCACATTGATCCAAACAAGTTTTCCAACCAAAAACTTATACCAATGCGATAAATTAAAGTGCACATTTTTTGGTTAGAAAACTTGTTTGGATCAATGTGATATTTTTATTGAACCTTTGCATTGTTATTCTCTCGACCCTGAAGCTCTGCAATTTCACATAATTACATTTAGTTAGGTATATTATATCTTCAAAATTGTTGAAATGTGCGAGCGAGCGGGTTGTCTGCCTTTTACTTTACCCTACCTTAACAAAACATATCAGGGTTTTAGAAACAGACATGAAAGAAAAAAATAACGGATTTATACCTTCACATCAGCACTTACTTGGATTTTTGCTAAAACTACTCTTTAAATATTTCAGATTGTTGACCCAGATAAAATTTCATTCCATACAGATCTGGATATATTATCGCAACCAAGCTCGTCAACCATTGGATCTAGTGTAAGTTATTTTTATAACTACATTATTAGCTGCTTCTTACCTATTCTAACCTTAATATCTATATAAATGTGAAAGTAACTCTGTCTGTCTGTCTGTTTGTCGCGCTTTCACACCAAAACTACTGAACCGATTTAAATGTAATTTGATACACAGATAGTCTATAGCCTGAGAAAGGAAGTAAGCTACTTTTTAATGTGAAATATAGGTTGTATGGGGGTGAAAAGTTGTATGGAAGTATCGTCATTTTTATAGTTAGAAGCTTGAAACTTATTTTTACCCTCAAGGGTGTAAAATAACAATAGGGAATAAGGGATGAAAGTTTGTGTGAAAATATGTAAGGTTTATGTGAATGTTTTATGAGTTTGCGACAAGAGACAAAATATTAGAGCTATTTTGATATAACATTTACAGAGTCATTAGGTACACCTAAATAATTAAAAATGCTACCCAAAGGCAATATTCCAAGCGGATGTAGTTTTTGTATTTGAACATTTGGCTGATTGTGATATTTAAAATGTGTTTGTTTTTAGTACTTTGATCCAGTTATGGAAATAGTGAAATAAAAATATTACTATTCTTTTTGATAACAATTTATTTTTGTGCTTTCAGAGAATGACCCAGAGACACAAAAAAATGTGTGTTTGAAAATTTTGTTGGTTCCAATCAACTGGGGCATGTTACCCTGAAGAATGTGCAGAGGTATGGTTCTTTCTCCAATTGGGATTCTTCGACATAAAGACAAAGTTTGTCAAAAACTCACAGACAGTCAATTCACTGGTTGACTCACCTAGGACTTAACAATTCTGAGAATTAAAATGTTTACTTGCTACTACTGTAAAAAAAAGTTGCGTTAATACCATCTTTGTTAGTCACTCACATAATAAACTAATAATAATTTGTCATTTTAAATAAGTGTTATATTTCCGATCTTGGGAAAGTTGTTTTATATTGTTTAGAATAATGTAACGTAGGTTACCTGCTTATGTAACTTCTATTTCCTGTCATGGGAATAAGTTGCTTGACATTTTTTAGGATAATGCTATCATATTAATTAATTGTTATATTTCTGATCTTGGGAATAAGTTGTTTGATATTGCTTAGAATAATGTAACGTTACATATGTTATGTAAATGTTCCTGCTTATGTAGTTTTGAGCCTATTCCCAGTCATGGTCATAAGTTGTTTAACATTGTTTAAATAATGTAATTGTTTAAAACAATGTAACGTTTGAATACATGAGTATATTAGTTTTTTTTAATAAAGTAGGTAAGCCTATAGGTTGTTAGTATAATGCTATAGAGGTATAAAATAGTAGATATTCCATCGGAAAATTGTAATTTTATGTTTTGAATACAACGTTAAAGAATAAAATGTATAATTTCATTAAAATTATATTAGTTATTATTTTTATTACATATGTACTTACTGTACTGGCTCTGACCGCGTACAGTACGGTGTTTACTGTTAACGTATAGAGTGTAGTGTACGTAATGTAGGGCTCTGACTGCTTATATTACTGTGTATATTGTTTACGTCCAGGTTTTAGTATACGTAATTTACGGGTTCTGACTGCTTACAGCACGGTGTTTACTGTTAACGTATAGAGTGTAGTGTACGTAATATAGGGCTCCGACTGCTTACATCACGGTGTTTCCTACTTACGTACGGGTTCAGCATACGTACTTACAGTACTGTCCGTATGCTGAACCCGTACGTAAGTAGGAAACACCGTGATGTAAGTAGTCTGAGCCATTACTGTACGTATGCTGCATGCGTACGTAAGTAGGAAACACCGTGATGTAAGTAGTCGGAACCATAACTATACGTATGCTGAACCCGTACGTAAGTAGGAAACACCGTGTTGTAAGTAGTCGGAGCCATTACTGTACGTATGCTGCATGCGTACGTAAGTAGGAAACACCGTGCTGTAAGTAGTCGGAGCCCATACTGTACGTATGCTGAACCCGTACGTAAGTAGGAAACACCGTGTTGTAAGTAGTTGGAGACATTACTGTACGTAGGCTGAACCCGTACGTAAGTAGGAAACACCGTGCTGTAAGTAGTCGGAGCCATTACTGTACGTGTGCTGCATGCGTACGTAAGTAGGAAACACAGGTGTTGTAAGTAGTCGGAGTCATTACTGTACGTAGGCTGAACCCGTACGTAAGTAGGAAACACCGTGCTGTAAGTAGTCGGAGCCATTACTGTACGTAGGCTGAACCCGTACGTAAGTAGGAAACACCGTGCTGTAAGTAGTCGGAGCCATTACTGTACGTGTGCTGCATGCGTACGTAAGTAGGAAACACCGTGTTGTAAGTAGTCGGAGTCATTACTGTACGTAGGCTGAACCCGTACGTAAGTAGGAAACACCGTGCTGTAAGTAGTCGGAGCTATTACTGTACGTATGCTGCATGCGTACGTAAGTAGGAAACACCGTGCTGTAAGTAGTCGGAGCTATTACTGTACGTATGCTGCATGCGTACGTAAGTAGGAAACACCGTGCTGTAAGTAGTCGGAGTCATTACTGTACGTAGGCTGAACCCGTACGTAAGTAGAAAACACCGTGATTTAAAAGTCGGAGCCATTACTGTACGTATGCTGCATGCGTACGTAAGTAGGAAACACCGTGTTGTAAGTAGTCGGAGTCATTACTGTACGTAGGCTGAACCCGTACGTAAGTAGGAAACACCGTGCTGTAAGTAGTCGGAGCCATTACTGTACGTATGTTGCATGCGTACGTAAGTAGGAAACACCGTGTTGTAAGTAGTCGAAGCCATTACTGTACGTATGCTGCATGCGTACGTAAGTAGGAAACACCGTGTTGTAAGTAGTCGAAGCCATTACTGTACGTATGCTGCATGCGTACGTAAGTAGGAAACACCGTGTTGTAAGTAGTCGGAGCCATTACTGTACGTAGGCTGAACACGTACGTAAGTAGGAAACACCGTGATGTAAGTAGTCCACACCTTTACGTAAGTAGGACTCACCATGCTCTATGTAGTCTGAACAAGTACAGTACGTATACAATGAAGGGCAGGTGAAGATTGCATGCTACGTATATAAGTAGCAAAAGAACCCAGCAGGAAATTACGTAGCCCGGTCCATGACAAATTCCTGGTGCGGCCTACTTACAGCATACTACTTACGCGACATGGTGCTGCCTACTGACGTCATGCTGGGTCGTTTTGCTACTTAGATTACGTAGCCGGGCTACGTAATTTTTTCTCAGTGCACCACCGTTCCAAACTGGACCCGGATTTTGACAGAAATTGTGTCATATTTTACTGAAAAATGACACGATTTCTGTCAAAACCAAAGGAACCATTGGAACGGTGGTCCAGTAAACCGGTCGTAAGGAACTGGCATCTAGATCCATCCAGTGCATAAAACGATCCTAAATATTTGAGTTTGACTTTATCAGACGGTGAAGGAAAACATCATCAGGAAATGTCTGAGTTACACTGCTGGCTCCACCAACGCAGAGATCCTACGATACATATGATCGTTCATGAGCGAATATAAAATCTTGTGCCCCTAAAGTTTTATGTTAGCTATGTCGAATTCATTATGCTTTCGTTTATTTGTAAGGCGCGGTTTTGCCAACACCATTGTTAGCAAAAATAGCGCCTTGCCAATAAACGACAGCATAATGAATTCGATATAGCTCCTCAAAAATTTGTTGGTTAAGAGTTTTATTTTCAGAAACAAGTTACATTCTTTATATAATCCACCATAAACATCGTCATAATTTCCGCAGATTACTTTGGTAATCCATGCGAGTCAGTCCACTTCCTGCTAATTTACAGGGGTGAAGGATGCTAGATCCGGGAGATTGCGCGCAGAGCAAACAGCAGGTGCGTTTTTGACAAAGATTCAGTCTTCTTGTCAAACAAGTGTAGGTAGGATATGGCTATGTTCAACTGATTAATCGAATTGCTATTAGTATAGTATAGATTTATTGCTTCATGTGTAGTACAAGTTCTATTAGTATTAGTTCTATTAGTATTAGTCAAATGACTTTTTTACAAATTGAGTTTTTAAATAAATAATAAAATTATGCCTTATATTTTTTTTAAATCTATATCTAACCTACCTAAATGTGAAAGTTTTGAATACTAAAATTGAGTGAAGACGTCTAGAAAATGTTAATAAGACAGTTTTTTTTTTGAAAATTATAATAAAAATTTTACTTTCTAAAAAACGGTTAGGTATATACATAGCGCGGTGGGTGTCTGATATACAGGGTGTTACCAGACCACTTCCGAAAACTTGGAGGTTCCAATCAGACCATGATACTGAAAACATTAAGCGAAAAAAATCGCGAAAAAAAAAATTGACTTGAATATCTCTTTTTAATTTTTTTTCTAGTTACATACACACAGTACAACATAATAAGACATATCTACCTAATTATCTCATTTAAAAAAGCAAAAAAACAAATAAAATAAATAAAGCAGCAATGTACACGCAGCACGCAGATTACGTCTACTACAGCATGAACAGCTGAGAGTTCATCGCGGGTCATTCAAGTACGCGACGTGCGAGCGACCTACGTTAGTACCTACCTACGTTAGTAGGCACTTACGACACAGAATAAATAATAGTACTACGCCTCGACCTTACCTACGTGAATGCGTACATTTCGGGCTGGCGAAATAAATACAAATCTTTAAACATTGTTTTCTCCGGCTATAATTATTTTTCAGGATAACTGATTTTTTTTTGGTTGGGTTTTGGTGTGCTCTAGCTTCCCCTTTCGTTTTCGGAAGTGGTCTGGTAACACCCTGTAGAAAGAGTGCGGGTTCACTTTGTTTTTGGATTTGCTGGTTTTTGATAAAGTGCCGTTATAATCCGGAATAATTTACTTACAAATAATAAATTTACATTTAGGTAGGTATGTCTCGAGTGATGGACGCAGTGTGACCGACTCATATCACAGATTGTATGTCCTCAGTTGGATGTGTGCGGTCATATAGGTCATAATAGGATCGACTCGGCAGAAATTGGGCGGCGCATAGAAAATAAATTGGGCAAAGCGTAAATTTTATTTACGCATGTAACCTTCTGTGTGAAAGAACCTTTATTATGTATCGTTAAAAATTAGCTTTATAATCAGATCTAGGTATACTAACAAAAAACCAATGTAACATGAGCTGTCATTTGTAAATTTTTTAATGACGATACTTTTCAGATTAGTCTGGACGCGTAATAATTGGGGTTTTCATTGAATTTTTCCAATTCAGGTATCTTTTAGAAGTGGTCTATGGTTTTCATGAGACCATAATGATAACGATTTTTTGAAAAAAATACCTATTTTAAACGGATACTTTTGGAGAAATCCGTGTTTTTTTAATAAAAAAAGAAAGTGGTAATTTTTGTTTTTTTTTCATATTCCGTTTGACGAAATCAGGTGGAGTTGACAGACAGAGGGACGGACGGACAGACAGACACCGGAGTGACACCCTAAGTTTTCCATTTTTCCAAAACTAGACGAACTCTATATTATACTTTTTCTTCTCTTCATTAATGGCCTCTGTCCGTCCTTTCGACAGACAATTTTGCCAATGTCAAGTGATACAATTGTATAACTTGCTTCTTGTTCTGACACTTCTCAATAAAAATCTGTTAAAAGTTCTATGTTGAGTTTCGACTTGCGCGTTTATTTTTCTGAGGGACATACTTGTGCTGTGTGTGATTTTTTCAGGCCAGTCACAGCATAAGGTAAGTTAGGTTTACTAATTAATACCCATTCTAATACCTATCCCGTTGATAAGTCAGAAATGTAGCTATACCAATTAGGCGGTTACAATGACGTTTTGTTTAGAATTTAAATGTTATTTCGAAGTTTTCTATTCTCTAACAGATTCAAGATAGGTGTTACTATTCCCAGCTCACATCAAGTTAATTAAAAACAGCACAAGTCAACATAGTTAGGGGCTGTCCGGTTTAAATTTTACATGAATAAAAAAATGCAAAAATGTATGGAAATAACTACATGACTTATCGTTGAGGTAATTTACTCGTAAATAAGTTAGCTTCATATAGAGCGTCAACAAATTATGTTTTTAGGGTAGGATAGGGTAGGGGTTGGGCGTTAAATAGTGGAAACTCCTTCTACTTATCTCATCAGAAGGACAACTAAATATAGGAAAAAAATTAGACCAATAAAATAATATTTTGAGACTCGTTTAATCTACAATTATGTACAGCTAATGACTATTATTTACAATTCTATTGACTATTTGGTACAATCACGGTAGCTTTCAGCTATTCGTAGCAGCTTTTTACCAGCCTAGCTTCTTTTTGTAATGGGTGACATGCTTAATGATATGGATAGGGTAGGGCTTCCACACAGCAACGGGCACTTCGACGTGCTTCTCGACCGGGACATGGACCTTCCTGATCACCTCGTAGGGTCTATCGACGGGAATGTGCACCTTTCTGATGACTTCGAAAGGCACATGTCTCACTACCTCTACTGGCACTGGCCTCTCGACCTCGACGTGGTGGGTCTTGTATACAGGGTAGGGCACGTGTTTGACCACGTCAACGTGAACAGGGTAGGGCTGTGGCACGGGTACTTTGACCTGTTGAGGTACGGGCACTGGCACGGCCTGGGGCACGGCGACCTTGATGTGGCGAGTAACTTCCACGGGAATGCGGCGGACGACGTTCTGTACAACAGACTGCAACTCGTATCTGGCAGCACTAGGCTCCCCACGGTTGACGCTGACAGAGGTTCCGATAACTCTTGGACCTTCAGCAACACCAACAACAGCAGCACCTTGAACTCCACCACCGATCGCAGCACCACCGGCGAATCCACCACCGATCGCAGAACCACCAGCGAATCCAGAACCACCAGAGAATCCAGAACCACCAGCGAATCCAGAACCACCTGCGAATCCAGAACCACCAGAGAATCCAGAACCACCTGCGAATCCAGAACCACCAGCGAATCCACCACCAACTGCGCCACCATCAGCAAACGCAGCACCACCATGTGCTTCTTCGGGTCCACTGGGTCCTTCTAGATGTTCAGGGCCAGAGAGGCCAGGTCCGCTAGCTCCAGGGCCACTCAGGAGGGCTCCGTGTTCAACAGCAGAGCCACCACCGATGAAAGCATCTCCATGGGAGATGGGTCCATGGTCGTGGTGTTCTTCGACCAGTTCTTGATGAGCATGTCCCTCTATTTCCGCGATGGTGTGCGATGGGGCAGCTGGAGGGCCGTAGGACTGTGATGGAGCACCGAAGTTGGCGGACGAAGCTTGCAGGGCGGACGACAAGAAGGAGTCACCGCCACCACCGTGTTGACCAGATAGAAATCCGGCATTGGTGCTGTACACTAACGCCGATAGAAACACTACTTTAACCTGTAACAAAGAGATGGTTCTTTAGAATCTGTCACGTTTGCTGTTTCATTTTCATGTTCTGTTATAAGAACTTACAACATATGCCATGGCTGTTAGCTAATCGCTTTTAAGCCAGCCCCAGAAAAGTGTTGCTGTCTCTTCCGAGTGTTGGTGGGTTGTGATATGATAACATTCTGACACCAGATATTTATACAAGTCGCTCTTTCGGCCGACGCCCATGAATAAATTACGCGCATAGAGTCGACTGTGGCCGGTGTCCGACGTCACCACCAAAAACGTATGGTAGTGGAGGATCCACTGCGGCAGTGCAGTTTTCTAGTTAACAGTAATTTACATAAAGGGTCATAAATAAAACCTAGGTGCCAAATAAACATTTAATTTTCATTTGGCACCTAGGTTTTATTATTTACTTAATTAAAATATTTTAACCTTTCAAATATGTTTACGTACCAAAAAGCTGGACAGAGCTTTTTCAATGCCAAGCGTTACTCAGTCAAGTCTTAAATCTCACCCGTAGATATATATTTATGCATCTTCTTGGTTGTAAAAGTCTTGAATAGTATAGTAATAGTATAGTTGAGCCTAGTTTCATGCCTTCCTGAAGAATATATCCTGAAATCTGCTGAACTATACGATCTATCAAAACAACTTATATTATACTTATCCAGTATTTGAGATTACAGTCTGCAGTATTGACAATTGCACATTATTATAGCTGTTTGGACTACACTAACAGTTAGCCATTTAATTTTAGCACCTAGTATAAAAGTTCATTGACAAATAAACATAGCTACTTATAAAACCAATATCGATTCAAAAATATTGATTACAATTGTACCTCGTGGACGTAGCAGTGGTTACCACTTACCACCTAAGACATCAGCTGGAGACGGATTCTACCTTTTGACATTATAACGTTTATCATGATACCCTAGTTAGATTTCCTCAAAACGTAACATAGTACCTACCTGCTTACTAAAAAACCTGTTAGTATAAAAATAGAGCCGGTTTCAAAAAGACTTGAATAAACACATATAAAGTCATTTTGGTATGACTATCTATTTTAACTAGGTAATAACACACTTTCTATCTAAAATTACACCAGCATACCTTGGCACAATGTCATAACTCTGAATCCAGGATATTCTTCGATTAACCTTGAAACTTGTGGTTACGCAAAAACTAGGCCAGATGTTTCTCTCTGTTCCTATCATTTACAATTATCATTATTAGTAAGATTAATGATAGTTTTATCGCTTATTACGCAAGGTGTCGCCGTGTCACTCCATAGGCCATATTTACATGAAAAGCTGTGGCACTGCCAACCGGTGCGACTCGGCGCTTACCGGCACAAAGTTGCACAATGACAGAATACGTTTGATAATAAAAATCAAGACTGAATGCTCCTACTGATTCGACTAAGCATTAATTGTTTATCAACCTATTAAAAATAAAAAATGCGATCAAACTAGTCAATACTATAACTTTACACTGAGTCTCGTGCCCCTTTAAAGAAAGCCTTTTTCGTTTCTTAGGGTTAAAGGAAAAGAAAGCTGTGTGGGTTTCTTTCCCTACGACCCTGATTTACTGTCAGAAAAAAACGTACAGCGTAAATACAGAGAGGATATAATTAAAAATATTTTAGGTCGTAGAACAAGTTGTAGTAAAAAGCAGTAAAAGCTCACAAGTAAAAAGTACCTAGCATGTTTTATGTGTAAATCCGTCTCATAGGCATAAATATTGACCAACAAAAATTTGTTATTATAATGGCTTTGCAATACGTTTCTCCATCTAATTTCATATCCGCGGAATTAGCATATCTATACGTAAGTAGGTTTTTGTGATAAATGTTACCTATTTTAAAACATATACCTACTGCTATTTCCGGTCCTTGATGCTATTATATTATAGCAAAAGCACAAACGTCTAAGAATAATTGTTCCTACAACTGGGACTAGACTCAACTTTAGTTGGACTGAAGTGGTTTTCAAATAACTATTGTAAGTCTAGCCGATGATGTTTACACCGAGTGTAGCAGGCTGCTTCTCTACTAGACGACTACTACGTACTAAAGAGATAGCCATTGTACAACGATGGATAAGAAGCTTAAAGCTTACTGAAAATCCATGGGGAGGCCTGTGGCTTTCTCAGGCTCACAATATGGTGATAGCGAACAACTATTTCGTATATGCTTTTAACTGGATTCAACCATGATCATCGATCGGAAGGCGGCCGGTTTCCGTGGCATTATGTAATAAATAATAATGGTATTCCATACACATAAATTACTGTTTGAGAACGAAAGCGTTGTGATTCATTTTGTGCTGAGTAGGTCAAAGATTAGATCGACTCTGATTAATTGACTACAGTTGTAGAGCTTCTTCTGTTTTGTAACTGATTAAATGCAGTAAGACTTGCAAACCAATTGTACTCTTTCGATGGCCAAGCCATGGTAATAGTTATGTAATCTGATGGCTGTAGGTAAACCATTTAAATGAATATTTTAGGAATATTTTATCTATCGGGCACTTCACTACATACCTACTATTCAGTCAAGTGCGATCCTTTTCAGAGTAGTGTAACCACGAGTAAAATAAATTACTCGTAGTCACACTGGTGTAGGAAACCGGTGTAACCACGAGTCCGTCGTCGATACCACTAGGTGTCAATATTAGGTAAATATTTCGAAAAAATAATAATAAAAAACTATAATTTTAATGGTTGATTTCAATCTAATACAACTCGATCGATTCTAAACGCGTGAATGAAATGTCTAAATAAATGTTCATCTCTTAGGTCTCATTCACTTATAGCCATTCATTCATTTTGTATGTAGTTTATTGAAGTGGCATAAAAAAAGATTACATTAGAGGGTCATTACCATACGAAAGCTATCGCTACCTTCGATTACAAAACTATGTTTATGATTAGGTTCTAATTGCGCAATGGAAATAACCCACAGTATGTCATTGGTCACCCTATTAGGAACATTTCAAAAGATGTAGACCAGAAAGTTGGGTTTGCGACAGAATTTAGTAGGATTGACACACGAAAACTCATATTTCTTTTTTATCCTCTCCGCGATATTTCTAAATCAAGGTGAAATATAGGAGGTCAGTAAAGTATGATAGGTAGTACTTACTCGATGGCAGATTACCATATTATGTGGGTTACCCTCACAGTTACCCATTACGAGTAGGTACATATTTAAGCTTCAGGCTGGGAAGAATGAAACTAGTTTCATGTACCTAATGTACGTTATATTGTAATGCAAAACTTCCAGCTTATTAATCCGCTATCACTCTCCGAAAGTGCTTGCACTATCACAATACGTACTTATAGCAATCAATTTATTTAAAAAAACTGTATTTTTATAGATATTTTGTGACAGGTTAAAATTCGGTTTAATGGTTCCGGGTTGAACACGCCATCTAAAAAAAATCATTCAAAATAAGTACTTTGCAAACGTACTTAATTCGGCATAATTTAAATTTTTGTTTATGTCGGTAGGTAGTGATTAACCAAGAGGAATGATCAACATGCCTTCTCATTTTCGGTATGTGTTAGTTTGTTTACGCCTTGCATAGCCAAGTTGCAGGATAACTTGGTGAATCTCCGCAGAGAACAAACACGAGGACACGATGTGAAGATACAATTGAGGTAAATATAGGCAATGACAATTTTCCGTGGTTCACCCAGGCTATGTAAGGTGGATAACCAAACAATAAAATTGCCAATGGCCTACCGAGGTTGACTGAGGTGGACTACGGCTAAAACCCGTTGGTGCAAAGGAATGTATAGTAGACTTTACAGCCTTTCCATGGTGTAGCAGGATGTTTCAAAATTATTATTTATAGCAAAAAGGTAAGAAACATTTTAACTTTTGAAATCAGTGGAGTTTTTATGTTCAGTTTTAGTCAGTTTTAGTTCACACCAAAATTATTGGGAATACCTTCACTTGTTAGCGTTATCTTTACCTATTTACTTATTATTATCAATATATTATATAAAACTCTTTTGAAGCTGACAGAAAATCAACGCACAGCCTAAACTATATGTCCTAGAGGTATGAAATTTGGAGGGTTGTTATTTGGTCCTTATATAGTGTAGGGGTGTACTAAGAAAGGAATTTTGAAACGTCACACTCTAAAGGGTAGAACGCGAGCAACGCCGCGGGCGACGGTTAGTTGAATATATAGGTGCTACGCTGCTATGAACGTTTTCAGTACTTCGGAGTAGAGCTTTTTGTGAAAGGACTTGTATTCGCCCTGGGACTTTGTTTTCCAGCCGCCCTACAATCTATAAATGTCTTTTATTTTATTTTTAATACCAGCAGTATTATGATGACTGTTCTTAGATTGATATTCTCTGTATGAATTTTTGCCTGCTAAATAAGCCTATATATGTTCTGATTTCTGAGCCCTTGCTACTGTTGTTTACCAACACCGTGTTCTTTTGATACATAGGCCTATACTTACACGCAAATAAGGGGTAAATTGATATGAAAAAATATATTCTTTGGAAACTTTTTTTATTATTGTTATAATTCTAATTAATATTTACAAAAGAAATACAAGTACACCAGAGGTGTATATTCACCTAAATTAATGACTTAGTATCACCCTAGATAGCAGCCTCTCGATGAGCTATGTCACGAAATATTTACAACAGACCGGACTAGGTGGTAATTGAGGTGATCCGGGGAATTACCAGCCGTGGCTGTGGTGTCCGTGGTGGCTGTGATGCTGGATAGCTTTGTGGTGCACGGTCTTTACCACCGGCACGGGGTAGGTCTTCACGACGTGAACGGGCACTTTCACAAGGTGCACCTCGGGAACTTCCACGATGCGCTCCACTGGGACCGGGTGGTCAACGTGAACCTCGACGACCCTCTCGACGGGCACTTTGACGATCCTCTCGACGGGGTAAGGCACGGGCCTGTCGACCTTGACGTGCTGAATTTTCACTACTGGCACGGGAACTTTCCTCACGACCGGGACTTGGACGGGGTACGGGTGGGGTACGGGGACCTGGACGGGGTAGGGCTGGGGCACGGGGTAGGGCTGAGGTACTTGGTGGGTCACTTCACGGTGGACTTCATAGGGCTCATCGCGGACGCGGTACTGGGTGGGGGCTCCATGATTGCCGGCGAGTCCGTGGATTTCATCGATGACGGGAGCTTTGGGGTCAGGGATTCCTCCACCAAAGCCAGCACCGCCTCCATTTAGTCCAGCACCGCCAAATCCTCCGCCGAATCCTCCGCCAAATCCTCCATTGAAACCGGCTCCACTGTTAAAGCCTGCGCCATGGCCTGAAGCACCGATAGCCCCATGGCCGATGAGTCCGTTTCCAGAGAAGCTCGCAGATGGTAGAGAACCAGCGGGGAAGCTGCTGGGTGAGAAGCTTGAGATACCCGGACCGGAGAATCCAGCTGAGTGGTGATCGTGCAGCTCCGGTCCGTGGTGTTCGACCACCTCCGCAGGATGGCTGGGCCCGTGCAAGATGCCTGCGTAAGAGCTGCTCACTAGGATGGCTAAGATCGATAATTTCATCTGTAAAGAAGGGATCATATTTTATTTTTAATTTATAGAGCTTACAAAATAAATTATTTTAAGGATCGGGCGTAAAGGGTAAAATAGTAGTTCAAAATAAATGATCTAAACTTCCTTTAAGTCCCTATACCAGGATTTTATAAGGAATCTTAAGGATTTGAGCTTTGAATTTCAGGGCAAAAATTTTAAAACATTTGAATGTACTGTTATCATCGAGATACTCACAAAAGCAGCCATTTCGATTAGCTAATCGCTGGCCACTCAGGTGAAGTAGTATCTGCTTCAAATACTGACGCTTGTATGTGTTTGGTAGCTATGGTTCCATATTTATATTCACGCTGAAGTTTGGATGGGCCGAGCTCTGTCGCGATAACCACTACGACAGCAACGGACAGGTTTCGGCATTGTCTGTCCTTTTCTAGCGGAAATATGCGTCGGAATACATTATGTGAAGTTGCTCAATACATGGTCAAAGTCGAAGAGACCCATGAGCTTTACAAAATTTGTGCAGATCGGTGACCAACAGCGGCTAACGTACGCTACGCATCTCAAGGGTCGATAAAATTTACATTTTTCGTTTGGCAAGCTCTGATTTTCTCGCCTTAGGGGTACGAGTACTTTAGAGTCCATATTTTGGATCACCGTTTTTGTCTATGAACCAAAAATATAAGTTTTGTGATAAGGTAGTTAGGCAACTACCTAGCTGTCAAAAAACTATCCTGAGGGCCTCCTCCAGAATCAATGGTTTCCTGAATATGCAATAAGTACCACACTTCCGTTATTATTTTGGGAAGTATATAATTGCAGTCACGTTAAATTATTTTTTTTATTTTTTTATTTTATTGTATATTTTGACTTTGTGTAAATGTGTATTTGCCTAATTATTATTTTTTTTTGGTTAAAGTAATGGAACAAGCTGATAGCTCACTTGATGTTAAGTAGTAACTTCTGCCTATAACAATGCATATATGTAGTATAATATTATGTAAATCACTTGCTTGCAAGAAATAAATGAAATGAAATGTTTTGGGGAGATCTGGATTTAGACATTGAGATGAAACTATTGCATTTCACAATGTGGACTGATTTCACTACTTAGCATCTCTTTATGAGGTTATCAAGGCGACTTGTATATTGCGTTGCGTGTCATTATCACCAACGAGTATCAGCATTTTCCATTTGGTTTAGAACGAAATTATTTAAATTTGGAATTGGATTTCTCGTTTCACGCTAGTGTGCAATTATTGTATTACACAAGGCAGTAAAATTATGAATTTGTAAAGGAAACACTGTACCATACTATCATGTAGAAAATCCTTAGTTAATATCCTGACCAGCGTGAGCACTGGGAATCCAACCAAAAGTTTTTTAGAAGATCATCAGCATCTAACAGTCGGCATTTGCTATCTTCGTCTACGGCTCTCACGTACCAAAATAAATATGCCAGTGTTCTAAACGAATAGCTACAATAAAATTTGAATTCAATAAATTTTATTCACTCATCATAGACCTAGTTTTGGAACCTCTAGTTCTACCAATTATTTTATTTACTTAGTCCATTTCTTGGATGATTGGCAACAGAAGTGTTGCCGCGCGAGTGAAGAAAGCGAAACGCACGCAATATTCTGAGATTGACGGCATTGATTCATCTTTACAATGCTATCAAAAGTAATAACTGGATCGAGCGGATTTTTCTATTTTTTTTACACTATTTTCACTATGTCGTGAGCAGTTCAATAATAATAACTAGTGTAAGCATGATTAATTGAATAATCAGAGACATAAATTCAAATGAGTCTTGTTCAATTAAATTTACAGTAGATCGGCCAGGGAATTCTTTAGGTATAAATAATTATACTTGGACATTTATCACGTATCTGTCATTTGTTTTTATTTGACCAACTTATGTAGACCCCACAACATGTTACAATAGTTAGTACGAAGGTATGTTCAAGTTATCTATAATTTATAAACTATTATTGCTATGGGAAATACAAGCGCGATAACCTGGCTTTAGTTAGAAATGACAGAGTTTTTTAAAGCCGCGGTATAATGATAGGGGATTATGAATAAAAGCCTTAAAAGGCGAGGCTCTCAACAGCAAGACTAAATGCTTACTTACTCAAGTAACTAAGAGTAGCACTTCGAGTATTTACAAAATAGTAGTTCCAATTACAGTATTGTTCAATAAATTAATGTCTAGAACGGTATTTTAATAAAATCAGTTTTCACCAAAGATGTTACGTGATATTATGTCATGTATTCATGATGCTCGAGAGCACTGACATGATGTCAGTACAATTAGCTAAATAACGCACGCGAGTTGCTAAAAAATGCTCATTTAGATGTTAATTGAGTCTATCTGCGTCTTTTTTCAATAAAAAACTTTGCATGTTTTTTTCTTAATTTTTTGTGCATTCTGTCCTTACTCATAAGATTTTTCTTACGCATTTCATGGATTTTTGTGCTATCTGCGTAGTCTTTTCTACTGGTTTTTTTACTCGTATCGTCAAACAGTTAGAGGCATGTTAAAGACCAACCGTTCTTTATATGACTTTACAAAAAATATAATTATGCGACAGAAGTTCTTCAGAAAATTCTTGTTATTTTAATCTGTGTATTAGGCGGAATTTTCTTTGTGAACAAATGTACTTATTTCAAGTGGTTTAAATACATATTATTAAAATTGAATAATTTCATTCGTACTACTAATTTTTTTGTTCGCGTGTGGTGTTCGTGAACTCTACGTTAGAGCATGTTTTTTTTGACAGCAACCCGTGTTGTTTGCAACTGCATCTATGATCTTTTATGATCAGTGTTGTGTTGTGTCAGCATGTGTTGTGATTTGTGATAATCTTACAACTTTTCGTCTTTATAAGAAATATTTTAGCTATATACCTACTTGTAAATAAAAACCTAAGATTATTGTAACTCGTTTAATTTGTATCAAATATCATAATTATAACTAAAACAACAAATAACAATAAAAATAACTTATCACAACGATTGGTTACAAATTAAAACGGGTAGAGGCGTAACAAAAACTTAAATTATAATATGTACAATATCTACATTAAAATATTTTAGTGGAACGTATAAGCTATAGCAAACAATTTAGTTGAATAAGCATGCGCTAAAATAATAACTAATATAAAAATATAACATTAGTAAATGCCGAATTCAATAATTTAATTTTACGTTAAATATATAAAGCACCTAAACGGAGCTGAATATAAAAGTTTTAAAAGGGAACATGATCTTTATACACAGTATAATTTATAGAAAAAGAAAAAATAATCTATGACTCAAGAGCTACCATCGTTATCATCAACATCCACATCAGATTTTGACTCTATAACTGGAGCTGGTGGCCTTAGCACTACTGGGACTGAGCTCTCGTAACTTTCGTCATCTTCATTCTCTGCTTCAAACAAAGGTTCTGTCTTCATAATCCTAAATACCTTAGGTTTGTTCACACGTCTTCTACGAATGTGCTTCTGATGACCAACCCGTCCTCTCGACGAGTGAGGAGGAGGCTTTAGTAAAGGATAGGGTTCATTGCTGTTCGATTTGGGATATCTCCTTTGATACGAATGCCAACCTGGCATCAGAGAGTTTGGATGCCTGTGTCTATCTGCTACAGATCTATGTGAATGGAAGGGTTTTTTCGGTCTGTCACTTTCATGGTTTACAGAAATACTGGTTTCGCTCAGCCCGTTAGCGTCAGGACCCGTGCTGCCTTCTCGTTCATTAGTGGGGTCATCTTGTTCCATAACAGCACCGATAGGATGGTTGCTTGAAGCGTCTGCAATAGGCACAAGAGGTTCTTCTTCCTCCTGACTACGTGAATATTTTTGGTATGGATATCTCCCACTGTTGTATATTTCTAAAAAAGGATTCGAAAGAACACTCAGTCCATCACTAACTGGTGCCAGACTACCACCGTTCTCATTTTTCAATAGAAGTTGCAGTTGTGCGAGGTCAAACTTGAGTGGTGTTGGCTTGCTGTACTGGTCTCTTAGTGACAAAAGATGATCATCAACAGAAGATTTTCCTTTTAGCATATCAGCCACCAGCTTCAAATCCACATTATAAGGATTAGCTACTTTAAATCCATTGATGGTAGATACCAAGCTGCCTGCTTGAGGATCTGAATCGGGACGATTTAGGCTAAAACTTGGTTGTTTTAACATAAGTTTACTTAGTAGGTTGGATGTCACATCTAGCTGATGTGAGCCAACATCTTGATTGATTCTTATTGGTAATGATGACGGTATACTTCCACGGTCAAAGTTGATATTGTGAAACTTTAGGGCATCGGGTGAAAGGTTTTGTGTTAGTTGGAAAGGAACATCGTTTAGTTTCAAAATACTGTTTATATCTGTTGGTATTTGAGATTGTGGACGCTGTAGTCCTTGCTCCTGGATATTAGCAGATGATTGAATACTGTCTTGACTGCTGCCAGACGACTGAGGTATATAGCTGAGCCGTTGAGGAGCTCCTGTAAAACTACCTTGGTTATAAGTTGGTTCTGGTATCTGTTGTGGTTTTCCGTAATAAGATGTATTTGGATCAAATAGTTTTGGAGATTCAGGCCCTTGATATTCTTCTGGCTTAGTTTTTATGTTGAATCCATAGATTGTATTCTTATCTTTATAAAATGAATCTGTCAGTGGCCGATACTGCTGGTGGTCAAATTGATCACGCTCATAATTTTGAATACTGTACCTATTATTGCCATCGTTGCCTGTGCTTTTTTGTGACTCAGAGTTTGACACTACATTAGAAACATCTATTGGAACTATATTTTTTAGTGCTTTAGCGTGATCAAATGTTGGTTTTGGTTTATTATCAATGTTATTATTCCTAGAATAGTAATATGGAGAAGCTGTGATCAAATCGGGTTGATGACTATAATAATTGGTTTGATTGGGAGGATCGATTTGATATTTGTTCTTTTGCTTTTCATAATTACTGTAATACGAATTTACGTTAGGTAGAACACTTGGATTATTATTATTATTATTGTAAGTATTATCATAATTGTTTGAATATGAGTTTTGTTGCTGCTTCATATTGTCCTGGACCCTTGCTGCGGCTTTGGCAAATTCTTGGGCACTGATGTTATCAGAATTTTGTTTTGAAACTTGGTCATAGTTATTGCTATACTGTCTACTGGTATCCATATGAAAGTTCATTTGACTGACCGCTTCACCATTATCCGATTGCAAGCCAACGGTTTGATATCGATAGTTTGCTGGTGAGTATACATCATTATTTATCGGTTGTTTCTTGTCTTCTAGTTTCCAACCATATTCTCCGTTTGAATAGTAATCTGGTTGACCGGTTTGCTGTTCAAGGTCTCGTGTTCTTGTGTTTGCCCTACCGTTGTTTGAGTTTGGGTATTCAGGTGGCATGTAATTTAAATAAATATTGTTGGCTGACGGCATACTTCCTATCCTATGCGTTTCACTATTAGTATGGTCTACGTTAAGGTCTGCTCTGTTGTCTTGTTGGTTGTACGGGTTATTTTGATACTGCGTGTACGTGACGTCTTGCAATGACTTAGCTGCCGCATTGACCGCATTCATGTTATTTTGCCACTGGTCACGTGAGTCTGGGGATACAGATGGCGATATAGTAGAAGAGACATATTCATTTTGATATTGCCTTTGTCCATTGTTTGGGTATCTGATACCATTTGCAGAGTTGTCGTAATGATCGATCTGTAACTTTTTGCTTAGATCATTGTTATCGTAGTTCAGTCCATTGTTTCCAGCAGTAGTTGTAACTCTATTATTGGTATAGTCAGGTGACCCCGTTTGAATGATCGATAGTGGAGATGATACATACTGCGAACTCGGTGGACTGGAAATAAAGATTGACGATGCGCTAGAAACGTAATTGCTTGGAGTGCTAATGAACTGACCACTTGGAAAAGCAGTTGAAATAAACGGAGTAACAGGAGAAGGAGTGCTCTGCACGCCGTCAAAAGAATACGTATTCGGTGCATTATACGGATAAGTGTTGGTCAGATACTGAGTGTGCGACTTAGCCTCTAGCTGCGGGATCTGGCTAGTTTGCTGATTGTTATCGTAACTCGATGGAGAGATGGTGGAGTACTGATATTGCGGCTGTGGGGTGGCCGTATATCCCAGATTTGGAGCAGGCGTCGACTGCTGGTAAAACTGGCTCTCCGCTCTCATCTGTTGAAGAAATTCTTCGGGTGGTAGGGAGTACTGCATTGACGCATACTGGTTACTAGCTCCGGTGCTACTGTCGCGCGGGTCCGTGGTGCCGTCTTGGCGATTGTCTTCCTGTTGGTGCTGAAACGGGTTTTTTATTCTGTATACTTTCCGAGTCCGCGTTCTATCTGCTCTGTGGTAAGCACTGTCACCATTGTCGTCTGATACGTGGTATTGCACGTTAGCAGAGTTGTCGGCTTGATTGTTTGGATCTTGCTGCACGATGTTGGTACTATAGCCGGCAATGGCGGCGAGTTGGCCTTGGTTGGCGACCATCTGTTGGTAGCGCAGGATGTCACGATCGCTGTATCCATCTTGGCAGCGGGTGTGGTGGACGAGTAGTATGACGACTAGTATCCGTATCTGCAATGCAAATGAGATCCATGTTTTATTATATTTCTTAAGAAATAGAAACTCGACGTGCTGGTAGCTGTTTGTTGGGTTCATGCCTCAAAATATTTTCATCGAGTAATTTTTAATGCATAATTATGTAAGAGCTAAAAATAAAATAGATATCTAAGTTGTACAAGACGTGGTCTCTAATGAACTGCTTAGGCCTTTTAGATATGCTGTTTCATAACAAACTAGTTACTAGTTAATTTGAACTTGCTCGTTCACTGTTCAGCATGTTTAATAAATTCATGGCATGTTTTCCCTTTCATTTTTCTCAGATCAGTCACATTCATACATATTATTATGGTTATTTCTGATTATTGCTCGGCGATTCTGACGTGAGAAGTTCACAGTACAAACTTTCCCGTTTCTAATGAACACGATTTACAATGAATCCTCAATCGATGCTAACAATCAGTTGCCTACCTCTACACTCACGATTGCTTGTACTAGGTACCTACTTCTATACCTTCCTATTAACATTGAACCTGCTACAAATGGAGTGGGTACTTATTACGCACTAAATATCATCATAATAACTGAGTGTATCTGTCTTTTTTATAACTTTGTACTTTGACATTTATATTGAAACTTTATTGTTAAATATTCTTTACATTAGTGAATCAGATCATTTCCTTACAGCCATTACGTAAATAAATAAATTCATTCGTTATTATGTATTTTGTGATATTCTATAATATCGTTTTGCTTTGGACGGTTACAAAATAATAATGTATATTTTATACATATTCCTATAGATAACCAATATGAATAAAGTTGCATGCCTCAGTAGACTGTGACATAGTCTTGTGGAATTTTTGTTGAAAATCGTTCTAGCTTTTTTAAACTAAAATATTCATTGGTTGAATCACGAATACTTCTGACGCTAATACGACCTACTTCGTATTTTGTGAATTTAAAAAGACTTCACAATGGCTTGAGGCAAGGCGCTTGCCTTTCAGTTTGGTACACTGTGGTCTAGTCACAATGTCTAGCGAGTCCGTTGTCTAGCAAAAGTATCAACGTACGAAGATTATGCAATGACATTTGTCTCAGGGCAGTTGCTATTGTAGACCTTTAATTTTACAAAAGGTTGGTATCAAAAAATATAGTGTGTAAGCTTTTTCTGTTATAGATTTTTTTTTATTATCCACAGATATTAAAAGCTGCCTCTTTTTCTGTCAATTACAATGATATATAAGATGTGTGACAACAAGACAAGTTCAATAACACTAATTACATCATACAACACAGTGCCGGACAGTGACCACGAGGAATGCCACGCACACGCAGTGACGATAAGATGCAGTCTGCCATCCGTGAACTGATTTTCTACTAAATGCTTTTTATTATAACACGTCTATTGACTATTACATGCAAGATAACCGTCAAAAAACGGATTTGTTCAATTCAAGAAAAACCTTCAAGTTGTATAAAAAGTCTGAGTAAATAATATAACTGCGTTCATACGATATTTATACGAAAGTAATATACAAGCACTGTGGTGAACTTATACTTGTGAGTGATCTTAACATCAGGTGGGCCAAGTTTGGAGTGAACATGCTCGGTGGAACAATGTATTGCTTGGTCAGAGATTACCGCTTAACATTAGGTGGGTTATCAGGTTGTTCTCTTGCTTTATTCTTTTTTTTAAGCAAAAGATTTCAAACGTAGCAAAATAAAGATCGAGCACGTTGAAGTAGTTTGTATAGAGAAATCAAAAAAATCAGAAATGGAAGGACACTCAAGGCTGAATACGATTTGATATTCACAAAAGGTTCAAAACTGAAAAATATGACCTCCCAACCAAATTCCAATGATATTTTTACTATATTTTATCATATTAACCATGTTAAGTTATAAGTCATGTCTTTCCTGTGGGTATAGCTGACTAGGCTGAGAGGATGGTATAGGGCAAGCCTACTCTATCTAAAACATTGTCCCAGGCACTACAGTGTCCCGTTAAGTGTAGGCATAGGTTGCCTCCTGACGCTCTATAAATTATCTTCAATAGATGTAAAGGCCTAAGTCACAAGAATACTCCATATATATACAAACAGACTCATTTTTCTATCGCTTACTCAGTTCCAAAGTATCACTTATCGACGTCAATAAACATTACTCATAGCCCAGCTATTAAGCCCTACCCACCTTCAGGAAATCGTGCATGGATGCACACTATAGAAAGTTTACTCGATAAGCTTTCAATTGAAGCATTATGCATGCAAATCTTGTCCTGAGGTTGAAAGGGTAAAATACAATTTGCGTTACAACATTGGACCTTATGGGTAGATGCAATAAAGATGAAACGAATGCCGTAATAGATAAAGTAACTTTATGACTCAATAATGTTGATGCTTGTAAAGATAGTATTGAAATCGATGGTTTTCCTATATTAAAAAACATCTCGATATTTTTTATTATAAGATTTTGTAAGAACTTTATAGAGTTTGAAAATACTAGCAGCTGTGGTCACTTTCATATAGGTATGTACATATTTTGGAGCAAATAAAAATTATCTTTGTAATGATAGTTCGATTTCTACATCGAATAGAGCAGTTTAAGGCAACTGTGATTAAATGATTTTATTATACACTTTCTAATTTTTATATTCATTTCATAATAAATTGATACAAGCGATAGGTATACTTCCACTTCCTTTTTGTAAATATTTCAATGGAAAGCCTACATACTTTCGCAAAAAAATCAAATATTCATACGATCCTAGTATAGTATTATATCATTCATGCATATACTTTGTTTAATGAATATGTTTAAATACTCTTTCAAACATACTTAAAAGATGATTTCAACCAAATGTTGGCAATATACTCATGACAAATCATGAGATGTTCGTGAAGCGCTCGTGGCGTAGCTTGCTTAGTCAATCATCCCCGATCTGTGAGGACACTATTTGGATGTGTGACCGCTACTGGACATGTGTGACCACTACATCTAAACGCTTCCGTGCTTTTTAGACGGCCTAAAAACTCCGTCACTAGAGTTGGCCACCAATTTTTTTTTTTATTAGATCATTATAGGTTTCAGAAGTGTTTGTAATCCTGAGTTTATATTTAGATTTTTCTGTTTTATGGTTAAATTTGATTGAATCCAAGTTGGTTCAACTCATTTCCAAGTTGTTTCTCGTTTTCTTAGCATCTACCTACTATACGCCCCTCATTAGCCTATACTCGTTTACGACAAGTATATTTATAGATTTGAAATGGCTTTCCCTTTCAATAAGGACACCTATTAAAATAGTTATCAGGAGATTTAAATTTAACTCAAGAACTTAATTGCTTCAAGTTAATTGAGATTCATAAAATATCTAGAAACTTGACTTATAAGCTCTATGAATTTAAACTAAATGACATGATATAAATTGGTCTCAAATAACCCAATAATAAGTAATAAGTAACTAAACTTTTTGAAAAATCGATTAAATTCATGCACCGATCCATTACGCTACAAATCAGGAGTGCTTGTAGATACTGTTAGGCAAGAAGTTATTGTTATGTGCTACTGTACGAACATCTATTTATTTTGCCACAACTACCTTATAAAATAGCCTTCTATGTACTCCAAGCAAATACCATCATCATACAAATGGATGAACTCTTCGCAAATCAAATGCAATAAAAAAAAAATGTCTCTTAAAACTGCAATTAGCAGCGCGTAAATAAACTATTAACTACAGTTAAAACAGATTAAATCCAGCTGCATCTTAAAAGGCTAGATCAGGTCTAATGTCAAGGGTCAATGCGACAGGCTATAGGATCCTCTCTCTGCCCTTTACCGGTCGTTTTCTCCAGCGAAAGTAAACTTCCGAACATGTACTGACTACCTGTATAGACTTCTTGCAGGTCTTCGACACGCCGTGGGAACCGACAGGGGGTTAGGTAACTTTCGTTATGGGCATAATCATAGATTCGTTGATGTTGATAGGGCAATGTTTAATATATCCATAAATCAGGGTAGAAGTGCCACAAATGCCCTGTGAGTTTTAATTTTTTTCAAAGAATAAAAGAATAAAAGACATTTATTCGTGACAAACAACGTAGAATACAAAGAGAACACAAAACAGAAAAGAGGTAAAGAGTAGTAGAAATAGCACGGATAACAGACATGGTTTTCAGTTTCCTAATCCCACTTTTGTGTGTAGCTTTTGTCAAAAGCTTTTTAAGTAAAACAGCGTGAGTTTTTAAGTTATTACATTGAAAATAAAACATGATGAAATATTTTATTACTTACATAATTTAGTTAATAGCAAAGGAGGTATTTATTATGATGTTATAACACTTACGACGGTAATTAATCAAAATCTTCATTCATAAAATTGCTCGATCATGAACTGAGAGTACTACGTACTACTTTATAGTTAATATTTGTTTTTTTTCTTGTGTAATTTATTTAAAACTTTATTTTTTTGGTTAATTAACGCAGTGGAAGTTAAAAAACAATAAAAAAACGTTCATTCTATTTACACAATGACAGCAGATTGTTAGACTACTGAACATGTTTAGTAATTTCGTTGGCAGTGGTCTGTATTTAAATATTTTTTTATATTATTTGTTCAGGTAAATAAAAAAATAGAAATATATTTTAACCCTGGCGGAGCCTACATCTACGAGATTGCCTAGCAGCTTCACGGCTTACAAAATCAAATGGCAAGACGAAAATCAAGTTATATAGTATAAAAAACCCACCTGATATTCTGGTTTCTGCTTTATGTTAATAAGAATGCAATAAAAAATTTCGTTGGCCCAGTATCAAACGTTGCATAATATTTTTATGTTTAGAGGTGATTTACGGCGGTTTATCTGGGACGACATTTTGAACCTAAAACGGAACGTAATACGTAACGCTTGATGTTGAAAGGTTAAGAATATTTGGGTCTTTTATGGTGAACTACTCAGTTTAATATAAAAACTAAAGAACTTTTATGGTATTTATTAGTCGCACCAGAGATGCTTGCAGTTTTTTTTTTATGATCAAAGTAATAAAACAAGCTTATAGCTCACCTGATGTTAAGTGGTAACTTCTGCCTATAACAATGCATTACCTCACGGAGCAAGTCCAATGACGTGCCCTGTAAGGCAATGCACTGCGTCCATCACTCTGAGACGTAAAGATCTAGAAGTCTCATGTGCCTGTAATTACACCGGCATGTTAATGCAGTCTTGTGTTAGAAGCAAACAAGGGTCGCTGAGCTACCGGAGTACCTAAATATAAACAACAAACGAACCATAGTATACAGCTTTCTCTAGTCCAATTATTCATGCGTAATAGCAACGGACAGTAAAAACGACAAACTGCGGTAAAGAACATGACAAATGGTCACAATGTATATGAAAAATATCAGACTGTCAAACGTTGTAAGTTATACTTTAAGTACGGTGTAAGTTAAATAACAAGCTGTTGCTTACAATTATAAGTTACAACGTTGACTAATCTAATTTATTTTGCTTTGACAAAAAAAAAAAAACTTTTTGAAAGTTAGAGGATACAAAACTATCGATCAAAGGGCACTAAAACTGGCCAGAAAATTTATGAAAACTGTAGACAAATAAATAAATAAATAATACTGGCTTCTGATCGTTTTCGGTGTCAGAAATATTTTAGTAATTTTCATTTGGAAACAGATCTCAAGATACGATGACAAAACTTATTTGGTCCTTAAATTTCTAAGAATTAAACAAAAACTGATTTCATTTTAGTATCAGTTACCAGAAACCTTTAAAATCAATAGAGAGTTCAACCAATAGAGATTGGAGATCTTATGTTTTTTTTTTATTAAATACACACTTCGTGTTAATTGTCTTACTTTGAAACTCTTCTTGCTGTGGGTATGTTTAGAGCTAGCACAGTGTAAGGTGGTCTTTAGAAGTAGAAATAAAATAACCCTAGGCGTTGGTGTGCATTGCCGCCGACACTATCAATCTCTCTCAGAGCCGTATCAGCCGCGAGCAATCATTTTGCATGTGATCAGTAAACCCGATACACCTGTACTATTACGGTTGTTACTGTGATTAACGATGACAGGTGTCGTTTTATGTAAGAGAATTAGCGTATAGTAGGCTTTATAAGCAAACACGTTGTTTCATAATAGGTAAGTAGCTAATTACAGTATCCGGTAAGAAGGTTACCATTTCTAAGTTTTGTTCAACACCTTTTCCGTTTTGGAAGATTTTTATTTTAAGTAGCATAAATTTTGACAACCCTAAAACTAGTTAGAACAAGGGTTATAACGCACACAAAAAATACATTCGTGGGCTCTTTGTGCATAAAAGTAGTTGCATAGAAATATAATTATATTACAATAGTAAGTTAAAATTTATCAACCATATCTAACACAATAAAAAAGAACGCACTTATTTAATGTACTTAATTGTAAGCATCTAATAAACGGAAATGAAACAATGATGTTTGTTGTACAAGGAAATAAAAAATAGTTATGTCATATATTCCAGAAATCGTTGGTAAACTTTTCTTTTTTACAATCCTGTCCGATGATATTTTATATAGAGGCCTTTGCATTGGCCTTCTAGGGAACGGAACAAATGTGCTCAGACGAAGGCGTGAGCACATTTTTGAATACTTTGAAGGGCTAGAGTATAAGGAGTATATTCATATTGGTCATCTAAAGCTGAGGTAACTAAAATGATTGCTAAATCTGGTGTCATCTATTTTCGTTGTCATGCAAGTGACCATAAGAGCTTATATTAACGCCGCGCTAAAATGACATTTGTATTTGAATAAAAGGGAAAAACTGTAATGTGTATATGACAAACTCTCCACTGTCAAGCGTAAAACCGTCATAATTATTATTTCTTCTGAGTATAGGATCCCCCAATCTAGTTAGACATCCAAATACTGGCGTTCTTCACAATGGAATAATGAATTCATTGTATACCTCAATGGAAAGACCAAAATGGAGTCACTAACTTTATAATTCAAGTGGATCTTGAAAAAAAGTATACCAAATAATTCACAGAAATCTTTTACTTGTAGTAATCAACTTTACCAAAAACATGGTTAGCAATATTAAATAATACCTAACTAAGTATATCAATCATCAATATCATCATCATCATCATCATCATCAATATATATAAAACTCTTTTGAAGCTGACAGAGAATCAACGCACAGCCTAAACTATAAGTCCTAGAGGTATGAAATTTGGAGGGTAGTATCCTTTTATAGTGTAGGGGTGCACTAAGAAAGGAATTTTGAAAAGTCGCATCCTAAAGGGTAGAACGCGAGCAACGCCGCGGACGACGGCTAGTGTACCATAAGAGTAACGGCACAGATCATTATAATGTAACGGTAATCATCCGTTTATGTTGATAAACTTGAATCTAAGAATCTTAATTTCGTTTAATAAACAACTGATCTGCATGCAACTATCTTAATTGAGATAAATAGTGTATAAGGCAGCGTGTTTCATCCAATATTTCATGCAATTATTGTAATTACACACTTACATTTTTTGTCCCTCTGACTCATTAAAATCAAATTATTCTTAATGAAAGATTTTTGTTTGACTTATGAGATTAAATTAATTTTATACTTAATCCGAATTACTTAAGAGTAAAAATAAACTTTTTTGTAATGAATGGAACACATTACCGGTGTCTGTCTTTCCTGATCACTATTGGTAATAAAATCATCATCTATTAGTAGATTTATTAGTATTAAATCAAGTGGATCTTGTATTTTTCATGGGTTACGAAAAAACAGATGGCCCACCTGACGTTAAGGCACTACAAGAACACTTGAGTTATGTCAACAATATAAGTTTGCAAGTTAGACTTGATTACAACCTCAAATAAACACATTGCAGTATATTTTCATGAATTACCGAATAAACCAATAAAGTTTACATTATTTAGATTGAAAAACAATCTAAATAAGATCCTTTTTAACCTAATAAGAACAGTCATTTCACACCCTGTAGGTATATCTACAATATACACCAACCTTACATTTTTATGAACTACTCTTCTTCTCTACTTTAGTTTAACTTTAAACTACTAATTTTATTATTAGATTTGAGAAGCAATCTGAGGTTCTGGAATGGTTCTTTTATACCCTGTATATAAAAATATACCAACCTTACATAAAATATATTTTTCAATTTTCTTGCTAGATTGAGAAGCAATCTGATGAAGGTCCTGTATCGGGAATGGTTTTGAACATCCTATATGTATATAACTTACGGTTTGCTGTACGGCATTCATGTTCACGTGTTCAGTTTCAGCATTGATTAACACACACACATCACACACATTCCTTAGTCCTAATGAAAGTGGCTCCCGGATTTAAGGGTGGTTTCACACGTAGTGCGAGCGTTGCAGCCGTGGCGAAGTGAAGTTCAAGGTGAGTCAGCAAGACGCTTATATACGGGGGTGGTGGAGCGCATAGCTGCATCTGTGTGGTGCACTACACCAGCAGTGTACCGCACACTTGCACATGTCGCGGCTCTCAAACTTTGCTCAAACACGAACTTCAGCATTTAAGTATTGTAGTTTAAGTTTTGCCTGTTTAGTTAGCGCAGCAATTTCTTGTCCTGTATTTATCAATCAACTCAATATAGGTACAGCCCAAAAATTAGCAATTATTATATGCATCAAGCTTTGGGCACTATTTTGTCTTTCAATTTTTACTTTTACTTTAAGATTAATTATACCTTAATGACTGTTTGTTGCCAAAAATAAAATAAAATAAATTAAGTATATTTCTATGTAGGAAGGATCATACAAAAAGTTCTGGGAACCAGACCGCAGCTTTGACTTCCCTGGACAAATCCTCGTTTCTCAGGGTTTCATCAACTAAAATGATCATGTATTTATAAAATCCAATGAAAATGAGGGATAAAGTTATATAACCGAAAAAAGTCTGAATACTTTATAGCACCGTTATAAAATGATGATGTCTTCCTGGCCGGTTTCGGCTACGGCGACATTGTTGTAAAATGACAGAAGTATTAATAAAGGCTAAAGGATTTAGTATAAAAAACTATACTTCATCATCATCATCAACCTATATAAGTCCACTTCTGGACGTAGGTCTCTCCCAAGACGCGCCACTGAGCCCGGTCTTCGGCTCTTCTCATCCAGTGTTTGCTATACTTACTACATCTAATTTATGTTGCGATGGAGCCAACCCCCCACAACATGGTCATACGCTACACAAGTTTGGGAACCACCGCTCTGGGCAAGTTTCAGAGATCACTTGCATTTCCACGCCCGCAGCCACGATCCAAGCTCGGAAGTGCTATTATTGCGCATTGCGCAACCTCCTTTATTTATTACTGTGATTACAGTGCATTGAACTTTGAGGTCCATTGTTGTACTACAATGTGCTTCAGGAAATGTATGAGGAACTGATGGGTTTAGATACCTGAATATGGCTGGTTCGTTCCACAGTGATAAGTAGTTAAAACGCTGTTAGGGTTGCAAATAAAGTTACCGTATGTGCCAGCCACTGACTATCCCTCTTAGATATTGTATAAGTATAGTGTGTACATCTAAAATAATATCATCTATGTTTCTCAGATATCTAGATCCATATTTTGTATGTATTCACTAGTGGGCCATGGTGGTGGCCATGGTAGGCTATGGTGGGCTAGATGAGAATAACCCATTTATCTTATAAAAATATTTTTAGAAAACCCCAAGTTGTGAGTCGAGCCGGATTCGAACCCTCATTGCCAGTAAAAAGCACAGTTGTTTTAACTTCAATATCGCTATGAAATGATCTCCTTTATTCATTCACCATCAATCACCAACGCCCACGAATAGCGTAACAAAAGTTGTAGGGACAAACACTTATCAATCAAGTTTATCAGTAAACCATTACACTATAGTATTTCCTCTGTACGAATTACGCAACATAGTTTCCTTCTGCTTTCCTCCACTTGGTTGTTGGAACCTGCTGACACACGAACGCCTGGACCATCCAACATAGCACTTAAAATTTGTTCAAAGCTTTTTTGAAAGCGTCAAATTGATATGTTGGTTTTACGTCTGTGCAATAATAGATTTCGATTGCTCTGCGATTTTTTCTGGCGTATTAATTACGAAACTTAATATTCCTTGCAATAATAACAATGATTGGGGAGGTATGTATTCTATCCACAACCACCACGCAGGGGGTGTGCATCTTGATATGACTGTTGAATTCAACCACATTTTATTAAAGCTAGTTTGAAACGACCGTTTCTGATTTCGCCTACTGCGTGGTATAAAACCATGATGAGGAAACTCTACCTATGCTTTTGCCACATGCTCTATGTTCTTGATATCAAGTAAGAAGAGTCTACCTACAGTTTGAGTTTACATTTTTTCCTCATCACCGTACATAATGGCAACATAAACTGAATTTCTGAAATAATTTTTTTCTAGGTCTGCTTAGTCGTACTTGTCTGTTTAGGTAGGTAATCGAAGGTGCTGTCAAAGTCAAAGTCAAAGTCAAAAAGCTTTTATTCAATAAAATCTCACTGATCACTTTGAATCGTCATTACGTTTTGTATGATTAGGTATGATTAAATTTTTTTTTTTATTGAACAAATCAAATGACGTTCTTCATATAAATAGCTCGTGTGTATCCACATAATGATCAGATACCAGCCAAGCTTACTGGGCTTTTCCTGACTCTTCATAATCGGTACCAGCGGAAAATGCGGAAACGAGAGTGGAACAGGCTCAACCTACCCAAGATATTGACTGCCTGGTTGACCACTTTGCAATTAATCCATTTTCCTGATAAAGCCTCTTTTGCCTCGTAATGAGCACTGAAATACTTGTTAAAATGGTGAAAGTAATTATAATCTAAATACCTACTAGAACTTGCTTATGCATTTCTATCCACAGGGTAGTTAGTACCTGGTTGAGTACCAAAATGACATTTCCGGACAAAAATCACGTACTTGACCCTATAACGCTGTGTACCGCTGTTGCTACCGCTACACACTGGCGCCATGGAAGACCAGCGTTATAGTACTTATAGTTTATAAGCTACGAAATTCTAAGTGGCGACCGCTTTCGCAATCGAGTCAACTTAAATATGTAAACATAATATTAGCATAGAGTGTTAGTACAAGGTATTAGTGCTACGAAATAAAGTTTTTTTATCTTATCTTATCATTTCCTATACATTTTTAATGTTTTCTATTCTCTGGCTACTCTAGACTTTATGTCCCATTTCTTCTTTCTTCTTGTTCTCATGTGTCATACAATGCGTTTTTGGTCATATCTGGGTCCAAGCCCTTTTGTCTTGAAGTCCTTTTGGACTATATGAAGTAGTCGGTTAGTGCTGTCAAATTAGTTTAGAAAAATGCAACAATAGAATCGGGCCTAATAGCTACTTTGCATCTTACGAAGTAATTACTGGCTGTCATCATGTGAAAGTTGATTATAGAAAGGGATATTCTACTCATGGAACCTGTCAACAGAGACTAAGCAGTGGTTAAACGACCCGCCTGACGGGTTCCTCTTCGCAATGCCGTGTAGGGCGTTGTTATCGTTACTTTCTGTGTATATGCACCTGTGGATGCAAATAACTAACATATAAATTCCATTAGGTTCTTACACCTGGTTTTATTACCACTCATCATCATATCAGCCTGTAGAAGTCACTGCTGGACTTCCATAGAAGATTAAAATAAAAAAATGGTTTATTAAATACATTATTATGTGGTCCGTGCAGTAGTAATTTAGTAGGAAGTAGTATTTGACGATGTTACTAAAAATCTCGATGTAAGTAGTAACTTCATATTTTTTTCTTATATAAAATATTTTTTTTCTTTTCACGTTTTGAGTATAAAATCAATTAGTTTAATGAATGTAATTAATTAAACTTACCCTTGTCACAGATCATAATATAAACGTACACGTCTTGGTAACTTTTACTCTGTATAGTTACTTACAGCAAGCTTCGTTAGGTGCCTTGAACTAATCTGATTGCTATCGCTAGCTAGCTTTGCTTGGAGTATTAATAGAGGCCAGTACTAATTAGTTGAAATACAAAATTATTCTTTACAAAAAAACTATTTAGAAAAAAGACAGTTGTGTACTTTGGTAACCTAGCACTTGGTTGACCGCTATCGAAAGGGTAAAACAAACTATTCATTACAGTGATTTACCCATAGCACAGATCATATCTGCACAAAACTACAACGCAGAATATATAAATTTCAATCTGCCATAGACGAATAATCAATTAATTTAAGAAATCTACATACAAAAGACTTCAACGCGCTCTCTCGTGCTTTTCCTATTTGGCAGGAAAAAATATCATTTAAATACTCTTTGAAATTACGTTTGTTAATTTTTTGAATACTTTTTGAAAATACGTGTAACCTTAACGTACTTTTGTTAACTTTTGTTACCCTAATTAATTATAAATACATATAATTTTATTTGAAACCAGATGTAAGCTTAGAATATTTACACCTTACATCGCGTTTGGTGTTTTACAAGCTCATTAGAAGCTAAAGATTCCTGTAACTATTTCGAGCTTATACTGCGTTTATTATTGGTATAATTGTAGTCAATTTTCAATGGTGAGATGTAGTAGTATGCAATTTTAGGTGTCAGACATAGGGCATGGGTCGTGTACGTGCGCGGTTTTGCTTTGCGCCTACGTTCGTACGTTCAAAGATATACCTACGCGAAAACTCAAACAAAATAAAAGATTTTCATTGAATGTTCACCATTCATCTAGCTCTTTTCGTATTACATACATAAAATATTTATAGTCCACGCTCCTAATTACGACCAAATCGCAATAAGAGACCATGTTTCATACAGACAGGCTTATTTATGACTACGTTTCGATAATAGCTCTCAATTATGCTATTATCGAAATATCATAATCCCGTGTTGCAATAATCTGTGCAGATAGTGATTTATTACATCAAATTATCGCTGTACTTCTCTAACTTGTAGACTGTAGAGACCTGGATATCAAAGACGTGGATTTCTTTGATACAGCTTGAACTCCTTAAACCAAAAGCAGCCATTTCCTACGAGGTTCATCGTATATTGGTGACAGATATTTTTGTGGAAAGTTTCACACGCGTAGTAAGTCGCGGGTATCAGTTAGTACGTTTATAAGTATATCTGACTGTTCCTCCATTTTACATAGATACTTTGCCTGCAGCTGCTACACCATTGTTTGCTGACAAAGGCGAACAAGTTGCCCGCTGTACCAATCATTCTTCCAAATAGCACCGGCTTTTTTAACCTATACTATGATGAGAGTTATACTCATACTAGCCGTCGCCCGCGGCGCTGCTCGCGTTCTACCCTTTAGAGTGTGACGTTTCAAAATTCCTTTCTTAGTGCACCCCTACACTATATAAAGATACTACCCTCCAAATTTCATACCTCTAGGACTTATAGTTTAGGCTGTGCGTTGATTCTTTGTCAGCTTCAAAAGAGTTTTATATATTTAGAAGAAGAAGATTGTTATTCTTTCGGGGAATAACCGATATCTATCTGTAAAGTAGCAAGCAAGCAAGTTCGTATGAGTTAGTGGCCAACTCTGGTGATGGAGTTTTTAGGCCGCCTTAAGGGCTCCGTTGTGGCTTAACGACTCCTAGAGCCGGGACCAATAGTTTAACGTGTAAAGTAGCAACTCGTTTTGTTTTAAGGTACTGAAGTATTGCGGAAGTAAAACACAGGCTTTAAAACCATTTATTGGTAATTTTTAATAACATTGGTAATATTGCACATTGAATTTAGTGAACTTTAGTACAAGCAAATATAAATAAGTAAGCTCATTTACGGTACTTCTAATAAGTAGGTGAACTAAAATGTTGATTTTATTGATTTTCAAAGTTATTTCGACTACGACGACAATTTTTGAAATATTTCATTGCAAATTGTAAGTTTCATTATTCTTACTTATAATTTTGAACAAATTGGTAGCTAGCATAAAGTTCAACTTTTATAACATCATACACTAGCATTATAATACTTAAGAACCTAATCATTTCTTAAAAACTATATTTACAACTTATCTTAAGACGATCGGATAACTGGATTATAATTTCTTCTTCTCGTTTCTATCACTTTGTTTCCTTGAGAACATGGGTGTACTTTCAGGCTTATTCTCAGGCTTGGCCATACGTTTAGGGTGCGAGTGGTAATTTCTTGGGTAAGATGGAGGCTTTTGTTTGCCGACTGGGGGGACATGATGAGGTCCTAATGTGTATTCAGCTTCAGGGTTTCGTTCTTGGGGATGCGTGTACGCAGATACTGAGTGCGAATTTACGTAAGCAACTTTCTCTGTCGAGGGGTTAGTCAAAAAAGTCTGCGGGACCATGATTCGATACGGAGACTGGTACTTTGATGAATAGGGCATTGGCGTGACGTAGCTCACAGTTTGGACAGCACCGACATTTGGCTGCTTAGCTGTGTAACTGACTGGAAGCACTGTTGCGATGGTGTGGTCTTTGCTGGGGTAGTTCTCGGAGAGTAATAGATTGTTGCCATCATTTGAGCTTTGGTGCTGGTATTGGTAGCTCCGGGCATCGTTAGACTCTACACTGCTTTCTGCATGTTCGTTTTGACCAACTTGAGACTGGTATAAGACTTCAGTTTCCTTTTGTTCGGGCGCTTCTTGAGTATAGTATTGTTGAGCAACTTCAGATCCTCTCAGATGTCCGTAGGATGGCGATGCAGATTCCACGTGTTCTTGTTGCTGTTGATGTTCTTGCTGTGGCTGTGCCTGCTGCTGAATGTACTCATACGCTGCTTTTGCTGCTTCATGGCTTTGTGTTTGAGGAGTCTGTGACCCGTACTCATATGAACCAGAATCTTGTTCTTGGGATTGCTGAATTTGCTGTGGTGCTTCATAATGCTCCTGTGCGTGTTCTTCAGGTTGTTCATATGTCAATTCAGAAGACGTTTCATAGACGCTAGTTTCGGGTACGCTTGCAATTTCATGTGTCTGATGCGTCTGTTGTTGGTATTGCGGTTGGACGTAGTATGTTTGTGGAACTGCTGTGGGGTGGGATGACTGGACGTGTTGAGGGAACTGGTAGCGATACTCATACCTCTGCTGATGCAGTGGTTGATGATATAGAGAATGACCATGTGGTAGGTTAAATCGCTGTGTATAGCTTGAAGGGTATCGAGCCATCACGGGTTGCACAGCTGAGTATTGCACTCCGGAATGATCAGATTGTGTGTATGACGGTTGAACGTGAGGAGTAGCATAATGCTGTCTTCCGTAGTTGCCACCGACAGTGGGTGTCTCTCCTGATGTTGCGAGTGAGCTTTGGTATTGCACTTGAGGTGCAAAAGGATACCCTTGTTTTTGAAAGTACTGATTGACCAACCCTTGCAAATTTACATTGTTCAAATACCTTGACAGAGGGTAGTTTGACGGCAAGTTAGCAAACAATTCAGCTGTGGGGTTCTTTAGTGACGAGCTTGGGATTCTCAACACCAGCACAGGTACCACTCTTTGGTCTCCTAACTTGGAACCATGTGGGCGTAAATGGTCGTTTGTCAAGCCGACATTCTGATATTCGGGGTTTCTAAGCAGTTGAGATGGATCCACGAAGTAATTTGGCATTACTGACGGGAACTGCCCGCTAAGGCCAGACAATTCATGTCCGTTGTATGTGGTGTACAAAGTTGAAGGAAGATAAGAGTTTGATGATCCGTGTGAGTTGGCCTTGTTTGGATACGGAGGAGGTGAGACCAAATCCTTTGCGTCATCATAATTACTTTTAAAGTCAGTGGCTGGTTTTGGATAGTGATAAGCTTGGTTTTCATCTCGAACTGAAACTAGTTCAAAGGCTCTGGACGGAGTGATCTCTACATCGGTTATACCTGTGTGTCCATTACCTGGGGGTAAATCTTCTTGAGAGTAAGGGTAGATCATGAACTTTCCATCGTCATGCGTAGGTTTTCCAAAGTACGTGTAGCTGTAGCCACTATTAGTTTTGTATCCGTAGCCTAGATTGGCATCAATGGTTCTTTTTCCCTTGCCTTGGTTTGTTGTATCAGTATCGTTAACAATTTCTATAGCTATCACAGCTGGGAATGGTAACTTTATATCTGTAGGAGCCGTCGCTACTTCAGATAGAGCAGGTTTGGTTTCAGTATTAGCTTTTTTATCCTTTTCTTCGGATTTGATACCAAACTTAGTTTCAACCTCTCTCAAAAAATCTCGTTCTTCAGCGGTCAAAGTTGTATTTGTTGGTTTGCTCTTTTTGAGCGTAGATTTGTATTTCTTTGGTTCAGGGTCAGCATACGACGTCACGAGGACCGTACAACACACCACCTGGAATGATAAAAACATATTAAGTTGGGTGTTTTGAATCTTTGACGTGATAGTTCGTCCCACCAATGAGATTATCCAGTAGGACAAACGGGAATTAACAATAAAGTCAGGTGCGTTTAGTAATTAGATTAAAAATAAGTTTGATTACGTAATCGTTTGAAAGAGTACCTATCTATCTACGATCGTTTTAAGAAAATATTTCTGAGACCAGTAAGCTAACATAACTTCACGTGAAAGACCAGGAAATCATTCATCAGTCCGCAATTAATACATATCCATGTATTCACAGTCATTAAACCACTCATTTAGCATCAGTATTGCAAAGCAGCCAGCGTCATTGAGGCATTGCGTGCATCTCCTCACTCTCTACTGAGGCCTGCAATTAGGTAACGTAACATTATCTGTTTCTTGGTATTCCATCACCTCAGTTGGGAAATTTCAACTACCTAATGTTACAGAATGACAGGTGTGCTCTTTATCGGTCTAGTTTACGACTTTAAACATGGTATCATAGCACGGACGCAACAATAAGATTGACTTGCAGATTTTATGAACATTCTAGATGACTATCCGTCAACCATGATGAAATGTATCCACAGCACAGTAATTATACTACGGTGGACGCCATCGTTTTTCAATTTTGTTTCTGTGCTTGTATTTTGTAAATATACATTGTGACAGCCTTGGGCTCGATCGGTGTTAAAACTTGGCAAATTTTTGAACAGTTTTCATACTAAATCATAGGTGACTAATTATTCGATTATTATTATTATTATACTAATAACTCTTATTAGTTTTAAAAAATGTACTAGCAGAATCGGGCCCATTGACGGTTTCTAATGCAATGGCATAATACAATGACAGCTTTGAGCCGTTATTTTACAGATTGTTAGCAATCAAGCCCAATAGCCTTAGAAGATTATTACCGAAATAAATCTTCTAAAGGCTTACAGCGTTCAAATGCTTTTCGTTTTCGCAAGTTTTATTAATAAGATCTTTGTTTACATATCAAAAGTGAATATAAACCAAACCCCGATAGTATTTATTGACAGGAACGGTAATAAACAAAACAACATCAACGCCGATCGCATCATGTCATGTCCGGTTACGCAAGAGTTTTCTCGCGGCGTGCGCAAGCGCATTCGACCCGGCTTTCCACGACCCCCGGGGTGCGGACCTTTAGCGCTGATAAATTATAATACATAAACACTCATAACGTTGGTAGGTGCTTACTATAAAGTAGAATGCAGACTATGTTTAGCATTGACTCTAGCTTGAATACTTCTTTTACTGTCGGAACATTTATACAATAAGTGCATCTATGAATAACTTCTTTGTAGAGGTGCACCCGCGCCAAATGATAAAATAAAACTCTGATTAAAATCGAATCTAGAATAATTTCGGAAACTATAAATCAGACATATTTTCTCAAACACAAGAGATTACTAATCTTACAATATGAGTATGTGTAGTGTACAAAAAAGAATTTAGCAAACAATTGTTAGATATAATATATACTACAAAATCTATGAAGAATCTATACCAACTCGTTACAGAATTTAAGCTCTGCTACTACGAGCAATTACAACCACATGCTAACCGCATAATTTACTTAGTAACCTAACTACATGGAAATATCGCACTCCTAGAACAACACGGAATTATCTCAAAATTTCTGAAAATCGACTTTATTGCATATTCGAATCCGCAAAATTTTACCGCGCATACCACCAAGACAGGCTTATTTATATTTGGACAGACGCGGAAGAGATGGCGCTGTACGTCACTCTTAGTGAATTAATGAGTGAAAAGTCATACCACGAACACGAGCTTATGTCCAGTTACAACATGGCCGCCGTCATAAAAAACCGTATTGCGCTTACGCAAGAGCAAATTATTTAGGAATAATCTGGTGTTGTTTAAGTTATTGAGATCATTTCTGTGAGTTATTTAGTGATAATCCCGTGTTGGAGAATTTTCCCGGTTGGCGTTTTTGAAGTATTCCAAAATACGGCGGTATTATTGACGAAGGTATGTTAGTTTTTTTTTATTATTCCAAAATAGTTCCGTATTGTTTGAAATAAGTGAAAATTTCTTAAATAATGCCCTATTGATGGCACATTTAAATTAGCCCACAATTTATTCAAAAATCATTTTAAATGAATTTTGAATACTTAGAATTCTTACTTTAGTAGTATATTATAAGAAAAGTATTTTTAAGGAGTATTTACTCAATATAATAGGACAAATAAAACAAATTTTTAGATAATGCTCTATTTTTGAATTAATTTAGTTTCTTCTCATTTTATGGCAGATAATGAAGGTTTGCGGACTATTGATGCTCGAAAAGGCAATTGGAGAGACCGTGGAGGACCAGTCAATTGTCCAAGAAGTCAATATGGAAAATAATGCTGAACTTTCTACTGTGGCGGCATCTACGTAACGGATTTTGATGTGTTTTTAAAAAAGAAAGAAATAAAAGACTAGTTATCGTAGGTTACCAACATAGTACAAATAGTAAAGTATTCTTATTACCTCATAGTATTACATTGTACACATTCAGTAGTATGTAGTAACTACTTATCGTATGGTAAAACTTGTGATACCTAGTGGTTCCCGCCCTTAGTTGATCGAGTGAGCAAAGCGAACGAGATCTTAGTGACAACTTGGACAAAAATACTTTGTATGTTTGTTCGACGAGATCTGTTAAACCGCACAACCGATCTTCATAAAATTTGGTAGGTATACGGATAGTACTCTTAAGTTTTACTGGTTTGTTAAATGAATTAAATCGGTCAAGGGGTCGTGAAGTTATGAGGGTCCAAAAGGAGTAAAAAAAAAAGTCGTACAATAAGATCAAGTGGGGTGTCATGATAGGGTTTGGTTTAGACATTCCAACCCCGTTTTTATTTTGATTCTAAGTGTAATAGTTTTAAGTTGTTGTAAAAATTATAAAATTGGCAAACCCAGTATAACGTGAGCTACCATTTCTTGGAGTTTCAATGATTTTGTAGTTCAAGTAAGACTGGTACATAGCTAGACGGCGATTTCGAAGCGATTTGCAAAGTTTATTACAACCATTGGTCAATAAAAATTGTTTGGGTTTTATTAACCTCCGACCATCACGAGATCTCAGTTCGAGGTGAACTACTAGTTATGTTAACTCTGTTTTACTTTTCTAGATTGTATTTTATTAATTTCGTTGTTTCATGTGTAATTAATCACTATGCCCAAAACTACACTTTGGTTTTTGGATGATGATGATGTTGATTATGTTATTTTTGATATAAAAATGCTGTTTTTCATATTTTTTTTGTCTTTTGTTATACTAACAACAGGATAATTACCGAAAACAAATCAAATATGTCCTTATTGTATATTTACTTTTAACCAATAGATGGTAAAATAATAGAGCACTATTTCAGTTTCATTCAACAAAGAGGACGTATTTTGAAATAGTTAATTTTTATTTCATGAAACAATTAGACCATAGAGAATTAAAACCAAAAATGCATATTATCCCTTGCTCGAAGTTTATTTAGGGGAATCAACGATATTATATTGATTTACATTGGATACGTTACATGAATCATTGAAGACTTTTGCAATAACATAGATACAAAAGCAGATAACGGTTTTTCGTCGATACTGAAAAAAGTAGTTTTTCGAGTTAGCGCTGTCTTGTTCTAGGCGTGCGATATGAAGTGTGCCTACTCATTTATATTACAAAACTCTCATTTTAAAGCTATACCTAATACGTAAGCTAAATGACCATCGCAAATGAGAAGATTTATGGAACTTTAATCAAGTGTTCAATTACTTATAAGTACGATTACAAATATGCCTCTATAGGATGTTATCGAACATTTGTAATCAAATGCACGTGCTGACGAGTTATTCTGTTATTCTGTAAAGCAGTTCAATATAACTACATAACTGAGAACATAGCTTTATTTAGGTCAGCGGGTAGTAAGTGGGTAAGTACTCAAAACTATGTAGGTAAGTACTTTTGTTCAGTTTTAATTGAAATAAATAAGTATGTACCTGCATTATGAATGTTAGGTACAATAAGACTTTAATATAAATATCTATTAATATGAACAACTTCTTCTATTAAACCAATATTAGCAACAAACGTCTGCTGTTCTAGAACCTGTCATATTATACCTTGTAGTACGGGAGCTGACAGTCAAATATCAACGCTATCTGATACAAGGATGAGACCCATGGCAACAGATCCTTAAATATATGCTAACCTCCATAAAATCAGAAAGAACAATCAGATTTGGCCGAAAGCACCAGAAAATGCTGAAAGTATAGGGTTAAAAAAGTGGTCGATTTACACCATCTGATACAATGGGTCTCATTCTTGAATCAGATAGCGTTGATATTTTACTGTCGGCTCCCGTACTATTGTAGGTTACATTGGTCTTGAAGAGTGCAAAAGCTATCTACGCAAGATGTGGTAAGTCAATCCAACCAGATGCTCTTTTTATGACATAAAGCACGAGCTACATAAGAACATTGGTGATCTTATGATGATTGACTACTGATGACTTCCATGCAGTGAATGTGAATTGCCGGAAGTGTTATTTTCAGTTCACAAGGTCTTCCAAGATTTGCAAAAACACACAGGAAACCTAACCTAACCCAAGATAAAATATCTATCAAAATCAGTTCAGTAAATGTACATAGGTACCTACCTACATTCATACATAGGTACCTCTGATTAATTCTTTGCCAAATAATACTGCATGATATAGGCTGCATGCGCAATTACGGCCATGGCCGCCATGATCAGCCCAAACTATCCATAAGGAAACAATGGTCGGCTGTCATAATGTGGTCTACCACTACCACATGTCATTGAATTTGTCGAAAACTGTATAATCTGATCTTGGTCGCTCACCACTGGTTTGGCCGCTTAGTGCACGTGTAGCTTTACTTTTATGACAGCTGAATTTGGTCCTAATTAGCAGCAATTTCAATAATTCGTTTAAAAAAGTTCATTGAAGCTTTGAGCTTAATGTACAATCGGGAACAAAAGCGATGTAAAAGAGAAAGTTGACCGGTAAGGATTGCAACAGAATACCAAATGTTTCCTGGTTTCAATCTGCTCCTGCCAAGTCTAAGTAACGGTAATTGTGGCCATCTATTACTGAATTATATGCCTTTGGTATAGTCTAACTTGAAACGTACGTAAAGACGATTTGAAGGAATGAAGCAACGCCTCTTTCCATTTGAATAAGCCGTGGAATAATCCGAATGGAACAAAAAAGTTTTTTTTTATCGAGGTTTTGTGTGTGGAAGGGTATAAACTTTGAATTCACAGAAAAAGAAGGCTTCTTGTCTTTTAAGTCTGGACTGGTTGTTACACTATTGTGTCTAGATTAACTTGGTAGGAGTAAGCACTACTAAATCAATAATAATAAAATAATTAGTGTATAAATTGTACATTGATAAATAGGTGTACAAATTGCACGATCCAATCTCCGCCGCAATATATCATTTAGAGTTACACCAACGGCATTTAATTAATACCTATTGAGCAACTAGGCCTATAATTAGAAACTATTACTCTGCAAAGCGCACCTGGTTAACGTTACAATTTTATTCTGCGTTATGAGAAAAATCGTAATGGTCGTTACGGGTTACGTGCGCATACGAAGCCTAAATGCGGTTATCGCGTATGTCTGATATAATGATAACATAGCCCGGCCCTCACATCGCAAGCTCTGAGCTGTTTTTGCTGCCCAGCATAATGTCAAGTGACGAGGATGTAAATATACGATAACAAGAAGCTTTTGACGGCAAAAACGCCCTAAACTCTCTAATGTCACTATTTACTCACAGAATACCTATGATTTAGTATTAAAACAGTTCATAAAACCTGCCAGGCATTAAATCTGGCAGCTTTTTATGAGACACCGATTGCTTCCAGCTTTGCTTTAGGTACTTTGGGAGTACAAACTAACTTTATGAGAAAGAAGACCATTATCATAATGATTGAAAAGGAACCTTTTTTTTTTGTTATCACATTAATTGCTAAATGCTTTATTAAATCTACTAAATTTCCGTGTTTATTCTTATAATAATATTATTATGTAATTATAAATTGTGAAAAAAAAAACGATGTTAATTTATATTAGACGACCTCTTCTACTCTAAAAACCCATATTACTAGTACAAAAAAACGCGACAGGTCACTGAGTCTGTTTCCTACTTCAAAACAGTAGAAAGGTAATGAATATTCTGATTCACTCGCATAATAAGCTTACGTGAGAATACTGGATGGTAATACTTACAGTCGATAGCTGCCAATTATCGTTCATTATTTCTTAATAACTGGATACTTAATTTAAGCATTACTGATTTAGTGCTACTGTATGAACGCTAAAACTTGGTTCAAAGAGTGTCAAATGTGTTTTTTATTGTGGTTTTTGCTGTATACATTCAGTTTTGTTAAATTCAACTGTCAATGGTATCGATTCGCTTGTTGCAATTTTCTAAACTAATACCTATAATTTGACTGCACTAAAAATGTTGCCGTCCTTTTCTCATAAACTGAAACGAAAAGGACGGCTATAATTTTAGAGCTGTCAAATTAGGAGAAAAATGCAACAAGAGAATTGGTCTGGTGAATTATTCATAAAACATTGTCATATTACTGCAAATTAAATTAAAAAGTTTAATTTATTTATTTATTTAGGCTTATTCTTACAAAGACTTCTATTAAAGTTCGCTCTAACGTAATACACATTGCGATTACCATCTGTTTGGCTTAGACGTATGATACGTTGCATAAGACCGTTTGAGTGCAGAATTAATGTTTAATTTATACTAATTACTTGCAAATTACTTCAAACAATGCATGGATATGGATAAATTACTACCGGTTGAACTCTTTTCCAAATATTCAAAATATTTGGCAGAAGTATTAAAAAAATTTTAGGTACAGTAGTTAAATTTTTCTGTATGGGTCGGCATTTGATAGACTTTAATAGATACTTTTAAATTTTTCTTACTTCAGTTGTCGGCATTTTTGTAGATACGACAATCTATAGATAGTCATTTCAACTATTTGAAAAATTTTTCCTACATGAAAACTTTTCAAATAGTTGAAATGTTTCAAAGTCCGCTTAGAGCAAAAATATTTGAAAGATTTTGCATAGCGCGATCAAATGTATGAAAAACTATAATATGTTACGCATTTAGCTACCTTTAGTTTGCTATGTTTTGCTAAAATCACCACATTTGTGTTTCATCTTGATCTTGCCAATAAAAACAAACGTTGGTTACAATTTTAATTATTTTTTATTTTTTTTTAGTTAGCGTACCTATATTAATAAATAATACTTATACCCTAATTATGTTACGATCTAGCCACGACGCAGGCTAATTAGTAATTTGACATTGACATAAATTTTTAGCATAATATAAACTAATCTAAGAATGTGTCCATTGGCACAATTTTAATAAATAATGCGTTTTTATTTTTAGTACAGCTTTCTCTGTATTTATGGGTTATTTCGCTTCCAACCGTGACCTTCACCTGCATACAAAGAGTTACGGCGTGTTATATCATAACGACGACGTCGCATTTAGTGTCAAAACTCGTCAAACATGCAGGTTGTTTAGTTTTCTAGAAGCATTAGCCTATTATTTCAGAAGTATTGTAACGGAAGCCACCTTGAGTTGTCAAACTAATGTCAAAAAACTGCGGGTCACATTTCTGTAACTGACACGAAATCAAAAGAAACAAAATATTTGTCATTGTGAATACTGAATTTTGTCCTTGACAGTACGTACGTACAGTATGTTTAAATTAAATACCTACTGAATTCCTTTCGGTCCCACTGTGCGAAGCAGAGCCTAGAGGCTCTTTTTACACTAGTGTATGACATTGATAAGTAGTAGATAGTAATTTTATTGTATAACAAGGCTGACATAGTCGCTAAGCGACTCAAAGTCCTTACAAAATATAAAACTATTAAACAAAAATTTAAAAAAAACGGTGTGGTATTTGTTTATTCAGAGTAACTTTTATATTTGAAACCTGAGGTGTGGCTAAGGTATCATTGTACCAACTAAAAACAATTTGATTGAGGCGTTTTTTGAAGTTTATGTTACTAGAGATAGCAATTTAAGCATACAAATATTACCTACTTATCAAGAAGAGTGCCCCTTTTGACAAAACTCCCGGCCTCAGTAAGTGTTGACATTAATAGACGAGACGACCAAACAACGGTCCACCCAGACTGCCCCGAGTGCCCCAGACCAAGTTCATTGACATTCAAACCATTAATTCAATAATATCCGTGAAAATGTCATGAATTATGTAAACATCAGAAAGTGATAAGAGAGATTCCAAAACATAACGCCTTTATAATAATTAATTTATGCACGCCTTCCTAAGAGAAATGCATAATATCTCAAACTGGTTTTTGGACACGAGGGTTTCCTGACTCTTGATGAAAACGAAAGTACACCCACATTCCAGTTAATATGATACAGGTGGCAAAGTTTAATACCGGCTCACAATATAGTTGTCAATAAAATATAGTAGTATATAAATTACAATATAGTGTAAATTAAGTTTATTAAATGTATTTTGGCATTTAACTATTACAGCTTTTTTTTGTATGTACTCGTATTTATAAACTATTTATCAATTAGATGATCAAATAATGCTCAGAAAACTATAGATTTAGAATGAGACACTCTACTGTGTTCTATATTTATAGGGATAAGTGACGCCCATGCACATAAAAAGACCGAAAAACATCGCGAAAGTATCACAGAAAGCTTTTACTATTTGGCTATTTCTATTTGTCAGTAGATTCAGAGTTCATGCTTTTGCTCATCTTAGGTTATAATTGAGAAAAAGTAGGTTCAATTTGTAGATCATGTTCTTATTACACAAATACTCGAGTATTTGAAAAAAGATCATCTACGTCCTTGGCTGTAAATATCCAGAAACATTTGAATTTACCTAGACTTGATGCGAATTGAAATTCACCTCCAAGCTTTAGGTTTACTAAGCTTGAAACCTAACAACTGAAAAACTTTGCAAAACTATGCTTTATCTATGAAGAAGGTCATTCCAAAACTGTTTATTCTACTTATCTACCAAATTACCTGTAGCTCTGATTTTAATCACCTACTAAGTGGTATTGTAAAAATGTCTGAAATAAGTTTGTAGCTTATATCAAACTCCCTTAAAACTTACCAATATAAACAACCGCATTTTGTATGACGTCACTGGACCCGGCACTCTGTCAAAAGAAAACAAATCGATCAATCGACACACTTCACTCTCACAACACTGTCACTCCACGTGTTCACGAAAACTGAGTATTCAAAACATTCGCGGTACTTGTATGACTGTATGTAGATCTTGTTGTATGTACCTGGTGTACTCCAGAGCGTGTATGTGCAAAGCAATGGCTCGCCGAAACACTTTGTTGCGTTCTTTTATAGCTCGGAAACGTTCTCGCAAGATGCGCGGAGGCTTCGTTTGACCGAGAGGCTCGGTGTGACCACACGACGGAATCGAATGCGCTTTCTCCCCGTACCTATCCGCCGATCGATATGTTTTTTGTAAAAATTTGCTACTTTCACAAATAAAAATAGCAGATTTTGCTTATTGCTAAATTGAAGAAATGCAGCGTGACGCGACAATGGCCGTCGATTTTTTTTTGTTAATTTGTTGCGGATATTGCAATGGATATTGAGATAAGCGGGCCGTAATAATCTACCTACTTAGAACAATGAGCTTTTGAAGATAGAGCTATTATTTCTCAAAAATAAATCATAGTGAGACATAATAGTAAATCTTATAAAATAATGATTTTCCTAGAGCTACCCAAGATCAGATTAAACAAAACATCACCATTAATCAATGCATGTGGCATAGATCATTTAGGCGTGTGACGCTCCATAATTCACTACATTAATTTTAATTAGTCTGTGCGCTCCACTCTCAACTGCATTTGAGCAAGCACATATTATATTTTTTGTACAGTGATCTTTGATTTTTTTTTGACCAAATTCTGTGCATGGATTTTGTCAAGTTATTAGTTTAAAATGTTCAAGTTAATTAGTTTTATATAAATCTTATAGTCTGCTCCTACAAACATAAAACCTGGATTTGCAGACTATTTAAAAATAATTGTTATTTTCTAGGTAAGTTAAACTCTTGAATTTAATTTTGTCTTGTCACATCCTTATTAAGCGTACGAGCTATAGAGTTAGTGGCGTTATAAGAGTGATTTACATTTCAGTGAGGTGGCATTACACCAGCTTTAGCACCAGTTTCTTACGTTATCAAGTCGCTATCGAGCTTATTGTGAGTTTACATAAGCTTTGACAAATTATTTAGTAGACAAGTATTTGATTTTTTTTGTTGTGCTTTTAGGTTTGTTTGGTTGGCTCTTGATTTTGGTAGTTTTAAATACTGTTCATTTAAAATGACACCCAAAAAGTGGTCAAATCAACAACATTCTTTCAAAAATTTCACAGTCTCGAAACATGCTAAACCATTTAATATGAAAAAATACATATTTATTTTATTTAGTAGATTTGACAGCAGTTTTAACATTAACTGAATAAACCGAGTGCTCTTTTTGTAACCGTAATTTGTGTAGTCCACAACAGCAAGTACCAAACGAAATGACATAAACAGAAAAATATTTGTAGAATTCCGGCTCGTTTTGTGTATTTAACTAGCAGTATTTTTTTCAAACTATTAGATACGGCAATACCTGTACCTATTTGTTCAATAAATTCCTGCGGGCAAATAGCAAGATAAATAAATATTTATCAAAGAACAGTTAGAGCTCGCTATGAAAAATATTAATAGCTTTTATGATTGAATTTACAAGTTTATAGAAACCGCTAATTGCATTGACTCATCTATAGTGCCATTGTTAAAGGCGCGTACTGTAAACTATTGCGTTTTCTCCATTTTACTAAATAGACACACTTCAGTTGCAACTAGTCTGTTGACTTCTCGACATATTGATGTAATAGGTACTTACATAAACATTGCTCTGATTTAGATACCTATTGCAATTTGCATTTGCTAATTAGTTAAATGTTACTTCCAAAATTACGCAATTAATTTAATCATTATATACTTACATAAATAATTCAAGCATTCACTTATCTTTTTGTTTTCTTTTCATTATTTTTCATTTATGACTTCTGTCTGTCGTATCACCAGACAATTATTTCATTTACATTTGCTTAGCACCCTTTGATACACTCTTTTATCTTTGACTGTACTGAGAAGAATACTATACCATCAACATATGGATACCAATTTTTTTTTCTTTAACTTGGCCCATTCAGACAATTAGGACTCCCAAGCCCAGTCTTTTTGGCCAATGTCCGAGCAACCGACCATTTCTAGGCGAAAAGTCACGAATCTGTTTCTTTTGTTTTTTTATATCACTATTTTTGACATATTCTAGAAAAAAGTTTTCAAGAAATAAGTTTTCTTACGTTCTAGAAACCGTTTGTTTACCCAATATTAACAAATCTTGCTGAAACATATAAGTGGCTTGTTGTAGCTTTTTATTGAACAATAAAACAATATTCAACAACGTAGAAAGTATTAGAGCAAATCTTACGAGTATTCATTGTTATAATCAAGCTTACCGCTAAAGTAATCAATTCGGTTTTCATAACATTCCATTTATCGTGCTGTAAGCGAGAATAAATTGAGGAACTATATTCCACATTAATTATTGCATTGCATAAAATGAAGAGTACTCTATGGAACTACTTTGTAGCAATACTAGCAATACCTAATCGACATTAATTCGAGCACCAGACCACTCCTAAAATGCAATGCATAATTATAATCAACGTTGGTCTTTTGGTAGCAACAGCGCCTTCCGATCCTAAGGTCGTGGTGTCAAGCTTTTTTCAAGCCCGGTCATGAACCAATGGGTTCATCTATTTCGAAAAAAATATGTGAAGGAAAACATTGTGAGGAAATCTGTGGTTCAGTCAGCTCCGCACGTATTGACCTTGTCTTTCCTGTAGATAAGACTTACTATAGGCTGAGAATGGTATAGGTGCTTAGCAAGCCTCTAAAAATCATGTCCCAAGCTCAGCGTGCCGTTCAGTAGGGCATGGGTAAAAATTGGCCTGCCTGGAGGCTGTATAAATCATCTAGATTAGATGCAAAGGTCTGCTTATTAATATTATGTGGCCTAACAGACGACACGGGAAGTCGAACAAATGACATCGATCATTTACTCCAAATGTGTTATTTTTCGTTTGCTTAGATTTAAAAAATGTCTTCCACGTAGCAAACGACTGTATAGTAAACATCACCCATAATAAAAAGCGCTCTTGGATAGGCTTGCTTAGCCAATCTTCACCGATTATCTAAGTTAAGCGACGTTCTGCGCGGTCACTATTTGGACGGGTGACCGTTAGTGGAATTTACATCTGAGCGCTTCCGTTCTTCGGAGGGCACGTTAAACTGTCGGTCCCGGCTCTAGCAGTCGTTAAGCCATGACGGCCTTAAGGCGGCCTAAAAACTCCGTCACCAGAGTTGACCACTAACTCATACGAGCTTGCTTTTATAGTAAATATCGTATCTAAGTATCCAAAAGCATTATAATTCTTTAGGCTAGTTTCAGCTCATCACATACATCAGTATCACGTAACTGTTCCGTAACATACTCTCTGTGTTTTGGAACAATTGCGGGAACGCGCGGCCATTTAAAACGTCTCATTCATCAGTCGCATTGTAAAAGTGTTTTTAGGCTAGACCAGTAGGTAAAATTTATTGTGCACTGCTTTGCAAGAAAGCGGTGGGAAAAGTTTGTCTAATAAGGATACCGATTTGTCCAGTAAGCGACGAGCGATGATATGAGAGAGATGATGTATACAGTGACTGTGGCCATGTTTTGAACGATACGGTATATTGCCTGTAGCCTAAGATGAGCCAAACTTCATGATGGTCCATTCGTTCTTACCTGTGTTGGGAGCATGCACTGACAAACTTTCAGCCTTTATAAAATAACGAAGGTCTGGGGTTCACTGGCTCTTGTATTACTGGAATATGATTTAAAACTTCAGATTGAATTGAATAGGCTTGCACAGCACAGCACCTAAGTCATCCTTCCATGTCAGCCTTATCTACAAGAAAGACATGGTCAATACATACGGAGCTGAATAAGCCGCCAGTTTCCCATGTAGCATGAGCACTTGAGCACTTTGGTAAGATTTTTGTGTTTTTGGTAAAAAATAATAGGTAACAAAAATATTTTTGTTTTATAGAATTGTAGTGTTTTATATTTTCTGAAATATATGGAAGTTTAGCAATTGCTATAAGATGTTTTTATAATAAGTTGAAATAACAAGCTTTTTTCCGCTTCAGTGTAAAAGCTCCTTTAATAGTTCGCAAACGAAAAGAGACAGTTCCTTCCGCTTATTATGAGTTACATAAACGTTCATAATTGCTTTAAATACAAGTACTTAGAAGATTTATTCATTAGCGAGTGAACATTTCATCTTGGACTTAAGTTTTACATGTGGCTTTGCTTGTGAGCACATAAATAAAACGTGAGAATGTATGAAATTATGAGAATTGCTTAGGTACAGTTGAAAAGCATTTTATTCTAAAGTTTACGGGTATTTTTCCATTGGGCTATTCCTGTTTCGGACTACTGTTCTTTCATCCGACTGGGCCGAAACAAAATAAGGTTAAAAGAAATTTGTTCTGTGCCTGGGTCTTTTTATTCATTACGTAGGTATATTATTTATCAAAAAAAAAATATGTAGGTACCTATTTCTGTTTTATATCAGCAATTTAGTTTCCAAGGTTTGCGAAGTTTAAGATAAGAGGGCATTGTCTGAAATGTCTATCATTTTTTTTTATCTAGTGATTTTACAGCACATAGACTGACATAGAAACACTATTTACAAACAGTCAAACTCCGTACATTAATAATTTACGTGGACTAGCACTGTTTGCTAGTCTGCTGACAGATAAGCTCATCAACTTTATCATTTCTCTGATCGTAAACAGCAGATAGTAGTTCTAGGAAGCTAGAGACTATACGCATTATGATCGCTATCATTTTCCTGGTAATAAGCTAGTTAGAAAAGTATATAGGCCTATTAAAAAGTAAATAAAATATGACTTCTTCATATTGACTTGATATCGCATGGTCGGCGTCGGAGATAGAAAGGTTCGTCGTTGGAGTATACGCCAAGGATCATCATCATCATCATCATCTGCTTCTTGATTTCTTTATTCTCAGGCGGCTTCATTCCTGTAAGAAAATTATCAACGAAAATAATGAAACTGCAATGATAACTGCATTTTACGTCATGTGTCATATTTAACTTAGGTATTTTAATATCAAATCTTTTATTCATTAAAATTACAGAGATCATTTAGAATTATTTTATAAAGTAGGTCGTCTATTAAAAGATGCATAAAGTAGTAATTTAAACTAGAATAGTCTTGTGAAAACAAACATGATTGCAACAAATAAAGAGGTGTTAGTATCAGACCCTGGCCTTTCAAAACTGATGTCACAGTCACGAATGAGAGCCAAGCTAATTATGACGGCGTGATAATGAAACTGATAGCATATATTTAAACAGTGGCATCAATGAATAAATGTGTATCAATATCATCTTTATATCAAGAAAAATAAGGTTCATATTCTAATAATTTGGGGATGGCCTAGATTCATGTAAATATAACACTTGTTAAGCAGCCAGCGAAATGATATGTACCTACTCACTATTATTGCATCATGTAATGATCTTCTGTTCTGCAGTTAATGCATTCCAAATCACAACAAATGGATTTGCGCAACTGTTTAATGAGCTATCAAAATCTATGGCTGATAGAGTTGTGGTGGCATTCACCATGATCATCACCATCACCGTATCCTTATCTCAAATTATATGGGGCATGTAATCTTCTTGATATTAGATGAGATTTAAAACATTTGCATATAACATGTAAAATTACTTCGATTTGATTACCTTACAGCTTCATCATCAGATGATGATTATGGCACTTCATTGGAATTGTTCTATTTGTTGTAAACACCACTCAAAAGTCACAGGAAAGCAAAGTACGTAGCGTCATGTACGTGGATGACGTGTTTTTTTCCGATATTTATAATATTTATATTAGTGATATTTAAAAAACAATGCAAAACCAAAACACATAATATCAAATCGTCCCATCTCTACATTTCCATTAGGGTACGGTCTACTTATAACAAAGCAATTTTTTATATAGATCGCTATCCAATTTATAATGAGCCTTAATTATATATTATAGTAGAAGGTACAACGCAGATGCTATGTTTTGCGAAACATATTCTAATACCACGCATGGATAAAATCGATTGTATACGCATGATTATGTGGTTGGGCTTTCTAGTATCTATTGGGCCTAGAAAATATGATCAACCCCAGAGAGATTAAAAAAAACTGGATACGTAGTGGAGCTGTTTCAAATGCCAAAAAAAAACTGGATACGTAGTGGATTCAAAGGCCACTATTAGTGCACGTAGGACGACTTATTTACAGAAAAAAAAACCTGTATGTATGTATCACTTGCTGTACATACACATACTAGAAGTAAGCACATTTGATACAAAAATGATATAAAAGTTTAGTCAAAATGATATAAAACGTTCATTCATACGTCGGGTAAGTAAATTAGGCACTTATATTTTACTGGACTCGATATCAATGACTCCTAGTTTTTTACCTGCTTAGAATGCATCTAAGTAGGTCTAAATGGGATCGACTCTCGCTGAGAGGCTTGTTGATTGATTTGAAATAAGATACTTAACAAAAAAACAACATTGGATAATACTATTGATAGTATTGTATGATTGATTGCCATTATTCGTGCCCGTCCATAGGCGATATTTTTTAACTGCTTAAATAGTATTTTTTGTTGTCATAAAAAAATGCAGTATTTCCAACTTACTAATACAGTATTAGCTTCTAAAAATAACATATTATGTAACTGGTTCATAGGTCGACGCAAATTCGGGTGAGAAAAATAAGACAGGTTGACAAATGCGTATGACTTCATGACCCCACGCTCATTGCATTGGTGTCATCCATTATAATTGCAACACCTCAAAGTTTGTGGTTATCTTGGTAATCTGATATAAGTAGATGGTGGTATAACTAAGTAGAACTATTTAGCTACCTACTTTACTAACCCAATGAAAGAGAAATAAAGATAAGATATCTACATATATCGAACACTCAATACAATACAATATAACCACATAACTTTGTTTTGTGCGACATATTAGCAATGTTAAAAGAAATAAAAATATTCATGCTATCAAATATGTGCTTAAAAGAACATCCTCGAGAATCAAGATCTACATTTTTTTTGGTACTATAATCTAGATCAATCATATCAAAACATTTTTTTTGTAATATTGCTATTGCGGCACTGAAGTAAAATCATAGAAAATAGGAAATGTTTTCGATTATTACCAACTTATAACGATTTCCCGAGGTGAGTTTCTCTTGACCCCTCCTGCAATAACCGGGTTTTTGTTATGTCACACAGATACTGTATGAACCCTAAATATAAGACAAAACCACAGACTAGTATTTTAGTAACCAATGGTTTCGATTCTGTTGTTGCATTTTGAACTAAACTAATTTGACAGCGCTAAAATTATAGCTGTTTTTGTCGTTTCAGTATGAAGGAACGGCAACATTTTTAGTGCTGTCAAATTAGGTTAGTTTAGTAAAATTTAATAACAGAATCGCCGCCATTATGTGTATAGCGCAAAATACTAGAGTCATTCTCTACTAAACCAGCAATAACAATGTTGGTTAGATATTTAATTAAGTACCTAAAATCATAATTTGTCCAAAAATTTAATTTTGATAAGATACTCGTATACGATTGCGGGACGATCTCGACGTTCACATGAGAGAGTGGTGGAACAACGCCAACGACCGGGACCAGTGGAAAATTTTGGGGGAGACCTTTGCCCAGCTGTGGGACACAATAGGTTAAAAAAAAGCGCCACCTAACGGGCTGGTGTTATTACAACTGGCGTTATACAATTCCACTCGATAGTTTACCAATATGCTTGACCGCATGTCCACATGCAGAGCAATAAGCAAAGTTGTTCAATTGTACATCTAATGAGGAATACATGAGCAGACATCAAGTAATGAACTTTTCGTATTGACAGTGTGACCGCGTAACCTCATTGCATGGTCAACTTGGTCAAGCAAATGCGTAGAATTTCGATTCCAGCGGCTGTATTGTGGAAGAATAGATAGGTATATTGTAACTATGTAATTCTGAGTAGTGCTAGTTTATATTTTATGATTATGTCGTATCATTGGATCTAGGCTGAACTGAAGGTTAAGCAGAAAGGTGGTAAAAACTACGTAGTGTTGGTTAAGAGCTACGTATGTACTTAGCGGATAAAGCACTGTTTTATATCGTGGACTCTTAATGCCCGAAACTACGATGGATCTTAGTGTTGATATATTCCATAAATCCCCACTAAGAAATCCTTACTAGTGGAGATTTCTGAGCGAAGCGCAGACATACATTTGCATGCACAAACAGAGAAGTTTCGAATATTTATTTTTTAAATACAAATAACTTGTTTGATATCTAGCAAATTAAATGCATTTTAAACAGGAGCCAACGCCGCGCTTGCACAAATTCATCATCATCATCATAGGCAGCTTGTAGTGACCCACTGCTGGGCATAAGCCTCAAACGCCACTCGTGTCTAATTTGGGCCTTTTGCATCCAAGTTTTCCCTTGCACGGCAACTATATCATCCACCCATCTGGCTGTTGGTCTGCCAAGGCCTCTCTTGTGTCGCATAAATTACCTAAGACAAAATGTAAGAAAAAAAGTAAAATTCTAGGATTATGAGCCCTGAGAAATTCCGTTATTAAACCAAATAAAGCACTATCATATTATTATAAATAATTGCCAACTACCATGTATTCAATTTACTTTAGTTATGTAATTCTGACAAATGCAAAAAAATTGCTTCAACGTGACTATTATGTTACGTTTGTGCGAGAAAGACGAATACATTATTGTTATTACTCAACTTTGCAAGTTTAATGATTGTACAAATATGAAAAAAGACATGTAGTGGGCCATCTCTACGCAATAATAGCTATTAGGCGGTTATTACACGATAAAAATAATAAAAAGATATAGACCATTTTATTTATCATTAATAATTAACACTGTGTATGTGTAATGTGTAGGCATTTATTGTAGAGTATATTGTCAATACTATTCACCTACTTAGAGTTAGGTAACCTAACACCTATTTTTGATAACAAAAGTCTGAAGGCTTCCAGTTCTCCCCAATCCCCAGTTTCCTCCCCCTAATCTCCTTTCAAATGTGTCAAGGTCCTGTATTAGTGAACATATTAAGTAACATAAATACATGCGACTTGAGAACGTATATTATCGGTTGGCGCAAATAAGCAATTGGTGAAATAAATTAGATTTTGACGACGAAATATAACTTATATTATGCTCGTTTACCGTGCGCTTTAAAGAGCAATTTCGAATGACTAGCTAGTCTTGTTGTGCTTCTTAAGTAGGTATATTTAAATTATTTAAGTATTATTTTGTTTACTCTACAATACTCTACATCATTGCTAGTTATGTATTCAGGGCGAAATTAAGTAGATTAGTTATAAGTTACGTGCGTTATGTAATGATATTTTAACTAAGAAAGAGAAACTACAGCGTTTGCTATCTGGATGATTATTAACCGTTTGTAAATCATTTGAATTTGAATTTCTATTAGGTAGTACAACATGTTTTTGACATCCGTGTGAAAATAAGAACATACGAGTAAGTGATAAATGTGATAATATAGAAATCATAAAGGGCAAATTTTTTTTTTTTTAAAGTTAATTGGTTTTTAAATTTGATATTGCTCGTGTTAACTATAAGCTTTATAAGAAGAACATTGAGCATATCATACTTAGATGACTAAATAAAAATTATCTCTTAGTTACAATCCGATACTTGTTGATCATAATTGTTGGTTGACGGTTGCTATTTATTACTTACTTAACAACTTGGGGGATCAATTACGTAAGAATCGTTAGATGCGCGAGCGCACGCACGTGCTATCTCTCTACGTCATACGCACAAAGTACGTTGTCTTAGAAACAGTTATACAACTACAGACTACATTTTTTACATGGTAGATATTACTACATATCTATGGTTTTCATTACAATTTTGAGTATAGTGATTCGTAGGTTAATTTCTTATTTCTGTGTCCATATGTTTTTATTTGTTTTTGTCATAAATAAAAGAGCTAAATGCTACGCTTCATCTTTGCAGCAAGTCTAAGTGTAAAATAATAAGTACTTGCTACAAAAGTAATTTGGTATTACAAAAGCAGATAGGTAGTTTAATAAAAATGTGATAAAAATCGTAAAACTAATTACAGAGGATTTTTTAATAACTTTTGATCACAGTGTAAACCAATTTGCTTTAGCGCAACAGATGACCAAATATTCAATTAGGTGTCTATAAAATTCAAACAAATTGGTTTTCACACTGTAGTTGACATGTCAACACTTTGCACATTCACATCTTCTTAATTGCTCTCGATGTCTCAAACAGTTTCACTTTTCTTAGATGAAACGTTCCACTAAACATGCATTCGGGTGTAATAACCTAAGACAGAGTACCTATTGCATTATGTATGAGTGGCGTCTAGTTGGTTGGGTTTTTGGTGCCAGACGATTTTGAAGTCGTTTTTGGAATAACTAGAAAGAGCTGAAGATAGCAGATAGCCTGGAAATTCTCGTCGCGATTCGGCCACAAACATTATGAACGTATTTATTTGGGCATTTTTAAAAATATTTAATATATGATGATCTAATAATCTTATTCGGGGCAGTACCTGCTAAGATGGCTGCTGTGTTGTCCACAATTCAAATATTAAATAAAATTCATATTTGGAATAAAAACAACCAGTAGCGCGTTGAAGTCTTTTGTATCGAAAATACATCGTAAAAATATTTGACTGGATACAAATTTTATTTAAACCATTTGCCAACGACATTTTTATACAATGGACTTCTCAATGCTCTTTGCAATCCCATTTTATCGATAACTGTTTCAAATCGTAGAAGAGCCTTTACGAAATAACTTTTAGAGATCAAAATCTATTTTTTAAAAGCAACCCTACGACGAAAACCAGTTTTAGTGGCTGGATTCGCCACAATAATTTCACTTTGTCACTGTCACAGGAAAGTTAAGAGTTCTTTACTCAAACACGTATTACATCACATTTTCGTTTAAAGTAAGAAACTCACCGTGAAACCTCTGTAATTTCACGCGAATTTATTTCCATGCAAGAACTCAGAAGAATGTACAAAGTGGATTACGTGAACTTTACTTTTTTCATAAAGTTACTTTTAAAAGTAACTCTATTAGCCACAACCGATACCAAATATATGGTACTCTACTTTATATTGTTTGAATAACAGGTGATGGTTTTATTTTCTGTGGTAATGATGCTCATGTGACCAGCAAATAAAGAAACCTTTTTTTTTTAATATACTACTAGCTGATGAAACAAGCAGATGGCCCACCTAATGTTAAGTGGTAACCATCACCTATAGCAAAACATTGCCTCGTAGTCATAAAAGAAACTAATTAAGATTCGCGTAGAATAAAAGAAAATACAAAATATTCGATGATATTGAAACATAGACCATTAAAATAAAAGCAAAAAAACTGGTTTTGCATAAAAAAATAAATAATTTGACACACATTTAGATATTTTATTCTAAAACGAAAATTAACTTAGCACAGTTTATTAAAATATTTTGTTGTGAAAAACCACAGAATACAGATGTATTAGACTTATTAGACTCTTCCATAGTGTGATATAGACTATAGAATTTATAATAGATGCGTGTAAGTATTTTCGAAAAAAAATACAAGCGAATTGTAAACCTCCTTTTTTAAGTACTTAAAAATGCTTGCAAATGTCAACTTAGCATGAAAACCACAATCAAGAATAATAATAGTATGCATTTATAGCAAAATCTTTGACCATTTCCTTTAGTGTTGCCCATGACTAATTACATATTTACTTTTGCTATGTTTTTAGATTATAACTTTTTAAGTTTTAGTAAAAATTGCACTGCCACCTGCCTAAAATAATCGGAATCATAATGTAGATCATGCTTGCAATTTTATGAGTTTTAAACTTGTGCGGTTCAATAAGAACTCCAACGCACCTTCACTTTACCACTTACATAAAAAAGTAAAGTGGCAGCGCCATCTACAGCTTAGTGATATAACAAGTGAAAGCTCAGTTTGAGCCTTCAGATGGAGCCAGTTTGTGCGCAAAGAAACCAAGTTATCCAGTGAGGCTCTGACCATGGACCTATTACTAAATTTGTTATGATAGTTCTACATAGATGGCGCTGCTTTAAGCAAGGGTAAAAACGTAGAAGATCAGCGTGAACAAATGAAGATTTCTGAGATGTGTCCCATTGGGCCTAGATTTTAGGAAGAATGATTTCCTGGGATCTAATTTCAAAGCCTTTCTTCTCCAACTAAAACAGTTTTCTACTGAAATTTTATTGTGAAGGGCTATATTTTTGATTAAGACCATAGAGCCAGTTCTATTGGCGGATCCAGAGGGGCTGGGGGCTCAAGCAAAGCATCCAGGTCCCAGGAGATAACTAGAATTTTTCAAGGCAATGCCTATGCTGGGTCAAGTACCTGAAATCTTGGATCCACTGTCAGTAGGTACGCATTTAGTAGCGATAACTTGCAATTAATATACCTAAGTAGTATTGTTTATACCACACCTACGATCAAATATAAATCTTGATTCAGTTAAATTGATAAACTCAATCGTTACATCATACTACCTCACATTCGTATAATTGATAGTAATCTTCTGATGGTCTTATGCAACAGCTGTTATATATACATAATTTTTTTTAGAACAAATTTTAGGGCAATCTGCGCTTCATTACACACACTGACATCAAAAACTATACAGTAGGGCCAGTAGGACGTACCCATAAAATACACATCACTGAGTAGTACATATTACGAAGTGATAGTTGAAAATATTTCCAACAGTCATACTTAGTTACCTAGATAGTAGCATATAATCTGATAACTTTAGAATGTATATTTTGGGGCGTTTAACTTGTCCTCGTTTTGTGTAGTCCAAATATCTATATGTATTTGGTAACGTGGTTTTTAGTTATGTATTTCTTTATCTCACGGAAGCTATTATTGAAAAAGTGTTTTTACACAACGACATAAAGGATGTCTCAAAATCACTGACAAATAGCTCAAAATTGTAAAACAAAGTCATATCGCTCACGTTTTGTTTTAGCTAAGTACTTACATTATCAGTTAATATAGTATGTAGGTACCTGATTGTACCTATTAGTAGTTTAACTTAAAAGAATGTCGCTATAATTAGATAATCGCTCAACATAAAGTTTATCTTATGAAAAACTACAAAAATCTAGTCACGACCGTCAATAGTTTCTTAGGTAATCTAACCCTGATGCGTGCCTTAAAAAAAAGGACCAAATTTTTGCCTACATAGTGTTCTTAATAGGGAGAGCTATGTTGGTAATTCTTGTAAGCAAGGCACACAGTTTTTTTGTACGGATTTCCCTACATGTTAGTCAGGCAGGTTAGGTATCTGTTACACTACCTACATTGTACCTACAAATATACTAAATAAGTATGTAGTATGAATGAATAGATTCATGAATGAATGACTATAGATTTTTTTAGATTCATAAAAAATGTGCTTTGATTTTCAAAAGTGCAGGCCACCGTATTGAGCGGAGACAAAGCCGATTTTCAATTATTTCTACAGGATACTGAAAGTTTGTTAGGTTCCCGCTCTAGTGCGATGTTTCTTTATAAACGCTCTAGATTAAAAGCTATAGGCTCTACAAGCTGCATTCCATAGTTTTTTGTTGTCCCTTGCCATAGATTTATTAATTTAATTAATAAAGTTTAAAATTAAAATTCTTTATATACCTACCTATTAGTAAAATTCTTTTTTTGCAGGAAATAAAAAGCATGGGAAGAAAATAAACTTGTTTTAATTAGTCATAAATAATTACCAACAATAAGGTAGATACTATACACAATACTGACCTTATGCACTAGAATAAGGTTTGTAGGGATTTTGCAGGGTTATTTTTTCCTTAAAATTAAATTAAAAATGTCATTATTTGATCAAAATACGTACCAGTCTCGATAGATTGACTTATTACTAAATGGACGCTACATATCTTAAGTTTTTCTAGAACATCATAAATCATTTTTGGGAGCGTTTATCTATCTTAGGTGTTCTTTTGTAATGGCCGAAGGTAACCCCTCCTCCGGCCGTGTGGTACATCTGGTTTGGAAGGAAGCCGCGTTCGTAATGTCTAGGAGCTGGTGCATGGTTGAAGTGACGACCACTCGACAGAGCTTCGTAAGCTTGTATCGGGTCGCTCGCGAAACCTCTCTTCAAGTATTCTATCTGAACACTTGAGGGCACATAAGAGTCCAGCAAAGACGTCGGCCGTCTTTTGTACGGAGGCACATCGAACGGTTCGCTCGGTCTGGAAAAGTGCACGGGGGGATGAGTAGGGTTCGTGCCATACACAGGTTTATTCAATGGTCTGTGAACTGGCAGAGCTTTAGGAATATGCGACAAATGAGAAGGCAGTGGCTTCAATAGTAACGGATGCGGGTGTGGCAACTCAGATATATGGTTGTGCCTGTATTCGTCACGTGGAGGAGGCCTGTTACTATAGTACCGAAATTCATTGGCTGGTGACTTCGCGTATGAAACTTCAGTATGGGTGTAATGTTTGGGGCTTTCTTCGTAAGCTTCATGGGCTTCTTCAACAGCATTAGTTTCAGTATAATGTCCGGGGTAGTATTCTTTTGGTGAACGCTGAGGAGCAATGACTGCATCTGCACTGTATTGTACAACTGGTAACTGGTAAGCGAGTACTGGAGCAACGGTAGGCGCTGGCGCTGCCGTAGGCGCGATGCTAACGTAAGTCACAGGCTGGGCAGAGTACTGCGGGATGTATGTTTTTTGTGTTGGCGATACGTAAGTTGGAACTTCTATGTAATTATTCTGCGACTGTACCGCTTCGGGCGCTGTCGGGTAGCCGGGCACGCGACCGCCTCCGGGCGTCGTGTACTGATGGGTGGCTTGATGTGCGCCTTGCTCCGATACTTCGTTCGTGTAATACTGTGGGACTAGATATATTTGCATCGGCACGTTAGACAAGTAACCGACCATTGCCTGTTGCGGCTGCTGAATTTGTTGTTGTTGATGCTGGTGCACTGGTTGCGGAGGGCCGTAGTGTGATTTAGGAGTGATCACGGCAGGCCTCTCAGGCTGTTCGGTCACAGCATACTGTTGAACGTAACGCGTTTGCTGCGGTGGCTGAGGATGACCCTCGAAATACCGAAGGAAACCGTTCTTTAGAAAGTCTAGAGAGGAATATCCCGGAGAGGAGCTTGGGCCGGATATTTGGGACCGTTGCTCCGTCTTGTCGTAATCGCTTTCCTTTTCGCTCTTGAGGTTGTCGTCCTCGATGTCTTGGAGTTCTATTTTTTTGTCGGATGCCGCGACGAGGGCCACGAGGAAAATGGGTGCGACCTGAAAGTAAAAGCGGAAAAGTGAGATCTAGTGTGAGGTAGATGGCCGTCAGATGGTAGATTAATCGACCGCAGGACCGAACGGCTAAAAAATAAACTAGAACCTATTATGAAACTAGTTTATCGCGAAGGTAGGTACTTTGAAACGAGAGTGCTAGCTTTTACTCAGTAATTTATGTAGTTAGCAGATTCCAACACTTTTGTACACACTACGTGTGGTTCATTAGATTTTGATTGCTATGAAAAGTGGCACCTAGGTATAAAGTTGGCACCATGTGCATCACAGAAGTGACGACTTCAAGATGTTATATGCTCATTTTGTAGCTCATTCATAAACAAGAGTAAACCAATGACAAACGTATTGCGTTTCTCATTTCTTTACTCATTGGTAATCAAATAAAACGCTCCTGGGACAGTTGTGCAAGCCGCATTGCAACAATAATCGTAGCGGAAGTGTAGCAAATTCAAATGAGCACTAGATATCTATAATTTTCATTAAATCCAGCACATTGCACTGCCTAACAATTTTGTCATACTCATGACAGTAGTTATCAATTCATCTCAATTTGTAATTGAATATTGCTTGTAATTTAATTTAATATCTAGAGAAACATAGTTTATAATGACACATTGAAACCTTATAAACACAATAAAAAAAAATTATTAGATGTATGTATACCTACGTATAAACTTAATACTACTAATAAAAAAAAACTGCCGACCGACAGAGATATACTGAAATATCAAAAAGCACCATTCAATAGGGTATACTTGATTTTTTTTATTTAATTCTAATTTCAATGTAACTTTTTTATATATCGTCATGTAAATAAGAATGGTACAATTAGCTCGATTTTTTAACAAAAAATAACCTTATAAGATACTAAATTTTAACCTATTTAAAATATTTCTATATTGTATAAATTTCTCAGCATGTCTTTCAATTAAAATTAGGTTTATTAATTATTTATATTCTGTGGCCACGTTTACATGTACTGCCGTTAATTATGACTAATTAACCTGCCAGATGCAAGTGTTGACGGAATGTGGTGTTATGTATGTCCGCTCAGAGACGCTTAATTTGATAATTGAGGATGCTTTGAGTGTAGACTTCTCTTAGATATCTTCGAGTTTTACGATCTTGTTCACTTATATTAGTAGGATTTGCAATAAAATTGAGACTCAAGCATAGGTTTTTGAACTGATTTTTATTGAATAGTGTCAAAATCTTTACTCACGCTTGAGTAGAGAGTTCCCTTTCTGAATATACAAGCCTAAGAGTAGGTACCTACTATATGAGGACAATGGTATTTTACTCAATATTTTATATTGATGATTTTATATAAAATACTAAGTAAAATACCGTGTATAATAAACTAATCCAAACAAAGAATATTAAGTTCTAATCTAGTAACTACTTTTCTAATGATATCTTTCAACTGTCTTGTCTTCAGACCAAAGGAGCTCTTAAGGTACGTTACCTACAACGTGTTTACTTCCTAAAGTAGTGTGTACGCTTATATGTTTTTATAATCCAGCAAATGCATAATTTATTTGGCTCACGCATTTTATGTTCATAATTTTGTTGAGAGTAGGCCACCAGAAGTAGAAGGCATTACCTAATTTTTTTATTTTTTTTCATGTTAAGCGCTTTTAATTTAAAAAAATCTGTTTCATACGGGGCTAATCGCACAATTTTCTAAAATTTTCGTTTGTTACGGTTTTAGTTTTATCGTAGAATTCGAACCCAAAGGTAATAGCAGTAGTGAAGTGATGAGGTGATGAAGTAGTATGAAGTAGTGGTGAAGTACCTATTTCCGTTTCTACGAAGCTGTGTGTGTGTGACGTAAAGTTTTTGACTTAGGTTTGTCTGAACCCCCAGATGTATGGGATAGTTCCGCTATGCACGAGTCCCGCTTTGCTCGGATTCTAAAATACCTAAATAAAAGTGCCGCTATGCTACGAATTTCTTAGTTCTACCTTATACAATGGAAGGTACAGTTCGTTAGAAAAGTGTTTCTAAAGCATACTTAATTACTATCAAATGTCTGCTATACAATACTCTTAAGGGTATATTCATATTGGTCTTCTAAGGCTGAGCTAACTTAAATGATTACTATATTTGTTGTCATCTCTTTTCATTGTTATGCAAGTGACAATGATAGAGCATTTTATAATGACATTTGAATATAAACAAAAGGGTAAGACTTTGGTACACAACAATTGTCACTAACTAAACTTTTTTTTCATGATAGATAGCTAAACCTTTTTGACTGCCAACTCGCTTCATGGAAAGTGTAATGTGTAACTTTTGACCCCTGCCGTATAAATATCGAAATTAAATGTAAAAGAAAGCGACCATTGTTTGAAAGTGCCAATCCAGTCAACATTTACAACTAAGTTGTCGATCAAACTGTATAATTTGATTATGAAATGAAGTCTAGACTTTATGATTATGGGGACTATCGTGTAGGTCGTCTTATTATGTAATAAGATGCCGTAGAAAAAGAATGTGAATAATAAACCGCTCGGCCAGTTTTGTTTTCTTGTTGATTTGCGTAGTCTTTTGTTTTGTAACTAAGTGGTAGAAGTGTCTTATACCTAATTGATTTTTATACATTTACAACTGCCGGCCTAGGTACATCCTACCGTATAAGAAACATATTCATTACTAGATATAAAGTTAATTTTCCAATTGCATTTTTTTGCTATTTAAAATTCGTACGCTTAATTTTGGAAATGCACTTGAAAACTCAGTTATTTTTTTTTATTTTGATAGAAGTCAGGCGGATCTACGATAAAATAAAACCACTTTTACGTAATCAATAAGACATTTTATGAGATAATTTTTAAAGAGAAATTCGGAAGCAATTTTGCACCCGAAATTGTTTTGCAAAACATTCTTACATGACAAAAGAATCTCACGTGACCTTTCGAGGAAGTGTTTTAAAATCTCTGAGCTTACGCAACCGATGTACTGTCGAAACAGGTTCGGAGCATTTTGTGTAGCAAATTATACCCCAACTTTATCTAATGGCTGATTTACATTAGTCAAGTGTTTAGCGAAGTTGAAGTACCAGTGAGTAAGTACAGTGGTGTCCTGATCGGTTAGTAGCAATCGGTTCTAAGGCCCGTATTCCGTTTTTTTTTGCTCAGGCACTAATCTGTGCGCAAGCATAGATTTTGTATGAAAAACTCTACTCAAATGTATGCTTGAGTAACGATTTCTAGATCAGAATACGAGCCTATGTTTAGGTTTTGCCCGTGACGTTACTCGTATAGTATAGGTCTATGAAAAACTGGAAAAACATAAGGGTTTACAAACAAACTTAAGTACTGGACCGTAGTTTTATCTTTTTCCAGCCGCTATGGCCTGATTTAGTACAAACACTTCGCTTTTTGATTATAAAATACAAGCAAAAAGCATTTATTTTAGAAAAAAGGAAGTGTTTATAGATCTATATTCAAAAAATATAGTATACGCCCTCACACTAAGTTGCTCAATCCTGCGTGCTATGATTTTTTATCGTCAAAACTATTGTTGCATCAGTAATCTAATTTTATACATATCGTAAGTCTATAGAGAGCTTGCATGTTCAGTAAAGAAAAGAATTACAAACAAGTTCATATTTGACGATACGATGAGTCGAATATTTTTGACTATTTACACACATTTTTAAAGTTTATTCTGTACCGATTGTTTTTGTAGAATAAAATAAAACAAACCGGCCTCAGTCATCATCTCCAGGATCAGAGTTGTAAATATTATTATGATATTTGAGTCAAGTATTTTGATAAAGCAAGCAGTAGAGTCAAAGGCGAAGGCTAGTCAGTAACAACAATGCATACTAAGTTGTAGGCCACACCTACTATGACACGAAGTGGACCATGCGTTATGCGTGAATGACACAAAAATTCTGTTTTTGTTTCCCAAGAAGTAGCGAATTCATTTTGGTGAGGCAATGCCGTTGTGAAAATTCCGAAATGAACGATGTCATACATATTTATTTTTATTTCATTAGATTGTCGATTGAACTACTTCCAGGTGGCTTTTTAAAACTTGCATGAGTATTGTCAACGGATTTTGACTCTTGTCGTGCATTGTAAATCTATGGAAATAAGCACTATCCTGCTACCAATATCGTTTGAATCGTACGTAATCGGTTTGTCTTTTACATTGACAAGATATTTTATTAAATCTGAATTTTAAATAAAAAAAAATTTAAGTGGCAGAATACAGTACAACTATTCTGAGCTTACGCCGTACGTGTTATTGTATTTGTTGGTATAGTTAGTTATAGTATTATATGATCTGTAGTATAGTATATAGTCATAGATCATATCAAGAAAACTACAAAATTATACCATGATCCATTATTTCACGCTTGAAAACCTTGCATCTAAGTATTTATGACAGCTAAACAGCTGACCTATGTCTATGGTCGTTGAGTGAACGAGGCTTAGACAGATCTTATTATAACTACCTACATTGGAACACCTATAGATGGAAAGTATTGATAGATAAAGATGAATGATACATTTAAATACTGTATTTGTAGTAATTTTCTTTGTGAATAATAAGTATTAATGAAAATCATTGAGGGATAACTGGATGACTGATTTAAAAGATTTTGATCTTCTTACCTTCAGAATAATCATCATGATTGATGCGATCACAAAGTCTTATAAAGCTCCTTCCGTTCACAAAGCACAAGCACTGATTGTCAATGGAGAGTCACTTGAACACAGCACGCTGTTTCACCGCATCTTGGCACGCCGCCGGCTGCCACAATACTCTGTCCTCATATCCGGTGTTGCTGTCCACTGTCCAAGCAAGCGCAGCCAAAGGAAATCCTATAATTTAAAAAATCAATGGTTGAAAAGAAATCACCTTGAACTGACTGCACCCGATAATTGAACCACTTGAACGCGATAACTTTTTATTATCATGCGTTTGTTCGCGAAATTTCGCATTCCAAACAAAAAAAAATGATTTGGATTTTTTTTGTGATTCCAATTTTAATTTACAAGCAGTTTTCATTCAAAGGAGTTTTTATTGATAAAACTAACTTTTTAATGCATAGATCGGGTGAATGCGTTCGACGGGCAGTCTAGTCGGAAAGTGGTCGCGCGAATCGGTCGTTGTGTTGTTAAATACCACACTACTCTACATATTGGAGTACAGAAAGTCTACGGTATTTGTTGCTGGGCTTGCTCAATGAACCAAGCCAGCTGATAAGAACTGGTCAAGCAATTATTTAGAATACTAATTTTAATGTCTCTTTTATTTAAATTCATGGTTGTATAGTTTTAATATTCTTGACCATCTGATAACCCAGTTATGGAAAGGTTAATAAAAAAAATTATGAAAGTAAAAAAAATGATTGCAAACGTATGTAAAATATCAATGAAAAACAACATAATTATTTTAAAGATTATGCAATGTTTTACAACAAATTACAGAACTTCTGAAAAGAAGTTCTACAAAAGCTCTTTTCTTATTCTTACGATTAAAATTAAACATTTAATTAGCCTAATGCACTAACAAATAAAATAAGTCAACAAACTATGAAGTAACTGGCTATCTCTTTTATTTAATCACATTTTTTTCCGTAATACATTTTCGGAACAGTAATCATCATAGAAACAATAGCACTGTTACGTTGCATTACGAGAACAAACGTTGTGAGTCACGCGCAGTACCTACAGTGTGGTTAACCATTACTTAATTGTATGTATAATATTATAGTGCAGTATATACCTATTTAATAAAAAAAAACCTCAATTTGTTGATAAGCTAATTTTTTTTTCATCCCACCATCTCGGAAAGAGTATTTTTAATCTTCAATATCTGAGTGGAAAAGCCGTTTTTATTCTGTAGAGGATAAAGTAAATTGAATTTAGAACATCGTGTGCACTAAGTTTGTGAATTAAAAAAAACATTAAACCTATTTACTGCTACCTCTATGGTGCCGAATATATCATACAACTTTTTTTTAATTTGTTAAAAACTCAGACTCGGAACCTTCTTGGTGTTCTTTTTTTAATTTGCTTTTTTTGCATTTAGTCATTTCCTCGCTGAGGTGGAATGAAAAGTTACGTGTTGCACTCGAGTGCAAAGATTTTTCACCTCGTGCTCTTTTGATTCCCTCGCTAACGCTCAGGATTCTAATTTTGAATCACTCGCTGCGCTCGTGATTCAATTTTAGAATCCTTCGATTGCTCGGTCATCAAAATTGAACACTCGGTTAAAAAGCAACTTTGCACTCTTGTATAACAAATAACTATTATATTGTCAACTATCAAGTCACAAAAAAAACATTAAAAACACAGCGAAAAGTATTTTTTACCATAACTTGAAATCATAAAAGTTATACAGAAGCAATATTTTTTGCTCATCGTTTATCATATCCCAATCATAAAACCATTACAATAGGTAAGTGTAATTATATATAATGTTTTATTGTGAAATTGCCAATTATGTCGATCGATTTCTTTTTAATGGCCAGGTTATTAGTGAGATTGCTCGATATTTTGGTAATATAAACTCGTATGTTGCAAACCATTGAGATGTTACATACCTTCCGAAACATCATAAATGTTGCAAAATGATGAAAATAACACTTTTTCACACACTTGCCACATGGACTAAGCCCCTACCACAGACCATATCTCTTCTCTATCGTCAACTCTTTTGAAGCTGACAGAGAATCAACGCACAGCCTAAACCATAAGTCCTAGGGGTATGAAATTTGGAGGGTAGTATCCTTATATAGTGTAGGGGTGCACTAAGAAAGGAATTTTGAAACGTCACACTCTAAAGGGTAGAACGCGAGCAACGCCGCGGGCGACGGCTAAGTAATACTATAATACTATAATAATAGGTAGGTACCTCTACCAAAGACAACAAACCTAAATTATGTTCCAAAAACATACCAAAGTTTTTTTAAATCAATCAAGTTTATAGATGGCCAGGTTTTTTTTATAACTTCGAGCAATTTTTTGTCGAACAACTAAAACTTTTTAAAAATCAATCAAGTTTATATCTGGCCAGATTTTTTTTTAAACTTTGGAACACTAACATCTTGATAGAACACAGAAGATCTAATTTGTGATTAAATGGTACTTTGTAGTACTATCTACCTACTAAAGATACGAACGTAATTTCTGTAAGAGCACAGATTATTAGTACAAGTTGTAGATAGAAGAACAATAGAGCCCTTCTGATGAATTCATGACAATGCCTAATTTTTTGTAACAAAGTGTGTCGGAATTGAAATATTAGTCGTTGTCAAACCGTGTAATCTGCTTTGTTATGACACCACCGCCTCTGAGCCAGACTGATACGTACAAATTCAACCTTAAGCCGTAAAAAATAAGGACGTTTATTGTATTGGAATAAGTTTTCGTGAGTCTGTAAAGTTAAGCTTGAACTTTGATTTATTTTATTGCACCTAAAACTTTTATTTGCATCAAATTACTAAGAAAACAATTGGTGTATTATGTATGACTAATCTTAGCTTTCATTTTTAGCCGTGTGAATAGTTCAGTGTAATTTTTTTTTGCTTCTGAATATTTTAATGAGATTTATAAAAAAAAAAAAGTTTGTACGTAATGAAAGATGATAAGCTGACGTCAGCACCAGCATTATATAGGTACTTTTATTTTAGAAGTTTTATGGTGTGTACAGTTGGCAAGTTAAACTGATGAACGTTTTATGATTACCTAAATGTGTTTTGGGAGCTTTTGATCATTTTTGTAACGAGCTATTCTAATTTTCTTCTCCATTTGCATGGATTTAAAAAAAACTATTTTGTTTTATCAAGCCTCCTTCCATTCTGAAAATTAATAAATATATTGGGTTGAAATATCATAGAGCCAAAACGACAGCCGAAACCAACGGTGTAAATTTTAAAAAGTACACATATGAATACTGCTCTACTTAGGATTTACCATTCTATGATAAACGGATAATTTTTTGGCTTTGTCCAACATTCTCATAAAAAATATAGGGTTGTGTGATCAGGTTCAATGCAGTAAGTTTCTTTGCCTGATCAGTTTCGCTTAGACTTTCTAAGTAAGTAGAGCAACACCCTGAGTGACGCTTCACCGTCCCTGTACCTACTGCAACTGATATTGTGTACTGATGCAAATACTAGTGCTTTCCAATTTTCACTTTTCAAAGAATTTTCTTACGATATGCAAGGTTCTAGATTACGCGTGTATTGTGGTTAAAAGTTAACGTGAGAATCATCGGTTTTGTGAAGTACCCCCTAGGGGCGCTGCTGAGCCCGTTGTCTGTGCATTTGTTTTGACTTTCGACTCGAGTGTAGCACACGCAAACGCATTCGCAAGGCGAGTCATTTTGTTGGGAATTACACAATTCCCAAATCTCCCGCTAGAGGCGCTTATCCGGATTTCATACAAAAATTTTCGCTTTGCATAGCATTTGCGTGTGCTATACTCGAGTCGAAAGTAAAACAAATACACAGACTACGGGCTCTGGTGGTTTTTTTTACGCTCATATTGTATTTGTTTTATAAAGTTTACGGTCATAAGGGTTCCGTTTCACCATTTTGGTTTGGAACCCTAAATAGTTATATGTTGTTTCAAAAACCCCGTCTGTGTGATTGTTTGCTTACTATGTGAATTTTGACAGTCTACATTCATAATCATGAATTGTGTAATTTTTCTCTCAGACCAAAGTTCACCAACTTTGTAAATGAAAATAACCGTAACCACGGTTATTTTCAGCTGAGGTAACAGAAAATTGTATGGAAGGACGGCCAATATGTTAGTGTTTAAAGGAAAGTTGGTGCAACTTGTGTGGTTGTCAAAATTAGTGCAGCAATGAGAACAATGAAACAATATTAGTTTCTAAATTAGCACAATATTGATGAGAATAAGAGCATGATGATAAAGTCCTATGAACACCACCTCAGTTACTTACAACAGTCGAATTTCGACTAAACTAAGTTGCAGGTAAGTTGTCTATGTAACTTGTTTCATCTGGAAAAAGAAATAAGTCAATTGACTATTGAGACCATTTACTAGCAGTAAGATTAGAAGATTGTTAAGACCAGTGGACTAAATACTTTTCTTTTATCTGTCTTAAAACCTATGACGTTCTAAGCTAGCAACCTTACCTAACTATTATTTTACGATAAAAAAGACTTGGCAAAAGGACAAACATCAAGAGCCAGAGAAAAATTAACAAAAAAAATTATAATTCACAAAATCTTTTTGGTAGTAACTTAGTTCTCATAATTCACGCCATATACGAACATTTACATTACAATGCAATCTCCACATTATATAACTTATCATTCTCCTAAAGTGTTCCAACCGACCTGTTTCATGGTCGAAAGAGTTTGGGTAACGGATGCAGCAGGTGATCCGTAGTGGGTGAGGTAAGGTGCGAGAAATTACAGGCGCCTCATCTGTCAGTAGGTTCATTTCGTTTCTATGTCTAAAGCCTTTTCATACATAGTGTTAATTATGGGGAAGGGAAGGCTGAAGTCAATTTAATTGCAAATAATTTTACTTTGAAAAACAACTCTATTTTTTCTCTTCTGTCACATGGCTCAACAATAAAAAACTTTTACACCGCCATCCGTCACTCGCCTGCTGAAGGAGGTTTGCATCGTCTACACATAGGATAAATTAAGTTCCCTGACAGCTGGGTACCATACACTTCATAGAAAGTAGCATATAGGTATTTATGCTAGGTTTTTTAGTTAGGGTAACTTATTTGGTTAGTAAACTAATTTATTTTCCTGGAAGTAATGATTATTTTAGTTAATTTTTCTTTCTTTAAGGTGAATAAATATTTTTTGTATAATATCTGATAATAATATCACTCGTATTTTTTGTATTACAGCGGCGGCACACGAACTGTTACTAAAAGGACAAGTGCTTTTTTTCTGAAACGCAACTAACTAAGTTGAAACTTCAAATGAGCAATGCATAATATTGAGCACACCAAAATAAGGTGTCCTGCGCAAGGCAGTGTTCATCTCCTACTCATCTGATTATCTCGTCTGTTTCTACTCTCGTCGGTTTTAACTCTCGTTTTTTATCTCTCGTCTGTTTATATAAATCTTCTACCGACACATACACATCAATCAAGGTTCGATGGAACTTCACTTTCTCAGGAAAAGGGTCTAGTTCCGGGCACAGATAATAACATAATGGATTCTTCGTGTTGCGTCGCGTCACGTGAGCACAAGTCCTCCGTATACCCTTCATCATCATCAGCACCTTATCATCAGTCTATGTTTAGATTTCCTAGACACTCCTGAGCCCGTAGTCTGAGTATTGTTTTGTTGATCAAATCGCATATCAAATTCGAAATCTCCATTGAAAGTTTCCGATATTGGTCTGAAAAAGCTGTAATTAGATGAATCAGATTATCTCTACTGGTCGACAATTTAAGCACTATTTATGTCTCAACTTCATAACTAAGACTTTAGATATTTTCGAATATGTTACAAAAAATTTTGGTTATGTGCGAAACAAGAAAGCAAAATTTTAGTTTGTTGCAAAGATTAACAGTCTGCAGGTATAAAAATAAATAAAATAATAAATCAAAGAGGATCTTGTAAAAGTTAATTTATATGCAAATTCAGGTGCAATCCTGCTAACAAAATCTTGCAATAAACTGAGGTTATTGACATGTCTGTGTTAGGTCTTAGATATGCTTTCATCAATCCAACACCCATACGACTTTACACTATAGCACAACTATAGATACCTAGGTAACAGCTGACTTCTCTGCTATCATAACTTGATTCTCAAGTAAATAAATGTAATTCTGCAATCAAATAAATTAACAATCCAAAAAGCGTTGTATCTAAAACGTCAAATCATTTTTGCAGTACATACGGCACTTCTAAGGTTTTCAAAGTCTTCTGCAGTGTGGTAAAGATAGATAGATCTAGGTAGTTATAATCCAGGTGTTGCCATAATTTCCGTATATCACCTTCCTCACACAGCGTAATTTAATATTTACAATTTATGTTAGGAAAACAGCTTTTATGAGTGCATATTGAATTTGTATACATAACCTTGTTGCTCTCATCATTGATGTTTTCTTCCTTTCACTATGGTGGGTGGCTGATTGATTATTCAACATCGTACTATCAGCGTCAATAAGATGTCGAAAATTCAAAACTTCCAAAAATATCTCAGAGTATCTTCTGAATACATTTTCATGAAATCTTGTTAGGTAACATATCTTAGAAAATTTTGATTTGACATCATTATTGACTCTGACTATACTAGTAAACATCTAGTTCAATTTACATTTCATAGTTTGGACCATTAGCACTGTAACGGTTCAGAAGGTCTGCACACGTTCTTCGGTTATCCCACAAATTATTAAGTTAATTTAACCTTGATTTAGCCAGATTCGGTTAATCTTCAGCAACCGATATCTCAGTCAAACAGCATCTGAAGCATTCGATGACTTCATAGTAATTAGTATGAATAATAATAACTAGGCGAATTAACCTGGAAAGGTTCATTAAAATAGAAAACATCGATGTCCAAAGATTAGGTAATGTTAAAGGAAAATATAGTTTCAGGGAACCAAGTGTAGGTAACTTATATTAGGAAGCTTTTACATTTAGAAGTAAGTAATTGTAGTAGATAATTTATACTCACTGATGTTCATTATTTAGCAGTAATTCACCTTACGGCTTGAATTACAATAGCGTTTGGTGTTTGCTTTCATAAAAATATCAGGCGTTTTCCCTCGAGAAATATTCTATTAGATTAGTAAATCTAGATACTCCTGAGAGTTGGAAATTGAATAATATGGTAGTAGATGATTTAAACTATCTATGTTTTGAGTTTCATCTAGATTGGCTTCTTCATTGGGACGTAGTAGGATATTTAAGATAAATACTATATGAAAACGAATCTTAGGATGTAGGTATATTCAAGGAAAGTAGATACAGGCTATTAGTATCCCTAGGCATCGTTCTAAATCCTGAGAAAAGTCTAGAATCTAAAGTAACATGCAAGGAAATTACAACATCAGCGCATGAATAATTATACCTATGAACTAACTAGGTACCTATACCTTGAGGTATATACTAACAATATGAAAGCCTACCATGTGGAGGGCACCAGATGGTTGTTTTGATACCATTTGGAACCCTACCATGTGGAGGTCACCAGATGGTTGTTTGGATACCATTTGGAACCCTACCATGTGGAGACGACGATACTGACTGTTAAGTGGATGTGGCGGCGGTGACCATTTGGTACCCGAGTATAAAACGGAGCGCGGGTAGTAGGAAGTCTCTCTTTTCTAGTCCGGAATTCAAAGTGCGTAGTCGTAATAAGTAACTCTTTTCTAGTCCGGAATTCAAAGTGCGTAGTCGTAATAAGTAACTCTTTTCTAGTCCGGAATTCAAAGTGCGTAGTCGTAATAAGTAGCTCTCTTTGCTTGTGCGGATCTCTGATTGTAAAGTTGTAACGATTATTAATTATTAGATTTTTGAAGTGGTAGGAGTTCACTTATTGAAGTCAAGCAGATGCTAAAGGAGTGAGCAAGTATCAGACGGACGGTCTCGGTTGGACTTAGGTCCATTGCACATGTCTTGAGCAAAGAGGATTGCTAAATATTGTGCGGAGACTGACTGATTGATACTTTGCATTCATGAGTGAGTCAGGCAGATGCCATAGTGGAAGTGAACTTAGGAGATAGGGAGTGTCAAGTGTAAGACAAGGATGAGCAACAAGAACGAGGACAAGGATGAGCATCACGTAAACCTAGGAAGGATCAGGTCAGACCGGAGGATTAAGGTAGGGCTACATACAAGGAGCCAGGGGGCATAGATGAGATGTGGGAGATCAGGGTAAGTCTTTATGTTATAACTGTGTGTCGATTCACAATCTCTGCTAGGTAGCTTCTCAAACTATAATCTTAATAGCTTTGCTTTTACCTGTCACGGTAGGTCTAGTGCAGACTAGCTCGGCACATGTTCTAGGCAGATACCTGGTACAGGCTGTATGTATGTAATATGTAGGCAGAGGTTTTCTAGAATAACTTTAACCTTGTTCGAACCAAGTGTTATCTTTATTCGATAAACGGTAGGTCCAGTGTACAGACTAACTCGGTACATGTTCTAGGTAGATATCTGGTACAGGCTGTATGTATGTAATAAGTAGGCAGAGTTTTTCTAGAATAACTTTAACCTTGTTCGAACCAAGTGTTATGTTTATTCGATAAACGGTAGGTCTAATGTACAGACTAGCTCGGTACGTGTTCTAGGTAGATATCTTGTACTGGCCGCAAGTAATAAATAGGCACAAGATATCTAGGATAACGTTAACCTTGTTCGATTCAAGTGTTATGTTTATTCGCTAGATAACCTTCACTTAAGATAATTTAGGTACTTTCATTTACACAACTATTTTAGTGAGCTAGATTTTAGGTACTAGGTATTCCTTCTAGGATCGCTGTAAGATGAAGATTGAACGTGGTTTTCTTCGAGGGAGTTATATTTTCAACTACCTGCATTCTGCATTGTGTCCTTTTACTGTGTGCATGTGTGTACTTCTTTATCTGATTTACTTGAGATATTGTGTGCCATCTTTTAGTGATTCTTATTACTTGTTTATTCCTCATAGTGTGTGTGATCAATTTATATCACGAACAACAATGCTTAGTGAAGAATACTTTACTCTTACTTATGTTTCATACTTTATCTTCGTCAGTTTTAGAGTGTTAGGTAGTTTGTTGATTTACATAGGTACTACGTGTAGTACCTATGTAAATCAACAAACTTGTAGGTATGTAAGAACAAGTCGTGACTTGTTCTTACATACCTACAACTTAAATAGTACTGTTACTTACTTTCCAGAAGTTTATTTACTACCGTGGTTGTTTATCGTTACTTACTTTTATACACTAGTAGGTAGCATCAATACTTAGTGATGGCTATCTTTAGTTCTACTTACTCTCGTACTACATACTTACTTATAAAATGAACTAGAGTTAAATGAGTATATTCTACGCCTGATCTTACATACCTAATACATTTATAGTACAACTACTTACCTACCCTTTATGTGCTAATTGGTTATTACTTTAAATATCTTACAGCTTCAAGTCTTTAGAAACAGTTGCCCTTTAAAGGTTTTACAATTAGAGCGTAAGGTCTTTTAGACCTTAGGCTTTTGAACTTTGAACTATAGGTCTTTTACACTTTAGGACTTAAGAACTTTAGGACCTTTTAACTTGTACTTGTACTTGAACTTGAACTTGAACTTGAACTTGTACTTGTGCTTGTACTTGTACTTGTACTTGTACTTGTACTTGTACTTGTACTTGTACTTGAACTTGTACTTGAACTTGAACTTGAACTTGAACTTGTACTTGTACTTGTACTTGAACTTGAACTTGAACTTGAACTTGAACTTGAACTTGAACTTGAACTTGAACTTGAACTTGAACTTGAACTTGAACTTGAACTTGAACTTGAACTTGAACTTGAACTTGAACTTGAACTTGAACTTGAACTTGAACTTGAACTTGAACTTGAACTTGAACTTGAACTTGAACTTGAACTTGAACTTGAACTTAGATTTTGAACCTTGAATTTTAGACTTTGAACTCTAAAGTTAAATTTAAGCTTCTACAGCTTAACCTTCCATTACTTTATTTTACTTTCGGATATTAAGCCTGGATTGAACAGTTACCTACACTATAGAATAGATACTCTTAGCTATCATAACATATTAATTTTATCAAATGATTTTTATTGTTCAACCTAGAATTAAATTATAGTGAAGTCACTTAATAGTAACATATTGAGACAGCTTTAATAGCTCTCCCTTATGTATATCTTTCAGATTCAATAAAGTAAATATTAAATTTAAAGAACAATTATTATTCCTACTAGTTTTGAAGTCTTGCATTGACTATTTGTTTGATAGTGACATTTAGCTTCAAACTTTGTCTTTGTTGACCTGTCTGAGTGTTTCCTTCAAACTATGTACTTGAAGGAATAGTTATAAAGATAAGTTTGTTCTTCTATTAAGGTCCGTACTTGATATAGTTGATCTTACTCTAGAGCGCGTGTCTCGTAGTTATTCTGAACTTATGGAAAAGGGATGATATCTGCCATCAGAGAGTTATAAAGATCTATTCTATCTAGTCTGATACCTAGTAATTATCATGACGTATGTTCGGTCTAGCTAGACACTTCCGATGTCAAAGTATCCTAGGCTGATTCAAGCTAGGGTATCTTTATATAGCTACGTTATGACCTTACCTACTTCATTGACTTTGTGACTTTGATTTAGGCTATCCAGAAAGACTAGTTTGAAGGAACCATGAACTAAGAAGGTTATTTAATATTAGATTCACTATATTATGTTAGAGGTGGTTTTCTAACGGCTGCTTCTTTGATTGCAGCATATTAAATCACACTTGTATGTGATTCCATGGACTGTCTTGACCTTGTGTAACATAAGTTGTTCAAGGTGAATATAGTTCCATAACCCTTTGTAATCCATAGTAGTGCTGATGTAGAATATAGATTAATGGAACAGTAAATAGAAATTACTTGTTTCTTTATTCTTATTCATACATCCGGAAAAGAATAGTGTACTATGAAGAGGAGGTTTTATTATGGTTATATGTGCATAACATATATACATAAGTCTGGTGTCGAGAATCACTGGCAGGCGCGGACGGTGGTGCGTCTTCCCTAACGAAACACGTTAGCTTCATAGTACACAATCTAGTATCTTCCTAGTAACAAAGTTATATACATTTATATTCTATGAAACTTTAGAATCATTTATATTATATTGAATATTAATTCTTACAAGTAGTTTCTTCAGTAGGAAATATAGCTTATTATTTACATTAGGTATATTTCAACATACTTCTAAGTTTATACTTGATAAAACAAATGACGTTTAGTTCTTTAATTCTATATGAAATTCATGAAAGGTTTCCATCATGAAAAGGATCACGTTAATAACGATTCGAACTTACTTAGGATAACTTTTATCACTTCTAGTAATTTAGGATATACATAATAATATGTACTTTTAATTATAATCTATTATATTTTCCTTACTAGGCTACAATAGCTCGTATAACTCTCACGACTAAGTTGACATTTACCTACGGTTATTTACAATTAGCAACGTTCAGATAGATAATAGGATTAGGATCGATAGGAAAACATTAATTTAGTATTAGGTAGTTTCGTACGTTAAATAAGAAGTCTCAACATAATTCTCTTAAGGTATCTGAGTTACTATCGGTTCATAATAGTAGGCGTCCTAATCACAACCACTATACGATTACAAGGCCATTAGAATAAGTTAGTTGATAAGTTAGTTATAAGTCATAAGATCAAAGTAATGTAACAGCAACACAACAACAACAACAAACATAGGTAGTTAGTTAGGTAGGGTAAATAGTTATAAGTTTAGTTATAGGTTTAATATTAGTTAGTTAAGTAGTGTTATTTTAGTTAAGATGGGGGGGAGCGTTACAATATGGAATTGCCGTGACCACGATATAGATTTTAGGTTAGTTACAGTAGTTTAAATCATGTTTATATTCAAATCATATCTTATATCTATTAAATTCATATAATATTTCCATTAAATTCATATCTTGTTTGTTGCTTACTTTAATCTTGCATAGTGCGATTTTATCGCACAATTTGTTGTCGTAATAAAGGATGGGGTTTTGTGTTGAGATTTCTTAATTTTCTGTAGTTTATAACTGTTTATTAGGTAAATCGGTTAATTTTAGTTCATTCTGTTTAGTAGTTTTATTCTAGATCTTATTCGTTCAAATTAGGCAAAACCAATACGTATAGGTAGTGTATAGGTAGTAATTGCGTTTCATATTATTGTGTTGGTGAGGTAAGATTAAGTAACATCCTTAGTTGTAAATGCGTGGGGTCGTAAATAAATGACTTAGAATTTCGAAATAGTAATTTATAGATTCGTAATTTTTAAGAGTTACAGAAAGGTCGTAAGTAAATAACTTCTTAGTTACAAATTAGTTATTTATAGGTTCATTTATTATATTAGCATGGGGTCGCCATCGACTGATTGAGCTTAACCCTATTTAAATTAAATAAGTAATTTTACTAAAATACTAGTTTAGAAATTATTAATAATAGGTAACAAGATAAAATTTTAGTAATATAATTAATAGTACGTTAGGTTATAAGTATTCGATTCACTTAGAGGAATAAGTCTAGGAAAAATAGGGAAAGTTCTGAGATACCTATTGTCTGAGAATTATATTCGACTGATTTTATTGAATGCCTAGGTCTTTGGAGATTTATCTAACTACTTCCTTTACCACGAGTATAATATATGTAGGTAGATACTTTTTCACTTCTTTACATTGAGGATATTGAGTGCTTTACTTTACGGATTTAAAAGAAGTTTATTTTATTACCCTGGTTATTTATTTTTACCTTTTCTTTAAAAAAAATACATTTTAGTAGATAGGACCAATGCTTAGTAACGGCTACTTTATTTCCTTTTACTCTCATACTATAATACTTATTTATAAAGTGGACTATAGTTAGATAAGTGCATACTTACATCTGTTTCTACATATCTACTACATTTATAGTAGATATAGCTACTTACTTTTCTAGAAGTTTATTTTACTATCTTGGTTATTTATTCTTTCTAACTATTACATACTCTAGTAGGTAGGATCAACACTTAGTTACGGTTTCTTTTATTTCTATTTTCTCTCTACTACATTCTTATTTACGAAGTGAGCTATAGGTAGATAACTAGATAGTTCAACATTGATAGTTCAGTTAGTTCATTTACCTACTTACTTTTTATTCTAACCGGTTATGACCTAGATTTAAGGAACTAATTACATTAGACTTACTTACTTCAACATAGAGAAGATTATTTTACTACCATGTTTAGTTATTCATACTTATCTTTGAATTTTTTAATATTCAGTTTTAATTAGGTTATAGTAAAGTCATATAATAATAACATACAGTTCTAATGGTAATACATATTTATTGAACCATTGAACAGTTTGAGTAGCTTCCTCTTATACTTTTATACTCATTTAAGTAAATATTAAGGTAGGAGGAATAATTATTCCTACTTGGTTTGTAGTTTTGGTAGTAAGTTTACGAGTTTGGATGTTTGTATGTTTATCCACTTTAGGTATAAACTTGAAATTACAGGCATTTCATAATATACGTTAGGTAGGTAAGTATATGAAACCAAATAAAAAAATATAATAAGTAAACAGGACAAAGTAGTTACTAATCTATACAGAAATAAATAACAAAAATTCGGTAAATCAATAGTATTTTTCTTGTCTAATAGTATAGTTCTTTTTCTCTTTTATTTTGGTAATTTCTTTGTTTATTAGTGGTAAGTTGTTGTTTATTTCTCCTCGCACGCTGTGACGCTCTATAATTATGGGAACACCATATTATTATGTTACTTTTAGACTAATTCTTTGTTTATTATGTCATTGTGTAAACCCGTGTTGGGAGTCCTATTTTAAAATAAAATAAAATAAAATAAAATAAAATAAAATAAAATAAAATAAAATAAAATAAAATAAAATAAAATAAAATAAAATAAAATAAAATAAAATAAAATAAAATAAAATAAAATAAAATAAAATAAAATAAAATAAAATAAAATAAAATAAAATAAAATAAAATAAAATAAAATAAAATAAAATAAAATAAAATAAAATAAAATAAAATAAAATAAAATAAAATAAAATAAAATAAAATAAAATAAAATAAAATAAAATAAAATAAAATAAAATAAAATAAAATAAAATAAAATAAAATAAAATAAAATAAAATAAAATAAAATAAAATAAAATAAAATAAAATAAAATAAAATAAAATAAAATAAAATAAAATAAAATAAAATAAAATAAAATAAAATAAAATAAAATAAAATAAAATAAAATAAAATAAAATAAAATAAAATAAAATAAAATAAAATAAAATAAAATAAAATAAAATAAAATAAAATAAAATAAAATAAAATAAAATAAAATAAAATAAAATAAAATAAAATAAAATAAAATAAAATAAAATAAAATAAAATAAAATAAAATAAAATAAAATAAAATAAAATAAAATAAAATAAAATAAAATAAAATAAAATAAAATAAAATAAAATAAAATAAAATAAAATAAAATAAAATAAAATAAAATAAAATAAAATAAAATAAAATAAAATAAAATAAAATAAAATAAAATAAAATAAAATAAAATAAAATAAAATAAAATAAAATAAAATAAAATAAAATAAAATAAAATAAAATAAAATAAAATAAAATAAAATAAAATAAAATAAAATAAAATAAAATACAATAAAACAGTCAATTATAATAGCAGTGTCAATTATAATATCAGTGTCAATTATAATATCAGTGTCAATTATAATATCAGTGTCAATAAAAAATATCTGTGCGGAGATTTTGTCACAAAACAATATAGGTAGATTACCTAGTCAGGATGTTTTGAATCTTTAGCGTATTTTTTGCGGAATACAAGTAATTTTTAATTTTTAACATTTTAATCTATTCAGATTTATATAAACGTCTACATAGATACAAAATAGTTTTTTTACACAATAAATAATAATAAACTATAGTAAAAGTTAAACCACTAAACACTCACGGTTAGATTAGTTTCTTATAGGTTAGGTTAGTTTAATCTACTGAACCAGATTCACGAGATAAGGTGTTGACACAAGTTTGTAAGATTGTTGATCTAATAGGAAGGACAGAACTTATTCATGCTTGTAAATATACTATTCTAAGTTGATGGAAAATAGGAACATGTATTATTTATTTTCATTACATACTTTATCAACCAATATTAAGATTAAATAATATTACGTTTTCTCACAGATTTAAACTTAATTATATAACTTTAAGGATTTAATTTAATTAGTCGCATTAGATATCATTACATTATCACATTTGGATATCAATTTAGACTAAGATGTGTGGGTTCGATTCCCATCTCAGTAACTATGTACCTACAGGAATGTTTTAATATAATCTAGCATACTTTAAGTTAAATTCTATGTTAGCTCAGTCTAATATACTTAAGGAGATATAGAGTCTAACTAACTGGGGTCGTAAAGATATAGGTATAGTCATAAGTATAGAGTTATAGGTATCTTTATAGGTGTACATAGTTATATAGGGATAGTTGAGAAAAGTTACGTTTAGCTCTTTACATAACTAAGGGTAGGAAAGGCTATTTGCATCGGAAGTGATTAGATTAGATTTATCTACAATTTTGCAATTCTAAAATACGTAGAGATAAGATCTAGGTTTCGCTCACTCTAGCTAGGATAGAAATAGATTATTGAGATGGTTATTATGTTTTCGGATTGTACATAGTTTACATTTATCTACACTAACGGTTATAGTTCATCAGTTACGAAAAGAGATGTTATTGTTTATTACGTTGCCTATAATATATAAAAGGAGAGTATTACGTTATTGTTGTTTTAAGTTTTAGGGTAATTGAATTTGTTGAACATGACGTAAAGCTATACATAAACAACCATGTTATATTCACATAATAGATTTGGCTACGGAATTAGATCAAAATCATAAATAAGAAATAATTGAATGTTATATAGGCTATAATTGGTTTTTAAATAAAATAAAAATAATTCAAAATTAAACAAAATGAAATCATACTTTCAAAATAATATGCTTGCCTAAAATTAGCTTGCTTCACATAAAATATATTATGTTAGCTTGAAATGAAATATATTTGCCCATCGGCTTACTAAACTCTGCCCTTTCAATCAATGTTTTATATTTATAAAAAAAATTACAATAATTTCGAAATGGTAAAACAAAAAACTAAAGCATCCGTTAAAACTTTTAAACCATGCAAAAAGTTTTCCTCCCATTTTGCTATTATTATTTTATTGAGTGAGGTAGCATTAGTAACTTTACTTCGGATTTCACATTTTGGGGAAATAAGTTGCTTTAGTTATTGTAAATATGAAAAAAATTCTAAATTTTATTACGAATTATCTCTCTCTTGTTCATATTTTACTTTTGGATTGGGGAATTTTGGGGATTTCACATATAATAAATCAATAACATAACTAAATGAATATAAACGAATGGTACCAATTTCTTAACAGTCTTACTTCTATACGATCTGTTGACTTTGCGGGTATAATGTATGACTACGAATGTTGAAGTTCTGAAAGAATAAATGAATCTTAGTAAAATTTGTGAGCGTGACTATGTGTGATGAACGAAAGGGAATTATGTTTATTTTTAACTGTTTGAGGGGCTCAAGATTTCAACAGAATCTTGGAAAAAGACAATTTTTTGGTTTCTAAATCTGGACAAACCCTACATTTCACAAACAATTTGTATGAAGGAGTTATTGGTGTTAGGTTAAGTCAGATGACAAATTCATCAGTTTCGGCTGATTTCATACAAATTCACACTTTACAAATTAGGACCTGTTTAAAAACACTACACATGCTCCGAATTGCAATCTTGCTGTTATTTTGAGACCGGTTTATGGTTGGATGTTTCGATCATGGCAAGTTATAGTTGCACGCCACTTAGAATCTAATTTGGATTGCGAAGGGTGATGTATGATAAACTCGGTTACGAATTGCGAGAGTCAATAGACGGGCTAGAGCTAAGTACATTATTTCACTATGATTGAGTCTGGATCACAACAGACTTCCTTTACACAGTTAATAATTATTTTCGCTGCAAAAATAGCATCTCGTGGTTGTATTCATTTATAGCTATAAATTGGCATCAAACTCGCAGCATTTTAGAGTTCGGTTTAAAACTTACACATCATCAAAAAAATTCATAATTTATGTGATAGCTGGCATAGATCTAATCTGTGCAAGTTATTGCAAAATATTTGTCTGGAACTAGAAATCAACAAATAAAATTTGTACCAATAATGGTTGTTCAAGAGAGAAATAATTTGTATTTATTTTAATTAATGAAATTAATTTGGGAAAGTTTTACTCCGGTTCATAAGTTAATCACCTCGTATAACTTTGGGGTCGGCTGTAACGGTTCAGAAGGTCTGCCCACGTTCTTTGGTTATCTCATAAATTGTTTAGTTAATTTATGTGATAGCTAGCATAGATCTAATCTATGCAAGTTATTGCAAAATATTTGTCTGGAACTAGAAATCAACAAATAAAATTTGTACCAATAATGGTTGTTCAAGAGAGAAATAATTTGTATTTATTTTAATAATGAAATTAATTTGGGAAAGTTTTACTCCGGTTCATAAGTTAATCACCTCGTATAACTTTGGGGTCGGCTGTAACGGTTCAGAAGGTCTGCCCACGTTCTTTGGTTATCTCATAAATTATTTAGTTAATTTATGTGATAGCTAGCATAGATCTAATCTATGCAAGTCATTGCAAAATATTTGTCTGGAACTAGAAATCAACAAATAAAATTTGTACCAATAATGGTTGTTCAAGAGAGAAATAATTTGTGTTTATTTTAATTAATGAAATTAATTTGGGAAAGTTTTACTCCGGTTCATAAGTTAATCACCTCGTATAACTTTGGGGTCGGCTGTAACGGTTCAGAAGGTCTGCCCACGTTCTTTGGTTATCTCATAAATTATTTAGTTAATTTATGTGATAGCTAGCATAGATCTAATCTATGCTAGTCATTGCAAAATATTTGTCTGGAACTAGAAATAAACAAATAAAATTTTACCAATAATGGTTGCTCAAGAGAAAAATAATTTGTGTTTATTTTAATTAATGAAATTAATTTGGGAAAGTTTTACTCCGGTTCATAAGTTAATCACCTCGTATAACTTTGGGGTCGGCTGTAACGGTTCAGAAGGTCTGCACACGTTCTTCGGTTATCCCACAAATTATTAAGTTAATTTAACCTTGATTTAGCCAGATTCGGTTAATCTTCAGCAACCGATATCTCAGTCAAACAGCATCTGAAGCATTCGATGACTTCATAGTAATTAGTATGAATAATAATAACTAGGCGAATTAACCTGGAAAGGTTCATTAAAATAGAAAACATCGATGTCCAAAGATTAGGTAATGTTAAAGGAAAATATAGTTTCAGGGAACCAAGTGTAGGTAACTTATATTAGGAAGCTTTTACATTTAGAAGTAAGTAATTGTAGTAGATAATTTATACTCACTGATGTTCATTATTTAGCAGTAATTCACCTTACGGCTTGAATTACAATAGCGTTTGGTGTTTGCTTTCATAAAAATATCAGGCGTTTTCCCTCGAGAAATATTCTATTAGATTAGTAAATCTAGATACTCCTGAGAGTTGGAAATTGAATAATATGGTAGTAGATGATTTAAACTATCTATGTTTTGAGTTTCATCTAGATTGGCTTCTTCATTGGGACGTAGTAGGATATTTAAGATAAATACTATATGAAAACGAATCTTAGGATGTAGGTATATTCAAGGAAAGTAGATACAGGCTATTAGTATCCCTAGGCATCGTTCTAAATCCTGAGAAAAGTCTAGAATCTAAAGTAACATGCAAGGAAATTACAACATCAGCGCATGAATAATTATACCTATGAACTAACTAGGTACCTATACCTTGAGGTATATACTAACAATATGAAAGCCTACCATGTGGAGGGCACCAGATGGTTGTTTTGATACCATTTGGAACCCTACCATGTGGAGGTCACCAGATGGTTGTTTGGATACCATTTGGAACCCTACCATGTGGAGACGACGATACTGACTGTTAAGTGGATGTGGCGGCGGTGACCATTTGGTACCCGAGTATAAAACGGAGCGCGGGTAGTAGGAAGTCTCTCTTTTCTAGTCCGGAATTCAAAGTGCGTAGTCGTAATAAGTAACTCTTTTCTAGTCCGGAATTCAAAGTGCGTAGTCGTAATAAGTAACTCTTTTCTAGTCCGGAATTCAAAGTGCGTAGTCGTAATAAGTAGCTCTCTTTGCTTGTGCGGATCTCTGATTGTAAAGTTGTAAAGATTATTAATTATTAGATTTTTGAAGTGGTAGGAGTTCACTTATTGAAGTCAAGCAGATGCTAAAGGAGTGAGCAAGTATCAGACGGACGGTCTCGGTTGGACTTAGGTCCATTGCACATGTCTTGAGCAAAGAGGATTGCTAAATATTGTGCGGAGACTGACTGATTGATACTTTGCATTCATGAGTGAGTCAGGCAGATGCCATAGTGGAAGTGAACTTAGGAGATAGGGAGTGTCAAGTGTAAGACAAGGATGAGCAACAAGAACGAGGACAAGGATGAGCATCACGTAAACCTAGGAAGGATCAGGTCAGACCGGAGGATTAAGGTAGGGCTACATACAAGGAGCCAGGGGGCATAGATGAGATGTGGGAGATCAGGGTAAGTCTTTATGTTATAACTGTGTGTCGATTCACAATCTCTGCTAGGTAGCTTCTCAAACTATAATCTTAATAGCTTTGCTTTTACCTGTCACGGTAGGTCTAGTGCAGACTAGCTCGGCACATGTTCTAGGCAGATACCTGGTACAGGCTGTATGTATGTAATATGTAGGCAGAGGTTTTCTAGAATAACTTTAACCTTGTTCGAACCAAGTGTTATCTTTATTCGATAAACGGTAGGTCCAGTGTACAGACTAACTCGGTACATGTTCTAGGTAGATATCTGGTACAGGCTGTATGTATGTAATAAGTAGGCAGAGTTTTTCTAGAATAACTTTAACCTTGTTCGAACCAAGTGTTATGTTTATTCGATAAACGGTAGGTCTAATGTACAGACTAGCTCGGTACGTGTTCTAGGTAGATATCTTGTACTGGCCGCAAGTAATAAATAGGCACAAGATATCTAGGATAACGTTAACCTTGTTCGATTCAAGTGTTATGTTTATTCGCTAGATAACCTTCACTTAAGATAATTTAGGTACTTTCATTTACACAACTATTTTAGTGAGCTAGATTTTAGGTACTAGGTATTCCTTCTAGGATCGCTGTAAGATGAAGATTGAACGTGGTTTTCTTCGAGGGAGTTATATTTTCAACTACCTGCATTCTGCATTGTGTCCTTTTACTGTGTGCATGTGTGTACTTCTTTATCTGATTTACTTGAGATATTGTGTGCCATCTTTTAGTGATTCTTATTACTTGTTTATTCCTCATAGTGTGTGTGATCAATTTATATCACGAACAACAATGCTTAGTGAAGAATACTTTACTCTTACTTATGTTTCATACTTTATCTTCGTCAGTTTTAGAGTGTTAGGTAGTTTGTTGATTTACATAGGTACTACACGACTTGTTCTTACATACCTACAACTTAAATAGTACTGTTACTTACTTTCCAGAAGTTTATTTACTACCGTGGTTGTTTATCGTTACTTACTTTTATACACTAGTAGGTAGCATCAATACTTAGTGATGGCTATCTTTAGTTCTACTTACTCTCGTACTACATACTTACTTATAAAATGAACTAGAGTTAAATGAGTATATTCTACGCCTGATCTTACATACCTAATACATTTATAGTACAACTACTTACCTACCCTTTATGTGCTAATTGGTTATTACTTTAAATATCTTACAGCTTCAAGTCTTTAGAAACAGTTGCCCTTTAAAGGTTTTACAATTAGAGCGTAAGGTCTTTTAGACCTTAGGCTTTTGAACTTTGAACTATAGGTCTTTTACACTTTAGGACTTAAGAACTTTAGGACCTTTTAACTTGTACTTGTACTTGAACTTGAACTTGAACTTGTACTTGTGCTTGTACTTGTACTTGTACTTGTACTTGTACTTGTACTTGTACTTGTACTTGTACTTGAACTTGTACTTGAACTTGAACTTGAACTTGAACTTGTACTTGTACTTGTACTTGAACTTGAACTTGAACTTGAACTTGAACTTGAACTTGAACTTGAACTTGAACTTGAACTTGAACTTGAACTTGAACTTGAACTTGAACTTGAACTTGAACTTGAACTTGAACTTGAACTTGAACTTGAACTTGAACTTGAACTTGAACTTGAACTTGAACTTGAACTTGAACTTGAACTTGAACTTGAACTTGAACTTGAACTTGAACTTGAACTTAGATTTTGAACCTTGAATTTTAGACTTTGAACTCTAAAGTTAAATTTAAGCTTCTACAGCTTAACCTTCCATTACTTTATTTTACTTTCGGATATTAAGCCTGGATTGAACAGTTACCTACACTATAGAATAGATACTCTTAGCTATCATAACATATTAATTTTATCAAATGATTTTTATTGTTCAACCTAGAATTAAATTATAGTGAAGTCACTTAATAGTAACATATTGAGACAGCTTTAATAGCTCTCCCTTATGTATATCTTTCAGATTCAATAAAGTAAATATTAAATTTAAAGAACAATTATTATTCCTACTAGTTTTGAAGTCTTGCATTGACTATTTGTTTGATAGTGACATTTAGCTTCAAACTTTGTCTTTGTTGACCTGTCTGAGTGTTTCCTTCAAACTATGTACTTGAAGGAATAGTTATAAAGATAAGTTTGTTCTTCTATTAAGGTCCGTACTTGATATAGTTGATCTTACTCTAGAGCGCGTGTCTCGTAGTTATTCTGAACTTATGGAAAAGGGATGATATCTGCCATCAGAGAGTTATAAAGATCTATTCTATCTAGTCTGATACCTAGTAATTATCATGACGTATGTTCGGTCTAGCTAGACACTTCCGATGTCAAAGTATCCTAGGCTGATTCAAGCTAGGGTATCTTTATATAGCTACGTTATGACCTTACCTACTTCATTGACTTTGTGACTTTGATTTAGGCTATCCAGAAAGACTAGTTTGAAGGAACCATGAACTAAGAAGGTTATTTAATATTAGATTCACTATATTATGTTAGAGGTGGTTTTCTAACGGCTGCTTCTTTGATTGCAGCATATTAAATCACACTTGTATGTGATTCCATGGACTGTCTTGACCTTGTGTAACATAAGTTGTTCAAGGTGAATATAGTTCCATAACCCTTTGTAATCCATAGTAGTGCTGATGTAGAATATAGATTAATGGAACAGTAAATAGAAATTACTTGTTTCTTTATTCTTATTCATACATCCGGAAAAGAATAGTGTACTATGAAGAGGAGGTTTTATTATGGTTATATGTGCATAACATATATACATAAGTCTGGTGTCGAGAATCACTGGCAGGCGCGGACGGTGGTGCGTCTTCCCTAACGAAACACGTTAGCTTCATAGTACACAATCTAGTATCTTCCTAGTAACAAAGTTATATACATTTATATTCTATGAAACTTTAGAATCATTTATATTATATTGAATATTAATTCTTACAAGTAGTTTCTTCAGTAGGAAATATAGCTTATTATTTACATTAGGTATATTTCAACATACTTCTAAGTTTATACTTGATAAAACAAATGACGTTTAGTTCTTTAATTCTATATGAAATTCATGAAAGGTTTCCATCATGAAAAGGATCACGTTAATAACGATTCGAACTTACTTAGGATAACTTTTATCACTTCTAGTAATTTAGGATATACATAATAATATGTACTTTTAATTATAATCTATTATATTTTCCTTACTAGGCTACAATAGCTCGTATAACTCTCACGACTAAGTTGACATTTACCTACGGTTATTTACAATTAGCAACGTTCAGATAGATAATAGGATTAGGATCGATAGGAAAACATTAATTTAGTATTAGGTAGTTTCGTACGTTAAATAAGAAGTCTCAACATAATTCTCTTAAAGTATCTGAGTTACTATCGGTTCATAATAGTAGGCGTCCTAATCACAACCACTATACGATTACAAGGCCATTAGAATAAGTTAGTTGATAAGTTAGTTATAAGTCATAAGATCAAAGTAATGTAACAGCAACACAACAACAACAACAAACATAGGTAGTTAGTTAGGTAGGGTAAATAGTTATAAGTTTAGTTATAGGTTTAATATTAGTTAGTTAAGTAGTGTTATTTTAGTTAAGATGGGGGGGAGCGTTACAGCACCTACAAGAGATTTGGTATTTCGTCCCCAGAATCGATTATGCAACGTCTATCGTGAGAATATTGAGTAGTATATCCTCAGTCTAGCTATAAACTTAATAAACTTGTCCATCCCACATTTAATAATGTTATTAATGATCTAATAATATTATAGCTTTAGGCAGATGCGGCAAATCCGTACTAAGAGACTTCATAAAAATTTCACAATTACCCATCTAAGTGCCTAAAACTAACTCGTAAATATTAATGATGCAAAAGTTGTTTTCAAAGCCACAAATATATAAGTGCTATGTTATGGTTTGATACCAGGAGATAGTGATGATTTTCGTACGACATAGTATTATTGTACAAAGCGGTACAAATCGCATACAACAACAAACATGAGTTTTGAGTGCATGTGTAGTCTGGCCAAGCTACCTAACTTTGCAATGAAATAAATGGACAAACCCTAAAAATATTAGTACATGGTGTCATTGAGTACATAGTAACTTTAGTAGACGTTTTCAAATCTTTTCCACGTAGCAAACGGTGTTCCCAACTATAAGTTTTTCTGTTTCGCAAACTAAAGCTCGCTCAGGCGAAAACTCACCTTAGCGTATTGCAAACAGCCGTCGTCATCGTAAAATAATATAATCCTATCTATTAAGAATGTATGACTCAATTAAAACATATTGCAGTGCCCTTGCAGGGTGCATGCACCCTAGCTATATTAGACTCATTCCAGTTTTCCCTTGCGTGAGTCCCCTGCGTAAGGGATTTCTGGAACTTTTGTCCAATAATCGTCTTAACAACCCTAGTGACTGCCGGCGGGGAAAAATGGAATAAAATTCCAGAAAACCCCTTAGGGGTCCATTTACACCGTTTTCTTTATTACACCTAAGCATTATTATGTACATGTAAGCAATAAATAAATGAATGAATGAAAATTGTGACGGCGCGCTGCGCATCATAATATCGAAAGAAAGTAGACGCGGCTCCGAATCTATAAATCGATGGTATAATAATGAGGTAATACAATTTACTAATGTTACGTAAGTATTTTTATCGAGATGCAGTCGATCGATAATCGAAAATGTTCAAGGAGAGTTAACTTTTTTAAATACTACAGGGCGTCTAATTTAAATGAAAATCAATAATATCAATATCATCATCATCAATATATATAAAACTCTTTTGAAGCTGACAGAGAATCAACGCACAGCCTAAACCATAAGTCTTAGAGGTATGAAATTTAGAGGGTAGTATCCTTATATAGTGTAGGGGTGCACTAAGAAAGGAATTTTGAAACGTCACACTCTAAAGGGTAGAACGCGAGCAAAGCCGCGGGCGACGGCTAGTAAATGAATATCGTTCTCATTTGTTCAAATAAGAAAACACGGTGTAACTTTTGCGTCAGAGCCTGAACTGAACAAGTAAATATTTCTGTATTTTGTAACTATTTACGCCGGGTTTACTATTGGTTACTTACATAGTTTTAAAAATGTAGGCATGGAATAAAATAATTTAAAAAAATGAATATTTGGTATAGGCACATAATAATAGGCTTTTACATCTATTGAAGATGATTTATACAGCGTCAGGAGGCCTACACTTAACGGGACACTGTAGTGCCTGGGACAATGTTTAGATGGAGTAGGGATACCATCCTCTCAGCCTAGTCAACCATATCCACAGGAAAGACAAGGTCAATACGTATCATTATAATATTATAGGTATAGGTATCTAATTTTACTGACTATAAAAAATGTATACATTAACCCACTTTCGTTTTATGTGCATTCTTTTCCTTTTACGATTATAAAGGTGAACCACATTTCTTGATCTTTCATGTACCAACACCTGGAGGTATTGTGTAAAATAGTTAACTACCAACAATATTCTTTTTGCTAAGGCCTATACTAAGATGTGACAGTGACATTTTATTTGACAGGCGTCACTGCTCAGCACTGCCTTCCGTGCTGGTAGTCGTGGGTTCGATACCTATTAAGAACAAACATTTTTGTATAATAAAAAAGAGGTTTGTTCTAAATCTGGATGTTACCTATATGTATTACCTATAGGTAGGTATTTCCAAAATAATATGTTTTTAAGTATTCTTATATCCAGCTTCGCTTAATTTGGGACTAGAGGCATTCTGTGAAATGTCATTGAATATTTATTTATTCTATTACACTGCTCTATGATTGTTTTTAACGAAGTAACCGATTGTATTTTTTTTTAATTTATCGGCAATTCTACAGTAGCTTAGGTTCTATGCTCCAAAAATATTCGAGATGAGCATCGACTTGAGTAGAGTTTTCATTGCAAAGAGTGACTATACTGGTGACTCGATATCAGCCTTGAATGTTTATTACATGCAAAGTTTAGACTTCGTTATGAAAGCTAGCTTAGCTCTTAATTTGCAATAACAAAAATAGATCGCAGGTCAAACTTATTTATATGATAATTAAGTAAAATGTTTCGCAACATGACTCTGTTTTTACTGTTTTGTGAAACCTTTGTCATAATTATATTCCTAATTTTGTAAGCCTACCTATTTACATACTATGTTATGGTTAAATACATACATAAATATTAGTATCTTTTGATTTTTTATTCATAGGTATCCCTTTTTGAAATATTTCTGAACTAGCTGGCGCCCGCGGCTTTACTCGCGTGGTAGCAGCGTACATGCAGTTTTGAAAATATATCTAGTCTATCGTTCTAAATGTTCGTAATACTGATAACCGGATCAGCCAAAGAGATAACCTTTAGTTCTGTCCATCATACCACCTTCCCACACAGGAGGCCATCAATCCTTTCTTTATGACAGCTGATCTGCCTATCTGATAAACTAGAAATCGTCGAAATTGATACATACATCATCAGTCAGTTATGTAAATATTGCACTTATTGCATTTTGTATTTACATACAATGAAGAATTAATGTAAATAATATGAAAAACAGGTTCGATTCAAAAATCTGATAAAAGTTTTTGTATTGAGAAAAATCTGCGGACGGATGCTTCATTACAAAATGTGTTGCTAGAAAACGAACCATGTTTGATCGTCCGATGTGGTTGGTTTTTTTTGTGGTTGCTTATTTTCTGCAGAGTAAATAAAACTAGCATTTTACGTCATCTTGTCATCATGAAGACTCCGCTCGCATTTGTTTTAATTTGGATATTGCGTGCGAATCAAAATCTTTTGATACAAATTACATTTCACCACATCCTGTATGTAGGTACATGAAACAGGTGCGTTTGATTGCGTAGGTACTTATCAAAACAGTGATACAAATACCAGTGCCCATCAATTATACGTACCTTTCACTGGCCCAACCGAGTCATCTGATACTATACATTGCCAACTACGTAAAAACAACATTACTTACATAATATGTGAGATTACAAGCTTTTCTGTTCACACGTCCATCAAAAAAGTTATCCGTTTAATTTATGAAGCATTCTATTTGCTGATTGTTCCACATTTTGAAGTAATGTTGTTTTAACTAATGAGATACAAGTATCAGGCGGGTGTTATTCTGTAAGATAATTTAGAAAATCTAAATCTAATTATTTTATTAATTTTATACTAAGAATAGTCGAAGCAAAAACTACTTAAAATACACATTATGATTTGGGTTATTGGGGTATTCTCTTTTCTTACACAGTAATAGATGATGAAACTACTCAAATAAAAGACAGTTACTAATTAAACACTAATAACAATTTATTTATACAAAAGTTAACAGATAACATAATGATCAACAAACATATATATTTATGGCTTATTTGCCGACAATAAATATACAATTAGCGGTTTAATGGCCTTTAACACTTAGTTATATTTGGGATAACGCAAAATTATAACTATGTACCTATAAGTAAGTATTAAATTTTCGAGTATGAAGAACGGCTGGATGCATAAGCAGTTTTGTAGCTGGAATTACTCTCGGACGGATCAGATGTGTAATCACTTGTGTGGGTGCTTATATCATTATCTTCTTTAGGTAGGCCTTGTGTCAGGGAAACCTGGCCGTCTGAAGATGGTTGAGATGAATATGAAACTTGACCAATTGGACCATACCTGGTCTGAGAGTTTTGGGGTAAATACAGGCTTTGCCCAGGGCTTGAATATTGGTTCGGATAGACAAAATTGTTATAAAGAGAAGGATTTGGCTGAGCTAGCAATACCATCGAAGGTTGTCCTAAGTACGAACTGCCGAATTGAAGCGGGAGATTAGGAGCAACATTGTACTGTCCCTGAGGAGGCAGCGAACCATAAATGTTTTGCTGTGGACCAATAGGGCTAGTTGGTTGCGGCGCAAACAAAGAGTGAGGGTACTGAACAAATGACTGACTGGGATACGTCGAAGGCTGCTGGACAAAAGATAGCTGAATATTAGAATTCTGCTTTGATGGCACGATTTGATATTTCGATTGGTACCCTGGACTGGGCACGAAGTTAATTGGCACAAACTGGGACGACGTCTGTGGAGGCAGTAGGTTTATTTGAGGTTGAGCGTATACTGATTGGTCGTTCTGTTGAACAGGGGTTGTGTAATACTGGCTGCTTGCTTGATTTGGGTAGAAGGAGCTGGACACTTGTGGTTGATAAGAAGGGCTCTGCGAGCTAGGGTTTTGCGAGTAAATACTGTAGGTGTAGTCTTGCTTCTGTGCACCGCTGGGTATGGTATTCAGACTCGTCTTCCCCGCTCCTCGTTTCTTTTGCTCATTATCTTCCACTTCTGTTCCAATCGCTAACGCAGCGAAAGCGAGGATGACCTGAAACGCAAAATAAACGATCGTACACCGGTCATCAATCAAAGTAGAATAGGCAGAATAGGCGTGGAAATCAATCTATCAGCGTCCGGCAGATTTGCATTGCTCGCTGTTTATGACTTAATATATTACTACACTAGAAAACGACTAGAAAACGATGATAACTGACTGTGCCAGACTGCATGAGTAGATACTCGAGTAAGTACATAGTTGAATCACGCAAAAAGAACTCACCAAAATCTCTATTCTCGCCATTGTAGTGATCTGCATGCGAAAATCTAATCACATTATTTTCCGCAGGAAAGCGCGTGTTGCGAAAGGAAAAGTGTTCTAGACTCGGGGGCGCACGGAAAAGTGGAAGGCAATATCAAGTTCATGTATTTATATGAGCGGCGATGGACAACTTTCCTTAGCTCCAGATCTTGCACGAGGGAATGACCGCTCGATAGGTCTTTGTCCTGTATCGGAACATATCCAGTTCACGAGATACTAGCTTCCTACCGGCGGAGTTGAAGGCGGAAGCACATAACATGTGTGCATTTTGCTACATAACATCACTGCCTAATGCTGAATGCGCTCTTAAATACCGTCTTGACGATGACAAAAAGTTGATTTGAATTCACCTAGTTCTGATTTATTTCAAAAATGTACGTATTTGATATGGGTGAAAAAATTCACGGATACCAGTTTCCGCTGTGGTAGCCAACTAAGCAAACCCCTATTTAGTACCAAATCTTATGGCATTTCTTACATGCCTCACGTACAAAAACGTAGAATATTTTTCGAACTTAGGTACTTATGGCTGTTTTGATTTCTTAAGTTTTAGATATATTTTTTTTGTTTTTCAATCTAAGTACATATTATGAGATGAGATGCTTGATGTTGATTACAATGAGATGCTAAAAAGTGATCTTTGTGGTTCTATATTGTGCCTAAAGAAGATTCGCTAGCCGTAACAGGAAAAGATCTATTTTCTATTTAAGTTTTTATTTTCACTAAGAAAGTGCAAGTTAACTAACGGTATGAAACTGTAACAGAGACTAAAAGCTGTAAAGGGCCAAGTAATCGCGGTGCTATCTCACGAGCTTTCTACTGAGGCGAGGTAATTGTAGGTAGCGTAGAATAATGCGGCTCTTAGATAAGTAGCAATTGCCCAGTAATAAAGGCACAGGTGGGTTGGTATTATGTCTATTGAGAACACGAATCCGCACGCCCATTTATACTGCGTTAAAAAGCTTCTTGATACTTTTAGGATTTATAGCTGGTTCTGTAATTTTGCGAACATCCGTGGTAGCACTAAAGATCGTCGGTCTCATTGGCCAATGAAATGAGATTGCTTTACACTGCCGCTTTGTATAAGTAAATGCTCGTAGACAAAATAGAAATAAGGCATTCTACATTATACATCAAAAGCTTTCATAAGTTCATTATGTTATACAAACTATGAGGGTATTGTGTATCCTGAGGGTTTACGGTTCTATTGAATCGATAAATTCGATAGTAGAGAAAGTTTAACTGGTGTGGTTATATTGAAATTGAACCACAATACAATCTTATTTGTTCTGGTTACCATACTGTTAAATAATGTGTTATTTTTTTTTACAAATATGTAAAACGTACACAATTCTTTATTATGAAATGAAAAAGAACAGTATAAAAAAACATTTCTGTTTAAAATAAAAACAATCGAAGTTTTTCTTATCCTTTAGAAAATAAAATCAAATTTTTTGAACATTGGCCAAAAATTCTGTGCTAAATTGTGTGCTTCAAGATCAGTCAACAAACGTTTGGATGAAGAAGAAAAAAGTTATATGTGTGAGTGCGCCATCTATACTTTGAGTCAAGTATCATAAGCGCACGAGTCATTGATAGAGAAAGGCATGCACTGAAGTTTTCCTAGCTCGCTATCAACCGGCGAAGCTAGTTCTAATATATTTCTGTAGATGGAGCTTTAACTAAAACTTTAGGAAAATAAAGTAATGGTGAGTAATGAGTAATTAATCATACCTACTGTAGACGATGCAAACCTCCTCGGTAGGCGAGTGACGGATGGTGGTGTAGAAGTTTTTTATTATTGAGTCAGATGTCACAGGAGAAAGAATAGATTTTGGTTTAAAATATTTTTGCAATTTTTTGATTTACTTGAGCGCAAACCTCCTTCAGCAGGCGAGTGACGGATGGCGGGGTAAAAGTTTTTTATTGTTGAGTCATGTGACAAGAAAAATAACAGATTTGGTTTTCAAAGAAAAATAATTTGCAATTTTTTAATTTACTTTAGCCTTCCCTTCCCCATAATTAACACCTACTTCATATTTATTTGGACGATTAATCATCAAAAATTTCTAGGAAATGTTGGAGTATGCATTATACGCGTTATTATCGCAAACAGCATTTTACGTATCATGTCACGCTCTGAGGAAGCTCCTTCGCATTTAACACATTATAAAACTAATAGATTGTATTATTAGGTGTACGGTATGAACTAAACAAACAAGTGTGCGTACTACCGTGCCGTGGCTTAACAGACTTGTCTGTGTTTTGTTTTTTAAACATAAACAACGCACAGCCGTCGTTGGTGGCTTTCCCTGTCAATCAGTTTTATTGCTCGAGTACCGCGTGGTGTTGCTTCAGTAGGTAATTTTATTTTCCCAGTTGTTGCCATACCTATTCTATTTTTGATTGTGGTACCTAGGAGATGTAGAATAAGACTGAAAAAAGTGGAGCAGGCCAAAAAGTTAGCAAAGAGTATATTTTTTTTTTCATTTATCTTTCTTGTTGTGTTTACAATTTAACTTTGTAACACAGATTAGTAAAGACCACAATATGCTAAAATGCAGTAGGTACCTAAGTAATTAATACTAGGCGCTTGCAAAAACTGCCACAAAAAGTACTCTACTTTTACTATAGACACAGATCATATAATACTGTACTAGTACTATAGATTACCAAAAGTAGAGTACCAACTTTTTTTTTTTAATACAATATAGGCAACCGTTTGACCACAATCTCACCTGATGTTAAGCAATGACGTGGTCGACGATGTAGCACGGTTACCTAGAAGATACCTATTCACTCTACTCTTGAAAACTTCCAAATTATAGTAGTATAGTATAACTCTATAATATTCTGTGGTAAAGCTCACGATAATTAAGTGCGGTATCCAACCACCGTTTTATTTTGTTTTTTTAATTAAGTATCATACAGTTAACCTTTGGTCTTTGAGTCACTTATAAAATCTAGATCACAAACTTCATGAAAGCAGCTACAAAAAATAAGATAATTTTTGCTTGAGGCTAGAAGCACTCGACACTTTGTCAGACGTCTGCGATTTTGCAAGTAGTTATGAATTTAATAGTCTGCAACATTATGTAGTAGGTAATCGCTAGAATTTAGTACCTCATTTGAAGAAGTGTAGGTACCTTCTGCATACGTGGTACCATACATTTTGTGATGAGTCATCCAATATTTTACTAGTCAGTTCTATGTAGAGATCTCGTGAGCACAATTTTTTTGCAACTGTTAGGTTTCTAGTACGAACAAAGTAACAGAGAAAAGCGCTCATAAATATCAACTTTTTTTATTTAACTTGATATTATTATCTGTTTCGCACCTTCCAATACATGTAGGGTAATCACGAGTGTTTTTTTTTGTAATCATTTCATTCGTAAGACGTCTTGTATTCCGATCTTAGGCTCCCGACTCCCACCAAGCAGTTCCAGCAGCCAAGTGATGTACACGAATGATAACCAATTTTTGTTTTAAATTTTCAAAAAAAAAATTAAAAAAAATTTATAAGCTTATCGCACTTGAAATTGCATAATGATAACCATGGGTTCGGAAGTGGTTCACTTCCACCGTCCACATCACCAGCCACCGTGAAGGTATTAAGTAACTGGTTTACACAATGTCTGAATCACTCTTATGTATTCTTATACAAAACCGTTTATGTTGTAATCTAAATAATTATACTGATAGAACCAAATCTGCAATTTTAAATGCATTAGTTCGTGTTTTTCATTGGTTGAATTCATTATAGAGGCGCCAATTTAACGGAACACATACCATGTTTCACTTTTTTAATTTAAGTGATGTTATACAAGGTGTTTACTAATGACTTCCGGAAATTTCAGGGTTTCAGAGCGCTACCTTTACAACCCTTTACGCCATTTCAGGGAAGAAAAACTGGCATGCCATAGTCAATAATGATGTTCAGCTTACGACTACTTTGGTTTGGGTCTAGCTATGAAATCTCGAGGTTCCGTTGAAGCGGAATTAATCTTAGTACCAACACAGCCTAACTCAAGATGAATGGTGATGGTGTTGAGTTAGACCCAAGTATTCTAGGGTAGTGCCTGCGACGACTACATAACTAATAATAGAACATTGTTTTAAGTCTTGTATTTTTTCTGAGTGTTGCATAAAAACATACAAGACAAGTGTTTCCTACCATTGCGTTGTGTTGGTATACTTTCTTAGATCCGGCTTCCCTATGTCCAGCTTATTACCTCATCAAATCCTCAGAATTACACCAAATGAGGAGTTTACACTTAGCTCAAGCCATGTTTAAATACAGAAAAGACAAGACGAGCTCTAGTGTAGAACTTGACCGTCGTCGCGTCGATATAGGTACCTCAGTTTCCTTGGTACCCACTTTCTTACAAGTGAAACTATCGATGTCTACACCTGGTGTCGATTACCGAAGCAAGTATTATGTTTCCTTGTAAACTGTATTTATGCTTCTGTTACGCTCTCTAGCAGAATTTTCTTTTTCATTCAGTTTTCCAAACTTGTGTAAGCCTATGTAACTTGGGTGCGCTTCAATAAACAAATACATATTTTATAAAGTTTTTTATTCAACATCGTTTGAATCTAGTTACATTACAAATAATAAATAAGCAGTCTTAAACTTAAATATTTACAGAAATTCACGGCTTGATATCACTTTGTAACTGCTGGATTTGTCAAACAGGTTCCGGACGATGCGGTGGTGGTGGTGACTGCATAATCACGCACGTGTCGAAAAGAAAGCACTACGACGACGGCAGAATCAAAGCACTCGCCTGCATCTTTTTAGCAGAACGTTTGCAAATAAATAACACTCTAGACATTACTTTCGCCGAGACAACCACACAATCTAGATACTACAACAGCTCATGCACTCATTTACCTACTCTATATTTACAAAGATCTCATCACTTATTGAGTACGAGGCTTGAGCTCTTCGCTGTATTTGATGGTGTTGTAAGATGTCTCGCTGTAGGCGCCGTGGGAGTCCTTGGGAGATGAAGCGTAACGGCTAGAGCCATGACCTCCAAAGCTGTACTTAGGACTGGACGAATGAGAGTTCAGAGAGCTGTGGGAGGAGCTGGGCGATTTGTATGAGAAACTTCCTTCCCCGAAGCTGGACGAAGATGGGAATTTCGAAGAGCTGACGTAATACTGAGGACCAGCGGATGATACGCCTTGAACTGATCCAGCTGGATAAGATGCGGTAGGGAAGCCGTAAGTCGTGCCAGGAGGAGAGGCAAACTGACCCGCGGTAGAGTAAGCAGCAGCTGAATCTGCTCTATGTCCCTCAGTCTTGGTGAACAGGGGAGAGATTGACTTTGAGGGCCCACTCAGGGAACTGAATCCACCAAAGCTGTGCCCGTGACTGCCTCCAGCAAAGCCGCCAAACGAAGGGTATGATGAACCACCATGGGAGCCAGACAATCCAGAAAGACCAGATTCACTTGATACGGAAGCACCTAAAAAGGCCGATGGTTTAAAAGCGGATTTACCTGGGGCACCGTGACCATAACCTCCGCTTGAAACCTTGTAGTATCCACCCAGAGAGTTTCCGCTTCCAAGAGAGTGTCCCGCACCATGTCCAGATGACCCAAAAGAAAGCCCAGAGCCACCCAGAGAGTGTCCTGCGCCGTGTCCAGATGAGCCAAGAGACAATCCAGAGCCACCTAGAGAATGTCCAGAATTACCTAGAGAATGTCCAGAACTACCGAAAGAATGACCTCCTGAGCCTTCCAAAGAAAGTCCGGCACCTCCAAAGGAATGACCAGCCTCTCCAAATGAATGTCCACCAGCCCCACCCAAAGAAAGACCGCCCAGAGATTGACCCGAAGCTCCTAGAGAATGTCCTAAGTTGCCCAGGGAAAGTCCAGAGCCTCCATATGAAAGTCCAGAAGACTGTCCATGAGCACCAAGTGAAAGACCACCGTAGGATTGTCCACCACCGAGAGAGCTGGCATCGCCAAGGGAGTGACCACCGCTAGGAGCAGCAAATCTCAGAGGAGCCTGGCCACCGAGAGCTTCAGAAGAGGGGTTGAACAAGACGGGGCCGGTTGAACTGTAAGAGCTCAGACCTTTAGTTCCAGCTGAGTATGATGGAGCGCTAGCAACAGAACCGGCTAGGACGTACTGTTGCAAGTTGGGCGATCCGTAGTTGTATTGGCCTTGAGCTAAACCTTGTCCTGCATGACCACCTTCGTGGAATTCCGCAACGTTACTTGATGGCTGTAGGGTCAGAGCTCCAGAATTGAGACTGTGTTGCAGCTGACTCATTATTTGCTGCAAATCAGTACCTACAAGTCCCTGGTTTGGCTGAAGAGTAATAGGAGCCAGCTGGATACTATGACCACCAGATTGCAAGCCTTCTAGTCCTGATCCTTGACCACCGAAGCTGTAACTTGGTTTGGCACCACCGATGCTGTAACCAGCGCCGACGCTGATGGCACTAGCGTCGCCTTGGCTGAGCGATTGATGGGGCTGATAACTGGATGCCTGGTATGTAGATGGAGCCTGATAACTGGCTGATGAATGACCAAGTGATGGAGCATAGCTAGATGATGAGTGGCCGGAAGTCGATGCATAACCGGGAGAAGCTTCCCTCTTATCCTTTTGTTCGTCCACCCGCTTGGCCAGGACTGCCCATGATGATGTTATACTCAACAGAGTAACGAAGGTGACCTGAAATGGAGAAAAATATTACTATTGTCATTTTTGAAATATTGCATTGCCGTGGCAATGGAATCCCAAACCAGTTTTCTAAAAACGGAAGTATTGCGGTTGGACGAGTGCCAAGATTTAATTTGAACCCGCATGCTCGAATCAAGATTAAAGCCCACATTTAATTTGATTTCACTTTTTCCACTTTTACTTTGTACAAAATTAATGTGTGCTCTTATCGCTCAGTATGTTCAAGCAATTACAAGATGAGAGATGATTAAAACACACAATAACGTTCTATGATCTGATCATACATCTTTTTAATGGTTGTATGATGAAAGGTAACTGCAAGATATGTCTTTTTTTGCAGATGCTGGGGCCTTAAATAACGACATCCATTTGTTATCTATTGAAGATACAATCCAATAACTGCTTCAGGTCACAACACTATTTGCACTTGTTTTAATTTCTATAACCACAAATCACGCACTCACCGTGAATTTCATATTGAGATGCTTATTTAGTATGCTCGTCTTGTTGATGAAACTAAATCACTAGACGATGTTGGTATACAACTCGAGCTTAAATCTGATTCTTTGCGATCGGTCGGCTGACTTGTACAGCCGCCGAATTCGTAATGTGATGTCGCAGAGTTCTCACCAAATTTATAAGAGAGTGTTTGCATCGCACCCGGCGGCCGGCGCGCGGATCGCGGGCGCGCTCGGAAGGGTAAAAGTATATCGGAGGACCCTTTCACTGACTGAAAGAATGGGAGCGAACCACCGGCTTCCGAATCCAACAATGAGGTAATAGAGTCGGAAGCATTGCGTCACGGATTGATCACGATTCGTTGCACCTACTAGCGTAGATGTCGTCCGAACGTCGCAGGTCGCGTGTCGCTTAGTGGACAAATAACGCGAGGGGCACTGAGTATCATTTTCTATCTTGACATTTAGCGGTTGACCTAGAATATTTTTTTGTGGAGTGACTTGAAAATCGTCCAAATCGCAGGCCGTAAATGGGAGACTAGCTCAGGACAGCAGTGGATGGCACAAACTTGGGAAGGCCTCTGCTCGGCAGTGGGTCAAGTCGGGCTGTGGATGATGATGATGATGACTTGAAAATATCTCACTTATTAGGTATGTCGCCAAATAAATTACCCGTTTAGAGATTAGTAATTTTGTATGGAAAAATACACACAAATCGCTAGCTTGTTTTGTATTAGGTAACCCGCCCTAGTTCCGTTCTACACAAAGTCACAGATCATATAATACTATACTAACAAAGTACTTATAAAACCTAATAACTATGAATGTTTTCTATTAACTGTGACGCGATGTTCTGATGCTTTTGAGATAAGAGTTCCTATTCTGGCTGCTCGCCACAACTAAGACATAAACGGCTGATGCGTGCGGAATCCAACATCACAAGCACTTTCATTGACTTGCAACGTGAGGAGTTGTGCATACATTTGAGGCTGATATTGAAAGTGAGACGATGATAAAAAGTAAGTTCGTTAACTCTACCAACTTGACAGAGTTTTTAATTGAGAAACATCTGTTAAAGGGCTCTCTTTATGTTGGTTTCTTGGACCGTCTAAATACATTCCTAGGAGTTATAAACATCAAGGGGATTTACGAGTTAGTGGTCTAATACATAAAACCCTTTTGATTTCTACCTTACCTATTTCTGCCGCCAAGCAGCGATGCTCGCATTGCTGTGTTCCGGTTTGAAGGGTAAGGGCGCCGGTGTAATTACAGGCACATGAGACTTCAAGATCTTTACGTCTCAGAGTGATGGACGCAGTGCATTGCCTTACAGGGCACGTCCTCATTGGACTTGCTCTGTGAGGTAATGCATTGTTATAGGCAGAAGTTACTAAGACTACTACTAAGACTACTAAGATACTAAGACTGGCCTATGCCTTCTGATACTTTATCTGTAGTGTCTTATGTGATAATAAAAGAACCAGTGTGTTTAAAGGGTTCCTAAGAAAAAATAAATATAACGTTGATTTTCTCTCACAAAAGTTTCAATTACAATACCAAATTAACGAACAACTATTAAACCTAGTGACTCAAGTAAATAGTATTTAGATAGGTCCTTCACATCATCAATATATATAAAACTCTTTTGAAGCTGACTGATAATCAACGCATAGCCTAAACCATCCTAGAGGTATGAAATTCTTTAAGTAGTGTAGGGGTGCACTAAGAAAGGAATTTTGAAAAGTCACACTCTAAGGGTCTAGAACGCGAGCAACGCCGCGGGCGACGGCTAGTCATATATAATGCTGCATCCATTCTGATCGTATTTTGATGTATGATTTGGACAACAACTGTAATGACTCCATTGTTACATTCGTGCAAGTTATTTGCTATGTCTATCAAAATAATTAGGTACACAGTTACATAAAACTATTGTGTTCCATAATCGACATTGATCGCTTCTTAGTTTTATTGTAAAATTTCGATTACCTACTTATATACGTGAAAGGTTTATTTTGGAGGTTGCCGCTTAACATCAGGTAGGCCATCCAAGGGTTCCATTACTTATTTCTAAAAAAAATATATATTATGTATGATAGGAAAATAACTTATCAATATTTTTTTATGATATTATGATAGCGATATTTATGATAGTGATATTATCACTAAATCGCGATAAGTATGAAAACACATGTTCCATACAAAAGACATCAACGCGCTACTTCCCATTTTCTTCTAAGACTAGGATTCTAGATTATTTTTCTTTTGTCTGAATTTTAAAAGTACTTACTAACGACGTCTGGTATTACCAATTATCCATCTACAATTATAAGCTTGCCAAATTACAAGTTGACCTATAATTTAAATGGAATATCTACTCCATGTAAATTATACAACTTTTTAGTAGCCTAGTACATATCCTCTTAGCCTAGTTGGTCTTATCCACAGGAAACCCTAGGTCAATAGGTTTAATTTGACTTTTAAAAGAAAACGGTGTAATTGAAACCTTAAGGGGATTTTTTTTCCAATTTTCCCCTGCCGGCTGTCGCAGGAGTCACTAAGAGGATTCTTGGACAAAGGTTCCAGAAATCTTCCACGCGGGGGACTCACTTAGGGGAAAACTGGAATGAGCCTATAATATGAAATAAAATAGAATAGAATTAATTTGAAATTAAATAATAGACTTAGTGACGATTCGGACCAAATATACGGACAAAATTGTCCCAATTGTCACTTTTGATTTTAATCATTTTTGTTGTGACGATTCGAACAACATTAAAAACAGCTGCATTGTACAGTCAGGTAAACAATTTTTAAGCAAAATATGATATAGCTATTTAAATTGCTTTGCGAGCGTGTGGTTACATTAAGGTGGTTCGATTTCCATAATAAATTCATCATCATCAACCTCTATCGTGTACTCGTATGTGTTTACGTTGCTTTTTTACGTATTATTACTAATAATACAACAAAAACAACGTAAACACAATCAAATACTTAACTATCGTGTATGCGCATAATCCTTACATAGTAACGGTTGTGAATGAGTTATAATAATTACGAGGCGCTAATTAGTTAAATATCTAACTCCCTATTACATAACCAGTTATATCTTTCACGTGTGTTACATTTAATCTGATTACGTTTGTAAAAAGTACAGTAACTGCCACATTTAGAGACGTACGCTAAAAGATAATCAAGGCTAGTTTATTTACATCTCTTAGCGATGATAGATGAACAGAGATACCGCTAAATTTAGGTAATAATTTTAATTGAGATTTCTGAGTGTGGCAGTTAGTACTTAAAAAAATGAGTTTTAGCGTAATTGTGAAGAAGAAGAGTATATTTGTACTTTAGGTATTTCTGTACTTTTTTCAGGATATTGTTTGAAGCACCAACGACAGCGATCTACACAAGCTATATTCTCAAAGGAAGCTATCCTCAAAATTTTATATCTTCTGGCCGTTGTCAGTCAGTTACTCACGTATCACTTTTATATATGTATTTAGAAAGATGTAGGTATTTACTTGTTTCGAAAGATCTTCCGGTTCTCAAGACGATAATGATTAAAAAAAAGAAAAAAACTTAAGAATTCGTGTTGCATAATTCCACAACTTTGTTGGAAATGCTACCACAGTGCTCAAGTCTAGAATTACGACCCAAGTAACTATTCTAGATAAGAAACATTCTAGAATTCAAGAGCAATGTCCTAACAGAAGGTTTCTGACTATTTTCAGTGAAGTCAAAATCTAAAATGCAGACTTGATTACAACCGAGCCGTGAAAACATTTTTTGAACTTGTTATTTACATTTAGATTTTTGTCTCATTTCTGGGCTTATTGAAGTCGAAAAAATATTGTGTTAGTAGGTATATTTTGTACGCATCAATAGCTCGTTAGTCTCCATCAAACTAAAATGTTTATACAGTTAGATACTTACCAACAATTAATTTAACCATAGTTAGTTGGGCTCCGGTTGCGTGACCAATCAGTCACTGGTTCATTTATTTTTGAACGAAGACTTGAAAAAAAGAAGCTTCTCAATTTCGGTGCGTATTTAGTTTTTACCACATTTTTACCATCTCATAAAGCATCTGTCTGTACCTACTTACAAAACTGGAGCGTCCAATGAATTGAGTTTTTTTTTTGGTCCGTTGCATAAGCTCTCGGAAACGCTTGCAGATTTATCATTTTCATTTTATTTTCATTTTAGTTATGCTTGGACTTATTTACTTGATTTACGGAAACCAGTGGTTAGTGGTTGTTGGTGGTGTCATAACAAACAAGTTAATTGAACAAAGATTTTAAGCACCCGATAATGAAAATCTTGTTAGATCCTCTTCATCATTGCTGGTCATCCTCAGACCTTGGAGTATAGACTCCAGTTCATCAAATCTCAATACATTGAGATGACATTTTGAATACATTGAGTTTTTTAAATCATTCTCATTAGGTCGGCAACAATCACGGTTGAATTGGCAAATATATAAAAACTTAAAACCACAAGTAAGTTGACATTACTAAAGCAATTTTATTGCTGCAATGAGCGTGACATTAATTTCGATCAATAAGCCTGATACTGTACCGGAAGTTGTTGAGTCAAATTAGTTATTATTTAATAGTAGGTGTACGTTAACCACAGCTTTACAAAATAGATCAAAATTTATATCTGTTTAGTAAAAGCGCAAGGATTATGGTAGGCCTACTTAGTTCTTAAAATTATTTTCCCTCAGTAGAGGGAAAGTCACATACCTACCCTACTGGGTAGGTATGTGACTTTCCCTTGACCGTTTTCACTTTCCAAACAATTTCATTTCAGTTTACCTTAGTAATGGTTTTCAACTGAAATTTCAATCGGTGCAGAATATTTTAACTGTTCAAAAGTTGCAGGTCTCCTAGTATCGTTATTCAATCTTTTGTACGTCTAGTAAAAAATTTTTGATTGTTGATGTATGATTCAATAACGTTCACTTTGAAAGTATTTATTGGACACGAGTTTTGACATTTTTTGAAACGACACATAGCATTTTTATTTCAATAGTTTTTCTTGTGTTATTGTGAGTATTGTTGTTTAATTTTGGTGGAATTTTAACCAATAATACTTAGGTCGTAACATAAAGTGTGAGCCATTGGAATTAATGTGTGTAAAGTGGTTTTTCTGAATGTGAAAATTCGTGTTAGGTTTTGAAGAGAAAATCCACCATTTTCTTTTCAAAACAAACGACAGCCGACTTGACAAATGACTTGACTTGACTTATTTATCTCAATTTTAACACTTGACATCGGCAAAATTGTCTGTCGAAATGACGGACACAGGCCATTATTGAAGAAAAGAAGAAGAAAGTATTTATTGCTACTTTTTCAAGTTTCTAGGTTCATTGGGTTTTGTGGCCTACTTTCAAATGCACTACAGTAATTGAATTGATTTGATGTTCCAGCTAGTTATATTTTAGAAGGTGTCGACTGTTATCTAATCATACCTAGAACATGCGGGCAAACTTGTTTATTCTCTTGTTATAAAATAAATTAACTAATGTGTCTAGTTTTATGTTGCGAAAGTATGATGAATATTATATAACCACTCAATGGTTTATGATCCTTTAGATGGGTTAGAATTGATTGACCCTATACTGGCCTGTCCCCGGTGTACATTACCAAATAGTATGTATGCGCTAAATAAATGCCATTTAGTAAATATCATGAAATATCATACTGCATATTTACCAATGACCCTTGTCAATGCATAAAAAAGACTTTGTATTTTTTGCAATCTATTATACTGAGACAATATTATAATATCGAAACGTGTATTTCTTACACAATTTAGCTTCGTTTTTTTATGAAACAAAATGATGGAGATGGCCCGCCTGGTATTAAGCGGTTACCTCTGCATATATACCTACCTCTTTTTATAAGTATTAGGTACCATAATATACTAGTAATCGCTACCATACCGCTAAAATATCGATGTAGGTACTTACCTAGGTACCTAATCTACTGATGTTGAAAAGGGTAGGTAGGTAATTAGTCTGTGTTAGGCTACCTACCTCTTATCTTTTACTATACCTACCTATAGACATTGTTTTAATACATAAGTTGCATAATACCAGTTATTATCTTTCAACTTCCGAGTCAGTCTTTCATAGAGCCTTTCTAAGTAGGTTGACTCACCCAAATCCTCTGATCATTATACCATTACGCCACTGGAGACAAAACTAACCAACTTATATTTTCTGTTCACATACATTTTATAAGACTCTATGTATGTTTATATAAGGGTGATAATTCCATGTGGTTTTGATCAAAAGTGGTGTTTCTACGTTGGGAAAAGCAAGGCCGTAATGTCGGTCGTCGCCGCCCGCTCGTGGACACAATTTTAGTTTTATTTTCCTGACCAACTACTTTTACTATCACTTGGAATGTTGCGTGAATGTGTCTTACATTGTTTATGTTAAGTCACACGTAGAGTCACACCTGATGAGTGCGATGATGTCAGGGCTTGAAGTACTTATCTACCTACTGTTACACCTTGTTTGCTCTAGAAACTGTGCAGCTGATTGAAAATCCAGGGTTGATGAAAAACGGTAGTACGTTGAAATGAGAGTAGATATTTAAATAATAATATATTAATAATAAGAAACCAACATACCTATATACGGTTTCCCGTATCGGAAGTCACAATTCGTATATATTAGAAGAAGGTAGGTACCTATATTTCTTTGTAAGAACGATCATACAAGAAAGCGCTACAAACCAGACCGTAGTTTCTTGCCCGTTCTTTTAGGCTCTGGTTGCGAAGAATTGGCATCTAGAAACATCTACTTTATAACGATTCTTAATGACCCTTGAGATTTTACTAAATAAAAGATCCGGAACAAATAAAAGTACCACAGCGAGACTCAAACTGCACTCTCTTGAGTTTCAGGAAGATCTTACAACCACTAAACCACCAGTCTTTGCAGGAAGTAGAGCCAGAATAAAAACAAACAAGTGCTCAGTGCTCAGTGCTCACGCCACAAGAGCTGGCCTACTTTTGCAGCCCACAAGTCCAAATGAAGCGATTTGGTCTGGTTCGTCAAGACGTAACATCGAAAGTAGCACGGCCAGTTACTTGTATCGTCTTCATCAGTTTTCATCTCCGTAAATCGTTTTTTTTTACTCAGAATTTACGATATAATTTGAAACTAGGGTTTTTTTCTGGTTGAATCTAGAAGTAATCACGAAGGATCAAAGGCTGATGAAAGTCATAGGATTCTGCACGTCATGAAGAAGTAAGGCAGCTATCATCTCGAAGCTTAACTGACCTATTAAGCTGTAGGAAAATAGTTTCTGTGATACTAGATAAGCGATCGGTACATTCGGTACCTACCCATTTAGTTTTAGTAGTGGTATAGGTAGTATTATATGATCTGTAGGTGGTAGTGGCTATGACTAAAGTTAGATTTGAGAGGTACCTAGTGAAAAGGTCATTTACGTATAGTTATGGTATTCGACAAGCTATCGTCGCTAACTCAAATTAAATGGTAAGAATTGCAAACAATACCTAACCTACGGCTTACCTTTTAGTAAATATTCTATAGAGAGTACCTAAGTAAGCGTCGGGATTTCGGGAAAGCACAAGATTTAATATTGTCTTGAAGTACTCAATCTTGTCTTGCTTGGTACGCAATACAATGCCATAGGTAACATCCTGTTTGAGAAATGGATGGATGTCGTAAAAACTCAAAGTTTATAACCTAGGCAATTTTTTATATAAAACTTAGCAAACTTCAGCCATTATCATGCGGTTCTAAATGCAAAATAGTAGGTAGACCGGAATTCGATGATGTCATAGCGAGATCTTTTCTACAAAACACACTTTCCCACATGTTTAGCTAGCCGACCTACCGATTAGGTAACATTATGGTTTTATATGTATCATTGAAAGTATTGTAGGTTCATTAACCTTTGAAAATTAACCGTATCTTTAAAGCATAAGATCCGTTTTTGCGTGGCCCATAACTATGGTTACATCAAATGCTGAAGGGTTGCCTTTTTGCAACTACATAAACTAGTTTGACCTTTGTCACAGACTGTGCAAATTCTAAAAACTAACTTTGCCCATCCACGGAAAAATGTTGTGAAAAAATATAACCTAAACCAAAATTAGAAACAAGGCTAGAATATTGAACCTGATACAATGCTGAGATAGGAAGCATAAAAACTAAACTAGGCAGGTAGGCAGCCTAGGTAGGTACAATACTTGAAAATATCGGATATATATATGTATATATATGGTCTTACGCAGGGTGACCTAATAAAATAAAACCTAGAAGTGGTGTTCAAGAAAAAGCCATCAATTTATTAAAAAGATTATGTACAGAGCCAATGGGTAGTGCAGTGCGTGCAAAGAGGGGAGGTAAGTGAAGTTGTAACAGTTTAGTAGTAGGCGCCGATGTATCCAGGGTTGATGAAGCGACCGCCGTAACCAAGGGGGTTGTTGACTACCGTGGGTCCGGCCACTAGGGTCTGGAAACCGTAGAATACATTAGTAAAAACTATTTAACTAATTTGCAAACACACGCATATAATATTCATATTTTGGTATGTAAATATATCTAGTAAGCAAGGAAGTTCGCAAATTCGTATGAGCTAGTGCCCAACTCTGGTGACGGAGTTTTTGGCCTCCGTCGTGGCTTAAAGACTGCTAGAGCCGGGACCAACAGTTTAACGTGCCTTCCATACGGAAGCGCTCAGATGTAAATGCCAATAACAGTCATCCATCTAAATAATGACCGCGCAGAACGTCACGAGCGCCTCTCTTATACGAGAAAATATATGAGAATGCCTAGATTACTCACACCAGGGGCAGTCCCGAAGTATGGTGCCACACCGCCGTAAGTGGCGGGTACGATCAGCTGGGGAGCAGCAGCGGCCATCGCCACGACAACCAACAGGAAGAACACCTGTAAATGATTATTATCAAACCTGGACTGAAATTTATCATACCAACTTCAAAAGTTGTCTATTTAGGAAATCTAAACATCTGATGTAGTCCAGTAAAATTTGCAATCAACCTCGGAATGAGAGAAAATAATCAGAATTTTCATTCATTTTGGGGTTTTAAAAGTTGTCTCAAAATTCTCAAGCAATTCAGCCTAACTAAATAGAGAAGAAATAAAAAACAATGGGGACAATTTAGGAAAATACAAAAGCTTTTGAAAAATAAACTGACTGACATTTTTTAACAGTAGTTTTACTTTTCTGTCTATGAAAGTGAGTTTTTTTACAGGAGACAGGTGGGATTAGTGGGTTTTTTTTTTAAATACCTATAAAGCCCTTACTTTGACTAAAATAAGATGTGAACAGTGAAAGTGAGACAAAGTAAGATTAATACTTATCCAAGACTTTTAAAAAAGTCTAAAAGGGTTAGTTACATTCAAGTTCTAATAGAAACTTTTTATCATCGAAGTTTTTAACTTACTGCGTATTTCATTGTGATGGGTGTTTGTACTAGAACTGCTATCAAGCCTTCAAAGTATGAACTGTGCCGCCCTACGGAAGCCCACAGCATATATAGGTCCCTAGAAGGTCGCCAAGGGATACTAAGTAGCTAGACTTCCTAAGGTCACTGCCGATCTGAATATTTAATGAAAATACCAGTCTAGGAAAAAGAATCTTAGTCTAGTTATGGAGCGCCGCATAATATTATTACTACTTTGTTGTAAGGTAAGGAATGACAGTTAAGGGCACCATTTTTAGTCAGTGTTTAGTGTGTTGTAAAGCTTGGTATCTAGTACTCGTAGTGTGTTGTGGTGTGGCACATAATATTCTATTGTTTGTTTGATTTTCTGTTCTGCAAATGAGGGATTGGAACCATAGTCCTTACAGACCCACTTAATACTTAGCTTAATACGTCACCAACCCCTCAAAAAAAATGTTTTATTTTTTTCAAGAAGAAGTTTTGAAGGGTACTTTTTATTTTCGGTTTGTTGAGACATATTGAACCTTTTATAATTTGTAATAAGAATGCAATTAAGCTGTCAGATGTTAGGTACCTAGGTACATTACAAAAATGCGATGAATGTTTCATCAATATCGTGACGTGATCATTCAATTCAATATACATACATGCCTTGACACTGGCCCTTATTCTGACGAGCTTGGGAAAGATATCGCATGCGAGATTTATAGAGATTGACAATCATATAGCTTAAGTAGGTAGATACATATTAGTCACTAGTTATTAACTTAGGTAGATTAGGTAAGTACTCTTGAAATGTATCCTGGCAAGAGCAGAATTTCTTAACGCATGTATTTCATACTTAAAATGAGATTTTCAACACTGTTAAAATTTTGGAAACAATAAAAACATATTTATACCTACCTATTGTATAAATAAGTATTAGGTAGTACAAAAGAATGCTAGGTACCTAGTAGGTACCAAGCTACAAACTTGTCCTTTCTAAGGTTAGATCGCGTCGCGAGGAACAAGCATCTTAGTTACCTAATTTACGACAACTCTAATGATTTTTGTGATGTTACAGAATAAATTGAATAAGTATACCTAGGATTTTAATATTACACTAAAGTAAAAGGTCTCGATTACGACTTCGATTTCACGCTAACAGAATAGAGTCTAGGTGGATACTAAACTAGATAAATGTAGGCGTTGCTAATAATTTAGTCATTAGAGATTATAAACTGTTAAAACGATTATACCTGTAGCGTTTAAATATTACACTATATTTTATAACCGTTAAAATAGTCACTGTCACGTCGCTGGCGCCTAAAGTCACTTAACCTTTTAATGCTTCTGTCCATTCAAAGGTTGTCTGGAAGAGATCGCTTAATAGCGATAAGACCGCCCATTGTAACTCATAATTTAAACTTATTTCTCTTTTATTGTTTTTCTTCTTTTCCAATAAAGACATATTATTATTAAATTAAAGTACTTACCTACCTATCTTTTAGAAAAAAAAATATATCTAGAAACTTTGATTATACTTACCTACAGAGGTTGGTAAGTATAATCAAAGTTTCAACTTACCAATGGACTGTTGAAGACTGTAGTTTCTTAGCAAACAAGCGATTTTTCCGCATCCAATCTCATGTGTTCATGGGATCCGAACTCCGAGGGTTCGATTGCATCAGCTCGGTACACCGCATTCTCGATCCAAACAGCGATTCTGTCTGAAATCGCGACCATGAAGCGAGCAAGGCGACCTGGATGAGTGCGGGAAGGTTTGGGCTCACCTGAAAATACATTTCGAATAATTTAATTTTTCCATTTGTACCTATAAAGTCTTTGCAGTTCACTACTGCACGTTGTGTTGTGTTTGTTATATTAAAAGTTACACCGAAAATGATTATTTTAGAAAATATGCTTTGTGTTAAGTGTATTTAACAGGTACCTAACTATTACGGTCCAAACCGATAAGATTAGATCATGATTGGTAGGTTACTTCCGCTGGACTACCGGCCGGTGCTCTCAGAATTTATCGAAAGAAAATTATCGTGTAGTATATTTCCATACTTAATATCTCTGCGACTCTCTCCAATACGACGTCAGCGATACTCCTCAGCCTGTTGGAGACCAGCATCTCCTTGTTACCCTTCGCTATGTAGTCACAAAGGCGGTATGCGACCTGTGGGTTATTTCATTAGGTTTTATAGATGTGAAATGTGAAATCGTGTTTCTGCCTACAGCATTTAAAAAAGGATTTATGAGGTAGGTAGTTAGAACAATTTATTTGTGGACATCGTAGGTACACCTTCTGATAATCTACGTTCCACATCATTTCAATCTAGGTACCTACCTACCTAGATGTCCTAAATTTGCATATAGGTTTTTTATCAACCTAGGTAGGTAGGTATACCATGATTTGGTGGAAGATATCCTAGTCAAAATTCAAGAACATACAAAACAAAACCTAGACTCTATATTTGAAAATTGTCTTATATTACTCCCTTGATTGTACAATTCTTTTTCTTGATAAATGTGTCTACAGTACCTAGGGACAGTACAGTAAGTGGGTAGGTAGGTACCTTACGTATGCCATGAACACTTTTCTCGTGCTGGCAACAGAAAACAACTAAGTAAACTGCTGGCTAAAGCTTACTTGAGCACTAAAATTGACCAGCCACTTCTGCCGCTGCCTGAGCTCCCGTGACTTATCAACCTGCTCCTTCCTGCCGACCATACCGCCCGGACCAGACCAACGCTTCGACGACTCAAACAGAGCTTGAAAGTATTGCTCTGTCTGCCTGTTAGAACAAACTCAACTACTAACAACTACCAAATTTCGACAGCCAAGCAGTGGTGCTCGTATTGCTGTGTTCGGGTTCGATTAAAAGCTTATGAGTTTACTGCCTTTCCGTCTGAGAATTATGGACGCAGTGCAATGCCATATAGCACGTCCATCGGAAGTGCCCCATGAGGTGGCCTATATGGGCTATGATAGCTTAGATAATACTCGTCGCTCTCACCTAGATAAGTAGGTATACCTAATGAGGTCATTGATATGAATTACTGGGCTAGTTTATATGCAGTAAGTTAGTAAATCTTACTCAGGACTGAGAAAATAATCCTCCTCAAGCGCACTCTTGATTTTATCTCTCCTCTCAGGAGGTAGGATGCCGCACTTCTCGTCCCAAAGCGACCGAAGTCGACGGGCATTGGGTCGCGCTAGCATTTCTACGCGTTCCATGTTTCGACGGACACGAGCAGATACCTTTTGTCCTGGGACATCATCTAGAGAAAAGTACTCTAGCAGTATCTAGTCAAGTTTGTTTGATAGTTCAAACAGGAACGAAAATCGACTCACCAATACAATACAATAATGCATCTATTCTAAGGAGTAAAGGCTGATGACCCTAAATCTAAAATCATAGGATAATCTTACCAGAATTCACTTTCTGCAATATCTTCACATTTTGTTCAGATTTGGAAGACAGATTTCCTTTCGACCCTCTCTTATCAATTTTAGAGGAAGAAGACTTATCTATTTTCTTTCCTGGCTTTGGCATGTTTGGGTTTAGATTACCTACTGGGAATTTAAAAAAACACCTAAAACTGAATTTACGAAATATTTAATAATGTGATGGTTACGTAAACAAAAACAAAATGTCTTCTAAAAGATTTTTTTGTGTTATTGACAACCATTAGAAAAAGGTACATAACGACGAGTTTTTACTTTGTAAAAAATCAGGTTGTAATAGGGATGTAATCGCACTGCGATCTAACCCTTTAAATAAAATAAAAATTCTAATAAATGATACATAATATATCAAGGTATAAATAAAATAAAATGCATTACAATATAATGTAAGTTTTGTAGACAATTTAACCTTTCAACAGTTTAACCTAATTTAACTGCTATACAATAGGTACCTACACATAACAAAACACACCTTAGGTAAAGGTTCTGTAATCTGTACCTAGGTTAGGTATGTAGGTAACTCTCATTAAAATCACATTATTTCTTGCTATATTATATTGTTTTCATTGATCAAACCGGCGTCGTATACACAGCCAACTAGAAAGATCTGGTACCCCATCGTTGAATTTTCCTACACTCTTGGTCATCTCACTTTCATACGGCATGTGCCAGCCGCCATTGTTTACATTCTTCTGGGCAAATGGCGTGAACGACATCGGCGCCTGAAAGAACAATTATTTAGTATTAAGTTGACATGAAGCGCTCGTGGCGCTGCTTGCTCAGTCAATCTTTACCGATTATCAAAATCAAGCGAGGTTCTACGCGGTCATTATTCGGATGGGTGACTGTTAGTGGCATATACCTACCACCTGAGAGCTTCCGTTCCTCGGAGGGCACGTTCTGTCGGTTCCGGTTCCAGCAGCCGTTAGCCATGACGGAGGCCTTAAGTGGCCTAAAAACTCCGTCACCAGAGTTGGCTACTAACTCACCCGAGCTTGCTTGTAATAATTAACATTATAAGCGTATACGTAGACGTAAGCGTAGACGTGCACATACACTGAGTTGTAATGTATGAAACTGTATGACACAGGACACACTGCTTGCGTAACGTAAATGTGAGGTAGTTCCAAAGAAAACTAAAGCGATCGGTATCGACCAGCATAGATTTGTCTATACCGGAAACCTGCTTCTTCATAGCAACAAACCACAGCAAGCTACCACAAACAATGATGAAAATATACCTGAATTTTAAGCCTGCCATTTTGCGTAAAGACCATCCACTGATGTTGCCATTGCCACTTCTTGAACATGTATCTGAGGTTTTCATCTTGAAGGTTGAACTGATGACCTCGAAGTAAGTCTTTGGAGACAATATCTGTGTGAGGTCCGCTCAGAATAGCTGCTGTTATGAAGTATGGATCATCTTGAGATCTGTTAAATTTGAAAAGGAGCTATAATTTTTCTATCAACTTTTATATTGTTTGACTCCCAGAATCATTTTGTTTCTTGAATCTTTTGTTGTTATACAGATTGCCCAGATGCAAGATAAATACTATGTTTTCATTTAGTTTTTTTTTTCAAGATTGCGGTAAATGGCACAAGCTTATGCCCAGCAGTGGGTAAGGTCAGGCTGTGGATGATGATGACGATGATAACCTAGGGCATGGGTTTCTCTAATGAGTACTAGTAGAATTAAAAAAAGAAAAAATAACTTGTTTTACTCTATACCCAGACATTATTATGATAAAAAAATCTTTTTAGATTTTAGCTTACAATAAGTCCTGCTACGCGATCATTTTCGCAGTGTCGCAACTATCGAAAATGCATACTCACAGGTCATCAGTAAAAAATGTGCAAGTACTATTCATCAAGCTCTGTATCTTGCCTTTTCCCCACCCGAGCATGTGTTTTCTTCCGAGCAGCAAAATCTTCTTATTCCGTTGTTTAAAATAATTTACTGTCTCTAAGAGTATTCCTATACGCTCGGCGGTTGACCCTTTTCCAATGGTATAACCTACATTTAATGCATCTATAACTACATGATAAGGTGCAGTCTTCTCAACAAAGTTTAGAAACTTTTCCAATTCTTCTGGTGATGATTTGAGCAATAAATCGGAGCCAACAATCAGTTTCTCCTTAACGCTTTGCTGCAGGGTTGTAAAATCTGCATCGGATAAGTGCAGGCAGTCTAAAGTTTCTTTGCATTTCATGCATTCGCCACTGAAATTACAAAATGATGATGATAAAATAGGTACTTAAATTATAATATACAATTCTACTTAAAATAATAGGGTATTTACACTAATTGGTCTTGTGCCTCTGTATCTATTTTACTCTATTTTAGTAGGATAGCTTCACGGATTTATTTTTACAAAGGATAAGGAATACTTTGTGTTATTTTGGTTATGCAAGTGGGTAATAAGTGGGTTATTTATGTTTACTTACTTATTTTTTTTTATTTTAGTAAATTCTGCTTCCCATCCTAGGTTTAAATAAGTTTCTTTCAATTTTTTTGCAGTATTTTCATCTAATACCACATAGTTTCTTGCAATGTGTTCATGAATTTCACCTAGTTGTTTTAAAATTGCGTTTTTATCTTTGTATTTTCTAAGTATAAAACTAATCCACTGCTCAAAAGCATTATACATTAGTGGTCTTTTGTATTTCATACTTTCACTTATCATTTCTAAAGCTTTTTTCTTTTTATTGTTTTTAAAAAGTGTACCTATTAATATACTGTAGGCAGCGTGAGAAGGTACACTAGTAAGATGAATGTCTTCCAACACCCACCATGCTTTTTCCCATTCATTGATAACACACAGGGCTCCAACAAGTTTTTCACAAGTGGCAAAATCTAAAACTTTATACTTTTCATATAAACTTTTATATGCATCTGTAACAAACATTTTTTCTTCTTCAGATAACTTTCGAGTCTTTCCGATTTCAGAATATAAGCCTAACAGCCCATTTATCGAACCAAGTGTCATTTCTTCAGAGTTGCTTCGCAGATGATTGGCAAAGGATAGAGCCGCTTCAAACTTTCTGTGGTTTACCATAAGCTTTAGGAGAACTCCTTCATAGTTCTTCTGATTGATATTTCCTTGCTGAGACAGCACGTTGGACTTTATTGAGGGCCAGTCCAAGGCAGTATTATCAATAGCAGCTGTCAGGTATTCCACTTGATCAGATGTGTCCTTACGGGCAGCAAGCCCTATATTGTTGGTGTTGAATGTTGATGAAAATCTACCCACTGAAAACAAAAATACTGTGGTCAAAATATTTGGATCTACAGATTCATTTGAAATTTACAAGATTTATGACTATAGCTTACCTGGACATTTTGCTAGAGAAGATCGGGATATCCAAGAAAGCATTTTGTGTAATGAAATGGGTGATTCTTGATTGTGTTCTTCAGTTTCGTAGGCTGAATAATAAAATTAAAGAAAATCTACAAACAACCGTACACAATGTAATATGAATGAATATACAAAAGTCAAGGTTAAAGAAGAAGAGAACAAAAGTAGTTAGTTTTAGTTACGACTCGGTTGTTTGATTTGATTGTTTCGTAGAAAAATATTTTTTTGCACAGGTAACATTAATGTAAAGGTCTTGACTGGGGTTTCTCTTAACGGGTTTGATCGTGTGTATGATCCTTTTAAATTTTTGTTTGGTTGGTATCTTTTTTTCATTGTCTATGATTCAACTCCTCTTCCTCTATGCTCAGTTCATTCATTCATACATTGTCATTCTTATTTCATTCATTGTAAATTCACGCTGTTGTGTTGACGTTGACGTTTGCGTCGTTTATTCGTGTTGTTTGTGTGTATTTTTTCAATAGTTTATTTCTTCACTTATTATATCTTGTAAATTATCAGGAATTAGAATAGGACAATCAACAGACCGAAATATGGACGCGAAGCCTACAAAAATGCCTAAAGTGGCAAAGGTATGGGATATTCAACACTTTGTTTACCTTCTACCTTCGTAGACTCATGGTCATCATATTTTACAAGTTATTTGTTTTTAGGTGAAGAATAAAGCACCAGCAGAGATACAAATCACTGCAGAACAGCTGCTTCGGGAAGCAAAAGAAAGGGACTTGGAAATTTTACCTCCACCGCCAAAACAGAAGATTTCTGACCCCGAAGAACTTAGAGAATACCAGCATCGTAAAAGGAAAGCATTTGAGGATAACATCAGGAAGAATCGTATGGTTAGCTATAACTTTGTTCTACTGCCTAGTTTACACTTTGCTATGGTAACAGCTAATTCAGAAACTTATTGGTAAAATTTCAGGTTATTGGAAATTGGCTCAAATATGCTCAATGGGAAGAATCACAGAAGCAGGTGCAAAGGGCACGCTCAATATATGAACGAGCTCTGGACGTTGATCACAGGAATATCACCTTATGGTTAGTTTATACATACTTCCTAGAAAAGTTTAATAGATAGGGTGACCTAGATTTGCTTATAAAAGCTTGAGTATACATACTTTGTGATTAAAGATAGATGATACACTAAAATCCCTGCTCAATATTTTCAGGTTGAAATACACGGAAATGGAAATGCGCAACAGACAAGTGAACCATGCTCGTAACCTTTGGGACAGAGCAGTCACCATACTGCCAAGAGTGTCACAGTTCTGGTACAAGTACACCTACATGGAAGAAATGCTAGAAAATGTAGCAGGAGCTAGACAGGTAAGTTTACTCGTACAATTGTGTTTTGTAAAGTTAAAGTATACAAATAATATTGTATGTGATGTTATTTTCTAGGTTTTTGAGCGCTGGATGGAGTGGCAACCAGATGAACAAGCCTGGCAGACGTACATCAATTTTGAATTAAGGTACAAAGAACTAGATAGGGGCAGGCAGATCTATGAAAGATTTGTAATGGTACACCCCGATGTCAAGAACTGGATAAAGTATGCAAAGTTTGAAGAAAACCATGGATTTATCAATGGCTCTAGAAAGGTTTTTGAAAGGGCAGTGGAGTTTTTTGGTGATGAAGAACTTGATGAGAGGTTATTTATTGCCTTTGCAAAGTTTGAAGAAAATCAGAAGGAACATGACAGAGCCAGGGTCATTTACAAGTATGCTTTAGATCACATACCTAAAGACAGAAATAAGGAGCTCTACAAAGCTTACACAATACATGAGAAAAAATATGGAGACAGATCAGGCATTGAGGATGTTATAGTCAACAAGAGAAAGTACATGTATGAGCAAGAAGTAATAGAGAATCCCACAAACTATGATGCATGGTTTGACTACATCAGACTTGTTGAGAATGAGGGTAATGTGGATGATGTAAGAGATACCTATGAAAGAGCTATAGCAAATGTACCTCCTTCTAAGGACAAACAGTTTTGGCGGCGATACATCTATTTGTGGATAAATTACGCTCTTTACGAAGAACTTGAAGCTGAAGACGCAGAAAGAACAAGACAGGTTTACAGAACATGCTTGGAACTCATACCACATAAAATATTCACATTCTCCAAGATATGGCTAATGTATGCCCAGTTTGAAGTAAGATGCAAAGACTTGAAGCAAGCAAGGAAAACATTGGGTCTAGCTCTAGGTATGTGTCCTAGAGACAAACTATACAGAGGGTACATTGATCTAGAAATTCAATTGAGAGAGTTTGATAGATGCAGGATACTCTACCAAAAGTTCTTAGAGTATGGCCCTGAAAACTGCATCACGTGGATCAAGTTTGCTGAACTGGAAACACTATTGGGAGATATTGATAGGGCCAGAGCTATTTATGAAATAGCCGTGGGACAGCCAAGGTTGGACATGCCAGAACTTCTTTGGAAGAGCTATATTGATTTTGAAGTAACTCAAGGAGAGACAGAAAAGGCCAGACAACTCTATGAAAGATTGCTGGAGAGGACAGTGCATGTCAAAGTGTGGCTTTCTTATGCCAAGTTTGAGTTGAATGCAGAGAATGCTGATAACATCAATGTGGAACTGGCACGACGGGTGTACGAGAGAGCCAATGACAGTCTCAGAAGTGCAGGGGAAAAGGAAGCAAGAGTGTTATTACTGGAGGCTTGGAAAGATTTCGAAACTGAAATAGGAGAAGAAATAAAACTTGAAAAGGTAATGGCTAAAATGCCAAGGAGAGTTAAAAAGAGACAGAAGATCATCAGTGATACAGGTGTGGAAGAGGGATGGGAAGAGGTGTTTGATTACATATTCCCTGAAGATGAGATGGTTCGGCCGAATCTGAAGTTGCTTGCGGCGGCCAAAAATTGGCGAAAACAGAAAGAAAGTGACACCACTGAAGTCTCTGAAACACAAGAGTCAGAAAACAGCAATGAAGATGAACAGGGATATACTCCACCACAAATCAATGATGATAGCTAAGTTATTGTAATTAATAAACAATTTGAATGATCAAATTACTTTATTATATGCCTATTTAGACCGTTCGTGATAGTATTATACTTTCACATATTATAATAGTAGTATGATTAAAATTTCTAAATGATATTAATGTTAATACCTTTACAATGAACAAAATAATAGCTAAATTAATACTTCATGTACAATTTATAACGCTACTACTATTTTAAAGTGGACATTTGCATTATAAAAAGCTTAACACAATCTAGAGGTGTATTTACAGCACAGATCATATAATACTATATAGTAACACTTATTGAATGTTGCTGCTAATTATTTATTGACTGCTGTAATGTATGTCCAAATAGGCAATATTCTATTATTCAACTTCCTCTGGTCTAACAGGATGTGATAGTGGAATCACTGACTTCTTAGTAACATCTCTTGAGCAAGCTTTTCTCATATCTGAAAAAAGAGTGACATCTTAAAATTGTAATAATACCAAAAATATAAGCTAGAGGTATAATTAGTGGCCAAGCAATATTTCAGTGAACAGAGCTTTAGAAAAAAGCTTGCAGAATGGTGTAAGCCTTAATGTCGGTCTTATAGACCTTCTTGCTCCATCATCGGCTTCATCGTTGCTTACCATCCAGTGAGATTAAAGTCAAATGGTCTTTTCAATATAAAAAAATAATTAAAAATGTGGACTCATTTTGTAAAGAAATAATTCGAAAAAATAAAATTATAGTTACCAAAAGCATCTTCATCAGGGTCTCCTGAGTAATATTCTAATACTGTTCTATACACTATGTATCCAAGGTTCTTGTACATTTTTATTGCAACTTTGTTACTGACTCTGACAAAGAGATCCACAAAGTAAGCATTTTTCCTGTAAAAAAAAAATCAATTATCTATGCACAATGCACAATATGCACATGGTGTATATCCTAATAATATTATAAATGCGAAATTTTGTATGTATGGATGTTTGTTACTCTTTCACGCAAAAACAAACTGATCCGATTTGGATGAAACTTGGAATATATATAATATTGTCCTGTGACCTGGATTAACACATAGGCTAGTTTTTATCCGGGCGCAGGTAGAAGCTAGTATAAAATATCCGCATGAATAAAAGATATTATTTATAAAATATGTACCAAGTAAATGATAATACAAATTTTCACACAACATACTTTTCTGATACATCTTCTAGGATATTCATGAGTATGGCTGCTAGACCCAATCTCCTGTAGTCAGGACTAACTGTCAAAGCTGTGACGTGCCCATGCCAATTCTCACCATGTCCTTCTGCTTTGCCCATTACTGCAATCATTGAACACTTATCTTTTTTTTTTCCGGAGCTGAATAAACACCAAAACACTTAAGGAACCTTAAGTAAACACATACTGTATCCCATAATTTCTCCATTTGGTGCTTCTAGAACTTGGAAGTACTCCGGCCAATGTGCTAAGTACTGGGTATAGAACGCTAAGCCATAGGTCTCAGTTAAAGGGTCCAGATTCCTGAAAAAATTAAATAAATGCTAATATTAAATAGGTACCTAGGTACTTTAACTAAATAGCTATGTAGGTAGGTGTTGTAAACTATCAAAATGTGTGTTCTAAATTGTGAATTTGGTGAAAACCGGTAGGAAAATCGTGAAGTAGGCAGGTACACTTTCTCATGGCTTAGCCGCACTTACACATTATTAAATTTTAACATGTCTTCACACGTAAACGGTCGAATTGTAGTCATTTTTATTGATCAAGAATCACGCACCGCACGATAAAATAAATAAACGGAATACAAGAAAATAACAAAGAAGCAATCGTCTAGCTAGGCGCACATATTGTTATGTGTCTATCAAAAATGTCATTCTGATTTTTTTTTTTTTTTGTTCACTCAGAGTATGCAATAGTTGTAAAACCATACCGCCTAGTCTTACGTTGTTTTTTTTCCCTTAAGTTTTAATTGACACTGCTAAGGTGTACAGAAGTTTTGCGGGCCTAGATGATGCTACATTGGTCATGACGTACTGTGCGTGCGTGCTTGATGCTTGATGGACCGCACCGCAACATGCTCACTCACTGGTTACGCTTTTGTCTGTGATTTTGTTGCCTTCTACACTCATTTTACCATTTACTAACGTTTATCCTGTTAAAAATGTGGCCGTCTCTTTCTCCTAAACTGAAACGACAATTAAATTATGTTAGTTTAGAAAAATGTACCAACAGATTATACTTCGCTCGTTGCCAACTTCAAAGTACCACAAGACTGACACTAGAATTTGATAGTTTTTCAGTTTTCACTAAAATATAAGGAATGAAATAATTTAAGCTAGGTATGTTTGTACTTGTTTTATCGTTGAACTATATGAAATTTATAGTTTGTATGAAGTACATGCAAAATCGTTTTACGTAATATTATGCTTTTTGTATTAGAAAAAATTGCCATTACCAAAAATTAAGGAACTATGTACATTACTCAGATTTATTAGCTGACTCGCTCTATCGCATGTTGAAAGTGTATATTTATTACACTTTTACAAGCCCATGTAGAGCGATCTATGGGCTTCTTGCAGTTTACCAACACGACAATGGCCGAAATGTAGGAATGGATATTTTTTATTGGCCCAATCTGCCATGTCTTTGGTTTTAAAAATGGCGTATACAAGCTTTTTGTTTGCCGGTCTACGCTGTTGAATAGTTTCAAAGACCTCGCGCGTTCTCTTACGAGACGTAAACGTCGTGAATATGAAATTAAAGTACATGTGTAGGTATATAAATCATCACTGGACCCCGTGAAACTATTTTGTAGCGTTATGGTGAATTAGAATGGTGCCTGTGGCTTGTCAATCTCTCACGTCGTCAGGTTACACATTCGTAACGTAAATATCACCCAGTGAGCGTTTTATCTTTCAGATATGACAGCATTGCAAAACAGTAGATAATGGAGAGTTCGGAAGATGATGCGGGCAACGCGACGAGCGCGTCCTGCCGTGCATCGGCGCGGGAAAAGGATATCGGGCAGGCAGAGAACGTCGAACCAACTCGCGACACCCAACACGAGCCACCTGAAGCCAGTGTCTCGTCTAGAACTCGCACGATGTCCGAAGATAACTTCGACGGCGACAGTATACCGTCGCCGTCGCCGCAAGATGTCAACACAAGCACCGAGGCGATACTGGACATGATTGATGAATTTGTCGATGGACCTGGAGCTCCGAAGCGTTTGCCACTGAGGACGGCAGCCAGTCCTGCTTTGAATGCGACTCTAGAGCCCGTCAAGTTACTAGAAACCGAGCCGAAACAACAAACCCACCATATAGCAGAACAACCCCGGACACTACCTGCTGCTTCCATTGATGACAGTGAAATTATCAATGAAAGTGCATCTGAAAAGTTAGTAGAGTGCGCACCTCACATTGAAGACTCAATATGTGCAAGTACAAGCAGTAATGTAAACTCACCTCAAACTAGTTCAGATAGTGTTGACAAAACAGAAGCATTATCAGATCTACAGACTGATTACAATAGTGCAGTGATAAGTGCAGAACCAGAGTCATTGGCCGTGCAAGCAGTGTCTGACTCGCCCTCAAGCAGTATTCAAACTGTGCAAAACATTTCTAACATTAGTGAATGTGAACTATCCGAACAATTAGAAAGGACAATAAAGTGTGTGACATCCAGTGATCATAGAGACAGTGTGACTGTTGAAAGAGCAGAATCCACCTCTAGTGAGTTTAGTGTTAGTGAAATCAAAGGATTCCCTGAGGAGCCTTCGAGTAGGTCCCCTCTCAAAAGACGTCTTGTTCGACCGGCAGCCAGTGATAGACGACCTGATTCTACAGTGTCATCTACTGTCGACTCTAATATACACCCAAGTCATCCGACAAGTTGTGATGTTGTCATGAAGGATGTGTCTAGCTCATCAGATGCGGTACCCAATCAACATGGTAAAGTAAAGCCTGAAGAGATTAGCAAAGTAAGTGAAATTAGTATCTGCAAAGCAGAAACATCAACAGCTCCTAAAAAAATTAGACTTGTAAGGCCTAAACTTACTGCGGTTCTGAGTAACAGTGTTAAAACTCCCGAAGCCTTAACACCATCAAGAAAACAATGCCAATCAACATCCTTTGATGACAATGCATCTCCAATTTTTCCAAAAGAGCCTGCAACTAGTCAGGTTGGCACATGCAAATCACAAGAACATACTGAAAGTCTACAGTCAGTTAAAGACAATGTTTCAATACAAGTCCACGAAACAATTACCCATGCCGAAATGAGTAAAACAAAAGAAAATGTTATTAGTAGTATTGATAGTGCAACACCCTCAGTTAGCACAATATTACCATCACAATCAACAACAATCCAATCAAAAGAACTTAAATTATCAGATGCTCAAGAAGCACCGAGTGAAGTTCTGTCAATATCCATAGAACCAATCAAGGTGCAATCAAAAATGGAATTAACAGATATTCAACCAAAAAAACTGGAACTTAAAACATCTGATATGCCAGTAATAAGTAACTCCGAAGAAATAGTACAGATAACTGAACCAGGACAAATTCAGTTGAAAGCAAAATCAATAAACATAGAAGTATCACAAGATTTGGAATCTAGAAAACTTCTAAATAAAATAACAGATGTTCCTTTAATAGAACAATCTGAAGTTCAATCAACAAGATTGCTAGCAAGCCATGGACAGTCAGAAGAGTCTGTAATACAGAGTCAATCAGAACAATCCAAACCAAAACAGATTGACTTAAACAGACCAAAACCAACTGAAAGTCAACCAAATGTACAGAAATCAACAGATATTTTATTAAAGGAACTCGAGAAACCATCAAAGTCTCAGTCAAAAAGTCAAAAACCAATCGAAAATCATTCCAAAGTAGTGGCATCAACATTTGTGGATACCTTCCCAATAAAAAAATCACCAAAAGAACTGGAAACAAAGATTAAACCTAAAATATTTGACCCAACCCAAGATCAAGGCAAACAAGTAGAACAGAATAAAGTTCAATCAATTGACGGGAAATCAGAAAACAGTCCAAAAGTACCAGATTCTACAGAAAATCAACCTAAAGGCCTAGGAACAACAGAGAATCAATTAGAAGTACAGGATCCAACAGAAACTCAGCCAATAGTATTGGCACACGAAAACAATAAATCAGTAGAAAAAGCAAAGTGTTTGCATAACACGCTGACTAAATGTCAAACAGAAACACAAGAACCTGCAGAAGAAGTGAAACCAGTAGGTGAATCAAAACAACTTACTGAAACTCAGAAACCAGCTGAGCGTAATTCAGAAGCAATAGCATCGGCAGTAATAATGAAACTAGCTGAGAGTGCGCATAAAGTATGTGAACCTGCAGAAGTAAAACCAGCTGAGAGTGAACCAACTGTGTCACAACCGACAAAACTAATTAAACCAGCAGATATAGAGCCAAAAGCATGTGAACCGGCAGAAGTTAAACTAACTGAGAGTGAGCCAAAGGCCTATAAACCTGCAGAAGTAAAACCAGCTGAGAGTGAGCCAAAAGCATATGAACCAACAGAGTTACTAGAATTGGCAAAAAGTGAATCCAAGGCATTGCTTTCTACAGAAGTACTAAAACCAGCTGCGATTGAACCAAAAGTACAAGAACCTGTGGAAGTACTAAAACCTCCTAAAGTTGAACCTTCAGAAGTTCTAAAACCAGCTGAGAGCGAGTCAGAAGCACTAAAACCTAAAGAAGTAGTGGACTTAGCTGAGAATGAATTAAAATCACTACCACCTACAAAAGTAATGAAACTAGCTAAGAGTAAGCCAGAAGTACTAGAAGCTGTGGAGATATTGAAACCAGGTGAGAATGAATCAAAAGTGCTACACTCTGCAAAAGCAAAAAAATCAACCGAGAGTCAATCAAAAGCACTAGACCCTGCGGAAGTTATTAAACCAACTGAAATTGACCCAAAAGCATGTGAACCTGCAGAAATACTCAAACCAGCTGATGGTGAATCAGAAGCACAACTACCTACAAAGGTAATTAAACCAGTTGAAAATAAGCCAAAGGCACTAAAACCTGCAGATGTAATTGTAAACAAACTAGCTGAGTGTGTATCAGCACCAGAACCTGCAAAGGAACTAGAACCAGTTGAGAGTGAGTTAAAAAAGTTGAAGCTGGAAAGTAGTCATCAAATCGAAATACTTGAACCTGTATTGATGACAAAAGTACCAAAAGTTGAAAAAACACATTCAGCAGAGCTCAAAGCAACTGACACTCAGTTATTAGACCAAATCCAAACTCCACCAGAACAATCCCACTCTGCACTGACTCAATCAAAAGATCTGAAATTAGAAATAGCACAAATGGAACAAACTCGGGAAAAACCTAATAAAACGAAGAGAACTAATATTTTTTCAAAAAAAATAGAACCTATGGAGATCGATTCTGAAACGAAAGAATTAAAAGAAAAGAAGGCATTGGAGGTTTCAAAAGAATCAGGAAAAATTGGTGTCGTGGAATCTCTACCAATGGAAGGTGAATCCGAATCACGACAACAGCAACCTCTTGAAGCTAAAAGCAATGCATTGGATGAAGAAAGAAAACTTCCTCCTATCAAATTAACATTGACTAAAGTATCAAAAGGTGATAAGAAATCAAATGATTCAGAAGCTGAAAGTGTATGCAAGAATACTGTGGTCTTTTCTAATCAAGATAAGCAAGTTTCGGCTTCTAATGCTGAGATAACTTATAATTGTGATAGTTCTTCAAAATCTGATGATGTGTTGGTGGATCATAAGAAAGTTCGTCCCATCAGACTAAATCTCAGTAATACTGATCACAACAGTAGTTTTCAAAGTAGTGCTCAAAAAAGTAATGTAGTTGAAGAAAAACCTGATTCAACTAAGCAAGTTCCAAAACTGACAATTAAATTGGGAAATAAACCTGTTGAAGAAATGAAATCTCCTATACCCAAACTTACTATAAAACCAATCCGACCGCCCACTGACCAGATGTCAGAACGAAGTTTGGAAAATAACCAACAAATCCCAAATGTAACTAAGTTAAACATCAAACCTATTGTAAAACCCCTAGAAGAAAATGATACTCCAGTCAATACAGATGACCAAGCTATTAATAAAGAAAAAATACCAAGCATTACAAAGTTAAATATAAAACCTATTCATAAACCAGCAGAGAAAATAAACGACATGCATAGAAAATCTAGCAGCAGTGAAATATCAGAATCTGAATATTCTGAAAATGATGAAACCAGTACATCTGATCAAGCTTCTGCTTCAGATCAAGGGCCATCTGATATTGTACCAAAAGTGACTATTAAATTGGGAAAGCCTGGTACTGAAAGTGAAGGTAAATTCTATACACAAAAAAATATCCCAAAGCTCACTATAAGAGGTCTTCAACAAAATGAATATGATGAAAAGGATGCCAAACTCAAACTAGTGATAAGCCAATCTGAGGATAAACCAATGGAGAAGGTGCCTAAACTTACCATCAAAACGATAACAAAATCGGAAGGCCAGCCACTTAGTCCAAAGTTGACCATTAAACCAATAAAGGCACCAGAAATCGACATTGAAATCCCCAGTTTCAAAATAACTACAGAAGAATTTGGTACAAGTTCTGACATCAAAGAAAATATGCAAGTGCCTAAAATAACTATCAAGGCTGTCACAAAGACTGATTCAGAAACAAATACCAAAACTCCTAAAAAATCAACATTGATTTGTGATAGTCCAGATCACATCCCGGTTGTTACAAAGTTAAACATCAAACCTCTTGTGAAACCAATGGAAAATGCAGAAAGCTTTGAGGAATTGGTGGATAAAGTTCCTGTAGTTTCCAAATTAAATATTAAACCTATAATAAAACCTAAAGATAATGAAGTAGATTCTAGTGTAGTGGATGTACCTAAAATAACAAAATTAAATATTAAACCTGTAAGAAACCCTGAAGAAAGCTCTTCAGATGGACAAGACTGTGATGAAAATATAGTTGACATGGGTGACAAAAGCATACCTGTGGTCACTAAACTTAATATTAAGCCTATTTTTAAGCCTGAAGAAGATGAAGGGGTGAAAGATTCTGAGAATCAATCTTCAGAGACTGGAACTTCAAGTGATGACAATTCTGATCACATACCTGTTGTGACAAAACTAAACATAAAACCGATCGTAAAACCAAGTGAAATGGAAGAAGTGATGAAACCCATTCCTAATGACCAAAATATTCCTGTAGTCACCAAGCTGAACATAAAGCCATTAGTTAAGCCAGAAGAAAATATGTTTCCTTCTTCACCTAAACGAGAGTGTCTAAGAAGTCCGGGGGGTTCAGGAAACTCGAAATCAAAGTTGAACATAAAACCGATTGTGAAACATGAAGACACAAGTGAAAATAAACAAGATGACAATCTGGATAAATCAACGAAAAATCCTCCACTTGTTATGAAAATAAACATGAAAAATGTGTGTGACAGTATATCAGATCAAAAGTTTAATAGTTGTGCTGATGGGACTAAGTCACCAAGGCAGCCTATGTCCCCAAAAGTAAAGAAATCTACTCTCACACCAGACAGGGACAATCCGAAAACAAGTGTTGAGCTACGAAAAAATATAGGCTTAAGTCCAGATAGCTCAAACATAACTTTCACAATGTCTCATGAATCAAACACTCATCTGAATTTCCTTCTTGAAAAGAACGATTTGAGTTGTTCAAAAGAATTGAAATCGTTGCCAGTAGAAGTAAAACAAGTACCTGATAAAACTTCGAATAATAAAAATGCCGTACAAATTAACGAAGTGCTTGAAAAGAAACCAGATTTGGTGGTGTCGCCACTATCTCCAGGGTTATCGAAACAGAAAAAATCTCTTCAAAACTGTACATTGCTAAAACAGCTTTTGTCAAACACTAAAGATGATTCAGAAAAAAGTCGAGAAATGAGCGTTAGTAATTGTCTACCGAATTCTGAAAAAACAGATTCATCTCTTACTAATTTCAATGCTACAACAAGTGTAAAAACCCTTGTAGATGAGATTAGAAAAAATTATTCCGATTTAACAACTGAGTTTAGTAGAAGAAGTCCCATTTCGGAGTCGTCGAATGATTTAAGCCATTTGAATAAATCTCTGAAGTCACGAACCATCCAAGAAATACGAAAAGATGCAAATGAGAGCGTAACAAAACCTCTGGAAATCGTTACAGACAAGCTTTCTAATCAAAGTTCAGGGCAAGACTCGCCACGAATAATTTTGAAAATAAATAAGACTGATCACGGCCCTTCATCGAAAATTATTACTGAAGAGTGCCATAAACCTAAAGATTCTCCCCCACAAAACCACATAGAAAATACTCATGGCACTACACCAATGAAACAGAGTCCGAAAAAATATGTAAATAGTAAGAAAAAACTAGCTGCTGATGAAGCAGTTAGTCTGACGATTGGTAAAAGATTACGGAGCTCAAGAGTTGTCGAAACTCCTGACAAACCTCCTGCAGGTGTGCGCCGAAATGCGACCAAGAGACCATCTATATCTGAAACCAGCCCAACTCCAAAACAAGAAACCGAAATGTCAGTTTTCGATTCCAAAAGATTAAAACTAGAACAACTTTTGTCTGTAAACAAGGGTCTTACGATAACACCTGTTGCACATTATACCCAGACTCCACTACCATCTAAACCTCGCATGGAAATGAAACAGGTCGAAAGAAAAAACCATTCACTCCTAAATAATGATAATTCGAAAAACGGGAACTCTAAATTGCACAATATCCTTTCGAATCTACAAGCAAAACAGATGCAATCGTTACAGAGGAGTGAAGCTGCGATTAAGGATAAAGACCCTGTTATTTTGCTAGATGCAGAATCTAACACTTCGACAGGCAGCTCAGATGTGGTGGTGGAGATTTCGCGGATAGAAAACTGCCATCCGGATGTTCAGGAGATGATTATAAGTGAAAATTCAGATTTCCGGGATTTGTCTACTCCGGATGAAGTATCGCAAGATCCTTTGGAAGTAGAAACTACGAAGGTAGTCGAAGAAGTCATTGAGCCAGTCAGTATCAAAGCAGTTGAAGTGACTCCGACGCCTCGGAAGCGGGGTCGTCCTCGAAAGATACCGTTGTCAGACACTAAACCTGCCAAACCTACGCCACCTGCTTTGCCAATTTCAGCATTAGACGAGCGTCCACAGCGGTCTCTTCGATTGATGCGGTGAGTTTAGGAATAGTATATAATTTTGACCATTGGCACGCGCTTGTTTACTTTGTCATTTCAACGAAACGTATTAAGTGACTTCTAGTGTCAACCAGACATCATCATGTCTCGTAATAAAATACGCATGGCGACACAAACTCCTAATACAAATGTTTTCGATCATCATGTCATCAATCAGTTGTTAAGTTTCCTGTATGTTTGGTTTTTAACTGTAGTGTGCAATAAAGATTCTTCTATCACATAGTTCTATCTATCTTCTATCAGCTTGACATTCTTTCTTGCATGTTGACGTATACTACGATTGAATGTGTATACTTACATTACTTACCTACTTAAAATTCTTATTAGACCACTTGAATTTTAAACGCAAATGAGCACTTTCTCTCGACTATAACTATTCCTACTAGGTTTACAATATTACAAATGCGGATGTTTGTGGTTAAATTAAACATCCAATCTTCATTCGTGACGTAACGGACGAAATTTAGCATTCGACTCCTGAAAGATCTGAAATCTAAAAGATACGACTTTATTCTAGTCCAAGATGTTTCGATTTCAGGGATAGGCCGGTAGTCACGGTGAAACCCCGAGGCGGGCGAGGTCGCGGGCGAGGCGGTCGTCGGGCCGCCAGTCCGGTGGCCGCGCCGAGGCCTCCCAGCGATGACGATTCCACCGAAACCGTGATCGTCATCGAGACCTTAGATGAAGATGAACCGCAGTGCCCGGTCACTCCCGCACGGCCGCCCACTCCCGAAGATCCAACGAGTTCGAGGATCAAACTGCCGCGAATGACGGAAGCTCTCGATAAATCGTCCGCATCTATGTCGATGACTCCGCTGTCCAGTCGACGGCGGAGTTCGACAGATATGAAGCTGTTCGGTGAACCGTCTGTTGTGATTGAAAGTCCGCTTAAGTTGGAGCAGTACATGAAGTCCCCTGACGTGAAGGGTACTCGTGGCAGGGGCCGCGGGCGAGGCACCCCTCGGGGGCGAACGCCTCGCGGCCGCGGGAGAGGTCGCGGCGGTGGGAAAGGTGCTACTTACATGAAGGTACGTTGTCTTTCTCAAAAACCTTCAGAACAAACTGAAAGTCAATAAAATCACTAGGTTCTCTTTCAAATAAGCGTCAATTCCTAGCGACCAATCATAGGCTACGTTGTGCTTTAGCCATTTAGACCAAGATCAAGAGTCCAGACATAAAACTACGAATTCGCAACGCAGAAAACTGAGACGCCAATTATTATTGCTGTAATGCGATTTCGTGCGGTAAGGTTGGGAAGCCCAATGTAAATCAATTCGCAAGTTCTGGCGATGCGTCGTGCGAGTTGGGTCATCTAGCCCTAAAACAATATTTCGACGAATATTTTACTTATTCGCATTAAAGTTTCATCCAAACCAAATCACGCGTCTTGAGAATACTCAGCATCTCATACAACTGCTATTCGTTTCAGGAAACAATGGGGATATACGGCCGCGTGTGTGGTCCAGCCACAACCACCGTCGAACTGTTTGAGGAGGAAACTTGTATGATGGACGACAACGCTACTCCTAAGTGAGTACGACAGCTTTTCATCTGAAATTCTTGCGTATTCGCTCATAATTACCTCGACTGAAATGTTCGTGTTTTTCAGACCTTCGCACTTACTAGATGAAGATTCGCAAAGCTCCGTCAAGAGCTCGACTAACGATAGCAGCAATAAAATGAAGAAATCTAAGTTTGCCGATTTGTTTGACAGGTAGTAAATATTTCAACATTCTCTTTCTGTTTTCATTGACGATTTCTACAAGTTTTTTTCTGTTACAGCAATAAAGTATGGGCGGCGTCAGATGTAAAGGAGTATACGTGGCCGCCTCCAGATGTGCCAGATGTTGAACATCAGGTTTGTGCCAAAAATTACTTCAAAACTGATTATTTAAAAAAAAACATTTTGGTACAAAGTTACACTACTTTAGATCCTTTGACGATGTCTTTCCGGTTTGTAGAAACGAAGTAAACTTGTGTTATGCAGAAATATTTCATTTCTGAAACGGGTCGTAAAATGGTCCTTCGAGGTGGACAACTACTTTTGTTTTTACTGTGAAGCAACGTTCTGTCATCTAAAGTAAATGGTCTGATAGCATTTCAGAAAGTTTTATTAATTAAAACTTATATTTTCTGTTTTTTAGCAAACATCGAACTAAGAATGAGTAACGGTAGCGTGTAACTTAAAAAGTTGGCCTGCCAATGATACTAATGCTGACTGTACAAGAAATCAATACAGACGTTCAATTTCTTCATCTGTTTTCAGGTAATGATGATCCAAGAGCAAGTGGCAATGTTCCTTGGAGTGAAAAGTTTCAAACGACGGTATTCAGAACTGAAGCGGCGAGCAGTGATCGGCGAGGAAAAGAACTATTGTCTTCAGAAAGGCATTGTCACTGAAGCTCTCTGTGATCTCGGTAAGAATCACATTTTTTATGCAGTTTTGTGATAAATTGAAGGTAGCGTAAATTTATTCATTAGCCAGTTTTTAGGGTATTATGGAGTTATCAACAATTGATATTACTCTAAATGAATAGCTCTTATCACCTCACTAAGTTTTCCATAAATTTTGCCATGTATTAAATATTCTAATCTTCATTGCCCAGGTATCACTGCCGTTGACGCCAGCGACGTTCTAGACATAATGCTCTCAGACTACCCTCATAAATACGAAGAGTATAGATCGTACCAGCGCCAGAAGCAAATGACTGAATCCTTAGGGCAGGTCGACGCCAAACTTGACGAGAAAGCTTGCAAGGTGGAAATCAAATCAGAGAAGACATCTGACAAACCGGAACCACCAAAAGTGGATCCGGAGAAAACTAGACAGGTATGTTAGATTTAAATACGCGTGATTTGAACTGACATCTTGATTCGGTAATGCGATACCAAAGTACTCTCGTCTATTCCCAGCTGTTCTGTTGAGTAATTCTGTCGGCGAAACTACTGGGATTTTTTATCCCATTAGTTCTGTTCTCAAAGATCGCCGCTGTCTGCTATAAATTAAGTCGTTCATTCTTTCGTATGAATGAATGAACGAGTTTTTTAGTTCCGTTTCTAGACGTTTTTGCCAAGCTGTGCCATCCGGAACGAAAACTGTATAACATTCTTCCAAGCCATGTTATTCTACAAGCTTCAATTGTCAACAGGACATGGCAGCCGCGGCAATCGCGTCCGCTGCCGAATGGAACGCAATGGCGAATGTATGGCGTCGCGGCGCCTGCGCCGATCTACAGAGCAACACAATACACCGGCGCCGGCCGCCGCCCACATCGGCACCGATTCAATGCCGCCCACCGCACGGCTTCTATCCTCATGCTGTGCTGCCGGGCCAGTACCAACATAGCTATGTGCAGTATACACCGGAACAACTGAGGTGACTACATAATCCTGCTAATATTATAAACGCGAAAGTTAGTAAGGATGTATGTAGTCTATGTATGTTTGTTCCTCTCTCACGCAAATCTACTGATCCGATTTGGATCAAAATTGGAATATTGTATGTGACCTGAATTAACAAAGGCTGCTTTTTGTCCCGGAAAATCAACAGGACGCAAACTCTTTAGTTTCGGTGCCTATTCAATGCAAACAAACAATCAAAGCTTTCCTCTTTATAATATTAGTATAGATATGCTAAAAGCAGGTTTGCAGCGTACAATTAATAAAATATAACGTTATTTTCAGATATTTCCCTCTAAACACGGTGTTGGCCGCGCCGCCTGCGCCGCCCTCACCGGTAGAATCCAGTTCAGAGTCTGATGGATCTTGGGAAGACTCGTCTACGTCCAGTGACGATTCCCACATACACCATCACTCTGCCAAGGTATGCAATGGTGTCTATTGTTTCGTTATATTTCTCTGAACTAATTTGACAGCAGCATTTGAATAATATCGTTGTCGTATATGTCAGTCTATGTGAAAGATATTTTTAGGTTAGGTTAGTATGGGACAATGAAACGAAAGAATTGCTACCACAGTCTTTCATATATTTTGTATGCACAAAAGGTGATGGACACGCATCGAACACCTTCACCTGTAATGGTTTTCAAAAGATCTGATGTTTTTCATTCGTTCATTTCAGCTTAACAAAAATGAGTAAAAGAAATTGAGGACGCCGCTGTCTGTGCAATGAATTCGTTAATTTTTTTGTATGAATATGAATGAACGATATATTTTAGTTCTGTTTCAAGACGTTTTTGCTAAAACAAAATTTGTGTCAAACATAACCTAACCAAAATTTGAAATATTTCAGCGTAAAAAACTAACTAAAGTGAAACGAAGCAGCCAACATGACAAAGACAAAGATGACTCTCGAGGGATGCCGGCCGAGGAGGTCGTTGACCTCTGCCGCGTCTGCAAACTGCGACTCGAGGCCAATAGGAAGTACACACACGACCGATTCTTGGTCTGCTCACACTGTAATGCTAAATGTAAGTATATTGTAATAATATGCTTTTATAAAAAAAGTCAAACACTGAACTTGTTTTCTCCTATGTTTCCTCTTCCAGGTTAGGCAGACATTAGTTACTCCCCAATTTGAAGGATTCTCGGTCACCTAAAATATTTGTTGATTATCAGTCTGTTGACAAACCACAACAAAAAAACTCGCCTCTTCCGTGCTGTAGGTTTATTAAATTTTCTAACTACCCAATTGGTTCGAGTCGGTTGTAAATCCAACTAATATTCTAAAGGTGAAAGCCCAGATGTTTGTTCCTCAATCAAAACGCAACCACTGACCACGACATAGCTCGTATCCAAGAATAACATAAGACTACTTCTTATCCCGAAAAATAACCAGGATATAGGACAGAAAGGATGAATATCATGCGGCAAAGACGCGGGCGGACGCTATGCTTGATATCAGGTCATTACCATGTTAATATACACAGTAGGTATAGTTGTGATATACCACAACCAAGTTGAAGTATACTGTGGTATACCTTGTGTACCTTACTTGTGGTTTGAGTATACCACAGTCCTTAGTGCATAATATATTGACTAGCCGTCGCCCGCGGCGTTGCTCGCGTTCTACCCTTTAGAGTGTGACGTTTCAAAATTCCTTTCTTAGTGCACCCCTACACTATATAAGGATACTACCCTCCAAATTTCATACCTCTAGGACTTATGGTTTAGGCTGTGCGTTGATTCTCTGTCAGCATCAAAAGAGTTTTATATATATTGATTCGTTTTGTCAGTGCACCCTTCATGTACGGAGCTGAGCCTGGACACGATCCGCAAATGTCGCGAGTACGCGTGGCAATGCGGCGAGTGCAAGCGGTGCGGTGCATGCGGCCAGCAGGGACAGCACAAGATGATGTTCTGCGAGCTGTGCGACCGCGGGTACCACACGCACTGCGTGTCTCCGCCGCCGTCCACCGGTGAGTTGTGCCTAGATCAAGAATAAATGTGACGATTGTAAACATATCGTAACCTTAGCGTATTGGAGATACACTGCGCGGTAACCTTACAACCCTCGGCAGTCGAGCTGGCATTGACGCGCAATATGATATGAATACGTAACGCGGCGGCTGTTAGATTTGTTCATGCTTGCCCCGCTGGGCTTAGATTACCGATACATTTACAGTAGTCATGGCCGCTCTATGTTTCTCCCAATGCTAAGCAATATCCATCACTTTGCTCCAATCCGAGCCCAGAATTAGGCCTTTACTTACATACTGATTCGACTGGTATCAGCGCGAAACTTGACTTTCCATCTTGACTATGAAATTCTAACCTTATTTACTTTTAGTCACATTCAATCAATAATAAATGCCGATACTAACGCTCCCCTCATAAATTCCAGGTCGATGGCATTGCGTAGAATGCTCAGTTTGCAAATCGTGTGGCGCGCGTGAACCCGCCGGCTTACCCGGAGCTCCGGGGATCCCGGGCCCATCGGGCACCCCCCCAGCAGGCACCCCGGGGCCCTCGGGGGCATCAGGGACCCCCGGGGCTGAATGGCATCACCAAACGAAGCGGGGTCCTGGTGGACACAAGGTGTATTCACACTCACTCTGTACACCGTGTGCTAGGTCAGTATCTTATATTAAGTTTAGTGTTAGGCCGTGACTACACTCTACTGTGATAGAGATCCAATGTACGACTTTAGTGGCGAAAGTGTCAACTCGGAATCTTCAATGGAATTATACATTTTTGTTTGAGTCTCGATTTGTGAGTGGATTTCTGGAACCTTACAAGTTTTAAAATGAACTAACAGAATTCTGTGCAAGTATTGCACAATAGTCACACATATTAGTTTATATATTAAAAAAAATTGTGTGATTGTAAAAGCTGAACTGAGTCTACTCAAATGAATATCGCTAGTTATGAGTAGGGTACTAAGACAGAGAAGTTTTGACTAGAACCACTAATAAATCTCACATTAGATTGTTGTCACGGCACTTCAAAATATTTTACAATCTTTATAAATCTTAAAATGAACCTTAACAAGAATTCAACTTTAACTATTGGGACAGGTAGACTAAACTATTCCGTAACAGTTTAAATTGTAATAAAATTCAAGCCACCTTCTGTCAAGTCTAAATTAATTATTTAGCGATTTACTAGTATAAGTAGAATCCCATCATTAGAATATCACTTAGAACTGAATAGATTATTATCTAGCTAATCACAATCATGCTGAACCTTATCGATTTTTCACACGTAGATAAACTGTTTCACGTCTCGATTATAAACAGCAGAATTCTACTCGGAACATACTCAACTGTGGTGTGAAAAATCGATTCTCCCAATGTTTTAAGTTATTTGCCTTTGAAATTCATTCATAACTACGGATATTACAGAAACATTTAAACGGTTCCGTGTTGTGTTTCAAGTAAAAGCAAGCGGGGCAACAACAAATCGTGAACAATAGCGTACAGTAGAAGAAGATTATTTATCGAGGATGCAGATAAAAGTACACATTTTTCAATATAAAACTTTCATTATGTGTATTTGTTTTACGTTAACTTGTCTTGGTAGTTGTGTTTCTCACGTCATACTCATTTTTATGTGAACTAACACGAGCTGGTTCATGTTGTGTCTCGTGACGAAGTCTGCCGTGGATATTCGCTTTGTCTTTGGCATATCGTAGCATTTTGATCCCCGCAGAATGAATTCTTACCCTCATCGCAGCGTTATTAACTCAGAGCACTTTTCAGTAATTATTCGATTGCATGCCCTTCCATTTTGACCTCCATTCGACTGTTTGCTTACACAAATAAATCAAAAATTTATAATTAAATGGTGTAAACAAGCAGTCAGGTAAAAGAACAGAAAAGTAACCTCAAAACAAGTGTTTGAAGCACCAGAAATCTAAATTAAGTTTCTCCCTAGCTGTAAATAATAGCTGTTACATCATAGAAATTCGGCTTGAAAGATTATTACTATTGAAACCAACTTTACTGTTCCTTTTCAGTTTTATCTTGGTAACTTTCATTATCCATTCAAAACATTGATGCAATACCTTGTTTGGTTTGTTGTTTTCTAACCGTTTTATAATCTTTGATAGAGTGGGGGCTTATTACAAATCTAGCCGCTTTCTTTTACCATATAAGTACCGATTACCGTGCGTTCTTGTAGTCATCAATTACCAAAGGAAAGTTGCTATGTTGCGTAATAGGCCTAATAAAGTACTGCGTCAATCAAGTCATCAAGAAACGCGTGTTTTCGTTTCATTCATAAATTAACTCATCCCAACAGCTCAGTATTCCAGTAACCACTAACAGGGCGTAGCACATTTCATTCCCAGTGTTCCAAATGCAATCACTAACTAGACTAATTGTATTACTTATCTTCGGGCTTTTGACACTACACACAAAATGTAATGGTATTATGGTTGTTTGTAACTATGGTTTTTATGGTAAACACAAGTAATTTTACGCAAAGTTATTTGTTTTTTTTTCTCTTGTAGGATCTTGAGTTGAAACCAGTTTGCAACTGTGTATTTATTTATTTTGTCAATATATACTTATTCTAAGTGATAATTATAATCATGTTAATTACCTAGTTGCAAATAAACTCTTTGATTTGATCTTTTGTAAACTTACAAACTCTTTTTCTATTATTCTGCCTTACATTGTACAAAACCTCACAAACACATGGGTTTATTCATATTAGAAAAGCAGCTTGTAAATATACCTCTAAGATTTATATTGGTGTCGATTCTGTTGTTGCATTTTTCTAAACTAACCTCATCTGACAGCGCTAAAATTATAGTCGTCTTTTTTCAGTTCATGAGAAAGGGATACCAACATTTTTAGTGCTGTCAAATAATTTTAAAGAAATGCAACAACAGAATCGGCACCACTGTATACATAACAATTAAAAACAAGCTTGAAGCAAAAAACATAGATGGGTCATCTTAGCCGCTTTTCTGATTTGAATGTACATCCAACAGAACATTCACAAAAGCCGAATATAAGTAAGAGAAAACGTTTATCGCTACGTCGATGTTATACTAATTGCGTGTTTCTGTTCCGGTGGTTGCGCGTATGTGTGTGTGCGTACGAATAGGGCGTATCGCATCGGTCGCTACTGTCCACTTTGCGATCGCTCCTTCATCGGGCCCAAGGGGACCATGCAGCTCGTCATTTGTAAGCTCTGCGATAGGCAACTACATCAAGGTACGTCATGCCACCGCGGTACACGCTGCATATGCATATACAAACGACACACAAATCATTGTACCTACTTACCTTTATAGCTTAACATTTGAAACTTTTGGACATATTCCTATTGGTCATTTTGGTCTTCCAAAGCTGCGCTGCGCTGACTAAAATGGCTGCTAAGTCTGTTGTTATCTTATTCATTGTGCAAGTGTCGATTTTGTTGTTGCATTTTTCTAAACTAATCTAATTTGACAGCTCTAAAGTTGTAGCCGTCTTTCTCTTTTTCGTTTATGAGAACGGCAACATTTTTAGTGCTGTGAAATTAGGTTAGTTTAGGAAAATGCAACAAGAGAAATGATACCAATGACAGATTTTTTTTTAAAGCTGCGCTATAATTAAAAGAGATTATGTTTACAGTTGTAAATTAAAATGGGCGTTGTTCTACAGAACTTGAGTCATTCCATATCTATTGGACATCCTTAAAGTGAATGAAATAAGAGAAAATTTATACAGCTTTTTTAATTTTTCAAGGATGAATTTTTGATACGATGCCATTGCTGCTTTTAAACGACTGACCACTATTATTATCTATCAAACTTCCAGTTAGATTTCAAGCACAGGTTAAGCTATGACGGAATCCAATTCCGTAGCTCACACCAACAAATTCCGTTCGGTTCATTGTGAATAATTTTGCATAGTACAACTGATTAGGGCTTTTCGGATATTTTTAGACGAACGTTTACTAGGAAATGAGTTCTGGTGGGGGCAAAGCCTTCTTATCTATTTGTATGTTTTGAGTGTCGGTTGTATACGCCAGCGTTATCACAACGCGATCACACACGTAGTAAAGCTTATCTCCCCCACTTCACTGTCTCGGATGCAACACCAAGTTATTATTAGATTGTCTAAGTATTCTTGTTTTGGAAAAACTTGGTAGTTTTATTCGAAGACTGTTTTAGCGTACTGCCTGCATTTGCTTTGCGAAAGTGAGAGAGCATGTTTGCTGCCAAAATAATAGAATGGCTTTCGCATGACTGGACCAGAATGCCCTTATACTTTGCCAGTTACCATGCGAAGGAATACGAACAAGTTTACAGACTCTTACTCGCTCTAACACTTCATGCGAAGCAAGTGCGAGAAAGAGACAATCGTCGTGCGCCGTCGTTTGTTTTGTATCAAACAAACATGTTATTCTCGCTTCAGTTCTTTACAATGCTTGAATTATTTAACATTCATATCATACATACATTTGAATGGCATGCTTTTTATCCATACATCGCTGAACTGTCATTTCTATTTACCGCTCTATAAAAATACCATACCAAAAATCCGTTTAAACAGTTTTACATAAATATTTATCATAGACAGCTTTAGTTTTGAGTGTTAGAGAACGTTAGGTACGCATGTATAAATAGCACAGCAGTGAGTTGCTTCGTTAGTCGGTAGTGAGATGAACGGGTTTAGGACAGGCGTCGAATGTTCGTGTGTGCCATGCATTGTCGTGTATTAGGTTGTAGGATAAAATGAATAATTTTGCTTCTTCTGAGAGCCATACACCATAGTTTCCTGATTATGTTAACCTGGTTACTCTCAGACGGACCAAAGCATAACTATATTTACAGCATCTTGAATTCCCATAGTCTTCAATTATCGAGCATTAAAAAACATCCTACAAATATTCCGAATATATTTTTTCATCAATCAGTTGATGGCACAGTCATTGGAATTAGGAATGTTAAGCTCCGTTATAGTTGAGGACTAAGGACTATAATATTTGTCAGAGTTGATTCACATCAAGATGGCCAGTGCAGTTTCATAATTTCACAATCATTTATTTGACAACTTTGTCTACGAGTCTGTCAGAATTTAAGTAGCGTAGTCTAGTTCAAAACCTTCAAGAATAAAGTCGTAAACTGAAGTTTAAAATGCAGTATTGCAGATTTGAAACTCTGCCGCCAGCTACTGCCATCTCTATGTGAACTGACCCTAACTAAACCTGCCATTAGTGTCGATTCTGTCGGTGCATTTATCTAAACAAACCTATTTGACAGCGCTAGAATTATCGTTGTCGTTTCAGTATGGACGGCAACATTTCTATCTCTGTCAAATTAGGTTAGTTGCAATGCAACAACAGAATCAACACAGTTGTGCGGAGTATATGAAACCACTGTCCCCCCACAGAGTGCGTTAGGGCGACGGTATCGTCACTGAACGTGCTTGACTACCGGTGCGCGGAGTGCCGGCGCGGTGGCATTACGTCACGCGCGGGCGCAGTGCGCGCCGCCCCGCGTACTATCGCAACACTATTCATGGCGAAGCGTCGGTTCAACAAGTACGCACACAAGCAGTACATGCAGAGCCGGCAGCGACCACCCTCCGACCCAGAGGCCAGCGATCCCCTCGACGCCGATAACTCGCGAACCGACTTCGGCGACTGAACTCTATAGTGCCGCGGTTTTAGTGCGACAAACAATCTGTAATATAATCTAGCTGTTATGTGTAACACTTATTGGCTTCGGTAATATAAGGTTGCATAAATCTGATTAATATAACTTGTAGGATAAGTTATCGGATAGTGTAGATCCTAGCGGTACTCTATTTGTGTTTATCGTTGCATATTTTTTAATTTTCTATGCATTGAGATCTGTAATAACGGTCGGATGCGAGAGCTAATATTCGAAATATTCTTATGTATAATATTAATCCGTAGCGGGTACATAACGGTTCGGATGGACGGTGAACATCGTTAAGTGGTTAGATAGATAGCTGTAGATCGCAAGACACTAACGTTTATAATGTACAGTAACTTAAATAATATACTAACTCCACTGTATGGGTAGCTGGGCAATCATACTATTTTTAATATTCGTAGATTTGATTTTATTATAGTATCCTTGCAAGACAATCATGTATTGTGTATTCGTCCAGACTGTATGGTTTATATTGGAGATGCGTAGCCAATGTAAGTGAGAATATGAGTAGCTGCAGTTTAGATATTTTCATGTTTACCCCATTATGGTTATTTTTGAGTGTGTTGACGTATCATGTATCTATAAAATAGAAGAAAATATTTCTCTGTTTTGATTTTACTCTATATAAATACTTTCAAAAGTAAAAATAAACGTATTATGATTTAAAATTTGCCTTTTTAATGCATTTTACTGTTTGGTTTTGTCACTGTTGATTTTTTAATTGGTGCAAAAAAGAAATAAGATACAGTGCGCATTTTGTTTTGTTTATTATAATTAAGATTAACGTTAATTTTGCATATTAAGGTATTTATTTTAGTTATACTTTCATACGGATACGACTGTATACAAAAATATCCCCATTTCTATTCACAAATTAACGTAGAGATTGCGTAACTTGCTTCAAGACAACCACGTCTTATGAAAACTAGTGTTAAAGCCCCTTTATTACACTTATATAAAAATGTTGATATAGTATTTTAGGTTATATGTTAAGCATTACTGGGTTTACGCGTTAAGGATCAACTGAGTCAGGGTTTAGATACAATTTAAACCTCGTGAGTAACCAATGTTATTAAAATGTTTGTGTACCTGTGTAAATGTCAAAAAATGTTTTTTCTTTTTTTGAAAAATTTGTTGGTGTTTACGGTTTATAAAGAACTAGAGAGGACTGCAAGTTTATTTTTATTTTCTGACTTGCCTTTGCTTTCTGTTAATCTCAAGGTTTAATACTAGTATAATTATATTTTCTGTCTTGACTTTGCTTGATCCTTGACGCATGAACCACCTGTATTTCGTTTTGTAGATTAATTATATTACGAATAAAATTCAGCAGCTCTTTCATTTATGTCAAATTATTTCTACACTTAATTTCAAAGTACAAAACACGTGAGATACCTATATTCTAATTAACTCCTACGTTTGGAAAGCATTCTACCCAATGGATAAATAAAATATGAATGATCAAATTATTCAGCTGAAGAAAGTGTACATTTTTCAGTTTGTAAAATTATTTATTCTATATAATGATAATCAGATAGTATTGAAATAAGGCTTGATTGGGTGGTATGCATTTTCAGTTGCAGTTTTAGTGTTTCAGTGGGAGCTTTGTCTGTAGGACTTGCTACCGGTATACGTAACGTAACTATACTTGTGTGCATTCGTTTGCTGTACTTATGATAAATCTCTGCTATCGTTTTTTAACCACTGCTGAGTGCAATTTGACCCCATAGTGTTGTGTATTATAAATTATATTAGAAGTATGTTGTGTAAGCGCAGGACGGTCAGTGGAATCGAATACTGATATAATGTATCATGGTTTACTTTATTATACTTTGGTTAAGAAATAATTAACGTAGTAACAAGTTTTTTTTAAATATAAAAAAGATTAAAAATTATATCCGTTTCATCGAATCATGGTTTTTATACAAAGACAATCTACTTGACTGTTTTCCAAACAATTTGCAATGCTTTACTGAGACAGGTGAATTATTAAGACTTACTTGTAAGGGAATTATTATAACTTTATGTCTACTTAATGCAAGTGTAAACGTTCTAGAAATCTCGCACTGTTCGGTCAATTTTGTATAAAATAAAATAAATTTAATTTCCATTTTGGTTTTTCTTTTCTTTTCTAATAGTGTAGAGATGAGACGTTTATAATAGAAACACAAATTGCAATAAAAAATAATGTATAATATAATTTGACTTACAGTATGGTAAACTTGGTAGCATAATAACAAAATTTTATAATAAACACTGAAAATATTCAGCAAATATATTTTATAAACTGGCAATAAAGCATCTGTATCCAAGGTTTTGAGGAAATCTGTGAACAAACAAAAAACTTATTATGATTTCTGCCTTTATTATTACATCCCATTATCAAGTCACCTATTTACGTGTATACAGGAAAGTAAGAATTACAACAGCTTCGTCACGTTTACAAAGGACAACTTCTTTGGTACTAAGTATATCAAAGTTCTTGCCAACCCCTTATGTAGGGCCACAGCTGATATAGAACACCGCAAGGTAACGCCACTGACCGGATAGTGTTCACTCGTCGAGCCTCAGCCCGCTGATGGATAGGAAGGTGAATGCGTTGTGCAGTGCTAGTACAGGCACGGCTGTTGCGGCGGCTAGGACGCCGGTGCGAGCGCTGACCGCCGCCACTGCACCGGTTATGTCGGCCGCTGATGGGGCGCTCCATACCTGGAATACAAGAATACAGTTGTAGAGCTGTGATGAGACTATTGGGTGAAAAAAAGGTGGGAAGAATATCAGGCTGTCAATTTGACCTAAACATAACTAGCTAGTTATACTAATTTGACAGCACAAATAATGTTGCCAGGGTCAGACATTTTGAGTGCTGTCAAATCTCATCTCAAACTGAAACAACAAAGGGACTTTATCTCACATAAGTGAGGGAGCCGTAACAAAAATTCCATCGGAGTCACGAAGTTAATAAGTGTGATCTCATTTTGGAATGTAAATTTTTCAGTGTGACCAATGATCCAGTACCTGATAGAATATCCGGCATTTGACAGAAGCGCCTTGCTCCTTACAATCATTGACTAGCTTCCTCAGCGCGTATTCTAGCACCTCCTCAAGATCCTCTCGACTCATTTGAGAGGCGAGCGTGCGGTGGTTATGACACGCTTCTTCAGAGGGGAAGGAAAGTTGGCACGTTGAGGGAGATGAACCTACAGAATTTAATAGTTATAAATATATATAGATACAAGTTAATAGATGGAACTAGATTGCTGACCTGCATAATTATAATCATCATCATACATCAGTCTGTAGAAGTCCATTGCAGGACGGACATAATAATATATATATAGATCTAATGTGATAATATAGGCCTTCTCCATAGATGCAGATTTACCTGTTGCAACGTAACATACGAAGGCGGCAACTGTATTTTCATAGTTCCATCTTCTTGTTATCGCGACTTTGTATTCACCGATATTGCATCCCGTCTCCTCATCTAAAAAGTGTAATAAAATTATGTAGGAAATTCAAATCATACATGGATTTGTTTGTAAAGCAGTTTTACTATTAGTAGACAATCATAGGTCGAGATTCGACCAGTATTTAATGCATTATAGCTTCCGTGATCTATAATTGGCGACGAGGTTTCTTTACTACACTTTCATAAGATTATTCTACTTACATCCTTACATTCAAACTTTAGTGTTGTCCGAATGCGCCCAAGCATACACTTGACAGACGCTTGCCTATAGCCTGCCTGCACTGTAGCTCTTGCCGTCTTTATACGAATAATTGGCAACGAGGCTTCACTGCACTTTGATAAGATACAGATCTTTTGAGAGATACTACTTACATTCAAACCTAGTGTTGTGCGAATGTGCCCAGGCATGCCACTCGACCGCAGCTTGCCTGGGCAGTGCTTGTACCACTGCATACTGTACTATAGCTCCTGCCGTCCGTCTTTCCAATTGGCGACGAGCTTCGTTTACGGCGCAACCATTGGTGACGTAGCAGACGCTCTGAAACGATACCATTAGTTTTCAAACAATCGTATGGTCGAAGTATAAATAACGGTAAATTTTGGTTGAAAACGAAGAGTACATCCGTTTTTTTCGTCAAACAAATGAATTGCCTTCTCTATGGTCATGATAACGATACTTAGCGTAAAGAAAGAGACGAGATATGAGCCGCAGAGACTTGTAGGTGAATATAAAAGTATATGGTCATGAAAACGTTACTTAGCGTAAAGAAAGAGACGAGATATGAGCTTGTAGGTGAATATAAAAGTATAGTAGTATGCTGACTTACTTGCACAACACTGCGGATATGTGCCCTCGGTTCTACGGCGCGTATAACTCGCGTGAGATGCCTTAGGGCGAGCGCACACTGACGCCGCGGCCCACCACCCGCTAACACCATACTGCCCGGAACTAAGGCTATTTGTCCACATGTGCCGATAACTTCACCAACCTACAAATAAATAAAAGTTCGACTTCAGTTTTTTATTGGTATTTGTAAATCTGTTACTTATAAACACTGATCAGAGGTACGTATGGTCTGAGTTTAGAGTGTCTGTCTGAGTTCTCGTAATTAAAGTCTGAGCATTTATCCTGGGATAGTGCAACTGTTTCCATGTTATGGGGATATTCATTACTTCGGAACACCATTTTTCAGACATTTACGTGTCTGAAGGAAGGTACAAGTTTTTCAAATGATTGGAAAATCAACTTGTCGATTCAATCAGATTATTACCTACGATATAGATCTACAACCAACCTTGATAGCTTGACTATAAGGTCCAATATTCGCCGGTGCCCAATGCGATATTCCCTGCACATGCATCGTCAATCGCTCTTTGCCTTCAGTCTCTGAGAGATTCACGTTTGGTTTGTGCGCTACCTACAAACAAATAACCAGTTACTAGACACTACTGTAATAGGTCCATCAAAGCTTTTTATGTGAGCCTTGTGACAAGAAACCGAGGTGTGAACGTTGGAACAGAAATCAGATGACTAAACGGATAAAAAAAGACAACTTCATGAAAATTAGAGTGGGTAATCCTTACGTAAGATGAATTTAAAAACATCGATGCTTTTAATAGCCTTTCTTTTTGTGTTATTTACTTCTAGGCCTTGAGTGGCCAGTATTTTATTTGGTTTGTTTCCCGAAAATCGATGATCTGAATAAAAAAATATGTTGCTCCAGACATAAACTGCAGATTATCAAAACTTTAAGCTACTTACAGCATCCAAAATGAGTCCAACATCAGCCGGTAAAGGGCATTGCACACACACCCTGGTCGGTGGATTAGGGAAGTCAAATGTACTAACGTACACGTCATTAAGTTCTGCGTATTCATTCATATCGCGCATGTATATATTTACTGAGCAAATGTCCGGTAATCGCAGGTTTTGCGAGTTGAGCAGGTCTGAAAAATTCGGTCGCTGTTATAAGTATTGGTAGATGTAAGTCGCAGAACAAATAAGCTATGTTTATTCTAGTTTAACGAACGTACGTAATTTAACAACGATACCCAGTATACTACTATTAGTGTAGGATTTTATGGCAAACAATTTTCATACAAAACCCAACATGAGTTATCATTTCACCATAATCTTGAATTTAGATAATTCTCTATTTTTATTCTTCTATTACTTATTGGATATATTTTCAAAGGAAACAGTAATACTATTCTGGAAGTTCATGTAAAAAAAATCTACAGATCAAAAGCGTGCAACTAAACAAACGAAACTAAAGCATCTGAACAAGTTTACCTACTAATAAGTTTCTTCATAGCGTCCTCTGTCGCTAGCCTCGTATCGACACCTTCGCCTACGATACCTCCGATAAAGAACCATCCCTGTTTGTTCCCATAGATAGACCTATGGTCCAAAACCGGCTGTCTCTCGCTTTCATTGTGCGTCTCGTAGACAAAACCTTCCACACTCTCTAAACTATCGTGATTATCTATATTGGCACTTTCAACGTTATCTCCTGAATATGTGAGCAATGGGTTCAGTTCTTTTTGTTTCTTTTTCTCTTCTTTTTCCAACTTTTCTATTGATTCCAGTTCTGTTTCACTGAGTTCTATATCGCTGATGTCGCTAAAGACGTTATCGCTAAGATCGTTAATGTAGTCTAGGGATGTTTTGACGGGGGGTAGTTTTTCATCGTTTTCTTTAGTTTCTAAGTGTAGTTCCAAGTTGAAGTAGCCTACTGGTGCTACAGGGTCGTCTGAATGCATTACCAACTCTTTACTATCTCTGTAAAAACAAAATTGCGTTTTTTATTTGCCCATTACTTTACGAAGCTGGTGTGTGGGGAAACATTTTTTAGATGTTGGTTCCTAATTATAATAGATAAAACGGCGTAAACTAAGATAAAACTAAGGCCAGTATTTGCATTTACTGCTCAAGCACAGATGCGAACTCATGGGTAATTTTTTGTATGAGAATCTCTATTAAAATCTATGCTTGAGTAACGATTTCCTTGTCAGATTCAGTATTCAAATTGTTATCGCTTAGACATAGGTACATACTAATTTATATCTATTTATTGTCTCCAATAGGTACCTATTAATCATAAATCGGTCACGCACGATATGATAATTCGTAAAGAACGGATACTATAGGTACCTATACCTACCTACATAAAAAAATGCACACGAAGAAATTATTATAAGCTTATTTCCGTGCCTATACGTCACGCATCTGTCGACAGTTATTTACAAAACACGATTATGATGACTTTGAATTCAATAAACACTTTCAAGTGTTATTAATTTCAAGGTTGGATAAATTTAAATAGATTCTATTTCATCCGTGCATTATTCATGTCTTTTATTATTCCTATAGTCAGTGATATGCCTGGTTATATGATACCACTGATCTAAATACTGTATGACGCTTCGGTATGACGTCATATAACCTATCCACATTAAAGAGTTTATAAAGGTCTCTGTATGTATTTATGGCAGAGATGTTCAGATGGGAAGCCACGTTTGTGGGCAAATAAGTTTGATGGTATGATTCGGTGCCGATGATGAGGTTCAAAGGAAAGTGCTTTCCTGAACTAATATTAGACCAGCGTGAAACAATGATCAAGTCTATGTCTATACTATTATAAAACTATAAAAAAGCCCAAAAGTATAATTAAAGATATGGGAAAACTAAATATGCAGTTCTACTAAATAAACCATTCTGATTTCAAAAATCGAGTTTGTCTGTTTGTTTGTTCGCGGATCACGCCTATACTACTGGACCAATTTCAATGAAACTTATACCATTCAGAAGCCCTTTTTCCGGATTGAAACATAGGCTATATTTTATTGAAATGAAAGACGTGGATTCTTAGATACAGCTTGACCTCTCTAAACCAAAAGCCGCCTTTGACACGAGGTTCATCGTATGTTGGTTGACAGATATTTTGGTGGAAAGTTTCGCACGCGTACGAAGTCGCGGGTATCATCTACTCAAGAATAAAATGGTACCTATATTATTTGGCAGTTTAGAATTGTTGTCGGAGTTTTATTTTAATTTGATTAAAACTATCAGACAGTCTATAGTTCTACAAGACACTCTTATCAGTCGTGTTCGTATCAGTTGAGTAGCATGTTTTACAGCTATCAATATATGTTTATATTGGAAATTAGTATCAGTCAGAAGGCTTAGAAAATCGTGTTATCACAGCATTATAGATAGATCATGCCAAACATTGTGTTGCTAACTGATTTGGTAGAATAATAAACATTTTCACGCAACGTACATAATTGTTTGGATAAATACATTTTCACACGCAAAATAATATCTACAAGAATCGACACTTAACATACTATCAGTTTACAATACCTATTACATTATGTATTAGGTATGCAAAGTTGAAAGTGTGATTTTCCCGTTATTACCTACATTTTCGTACATGATATAGGTAGATTATGCGATTAGATGTCGAGATTCTTGATACGGGAGCTTGTATAAATAATCTCTATATCCGAGTCATTTATCTGCTTACTTCTAGTTTTATGGAATAAAGTTCCTTCTACAATAATTAGTTTAAAAAGCTAAGAGAGCTAAGAAGAATAAAAGAAGAAAGCTAAGACCATAAATGACCATATAACATGCGCATGGAGCACGATCACATTAATCGCCGATTTAAGCGATGACGTAATGGAACTAAGCCATAAATATTCTTGTCTGTTTTAGAGTTAATCACAATCTAAAAAATTTAAAAACTGGCGTATAACCTGGGGCTTTATGCTCAGTTTGGACAGAATTTACTCTATAAAGGATGACGTCAAAATGACATCGAAAACTCAACACAGATTTTACTCTATAAGGGATGACGTCAAAATGACATCGGAAACTCGATTCACCAGTGGTTGAAACGAGTGTTCGGCATTTAGAGCCTATTAGAGTAAAATCTCTGTCAAACTGGGCATAAGGCTCCTAGTTCAAAACAACCGCCCCAGTTCTGTTATCAATAAACTCACATAACTAATCTCTTCTTGAACAAAGGGCAGTCCAAAGTAAATGTTTCATATTCTCCGCCTTCTCCGCACACGTTCAGTCCATACTTCTCTTGCATCAGTAGAAGGTGAGGTTGTATGTCGCGTATCGACATACCGAGGTGTGTTCGTGGGTCTAGGCCTAAAGCTGCCACCTAGGGAATTATATTAATTATTGGACAAAGTGCGACGGAGAGACGTCGAAGATCCCGAATATTTGCAGATTATGGTTATATAGCCATAGGTTTCCAGAGCGAGTTATAAGGGGCCAATTCCACGAGCAAGAGAATCGCGGCGATATTATCGTCGTGCCACGTATTTCTAAACACTCTCTTAGAACGTGTCTCGACACGGCGATGTTACCACAGCGATAATTTGTATAGAAGTACGTAATATCTTCGCGATTCACTCGCTCGTGGAGGGAGCGCCTAAGGGCCTTTACTAGGTCGTATTTCCATCTAGGAACCCAGTCTAAGCTGTGCTTGCAGCTCAACTCCAAAAAATTTCAAGCTTCTAGTATTCAGGCAATAACTCACATCGTTATTGGCCAGGCGGCATCGAAAAAACTTTTTTACTTTTTTGTTTGCACAGAAACACATAGCTACAAAAACAATCTGTGTAATGTATTTTTTTAATTAGAGCTACATTGTATTACACGTAACAGTTTAGGTAACAATAAAATTAAGATGTTTTCTGATAATCTAGTCATAAACAAAGCCTAACATACCTAACCATCTACAGTTGTGATGCAAAGCGATAAAAACCTGAATGTAAACAACTTGCAGATGCACTGATAATGTCATCACACCATGTTTTATGATAATTGCCTGTTAGATTGTTTTCAACTACAGACAATGTAGGTAGCACTCATTTCATTTGGTAAAGAATATTGTCATAGGAATGATTACAATCATCATTATTTAGTTCAGCTAGGTACACAGGGTACCTACCTAGCGAGTGGCAAAAGGCATGGGTTTCATTCCGGCTATTTTTCTAATATTTTTATACTGAATACTACTTACTTTGATTATAATAGCCTCAATACCACTGTCAATCATTTCCTGCAGAAGCTCCTTCTGGTTTCTCCTCCACAGGTACGCAAGGGAAACTAAACCTAATCGATGACACCTGAAAGTTCATTTCATTATCAACAAAGACCAGCAAATTGATCTATAACACTCAAGGAAGCAGCCCAATTCCGAACAATGAAGAAGTAGGTAATTTGGATGTCTACCACTCTATTCAGCAGGCATATTTTATATTAAATAGGTAGACTAACTATATAGATTACAATCTATACAGTTATTCATCCTATTTATTATGTATCTACTTGATAGAGTACTTATTTAGTAACTATTTCTTCAAGGTAAGTTAAAACTAGGGTAGTAAAATAGGACTGACAAGAGAAAACCATCATTATTAAATACTTTGATCTGCAATTTACTTACACATTCTCAACTCTAATTCTTTGGTAATCAGATAAAATGGCTCCAACTGATACTGCTTCTATATCCATTTCAGCCTAAAAAAGAAATATACTGGCAACCATTGTTAAAAAAAAAAGCATTGCTGTTCCCTAAATAATCAATCGGAATTTATGAAAAGAACATTACTTAATTGACCATATTACATTGTTATTTAATTTGTAGTAATCTTTTTAGAAGCAAACATCTTAAGTTCTTATCAACGCCTCACTGCCACATATTTAATTATTTACTGAGATTATGTTCTTGCGTAATTTGTGTATGCATTATTTGTTTGTGAAGTCAATGGAGCTGTTTCAAAGCCACCTTTAATTCCAGGAGAAATTATTCATATAAATAGTTTTAAAAATAAAGTTGATTTTGAATCTAAAATATGCTCAAGTACCTAACTATGAATTGAAAGTATTGATTTTGTTATGGTTGTTACCAATAAAAATTATAAGCAAGACTCAATGCAGTTTGAGTTCAGATTAGGAAATGTGGTGTATTTGTTTTTTTATTTTATGGTCCAGTCACAAAGATTTTCCATTATTTCTTTAGACATAGTTGATCTTCTTTACCAACCTTGACTCTAGATAGAAGCCTGTACAAATCTTCTACCTCATCATCATCAGTAGGATTGTAGTTCCTTCCCTGGTCAACAGCCGAGCCAGATATAGTTTCCCTGTACAGCGGCAAATCCATTGCATCAGCATACAGATTTATGCCTTGGTGGCCCACAGTTTGGTACATGTAGCTATCTAATTCGTCTGTGAAAATGGTAGGTGCATTTTTTAGTTTAAAACAATATAAAAATGTTAATAATACAAATAGAACATAACTAAATTAATTTCGTGATTATTACATTCAGGATTCTCTCATTTACAACATTCTACAACAACATTTACAGCGTGGGAATTTTATGCGTGACGCCAGGCTGTCTAAATCGGTTATCAGGTGCATGCACGTACCTTTATGAAGCGGTTGGAGGTTGGCCAGGGCCACGATCGAGTGGCCGGCGCCGACGCACTGCAACATGTTGTAACAGCTGTCTTTGCCGCCACTGATCAGCGCAACCGTCCTCATCTTCACGAATACAAAACAACACTGAGGAGAACACTACAGGACCGTTACATAACAATCATAGCACTTTTTCGGATAAACAATGCCCTAATCTCGCTTACTTTGATTGAGCCATTCTGTGACGACTTTTGTGAATATTTTCGTCGCGGCGCATACACTGAGAAGTGAGAAAACTTAGCACTTCACAGAGGAGAAAAAGCGCAACCAATTAACTAATCATATCATTGTTATCAACTATTTTCTGTAAATAAATGTTAATCACCCACGACGACGGAAAATGAAATCTCTGCAGTCTGTACTGCACTTCTTTCTGCCACCACTTCTGCAGTCTTGCTTCTTCAAGAAAAAAAATATTTATTTCGTTGTTTGCTTGCTTGCAAGCTTCAAGCTTAAAATCAAAATCTATCTGACACTATCTGCAAAATATGCAAGCAGTGCTGCCAACCCTAAAATTACATTTTGCCCCAGTCCACTCTCAGGCCCGTATTATGCTGATCCTGCTCAAGAACACAAACTCAAGCAGAGCTTTTTGTATTAAAATCTCTACTCAAACGACGATGGCTAATAATAGAAGCACGGAAGAAAACACAATGACATGTTGTGACAAGGGTAGGTCAAATTAATTCTTAGTTTGAGTTTAGGTAAGGTATCACCACGTCTGATAGTTTTCTGAAATACTCTGGATGTGGTTTCACCACCAGGCATAATTCCCTAATGTACTTATTGGTTAAAATACTTTCTCCTAACAAATGGCCTAAAAATGTATTTTCCATATCCAAAAATACCCTCAAAGGGGAAAATATCTCAATTTGTGGACACCCTGATGCAAGCAAGCAAATTGAAAGAAATCGAACCAATCAATCAACCATCATCTGCTTGTCTGTCACTGTCAAGTGTCATCTGTGTCGGGCGGGTCCGCCCGTATAATGCTCGAAGGGCCCATTTGACTTATTTATTACAATTTTAACACTTGACATTGGCAAAATTGTCTGTCGAAATGACGGACACAGGCTATTATTGAAGAGAAGAAGAAGAAGGGCCCATAGGGTCCGCCCGCACATAGGATATAGATTATAGGTGTTCGGTGTCCGCACCGCACGCAGTATTACAATACGCCACGCCGGCGTTCTTTTATTAATCTTGATTTTGATGATTCTCTTGAGCTTGCATCCTTCAAATAAAAAAAATTACTCTTTTGTACACCGCCAAAATATCCTGCACTTTTCTATGAAATAGGCAGGTACCTACATTTCCTGCTATGTAACTAAGATACCTACCAAGTTTCATTAGTTTTGGATCAGTAGAAACGAAGTTACACGTGCCTTAATACACTATACAAGTCAAATACTTTCTAGTCTGGCTGCGAGTGTACGTGGGCTGACTAAAAAAACAATCTACTTTAAGGGTTTTTTTACCCCCGACCGAAAACGGAAAGGGTGTTATAAGTTTGACCATGCTGTATGTCTGTCTGTCTGTAACCTTGAAAGTAAACACGAAATATAGCATTCAACTCTGAGAATGTTATATTTTGTTTGGGAAAGACGATTTAGGTATCTGGGATCTGATTTATCAGGATTCTGATTGTGAAAATGGTGGTGCTGTTTTCAAGTTATGAGGAAAACCAGAAAACCAGTGAGCTCTGAAAACCAGTTTTGAGGAATCTCAGGCTTAATATTAAACTTAGATTATTTCAAAGTAGGTACCTAGCTACCTATTTACCTATTGAGATCTATCATAATGAACTGGAGTCCATACTCCAAGGACTGATGCAATGATTTATAAAATTAACTTGTTTTAATTTTTGGGAACATCGCAAGATCTTAGTTCGGGGTGTTTCGGGGCGAAATAAGTAGGGGTAAGAAGAATCAAGCATGAAGCAGAATCCACTACACTCGCCAAGACACTCACCCACCCTACCATTACCATTACCATACCACCACCACAGATAAATAAACTAATTTATGGTACCTAGGTATGGTAATGTCTACGCTCCCATTTATATTTAGACAAAAAATATTCTATCGATGGGTTGGCGACTATATTATTCTACGCAGTCTCATAGAATTGAGATTATTGAATTTTCTTAAAATGATTTGGTTTATTTTAGTTTTTCCACTATTGCTAAAATAAACTTATAGTTTATCCAGTAGGTTTTTGAGCCGTTTATTAAAGTCTGTAGTAAAGAAGTTACCAGATTCAAAAACGTAAAACATTAATATCATTTTCTGTTTAGCTTTTTGTAAACCTGAAATAAAATTATAAAACAGTTTTTGATTATTCATTTAATTAGGAAATTATCTTATTTTTATTAAACACTGTTTTTTGTTGCTCAAAAAGTTAGATCAGATACAGACGCCATTGAACGAGTTAATACCAAGTTTGCTGGCTTGTCAAATTATTGATGCGGTGGTTTGAATCACGTTTGAATTTATTGTAAAAGCTCCAGATTACATTTTATTTCTTCTTTATGCTGCCTTATTAGATCATAAGTGTAACTGTTAGCTAGAGACAAAGTCAGTGATTTATCTGTAACGCGTGCAAAATCATGGTATTAGCGGAGAGAAGTAACGATGTTCGAAACGGGAAGCGGTCGAGAGGGCCAAGCCCTAATGGCCATGGAAGTCCAGACTCTAGTTCCGAGGACGAGAATGGTATGCTTATTTATGTTATCATCAATGTACTTACCTAAATTGCTTCCTACCATATTGTGTTCGTGCTCGTGCCCCCGTGTTCCTCCTAAGTTTGTAATGTAAGTTCATGTTGAGGCATACATCACACGTATGTACCTACCTACTCCTAGATACTCTACGTATGTTTGATCTTATTTATCTGGCGACAGGACGAGTCGTAAGTAAATCGAACCTGAACAGTTTACGTTACACGAGTTTTGTAAATTATTTCTACTCCTTCATCTGATTCCATGCTTTATTTTTATGCTTACCTATCACCATCATCACCATGCTGCGCTCATCTCATCCACAAATGTAACATCAAACCAAGCAGTGGTACCGTTTGCAGCTGAGAAAATCAGAGTGGGGCGAGATTATCAAGCTGTTTGCCCAGAGTTGGAACCTGTAGAGGCTCGAAAACCAGAAACTATAAATGACCGAGCTTTGCTAGTTTGGTCACCTACAGCAGACATAACAGATCTGAAACGTAAGTTAATTGTCAAGCCTTGGTTTTTGTAACAAAATGTTAAAATACTGGATTGTCCCAGAACTAGTTGGTCTGGAATGGGACTTTTCTGAATTCAATGGTTATCATTAAAGAAATATGCCTGTTCAGGTTTAGCATACTAGTTCCATGACACCTGTATAATAAACAATACTTGTTTTAGTGGATGAATACATAACCACAGCAAAAGAAAAATATGGCTACAATGGTGAACAGGCACTAGGAATGTTGTTCTGGCACAAACATGACTTAAGTCGAGCTTCGTTGGACCTTGCAAACTTTACACCTTTTCCTGATGAGTGGACAGTAGAGGATAAAGTGTTATTTGAGCAAGCATTTCAGTTTCATGGGAAAAGTTTTCATAGGATACGTCAAATGGTATGTACTTAGATGGTACTATATATTTTAGCTTGGCACTTGGTAAACATATTCAAATGTAATTGATCATGTTCCATTTTCCACTTTAGTTGCCAGATAAATCAATAGCATCTTTGGTGAAATATTATTACTCCTGGAAAAAAACACGAGATAGAGCATCTCTAATGGATGTTGTAAGTGAAGGTCGTAACGCCACTGGTTCCGGAACAGGCAAGAGAGAATCCGGAGCTGGTTCTGAACCTGGTGGTTCCGACAAAGAACAATCTGACAATGATGAAAAGGTATGTATAGAACCATATGTTTTGTAGATTAGTTAATTCTTTGCTATACTTAGTGCAGTGTCATTTTCACAGTGCACATAACTAAGTCGTCTACTAAAATATTTGTACCTCCCCCTCTTGTGTAGGAAAGCTAACATTAATATATCTGGATTGTCCAACAAATCTCATTTGGTGCGATAACCAAAAAATGCAGAGTGGTGAACTGAAACTCCTTATTTCAAAATGACCAGCCTAAGATTTCAGGTTCTAAAACAACTAATGAAGTTTTTAAATTTCTATTATTTGCTCTGCATGTTAAATAATTAAATTCATTAGTGATTGAAGCTTTGAATTCTTGACATTGGGCTTATGGAATATCCCAATACATTTTGGAGTCATGGGTGTTGTGTTGAATGACAGAAGTGGACATTCCACCGTGGTATTGTTCGTGGAGAAAAGACAGCAAGCGAAACCTCTGTGCTCTCCGACGGTCTGACAACTGACAAGGTGTGTGAACCACTTCCACAACTAGTCGCTACGTGACTCGGTGTCTTTAACTATCATTGCTATGTTCCTTTCATTTGAATTTGATGTTTTTGAAGCAAATTTTTTCTATGATACCTGTTGGTCTTGTTATACCCTCTATCATAATTGTCTTATATCAAAATTTATTGCACCTGCTCAGAATATCAATTTGGTCTTATTGCACTTCATGGCTTTTGTCATCATTCCACATGAATCACCGGTCATTTAGATGTACCCACATTAAAACCATCATTCATAAACATAAATATTAATATAATTAAGTTCACTAAAATTAAGACACAGTCTATGCTTGTTTTTGTGCAATTCTTTTCAATGTTCAGCCACTCTGCATTTGTATAAAATAAATATGATTATTGCTATGTACCTGCTGTGTCATCTAATATTCATGATAATCAAATTAATTGTTTTATGCTTCAACTTGAATCACAATAATGATTGCATGACAAACTACACAGCACTGACATATACCTACTTTAGGATTTTCCCAATAAGTTTAATTATTGGGAACAAACACTTTCCTAATGAAATTGTTGTATGGATTTCCTGCAAATCAAATGACTAATACGTACTCAGAAGTCATTTGCTTTGCTATAACAGTAGTTTTAAATGTACTTGTTTTTGTTATATGTACAATCCTTCGTGTTTCTACCCCATCCATCCACCATAAATCCTTACAATGTTCCCGCATGCTTCCTTTAACAGCCCCATGCAGAAAATCGTGTTAACTATCAATGTGTGCAGAATATCATATAAATAATCGAATGGGTTTTTAAAAGAAGTGTGTGAGAGATAATAAAATTGTTCTAGTGATTGTCCATCCTTATACAAAGAACAGATAATTGGTTACATTGAGCGCCATCCGTGGCAACATAGTAAAATGTTGATTGGGGTTTAGGGCGAGGGCGGCGGCGAGGGGCGGAAGACCTGCACCGTTTGCGGCATTCTATGCAACCAGATCACGCCACACAACTCGCAAAAGTTGTGTCAGGCTTGCCTCGTGCACGCCAGGTCGGTAACGATTCAGTTTTTAATTGTTGCAGTTATTGCATGTCATGATATAAGTGAGTGTTGAGTAGCGTAGGGTTGTTGTTTGAATGTTGGCGGTGATGTGGCAGACGCACTGGCAGCATGCGACCGTTGTGTGGGCCGTCGGGCCGGCGCGGTCCCGGCTCCAAGCAGCAGCGGTACAAGCATCGCCTGCCGCACGGCATTTACATCAATCACGACGATCTCGTCGCCATGGCGACCGGACCCCAGCCCGGGGATGCACCGCCCGCGCCGCCCGCTCTTATCAATCAGGGAGACGCCATGCTCAAAGCAATGGACCGAGAAATCGTATCTCTCAAAAGACAAGTAAGCGCCCGCCCATCTGCCCTAGCTATGTAGTGCTGTTACAGACACATTTTCATTACGTTGCGTTGACACTAGCGCGCTAGACTAGCGGTTACAGTTTTGGGTTGTATGATTGCGGTAAGAATGTGACGAGTTAACGAATTATGACTGAATGATTTTAGTGGTACTGGAAACTTCAATAAGATAATACGTATTCTGCACACATAGATTTTAGTTGGTTTTGTTCTGATTACAATATCATTTGTTAGCTTGACTTCAACATGCTTTATTTGCTGTGCGTTCGTTATTCCCCGTCCTGAGTAGTATTGGATAATCCAGATATGCCCAGATGTTAGATCGATTATATGATTAAACCAAAAGCTATTCAAATGGTCAATCACCCATTGAAATTCTGTGATTAGGTGCAACAAAACAAGCAACAGCTGAGCGCAATGAAAAGGAAAGTGGGCGATAGCGGCGTTGAAGAGTTGAGACCCGGGGAACCGCCTGCGAAGATAAACTCACGCTGGACTAATGACGAACTACTAATGGCTGTTACCGCTGTCCGGAAATATGGTAAGTTCGGATACTTATTTTTATAATGTGTGACATGACAGTGGTTTTAACTCTGTGCAACTGCTATACTGTTACCAGTTACAGTTCTTAATTTATCGATGTCTTTCAGGTCGCAATTTCCAAGCAATTGCTGAAACTCTTGGCACAAAGACGGAAGCGCACGTGCGTTCATTCTTCATTTCTTACCGTCGGCGATACAATCTAGACGCAGTGGTGCGCGAACACGAGGCCGAGAGCGGGAAAACTCATCACATACAGGCTGGTTAGTATTAGCGAGTCTTCTATGGAAACATATCAAATCATTGTACATTCTGTAACAAGACCATACACGAAAACTTCAAGGGCTATAAAAAAAATGCATAAAACTATTCTATTTTCAGGTGCGTCAAGTACAGATGCAAGTGAAAGTGCATCGGACAATACAGCCGCCAACAATGCGTCCGGATCGCCTCAGTCCTCAAGTAAAGATGAAAAGGTGATTCCTTTCTTGATAAATGATTTGCGTTGCGAGGTTTGGTCACCTGGTTTTTGATTATAAGGTATCCTACTAGTTTCTTTCCAATCGGTCGAGCCACTGCGGCAGCGTTGTGTTGGATGACGAGATGGATAAAAATATAATCCTCTTTACAGTTATTGTATGGGAATGATGTCATTCAGTATTATTGACTGCAGTTTTTGTTGTAGACGGAGGTAGATAGCGAAGGTGTGGCTATCGGCGCTCCGGCGGAACAAGGTGGTCCCCCCACCACCCCTCCCAAACAGAAGCTGGCAGCTAAATGAAGGCTGTCTCCATCAGTACCGAAGATCATCTGATTGCACTGAAGTTAGTCGCGACACAGACAAGTTAGTTCCTAAAAATCCATTGCTACGCCTTATGGCTAACTTCAAAGCGATCATGATGCGTCGCGTCGGTACTGTAACAGATAAGTTTTACAAAGTACCCTCCGATATGAAATCTTATGTGAACCGTCGATAGTGGATCGAGTTCAAAACGCTAATAATTGATTGTGATATTAGTATTCTCTGCAGTTTTAATGGGAATCATTTATTAGAAAGTCAATACCAAAATTAATTTATATCGCGAGGGTATGAATTCTGTAACGGATAAGCAATTCATGTTGACTTTAATAGAATGAAACATTTCCCGAGATTGTAGACAAATTAATGTAGTTTACAAATTTAATAGTTAAGTATTAACAAAACCCATAGTTTACAGATGCGCAAAACATACTCGATTATATAATTATTTATATAATTATTAACAAAGGTCTCAAATACATTTATTCAGTATGACGTATTTTACAAAAGGTTGATCTTATAATAGTGTCGCGTGATTGAATGGTTGTAAAGTCGTAGTTGAAGTGATTATTGTGGTCTAATAAAGAAATGTATACGTCTAAGAAAGCATTATATTGTAAATAGTTGAGTAGGCATTTGGTAAGGTGAGATGTTTGCCAATGTGAGTGGCGTTCGACAAATTACGGCGGTAAAGAGTGTGTGAAAAACGTTCAATCGGTCGTAGTGCTTTCTGCAAAGTGTCGCGTTACTATAATATTGATATAGCTAAATATGCAGACTGGTGCCGATTCTGTTGTTGCATTTTCCAAACTAACCTAATTTGACAGCGCTATAATTATAGCCGTCTTTGGGGCCTGCAATATTTTTAATGCTGTCAAGTTGGATTAGTTTAGATACAGATCATATAATACTATACGTTTAGAAAAAGCAACAACAGAATCGACACGTATGAGCGCTAGTGTTTCATTTGAATGAACAGCCCGTAGTCCAGTTGAAAGTAAAATGACAACGAGCTGTGCTCTTTAGAATAACGACGTGTACTCGGTTTTCACTATTTACGCTGATTTGTGTGATAGTGATATATAACCCAACATACATAAAAGTATGTTATTTGCCTTAATGATAGTAATAATTCTTCTTATGTACTCGCATGCTTCGATATCATAGAATAGGAAGGACGATTGTGTGGAGATAAAACTATAAGCTAAATTACAAATTAGTTTTGTATATCAAATAATATTAATGTATTAGTTAGGGCTGATAATGTATCAATAAGCATATTATTGTTATCGATCCTTGAATAATGTCCAGTTTTTTCTAGATATTGAATAAAGTTAAAATTAAATTACATTATGTATAGGAAGATTATTAGGTGATACCCATTATGAATCAGCAATACATAGACATAAGTAGTTGGTATGATTTGCCAACAAATTATGAACGGAACGCTTTAATAATGCAGTGACCATTAAATAAAGAAACATTTGATCTTCCACTGTTAGAGAATCACTATGCTACACTTCACTTGGCGCATTTGCGCTAATATTTGAATTTCATTGGGATAAAGCAAAACCTAGTCATTACAATAATCGATTGGTTTTCCTTTCTCAATATAACGCAAACATTCGGCCGAATACACCAATTGCAGTGTCATCAATAAATAATATATTGACGATATTTTTATACTAGTAAAAAGACAATTCGATGCGGTATTTCTATGTGAAATAAATAGATACATCTTTTAGTAGGTACACATGTAATAAGTTTTTTATTATTATTCGATTTTAAGTTTTATTTAGTGTAAGGGACTTTTTATCATAGAATAATCTTCTACTAGTTTTTTAAACATCACTAATGAGAGATGGGCTGCGTTCACTGTTTGTTAACGGGACCGAAAATAATGTTACCGCGTTTCTACTTGCTTTTAATTTGTGAGCTTGTCTCAACCTTATTAGGTTACTAAGCTTACTTATGTGGTAGATACATCTATTTTGAATTGTCCAAGCTAAATTAATTTAAGTTTTAGATATTTATAAGAGCCTTGTATTTATTTTCTATGATTATGTAACGTCCGCCTAACACTGACGTATATTTGGAACTTTTAGGTACATAAGTATTATTAATTTGTCACGTATACTTATTTTATCAAATTCAATATCATGAATTCTTTAGTTCTTCAGGTAATGGGTTTTATTTTATACCTTATTTTTAAGAAAATTAACTGTAAATAATATTGTTCTTATGTACTTTAATTTAGTTAAACCATAAGTAGCCCTAAATTGTTAAGACAAAAACATGGCGCATCTAGCAAGCAATAGTAGGAACATCAGCTTGTTCCATCACTAATCTCGCAAAAAAAACTAGCTGAAAAAAAATACATCTGTACACGTGACTTTGTTACCGAAAAACGAGCGAAAAAACTGACCTACGTTTTGTATGAAAACAACTCGCTCCAATATTTTTGGAATCAAAAGTTTCACAAATTCGCATGTCCACTTGATACTCGTCGGATTGTGGCTATACTAAATCTTGTCAAATTGAACATTGCGTTCTCGTGGTCGCTCAAGTAGCCGCGAGTTCTTACTGCCTTCTAAAATCTACATTCCATACTGTACTTGGTCCATAAAGCTTCATGTCATATACAAAATGCGCTCATTATGTATTTAGAGTGGCAGTTAATCAATGCTATGTAGAAACATGCAATATTATGCAATGTTGTTTTATCGATTTTTCGAGCCAATGTCGCCCCAAAGAGTCCCACTAAACAAAGTCATCTTATTTATTGATGTTAATTAGAGCTAGTAGGAATATTGTTACTAAATTATTATTATTTTCTAGTTAATTGTGTTCTGTATATTTAGAATTCAAATCAGTTATTGAAATCTTTTCTGTAGTTTAAGTAACAGCTCAAACTATCTTTATTTTCTCTCATTTTAGGTAATTTGTCACTAAACGGTTTCTACTCTCTCAATATTTGGAGCTTTGATTTTAAGTAATAAATAACCGTAAAGTAATGCAACTGTATTTTTATTATTTAGATATAATGAAGTATTCGTACCATGCTATTAATTAACAAGCTATAGCTTTTAATTTTAGGTATTTTATTGAATATGTGAAGAATGTGTGAGCAAATGATGAACTGTGAATTTGTGACATATTTGAGTATCATAGTTATGTGCATTATGCGCATACGCAGAACGGTTTCAACTTCAACTTCTTGGTTTGTGGCTTTTGTGGCTGGTTGTCACAATTCTGAAAGTGTCGAGTTCGCTAATGCTAGAGTCTTAAACAAGAGGGGAGTGCGGATAAGAATATGGTCAGCGTACAGAGGGAGGTACAACCAAAATTTTGACAATTAGATTGATCTGCAGAACGGTTTAAAAATAGAATGCTCAGTAAGCACGAAGAAAGACTGGTAAGTTATTTCGTTGTAACCTATTTTTCTGATTTTATGATTGAAATATGTCAAATTTCTATCAGAGCTTGACAGGAAAAAAAATAAACACTGGTCCAGAAGTATAAAAATCTTGTATTTTTGCTGTTAAAATCTGTTTTGTACGATTTGCAGAGAGTAAAAGATGGTTTCACGCATATTCCGTGCGCCCGTGTTAGGTCGGCTGCGGCTGGCGAGCATTGAAGACGGTCCTATGATTATGGACATCATGAATGACTCCATGGCAAAAAACTTTCGTATCGAATACCTATCGGATCTAGTTTATTTGATGTAAGTTTATCTTTATCCCTATTTTGTAGAATCTAGAATCAGTTCGCATTGTAACAAAGTTAGTAACGATTACCAAGGCAAACCCTGACCAAAAGTTCAAGGATCTTTCTGCCGTGAGAGTACATAATCATCATCAACAGCCTGAATTAACTAACTGCTTGGTATATGCCTCTGCATGTACCATTCCTTACAACCCCTCGCCAGTCTTATTAAAGCGACTGCCCTGCCGGTGATAAACCTCTCTACTATTAATTTTGTTTGACTACTTCGCGACACGAAAAAGTCACTTTTTATCTATCTATCTGTGTGTGTGGATGTCCATCTGTAAATACTTAAAAAAAAACTTTAATTCACATCTCGATGTTTCTATCTTTACACTTATCGCTATGATATTTGGTTTCAGTGAAAACTCAGTATTATCGATATGCCAGCTAGATGTGAACGAGATGATAGTGGGCTTCCTGTCAGCCAGGGAGTATCCTCTGATACCTTCGGTCCACCCACAAGCTTGGGAAGAATATATTTGGAGTAAATACAAGTACGTGCATACAAACCACAGAACTAAAGCGCTAAGTAGGTACCCAGGGGTAGTTTCAAAGCTGCAATAAAACCAGACCAGACCAATAAGACGAAAAAATCAACCAATAAAACAGCGACATGACTGAAATCTATTAGGTATGTGAAGCGATATACTTACTTACGCTCAGATTTTCTTTATCTTTCAGAACAGTAGAACTAAATTCCCGCAACACGTTGTTTCTCCACATGTTATGCTGGAGTTCTATGTACACACGTGAAGTGGTAGACAGTTTGCTCAAGTCTGTGTTTATGCACGACCCGTATGTCCAGTTCATTGCTGTGGTGAAGTCGCTGGTCAGCCTTCCGTGTTAGTTCACTTTTAGTCTAGTAATTTTGGATTTTTTCCAAGATATGCTGTCGAAAACACATTATATTATGCAAAATAATCGTACGATATGAATGATTTTTGTCATTTTTTTTAAAGTAAAACGCCTTTTTCTGCCTACTTTTACGAACAGCGCTATAGGTAACATCAAAATTTATCCTAGCGTCTTAAATTTTATTAGGTTTATTTTATTATGTTATTATAAAACAGTTACCTATTTTTAAAATGTTTGTTTTTCCGTACCAGTGCTAGTGCCAGGCCAGTCTCGTTCAGAGGCATCGTTTAGAAAAGTCCTAGCAATGGAAAAAGGCGTTCCGGGCGATCAGCTGCCTTCTCTGTGGGTAGCTGACCGAACTGAAGTCAGCCCGCGGCTTAGAATACGACGAGCTGTGTAAGCTATTGCTAAAAATCACCTATCTAAGGGCTAGTACTGACTTTCATAGAACTAAAAGCTCGTGGCTCTAGAAGCATCACACATTGGCCATCACCTATTATTTCCCAGTCTTTGAGATGTTAAAATTAAATTCAGTTTGGTAACACTTTTTCAGAGAAGAGGACAATGACGACATTGTTCCCATCATAGAACGTCAGTCAGCAAAGCTGCGGGAGATGTACGGCGACTTCTACGTCAGCGAGCTGATATCTCGACATCCTGAATCAGAGAGAGTTTTACTTGTCTGTGAGGTGAGCTTCCAGCCACTCATTCCTTGTCATACTTTGGTATTTCTTGTATCTCATAATTTCAGATTAATCTGTACTTACATTATGTTTTCGATATGCGGAATAAAAATAATGGAAGGTTCAAATACTACTCGATTCAAACTTTTGGGATATTCATGTCCAGTCCGGCACTGACAGATAGAAATATATTTTTTATATCGATCAAAATTTCAGTCAAAGGAAGTAGCGGTCGGAGTGATGTGCCTCAATACTCAGATTAACTTCGAGTCTCTTGAAGAGAGTTTTGAACTGGCCCCTTTCTCTGGTTTACGCAAGCTTACTCAGCCTTTCACGATGCCGAAGGATTTGAGTTGCACCGCTAGGTCAGTCTGCTCCGAAACCCACATGCAATAAATAGTAATCAAAATTAATTCCGATCTTGTCTCGCCCGATGTTATAAAAAAGACAAGATGGTATTCCCAAAAAATATTATTCTCACTGCAATGTGATTCTATTGTTATGAGCACAAAATTCCATGTTTGAAATGATGTTGGTTCTTTCAGTCTTTACACAGCAAGTCAGATAAACGTGGGTGAAAATGTTATTTCACCTACAGAAACTATGTCACGGGTGCGCGATGGCAAGTCAAGGGTAAGTGAAGGAATCTCTCAATACTTATTATTACCATATGTCTACGAGCTTAATAGTAGGTAGGTACTTTATCTAGTGAGTTTATTTTACAGAGTGTTTAATAAAACCTCAGAGTAAAACTATTCCCGAAAACTTAGATGTTTATACAATATGAACATCTTTTTCTATAGAAGACAGAGTGAACGCGAAAAAATCTGCGGTTTTAGACAAAATTCAATACCAACTTGGCCAAAATGTAAATGGTTATGTAAAAGTTTATTATGTTAAGGACTTACATACGTGTAATGGTGGCCCGCGGCATTTCCAGATATGTACGAGGTGGATGAGCGGTGTGCGACAAAATATCCATATTACACCGCGTGAGATATTACCTAAGTGATACCATTGGCTGATTTTTTCTTCGCACACCACAAATGTCGCAAATCTTTAGTTGAAAAGTAGCCCAGCAATAAAAAAAATACTGTTCGTCAGGTAACATGGCTATTTGATGGTGATGAATTTGCCAAATTCCGCACAGAAAGCGCGGACCAACCAGTTGCGTTCTCCGGCAGCCCTAACGCCCAACTCGATATAATAAACATGCTTGAAGATGAAGATGAATTGGAATACGATATTATTAATATAGATACGGATCTGCTGCGGGTTCCGAAGCTGCTGTCTTATGATAGTCTTGAAGGAGGGTTAGTAGATAATCAGCCAAATTCATAAACGATTCAGCGGCTCTAGAGGTGGAATCAGGTGCTGCGCTAGGTAAATACTGATTAAACAGTTTGTTTTTGGTGAATTCGGGGGTTCGAGCACTGGATAATGGATATAAGTTTTGGATAGGTACTTACTGGTGACTTATCGCAAAACCAAAAGTCTACGAAATATTTGGGAGATAAACATTTTCGACGCCAAGAGGGCATAGCTTATTTTGGCATTTTTTTTCAGTGTCGCGGAAAATATAACCAAAATGCTGGACAATAGAAGGGTGGCTAGTACAACTGATAAATGTAAAAAGGATACATCTAAAGGTAAGTAAGCTTTAAAATGTATCCATCAGCTAGGAGCTTTTCTATCAAAAAACCTAATCTAGATATTTCTAATTATAAGCCGTCCGAAGCCTTTTTTTAGTGCTTTATCATACCGGCGCGAACGCGAGGCGACACCTCGACGCTTCGCTTTGAACTCGCTCGCACATCAGCAGTCATAGAGCCGATTTTCACTTCCTTAAAGAAAGTAGCGAGTAGAGTTACACTGTCCACTCTACGGAAACTACAACTAGACTGCGAAGTCCTGCGTATGTTACTCCGCGATGTAATGCGTTATTAGCTTGATCCGAAATATTACAACGTAATGAACGACCGAAAGAGACAGGGCAGGAGCCCACGAAAGAAAAACTTTTCAAGCTAGAAATCGTAGAAAAGTACACGATTTGAAAAGTGCTACGATACTGACTGTATATAAAGTAGTGTGTAAACAAGGGTGCCATCGACTTAATTCACCAGGGCTAAACCACCTACCTAGGTGAATTAAGTATACTAATTTGTAGACTTAAGCCGGTATGCTTCATAGTGGGTTAGCTTTAACTGTCATTTCTATGAACAGGTTTAATGGTTCCTTGCAAGCCACCGGAGCCCACACGTTTCATCGGCTCATCCAATGCCTTCTTGATGGAGTTGTTTGCTATGCATCAGGATTATGATGAAAGGTTTATCGTATTATTATTTCCATCCATTTGTAGCACACCCACCTAAACCCTCAATAAAATCATCGTTACCATTGTTACCAGAACACTCAGACCAAGAACCAGTATTGACAGATCATTCAATCCATAGTCTCACCTTGGGAATCGAACCCGTAGCTCCAGTATCTCAGATAGTAAGTTGCGTATTGTTTGGTGACTTTTGTCTAATACCAGTCACTAATTAATATCTTAATGAACTAACGTTGGTTTCTTACAGATATGGATTCGATATTCTCGAAGCTGCATTCGAGTTGTTTCCTAACAGGGACTACTGCATAGTCTGTCTTCCTTCAAACCATCCTTCATTTCCGCTTCTCGAGCATTTCGCGGTAGGTGGCCCTGTGTGACTATTTCTGAGCATGTAGTTAATTTCAAAAAATTTGGCCTATGAAGTCTCGATAAGCGCCCCTAATGGACTTATTTTATAACAAAAACCTTCAGCACATCTCCAATTTCGTTCGTCGAGAATAACACTCAAACCACGAACTCTACATTTTCGTAACTGGGCGTAAGATTTTACTTTTGACCTTGATCCCACTTGTAATGACAAGTTGTTTTTCAGCTTGTTACACCAATCGGTACTCGCATGAGGTTTATAAATGAAACTCTGTATGTGGCACATGTAAATTCCGTGAGAGGGTAAGATTATTTATTCCAGTCCAGGCTGTAAGATCACTCTCAAGAATATAAAATATGCATACTTACTGACCCTACATTTACGATAAATGGTTTTTTAACAGCTTACAAATATGTCCTGTCCAAAATACCGTACTACAAAGTTTATAATTCTAACTCTGCTTTGGGATTAATGTTTAGCTCGGCAATTTTGGTAACCAATCAGTTTGATTACTTGTTTAGGCGCATTTGACCCGCTGCAGAGTGCAGGATCGATACTAAATACCTACCATTATTATCCTTTATACGAGTATTACTATAGATTACTTGGCGCAACTTTTTTAAAGACTGATGCTCAACAGTATTTTGTACATTTCAGCGACTTGAAAGTCCGTCCAGGCGAAGCATACGACTTAGTTTCGATGACGGATGTGTTAGAACACGCGCCACGTTGTCCTGACATAACAGAGTTGTTCGAGACATCGATTACCTCGCACTCGCTGCAAGGTTTCGTGCTTTTGAGCCAGAACCAACCTGTTGGGATGGTTGTGCTTGGGTAATGACAATGAGCTTTTTAGTATACTTTTATTTTACGCTGGATTTTTTTGAGGTGTGAGATTATTCCCTACCGATTTTATTTGTACCCGTGGCTCGGCTTGCTTGATAGATACCCCGATAAAAATGGGTTTAGGTAATGATATTTCAGGTCGAATACTATTATGTATTTATTTCTTGTTTTATTAAAATTGGTTTTGGTGGTACAAACATTTAAATCGTCTCAGTAGGGTAGTACTGAATGTTTCATCAAGGTCTACGAATGTTGGTCCAGCTCAATGTAACTATAATTGTTTTGTCATAGGCCTCTAGAAGATGGCACGGCTATAAGAACGAAATTTGATTTAGAGCCTGAACCTCGTCGTCCGGGGACTGATGGCGCTGTAAGTGAAACCTTTATAATCAGTTTGTCGCCTAATAAATAACCGTTGCCCTAAAAAATTTATACAAATTATTCTTAGGTCCTGTCAGGAATAATGTCACCAGCATTGGAGCCACACGGCCGTTGGTTCATGAGAGAGCTACTGCGGCAGTCTCAGTACTCCACGCTTTTTTGGATGTGTAGGCTCTTCGCAAAAGGTGATTCAGTAAGTACCTAAATAATTGTAAGATCAATCGTGAGAATATATTTTTTTCTTTGATTCTCTATCAGTAAATAAAAGGTCAGCTAAAATAAAAAAAATTATAATGTTCTATTCATCATTACCATCACCAAAAGTAGGTACCTACCTGTCCTTTTAGAATGACCCTAAGAGAAGTACTGTGTTACACTAGTAACACTGTGTTACGTTCCATGACGGGAATTGCCGATGTTGGAACCAAAAGCGCTAGGCTCAAATGGGACTGGGCGGGGCACGTCAGCCGGATGCCTCCCGATAGGTGGGCGAACATCTCCACACCTTGGGTCCCTGACGGTCGGCGATATCGGGGTCGGCCAAGAAAACGTTGGCGCGACGAACTGGATGCCTTCGAGAGAGGATGGTGGGAGGAGGCTCGGGACAGAGAACTTTGGAAGTCTATGGGGGAGACCTTTGCCCAGCAGTGGGACGATATAGGTTAATTTAAAAAAAAAAAAAAAAAAGAGAAGTACTTATCTAGTTTTGTCTTCGGAAGACAAGCTAAACTATTTCAATCTCTTTTCGTTGGTAGAAAAAACCGTTGTTTAAAGCGCTCATCTAGACTTAACTGGAATCCGGTTCGAAGGACCAAAGATTTTTTTCTTCAAAATATTGTTCCTTCAAATAGTTGGTCCTTCATGGAAAAAAAATCCTACTAGAGACCCAGAGGAATATTTTTGAGGTAAATATTTTTTGTTTAGCATCCAAGCCGTAACCTGATGTCTCTGGCTGGCCATATGACACCAGTGCACCCACGCGGAGCAATGCCTAATATTAGCGCCAACAAAGATTTGGACAAAATATTCAAGGATATGTAATTTGTTTTTATTTATTCTGTTATTTCAAATATTCTACGGATAATATGAAAAGTTGGTAAGTAGTTTGTAACGTGTAGAATATTACGCTTTGTTGCATCGTTTTACCCTCCGATTCGTAAACAAAGTTGGATCAAAAAAAAAGAGTCCGCTAAACTGTTTCAACTAGCATTCGCCAAAAGCAGAGCCTGAATGCGCCTCTGGAGAAGCTTTACATTGCTTATAAAATTGCATGCATTTACATTTATAATGCTTAGGTGTATTACAGCTAGGGTAAGTACATGTACCCTGCAAAGTCACTGCAACCTGCATTTAGAACAATTATTTCAGTTCCACACCTTTTGCGCTCTGGGTCCTTGAGCGGCCTCTGTCATGCCTACCCAAAGTGTATGTGAACAACAGTATTGTTGTAGTCGGATCCAGTCGGACGGGGCTTGCATTTCTTGAAACTTTACTTCTTGGGTAAGTTTATTTATAGTATTTTAATCATTTTCAGATTTGCTTACTAGAGTTGGTAGAGTTTTTATTCTAAAATATTATGTAGGATACATCGCTGTCATTTTCTTAATGAAAATTGAGATTTGTTTATATTTATACATTGCTCAACTAAGCATTACACACGACAGCACCTTGTACTCATATAAATACGATATTTCGAACAGTTTTAGAAAGTCGTCTGAGTGTGTCTCTACGCAAAACAATAATAGTTCGTTTAGTCATTTTGTGACTACTCAGACTAACGCTAACAAATCTTCGTTTATCGTACCTAGTAGACGCTTTGTATTGATGATTTTTCTTTTTAACGGAGGTTTTTTTTTAATGCCCAGGCCAACATCACAATACCTAACATTCAGTAACGTAACTCTGATATCCGAACACGGTCTACCCACTGTGCCAGAATGTCTAAAAGCAGCGGACACATGTGTTCCTAGAGACGGTCGGTATACCGATAGATATCTGAAGAGTGTGCCGTTTTACTTCTATTTAGATGTCATGTCTGCTGTCGTGGTTGAGATTGATAGGTTGGTTGTTATGTTTTATTGCTACATCTGCCCCTGTATTGTGTTTTACGTATTCGTCACGTAAATTTTTCACGTACTAATAGGTTTTTTATCGCTCCTAAATAATGATTGTAGTTGCATGATAATATCTCTTCGCAAGATATTGATAGCAATTGAAATCGCTGTTCAGGGGACTGCAGACCTGCCGTGATCAGCTTCACTTTCACCAGCTCACACTTTTGGGCATAAACTTCTTACGTACGTAGAATGTAAAAAAAAATCTTCACCTTTCTCTACCGATACTATAATTTTCTTATAAGTGAACGGCAATGATTGAGATTAATTAATATATTTTTAGGAAAAAGAAATGCATTCTTTTAAAATGCGGCGGCTACAAGTTCTACGATGAGTTAGTACTGACTTGCGGCCAGCAGTTCCAGCATCCAGACTACTTGCACGATCCTTTGGAGCTCGTCAAGGAAGTTGAGTTAGTAATAAATAACCACCACCAAAATTTTCCACATTTGACAAACTCTGGAATACTTCATGATATCGTCCGTATAACATTTCACATAACGTAGGTATCGTGAGGAAATCCTTGGCTTAGTCAGCTCCGCACGTATTGACTTTGTCTTTCCTGTGGATATGGCTGAGTAGGCTGAGAGGATGGTATGGGTGGCTGGGCAAGCGTACTCCATCTAAACATTGTCCCAGGCACTACAGTGTCCCGTTAAGTGTAGGTATAGGTTGCCTCCTGACGCTGTATAAATTAACCTAACATTCCTAACAGGCATAACATTCCCAGATAAACAAGAAACAGTCATATTTTATGTTCTTTTGTTGTAATTTTTTTTTTTTTCATTTCATTCTACTAGACGTGGAAAGCCATGCGATAGGATGTTGATGGACAATCCAAAGTACCTCCCCGATAAAGTACCACTGCTGCCTGACTTGCCTGAGAATGTGATGATGATCAACTCTTTGTTTCAAGCCAACATCTGTCTCAGGAAACTGCTGTGCATGATCAGCGAACATAGTAGGCTAGCATTGAAATAAAACTCATAATTCAAACAAGTTTTCCAAACGAAAAATCTAATCTATATTATGTGCAGTCGGTTTTCATATAGATCAATTGAAAAAAAATAAGTAAAGAATACTAATAATTAAATTTTTGGTTGGAAAACTTATTAGGATCAAAATTATATTTTATGCTAAACCTTGTGCAATTTTATTGCACACAAAATTGTTTGCTATTTTTCATAAATAATTTCAGTGATTTGATATCTTAAAATGTTTAAATGTGCGAGCCAGAAATTTTTGCCACTTGTTGACCGAACCTAATGAATTATATTATTTTGAAAGCTTCATTAACTTCTAAATTGAACATCTATATTCACAGAAGATTCACCCGATTGCCTAAGCCCATTAAACCCGGTAGTGGTGTACGGAGATTGCATAGAAGCATACAGCTGTATCGCAGCTCTATTAGAGCTGGGATTGTCTCCCAAAATGATTACTTTTGTAGAGCCATTCCCTTCAGAAGATCCTACGAAATTGAGGGTCAACTGCTTTAATAATGAAACGGTATGTTCTTACATCCATAAATTGATATTGTAGGTAGTTTAGTTCCTTGTAGTACCTTTAGGTTTTGTCCAAATTTTCTCTGCAGTTTTGGAAAATAGTTTAGAGCCTAGCTAGATGAATTCTAATTGATCGAGTGAGCGAAGCGAACGAAGATCTTAGTGACAACTTGGACAAAAATGCTTTGTATGTTTGTATTTACTGATAAAAATTTATTTTTATATACCTAGCCCGGCTTAAATAGTTTCATCTACTTACCTACTTCTGTTTTTAAGATCTAGAATGGTAATAAAACCTTGCTCAATAGGTTGACGAAAGGGTACAAGCTAATTTAGAAACAGTTGGAATACAAGTGTACCGCAAATACTATCTTTCAAACTGGCGACAGCGCGCCACTCATATTGACGCTTTGAACTTGATGTCGCCACTCCATTCAACTTGTCTATCTTGCTTTGCTCTGTTCTACTATGGACTGAAGGCTATCGATATTTATGCTTTTAAAGGTACAGTAGTATCTAGAACTAAACTAACTAGTTGCTCGTGCGCGGGCATTTTGACTTTTGATGCATTATTTGGTTTGCATGAACAGAGAGCCAGGCCTAGATAGAGGCGTAAATCTATGTTAAGTTCTTTGTAACTATCTTATAAAGAGCACTAAATATGTTCACATACTTTTGTTGTAAACATAAAACTTACTTTGATTATTTGATGAGAAGTGGTTACTGTGGTCTATAGACACCATAGTCTCAAATCACTTAAATATACCGTAATATAGCAACCAACAGTGATGTTCTCATACCAACAGCAATAAACGAATGCGGCTTAGTCTACGACGGTGGTCTAGTCGTAGGTCCAGCATTCGAAACAAACGATCCTCACGTGTTTGGTGCGGGCACTTGTGTAAAATACTCAAGACGACTGTACGCGAACAGTCGCGCACATCGGCATTACTGCTCTGAAGACGTCGGCGAGGCGGTACACTCGAAAACATACTTTTGAATCATATTTAGACTACACGTCTTACAGATATATTGATAGTAGCTCAATCTCCTGTGAGATTTGAAACAAGTGACTGTTTGGTGCGGGTACTTGCACTAAAGGCTGGAGCAGACCGGATGCGTATACGTAGACGTAAGCGTAGACGTGCACGTACCACTGAGTTTCATACAGTTTCATACATTACAACTCAGTGGTACGTGCACGTCTACGCTTACGTCTACGTATACGTCTACATATACGCATCCGGTCTGCTCCAGTCGAACATACATGCATTTTAGAACAAAATATAGTAAAACTAGGTCACGACTGGTAGCAGTTGGCAGTAGCTCAATCTCCTGTGAGATTTGAAACAAGTGACTCTAGTTTGTTTATTGACCCCTATACAGTCAATATTTTTTATTTCACAGCTGGCTAAACTCTTTCTAAAGAAACTAGATCCGTTCGTGATGGGTGATACTGACACTGAGCCTTCTGAACTCATACCCAGATTCAGCTCCAGTTTGCTAGCGTAAATACATACATACATTACATTTATATCTACTTATATGTTACCATCATAATGTTTATACTTAGGTACTCGTAATAGTCACGAGAGCTAGCACTTTACATCTTATCTTCTTTTTCCAAAAAGTATGTTTTACTTGAACCTATTTCGTCCAACGCTGGGCAAAGTTGTCCCCCAGAAGATATACCATTTTTTATAAAGCATTTTCAAGTAGTATTGTTATAAATCATTTATGATGGAAAAATATGATTACGGCTTATTATGGTTTATAAACAATTTTGAAATTCTGAATAATTGATCAACATCTGAGGTTAACTATCGGTATAGGTTATATATGTACCGGTGTACATATAGAAAGTATATACTCAAACAATAGACCAAGCTGATTTGGAACCCACCATAACCGTCAAATCCTTTCAGTTTAAAAGGTGGATCCCATGGAAGCATCACCAGTGCTACTCGAATTTCACTAGGTCGAGTAAGGTAAGCCTCTTTATTCTTTATTCTATTCTAGTACACCAACTGTATTTAAATAAATCCAGTAAGAAAACATGTGATATTGATAAGTAGAAGCGCTCGTAGCGTAGCTTGCTTAGTCAATCTTCACCGATAATGTAAATTAAGCGACGTTCTGCGCGGTCACTATTTGGATGGGTGACCGTTAGTGGCATTTACATCTGAGCGTTTCCGTGCTTCGGAGGGCATGTTAAACTGTCGGTCCCGGCTCTAGCAGTCGTAAAAACTCCGTCACCAGAGTTATCTACTAACTCATACGAGCTTGCTTGCTATATGATTTTGTAGATGGCAACCCGTAATGAAGTTTGAATCGCCGATAATACAGTCTGCTACGCTGCCCGGCCCGCTTTACTACATGAAGATTAGGAAGCCTGGTAGTGAAATACCTATGGAAGTGCAAATGTGCTTACCACATCAAGTATGTATCCAGTATCTAGTCTAGTCAAATACTAGTAAATACACCTCAAACAAAAACTGCATCCAAGAATCATTTTGAAACGTCAACTTTTTTGAACGCCGTAGAGAGGTGTTTATTTTATACTCGTAGCTATCTGCTACGCCGTAGACCTCTACGAAGGTAGACAATTATGTCCTAACAAATAAACCGATTATGTGCACATTTTTATCTTTCAGCGGTTCGAAGGGAGTAGTCTGTGGTACGTCCTAACATAACATTCGGACCTTCCCACTTTTTTCGTTATTTTGTACTAAATTTATCTATTTACCTAATACCTTTTATTTTCGTCATTTGAATATAACAACGTTTTGACGTGCCAATGTTATGTATATTATAACGAAATGGTTAAATAAATAAATATCAAATATCAAATATCATTTGTAAAACCAGGGTCACACTCTCATAACCGACAAACGCAACAACTACTTCCGCCTTCAACTGAACGTGTTGCATTGCGTGTCTTCCGTCACCTGCTTGTCTAAGAAAGCCTTCTCTGCTGAAGTTATGTCACAACTTTATGGAAAGCACGAAGCATTCTTCAACAAACTGCTTACGAGATTCAAGGTAATAAAACAAGCCATATCTACAAATTTTGAGAAAGATCGATGCTTTTACCTTCTCCATCCACCGAATCTACTACTAGGTAGGCACTTGTTTATTTATGCACGGATGGGAAATAACCAATTTGTCGGATTTTTGTCATATCGGCCAGCATACGTGAATTAATTTGCTATTAATGAATTTGTCTAGTAACTTACCGCTGTTTTCTCGTAGTCCTACTAACAGAGCCCGTGGCCCATAGTTTTTTATTTTGTTGATTGGCGAAAATTGATTTCTCAATTTTTGTGTGGAAAAAAACCATTTTCGACTAGCGTGTGAAACGCAAACAATTTTAACAAAAAAACTGCGAATCACTTCGCGAATCAACGAAATAAAACTCAGACCTCTGAAATGAAACCTATAAAAGTTCGATTAGAATATATTATCTTTATTGTTCACAAACATAAACGAAAAAAACAGAGAAATGACGAAAAATAAATATAAAGCACAATGGGCGGTCTTATCGCTATAAGCGATACCTATCAGACAACCTTTGTATGGACAAGTACGTTAGTTCATATCTCTCACAAAATTGGGTACTTAATACTTAGTGAGCGTATTGTTCACAGTGTCAGACTTGAGCATATCAAATTAATGTATGCAAGATAATGCACAATCGAAATAGGATCTTCATGCCGTGCACGTAGATGTGATTTTAGTTTAATGCATATCATGTTAGAATTGAGCCACATAACATACCTAGTGTACTGAATATAGAGCTTTGTAGTAGCTCTATCGTAGAGGGCAATGACCTCGTAAGGGTGTTCTCACACTGACATGAATTTAATTTCAAAACTTCCACCGAAGGATATTTCACAACGTTTTATAATTATAATTGAACTTAGAATATCATTGATCTTAAATGAATAGGTACTTGATTCAAAGTTTTGTTTCTGTTTTGCTAAACATAGGCCTTCGCCCTAGATTTAGTGCGGCTAAGAGCCTTGTCTTAGTATTATTTGGTTAAATTTGTGAAAACCGATTCTCGTTTTGTACAACAGTTTTCGAATCGATAACTATATTTATTTATGCAAAAATTTAGAAAAATATGTCTGTTTTTTATAGTAAAATGAATTTCTTGATACTCATTACTTTTTTCATAATAATAAAATTATTGTTGTAAACGTTGTATTGAATTTACAGATGAACCTAATAGAAGACCTGTTTGAATTCTTCACTCAGCCATGGATGTCGGCTTTGTACCAGGAAACCTTCGCGGATCTATTGAAAGATATCAATGAACAAGATGTTGGGACGGTATGTCATTGTAAAAAAATGTTATTTACAATATAAAATAAAAATGTATATAAGTATTCTATCAGCAATGTAGTTCTTCTAGTACAAGCTTTGCTTGTTTTGGGACTAGAGGGCGGTGTGTGTAATGTCCATGAATATTTATTTATTTATCACAAGAGTGATATTCTTCAATACCAGACAAATCTTTTTTTTTTAACTCGTAGTTACTGACCGTATTTTTTCGAAAAAAAAAGGATCTACTGTAGAGTAACCATATAAAACCGTAAAAATAATATGTTCGGAAAATAATTCATGTTCGACAAACAAATTACATTATTTAAAGTCTAGACCACAAAGATAAAACCATCAAAATGATTCTTTGTAAATCTTAGCGTTATTATTATTATTTTGGTATCTACGCATTTAGCTACGGCGTAGCAGCTCTACGACGTAGCACCACCGTAGTTATCAAAATGATTCAAAGTTGGTTTTTAGGTATACGATTTGGTGAAATCAAGGTTCACACTCGACGAAGAAGGCATCAAGTCCAGAGTGACCTCGCAAATGTCTACTTGCACTACAATCCCTAGTTGTGGATTTGGTCCAAAGGTACTTTGTTGCTTTTTTGTATGAGAAAAAGTAATGGTACTTTCTTTTTTGTTGTACATGCGCTGCGTCCATCACTTTTATATGTAAGGATGTTATGTGCCAGAGGGCCTAGTACAAGTTTTGATGTGTAAATCTGGTGTAAAACGTCTTATGCCCACCACACCGTGGGCGCTGATTTGTATAGAGACACTGAGCGGATTCTTTGAAAAGCTTGGTCTACACCAAGCCTGTACTCGCATGTCGAGCTTCTCAAAGAATCCGCTCAGTGTCTCCATACAAATCAGCGCCCATTGGTGTGCTGGGCGTTGGACGATTCACACCCACACTAAACACTGTTAACTCGTACTAGGCCCTCTGTAATTGCACCGGTGGCGCCCATACTCTTCAAACCGGAACACAGTAATGCGAGCATCACTGTTTAGAGGCAGAAAAGGTACGGTAGCACTTCCCCGGACAAACTTTATCACAAAGAGCTATAATAATATTATACGTTGATGATAAAATAATATGTTACTTGAAGGCCATCCTTCGGAATATTATGATCGCAAATTATTAAATTATTAAACGAATTTTATTCTCTTTCAGGATGCTTATAATCTTGGTACTTTTCGCTCAGTGATAGATCGATTCGTGGCGAGGACTAGCAGTGTCCAAATTGTAAGTACATATTTGTATATAAATATTTTTCTACTACTTAACAAAATGTATTTATCTCGATATCCCTTTATATTTTCGATAGTATTTTCACTACATTTTGTGCATGCCGATGCGTTTAGTTTTAAAGTTGGTTATAAATAACTAAATTCAAGATATTCTTTTCAGGTAAGAGCATCAAAGGCCACGGATATTCCTTCGGTAAGTTTAATTACATAACTACCTACATCTAATATACACTCGTAGTCATCCGATTACGAACGATATATAGATACTTATACTAAGTTTCATCCAAATTGGGCCAGTAGTTGCAGCATGATTGAAACACGAACATCCGTACATCTAAACATCCAAACATCTAAACATCCAAACATCCAAACATCCAAACACCCAAACATCTAAATTTAACATTTGTAATATTAGTGGGATGTATTCATGTAGGAATGCGGTCAAAGTGCGGTGATACGCGGTGAAGCGGCTGACTTCTGGACAACGGTTGGCGGCGAGCGCATTGTGATTGCTCACCTCGCGAGGTATCTCAACCGAAACAGTGTTACTAACCCGCATTATGCCACGTCGAAACCTTCCGAGTACACATAGGTTTACTATGTTTTAACATGTAAAAGATGCGTTAAACCATCTATAGTAGAATACATAAGATTTGTCCGAATTGTGCAATTATTAATGTACTAGAAAAGTATCTGTTGTTCCGAGACTAGAGAGTGATTCATCTATGTATCTTATCCAAATGAATACGTTACAAAAAATGGAAGATAGCCTTTGATAATAGAAAAACGTTCAAAAATAGTAAATGGTGTTTTATTTGCAAAACTTATAAAAATGAAAAATAAAAAGCATTTTAATTCAAGGTGGTTCAATGTACCAGTTTTTCCGTTACTGTATTCAAACGAAACACTGGGTTTTTCCTATCGTGCATCATCGTGCCCACCGGCTGGCTTACTGGTGGCCAACGGGCAGTGCTCAATTATATTTGGGCGGTAATAGTACTTATACTAAAAACACGGCACAGACATCTCAAACTAGTCTAAATTGTTAGATGTTATTGAAAAATAAAAATACATTTACATTTTAGACAATTTATTTCATTTTACACATGTTTATTTAGATGAGTTGCCTTACATTATATTTACATAAGATGATCGAAATGACCGCTGCGTGTAAATGGGGGATCCATTAAGCTGCGTTTCCACCAGAGATGAGCAAAGCGGATAAGCGGCGTCCGAAGAAAAAAAATACACAGGTAGCCCTTCACATGACGAATGAAGTGACACTATTGGTTGATTTTTTTCCTCGCACACCGCTCATCTGCTCGCATATCTCCAGTGGATCCGCAGCCTTATTCCGGAACAGTCTTAATTGAGTTAAATCTGTACAAAAGCCAAATTATTCGTTTTAAATTACTTATTCCTACGAGATCAAATACTGAAATTAATCTATGAATTGGAATGACTAGAAATCCATCAACTGTTTGATATGAACCGCGGCTTATTTTAAACTGTAATTAACGTTATTAGTTAACATTACGATATCGTTGAGCTGTTAACACCTTAAATTATCATGCAAAACCAATTTATTATTTACACTGATTTTATAGTTAGGGCTCGTTCATGGTATCTCTATTTAATCAAAAACTTGGATTAGATACACACAAATACCTAAGTATTACAAAAATAGAGGTACCATATTTTATTCCTAGACTGAAGCAGGCTTAGAAGCTCGACTTTACTTTTATTTTAGTAAACCAATGGGTATTGCAATAAAATTTGTAATTTTACTGTTGTCTGAATTTGCCGTCGGCAAAATGACGGCGTCGGTAAACTAGTGGGAACAAATGAAAATAATTATAGGTTAGTTGTTTATTGAATCGATTAGTACGTTCAATCGATATCTCAGAATGTAGAGCCATAGTTAATCAAAATAGTTACTTACTCTCTAGTTAATTCAAAATCTGTACAGACTAGCATACACATTTACGCATAATATCGTGAAAACGACTCTTAAACTAAAAAACTATGAACCTAACGAATATAACATTGGTATACAACAAATTTGCTGTTTTGTTGCAATTTCAGATTATAGAGATACAGTTTATAAAATTTTTGGAGTTTTCGAAATGAGATTTTGCGAATACTTCACTACTGAATTTAATATTTTTGAATGCATCGCGTTACGATGTAATTCATGTAAAATCGATCACGATCCGAACAATGGAGCTTGTCCCGGCGGCGGCGGCGGATATGCTAATTGCCGACGTAATATTTTATTATTTTTAAAGTCAAACATCACGTTTACCTACATAGAAGGATAGAGTGCGTGTCAAAAAATAGGTTCTACAAAACGCATAGAAAATAACACAAGTGGACAATAACCAAAATTACTCCAGTTAGCTGAAAATAATACACGGTGTATATATTTGTAAAAAATAGCAAGTGTAATATACCAAAAATACACATAGTGAACACCCAAAGTAGTAATTGTATTAAGATTTTAAACAAATACGTACACGAATTGTAATATTTACAACGTGGTTTGTATCAATGCTTGCACGTCGTGTCATATATCTATGAGTAGGTATAGGAACTAATGCAGTAAATAATTGGATTCCGAAACGGATTTACCGACCAACACTATCGCATAGTCACGCATAATTTAAAATCCATTGCTGCACGTTTAGATAAACTTGTTAAAACAAAACAAATCGACTGATCAACTAATTGCAAAAAACATTTGCAATCGGTATGCGAGACGACCATGCGTTTCCACTGGAACCATAAAATTGCACCTATTAAGTTACGTCTGTCGTTCACCAATCAATGTTATCGTACACGACATTGTCTATTGCACGTAACTTCACAATTTACCGCTCAGATATCGTGGACCGCTGTCCACTGCGCGCCGACTACGGCGGTGCATAGTCGTGCGCCGGCGCCGGCGAGTAGTCGGCGCCGTGCAGCAACGATTAGGTCTGGTATTGCAGCATTGGTGCGGCTGCTAGATTTGCGTGGTGACCGCTGTTCATTCGCAGAGCTGAGAGTGATTTGTTGTACCATTCATCTTCTGCGGTCATACCTGGGAAAAAGAATCAAAGTAAACTTCCACTCTGTAGTCACTGTGAGCTGGGAACAATAAAGAATCTACTGAATCTAATAATTTGGACGCAAAACATAATCAATCATCGAAATAATTCGACATTCAGTAGTGTAATAAATCTATACCTACTCAATTTGTCGAACAAACTTGAGGAAAACAATTTGAATACTTCAGAATCTCAATCTCAAAATGCCTCGAAAACTCAAGTAATACCAGTAATACTGCCAAACATCTCCACAAAATAGTAGTAAGGATACGCTACGAAAGCTCTACGAAACTCGTAGCGTGTCGGAGTACCCCTACCTCCACGAGTAGTACATAGGTATACATGAATATAGTCGCCGAAGGTAGGGTAGCGAATAGTGAAGTGGATCTACCCTCGCGTTTTCTCAAGATGCAATCTCGCCGCAGGAAATAAGATATTTGCCAAGACGCCGCGAGGACGCCCGCCAAAGTAAATGTAGTGGAAATTTTCTTATTAGAATATCTACGGTACGATGCCTCGCCTCGATTACTTGCTCGTTTTTTGTTACGCAGGAATCTGGGCGCCCGCGGCGTCGCGTTTCATGCCCTGTCGCGGACATACTTTTGTAGTTGTTTTTTTTGCGAGTAAATAGGACATGAAATTGTGTGTAATATTTGTAAAATGATCGGAATAATATCTGCTAAATAATAATACTACTAATAATAACACCATGTCCAATAATATGGTTTAAACGGGCTTTTCTTTGCACCAAAACAATACTAGAAGCTATTCGTTCTCAAGATGTTTTCAAAAATTACAAAAAAAATTGTATTATTGTGTAATACCTATTTTATTATCTTCATAAGGTGTACGCAGCAATTGGGGAGGATCTAATCTGCTGCTATAAGTACTTCTTAATCTTACCGTACGTCTTCAGATGTAGTTACAAATTAATAATATCCGGCAATATATCCAGTGATACTCAGTAAGTCACAGTATCTAGTTATTTGGTTTTACAGACGTATTTGCTCCAAAATAATCAAAAAGAAATAAGTTTTATCCCCACAGAGCCGCTCTGAACATTAATTGTTTAAAAGCTTTGAAGAAAAGAAAGGACTGGTGGCTATTTTAATAAATTGTAATCAAGTTTTGCTCTTTTTCAAGATCATCTGTCGGAACTTAGCGCGGTACCGGCGGGAACAAGTTTTCTCATTATCACGAGGGATATTTGTATAAAAACGAGAGGCCTCGATCGCCGAGGCGCTGCTCCAACTTTATAATTGCCTTGACGGCTCTAATAGAAACTTGATGAAAGCTGCCTCCGCCGTCTACCGCTTTTTGTTCACGCTACAAACTTACATTTTAGTTCTTACTGATATTACGATGAATAATTTGTTTGGGGCGGATAAAGTTAGATTGGTTACGGGAGATTTCTGCGTTAACATGATTCTCTCGGTTTATCGTTCGAGTAAGATTAACTTTTATGGTTATTGATTTTGGTGAAAAGTTATCCTTACCTATGTTAAACCGATAGTGCTTTTTAACCTTAAGAATATAATAAACTAGCATTTTAAAAACCAAAAACCGTAAACACCACTTAAAACTCACAGGAAAGCAAAATACGCAATGTTGTTTACGTGGATAATTTATTTGTTAAACTTTTATTTTTTAACACCGATTTTGATAACTAAAAAAAACATCTCAAACACCTAAAAAAAACCTATTCCATCACACAGTAGAGTAACTTACCCATAGTATCCTGCCTCATGCCAACAGCGCTCATATTAGCGCTATGACCCATGGAGAAGCCTTGAGGCATGGGATACGATCCGCCTCCCATCTGTGACAGCGAGAATATGTCCTTCTGCAACTCTTCGTAGCTACCGTGATGCTGTGAGGAGAAAACGGGGTCATAAATACGAGGTTAGTCAGAAGCAAGTCCAAACATTACATTTGACATAAATGCTCACATTTCGCAGTAGTTTATTCCAACTTGAAGGGTCAAAGTCAATTAGAAAGACAAAAATACAGGGATGTAAAGGTTTACTCATCCCCTTTCAGTTACTGTTGTGGAATTCAAAGGTGATCTTTGATTATCAAAAAATTATTCACTTTCTATCATTATTTATTCCTATTATTATGATTATGAAATGAACAGAGTGCACCACATGAACAGAGAATATGAACATTCAGAAGCTTATGTTGTTGATTTACTGGCCAAGCGCTGATCCGGGCTTAAGCATAGATTTATGTATGAAAATCTGTACTTAAATGTATGCTTGGGATTTCTTCATATAGGCCTTAGATTTACTTCGTAGCGCTACGGTGCTACGGCGTAACTGCGTAGCTCTCATAGATAAAGTCTGATTAAATTTAAATTTTATTTCTAGACGTAATAAAGTATGCTTTCGCGTGTAATAGTGGAGTCATAGCTTTTACGGTGCTACGGCGTAACTGCGTAGCTCTCATAGATAAAGTCTGATCAAATTTAAATTTTATTTATACACGTAATAAAGTATGCTTTCGCGTGTAATAGTGGAGTCATAGCTTTTAAGGTGTTAATCATAAACCGCCCACATGAATGGATAAAGCTGAAAAATCATCGCACGATAATGACACCGCAGGCTCGGTATAAACGATTAACGCGCTTAATATCATTTGGAAACGTTCACATTTAATGCCGTTATGTTCTTTAGTGGTTCGTCGATTAATGCATTGATTTTATTGATTCATTTTGTTTCTTTGAACTTGGTTATTTTAATTCAATACCAATTTAAAACTAATAAGGACGGAATTAAGATATCTAAATAAATCAAAATATTTTATTTTCTAGGTCAAATTGTAATTTTTTTGTATAAAATGATTTTGCTACACTATTTATAACGAAAAAGATGTTAAACAATTACTTTTTAATTATATAACGAGTAATAAACTGTCTTTGAAATACAATATATTTCACTTAGCCAGCATTTATGGTTTCCACGATATTCAGGTTTGTATTTGCTCTTGACTGTAGTTAGTAAAATCTAGGCAGGTCTGGCCCCAGTACTCATTAGCATTCGCTAATAAGTCGGCGTGATTACGCGGTAAAGCGATTACGTTGCGTGCGTGTCCGATCGGCTAAAATAATGTAAACATACTGTATGTAGGTCGGTGCCTAGTATACCTACATAACACACCATAGTATGTACGTCGAAGTTCAGTCACCAAAATGTTGTCTACATTAGTATAGTTACGTAGTACATACTATGATACAATGTAATTTACATATCACAGTAGAGTACTAACCAATGTAGACCAAAAACTCTCGTATTCTGGTAAAGATTTATTGTTTCAAAGGTTTAAGTAGAAATTTTCATACAAAAATCTATATGCTTGAGTCTGGTCTGGATCAGTACGTGAGCAGTAAATGCGAATACGGACCTTAGAGGAAAATAAACTGGTAGAGTACTTATTTAAAAATTTCACACAAACCAGTAGTGCTAGGAGGACTTAATGCTAAGAGCATGGTCTACCAGTCTTCCTGGGCGTGCAAAACGGTGGTGTTGGAATACTTGGTACTGATCAAATAGTTTGCTGATGTTTCAAATAAAATCAAAAGGGTTTATTTGCAACTACGTAACACAAAGTTGCAAATGTTAAATGAAAGCTCAAGTCTAACATATTAGAGTATGAGTTTACTGTTACCTGGTACAGGGAGTACCTATTACGTAAAAGCCTTGAAACTTACCTGAGGATACCGGTTGATCGTGTTCGGATGCGGGTAAGGCTGGTATCCTCGGTACCCCTGGATGTTCCTCATCATGCCGTTGCAGCCCGGCAGTACGGCTGGCGCTAAGGCCTTCTGCAGCTGCTTCTCTTGCTTACGGTATTTCGCTCGACGGTTTTGAAACCATACCTATGGGAAATAAAATATGGTAGATAAATCACGTTTTTTTTTCAACATTATCACGGACAAATCTGATAGTACCGCGTGACGTAAACTAAACGTATTCGAATCATATTGCGCGTCAACGCCGGCTCGACTGCCAAACGTTGTAGCACAACCCCGCAGTGTATCTCGGATACGCTGACGTTACGATTGTCACATTTATTCGTGATCAAGGCACAGGGGCTTCATCGAGTCAATGGATAATCAAAACCAATTTGATGAGCGTCGTCGTATGAAATTTACTCGAACTGTGACGTAACAAATCTCAATGAGATTTGTCGAACGATATTGAGAAGTGGTAGGTTTTTGTTGCGTCATTCAGAAACCCGTTTTTATATTCAGTTTACCGATATGAAAGATTATGTAAAACTATGTGTTTTTTCAAAAGCTTTTTAGTTTCCATATTTAATAGCCATATTGTAATTATCCACCTGATTCAAAGTCCATGAGTGGAAAGCAAATAAAGAGGAGCAAAACAAGCGAGGCCCTAATCTGTGTGTTGTCAACGGGAATGAGAGCGTGCGTCGTTTGATATGGTGATTAGAGCTGATTAGAGGGAGAACCTCCTGCCCTCCCATTGCGGGGCGGGCCTCACCCTCCGTACGCACTCTCCATATAAATAAACCGATGTATACGCTATACCTAACGTAGCTCACCCTATCCGAAATACATGTACTGTAGGTACTATTTAGTATTTCCAACGTTTCTCAACCTTATTTTGTCGCTTGAGACAAAGTAAAACAATATTGAAGCACGTACAATGCAAGCAGACGTGTGCTACATACATTCTAATAAAAGAATAAGCACTAGATTTTTTAAATACCTACATAAGTATATTTTAGGTGAGTATTTTATCAGCTAAGTATTTTCATTCAATTAAGGGGTTATTGTAGGTATGAAACACGAAGAATTTTTTTTTTACTGTAAGCAAGTATAAGTTTTTACGTGATTTAACAGTGGTAGCAAATGGGACAATTCACACAAAACGCTTATTATTAGTTCAAATCCAAACCAAAAACAAACCTCAACTATATTCTGTAAACTTCGAAAGTAACTCCGTCTAAAACCATAGCGAGTATGTAGTTATACCTCAAACCATACGCTATCGATTTTGTGTTTGCTCCGCATTCGAAAGATTGAGAAACACTCCTACCCTCATGTATAATAGTAATAGACAGACAGAGGGAGGAAACGTAAATGGGATATTAGTTTTTTCGCAAAGCTACCCGATATCCGTCCCCGCTGAGCGTTGTAATGAAAAATGAATCAATTTCCGTACAGTTTCAAAACATATATTAAGTGTTTTTTTTCGTACCAATTTATTTATTTTTAACTGTGGATTTAAAGTCTTATAATTGTATACAACTTTGTTGTTCCATAGTAATTTATAGTACTGTAAAAAGTTAACAATAAGGCTCTAAACGGGAGCGCCTTTTATTATTTTAAAGTCAAAATCACACAAGAATGATAAAGGCAAGTAAATGTTTCCGTTATCGTCTTAAATTACTTTTAATATTTTATTTAGCTATGTAAAATAATTTTGGCTACGCATCTAAGTACTCGTCAATAATCTATGAGCAGATTTGCTTTGCAGGGGAAAGCGTAATCCGCCCTGTTAAAATGCTTTCTAAAATTCAACAGCAGCTATAAATACTTATCTATTTTCCAAGAGCGAGTTATCCGAATAAAACTGTCGCTTTTAAACTGGAAAGCACGGGATCCAACAAAACATTTTCTTATTTCCAATTGTAGAATTCATTTGAGGGCAGAGACAATGTCGAGAGGCGCGCGGGGAGGATGAGCGGCTAACTTCGTTACGGATCCATTTGATGGGATTGCAATGCCTCGGGGGCCACCTCCCGCCACCCTCTCAACCCGCGCGCCCGACAACGTTGTATTTTTATATCGAAATTTACTCTCGAAGGAGGGAGCTCGACGTTGCTGTCGTCTTTAACGTTTACATTCTTATGTAGCGTCGCCTAAACGCTAATAGCCTCGGAGCGCGCGTGCACGGATACATACTCCTCTATACTCTCATTGTATTGACGTTACACACATACTCGCATAATGTATCTATGTGTTGCGCGCTCCTCTATACACGCATTTCACGTGCTTTTAGCGACGGTAGGTAAGTAAGCTTCGATGTATGTAATAACGTTTGCTAGAACCTTTCATTTTCTAAAAGACATGCGTTGCGCTTGAAAGAAAATAGTAATTGATGGTTGTCGTGATGTCGTGACAATGAATAAAATATATCTTGAAAGCTCACATGTGGGACGGGTAATGAATGTGAAATCTAAAAGCTCGTAACAAAGTACGCACTCAATTTGGCTAGAGGTCACTACATTATTAAAGGATGGTAAAAGTCACGTCGTGAATAAAATATCTAAAGCGACAAGTTAGGTGCTCCGGGGACAAATCAATATCGAGGGTCCCGGGGGATTGAGCAATTTTAAAACTGAGATAAAGATCTCTCGCGAGTTACTGTAAGCATTTCGTATTCATACGGTCGAGGACGACAGATGGCGCTTTAATTCAATCCGCCTCCGGCCTACGCTCCAAATTGTATTATCCGAGTATTCGCGCATCATTGATATTTCGACTATTCCAGCGAAGAACAATTGGCGCGACAGTATTGGGCTCTACATTTTTGTGTGGTCCGCGTTTCCCCACATTCCTCCACACACATAAAATAGGTACTGCCGTCGTTTCTTCAATTCCTTTCAAATGCGTATTCGCAACTACTTTTATATTATTTTATCTTTGTCACTTAAAAGATTTCGAAAAGACACAATTTGACAATGAGTTGGGCTGAATTTATGGGTTTTACTAAATTGATAGGCGAAGTGGAGACTGACCTGTATCCTGGCTTCGTTGAGTTTCGTCGTCCTCGCTAGCTCTTCTCTACAGTAGATATCTGGATAATGTGATTTTGCGAATGCCGCTTCTAATTCTGCTAATTGTTCCTGTGAGGCATACAATAATACTTAATAAGTACCTTTATTAGCAGGTACTTTGAACTATTTATAATCCTTGAAAGATATCTTCAAATGTTTAACAAAACGAAAGGGGTTAAACTCTTCCTACATGGTATTTCAAAATACATACTCAATAAAAATTAACGTTTCTAGGACATTCAAATTTTTATCTTATCTTCTTCAAAAGCTTTATCAATGTAGGATACCAAAACCCAGTTGAGTTTATGATTTGTGAGTTGATGAACCGCTGGTTCCGCTGCTCGTCCTTCCTGACGGGGCTAAGTACCTGTGTAAAAGTAGTCCTATGCCTCCTTCTGGCGGGGGTGGGGCACGAGGCTGTGGTGGGCGTGTGACCTGCGTGTTGAGGACCTAGCGCTGGTGACAGAGCTGATGACCCACTGGTCCCACTGCTCGTCCCGCCTGGCTCAGGTTTTAGTTTCTTGAACGCGCCTTCCGCTGTTGAAGCACAGATTATTTAGATTCTTTTGTGTCATGTATAATTTTTTGTACACAGCACAGGTGGCACATTATCCGACGGTCGACGCCCTCTGTATTACTACGAATGGATTCGTATGATATAGGGCATAGATACTGGAAAATATTTGGAACAGTATATTTCAGACACATTCATTCATCGGAACAAATTAAAACATAATTATCGTCAATATATATAAAACTCATTTGAAGCTGACTGATAATCAACGCACAACCTAAACTATAAGTCCTGGAGGTATGAAATTTGGAAGGTAGTATCCTTATATAGTGTAGGGGTGCACTAAGAAAGGAATTTTGAAAAGTCACACTCTAAAGGGTCTATTTAGAACGCGAGCAACGCCGCGGGCGACGGCTAGTGTGAAATGTAATCGCTTTAGAATTTAGAACTAGGTATGTTATTAAAAAATTATTACTTTTTATAGGTTGATCAAAACTGATAATAGGTTATACCTAGTCTATTTAGGTTTCAGTTCCAAATGCGTGAAGGCTTAATTTCCGGCATATCCACGTAAAAGCAGGACATCCACAGGCTTTCTTATTAGCATACCGGGCGGCGACCCTTACCGTAGGTCAAGTTCGCCGGCTTAATTGTAATTGCGTTCTAACTAACACTGTTAAGAGGGCGCTATCACCAAAAACGTGCAATTTTGACGTAAAGACGCGTGTAATTTTAAACTGCGGTCATAAGCTCGTTGGAATACGGCTAAAAACAGTTCGCGTTCCACCACCGTTCCACGCTTACGAGTTAGGAATAAATCAGTAGTAAAAGGTTTGTTTTGTATATGCCACAGAATATTAATAGGTACAAGTAATAATAGGTACAAGAAGAATATTGGTAACCTGTCGCGTTAGGTGCCTCCTTGTTTAATTCATGTATTGTGAGACGTTGCGCATTTAAATACACTCTTATTTTTATTTAGTACGGTGCAGAAAATTCAGACCAAAGGTTCATAAAAATCTGTTGAAAAATGGAATCCTCTCATATTCACCTAACCACATGAGAAGCCTTCATACGGCCATCTGCCGCAAATGCTCAAACGTAATCAGTTTTCCGTGAAAAATCGCATATTGGCGACATAATCAGTTTACCTTCGGTTTCTCTGAGCTTGGATTAAGTGGGGGGGAGATTTTAAAAGCACCGTCGGAGGTCGGTTTGACAAGTATTCATGCATTCCCTTTGACGATGTTGCCAGCTACTTACTAATTAGCAAGGAGCTAAGTGTTTGCGTCCGCGGTAAACGGAACCTTTTAACGTTTTAAAAGGTTGTATTTTTTTGCTCGCTTCTATGTTTTAGGGGCTTTGATGGCGAATATATTGGTTTCGCTTTTTACCTGACATTTTTCCGAGATGCGATTACGCCATTAGACGAAAGCTTTCAAATAGCGGTCGTTTGTAGCCTGGGGGCAGCGGTGGTTCTGTTGCGTCATAGCGCTCAAACGGTTTTCAGGTTTTACTGAAAGTTGTTAGATATCTATGATATTTAAGCGCTTCATAAGCACATATTCTAACTTTTGATTAATTAAGTACATTTTTTAAATCGCTTAACTGATGTCAATGAAAACATCATCTGTACCTAAGTTTTTGGCTTTTGGTAAAAACATCAAGGGCTACAAATAAATTCGAGACAAGGCAGTGAACAGTATTTATTCTGTAACATTTGTTCGGGGGCGTAACAGAGATTCAATGTAACATGTCATTAGGGGGCCCTAATCCCCTAATTATGACGATTGACATAAAAGCACCATCTGCGGCGGTCGAGAGGTGTCGGGTGACGGACCGAAGTGTCGACACTCAGTACAACCCTGATAGAAATTGATTTGACAATATTTGGGTTGAAGGATGTATTTTGGCAATAATATTTTGTATTTCAGAAAATACAGGGTGGTCTGAAATATTTTACCCCTAATTTTACACATTGGCAAGAAAAGAGGCATGATAATTAATATTAAGCAATACCATTGGTTAGTTTAGTTTTTAAAATACCAACGTTGATTTGATACCAACAGCTGCCGGACCAAAAATAGCCAACTTGATAAAAGTCCTCAAAAATAACGATTTTAGAAAACCAATTCATGTTTCCTAACAGTCCTTCAAATAACCATTTCAATTGAACAAAGTATTCGCAAAGACCTCCTCTGGGGCGCTCCGGGGAGCTTCGCCCCTCGGCGGCGTCCATATGTTGTCTTGCTAATAGATTTGTAATCGGTGCAAATGCCGCAAATCCAACCGATTGTGATCTTTGATTGCGGATCCATTGTTGGCGAATTAAGGGATAAATATGGCAGAAAAGTCGGGTCCTATAATTGACATCGTTTTTTAGGACAGACTTAAGGAAAATAATGCACAAAAACTATATTTACTCATAATATTATTTTTTTACTTCAAATCTACGAACACTTTGTTCACTACAGTATACTCGTAGGTACGTTAAATAGTAAGTATTAATACAATAAGCTATGTTATAAAATATTTTTTATTTTGTAGCTCCATTTACTTCAGTTTTATCTATAGTGTTACCAATAATTTATTTTACATAGAAGATCACTGAGTGTTACTTGATTTTTTTCTGTAAAACAATATGCTAATATCAATTTAAGCAATTATGAAAACTAAAGATTACTTACTTAGAGTTTTGTAAAATAACGTTTTTATCAACGTGTCAAAAAATGTACAAAATAACTAAAAGTCAACACTACTTTTTACACTTTTCAAGTGACAGCTGATCAAAAGGGGACATCGCATAATTACAATAGGTTTAGCAGATTTGCAGCGCGTGCGCACAATACACTCCATTATGTCGAGTGGTCTCGAGTGGAGATTACTATGCGCATATTAGTTGGCTCTGGGGGATAAAAAACAGCATTTTGATTTTATACAGTTCAGATCCGAAAGGGCAGGCTCAAAAAATCCAGGCACATAAAAACACCTTTATCTTTCAAACTCTATTTTTCAAACTGAATGAGAATCATGGCTAATGGCTCCTTCAGTAGTCATGGTAGTTTACCAATCTTATTTCGTATCTCTTTTTCATATCACGGCAATATGACGATACGGCACAAGTAGGGTAATTTTTAAAAGATTTTTTTCAAACCTATTGATGAATGAGGATTGACCACTTCCGGCCTCCATTCAAATAAAGCTAAAGGGCTGTTCACACCAGCGACTAGACAGGTGTGATATCGCACGCGACCGACACGCGACCCGCATTACAACTACTTTACAATAATACACGTTATTTCTATTGTTACAGTGATCGGTTTGCTTTGACTGATTATGTCAGGGAATTATTGAAACGTTTAACTGCTGATAAATTATCAGCTGTTGGAATACTGTTGTTATGAATTGAAAGAGTTACATGTTTTGTTGTTGGGTGCGGTACGGACTTAGTGGGTTTGTGTTTTTTTTTGGAAACAGCCATGTAGAATTTTAGAGTATTATTATGTGATTTTCTAAAAATTTCAAATGGTGTTTGAACTGTATCTTACGTTTGAAACCGATTAAACCGACGCGTCTACGAAGAAAAAAGTGTCCGTCACTGGAGTAGATTCACATTTGCAAAATTAAATAGATTCTAATAAAACACGACAATAAATTTTGGAAAAACAAAATTCATGGATATTTCACACAACACCATTAATCCCAAGCTAAGCAAAGCTAGTAAGTACTTTGAAAACTAGATTGCTGATAGAATACTAAACTGAGGCCCGAAACGCTTTCAATCTATCGGTCAAAGGAAATATTCATTTTACCAGATATTTTAACATTGGCAAGAAAATTATCTAAATGCCTGTTAATCGGTTTTGATAGTTAGCACTCTCATTTAGCTGACCACTTCTCTGATAGCCGAGAAAGACAAAGGGTTAAGTGAAATGGATTTTTTAATTTACCTGGAAAAACTCAAGTTACTGGAAGTTCAACAAAATCCACGCGATTTTGAACCTGTTCCGAAGCAAATTAATATGTTTGAAAATAATCATATGAGTAAAAACAATTATGCAAAATAAGATTTGGATCCACACTTCAAAAATACCGAAGAACAGAATTCTGGCCGTGCTCGTGACTGGCGAAACTCACAAAGCCAACAAAACCGTTGGTCATTTTGACTCTAGATATCCACGTACGAATGAACATGGAAATTACAAGAATGCAACTCAGTATTATAGGGACGACACAAGTTTAGATTTACGCTTCAAAGAAAATGTAGAGCCAAGAAGTAATCGTGCTCGCTATCAACAAAACCCATACGTGCAAAGCGTCAACGATTTTGACTCTACTTTAAAGCAAAACCAGCTGGAAAACAATAAAAATGTAGGTAAGTGACGCTAAAGGAAATTTGAATTCACGCTTCACAGAAAACGCAGGCGGAAGGAATGATCGTTCTCGTGGTTGGCAAAATATACAAATTTCAAAAATCTCAAACATCACTGACGAATTTGATCCTGGTCTAAAGCGAACTAATAGATAAGGTTGCCTGGAAGAAATCGATAAGGCCGCCCATTGTACGTCTTTATCGTATTATATAAGTTAGTCTCTAAAACATTGGTCTTGTGTACAATAAAGTGTTATATCTATTATACCTATCTAAATAATAATGAAAAAACTACTGAAAAGCCAGCTAGCAGCATTGGCGATCAAAGTCTTAACAAAAATGAAGGCACGATTTGTAATAAACCAGAGGAACATGAAAAAGAAAACATTATAAAGCCGTTGACAAAGACTAAGTTTTATTTCCAAGCTCAGCCGGCAGTAACGGAAAATGAGAGAAATAACATCACTCAGACAATTTATTATGTTGATTAGATTATGAAGTGACATCTTTGATGGATTTTTTTCTCGGCAAGGTCCTGTTTACCATTATATATTCTTATATTTTGTCTTCTAGCAATCTGAACCTAGATTAACCAAAAAAGAGAACATTCCCATCAAAGCTAAAATCCGTTGGTTTATTGTTTCAATAAAACTCAGTGCTCTCCTTATTAAGCGAACAAAAACAAAATGCTTTTCATTTGTGTACGAACATTTCACATTACCTAGGTATAACACGTACAGCAAACCGACATGGCAACCGTAGCCGTTTGAAAATTCAGGCTTCGCTCGTGGCGGGGGGGGAGACGGGGTGGGGGAAAGGGGAGACTGGTCGTTAGTGACATTTCGTATTCATGACGTCACGCACGCCCCGATTGTTTGCAATATTCTCTAATTGGGATTGTAATTATACGCACATACCGCGTCCGCTTCCTCCGGCTACGTGATTTTAGTGCAATAGTTTCCGCCTTTGGCTGTCTAATCACCTTAATTTAATATACAGATTGTTCGCTGAAACGAGCTAAGCGACACGGTTAGGCGAGTAGCTGGAGATGAACTTCAAGGCAAACAAATCTCTCGGTTAAAGCGATCACCGTTGTGATGCAATCTGATGGTGTACTGAGTACTTATACATTTTAAAATATACGTTAGGTACATTGACTTTTTCCACTGCATATTATTATAATGACATTATACAAGGCTCTAAGCTGTTATTGCACATTTTAAAACATGTATTGCAATAAGGCTATATATATAAAGCATACTATAGATAGAGTGTATGCGGGTAAGGGTCGAGCGCGGACCGGGTGCGGGAATTGGTATGGAAATCACCTGATCCGCGCTCGATCAGCGCACGAGTTCTGTGTGATATCCATGTAAACGCACCGGAGTACATGTGCGCCCGACCCCAAGTTTTATCACCCAAAATATGTACTTGTAGTTTTTTTATCTTTTTGCACATTATTTTGTCAAAAAACTTGTTGGAATCAAGGATTTTTGCTGAACTTTTGTAATGTTATTATCAAGAGCTTTGCGTTTTTGCATAATTTACATTCAGTTATTGTACATCTTTAACGATGCTGTTGAAATGTGCAAGCGAAAAGTTATTTCATTGATAGTTTCATGATAGGGTTATGGACATAATTTGTCATCGATCGGGCGAGGGAAGCGACCAATGATCTTAGGCTCGTAAATACTGAAACATTACTCAATGATGTAATGACTCGAGACTGAAGCATAGATTTCATGACAGATTACTATTAAAAAGTGTCGAAGAACCTGTGCTTGAGTCACACACAGCCCTTTATGCATAACCTACTATAATTTTAGTGCGGTTATAAAAAATTCTGCGTCTCTGCATGATATCGAAAAGAGATACCATCTGGCAACTAATTTAGCAGACGTTTTAATCAGCGGAGCTTTAGAAGACCAATAAGACCATAACTTTTGCGGATTTTGACGTTTGGCCCTTAGTGTGTATGGATTAACGTTGGATGTTTGATTGAGTATAGCTTTCTTACCATTTAGAATTTGGTAGCTCGAAAGGTTGTGTTGTTAACATTTACCGGTAAGATTATGAGCTGAATTGGTCAAGAGGTGGTTGCGATATCGGGGTCCGAAATGGGTTTCGAAGAATGCATTGATGCTTGAGTCAAACCTTGTTCAATGAAACCTTGCTAAAGAATAGAGTGAACTAAAACATACCTGAGTGGTCCTGTAAAGAGCGGCTGAGCGGCGCTGGCGGCGTCGCAGCGTGTTCACCACTGTACAAGCCACCAAACTCCTCCGCCGAAGACGAGGATGCGTTGCTGCACTTGCGACCTTTGTCAGGCGTGTATTTAGCTTCACCTGTCGACGGCAGGAACTTGGCATCGGTTTGATGCTCGTCCAGCAAGCCCGGCACGCCGAGCAAGCCGCCGACAAGGTTCGGCCGCAGCTCCTCCATGATCTTGGATCCCTGGCCGCAGCCCCCGCCGCCCGTGAAGTTGAGCTGGCGGCTGAAGAAGGCCGGGAAGATGTTGAACTGCTGGGGGTCCGGCAGCGCGGAGAGCGGCGGCGCGGGCGGGTCAGAGCCCCCCGCGCACGCCGAGCTCTTGAAGTCCACCGTGCCGTGGCTGGCGCGCTGGCCCAGCGCCCAGCGCTCTCCCGCGCTCCGCAACTCGTGATCCGTACCGCCGTCGCCGTCGCCGTCGGCTCGGCCCCGACGCTCACTGACTAACCACATTATAGTGACGTCGCGCGTCGCGATCCACCGACCATGCCGCCCCGCGCGTTAATTGTTCGCGACTGCGCGAGATGACTCCTCGTCGCCGCCCACGGGACAGAACGGAACGACCGCTCCCGGACCCCCATGATCGATGTGAAGCCTTCGCGGGGATGCTGTGTCCCGCTCGCGCGTGCTCGGTGGGCGGGCCGTGGGCGGGCGGAGCGCGCTCATTGGTCGCCGCCGCCGCTACCGCCGCACTACCGCTCCGGGCGAGATCCGCTTTTCTTTGTTTTATTGTCCCCACGGCTCGTCGTCGATCTTGCGTTTAAAGTTTATGCATTGCACCATGTTTTGTTTCACAAAACGCAAAATCATGTATGAAGTTTTCGAGATGGCGTGACATAGATTTGGGTGGTTCATTTCATTGGTTATTAGGTAATGGTGTGGTGTAGCAGTGTCAGTGTATGATAAAAATTAAAACCAATAAAAAAATCTGTTTATCAAATGTCTTATTACCTATCTCGGTGGCATTATATGCGAATATTTATGGCTGTATACATTGTGCCGAACAATTAATTTAAATAAGCTAGCAGATACCTTATACTTACACTGACAAATGCTATACGATAAGATCACTGAACCCTTTACTAGGTACTACAGCTACCCCATTTGTATAGTGGTTATGAATATCATTAGCCGTATCGAGTTCGAGGCATGCTGCATGCTCAATGATGAGATCAAAGATACGACATAATATGATATTGACAAACTCAATTTATGCTTTGAAAGTCTTTGTCTGCGGGCTGCGGTTTTTATTTGATACGAACAACAGAAGGACCAAAACCAAAACGTTTCACACGTGTCTCTTAAAACCTTTTATGACATCCCAACAAAGTCTCAATGATACTAGATCATAAGAGAATTAATAATAAATAAATAATAATAATAAATATTCACGGACACTTAACACAACTCTTTCTAGCCCCAAACTAAGCAAAGCTTGTACGATGGAAACTAGATGGCTGATAGAATACCTACTTACTTATAATAAAATGTAAATACATACTTATAATAGATAAAAACACCCAGACACAGAACAAACATCTATGTTTACAACACACAAATTTTTGTTCTCGGTGGGGATCGAACCCACGACCCACAGCACGGAAGGCAGAGCTACTACCGACTGAGCCATGACGCCTGTCAATTGCCCTTCTAATACCATCGAATAAAAGAAAAATTTGGCTATGCAGTAGGAAGGTTAGGTAGACTAGGAGTGGACCTATATAGGGGGTTGTAGAGTATGTAGAGGTATCGATAGGTAGGTAACCTACCTATGTTCTATACTTAGGTGTCCTAGAACTAGTACCTACCTATGTTATCCCGAAGAGGAGCGATTCACGGGATAAATAAAATGTCCTAATAAGGACTTAAGAATTCAATAATTTATATTGAAGAAATGTTTAGCAAAGTTTAATCCACTTATTTTTTTAAATTATTTTTAGCAAAAAAAATTGAAATCTTACGGAATACATTTTTGATGGTTCAAATATTATACTACGAAATAACATACATATAAATTGAGATAGACCTAAGTAGTTGAGTAGGTACAGGTACCGACAAAATTAGATTAGGTCCCGTGCATTTCTAATTTAACTTTTTGCACAACTAATTTGGCGGAAGGCAAAGCAAAATAGAATCCATCTTACAAACTAAAGTTTTCGGGGAGTTAGGGGGTGGGGGGAAGTGAAATGTCTTACAAATCTGGGAGTAGGGATGAGGGGGCTATAGTGCATAGGGGTATGAACAGTCTAACTTTTTTGATGGGTTACTTGGTACCTACCTACTACTTGCAGGGCGGACTATCTTCCGCAACTTATATATAGGCCTTTACATCTATTGAAGATGATTTATACAGCGTCCGGAGACAACCTATGCCTACACTTAACGGGACACTGTAGTGCCTGGGACAGTGTTTTAGATGGAGTAGGCTTGCCCAGCGCCTATACCATCCTCTCAGCCTAGTCAGCCGTATCCACAAGAAAGACAAGGTCAATACGTATGCGGAGCTGGCTAAGCCGCGGGTTTTCTCATGATGTTTTCCTTAACCGTTAAGCTTCCGCAACTAGGCCACAGATAATCCCTCTTTTCGCGAGTGTGACGGCCGCTATTCCAGCAATCCTGATGTCCTCTAGAAAAGCCAGCTCGTTTCGTTGAAATTGGTTCAGTAAATAGGGCGTGATTCGCGAACAAACAAACAGATAAACAGATATAAACTCGATTTTCGGAATCAGAATCGTTTATTTAGTAGATTTGCATTTGTTGAGTTTGTCCTGAGTATACACTTAAACACACTACGCTCCGCTGCTAGAAAAAACGGTTCTAACATTAGGCGTAGTCTAAACCTTAGTTATGTACGCATAATGCTGGAACCGTTTTAATACCTTAGGCTCTAAGGTATTGTATCTTACTCCAAGAGTAGAACTTTATTAGTAGTTTTAATTGATTCTCCGCTTCTTGAAGTAAGACGAGGGCTTTAGCTAAGTTTCAAGGTAGGTACATTACATACGAGATGTATGTGTGAAGTTTTCGCTGTCCTTTTACCAAGTTGAGTACCTACGGAAAGTTAGTCTTGCTTAGATCTACAGGATGGGGACGCTTGTACGACAATTATTAATGAACCCACCCTGTATAGTTGCTCAAAACAAAAATTATAAGGTATATTTCTATACCTACTAATTACGTCGCTAAGGATAATAAAATCTAAATCATTTTTGGTGCAGATTTTAGGCATGTACTACAAAGTGATAAGAAAAGTGTGAATGGACACATTGTTAGTCGTAATTTAGCTTATAAAAATAAGGTAACGTATAATTACGTTATTAGCCTACAATATGGCTAGATCGTTATGTTCCTAGAGTACCTACATTAATCTTAACGTACACTATTTAGTCATATAAAAAATATATAAAAAATAAATACAACTAAAAACAAAAAACTATTCCCAAATATTTTATTCAATCTACCTTCTCTACATTGCACTAAATACTGCTAATCAAAGGTGTTTCCATTTTTTCTTCCAGCTTTTTCTATCCCAGGCCTCATTTTACAATTTATTTGCAAAATCATTTTTTTTTTCCAAATACAGACATGTACCGAAGCTACTCACTAAAAGTTTGGACGTTGTGAGCTAAGATTTACCTGAACGTGACTGACGAAGTTTTAATACTCTCTGAACTTACAGAGTGATGTTTTGAGCGTGTGAACAGAACTTAACAGCACCGACCTACATCATATTGACACCTACGTACTGTGTTTTTCACCAAAGAAGTTGATATTTTCTCGTGGACCTACTTTATCAGTAGGTCTACGATGCTATCCTATTTACCTTGCTTACCACTACTTTATTGATGAAATCATAAAGCTTTCAGACGTCATATTGTGTAATAAGAAGCATAATAATATACTTAATGAAAAAAAAAACATTGCTACTATTATAAAAAAGCCTATAAAATACTTTTTTTTACAAAAATATGAATTTTGGAACACACTTCACGCTAAGTAAATCTGCATGGAGGGAGATATCAGGTCATAATTACGTTAGACTTACTAAAATTTATTACTACCTTGGATCTCAACTGTGGCTCTTTATTTTTAAAATAGTCATTTACTTGTTTTTTGTGTGTTACAGATATTTTTTCGAAAAGTTTCCTCTGATATTGCTTGAATTTAATGTTTATGTAATTATATGTTGAAAACGCAAAAATACATTGTTTCCACTATCAAGATAAGACTAACCTATATATACATACAACAATACAAATGCAAAACTAACTTCGCAATTTCGCGACATTGGTTTTGACCATGTGCGTCACCGCCCTGCTCTCGATATAATTTAGACTAATACAGGCCTTTGATAATAACATAGTAGACGGCTTCTTCTAAAGATTGAGTTAAATTATCAGCTTTTCATACGATATTGGTGCCACGTGGCAGATGACAAAGTGATAACTTTATTAACTAAAATAATCTTTGCAAAACTGGTGACTTTTGTGTATAGATCTCATAAAGTCATGAACCTTAGCACTTATACTTAACTATAGTATAGTATTCACCTAGTTGAATCTCTCGAAAAACAGTCAGTCATGGCAATACCAAAGCAATCAGCATTAGTCTGATGTTTCGGTATTTTCTCCACCAGCAGGCCGGAAGTGGCGGATGCGGTGCCCGCAGGAAGCTGCCACGTCGGTACGACGCGGACTCATCCACTATCCCTCAAATAATATTTTCCCTCTATTTTATTGGCGGTAAATTGCTTTATATAAAACAAATAAAAACTCGAGTCCGGGATAAAAATGCTTGCAGATTGCGATTCGCAATCTATTAAGTTACGCTCGGTTTATCTAGGCAGAGCTGAGAACCAGTGGATATAGCATGAAATTGGTTTGCATGGAGCCAGTGGCCAAGTGTGGTTAAAAGTTTAGGGCTGGCTAGACTTTAGAAACACGGCCAAACGTGACACTTTTTCATCATAAAAAGTACCACTGGCTGGCGCCTAACTATTAGCGCTGTACTGAACTTTGCATAAATTAAGAGATCTTTTTCTAAAACTGTTTGAAAATGGAAAATACACAGTAAAATTGAAATTTTCCACAAATATCATCACCAATATAGCTTGATCTGCGTTGTGTTATCAAGTTTAAATAACTGCTGATAATGTAAGATATCAAATAAGGCTGGTCCTGAATTTTGGAGTATGTTCAACGGTTAAACGGGGTCCGCTCGTCCTATCCATTAAAAACTTATCATCTCGAGCAATTACCTCCCCCAATTCGCCTCAAACTTCATCACCCTTCCTACTGTCGTCCTGTTGCTATTAAAACCAGTAAATAAACATTTTATATTATATCTACCTACTAAGAAATATATAGGTAAATAATTTGTAAAGGACAGAAGCTTAGGTAGTACAAAGATAAACTACAAGCGATGACTACAAGCTAGCTTTATTTGATACTAGCTGTGCCCGCGACTTCGTCCGCGTGGAATAGTGTTTTTGGGTACCACCTTTTTTCGCATTAAAAAATAGCCTATGTCCTTTCTCAGGCTCTAGACTATCTGTGTATACCTACCAAATTTTATTCAAATCGGTTCAATAGTTTTAGCGTGAAAACGCGACAGACAAACAGAGTTACTTTCGCATTTATAATATTAGTTAGGATAGTTAGGATAAATAATATGTATACTAAAATTACTTAAAGGTATCCCTTGTAAATAAAGAGTTGAACGATTGTTAGTATGATGCATGGTTTAGTTAAAATGGCTAGGTATCTGCCTAAATGTCTGTAGAACCTAGGTGTTTTGTAGTTTTTATCGGTTAAGGTGGGCGTTGAGATTACGACCGTTTAATTTGTAATCAGCACATTGTTCATTGTTCTGAATAAACTATTACTACTATTCAACTATTATTGAGTATTACAAAATTAATTAATGAATGCAATGTCTATAGTTAGTGCCAAGAGTTTTATTTAAATTCATAAGTTTTGAGAGTGCTTGGTTTACGCATTAACCCTTTTAGTTGTCCAGAGTGCAGTCAACCCTAGAAAATGGCGTCGCCAACCTCTAAGGTCGTGAAAACACGACCGTGTGTAAAGCCCTTAAAAGTACCTTCACCCTTTTCGGTTGCCACGAAACGTTTGAGAGGTAATTTTATAATTCATATCCTTTTTGAACCATTTTCCCTGATTAATTATTTATTTAACGCTCTGGATTTGAGTGGTTTCAGATGAAATAATTATTTTCACTTAAAGATCATTTCTAAAATGCTCTCATTCATTAAAATTAGTTAGGTTTTTACTTTTTTATAACGAAACGTTCTCTTGGTGTGTCGAAAAGGCGTTGCTCCTATTAAAGAGCTCATTGTTCGGTGCACAATGAACGTACAACGAACTATTATGCTAATTGTGGTTTTTATGTTACTTTTTGCTTGGGCGATAAAACCCGTGCATGATTGGTGAATGTCAATTGTTTGTAAAAATATTATGACAGGAAAATTCTATGTTGCCCCGCTGTCAAAATTGCCGCCTAATCAGGAGCGCGCGCGCCGGCTACGCCCACTAATAATTTGAAATTAGAAGTTTTAACTTTTTTATTGTAGACACGCGGCTGTAGGGCTCTGCATTGTGCCAGTTTACTTCTGTCTAATAAAATATGTGTTCTGTATAAAAAAAAGTCTGTAATGAAAATGTTGGTTTAGTTTTCTCATCAAATTAGTTTTTATTCCGCTGTCTTATCGGCCCTTTTGTATAAAATACTGGCACAAGATTCTTTAAAAATAAACAATCCAAATAATACCGCGCGGTAAAACCTCTTTCACTCTGTTTATTTTAGCGTTGCGATAAAGTTGCGAATGCGACGTCAAACGAAAACGAAGCAGTCTTAAAAGCTCACCAATTAGATGGGCACTAAAAGCACCTTCGGGCTTGCTTGCTTGTCGAGTCGCGGTTTCGACATCTCATCAATTTTGTACACAGCTCTCAGCAAAACTTCGCGCTCTTAAAAATACGGGGGAAGTTAGAGGTTGCGGTTTTTAATAATAGAACGGAATGAGAAATCGAGGGGTTTTTGATTCTGTTGAGTGGGATGAGAATGTTTTGGGTACGTTAGGTACCTAAAACATTAACTTTAACAAAACATTAACATTTTCTGAAAACATCAATGTCCTTCTCGATCATCATCTATGTGGAGAATAGTATGTAAACCATTGTGATGATGAGGTCCAGACGTATATAATAACGCTAGCGGATTTCTATTTATTTTATAATTATTAAATCCACACGGAAAAAAGTTGTTCGTGTCTCGTTAAAAATTAAAAGCATCCACATAATGCTGGTTTCCCAGTAAGGAGGCTTAAAACAAAAAGATGGCGAATCTGAGAGCCACAAGCAAACCTTAAAAACTTTCCGACATGAAAGTTTAAAAGTGATCCAAGAGGGGGCGCCCCCGCCCTGTGGGGGGTGGTTGCTAGGCAACGCCGCCCAAACCCGCCCAACACCGCAAATCTCCGTTTGATACAGAAAACCGAAAATTTTTTGTTCCTAACGTATGGATTTATGCTTCAGTTATACGAGTATGTATCGGATAATCTAACCTAGTTAAAAAGACGTAAAAAGAAATTAGATTTAAGAATATGTGTAACCTACATCACCATACTGATACATACAAATTAAAAACAGTTAATTAATAATTATTTTATTATTATCACATCTAATACCTATAATTAAACTAATAGACGTATTGAGTACAAATAATAATTATTAAAGCTTTTGTATGTATCATCTTGTGAATACAATTCACTCGTAAGTTGTATCAAAAATGTTAGTAAGTTGTACATTGACAGGTGTTAAGAACATAATTATTAAAGAACCCAATTCCTAGTCTTAATTTTAGTATCGACCGAGCCAATTTTTTTTTATTTTTCTACATCAATTTTGTCTCACTACCACCCAATGACATACCAAAAAGTCACCACCAAGTTCTAAATAAATTGTCTAAACTTTCTTCCAGCAAGACAGTAATTCGTCTCAATTTGCATCTCACACGACACAAAAGGACGGCATTGAGTGAAGTCAATTAGAATGCAAATGTAAGAAAACGACCATTAGAGCTGGCTTCAGGCACGCTCCACGTATTGATCATACAGTCCCACACACGTTTACATACACCCATCTCTTTTTAACTCCCCACAACAGATCGCTATAAACATAAACTTTTTCATACCAAAAAGCCTTCGCGGAAACCTCCCACAAAGCATTATCAAACCTATCTTTACAATTTCAAAGCTCAATTTTCAATTCAGCTTTTCAAAGCAAGTTGTAGCATTTTTTCCCTAAAACTAGATGCTTGTTGTGCCAGCAAATTCTACTCCTACGTTTAAAGGAATAAAGATATATTTCAATGACGTGCTAAGAGAAAATGGATCCTATACAGATATTTCAGGGGATATTATCGAGGAGTAGAATAATGTTCTGAGTTTTCAGTTGTTGACAAGTGGTGTGGTATGACTATGTGTGGTTATGTTGTACTAAAAGATAGAGGGTTGTAAACATCGTGATGAGTTTGGCTTTTCTATAATGGATAGGTATATTGGGATCACGGTTCCTATTTGCTTTTGGTTCCGTGTGGAAATTATTTGGATGAAGAAGTTTCTTGACTTGGCTTTTTGAGTCAGAGGCTAGGTTGGAGGGGTCAATGATCTAGTAAAACTATTTATAAAAAAATACTTTATCTCTGCATTTATTTTTGTTTATAAAAACCTATTGTAATACTTTGGTCGCCCGTCATCGTTGCACTTTTGTAGTCTCGTAGCTTTTCGTAGACGCGAACACGTGTATAAATAAATATAATAAATAAATAAATATTCACGGACATTTAACACAACGCCTTCTAGTCCCAAACTAAGCAAAGCTTGTACGATGGAAACTAGATGGCTGGTATAATTTTTAGATTTACCTAATTAATAAATGTATTCGTAAATTGCTTATGAAATAGGTAACTACGTTTTAGACAAATCATTTTTATGTTGATTTTTAACAACTTTCTATAATCTCTTACTACTATAGTCTGAACCACTGAATACAACCGGAAACAGCAGAGAGTACATAGTAAAACTGGCTACCTACCTATAAACGAGTATTTTGTGCTTCCGGAAAGATTCTCACACGAACCCGTTCTATTTTCACTACTAACGCCATCTCTCGGTTAATATTACAAACTCAAGAAAATCGTCTCTAAATGCCTTGCGCGAAACAGTTTTTAACTTCACGCAAAACTAACCTGTAACTTTCTGGGAATAAAGTTCAAATTGATTGTAATTAGTGCGCTTGCGCCAAATAATTGATTTCAGTCTGACGTTACTTGACAAACATTGGAATCATAACGTCACGTCAAAGAGATTTTGATCGTCCAATTTTTGTAAACAAAACAAGAAAGTTGTGAATCAAGCATGAAATTAGAAGGTATGTTTTCTTTTGTTTTCATTATTCTTGAAGTTTCGACTTTAGTTTTATTCTATCGCACCTCATTTGTTTTTTCATATTCATGGTTAGTTTCAATCTTCTATGTTAGTTCATTCAATTCGCTTACGAATGTCTACAAGATACCTACTTTATTTTTACACTCCGCACGAGGACAAAATCACTGCCAAGTGATAATCCACATGTGGATTATCACTTGCCAAATGTCAATTTAGTCAGGGAAGACGAACAACGATCTCGATTTTTCATGCCACCCGAGTTTTACTTAATATTAGTGTATGTCAACGACCTCATCAACGATCTATGCTATTTGTATGATCTTATTATAATTATTACAGGTTTTATATCAGTAGGTATGGGTCTCTATAATGCAATTAAATAAGGAAAAGTCTAAAAGAGTTTTGCTCAGATTTTTTTTTCTGATATGACTTACTTATAATGTATGTAAAGTAAGTGATAGCTTCCACTCTGAACGCGAACAATATTCACTAGGTGGCCGCTAGGTGGCCAAATGTATACAAAACCCTAAATCTAACCAAGATAAAGAATAAAAGAACCCATGCTTATTCATGGCATTGTAATCATATGAGATTAGGGTGTTATCAGCTGATAATGCAGACCGGAGAGACTATGGGGTGCGCAACGCTCTGGTTTTGTTCAATGAGACACACGGTATTCAAATTTCTTGAGCAACTATTTTAAAGTTACGTATTTTGTTATTTTTTTTGTAAACTTATCAAAATACGTAAAGAGTAACCTTGAGTCTAAATACGGAAACGGGAGTCCAACTTATACTAAGTACTACTACTAAGAACTTTTACCTAAGTATTACTGCTGCCAATCAGTGATACTGTAGACACGTTTTCGGTAGACATATTTTAAGAGAATTAAAAAAAAAATATAAAAGCATTTAAAAACCGTTACACATTAGATCATTTATCTGTAAGTTTCCGTCATCAAAAAGCTCGCCTTCGAAACTTATGGTCTGAAAGGTTTTTGGATAACTAATGTGATATTTCGTGATTTCAGTAAAGTACGATGAATAAACGAATAATTAATGAAAAGTTTAAGAGTTAAGTATTGTTTGTGATCTCATCATGACTCATCTTCAACAAAACTTTTATTTTTTTCTTAAAATAATCGTATTAGTTTAGAATCAGGAGATTGCATGTGAAAAGTTTTGTGAAAAATCTCTCATTACTCACTTCATTGTGTGTGCCAAATGCTCAGCAGAATTCTGATCCGTGTGTCTCACCGAACACCGCTTACTACGGACACTTCGACATATGCACTACGCACTTGTCACTATGGACGCATAATTTGTCCTCCATTACTGCTTTATTTTATACACTGCTCTGTAATAAAGTGGGGTCCGATTAGAGAATGGTTTCGTCTTTCCGTCGGACCAAATGTTCCAAATAGGGGACGAAAATAAATTATGCATTCGATTTATTGAAAGTCCTTTGTAATGGATTTTTTGTAAAGGGTGGTTTGGCCACCTGATTCCTTTGTTTTGATGTAACAAATCCTTTGATGTCCTTGTCATGTGGCAGAGATACAGTTTCGTAGGTACCTATTTAGTAAAACTTTTTTAGTTATTTGTTTATTTAGTAGAACTAGTAGGTACAATCTTATTAAAGTTAAGTTAGTCTTTTTTATTTAATTATTATATAAGTGTTTTATTTTATTTATTGATTAATTTTGTATCTTAGCAGTAAATGCTAAACTATGTACTTTACGTGATTACATAATAATCAATTGGTATTTTCAAATGTCAATAAAAAAAAACGTTATACTCATAGAACTAATATAAAAAGGGTATACCTACTTACTCAAGACTAAACAACATTATAAATTCAAAACAGTTTCAATAAAAATCTAGCCAATTCCGATGAAGCAAACCTTTAATTTGGCATGCTTTTTACCGATGACAAATGCGATGGGTGAGCCCTTGTGAAATGAGGTGTGAATATTGTGTCCCTGCGGGATACCCCAGCCCTATGGGGTCTGCCCCGTGGGGCTTCTCCAGCTGCCAGACTCTACCCTTTGAATGCAACTTGAGTTGCAGGTATTGAAAATGTTAGTTTTACATTGTTTTGTTATTTATCAATCGGTTGAAGTAGGTCAAGTATCAATGCAGTTTGAAATAAATGGAAACATTACCAAAAAATCGGTAAGTATTAGGTACTATGGAAGAGTAAAAAAAAACTTAAAATAAGAAAATTGTATTAATTTATTTCTACGTACTGCGTCGTGCTCGTACATACCACAGAATATTAGTACAACTAATACAGAATTCTATTCCATACCACGTATTCTGCACATCTGAATTTATAGTTGAAAACTAATATCTAACTGATATGATCAGCTCATTTAGACTCTTTTAGTAGCATCAACTAGATTGTAAAGAATTGGTTTTTAATAAATAAATAAAATAAAACATAGACATCTCAAATTTATATTCCCAGCGTTCTTAGTACTCCTGATAAACACGCTGGTCCAAGGTATGCGCAGAGGGCCACATCACCCCCCGGGGCAGAGTGACGACCACCGCCACTACAAGCCAAGAGGGTCGGAGTCTCTCGTCGCTGATAACCATTTGTTGCATGATGCCAAGTGAGTGCAAATTAATGGAAGCGAAATTACATCATGGCTGTACAGTGTTTGTTACAGAACAGTAGAACAGAAACAGTATTTGTTTATTTTCCAGGCACATTGAAGAGGATTCACAAATTCTCTCTGCAGATGCGATATCGAAGATGACTCCTGAAGAGCTGGAGTTCCACTACTTCTCAGCTCATGATTTCGATAGGAACTCTATGCTGGATGGCTCAGAACTTTTGAAGGTAGATGTATCCAAACAACAAGCTAGCTAAATAGAACTAAAAAAGTGGTGTGGTTATTGTTTTTTTTTATTAATTTGAACTGGTAAGTACCTATATAAACAATCAAATAATTTGGTTCCCAGGCAATTTACCACACGGTTGAACATGAAGAATCAGAGGAGAAGTCTGAGATAGAACCAGAGCTAAATGATTTTGAAGGATATGTTGGTAAGTAGGGTGAATACTGCATTTCAACAACTTGCTGCATTTATTAAGTATACTTACTCAAAAGCTTTTTACCACAGCCACCATAACTAGGTAAGTATATAAACCTACAAGGTGTTAGGATTATCTAGAAGTATTCTACGAAGAATCGGTTGATGTTCCTGTATCAAGTACCTACAGGCACTGCATGTTTTACGAGGACAGTTTTGGAATAATGTACAAAGTCTTAAAATATTTACGAAAATCTCGTTTAAACCTCTTTTGGTTACAGTTTTGGTAGACAAAACTCTTGAAGCAGACGACACAGATGGCGATGGATTCGTATCCTACGCAGAATACCGAGCAGCGCGTCAGAAACGCTCCGATAGAACCCCAAGGGTCGTCGCTCACTCTCCATAGTACACGAGCAAGTTTATAGCCAGCCTCTTTACTAAAGACTACAAGATGCCCTTCTCGAAAGAGCTTAGTAAAGTCAGTGCTTCTTTGGCAGAATTTGGCCTGAACATTATCGAGATAAGAAATAATAGAGGGTCGGCCTTTGATGAGTACGACTGATTTTGTAAGAAAATGATAGTGAGCGTGGATTTTTATTGCAAAGCGGTCTTTAATTTATTACGCTTCACTGATTAAATATTTTTTGAAAATATTATCTATAAATTGCGTATTATTCGTTCAGTTAAAATTGCTTGTTTCCAAATAAACTAGAGAGCGCTTGCCGGTTCGGTGGACCGCTTTGCAGTAAAAATTAAAATGCAATACCTGAATATTTTTAAATATAGGTTCAGTGGTTTTGAGGTTAGTGCGAAGGACAATACTCATGGACTTGAAATAGTGTTTAAGTGTAGTTTATTATATAGTTTAATACATACGTATTCTTAGTATTTAAATTATTGGTGTAAAACTGTAGTATTTCTGACTGTATTTACATTTGATATTGAGCAATACTTTTATCATTAGTTACGTACTATTAGTTAAAATCATAAGTAGTTACCTATGTGAAAAATAAAAATTGGCTCCTAGTTTCACATTTTTATAGAACATTTCATTTTGAATAATATTTTGTACAATACATAATGTGAAGTCTAATACAAAAGTGACTTTTCATTCTCGTACCTACTTACTATTATACCAATGTTACTTTGATAAGTAAAATGAATAAGCACTGTTCTAGCTATGAATAATCATTGTAGTTTCAAGTTTTTTTAGTAGAAACTTTGAAGTTTTACTAAAGTCATTATTCGCCACATTTGTATCGTGTTTCACAATTCATACCCTTCTCTCCCCATTCAGAAGCTTGTTTGATTCCTTCGGATATGCTCTCGTATTCGTTCAGTTCGTTGCTGTTTCTGGAACAAACAATTTTTTATATAAATTCCCATTATCTCTACCCTATATGGGTGCACTGCTGGATGTCGATTTTTCCTAAGATGCGCCACTGAACTCTGTCTTTGCCTCTTCTTATTCAGTATTTGCGTTACATTTTATAAACTTCTTGCCGGGAAGTATTTTAAGTTTACCTACCTACTAACATCCAACTCATGTACCTACTCGTAAGTATTCCTTTCTTCCAACAATTGTCAGGTCTAAATCATCGTTAGACAAAAATAGTCTACTGCTAGCTAGATAAAAGTTTCTACAAACGCTGTTGACAATCGGTCTTGATCCGCCATTTTTTACCGAGTTTCAGCATTCTCTTTAATAATTAATCGGTAAAGTCCTATGACGTACCTACTCACTCATATAGGTATCTACTTATTTTTTCTTATTGATTTAGTTATGAAACGTAACTAGTTTTTTTTAAAAAACATTGCATCTCTAATTTAAACAAAAAAGCTCAAGAATACGAACCCTTGCATCAATTTAGCTCCTTGCAGCAACAGCTCAGCTCCAGAAGCATATAGACCAGACTGCTGAGGTCTCTTGCAGGAAAGCAGGTAGAGACAGTTGAAGTTCTTCGTATGCTGGCCGGCCAGGTAGCTCAGGTACATCATGATCTCTTCCTCCGTTATGTAGGAGGCATTTATGTTATCTGTCAAAAATATTTGCAATTAACGCAATGGTTCATAATAATTTTAAATTCTTTTAATTATATGAAGTACACCCTGACGTCGTCAATTAAGTATACATTTTTGTATATAATGTACCTAAGTGTTATTTTTAGAAGGAAAAAGTAAATGTGTGAATAGGTATTGTAACGTCAGTTTTTTTTTATAATTTGAAAACGTGACAAACTGACACTTTCACAATATAAAATGTGAGTGTTGTTTGTTATGTTTGTTATTGTTATGAAGGAAGTGTATTTCGTAATGAGTTCCATACAAAAGACATCAACGCGCGATTAAAATTACGGAAGTAGGTACCTACCATTGCAAAGAGTGCTGAGTGAGTCTTGTTTGCCTTCTTACATAATATTTTTCGTATTGACAAAAAAACTAATAAAAAAAACGTTTTTAAACAGAAATTACCGAAGACTAAACTCAGACACAGAATAACGGTTATAAAAAAACCTCAATAGTAAATTGTAAGCCAAAATGCGACACGGTCCATTAGGATTCAGATGGCCCCGGTCCGGTAGCTAATCCCTACCCAACAGGATTGTAGACATACACGACAAACGCATCAACAATATTGGATTTAGATGACCACGTATCGGACAATGGACGGTAAAAGGCAGATGGTCAGATACTTTTCTGATAATTAGGTGTCACTTCCTGCAACGAAATGGACTTGAACATGGTATTTGTGGTAAAAGGGTTGATAAAGTCGGCTTGCCCTAGTTTATTTCTATGGTGAGTCAACTTTACAGAGACAGAGATAGAGATTGGACATTAAAAAATGTCTTTTGAAGTTCAACACCAGATTTTTTAGGTAATCTACATCTACCGGGTCCGTGGGATGCACAAAATATCAGGAAGTAACTTACCGTCAAGACTTCTTCCATAATGATGCCCTCCTTTCCATGCTCCAGCCCCAAAAAATCCGGCTCCCAATATCAAAGCCTTCAGGACAACCAGTATTACGAGATTGGTCAAGTTTAGACTGAGAACCTGAAAAGTATGATAACTGATTTATTGTTAAAGAACTTAAAGCGAGCTAATTATTGAAACAGAAAGGGCTATTGATTTACTTATCCTGCGTCGAGCTGACGTCATTTTATCGTTGACTCATTGGTGGTGTAGGTCTTCTTATCACTCAAATTCTTTGGCGTTACTCATGCAAGCGTGCAAATTTATCAAAAGTGCGATACGAACCTGCGAAACGCAGTCAAAACCAACCTGGCTGCTTCCCGTGGACCTCGCTATGAAGTCCTTGGCGAGGCTCGTCACCACCTGACCTCCTGTGCCACTCATAAAGTTACCAGCCGCTTCCAGCAACGAGGACCTTCCATACTGCGCTGTTTCGTTGTAACCACTGTCGTATCTGGCGATAGATTCCTCCCTGTCCTTGAACGGTATCGGCGAGTTTTCGCTCGGGAGCACATCATTGGCGCCGTAGTCGTACCCTTTTGGGTACATTCTTTTGGCGTATTGGGGAGATGAGTATGCCCCGGAATGTTGAGCGCTGGTGATTAAAACACAGGATAGAAGCACAAAGGTGAAGACGACCATTTTGCGAGGGATTTGAGGAACGACTGAAGTAGGAAACAGGTAGTGCACAATGTTGCACTGATAGGGCGTTTGAGGCGGTCGGAGGCAGCTCGTTGGTTTTATCTCTTCCCGGCTGCTTTTGTTTGTCGCACGCACGATGACATCTCCTAATGGCGCTATTGTTGTAGAGGTATATGTTTTTGTAACCTGGCTGTGTTGGTGCGGTTTCGCAAGGGATTTTATGTTTAAACCAACCCTTTCCTTTGTAATCTTCAATATTTCATTTGTTTTAAAAATACTACATAGCTACATAGGTAGCATTTTGGTGTAAGTAATGTTGACTTTATCTCATCATTTAATATCTAGAAACCCAATCTTTATATTTTGCAGTTTTTTTCATCAAAAAACCTACGGAAAAACCATCTACTAAGTGTAAGACAGAATTAAATGTCTCCACATACCGGAACATTGTTTACCTCAGAGGTATGTCGATAGTTCCGTAACAGTTACGTGGAGCATCTGGGCCAGCGTTTTCATGATTGTGATGTAATCTAATGTTATTGACATCATTTTTAGGCTCTACTTCAAACAAAATTCACACTTGACGAAATAGCTTCTGATTAATTTGTATAGAAAAGTGATCATACAAGATTCCTTTTGCCACGAAATCCTAATGTAGACCTTGCGGATACACTCCATTACAATATGGTAGCTGATGAGCTTCGTACTATAGCGCCAGGCTCAGTAAAAATGATCTCTCATCAACTAGTACGAACTCTATAGAAGACAAAAACGGTTTTCTTGTTTTCTAACGATGTTTTGCTTCACCGTAAATAAAAGAAAATTCTAAATAAAAGTAACTACTGATATAGTCAATGCCGTTACTAAAGCAAATTGGTCATGAAAGTAGATGTAGGTTGGTAAGTATTTTCATTGTTCTAGCTAGTTACGCATTTCACTTTTGATTGTCCGTTCAAGTTTTGCAAGTAGGTAAATACAAAGACTAAAAGAGCGAGATTAGTATATGAGCGGTACGTGTGCAGGAAATATAATATAATATCTTAAAAAGGTAAACCTCTTTTCGGTATATCTATCGGGTAGCTTTAAGACCCGTTTCATACATTCCGGGGACGGAGAGCCAGTGCCGGGTACCCAGCTAACAAAATTTTATGTGGGCTTGCTAGAAAAATTACTTAGTCGGTACGTGTAAAAGCTGCCGTATATGCCTAACACACTCGTACCCACGAGGCTGCGGCGGCTGGCTACCCGGAAACTGAAACGTGTGAAGAGGCACATAAATTGCTACATTCGAAAAATAAACAATGCCATCATAGCTTCAGTCTCTCAGCTGCTTTAGTTCTCAACTAACCTATATAGCGCACTTTTTTTTCTAAGAGTATGTCTTATGTACCGACGTTCTTACACACAAAAAACTATTTTAAAAAAGTACCTATTAAATAAGTATTAATTTTCTACCTACAAGTAGAAAACACATACTTTCGACTCTATTATGAAGTAAAATGGTAAAAAAATGTAACTCTACCCGTGACTCTACTATTTGTGAATATGTATAGCGCCCTCTAACGATGAAAGCATAAGTTACGTTACCGCTAAGCTCGTCGCGGTTCAAACCAGTTTCTTTTTTGTAGAAACCGAGTGTCCTTTCACCCTGTATTTGAGTTCGTTGACTACCCCATAGATGGCGATGCGTCAATTTTGTTATTTACTTTTCATGTAGATGGCGTTGTGAAGTGAGAGTGAACATTATGATTGGTTCACTCGTAATGTTCACTGTGTGGTTAGTGCAAAGTAATGTATCCACTCGGAGTGGATACATTTCTTTGTACTTACCACACAGTGCAGCTGTTCGTATATCTACAGTGCAGTCAGACACAGTTTATCTATCTATCAGAAAATTGAGCATTGTATTGATACTTTATTTGATGCAAGGGTACCTAGTACCTATCTAACAGAAGAAGAATTACCTACTGCAAAAAACTCATTAAAAAAAACTACAGTAAGTAGGTAGGTAGATCTATTAATAGTAAACGCCTAGTTTTTTGGGTTTCTAGAGATAAGCATGTTGTGATCTTGTTTCACTTGCTCATGCAACAAAATTTCACGCTCATGCTCATGCGATAAAAATACTCTTAGGTACCTTTCCAAGCAATCCCACGTTTTATTTTATGACCTAACATTACATTACCAAAACAGCCATTCTCTTAGGTACAACATTGCGTAAACATTTTCTCCGTCACGATTACCCTCCGACAATCACGAGTGAAAGTACCGAATAAAGGCTAGGGTTCCTACGAAACGGTGACCGATTTACGGCAGCCGTATAGCACCGCTAACTAACTCCTGCACTGAGAACATACACTGCATGTGACTGTGCACCGCGTTAATTTGACTAAGACTTAAATACCGCGTTCACCGCGTTCACACTATGCCCATGCCGCTGCCGGACTTATTGCCACAGCAACATTGCCTTTATTCTCATTGGGACAGAGGCATGATCGTGTTCACACTATGCTCGTGCCCACTTCCCTGCCCAGGTGCCTGCCGACAGCGGCATAGTGTGAACACAGCACGGCGAGAACCACTGCTTGGTGGCAGATATTGTTATCGTAGATTTGAGGCTGAGGGAATGTGTCTGGTGGTCACCGTTTCTTAGGGAACCAAAGCTTTTTAAGTTGTACTCTATTTCATGGTCAATGCAGTTGTCATAATGCGCTGTGCAGGGTAGCGACTTTTTCGTATGGGTTTGCTTGTTTTATCCTACAACTCTATTTTGTACCTCTTTTTGGTCTAGTCCCACTGAAAGTTTGCTGAAGTCTGATTCGAGACTCAAAGTATAAGTTATTTGATAGTTTCAAAAATGTACCAAAAATTCCAGCCTTTAGCATGCGAGCCCAAGAATCATCACGACTGAATATTTCACGTTTGAGGTTTGTAAGAAACCGCAAACTCGAAATATTCAGAAAAATTATTAATAGGGCGCGACCAGCTTGACTCACACGCACACACATAAATGAATGAAAAAATTCTGTATCACCATATTCTATATCAAAAACTGGAAACGATTTTCATTACAGTATTTAAGTAATTGAATAAAAACTTAATCTAAAAAAAATGTGAAATATGGTAAGTATGGAGTACTAGGTAAATTTTATTTTTATGACAAACGAACGCACCTTCCTACCTATGTTTTTAATTGTTTAGATAAAGTACCTGCAGTGTCTTTATGGGTATTATAGGTACTCAAGACAACGTGAGTAAAAAGACGGTGAAATGTTTTGATACCAGAAAGTGAAATGTAGCCAGCCTTGACCGTCACGAACAAAACTATGGAGCGGCTATTAACCTTTGAAATCTAAATAGACCCTTTTGTCCGCGCATAGTCCGGTAAAATCTCTCAACCTACGTTTAATTGGAATGATTTCATTTCGCTAGGACGCTCAGCGTGTCTGCTTATAAGGTAATGTGAACTAATATAAGTTGCTTAAAGGTTAGCAGCACAGTGCTTTTCACTGATACACTGACCATTAATGCTCTTCTGTATTCTGCATCATGCAATGATGTGTTACTGATGACACTGACTTTAATGTCTTTCCCGTTATTCGACACAGTGTTCCTAATTTGCTGTTCCAGTGAATTGAAATTAAATCAGCCTTTACAAAGCACATGTCAGTTCTTTTCCTTTGGATTTTTACAGTTTTTTATAGTTACAGTTTAGAATTTGATCGGATTTGCACGACTTTTCTTATGATTCCTTGTTTTGACTTTATATTAGCACTAGCCGTCGCCGGCGGCGTTGCTCGCGTTCTACCCTTTAGAGTGTGACGTTTCAAAATTCCTTTCTTAGTGCACCTCTACACTATATAAGGATACTACCCTCCAAATTTCATACCTCTAGGACTTATGGTTTAGGCTGTGCGTTGATTCTCTGTCAGCTTCAAAAGAGTTTTATATAGTTTTATATATATATATATATATTGATGATGATGATGATGATGATTGATAAATGCATCTAACCGCTTTCTTTCTTTCTTTGCATCTTTTACTTTGGGATACAAAACTATCAACATTAGCAATCTGATCAATCTTAGTACCTCATTTCCATTCCATGTCGTGAACCTTTTATAAGTAGGTACTGTAGGAAACCAGACAGTATTGTTTTTTTTTGACTACTGTGCCATTTCTAATCCCAGCGTACCTACGAAAGTCGTTTTGTCAGGAGCCATCGTCACGGTTCCGGCTTCCCCATTTAACGCCATCTGCTCTGCAATGCTTTCTAACTAACAAACAGATCTGTTGACAAATTTCTAAATTGTATAGCACTTTCTTTCGTAATGCACCATGATTATGAAAGAGTGAAAAAATAAGTTAGATATTATCCACTCGCACTGTCATGTTGTACTAATCTATCACTAAGGTATAAAACCAATTTTATTTATTCGATTTGAGAGTCATATTCCACTCAATAAAGTTGATATCACATTTATGTATGAAATTACTACATTTATAACTATTATTGTTAGTAAAACAAGTCCCTCTCAAATTTCAAACGTTTGCATGTTACACAACAAACGCATAAAACGGCATTACATAAGGATGTAAATTACACTGAGCGAATATCACGTGCAGAACTTTCATGAGAAACTTTGTCTACCAAAATAACAAAAGAGGTCTAATAAAGCACTAACCAAGGTACAGTCTGTGGCAAAAGTCAAACCAATCAATGTTGTATAAGTAAAATATCTTCGTATGGTGATGTTACCGAACTGACCAACTCAAGTGTTACACTGATAGGTAAATAATTAGGCCTCGAACAAATACCATAGCTTACATTAAAACATGTCTTCTACAAGGCAGCCTGGTCCAGTCGTATAGACTACGTATACGGAGAAAGATCGCAAGTATTTTAACAGTATAAAATCAGAAGGATACATTAGGCGTCAATTCACAATGATGGGCATACGGAAGATTATTGTCTACCATTTTGATAGAAAACACTCGGGCTTTTATGAAAGCACCACTATATTCAAATCTTAGCAATGAGTTTTGCCGTTGACTACACCGCCACCACGTGGTTGGATCGTTCGAGATTGGCCGGTAAAAGTGCACCGGCAATTAGAGCGGGCTGATCCAACAGATAGGGACAATAACCAGTCGCTATTACAGAGAGAGCTGCCTCAACATTATAGGAATAGCTTCTAGGTTAGTTTTTTTTTTTTATACAATATAGGCAACCGTTTGACCACAATCTCACCTGATGTTAAGCAATGACGTGTTGCGTTTTTTGTCAAACAAATTCTTGCAAAGGTGTTTGACCGTTTAAAAAGAGAATGACTGCTTGAATTAAGATCATCACAGTTATTATGACAAGGTGATAAACGTGATTAATTAGTGACGTTTAAAAATAATAATAGCTGACGCAGTAATACACGCAGCTAAATTGGTACCTGTCGTAAATTATGATTGAGATCTTTTAACTCTCTACCTACATCAATAAACTCACATATCCATACAGAGAATCAGCCCATTATAGTGATTTACATAGATCTACGAACTCCTATTTTGTGAGAAGCGTCTGTGAAACTTTCTTACCATTATCCACGGAGAAAACATCCCATAAAATGAAAAACGGTTTCACCCGAGTGCGGGTCACGGCCCTGTGAGAGTTGCGATGTCGAATTAAGATAGTCCCCGGTAAACGACAATAGCTACGTAATTATCTCGCTCATTCGTTGTGACCGAATCAAGAATTACTATTGCATTAGAGCTCAGGGAGGGTTATTGTGCATCCAATGCAAAACTATATCAGAGAGCGACCGCAGCCGCCGGCGCCCAGTCCGCGCGCGCTCGCCTGCGCGCCTTCACGCGAACCGAAAGTGAAATGATCGACACGAAAATGACAGTGCGACTACTAGCTCTCGTAATAATTACAGTAGTAGCCGATGCAAACGACCCCACGCAGCTCGAAAAATATGACGAAAAGTTCAAAACATACAAGTTGGATGTTCCCGGAAGAGCACCAATCACCATAATAGAGAATGAAGAAGACAACAAATGGAAGGATATCTCCATAGATCCCAAGCAAAAGGAAGCAGAAATTAAAAACCTTATGACTCACATTATACACGATTTGGAGGGAAATAGACCAAGGTGCTACGGACCATCATGTCAGGAAGGTTTTAGTGAAGATGGGTTCAAAGAGAACAACGAAGGAATACAGGAAGATTTCGAAGACTATATGCTAGCCGCTGAGAAGTTAAAAGACTACAACGATTACTCAAAAGACCGATTGCAAGCTATCACAGCACTAGCTGCAAAACTAAAGAAGGAAAAGCTGAAACTAAATCGTTTCCCTCAAATTCAGATGCAGGATGATGACGAAGAGGATAATAACAGTGATAAAATAATGACGTCATGGAACCGCCTTAAAGTCAAACAACACAAGCATCCATATGACGACAAAGATGGCTGGGTTTCTTTGGAACCGGTCGCTTGGTCAACGAGCAAGATTTCGAAGTGGAAACCAAACGTAAAAAAACACAAGCCGAATCACTGGCACGAAGATGAAGACAGGTTCCCTAATGATGATAATGATAGGTTTACTTCAAATCAAGGGAACGGGAACGGAAACCGGTTCAGCTATCCACAAAAGAAGCCGATCGTGACCCGTCCAACATTTATAAATAACCAGTTGCACATGTCCCAGGACTTTGAAAGCGAACTACCATCACGACCATCCTGGACTAAGCCTCAGCAAATGAATCCCTTATCCTGGTCTCCTGATGAAGGAAGGCGCCCGCAAAAACCAAATTGTGAGCATGACGATCACTATTCTAATGATGAATCTGTTTATTACGGCATATCGGATTCCGTAGTAACAGACCCCCGTCCATCTAACTTCCCATATGAATATGAGGCTCTACATCAAGCTTCAGGTTCTAAACGACCGTTCAAACGCCCAACCCAAGTGGTCTATGCTGGTTCAGAATATGAAGATGACCGCTCATCGAGGCCACCGTACGGCGATGGACAGTGGGTTCTCCTTTCAACGACAAAAGGTTACCGTAACAAGAAACGTCAGAGATCTCTCAACCCTGTCGCTGATGACCGGCAAGATGTTTCAACCATAACATCACATCAAGCAGTAGCGTTGACAGTTCTTCCAGTCGACAATATACATACGAACATGACGACATCACACGGTGGTATGCTGGAGGTTGAGAAAAGTTTCCAAACAGTGGAAGAGTCTAAACGAGATATGGATAAGAAGAATGATTTAGATGTATCTTCTACGCAAATCAGGCCTGTGAGAAATAGAGTGATGAGAAGAAAGATTGTGTCCAACGTGTCTCCAGATAGCTCTACTCTTTTGGCGGCAGTTGGTGCTGGGATGGTTCCAGCGACAATGGCGATGGTGGTCCCCATGATGTTAGGGAAGAGGCGGAAAAGGCGAAACCTTCGGGATACACCAGAAATGCATTTAGACAACGTTTTCCAATATTAGTACTTAGGTAGCTACATTTATTTGTTTTGTTTGCGTGTGTTGCTGTGATTGGTTAATTTATTATGAAAGTGTCTGAAAGTGACTTCTGAAAGTGTGTGCTAGAAGTAAGCTCTGAAATCCTTGATTTATAAAAGTGGTTTGACAGTGTTTGTACTAAGTAGGTACACTGTGTTCTATTATTGGCAGATTTCTTATGCCTGGCAGTCCCACGTAGGTCTGACAAGAGAAAATTAGTTTGTGCGCTGTGCTTTTATGGAAATAATAGGAGTGCTTGAGTCGTGGCCTGCTGTTGAGTTTTATAGATATTGATTTCAAATCAATATAAACAATATAAGTACACAAATTGAAAGCAATTTACTTTTTTATAATTAACTCATTAGTATTTCACTTTTACGATCGTAGCCGATGTTCAAGCAAGTAGTTAGTTTCATATTTTTTTAAGTCATTTTTACATTTTGTTAGGATTTCTTTTAGACTGTATTTGTATGATGAGCTTTTGCTTGTATGACTGAATGTTATTGATAGTAAATACACTGTTTTCGCTATAATATTTATTTAAGTAACTTAAAATAAATGCGTTTGGAATAGACAATGCTTATTTTATTTGTGATGATATCCTACCTAATATTTATTACATAGGTTACTTACTTCTACTATCCACCATAACATTTTTACAATAAATAAGAACCCATTATTTAGTTCTAATTTTCTAATACACACAATATAACGTTAGATGTGATTTAATTCACTATCACAAAAATCACAACACCTTTGTCTTCAGAAAAGCACTTGCTCGTACCTATCTCATTGTTATACATATTTTCCACTTTACCTACATATAAAACTTTCAATATGTATTGGGCAGAATAGACATTAAATTTTACTTTACTTCTTACTTTACGATACGTTTTTTTTATATTTTTTCAATAAATATTATACGATATTTCCATACATTTAAAGTAAAAGTTATTTTTAAGTACACGTTAGCATTACTATTATTTTACCGACAATATTTCGTTCGTTTCAAAACGTGTTTTCATTCTAATCAAATATTCGAAATTGAATGATTTAGAGTAAATTTGTTATCACGCATGAGCGCCTTATCAATATTTTTTACGAAAGAAAATTTCATATGTTTGACACAAGAAAGACTACTCGTCCGAAGACAACTTGCTATCTAGGTCCCTTATGTTGAACGTACCGGCTATAGGTATCTTCATCCTGATAATCATTATGTAAATTTCACGCTGCGTCTTTATTCTGCATTCTACAATCAATATGTAGAGTAAACTTCTCCGGGTCGACTGTATATGTTTCCGGTTCTGATAGCTTCCATCAGATATTTGACGCTAAACAGGCAAATGATGAGGAGCACTGGTGACAGAAATAAACATTGTTTTAAAGGGTTCAATAGTGAAATCTCGTGGCGTAGCTTGCTTAGTCAATATTCACCGATTATCTAAGTTAAACGACGTTCTACACGGTCACTATTTGGATGGGTGACCACTGGCCACTGTGGTGGCATTTACGTCTTAGCGATTCCGTGTTTCGGAGGGCACGTTAAACTGTTGGTCCCGGCTCAGTAGTCGTTAAGCCATGACGGAGGCCTTAAGGCGGCCTAAAAACTTCGTCACCACAGACTCTGGTGACGGACCAGAGTTGGCCACTAACTTATACGAGCTTATCAGTAAATCACTATCACTGTTGTAAAAAGGTAAGGGTATAGAATCCCGTATCGTCGATAAATATGAATAATAACCATAAATAAGACCTTCTAATATAGAGATAAAATACCGTTATGATGATCGACTTGGGTAGGTAGTGAAGTACCTACTAGCTTACTCTAGATTGGTTTCGGCATTTTGGTTTTGACAGTTTTTTGAACTAAGTCGACTGCTAACTTAGCTCTTTCAGTGTTAGTGGTAGATAAACAAAACAGTACAAATAATACACAGGTTATAATATTTTTTGTGGTAATAGGAAATAATAAAAAGATTCGACCTAGCGCTTCAGGTGAAGATTCCACTCCAGGCAAATTGGAATTGAATTTCATTCAAGCAAAAAGTTCCATTACCGATTCGGAATTTTATAGACGATGACGTTCGCAAAGATTTACTATGATATTTTTATTCTGATTGGATGAGATCGCAATTTAAACAACTGGCGCTAAGTTGCTTCATAGTAATAAAAAAAAAGAAATATGTATTGATTGCTAGCTACGTCAACAAAATATGGGGCACCAAAGAGAGTTCACGAAGAAACGGTATTAGTAGGTAAACTCACTTAAACTCAATGTCAGCTTGGAATACAGTTTTTTGTCTTTTGACAAGCGAATTCTTTGATCAACAAAGATAGCACCGTTACCCGTATTCAAAGCTTAGTTTAGTAACTATTCATTTGCTTAAATTTTTTTTTTTGTAAAAGTGAAGTATTTTTAGAAAAGCAAATACAGTGGATGCTTTTTGTCATATTTTCACTGCAAATATCTCTTTTTTGCATGCGGTTTTACTGTGAATTCTTCTAAAAACTGCAGTGCAAAAGAAATATAGCTCAAAATCTGCAGTAGGTTTTGCTGGTTTGGCATCACCAGAGCAGGTTATTGGACTGGTTATATATCCAGGCAATTACGAAATGAAAGCGAGCTTCACTCAGCTTTACCTATTATTTTTATAATCAACACTTATGTGCTATTACTCATATAATAGTTCTGAGTTATATACTACAGTTATGTAATGTTTCATAATTAATGGTTTTATTAGTTTTCTCGACAGCCAATTATCTTGTGACTCATGGTTGTGTATTTTGATTAGATGAATGCCTGCGATTTTATTTGTGTGCGGGTTCAAATTTTTTCGGAAACTCATGTGAATTTTGAAAATCTTTTTCGAACACATCAGCCAATTTACTAATACATCTATTTTTGTATACGGTGGGTGTGGTGCCACAGAATACGTAGTGTAAGTAAGGTACGTAGTGCTTAAAAGGGTAAGTTGGCAAAATACTTAAAAACGTACGATCAGATAGGAGAATAAGTCCAAGCTGTATCCACCCAGCTGTTAGAGCTTCAAATATGATCAGCTCTATCGTGAAGAACAGGTGGAAGAAACTGTACACGAAGAATGTTGACACCAAGCAGTGGTTTGCCTGTAAACAAAATGTTGTTGGTAAACTCCGAATTTTACTCCGATTTACTTTGGTATATCATCATCATCAATATATATAAAACTCTTTTGAAGCTGACTTAGAACCAATGCACAGACTAAACCATATATCCTACAGGTATGAAATTTCAAAGGTATAGTATCCTTACGTAGTGTAGGGGTGCACTAAGAAAGGTATTTTGAAAAGTAATACTCTAAAGGGTCTAGAACGCGAGCAACGCCGCGGGCGACGTCTAGTAGTATTATATGATCTGTGCTTTGGTCTACTGAATGCTGGCTGCCTAATCTACATACCTACGCAGAAATAATAAAAGTGTAAATTATAAATCACCTTGTATTAATAAAAAAAACTGAAAGTGCTATAGAAAATGTTCCTTTATCCGAAAGCATGGTACTTATGTGTTGGGTCACTCTATCACCAATACGGAAGTAATTTACCAACTAACATTAAAATAAAAAAATATTTTACAACACTATGATGCAACGTCAAATGTGCGTTTTGACATTTATATTAACGCGGAGCACGATATAAATACGTCAATTTGGAGTGTTAGATATCTAGTTCCGACCGGATTTTTCGTAGCACGTGGTTTAATCACGGATGATGAGTCTCTGTTTTATTTATGAGCACTTCATCATTGATGGTCAAATTATGACAGTAGCTTTCGTTCCTTACGTAACCAAATAAAAATAATAATAATAAATCTAAAGATAACTAAGTAAGTAACTAAAACATAAAATATAATAAAAGCTCAATCCCAGAACTGTAAACCAAATCCCAGATTTACTCTATTTCACTCCGGAATTATTAGATAAATAGTGTAAAATTATACCAACCTACCTGTGATTAATTTTTCTCTATTTTTATTTTCTGATGACGGTCCTCAGAAATTGGAAGTCCTAGTGACACTTATCAAATTCAAAACCTACAGTAGCCCATCAGGTGTTTCGTGCTACATTGGCGTAATTAGCAGTTTGGTAAACCACCTTCAACTCAACTTCTTGGTTTATATAGCTCTTGTGGCTAGTTGTCACAATTTACCAATGAAATGGACTTTGGGAAAAAGGTTGTGACAGAGACATTAAGCTGGGTACTGACCAACGTTACGAGGTGTAATGTAACATGTTACACAGCGAGCATTCGTGCAGTCAGTACGTGGTATTGCGGGGAAACCAGCGAGCAACGACGTACTGACTGCACCTTAATAGTACCCAGCTTAATAGCACCATCGATAAAACAGTGTTGTTACTTGGCTAGCACAACCTTTAAAAACCTTTCAAGTTAAAAAATACTCACTTTATGCGCTCCACAAGTCATAAAGATCCCGAATAAGAACATAAACAGCCCAACAACCACATAGCTAAGGTAGTACGTGATGATCACAATGTCCACCATCACTTTCTGAGTGGGTCCGAAGATTTCCTCCAACTTCTGGAAGTTCTTGAACCTTTCGTGGTTCTCGACGTCATCTTCTTTCGCAACTAAGCATAGACCGAGCTCGAGGAGGTGGTAGGCTACCACTGCTATTGCTATAAGCTGAAAAAAAGATTAATAAGTTCTAAAACTGCAGCGTTCAACTGTTGTACCACGGATCGTAAATAAACCAGTGGTCTGATAGTTGGTGACATGCATGACCAAATTGACCAATATCTATCAAATTCTCAAATTTTTGTCGGTTCTGGGGGGAGTGTACTTTGTCATGCGGGTTAGAAATAAATATTTTAGATTATGATTTTGTAAGTAAACGAAATATCATCTCATCAATATTGTTATCGATAGTAAGTTTTAATTTATTGCTGATGAATGCTGAGTATATTTTGAAAGAGTAGCAGCATACCCTAGCCGAGTTATATTACTATAGTAACAAACTTCTAAGTTAAAAATGCTACGCGCCTTTCTAATATTCTAGAGCAAGTCTTTGATCAAAAACTAGTAATTTAGGTACCAGGCGTTTATTCAAGTCTTGTATTTTGAAACCTACTTACCTATAGTTAACTATAAGTAGGTTTATGCCAATCTATTAGCATGGCATTTTTACAATATCTTGATTGCTAGAGTAGAAGTCAAGGTAGAGCGGGTTAGATGTGAGTAAGAAGATGTTGGACTGGCTGTCGATTCGGACAAAATATTTTGGGACACAATGTCCCAATTGACACTTTTGATTTTAATATTTTTGCCACCGTTTGAGGGACTAACTTGAACTCATGCATAACCAAATAAAATAGTAGCTAGGTTCGTATGTCGGTACTTACAATAATAGTATATCCAAATACAACATTTCCTATCCTCAATGGAAAACAAAACAGGAACTTCCTTTGCATCGTGTTTTCATTTGTCTAGCTGAAACAAAGCACAACGTTTTATTAGTCTGACGGTTACAAAGCTTTCACAAAAGTTTTTGGACAAATAACGCTGCGAATGAACCCGAATTGAATACGTTCATCATTTGGCTACCCATCTACTATGCTGTGAACTTTTCAAACTAAATAATCTAAAGAGACTACTGTCAATTCAAAATGAGTCTAGCCAGTCGGCTTATAGAACAATTAATTGTATTCATGATTTTTATTTCAAAAGACCTACAAGAGCCGGAGTTTTTCATTTATAAAATTATCAAAATACCTATCTTTGTCAAAAGTATTTTTTTTCTTAGTTTTTCACGTTCACTTATTTACAGCTTTTTTTTCTAAGTGCACATAGCAACTAATCTAAGCCTTTACACTAAGCACAACCGATACGCACGCGATCAAAACACGGTGTGCTATTTCGGGTACAACTTGCTTAATTGGCATGGGATAGTCCACTTTAATCAGGCCCTCATCGACCTGGATACGTGGAATTGACAAGGATCATTGTACGGTGGTTTTGAAGAAGCGCTCCGTCTTGGTTCGGCGAGCAGATGTAAAGGTTAAAGAGGGGTGAGGGCAGTGAATGAACGGGCCAAGGACACTCCTGCCCTCATTGTAAAAGGCCCGAGTAACCAGATAAAAGGTGTGCTAGTTTCACCTTCCTCAGAGCTACAGAATAAATAATAGTGCAGTGCTATAAATTACTTTTCTCGTTTCGACACCTGTCTTTCCCCATACTAGTTAGCAGATGTGTTGAGAAATAGAGTAATTAAATGAAAATACCCACAGAGTTAGTAGGAACAGTCAGGAACACAAGTTCATTATTTAGATGGTCCAGCTATGTTTCGGGAGCTTTTAGCTTTTGGAGAAGTTTATGTCGGTAGATCTTTATATATTACTAGCTGATCAGGCAGACTTCGTACTGCCTCATCGATAAATAAAAGATCTAAACTTTTGTTATTACTACTTTATTATTATTACTTTATTATTCACCTTTTAAACCTTCTCTGGACTTCCACAAATTCAAGACCAAAATTAGCCAAATCGGTCCAACCGTTCTCGAGTCTTAGCGAGACTAATATTAATTTTTATTTAAATAGATAGATTTTGAAACGAATTATTATGATATAGGTAACTCCTTACAACATTTTATGAAATGTTAATCAACTTCTGTTGCTGCCTGTACATATTGCAGTAATGGCCCAGAATTATACTGCGAGTAGTAATAGTAAATAGAGATGAGACAGTGAAATGTTTACACAATTGTACATTAATTTAATAATACGCGTTTGTTTTGATAACCTCGTAGTAAACGAAAAACGCGTTTACAGACGATTACCTATCAAGTAGGTAATACCTTTATCTTATACCTTTAAAAATTAAACCTAGGATGTTTTCAATTTACAGGACCTCTACTTTTTTAAAATAATTATTAAAATATAGCATAATGTTAAGTAAACACTGCTGACGGGATGGGACCATGAGAAAACACTGCAATTGTTTTAGACTGGCAAAATTAGCATTTTAGATACCGTTGCAGAGGTCGTTGACCTAAGCCTGATGAAGAATATTAGTTCACATCTAACCGCTACTTTTACATTATAAAAGGGATGAGTAGCACTCAGATTAAAATCAACTTTTTTATGAACATAAAAATATATGCACTGCACCGTGCACCGCCGTAAGTACCTAACTGTTACGGCGTATGTTCTAAATGTGAGTTTTTTTTTTTTAAATGATGTTACCTCGTTACAAAAATAACAAAGGCGTTGTTTGATGTCACGATGCAGATATTGTTTTTTTTTGTCCTAACCTATTTTGGCAAAGATCTCCCCCAACATCTTAACGTAAGCCGGATGCCTCCTGACAGGTGGGCTAACTGCGTCACACCCTGGCTCCCCGACGGGCGTCGGTCTCGCGGTCGCCCTAAAAAGCGTTGGCGGGATGACCTCGACGCCTTTGATAGAAGTTGGTAGGAGCAGCCCCAGGAGAGAGAAAAGTGGAAGATATTGTTAAAAAACTATAAATAAACCGACTGCGCAGACTGCACTCTTAACAATTTAAGTTTGAAAATTCCTAAAAGAACTTAACTCAGGTATTTAAGTAGATGTCTAAGGGTACTTATAGTCCTTAGTTAATATTTAAAATTTCGCTATATTTCTCAAACCAATAAACATAAATCCTTCAACACATATCATGTTAGATTCTTATCACTCAGTATTCCATTGGAGGGTGACGTACTGAGTTTGCATAGTAAGTGGATAGCATAATAATGTTTATGTGCAGTGATGCACTTACCTATGTAACTATGTACCGACGTACATACCATTACCATGTTATATGTATGTCAATATTTGTATGTTGAACTAGAGAATCAACGGCGCGCCTTACGTAGATTTATTTTATGAAAATCTTCATTATGGAAACTACAAAGCATGTACGCGTAAACTCATAAGTATTAGTTATATGAAAGTAAGAAATCCAAATTATTTACAAGGTATTTGTAACAAAAATAAACTTGACAATCAAATAGAGGTCTTGTAGACAGTCTTTTTTTTTTAATGATATAAGTAATGGAACAAGATAGATAGATAGATAGATAGAATATTCTTTATTGTACACCACAAGTAAAGAAAATAACAACAAAATACCATAATTGGTAATACGTTAAATATTTAGGAGGTAGGTACAATGGGCGGCCTTATTGCTTAAAGCAATCTCTTCCAGGCAACCTTTGGATGGACAGGATCTAACACACAAAACACGGACGGGGCGTACATAAAAATAATCTGTATTATTAAAATAAAATTAATTAATTAATATAATCAAAAAGTACATACGTAATGATACCTACATAAACTAATACATAATATATTATTATATCTACAAAATAAACATACATAAACCTAGATAAATAAATAAATACCTATATAATAATGACTATAATTTAAAAGAGAAGAAATAAGATTCATGATGATGATGACGCTAGAGAAAGTGTAGACAGATAATGTCGAGTAACCATGTTTTTAAAGATAGGAAGAGATTTTGCGTGCCTTATAGAGATAGGTAAATCATTCCAAAGTTTGATTGCCTGAACTGTAAACGATTTGCTATAGAACAGCGTGGAGTGGATAGGAGTTTTTAATTGAAGGGTGTCAGATGAGCGCAGGGATCGGGAGTTAGAGTGGTGAAGGAACTCAAAGCGTTCTTTGAGGTAGGCCGGAGTAGAGGAAAGGAAAAGGATGTTGAAGAGGAGCGAAAGGGTATGAACATTCCGGCGAAGACGAATTGGTAACCATTTGAGCCTGTTACGGTACTCAGATATGTGATCATATTTACGCAAGCCAAATATAAATCTAATGGACAGATTCTGAAGACGCTCAAGTTTATTGAGTTGGTCTTCAGTTAAATCAAGATAGCTGGCGTCGGCGTAGTCTAGGATAGGATGCAACAAAGATTGTGCAAGCGCAATTTTGGTGGCGGTTGGAAGGAAGTTCCGCAGTCGTTTAAGAGAAGCAGCAGCAGCGTAAGTCTTTCGACTGACAGCTGATAGCTGTGGACCCCACGACAACTGTCTATTAATTAGGACACCTAGACTTTTTACAACTTCACTGATCTTTATATTAGTGTTGTCAAATTTAATTTGGGGGAGATCAAGCCAGTCTACTCGAGATAGCAAGCGTGAGCTACCTATTACTATAACCTGGGTCTTTACCGGATTAACTTCCAAGCCATAACGTTTACTCCAACCAAGGATAGTGTCAAAGTCCCTATTAGTACAAGTTATGGCTTCATCTAACCATTCGACAGGAGCCTGAGTATAAATTTGCAAATCGTCAGCATACAGGTGGTAGGAAGAAGATAGTTTTTCGGAGATCGAGTTTATAAAAATAGCGAAAAGAAGAGGAGAAAGCACGCCGCCCTGAGGTACACCAGCACTCAACTGACACCAAGACGAATATGTATCATCAATACGGATACGTTGCCGGCGTCCATACAGGTAACTACGAAACCAATCAATTACTGTTGGAGATATATTAAGAGAGCGAAGAAGAGCCAGGAGAATATCGTAATCAACATTATTAAAGGCATTACTAAAATCCAGAAGAGATAAGACAGTAATAAGTCCTGCTTCCATGCCAGACTTAATGTCGTCTGTTATTTTAATAAGTGCAGAAACGGTGCTATGACTTGGTCGAAAACCAGATTGATAAGGATTTAGGAGGTTGTTTGAATTTAGGAAATGGCTGAGTTGTTGATGGACAAGGCGCTCAAGGACTTTGGAAAGGAATGACAGAATGGAGATTGGGCGGTACTCAGAAAAGGAAGATGGGTTGGGTTTTTTGGGAAGAGGGGTCACTTGGGCCTCCTTCCATAAACTTGGAAAGGTTCCAGAATCGATGGAGAAGTTAAGTAAGTAGGTGATTACGTGGACTATTTCGTCAAGGATTAGTGTAATCATTTTTTTACTTATGCAGTCACTGCCAACTGCATTCGAAGAAATGGATGAAATGCTCTTCTTAATATCACAATCAGTAAACTGACAAGCTGATAGCTCACCTGATGTTAAGTAGTAACTTCTGCCTATAACAATGCATTACCTCACAGAGCAAGTCCAATGAGGACGTGCCCTGTAAGGCAATGCACTGCGTCCATCACACTGAGACGTAAAGATCTTGAAGTCTCATGTGCCTGTATAGTATAGTATAGTATAGATTTATTCTGTAATTACTCTTGCTTCGTCTTGCTCCGTCGTTAGCTTCATCGTCACTTATTATCAGGTGAGATGGAAGTCAAATACAAAGGTCTGTTTAGTATTAAAAAAAACTGTTGTTAGGAAGGAAAAAAATTTTAGGTTTAAAAAGTAAAATATTTATCAACATGATTTATTTATGATCTTAGACAGACCACCAGCCTAGTGGGCGAATGATATCTTAAAAGTTGCAGGAGCACACTAGATTCGATTGGCGCTGGATTGGAAAGAATGGCGTGACAAAGAGGAGGCCTATAGGTACCCAACAGTGGGTGAGCATAGGCTGATTAGATAGATGATATGATCTCATAATATGAAGTAGACATCTCACGATGTTGATGGGTCTGTGTTATGATCTATTTTGGGGGTTTAAGGAGGTCGAATCAATTATTAACGGGTTAGTAAGTACTCACCGCCAAGAATGAACAGAAGATGGACAATATGGATTATATTGTAAATCCTGTTTTTTGTATTGAAGTACCTACTTTTTATCATTATATCTAAACCTTAATGTGCTTTTAAGTGTACAAGCAAAAGTTTTTCGCAAATAAATAATTTTTCCTTTTTTTTTCCTGCTAGTCAAGAACCTACTAGAAAGGCGAGCGTGGTAACCACCGCTACCGTCTACAGTGACTTCCATAATTGGTAAGCTGCACCTTACATAGGTACCACCTACTAAGGACAAGCTCAGCAAGGCTTTATGGTGTCAAACATTAAATAAAATACTCAGCATTTACACAAACGAATGTAATCCTGGTTTTCTGTGCAGGATATTTTTACTGGGTCTGATCTACATAGTGAAATATAATTACTAATTTCGTTTATAAAGAACTCGTATTGTTTAATCCACCAAGTAGGTAATATGTATCGTTTCGTTCACTCCTTTCACTCACTCCAAAATATAAGTAGGCCTACTATAAACCTCTTTTGTTTTTTCTTGTTTTTCTTATACTGTTCGATTTTTAAAAACTTTGGCATAATATTTGCACAACGCGCACAGCGTGATACAAATACAACAACACAACAGGACCTTTGCACTAAATAATTCATCAAGTATTAGCTCATGTCATACAAACACTTGCTTTACAACTCCAAAATAGATTATACTGCCTAGTAAATTAGTGTTATGAACCAGTTTGTAGAGATGTGGAGGTAGGTAGATGTGCTGGGGTCAACGTCCGGGCTCATCTCAAGAGCATCTATCACAAACACAGGACTATCATTTCTGGTAGATTTTACCAAAAATTCTACGCATCTACGTAGGTCTCATATTTTGTAAGACTTTAAAATTGAGTTTTTGGTTAATTTTATTTTGTACTTACCTACTGATATGATAGAAAAGAGGGTATTCAAGCCATCGTGAATTTTTTATGACGAAGTAGGTATAGTACGTGAGAAGGAAAATGATCTTATTGGGAAAATATTCCAATTGAATTATAAAGTTGCTTATTTATTTTTTAGTGAAACTCAAGTCTTAAAATATGTTAGAAGTGGCAAGCACAGTTTATTTACCTCACGTTTTAGTTTAAATCCTGTTCAAAACAGTTTCCCGTACATCCACTATATCAATGCAGTTCCATACAAGTCTCGTTTACCGTTGCACTAATCACCTAAACGTTTCTATTTGGTGAAACAAACTCAAACACGATCACGATTTAAACCTCTTTTGACTATGAACCTCCTTTGTTTTTATAAAATTTAAAATAGTTCGATTTTAAAGAACTTTGGAATGTCGTAGGATGCGCGGGCACACGTTCGATATCTCGGGCAGTTCGGCACGAACCTCGTTCGAATGCGTTACGTCATGGTAACAAGGCCGGCTTGGCCGTGGCAACCTACCGGTTGACTTCGGGTTTTAATCCAAGGTCAATGAAAATGGCATGACATTTTATTTTTCGAGCATTTTGTCATCGAGATGACGTGGATCCGATTTCGAGTCGAACTCATAATGCAACTTGTTTAGATACTTACTCGTAAGTGATTTACTGATGCAACCTTCAGTGCAGACCCTTAATGATCCCTCGCTGGTAGCATTCTTTCTAAGCGACTATCAGATTTTTGAACGGTATTGGGCTTGGCTGCAACAACAAGATAACAAGATTAAAAATTAACTTGAAGTTAAAAAATACTATTAGCCGATAATATTATAATTTAAGCTAAATTATTTAATCGTTAGGTAGACACTCACTACTAAAGGTGTTTGGTAATGATCAAACAATAGGAAATACGATGCGCAAAGTAGGTACACCTGTCTTTGCAAGTGGATGTTTGCTCTCAAATTTCTCTCATGGCGGAGGTAGAGTGAGATTTTATATCCAGTCAATTCCAGCCTGATAAGTCTACTAATATTATAAACGCGAAAGTTTGTAAGGATGTAGGTATATGTTTGTTCCTCTTTTACGCAAAAACTACTGCTCCGATTTAGATGAAACTTCCAATATACAGGGTGTTACCAGACCACTTCCGAAAACGAAAGGGGGAGCTACAGCACACCAAAACCCAACCAAAAAAAAATCAGTTATCCTGAAAAATAATTATAGCCGGAGAAAACAATGTTTAAAGATTTGTATTTATTTCGCCAGCCCGCAATGTACGCATTCACGTAGGTAAGGTCGAGGCGTAGTACTATTATTTATTCTGTGTCGTAAGTGCCTACTAACGTAGGTAGGTACTAACGTAGGTCGCTCGCACGTCACGTACTTGAATGACCCGCGATGAACTCTCAGCTGTTCATGCTGTAGTAGACGTAATCTGCGTGCTGCGTGTACATTGCTGCTTTATTTATTTTTTTGCTTTTTTAAATGAGATAATTAGGTAGATATGTCTTATTATGTTGTACTGTGTGTATGTAACTAGAAAAAAAATTAAAAAGAGATAGTCAAGTCAATATTTTTTTTCGCGATTTTTTTCGCTTAATGTTTTCAGTATCATGGTCTGATTGGAACCTCCAAGTTTTCGGAAGTGGTCTGGTAACACCCTGTATATTGTCCGTGATCTGGATTAACACATAGGCTACTTTTTATCCCGGGAAATCAACAGGATCCAACGGGACGCGAACAAAGTCGCGGGCGGAAGCTAGTTGTTTATAAAGATATAGAGTAACGCTGCAGTACTTACTATGTTACTAATCTAATAGTAATAACATGAAATATCAAAGTTATTTATGTACTGATTGTTTGTCATTCATCATCATCTATCATGGTATTTGTGGGTTGGCTCTATCACGCACGTAATCAACTGAAATGATTTGTACTTGGAATACTTTGGGACCTGGAAATAGCATACGAATGACGACAACGTTGGGTGCTACATTTTACAAGTACCTATATAACTGTGTATGTGTATGTTTCTGCCACCTTTTGCATATTTAATCTCCTTTAAAGCCTATTAAAGACCCAAGATGGGCAGTGACGTCATAAACATCCATATTGCTGTGATAAACCTTACCCTCCTACATTATAACGCTATAAAAAAGACCCGAGATATTCCACTTAATTTATTTAATATGCCTTGAAATTCGGCTGTTTTCCTACCCGCTCATAAAATGTCATATTTGTTTGGAGCTAAAGATTTTCCATTATAATTACCTATACAGAAAGGTGTAGGTATACTGTAGGTTTGGCAAACCTAGATTGATGATGATAGTTTTTTTTGTATCGTCAGATCATACTTACTTACCAACTCATTATATTTGATTGCTACTAAAGATTTACGGAATTTTAATTCAAAGGCGAAAAACACACACACACAAGCAGTATTCAGTGTTACCAGTATAAACTGGCTTCTAATGCTTTTATCTACGTATTATCTATACTTCTATACTAATATTATAAAGAGGAAAGATTTGTATGTACCTAAGTATGTTTGTAACGAATTGGCTCAAAAAGTACTGATCCGATTTGGATGACACTTGGAATATGTATTGTCCGTGACCTGGTTTAACACATAGGCTACTTTTTATCCCGGAAAATCAACGAGATCCAACGGGACGCGAACGAAGTCGCGAGCGGAAGCTAGTGTAAAATAAATAATTAAGTTCGCGTAAGGAATCAAAGGGTTTCATGGTTCTATGATTCTATCTGCAACCACTAGTAGAGTCACACACTAGTAGAGTCACAAGTTGAGCGTTGTTCAACTCGTCAGGGCCCTCACGCTAAGCACTCTAAACTAGACTGAAGCTTCACTTTACAGAGTTATATTGCTTTTGAAGCAAACTAGTAGTAGTAGAGCTCTTTGTGAGAGCTCGTCCGGGGAAGTACTACCACCGTACCTATTTCTGCCGCCAAGCAATCTTTATCGCAATCTTTACGTCTCAGAGTGATGGACGCAGTGCATTGCCTTACAGGGCACGTCCTCATTGGACTTGCTCTGTGAGGTAATGCATTGTTATAGGCAGAAGTTACCACTTAACATCAGGTGAGCTATCAGCTTGTTCCATTATACTCTTATCATATAAAAAAAAAACTTTACTATTCTACTATATACATACATATACCTACATTCAACTGTACCTAAAATAATCAGTATTTAGGCATTACGGAATGACGATGGAAAAAAAACGAATTCCAAGGTTTTAAAAAAGTGTAGCAAGTCCTACATGAACCTTTGCATAATGAAATCAAACGAATCATTACCGATCGTGACCGTGACTCTACGTAATTTACATCCTGTGACAAGAATCTGGAGCCTTTGAAATCCTTTGACAAGATATCAATAAAAAGTATATCAAGGATACTCGTATATATGTGGGAACAGGTGGGTTACTCTCGACCACAGTTCCAATCCGGATTCACGGAATTTGACAGATCTCGTGTCATTTTGTACTGAAAAATGACAGGACTTCTGTCAAAATCTATGGATCCGGGTTGGAACTGTGTTCGAGAGTAACCCACCAGAAGAAACATTCGAAATATTTCGAGCAAGTTTTGGGGACAGTTGCGGAGTTTATTATGCCAGGGATCAAAGTTGTTTTATCATTTACTGTCTCAACTGTGACATCTACTGTGTCAGTGTGTTTAGCATGTCTTTTGGACACATTACGAGTGCGTACGCCTTCTACAGGTTTCCAACAATTGGGTCTTTTGAAGAATTTAGAAAAGAGAGTTTAGTTTCCATACATTTTTATTACATTTCCTCGAGCAGTTGTAACGAGTTTTCAGTGTTTATAGTGTGGGTGTGAAACGTCTGACGCCCAGCACAACAGTGGGCTCTGATTTGTATGGAGACACTGAGCGGATTTTTTGCGAGTACGGGCTTGGTGTAGGTAGACCAAGCTTCTCAGGGGCTAAAGGCGTTGGGACTCTGTTTCCTTATGACGTCACAGTGGGCTGGCTTTCTCACTATCTGACACTTTCTAGAACCTAAACTGTATCATAATGGTATTTAGAGCAAGCGAGAAGGGGCAACACTGGAGGCAGAAACAATATGGAGGTCGACGAAGCAATTTGTCAAAAGTAAAAATAAAAGAGTGTTTAACATAATTCTATATTTAATTCTAAACATAGATTAGCATACAATACATGGCGCAGCCGATGAAGAACCGCATCTAACATAAAAAACTAAAAAACTAAAATTAACATTCGAACACAAGCACGAGGAGACAACCACATGGTGGAGAGGTTATTCAATGAGCACGGAACCGGCGTCTAGGGTTGTGGATGCACAGAAGGGTGAGAAACAAGTGGAAGAACAAATAGAAGAAAAAATGGCTGGAGTGGAATTTAAAATGCCCGAGGGCCTACGACTTGACTGTCAAGTGGAATTGCAGCCGCAGTGGTTGCGATTTAAACAGCAATTTCAAGTTTTCCTGACAGCGGCGGGGTTCGAGAGATTGTCGGAAGCTAGAAAATGTGCTATTTTCTTGAACTGTGTGGGTCCAGAAGCACAGGAGCTCTACTTCAACGTACTTAAAACTGAAGAAACTCTAAAGTATGAGGAACTACTTCAGCGTTTTGATGATCACTTTGCACCAAAGCAAAATGAATTGATATCGACGTTTAACTTTCACCAAAGAAATCAGCAGGATGGAAAGAGTTTTGACATATTTTACACTGAAATAAAGAAACTAATAAAATATTGTAACTACAAAGAACATGAAAGAATGCTGAGAGATCGAATAGTCCTGGGGGTGCAAGATGTGAAACTTCAACGGAAACTCCTAGAAAAGAATGATCTGACCCTTCAAGAAGCTGTAAACATTTGCAGAGCCTTGGAACTTTCTAATGAACACTGTAATGCAATGCAGAAAAGGACAACTAACGTGGATGCAGTTAGGAACTTCACCGCATCAAAAGAAAAGCAACAGGCATCATCACAGCAAGTGCAAGCTAAGTATATCTCCAATAATAGAGACTATAAGTGCAAAAAATGTGGTACTTGGCACAAGCCAAGAAATTGTCCAGCATTTGGAAAACTATGCTCCAACTGCCAAAAGCCAAATCATTTTAAAATTGGCTGTAAATTTATGGTACAGACGGTCAGCTTGGCGAGCGATGAAGATCATCCAGAAGAGGAAACTAACCATGTTCATAACTTGTGACTAGTAAAATTGTGTCATAGCATAGGTAATATTAAGAATAATGAGTGGATACTAACATTAAGAGTAGAAAATAAAAAAGTTGATTTCAAGTGTGATACTGGGGCACAAGTAAATGTTCTGTCATTCGGGGATTTCAAGAAAATTGTCGGTGATGAAATGCCTAATTGGTCTGAGACAAAGGTAGTTTTAGAGGTATTTGGGGGAGCACACATATATCCACTGGGATCAATAACACTAAGAATTTTAATCGATGATGATGAAGCTATGTATGACACAGAATTTATTATCATAAAAGAAAATGTAAGACCCATATTAGGGCTACAAACATTAAAAGACCTAAAAATATTAAAAAATATTAACACTGTAACAAATAATAATAAAAACATAATTATTAATAAATACAATGAACTTTTTCAGGGTGTTGGCCAATTTAAAATGCCATTGGAGCTACGCACTCAGCCTGGAGCTAAACCTGTGGTGAGACCTCCTCGTCGGGTGCCTCATGCACTCTTAGGGAGACTTGCTGCAAAGCTGCAGAGCTTGGAAGATCAGCAAATTATTGAGAAAGTTGAACAGCCTGAGAGTTTTGTAAGCAATTTAGTAATAATTGAAAAAGCTGATAAAAGTCTAAGATTATGCCTTGATCCAAAGGAACTGAATAATGTCCTAATAAGAAATTATCATTTAATTCCAACATTAGAAGAAATAGTAACAAAATTATGTAATAAATCAGTATTTTCAGTGCTAGATTTGTCAGATGGATTTTATAACATAAAGTTAACTGACGAATCAACACAATTATGCACATTCAGCAGTCCTTATGGTTGTTATAAATTTTTAAGGCTACCATTTGGTTTATCAATAGCTCCTGAAATATTCCAAAAATACAGTGAGAATACTTTTGGGGATATTCCAGGAGTAGTGATTTACTGTGATGATTTACTTATTTGTGCTGATAATGATGAAGAGCATGATAAAATATTAAGTCAGGTACTCGAACGAGCAATACAATGCAATGTTAGATTTAATCGAAGGAAATTTCAGTACAAACTTAGTGAGGTAAAATATTTTGGTCACATTTTTTCTAATAAGGGCATGAAAATTGACCCAGATAGGATAAAAGCAATTGTTGAGTTAAAAAGCCCTAAAAATCGAAAAGAATTACAAATAATACTAGGAATGATTAATTATCTTCGTCGATTTGTAGCAGGTCTAGCAGAACTAGCTTCACCATTACAAGTGTTACTCAAGAAAGATACTGAATGGTTATGGACACAAATACATGAGAGTTCTTTTATCAATATTAAAAATTGTATTAGTAAAGCACCTGTTTTGCAAAACTTTAATAGTAAATTGTCAGTAACCATACAGTGTGATGCATCCAAAGATGGTTTAGGATGTTGTTTGATGCAAGATGGTAAACCAGTAAGCTATGCATCTAGGAGCTTAACTTCAGCAGAGAAAAATTTTTCACAGATTGAGAAAGAATTGTTAAGTGTTGTTTGGGCCACTAAAAAGTTTCACTATTATATTTATGGTAGAAAATGCTTAGTACTAAATGATCATAAACCACTAGAAACATTGTTAAAAAAGGGAATTCATGAAATACCATCCACTCGCTTACAAAGATTAAAATTAAAACTACTGAAATATAATATTGAATATAAATATTTAAAAGGGAAGTTGATGCATGTTGCTGATTTGCTGTCTCGCTCTTTTCTTGATGAAACTGATGATGATGAAACTTACATGTATGAGGTGATTCATTGTGTAGGATTGTCTACATATTTACAGTGCACAGATGAACAGAAACAAGAATTAAAAACTGAAACACTAAAAGATGAAGAATTGTTACAATTGTCAGATTTTGTGACAAATGGTTGGCCAGATAAAATAGGGAATGTTCCGGATTGTATAAAATATTATTTTAAATTTAGTCAAAATATAACAATAGATGATGGTTTGATATTTGTGAATGACAGGCTCATTATCCCTAAGTCTCTTAGAATAACAATTTTGAAGAAGTTGCATGAAGGGCATTTAGGCATCACTAAAATGAAACAAACAGCCAGAAACTTGTATTATTGGCCAAAGATTGATTTAACTATTGAAGACTTTGTAAGAAAATGTGTAATTTGTCAAACCTATCAAAATAATAATGTAAAAGAGCCACTTTTGTCACATGAGATACCGGACTTACCATTTGCAAAGATTGGTGTAGACATTATGGAATTTAAAAAGAAAAGTTACTTAGTTATAGTTGATTATACAACCAAATGGTTAGACATTAAACCAATTCCTAATAAGTCTGCTAGTAGCAGTATAAGTAGTTTAACAGATGTTTTTTCATACCTTGGCGTGCCTTCTGAAATTGTGTCAGATCATGTACCATTTGATTCTAGAGAATGTAATAGCTTTGCTGCAGAATGGGGCTTCAGGTTTAATTTTTCAAGCCCAAGATACCCTCAGTCTAATGGTATGGCTGAGAGAGGTGTTCAAATAGCTAAGAAAATTCTACTTAAATGTAGTGAGGATAAGACTGATTTTAGGCTAGCACTACTACAGTACAGGGCATCACCAGTATCTGGCACTAGTTTTTCACCTGCTCAATTAATGTTAAATAGAAATTTACGAACAAAACTACCTGTAACATATCAGTATTTAAAACCAAAAATTAATTTAAATATAGAAACTGAATTTAGTAAAGTAAAGAGTAGGAATATAAAAAATTATAATCAAAATGTAAAATGGAAAGAAAATTTTGTAAACGGTCAAACAGTATGGTTCAAGAAGGACCCAAATAGTAATAAGTGGTTGCAAGGTAAAGTTGTAAGTAACAATAACAATAGATCTTACGGTGTTCTAGACACCAAAGAAGGATGTATTTACACTAGGACTTCGTATCATGTTCGACCTCAATAATTTGTTGATCAAGCACAGGCGGGGCTGAGTGTGAGTTTTTTTTTTTTTTTTTTGTTGTTTTTTTTATGTGAAAAAGGGATAGATGTATCATAATGGTATTTAGAGCAAGCGAGAAGGGGCAACACTGGAGGCAGAAACAATATGGAGGTCGACGAAGCAATTTGTCAAAAGTAAAAATAAAAGAGTGTTTAACATAATTCTATATTTAATTCTAAACATAGATTAGCATTAGCTTCTGCACAACATATCCTTCTGTTCATACATATCGTCATCACTTTTTTACTTTTAATATCCGTGCCCATTTCACCGATAAGCTTTGAAGCAACACGCAGCGGATTTATTTCACAGTTGATTAGGCGCTGCTCATTCCTCGGTGAGTTTGCGTTTCGGAATCCTTTATCTTTCCGGCTAATTTATTTCGGGCCAAGGAAGCCATCCGTCAAGGCACACGTGTAACAGGCAGAGGTTCAACAATTTATTCTACCATGAATAATGCTTATAGTCTGAAGACGCCAAGTCTGCAATGCATTAAATGGGCTGCTCCAAAAAGATTTGTACTTACCTACGTGGTATTACATCATGGTACATAGTTTGTCAAATCGTTGTCACATGAACAAATTCTGCCATACTTTTACCGCTGCAGACTTACTTAGCGTGCATACTCTATCTATCTATCTATTCAGCCTGTATGCACCCACTGCTGGGTATAGGCCTCCTCTTTAGTACGCCAGTCTCTCCGGTCCTGCGCGAGTCTTTTCCACTGCTGCCCAACTACAGCATAAAAAGGGGTTTTAGCCTTCAAACACCATGCTGGCCAGTGCGTCTTGGTGAGTCGCCAGAGCCTCGTTAGTAATTCAACAGGGTGCACCACGGGCAGTGCATACTCTACCCACAGATAAATACACTGCTCTAGCACAAAACTCTTTTGCGTATGCACTAATATGCAGTGCCAAAACAGTTTGCAGATGTTTTTCAGACGCCAAATATTCGACCGCCCATATCATAGCTCCATCACAGAAGATACAGTACTTCATAGCTCCATGCAGTAACGTTATCACGCCTGAGCATTATGTCATGTGTCATGACTTGACAGATGACATAATGCTCAGTGCGAAATCTTGTTCCACTCAACTGTGGAGACGGGCCGTGGGATGCCCTATTTTCGTAACAAAATACTGGGATTTAAGAAAAGAAAATACAAGGGTGTGTAGGTGTACTATACTTATTTTATCGGTAGAGTTAGAATTCCGATAATAATTACCTGCATACCCTACTAAAAGTTCTATACTTAGAACCACGGGAAGTCAGTGGATGGATAAAACCAAAGACGCTGCGATGATGATGATAATTTACTTGAATCAAATCAAACATCGGAAACTAGTTCTGGACCACAAAACAACCACAAGCATGTACAAAAAACCTCCGATTATTGTACCTCTAAATATGAATCGCCGTATCATCAAAGTTCTATAAAAAAATCCAACATGCATAGACTTTACGCAGCGCAACGTTGTACCTCGGAGACTATTTCCCAAATTTTGGGTTAATTAAACTACTTATTAACCAATAACCGAAACCTCTCAAACACTCTACCAATACCGTGTCTGGTGCTAGGTAAGATTGATGACGCTCATCTGCAGTAGCAACGCACTATCGGAGGAATCAATTTGTAAGCCCCGACAGCGGTAATCGATTCAGTTAAGTGCTCGATGTGGATTGATCTCGAGTCCCTACAGATCGAGATATTTCAGTAACTGAAAAAAGAAAAAAGAGGAGTTCTTACTAGATAAGGTGCCCTGTCAGGGTTCATATTGAAAGCAATTAAGTTTCAACTTTATTTAAGATCTGTACCCCACAATATGAATGCAATAAAGAATTTGAATTTGAATTTGAATTATTGAAGGTGTTTAGATACATCAGAAACGTTTTACAGCGTTAGAAACATCGATATAAAAATGTCTCTAACAGAATAGTAACTTATCTGCTTTGTATCTATGCTTTGTTTGAGTGAGGGAGGCTCATATCCCCCTAATTCCGCTGATCTACAAAATTTGCTACCAACAATAATAGTTATAAAATACTACAGTTTAGCTGCATTTCAGCTGTCAAGTTCGCTACTGAAATTAGCCCTCAGAACACGTTTGTTTTGATATTCTTAGCATTTAAAATACAAAGTAGACTCTGCCTAGGGCTAAATGTCGAGACAGCCGTAAAGCTACGGCGAAGGCTTTCTAGTGGCCTAAAAATTGCGTCACTATTGCTGGCCACTAACTCATACTAACTTATTTACGAAGTAAACACACAATCCGTCTGGGAAATGCTGAAACATCCATTTCAGAAAACACTACCTATATAAGTTTTATGAAACTATAAGGTAGTTCAAATATCCATTAAGTTAAAAGCTGTACTAAAGCAAAACCAGTCCAAGGTCAGTGAAAAATATGTAGATTAAATTGATATTGCGCCAAGATTAAATAACAAAATGCTTAAAATGCTGCATAGTATGGGTTAACCTTGGACCTGCTGTAACGCTCCCCCCCAACTTAACTTAAATAACCTACTTATACTAACTAAAACTTAAACCTATACCTATACTTATAACTATTTATCCTACCTAACTAACTACCTATGTTTGTTGTTGTGTTGTTGTTGTTGCATTACTTTGATCTTTATGACTTATAACTAACTTATCAACTAACTTATTCTAATGGCCTTGTGATCGTATAGTGGTTGTGATTAGGACGCCTACTATTATGAACCGATAGTAACTCAGATACTTTAAGAGAATTATGTTGAGACTTCTTATTTAACGTACGAAACTACCTAATATTAAATTAATGTTTTCCTATTGATCCTAATCCTATTATCTATCTGAACGATGCTAATTGTAAATAACCGTAAGTAGATGTCAACCTAGTCGTGAGAGTTATACGAGCTATTGTAGCCTAGTAAGGAAAATATAATAGATTATAATTAAAGGTACATATTATGTATATCCTAAATTACTAGAAGTGATAAAAGTTATCCTAAGTACGTACGAATCATTATTAATGTGATCCTTTCATGATGGAATCCTTTCATGAATTTTATATAGAATTGAAGATCTAAACGTCAGTTATTTTATCAAGTATAAACTTAGTTAGAAGTATGTTGAAATATACCTAATGTAAATAATAAGCTATATTTCCTACTGAAGAAACTACTTGTAAGAATTAATATGCAATATAATATAAATGATTCTAAAGTTTCATAGAATATAAATGTATATAACTTTGTTACTAGGAAGATACTAGATTGTGTACTATGAAGCTAACGTGTTTCGTTAGGGAAGACGCACCACCGTCCGCGCCTGCCAGTGATTATCGACACCAGACTTATGTATATGTTATGCACATATAACCATAATAAAACCTCCTCTTCACAGTACACTATTCTTTTCCGGATGTATGAATAAGAATAAAGAAACAAGTAATTTCTATTTACTGTTCCATTAATCTATATTCTACATCAGTGCTACTATGGATTACAAAGGATTATGGAACTAAATTCACTTTGAATAACTTATGTTACACAAAGCCAAGACAGTCCATGGAATCACATACAAGTGTGATTTAATATGCTGCAATCAAGGAAGCAGCCGTTAGAAAACCACCTCTAACATAATATAGTGAATCTAATATTAAATAACCTTCTTAGTTCATGGTTCTTTCAAACTAGTCTTTCTGGATAGCCTAAATCAAAGTCACAAAGTCAATGAAGTAGGTAAGGTCATATCGTAGCTATATAAAGATACCCTAGCTTGAATCAGCCTAGGATACTTTGACATCGGAAGTGTCTAGCTAGACCGAACATACGTCATGATAAGTACTAGGTATCAGACTAGATAGAATAGATCTTTATAACTCTCTGATGGCAGTTATCATCCCTTTTCCATAAGTTCAGAATAACTACGAGACACGCGCTCTAGAGTAAGATCAACTATATCAAGTACGGACCTTAATAGAAGAACAAACTTATCTTTATAACTATTCCTTTAAGTACATAGGTTGAAGAAACCACTCAGACAGGTCAACAAAAGACAAAGGTTGAAGCTAAATGTCACTATCAAACAAATAGTAAATGCAAGACTTCAAAACTAGTAGGAATAATAATTGTTCCTTTAAATTAATATTTACTTTACTGAATTTGAAAGATATAAGAGAGAGCTATTAAAGCTGTCTCAATATGTTACTATTAAGTGACTTTACTATAATTTAATTCTAGGTTGAACAATAAAAATCATTTGATAAAATTAATATGTTATGATAGCTAAGAGTATCTATTCTATAGTGTAGGTAACTGTTCGATCCAGGCCTAATATCCGAAAGTAAAATAAAGTAATGGAAGATTAAGCTGTAAAAGCTCAAGTTTAACTTTAGAGTTCAAAGTCTAAAATTCAAGGTTCAAAATCTAAGTTCAAATTCAAGTTCAAGTTCAAGTTCAAGTTCAAGTTCAAGTTCAAGTTCAAGTTCAAGTTCAAGTTCAAGTTCAAGTTCAAGTTCAAGTTCAAGTTCAAGTTCAAGTTCAAGTTCAAGTTCAAGTTCAAGTACAAGTACAAGTACAAGTACAAGTACAAGTACAAGCACAAGTACAAGTACAAGTACAAGTACAAGTACAAGTACAAGTACAAGTACAAGTACAAGTACAAGTACAAGCACAAGCACAAGTACAAGTACAAGTTCAAGGTTCAAGGTTCAAAGTTAAAGTTAAAAGTTAAAAGGTCCTAAAGTTCTTAAGTCCTAAAGTGTAAAAGACCTATAGTTCAAAGTTCAAAAGCCTAAGGTCTAAAAGACCTTACGCTCTAATTGTAAAACCTTTAAAGGGCAACTGTTTCTAAAGACTTGAAGCTGTAAGATATTTAAAGTAATAACCAATTAGCACATAAAGGGTAGGTAAGTAGTTGTACTATAAATGTATTAGGTATGTAAGATCAGGCGTAGAATATACTCATTTAACTCTAGTTCACTTTATAAGTAAGTATGTAGTACGAGAGTAAGTAGAACTAAAGATAGCCATCACTAAGTATTGATGCTATCTACTAGTGTAGGTATATAAAAGTAAGTAACGATAAATAACTAAGGTAGTAAATAAACTTCTGGAAAGTAAGCAACAGTACTATTTAAGTTGTAGGTATGTAAGAACAAGTCGTGTAGTACCTATGTAAATCAACAAACTACCTAACACTCTAAAACTGACGAAGATAAAGTATGAAACTTAAGTAAGAGTAAAGTATTCTTCACTAAGCATTGTTGCTCGTAATATTAATTGATCACACACACTATGAGAAATAAACAAGTAATAAAAATCACTAAAAGATGGCACACAATATCTCAAGTAAATCAAATAAAGAAGTACACACATGCACACAGTAATAAGACACAATACAGAATGTAGGTAGTTGAAAATATAAAATCCCTCGAGGAAAACCACGTTCAATCTTCATCTTACAGCGGTCCTAGAAAGGAATACCTAGTACCTAAAATCTAGCTCACTAAAAATAGTTGTGTAAATGAAAGTACCTAAATTATCTTACGTGAAGGTTATCTATCGAATAAACATAACACTTGAATCGAACAAGGTTAAAGTTATTCTAGAAACCTCTGATCTCGGAGAACCCCACGATGAATCTTCTTCTGGTTCGCATATCTAGAAAATCTTAAACCTGAAAACCTCCCCTCTGGATTCCCTTCTTCATGTTGGTCGTCGTTGGACTTCAGATCATTAGTTGTCCTATACCTACTATCCTCGGCCTATGATGAACCTAGAAGGAATAGTACCTAAAATCTAGCTTCTATAAAATAGTTCTGAAAATGGAGGTACTTATGTAAATTATCTTAGTAAAAGGTTTCGAATGAACATAACACTTGGTTCGAACAAGGTTAACAATATCCTAGAAATCTTATGCCTATTTATTACTTGCGGCCTATACTAGATATCTACCTAGAACGTGTACCGAGCTAGTCTGTACACTAGACCTACCGTGACAGGTAAAAAGCAAAGCTATTAAGGTTATAGTTTGAGAAGCTACCTAGCAGAGATTGTGAATCGACACACAGTTATAACATAAAGACTTACCCTGATCTCCCACATCTCATCTATGCCCCCTGGCTCCTTGTTTGTAGCCCTACCTTAATCCTCCGGTCTGACCTGATCATCCCTGGGTTTACGTGTTGCTCATCCTTGTCCTCGTTCTTGATGCTCATCCTTGTCTTACACTTGACACTCCCTATCTCCTAAGTTCACTTCCACTATGGCATCTGCCTGACTCACTCATGAATGCAAAGTATCAATCAGTCAGTCTCCGCACAATAATTAGCAATCCTCTTTGCTCAAGACATGTGCCATGGACCTAAGTCCAACCGAGACCGTCCGTCTGATACTTGCTCACTCCTTTAGCATCTGCTTGACTTCAATAAGTGAACTCCTACCACTTCAAAAATCTAATAATTAATAATCGTTACAACTTTACAATCAGAGATCCGCACAAGCAAAGAGCTACTTATTACGACTACGCACGTTGAATTCCGGACTAGAAAAAGCGACACTCCTACTACCCGCGCTGCCTTTTATACCAGGGTACCAAATGGTCACCGCCGCCACATCCACTTAACAGTTAGTATCGTGGTCTCCATTTGGTTGGGTTCCAAATGGTATCAAAACAACCATCTGGTGACCTCCACATGGTAGGGTTCCAAATGGTATCAAAACAACCATCTGGTGCCCTCCACATGGTAGGCTTTCATATTGTTAGTATTGTAACAACCCCCCCCCTACCTAATATAAAATATAAACTAATACTGAACTATAAAAATACTTAATGCTTAAAAATAAATATGGCCTTGTGATCGTATAGTGGTTCGCAATAGGACGCCCTACGTTTGTGATCCGATGGTAACACGCAGAAACTTTAAAGGAATTATGTTGAGACTTCTTTTATTTATCGCATGAACTTACCTAATACTAAATTAATGTTTTCCTATTTATCCTAATTCTTTTATCTATCCGAACGTTGTTAATAGTAAATAACCATAAATTGAAGATCTAAACGTCAATTGTTTTATCTAGTACAAACTTTAGACAGCGGAATATGATCAGAATTGTAATCTATTTGATTTTGTTGGAGTTAAATATAGTGTAAATAATAATGCTATATTTCTTCAGAAGAAATCTACTTAAAAGAACTATCATTGAATATATTTAAATGATTCTAAAGTTCCATAGAATGTTAATTTATTATAAGTTTGTTACTAGAAGAATACTAAATTGTGTACTATGAAGTTGATATTGCTATATCAAGACTTCCTTCATGTGCCCCGCCATCCGCACCAGTCAGTGGTCATCGTCACCAGACTACGCATACATGTTATACACATGTAATCGTAATAACCTCCTCTTCATAGCACACATTACTTTATCGGATGTGTGATTCGAAATAGAGAAATGAGTAAAATCTATTTTACCATTTCACTAAATCCAATCCGACATCAGTGTTACTATGGATACAAAGATCATGAAACTAAATTCTCTTTAAATAACTTTAGTTACTCAAAGCCAAAGCAGTCTCATGCAATTAAACGTATGCTGCTCTTAAAGACAGCTTGTTAGAGCCACTTCTAACATTTATGAATCTAATATTAAACAACCTTCTTAGTTTATGGTTTACTCAAACTAATTTTTCCAGATAGCCAGAATCATAGCTACAAATTCAAAGAAGTAGGTAAGATCATAAATATAGCTATATAAAGATACCCTAGCTTGAATCAGCCTAGGATACTTCGACATTAGAATTGTCTAGCTAGAGAGACCAAACATACGTCATGATAATTACCAGGCATCAGACCAGATATAATAAATCTATATAACTCATTGATGATAGTTAACTTCTCTTTTCCATAAGATTAGATTAACTACGAGACATACGCTCTTTGAGTAAAATCAATTATATCAAATACGGACCTTAATAGAATTACAACTTTTCTTAATAGCTATTCCTTCTAATTTATAGTTTGAGGAAAACACTCAGACAGGTCCGCAAAAGACAAAGGTTGAAGTTAAGTGTCACTTTTAAAGCAAATAGTCTATATAAGACTTTAAACAAAAAGAATAAAAGTTTCATTTTAATAATTAAATTACTGAAATTGTAATATATAAGAGAGAGCTACTCGGGCCGTCTCGATAGTACAATAAATATTACCATTAGATCTATTAAGTGACTTTACTATTGTACGACTTGCGCATAGGATATAGATCCAGTGAGGATAGGAATCTGATATCAAAAATACCGAGGCACAATACTAAATATATTTATTGCCCAGAGACTGTGTAATGGTACATACAGTTCGGTTTTAATGTTCAGTTAAAACTAATTATCTCTATTTGAACCCATCGTAGACCGCGTGTTTTCGTCAGCGCGTTCTACAATCGGTACAACTTTTGGGGTGACATCTAGTTGTGTTTCCGGAACCTTTTTATAATTGAACAACTATGATTTAATTCAAAGTTGATTATTAAAAGTCATTTTGATAAAATTAATCTATTATGGAAATACGTTTACCTATATGTTGTGTAAGTATTTTGTTCAATCCAAGCTCAATATCCGAAAGTTATAAAAATTATTAGATCTTCAAAAGTTTCAAAGTTATAATGTCAAAGCTTAGGTTTGTAAAACACTAGATCTAAGGTTCAGAGTTCAAAATTCAAGGTTTAAGTTCAAAGCTAAGGTTCCAAGCCTTATAATGAATAAATAAACTTGGTAATAAAATAAACTACTTTATGTTGAAGTAAATCAATGTAAATAGATCTTTTAATCTAGTTCGGAAGTAACTAACAGAATTATCAAGGTTGTAAGTATGTAAGTAAAAGTGTAGTAAGTAGTTATCTACCTTTAACCTACTTTGCAATTAAATATGTAGTAAATAAATGAAAGTAACCATCTCTAAGTAAATATCGGACTTATTTACTCGTGTATTTAAACAAGAAAGATTAAACAACCTAGGTAGCAGAATAAGTTTTTAGGGAAATAAATAGATGTACTATCATAGGAATGTATGATTGGACATAACAAAATGTAGGTACCTATTTGCGTATAGACAAATCACTTTATAAGTAAATACGTTGAAAAAGGGTAAAAGGTAGCCGTAATTAACTAGTGATCCTATCTACTATTGAATCTAAAAATAAAGAAAAATAATTAACCAAGTTAGTGAAGTAAGTTTCTAAAAGAAACCTAATAATTTAATTTTCTCAAAGTATAATAGTGGAGAATTACCTATCTACTACCTACTCTTGCCTACTCGAAGTAAAAGAAGATATTTAGAAAGCTTAGGTAATCAATAAATATAGTCTAATATAGTTTATCCAATGTAAAAAGATAAAACCGCATACAATAGAGTTCGATAGAATATGAACAATAAGAACTGAAGGCTAATAAAGTACTTATTCCTTTAAAATATAATACGCATTCTGGATCAAATTCATTTAGGGAAAACAGCGAAGATTCTATATCTTGATTTTAGTTTATTCTTCGGAATACCTAAACCTAATATAAAAATGAGCCAGCACTAAATACGCGTGTGACGCAATGTAGATACGCACGGAAATACAAAATCTGAACGTTTCTAACTAGCTATACCTATTTATTTACTCCTATTTACTATAAAAATTCCTAATGCTATGTACTTGATTCGTCGTGTGACACTATATGCACACGGGAATACAAGGAATCGTATTTATCCATTTCTACTTAACAGTTTTGGACCCTCTGTGTGTCTTAACGTGCGCACAGGAATACCAAAACTATACGTATCTAACTAATTATACCTACTGTAGAATTCCTAGTGCTAAGTATTTGACCCGCCGAGTGACTCTTTATGCGCTCGGGAGTACAAACAGACGTATCTACCTAATTTTATCTACAGTTCTGAACCCGACGTGAAATACACCCTAAAGATGTGATGCCTAACATGAATGTGTATCCTAGCCCTATCTATATGAATATATAATGTGAAATATATAGATAAATAAGGATATCTGTTATCATGAGACCTAAGACAACAGACGGAAATTGGGTAGGATATAGGGTATGCATACGTCGTGCAATGTATGCAGGTACTGGGATTTTCTCATTACCAGATAAGCAGGCTCACATATCTGTTTAAGGCTAAAGGTGTCTTGGCCGTAATGAGAGGAAATAAGGAAGGTTTTCTTACCGAGATTTCTTCCTGATGGTACCTACGACTTTTTCACTTTTTTCCGGAACAAAAATAAACTAAATTGTTGACGAAATGTTCCATCTTTTATACCCATGCACGACCAACCCCTCCCTAAACTTCTAGAAGAATTTCAAATAGAGATGTCCTATTGACCCATTACATGAAATGATATCCGACCCCGTACTGTAGATATCATTACATTTTACTCGACCAAACCAAACATCTCATTATGCATGGTTAATATCTTCCTTCTACTGCGACTTGCTCTGTTCTGTGTTTAGTCGGATAAATATATCTCTATATTTTATTCAAACGAGAAACCAAGTTTATTATTTCTATAACTTTAACGCCATCATATTATATCTCACTATTCATGTAATGATTATCAAATTGTTATTATTCTTAACAAAAACACAAGTAGTAATAATAATACTGTAACATTTCAAGTGAAATTCGAAGACAATACACAATACAATTACCATTATCACCAAAATAATGTTTGTCCCAACTCTATTTACGATTCCCCCGCCTCTCCCCTTTAGCCTTCCTAGTTTAAACGAACAAACGGTCTCGTCTTCGTTCGCCAATCGTTGAATCGACAGTACACCTTCTCCCGGACCCCTCTGTGTTTTACCTACGCCGTATCCCAACTTTTTCCTAGTCTCATTAAATTATATTTTAAAAATTATTCAAACAATTTTGTGAGTTCTCCAGCAAAATCAGCAACTATCCTGGGAAATGTGTAATTAATACAGGTGAGTTTTTGAACATAATTCTAGTGTTATTTCCCAACATTTCTTCTGTGCAATCCTTATTTTATTCTAAGTAATTTTATAACCAAGTTTGTCTTATTGTCATTTCACTATTTTATTAATTCTGTAGTATTTCTATAGTTATCTAGTAGGTAGGTACTACCTTTTTTTTATTCCTAAAATCCCGTGAGTTGGTTTATACACTCGTATGTAAAAATATCCATAGCTTCACTCACCAATGCTATGGCAAAATGCATGCCATTTTGAGCCTTGTTTCAACGATTTTTCAAGACCTTTTCAAATCTAAATGTATTGCGTTGTTTTTACATGCAAATGCTGGCTGATTGTTTCAACATGAAATTCGTACGAAGCCCGGCGAGCCACTAATAAAAATATCTTCTTCCTATCTCGCTCTTTTTATCCTGTCTACCTGCCTTCATACTTCCGCTAATTATTATTTTTGCTACTTGTATATAGATTTTAATTCGTGTTTCTTTTCAGATCTTACCATGATGACCGCTCTGCCCTTGTCCCAGGACACATTCCAGCTTGCGCCCAGAATGTTCCAGATTCGTCCTTCCCATCCTTGAAACAAGTGCTACCTAGATTTATGTAATTTTCTGTTTTGTTTATTTTTCTTTCTAATAAAATATTTATAAACAGTGTTTTTCTTCAATTTTTCATCCTAATCTCAAGTAGATAGATCCTTCCTTCCTTACATATAAATAGATAGATAGGTAGACAACAGCTAGGTAGGATTTTTCTCTCATCTGGCCTTAAAATGAGTAGGTATTCTTTTTTAGACAAGGTCAAACTCAAACTAGATAGCTTAATAGTTAGGTTTTCTTGGAAATACTTCCAAACAAGTAGATAGGTATTCCAAACCTCAACATAGTACTAAACAAGCTTGCCACTAAGTAGATACGTAGTTGAGCTTGATAAACCTGTCTTACGTAGCTATGCTCCTAAATATGATACTAAATAAATAGCTATATAGATAGTGAAATAAAATATTCAGATATTACATAGGTAACTACAAATATGATACTATTTACATAAGTAAATAGACAGTTTACGAGATTCAAATGGTCCTGTTGTTGACAGTCCGTTCAACGCAATATTTCGTTTCTTTGCCAACCAATAGTTAGCGTATCCACGTTAAATTCTCTATTATATTGTAATGAAGTAGTCAAACTTGATGAAACTCAGAACATGGTTAGTTTAAAGCATTTACTATTATATTATTTAATTTCCAACTCTTAAAAATATCTAGTTTTAGTAATATGATAGTCTATTTCTGACTTTCTGAATGCAGAAATCGCCTGACATTTTTACGAGAGCAAGCACACAGTGATTGCTAATCTTGGACCCGAAACTGTTTCATAGCTAAATGTTTAATTCAGATCTCCATTCTAGGCTAAAGTTGAAGGGTACTTACTTTTATACAATTAGATAGGTAAGCTGACAAAAGTAAGTAGGTAATATTTTTCTCTTCATCAAGCATAGGTAGTCAATCTCTCACTTAGATGTTCTCAGCGTACCAAGCTTACCAAGCAAGTAGGTAGGCTTTTAGCAATTCTTGACGAGATATTCAGTAATTAAATAGATAGAAGCTTTGTATACTAAATAAATGATTGTATCTTTAAACCAATATTACATAGATAAGCTCCCAATTATGATATTAAATAGGTAGCCAGCCAGATAATCATTGAAATCGACTTGGCTTTAATAAAACAAACTGCCGGCGTTCCATAAAGTATTCCTGCCAACCACCAGATGGCATTGTATCCCCTCAATTGAACAACGGTTCACGTAAGACAATTTGCCGCTGATAGACCCGCATAGCGTATTATGACGCATTTGCAAACTACAAGATGGCGCTTTAACCAACTAATCAAACATCCACCTACGACTCAAACTTTAATTAATTGTGATCTGACGGTTCAAAATGTGGATGACCTTGGACCGTTACAATCGACCCCAAAGTTTTACAAGGTGAAAGTAATAACTGTTACTGAACCGGAGTAAAAGTTTCCCCAAATTAGTTTATTCACAATTAATTCACAAAACACTGAAATTATAAAATTATCATGAATGTTAAAAATAATAAATCTATAAAGATTAACAACTATTTCTCCCTTAAACAAAATCATGGCACAAATTTAATTGGTGATTTGTAATTTCAGACAAATTATTTAGTGATAAATAGCATAGCTCTGTATGCAACCTGCTGTTGTATATAAATATCATAGATAAATAAATGAAAGTGTATTTTAAACCAATGTGTAAAATTGCCACCATTCTGATTCCAATCTCTCAGCTATAAATGAAAGCTCTTATGAGGTTATACACTCTTTCGCAGGGACCATCTTAATTGTAGAAAGGAACTTGGTTGTGAGACAAGTCAACTCTAATAGTATAATGTTACATTCCTTCAGTCCGTTTTGACTACCGCAATTGGTCCTGGGAACGACAACACCACCCTTCACAATCCAGATTAATCCGTTACAGTCGTCCAAGTATAAACGTGCCCCATGACAGCGACATTCAGTTCAAAATCGACCTCAAAATAGTAACACGTTCACAGATTGGTGAGTGTGCAGTGTGCTCAGTTCTGGCCTAATAGGTAGAGTGTGAATTTATATGAAATCAGATTACACTGATGAACGTCATCTGACCTAACCTAGCACCAAGTCTCCTTCATATAAATTGATTGCAAATGGTGTGATGTATGTCTTGATTACAAGCCAACAAATGCCTTATTCCAAGATTCCAGTAAATCTGTGAGCCCCTCAATTAATTATATTATTATCTTTCATCCTTATATTCATTCTACTCCTTCTTACTTTCATCTCAATCTTTCTTTATTAAATTTCTCATACTTCATCATACGTCACTTTCACATGGTACCTACATCATAATATTTCGCACCGATTCATTATACTCACAAACTCAATAGACCGTGTAGAATTAAGACTGTAAATAATTAGTGCCATATTAATTAATTTAGTTTATTTACTTGATTTTTTTATTTGACTAACCCCAGACCTTTTAATCCCAAAAATAAATTTTGAGCAAAAGAGAAATAATTGTGGTTAGAACAGTGAATTTACTTAGTCTAACTTAACTTAACTTAAAATAAACATACCGCAGAACGCATATTAGAAATAAAGTGACGCTTAAAGCCAAGTAAACGCATAATGCTAGATGCTAGTTACGCTAAAAACCAATTTTTCAAATAAACTGCATAATATTAATGACGCTTAAACGCAAAATTATTTACTTATAGTGATGCAGAATGATAAACTTCAATTACGCTGAATGCAAAATCTAATTTTACGCCAAATGCTATTAATTACGCAATGCTATGCAAATTTTACAACATTATAAGTTTCACCAACCCGCCAAAATCTGTAAGATTAGTAATTTAAGACAGTGAATCAAGAAAATAAAATATAAATAGATACATGTGGATGTAATTAAAAGCTGTTTAGATAAATTTTACAAGAAAGCCTAATATTTTTTTTTTTTTTTTTTTTTTTAAAACTGCCAACACACCCCTCCATCTATGAGTAACAACTTCAACTCAGCTTATAACTATTATATTACTCATATTATTATTTTAATTATCTTAAAATTTTAATGTTACACCACTGAAATGAAATCTATACGCATAGATGGGCTTTTCCTTCATTAGACTTAATCACAACCCTAGTATATTATAATAAAAAAATAAAAAAATCTACTTTCGACCCCCCCAGCCCACATTATTATTAGATAAAATTTTTAATGAATTTTCATTTCGACCCCCCGCATGTACAACTACAGACCGCATTATATATTTTTACCTCTACGCACCCAAACTTAAAAGTCTCTGTTTGATGTGAAATTAAGTTTATGTATGTTATGCGGTATGTTTTCATGTACATGGCCAGTGTGCGGTGCTTATTCGTTAGAAAAGAAATGTTACGTGCTTAAATTTCCCTAAAATCAGAACTAGATGGCGCTGCTAAAATTGTCCACATCCTAGAACGCGCTATCGAAGCGTTTTGGCTTTTGTAGGGGTCTATCCGTATGTGACAATAAATTTGCTTGCTTCTATTATACCTACTTGTTCTACCACATACCTACCTTGGTTTGGAACTTATACAGTCTCATTAAAATAACTTCATTTCTAATAGTGAATTTAAATAGCTATATAAAACTGATTTAACTGATGAACCTACAAGAAAATGCTAAAATCTCAACATAAATCCCCATCCCTTATTACGACAACAAATTGTGCGATTTCTCGCACTACTAAACTAATCTGAATCTACCAAAAAAAACGAAAACCAAAAAGATTCTAATAGGAAAAATTAAAAAAAAACCCGTAATAATCCAAATTCTAAATCCTGGTAACGGCAACACTAAATCGTAACAACCCCCCCCCTACCTATTATAAAATATATACTTAAATATAACTTAAAACTAATTATGCTTATAAATAAATATGGCCTTGTGATCGTATAGTGGTTCGCAATAGGACGCCCTACGTTTGTGATCCGATGGTAACACGCAGAAACTTTAAAGGAATTATGTTGAGACTTCTTTTATTTATCGCATGAACTTACCTAATACTAAATTAATGTTTTCCTATTTATCCTAATTCTTTTATCTATCCGAACGTTGTTAATAGTAAATAACCATAAATTGAAGATCTAAACGTCAATTGTTTTATCTAGTACAAACTTTAGACAGCGGAATATGATCAGAATTGTAATCTATTTGATTTTGTTGGAGTTAAATATAGTGTAAATAATAATGCTATATTTCTTCAGAAGAAATCTACTTAAAAGAACTATCATTGAATATATTTAAATGATTCTAAAGTTCCATAGAATGTTAATTTATTATAAGTTTGTTACTAGAAGAATACTAAATTGTGTACTATGAAGTTGATATTGCTATATCAAGACTTCCTTCATGTGCCCCGCCATCCGCACCAGTCAGTGGTCATCGTCACCAGACTACGCATACATGTTATACACATGTAATCGTAATAACCTCCTCTTCATAGCACACATTACTTTATCGGATGTGTGATTCGAAATAGAGAAATGAGTAAAATCTATTTTACCATTTCACTAAATCCAATCCGACATCAGTGTTACTATGGATACAAAGATCATGAAACTAAATTCTCTTTAAATAACTTTAGTTACTCAAAGCCAAAGCAGTCTCATGCAATTAAACGTATGCTGCTCTTAAAGACAGCTTGTTAGAGCCACTTCTAACATTTATGAATCTAATATTAAACAACCTTCTTAGTTTATGGTTTACTCAAACTAATTTTTCCAGATAGCCAGAATCATAGCTACAAATTCAAAGAAGTAGGTAAGATCATAAATATAGCTATATAAAGATACCCTAGCTTGAATCAGCCTAGGATACTTCGACATTAGAATTGTCTAGCTAGAGAGACCAAACATACGTCATGATAATTACCAGGCATCAGACCAGATATAATAAATCTATATAACTCATTGATGATAGTTAACTTCTCTTTTCCATAAGATTAGATTAACTACGAGACATACGCTCTTTGAGTAAAATCAATTATATCAAATACGGACCTTAATAGAATTACAACTTTTCTTAATAGCTATTCCTTCTAATTTATAGTTTGAGGAAAACACTCAGACAGGTCCGCAAAAGACAAAGGTTGAAGTTAAGTGTCACTTTTAAAGCAAATAGTCTATATAAGACTTTAAACAAAAAGAATAAAAGTTTCATTTTAATAATTAAATTACTGAAATTGTAATATATAAGAGAGAGCTACTCGGGCCGTCTCGATAGTACAATAAATATTACCATTAGATCTATTAAGTGACTTTACTATTGTACGACTTGCGCATAGGATATAGATCCAGTGAGGATAGGAATCTGATATCAAAAATACCGAGGCACAATACTAAATATATTTATTGCCCAGAGACTGTGTAATGGTACATACAGTTCGGTTTTAATGTTCAGTTAAAACTAATTATCTCTATTTGAACCCATCGTAGACCGCGTGTTTTCGTCAGCGCGTTCTACAATCGGTACAACTTTTGGGGTGACATCTAGTTGTGTTTCCGGAACCTTTTTATAATTGAACAACTATGATTTAATTCAAAGTTGATTATTAAAAGTCATTTTGATAAAATTAATCTATTATGGAAATACGTTTACCTATATGTTGTGTAAGTATTTTGTTCAATCCAAGCTCAATATCCGAAAGTTATAAAAATTATTAGATCTTCAAAAGTTTCAAAGTTATAATGTCAAAGCTTAGGTTTGTAAAACACTAGATCTAAGGTTCAGAGTTCAAAATTCAAGGTTTAAGTTCAAAGCTAAGGTTCCAAGCCTTATAATGAATAAATAAACTTGGTAATAAAATAAACTACTTTATGTTGAAGTAAATCAATGTAAATAGATCTTTTAATCTAGTTCGGAAGTAACTAACAGAATTATCAAGGTTGTAAGTATGTAAGTAAAAGTGTAGTAAGTAGTTATCTACCTTTAACCTACTTTGCAATTAAATATGTAGTAAATAAATGAAAGTAACCATCTCTAAGTAAATATCGGACTTATTTACTCGTGTATTTAAACAAGAAAGATTAAACAACCTAGGTAGCAGAATAAGTTTTTAGGGAAATAAATAGATGTACTATCATAGGAATGTATGATTGGACATAACAAAATGTAGGTACCTATTTGCGTATAGACAAATCACTTTATAAGTAAATACGTTGAAAAAGGGTAAAAGGTAGCCGTAATTAACTAGTGATCCTATCTACTATTGAATCTAAAAATAAAGAAAAATAATTAACCAAGTTAGTGAAGTAAGTTTCTAAAAGAAACCTAATAATTTAATTTTCTCAAAGTATAATAGTGGAGAATTACCTATCTACTACCTACTCTTGCCTACTCGAAGTAAAAGAAGATATTTAGAAAGCTTAGGTAATCAATAAATATAGTCTAATATAGTTTATCCAATGTAAAAAGATAAAACCGCATACAATAGAGTTCGATAGAATATGAACAATAAGAACTGAAGGCTAATAAAGTACTTATTCCTTTAAAATATAATACGCATTCTGGATCAAATTCATTTAGGGAAAACAGCGAAGATTCTATATCTTGATTTTAGTTTATTCTTCGGAATACCTAAACCTAATATAAAAATGAGCCAGCACTAAATACGCGTGTGACGCAATGTAGATACGCACGGAAATACAAAATCTGAACGTTTCTAACTAGCTATACCTATTTATTTACTCCTATTTACTATAAAAATTCCTAATGCTATGTACTTGATTCGTCGTGTGACACTATATGCACACGGGAATACAAGGAATCGTATTTATCCATTTCTACTTAACAGTTTTGGACCCTCTGTGTGTCTTAACGTGCGCACAGGAATACCAAAACTATACGTATCTAACTAATTATACCTACTGTAGAATTCCTAGTGCTAAGTATTTGACCCGCCGAGTGACTCTTTATGCGCTCGGGAGTACAAACAGACGTATCTACCTAATTTTATCTACAGTTCTGAACCCGACGTGAAATACACCCTAAAGATGTGATGCCTAACATGAATGTGTATCCTAGCCCTATCTATATGAATATATAATGTGAAATATATAGATAAATAAGGATATCTGTTATCATGAGACCTAAGACAACAGACGGAAATTGGGTAGGATATAGGGTATGCATACGTCGTGCAATGTATGCAGGTACTGGGATTTTCTCATTACCAGATAAGCAGGCTCACATATCTGTTTAAGGCTAAAGGTGTCTTGGCCGTAATGAGAGGAAATAAGGAAGGTTTTCTTACCGAGATTTCTTCCTGATGGTACCTACGACTTTTTCACTTTTTTCCGGAACAAAAATAAACTAAATTGTTGACGAAATGTTCCATCTTTTATACCCATGCACGACCAACCCCTCCCTAAACTTCTAGAAGAATTTCAAATAGAGATGTCCTATTGACCCATTACATGAAATGATATCCGACCCCGTACTGTAGATATCATTACATTTTACTCGACCAAACCAAACATCTCATTATGCATGGTTAATATCTTCCTTCTACTGCGACTTGCTCTGTTCTGTGTTTAGTCGGATAAATATATCTCTATATTTTATTCAAACGAGAAACCAAGTTTATTATTTCTATAACTTTAACGCCATCATATTATATCTCACTATTCATGTAATGATTATCAAATTGTTATTATTCTTAACAAAAACACAAGTAGTAATAATAATACTGTAACATTTCAAGTGAAATTCGAAGACAATACACAATACAATTACCATTATCACCAAAATAATGTTTGTCCCAACTCTATTTACGATTCCCCCGCCTCTCCCCTTTAGCCTTCCTAGTTTAAACGAACAAACGGTCTCGTCTTCGTTCGCCAATCGTTGAATCGACAGTACACCTTCTCCCGGACCCCTCTGTGTTTTACCTACGCCGTATCCCAACTTTTTCCTAGTCTCATTAAATTATATTTTAAAAATTATTCAAACAATTTTGTGAGTTCTCCAGCAAAATCAGCAACTATCCTGGGAAATGTGTAATTAATACAGGTGAGTTTTTGAACATAATTCTAGTGTTATTTCCCAACATTTCTTCTGTGCAATCCTTATTTTATTCTAAGTAATTTTATAACCAAGTTTGTCTTATTGTCATTTCACTATTTTATTAATTCTGTAGTATTTCTATAGTTATCTAGTAGGTAGGTACTACCTTTTTTTTATTCCTAAAATCCCGTGAGTTGGTTTATACACTCGTATGTAAAAATATCCATAGCTTCACTCACCAATGCTATGGCAAAATGCATGCCATTTTGAGCCTTGTTTCAACGATTTTTCAAGACCTTTTCAAATCTAAATGTATTGCGTTGTTTTTACATGCAAATGCTGGCTGATTGTTTCAACATGAAATTCGTACGAAGCCCGGCGAGCCACTAATAAAAATATCTTCTTCCTATCTCGCTCTTTTTATCCTGTCTACCTGCCTTCATACTTCCGCTAATTATTATTTTTGCTACTTGTATATAGATTTTAATTCGTGTTTCTTTTCAGATCTTACCATGATGACCGCTCTGCCCTTGTCCCAGGACACATTCCAGCTTGCGCCCAGAATGTTCCAGATTCGTCCTTCCCATCCTTGAAACAAGTGCTACCTAGATTTATGTAATTTTCTGTTTTGTTTATTTTTCTTTCTAATAAAATATTTATAAACAGTGTTTTTCTTCAATTTTTCATCCTAATCTCAAGTAGATAGATCCTTCCTTCCTTACATATAAATAGATAGATAGGTAGACAACAGCTAGGTAGGATTTTTCTCTCATCTGGCCTTAAAATGAGTAGGTATTCTTTTTTAGACAAGGTCAAACTCAAACTAGATAGCTTAATAGTTAGGTTTTCTTGGAAATACTTCCAAACAAGTAGATAGGTATTCCAAACCTCAACATAGTACTAAACAAGCTTGCCACTAAGTAGATACGTAGTTGAGCTTGATAAACCTGTCTTACGTAGCTATGCTCCTAAATATGATACTAAATAAATAGCTATATAGATAGTGAAATAAAATATTCAGATATTACATAGGTAACTACAAATATGATACTATTTACATAAGTAAATAGACAGTTTACGAGATTCAAATGGTCCTGTTGTTGACAGTCCGTTCAACGCAATATTTCGTTTCTTTGCCAACCAATAGTTAGCGTATCCACGTTAAATTCTCTATTATATTGTAATGAAGTAGTCAAACTTGATGAAACTCAGAACATGGTTAGTTTAAAGCATTTACTATTATATTATTTAATTTCCAACTCTTAAAAATATCTAGTTTTAGTAATATGATAGTCTATTTCTGACTTTCTGAATGCAGAAATCGCCTGACATTTTTACGAGAGCAAGCACACAGTGATTGCTAATCTTGGACCCGAAACTGTTTCATAGCTAAATGTTTAATTCAGATCTCCATTCTAGGCTAAAGTTGAAGGGTACTTACTTTTATACAATTAGATAGGTAAGCTGACAAAAGTAAGTAGGTAATATTTTTCTCTTCATCAAGCATAGGTAGTCAATCTCTCACTTAGATGTTCTCAGCGTACCAAGCTTACCAAGCAAGTAGGTAGGCTTTTAGCAATTCTTGACGAGATATTCAGTAATTAAATAGATAGAAGCTTTGTATACTAAATAAATGATTGTATCTTTAAACCAATATTACATAGATAAGCTCCCAATTATGATATTAAATAGGTAGCCAGCCAGATAATCATTGAAATCGACTTGGCTTTAATAAAACAAACTGCCGGCGTTCCATAAAGTATTCCTGCCAACCACCAGATGGCATTGTATCCCCTCAATTGAACAACGGTTCACGTAAGACAATTTGCCGCTGATAGACCCGCATAGCGTATTATGACGCATTTGCAAACTACAAGATGGCGCTTTAACCAACTAATCAAACATCCACCTACGACTCAAACTTTAATTAATTGTGATCTGACGGTTCAAAATGTGGATGACCTTGGACCGTTACAGTATATACCTCAAAATATAGGTACCTAGTTAGTTCATAGGTATAGTTATTCTTGCGCTGATGTTGTAATTTCCTTGCATGTTACTTTAGATTCTAGGCTTTTCTCATGATGTTGAACGATGCCTAGGGATACTAATAGCCTGTATCTACTTTCCTTGATCATACCTTCATTCTAAGATGCGTTTTCAAATAGTATTTATCTTAAATATCCTACTACGTCCCAATGAAGAAGCCAATCTAGATGAAACTCAAAACATAGATAGTTTAAATCATCCACTACCATATTATTCAATTTCCAACTCTCAGGAGTATCTAGATTTACTAATTTAATAGAATATTTCTCGAGGGAAAACGCCTGATATTTTTATGAGAGCAACCACCAAAACGCCATTGTAATTCAAGCCCTTAGGTGAATTACTGCTAAATAATGAACATCAGTGAGTATAAATTATCTACTACAATTACTTACTTCTAAATGTAAAAGCTTCCTAATATAAGTTACCTACACTTGGTTCCCTGAAACTATATTTTCCTTTAACATTACCTAATCTTTGGACATCGATGTTTTCTATTTTAATGAACCTTTCCAGGTTAATTCGCCTAGTTATTATTATTCATACTAATTACTATGAAGTCATCGAATGCTTCAGATGCTGTTTGACTGAGATATCGGTTGCTGAAGATTAACCGAATCTGGCTAAATCAAGGTTAAATTAACTTAATAATTTGTGGGATAACCGAAGAACGTGTGCAGACCTTCTGGACCGTTACAGCCGACCCCAAAGTTATACGAGGTGATTAACTTATGAACCGGAGTAAAACTTTCCCAAATTAATTTCATTAATTAAAATAAACACAAATTATTTTTCTCTTGAACAACCATTATTGGTAAAATTTTATTTGTTGATTTCTAGTTCCAGACAAATATTTTGCAATGACTTGCATAGATTAGATCTATGCTAGCTATCACATAAATTAACTAAACAATTTATGAGATAACCAAAGAACGTGGGCAGACCTTCTGAACCGTTACAGCCGACCCCAAAGTTATACGAGGTGATTAACTTATGAACCGGAGTAAAACTTTCCCAAATTAATTTCATTAATTAAAAGAAATACAAATTATTTCTCTCTTGAACAACCATTATTGGTACAAATTTTATTTGTTGATTTCTAGTTCCAGACAAATATTTTGCAATAACTTGCATAGATTAGATCTATGCTAGCTATCACATAAATTATGAATTTTTTTGATGATGTGTAAGTTTTAAACCGAACTCTAAAATGCTGCGAGTTTGATGCCAATTTATAGCTATAAATGAATACAACCACGAGATGCTATTTTTGCAGCGAAAATAATTATTAACTGTGTAAAGGAAGTCTGTTGTGATCCAGACTCAATCATAGTGAAATAATGTATTTAGCTCTAGCCCGTCTATTGACTCTCGCAATTCGTAACCGAGTTTATCATACATCACCCTTCACAATCCAAATTAGATTCTAAGTGGCGTGCAACTATAACTTGCCATGATCGAAACATCCAACTATAAACCGGTCTCAAAATAACAGCAAGATAGCAAAACGGAGCATGTGTAGTGTTTTTAAACAGGTCCTAATTTGTAAAGTGTGAATTTGTATGAAATCAGTCGAAACTGATGAATTTGTCATCTGACTTAACCTAACACCAATAACTCCTTCATACAAATTGTTTGTGAAATGTAGGGTTTGTCCAGATTTAGAAACCAAAAAATTGTCTTTTTCCAAGATTCTGTTGAAATCTTGAGCCCCTCAAACAGTTAAAAATACACATAATTCCCTTTCGTTCATCACACATAGTCACGCTCACAAATTTTACTAAGATTCATTTATTCTTTCAGAACTTCAACATTCGTAGTCATACATTATACCCGCAAAGTCAACAGATCGTATAGAAGTAAGACTGTTAAGAAATTGGTACCATTCGTTTATATTCATTTAATTATGTTATTGATTTATTATATGTGAAATCCCCAAAATTCCCCAATCCAAAAGTAAAATATGAACAAGAGAGAGATAATTCGTAATAAAATTTAGAATTTTTTTCATATTTACAATAACTAAAGCAACTTATTTCCCCAAAATGTGAAATCCGAAGTAAAGTTACTAATGCTACCTCACTCAATAAAATAATAATAGCAAAATGGGAGGAAAACTTTTTGCATGGTTTAAAAGTTTTAACGGATGCTTTAGTTTTTTGTTTTACCATTTCGAAATTATTGTAATTTTTTTTATAAATATAAAACATTGATTGAAAGGGCAGAGTTTAGTAAGCCGATGGGCAAATATATTTCATTTCAAGCTAACATAATATATTTTATGTGAAGCAAGCTAATTTTAGGCAAGCATATTATTTTGAAAGTATGATTTCATTTTGTTTAATTTTGAATTATTTTTATTTTATTTAAAAACCAATTATAGCCTATATAACATTCAATTATTTCTTATTTATGATTTTGATCTAATTCCGTAGCCAAATCTATTATGTGAATATAACATGGTTGTTTATGTATAGCGTTACGTCATGTTCAATAAATTCAATTACCCTAAAACTTAAAACAACAATAACGTAATACTCTCTTTTTATATATTATAGGCAACGTAATAAACAATAACATCTGTTTTCGTAACTGATGAACTATAACCGTTAGTGTAGATAAATGTAAACTATGTACAATCCGAAAACATAATAACCATCTCAATAATCCATTTCTATCCTAGCTAGAGTGAGCGAAACCTAGATCTTATCTCTACGTATTTTAGAATTGCAAAATTGTAGATATCTAATCTAAACACTTCCGATGCAGTTAGGCTTTCTTACTCTTAGTTATGTAAGGAGCTAAACGCAACTTTTCTCAACTATCCCTATATAACTATGTACACCTATAAAGATACCTATAACTCTATACTTATAACTATACCTATATCTTTACGACCCCAGTTAGTTAGACTCTATATCTACTTAAGTATATTAGACTGAGCTAACATAGAATTTAACTTAAAGTATGCTAGATTATATTAAAACATTCCTGTAGGTACATAGTTACTGAGATGGGAATCGAACCCACACATCTTAGTCTAAATTGATATCCGAATGTGATAATGCAATGATATCTAATGCGACTAATTAAATTAAATCCTTAAAGTTATCTAATTAAGTTTAAATCTGTGAGAAAACGTAATATTATTTAATCTTAATATTGGTTGATAAAGTATGTAATGAAAATAAATAATACATGTTCCTATTTTCCATCAACTTAGAATAGTATATTTGCAATTTATCTTAAAAGCATGATTAAGTTCTGTCAACCTATTAGATCAACAATCTTACAAACTTGTCTCAACACCTTATCTCGTGAATCTGGTTCAGTAGATTAAACTAAGCTAACCTATAAGAAACTAATCTAACCGTGAGTGTTTAGTGGTTTAACTTTTACTATTGTTTATAATTATTATTGTGTAATAAACTATTTTGTATCTATGTAGACGTTTATATAAATCTGAATAGATTAAAATGTTAAAAATGACTTGTATTCCGCTAAAAATACGCTAAAGATTCAAAACATCCTGACTAGGTAATCTACCTATATTGTTTTGTGACAAAATCTCCGCACAGAAATTTTTTATTGACACTGATATTATAATTGACTATTTTATTTTATTTTATTTTATTTTATTTTATTTTATTTTATTTTATTTTATTTTATTTTATTTTATTTTATTTTATTTTATTTTATTTTATTTTATTTTATTTTATTTTATTTTATTTTATTTTATTTTATTTTATTTTATTTTATTTTATTTTATTTTATTTTATTTTATTTTATTTTATTTTATTTTATTTTATTTTATTTTATTTTATTTTATTTTATTTTATTTTATTTTATTTTATTTTATTTTATTTTATTTTATTTTATTTTATTTTATTTTATTTTATTTTATTTTATTTTATTTTATTTTATTTTATTTTATTTTATTTTATTTTATTTTATTTTATTTTATTTTATTTTATTTTATTTTATTTTATTTTATTTTATTTTATTTTATTTTATTTTATTTTATTTTATTTTATTTTATTTTATTTTATTTTATTTTATTTTATTTTATTTTATTTTATTTTATTTTATTTTATTTTATTTTATTTTATTTTATTTTATTTTATTTTATTTTATTTTATTTTATTTTATTTTATTTTATTTTATTTTATTTTATTTTATTTTATTTTATTTTATTTTATTTTATTTTATTTTATTTTATTTTATTTTATTTTATTTTATTTTATTTTATTTTATTTTATTTTATTTTATTTTATTTTATTTTATTTTATTTTATTTTATTTTATTTTATTTTATTTTATTTTATTTTATTTTATTTTATTTTATTTTATTTTATTTTATTTTATTTTATTTTATTTTATTTTATTTTATTTTATTTTATTTTATTTTATTTTATTTTATTTTATATTATTTTATTTTAAAATAGGACTCCCAACATGGGTTTACACAATGACATAATAAACTAAGAATTAGTCTAAAGGTAACATAATAATAATGGTGTTCCCATAATTATAGGGCGTCCAGCGTGCGAGGAGAAATAAACAACAACTTACCACTAATAAACAAAGAAATTACCAAAATAAAAGAGAAAAAGAACTATACTATTAGAGAAGAAAAATACTATTGATTTACCGAATTTTTGTAATTTATTTCTGTATAGATTAATAACTACTTTGTCCTGTTTACTTATTATATTTTTTATTTGGTTTCGTATACCTACCTACTTAATGTAAATAAAATGCCTGTAATTTCAAGTTTATACCTAAAGTGTGTAAACATACAAACATCCAAACTCGTAATCTTACTACCAAAAGTACAAACCAAGTAGGAATAATAGTTCCTCCTACCTTTATATTTACTTTAATGAATAGGAAGATACTCAAGCTGTTCTATGGTTCAATAGATATTACCATTAGAACTGTATGTTATTATTATATGACTTTACTATAACCTAATTAAAACTTGAATATTAAAAGTTCAAAGATAAGTATGAATAACTAAACACGGTAGTAAAATAATCTTCTCTATGTTGAAGTAAGAAGTCTAATGTAATTAGTTCCTTAAATCTAGGTCATAACCGTTTGGAATAAAAGTAAGTAGGTAATTGAACTAACTGAACTATCAATGTTGAACTATCTAGTTATCTACCTATAGCTCACTTCGTAAATAAGAATGTAGTAGAGAGTAAATAGAAATAAAAGTAACTGTAACTAAGTGTTGATCCTACCTACTAGAGTATGTAATAGTTAGAAAGAATAAAATAACTAAGGTAGTAAAATAAACTTCTAGAAAAGTAAGTAGCTATACTATAAATGTAGTAGATATGTAGAAACAGATGTAAGTATGCACTTATCTAACTATAGTCCACTTTATAAATAAGTATAAAGTATGAGAGTAAAAGGAAATAATAGTAGCCGTTACTAAGCATTGGTCCTATCTACTAATGTATTTTTTTTTTTTTTAAAGAAAAGGTAAAAATAAATAACCAGGGTAATAAAATAAACTTCTTTAAAATCCGTAAAGTAAAGCACTAAATATCCTCTATGTAAAGAAGTGAAGAAGTATCTACCTACATATATTATACTCGTGGTAAAGGAAGTAGTTAGATAAATCTCCAAAGACCTAGGCATTCAATAAAATCAATCAAATATAATTCTCAGACAATAGGTATCTCAGAACTTTCCCTATTTTTCCTAGACTTATTCCTCTAAGTGAATCGAATACTTATAACCTAACGTACTATTAATTATATTACTAAAATTTTATCTTGTTACCTATTATTAATAATTTCTAAACTAGTATTTTAGTAAAACTACTTATTTAATTTAAATAGGGTTAAGCTCAATCAGTCGATGGCGACCCCATGCTAATATAATAAATGAACCTATAAATAACTAATTTGTAACTAGAAGTTATTAACTTACGACCTTTCTCTAGCTCTTACAAATCTATAAATAACTATTTTGAAATCTTAAGTCATTTATTTACGACCCCTGCTCGTAAAATTATGAAACTGTAAATAACTATTTTGAAATCCTAAGTCATTTATTTACGACCCCACGCATTTACAACTAAGGATGTTACTTAATCTTACCTCACCAAAGCAATAACATGAAACGCAATTACTACCTATACGCTACCTATTTACTACTTATACGTATTGGTTTTGCCTAATTTGAACGAATAAGATCTAGAATAAAACTACTAAACAGAATGAACTAAAATTTACCGATTTACCTAATAAACAGTTATAAACTACAGAAAATTAAGAAATCTCAACACAAAACCCCATCCTTTATTACGACAACAAATTGTGCGTTAAAATCGCACTATGCAAGATTAAAGTAAGCAACAAACAAGATATGAATTTAATGGAAATATTATATGAATTTAATAGAAATAAGATATGATTTGAATATAAACATGATTTAAACTACTGTAACTAACCTAAAATCGATATCGTGGTCACGGCAATTCCATATTGTAACGCTCCCCCCCAACTTAACTTAAATAACCTACTTATACTAACTAAAACTTAAACCTATACCTATACTTATAACTATTTATCCTACCTAACTAACTACCTATGTTTGTTGTTGTGTTGTTGTTGTTGCATTACTTTGATCTTTATGACTTATAACTAACTTATCAACTAACTTATTCTAATGGCCTTGTGATCGTATAGTGGTTGTGATTAGGACGCCTACTATTATGAACCGATAGTAACTCAGATACTTTAAGAGAATTATGTTGAGACTTCTTATTTAACGTACGAAACTACCTAATATTAAATTAATGTTTTCCTATTGATCCTAATCCTATTATCTATCTGAACGATGCTAATTGTAAATAACCGTAAGTAGATGTCAACCTAGTCGTGAGAGTTATACGAGCTATTGTAGCCTAGTAAGGAAAATATAATAGATTATAATTAAAGGTACATATTATGTATATCCTAAATTACTAGAAGTGATAAAAGTTATCCTAAGTACGTACGAATCATTATTAATGTGATCCTTTCATGATGGAATCCTTTCATGAATTTTATATAGAATTGAAGATCTAAACGTCAGTTATTTTATCAAGTATAAACTTAGTTAGAAGTATGTTGAAATATACCTAATGTAAATAATAAGCTATATTTCCTACTGAAGAAACTACTTGTAAGAATTAATATGCAATATAATATAAATGATTCTAAAGTTTCATAGAATATAAATGTATATAACTTTGTTACTAGGAAGATACTAGATTGTGTACTATGAAGCTAACGTGTTTCGTTAGGGAAGACGCACCACCGTCCGCGCCTGCCAGTGATTATCGACACCAGACTTATGTATATGTTATGCACATATAACCATAATAAAACCTCCTCTTCACAGTACACTATTCTTTTCCGGATGTATGAATAAGAATAAAGAAACAAGTAATTTCTATTTACTGTTCCATTAATCTATATTCTACATCAGTGCTACTATGGATTACAAAGGATTATGGAACTAAATTCACTTTGAATAACTTATGTTACACAAAGCCAAGACAGTCCATGGAATCACATACAAGTGTGATTTAATATGCTGCAATCAAGGAAGCAGCCGTTAGAAAACCACCTCTAACATAATATAGTGAATCTAATATTAAATAACCTTCTTAGTTCATGGTTCTTTCAAACTAGTCTTTCTGGATAGCCTAAATCAAAGTCACAAAGTCAATGAAGTAGGTAAGGTCATATCGTAGCTATATAAAGATACCCTAGCTTGAATCAGCCTAGGATACTTTGACATCGGAAGTGTCTAGCTAGACCGAACATACGTCATGATAAGTACTAGGTATCAGACTAGATAGAATAGATCTTTATAACTCTCTGATGGCAGTTATCATCCCTTTTCCATAAGTTCAGAATAACTACGAGACACGCGCTCTAGAGTAAGATCAACTATATCAAGTACGGACCTTAATAGAAGAACAAACTTATCTTTATAACTATTCCTTTAAGTACATAGGTTGAAGAAACCACTCAGACAGGTCAACAAAAGACAAAGGTTGAAGCTAAATGTCACTATCAAACAAATAGTAAATGCAAGACTTCAAAACTAGTAGGAATAATAATTGTTCCTTTAAATTAATATTTACTTTACTGAATTTGAAAGATATAAGAGAGAGCTATTAAAGCTGTCTCAATATGTTACTATTAAGTGACTTTACTATAATTTAATTCTAGGTTGAACAATAAAAATCATTTGATAAAATTAATATGTTATGATAGCTAAGAGTATCTATTCTATAGTGTAGGTAACTGTTCGATCCAGGCCTAATATCCGAAAGTAAAATAAAGTAATGGAAGATTAAGCTGTAAAAGCTCAAGTTTAACTTTAGAGTTCAAAGTCTAAAATTCAAGGTTCAAAATCTAAGTTCAAATTCAAGTTCAAGTTCAAGTTCAAGTTCAAGTTCAAGTTCAAGTTCAAGTTCAAGTTCAAGTTCAAGTTCAAGTTCAAGTTCAAGTTCAAGTTCAAGTTCAAGTTCAAGTTCAAGTTCAAGTTCAAGTTCAAGTTCAAGTTCAAGTTCAAGTTCAAGTTCAAGTTCAAGTACAAGTACAAGTACAAGTACAAGTACAAGCACAAGTACAAGTACAAGTACAAGTACAAGTACAAGTACAAGTACAAGTACAAGTACAAGTACAAGTACAAGCACAAGCACAAGTACAAGTACAAGTTCAAGGTTCAAGGTTCAAAGTTAAAGTTAAAAGTTAAAAGGTCCTAAAGTTCTTAAGTCCTAAAGTGTAAAAGACCTATAGTTCAAAGTTCAAAAGCCTAAGGTCTAAAAGACCTTACGCTCTAATTGTAAAACCTTTAAAGGGCAACTGTTTCTAAAGACTTGAAGCTGTAAGATATTTAAAGTAATAACCAATTAGCACATAAAGGGTAGGTAAGTAGTTGTACTATAAATGTATTAGGTATGTAAGATCAGGCGTAGAATATACTCATTTAACTCTAGTTCACTTTATAAGTAAGTATGTAGTACGAGAGTAAGTAGAACTAAAGATAGCCATCACTAAGTATTGATGCTATCTACTAGTGTAGGTATATAAAAGTAAGTAACGATAAATAACTAAGGTAGTAAATAAACTTCTGGAAAGTAAGCAACAGTACTATTTAAGTTGTAGGTATGTAAGAACAAGTCGTGTAGTACCTATGTAAATCAACAAACTACCTAACACTCTAAAACTGACGAAGATAAAGTATGAAACTTAAGTAAGAGTAAAGTATTCTTCACTAAGCATTGTTGCTCGTAATATTAATTGATCACACACACTATGAGAAATAAACAAGTAATAAAAATCACTAAAAGATGGCACACAATATCTCAAGTAAATCAAATAAAGAAGTACACACATGCACACAGTAATAAGACACAATACAGAATGTAGGTAGTTGAAAATATAAAATCCCTCGAGGAAAACCACGTTCAATCTTCATCTTACAGCGGTCCTAGAAAGGAATACCTAGTACCTAAAATCTAGCTCACTAAAAATAGTTGTGTAAATGAAAGTACCTAAATTATCTTACGTGAAGGTTATCTATCGAATAAACATAACACTTGAATCGAACAAGGTTAAAGTTATTCTAGAAACCTCTGATCTCGGAGAACCCCACGATGAATCTTCTTCTGGTTCGCATATCTAGAAAATCTTAAACCTGAAAACCTCCCCTCTGGATTCCCTTCTTCATGTTGGTCGTCGTTGGACTTCAGATCATTAGTTGTCCTATACCTACTATCCTCGGCCTATGATGAACCTAGAAGGAATAGTACCTAAAATCTAGCTTCTATAAAATAGTTCTGAAAATGGAGGTACTTATGTAAATTATCTTAGTAAAAGGTTTCGAATGAACATAACACTTGGTTCGAACAAGGTTAACAATATCCTAGAAATCTTATGCCTATTTATTACTTGCGGCCTATACTAGATATCTACCTAGAACGTGTACCGAGCTAGTCTGTACACTAGACCTACCGTGACAGGTAAAAAGCAAAGCTATTAAGGTTATAGTTTGAGAAGCTACCTAGCAGAGATTGTGAATCGACACACAGTTATAACATAAAGACTTACCCTGATCTCCCACATCTCATCTATGCCCCCTGGCTCCTTGTTTGTAGCCCTACCTTAATCCTCCGGTCTGACCTGATCATCCCTGGGTTTACGTGTTGCTCATCCTTGTCCTCGTTCTTGATGCTCATCCTTGTCTTACACTTGACACTCCCTATCTCCTAAGTTCACTTCCACTATGGCATCTGCCTGACTCACTCATGAATGCAAAGTATCAATCAGTCAGTCTCCGCACAATAATTAGCAATCCTCTTTGCTCAAGACATGTGCCATGGACCTAAGTCCAACCGAGACCGTCCGTCTGATACTTGCTCACTCCTTTAGCATCTGCTTGACTTCAATAAGTGAACTCCTACCACTTCAAAAATCTAATAATTAATAATCGTTACAACTTTACAATCAGAGATCCGCACAAGCAAAGAGCTACTTATTACGACTACGCACGTTGAATTCCGGACTAGAAAAAGCGACACTCCTACTACCCGCGCTGCCTTTTATACCAGGGTACCAAATGGTCACCGCCGCCACATCCACTTAACAGTTAGTATCGTGGTCTCCATTTGGTTGGGTTCCAAATGGTATCAAAACAACCATCTGGTGACCTCCACATGGTAGGGTTCCAAATGGTATCAAAACAACCATCTGGTGCCCTCCACATGGTAGGCTTTCATATTGTTAGTATATACCTCAAAATATAGGTACCTAGTTAGTTCATAGGTATAGTTATTCTTGCGCTGATGTTGTAATTTCCTTGCATGTTACTTTAGATTCTAGGCTTTTCTCATGATGTTGAACGATGCCTAGGGATACTAATAGCCTGTATCTACTTTCCTTGATCATACCTTCATTCTAAGATGCGTTTTCAAATAGTATTTATCTTAAATATCCTACTACGTCCCAATGAAGAAGCCAATCTAGATGAAACTCAAAACATAGATAGTTTAAATCATCCACTACCATATTATTCAATTTCCAACTCTCAGGAGTATCTAGATTTACTAATTTAATAGAATATTTCTCGAGGGAAAACGCCTGATATTTTTATGAGAGCAACCACCAAAACGCCATTGTAATTCAAGCCCTTAGGTGAATTACTGCTAAATAATGAACATCAGTGAGTATAAATTATCTACTACAATTACTTACTTCTAAATGTAAAAGCTTCCTAATATAAGTTACCTACACTTGGTTCCCTGAAACTATATTTTCCTTTAACATTACCTAATCTTTGGACATCGATGTTTTCTATTTTAATGAACCTTTCCAGGTTAATTCGCCTAGTTATTATTATTCATACTAATTACTATGAAGTCATCGAATGCTTCAGATGCTGTTTGACTGAGATATCGGTTGCTGAAGATTAACCGAATCTGGCTAAATCAAGGTTAAATTAACTTAATAATTTGTGGGATAACCGAAGAACGTGTGCAGACCTTCTGGACCGTTACACTGCCATATTTGGCAGCCCCAACCCTTACTGCGTCGGTGACTCATGCTATTTTACTCTCTGGGATTTTTTCGTTCTACGCAACAATAAGGCAGCGTTTTTGCCTCTTATAACTAAGAAATGGTAAGTGACGAAGACGATGAAGTCTAGCGAATGAAGCGTTTAAAAAAATAACTGCCATTTTTAGCAGACTACGGCGAAGCAAACAGGAGGGTATATGATTCTATTTTTGTATGATGAAGTCACTGCCCTAATAGCTAAGTCTCTGCCTCATCTAAGTAAGTGCAGTATTTTCAAGGTTTCTCATTCAACGCCCTTATAATAAAGGCACTGACATTAGAACACTTTTAACCCTTGACCGTCTCAAGGAGAGTCTAATCCATTTAAACAGTGACACTGATCTCAAAACAAAATAGAATATCTGCAAGATGAGTCACAAATACCAAGTAATATGGCCTTCCTTTGTGTAAAACTCTAGTATTTTAGAGAGACGCCAAGCTGGCGCGACTTAGTGGCGTCAACTCCTCCTCATACTGCGGGATGACACAAACAATTTGTTACAAAATGCGTTGATTGTGTACAAAGATACAAATGTTGAAAAGGTTTTGACTTACAAAGATTAAAGATACCAAAAATATTTTTTACCAAAATTGCTGCATGGAACTCGGGTAGGTAAAGTTTCAACAAGCTCGAAATTTTCGCAGTCAAACTTCTGTAAGAGCTAAGAGAGCTTTAATTCAAAAGGTTGGAATATGTTCGTGGAAGAGATAACAACGTTAGACCATTTTCAGACTCGCTTTTAAATCTTTCAAATAGGTATGACTTAGTGGTAAAGGAAATTAGTTTGGGTCTATGAAAATGGGTTATTTTGAATTTAGAAGTTTTCTATATAACCGCTGTATTTGCACAACAATAACAATTAGGTATATATAATTGTTCAGTGGCAAAAAATACCCAGTTTTTAGGTTGTTCAGACGAAAGATATTTTCAAGTCGGCCAAAACATAGCAGGTTTTTCCATTACATACCCTACTGAATTCTTATAAAAACAGTAAGTGGGTATGTAAAAAGGTGCGAAATACTAGTTCGTATCCAAGAAATGTAATGTAATGCTTCAGTCAGCACATTCTGGCACAGAACGGATTTTTCCGGGCCTATTTTATTCTTCACCTCTTTTGTTTTCCTTTAAATCCTTAAAAACACAGTTGGTTTTGGCGAGTTCTTGTTAAATATTTCGTATTTTTGTAATTAGTTTTCTGATAGAAAAACTATAGATCTCACTTAGAATGGCGTCATAACTTGAAAGACTTTTTTGCATTAACTTTTGGTTTTTAAATTGGTCATTCTCCATCGTGCTAAGGTCTAACAAAACGTGACATTGTCGAAATGGCGGGCAACACTGAAAAAGCCATAGACAAGAATTAAATTGAACTTTTGACGGATCTTCAGAAGATAATTAATCTTAAACAGTGTGTAAGTTGAAAAGCAATTTTAACTAAGCAAGACTGAAAGATTACTGCATAACATGGCAGTTGTATATTTATTCTAACCGAAAATTTCCTGTAACGTCTCTAATATTATATGCGTTTGCAATGACGCGAATAGACGACATTTAGATACTCTGAATTATTCAGTGATTCATAATTCCGCCAGTATTCTGGGAAACCCTGTATACCAACCTATTAGCGCTGAGAGCCTCCAGCTAAAATTGGCATTTATTTGTCACCAATTCACGTACTTTTCTCATTATCTTTTTATTTTAATGGAATCAGATTCGCTGACGGAAATGAACCATTTTCCCTTTGAATTTTATTTCATTTTGTAAAAAAGTACTTTTTTGGTAATTGTCACGTGCTAACCAGTCTCTTTATTGTATCTACCTACTTATACAAGTCCAATGGGAAATACGGTTTGAATAAATAATTCACTAAAAAGCAAGCTCGTATGAGTTAGTGGCCAACTCTGGTGACGGAGTTTTTAGGCCGCCTTACGGCCTCCGTCGTGGCTTAACGACTGCTAGAGCCGGAATAATTCACTTAAAAATGCTTTTTTGCATAATCTGTAAATACCAAATCATTATGATGTTCATGAGAGCCTCTCTGCAGGTTTGACATAATGACACTTCATGAAGACATTAAGACATTACAAGGTTTAATTAAAATTTAGCTACTACAATGCTATAAATACAAACTCAAGTTTATTGAAAAATTTATATCAAAGAAAAACCCTGCTGCTTCGTCGTCACTTGTTAACAAAACTCACTCTTTACTTCAAAGGAAAATTATAATTTTCATTTAAATTGGTTATTCAAAGAGTGTTCTGCAATATGAAGTTATGCTTTAAAAGCAATCAATTTGCGTTAACCCACGGAATTAATCAAATGCGCGGGTTCATATTGTTCGTTATGTAAGCGCGTATGGTTCGTTTAATTTACGTGAGCAGTGTTATTGTGACGTGCTACTTCTAAATCAATTTAACAGTATGTAGTATGTATGCCTTGATCACGAATAAATGTGACGATCGTAAAAGTACCGTTTCGGTAGCGTATCTAAGATAAAATGCACGGTGCCGCTCCGACATTCGGCAGTCGAGCTAGTTATTACATTATCTTATAGGTTTACTGTGGTTTGCTCTTGAAGTTAGCGTGACGTCATTGTCTCAACCTGCGTCAATTATGCAGCAAAATAAAACAAATACTAAATTCGTTTGAAAGCATCACAAAGTGGCCAGAACGTTGAATCAATCTTCATAGATAGAAGATAGAAGATAGAAAATACTTTATTGCACACTTTAACCTAGGAATTACAATGAAATAAAAAAACAAAACTTAAATTAATTGTACAATGGGCGGTCTTATCGCTATGCAGCGATCTCTTCCAGAAAACCTTGGACGGAAAGGACTTTAAGATATAAAACAAGGGGTGCTGTATAAAAATAAAGAGATTGGAAGAAAAAAAAATACCACTTCATATTCTGACGTCGTCTCAGGCTTTGCAGATTCTCAGCATGCCTTTTGCAGCACGTGGCACCCACGGAGAATGCAGCCAGCTACCCGCAGCAAATGACGCGAAAAGCCACGCGTTGCCATAGCTACGAGACGCAGCAGTACTATCTTGCCCGCCCCACCGCAGTACGCGTCCGAAGCTCTCGACGCGCGCCCGATAACGTTCCAAATTGGAAAGCTTTCTTCAGCGCTTTGTTTTTCGAACCCGATTTTTCAATCACGACTTTATATTTTTTTTTATTAATTTTATTCTCAGTGTTTATGTGCAACTATGAAGGTTGGATATCGTTTTGAAAAACGAATTTGGATGCAGTTGGTGTTATGAGTGGTTGATGATGTGTTGTGTTTGTGAGCCATGGAATGTTTGGCTGATTGGATGATCACTTCAGTGAAATGGCGACGCAAGACAGAGCTAACATCTTCTCTGATGATGACGAGGATCTGGTAAGGTTACATAATGGATCAGGATATTTTAAAGTAGGTTTACTTGGACCCGTGCCAAAACAAAGTTTGGGTGTTACATAAAGTTTCCAGAGGCAATCGTTTGCAGAGGAAAAGCTGCAATAGTTTTCCTTCCTGTACACAGAGGTTTTATCTAGAAAAAAATATCTGTATGTATGTAGAGCCAACTAAAATCATTAGCTCTACGTAATAAAAAAAATATCTGTGGCTTGTAAGTATGCAAGTAAAAAGAAGATTTTGCAAGTATTTTTATTTTTACTAACTGACAATCTTAAAAGCTTTCACGATCAGAGTTATTTTCATTAATCATTTTAACGAAAGCTCCCCAAAAATGTTAAATTACCTCTTAAATAAATTGCCCTTAAATAAACGCTACGTTCACAAAATGCTTTGTGATAACAAAATTTATGTATTTGGGGTATGAATGAAAATATTCAAAAACCATGTTAACCCTTACCTTACCACCCGTCGAAGGTTTTTCCCCAGAGTAGTAATCAACAAGATATATCGTGGTTAGACATGAGTATGAACACAACTGTAAAATTTTTTAATAAATACAGGCAACTGAGAAAACTGAGATTCTCTGATGACGTAGAGCTTATTATCCTTCTACGCTGTGTACCTACTGGCTATGTCGTGGTATATCTCTCTGAAGGATTGTCCGAAGAGATATCATTGTAAAAGATCTCACGATGATAGCATGTTTGAATGTATTTATTAGATTTTGTAGAAGTACCTACGTAACTATCTTTGTTTATTGCTTAAAATTATACACAGCGCTGATAAACAAGTGTTGCTTAGTAAGAGAACTAATTATTACTTTAGAACTTTCTGATTATAAACTATGTAGTTATAGGTACCTACTGCGTTTGTGAAACGAACGCCAGATAATAATAATAGAAGTTTACATTTTAAATGATGTCAAAAACATATAGAAATGCAATCTTACCCACATCTTACTAGGTAAATTCCAAATGGCAAGGACTTGTTTTCTTCTAAAAAGGTTTTCAATTTTCTTCTCCAAAACAACTACAACTGAAGTGAGCGAAGATTTCCATTCATTTTATTCAAAGTTTTCGGTCGCAAAATTGCACGTTCCAGTTTCAAACTTGCCCCGTACGTCTTCAACATTACGTCAGCATAAAACGAAACGGCACAATGACGAGGGCTCGTCGCTTGCATTGTTCGCCCCTTGCCAGCCAAGGATTACCTGCGCTAGGGGCTTTCTGCCACGTATGAAAAAAGCTGTACAATCAGCGGCAAAATACTTATGACTTCGCGTGACTTTATAAGCGGAACTGTACCTAGTATTGGAACTTTTTATTGTTTGAAAAAGAGGTTTTATTTTAAGCCCTTTCTCTGCTTCTAGATTTAGATATACGAATTGACTTTTCAAAAATGAATATAAATAGTGAGTTAGCATGAACATTTAATTTTCACGTTAATTGGTTTTGCCGCCTCCATGAAAAATTTTGCAAACAAAATACAAGGAATGAAAGAGGTTTTTGTTTGCAAAGGATAAGATGTTCAAACAGGTACCTACAAATGGAATTTCAATTTATCCAATACAAAAGGCTTTATTACGATGGCATAAGATTTTAAATATTAGTTAGGTTACATAACAAAGTTTTTTATTGCAATATTAACCTCTCTTATTTTATTCAGATAATTTGTTACAGCTCGGTTCACTTGATTTCTCCGATAGGACGATAGCTCGCTGTAAGTGGAGATGAAAACTTTACCTATTGCGGATTCTAACTGTAAGTGCCTTTAAACATGCACCTAGCCTTCTTTCTGTGACTTTGCGAATCACAATGTGCATTTTTATGGGCTTCTGTACGGTTACAAAGTGCACGAAAAAACATAACAGATTTTATTTTCGTTTTATCACTCTGCTTATTTTGGTATACACGTCGCGGCCATATCCGCGAGAAAATCATTACGCTCCCGAGTGAATTTGTAAAAGTTGCCAGTAGCAAAAAATTCTCATTAATGAGCAACCACGTACATGTGACGAAGGTCAGATGTTTTGAACTCCAAGGAGTCTTTAGGCACTTGAAGTGGGCAAGTTTGAACTTTTGAAACCTTTCCAAGTACCGTGTCTAATACAATTTGAGTATTCTTGATTAATGACGATGATCGTGTTAATCTTGACATGTTCAGATAACTTTCATCATTTATTTATTTAATATACCTACCTATAATTATATATTTTGCATGAAACACAAAAAACCAAGGACAAATCTAAGTGTTTTCCTAACTAGAAGACACCACAACATGCAATTAATTAAAACTCAACTAAGCTAGAGTTACTTAAACAAAATAAAAAAATGCAGTGCTACAAAAATCATCATTATCATCGTGTAAATGTGTACTACATGTGGGTAGTTTTTTAGAAAAAACGAATGATTTTATGTCTTCTTCATTTACTGATTCCTCGCGTAGATAAGTTTACTTACAAACATTATTTTTTATAGATCTTTTTAGATTCAAAGCAGAAACAAGAGCTTGCTACCCTCATAAAAATATTTATGGGATCCGTGCCATTTGAAAAGCTATTCCAATCACGTGACAAGATTATTTTCAAGCATGATCAATCCGGAACGTGTAGAAAACAAACTTTTACTACGTAGGTTATTTCGGATATTGCTTTTCTCAAATATTACGAGGCAATAAGTATTACACATTTTTAAACTACCTAATAGGTAGGTAGGCGTTAAAATGTAGCTTTACTACACAAGTCTGTAGCTGCACGTATAATTATGGTAGAATTTGAAAATCAATAGTTGGAAACACAGTTTATACCGCGAAAACGATCATACTAAAAATTTTACATGATTTTCCGTGCTGTGGGTCGTGGGTTCGATCCCTACCGAGAACAAACATTTGTGTGTTAAACATAGATGTTTGTTCTGTGTCCGGGTGTTTCTATGTATTCTAAGTACGTATTTACAAAAAAAAATGTATGTATGTATTCTATCAGCCATCTAGTTTCCATCGTACAAGCTTTGCTTAGTTTGGGACTAGAAGGCGTTGTGTTAAGTGTCCGTGAATATTTTTTTTTTTTGGGTTTGCCCAATTACTTTACAGGAACAACGAGGTCTGAATCTATTTAAAATAAAAAAAACAGTTTTCAGTTTTGTTTTCTACGATCACTCACATGCGAACATACTGAATTAGCAAATAATCAATTTGTCACCCAGTTGCTTAGTGAATACGCGTCTAGAACTCTACTTAGTACTCATGGCTCGTTGTAGTTTTATCCGATTCAGATAGCGTATTTCCCTCGAGTGTAGGATGCGAGTTGCAGTAGGTACTTACTCGTATATCGCTGAGTTTTATTATTTTAACTAAAATGTTTTATACTTTTTATTTCAGTTTAATAAAGCTCTATGTTGCTTTTATTTTTGCTATTTTAATAACCAAGGACATCGTAAAGGTAGGTAGCAGGAAACACCTGGTTGCGGCACGCACAAGACAGAGGAGGCTGGCATAACATGAAGGAGGCCTATACTCAGCAGTGGGTGATACCGGGCTGAGATGATGATGATGATGATGATTTTAATAAGAGCGTTACTTGCTACTGTACCAGAATACATTATGTAATGGCAGATAGATACAGATAAGCTTTTGTTTCATCGATATTTGTTTTTAAATAAAAAGATTCATTGTGACGATAAAAAAAAAAAATTAGTAGGTGATTTTCTTATGATTTTCTTCCACTTAGATAGATAGAAAATTCTTTATTGCACAACTTAAAGTATTAGGCGAACTTAATGCTAAAATAGCATTCTCTACCAGCTAACCTTTGGGTAGTGAGGATAACAATTTATCAGGGTAGTGCAACTTATATACGTAGTTTATCGAAGCCCGAATATTTCCAAGTTATTTATTTATACCGAGAAGTTCAGAAACGGCTTGAAACTGACACAGGCCTCCAGAAGAACCTTGAAGAATGCACTATGACTGCTATGACCTAGATACAGTACTGTAGCGTTCATAAAATATACACATTATTTATCGAGTTCTGTCTAGTTTCATAAACATCGTGCAACCAGCGGTTGACAAAGATTTAATGATGCTTTGGTTAGATACTTTAACAATATCGTATACCTATTTTGACAGGCGTCATGGCTCAGTAGGTAGTAGCTCTGCCTTCCGTGCTGTGGGTCGTGGGTTCGATCCCCACCGAGAACAAACATTTGTGTGTGGTAAACATAGATGTTTGTTCTGTGTCTGGGTGTTTCTATGTATTATAAGTATGTATTTACAAAAAAAAATGTATGTATGTATTCTATCAGCCATCTAGTTTCCATCGCACAAGCTTTGCTTAGTTTGGGACTAGAAGGCGTTGTGTTAAGTTTCCGTGAATATTTATTATATTATTAGACTAGCCTTTAGCGCTCGTGATCAAGATGAGTTCAGTTGAACCCAGGAAATTTATCCTGATATGGGATACAAAGCCACTCCCTTCACATTGAACCCACCAGTCACCAATGGCTATCATTAAAAACTGAAATGGGAATACTGACGAGTCTTCGAGCCCCGGCTCTTTGTTCAAAAACATTTCATTTCATTCCGTATTTTATCACGTTCCGGCTTACGTCCATTCCTTTTGTGAAACGTAAAATTTATAATAATATTTTATATTCAAAAGGGAGAAAATTTATCAGCCGAGCGTGGCATGGTTCTATAATATAATTCTCATTCGTCCCATCAGTGGGATGAAACCCAGTAGGACGAACGGGAATAATACTATAGTTTTTTTTTTAAATCTTTATTTATTTATTTATTTAAAAATTTCACACAAACAGGTAGTGCTAGGAGGACTTAATGCTAAGAGCATTGTCTAACAGTCTTCCTGGGCGTGCAAAGAGGTGGTGTGGCGTGTTTTTATAGGTACCAAACAAGTTGTATATAAACGAGAAATTATAAAACTACTAATATTATATATATCTACCTACATACTGAAGTATTTAAAATATACATACCTACATATCTTTGTGTAAATCATTGAATTTTATTGGACAATAACTGAAGTTAGAGCGTCTAGCAAAATACAAACACATTTTTAGCACACATTTTCATAAGCAACCTACTTACTTCTCACCCACATAATAGTATCACAAACTATTTCTGTAGTTACCTAAAAGGCAGCCCACACCTAATATACTCTGTGGTGTACCTATCTCTACCTTGACTACGCTCAAAGCCAGAACTTTACTCGCTCAACTCAAAGAGATGTTTATTCCAATCCAGTAACTCTATTAACACTACGCCGAGAGGTAAAACTACTTCTAAGCACATTTGTACAGAAACATATATAGGTAAAATAATGAATACGTTTTCTGTCTGTCGATATTATAATTTTACGAGCAGAAAGCGTTTGATGGAAGTAATATAATAAACTAGCTGATCTGATACCCGCGACTTCGTACGCGTGCAAAACTTTCCACCAAAATATTTGTCAACCAGCATACGATGAACCTCGTGTCAAAGGCGGCTTTTGGTTTAGAGAGGTCAAGCTGTATCTAAGAATCCACGTCTTTCATTTCAATAAAATATAGCCTATGATTCAATCCGGAAAAAGGGTTTCTGAATGGTATAAGTTTCATTGAAATTGGTCCAGTAGTTTGGGCGTGATCCGCGAACAAACAAACAGACAAACAAACAGACCAACAAACAGATAAACAGACAAACTCGATTTTCGGAATCAGAATCGTTTATTTAGTAGATCTGTATATTTAGTTTATCCATATCTTTAATTTTAATTTTTGGCTTTTTTACAGTTTTAAAATAGTATAGATAGATGAGTACATGAGCGAAAAAAATAAGACATTTGAAAACCTTTCACCCACTCTTGGGTGAAACCTTAAACGTAGGGCCTCTTCTAGTCCTCTGCAAACCAAGCTCTCAACTGTCAAAAGCGTAATGCTAATGGAAATCACAAGCTTTTTAGATGGCGGACATAAGAAAAAGAAGAAGAAGAAAAAGCTTTTTGAAAACCGAAGTAGAAGAATATGACGGGTTTTAACAATGGTTTTAACTAAAACATTGTAAGTTGAGTAGATTTAAATATTTTACAATATTCTGGCGTCTAAAGTTTTGGATTTCCATCACTCGTTGTTTACTACACTGTAGTTCAACGTTACGTACGTGACGGGGATAAACCCGCAGACTAAAGCCAGTTCAATTTATAAAGCTTAAACATTAACGTACAAAGGAATCAGTCCTTTGATTTAAGGGTAATTATTTTGTGCATGCATGAGAGGAATATCTTCAAACAAATTAATGAGTCGTGGAAAATAGGTCTTTTGAGTTCACAGACATTCAAGTATTTTCAAAGGCGGTACCACAGATCATAAAATAGTACACTAATAGCGGTACGTAGGCTAAATAAAGCCTACTAATATAAATATATAGGCGTTCCATTGGCTTTATTTATAGTATCCTGTTCTATATTTCTAAAAGAGGTTCTATATATAAGTTTTTATGAGGTTAGTGATGGAAAAAGATATAAGGTTTTTGGAAGTTCATGAATACTTCATCTACCCACCTACTATTTCGGTAAATTGCTGCTTGTAAAATTTCTAAACATTCATCAATGTTTGGAATTCTTTCAAGAAAAGACAGTAAAAAGTTGTCTCCAAACTATATAAACATCTTCGATAAAAAGGAAAATATTTAACACAAAACTTCCAAAAACTTACAAGTTTTTGTCCCAATTTTTATCCTTTAAAAATCATGAGAGTTCGAAAGAAATGTTTGAATTTTCGGCCCAATATTATTAAAATTATCGTTCATAAATCAAGTTTATCAAAATAATACGATTTTGATTTTATAAGCTGTGGGTTGTTTTTTATCAATTGTTTTAGCGTTCATTCAATACATCATCAACATCATCATCCACAGCCTGACTTCACCCACTGCTGGATATAGGCCTCTCTTTACGACAGTTATAAAGAATTATTAAAACGCCTATATATTTATATTAATAGGCTTTATTTAGCCTACGTACCGCTACTAGTGTACTATTTTTTATTTTCTTTTTTTATGTACCACTCCTTACGACCCCGTGACAGTCTCATCCAATTTTTGCCCGCTATGACAGAGATTCAATACATAACTAAGGCCAATTGTTGTCAGTAGTTTCGTCCGTAGTGCGTAAGTAAACACTATTTTCATACCTTCACTGTTCCAATATTTCAATTGTATTGGGGTGAACCCGAAGAATATCCAATATTTTATTATAGGTTGAAGGGTTTTACTTATTTATATTCTGTGGTTTAGGGTAACGATGAAGCACGTATCGAAGGTTATTTTACGGAAAAAAAATTTATAGATAGAATAGGATTGCGGTAAAAACCCGGTAGGAAAAATCTTGAAAGCAAATACATATTGCATAGAGTTCAGACTTCGAAAAAGATATGATGGTCTATGTAAAAAATCTTTGACCTTTCGTTGAACTTCTTTATGCGTGTTGGACAACTCCAAACTAGGAGTGTGGTATTTATGTGTAAGGCCATACCTTGATTTTTTAAACTGTAATTAATTTTTTTTCAGATCCACATTTTGTTAGATTACATTTGATCACAGATTACCAAAACATAAACCTTAAAAGTAGGTTATCTGCTTGTTTCATCAGCTAGTAGTATAAAAAAAAGGTGAATAAAATACATTATTGCGGCATTCAAAGTTCAAACCCGCGACCTTTCTCTTGTTACTGATTGCTTTTGTGATTTTTGCTCTCGAGAAATAAAATTTGATTTATGATTGTAACCGCTATGCACGAGAGGATTCCTCAAGTACCCACGAACTCATAAACGATGTAGAGGCTCTCGAGAGGCGCTGTGCTAGCTGAACGTTGATTGAAACTAGGCGGACGGTTCAGCATCTCCTTATGAATTCGAGGATAGTAGTGCCTGTAGAAAGAGGCACGTCAAAATTGACATAACTTGGCACATGTCCGAAGTTCGTAGGCACTTCCATACCAGAAGGGTTGTAAGCTTATTTACGCTGCTAGAATACTAACGACGTCTCGCAATGTTTTCTTTCGCTTTGAGAGCATTCGTTTCACGCAATTTTCATTGGAAAATTGTAGTAAAATGGCTTAACTGCCATGTTCGCATTCGTAAATTAAACGTGATTGAGAATCCACTTTATCAATCAAGTCAAACAAATAGCGATGTCTCATGGCTCATTGGTAAGAGATGTCGATTAGTCAGATTAAATCTGAGTGAGTAAATTTAAATTTCCGAAATCAAGCGTCGATTTTTGTATGAATAACAAAATTCGACGCTTGAGTTCGGAACAATGCTTGAGCAGTCAATCAGCATTATCTCATAACATACGTCTCTGAGTGCGACTGTAAGTGCTATTTTTACATTATTAGCCGAGTAGCTTCTAAGTGGAAGTGCTTCTAAGCATGATGTAAAATGAGTTTCCATCGCTAGCTTTCCCGGGAGAGAAGCAAACTTTGAAACGTTCGGAAAATTACTAAAATGGCTGACGGTGATTGCTTTAAAACTCAAAGGATATAAAACTCTATAATATACTTTCTAATAGACCACTTACAAACTGTTTAAATATATTTTACAGACAAAATGAAAAAAAGCGTAAACCTTTTCTAGGCAAGTTGACAAAATCTAAACGTTGAAAACGAATCAAAATGTATGATTAAAACTATTAAGCCACATAAAAAATATTCTAATGACGGTTGCAGACCGAAAGCTAAGCTCCTTAACTTAGTTTAGTTTAGCTCGTAATAGCTGACACAGTTACTAAGTCACTATTAATAATATACCAGTAGCTTAGTTAGCAGTCTGACCACATGTATGAATAGCTGAGTGAATATCCGTCAACTAAGCAAAGAAGCAACTAAAATTATCTTGAAATGAACCTTCCGACCAGTGTCACGAACTCCACAATTTACATAAACCAACAAGTACAGATGTCTGAGCGGGGCAGCTAATTAAAGTTTGCCCTGCCTGGTGACAGCTCTGGGTTTCCAGCCCCCGTATCGCAAGCTCTGAACTGCGATCGCTGCCCAGCATAATGTCAATTGATAGAGATATACGAAAACAAGAAACTTGTGACGGCAAAAAACGTGCTGAAACGCGCTAATGTCACTATTTAGTCACAGAATACCAATGATTTAGTATGAAAACAGTTCAGACAACGATACCCCCGCTGTGAATCTGATAAGCGAATTTCATGCTTTTCTCTGATGAACCTCAACCAACGATCTCGTCAATATTCTTCGTCCTAAACTGAGTTTTATTTATCTACCATTCTCTTCGCCAGTTTTTCACGAACTTCAACAATTGAGTTGGTTTAAAGATATTGTTAGGCTGCGGTCTTTGTTCTATTGTTCAATCCAACCCATTTTGTTGTCTCGCCAATTTGAGAAACAATGAGAGCTTCAAAGCTGCTTAGTGAAGTCCTGGGCTTCATTACTGCAGTGCATTCACTTGAAAATTGGAAAAACAAGCTGTGAGTTCTACAAAAGTTCATTATTTAAAAATCTTATTAATTTTTATCACTAAATGCTTTTATGATGAGTTGTATCCCTAAATTCCGATGCTCATGAAAAAACTCTCTGAAAGAAAGTATTTGTCTAAAAGCACTGAGTAGGTAGGTACGTACGAAATAGTTTTCTTACGATTGCACGCAAAATTGATAATTATATCTTCTGATCCTGAACATATCTGAAAATGATAGTCAGATCCACTTAGGTGACGAATATGGCCTCTGCTAATTCTCAAATGAAAATATTGTTGATACAATTAGCAGAGGCATGTAAGATAATAAATGTGTAGCAGCAAACATAAATTTACTTATGAATAGTCAGAAGGGAGTTACCCGTGAATTATGTAGTGGAAACTCTTTGTGGTCTCTCAAAGGACGAGTTGCTGAGTTAACGAAACGAGTCTTGAGATATTTCAAAAGGCCGCTAACTCAGAGGTAATTAATTTAGAAATGTTTTGAATAACAAGCTAAAATGTTTTGACTTTATCTCGAGATAATTTAAATTCTCTTTACTAATCCGAGTTTCAGTTACGAAAAACTATTATGTTGTGACGATGGTGAACAAACTATTGTAAATAATTGAGTCAAGAGTTTTTCTGTTTATAACATCTGACAGTATACGCGATCTAAGATGTCTCGCAGCGAAATAAATAATCCTGCGAACATTTCAACTGCAGAAACGAAGAAAGTAGGCATAACAATAAACACAAGCTTACTCACACAGCTATAAAAAGGCTTATAAGATACCTTGTGTGGCCCTCACTGGCGTGACAAATGCGATGTTTATCCGTGACATAGAATAGATAATAGTGTGTCGGGATTCTTGAGTGGTACTTATACTACCTATTGCTCAGTCACGTAAACACAAAGATCCTAAGCCTCAAATAAGGGTACACGCGCACTTTGCAGTTAGACCAATGGCCAGCATCTAGCGTCACTGGTAATACTAGCCAACTTTTTGGCAACTTCTGTGTAAGAGTTGCTCAAAACTCAGATTACTAGATTACTCAGTTGTATTTTCAATAGTTTTTACCCAACTATCAGACAGATATTCATGTATTGGGGTTGAACATTTCTGTGACTGTAAAAGCAATGGCGCAAGGCCGGATTCTCATCGCTCCATAACTTGGATCCTGCGTTCTATCAAACCGTTGCAGATTCCATCAATTTCGGCTTAAAATCCGCACCGATTTCGTGCCGATCCAGATCAAATTCAATTTCAACATTGCAATCGTTGCTCTGGAAAAGTATTACTTATGGTTGTGAATGCTAAGGGAGAATGAAAAAAAAAATGCTTGAGAGATGGTTCTTGCGACAAATTAATAAATACTTAAATACTTTAAAACCCACGTGGTTTGAATCAAATGAGAGTTCAGCATATACAAGTTCTAGGCGGACTAGACGGCCATGGCCACTTCGGCCGATTTGGGGTCTATACCTATAATTGGTTTGTATTACGTCAGACTATAAATAGGTACTTCATTTTTAAATACAGTTAAGAGTCTGTAAACCAGATCTTCGTTATTTTTTAGAGGCTGGAAGTTTGTCAGTGCCCGCTCCCAACACAGGTAAGAACCGATGGACCATGTAACTGGCTCTTATATTATAAGTGTACTTACATAAAGAATTCATGACAATGTGAAATAAAAGTACCTTTGATCAAGTACCTTTTTTTAGTAGTAGTAGAGCTCTTTGTGAGAGCTCGTCCGGGGAAGTACTACCACCGTACCTATTTCTGCCGCCAAGCAGCGATGCTCCCAAGTGCTTGCAAGTGTGTGTTCCGGTTTGAAGGGTAAGGGCGCCGGTGTAATTACAGGCACATGAGACTTCAAGATCTTTACGTCTCAGAGTGATGGACGCAGTGCATTGCCTTACAGGGCACGTCCTCATTGGACTTGCTTTGTGAGGTAATGCATTGTTATAGGCAGAAGTTACTACTTAACATCAGGATAGCTATCAGCTTGTTCCATTACTTTTATGATAAAAAAAAAAAAGATCGACCGATATCGCACGTTTGCTACTGTTATTCATCACTTTAAAGTTCAGTATTACAGTCAGGTACTTACTCCGAGCTTGTGAAAGGAATTCTGAAGTAGCTATTATTACCTACCTGCTTCAGTTAATTGGCGAAAATTTTCAAAAAGGCTTACTAAGTTATAGTCCTCCTTAATTAAATAATACGATACTAAATTCAAAACAAGCTGATTTGATACACTGCTGAATAAAACCAAAGCCATTTCCTACTTCACTAACCTACTGTGGGAACAGTTATTGGTATTTAAAATAATCAAAAGTAGATGTTTTTGAATGGAATAGGGCAGTAGTTTCGCTTCTCTCGACAAACAACAGGGTTCGTATGATCTTATACTTACAATAGGATTATAACAGCTTATATAAGTACACTACACACCCTACGTTGGCTAATCCGAAGCTTATAGGCAATAACTCGCTCTGAGCCCCAAGTCTGTGCATTTGTTTTACTTTCGAGTCGAATATAGCACACGCAAACGCATTCGCAAAGCGAGACATTTTGTATGAAATCCGGATAAGCGCCTCTAGCGGAAGATTTTGGAACTGTGCAATTCCCAACAAAATTTCTCGCTTTGCGAATGCGTTTGCGTGTGCTATAATCGAGTCGAAAGTAAAACAAATGCACAGACTACGGGCTCTGGTTTGTAAGTTACGTGATGCTAACCGTATGTATAGTAAATGTGTGGATATTTAATTTGATCAGCTAAGTATATTATTTGGTTAACTGAGTGTTTGGCTTTCTGGTGTAATTTTTTTCCCAAAGCACCGTTGTTTGTGAAATTGAATATCATTTTATTATAGACAAATCAGTTGAACAAGCCTGTTGCTGAGGCTATTGCAGTAACTGTACTACAACCTAACGCCTTGAAAATAATTAAATATTTACAGTTTTTTACAGTTTTCCAATTAAAATCTGCCTGACCCGTACAAACGAAGACAGAAATTCTCCAATTTCCAAACAACTCTAAAATAAATAAGAACCAATTCATTCAAACGCTGGCTGGCAGTCCCAGCATGACAAATAGACACAACATTTTAGGAGTTTGCCAAACTTTACTTTGGAAGTTTTCAAAGGTTTTGTGAACATTGTTTTAACATCGATGCTGACTAAAATAAAGAGAAAACAAACACAGAACATGGACATTGCTATGTAAAGAAAATAAAACTAGAGATCTCTGATAGATTTTTTGTCTCTGCAGTGCAAAAGAGAGTAGATAATCTTATGTAAGCACCTACCGTACGTACCTATTTACGTTTTATTTTCAACTAGCCGTCGCCCGCGGCGTTGCTCGCGTTCTACCCTTTAGAGTGTGACGTTTCAAAATTCCTTTCTTAGGGCACCCCTACACTACATAGGGATACTACCCTCGAAATTTCATACCTCTAGGACTTATAGTTTAGGCTGTGCGTTGATTCTCTGTCAGCTTCAAAAGAGTTTTATATATATTGATGATGATGATGATGATTGATAGAACCTTTGAAAGCAGTGCGAGGAGGGTTTTCTACTGGTTTTATCAAACAAATTTTCCAGTAAATCGAGTCTGTTGTAAAGCAGTATGCAAACTCATGAATTTAATCATGAAATCGTTACCCTACTCTTGTATACTCTTCATAGTATATTGATTCTCAATTTATAATGAAGCTTTTTCAATATCAAAAAATAGTATTAAAGAAGTAGTATGATAATAATATGCATTATTACTTCAGAAGTATATATCGCGTGTGAAGTAAGTAAACTTACTTTTAACTTTAACTACAAAAACTTTAAGTTTGGTTCTGACCTGCCTCCTCTAGTCAAATTGTTAATAGATGTTCTGTTAGTCAAAATGTATGGAAATGGTCACGTGACTCTTCGCTCACAAATATAATTTCCATACATTTTTGTAAGTTTTGTTTGTTCTTGCGATGTTATTAACTTGGCTACCTCTGATGAGTCCATCCAAGCTAAGTTTATTATAACTGCCAGATACTTCAAGCTGCCTTAAATCAACAGGCAATCAAGCGCCTCTCAAGATCCCGAGAGCTCTTAGGTTAAGGTTAGAGTACACTTGATTATAAAATGAATGGAGGCAATGTTGCGGTACAAGAAAAATATTTGAAACTCAGCGAAAAAATTAAGAAATATTCAAAGACGGTATAGGATGTAGAAACGTGGTTTTGTTGTTTCTTTAGTAATAACAGAACATGCAAACTTTCTATAGTGTACATTATCTATTTTGTTTAAATTTTTTCCAGTAGACTACATGATCGGAACATTCGGAACTAAGTATTCCCAACACTTCTTTTTTTATAAATATTTTTTAGATTCCTAAAACATAATTATACGTCATGTTCATTAACAAAATAGGTGTCGAGTTACATTAATTAGAGACAAAACTTTTGGAGCTCAATTAGAAAGTTATTTTAGAATCTTGCTGAATTTCGTCTAACGATTAGTAAAGTCAGAATAGGTCAGAACCAGAACTTTAACGAAACAAAATTAATTAAAGGATTAGTTTACACAAAAAGCCCTTTAAAATGTAGTACTACCAAATTAAACTACTTGTTGGTAAAATAAATTAACAAAGTATTTAATATTAATTTAATTCTAAAAGCATTTTAAATAAGTAACTTTACCTAAGTGCCAGTTTCGGCTCGACTACGTGCCTACTCGAAACTAGGTCCTAATGAATAAACTCATCCAAGTTTGATAGTATAACCACAAATATAATGCCGGAGATACACTCAATAACAAACAGATGCTGAACTCTCTGATTCTAACAAAGCCATTAACTAATTGTATGTGAAAGCCTTTACAACCCAATCAATATGACCAGACTGCCCAAATAAACTTGGCGTTACGTTACCCAAACAATTAGGCAACTTGATTGACAGTGCACTAAGCCAGTGCTAGCCAATCAATACGTATTATATTAATTAGTTAAGGATTCACTCAGTATTAGCTGATTTGTCTACTATTTTAATAAGTAAATGATTTATGAGCCCCAAAAGCTTAAGCAAGATAAATCTCTTAGTTTCTAATTCACAGAGAAAAATTACGGCAGTATTTACTATAATGCATAATTATTATAATAATTATAATAATTTATTATAATATTTACTATAATAATTGGTACTGATTTGGACCAGTTGAGCTATCTATAAATCGTTTGCAACGGTTTGTAGATAGCTCAACTGTTCCATGTGTATTTTGTAAATATTGTAAATATTGTAAATACTGTATTAGTTGTAATTTTCTTTGTGGATAAATAAACTTGCTATAATGCACAATATTTACAAAATACACATGAACCAGTTTAGCTATCTCCAAACCGTTTCAAGCTGTTTAGATAGCTTAACTGGTTCAAATTAGTACTGTCTATACTAATCGGAAGCGTGCCCAAGACACTGGCTGCATTGCCGCGCTGAATAGCAATGGTGATACGCTGGGCCAGATAATCACCAGCCCTCGGTCACGCGTCGCTACGACTAGACAGACGGCCTATAAGAATTTTGAAAATCCGGAGGGCCTCGGTACCCCACGGACTCGACCTTAGCCTAGAGGCTAAGGTAAATAGTTTATCAGCTGACGGAGTTATGATGTGACCGTGCCTTGAAATCCCGAGATCTTAAACCTAAAATAACAATGGTCGGTCCTCGAAATAACTACTAGTTAGGTATGGCATAGGTTGAAATGTGTAAAGTTGTTATATTCCGTTTTTCAAAGCAAGACCGGAACACTAAAAATGTACTCACGCAATAAATAACACTGTGTTTTTTCTGTTTTCAATCAAAGCCTATTTTCAACATAAAAATTATTTTTTACAGAATTTCATTCAAAAAGTTTGATGGATTTTTTCTTCTCAAGACGACCCGCTGGGCGTCAACATTGAAATAAATCGTTTTCGCGACAAAACCTTTCATTTTCCCAAAAAAATATTTGATCAGGCCCCAAAGGATTTCCTGGGCAAAGTTATTAGGTCAATGTAAATAGAGAGGGTAGTTTCCTTGCGTTTAGGTTTGTAGGGCTGTCCCGATACATTCATCCAAGTCCACCCTTCTTTGTGTTGGCATCTTCCCATTGTTCGAGAAACCTCATGACTCGAAGCTTTTTAACGTTTTGTGTTTTGGTGACCTATAAAGGAGTGAATAAAATGGTGGTCTATAAGATGTGTTGAAAACTGTCAGTGGGATATTCAGATTGGATATTCGGGTAGCGGACGTTTCTTCGTGATATGTTACCTTCCTGCCCGAAACTCCTAGTATTGACATTGTTGTTCTTGTAAGGTTTTTAAACTAAATTTTAACCCATCAAGAAATGTAGATCAGTCTTTGACCATTCCCAAAATTCTGAACTCTCACAATGTTACACCACAGCGAGATATTCTACCTTTATTAATGTACATCCATGCACTGCATTGATAGCATATTCAAACGAGACAAAAGGCATTTGTCCGCGGGACGCTGCGGCATTGTGCAATGTAGAGTACCACGAACGCACCCATTGTATGGACAAAACAGAACGCGAAATACAAAACAATATACAAGCACAAGCACGCATATGGATTGGTCGCTTTGGTCAGTTTTGCTTTGTGACTTTATATATGCATTACTTATTTACCTGTGATCACGATCTTCAGAAGTGAAGTGTCGCCACAGACCTGCTTCTGGTTACCTGTGGCTTCAACCATAGTACCTGAGTAAAAAGTTATATATGAAAATTATTCCAAGACAGCAGGATAGAATATAATGCATACGCGCGATGACACGGCGTATATTTTGCTATCGACCATTCCATATCGAATATCGACTTATTAGTTATTACCTACTACAATGGTATCACTCAACGAAATTTTGCTGGTTGCCTTATGCGACTCCTGCGTGTCTACTACAAATCTTCAAACCTACAAGCACCGCTTTATAATTTTTCTTGAAACAGTGACTTGAAACATTTCATACAAAACCAGTCGCAGAACTTTACTCCACACATGTTTGTTGCAGCGTCCGCGCCAGCAGAGCCTCGGCGGCGTGCTACGAAGAGAAGGCAACTGGAAGTGCTTCACGCTGACTCTGATGATCACCGGCTGCCTCGGCTCCGTCGCTTGGTGTAACACAGCGGAGATCGATCGTGACCTCATCGATTTTAGCAAGTGAGTATTTAACACCCGAATTCGTAAACAGAGGCTGAACTGAACAGTCCGCTTTATCGTTTCAACCAGTATTAACCTAGCACACTCAGCGGCTGAATCCGACCCTAAAGGGGCCTCTAACGTGCCGTGCTGTGGTAGTGTGTCAAGACCGTAAGAAGTCATTGTTATACCTAAACTCGCTTTTTAACAGAGGGGTTATTTAAAAAAAAAACTATACAAAAATAATATTGGTTTTTGCTATAATAAGTTGGTAAGTCAGTTATTTCACGCTTAAAGTTTCGCTACGAGGTAACATAGCAAGGTAAATAACCAATCAAAACACGAGACTCGAACTTCCAGGAACTTTCCACGAGCATGAGATCAAAACATGTTTCCTTTACAAATCTTTGAACGTTCTAAATGGTGGCATATTATATAGAATTTCTTTGATTTCAAAACCGCTTTGAAGAATTTGTAGGAAAAATGGAAATGTAATAAATAGAAGGTTTTACAATCTAGAAACGGTGGAAAGGTCGGGTCAGTCAAGGCTTTATGTACCTACTTTGCGTGTCTGTAAAATTTATGTCTAGCTCTCTAATGAAATCGTACATCAAACAATCAATAGTTAAAACTGCCTGAAACGTTCAATATTAATATTCATCTAGGAACTCACACTTATGTACACATTATTCATTATTTATGCTTGATACTTTACTCTACAGTGTAGAGTAGAACAAGTGTAAAAACATGAAAACATGGTCATTTCATGGCGATCCGTGGGCATTCTCACGGTATTCCTTCACTGTTTCACACAGCTCTCCTTCACAGCATTGGCTGTTGAAAACCTCAATGTATGGATTAGTAAACTTTATACGTGCGCAACTTGGTTCAAACCTGCATTGTATTGGAACCACTGAACCACTAATGCTATTCCTATAAGCTCTGATCTGTAGAAAAGTACTCCAGAATCCTGGTAGGTATAAATCACCTCCAAAATAAGTACCAAACTGCTAACAATTAAAACAGTTTCTATTCCCTCAGGCACCCCATAAAAAGGACAGTACGAGAGTCTCCGTGCGATATTGGCTACGCGTACATACCCATCGCGTTTGTGTTGCTTCTGTATCTGGTGTACCTGGTGGAGTGTTACCACAGCACTGCGAGGATCCAGCTGGCAAGGCGGGTGGATGTAGCGGCGGTCAGTGCGAGGGTCAATGCGATGAGAACAGCCTCGCCCAGGGTCTGGTAAGAATTATGGCTATATTTTATTTATAAACCGATTATAAGTACAGAAAGTATTACTGCACGAAAATCTTTCATCCTCTCATTCTTCATAGTGCAAAAAATACTGTGTCAGCATATTATTTAACAAATAATTATGGTTATTTAGTTTTTTTTTCTTCATTTTTCATGCATAAAAACGAACTCCATGCCTGCTATAGTTATGTAGGCGAGCCATAGAGCTCGTTCCCACTTGTCGGGTGTCGGATACGTATATTAATCGGAGGTTCCAGTAGCAGAGCGTTTTATATTAAGCTATTCACACTTGTCGGAAAACGATTTTGTGTCGGCGCCGACAAAATGCTTTGCTACCGATTAATATACGTATCCGACACCCGACAAGTGGGAACGAGCTCTTATAAGTATTGAAATTGCTTATTATAATCCACGTTCGATGCATAATCGTAGTATATTTTTTTAAAGTCTGTCTACTTCCCACGGAGAAGGTCAATCATAACATTAATACTTTCTATGGTCACAGATCATAATACGTTATGGTCAATACTAATTGAACAACAAGCACTTAACCCTGGCTTTGCATTTATTTATAACCACATGTGAGCACGGGAAAACTGGAATGAAAGTTCTAAGAAAGAATATACATACAATGATAATAATATACCTTGGAACCTCAGAAAATAGAAACCTCCTTGGAACCTTAATATAAAAGCCCCTGACGCTATAAATCACCTGTTTTTATATTTCTTTGGTTCTAATTCTAAGCTTATACAAGAAACTACACGTGAGTAAGTGAAGGTAGAACTAGCAACCGAGAGCATTAAATTCTCGTTAGTAACGCGAAATACTCACAATAGATACTAATGTACCTACTATACTACGTCGTAGCTACGTAGATGCTAGTACGTTACTACGTAGTTATTTTTTATTTTATTTATTAATATAACTATCTTTATTGCACAAAATAAACAAAATGTGCAAATAGGTGGGCTTAATGCTATAAGCATTTTCTACCTGCCAACCTTACAGGTCGGAAAAATGGTTCGTGTGCAAACTAAGAAATAAACAGTACATATTCCAAATGATGAAAATAAATGAACAGAAAAAAAACAAATTTACATTATCAAGTTACATCGTTACGTAATTTATCTTTTTACAAAATGTTAATTCACTATGTTTTTTTTAAGGAAAAAATTCAAACTTTTTGTGAACATTTTATACGAAATACCGCGTCTAGTTTGAGCATGAAATTAAACGACAAATAAAATAATTGTGTCCATGTTACTGATGTAAATTGTTGTGTTATTGTAAAAAAACAAAAAAGTTGCTACTAACATTTCGTCTTAGGTTAGGCAAGACTGGAAATATTACCATTATCAGTCTGTAGAAGTCCATAGCTGAATAAAAGCCTCCTCCGTAGATTTTCTGAAAGAACCATCCTATTCTTTGCCTTCCAGGTTTAGGTCACCATTCGATTACCTTCGTTTATTAGCGTTTACCTGCTCTGCGAGCTATTATCTACTTCAACTTATTTTAGAAGTTATATCGACGCCTTAAAAACATTGAGAAAAACACAAAAAAGTAATATAGGTGACTGTTTCCTCCAAAAAATTTTTTTTATTTTTTTTTATGCTAAAAGTAATGGAACAAGCTGATAGCTTACCTTATGTTAAGTAGTTAACTTCTGCCTATAACAATGCATTACCGCACAGAGCAAGTCCAAAAGTCGCAACTAATCTTCCATAAAAGTTGATGACCCACTAAATACAACTTTCAGTTCGTTACATAGCCTGGCACTGACCCGATGTTATAAATTCGAGTCGTTAATCTTTATGAGGGCTATTTGGATGGCCAGTCGGCAAAGATCTCTATTTTTTGGCAATAAGGCAACATTTTTGAATAGTTATGAATTCAGGCTAATGTTTTAGTGACTCATGATTGTAGCAACACTAACTTTTGGGGTTGAAACTACTGCGGAAATGTTCTAGCACACGAAGGATAGCTTATTCTCGAAATATATAGGTGAAAATGTTCAGCGTGACTACCGAAAAGTAGGTATTGGAATTATAAATGTTGCTAAAGATCGTAAAGATAATTTCCTAATATGAAATACTCAGTACTTTCTCTACTACTTATTACTTTACGATGTTTAGTAGAAAATGTTTGCTACGGATATGCTACGAAGGTGCTACAAATGTGCTACGCGGAAGCTACACACATACAATGTTGTTGAATTATACAACAACCACAACTGCCGACCACACATCTGCATTGCAAATGACATTCTAATCTAACGCACTATCTGCCTCCATAATAAATATTCCATAAGTCACTGACACGGTTTTATAAGTCATGTAACTAAGTATTCTTCACTACTTTACAATCGCAGAAACTACCCTCTCATAAACATCATAAACTTGAATGTTTTTCCATTTTACCCGTTGGCACTAAAAACTATTGTATCCTATGCTACAGAAATAATCTTGGTTTAAACCATATTTTTTCTAGTACAGTCAGCAACATAATTTTTATTTGTTTTCTAAGTTTGAGATATAAAACTGTTTTACTTTTCTATAAGTTTCTTATACTTATTTTCATCTGAATGAATATGCACAAACAGACAAATATCTGATATCTTGACACTATCATGTAAAGTAGCAGCACATTTCTGAGTGGAAAAGCTTTTTCAAACTAAAACTTCCGGTTGTTTTATTTTGAAAACAATTGATTATATAGGACAACCAATACATATAATAACCAATATACCTACGTAAGTTTATATTTAATTTCATACAAATACACAACTTTTTTATTCAAGTGTTGCTACTTCGTGTTCGTAGCAATATTTCAGTATTTAATAAGGTATCCCGTTCCAGGTGGAAAGCAATTTGCTACCACTACGTGCGGCGCAAGCGGCAGGTCACGCGATACAGGAACGGCGACGCCTACACCACCACACAGGTACCTACTGCTTATTTAGGACTGACAACTTACCGCTGTATCTACAATCGAGAGAGAGTGAACTTCAACGGTCTTATTCCAGAACAAGGACTAAAGAAAGTCACGGTTTAAACGTCAAGGTTTATACAACCCGGGCGAATTAAGCGGTGTAGCGGGAAGTATCGAGTTCCAAACCAGGTGTCATGTTAATTCGGCAGGGTTGTATAAACCTTGACGTTTAAAAAGTGACTTTACTTTGTATCTGAACCAAAAACTTTGTTTCAACTGTAATAAATAAAACGGTGATATAAGCCACTAACTTCAGCCCGCCACTTCGTTCGCGTCCCATTGGATCCCGTTAATTTTTCGCGATAAAAAGTATCCTATGTTACTTTTAATACCTCCAAGAATATGTGTACAAAGTTTCATGATGATCGGTTAAGTAGTTTTCGCGTGAAAGCGTAACAAACAAACTTACATTCACATTTATAATATTAGTAGGATAGAATAAGCGCAGTATTATTCTGTGTCATATCATAAATCAACAATGTCCTTTATTTGAGTACCATCATCATAAATCACCTGGCTACGAGGCACAAGCCTACCACACCCCACTAACGCCTTTCAACTGAGCTCTAAACAAAGCAATCAGCTTAATGTAATCAATTCCATAAAGCGCCCACGACAGCGCTATATCTAGGTACTACCTAGCCACGATCAATTTAGCACTGAAATAGATTGCTATTCATACAAACGTACTAGACACAGTTCTGATCGATACTTCAAAGAGGTGTTCGTGGAATCTGCCTAATTCTCGGCGTATTTTTTTTATTTTAACGGATTTTCAAAAATAGTGTGCTGTACCTCAAATATGAAATATATAGAGCATGAAATTTTATATGAACTATCACTTCCTGGCCCAACAGGTGTACTACGAGCGTGTGAACACTCATAGCGCGAGCACTTCGTTCGCGCACGCTTGCTGCGGTCAGCGCGACGCGTCTAGAAACCTGGTGCTCGACTCAAAGACGCCCATCACAAAGGTCCGCTTCAGCAAAGGATTCGCGTTCGCCAATATTGAGGCGGCTAGTGGTAAGTAACTGGCTGTACTGTGATTACGTAAAGTGAAGTTGGCGATAGCGACAGCAGAGCGATAGATGAGAGCTTGCAATGTTCATGTCTGTTATCGGACTGACATTTATCTGTCACCCTCATAGACCCGCCTATCAGCGCCATGGTACTTTGGCAAATGAATGGCAGCCACAGCAACAAGAAAAAAAAGAAGTGCTATGTACTTTTAATGCTTGTGTCGAATGATCTTTTCTTGTGCCAATTTATTCGCCAGAATGTAGTTTTTAATAACGTGAGCCGTTGCTATATCAGTGTAGGTTTTATGCACAAAAGACAGTTTGACAGCAATGATTACCTACATATACACTTGTAGCAAACCTGTCGCGAGGTAAGTAGTCAAGAGATATGTACAAAGATATTGAAATGCGTTTGAAAAGTTTACTGTTCTTGGTATTTGTAATTACCTGATGACGACGCCGTTTTTTCACGTAGTATGTTCAATTTCTGGGTAACTTTTTAATAAATCTTTTTGCATGACATAATCTGGTATACAATTTACACTAAATATAAAATGGTATGAATTACATAGAATAAAGGTGGGATTTGTTGAAGGCGACCAAAACAGGAGACCGAAATGAATCTATACTAAACGGCGTTAAGTTCATTTTTGTAGTCATGAAATGTCTGTCGTGTCGCCTGAAATCAAGACTGTTTTGTTTACGTTAAGAAGAAAAATGAACTCTATTGCATTGAGTATGCACATGGTATGAACGCGCATTTTGGTCTCCTATCTAAGTCGCGTACTTCAAAAACAACCTTAGGTCACGCAGCTCACGTAAACAAGTCATTAATTAGTGAAATAGCCAAATAATTAAAATAATTACTTGGCGGTACCATCGAAAATTCAAGCCCTACACGATAAACACGATAGATTGTTATGCTTTGAATATAGAGTACCTACCTATTCGTGTTTCAATTTTGATTCATGAGAGATTCTTGTTCACAGAATTCGAAGATCAAAGGTCACGGTTCTTTGCGGAGCACGAAAGGTTCGACGACTTCATGGAAATGAGAGAAGGCCTAGATCTGATCGGAGTCAGTTCGTTCAAGGAGTACATGGTTGCTTACAGGTGATTTTTCATAAAATGGACCTATTTATCGGTCTAGATGGCAAAACGACGTTGAAAAGAGCCATTGAGAGCCACTCAAGATCGGGAGCTAGGCCTGTGTTCAGCAGAGTATTTTGGTTGGAATTATGATTGTGATGGTGAGATCTGTAAACAGTATGTGATAGATTTCTAGAAAAATTTATATCCACCGACATCTCGCGATCCTGTAAAATTAGTCACCATCGTGCTCTTTTCAGGGATGCAGATAGATGTCCATGGTACTCATCACAAGTTCTATTCTGGTCGCTATCCTGCTTACTCCTGTCGTGGCCTCTTCGGATACTCATCGAGTGTAACACTGCTTATGTTCATTATACAGTAAGTTTGTCTAAAAGTCTTATACCAGTACAAAACTCGATAGGGAATTGATTGTGAAAACATTGTTGTAGATTACAAAAATATTCGGAACAAACTACGAGTTGGACCCGAGTAGGCAACTGGACCTCGACACACACCTTTCAGATACTCTTCCTCCAGTAACTGCTACTAACTACGCATGGGCACTTCCCGACGAACCCCCTGCTGTCGTCACATCAAATACCCGACCAACTCGAACGCTTCCTCTTTCTCATGCCTCTACGGTCGATAGCTTGGAACTCTTTGCAGCTATCCGAGGCAACTGTGTCTTAGTTCCATCTTACTCAGAAGCCATGCGCATCGACGCAGCCCTGAGAGAAGAAAGAACAGAAAACAGAGATGAACACGTCGTTGAAATAGAACCCGAAAGCAGACCCAGATCGGCTATAAAAGCAGCCTCGTTTGACGAACCAACTAGAAGACCAAAAGTAACCATAGCTAGCACACATTCAAGCTATAATATTGGCGCAACTCCAAGGTCAGACGAAGCCAAGCAGCAAAACAGACGCTCATGGGCAGGCGTTCTGACCACAGCGAGAAGTGCCAGACAAATTCTAGAAGACTTTAGATCATCGAATTCTAACTACGAATCAGTACCTGAACCTGAAGCAAGCAGAAGCAGCCAAACTACTTTGTTCTACTCTCGGGAGTTAGAGGCTACTTGTTCTAGAGACCCGTTCCAGGGCAGAGAAGTGACAACTCCGACTGATGAACCGCCTTCGTATGAAGAAGCGTTAAAGCTTCCAGCGTTGAGAAAGCTAACCAGGTCCATCACAGGCACAGACTTAGCAAACCCTAGAAGAGCGTTCCTAAGAGATGTTCTGTCGAATAGACGATCATGTTTAGAAGGTGTAGGTGTACTAGCAGGTGCTAAAGTAGTAAGGCTGCCGTGTGGTGAGTCTGGAGAAGAAACGCCTCTATAGCGCTTCGTTTAGTTATGAACTCTATGGTGCAATAAATTGTTAGTTGTAGTGTTTATACGTATTTATACGCTTGGAATTGGAAAACAGATGGAGCTTGCGCGTGCTATTTGTAAGTGAAATGGAAAATTAAATGCAAATTGAATTGTGTCCGATGTAAATGAAATTGTTACAATTTGATAGGTGTATTGTATAGTTTTTCTGCATTTCGAAGAGGTTTTGAATCCCTCTGAAACTTTCTGTAACCATCATCAATCGGTTTCATATGTGCAACATAGTCAAATTGTACTCGGATCATAAAATGTTATTAGTAATCACATCTAAACTTAAAAATGGTTTTGTGTTGACTCATGGGTTAAATTATCTAATTTATAATCTAATGATGGCAAAATATAATGTGATGTTTATTAGTTTTTGTAAAAAAAATTGTGTGTAAATAATTTTTTTATTAATTCTTAGGCCCATATTTTTAGGCGTTACCTCGAATAAATTCTCGCCTCCAATCAACCTTAAAATCGTGCTTTGGTTCAGTTTTCAAAATTTACTACCAACGTACGATTGCGAAATGTGAGATGAGATCGAGTCGAGGCGAGGATTACTCGAGGTTACAGCTCTTAATAAAGATAACCGACGTGAAAAATTTTCGAACAATTAATAACTTTTTAAACTTTTGTGTTAATTTTCAATATTCAATAATTCTCTGGTTTTTCTGACTTTTACTGCTAATTGTATATTGGAATTGGCAGATAATAGAATAGTATTGATGGTACACCTAGGCCAGAGATTACTTCTACTTCTCCAATCAATTTAATACTATTCTCACCCACTTGAGCATAGGTCTCCTCTTTATGACGCCATCCTTTGCAATTCTGCGCAAATCGAATTCAGTGTGCTCCTGCCACTTTTACAATATCATTCGAATATATAAATATCTCATATTTACTTATTTACTTATTCGACTGTGTGGTTATTATGTACTTTTATCTTGGCCTAGGTTTGAAAAGAGTAATAAGACGTACGATAAGCAGATACTAGAATACCTTTAAGAGGAGCTTTTTACTGGTTGTAAATAGAAGCTAAATACTTAGGTAAATAAATTAAATAAGCTTAGGTATAAGGCAGTGCCTTGTATCGTTTATTATTAGGCGATAAATAGTAATTTGTAATTGAAATGTTTGTAGAAATGCTAAGGCCCATATTCTTAGTCGTTAATTCGAGTGATCCTCGCCTCGACTTGACCTCGAAATCGTTGTCAAAATTACTATGTAAGCAAAGCATAATTTCGACGTCGAGTCGAGGCGAGGATTATTCGAGATAATAACAACTAAGAATATGAGGGTACGTTTTATTGAAGTGTATTAACTGTTCATCCTATATGGTAAACAATTTATTTAGTTTTATTATGTGCGAGATAAAAGTAAAGTTTTGATAAACAGGGATGGTCGTCAAGATAATTGTTATTATTTCTAAGTCAAAAATAAAATATTATCGTTAAGTACATATTTACTCGATGTATTCAATAGGTCACCCCTCCGGCTAGGTGGGGTGACGATCTGAGACATGTAGCTGGCAAACACTGGATGAGAAGAGCCGAAGACCGGGCTCATTGGCGCGTCTTGGGAGAGACCTGCGTCCAGCAGGGGACCAATATAGGTTGATGATGATTCTATCTATCTATCTATTCAGCCTGTATGCACCCACTGCTGGGTATAGGCCTCCTCTTTAGTACGCCAGTCTAATAAGTATAATTATATTTATGTATTCCATACTTTATTTTACAAATTGCTAACATATTTTATAACCGCGGTCGTCCGGGATGAAGCCAGATTTCCTTGTAACTTAATAAAATCATTGTAAGTTGGTATTGCACCAAAAGTGACTATAATGTAAGCTATTTAATAATTAAATCTATCGAGTTTCAATTAACATGGCTGTATAAAGGAACCAATTAAGATATTAACATCCAAATTAAATGTTTTATGAAAAAAAAAGCATACCTACTTTAACCCCCAAATTTACAAACAGGGGCAAAACAATTCAGCAAACCGTTTCAACCAAGCTTCGCTTAGCGCAGCGCCTGAATCCGCCTCTACGTTGTTTATGAGTTCGGGGGGAAAAATTAAAAACCTTTACTTCAATTTATATTTCAAGACTTATTTGTTGAGAGTTGCTATTTTTAATACTTTATTAAAAATACTACAAAGAACTTTATTACTATTAGGCAGGGAGGTACCTATATTACTTTTGCAAACAACATCTTATTTTAAAATAAATTAAATAATCATATTCTTCGTAAAATACTAAACAATGTTATTTAAAATTTCAATAAGCTAATAATATTTTTAAATAAAAATGACATATTATTAGGCTACCAATTACTACCTATTAAATATTATTTTCATAATTTCTTATTCATCAAACTAAATAAACAACTTTAACCCGTCCAAAGGAGTAGGTCGTTCTCATAAAAATAAGAGCATTATCACGTGCCTCAAATTACTTTGTAATCCTAATTATTCAAAGTAGGTATTTAAATTGTAAATAATACATTTTATTCAGTGCTTGTAAATAAAAAATGCGTAAACTAACCTATATAATAACAGATGATTTCAAAGAAGTGCCAATATGTATTAAAATAAATAGAGAAAAAGATAGACGCTTCGGAACAGTAGGTCAAAAAGCTTGCTCATAACTCTATGTAGAATACTGCCTTAACTGCAAGAAACTTGATCACGAACAAATCTGACAGTCGCCGTGTTAGCGTTTCGAGTTATATCGCGCGTCAATGCCAGCTCGACTGACAACCGTTGTAGTGTCACCACGCAGTGTATTTCAGACACGCTAGCGTTACGATACGTTTGCGATTGTCACATTTATTCGTGATCAAGGCACTGATCCCATAGTCTGAGTTTTGGTTTGTTGATATGCTAAAAGTGATTGGCAAAAACACAGCAAAAGTGGAACAAAGTAGTTTTCGTTTCACCAAACGGTTTTAATGTGTACAAAACTTGCGACTCACTTTTGCCAGGAAATGACGAACAGAGGCCATAAATAGAAGAAGAAGAAGAACTTTACGCAAGGCAACAAAGTAAAATTCTGCGGACTCAGTGGTTCATACGAGTAGGTAAGATTAGATACGCTAAACTGCCTGTATCGTGTGCTAATTTTGTCCTTATGTACGCAAACAAATACCTATAGGTATCTAGGTGGAAAGTGCAAGCCACTTAAGGTGAATAGCATTGAAGAAAATTGTAATTTAGAGGTGTCCTATTAAGACTTGCATTTTGTAGAAAATGTAGATATTCAGCAGCGCAAGCACAAAAGCTTTTAGTGTAAAAATATTCTATAAAATAAAAGTATATAAGATAAATAAGTTTATTAGATTACTTATTGTAAAAATCTGTAAAAATTACGTTACTGCTATTTTAATAATGAGCTCATTTGAGAAATTTTATTGAAATAAAATGTGTTATGAATTACACAGCATTTTTATTAAAAATTCTACTTAAAGTTACAGTTGAAACGATGAAACTTTCCAACATGTTTTATGTCTAAAAACTAGATACCTATTCATCGGATTTTAAAAATATCCAAATAATACAAAATCGGACACTCCAGCAATTATGTAGTTACAGTCAAAAATAATGAACTATTTAAGAATTCATAAAATATGATCTTCTCTTGCTGACTGTACTTAAAGAATTACAGAATCGATCAATTTACTTACCTGTAATCTGTACCGCGTAAGCAAATTGTGTAGAGAGTTTACGTTTCAAAGCGTCTAACGTTGTTTGAGCTTGAAGCAGGATTTACTCACAACTTCAAATCACAAACAGTATTTTCCGCTTTGAGGTTTCGAAGGTATATTATGTATATAAAACAAATTGTTTACTAGCATTGGTTTGAAATATTATGCTTAAAGCTTCAACATAAAAAACGTTGCCCACAAAATAATTATTACCACGAAAACATCTAAACGGAATTCACCGAAAGAAACACTCGTAGCTTAGTCTGCTTAATCAATCTTCTCCAACGTTCTGTGCGGATACTATTTGGATGGGTGACCATTAGTGGCATTTACGTCTGAGCGCTTCCGTGCTTGGGTGGGCAATTGGGCATCCTGGCTCGCGGAGATCCTAAACCTATACACTTTTTTCTACGATTAACCCTAAATTGCAGAATCTCGTTCTTCTTACGATTACTCGGTAAAAGACCTAGATCGAAATATAGCCAAATCTTTATTCACATGACTTCTTTAAATCCCCACCAACCCCTCCTCACAGTAGATTTATAACATCGTCAGCTTTTATTAGTCCACATCGTCTAAATAAAATATACTTTTTTATACGGAACGCTGAACTGTGTACATTTGCAAGTAGGTATATTTTCAGTTGGGTTTATTCTGCGTCATTGAGCAATTTCCGTTTTGATCTCTAATGATCATTGAAGGGTGGGGGGAGGAGGGCTATAAAGCCGTCGGGTAAAGTATTTATAAAAATACTCGATGTATTTACATAAATACTCGATGGGTTTCAACAGAAATGTAAAAAAAAGGTTTCGTAAATTCTATTCTAATTGTTTCGATAACAGCCAGTCCAGGAGTCAATATCCTGTTCCTATTTTTTATATGATAGATTCAATGTGTTTTATGTCATGGTAATAAACGCCATTATTTCATGACAATACCGAAAAAAAAGCACTGGTCAGTGCGACTATGCATGTAGACTACTAGATATGACTATAGGTGGTCATAGTCTAAGGGTTAATTGAGTTTTCCTAAACCAGTCTTTGTACTCTACAAAGGATAATTCTGTTGTACACCTACCTACACGGTTTACAACTTTTATTTGTAGGTAGGATTACATTAATCTTCCCAAGACCCTTGTATGCCTACATATACAATTATATATAACTAGATCGAGTTTGTTGCATAAACACACTGAATACTTCTAAAAGCGGTACAAGATAAGTTTGTTACAAATACATTCACAGTTCGACGCTCGTTCAAGGTAATCCAATTTACCTATTTGGTGCCGTCCCGCATCGCTACTGCCAAGTGTAATGGTAATAGAGTTCAACAACTTTGGTCGTGATTTTAAGAACTTTAACTCAAATCATCTCAAACTCAAGTAAGAGATAGTTACGAGTATTAAGATTATATCTTAGTAAGTTAATAGCATTGTACATTTCAATAATATTGTAACAAAGGATAACTAACTAAAGTTTATGATTTTTATAATCATTGCACTTGGCGGTCAAATCGCCGACTGTAATCTCGTTTGGTGATGTTCGTGTTATAAGCTGGAGAGGGCTTTTAAGCTCAATAAATTCTGACTGAGTTTTTTTTTAATAGGGAATACTTAGGTATCTCTTTCAAGAATCCTAATTTGCTCTCACACAGCCACATTTTGTACACATTGTGTCTTAGCAAAAGCTAAACACAAAATGACTTGCAAATAATGAATTTGGATTTGAAATATTTAAATTTTTATTGGATGGAGCCTACACCGTCAAAAAAATATAGCGTCCCGTTTATCGCGGGGCATGGGTAAAAAGTAACCACTGACGCTGTATAAATCATCTAAATAGGAACAAAGCGCATTCAAATCTACCCATAGCAACACACTAACAATAAATTTAAAATGTAGATAAATGAGCAAATTCCTTGAGACAGATCCAACGTTTTCCTTTCGGCTCTAATTTGGGTGAATTTATTTGATCTGACAGATGAATCAAATATTCCTTTACATCTGTTTTACTTAAAACTCCAGCAATTTCAATTTTATCTTTGAAATAAACTGGCTTTGATGATATTATAACATATTACTGCTCTTAACGTTAGTTGTTTGGAAAATACGTTTCTTTTTTAATAAATTAGGTCAAATAATATACGCAAAGAAATCTGCTGTTATTTTTACCTCCGAAGAAAATTGGATGAAATGAAACCCTATTTCATGTAGTTTATAATACTCCCGTTGTATAGACTATGCGTTTGACGCTGTCATTTACCAAAACTCATTGGATTTTATGGCTGTTTTGAGGATACAAAGAGGGTTATTCCCATCGGGGCCCACCGGCCGGCCGAATATTGCCAAAACAAACATTAGGTCGCATGACTAATCATAACCTTTATGCTTTTGAGTTTTTCATTACAACAATTATTGTAAAATTAAAATTAGGTAGTTTGTGACGTAATACCGCAAATGACATTTTAGGCGCACTGAGTCAGAATAATTAAATCGTAATCGCTTCTGGATAATTTTAATGACTTTGTTCAAGTGGTTTACTGTTAGACTGTACAAAACTCACCTCTGCAAAGAAACCCCTATTTTTCAATAGCCTTAAGTAAAGATAACCCTCTGAGGTAAGGATGTATGTATATACCTACGTATGACCTTTGTTGAAATGTTGACCTAAAAAATATATTTCTTCAACATTATAACCATACCTTTTTTGCCAGTTAAATATCAAACAAATCACTGTACCTATACCTTACCCTCTCGGACAAATTAAGCTTATACCAGGAATAAAAATATTATTGAGTAGTTTTCAATTTGCTCTGAATCGGAATCCAAACAATAAACAAAATATTTGCAGGTCAAAACAAAATGGCTAAAAGAGTTTCATAGAAAATATATTCCAAAATGAAATTGGTTGAAATAAACAAGGCAAAGTTATCCAATTCGCGCAAAGCCAACAGGTATCACGAAGTTACATTGTGAACTTAATTACTTTCCTGTGCTGACGAAATTAGTGCTGTATCGCCTCGAATTCCAAGTTCGGCTTCAAACTTACTTTCGGCTTTATGTATTAATGACAAGTGACATCTCGACTTTAGTTTTCTAGTTTTGAGTGATCGCACAAACTGTCTAGTCTGCAAAAAGAACAAAATATATGAAAAGAAATTTGTCTAGTCTATCTAGTCAACGAGCTATCGTAGTGAGTGACATAGTGTCTATATTTGCGCGGTCATTAATGGCGTTATAAATCTTATAATTTGAAACCTTCCCTTGAGAGAAAACAATAATTCTACTCTTCATGATATTTGCTTGTATGATACAAATTGATATTAAGAGGAACAGAATAATGCAACTTTAAATATTTTTTGTTCAAGTCTACTACACTTTCGGCTTAAACTAAGCCGAAAGTGTTTTTTAGATTTTCGGTTTCGGCTTTGTTCAACCATTAAGACAAACCCGGTCTCAGGTTTGTGTCGGGACAATGCTGACCGAGCTTTTGATATATGATCAGCTAATGATACCTTTAGCCTTTACCCTAACTACCCGATACCCAGTGAGAGAGAAAATTGAGGTTTTACATCGGTTTTTGTAATTCATTCTTCAGTATGATGAATTTATTTATCTAAATGGTAAAAGCTTTTCTGGATTCAACTTTAACTAAATTCAAAGTTTTTTACATAGTGTTTCCTTTGTGAATTGCTAAAATACATTATTTATTTATGATTAAATAAGAAAACTGAAACGTTTATTATTTCTGAAAGCAGTGCTCTTGAAATTGATAAGATATTTTTAGTTTTCTTATTGCTTCTAACAAGTTACGAGTTTTTACAGTCTTGTAAGTCGTTTTAACTTTAAAAGATTTTTTTTGTGCAGCTTGTTACAACAAGAATCTTTTAAAACCACTCATTATTTTCCCATGGATTTACCAAACTCAGAGCCTTTGGGAATCTAGATCCTGCCAACATTACACCGAAATAATTAACATTCCACATTCTACCTGCGTGGCGTGTTCCGTTTCAGCTTTCCAAACAAATTTCCGAGTGTAGTTGGACAACTTGGAGCGTACGTAATCATTCACGTCCATAGCAGCCACATAGTACCTAACCTATACTATATTTCACTCGTGGCCTTCTCACTATAATTAAATAAATAAATAATAAATAAATATTCTTGGACATTACACACATCGCCCTCTAGTCCCAAGCTAAGCAGAGCTTGTACTATGGAAACTAGATTGGTGATAGAATAATTATATTTTTTTTTGTAAATACATACTTATAATACATAGGTAGTAACACCCAGACACAGAACAAACATCTATGTTTGCCCCACACAAATATTTGTTCTCGGTGGGGATCGAACCCACGACCCACAGCACGGAAAGCAGACCTACTACCGACTGAGCCATGACGCCTGTCATACAGTCGGGAAAAATGACGTCAGTCCAGCCAGGTTTTCGAGTAAGGTGAGTTCCACACGTCTGGTGTAATTTCCTGAATGTTTGTTTGGGACAAACAAGGTTCACAATTGCAGCGAGTCCGCAAACTAATCGATAACAGAGTACAGGTGGGCACAATATCGGTGCGGTGAACCGAAGCGCCAAGATCAAAGGGACTCTTTGATGTGCCGCCGAGCACAGCCTGACCGCATGGTTGACGACAAAATCGGGTTATCTTACTTATTAAATACTTGGGCTAATCCTTTATTTTTGGCTGGTAACTTAGTTTTGATGAAATACAAGTGATACGACTTTTGCTATAATGCCCGATAACGACACGTTATCTACCGATTTGTCAGTGGCTCCAACATAAATAATCGGTGTCGGCGTAGGTACTAAATGTATGAGATCAGGTCTCCGCCGATACCTAACTGTTGTACAAAAAAGATAGGTATAGTCAAGAGCAAAAATTCCGAAGCATCTACAAAACATTGTAATATCGTGGAAACCATGAATGCTATAGCTTAATGAAATGTGTTTGATAAACAGTTTATTAATCCCTAATTAGCTGAAGAAGGCGCAGCAGGGCGAGTGATTGCGACAAAAAAATCTCGTTAAAAATAAAGGAACCTGATGGAGCTGAATTGAACATTTCGGGAGATTCCTCTTCAGTGGAAAAACCAAGAGTAAAAACGACTAAGCTGTAGAGCCCTTAACTAATTTATAAGAATCAACTAACTTCTTAGTTTATGGCTTTTGTAACTTATTGTTATTTATAAGAATCGAAGTTACGAGTCGTGACTTTGATCTGTGGTTTGCAGTTAACAAATTAGTCGAGACCGACGAGACCCACAGAGACAGATCTGCAAACGCTATACGGTGGTCAAATTGCGAATTTTAACATTCTGTGGTGTATGACCTACTTTCTACTATTCTCTTTTGTTGATGTATAATAAAGCAGATATATGTGGGTAGGTTTGTACAAGGTTGACAACACACAGTCAACACAGCTCCCTAGCTGAATATACGATACTTATCCAAATAATGTGTTTCTATTGACAATTAGGACATAATACATTCAAAATGTCAGTTGCCGCACGCAACCGGCTAAAACGTTATTTTGCTTGTTACAGTATGGCCACAGATCATTAATACTATATGTATGGCCAATAGTTAGGTTTTTCGGGTTTATTTTTACACATTTTCAGTCAGCTGAAAGCAGTTTTATAACACAAAAAATACTTTTATATAAAACTCTTTTGAAGCTGACAGAGAATCAACGCACAGCCTAAACTATAAGTCCTAGAGGTATGAAATTTGGAGGGTAGTATCCTTATATAGTGTAGGGGTGCACTAAGAAAGGAATTTTGAAAAGTCACACTCTAACGCGAGCAACGCCGCGGGAGACGGCTAGTTCGTTCATACAGAGTGTCAATGTTCATACCCATGCATGTGTACGTGTACCATCCTACAATGCTTATTATTACTTTGATGAGGAAGGGAACCTTTCCAAACTTTTCAATTAAAGTCTTTGTGCTCAAATGGATTATAATGCGCTGTAATAAAAAGTTACTTTATGTAGGCTTACCCATGAACATTGTATGAATAACATAAAAGACAACGAAGGAGAGTTTTGAAGATAAATAATATTTTTCACGGAGGTTTTACAGATCAGTAGGAACAGATTTAGATATATGAATTTAGTGGATTTTGGAAAAGCTTGGCTTGAAGCAGTTGCATTTGAGAGTAAAGAAATATAAAAAATGTGGTTTATCTGTTGATTCATGAGCTCCTGGTCCGCTAGTGGATCAGGTACCTAACTTTATTTATATGCTCTTTGGAACTCGCTACCAATGCTTTTTGTTTCTGATTTGATTTTAAGTCAACTTTTTTTTCTTATCAAGCCCACTGGTGGGCCGGCCGGTGGGCTCGATGGGAATAACCCAACATAACGATAATAATAATAAGTATAGGTTTAGGTTCTGTGTATGTGTAAAAGTTATTTAGGTTATATTGTGAAAGTATGTAGCTCCTATTAAAGAATCCTCATACAATTCGCTGAAGACAACATAAAGGATAACCATATGAGCTGGCGCCGTGAGGTCGCGTCTATGTGGCGACGTTCATACAAAGTATAGGTATAACTAGAAAGGAAACTAAAACTCACTATAACACAAAACAAAGCTAGCAAAAAATACTAAATGAACTAAAAGTAGATCTGTTTTTCAGAGGCCAGCTGTGTTGACATTCTATGTTGCTAAAGAAAAATAAACTAACTCAAAATTTAATATCCAAGCCATAAGTTTCTTTAGTTGAGTAGTCAACACATTTTTATCGTTTTCTACTCTCTAGCTATTGTAAAATGCCAACTTTATTCACTGCGTTTTCCTAAAAGTATAGTAGAAGTTCAGAAAGTTAAATCAAATTAATAAGCTAATATGAATTAACTATCGCGGCCGACTAACCTTCATACAAAGGTTAGTCGGTTAGTAGGTATGAAGGTTAGTCGGCCGCGATAGTTTCAGTCATAAACCGTTGCAGAAGAATCAAGAAGAATATTACTAATACTTTAAACGAGTTTCGTGTCTATGTTATATTCTTATTCCATGGTTCTATCGACACCCTGCGGGTGGAATCATCCCTTATCTTGTTATTAATATCTCGAGATGGCACGAGCGAGCGGTTTCAGTAAACTTGAATAGGATATAATAATATAGGTTGTATGTATGGTTGGGATGTAGAGAACGGTTGCTTTTACTGCCTTCCGAATTTTACTTGATGAGATTTCGAATATTTTTCTTTAATATTCTGAGTTTAATTTTGGAATATAATAATTGTTAAATAGAGGATCAAGGATATTCGTAGTTTTAGTATGAACTAGTGAAAAATGGTTGTTCAATTTGTCCATTCACACGCTATGCGCTGCGTGAAGTCGCGTAATAAGCGTCCGAAAAGTAATCATCGTTTTTCTACTAATTTCGGTTCTCAAAGGTCCTTGGCTTGATTAGTGGTTCGGCGGTGGAAGGCTTGATTGTTCATTGCTACTCGCTACCTACCTAGTTTTTTCTTTTGGATCGTAACAGATTCGCAATCGTTTTGCATTTTAATTCGCTAAATGAACCAGAATTGATACGGCTCAAGCGGTCGGATCGAAACAAAATGAAGCACTTCAGATAATTGGTTCACTTTGCGTTATGGTTCGTTACGTTTACCACTTGTTAACATTATAAATGTTGGGTCATTTTGCTGTTATTATAATATTATTTGAGTGGTTTGCGGTGAGGTAAGCGTAGACGCCTTCCGGGAAGGTGAGCGACGAAATGTAGTGTAAACACTGTAAAAAGAGCCAAAGACTCAGTTGGCAGAGTGGCGCATCTTGGAAAAAATTTATACAGTCAGCAGCATTGGGTTGACAGTGGATTGTAAACGAAAAAAAAATGTTTTATTAGTACTGTCAATAGCAGAGTTATTTAACAATTCCTTCGCACATCGAACAAGGTAAAATGCAAGTTTGTGCCCGACTTTGCAAAAAATTAGAGCAGCAATCGTTAGAAATAAAATAACCCGGAAAATATCTTGCAAGAGCTCAGGTTCCCTTTACATACAAACCCCCTATCTTATAAAAAGTTAGAGTTGACATTATGTCCTGATTACGTATGGTAAACAAGACATAATGTCTACTCTAACTTCTTATAAGATAGACCATAATCTGTACTTATGGGACCATAATTATGACTGCATTTAACTTCTAAAAAAGCTTTCAAATTATTTTTATGTACGCCCCGTCCGTGTTTTGTATATTAGATCCTGTCCATCCTAAGGTACTGGAAGAGATTGCTTTAAGCAATAAGGCCGCTCATTGTACTTACCTCCTAAAACTTGACCGTTATACCGATTTGGTATTTTTTTGTTATTTTATTTACATATAAGTGGTGTACAATATAGAATATTCTATATAACTATCTATATATCCTTAAGTAACCCTAAAATGCTACAATCCTATAACTAATGAGCTTTTTGCTATCTCGATGGGAATAAGCCACACTCATACCTAAGTACGTGGTGAGTTGCGATGGCATTGGCGCTGCGCAGCCACAACGACTCGTCTTATCAGAGCATTCTTGTCACATACTGTGTTCTGTATGTAACCCTGCCGTAAAATTGCCCCATATTTAGCAAAATATGCAAGTCAAAATTAAATATACTTAACATAAAAACGAGAATTCTCGTTTTATAACAAGCTTTTACGACGTCTAATTAAAGTCGGAGCAATGAAATGGGCTAAACTTTTCCGGGTTTAAAAAACTTTTTGTTCGGTCACTTGTGAAATAGCTTTCATTCAAATGGAGAATCGGAATTAACTTTCATCAATCAGCGAGTAGCATTGCGGATTTAGGTAAGTACATAGCCCGCAATGCATTCACGGTTATTGTAAACCATTTCGTGATTTGTTAGTATAAAATGACAGTGCTGAAATGCTAAAAATAACATGCTCAACAAAATTATTTTTAATCTTCTTAAATTAGGTGATTCTAAAAGCCAGTTAAGCTTAACCTGAGCCTAAAAGAACGGGTAAGTAACAACAGCCTGGTTTCTACCGCTTTTTTATCTGATTATTCTTACAAAGAAATATACTACATAGACAAGGTTGTCTGGAAGAGATCGCTGCATAGCGATAAGACCGCCCATTGTACAATTAATTTAAGTTTTGTTTTTTATTTTATTGTTATTCCTAGGTTAAGGTGTGCAATAAAGTATTTTCTATCTATCTATCTATCTACTAGGTCCTACCTAAAATATACAGGAATTATTATTATTAAATTAGATTATTTTCATTCAATGGTCATTAAGCATTGCGCTAACTACTTCATCGTACTATATCTTGTTTTTGTCCCTCTTTATGTGACGTCATTATACATAACATACTCGTAAATATCAAAACGTTCTCTATACTTACCAAAGTCAATTAGTGAAACTTTAGCTAACTACTATATGTATTTAATTAAACTTGTTAGTTGGTTTAACTTGAATTAACCCGTGTTGCCTCTGTGGGCAAATGTGGTTTGATAATGATTGGAGATAGCAAACACATTTGAAACTAGCAGCATCAAACTAAAATAAGAATAAGAATAAAAGACATTTATTTGTGACAAATAAGGTAGAATACAAAGAGTTACAAAGAAGAGGTAAAGAGTAGTAGAATAATAAAATAATCGTGATTAATTGATTAGACGAAGTTTATTTTCAAGTTTATGTGAAAAATATGGTAGTAGCAAATAATAATTCTGAAATTTTAAAAGATCGATCAACATCTTAAGCTGCCTGTACATGCCATTTGAAAAAAAGGTCACAAAACATAAATGAACAATAGTGGCCTCAGATAAACAAAAGAAAATGTAAAAAATTGTGCCAAGATTAAACGAGAGAGCACTTTCTAGAAACAAGTAAATCTCATTTACTCAGCGCCAGATTTGGCATATTTTTAAGTGCTGTGTTGCTGCGTACTTCTAAAATTTGTAAATACACTTCACATCAAAAAAATCCAGTGCGTCTCGGGGGTCTCCGGGATACCTAAGTAATGTCTTTAGTCTTATTCTGATATGATGATAAAAGAACAGTCTACAGGCGAGCTACTCCGACTAACATATAGGATTTATTCACAAAGAAAATTACAACTAATACAATATTTACAATATTAACAAAATACACATGAAACAGTTGAGCCATATACAAACCGTTGCAAACGATTTATAGATAGCTCAACTGGTCCAAATCAGTACCAATCGGAAGCGTGCCCAAGACACTGGCTGCATGTAAAATAAATAATAATAATGTCTACAGGTAAAATAGGTTACTTTACTTGGCGAGTACTTATAGCGGGTAAGGTACCCAAATGACACCTTTTTTTTTATTGTACCTAATAGTACCTACACAGTAAAACACGAGCAATATTAATGAGTTTTCTTCCAGCAGATTATTTTGTTAACCCTTTCTATGATTAGCCGGGTCTTATCACTCCAAGTAAGTAATTCATTATTTCTTTGAATGAGAGGCTTGTTTTCAAAGTAAAAACACCAGAAAACCTTGCAAATATTCTAACTTATTCCCTCTCCGACCTCAAAGGAGACTTTACACTAACCAGATTAAAGCAATTACTGTTTAAATTAAATTCGGTGCCGTAAATACTTCCCTTTGCCGTGAAATGATTTACATCTTAACCCTAATGTTTATTTCATTAGGAACGTGGTAACAATGACCTTTTCTCGTTGTGGGTTGAATCCATTTTTTTATTTAGTTATTGGAAGTTCTAATAAATCCTACTAATATTACGCGAAAGTTTGTAAGGATGTATGTATGGATGTATGTTTGTTCCTCTTTCACACAAAAACTATTGCTCCGATTTGGATGAAACTTAGAATATATATAGTCCGTGACCAGGATTGACAAATAGGTTACTTTTTATCCCGGCAAATCAACGGGACGCGAACGAAGTCGCGGGCGGAAGCTAGTATAAAAATAAAACTACGGGCTCCGCATTTTACGAACCCAAGCCTCTGGTCTAGTGCCCTCAAATACTTAACCATAAAGGACTTGAAACTCAGAGGCCCATGAGTGACAAAGTTATAACGATGTGTGTATGTCATTAAAGGGCTCAGAGCAAGTTTAAGGGTTAATACATAGTTTATAATAGTTATAATAATAAATAGTATAGAGGCACTTACATAATACTTAGTAGTAGTAGAGCTCTTTGTGAGAGCTCGTCTGGGGAAGTACTACCACCGTACCTATGCCTGCCGCCAAGCAGCGATGTTCGCATTGCTGTGTTCCGGTTTGAAGGGTAAGGGCGCCGGTGTAATAACAGGCACATGAGACTTCAAGATCTTTACGTGTCATAGTGGTGGACGCAGTGCATTGCCTAACAGGGCACGTCCTCATTGGACTTGCTCTGTGAGGTAATGCATTGTTATAGGCAGAAGTTACTACTTAACATTAGGTGAGCTATCAGCTTGTTCCATTACTTTTATAATTTAAAAAAAAAGGTAGACGTTGACTTTTCGGTACAAGAGATGCAGACTGGACTTACTTAATTAGGTCAAGAACATTTTGACATGAAACAACATGAAAGGTCAAAACTTTTGAAACAATAATTTAAAATTTAAATTTATCCGTCAGTGCGTTGGGTGAAGCTCCAATTAAGTTTCCAACTTCCCCAAAAGTTCGTTGATATTGACTGAGTTGACACGGATCTATGGGAACAAAGATAACTGCCCCGCAGTTTTGGAAAATAACAGCTTTAGTAGGACTATCTTATGTCATTTGTTTTTCATCTAATTCTCATAAAAGTTTTCTAAACCGGCAGAGCCAATAACGTTCTTTTGTTTTCTTTTATTTTTGGCCTTTTGTTTTGATTTCAATTTTATTTTCATTTATCCGTAAAATCGACAGAGAATACCTAGACATTCTAGAAACGTGTATCAGTAATTCATTGGTTGTGGTATTGTTTTGGCTCTATCGCAAAATGTAGCGCGATTGAACTCCTCTTCTATCGTTGATCGACCTCCTCATCATTCACCTACCTGGTAAAAATGGGCCGAAAAACTAGCATAGATTTTGGCACTTGTTGATGAAAATAAATATAATTGGGTATACCAGTAGGTCAAAAAACTTAAGAGTTTTCAATTCCAATTTTTCGATCATACGAGCTGTAAAAAAACATGAAATAAAAACATACTACTTACTGAAGCTACTCCTCGGAAGTAGTGAAAGCAATTCCTGCCCACCAGAGACTAACCGCTTGTTATACGAGGAGGTAAATTAGATTGCAAGCAGTAGCGCTGGTATTTACAAGCTGCTTCGAGAGTAAATTGATGTAGAAAGGTTGTTTCGGGTTCATTGACGGTTTATGAAGCGTAAATACCTTATTACCAAGTTGTAAAAATAAAGTTCAATAGAACGGGAACAAGCCCTTTGTTACGTAACTTACGACATGTCCGAGAGAAGCGAAAATAGACAATCCTTATCCTTCATACTTTTGGTCAGTTTTGGTGCTTATAGAGAGAATAGCTTTTGATAGTAGTGATTGGCCATGCTTGTCGAGTTGTAGCAGAACTGTAGCAGGTTACGTTATGACAAGGTTTGGAACGTGTTTTTATTGTTCTCTTTTAATTCATTACTTATTTTTTGGTCATAGCACAAAATATTAGTACGTAATAGGAATACCTAGAGGTAGGTAATAGAATTTTACTAAGGTTTGAATCGGTGGCTTTCTCAATAGAAAACATAATTCTATAAAATACTAGCTTCGGCTCGCGACTTCGTTCGCGTCCCGTTGGATCCCGTTGATTTTCCGGGATAAAAAGTAGCCTATGTGTTAATCCAGGTCACGGACAATATATATTCCAAGTTTCATCCAAATCAGATCAGTACTTTTTGTGCCAATTCGTTACAAACATATCTACTTACATACAAATCTTTCCTCATTATAATATTAGTAAGTATAGATTAGTGCCTTGATCACGAATAAATCTGACAGTCGCCGCGTTAACGTATTTGAGTTATATTGCGCATCAATGCCAGCTCGACTGCCAACCGTTGTAGTGTCACCGAGCAGTGTATTTCGGATACGCTCGCATTACGATACGTTTGCGATTGTCACATTTATTCGTGATCAAGGCATAGTTTATATAAGCCTTCTCTACGTCAAAGTTACCAACCTTTTTTTGGTACTCATATTACTACTGACCACTTAAAAAGCCTCTGATGTGGCGTAACAAAACGTATAACAAAGAGAAATGCAAGACATTAAATAAAATAAATAAATAAATAAATAAATATTCGCGGACATTTAACACAACGCCTTCTAGTCCCAAACTAAGCAAAGCTTGTACGATGGAAACTAGATGGCTGATAGAATACATACATACATTTTTTTTTTGTAAATACATACTTATAATACATAGAAACACCCAGAAATAGAAGACATATTACATATATGTATCAATAACTGTAAAATAATATTATTATGTAGCATGCCGTAACTACAGAGCAATGTAACGTACGTTATTGAGTCAGCGTAACCACCACTTACAATACTATAAGCAAAACAAACATGGCAGATTAGATAACACCGACCTCGAGCGGTATCCGTATCCTCTAAGGACTATATTACTACTAGACCCGAAATACTAACTTTACGGTATTACGTAAAGTTAGTCATTTTTGTCTAAACAGCCAACAAACATGGTTAGTCTCTCAAAATAATGAAACCTTGTTAGTCTATAAATAAAAAACTTTTTGAAATGATGAGCCGTTTAAAAGAAAATGTTTTGCTTTTGCTACTAGATGGCACTGTAATTTACGTCAAACTAATAAAATGATTCTTTTATGACACCTGACTTCTCAAAGGGTTTCTCCAATCTTCTAAATAATATAATAAAGTCAGTATATAATATAATACTTGTTACATATTTATTACTTATTACCGACAATCAACGCACAGCCTAAACTATAAGTCCTAGAGGTATGAAATTTGGAAGGTAGTATTCTTATAGGTATAGTGTAGGGGTGCACTAAAAAAGAACGCACCCGGTCTAACGGTCAACGGTCTAAAATTAGGATCAAAGATTTTAATCGTAATGCGTGTATGTTGCTACCACGCGAGCAAAGCCGCGGGCGACAGCTAGTAGGTATACAATCAAGTAGCTCCGTAAGAAATTCAAAAATATTAAGCTCCGGTGGTTTCACAGTCTTTGGGCTTTCTCGTGATGTTTATTCATGTAGTTACAAGTTAGATTACAGGCATCAAAGCACAGGCAACGTGTCGCGTATGAATATTACATTATTTTGGTGTGTCGCGCTTGCTTCTTTCAGGTTTATCGTGGAATCACGCGCTGAAAAACAAACAGATGAATCCGCAACTTTACCTAAGGGAACATAGATTGTGTGTGTATTAAAATCAATATATATAAAAGTTTTTTGAAGCTGACAGAGAATCAACGCACAGCCTAAACTATAAGTCCTAGAGGTATGAAATTTGGAGGGTAGTATCCTTTTATAGTGTAGGGGTGCACCAAGAAAAGAATTTTGAAAAGTCACACTCTAACGCGAGCAACGCCGCGGGAGACGGCTAGTTATCCCATAAAAATCTACAAAATTACATTTAGTTGAGGCTAGACCGTCTTGCTACTAATAAAATGCAAAATATGCGTAACTACAATATGATTCTAAGGCCACTGATGTCGATTCTGCTGTTATTGCGTTTTTCCTAACTAACCGAATTTGACAGCGCTGAAACTTTGCCGTCCCTTTCTCATAAACTGAAACGACAAAGACGGCTATAACTTTAACACTGTCAAATTATATGAGTTTGGCAAAATGAAACTACAGAATTATCAGTGGCTTTACAGAGGTGTAGGTACAACTGCCTCTAGTAAGTACTTAGTTAACATTTTCACAAAATATTTTGTGCTTACTAAAATGTCCATTGAACTATATAATTACAAGTACAACCACAGTATCGATTAAGCCGCGGCCGTCGACGCAAATGACTTCATCTGACAGCACGACACCCAGTCGCCTTGCTGGCGCCACAGCGTCTACAAACAAATCTAACCAACTTACAACTCAACCTTACAACCACCTTAACACGAAGATACAAGGACTACTCTCACTTGATTGAACCGCATAAGGCTATCTTTGCGGCTGTCATGGGACCCACGGATTGCGTCATATCGCATCTTGCCAAGTCTCGATAATCCAGCCATTTTACCTTGGCCTCTATAATAGTGCACGAAATTAAGGGCGAGGTGTCTTCCGGAATAGTTTCACGTAATACCATTTATTGGAAAAACAGGCCCAAGGTTGCGTTCTGTATAAATAAAGTCGTTTGGGGGTTGTTTCTGGCCAGCGAAAAAGGCAGGTACGGCATCTCAATCAGAAATAATAAATTAATGTAGTAAATTGGAAAAATAGAAAGCTTATGATCTCCTCCTTGGTAGGCCTCTGTAACTACCTCCGAAACTAAACCACGTAACATACGCGCTACTTACTCTACATAACTGAAACTAATTATTATATTTACAAGTAATACTTGGTAATACATACACTGTCACTAAAAAATATGTGTTCCAATTGTTTATTCAATAAAAATTAAATTAAACTAAATGTTTTCATTGGTTACAAATTCTAATCAAATGCAAATGTCGTAGAGGCTCTACGTCGTAGCTGAAGTGCTACGACGTAGTGACTCTTTGACATAGTGACTCTTGACTCTTTGATTGCTCAAGAATTTTCTTGGTAGGTATAAAGAACAATTAAGTAGGTACTTAGCTTTTATGCATGCGTAGAAATAATTTGTATTTAATGAGCACTTAAAAACAATAGTCTTACAAAATTATGACTGTTGGGAATCAACTCAAATATTTACTTGATCAAATTACCAATTATCCGAAGCTTGAAAATTAACCGGCATATTTCACAGTACATTTCATACTGAGTACAGTCGTCTGGAAAAACAATGTCAAAAGAGATCACAGAATAAGAATAACCAACGTTCAAAAGTTAGTAGGTCAGAGTTTAAAAAATAAATCAACTGTAATTTTGGTTCGGGCACATTCGTTTATGTAGGTAATTAAAACTTACGCAACTATTTCTAATCGGACTTTCCTGCTTGCTCTGAAATATAAAAAAAAACATTCAGAAAAAAAAGATTCAACATTTAAAAACATGTATTTTTTAAAAAGGTTTAGAGTCTAACCTCGTTCGTTTACCCAGTATCCAATGACGGCATTATGAAATGAAGGTTTTTGGTTCTCGTTTCGCACACGTATTTTCATATCAAAAAAATAAAATATCCATACTTTTTGTGAGTGTGTGGGCACGGACTGTAGTGTGGGTGTATTGTATAGGTCTGTGTAGATGTCTACCTGAAGGTTTTACTTTCTTAGAAAAATAAGCAAATACTTTTTCTGTCATCCTACACTTTATTTGGAGAGCAAATTAATTTATAAAAAGCACTCACTACTAAAGGTCGTTGGTAGGTTAGGTAGGTACTTGGAAAATGATATTTTTTCCTTAGTTCAAAATATTGTGAATTACCCTACTTATGAATCTATAAACGATGTAGAAGCTATCTATTATAAGAACACCACATACCACAATGTTACAGACGTTTGGTTCTTAATACATTTCATTTCATTTCAAGCTCTTCTAGAATTAGATTCAGACGCTGCATTAGATGAAACGTTTGCGGTTTGCTTAGCCTCTGTTTACCTGCCTGTTCAGTGAAGAAAAATCTTGCATGCTCATCATACTTTATTCATTCTATATCCAAAATAATGTCGTCTCAATAAATATGCAAATAACAAGCTATAAATAGAAAAACATTCATTTATCCCGATGTGGTTGGAACAGAACGTGATAAAAAGGTTACCGCACCAAAATGTGCCCAGTCTGGTCACGTACAACCTTTACATACGCATACGAATATGCAATGGTTTGGATTAGCGTACGATAAAAGGAAGCTTTGTTCTGACGATTAAGTTGAATGATGGTGGTGCTTTCAAAAATAAAATAAAAAACTTGTCATCACCAAAAAGGTGAGAGTTTTTAATGACTTATTTATTTATGGTAGGTTTACACACTAAAACTAATTACAGGGGTATAAGTGGCGGTATAGCTGCACTGCGCTGTTACTGCGCCAGCGCAGTCGAGTCGTAGTTGCCACGCATTGCAAGTCAAGTCACCATTGAATAAATCGGACAGGGGTTATTCCCATCGAGCCCACTCATTTGCATAGTGAGCTTTTTTTTCCCATCTGGCCCACCATGGTACCAAGAATTTTGACCACGCAGTAGGTAGGTATAAAACTTTGACCTAAATAATGATATTAGTAGATCTAAGAACACGTCCCTGAGGCGTCGGTTGGCGCGACTGGACGTCGCCAGCCAAACTCAAGGACAACACGGCGGCGAGAAGTCTGGCCAAAGCTACCTAGAAAACAATAAAAATAATGTTTAGCTAAGATAGTTGTGCTTACTATAACTTAGTTATTACCTAGGTACTTTGTAGAAAGCTTAATAAGTCAACAGTTGAATGTCAGTCACAACCTTACAAAACTTCAGAGACGACCCGGCATCGAATGCGACCCGTATTCCAAACTAGGATAAAAATTTGAGGTATTTAAAAAAAATAAGGTAAAATTAAACTAAATTACTAAATTTTAAATTGATTAATAACAATTTTTATTCACAAAGAAAATTACAACTAATACAGTATTTACAATATTTACAATATTTACAAAATACACATGGAACAGTTGAGAAATCTACAAACCGTTGCAAACGATTTATAGATAGCTCAACTGGTCCAAATCAGTACCAATCGGAAGCGTGCCCAAGACACTGGCTGCATTGCCGCGCTGAATAGCAATGCTGATACGCTGGCCTAGATAATCACCAGCCCTCGGGTCACGCGTCGCTTCGACTAGACGCCCTGAAAGAATTTTAAAATTATAATTATAATTGATTAATTATACTAAAATAGGTAAAGATGAATTTTGCTGAATTTTGCTAGTGTAAAATAGAGGTGAATAAAGTTTGCCTATTACGTGCTATTACATACTTAAATAAAAAATGTCGCGTTCTATGTGCACTTATCATGACAAAACAATATTTGAGATAAGAAAAATCAAATCCAAACAAAACCTGTGTGCGTACGCGTAATAAGTACACAAACCACGATTCGGTAATCTTTTCTCCCGTGTCAGCGGCAATACGATACAGCCTCTAACAGAAACCTCTGTAAGCATCAAGTACGTTTACCTTCCTTGGGTGAGTTTTATTTATTGTGAACATCAATTCAAGAGTGCTTCACACACAACCATGTCTTGTAAAGACGCGTTCACACCTCTGAAAGATTAAATAAATTGGCTGGGTGCGTGTTGAGCTACGCACACTGAAACCAAGTTGTAAGAAATAAATAAAGAAATAACGGGTTATTTTTACTTTTGTACAATACCTCACAAAATATTAGTACGCTATGTCATCATAATTAAAAATTTTATCTACTGCAGATAATTTAGGTGGAATCGTGGTTGAACATCGATCAGGGAAGGAAAACTTCCGTTCGTGGCTGAAAAGACCGATGCGGGAGTGGCAGCCACGACCGTACACGTATTGTGAGCGACACCTTAAAATATGAACGATATATATTCATAAAAACATCACGTAAGTTCAATATCAGCAAAAGATTTCCATAAAAGTTCGAATTGAGATGCTTTCATTATTATTCTACAAATGTGCGGTCGGGTATGTACTTACGTAGGTAATAGTAGATTTCCTTGAATTTTTATCTTGTAAAACAAACCATATTTACGCAACTTCTGATCTGTTAACCGACTTTAAAAAATAAGGTTCTGAATTTAGTATTTTCTCTTTGATTATTAAATATCAATTATCTACCTACTCCTGAGTGACCGGTTTGAATTCGATGGAATTTTCAGTATGACGTAGAATTTAGGTTCTATAATTATTTAATTTTTATTTCTCATTTATATATATTGCGAGCTTTTAAAAGGACTGACATATTAATTTGGATATGGCAAGCCCATAAAAAACAAATAACGATCAAATCACTTGGTGGGGATATCTGGAATATATCAAAATTCAGTGTATCGTTGCGTGAAATGAACGTGAAAATGACGATTCATGCCCATCTCCTTTTCATTTTCCAATTTTGTGCCAGCAGCGGCTGCCAATAAAAATCATAAAAACACAGCTAATATTCCTAAAGACATCGTATCGCTCGCGTAGCACGTCATAAATTATGGAAATCGGGAATAATAGGAAAGGGGGAATAACGTGGTATCACTGTCGGTAATGCAATATAAAAGAACGTAACGCGCTCGTATATTACACTGGCGTTCGATGAAATATAACCGGCTAAGAGGGTACCCGACTCTACTTAGTAGAATTCTGCAACTGTGCCTTGATCACGAATAAATGTGGCAGTCGCATACGCATCGAAACGATAGCGTATCCGAGATACACTGCGCGGTGACACTACAACGGTTGGCAGTCGAACTGACATTGACGCGCAATATAAGTCGAATACGCGGCCGCTGTCAGATTTGTTCGTGATACGATACTGTTTCTGAAATCACTTCTATCAGCTGAGACTGTAGCTAAAGGGTATAATTTGAACTTTAAAAAAAACCTCTCTACTTACATTTTTTTTGTACCTAATCAAAAGTCCGTACAATCAGCAGGGCACTGATCCAAACCGGTTTTGTAGGAGAATCTAGTCAGATCTATGTTTGTTTATGAATACAAGGCTAAAAGTTCGGTTATATTTTGCACAAGCCCTCAAATATTCTTCAGTGTAGCTGAAAGATATTTAAAAATAAGGTCATAATCGGAAAAAGTTTACTTATCTGCTAGATCATAACAAACTCGTTCTTTTTTACTCCCAAAAAACAAAAATAATGCACTTTCTTGCTATCAATTATATCAGTATGTAAGTACATAGTATGTAAGTAACACTCAACTATTAAGAGAATGCGGGGGATATAGGTATGTCGAATCTTAAAAGTTTTCAATTTCACTACTGCGGAACCCAAAAAGCTACCGAACATACAATATGGGAAATACGAAGCCCAAGGCTACTAGGATTTCTGTCTATTTTGTTTTATAGCCTTCTTCTTGAGTTTTCGCTGGTTTAGCCGTAAATCTTTTACTGGACCAAAACACCTTTCCTTTATTCATCCTTTTTACTTTTATATTAACGGGATTTATGTTTTAGGATGATCTTTGTCCCTAAAGTAGGCCACTAGTGGAACTTAATTGAATAAAAGGTGCATGAGCATCTATTGCTAGCTTAGGAAAATTTTGATTTGAAGTCTGTTAACTGAATAATATAGGCACAAGTTATTAGGCATAAGTTATTATAATACAAAACTCTTTTGAAGCTGACTGACAATCAACGCACAACCTAAACTTGGAGGTAAGTCCTAGAGGTATAAGATTGAGACTAGTAGGTATCCTTCTGGTGTAGGGGTGCACTAGGAAAGGAATTTTGAAAACTCACACTATAAAGGGTCTAGAACGCGAGCAACGCCTCGGGCGACGGCTAGTAGCCATAACTTTATAAAACCAGTACTATAAAACACATTTTTTTGTTATCCTAATTCTCTATTTTATTTTAACTTGGGTTTAATAAATCGCGTAAAACTTGGATGTGATGATGCTAACCATTTTTCCGAACCCGTAAAGCGTCGGCCGGTTGCCTGCGGAAGTTATTCGAAATTCAAAAGTTGAAAATTAAGTTATCTTATCTTTATCTTTACGGTCAATTGGAACTAAGCTTTGAACACCTAATGACAGACTTTCGTAGCAAGTTTTTTTTTACAAATCGTTATAAAATGCTGTAGAAATGCACGCATACCCTTAATAACTAACTAAATCCCTGCGTTAAATTATAGTGGGTTTCTATTGTACAGATCGGTAATTATCATTACGATTACGTTAGAGTCTGGTTTACACATGCCTATTATTGCCTATACTTCATGCTGGCAAGTTGAAACCAAATGCTTTAAATACACCTAATTGTAGGCGGTCCAATCTTAATACACTCAAAGAACCGGATAAACCTAAGTTGAAAGAGCAATCGAAACGTTCATCTCCCAACGTTCATGAATAATGCACGGTGTGTCCCTCGGGAGCCAAACGTTTTAATGTTGCATGGACTCCGAATAGAACCTTACGCATCTAACTATAGAATCACTTAATTCAGTCAGGTCAATGATCTACTTAGGTAGCCTTTATATTTTTTTTTAAATTATGTTCGCTGCCTGAAATGGGCTGCCAGGATACCTGAGAAAGCGTGCCCTAGCCTAAGATGTGTGTGGAGCTATAATGCACTGTTTATTCATGTCTCAAAATCCTGTAGTAGAGCGATTTGAAATTACTGACGCACAGTGGCAGTTCTCAATAGAATGCCGTATTGGTGTAGGTACCTACTACTCTTAATAGGCCAGTCTATTCTTCGAGCACCACCAGAATTTGGCTGGAACCTGTGAGCTGTAGAAGGCCCAGACTTTTTCGACACTGAGTTCTGATGTGGGTAGAGTGTATTATTCGAATTGTAAGTTTTGAGAGCTGGGTATATTTTGGCTGTCAGTCTTCAAGGGCTTGCAAAATTTCGTGTCTCTAGATAGTCAGAGAAACGTCTCTGATTAGGTAATAAGCTCTTTTGAAGAGATCTATCTTGCTTGGGGATAGCCATCATGAGCGTATTTCATTTCAAAAAATTACCTTTGTGCAGAAAGAAACGTTAGCTAATCCCAATAACTCAATTGCGAAAACCAAATAAGAATAGAAAAACAGTCCTGAACAAATTGTATTAGCTACCCCACCGGGATTTCTGTTTTCTTTACATGTTTATGTTTTCCTCTACAACCGGGAAACCAATAACGTTATCCTGAAGGTCTATACTGATACAAACAGAAATATCAATTTGCCTTGTTGGTATTGTAGGACGTCTTGGAAAAGTAATTGATTTAGTATGTGTGAATGAGGTTGATGTAGATCGATAATCAAAACTATGAAAACAAGTGGCAAGAAGTGGAACGAACATTTTAAATCTCGATACGGTGCAGTTCACTACAGATGCAGCTGAAGCGGACACTACGACGACGTCTTTACATTCACAGCGTCATCATTCATCAGCAAATCAAAATTGATTTTACAAACAAACTAGAAAGTGTTTTCGCTTGGTAAAGTTGCAAGTCTGCACAGGGCCTTAGTAAAAAAAAAACATCTCTGACATCATAAAAGGTTCATAAGGGTATTTTTACAATATTATTAGAGGGTATTGAAAGAAATAACAAGTTCGACCCTTGTCATCTAGGACCATGCTATTGACAAAAGCCTGTTGACATCATTTTACACGGTGTATAAAGAAAACTCTCAAAAACTGTGCACAATGTAATAATGTAGGTATCAAAGTAACTGCTGCGATAATACGTGAAAAAAAATTTACAGTTTCAAACTGTTCGTGAAATATTTTGAAGGAGCAATAGAAAGCTCTACCAGATTCTGTCTAGCATAACCGAAAAGATACGAAGGTTAGGTTAGGTTTATGCTGGAACTCATAAATTAATTCAATCCTTGTAATTTATGAGTAATTTTTTTACACTGTATATTGGGTAAGGAATACGGATAAAATTAAATTCCTAGAACTTATTATGCGGATACCTAACGATTGTTATTTATACTTCAAAAACTCTTATTTTATTTTATATTAATAAGTATATTTCATATAAATGGGTTCAGGCCACTTATATTTGTATTTAAACAAAGAATGTAGTTAGGAAATCTTTTTATCACCTGTCGGGCGATTGGTAAATAACGTCCAAGGTATATTTATTCCCATTAGTTATATTGCTGGTTCTAACTGATAGAACTAGTGGTATTTTTTGTCCTAGTAGTAATTTTTTTTTTTGAGATTTAGTAGGTAGTGCACTGCTATTATGTAGGTACCTATCTAACCTATCCTCTGGTTGGTATATTCAGTAGGTACACTAGGTAAGTACATATTTACGCTTCGTTGTTGACGCACCGCCCGTCGTCATGATGAAACCAAAAAGCCTATCCAAAAAAGCCACACCTGTCTTTCATGTTACTGCCTTTGTTTGAGTGGTTCGACCTGGATGAAGCGAGCCTTGACATTCTGTAAACATCAGGCGAAGTGACGGAGAAAATGTTTTTTAGAGATCCCTAGACTTATCCACTATCTTATAAAAATTTAGAGTAGGTAGACATTATGTCCTGATAAATGGTAAACAAGACAAATGTCTACTCTAACTTTCTAAAAGATAAGTAGACCGTTAGTTATCAATCTTTAGGTATAATTGTTTGTAGTATCTATCTGAGTTTACCTAGGTTTATTCGTTGTTGTCAGATTAGATAAGGCGTCGCCGTTCCAATTCCAATCACGTCCAGTTCAATCCATCAACAAGCAAAGTTGGAGCAAAAGTTAGAAGCTATTTGATTGATTGCTTTTTTTTTCTTGAACTAGGTAGGTCTACTTACACTTACGAGATTTATGTTGTGTTGCCTTGGATATTAGTACATTATGGTACAAGTGTGTAACATTGGTGCTTACCGCCGAGGTGCCATTGAGACCCGAGCCGTAGGCGAGGGTCTTAAGAGAGCCGAGGACGGTAATCATCAATACACACGTGTATCATACGACGTTTTTCAACACACTTGTGAATAAAATAACAATGAAATAACTATAATTTCAACAGTGAAAACGAGTTGTGAAAAATGTTTCGCTATGGCGGGAATAACTAATCAGTTTTCCTATGCGCGCGCATTGCGATCGGCCACAGACTAAAAAGATGAGGTTTTTTTTTAATTTTCCGCGCTTACGGTTTGCGCCTATTCTGCCACGTACAAAATGGGGAATTTAAAGTTTTTTTTTATTACAGAGAAAACAAAAGTTATATTTGAGTGAAAGTTTTATTTATTAAACACGTACCTACGAGTTAAAATTATCTATTTAAATAAGAAGTTGCATGAAATGAGCAAGCAATAGGAACATTCATTTATTTGTTCTATTGAACACGATCTTTTTTTTGAATAAAAACTTTTTTAGTAACAAAGCTACTCAACCAATAAATTTTTAAAAAAAAATCTATAACTCACTTGTGAGTTATAGCAATGAAAAAGTCACAGTTTGATTATGGGTATCATTATGTGCCTAATTGCGGTGACCATAGAGCCACTTTATGAGCAAGTGTGTTGAAAAATAAATTAAGTATACTGAGGTAGGTATACACATCTACTTACATATTTTTAATTTTCCTACAAATTTTATTTTGTATACATACACTGATTGCTACAAGCTGTGCTGCGGTGCGACGTAGCTAACTGCTACAAAGTACCTACGTTGTTCGCACTACGGCGTAGCAGATGTAATTTTGAAATAACCTGGTACCTAACACAGTTTTAAGCTCATCAGTTATTATTCTAGGCTTGGTCTAGGCTTTGACTACAATAATTATAGGTACTTATTTACAAGATAAGTTGGCGATATGTATTGGTTTATTTGCACGTAGGTACTCTCCATAGCTAAGGTAAGACAGAGTTGTTCGGGTTTAGCTACACGTACTCTCACTTAGACTGGTAGCATAAGCATGATTCATTCTCATTCAGGAAGAAGAGTGACAATTTTATTGTGAAAACCAAATATCGGGGAGATTAGTATGTATCCTTTGCCATCTACCGTAGGATTTCTGAACCAAAATAGTGATACGAAAACCTAACAGATGGCGCTGTGCTTTAAAAACCATAGAGAAGCTACCGGATATAGACTGTTGATATATAAGTCAATCCATCAGTTTGACATACTTCCGCAGTGTCAAAAATGTAGAAGAAATTGTCAATGGTTTCGTCACATGACCTCATATTTTGTCCCCGTGACGTGAGTGATTATTATTGTGAAAATTCAAATAATATTTACGCGTATCGTACGTAATGGCTAAAGCAAAAGCAGACCTAAATGATCTGCATGATAGTTCTCTAGATAGCAGGTAAATAGAAATATATTTGTGAAATACTCGTAAGTTACATAATACAATTTGTTCGAAGTAGTGCGAAGGCCATCACATTCGCAGTAAGTTGGCTTGGCAAGGAATGTGTGATCTTCCGATTCTATTGTGCGATGTATTATGATTCGTTGTGTTTATTCACAGTGCCGACGGTGATTATATGAACTTGATCAAAGAAGAGCAAACTGTCGGTAAGATATTCTGAAATGCATTATGCTCTAACAATTACACTGCTGTTTAGAACCTTCCGTAGAATAAGTACATACGGTACATAATATTAATTTGCGATCCCAATACAATCTAATTATCACAGTACCTACACATTAACGCAATAAATGTTCTTTATTGAATTAGGTAAGGTTAAATTTAATTACGAATTATTTTAGATACAGGGAAGACTCGTTTGGCTCCACGCTGGTCTGCAACCTTTGAAGAGAACACCGATAACTTCAAAGAAATATGTAAGTGATTTGCACAATCCTATGTTATATATGGGGCACACCAAACTGCGGGACATCCTTTTAGTTAGCTCTGAACTCATAATATTACTTACCAAAATCATGTAAAGCCAATGTTATCAACAAATGGCTATTGATTGATTGATTGATTAATTAATGTAATGTTTAGACCTTTAAAGAATTCCTCCCTATTTGTGTATCACTTTTTTACCATACAAAACATAATATGAAAAATCTTGCTTTTCAATTTGTTTGGTTATTTCAATGTAGTTGGAACACATTATTATTGCAATTTGTGACTGGTTTGGTAGCAACCTGAGACATGCTTTGATCTATTGGTAATAATCCATGTTAGTGCTTATGTGTTACATCCATTATTTGAAAAATCTAGTAGGTAAATGAACACTTGTAAAAAATACTAGCCCTGTTTTAATTTTGTTACTTTGTGTTGTATTTAGGGTTCATATGTATATATATCAATAAAATATAGTTCATAGTAAACTTAAAAAAAATGATATAATAAAATGTTAAAGACCTATGTTCATATTTCAGCAAGTTCTGTAACTTACAAGTTAATATCTATGCCGGGTGAGGAAAATACCACCAACATGGAGCACTCTCCTGCACACGGTAAGTGTTCCTTTAGTAGTAGTTTGTTACGAACACGCGTTCATCTTGAGACATGATTGAGAAACCTGACAAATTACATACAGTACCTCTATCACGAACAAATCTGACAGTTGCCGCGTTAACGTTTTCGAGTTATATTGCACGTCAATGCCAGCTCGACTGCCAACCATTGTAGCGTCACCGTGCAGTCCATCTCGGATACGCTAGTGTTGCGATTGTCACATTTATTTGTGATCAAGGCACTGTTGTACTATTTGTTTGTATGATTCTGACATGATGTTTGTTTTTAATCTTTGATTGCTTGTCATTTTGGCTCCAAGAAGGATCAGGATAAAAAGTCTTTATTATTCCAGATACAACATTTTATGTGATTAGTAACCCCGCACAAGTCTTTGAGATGAACAACACGGAAGGCGCAGCCAAGAAAAGTATAAGACGAGAGCCGAGAGAGAAGGCTTTAAGTCAGTCAAGACTTGCTAATAACTCTGCAAAAAAGGTACTATTTGATAAGACTGTCCATCATGGCCAAACAATTTTAACCTCAGTAAAGGCAGAGAACAAGTATTGAATGCTGACTTCAATGCAATGTTCAATTAAATGGCTACTCTTGTCCTGAAGCAATAAGGAACAATTTAAGTCGCACAGCACTGGATACCTAACTTTCATATATCTCATCATCCTTAGCCCGATTTCACCCACTGCTGGGTATAGGCCTCTCCCTGTCTGTACCACTCACGGTCCTGTTAAATCTCATCCATGTCCTGCCCGCGATGTTCGCCACGTCGTCTGCCCATCTTGCTGCTGGTCAATCGACGTTTCTGTCCTCATTGTCACCTCGCCTTTCATATCTACCTATAGAATGCCTCTCTTTTATCGCGTAACTATTATCCTTTCTAACGCGGCACGGGCACGCCGCCGCCCGGCGGAGACCTTGAATGTAGGTACTGGCGCTTCGTAAAGGGGATAGCAATCTGCGTCAAAGCCACACTTTTTTGACCAAATAAATGTTGGACGCTTTTATTCCCGTCCGGTTTGAAAAAAAATGTTGAACTGATAAGATAATTGTATGTAACTGATTATAATTTCCAGCGTGACGATAAAAGGCGGGCGACGCACAACGAAGTGGAAAGGCGGCGGCGAGACAAGATAAACAATTGGATAACGAAGCTAGCTGCCCTACTACCTAACTCTGGCATGCCTGACACGGCGAGCAAGGGGGGAATACTATCAAAGGCGTGTGACCATATCACAGAACTCACTGAGAGACAGAAAAGGTAAAATAAGGCCACAGACAGACAAAACAAACATTCTATGAGAGATAGTTTGGTGCTTTAAAAGGATTTCAGTGAACAAAATAAATATACGAAATTTCACAGAACGCCCTCTAGTCTAAGCAAAGCTTTGTAATATGGAAACTAGATTGCTGATACTTGCATTTTTTTTTTAAACATACTTCATAGTAACACCCAGACAACAAACATCCATGGTGGCCATACACAAAAATGTTTGTTCTTAGTGGGGATTGAACCCACGACCCACAGGACTGAGGGCAGAGCTAATACCGACTGAGCTGTAATTCTATCTAATTCTAAGGGGTTTTTATTAATATTTTTTCATTACAGGTTAGAAACACTAGAAGCAGACAATGATAATTTGATACTAGAACTGCGAAGGCTAAATCAAGAACTGTCTGAAGTGAGAAAAGAAAACTCTTCAATGCGCAATCAATTGGCCGATAACTGTATAGTATACTCTAGAAAAGGCGAGAAGTCCTAGCTCTTATCACAACCTAATAAGGTTTAAAATGGAACAATACAGAACTGAGAAGGTGCTGTTACTAATAATATCGAAAGGCGGATAAGTTAGGTACACCAGAAGTCTACACTTGAAATTACACTCATATTCACATACAATTACTTGTCACACACGAGAAAGTAACACTTACGGATGTTCATCAAACGAGAATACTCGACAAGCCAACGTAAAAAGAGTGCAGCAAAATTATCGGCCATTTTACTTATTGGCCCTAATCGCCCAATATCAATTCTATTACTATGTGAGCTGTCTCTATGTCGCTTTTCCAGCGTTATATAAGAAGTGTTTTAACGGGTCCATCACTTTAATAAATCACCAAAATTCTTTTTAAGTTTGAAAAACTAATCAACAAATTTTTTGAACACCAATTTTAGATAAACTAAGTTGCAAAGAAGAGACAATAGTCGAAGCAAGAGATGTGAAAGAATTGGCTAATCCAGATTTAATCGCAAATTGAACACGATATTGCACTTAGTCAGAAGATAGACTATAATATCAACAGTAAGATGGTCTAAGGCCCGTATGCCGATACGGATATCGTCACTCAACTTCACTCAAGCATAGATTTGAGTAGAGATTTTTATACAAAAATCTATGCTCGAGTCCGGATCAATGGTCGAGTTGGAAATCGCATACGACCATCTTAAGGACATTCCTATTCGTCTCCAAATAATTGAATAACGTTAGGTATTTTATACTGGTTAGTAAAAGTACTACTTAGCACCATTTGTAGGTATACACTGTTTAGGTTAGGTAATATAGGTTTATTTTAAGTTTATCACCAATACTACTGTTGGAATAACTTTGCAGACGCCGTCCTATGTTTTAATGGACTAAATCGTCAGCATCTAAGGCTGCTAGCGCACTTGCAGTCATTGTAGCGGTGATCAGAGTCGTTGGATCATGGGTTAGCTGTCATAATTGATTACTAGTAGTCCACCACGAACTGAGATCTCGTGATGTTCCCGTTAAAATTGTGCCTGAAATTTCTCAAAATTGGTTTACAGAACTGACGAATTTTTCAAACAGAAAGTTGTAAACTTCCTAATCGACTCCGTAAAGTGCGCGTGTAGCCTAAACCGGCTAACTTTGTCTGCAAAGTTAAATGGACAGTAGGCAAGTAGGTACTGTAGTTTCAAAGAATACAGACGACCAACCGAAAATAACGTAAAAATAGGTTAATCTTATACACTTGTACAAAATTATGAACTCTTTCGTTTCGTTTGTCATTCGTCGAATAAACTAATTACGGAAAAATAATTGTAAAAAAAAATACTTGTATGTTTATGTTACATTAATAAGTTTCGAAGTTTAAGTTACAACGGTATGCCAAAATGTTCTTCCTGTCATAATGAAGTTACAATACATTTTCGTACTCAAGAGATTTTAAAAATCTAACTCAAATTTATAATCTTTCACTTTGTTATCAGAACACAATAGATAGATAATCCTCCATAAACTCATTTAATTTTGTTACTTGTAAAGTCACGCAATTAGTTATTGAAAACGTGGAATACACTTCTGTGATGCATGTATGACTTTAATAATAGCATAATAAAATTATTATTTTATCAGTAACATAGTAAAAATAGTCACAATAATTAGTAAAGTTCTCGGGGATACAGTTTTTGTCAACCGGGGGGAACTAATAGCAGCGAGAGGGAGTCTAAGCAACCTTTTCCCCGAGGATCTTGGGGCGTATATTTTTAAAATAAAAATATACACCCCAAGATAAAATGCTGTATATTTTTAAAATATGCCTTTATACTCGAGAGTAAAAATAGGCCCTATACAATAAGTTTTGTAAATTATAAAGTTAAAGTATAATAAGTTTAGAAAACACGTTTCTGTTTTATTAGTTAGTCTTTTCACTGCGTAGTTGCGGCTAACAGAATGCATTTATCATAATGTAAAATTGAAGCAATGTTATATTATTTTGTCATCTCCCTACAAGTGGAACTACTTTTTGTATTTTTTTATTAGATTATTTTGTTCTAATTTCAATAATTATAATCGTGTTGTTGAACATTTTAGTTTTTTTTATATTATTACCTTAGTCGAACATAGTGCCCACAGACCTACAATATTTGCAATGGTCTGATTGGTGAAGGTATGTAGGCAATAATATGGAACAAGCAAGCACTTAGGCAAATACTTCTCTAAGGCATTCTGAATGTCCTGACACCTATTAGGAAGAATGTAGAGTGTAGAGTACCTTCCAGAGTAATCAGCGAGGGATATAAATTTATAAAATTAAATGATTAGCTAAGTTCAAGCTAGCAAGCAAGTTCTTCACAGAATTTCTTGGGTAAGCTTGTTGCCTTGCGCCTTTTGACATAGGTAGATTGCCTCTAGAAGTCTTTAAAAGTATTCCTCCCAAAAATGTGGGATCGACCTTTCTCTTATGTTAGGAATCAAAGTCTAAAATTTTGACAAATCGTTTACTAAGAGACCAAATTGCAAACTTGCTAAGCATTTTCATATCAGACACTGCACTTAGAATTGTGTTCATTTCCCATGTAGACTTCATCATCAGTTTGAGCATCTGGATCCTGTTAATCTTAGATACCATCATCATTTGCATTCGGAGACTGGTCTTTGACTTCTTCATTTTTAGCACCTGAAAATTGTTTTCCTATTTCTTGCTTATTGGTATCAGTACAAAACCCCGTCTTCGTCAAACATTTTTCAAGAGATCCAGTACTGTATTGAACCGTTACTTCTGCACCAGGTAATAACTGTGATTGTAGTAATCTCTTATTAATGCATTTCTTCGAACCGTAGTGCAGCGCCAAAATATTTTGAGAAACAAACTCGAGGTTGCAGGTTTCGCATTTGTAGTCCAGTTTACCTAAAAATATAGGTACAACTTTGTATTAAAAAAGTAACAATATAGGTAAGTATATACAACTTCCATAAAAAAAAGATTCTCATCTTTGGTAGACATCAGTATGGGCAAGTATGGACTTCAGTTTGTCAAATCTAAATGCAACATATTATACTTGCAACACATTATCCTCATAGCTTGAAGTGCTAGGCTGCAGATTTCTACTAAACATAGCCAAGAACTATTTCAGAACTATGGAAACTAATTACAATCTTTACTAAGAACATACCTAATAATATAGTTAAAATATAAGTGTTACTCTTTCACGCAAAAATTATTGATCAGATTTGAATGAAACTTGGAATATATATTGTATGTGACCTGGATTAACACATAGGCTACTTTTTATCCCGGAAAATCATCGGGATCCAACGGGACGCGAACGAAGTCGCGGGCGGAAGCTTGTAATAAATACATTTATAAAATACTAACCCAAATGCCGCTTCAGGTGTGCGTGTAATAAAAAGCGACGTTTGAAATTTTTCGGGCAATATTGACACTGGTATGGGCGCTCCCCTTCATGTGCAATTCTGTAAATAACAACATTTATAAGATACCTTCCCACTAACTCCCGGGTTCCGCAACTTCATCCTGTTTCTCCGACTAAATTTACATAATATATTGAGATTTTTTACCGAAATAAAACATAGCCCAGAATAATGTAAGTAGGTATAGCTATCGAATTATTCTTTAGAATTGGAAAGGTTAAATTTTAATATGTTCAAATGGCACGTATTCGGTGAACTTGCTCTGTGAGGTAATGTATTGAGACGTGCCGCTTAGCCATGTTTTGAACAAACATTGTTCTTGAACATTTTTTGTTCAAGACATTTCCCGTCCGCTGCGACTTTAGCAATGTTCCGTAAACAAAGTTCAAAACTTCACGTCCTGCGTCAAAATCGAACATAAAATTAACAATTTCCCGCCCGCAGACAAAGGCAGGGGATGTTTTCCACAAACTCCGGCAAACACGTTCAAGTGTGCTCGACCAAACACTTAGGCCACGCCCCTTATGTTTTCGAACAATGTTCTGTTCAAAACTTGGCGCAGCGGACACGCCTATACGCAGAAGCAACCGGTTTATATCACGTGGACCATGCCAGTTACATCACTTTTTCATTTAATTAAAAAAATTATGCTACGGAAACAAGGAACGGAATGGAAGGAAACATTGTTATTGTGTTATGTGTTAGTTACCTTATATGAGTCTGTAATTCATTATTTCTGTAAAACCCTTTCTGGCAGATATGACATATAACCGACACTTGTTTTAAATGTCGCCTCATGTGCAATTTGTGATGGGACGTCGTTTTGCTGTTCCTACCACAAATATGGCATATATGAACCTGAAAAACAAAAAAGCCTAAATGAACAGTGTTGTACAGATTTGCACAAATAGTCGGTAAACAATTTCACATATTTTAGTGATGTTGATTAATGATTTTTTGACATTACTCCTACTAATATTATAAACGCGAAAGTTTGTATGGCTGTATGTATGTTTGTTCCTCGTTCACGCAAAAACTACTGCTCCGATTTGAATGAAACTCGGATATATGTTGTCCGATAAGAGCCCAATGGACTAGACTAGAGCCTAATGGTTATAGTGCTGGTTATATGTTTGGTCCACAAATATTTATTAGGTTTTACCAACTTGTTTTTGTTTTACAGGAGCCATATTGTTATGTATTCTCATATGAGTCTGTAATGCTGTTTTGCTCTTAAAAAACATTCCACATTCGTTGCACTCGAAGAAGACATTGGTTTTATCCTGAAATGAAAATTGTACGAATTTTAACACAAGAACAAGTCTTATATTACTGACCACTCCCTAAAAAAAAATCTTAAATTCTTCTCAGAAAAATATGAACAAACAAGTTAAAACTAAAGATATGTGCAAAGGTGAGCTTAACCCTAATAATCATCAATTGAAAAAAAGCTATTTGTCAAAAAAGTATAATAAAGTTTTTTTTTACATTGTTGTGTCCAGAAAATTGTATAATGAGTAAGATACCTAATTGGTTAAAAAAACTATTGCAGAAGTAAACTTACGCGATGAGTTTCCATATGTCTTCTATAATTCGGTGCGCCCTTTACCATTATCCCACAAACTCCACACATTTTGATTAATGTTTTCTGTGATTTATTTCTATGTTTATCTGTTTTAGGGAAGACATAGTTGTGTTTTTTAGCAAAGTGCTGTTTCAGCCATTTAGCTCCAGCAAATGTTCGGTTGCATATCTTGCATAGACTCTTTTCAAGATCGTATTGGTCGATCGGTGGAGTCAGGGGTCTCTTAAATATATCTTTGTCCAATAACTCTTTACTAAATTCTTCAGGATCCATTATTCCATCGTATAAATCCACTGAACGATCATTGGCGTCCTTTAGAAATTCATTTAAAACTTCAATATGTTCACTTTCTGTCTTATTAGTTGCTTGTTCATTGTGATCTAATTCTTTATCTTCTAGCTTTAAATCAATACTGTCCAATCCGTCGATATCACATTCACGATCAGTTGCATATTCATCATTGTGTTGCATTTCGGTTTTTATTTCATTTTTATCATCATCATCAAAATCTTCAATATTCTGTCCTACTTGTGGGAAGTATCTAGGAGCCGCGTTTGTGTCAAGTTTTTCTCCCAGTATACTTGTGATAGGTGTCGAAGTATGAGGTTGGGTTTCAGTTTTTGTATCTTTATAACCGAACAGTATATTTTGGATAGTAGGTGTGGAAACGCCTGATTGTAAGCTTACTGGAAATTACAAATACATTAATATTTATGATAATAAAAGCTGTATATGTTAAACAAGTTTATTTGTAGGTAGGATAGGTGTACCTGCTGGAGAAATTATAAGATGATCAAGAGGATACTCTTTTTTTCCTTCATGTTTCAAAGCAATATCTATATTCCTGTCAATGGTGCAATGATAATCTTTTTTATCTTTCAATGAGGTAATCCGCTTCTTATGTTCAGCTTTATTGATATAGTATTCTAGTTCATTGGTAACAGGAACATCTTTCTTTCTTGCATCACCTTGACTTATAATAATGCACATATCATCTGTGGATGTTGAATTCGCTACTGGTTTCTCAACTAGTGCTTCTGTAGTGACTATAGTTTCAAATTGTGTAACATCGCTTTCCAAGATATCCATTTGTTTTCTTACAACAAAGTCCTTTGGTAAATCTGTATTGAAGCATTGTAGTGTACTTGATATGCTATTCTCTGTCACCATATCTTCTACTTCGCTTGGAATGGAGTTATCAAATTCGTGATTTGATTTTATATCAATATCTTGTTGAAAATCAGTTTCGATTCTATTCTCTGGGATATTTTCTACAATATCCAGATCCATGTTGTCTAGTGAAGGCATATCGTATTTTTGTGAGATCTGGGGTTTGTTTATCTTTTCAATGATTTCTTTGGAAGTTAAGTAATTCATTTGGCGTTGTTTTGCTTCGTCGATTCTTTTTGGAGTGTAGTACGCGTTCTGTACTGATCGTGGAGTGCCAAATGGGCTGATACTGAAAATAGACTACAGTTTTACATAAGTTTTAAAACGAACATATGATTTACCGTAAGAAGGTATGTTAGCAACTCATATGGCTAGGGCTGGGTACGCAAGTAATGAGTTGAAGCGAGACTAGCTCCCAGGGGACTGAATTCGCCGGGCGTTCGCGAATAATTTTCTACAGTTCGTCACTCACTCAACATCAACTCAACAGGCGTCATGGCTCAGTCGGTAGTAGCTCTGCCTTCCGTGCTGTGAGTCGTGAGTTAGATCCCCACCGAGAACAAACATTTATGTGTGGCAAACATAGATGTTTGTTCTGTGTCTGGGTGTTTCTATGTATTATAAGTATGTATTTACAAAAAAAATATGTATTCTATAAAAATATAAGTATGTATTCTATCAGCCATCTAGTTTCCATAGTACAAGTTTTTCTTAGTTTGGGACTAGAAGACGTTGTGTTAAGTGTCCATGAATATTTATTTATTTATTGAGTTTGGCCAATTCACCACTTAGAATAAGTCAGTGAATAGCAGCCATTCACTGTTTGCCTAATAAGAATATTCATAGTGAAAAATTTCTTACCCAAAATCTCCATCAAAATCGCTTGCAACAGAAACATCGTCCTGCATCCAATATGAGTCAAGAGAATCATCAAGCACATCAGCTTCTTCTTCAATAACCTCGCGGATGATGCGAGCTTCTGTAGGTGGCATTTCTTCGCCGTCAAGGATATCAGTCATGAAGTTACGAATGCTGGTGCAGGTAGACTCTGGAATATAGATAATTTAACACTACCTGGAATGTGGAAATGTAACTTAATGTTTACACATTATATGGTCTGGAAAGACATTTGGCTCAGTAGCAGGCTTCCCCACAATATTCACTTTTGAAAAAAGTGGGATTGCATGCAAAAATTAACCATGTTATAGGTGTAAGTGGGTTCTAGCTAGGATCTAACAATTATAAAATAAATGAAGTATACCATTGTCATCATCTTTGACTGTTTGCTGTGCTGGTGTGCTGTAACCTGAAGCTGAAGAAAATGGTAGCCTAAAACAATAAAAAAGTAGGTATAAGCTAACAACTTTACTCTTTTTTTTTTTTTCTCTATTTTGATCTGCGGTCAGTCTTCAGACTATGAGCAGGTTTGGTGTAAGCAGTCAGGCATGTAGGATGGGAGCTCCAGCAAGCACTTCTCCTTTTCTTGTGAATCATAACCCATCTAGTTCAGTGATGTGTTGTCTGCAAACAACTTTACTCTATTAGAACAAAATAAAAATGTAGATTTGATGAGATCACTTTGTAGAAGCACAAAATATAACAGAGCAAACCTGAACTGTACATCTTCATCAATACTTTTGATGAAATTTGCAAAATCACCGCCACCATCTTTTTGTTTGAACAGCAAGTAGTTTTTGAACTTCTTCTCCGAGGCTCGGCATTGCTTTTTGAATTTGCATGACTGTTTCATGTTCATGTAGCACTCCTTGCAAAGTTGAAATGTGAAGGCGTCATTGCGTTTTACCTGAAATAAGGGATGTATCTTATGTACCCACAATATGAATGCATTAAAAAATTTAAACTATCCATGTCAACAGAAAATTTGGCCATACACTTGTAAACATATTTATTCACGAAGATAATTAGGACTACATAAATACAGTATTACAAACTCAATATGAAACAGTAACAGTTTAGGCTATCTATAAATAGTTGTAGGTATGAAAGTTTTGACTGCCTTTGACCATCGAACTTGAATTAGAAGAACCTACATTCTGCATTTCATTGGGACAGCATGTTTGCGACTTGTAGCTTATGACCAATTCTGATAAAACTTGGCATATATTGATTATCAAAGTGATGACAAAGCTAGTAATACAAAAGCTCTAATGTACCTGTAATCCAGTGGAGTAAACAAACAACCTCCTATTTTTCTCAGTGTATTGCAGAAGGTCAGCAGGTGCATTAAATTGTAACAAACATCCTCTGCAGAGTCCTTCCATAATTTAATCATCACAAGCTAGCCCAACAATGCTTTCAAAATTCGGTTTCTTTCCTTGGTTTTTTGGCTCTGTTCGTCTAAGATTAGGGGTGGGGCAGCGGCTGCCGGTGGGCTGCAAAGAGAATGGTGGGCTGGTGAGGATATAGGAAGGATATAGGTAGGTGTTCGGTGTTCAGTGTGGGTGGTGGGCTGCCGGCGAACATTTTACAATAAAAAACAAAAGCGTCCGTCGCCCAGTCGCCTCTGCGTTGCGTTGTTGCAAGTTGTTGCTTGTTGCTATTGCTACAGTAATTTGGGTAATTTGGTTTGGTTCCTAGCTGCTGTCAAACCATAGAAAAAGAATACAACTGTTGATGGTTCGACCAAAGAACATTCACAATGCGATCCATACAAACGATCAGTTTTGTCAGGCTAGCGTTTCCACTAAAGAAACTATGTGAGTGAATCGTCTACAGGGCGTCCCACCCACGGCCATGCCACATGGAGGGAAAATATCAGATAGATAATGTACATTGTCATAGAAAATTTTACTGAAAAAAGATTTTATATTGATTTTAAAAACAATTTAAACTGCATTTAAATAATTTTTAATAATCGCCTGTCTGAACCGGGAATCGAAGCCAACAAATTGTAAATCAAAACACAAACGTTACCGATCGAAAGGCTGTAGGTATAGATTTATAACCTATAGATTTTTTGTGATCCAGGTACAAATCACAATCAACAACTTGTATTGTGTTCCGAGATTTTAATACACACAATTCATCCATAACATAACTTACACAATATGATTACCTATAATATTATCATACTTGAAACATGCACAATGTTTGCTAAAATATTATTAGGTTTATCGATGGAAATATACATTAATATATTCACAAAGCTGTGCATGTTTTGTAGACATTTAATTGGTGGAAACAGAGTAACTGCTAAAAACGTGGCAAAAAGACAAGCCTCCAAAGCCAGTAAAAATAGAAAAAAAATATTGTTTTGTTTGTGCGGTTTGTTTTTTGTTGTGATTTGATTTGGGTGCCGTCATTTCACAACCATGGAAAACACAACCCCGGAATGTACAGTCAGGAATTGATGTATATTTTGGCAGCCAATTCCATGGTTGTGCAATCTCGGGACGTGTTTTCCAGGCCGTACAATGTTGTGCACAGGGTGGGAATACACAGCCATGGAATTGGCTGCCAAAATATACATCAATTCCTGACTGTACATTCCTGACTGTGTTTTCCATGGCTGTGAAAGCTCAGCACGTGTCGGGAATGCCCATCCACGGAATGTACAACCTGGGAATTGGATGCCAAAATACGTCATCACCTATGCTTTGTTTACACTTACTTGCCTGACTATGTGAACGATTGAACGATGGAAAGGGAACGTAAACAGAACAAAATATTTCATTTTTACATATTTTTTGTTTACTGCTATCTAAGGGAATTATCAGTTTCTCCTCGAGTTGCGTGAATGTAACCCAGTAGGTTGTTAGGTTTTTTTTTGTTAACCTTAAGAAAGGTGCGTGTCAGGTCAGAGGGGCACTTTTGTCGACTTAAGTCACAAAAGTAACCCAGTAGGTTGTTAGGTTTTTTTTTTGCTAACCTTAAGAATGGTGTGTGTCAGGTCAGAGGGGCACTTTCTAAATTTTTACCACCAAAATTACCTCATTCATTTATTTTCTACTCCTTATGCTCGAACATAAAGAACTTAAAGAAAAAAACCCATTGTTCATATAATTCATTTATATTTATTATTCATTTTCCGATTCTATTCAGACTTAGGTACAACTTTGTTGTTTTTCTATATGCTTTTCAATCGTTCTATTTCTAATCTGTTTAATACCTTCGATAGCCTGTGCTTTACTAATCACTAAATTCACACTAGTATCATTTTTACTCTGTAGTTACATCTGAACGAAGCATACAATGAATCGACCAATCAGGAGCAAGTACATCAATTCCATGGTTGTGCTTTCCACGGGCGTGCATTCCCTACACGTGTCGGGAATGCACAACCATGGAATTGATGTATTTGTTTGTTTTTTTTTTTATACATGAATTCAATGGTTGTGTTTTACCGGGCTGTGCAAAATCGGGCTGTACAAACTCAGCACGTGTCAGGAATGCACGACCGTGGAATTCATGTACATTATACATGAATTCCACGGTTGTGCATTCCTGACTGCGCTTTCCACGGCTGTGTTTTGACAGGCTGTACATTCCATGGTTGTACAATAACCGGTAACCGGACCCATTTGATTTTTCTTCTTCTGGCATTTTGTAGTTTTGAATTTGAGAACTGCGTAGCGTACACTGCGTAGGTATTAAACTTGCCTATATCGGAAAATTGCTCGGAAACTTACATCTATAAAAATGGAGAGTCAAGATGCAGTAAACGTAACTATCAACAAGCCCGTGAAAGTTCTCTATTTCAGCGACGGAGTAGAAGAAGTCATGGAAGAAAAAAAAATTGAACAACAAGAAACTGAACCAGATTTCTCACAAGCCGTTGACCCCGTAAGTACCTACTATCCGTGAGAACCCAAGGCTGGTGTATTGTTATTGTAGGTAGGTAGGTAGGTACCACCTATTGATTGATGATGATTCTGCGGTTGCATTTTTGTATGTAATCTATTGCAGCACTAAAAATTTACCAATCCCTTTTTACTTAAACTGAAACTGCAGACTGGTATAATGTTAGAGTCAAATTAGGTTACTTTAGAAAAATGCAACAGAATTCACGCCATGACTAATAATAGAACCTAAAATCTGACTCATTTCAATAATGATGTCATGTCTTTGTATGTAAACATTCATGATTATTCAACTATAAATTATTTATGTAGATAAATTCCAAACTCATTTCACCTGCTTAAATTTATTTATATATCCCATGACAATCTGTCTCAAAAAAATGTATAAAGGTATTTTTTATTTCAGAAAACTTTGACTTGGGGTCCATGGTTTTCTCACTATGCATGGAAATCTGGCTTCAAAGTTCTTAATGCAGTCGACTACGCTGGGGAATCCCTGGCTGGTTTCTTTGGTATCACCACTCCAAAATACCAATTGGAAATTTCTGAATATGAAAGGATGCAAGAGGAAAAGCGCAAAATTGATGAGGAGTCGGCCGGTTGGGTGCCGAAGAATGGGGGTGGAGATATTCCATTAGTTATGAATGAGCCTGTGACATTGGAACAAAATAGAGTGCCATAAACTGGTTTATATGCACTCTGTTTTAAACAGAGCTCTTTAATTTAAAACGATGTTTTTCTTACTAAATTTAAGGCTATGATTCCAATTCTAAAGTTTTCAGTATAGTGCCTTCTGGTAAGATCGGCGTAATAGTAAGTCCGGATGCTAAGCAATTCGGCGATATTTTTAAATGATAATGGCTTAGTTACGTGATTTAATCGGACTTAATATTACGCCGATTTTACCAGAAGGCACCCTAATGGATTGTATGTTTGTTCTGAAGAAATGCAACCAATAACGAGTTTACTGGATAAACTCTCCTTATTTGTGTGGAAGGGTACTTTAGTAGTAACTTTACTAACTCAAAACCAAGTAATTCTTATTCATTCAATAATTAACTGAAAAATTGATAAAGGAATGTGATTTTGGGGTGCTAAATATGAAGGAAAATGAATAATGGAATTTTTACTTATTGGTGAAAGTTGAAGAGTTGGAAACTGAATAAGTACTAGGTATTTTAAGAATTATTTTTATTTAGTGTTATTTATTTCTTTGAACTCACTATGCAGTCACCTAGTCAGGTATATTTTATTTATTTAATTTATTTTAAGGTTACGTCTGCACTATGCACTAACTAACTAAGGATTGGTAGTAGAAAATATCAATTTTTATAGTTGATAGGTTTAAATAATAGTGTTAATTAGGGTATGTATATTTTAAGGTGTTTTTTATAATAAATGTAGTTTCCATAATAATTTATTTTGTTTCTTTTAGTAGGTAATTTTCAAGGGACTTCACATTAGTAGATTTGAACTTTATGCAGGCACACTAGTCACCAACAACTACAGTACATACAAGTAGGATATTGTTTGTTAGCAATGCAGCGTAGAACCAACCTCTTTGAGTTATAAAGAGTATTGGTTCGCACTGACCGGCAGTGTTTGAAAATGGAAGACCCATGGATGACACGACGAGCAAGGGCAGCGAGACGTGTCAGTCGAAGAACAATGAAAATGAGTGTGGATGTGGAAATACGAATTATTATGGAAATACTATGATTAATACACTAAAGCTCTGTTTATTACTGTTGTAGCTCAAATGTTCTTGATACATAAGGAAGGAAATAAAATCCGAATCATCTACGCACAATTTTATGTATGTACTACCTACACTGTTTGAAATAGAACGGTTGCTGCAAACAGCGCCATCTGTTGTTGAGTAGCTAGTAACGTGCCGCAATAGCGTGCAATAAGTAGTGAACTTCGTTTAGGTCTCAGAAGTTAGATGGCGCTGCTTTTGCCAAATCCAAAATAAAAGTATTTCTCTTGTAAGTTACCTACTTTTTAATTTTCAGATCTTACCTACCTCACGGGCGGTATCAAAGGATTTGGCTGTAGTATAGACTAAGTCCTGCTGAATCTAAGAGCTTCCTTCGAAATGAGCTTTGCCTTGCGCTGCACTAAGTCAGATGAGCTCTAATTTTTTTGTACTACAAATAAAAACACTTTTTTGAACAATACTCTTGCTGGTCACCTTCAGTCTGCCTTCAGTTTACCTCAATGACCGAGGTTACTACTTCGGTTCATATCCAACACGCCAAATACAGTCTTACAGCCTTGACTTACGGTACGGATTTGCTCGCTTACAAACAACATTATAAATTACACTCCCAAATCGGAGCTCTAACACCGTAACCAACCATAACTTGCACCAGCTATTTTGTGTCTTATGTATTGTATAATAGAGTTGATTTTTGAATGTAGAAATAGCATATGTTATTGTTTGTCGGTGTTTAGCATGTGATATGTCGAAATGTAAACGGTTCGAGCGTTGTCCGCAGATCAATATGCGTGTAGCGTGTTGTTTAAGCCTTCTGATTGGCCGACATATGAGGGGCGGGGCTGTGTGTGTGAGGCGGCGCGTCACACGTCACCTTTTGGCGCGAAATTAGGCAATGTTCTTTATCCAAAATTAAGTGGACTGTCATGTTAGGTCTCTTTATTGTACTCAGATAAAAACTCTTGGCTAAACTAGAGTAGGCTTTAGTTTGTTGGACTTGGGGTGATACTGGCATGTAGCCAAGTTCTGAATGTGTGTAGGTAGAGCTCGGCAAAGAAATTAAAACTTTTTAACAAACTTACACCAAACCACAAGCTTGTGATTTGGCGCGCTTGTAACAAGAAATGATTCTTACTACCATTATTTCACTAACAAGAAATGGTTAAAAAAACAAAATCACAATTTTAGTTTCAAACTTCAAACCTTTTCTTAATTTCCATAAGTACATCGATCTAGAATACCTAGTAACCGCTGATTTCCCGTACGGTGTGCAAGCCTTTGTTCAAAAATTAGCCTGTCAAGTTATAAGGATTGCCTGCCTAAGTTGTTCCCGAAAGACCAATTACTGAAAAACCGCAGAATAGTGAAACCTCTGAAAGACAAAATAATAATTTGACTTGGAATTTTTGATTGTACTTAATTGATTAGTTCGTGTTAGTCAACTAATGAAGAAGTTTAAAAATGTTTTTTTTAGGTAACTGAATCTAATGTCAAAATTATAAAAAAAAACGTTTTTTTTGCTATTGTGCTGTTGCACCAGTGGATCTTCATAGGTACCTAGGTACATAATATAACAAAATCTTCGATTACATTCAATGATCTTATAAATCATTGATTTACGTAGGTGTAGTAATTTTTTGAAGCAATGATTTACGACAAACGCGCATAATTATTACCTAATTCAATAATTCGTTAACATTGCAGGTCATTCCGGACAATATAACCCGTTACAATACTCCAGTGTTGCCAACATTCCCCTACAATTTTACCCCATTTATTAAAATCGCAAATTAGAAAGAGGCGCGTGTAAAACCAGTTTCCGGTAAATCAACTGGAATTTCTAGTTTGGTCCGGTTTTGCAATTTTGCGTGGATTTGCCAAACACAGTGATTTTGTATGGAGTGCATTGTTTGAACTAGTTTTCGCTAGTTCACGGTGTTTGGGTGTAAATAAAAAGAATTTCGTTCTATTTTCAACTCGTGGTGAAGATTATTGTAACATACGCTGGTTGTTTATTAGGTAGGTAGGTACCTATTCATTTTATTTTATTTAAAAAATACTATTGTATGAGATTCTGGAGGTATAAATAAATATTCACGGACACTTAACACAACGCCTTCAAGTCCCAAACTAAGCAAAGCTTGTACTATGGAAACTAGATGGCTGATAGAATACATACATACATTTTTTTTTGTAAATACATACTTATAATACATAGAAACACCCAGACACAGAACAAACATCTATGTTTACAACACACAAATGTTTGTTCTCGGTGGGGATCGAACCCACGATACTATAGTTTTCAAAATTTTAAAATTGGCGTTAGTTTTCTCTAGGTATAGTATAAAATACAAAATTCAGATTAATTTTACAACCGAGAACAAAAACTCATTCACAGGTTATATTCTATAAAAACTTGAATTTCGTCCTACCATACGTATCTAGTTAATTATATACCGGATGCATTATTACTTTAAATAAATACAGTGGTAAATAGAGAAATGCAAATTCTAAGCCGCTACAAAAAATCTATTCAAAAGCTGTCAGTCAAAATTGCATGCAACGGATCAACGTAAAGGTGTGCCCTTTATGCAAATTTTATTCTAATCAATGCGTCCCACTGCAATTCAATTTCAGTTTTATGCCTCTGGAATATGGCCTATAATGTATTTTATAGGTAGTAATAAAAATAATATTTGCATACTAAATTGTTGCCATTGTAAAATAAATTTTCTGCAGTACTGCTTAAAGTTGAAATATATAAGTTATATTTGGTGGCTTGGGACTTTTTTTGAGGTATTATGCTTTCTAATTTGCATGGTGCATTGTCGAAAAGAGTTTTATTTTTTAAATGGCCACAAAAGATTTTTTAGCGAATGCATGCTAAGTTGAAAAATATAACATCTGCTCTACCTACTAGCTGCTAAGGGTTTTTTTGGCTATAGATTGAATCGTACCTATATAGAGTCGTGTTCTAAATTTAATTTAATAAAAAAAAAAATGCTCTAAACCTAAACTTTTTCAATGTATTTAGGTGTAATTAATAAAATTTGTTGTTACAATAGATATTGTTACATAATAATACTAATAATTACGGTTCTTTTTTCAACAGTTAACAGTTTTTCCAGAGGTATTTTTGTAGGACTTGGTAGGTAAGTAAGACTGAAGCACAGATCATTATAATACTTTACTAGTAACTGAAGTTAATTAGTTAACTTACTCGTATATACACAAAATTGTAAATACTGTATTAGTCGTAATTTTCGTTTTGACTGCTACACACAAATTTATAGTGCAAAAAAAAATTTCTAACATGTAAATTATAGATTTCTATAAAAGTATATTGCATCTTGGATACATCTGCCAGGGGTGGAACTTCCGGTGCGTATCTATAAATAACAATAAATTCCAAAGGGGTGTGTTGTATGCAAAATAGTTTAGAAAACGCAACAACACAGTAGAAGTTGCAATTGAAATAAAATGCAACTAAAATGCACTAGAAATATGAACGGGCAGTTTTTATAACTATCGCTGTCGTTAGTTTGAATTGAAATATATCCGCCTCTTAATTTAATAGGTAGGTAGGTAGGTACCTAACTAAAAAAAAAATAATCTCTACTAACTAATATTACCTATAAAAAGGTAGAGTTTGTAGTTTTGTTTGTTTGACAGGGATAATCTATGAAACTATTGGTCCGATTCTAAGAAATCTTTCGCTGGTAGATGGTTAGGTATATAAGTACCTACACTACCTACCTACATTAATTTTGAATGGTATGGACTATGTTTAATTTTGATAAAGAATTAGATGAACCAAGTGTTTCAAACTGTATTATCTATTCCGGAGATTCCTTCAAAACTGGGGTTCATAATAGAGTTTAAAATCCTCATTACTCGAAAACGGCTGCACCGATTCTTACCAAACATGGTTCAGAATCTTTCTAAAACAATCAGTTTTCATACGAAAAAAACACATTAAAATCTGTAGAACTTTCGGAGATACGAGGCTATAGACAGTTTCAGACTTATAACACTCTTATAGACGTTATGTCATCTGCCCACCGCCTAAGAAGACTGGATCAATGCAGGAAAGAATAGAGACATGGAAGCAGCTGGAGGAGGCCTTCACCCAAGGAGGGGTCCTTATTTCAAAAAGCACTATACTACACGTACAAAAATCGAATACTACTAAATTATAATTTTTTTTTACTTACTTTCACTTTTCTACACAATGTTTTTTTTAGAAATAAGGAAATATACGGCTTTTTATTTTATTTATTTATTTATTTATTTATAACACTCCTATTTTTAATTCGTGGTTTAAAATAAGTTCGAAAAATCTTTTAGCATTTCCAATACAACTGCGGTGTAATCGTTGTCTCACTGTAGCCACATCGCTTGACATTATGCTGGGCAGCGAAATCAGTTCAGAGCTTACGATCAGGGGCTGAACTCAGCTATAGGTCTTTGAACTTATGATAAAACCAACCAATACAACAGCTGGAGGATTGCAAATTCAAAACTAGTTCCAGCCGCCAAAATTCGCAGAACCAGTTTGAACCCCACAATGCCGTACACTTAAAAGTTCTAATACGAACACAATAACTCTATCGGGTAACTGGGCATTACTGGACAGCGGCCGACAATAGCGTACTAGCCGATTAATGGGGTACAATGAATAGGAAGGTCCGAAAGGTCATATTTAGGTATAGGGGTGAGGGGTCAGTGAGGGGTCAGTAAATAGGGGGTAGGTGAAGGGGAGTGACGCGGTCTGCTGTCGGGCAACATGTCGGAAGTGACGGGCTCGCTGGGATTTATGGGTTTTGGAATGGAAAGGTTCATTTTTAGTTGTTTTTGAGTACCCAACTTGTTTGAGCACGAAACCACTGAATTCCACAAACTTGCAAGTTATTGATTAGCTATATTTAGGGAAACCCTAGATTTAAGTTCTTTGTTTTTATAAATTGTATTTTCATGTATTCTCTCTGTTGGATACCCTTTTTATATAAATAAATTATGTACCTAACTATTTAATATCAATAGCGAGAATATAAAATTAGAATTTTTAAAATGTTCATGAGTGTTTATTGAGTTTTTCTAATAAATATCATTTTTACTTGAACTTTATGTCGCTCTCATTGGCTCCTGTAATTTTTTTTCCATGATTTTCATGAAAAAACTTGATTGAATACTGTCCAAATTAAACAAAAATAAATCACATTTTGATATCTACGTACTTATCTCAGTTTTTATTAGACATCATAATTATATCAGAAAAAGTCAACTGGATGGAGTGCTCTCGATTATAATGATATCAGATCCGGCCTGATACTTATCAGGTCAAATAAAGCACTCTTATGTCAAATTGAAAGCTACGCACAAGCGCCAAGTGTGAAATTGTTGATCCTATCTGTTATACTTTTGTCTGCTAGTTTTGTGTTTTGGGACAATAGTCACTAAGGGGTTACAATGATATTTACCTGACTTAAAGTTAAAAAAAACTTAAAGTTTAGAAGTAGGTAGAAGGACTTAAAGTTTAGAAGTAGGTGCGCCTAATGCATCTATCTTTTTTATAAAAGCTGAAATAGTTTTAAGATCGTCAGTGGTGGTTTAGTTTAGATAAGTACCATACCATATTCGTATCTAAAGTAATACGCGTTTAAAAAAAAAAAAGTTAATTATTAAGCATTTAAATCGGTTGGTATTTATTTAATTTAGAGTTTTTTTTGTTAGACAACCTAATTGCTCGTCTACTAATTAAAATAAGGTTTTTAGAATAAACTAGGTCGCTATACTAAAACTCTGAACAGTATTTGAAATTAATTTTAAAACATTCTGTAGTGTTTTATCATCAGCACAGCTAAAAAAATTAACAAACGCAAATTCAATTTTAACACCGTAATAACGAACTGTCCGGAACCACAGTAGCGAAGGGTTAAACCCCATAAAAAATGAATGCACAACGTGTCTAACCCTTTCACTGCATACAAAAAGACCAATTTTGTATGCGGCACTGGGTGTCCCATTTCAATAACGCATAATAAAAAAAGAAAAGATAAAACTTTTTACCCACGATCTTTTGGGTCACGTTTTTTTGACGTTGAATCCTTAATTTGCAACAAGGTGCATACGCAAAATAGGGGGATGCGTTATGCGTTCAGATTTAAATAAGTTCATAGATAAAAAAGGTGCAAGGGTTGCGCAGACACGCTATTTTTTCCCATGCTTCTTACAAAAGATGTCAGTAATGTTTGACGTTGATGTGTCGATCGTATTAATAATATTGACCTTTATTGATGGTACACGAGTTTTGACATTTTTTGAAACGACACATAGCACTTTTATTTTAATAGTTTTTCTTGTGTTATTGTGAGTATTGTTGTTTAATTTTGGTGGAATTTTAACCAATAATACTTAGGTCGTAACATAAAGTGTGAGCCATTGGAATAAATGTGTGTAAAGTGGTTTTTCTGAATGTGAAAATTCGTGTTAGGTTTTGAAGAGAAAATCCACCATTTTCTTTTCAAAACAAACGACAGCCGACTTGACAAATGACTTGACTTGACTTATTTATTACAATTTTAACACTTGACATTGGCAAAATTGTCTGTCGAAATGACGGACACAGGCCATTATTGAAGAGAAGAAGAAGACCTTTATTGATACCTGCTTCATGATCGATTTGTAATGGTCCTGATTTTGGTTCATTGAAAACGGCGCCAGGTGTGGCCTTTTTAATGTGCATCTCTATCTTTTTCTTTATATTGTAAAATACACTTAAAAGCAAGAATTCCGGGTCATCTATAAAAGCTTGAATATTTTGGAAATTGTCTATCAAACACCATTTATTTCACTACGCTAGCATGAATGGTTTTCCCGATATTCAAGTTCTTGTATTTCACATGGAACTCTTCTTCTCACTTTCTTGGCAAGTTCTCGAAGTATGAAAATTACATTCTAGGACTTTGCTAATGTGTGTAATGTCTATCCTGATAGTGAGTTAAACCACACATTCTAGGACTTTGCTAATGTGTGTAATGTCTATCCTGATAGTGAGTTAAACCACACATTCTAGGACTTTGCTAATGTGTGTAATGTCTATCCTGATAGTGAGTTAAACCACACATTCTAGGACTTTGCTAATGTGTGTAATGTCTATCCTGATAGTGAGTTAAACCACACATTCTAGGACTTTGCTAATGTGTGTAATGTCTATCCTGATAGTGAGTTAAACCACAAATATTTTTCAAACTTCAATGTAAGCTTCGAAAGCGTGGAATAGATACACCGTGTTTCGTTTCTTTCAATCGAATTTGAATCTACTTTTCAAAGTAAAAGACAAAACACGGTGTAACTACTTACAAGCTTACATCGAGTTTATTAATAACTAGCTGATACCCGCGACTTCGTACGCGTGTCCAGTAGTTAATGCCTGATCCGCGAACAAACAAACAGACAAGCAGATAAACAGACAAACTCGATTTTCGGAATCAGAATCGTTTATTTAGTAGATCTATTTAGTTTATCCATATCTTTAATTTCAGTTGTTGGCTTTTTTACAGTTTTATAATAGTATAGATAGACTGGGTCAATGTTAACTACAATGGTGAATGATGAGAGTTTATTGATTATTGTAAAAGTAACTTAATTTTGTTAATTTCTGCTCAACACTATGTAGTATATAGATAGGCAGGAACAGATAAGCGTACTCATACTTAGTCAATCATTAATGAGTATGTAACGGTAGCTTGTTGCTCAATAATTAATTGCCATGCTCGTGTATGGATTATTAGCTATTCATACTCTGCATTATTGAAGAACCCCATTATAAAGCATATATTATCTCAATGTTTATTTACCTAATCAAAATATGAATTTATTAGGCTGTTTATGAGCTATGTTAAAACATTAAAACATGTTTTGATTTTCAGTAAAAAATGGTTAATCAAATGAAATGAAATAAATCAAACAAATTATTTTTTGTATATTTATTCTTTCATCCATCATCCTTTGATGTACAAAAATCACATTAAAAAAAATTCACTAAACTAATTAGGAATATTACAAAAGAATACACAACCAATGTCTTTTCGGTTATCATTATAAAAAATAATGATAATAACAATCAGTGTATAATAATTTTTCTCTTGCAAACATACTTCTGCAGGCTGTCTTCCAATATAGGTACATGTATCGCGTATCAAGAATACATGGTCCAATATACAGCATCTGAAACCGAGGGGCATGTAGTTATTTGCACAGCGAGATTAGAAGGAGCTACGCTAAGTAAAGACAAATACGTCTGAGATGGGGTCGCGGGCGATACGATGCCTCTACAATCAGTCGGGTTACGTAATGTGGCCATGATGTTGGAATTTGTAGGATATTTTTTTAAAAATATGAATTTGAAGCACTTTGACTCATTGATACAAAAAAAGGGTTAGTTCCGCTATGCACGAGTCCCGCTTTGCTCGGATTCTAAAATACCTAAATAAAAGTGCCGCTATGCTCGGAATCAGATTTTCGGACTGTAGAAAAGAAAAAGCTTATGTTAAAATATCACATTTAATATGTAAACACGGTGAAGCTCAAGTTTTTTCGGGTTCTAAATACTTACCTACACTTTATAATAATATCACGTACCTAAACGTTCCTTACCTGACATTTTTACAAAACATAAAAGGGAAGCTAAACAGTCTTTTCAAAGTTTATTTTGCTCTACGACATTTGCTACGAGCGCTACGGCGTAGACCCAGGTTAAACACAAAAGTTAGAATAAATAAGAATCTGTATTGTTGCAGTTTGCATAAGACAGATAAATAACTACAAAAATATACAAAACGTACTCAAAATCATAAGTCACAGAAAAAGCGCCTGCTCCCATCTAGTCTACGTAATATTTGACAAAAGTTATGTAAGTATCTCAAATCATCTCAAAATATTTCATTAATTAATTAGAAATTCATGGCTACAGAATTTAATCTAACATGCCTCCTAGTACCTTTATCAAGCGGGCAATTTTAGAGACCTGTCCTGTACAGGATTTCCCTTTGCGACGTGTGCCTTCAAACAGGAAAATGTAACCCCCTGTACCGGTTGAAACTCCCACCCCCCTGCTTAGTTGACGAACAAGTGTGTGTGGGGTGGGGGATAAACTTACAGCGGATAGCGGCTTTGCGCTTGTAACCTGTCAAGAATCACCATGAAATTCAAGAAAACGTCATTTTACGCATAGTAATTGAATTTTCTATTCAGTTTAGTTTGCACTCTTGACTACCTCTTTCATGGATAAAGTTGATTGTGACTAATTTGAGAAGATAGTAAGATGTTTGAAAAGTTGCTGTTCAATCTTAAACAACGTCACCATTGACCATCGGCTTGTCTCTTCACTTTTCCTCATCAAAAATTACTATAGCTATAGTATTTGCAAGATGAGCCTTTCTCACCAAAGAAGAATCAGCTGCCCACGTAGTCCTGTAATGCGAGGGCGTAGCCACACAACGAAAAAAATCCCAAGTACCCCTAGGTCACTCCTCCAAGCCTGTGAAGCCTCCAAAAAGATCCTGTTGGGGGGAGTTAGGCTGGCTGCTTTGTTAGCCAGATCTCCCCTCACGCATAATGGACAACTCTTTGAGTCTCAATACGGAAGCGGGAGTTCAACCAATACCAATAGGTATCTGCAAGATGGACACAACCCTACGCCCGCGTAAAGTTCCCAGCTCAAACCACAAACATGCGTCGGTGCCTCCCTGCTTAGACGACCAAACAGTAGGGTGGGCTATGTACCATAGCATGATATATAGTGCCTCTTAAACTTAAACGGATTACCTTTGATATATTACGTGGATACGCAATTCAATCTCGGATAGTCGATCCTTGAGAGCTTATTTGTGATTGCTTTTTGAGGTTCAGCTAGTAATTACGTGAGAGGAATAGAGGAATAGTCTAAGGTCTTGGATCTTGGGCGCTGATGCGTGGTTGATATAGATGGAGTTATGCCTAAGAAACAGTTCTTAGAGTTTTTTATTTCTCTATGGTTTATCCACAGAGTACCATGTGGAGAAAGACTAGCATGTCTTCATTGAAAAGAAAATAAGAAACTGTTTTCCTGTTGGATGTTTTAGTCACCAAGTTTAAGTCATAAATTTTTTGAGTACCACAATGAACTTCACTTTGAAAATTGTCATGTTGGTGCAAATAATCAAAATGAATACCACAGCCCGCTCTTCGAGAATGTACTATTTCCATTTCTGCACCATTTCACCTACACAGGTGACATTCTCTAATGGCGGACCGGCACCACAATAGGGGGTTCCTACGCATCACACGTGCTTTCATCACTGGCGAAGGGCATTCTTTCGGATGTACGACCGAATGCTGTGCAGATGTGGCATCTTAAGCTGCGGTTAATACTCTCCACTAATAAGTGAAGTTACGTTACTAAAGTTTGTGGCTGGTCCAACTAGTTGCAGAAGTGACAAAGTTATTAAGGAAGCTGTTCGGAGATTCTTTTGACACCAAAGGTTGTATGGTCTGCTACTGCGAAATCTTTTTTCTAAAAGTAGGTACCTTGTTGAGCATTTTAGTTAGCTCTAAAGCTTAAACCTGGAAAAACCGGAAACTTAAACCGGATTGGCCGCGACCAAGATTTGTCTGAAGACTGTTAGAAATCTGTGATTTTTCCGCCACCGCACCGTGGTACTAATAGTTCTGCTTTGTGATGGTACATGTTGGTTATGCAAGTTATGCTCAAGATCTCCTAACTGCTGAATGTTTCACAAAGCCATATCTACAGTTTACCAGCTCCGAGCACATCGAGATAGAGCGTACACACGAGGGGAGCGGCGGGCGGCGCGTGGACAGGCATTCGAAATGAAGAGTGCTCCACAACTACGTCTGTCTGCCCTCTGTTGTCTTGAAACATGGAGAACGACTCTAAATATACTATGCCCATGCCGCTGCCGGCATTATTGCCACGGACTTATTGCCACAGCAACATCGCCTTTATTCTCAGCACAGAGCAAGGGCATGAACTTGGGCCGGCAGCCGGGACAGAGGCATTATCGTGTTCACACTATGCTCGTGCCCACTTCCCTGCCCAAGACTCTGCCGACTGCGGCATAGTGTGAACGCAACATTAGACGTGCTTTTTGGACTGAGGTATCCGGAACTAGATTCTCACGTGCCATAAGTAAGAAGACAGCTATGGGCATCTTACCGTGTTTTTTCAGTAGAGATATAATATATCTGTCTCCACACTAACCCAGCATCACCGTGAAGGGTAGTGCTACACGGCGCTAATGGCGAACCACCATTTATATTAAAATACTCCGTCCTATGTGGGAATCCATGGGAATCTGGGTGTGTTGCACTGGAGCCTTTATAGCCACAATGGTATTTATGGTCTTTAATATGCAGTTGTTTATGGAACATGCGTTTGGAATCTAAAGTGGTTGGAAATAGCTATCGTTTAATTGTTTTTATGAGTCACAGAATATAGTATCTACTTCACCTTTGTGTAATTTTTTACTTATATTTCCTGTCTCAGACATTCAAAAGTTGTGAAAATGTCTAAAATTAAATATGTACCAACTGTACCCATTTAATTTAAGAAATGAACACTTCTTTGTTCTGACACAGAACAGTTGGTAACATTAGACTAAACTATAAGAATCATCGTTAGGTAGGTATACCTACTTAGGTACCTTTTTTCCATAAACTATTTTTGTGTAGGTAAATAACATTTATTATAGAACCCCTATTTTTTTTTTTTTATACAATATAGGCAACCGTTTGACCACAATCTCACCTGATGTTAAGCAATGACGTGGTCGACGATGAAGCACGCATAAAATAAAAAAAAGAGACAGAGAATACGAAATCGCGCTATTTTTAACCCTCTCAAGGTTTGGTCCTAAAATAGGACGACACGACAGCGCATGCTATACCTACTATAACTTATAGCAAATCTAGAACGTCCACAGCCGTAAACAACAGCACAAAGATATTTACATTTTAGGTAGCAAGTAGACAATTCGCGGCCGTCGTCATGGCAACGGCAAGATGGCGGGCGTCTGTGGTTTCCGACTTCGTCTCTAGTTCCAAATTGTTCGTCGAGTATTTTAGACCGGGCTCGTATACGTACGTGCATAATTACATTATATATACGCTGGCTATGTACGTCTCACTAATTACTGGGAGCGACAGCAGAAAACTACACGTGTTCTGAAATATATAGGTATTTTGAGCAAGGAAAGGGTTGTTGCTATGACTACGAATCAAGCTAATTTGGCATTCTGTTTCACTACGTAAGCAAAACATTTCGAGTGGAAATCATAAAAATCCTAATGACTGGTAGAGATAGTAGAAAAAGGATGTACCTATGAAATTACATTTTACGCTTAAGTTTATGATCATTTCAAAATCAAATTTTTTTTTATTTTCCATGTTTTTCTGTTCCTAGTTTCAGCTTTTTCCATTGTCTTGTGCTGGCAATGATAAATAGATGTGAATCTTTAACAGGAAAAGATGGGTTTAGGTTAGTCATATTAGGTACCGTATTTTCGTACTACTGGTGAAGTAAAAATTTACTTCCGAATTTTTAGTTTGACTACGAGATGAGCATCTGTCACATGCTATAAATGACATAGGTAAAATATGAAAACCAAGTTAAAAAATATATTTAGACGAGAATTTTTAGATTCTTTTGACACACTGAACTTTACATTATTCTGCGATCCGTACCCCAGCGCTGAAGGATTAGTTAAGGAGGATTTAATAAGAGCTTTTTAGATAAGTGTTGCGAAGTTTCCTATCTAATAGGTACTCATAAGAACACCTACGGTTTCATGCACCATCTATGATAGAACCCTATACTTATACCTAGGTATATCAAGGCAGTGGGTTTTTTGGGAGCGCTTGTGACTTGAAACGCACGGATGTTATTTTTATATTTTTACATTCCATTTTCGATTTCTGTTCTCAAAGCATAATTACTTGGATTTTTTTGCCTGTAATAAGTTTTTTAACCGACTTTAAAAAAGGAGGAGGTTCTCAATTCGGTTGTATTTTTTTGTATATTAGCGTGTAATGTGTTATTATCTACGTAGGTAGGTACAATGAAGTATTTTTAATTGATTTATTCGTGAGGTAAATATTTAGTTACCAAAATATTTTTTTGACTACGAAGAAGGTCAAGTAGACCAATTTTAATAAACTTGCAAATCCAAATAGCTAGTCGTTAAATATGTATAACCTACAAACTTAATATGGGCATAAAATATTACATTGTGACCTTTATATGTTAGAGTTATGTGCTATAAAAAGTTATAGCTGATGTGGGCGTTAGAACGATTTCGATATTTTAATTTCCGAAAGTACCTTGCTAGTAAAAGCTGATAGCGCTATTTTTTGTAACATTTACTTTATTTTTTTAAATAAAATAGTCGGATATGTTTTATAAAATACTAGCTTCTGCCCGCGACTTCGTTCGCGTCCAATTTGATCCCGTTAATTTTCCGGGATAAAAAGTATCCTATGTTACTTCTAATACCTCCAAGAATATGTGTACAAAGTTTCATAAGATAAGATAATGTTTATTTCCAAAATAACATAGAGCCACACACTTAACTATAATTATTCATGATGGTCTGTTATGTAGTTTTCGCGTGAAAGCGTAACAAAGAAACTTACATTCACATTTATAATATTAGATAGGATCAATGATGAAATCATGAAAAGAAATTCAACAATTTTAGGCTCTTGCAAAAATCACGAGTCAAATGACCTGCGTGTAGCAATTAAATATAACTATTTCCCAGTAGTTTTAATAATATTACTGAGAACTATGTGAACACGGCAAATAATTGAATACATCTAAATAGATTCTGTAACGAATTTTGACGTCATCTAAACCAACCCCAAGTAAAAAACGTGCATAAAGAAATCAAAGCTTATCCCGGATATTATAGAGGCTTTCCGCAGTCGCCCGGGGAAATATCTATAGATATAGTACCTACCGTATCATATATGACATGTTATAACAGTTAGAAGGGACATGGAGCGGATATTGTAAGGCCTTTGGCGTTCTCGGAGGATATTACGTTATGCGTAGGGCCGTTCCTCGATATGAATTTTATTATACTGAATGCAATAGCGCCTGTCGATTTCTTAAACTATTGATTTTTGAATGGAAGACGCAATGGCTGTCTCTAAATCCTAATTGCATCTATACTATTATAAAACTGTAAAAAAGTCAAAAACTAAAATTAAAGATATGGATAAACTAAATAGGCCGATCTACTAAATAAACGATTCTGATTCCGAAAATCGAGTTTGTCGGTTTTTCTGTTTGTTTACCTATCTGTTTGTCTGTTTGTTTGTTCGCGGATCACGCCTAAACTACTGGACCAATTTCAATGAAACTTATACCATTCAGAAGCCTTTTTACCTGATTGAAACATAGGCTATATTTTATTGAAATGAAAGACGTGGATTCTTAGATACAGTTTGACCTCTCTAAACCAAAAGCCGCTTTTGGCACAAGGTTCATCGTATGCTGGTTCACAGATATTTTGGTGGAAAGTTTCGCACGCGTACGAAGTCGCGGGTATCAGCTAGTATACAATATGATTAAATATTTCATCAAGAAACCAACAATAGAAACAAGCCCCACCCATTACGCAACCAAGTAAACTATCACGTCATAATTAGCCCTTCATTTTCCAAAGTTTCAACAGCAAACATTAATTACAAACGCCTACAAAATGAAAGCCATACAGGGTACACAATTACTGCTAAGCGCAACCGGTCTCACCACAAAGGTTCTAAACGCCGAATTTTACCGACATACGACCACCCCCTCCCACAGGGGAGGTTGGGGCTTTAGTACCCCCCTGCCGGCTCACACGTCTATCCATTTGCCAGCTAGTTCCGAGCTAAATTAATTTCAAAGCTCCTTATGTTACGTGCCTTGCGGCTTTGCCTTCGATGTGTGCGAGGAATACGTGGAGCTACTTCCAAAAGGCTTAACTGATATATACGAGAGCGTGTGTGGGTGTTGACTGTACCTACATAAGTTTACGGATCTTGTTAAGGTTTGAATTAGAAGGTATAAATTAGACGTGGATGTTTCTTGCTTATTTGATATCGCCGTGGGACTCAATATGGCTCTACGACGTAGAGCAATGGCGCTTTCAAGCCAAAGCTATCCTTTATGAGAGTCGGAACTCCCGAAATTCCGCCATCTTCGCTAGTACAAACACAAACCCTGATATTTTTCCTAGAATATTACATCTCCCACCTCTCGCTACAATAACCTCAGCATATTTTGACCCAGAATAAAGCCAATCGCCCTCAACCTCATTTCATCTCGCCTCCCCCAAATCTCACATGTTCGTACACAAACTGACATGACACGGAGATACAGATATTGCTTCAGCGTGTAATTTATTCACTGTGGAAACGAGAATGGGAGTTTGGAGGACAAAGGAATAAGGCAACGTGCGCAAAATACTCTGTACGTCTGTAAGTTTTCTGGGAAAAATTAGAAATCATAGAGTGAGGTTTTAATAAAACATATAGGTAATATTAAAAAATTAGCCTAGATGCTTCTGCAAGTTTGTTAATTCGTATGAGTACTAGTATAGTATTATGATCTGTGACATGAGTTAGTGGCCAACTCTGGTGACAGAGTTTTTGGCCCGCCTTAAGGCCTTCGTTACTTGACAACTGCTTCTTGTTGCTTCTGCTTAGAACATTCTGTAAGTTTAAGGTATTCGATCGAAATAATATGTCTTAAGTTAAAATTCAAACAATACAATTTCACAGATATTAGTATTTTTTTCTTAAAATCTGGTCTTAGGTATACATATAGTTTGTCTGAATAATTGGTTCCCATAATAAAAAAAAAAGTATTGTTGTACAACTATGAATTCGGACCCTTTCTGTTTCTCATTAAAATTCATACTAGGCCACAAACAAATTCTATTAACGGTCAAAAAACAAAAAACTGTCACGCATTTACATGTCAAAATATGACCTGTCAGTTGATTCCCTTTATCCTGCGCGTGACGATCAAAGAAATATACTGAGATTAATTTAGTCCCCCTAAAACAAAGGAAGGGTTAATACAAAGGGCGACAGAGTTTTGTCTCACTCTGCATGTGACTGAAACTTATTGTTTTAACTTGATTGTAAAGGGACAATGGAATAAATTAATTCTGTGTGTGGAATTCGTTTGATCGGTTGTTTTGTGAGTGCAAGTTTTGTTATGGTTTCTGTCGAAATAATGGCTATTAAATTTGTTAAACATTTGAAAGGCTTCTTTGCTCGTCATTCTCAAGAAAGGCAATGCTGTTGATTTTCACGTTCATCGGTTTGAATGAGATAGAGACGACCCTATCCAATCCACTCGCCTTACGCAGCTATCACCAAATAATGTGCACAAAATATTAAAAATATCCTCCGTATCAGATCAATCAGGATCCCAATAAACATCAGAGCGAAAAATAAAGCTAGAAATAAAAAAAAATGTCGCAATCTTTTTTTGCGGCTGAATCGCAGACTACGGCTCGGCAGTATGGTTTCAAAAAGTCTATCAGAGCGGAATACTCAGTTCGTCAAATGGTAATCAGAAGGGAGGCATTATACGTCATGGTTCAAATATCAAAAGCCTTCGTCGGTATGAGATTTTTACTCGCTGAATGAGAAACATCGTGCGTAGGTAAGATTGATTGAAAAGTGTAGCGCGAAATAGGAAAAATGATTTCTATTTTTCTCGAGTATACCTGCATATTTTATTGAAAGCTTTGCTAAAATTTTGTACCTATAGGGATATTTTTAAAAGGGTTACTTTCAATCACTTAATTACAACAGTAAGGGGGCATTTACTTACAATCGCTGCATAACTTTATTCAGCTGTTTAAATTATTGCTGTCACCTACTAACAGGTAATGTCAAACAGTGACAGAGCTAGACTTTGATTCAACTGTTTAACTATTCGTCTGTCTATGTAAGGGCCATGAAAATCTCGATAAAAACATTTGTTATACCTAGTAAGATTAAATTTTGTGAAACTGATGATACGCATGACGTGGTAACCGTGCTAAAAGTAGCATTATTAGGCCTACGTCACAAAACCCACATTTTCTCATCAGCAGAATCCTCCCGGCTCCCAAGCACGTAAGCCCACTCGAAGTTATTTTATTTACGTCAGCAGTGTAGCTCTTATTACATAGATATAAGTATCAAAATAAACTAGCATTCGATAAAGAGTTAAAGGCTTGGTACTACACGTGATGCGAAGCCAGTTGTTACGCTCGTAACAAGCGGTGTTACCAACTTGTTCTGTTGTTTTATGGTTTTATTGCATAAGTTTTCTTAAAACATTTTCTGTTACCTAGTTCATTGAATTAACCATTTCAAAGTTAAGGTTACGACATTAATTGACCAATTAGCAGTGATCATTTCCTTCAACAAGAACTTACAGCCACGGACATTAAATACGCAAAAAACGTTCCTTAATTACTTTTCTTGATAGTTTTCTACGGATTTAAGACATGTTTCTACAAAGAGTGAATGAATAAGTCAGTAAAGAAGTTTTTATTTATCAGACTAATTTCCAAAATAAAACTAGTTTAGGTACTAGAACGACCATTAAAAAGAATGTATTGTCACATTTGTCAACCCTTTGAAATTGCTTTAAAATTGGTTTGATTTATCCAAAACTGAGCAAGTTGGCAACTTTAGTAACAAGGAGAGCGCATCAAAGGAGGTTTTTCAAAGCGAACGTGATTCTCGACCGATGCTCTAACAAGTCCGCCTCGGGGTGAGTCGGGGAAATTCGACTATACTTTAAAATTTGCAGTCAGGATTAGGGGTTATGTGAGTCAAGTAACGAGTAGAAAAGTAGCTCGCGGGTGAAGTGGGCTTGAGATTTTCAGTCTTCATGGTACATTCATAAATAAGTACTTTATTTTTATGTTTTCTAGAGGTGCAAGTAAAATTCGGTAATACAATTTGGGACCATCTTGTACCAAATATTTTGTTGGGTCACAGAATAGATATAATACTTACCTGTAGCTATTATATTAGGAGTTTGTAAACTATTTTGATGTACCTAATTACCTATTGAGTACAGTTTGTAGGAGAAATTATCTTAGAAGTTAAAATTTCATGCATCTTTAAGTGCTAAAGTTTATTTATTTCGACATAACTTACATGAGTACATTTTACCCCAATACCTTCTGTTACAATAGTTGCAACACCGATAGTTTCGACAATAGCTCCTCGAGATTAAAGCCAGGCATGGATAACGTCCATATGTCTCTGTCGATAGATAGGTACACGTGTCGCACAAAGGTATGGCTGATTGGAAACGCGAGCACGTAGCAAAGACTTGAGAAATTACTTTGTATCAATAGGCTGGGAGCAATTCCGTACATACCTACTAGGCTTTTTAGTTATGGAGCATGAAAATCACTGAATTTGACATAAAAAAAAAATCATTAAGAGGCCGTATTTTGATTTTGGCCCATTTAGGCAGTTTTTTGAACTCGAATTTTATTAGGTTTTACGATCACAAAAATAAATAAATATTAAAGATTTATTCTTCGTTAATAAAATTGTATGTTCGACGAACTTTTTAAATAAGACATCATGTAACAGAGAAAAAAAATTTAGAGCACGTTTTCGCTTTGATTTTACGCTAAAACAAACTAGTTTACAGATGTTTAAAACAATTCTATTAATAGGTACCTATTCAGTTAGGTCTTGATTGTACTAGTAGTAGTAGAGCTCTTTGTGAGAGCTCGTCCGGGGAAGTACCTACTACCACCGTACCTATTTCTGCCGCCAAGCAGCGATGCTCGCATTGCTGTGTTCCGGTTTGAAGGGTAAGGGCGCCGGTGTAATACAGGCACATGAGACTTCAAGATCTTTACGTCTCAGAGTGATGGACGCAGTGCATTGCCTTACAGGGCACGTCCTCATTAGACTTGCTCTGTGAGGTAATGCATTGTTATAGGCAGAAGTTACTACTTAACATCAGGTGAGCTATCAGCTTGTTCCATCACTTTTATCATAATAAAAAATAATAAAAAATAAAACAATAATAAAAATTGTAGTTTGTTCGTAAATATTTTGGTCGATGGTGACTTGTTTGGCCACCAAGTGCGCTTGCAGCCTGACGTTTGCACTTCTAAAGGGATATAAAAGTGGAAAATAAATGTACTCGCTTTGATTATTTCGTCAGCGCACTTCAATATAATAAACAGAAAAATCTGAACTCTCCCAACAAAATAACTTATTTTGTTTCAACCAAGGTAAGAGGTATTTGTCTCCTTCTCTTTGTGACAGAGATTTATAGTGGTCCCTCTCTCCCCTACCTCCCCCGGGGTGCGATATCATACGTCACTACTAATTGTATTATTCAGGAGCTATAATAAATGCTAGGTGGTTTGGAGACTATTAGCTACAAACTATTAGATTTTTACCTGTTGCCAAAAAAGTTTCTTTTCCAAAGAGGTAGGTATACGTACCTAAACTTTGTTCAAATAGGAATGTGTTTGAAAACTAAATTAGAATTATCTTGTCCTTAGTACCTTAACTACGATTTTTTTGTGAGTTTAGTACAGCACGTCTTACAGTTACTATATTACTATAGTCAATAGCAACTATAATTTTGAAAACATAGAAAACTCGTCGAAACATACCAAACTGTCGATCTACCTATTTTAGGACAGTTTTTATTTTAGTCAAACTGAAAATCGGGTAGTTTTCAACTATATTTTATTATATTGTTTTGTTTTATTGTAGGTTAGTTGTCGATTGATGATAAAAAAATCTAATTATACTCTCAGATTTATAAAAAGAGGCTTACTGAGGCTTATTCGTCCGAGCCCATACAAAACCTAATTTTCATGTTCTTGAACAATAAGACCAGTCTGATGAAAACATTCATCTCAGCGTACCTACCTACTTTATATAGAGTGGGATACCATTTGTCTTCCACAAAAGCCTGTTTATCTACGACATACGACCAAATAAACTAAACTTTACGATATCTAGGGTCTTACAACCCTACAGGGTGTATAAGACAGCTCCCGAACATACTGAGGGTTAAAGTAGCCATCATTCAACATTCAACAACTTTTTCCATGAAACCAATAGAGTGAGCGCGCAATTTTTTTTTATATAAAACTAGCCGTCGCCCGCGGCATTGCTCGCGTTCTAGATCCTTTACTTTCTGAAGTGACTGACCTTTACTGTGTGACTTTTCAAACTTCCTTTTTTAGTGCACCTCTACATTATATAAGGATACTATACCATCAAAATTTCATACCTCTAGGAATTATAGTTTAGGCTGTGCGTTGATTGTCAGTTAACTTCCAGAAGAGTATATATTTAGAAGACGATAGACCATCTTTTGACTTCAATCTCACCTGACAGTAAGCGACAATGAAGCCGACGATGGAGCAAGACGGTCTAGAAGACACATACTCACTGTTGCCTTGAAGACATTCAGATTATAGATTTTTGCCAAGAAACAGCGAATTTAATCCGTGCTCCAATAGTTGGTTCCATAAAATTTTTTGTATAAATATGGCAAGATTTGGTTATGGCATGGTTATGGTAGAGAAAGGCCTTGACAGAATGGAGGCCTAGGAGACACAAGAAATGCCTTGGCAGACAAACAGCCAGATAGGTAGATGATGTCGTTGCTGTACAGGGAAAGACCTGGATGCAAAAAGCCCAAAATAGACACGAGTGGCGTTTGAGAGAGGAGGCTTATGCCCCGCAGTGGGTTACTACAAGCTGCCCATGATGATGATGATGAAATATGTTGATGTAGTAGGTACCTGTACCAATAACCCCCTGACAATTGGAAGTGGTCTTTTTACACTTTGTATGACGAATGTATTGTATTTACTGAGTGACTCTTCGTTATGTGTTCCAAGATTAATGGTCTGCTTGTGCTGTAGGGGATTGAGGGGGAGTTAGTTTGGATAAGCCTTACGTTGTTTACCTACACGTGTACTATGGTAAAACAACATAATTATATTATTTAGAAGTCATTGGAAAATATTTTAGATTTTTTGCTTGGAAATACTGAATAAATTTAACTGCTTTTTCAAAGACTTTTTATAAATATATCGTCTTATTCTTATAAAAGTACTCACGAAATTAGCGACATTAATATTAAAATGGTTCTCCGCACTACTTGCTTTGTGTTTTACATCAAACAGTCCTTTGGTAACATAGTAATTTTGAAAAGCCTCTCATGTGCGAATTAATTAAATGAAATTGAAATAGAGTTGAGAAATTCTTTTGACACAAACTCGTGTGTTCATTTTATTTAAAGAGACCCAATTTGGAGGCTTTGAAGCTAAGGGAGGCCTCTATATCACACACAGGATAAAACGCCCACTTCACACATACAAGTGTACCTATATGTGGAGAATATAGCCTTGGGGCCCGTCAAACGCCTTGAAAGTCACGTATGCCTGGCCTCACAATGTTATTATACAACACTTACGCACGTGCGTACAGGCCTTAGATATGCGTGTCTGTGTGAGTGGAGGTACCGAAGCCCGGGCACCGCGGCCCACACGACCCCGGCCAAGGGACAAAGCGAAACGGGTTTGTCCCAAGGGAAATTCAATATTCGGGACTAAACCTTAACTCCCCCTTAAGACACCCGTCTACCTCCCCCGGAATGCTTATATGGCCACGACGTGTATCGATTTTCTTGCCAAATGGAAGATTGGTGTCGAACCGTTCTCTGCGGACGAATGAATGATGTATCGGAGTGGCGACTGAATATTTCAGGTGTGCATGTGTGTGTGAGATTGTGTTTAGCCACCGTATCGGCACTGATGGAAATCTCTTTCGGAAATTGAGGTGAATTTTTTATTTCGGTAGTGCATTGCGGGGTGAGGCTGGCGGTACTTTCGACGGCAATTATCTGCGCGTTGCTTTGAGGTGCTCGGTGATTGGATAACGATTCACGATGATTGCTTTTAGCCATTTTTCTATGTTGGTTTGGGTTTTTACGGGACCAAGTCCTGTTATACCATTAAGCTATCAAGCCATAAAGGGAACTCTTGAAAACAATATTACAGCTACCATCTAATATTAAAGGCCGTTCTAATGGAATACCCGCTAGGTTAGTGGCAATCATTTTTAAACCAACTTCAGTCTTTCTTAAACTTTTTAGAAGCTAAAGTACGTGTCCTATAAAATGTAATCTAATGTTGATCTACCAGTTTTCGTGGTCAGACTATCCTTTAGACATTTCTAAATGACCTGGGATCATATTAAAACCAAGAGATCTGAGGGCTCAATCCCATTTGTTAGGGATGGTGTTTTAGGCCCTTGCAATAAAATTGTAGTAGAAAAATTGTAATTATAACTCACACACATTTTTATAAAGTTAAAAGATATCTCAAAGGTTTTATTCTAGGTCATAAGTTATTCAAAACTCAAGCTTTTAAGAGGAAATCTCAACTTTTATGTTGGTAACATGTCATAAAGCCAAGTCATAAACCATCCTCGTAAAAGCAACGGCCAAATTATAAATATTTACCTTCGCTGATGTTATGTACATATATACATGAGATATAGAGTACAGACATATTTTTTATACAAGATAAACCAGAACTAAGATGTAGAGATATTTTTAAGTAAAATTTTTATTAGGGGTAAATACCTCTTTGCTATGAGATCTGCGATCTGAAAAATTTAAAAGTACTTACTGCAAAATCCATGCTCGTTGGAGCAATGCATTGTTAAAGCCAATTACCTCCTAACATCAGGCAAAGATACAAACTACTCTTTGTTAAGATCCCTGTGGTTTTCGTTACAGATAAATAAATAAATATTCACGGACACTTAACACAACGCCTTCTAGTCCCAAACTAAGCAAAGCTTGTACGATGGGAACTAGATGGCTGATAGAATACATACATACATTTTTTTTTGTAAATACATACATATAATACATAGAAACACCCAGACATAGAACAAACATCTATGTTTACAACACACAAATGTTTGTTCTCGGTGGAGATCGAACCCACGACCCACAGCACGGAAGGCAGAGCTAATACCGACTGAGCCATCACGCCTGTCGATGTAGATGTAGATGTTATCTAGATCTAGATTTCAATGATGACTGTGTATAAAAAAAATTATACACAGTCATTATTGAAATCTAGATAGGTAGGTATTTCTCATATATAACATCAATAAAAAAATGTCACAGAAAAAAAAATATTTACGCCGACTTTATATAATTTATTTATAAAAACCGATGTCAATTACCTTCACGTGAACTCTCCCAAGATACGAGTCCCTTTGCCCTTTTCTTTCATCTAAAGTATCTCCCCAATAATGATATCAAAGTCCCAAAAACAAATGAAAGTCGAACGGTTCAACCCGTGTAACACACACACGCTCATACGTAGGACATTAGTATTAGTAGGTTTCGGCCTTTCAAAGCCCCTTAGATCGAGGGGGCACGTTTGGGGTAAGATTGAGCGTGGGTGGAGTGGGGGGGATTCCAAGATGGCCGCGGACTGTGCCGGCCATAAGGGTAAAATAGGAGATATATTTATGTGTATGTTTGTATCGGTCAGAGGTCTATTGATCTCGGTGTGGAAATGCGGAGGCTTGAGTGTTATGAAGTTAGTTTTAGTTGAGAAGTTTGCGTGGTTTGAGCTTCAATTTTGTTGACAGTATGTGGGCCGTATTCATGAACGCTGAGACTGAAGTTAAATACATTAAAATTTGGCTTGACATTGCTGAGAGATAAAAATATCTCTGTTGATTTTAATGCAAAAGAAAGTGTAAGCTACACGTTATTACGAATTTATAATTTAGAATATGAAGTAGGTAAAAAAAAAACACTACGAGGATGAGCTTATTTTTACTTTAGATATTATCAATAATATCTTCAATTCTTGAAGAGTTTTTTAGTACCTATAGAGTTTTGAAAACTGATTAAACTCTTTCAATACGAAGTAACATAATTTCCTCTTTCCTATTAGTCAATAACGAACAACCACCCAAATAAAGGCATGCACACACCGACGTAAACAAGCTTTTTAGCAACTACAGTGACGTCTTACCAAGCTGTTAGTTTTACAAAGCCGTCGGTTCGTTCTATACCTAGTAATTAACGTTTACGAAGCAAATAGAGGTTTTACAAAAATGTAGTTTCGGAATATAAACTTCACCTACACTTTTGTCAACTGTGACAAGCGCAGAAAAGATAATACATGATTGAGATTCCTATCGTATCAGTTTCCACGTCAGTTTAAACGAAACTTAAGCTCCCCATAAAGCTACACCGAATCCTCGGGTCCGTTCGGAAGGGTTCCGCACCGCCATAAATTACAACTCTGTTTATCGGAGGGTTCTCCCTCCCGCGGTTTCTCAGTTTATCGTCCCCTGTATGTGCCCTTCGGAGGGTCTGAATTACTGGGCCGTTACTCAGCGAAATGTACGGATAAAACTGGTCACAGTAGAAAATGGAAAATGTTTGGAAAATGCGCTAATGTTTGGGAGAGTCACGATCAAACGAAAAAAAAGTTACTAAGTTAATAGATAGACAGTTCTATGAATAACATTTAATTTTTATATTCTAAAATATAAAAACTGAACGGGTTCCAAGAAAAAGTCCGTGAAATACCAAAAAATTATGTGAAAAATAATAAACAGAAAATATATTATACTAGAACATTTAGATACCTACTTTATTCAATTAGTGTGCGGTCAGGCAATGCTGAAAGTGGAATAAACTGGGATTTTGGCACTATGCCACGAATGTATTAAATATTGTAGAGCTGTGTGGGTTATTGTTGAGACCAGCTGAATAAAATATTACCCCCATTCATAGTAATTATACCAACCCAGCTATAACCTTTCCTTTCTGATTAAAGTGAAGTCAGTGACAATCCTTATCAATAACTAGCTGTCGCTCGCGGCTTTGCTCGCGTGGTAGCAGCATACGCATTATTTGGTTAAAATGTTTGATCCTAATTTTAGACTATTTAGAGTGCGACTTTTCAAAATTCCTTTCTTAGTGCACCCATACATTATTTAAGGAGTTATAGTTATAGTTTAGGCTGTGCATTGATTGTCAGTCAGTTTTAAAAGAGTTTTAGAAGATTAAAATCATGCCTATGTCGCATGGCGTGTTAAACAATTTAGTAAAGTATTCGAAAATGAGATGCAAACCCTCTATAAAAAGAGAAGCGCACAAACTTATATCCAAAGAATGTTACAAAAATCTCAAACTTCTTGATACTTGATACGAAAGTTCACAAAGTACCAAGTTTTCTCAGTTGGAGTCGCGCCGCGCCTTCCATACGCGCGGTCAAGCGGATTTTGCTTCGTAGAGTTTCGAACATCTTAGAAGTGACATGAAAAATCAATAAAAAATTCTGAAGAATTTTAGTTGATTTTTTTAGACCCTTAGAATTGAGTTGAGATAAACGATTAGGCTAAAATTCAGGTATCTAAATGCTACGAGTATGTAGATTTAGAGACTAGTATGGGCTTTTTTAGCTACATTAGTCTACCATATCACCAACAGCCAACAGTTTCAAACCTCAAAGCCTAGTGTATTGTGTAGTTTAGACTGTAATGTAAGTGTCTTGTACCAACTTGATCAAACTAAGCCCGTACACTCTCGTCTCAAAATCAATTACCAGAACCCAGTCTATTCCGTGAGCTCAATTATTATTCCAGTTCGACATTCACAAAGATCCGTATCCACCTATCTATAATTCTACACTATTGTAAAACTGTATAAAAGCCAAAAACTAAAATTAAAGATATGGATAAACTAAATATACGACTCTGATTCCGAAAATCGAGTTTGTCTGTTTGTTTGTTCGCGGATAACGCCTTAACTACTAGACCGATTTCAATGAAACTTATACCATTCAAAAGCCCTTTTGCCAGATTGAAAAATAAGCTATATTTCATCGAAATCAAAGACGTGGATTCTTAGGTCAAAAGCATTTGCTACGAGGTTCATCGTATGCCGGTGACATATATTTTGGTGGAAAGTTTCTCACGCGTACGTAGTCGCGGGTATCAGTTAGTCTGTACTAAAGCAATTTCGGGACTTCTAAATAACTCTGTGGCGGTTGACAGAGGGGGCGTGCGGTCTAGGGGAGGCAGGGGGTGACACAGGCTACCGGTCACCACCGCGTATTGATTTGTTGTATCGCTCGTCCTGCACTCACCGTCTCCCTCCCACACAAAGCTCAAACTATCTCCCGTCTCGCTTCATCGCGTACCTCCCGCACTTACGTGGGCATATACGCCGTATGTGAGTATGCATGTGTGCGTGGATTACTATGTGCTTTTGCTAGTGTAGGTGGGGGTCCGAATATTATGTACTACGTTTTCGGCACTGGTTTTCCTTCTATGTTGTGGATACTTTGTTAGTAAGGAGATTTTACAGGTTGCCATCCTAGGGAATAATAAGTGCCATTGGATATTGGACAAAGACAAAGGCCACACAATTCATTATTGTATTTTGTTGTAATTTTGAACCTACACTACCTACCTACAACCGTGACTTGATGGAGTATCTCACCCTTGGGATATGACTTAGGAAATTTAAACCATAATATAAAAATCATTATTTCTGATTTAAACTGATTTTTCCATCAGGTGGCCCGCCTGCTCGTCTACCAGTTATGACATAAAAAAAAAACTTGTCCTATTTTCATTTTCATTCATTTTCACGCCAAGAATTGGTCCTAATTACGTTTATTACGTTCTATCCTTTTTGATTCTGGACCGACTAAAACTTGAAGTTGAAATTTACGTCTCAGAGTGATGGACGCAGTGCATTGCCTTACAAGGCACATCCTCATTGGACTTGCTCTGTGAGGTAATGCATTGTTATAGGCAGAAGTTACTACTTAACATCAGGTGAGCTATCAGCTTGTTCCATTACTATTATCATTAAAAAAAAACTAACTTTGAACTCTCCGTGAGCTTTGTGCTGAACTTTCAATGTGATCTTTAGTTGAAAGTTCAGATTTGACCTCAATGTTACAAAAAATGTTTTGCTCAAAAATAGTGGTACCAGGAATTACTCAAATAAAATCTATTTGATTCAATTTTCTTCACTACAATACCTTCTACCTTTGCCTTAAGTAAATTGTTATCTCCGCTACCCAAAGGTTACCAGCCCCTGTTCACCTTTGGGTAGTGAGGTAGTGCAATAAAGAATTTTCTATCTTTCTATCTACATTTTAGCTTCTGTAATAATGTAGGTAGGAACTGCATCAAGCAGCATGTTCCTGGCTCATTACCATTTCGTCTGTCAGGCTGTCAGCATGTGTGCTAATTACATAGCGCCTCCACTGGCATACTAAGTAGCACGCAGACCATGGCATGGAATACTAATACCATGGCAATTAGTTGCAGGATTGATTGGGGAATTCAATTTGTTAGCATGTCGGAGTGCACAAGGGATCTGGATTATTCTGGATTGCTGTATTCTAGAAATCTTCATTGAGGATTCTAGATGACGTACATATTAGTTGCACAGTAACGCATTGCAATTTCTGAACTTTTGCATTGATAATTGTTGCATTTTATGTTGGTACTTACTAATTATAAAGCCTTTTCTTCATATTTTTGGTAATACCATGTTTTCTACTAAACATGACTAAAAATGGTTTTTTAATGGGAATTGAGCAGGGCAAATTATGTAGTCAAATAACTCTGGCCAGTGGTATTGTTGTTTAATAAAAACCTGCCATGTTTAAGCCATGGCAGGTTTTCTAAACTGTTTATATACTATAGAATCCACTTTTACACTAAACTCTGGCTTACTGGTACACCAAGCCGGTATCCTCCGTCCCCCATTTTTTTTCACGTGTCCCCGCTCTCTCCCTTTCTTCTTCTTCTCTTTAATAATGGCCTGTGTCCGTCATTTCGACAGACAATTTTGCCAATGTCAAGTGTTAAAATTGTAATAAATAAGTCAAGTCAAGTCATTTCCCGGTGTCATCCCGCCAAGTTACAGGTGACAGTGACAGGGTAGGAAGCTTGACACAGACAGCTACCTAACCGCTTGTCTATGTAAGATAGAGTAATGCATCTACTGAATAGACACAAACACTACATTATACTAAATCATATTTTACTGAAACAAGAAAAAAAGTTACAAATAAAAAGTTTGTACGGTTTAAGCTGCGTTCAAAATGTTCGAATTCACCCTACCAGTTATCGCAAACAAAACGCGAAAAATACAAAAATAACCGCCACATTAAAGTTCCTTTCACGTCACGCCTAAGAAATTGTTTCGAGCCCCCGCATTTTTGCATAAATAGTGCAAAAGTAAACAAAGTGATGCCGAGAGGGAAAGTTTTCTCGTTTTTCATCCCTTGAGACCCTCATGGGGGGTCGAATTTCCAACGTGTAATGGCTTTTGAATGTAATTCTAATCCTATCTATCGCTTATGGGATGGAAAAAACATAGGTGTGTGAGTTTAAAAAACTACCTACATTTATTATTTATAAGTAGATTTAATAAAGTAATTACGATTGGTTGAAAATCTAAGTATCTGCCAACGCTAAGATCCAAAAAATAATGAAATTCACTGAATCCAAAAGTAAAACAGGTTATGTGTCTCGCCAAGAAACAAGTTATGTTTGCCGCTTCAATACAACTTAATTTCTTGATTGGTAAGCAAAGAATCTCGAACCCTTAACCCGAGAGCGACCTTTTAACAGAGCACACGTGCTTCACGAAATTACAAATTAAACGTAAAATTTCCAATAACCTAACCCTAACTCACCAAACCGGTCTTGAAGACCCAAGCTGCGAAAATATTAAAGTTTTGTACATAATGTAGCGAACACGAAGGGTCAGTTTGGCCAATCGCTCCCCTTCGAATGACCAGCGCCAACGCTGACCCGAGCGCGCGTCGGTCAACTCCGAATAATGAAATTCAAAAAAGAAACGAACAGGCCCGCCAATAAACAAACCGTATATCATTCGTTATTCAAATATTTTTTAGTGAATGGTTGACCCGTGAGCCCACGCGACCATTTGCTGGTTAAATATTTTCAGTGGGCAACACCGACCGCCGGACGTTATTTATGACTTGTAAATTGGATGGAAAATGTTTCTTTTTATGCTTTGATTTATTCGCCAATATTTTTGTGGAGTTACTAAAATAAAATTTCTTGACAGTGTTGCCAGTATCGCCCTAATTGTAACGATCTACTTTATTAATAAAATGACTTGTAATTAGGCGGGGGTGAAAAAGGCAAGAAAATTGTGTTACTTTTCCATTTAATAGGAGTTTAAGGCTGTGTTTTCCTCCCCGAGAATCATAACTGTATTAATTATTGAATCTGATGCGTTTTTAATTTGATTTTATGTTTGAGGGGGTGTTAATATGATCACTCTTTTGTAAATCTGGAGTGAATGTGGTGTCAATACATTTTAAAGATTTTTATAATTGTCTTTGGTAAAGAGAGATTAGTCTAGCTGAGATTTTCGACAGTAAAAACACTGTACCTACACATGTTTCTCTTCTCTTCGGTTTAGAGAGCTAAATGCTTTTAAAATAATAAATGATTATGTTTTGTCTTACTCATCACCATCATTTTCCTGTCTTTATGTAAGTGGGAGTAACATACCAAGTGGGAACGTTTTAATAATATGTAATCTTGTTCCACTCACTCCTATCCGCAATTTTGAATGAATGAATGAATGAAAATACTTTATTGTACGTAGGTACACCTCCCAAACTAATATGCGAAATAGCTTATAAGCACTGACAGAAGATAAGATTAAACTATTACGTACAATGGGCGGTCTTATCGCGAGGGAGCGATTTCTTCCAGACAACCTTTGAATGGAGAGGAGCGTATAAATGGGAAGCTCGGCTCTACCCATCCCACTTAGGGTTTGAACCTACTCCTCTCACACAAAATTACCAGTAATTTCATTTAAAAAAATTTATTAACACACACACTACTACGTGCTACAATTCCACAACACAGTATGCGGGTATGTTAATATTTATGGCGAGGGACATTCGAATTTCGAAAATTCAAACACGGAACATAAATTTCTAATATTACCTATTGAAGCGGCTGCGATTCTAAATTTAATTTTGCATGCAGAATGTCGCAGGGGACATTTTATTTGGTAGGCGTATATAATTTTATGACGGGGTCCAATGCTTTGCGAAACTCTACGGGCAATGCTTGTTTTGTTATAAAAGGATGTTTTTATTTTTCTTTCATTGGATAATTCAAATTATACGAGAAGTAGGTGTACAAGTTTGGTACAGTCTACTCTACCTGCAAAACAGCTAGGGCATTTTAACCAAGCTATAATATAAACCCGATATTTTCAAAACCCAAAATTCTTTGGGCTGCACCAATCATCAATCTAGGTATTGTTTTAACCCGGCATCATGGAGGCTGAAATCCAAGTAGGCATCGTTTTAACCCGCCATTATGAGGTTGGGTCATTTTGACTGACCCGGGTCATTTTTAATTGATTATTATTTTGGTGCTCTTTTCTTTAGCTACAGCTAATGACTTGCTCTGTACGTCGATGATAAAGAATTATTCTAGAGGATCATAGAAAAATTACACGGCGTGAGTATCAAGAGTTTTTCCATCAGCACGTCTAAAACAAAAGAAAATCGAAAGCAAACATCACGTCTTAAAAATAACATATTACGTCCCTTCAAAGTGCTCGAGTGTTTGAAACGTTTCACCTCCATTACGCTCCGGGCCCTCACCCCCTCTCCCTCCCTCACATGGTCATAACGACTCCCGATAAGGGTCTCAAAGACCCTCCGTAAATCACCCTGTATCTGCAGGGGTGTCGCTATATACTATGTACTTGGACATAGGACTTTCGGGTTTATTTCGGAGTTTCCAAATGGACCTTCTAAATGGCTGAGGCGAGGGATTTCGGGGACTTGTTTGTCCGTTGTTAGATATACGAGGTTTAGTGAGAACTGAGAGAGTGTCCTATAAAGTGAACAACCGATACTTAGTGATTTTGTTGATTAAGTTTAAAAGAATTAAGTTTTGAATTCATCATCCATTACGGGTTATGGTAATAAAATATAAATTTGACTAAAAAATTAAATGTGTTAAAAATCAATGATCAAGTAACAATGATCGAGGTAAATATTCTGCTTTTAAACCAAATAATATTCCACTATTTTTAAAAGAAAATGATATTTAATCACGGTTATATATCAACTTTTCAATATTCATGAAAAAGCTAATCATCATATTTGTCTCTACCCAAAACCTTTGACAAAAATAAACCTTCAAAACAATTTCCATCCACACATAACATACATTAAAGATTAACGTCCAAACAAAAATCAGTCCTGACGTGCCCCACGAAAAATATCTTAAAGGCTTTCCCTCGAGAGCCGGTGCTTCTAATGTTTTCTTTTTATTCCATCACGCGGGAGGTAATCCATCAGAGAGGGAGGGGATGGAGGCGATCGATTTTCCATACGACAGGTCCCCTTCGAAACTATGGTTATTGGTTATTTTGGACATAACGTCATCTCGGGACGGCGAGGGTTTGCCGATTTGGAACAGGGAATGGAATAGAATGTTATGTCACTATAAAAACATTTTCGAAAATTCAGTTTTCGACTGTGCTCCTAGTGTTGTCTGTGTTTCTAGGCGACGGTGACCGCTTGGATAGATGGGCTGTATGCCTGTTTGTCTACTACTTACATAAAAAAAATGTTGGTCAAGCGCAGACTTATTGCTTTGACAGTTTTAACTCAATCGAGGTAGGTACAATCTGAGACAAATAGCAACTCGCACAAAAAGGGTTAAAACAACAACTTCAATTTTTTTACTCGGCAAATAAATAAAAAATAGAAAAAAACTATTTTCATTTCATTTAAAAAGTAACTCATAAGTATTATTATTGTTTACTTTGATTTCAACTTTTTCTTTTTTTTTTCTCAAAAAATATCAATACAGTATTAAAGAAAAACTTCTAGTTATGTTACGTAAGCATAAAATAATATAAACGAAAACAATAACTAAGCAAAAATTTTAAAATCATCTTTATATCTTTCAGTTTTCCGCGCTCACCCCCCAAACGGGGTGGATTTATGTTAACAGGAAGTGCCCCGGCAAAATAGCATTCTAAGCCTGCTGATACTGCTTATATACAGCATATGGGTATGTTATATACACACATGGCTTGATCGAATATTAATTCCTGGCCTGAATTGAATTTGCTGTTGTGGTGTGACGTGGCATGTTTCATGTGATACCGCTTCAGCGGTACTTAGCCCCTTTTAGAATATGGCTGCATGACGCGCTTCTTTGACCTGATAATATCAGGAGTATTTTTGCGATTTCAAAAACAGGGAATATTCATAGAATAGTGGAAGAGTTCTCGAATCTTCTTCCGAAAATAAATGTGGTTAGAGTTTTTCAATGAAGAACACGCTATTTACTATGGAAAATAGTATCAAAATCGAAGGAAATTATTTAAAAAAAATAGCTAGCATGTCGGCAAAAAAAACTTATACCTATCTTAAAACCGCCAATACCACTAAAACCTCACCCAGATAATAAAAACTACAGTTTCCTAGCTTCCACGACCGTCATAAGATGACAATATTCTAGAATAATTCTTTAGCCGCAAATAAGTTTTGATAAAAAAAACTAGTACGGACATTATTTTTAAGAATTTGCGATAGTGAATAAATAGAAAGCCCGATTCTGTTGATGCATATTCCTAATTTAACAGCATTAAAATTATAGCTGTCTTTGTCTTTCTAGCTCATGAGAAATAGATGGCAACAATTTTAGAGCAAGAAATTAAATTTGGCAAAAGGACAAGCCTCCAGTGCCAGAACAAAATTAAAAGAAAAAAAAAAGAAAAAATTAATTAATTTAGAAAAATGAGACAACAGTATCGGTACATGTGGAAAACCACCGCCAAATTCAGTAGTGAAATAGATACCTGCGTTATATAACGTTCAACGTTTCTTTCAAACTAACCTTCGCACTATCTCCGGAAGGCACTATCCTCATGGCCCAAGGCATCAGTTTTTAGAACCCTCAAACGACCGATTCCCAAATAGCCTTCAGCTAAACCACTTCAGGGTTATAAAACTCTACTCTCGGCGTAGAATCATTTTTATAGCGTGAAGGATAAGTGTGTGATTAAAAAATATGACTGAGGTTATGGCCTTTACCAGTAGTGCGTTCTTATGAATGTGGATTGTACTATTTGTTTTATGCAATCACACACACACACACACACATTGTTTTACCAATTTTTTTAAAGTTATGTTTTTATTGTATGCTGTTACTGTGGTGAACAATAAAGAGTTATCTTATTTATTATCTTATATGATAGAGTTAAGTTATTAAGTTTCATGTATGTTTAGATTTTAATTGCGGTGTGGTGTAAATAAAGTATTTTCTATCTTCTATCTTCTATCGTGGGTAGTTTTAATAAAAAAAAAATATGTCGGGTGGGCGGATGACATCGTGAAAAGGAGCACACTGGATTCGATTGGCGCAGGACCGCAAAGAATGGCGTGACAGAGAGGAAGCCGGTACCCAACAGTGGGTTAAGCATAGGCTGATTAGATAGATATATGTCAAAAATAAAGTTATTGATAGTTATAAGTAAGGCTGGTTGCAACGGGCCACCGACCACAAGCACGGCACAGGTGGCCCACAACAGCCACTGTTCATAGTTTCACATGGTGTAGCAAGTGGCCGCCGTCCACACGTGGCTGTGGTCGGTGTCCCATTTGCGAACAGCCTTAGGTAGCAAAGTTTATCTGTTAGGAATAAATTTAACTTTAAGATAAATTATAGAAAAGTGTTTTTTTTTATGATAAAAGTAATGGAACAAGCTGATAGCTCACCTGATGTTAAGTGGTAACTTCTGCCTATAACAATGAATTACCTCACAGAGCAAGTCCAATGAGGACGTGCCCTGTAAGGCAATGCACTGCGTCCATCACTCTGAGACGTTAAGATGGTGAAGTCTCATGTGCCTGTAATTACACCGGCGCCTTTACCTTTCAAACCGGAACACAGCAATGCGAGCATCACTGCTTCGCGGCAGAAATAGGTAACGGTGATAGTACTAAAAGTTAAAAATTACCAGATTTTTCTCAAGTCACAGATCCCGGTTTACTAATTCTTTGTTTCTGGATTTTCATTTTCAATCACTCATCACTTCACAACCTTCCGTATCAAAAATCAGTAACACACTAATCTTTGTTCAAGTCTCGAAGTTAATAAATGCAAGCCCATTGATACTGTGAATGGTTAACCCCTTCGCTACCTCGGCGCGTATGCATGGAAATTAGATCAGTAGGTAGTGCAGCGAATGTCAAACTTTTGTTGCCAATTTATAAAGTTCTATGAAAGAAACTGACTGAAATATAGTTGTTAAAATGCATACTTTACTAAGATTATAAACTAAAGTGATATATTATGTTCTGGATAAAAACATTTAAGAAAAAATCTAGCGTTATTTTTTGGTTTAAGTTTGCAGTTTTGGCTTTTGTGAATACTTCAAGCTCATGTTAAAAAAGAAAAGAAAGAAAATAATTGTACTTCTGTATTTTTTAAATTGCTTTTTTTGTATTATTTCTTTCGTACTACCGCGGTTTCTTAGATACTTAAACAGCGCATGTGATATATAAATAAACATATTCTTTCATTTTTACATAATCCCAGCTTGAGAACCGTCGAAGGAGATCAAATGACGCGATTGTGCAACATTTTTTGCATTTGCTCATTAATTTAGAATTGTACAGACAATGGTAACCCTTTGCGCGGTCTTTACGACCATACCGTGCGTTACTGCGTTTGTGTTCCGGGTCTTCTTTTTATTATGTAGATTAGAGGATTTATCTACCCCGGATTAGATAAACACATTGTATTTCTAGTGCATCATGAAACAGTTGTTGAGATTTTTGTAAGAAGATACGGGTGCTAAATATTAAAAATATATAAACGGTCGATCACCCTCACGACACGACAAACATCAATAGACACTAACTACCAATCGACATGACCAATCATGCGTAAAACGAATCAATAGAAAAACAGCAGTCAAATAAATCTAACGAGCTCCTACATCTGCATGTCATTGGAATAAATCAAATCACTATTGAATGCATCCGTAAAATATTTTCGAACTATTTTGAATGCACTACTGCTATAAAAAACGGCGTCCCTCGTAAGTCAACCCGTTCACTGACACGTATTCAGCAGATATAAAAAAGTTACACCCATATTTTGCACTTCCGATATCGAATAATAGGGTCTATTTATGCATTCTCGATAAATGAAGAGTATTTTTTTACTTCTATTATAAATCAAAATGTATTATTTATCTTTAGACAATCTGAATCTGCATCCTATTGTTATTCGGGATGTGCGGTGTGTCAAGGGTGTAAAGCTATTCTGCATTAAATAATAATAAAAGTTTAATGTTACGATTCTTACATGAGAAATACCGACTAATAATTGCAAAAATAGTTTTCTTTAAAAACAATTTCTTTGTTTCTAAATCACCTTGTCGCATTACACAAGCCCATTTCGCTACATCGTGTGCAGATCTAATCAGATGCATAAATTATAATGGAACGCAAGTCGGCCATTTTGAATATATCAAGTACCGGGGTTGTATTCGACCGTGGGGCAGTAATTATTTGATTGAAGTCAAGAGGTTGCATGCCGAGATACCAGACGAGTACTATTGTTGGGCTCGAGCCTCAAGTGTGAGATTTGAGTGTTTTATCGAATGTACGGTATGTTGGATTTACACCTACGGCGTTCAAGGGTTAACCGTCAATAAATTAGAATTCAAATATTCAAAAAATCTTGTATTGGTAAATCATTCTGGCTTAGATGATGTAATGGTAGGTACTTACCTAATATTTCACAAAAAAAAAACGTTGGTATAGCACTGAAAAGTTATACCTACGTACTTCGTGTTTATCGACTCTACAATTTTGCATAATTTCTGCATAACAATAGATTTTTTGAATAAAAAATATATCCTGTCGAACTTACAATGAATCGAACCGAGATTATCAATTAGTAAACGTATCGACAACTTTCAGCTTGCGTACAGTTGCATATTATTAACCATTCAATTGACAAAAAATTCAAAAACATCTGAACGAAAGGTGACGGGTTAAAAAAAACGTCACACAGAATACTCCCTAATCCGCTCTATAATGCATATAATTATTATTTCCGATACTTTATCAAAGAAACCAACAATCCTTTTTGCATATGCGTTTTTGACGGAAGTGTGAATGAAAAATGTCACCCCCAGGTAGAAAAGGGTCACCCCAAGGGTTTTTGTAATGGTAATACGAGATGATTTTATTAGAATTTTTAAGATGTTTATTATGCATGCGTTCTCAGGAGGATTTGGCGGACCAAACGCCAGCGGCAAGACGAATAAGTTTCATAGGGTTTTTTATTTCAAAAACTAAGCCATGCTAACGGTTAACGGTCGAAATAATTAAAAGTATTTCGCACCCATTTTTTTAACAACTTAAAATAACTGCTTATGTACGTAATTTTTGTTTACTACTTTTTGCAATAGTTTCACTTAATACTTAAATAAATAAATAAATAAATATTCACGGACACTTAACACACCGCCTTCTAGTCCCAAACTAAGCAAAGCTTGTACTATGGAAACTAGATGGCTGATAGAATACATACATACATTTTTTTTTTTTGTAAATACATACTTATAATACATAGAAACACCCAGACACAGAACAAACATTTATGTTTACAACACACATATGTTTGTTCTCAGTGGGGATCGAACCCACGACCCACAGCACGGAAGGCAGAGCTACTACCGACTGAGCCATGACGCCTGTCATATTATACTATTATATATTATACTATATTATATTATATTATATTATATATTATATTATATTTACTTGTTATATTCTTAAGTCTTCTTATACTTCTTCAACTTCTTATATTTAAATAAACTCAACCAGCTTGTTCTCAACAAGAAGTATCCTAAGTACCACAATTTGATAGTAAAAATTAGCTCCAAACCTGACATGACCGTAAACTCGGATCCATTCATAGTTTTTTTTTCATATAAAAAAAAACGCATCTCCCGTGGGGTGCCTGTGGTTGTTTGTATAGTTTTTTTATGGCTTTTATAGGGTTAAGTCCAGGTAATCCTGTGTCCTCTCACTGTGAATGGATTTTGACGTATAAAAGGATTATATTCTAATAGATAATTAATGATGTTTCTGTCATAGGTCGGTTTCTGTTGATATTTGATTTTGTTACAGTGTAACTTTAAAAGTAATTTGGATACACTGGTTTTTCTCATTCAATAAGTCCAAGTTTTTTTTTCTAAATATCAAACTCACTAACAATTTTTTTCTATATAGTGTTTAATTACAAATATTTAGAAACTTTTTGAAGTTATACAAACAAAGAATGCAATAAAAGTAACTGCTGATATTCTGAGCTTACCTATTGAATGACTTCAATCTTTCTAATGACAACCCTCAACCCCTTAGCACACTTCGCACCAAACAAAGACTTATAAAACAAAGTACGGGACAGAATAAGTTGATAGGAAGACAAAAACAAAAGACAGCTGATAAAGTTCATCGACCTACGCCAACGTGGCGTAACTTTCATTCTTAAAACGTACCAAGTTAGTAACCTACTTTTCATTAATAAGGCGAGCTAAAAAAATGCACGAAGAAAGTATCAAAGATTGAGCGAGCGCGAACTTCGCGAACAGCTGGCGAAAGAGTCTTGTGGATGTACCGTTTCTCAGATAACCATCACAATTAAAGGTTCATCTTGCGCGATTAGCTTCTTAGTTATTATTTATCTACGTCTGCTATAACTATTTCCCAGAAGACAAATAAATGTAAGAAAATTATTGTCTGGTTAAAAAAACCTATATTTACGTACTTAATCAAAGAGTATATTTTGAGATGTACCTACGAGTTGGTGCCTTGGGACATAGAAAACTAAATAAACATTTCAAAATTATTGATATCAGAAGTTTTTGTAAGCATAAAAATATTTTCATTCACTGTTTTAGAGAAAACTGGTTTATCCCGTGCTTTTTTGTTCCTACACGTTTTTTACTAGAAATAAAAAATCTTACAAGCGTATCCTCTTTGTTCCACCGCTAATTTTTCCCGGAGTTTCCCGGCAGACGTCGAGACGCTCGGCAAAAAATAATTAAAACGACCGCCGACGACGAAAGCGAAAGCGCGCCGTCTGCCGCGTAATTAGTACAATGGTGTTTCCTGACTTTGAACTTTTCAATCGCTATTCATCCTCTCCAAATTATTGAGTGGTTGTTGACGGGTTAAAAATACTTGGTTAATATATTGACATATACTAAACTAACACCTTGTGGTCAGTGTAGAAGAGAGTAACCTGCTTAGTAGGTATTTATAATCGTTGAATAACTTTATTCGGCGGTTTAAATATGATTGCTGTCTTTTACTAACAGGTACCTAATGTCAAACAGTGACAAAAATAGATCTTTTAGTATGGTCCTTAAAGGTTAATTGACGTTGTGAATTAATTCTAAAAGGGCGTCTTTAATTCTTATATTTTCATCACTCTGATGTGTCATAATTTGAAATCAAATTCTTAATTTTAATTTTGTAATTAACCAGTTATTTTTCAACCAAAGTAATGTCAAACAATCTTCTCACTCGCAGATTTAACAGGACTGAAGAAAATGTGATTTTTTTTTATCACATTTTGCTGCACATGTTTTGGTCTGAAAACCGTTTGGAACAAAATTATATTTTTTCTCCACCTTTGCTCTTTATCTTTTAGGCCGCGGAGCTTTGCGATTTGAAATAATCACATTCAGTTACTTATTTCGTTCCAAATAATAAACTTTTATTTGATTTTATCTAAAAAAATGTTGAAGTGTGCAAGCGAGAAATTTTTTGATGCTACCCGTCATCTTATGAAGATTTTCAACAAGAAAACTTCAAAAAAACAATCTCACAGCTTCAGCTTACAGAAATAAAAAGCTGCAAACATACAGTTTAGTAATAAAAAGTATATCCAATAGGTAACAGCTAGATATCGTAATGAAATCGTCTAGTCTGGCTCGTTTGCGCGTATCTCAGTTTTCGCCGTCAAACTGGTACACTCATGCCGTCATATTGGCGTATCGTTGCTTTTTATGGACCTCTAGAGCGACGTAAGGTTTGAGGTCGTAGCTATAAAAATGTTAGAGTTCATTTTAGTCAATCCGGTGGTTTATCGAGCGTGACGTCATCGCTTGTAAGAGATACCAAGTCGTCGAATCTACAAGTTGTTCATTCGGATATATGATTTTTTTACTAACAGCTCTAGTCTAAAAAAGACATAAATTATTTTTTCAAAGTTTTATCATCCTAGAATCATAATGAAAACATGCTTGAGAAAAACAAATATTTACACTCAAAGTTTTTCACTAATAGAAGCAGCATATAACATTACAAAATTATATTCCCTCAAAAATAAAACACATGAAAGAAATCACTGAACCGACATGATCGGAGAAATCTTTTTTAATTTCACGAAGCCGCAAAACCACATGGGCCGTATCAAAACCAATTTTTCTTACATAAAGAAAACTTGGAAAATTAATTCCTCCACCTAATTTCCTTACTGAAATATGAGGCCACGTTAGACCCTTACGCACACACGCGTGACGCAAATTTCGTTACGTTACCATAGGGTTGAAACTACCCCCCTCCCCGTGGCATCAATCTTCACCCCCGCCACCTACGGCCGTATAATACAATAATATATGTCTAACTTTCGGACCGGCGGCCCTGTAGGTAGCTTTGTCTCCCTCGGCTGTGTTAGATTACATTGAGAGTGAGGGAGAGATGCGGGTGGAGCTAAAGGGTGTAGGGAGTGTGTAGGGATGCTATTGAAATTGAAGCGGGGTTTAGGCGCGGATGACGCCTGGCTGGAGAATAGATGGAAATTTCCTCAATTTAGCGTTTTCGCTAACAAAGGACTCTGTTTAATTTTTGGTTTTTGGCAGTTCACTATTCGGATAGATCGATAGGTTTGATGGAATCAACCGTTTTCTCTCAGGGTACCTAAAACATAGAGCCAAGCGTCTTTTACAAAAAATATCTACATATTTTACTAAAATTTCAAGTATTTCAATTCCGCCCTTCTTTGCTATTATTGTATCTGATTAAATACATCATGGTTAACCCTCCAAAAAGTTGTTTATACTTAAGAATAGTGGCGCTGGAGTGCACAAAGTGCTAAAGGGATGTCTAGTTTATCGTAAAGCCGCCGTAGTGAAATGTTCTGAAAAATAACGAATTAGGACTGAAAAAAAAACAACTGTCCATTTTCAATGTTGGTGAGCACTGAAAGTCAGTAAAAGCTTTTTTTTTTCGAAAGGTTAAAACCAAGTCATATATTTTATATTGTAAATAATGTATTAGCTGTAATTCTCTTTGCGAATAAATTCCTTTATTAGACGTACACAACTATTAAACCAAAAATTTTCAATTACATACCCCAAATTTTCCAGTGGTTTGTGAAAAATTAAAGACTTCTAGTTATTTGTTGTTATACCTAAACCCCGATCAAAACAACTCTTCGCGACAGACGGGTCGAAAACAAGCGCTGTAATCCAAACGCAATTAATTACAACATTCAGCCACGATTTATATTCGCGCAGGTGTGCCGCGGCTTTGGCTGCGGTGTGGATGTAGCTTTAGTTTTGTAACGAAAGTACCGAAACATTGTGAACGTTCGATTTTTTTTCGTTGCCTCTATCGATAGTTTTTCATGCTCTTTAGTGAGTTACTATTTACTTCAAATAATCTTCATCATAGCTTAATATCTATCATAGACAAAAAATCTAAGGAATTTAAGTTAGTTTACTCTAAATTTAAAACTACTTTTTCCACGGAAACTTTGAATGGTTAAAAAAATTATTGAAACTTTGAAAAGGCACCTTCAATTTTGATATAATTTACCTTCAAGGCGCGAGAGTCCCACTTGTCCACTTATTCTCCGTAGTTCGGCGTTGTAACTGCCGTTGAACTCAAAAAATCTACCTGAATCTCTTGAAGGTTCGCCCCTCAGTTTGGCGGCTTCCTTCTTGTTGATTGATAAGGCACCCTTCGTGGATGGCATTGTGCAAGATGAAACGAAACTATGTTGAGGAAGATATAGCTTGAACTTTGATAAAGGGAACAAATGACAATCAGTTCTTTAGGGGGCAATGAGCGTATCTACCAGTTATTATAGGTATGTATTTAGAAAGAAAATAATTACGTATGTATTCTATCAGCCATCTAGTTTCCATCGTACAAGCTTTGCTTAGTTTGGGACTAGAAAGCGTTGTGTTAAGTGTCCGTGAATATTTATTTATTAATTATTTTATTATTTTCGAAAATTCCTCTGCCTTTTCCTTTGAATATACTTAAGGTTCTTTATTATTAAAATATCCTGTAATTGCGTAGGCTGTAAGCCTCAATGTAGTGTTGAGTAAAAGCGTATTTTATATGTATTATGTAATTCGTTCAGATAAAAAGTAAAAGGGTAAATGCTCTAGGGGCCATTGCCACCAGATATCATGTTCACGTGTCTTGTAGGTACCTTAAAGAAAGGCTGAATTAATAAATCCTACCGTTCATCGCCCCACATAAAGTTCCACGTAACAAATCGGGCTCGCATCCACTAAAGCTTACCTTCTAACATTATTGATGACTAAACCTCCCTTGCGAACTCGAAATACGAAGTGGGGTCAAACGCTAACGTTTACCTACAACTTTAACGTCCGAAAACATACCAAACGAAAATCAACTGTAGCCTACGAAATTAGAGTTGAAAGTCCGCTGGGTAGAGTTTGTCGTATTAGGAGTGGGTGTAAGAGAGTTACCCCCCAGGTGGTCGGCAATTTTACCACGTTAGGCTTGACGGTCGTCTGTAATTTTGGGGCCTAATGCGACTATTCCTATTTCAAGTTACCCTCGGGTTTAAGTATGGGCCTGACGCGAGAGATAAGAACGAGGGTGGCTGTAAGGGTTGTTTGAGATAGTACGTAGATGTGTGTAGTAGTGATTTGGAGCTTGGTAAGCTGTATGAAGTAGGTACAGTCTGTGCGTAGAGTTTGCGAAAAACATTTGTTGAATATACAATTGGCCTCATTAGAGAAACTTTTTGGTAAAGAAGGATACCGGTTGAAAAGAGTACGTATCAAGGATTAATAAAAGGTTTATTTATTGAAATAAATAAGCAGAAAAGAGCAAAGATAGAGATCTCGTTGAAGTCTTTTGCTTGCTACGAATGTTCGTAGCACCACCGTAGCACCACAGAATATTCACGTAGCACTCGATTTGCAATACTTTGTTTCTGAAAATGGAAAAAAAACAGCGTGTTTAAGATTCATGAATAAAAATAATGAATTGAGTGGTAAATAAGACAAATTTCTGATAAATAAATAAATGCTGCCATCTATCGCCTTCCGTATAAGTTACATTCGATCTGAGATACTATTCTTTGCTATTCGACGCTAGATGTCGGTACAAGCTTTCTAAGTGGTATTTACATTTAGACCGAAACATTACTCTATTTGGAATATTCAGGGGTAACCAAAGCTTTTGCACATAAATCTTATACGTTTTTTTTATAGTACAAAGGTACCTACTAATTTTACAATATTCATAAGAACTCCTTGTAGGTCCTATTACTCGAATCATAGTGCACAGAATAAATATAAGAAGAAGCAGAACAGAGTATCGTTTTTTTTTTCAAGTAATAGCGTCCAAGCACCAAAGGGTAAAAAGAAAAACATGCTAAGCTAAAATAAGCTACATACAACTCAAGTATACCTAATTCTCAGGTAATTAAATGGAAGTTGCCCAATTCATAACTTCAATAAGCACTTACCTGCATACCCTCAAATTATTCATACAGAACCCATATACCTCGGTTAAGCAAACTTAACCGACTATAAACGGAATCACTGAAGCGTGGTTACAACCTGCTCCGTAATTAGAGGGAGAGATAAACTTCAGCAGTTATCGTAGAGCGATGTGCTCTTTAGTAACAGAACAAAATGTTCTAATGTGTACATTTGCAGGCTAAACTTATTTATGGAGTCTTATTCTGGGATACAGATATAGTTTCGATACTCTTTCGTTGATTTACCTAGGTATTACAATGCTCGTACGTTTTTTCTGAAAAAAGATTTTGGACATTTGTAACATTATTATTTAAGACTAAAAATATTTCAATTAATATTGTACCTATTAATTTACATCTGTCAAGCAAATATTTTTTTCTGATTCTGATTCTAAAAAATATTATTGATATTGGACATGCCGATAATAGTTTAGTTTTTATCTGTTCTACAATGAATATAATAACATGGAATACGTACCAATGAGTGGTTTTGTGACTTGCCAAGATATTCCTATTAGAACCATCACGATTAAATAGTTTTTTAATTGCTATGCTCTTTAATTTTACCATGGTTTGTGAATTTAATTATTTACCTTACTGCTACGTATGGTATTATATTATATTATTTATTTATTTTTTACTATGAATTGTGTTTAATAAATATTATTAGTTTAATTAGTGTAATTGGTCCAGGCCGTTCTGATTATGTAAATAAATAAATAAATAATTTATGATCTGTGCCGCCACAAATATTTATTCGGCGCCACCGCCTACCGCCACCTGTCATCTCATTTGCTCTGACATACTGACATCAAATTAAAACAAAAAACTATCTCGTGGCATTCTTCATGATCATGAATAGAACAAGTATCTAAATTAGTTTAGAACAAGTTAGATCACATCTAGATCTTGCAAGAAATAGATTGTTATTCAATCTAAGTAAAATATTCCAATTTCAAACAAACGTAGCGATGCATGTCTCCAACAAGACAAATAGGGAGACCCCACCTCCCACGTTGACAGTTCACCTGCAAACCGATGGAACCCGAGGAAACTACAACAATTACATGGAAAACAGGGGCAATGACACCTATTTCATGTTTGCTTTCAACGTTCAGCCTATGACTTTAGGTAAAGTCATTTTGAATATTAAGAGTGTGATTTTAAATGATATCTCTGTAGTAATGTTTGAAATCTTAACGGCTCGTGGCAGTATAACTATTTTAACTACTGTTTTTTTATTAAGAAAATTGAATATAACATATAACTACCTAGGTAGTACAGTTAATATTACGTATTCTGTGCTGATCTGTTCTATTTTTTATTTTATTTTATTTTTTTATTTTCTAATCACCTAATTTTGTATTGTTTTCTTATTGTGTAATTATTTTACTGTGTTGTACCTGTGTTGTGTTGTGTGCCAAATAAATATTTCTCTCTCTCTATCTAATATCTGTTTTCTGTGTAAATTGAGCCCCAGGTAATCTGCGCTGACGGTAAAGTCTGTAAACGTTCTTGTGTATTTAAGCTGATACCTAGGGAATGATTGGATTTGAGACTTACGTGCAATTTCTTGTTGGATTTTTAACTAAATAAGTGACTCTTATTAAAGGGTATTCGAGACTACCCCTATTTATAGGCCGAGATGGGGTTTAACTCTAGAAAACAATGAGTTATGAACAAAAGTATGGCTTTTATTCCTAACTCGTTGTATTACAAAGCTAAATCCCATCGTTACCCAGTCTTTTTATCTCGAAATCTTCTAGGCTTTGAAAGTTTAGAATCAAGGAGAATTTGATATGTTGAAATGTGCGAGCGAGAAGTGCTTTGACGTTAGTCTTCGTCTCAAGCCGATCAAAACCAATCTGCAGCATCTCGTACGTACCAAAGCAACTAAATTGAGTTGGTACCTACGTAACGAAGGGGGAGGACAGAGGAAGAGGGAGTAGGTAGAACTTGCTTAGATAATGTGCATATATTAAACTAAGACCAAACTAACGCAGGCGTATCTTGATGAGGGAACTTCGGGGCCCGCTCGAGGCGCAGCTTGTGAAGCATAGCTACATCAGTTTACTGTTTTTATGGAGTCAATGAGGGAAAAGATAGTAATATTATCGTCCCATTGGTTTCAACTGCTACGCCGTAGCATGCTACGAAGTGGTCCATAGTAGTTTCTTGAATCTCTCAGTGGAGATCTGTAGAATATGTCGGACCATAAACAGTTTTTTTTAATTTATTATTATATATTTTAACAACTCGATGTAAGCTTGGAGTAGTTACACCGTGCTTTGTCTTTTGCATTCACAAGTAGCTTCTGATTGAAAGAGCCAAAACACGTTGTTACTATTTCATTCAGCAAAAGCCAAGGATGATGTTGATGACTAATGTAACAATTTCTATAGTCACTATCGAGCTGTCACTTTTGCACCAGCGGTTTCCACCACACTGTGGTCGAGTTGTAATTATGGGGAGATTGGGCATTTGCTATGACGGAATTTAATTAATCCAGCGCAATCCTGTCGGCGTGCTGGGATGTTCAATAACACCACTTTGACAGCAGGTACCAGCAGTGTTGTTTCTCAAATGTAATGAACATCAGTTTTAATCAAATTAGCCTGAGATTGGAAAGAATCTAACACACAAAACTTAAAAAATAAAAAATTGAGCGAAGCCTTTTTTTATAGGTACATAAATTAGTATTATAGCTTTTCTACTTTGTGCGCTGTCGGTTATGAATTTAATTTCTATCAAGAACATACATTTACTGTGTTGTTTAAACATACCTAGATGTTTGTTCTGTTTTTGGGTGTTACTGTATTGCAAATAAGTATTCGTTACAAAAATGTTACCTAGGTAGTGTATTCGGCTTTAGTTTTGCTTCGCTACTGTTGTTTTTTGAATGTCACCCATTTTACCATGTCAGTGAGTACTTGGGATGTTCATTCTCACAGTTGCACACATAACTTTTACGTTAGAATAAGAATTACCTACTAGCCAAATTGTATAAAATTGAGATGCCAATGTTATGTATTATAACGAAATGGTTAAATAAATAAATATCAAATATCGCTTGGGGCTAGATAGCGCTGTGTAAAATGCCCTAAATATTTATTTTTATACATCTCTCTCACTAAAACTCTTATTAAAATCATTACAATGTTACTAAAATGAAAGCCAACAACCTAAATAACTTTATTAGCTCACAGTCTCATGTTTGTACTGACAGAAGCAATAAATAATTTACATAAACCCAACTCATATACGAGTACATAGAGTAGTCCACAGAACACATAATGTAAAGCCAGCTGTACGTACCTATTGCCCACCGAGTTCTAAGACATTCTTTGGCCCAAGTCTTGAGAGGTGGACGTGTTCATTTCTGATATTATTATTGCCTACGCTACCTACTTCCAGGCATAGATCAAGCTTTTTTGCATGAGAACTTTTTGAAAATTAATAATATTAGGCCCGGGAGAGAGAAAAGTGGAAGATGTTAGGGGACACTTTTGCCCAGCAGTGGGACGAAATAGGTTAATGAAAAAATTAAATGAAAAAAAAAAACTAGTGTAAGTGTGAGTTTTCTTATAAAATTAACATTGTACTAATTGTTGCCTTTTCTTCTATATTTATATCTTTTCTTTTAACACTCGGCTCAAAGCCTCTCGTTTTATAAGTTAGAGCCCGTAGCTTTGCGAGTATTACAATCGTAATAGCTTCATAACCGATGATTTGATTTCAATATTATTTTAATGAAGTTTTTAGGGTTACGATCCCGTAGGGTTTCGAAACCCTTATGGTACGACTTTGTATTATTATGTATTTTAAGTATATATTTACAAAAAAAATGTATGTATGTATTCTATCAGCCATCTAGTTTCTATCGTACAAGCTTTGCTTAGTTTGGGACTAGAAGGCGTTGTGTTAATTGTCCGTGAATATTTATTTATTTATTTTATTTATTTATATGTCCGTCCGTCCGTCTGTCACAAAACGTATTATCTCAGAAACTATTAGAGCTATTGACTTAAAATTTGGAATTTATTTGTCAGCATGTAGAGAACATGAGAAATATTTTTGTTTTTTATTTCTGTTTTAAACCTCTTTTAACCTTTACCACGCCTGACGCCAGGCGGGTAAGTAACAAAGGAGGAATTTCGCCAGTGCCATCCGCCCGCAAACAAACGGCGGGTTTCGCATTCCGTCCACTGGCTGACTCGCGTGACAGCGCGCTTGTGATCTTATTGTACCAGTATACTCATGTATAAACCATACATGTACGTAAGCAATACTGTTTCAGATAGAACCTACGTCACAGAGTAGTAGGTATCATACGTGATTTTGGAACACGGAACGCAAAGTAATACGTCTAAAAAGTGTCAATTGGGACATTGTGTCCCAATATATTTTGTCCGAATCGACAGAAAGTATATGAGTAGTTTAGTATTTGTTATAGAAAAGCAAGGTTTTAGTTATTTAGAAGATTACTAACGGGGTGGGGGCAACCTTTCTATTACATCCCTTTATCACGGATACGTTAGTACTTCAATTATAGAGAAGATTAACCCAGCCTCTATATCTTCTTTCCTCCTCGGTTTCTCATTGTAAAGGATAGTGACTCCTTTCTAAAATCCTTCTAAAGTGCCTGATGCATTAGTATTTTTAGTTGATCCCACAAATGGCCCTCTCGTTCTCACTCAGCCCAACGCATAGGACTTCGCCCTCTCGGTCTTTTGTCATTCTTAACTCTACATCTAGTTAACTAGGATAAACAGTAATCCAAATACCAAGCTCCTATACAGAGTCAAAGATCTTATCGTCCTGACACATGGCTTTGCATACGTGCTACATTAGAATATCCGCAAACTTTGCATCTTCTAACTAAACATTCTCTAATTCCACACTCAACTACGTAACTGGCACAGGCGAATGAGACTCGTACGTTCTGCCGGCCACTTTATCAAGATCCATCGTTTACTACCGCAGGCTTCTCATCGACCTAGTAAAGTAAACGGGGTAGGGGTTGAGAGGGGTCTTGTTCGGGTGGTGTTGTCATGTACATAGTACATGGTGCTGTCGGCTTAACATCCAACTTATTAGACGTTTCGGAAATTCGGTTTCGCCGCGCAAGCACCACGGGCTACGCGGGTAGGGATGGGCTGGCTGACAGCTTGACGAATGTATCGATATTTGGAGGAAACAGCGGAAACGGCTGATAAAGAACCTGTACTCAAGCAGTGGCTTAAATTGATGCATGACTTCAACGTAAGGCATTGAACAAAACGACTCACTGAAAAAATTACAAAATCATTATCATAAGCATAGCGTGCAAAATAAAAGTTTTAGATCAATGTATAAAACCTTGCTACTAGAGTGTAGTGTTTATATTTTATTTTATTAAAATAGTGTTAGATAAATGAGTTAGATCTCATTTGATAACACGTGTTGTGTTGAATACGAATAAGTGTTAATTTAATTAAAGCTTATTCAGGTTACTATTAAAGAATTTTTTTTTGTTATCGTTGATAACATATCGATGTTTTCTAACATCACTATCCGATATCCAGTTGGTAATGCAAACGTTTGTAGCCCCGGTCGGTTCAGCTCCGCCCTGGGCAAATATGCCAAATAACCTTTCCTATACGAACTTATCTATTCGTACACGTGCCGATGAGATGATACTAAAATGTTATAAGATGGTTTTCGTAAGTTTGAAAGGATACCAGAGTTTTTAACCATTTGAGTGCTCTTTTTTGCCTGAACTCGAAAATAATTTGTTATTTTAACCGTGCAACTCCTATGAATGCTATGTATATGACATAGCATTCATAGCATTCAGCTTGTTATCAATGTTATCGGGGTCGGCCAAGAAAGCGTTGGCGCGACGAACTAGACGCCCTCGAAAGAGGATGGTGGGAGGAAGCTCGGGACAGAGAACATTGGAAGTCTTTGGGGGAGACCTTTGCCCAGGAGTGGGACGATTTAGGTTAAATAAAAAAAAATCTGTTGAGTAAAGTAATATCACAGTAAGTGCTTTAGTTCATTTTCAAATTCTTCTTTCCTAAACTATGGACTAGGTAATAAGGGCTCATTGTTCAACCCTCTGTGTAGGCTAGGTAGCGATTAGCAGTCAAAACCAAACTAGATTTTTTGACAAAATAGACCTCTAGTAGATCAATCTGAAAGGGTATTCAGTGTAACTAGAGTTTCTCCACCATACCTTCAGTTTATCGTTAAGCTAAATGAAAAATTAAACAAACACAAACTGACACAAAAAGCTGGCTTCCATGAATAAAACATCAAATAAAAACTCCAAGAAGCGAACTTATCGGATTTATCGGCGGAGCCTCGACCGACGCTTAATTCGCTAATTAGGGGAGAGTCGGGAAAAGAAACGAGAAATTCACTTTCCAGTGTTGAGGTAGGTCTGGGACGATTTTTACGTCAGTTTTCAGTCGTCTTTCGGGGTGTAAGGTTGGGGCGAATTGGCCTGCTGGTGGTTTTTCATTTGGACTTTTGACTTTTTCCACTTTTTCAGGAATTCATATAACGCGAATAAGTTTTACGTTTGTAATAGATATTTAAATCATTATGTAGATAATGATTTCTTCATAAGAAAAAGTCTTTTAAGACTAAATAAAAAGCTTGTGAGAATTGATTCCTGTTAGAGAAATAATTGTTACTAATAAGACCAATAAACAAAGACCAACGAGTTTTTTCTGCGTCACAGATTGCTTTTAAATTTTTTAAATTTTGAATTATTTAATCTATCTATATCTTATTTAAAATCAACGCATGGTTTCACCAAAGCCCGATACGCTTGGTACGTACAATCTAGCTTTCGCGCTTTTGCCGCGTCGAGCAATCATAATGAATATTTTATTTTATCATAGCGCTTTCCCCGCGTCTTCCCCTCCAGCCATGAACTTGACACCGAGCGAAAAATTAGTTCACAAGGCGAAAGTGAACTTTGTACAGAGTTTGCACTTTTTGAGACAACCTAGACTGAGATAAAAGAAGTTCTGAAACTTTGCCGCGAGCTCGTTCCACGCGCCCATTCATCCTGCTCAATGACTTAAAACTTACGCGAATACTACGCCTGGCTTGGACACAACTTGCTACCTAATTACCTTTCAAAATACCACAGCCGCGCAAAATCCCCTTTTTGCAAACAGTTCAAAGCACACGAGTACGCGGCTACTTGTGAATTAACATACTTTACTCAAAGCTACCAAACTAACCGCGTACGAGAGAAAAAAATCTAACGTATTTCACGCATTCACTCGGTGTATGAGGCTAATTAAAAAAGTACAGAGGTTGGTTCCGCGAGTGGCGTAGTTTCGCTACTCTCCGCTAGGAGGCGGTGTTCGCTTTGACTAGTGGGTGGTTTTTTGTGGGCTCGTGACATGTTTCATTTTTTAATGAGGTCGTGTATTCGAGTTTGAGCGGTATTGCGGTCCGCCTGCTTTGTGTTGCGATAAGCGACGGCCCGGTTAGGCGTGCGCCACGCAAAAGGGCCCATTCTGGAGTAGCGCTGAAAGAGTTACGTTTGCTGTTCATTTATTCATTGCGTTTCAAAGAGCTAATAATGAGGGGATTTTGTGCTATCTATAACTACTTTGCTTTTCGGTTCGTTGGAGGACTGCTTTATTTATGTTCTACTTCTAATGACGCACGCGCCCGTTACTCTGGAAGCTTTTCTAATAATACAAATATTAATACCTTTGTAGAATAGCTCTAGAGCTTCGGCAAACGCTGCAAAAAAAAAACTAACAAGTTCCTAAAACACATGAACTTACTATTTTATTTTTATTATACTATTAATATTTTTTTATGGTATTTATACACTCTACTTTTATAACATTAAACTCTTGTTTATTGAATTATCAGACAATCTGTTAACTATAGGCTATATGTATATTTTTTAAATAAATCCAGAGCGGCGATCATTTTAAGATTGTTTACGTATCCTAATAAAGAGCAATAAATCATGTTTTTATAAATACTCTTTAAATAAACTCGATACCTATTTCCCTATCTAACTTGTGTCTGCAATTTTAATACTCTACCTAAATTATTTGGTTTAATTTTACTGAAATAATACAGACTTAATACTGAAATAAACAGATGATCATTGTAATTTAGGAAAATAATAAATTATTTCATTGTATGTAGCTTGTTAGATTCCAATAAATAAAAATTCAAAAAGTACATTAAAATATTGTATTGTTTCCAATAAGTTTTAGGTGTGATGGGTGTCAGGTGCCAGCACCACCTATGTTCGAGTAGCTAGTTTGGCATTCTGACGATAGATGTCTCTAGTGACATTGAAACTTGCTTCATAACGATATCATAGTTTTCTTTTAGAATTACATAATCTTTGTAGATTAACATATTCTTTGTTAATACTTACTTATTGTTTTATTTACAGTTATGTTCTAAGAACTTTATGACTAAACTAATTGCAACTAATGCGCACTGCACACTCTACGAAACCAACGTAGAGTAGGTATTATTAGGGTTTTTCCTTTTACAATTACTTTCTTTTTCCTAGCATTTTCCATAGTGCGTGTTTTTGATTTTGTGAAAAATAAAAACAGGATAATATAAACGCGGTACATTATCTAGGAATAATTATAATAACTTATACCTAGAGCAAAGTCTACGAACCTTTTTTTAGAAATCTGTCAGAATAAAACAAAGAAAAATTCAAAAAGTGAAATTCCTGATAGCCGCTGTCAGCTGCGAAAATCTCTGATGCAAAAGAACTAAATAGTTTTAAAAATAAAATGACAAATTAAGAGTGGCGTGCATAGTTTTTGTAGGCAGGCGGTGATTTCTAAAATGGTTCGATGGAGATTCTGCCTGGTTCTGGCAATGTTACTGCTTTTGCCTGTCAGGACTGCTTCAGAAGATGATGATGATGAAGAGTGAGTGTCATGTATTTTCACCTTCAAAAACCTTGTGATTTTGTTATAACAACGGTGTTTTCAGTTCTAGTTGGTCAACCGATGGCAGTGAATTAAGTATACTTACTAAACGCTTCTGAAGTAGTACCTACTAATATTGCTCTAAAAATAACAGCTACCTGTCTTTTCAACTAGTTTTCTGAAGCACTCAGTTATAAAATATGTTTTTCTATCACACAGCCTTAGACTATTTTAGAAGTTTACTAGCTGTTCATGCCATGATAATAATTCTGCATGCTACTCTTACTCTTGTTTTGAATATTTTTTTTAGCAGTTCTAGCTTAGGGCATTTGAGTCAATTACCATTCTTCAAAATAGCTAACTTCTCAAGGTAAGTGGTTCAGAGTAAAGCAGTTGGTATGACAGATACCTTTGAATAAGCTTAATCGAGTTTAGTTTATGGCTTCGACCATGAAGAACCATGGAATTTGTAATGAAATTCCAACAAGCAAAACCAGAAAAATTTAATAATAAATGTTCATGGATATTTCACACAACGCCCTCTAGTTCCAAAGAGGCCCCAATCTAACCAACGCTTGTAGTATGGGAACTAGATTGCTGGTAGAATACTCGAACGTATATATTTGGTTTTGTAAATACATAGTGACACCTAGATATAAAACAAACATCTATAATTGCCACATACACACATTTTTGTTCTCAGTACCACGATCCACAGCAGGAAGTCAGAACTATAATGATTGAGCTGGTGATGACTTTCAAAATGTAATTGTAGTATCATTTTGATTGTAGCCAAGAAGACGAAAATGATGATAATGATAATGACGATGATGGGGAAGACGAATCAGCAGATAAAGCAGAGGTCAGAGACCGAGGAGCCGGAAGGCGAGCTCCACAAGTAGCAGTCACCGCTCTTCAAGCCGTAGCCACTAGAACCATGCCTAAAAGACCTCTGGAGTGCTATGTTTGCGCGTATAAGGCTGAGACGCAGCTGAAATCTTGTCTGGAGCCGTCTAAACACAGGTACATATCCTATCCTACTGATATCCCAATAATATCCTTCCTACTACCCTACTGATGTTTTTGTTTCAACCACGCTGCAGCTACCGGTCCGATTTGGCTGAAGCTTGGGATAAATATCACTTTATTGTACACAAGAATAATGTTTTAGAGACTAACTTATATAGTACGATAAAGTGCAATGGGCAGCCTTATCGCCAAAAGCGTAATCTGGACTAACTCAAGGGCTACTTTTATCCCGGAAAATCAACAGGAACAAACGGGACAAAAGCTTGTAATGAATACAAGAATACTGAATGAATTCATCAACTGGCAGCTGTTTTTACTGAATGATGGGTCCATCCTTCGGGTGGCTGTCCTACGCTTATCAAACTAATTCGTGCGTCTCATTTTTTTACATAGATAAAGGATTATCTTTATTACACAAAAAAGGGGTTAGGCTGGAATACTGAAACGTCATTCAAATTTGAGCACCACTTAAAATTGCTCTGCCTCTGTTTGACATTACTAATTTGTAAGAAATGGCAATAATTTTAGCGTGACTTAAATTGAGTGGGGTTTGAGTATTCGACCATCAGTTTTATAATCCCCTTTGACCCGTCCCCTTCAAGGGGATTATGAGATTTTTTTGTATCATAATCCCCTTGATTTCAAAATTTTAAAATCAAACCATACTAGCTCACGACAAAGTGTAGCATAAAAGTAATTTAAAAGTGAAATTCCTAAATGTAAGTTTGTCTCTTTCAGAGTACATATAATGACATGTCACAACGTGGAGGAGAAATGCTTTACTTCTGTGATATCAAAAGGCAGCAGCTATGAGGCTATTATGAGAGGGTGCCGCTCTGGATGTGTCGGCTCTCCGGAAGTCACTTGCTGCGAGGTATTTGACAGTTGCCAAATTATTGCGTTTTTCATAATAGAATTGTGATTTTATTTGAGTAGCTCAATGATTACGCCTCTCTTTAAGGCGTAGGGTAAAGGCAGACAACCTTCTCGCTCACACATTTCAAAATTTTTGAAGATATAATATAACTAAATGTAATTATGTGAAATTGCAGAGCTTCAAGGTCGAAAAAATAACAATGCAAGGTTCAGTAAAAATATCACATTGATCCAAACAAGTTTTCCGACCAAAAAACTTTTACCAATGCGATAAATTAAAGTGCACATTTTTTGGATAGAAAACTTATTTGGATCAATGTGATATTTTTACTGAACCTTTGCATTGTTATTCTCCGACCCTGAAGCTCTGCAATTTCACATAATTACATTTAGTTATATTATATCTTCAAAAATGTTGAAATGTGCGAGCGAGAATGTTGTCTGCCTTTACCCCTACGCCTTAACAACATACCATGGTGCATCGTAAAGCCTTGGTCTCGCGATCGTAACGCACAACGTTGCGGTGTGCAGCACAACGCAGAGTACCGCGTCTGTTTCTCAGACTGCGACGTAACAAAAGACCATAGTAGACGTTTTCCATACAAATATGTGTCCGGCGCGTATGCTGCATACCGCTGCGTTGTGCGCTACGATCGCCAGACCAAGGCCTCATGCAGACCAAGCTCAGCAAGTTTGCTATGTCATATTCCGTTCATCATATAGCTCATTCAAAGAAGTTGGTTCTAGGGCATAGATATTGATTGAGTATCCATCCATTCTTTCTCGTTGTCTCTGCAGTCACTTGACTCCTGGAAACAATTGATTTAAGAAACCGTTATATTTATCTGTAGGTTTTCAATCTGATAAACTGCCACATTCAGAGACTAAGGGCCGAATACTGAAACGTCACTCAAATTTAAGCACCACATATTATTGCTCTGCCTCTGTGTGACATTACTCATTGGTAAGAGATGGTAATAATTTAAGCATGAACTTAAATAAGTAGCGTTTGAGTATTCGGCCGTTATGCTTAGATTATTGACATCTCTTACTGATGATTAATGATAAACAGACACGGCTAATTTGAAGTAATACTTAATGTTTAAGTGATGTCTCTGAGACTAGAATACTGAAACGTCATTCAAATTTGAGCACCATTCAAAATTGCTCTGCCTCTGTTTGACATTACTCATTTGTAAGAGATGGCAATAATTTAAGCGTGAACTTAAATTGAGTGGCGTTTGAGTATTCGACCATGAGTGTAGACCAGTAAATCTTTAATCATAATATGATGTCGTGCAGTATACAAGTTTTTTCTTTCTGCAGCTGAACCGATGTAACAACCAACCCTTCGCCTTGCCAATAGTAGCACCACGGACTCTGACCGCTGTCAGCAAGTCTGCGAAAACAATACCGCCGACGGTGCTCTTCTTCGTCACAGTACTACTCGTCCTACAGACAGTTGTCAAAGTCGCTGTTGTGTAGACCAGAGCAAAATAAACAGGCAAGCGAAACCTCAGAAAATGTATCCTCTTCTGTTCTGTTATTGCTGGAGAATGTGACGTTTCGTGCTGCCTTGATTGTTCTCCAAGCGCTTAAATCACACCATTATTTGGGGCCTAACCTTTACGAGATAAAAATTGTCTTGTGTGCAATATTCATTACTGCAAGAAGCAGGTGTCGGTAATGTTTGAACGTACTTTTAACTACTCTTTTTTCAAGAATTTTCAATATCATGAGGTTTTGAGACACCCTACTATGATTATAAATACGCTTCACGTCATTTCATAAAGAAACATTTGAAAGGTAAATGATTGCAACCGTTGAAAAGTTTTGAATTTGATTATCACAGAGAACAAAGTTTTATGCGATTTTTGTGGTGTTTTATGATGTTTTGTTTTATAAAAGTGTTTGTATAATAAAGTCTTTGCAAGTATTTTTGTAGTTGTATTTTTGCCACGACTAACAGTTAACTCGTTCCCTGCCACACGAATATATTCGTAGTTAAAAAATCTATACCTATTGCCATCCATACAAAATCATCATCCCGAGTATATACGTAATTTTTTGTTGCCATGAAAAAAATATATGGTAGAGTTCTCATTTTATTTTTAAAGTTTTATTTCCAATGCCAATGAATAAACTCGTAGCTGGCCCTGGATCCTAGATACGCTAATTCGTATATTTTCGAAGTTGGCAGGGAACGTGTTAAATATGAGAAGCAGAGGTGGTAGTTATTTTTTTTAATGATAAAGCATTCTCATTATTTATTTTTCAGACATACTATAAGTACCTATGTATGCATGGCATGCTTATAGTCCTGAGTAATCCTACTACCACTATATACACAAAAAATGGCATGTTAAAACTGAACTTCAACCTTCTTTCATAATAAACATACTGGTCCTACCTACTTATAAAATTAAGTTAATAACCCGAACTTAAAATCACTGCTTGTGAAATCAAAGGGGGTCCTCAAAGCCGACCCTTGTAAGAAGCATTGAGATGAAAGGGAAGGGTCACTCGAAGAGAGGTCAAGTCACCTTTCCGCCCAATTGGCTAGGGCGGGCGGATGTGAGAATTGTATTATTCACGATCGTATATCAAGGGAAATATTTTTATGGGGCTTTCAGAGGATCAGCCAGAAATCTGATGGACATTGAAACCACTTTAGGTTTTGTGAGGTTTTAAATGTTTGAATGCAAGTGTTAATAACAATGAAATTGTAGATTTTTGTGATGATGTGATGGAGCAAGCAGATTGCCCACCTGATGTTTTTAAAGCAGCTATCTCTGCCTATTTCAACCTATGACCACAGGTTATATTATAATACTAGCCGTAGCCCGCGGCGTTGCTCGCGTTCTACCCTTTAGAGTGTGACGTTTCAAAATTTTTTTCTTAGTGCATCCCTACACTATATAAGGATACTACCCTCCAAATTTCATACCTCTAGCACTTATAGTTTAGGCTGTGCGTTGATTCTAAGTCAGCTTCAAAAGAGTTTTATATATTTAGAAGATAGAAGGTAGATAACTAGTACTATGACTAATCGGCCCATAACCAATGGCCCGAACATGGGAAGTTAATCAAAAATGTATAGTATTTCTGAAAAAATTTAGGAGGGGTTGTGAGTAAAGAACTAGCTGGTGTAGCTGGTAGCTGTGTATATGTCCAGTCCAGTGTGGACTCTAACAGGCTGATAATTATGATGATGAATAACTTAAAGTGGAGTTCATGGAAAGTGGTCATGTTTTACCCGAAGATAAGACCTAACAAGGTTTGTGAATCAGGATAAACACATGATCCGTTTTTTCAGTTATTTTTAACCCTGCATTGTCCACTCAGGAATCTATCATCCCTTTCAAAACCTCTTGAATTACAATAGCACCAACCCCTAACCGCAACCTTCAAACGTGTGAAAATGAACCCGGGAAATTCCAATAAACCCAACAATTTCCACCCTCAAACTTCCCTAAATTTGGGGTGTCCAGCGTGTTAGGAAGTCAGTCCACTTGTTTTCGACATATGGACCAAATCACTTGAAAGGGGAACTCACCACGCTGCCGTACAGTCTCTTTTACTCTATGGTGTTGACTATAAGGTTCACTTTCGTATGATTTAGACAGAATGATTAGTTGTTGAGTGTGAATTTTTGTGGATGGGAAATCCGTCGATTTCCGGAGCGGACTTGGCGATTTTTATTGGCCATAAACAAGGGTCCGGTGTTAACCAAGATTTGGGCTCGGTCAAACAATGTGTGAGGGTGAAATGTTTGAGTTAGCAAGTATGTATTCTTTGATAGACCGCTTTATTTTATGAGCATGTTCAATAAACTGCTAACATTATTCTGTTATATGTTCAAATAGTGTTACTACTAACTGTTTCCTACTAACACTGAAAGGTTTACAGCTAGTAACAGTAGGTAACAAAGAAAACCATGTTTTGCTGAACTCACCTGAAGAGAGATGAGAAAGGAAATGCGGCTGATAGTATTGTTTAGAGTAAGATATTAAAAAGCTTGCGCCCAGTTTCTGTTCTGTGTCTGGGTGTTGCTATGTATGTATTTACAAAAAAAAATATATTATATATTCTTTCAGCCATCTAATTCCCATAGTACAAGCTTTACTTAGTTTGGGACTAGAAGGCGTTGTGTTAAATGTCCGTGAATATACTTTATTATTTTATTTAGTTTAAAAAAACATATTTTACTAGCTTGCGCTGGAAAGTTTTTTTTTATGCTAATTGTCATTCGTGTAGAACATGTCACCTCCTCATTGTTGCAATTACTGTAAGTATTACGGAATTGATAACGGTAAGTAGTTTAACGAAAAATTCTATTGATCGTTTTACTATTCAAAGTTAAACACGCGTAAAATTATTTTGTAAAAAAATCGTTTTAAAAAAATGCACACGTGGTTATTTAACAAATACCCTAAAATGTATACCTATATTCAGCTATGGTCCACACCTGGTGATTCCACAACACAATACATCGATGCTCAATGATCGATCGTCTCATTTGGCACGGTCCATCGGTCAATAGTGGATTCGCAAAACATTGATCTAGTGATGTTCTAGTTTACTTCTTGTTATCGATGGCAAGATCATGGTTTGTATGCCTAACAGAGCCCCGAGTCTGTGCATTTGTTTTGACTTTCGACTCGAGTGTTATAGCACACGCAATGCATTCGCAAACAAAGTGAGAAATTCTGTATGAAAACCGGATAAGCGCCTCTAGCGGGAGATTGGGGAATCGTGCAATTCTTAACAAAATTTATCGCTTTGCGAATGCGTTTGCGTGTGCTATATGCACTGACTCGGGGCTCAGGGTTGACGGAGATTTAAGGTCGGTTTTCCGCCAACATTGACAATGTCGTATGTGAGTGTTTGTATACCTATGGTGATAAATTGTATGTTTGTTTATTAAACATAAAAACTAGATGTGGTAGTAAAACAATATGGACTATAATATGGTAGTTATACGGAAAATCAACGGGATCCAACGAGACTCGAACGAAATCACGGGCGGAAGTTAGTTAATACTATTCTGGACTGAATTTTTTTCCGTCGACCCATTGGCATTATATTTATTTACATATTTAATTTGATTTACCAGCTCGTTGAAGATCGTTCTATTAGGGATCTTAGACTATAAACATTGCAAGCCAAACGTGAAATCACATCTAGGAAAAATCGATGTTTTCGAAGTCTACATACGTCAAATTTATCGATAGTAGATTCTACGTCACACCTCACTAGCACTACCTAGCACTGACAATGCGTATGATCAATGATCCACGGATTTAGACCAATAATATTATGCAAACTCATTCCGTTTATTGTCCTCTACCATTTAACTTTATTATTGAATTGCGTGATATTTTAGTTCAAGGAAAAAGTACCGTGACGTGATTACTGTATCGTTGTTGCAACGGTTTTGGTTTTTAAATAATAAGTTATCCTGTTGATCAAACTTTACGTTGTTTTATCTTAGTATAGGTATTCTCATTATTATTAAACCTTGTCTTGCAAAACCTTTTCAAAATTAACATGAGGCCTTTGCCTGAAGTAATTTCTCTTGTCTTGATTGTTCGTCATTTGTAGTACCTCAAATTGCTCAGGCATTGATCCGGACTCAAGCATAGATTTTTGTATGAAAATCTGTACTAAAATCTATGCTTGAATATGTAACGATTTTACGTATCGGCATACGGACCAGACTTAATTTTTTTTTTTTTATGATAAAAGTAAGGGAACAAGCTGATGTTAAGTACTAACTTCTGCCTATAACAATGCATTACCTAACAGAGCAAGTCCAATGAGGACGTGCCCAGTAAGGCAATAAGGCTGTAAGTTATGTCAGAGACGGAATAATAAAAAAATAACTTTAGATATTTTTGCAAGTAGCAGAACAAAGTAGCCAAAACGGACGAGCCAAAAGCATTTTCTCCAAAAAGTCCAGAAATGCAGTGAGTAACAAGAGTATTGGCCGCTGGACGACCGCGCCGGACAAACAGACTGTATTTGCGTACGTTTTTTGTTGGCGCGAAGCCAGATGACCGTGGATTGCAGTGGCAAGTCTGAGTGTTCTTATTTACAGGGTGCTGCAGTATCGGCGTTCCATATTTTAATAAAATATTCATAGACATTTCACTCGATGTTATCTCGTCCTAAACTACGCAAAGCCTGTGAAAAGAACAGATCTACCAGAAAACCAAATCTGATAGATTAGCAGTGACTACAATTTAGACCTTTCGTCCAGCAGTGGACTGATATAGGTTGATGGTGATGATGATGACAATTTAGTACAATGTATTCAGTGAGGCAATGCAGTCTGTAATATCTTAATATCAGATGAGCTATCGGATTTTTCCATCAATATAATTATTGTATAAATATAAAGGAAGACTGATTAATCTGATTATGACAAAATTATATAAAAAAAAATTACAATACTTTAAAACAAACCTTTATGTTTACTATCACACTAAATGGAGAAGGCATGTAGATGTAGAGAGCTATACAAACTTCTGTGCCGCCTTTTACGGTCGGAAATAACGACCGTAAAGGTTGGTACAGTGGCCGCTAGTGCCTGATTACCGTGCTTTAGAAGTAAATCCACGAAAACAAAATTGACTAAAATATAGGTCGTAATTTTTTTTCAAAAAATCACGTTTGAGATTTCATTGTCCGCATTCGTCACATTCTGCTACACCCTGTACAGCAAACATTGGTCTGCAAAGTGCATTAACTCGTCCGAAAATTGTATTTTTAAACATGCAATAAATAAATAGCCGGAATTTGGCTGCCGGTCGTGGCTCTGAAATATTTGCTCATATTTTTCCCACAGTTGATGTTTTTATTGAGATCTCGGTGCAATTATTATTTAGATAGAATAGATAGAAAATTCTTTATTGCACAACTTAAAGTAGTGTATACAGGCGAACTTAATGCTAAAATAGCATTCTCTACCAGCTAACCTTTGGGTAGTGAGGATAACAATTTATTAGGGTAGTGCGCATAGGGATATATTACTAGACAATTTAGCCAAAACTTACATGAACCTATCTTAATCTTAAATAAACATAAATACGAAGGTACATAAACTACATAAACTAATACATATAATTTATAGGTATATATATATCTACTATAACTTAAACTCGCTTTTTTGTGCCAGGGAATGTTTATTTGTATGATTCGTTCATTAGAGATAAATAGTGATTATATATTTTGGATTTAAAGACATCAATAGAAGATGCCTCGCGATAGAGATGAGGAATGCTGTTCCAGAGACGAATGGCAGTTACCGTAAAAGAGTCAGAGTAACCAGAAGTGGTATGTACAGGAGTGGTTAGCCTTAGGTTGAGTGCGGACCGTACAGGGCGATTGTCATCACAAAGTAGCATGAAACGTTCCTTGAGGTAGTTGGGGGATTGGGGGTTTTTCAGAATGTTGTAGAGGAGACATAAGACATGAACATCCCGGCGCCTTCTGATCTCCAACCACTTTAGTTGCAAACGATAAGCAGATACATGGTCGTACTTACGTAGCCCATGTATGAAGCGGATGCAAAGGTTTTGCAACCTTTCGAGCTTATTTAACTGTTCTTCAGTAGCATCAGTATAGCATACATCTGCATAGTCGAGCATGGGAAACAGCAACGAGTTCACAAGCGTTATCTTTGTTGATTGAGGCAGAAAATTTTTCATTAACTTAAGGGAATGCATGCTTCCATACATTCTTCTACTGATCTGCGCAATGTGACGATCCCAAGACAGATTGCTGGTAATGTACAACCCTAAGTTTTTGACCTCCGTGCAGAACTTAAGTGGGTGGGTATTATTTTGATCTGATACAAGTTTTTTTTAGTAGCAAGGGCATTTACTTAAAGAGCTCGTCCAGGGAAGTACTAGCACCGTATTTATTTCTTCAATAATACAAGATACTTGCATAAATAAGTGTTACAATAGTAGGAGGCACTTTGAAATTTATTCACTTTTTTTAGGTATCGCAAAATAAATGTTTTGAGCGCTTAAACTTAGTTATTAAACTTAGTTTCCCGCTCTACTGTTGCGTTCACACTATGCCGCAGTCGGCAGGGACTTGGACAGGGAATTGGGCACGAGCATAGTGTGAACACGATAATGCCCGGCTCCTGGTCCAAATTCATGCCTTTGCTCTCTAATGAGAATAAAGGCGATATTGCTGTGGCAAAAATGCCGGCAGCGGCATGGGCATAGTATGAACGTGGTATACCATGTCGTTGTAGGCTCAAATGCTCTTGGTTAAAAATTAGATGCTACTATTATTAAATAGTTTTAGTTTTAAGTGTTAGATTATAGATTAGACATTAAGTAAAGGTCGTCTGAAAGAAATCGTATTAAGCGATAAGACTTTTTTATTTTATTTATTATTATAGTCAATAAGATCAAGCATGCTAGCATTGCTGTGTTGGTTTCAAGGATGTGGCTATCGCCAGTGCAATTACCAGCCACATGAGACTGAACACCTTTACGCCTCAGAGTGATGAACGCCGTGAATTGCCTCACAAGACACTTCCTCATCGGACTTGCTCTGTGAGGTAATGACATTTATAATATTAGTGCATGGAAAGTGGGATGGAATGGGATCAAATGATCTTTTATGTAATAAAAAATCTTTGATTACATTGCCTTCTGGTAAGATCGGCGTAATAGGAAGTACGAATGCTAAGCAATTCGGCGATATTTTTTAATGATAATTGCTTAGTTACGTGATTTATCGGGACTTAATATTACGCCGATCTTACCAGAAGGCCTACCCTATCAAAAACAAACACCTACTAACTTAAAGAACGCGCCAGGGGACCGCCGCGAGAAGTAGTGAGCTAATGCACGGATCTTAATAATATGACCATTGAAAAAAAAACATCTGTACGTATTTACAGGTATACACCCGACAAACATTGCAATTTTTCCTTCTGGACAGCAACACAACAGTTGAGGATAATTGGATATTACGACAATTGTAATAGTTGCACGCATCCTATTGTACGCAAGTGTTGTATTTTTAATATGGAGCAAATAAATTTGATCGTAATAGTTTTATGGTTCCTCGGTATATTTTCCTCGGTTACGTGTATACTCGCCCAAATATTTATTTACATAGTGCTACCGCTCAGTAGAAAGTTAGACCAGAAGATTTTAACACAACTGACGGCTGCGAGGCTAGTGAACTCCATCATGGAATATCTTGTGTTGCGTTTGGAAATTCATTCCCGGCCGATTCTCCGAGACATTATCTTTGCAGTTTATTTACAAACTGATGTGGCTCTCTTATGTTGGATGTTCGTTTTCACAAAGACATTATACTCAAAAATGGTGCAAGATGTTTTTACAATGAACGAAAAATTCAGTTATACTTTAATGTCAGTGATAATTTGGCTGGGGGCGTTACTTATAGGAATTGTGTGTTCTGTACTGTTGAACATAGACCTAAATAACAAGAGAAATGGTACAGCTACAAAATATTTTGACAAGTTTTACGAAGTGTACGGTATTGTAAAATTTATAGTTCTTACACTAAATTTATTCTTTTTCTTATGTATATTCAGGGTGGCAATAAATAAAAACATTGAAAAAGACGTGGATGTAACGAGAATCGTAAAAACTTGTAGTGTTTCTTTTATTTTAGTATTAATTACTAGTCTGCAAGTACTGTTACCAGATCTGGCGTCGTATTTCTTATATAAGAATGAAACATTGGGACTTATGTTTAATGTGATCAATTCATTTCAAGCTGTTGCCATCACCGCAATCTTTGTTATATTGACGAATGGAATCTGTAACGACTCATTATATAAAACTATTGTTTTCAAATGTCGAAGAATGAGAGCTTAATATACTCGTAAGTAATTTGAATATGTACCTATATAATTAAGTGATTCCGGGACTGGGTAGTGCAGAGGTCAAAATGTCTATAGGTACGGAACGGCTATCTATGTGGCAAAAAGCATGAACGTCAAAAAGTGCAATGGTTATAATACTTTTTGTATATAAATATTATGTCTGTGTATGTAAATAAATAAATAATTATTATTGCATGTTGTTGTTTAGTTGTTTAAGAAAATATTTTTTTTGTTGCATGAATTTTTTTGGCAACGACTTTACCGAAATTAAAATCTGGCTGCTGAACCAATTTGGATGAAACTTGGAATATATGTAGTATGATGTAGCCTGGATCCATAGGCTACTTTTTATCCCGGAAAATTGACAGGATCAAACAAAGCGCGGACGAAGACCGAGTGTACTGTACGTACATATATACTGATAAGGGCGCCAAATATCATAAACATTATAACCATCTTTTAAGCCTTTATCATTAATAGTTGCAGTAGTCAGCTGATTAATTAGTTTTTTTTAATGTTTAAGAGGAATAGGTAAGTAAATGATAAATGACAAAAATAACATTTATTTTCGTAATCCCGAGCAGCGTGCTTTATACACTGATGTTGCTATTTGGTGTTTGTAATACACTAGGGGAGTCTGTAATGGTTCTATGTGTAAAGAGATAATTTCAAAATGTCAAAGAATGTTGGCTACTTTTCAAAATTCCTTTCTTAGTGCACCTCTACACTATATAAGGATACTACCCTCCAAATTTCATACCTCTAGGACTTATGGTTTAGGCTGTGCGTTGATTCTCTGTCAGCTTCAAAAGAATTTTATTATGCAACATTTTTTGAGTGGTTTGAAAATAGTCGCGAATTATGCGTTCGGAATTTTAGCGGCATATTTGAGTCCAAAAATTGCAACGATGTCACATTTTTTTGCTACACAAGTACACCATCACTAAAAGTATAATAGCCAGCCGTCTTTGTTGTTTCAGTTCAAATAAAATTCATGTACATTTCATCCAACGCCTTCTAGTCCCAAACTAAGCATAGCTTACCTACTTATAATACATAGTAACACCCAGACATAGAACAAACATCTATGTTTGTCACACAAATATTGGTACCCACGATATTACCTACCGACTGAGTTGTGACGCCTGTCAAATACTTCCAAGTGCTGTTTAGTTTCAGTAAAACTTTCGTTTAATTTTAAAGTATCCTCGACTGAGGCTAATCACTCAGTAGTAATTAAGCTCAGTGGCTTACGTCAGAACTCAAAATTATGACTCGATGCATGAAACTAAGTAATCTACATAATACACTTAATGACCAAGGAAAAAAACAATCATTTGTAATTCTGACCAGTGTGATGTACACTTGTGTGGCTATATTTGGGCATAAATATGGAGGAAACAATTAGTATGGTAATTCTAAAGTATATTTGGTGTCTCGGTATTTTTTTATCGGTACTGTGTCTTCTTGCTCAAATATTTATCTATATCGTGCTACCGCTTAGTCGAAAATTGGACCAGAAAATACTGATGCATATGACGGTGGCGAGGTTAGTGAACTCCATCTCAGAGTACTTGGCGGTACACCGAATTTTCTACGGAGACATCGTCATGTTGCCACACATGTACACCTTTATGGTTCTTGTATGCTGGATGTGCGTCTTCACGAAAAACTTGCACTCAAAAATAGCTCAAGATGTGTTGGCATTGAACGGTGAAATCAGTCATATATTAGTGTCATTGACTATTTGGCTGGGGTCATTACTAGTGTTAATTATAAGAGTGTTGTTTATGAAATGGCTGCGTCACTATAATGACGATATTTCTAGTAATTTTAATGATAATATGTATTATTATCGTTTGAACATTTTTATTGAAGTGTTACATTATTTTAAATTAATAATTCTACTTATAAATTTGTTGTTTTTCTGTCGTATATTTTGGGTGGTTATGAAAAAGAACACTGAAAGGGACGCAAATCTTGAAAGAATTTTGAAAATTTGTACAGTTTGTTTTACGCTGGTGTTAATATCTTGTGTGCAAGTGATAGTAACGGATCTATCTATGAATTTATGTCGTAGTGAAATGTGCCTTAAATGGTTTTTTGTGATCAATTCATTTCAAGTAATAGGCATTGCATCGGTATTTGTAATATTAACTAGGGGAGTCTGTGAAGGTTCTTTGTGTAAGGAGATTATTTCAAAATGTCGAAGAATGTTTGCATAATGTATGTTTATGTCCAAAAGTTACAGTGTGGTTTACCTAATTTGACAACACAGCACTAAAACGATAACCAGCCTCTTTGTTCTTTCAGTTGAAATGCATAAAAGTACAACATTTTTAGTACTGTCTTAAGACAAATAAAAATTCTTTATTAAATACAAATACGTTCTAAGTTAGTTTTAAGTTATTATTTTTAGAGAAGAAGTTTAATAAAAGAAGAAGAGGATTATTTAGAATCACCTTTTTAGGTGCCTATCTGTAAAAATCATCTACTTCGTAGGTATAAGCAGACCAGCTCATTTGCTTTCGTGTTTTGTTTCCACCTTTGTATTTATACGTGAGGACTGAGAAGTGAGGACCTCTAATTGGTTCATTAGACACATAATAATTAGTGTTTAATTGTGGCTGTTGGTCTTCCAGAAAATAAATAATACATAATTATATTATGTAGTTGAATAAAATTATAACTAAATAAAAATTCATTTATAAAATAATGAGAGTATCCTACTTATAAGTATTTTTAGGAGTTGCATAAAATATTTTTCAATTAGTGGGTACCTACAATAGTTATACTTAGGGTAATTCGTGTAGTGAGTATTATTATACTCAACACTAGAAATCGCGTCCCGCGTCGCAGCGCACTGTTTCCGTGGCAAATAAATAAATGAGTTTTTATCTTGTCTATGAAACGGTCGAATACTCAAACGCCACTTAAATTAAGTTCACGCTTAAATTATTGCCATCTCTTACAAAGTGGTGCTTAAATTTGAGTGACGGTTTAGTATTCCGGCCTTAGTCTCTAAGGTATATATTTTGATATGGAACCTAGAATAAGCTGTTACATCTTGTGCTTTTCTTAAGTTGCCCGAAATAAAGTTTATATTATTATTCTTAATTTACTTTTTCTTTGTGGAATAAAATTACTCATTTAAAAAAAGGTTTTTTTTTTTTTTTTATACAACTAAGTAGGCAAACAAGCGTACGGGCCGCCTGATGGGAAGCGGTTACCGTAGCCTATGGACGCCTGCAACACCAGGGGCATCACATGCGCGTTGCCGACCCTTGAAGATATTTATTTGAAAAATATAAATACATATTTATATTAATATTATGTGTTAGGTATTTCCTTATTTTTACTTGACACCGTTATCCTGCAGTCAGTTTTGTATGATTTTATTGTATGTGATATCAATCACATTTTCAATACTAGCAAGTTATTATTTAAAAATGAAAATATTCTTAGACATTTCATACAGCGCCCTCTAGGTCCAAAGCTTGTATTTTGGGGCCTAGGTTGCTGATAGAATACCTATAATTTTTTTTTCTAAATAGTGACCGCGCCGAACGTCGCTAACTTAAATAATCTAAGCAAGCTACGCCACGAGTACTTCCTTACATATTAATAATATATAACAACACCCACGCAGACAGAACAAAGATGTAGGTAGGTTTGCTACACACAAATGTTTGTTTTCAGTGATAATCGAACCCACAACCCCAAAATTTAACACTTTTTTTCTGAAGTTAAGGCGAAGGGTAAATTCAGACAACCTTCTCATATTTCGACATATTTCGTCATTTTTGAATATATAATATAACTAATGTAATTATGTGAAATTGCCGAGGTTCAGGGTCGAGAGAATAACAATGCAAAAGTTCAATAAAAATATCACATTGATCCAAAAAAAAATTCCGACCAAAACACTTGTACCAATGCGATAAATTAAAGTGCATATTTTTTGGTTAGAAAACTTTTTTGGATCAATGTGATATTTTTATTGAACTTTTGCATTGTTATTCTCTCGACCCTGAACCTCGGCAATTTCACATAATTACATTAGTTATATTATGATTAGTTGAGATTTGGGAATTGTGCAATTCCCAACAAAATGTGTCGCTTTGCGAATGCGTTTGCGTGTGCTATACTCGAGTCGAAAGTCAAAACAAATGCACAGACTACGGGCTCTGAGCGCCTGGCAAAGAACACTTTACAATGACGCATGGTCAACCGTTGAAGTGATCACGTGGTCTCCGTGTGACCACTACTACCACAGATCATCTAATTACAGTATACCTATTACAATACAATTCTTGTACTTACTATCCGTATGGGAATTACAAGTTGTTGAGGATAAAACGAATGTTTGTTTATTTGTATTAACTTGGTTGCACGGTGTGCATGTGTCATTAAAATGGAAGATAATCTAGTTTGTAAAATACTCTGGCTTGTCGGTGCTGGATTATCAGTTCAGTGTCTTCTCGTTCAGTTTTTCTTATACGCTGTGCTGCCTTCTAGCAGGAAGTTGGACCAGAAGATTCTGACGCAGCTGACGATTGCACGACTGGGGAACGTAATCGTTGAATATTATTTCACGAATGGGACCACCACTGACACAAGAGTCAGGGACGCAGTCTTCGCTTTGTACGTTCAAACCGACGCGGCACTCGTCTGCTGGATGTTCGTTTTCACCAAAAACTTGTACGATAAAGTTATTCTAGTGTTCACCCTCAAGAAAATCAGTTTTGTTTTAGTTTCAGTGACTATATGGCTGTTGACTTTGCCCGTCGGACTGTTATGCCCATTATTTTTAAGTATAGACGATAGCCAAGGTACTGAAAATGAAGATGATTTAAATGCTTTTGATACATTTTACTACGTGTATGGTGTTGTAAAATTTATTATTCTATTGTTGAATTTGATGTTTTTCTCTAGAATTTTCTGGGTTGCTATTTCTAGGAAAACAGACGGAGATTTGAAGGGAATTTTTAGAACTTGTGGTGTTTCCTTTATTTTAGTTTCCATCACTAGTTTGCAAGTTTTGCTTACAGATTTAACCTCATTTTTTTCTGAGGATTATACAGACAAGATAGGTGACGCTTTTAGCGTGGTGAATTCGTATCAAGCGGTAGCGATTACTGTAATATTTGTGATATTATCCAAGCCTATCGATCAATCAATAACTAAAATAGTGGTTTTTAAATTAAAGGGATTATGGGTATAACTTGCCCCATGATTGTCTTTTTCTTTTTATACTGTTAGGGCTCCAAAAAGTTTGTCAATATCAGTGTTTATAATTCTGATACCAAAGTTTCGCTGCTCAATATTTATACATAACAAGTTTACGTCAACTTTGTAGCATACAGGTAAAACAAACACACTATACTATTTTATTAAAATAAGAATAATAGAATAGAATTATAAAACGTAATATAACTACCTATACTTATACAAAGTATAGTTTATATAATTAAATGTATGTATGGGATATCTTAGCCTGCTACGTGCCGTCTAATATTATTATGTTAAATGATTATGGTAGATTTTTTTATTACTTTTATATTACTTTTATTGTTAATTAATTGCTTTTATATCTAAATAGCATCCTATACTATAAGAGTACTGGAGAATTTATGGCTACAGGTTATTATAGATACTATTTGTATTTCAAATAAAACTAGATAAGTAAGTTTTTAAACATCTTTCAACATTCAATTAATTTATTACCACTAAAACAAGTGACTAATAATTTGGTATTTTTATTTATATTTCGATATTTACAACGTGAATTTTTCAAATCATTATTTTAGAATACTTACTTACCGATACAACTAGGACTTAGTTGTGTATAAGTAGTTCGCCTCTGCAGATGAAGTTGAAGATGTCAAGCTGAAACTTTTCAATCAAGCCCGTATGTGTGTCGGAGAGAGCAGTTAAGATTCTGAGGAGGAACTGCCCGTTCGGTATCAAAGTGTGGAATAGGCTTTTCATTTATACATCACCTATAAGGAATATAATTCATATTAGTCTTTTAAATCTGATCTAATACGCTGAGCTAACTAAAATTATTGCTAAATCTGTTGTCATCTCTTTTCTTTGTCATGCAAGTTACAATGATAGAGCATTTTTTAAAGCTGCGCTTAAATATACAATGGAATATGAATAAAGGAGTAGTAGTTTATGCATGGAGCTTATAAAGCAACAACTTCAAGGTTTTCGATGATTATTAAATCAATATGACTTATTCTACTTCAAAATTTCATAACATTTGAATCTTGCATCTGCATCAAACACTGCTAAAATTCCTAATCTCACGGTCACTTTATTTTTTTTCTGTTAAACTTCGTTGGATAAGCAAAATTTGCCCAAACAATCTCTTGTTTTGTATACCTACATAATATCAGGTTAGTACTTATACAATGAAACCCAAAAACAGAACTAACATAGGTATATATCTATCATCACTTATGTTTTTCTTGTCCATGGGTAATAATGGGAATCGAACCAAAACTCACAGTGCAGTAAAATAAGCTAGTTCCAAATAAGCTGAGACGCTGTGAAGATTAGGTACGTACCTACAGCTTAAAAATAAAATAAAGTTGAAGCGTTCCCCATACTAAATTACCCCTAGAAAACTAGTATGAACTCCGATCGCAAGTCGAAAAACTTTCCCGAGACGAAGCCCAAGTGTAGATAAGTGAATTGGTTATCTACTGCTAAAGCAAGCGTTTTCAGACAGCGGTGGCCACCATAAGACGGCCGTTATTTGCAATACAGAAACAACTGGTAGCAGTAGAGCTAAGAAGCTCTACTGCTTTCCGCCTACTTTCGCTTTTTTCTACTTTTACGTTTGCTCGCGACCAGAATCACTGGCTTTACTTACATGTACTTACATACAGATTATTATTATTCTGTATGATATTGTTACATCCCGTGCTCGATTTTTATGTCCTAAAGGGGTCATAGTCTCAAAAAGGTTGAAATACACTGCTTTAAAAGATACGAAACCTAAGATTGCACACACCTGTCGCAAGATACGTAATAAACAGGGTGCTAATATACTTTTGTGAATAACTTACAACAATACCAACAACTTTTTATTATAGTCTCATAGTTTTTACGGTTCCGATCCCGTAGGGTTTCGGAACGCTTTTGGTTCGACTTTGTCCGTTCGTCTGTCTGTCACAAGCCTTACTATCTCAAATAGATAAATGTACTTAAATTGGCAAAATTGTCTGTCGAAATGACGGACACAGGCCATTATTGAAGAGAAGAAGAAGAAGACGATCTAATTTAGGTGATAAAATCTCTGCATAAAGCTCCTACTATTTTAAACCACAAAAAGAAACAGATATAAAAGATTTCTATAACATTTATTTGGATCACCAAAAAGTGGTTTGTTTGTCCGTGAAACATTTCGCTGACCATCAACTTAATAAAAGCGGTACAGCGAGTTCTTACCAATAAAATAAAAGCTTATTAAAATAATATTAAAAATACTTGGATTGGCATCACAAAAATGTGTCATCCCTAATCTTTGGAAAGTTAAATTATAATTTTGTTTATTTTATCTGCTGCCATATTGTTTCCGTTGAGCTTTTGTACACCACCAACACTCAGAGATGTACTTTAAAAGATAATCACATATTCATACTAATGAGTACTGATAAACAGAGACCCCTCTAGTTGTACTCGTAGTACGTGACATCTCTAAATGCGGCAGTTAGACCATTATTTTTTTCAATCTTAAAACTACAGTCTTTTGAATCGATTTCTGCTGCGGATCTCTCGAAAGAACAGCAAATATTGCAGTTATAGCAATGACTTGATATGAATTTATAATCTTAAATGAATGCCCTAAATCACTGCACTTAATCAGGAGTAAAAAGTATGAAGTTACGTCAACAAACATCACTTCCATTAAAGCTTGCAAACTCGTGATAAACAGTAACATAAGAGCCACGACACAGGTTCTCAGCAAACCCTTCAAATCCCTTTCAGTTTTTATGGTCATAATAACCCAAAATATTCTACAGAAAAAGAGAAAATTTACAAACAAAATTATGCCTTTCACTACGACGTAGGCACAATAAAATATATTGCAATATTCATATTTAACAGCTAAAAATACAGGACATACTATTCCTATCGGTATCGTCACAAGCCATATACAAACTGACACTAGAACAAAGCTAGTTTCTTTCAATGTAAACACTTGTATCACTTTATCGTATAAGTTCTTTGTGAAGACGAACATCCAGAATGTGATTGCTGAGTCAGTCATAAGGTGGAAGCCGAGGGTTACGTGAGCGCACAGCACGGCCAGGTCACTGATCTGCAAAGACATCATCACATAGTTGTCGATCGCGTTCCCCATCCTGGCTACCGTCAAGTGCGTCAGGATCATTTGGTCCAGCTTTCTGCTTGAAGGCAGCAATACATACAGAAGTATTTGTATTGACAAGCACACCACCGAAGAGACGATCCCACCTAGCCATAGTACTTGAACAGTGGTTGTGAATGGTACCACCTCCATTGTTGACGAGGCACTTTGAGGTAAAGTTTCCACTGCAATCTGAGGTTGATGCTCTGTTATTTATCCTTATTTCACTATTTCTGCATAGTTTTGTAATAGACACGGGCGCACCGCGGACGGGTTTGTCACGAATGCTACAGTTTCCTCAATGATGCTGTACTTATTATGCTAATTTATGAACTCACCTATTAGCTATGTTGTGGCTATTTGCGAGTTTCTTTGGCTCATAACCGGCTCTCGATTACATACGGATTTCATCAACGATTCGAAACGCCCGGAGCTATACCTAAACTCCATTATACATCTGTAATACATACGTGCGAGGTAGCTATAGTTTTATAGCTTTTGAGTATACACAGATGATTATTTTAATGTGTATCACTATGATAAAACTGGTTTTAGTTTAATTGAACCAAGGATGACGCAAATGGTTATTTCTGCACAAGATTATTAAACACAAGTCAATATAACCTATGTAAGCACATGAATTATTTACTTACTATAGTTGTGGTCGATAAAACCCATATTATACCTAAGTGCATGACTAACTTGAACGAGCGTGATAACTACCACGGCTACCTTTGTTTTCCTTCATCATTTCTATTCTATGTCCTTTTTAACATTCTTCAAACGTATAAGAAAGTTGGACCGCTAAAAATGATCTCACCAGAAGGGGCACTAGCATAACTGGTAGCTATAATATCGCTAGCTTCTTTGGCATATACATTACCTATAGCAATATATACAAAGATACAGAGATAAGTATATATGTTTTATGCTGATGGAATTTCCCGCTGCGTTTTTGAAAAACCACTGTTGTCATCAAATATAAAATAAGCTTTGTATTTTTTGCTGCGTTATTTTTGCTTCTAGACCTTGACGTTTATGCGATCGATTAAATTGCTCTACCGATGTCTTATTTTATTAAGTTTCTTCATTTACTATAATAAACATTATATTCTATTACAAAGTTTGAGATAGGTATATGTTAATGTATTTGTTTTCATACTACACTTTTAAAGATCTTATTCATTATTTTCATTGTTCTTACTTACAAGTGTTTTCTGTCATTAGATGCCAGCGTTCATACTGTATTTGTTCATAATACTCTATACAAGTTCTTACGATTTGGAACTCTTCTTTCTTTCCTTTTGCTTCTCTATTTTTTTGTTAGTTCATTATTTTGTTCATACTACATTTGTTTCTTATTAAGACTAAATTACCTACTTTATATTGTAATGTATTTACTAAAGAGCAATAACATTAGTAAACTTGACTGATTATTCATCCATAAACAGTAAAACAATGTTAAATTATTGAAACCACTAAATATGTGCGCTATATATCAAATATAATGCAATTCAAGGCCTGAGCAGGACAACTAACACACTAATTGTATGTTGTGCAATACAAGCCAATGTATGAATGAATTTACATTTCAAATAACCTGCTTTTGAATTAGAAATTCAATTGTATAGACCAAATTAATAATGGATGTGCTCTGTGAGGTAATGCATTGTTGTGGACAGAGATAACCACTTCACAGTTGAACTTTTGAGCTCTGCAGTATTAACTGCCTTTAAGTATGATAGTCAAGAATTGCCTTCATTGCTAAGGATCTCCTGTGGCGCAGTCACTTACGGATGCGTTCCCGAGAGTCCAAAAAATATTTGTTCTGCGACATCATATAACAATAAATTCATCAGATCCTTTTAAGCTTCTGTTAGTTATAATACTACTAGCTATAACCGATAATCTAAGTTAAGCAACGTTTGGTGCGGTCACTATTGAGATGGGTACCCGTAAGTGGTATTTACATCTGAGCGCTTCCGTGCTTCGGAGGGCACGTTAAACTGTCGGTCCCGGCTCTAGCAGTCGTTAAGCCACGACGGAGGCCTTAAGGCGGCCTAAAAACTCCGTCACCAGAGTTGTCCACTAACTCATACGAGCTTGCTTTTTACTAGCTATACAACGAAGTCTGCGACTAAGCAGCATATTGTTGATTTTTTGAAGATCCACAGTTACTGCTATGCTGCTTTCTATGAGGTTTACTAGAAGGTTAGTAGGTGCCTAATTTTTTTTATTTGCATCTATTTTGTTTATTATGTTTCATTAGAAAAATGTTAATATTGCAAGTATGTTAGTTACACTATGCATTAAAATTGTGTCTGTTTGATTTATTGTTATAGGACTTGTTTGTTAGTATGTGTTGGCTGGTCATTTGAATTGACATTTCTATTATTTATGTTTGTAAACTTATGAAAAGGATGTTTGTTAGAACGATCGACGTCTTCGTAAATTAGTTACAAGGTAAAAAAAACCATAAAGCCTGAAAAAGTACACAGAGTATATTTCACAAAAATACGTTTACACAATGGTGGCGGGGCACCACCGGGTCGTTCCACGCTTCATCTTCCGATCTGAGCTTCCGGTTAATAATAAATGTAACGCTATGACTGTGCTCAAGCGAGTTGCTACAGAACATGATTAAATTCCTTCGTATTTGTATGTTCATTGCTTAATAAGCAAGCAAGCAAGCTCGTATGCGTTAGCGGACAATTCTGGTGACAGAGTTTTTAGGCCGCCTAAAGGCCTCCGTCATGGCTTAACGATTGCTAGAATCGGGACCGATAGTTTAACGTGCCCTCCGAAGTACGGAAGAGCTCAAATGCAATTGCCACTAACGGTCCCATCCAAATAGTAACCGCGCCGAACGTCGCTTAAATCGGTGAGATTGACGACACAAGCGCTTCAATTCTGACAGGAGTACTTTTTGTGAATTTTTTACTCGACAATCATAGGTTTCAGGAAAGGTCCGGACCGCACTTACTAAGGCTACGCCACACAGTGCGTCAACGCGTTTAAACATTATTCAACGCGATCATTACCATAATAAATGTTAATAAAGTCTGCGTACATGCGCATTAGCCGGCAGTAAATCATACGTGGTACGAGTACTATTGGTTTTTAGCATCGGCCCGTATCAATTACAGCGGACTATGGCGAGTAATACCTCGAGACAGTGTGAAAGTGGCTCTTCTTTAGTTTTCTTGCATACTTGTTCACGTTAACTATTATACTTTATGACGCTTGTTCGATTGGACCCTAATACATTTTAACTCCTGTACAGTTTAACCATTGGACATTTTGACGCTCATACTTTTTGTCTAATAGACAGCCGGTCCATAATAGACATTTTGACACCTGCACATTCTAACCGTTGAACATTTTCGGTCTTATTCCAGAACGAAGACTTAAGAAAGTCAAGGTTTAAACGTACGTCAACGTAAAGGTTTATGTCAAAGTAAACTTTCTTTTAGTCTTCGTTCTGGAATAAGACCGTTTCACACCTAGACCACCCAGTCCCGGAACCCTATGAGGCACCCTTACTTTCAAATAAATCATCTTCATGGTATTACAGACATTCACCAGACAGTTTGTAGACTACTTAATACTCATTTTAGTAGAGTAATTACAAAAAAGCATTCAAATATATTTATCGAGTGCTAAATCATTTATGCTAATAGTGCTAGGCTAAACGCTACTCTAGCTAAATCATGTTTCAAAAAAGTTAGTAAAAGCGTCTGACGCTATAGTTAAACCACATGGCAGTTATTTCAGCCAATTTTGGAATTATTCTCTAATCAAAAAGGCCTGTTTAGGTACCTATTTAGTCTAGTAGCCTGTTCACAACCTTTGAATTTTTTATCGTCTTAGTAGAGCAACTTTCTCTCATCTCTAAAGAGCGGGCGTACATAATCGCTGGAAGACGCTCGCCCACGCCAGCGATTGTCCTGCAAACGTAGGACTTCGCAGCTCGTGCCCTCATGCATATTCAAGCGTTTTGTTCGCTAATGTAGAAATGGCTTTATATTTACTAGTGTCATGCATCTTTTTATAACGTTGAACAATAGCAGAATAGAAAAAAGATCAGTAAGCTGAAGTAGCAATTAACCGTAGTCGGAATACATCATCATCATCGGCCTTTGCATAGTGCCGGGCAATACTTTGGTCGGGCAATACAGGTTTTCATTTGTATCATGAACTAGAAGACGGACGGCGTGTCCACAATATTGTTAAGGCTGTGAGTAGTTGGATTGGATTGTGCGTTCGATCTGCTCCCTTACCGTGAAGATATGATAGTGGAAATCAAAAACTTTGGCAGCCATTTTTAGTAAAATAATTATACGTTTTAACTTAATTAAAACCAGTTGCTAATAACTATCCTCTGCTTCAGTTTTACATGACTTTGGTACATTGTCAAAATTACAAGTACTTAATCTTTTTGATCTCCATTACCATTAAGCTTTGCGGTAAGGCAGCAGATCGAACGCATAATCTAAACTTTGCGTTAAGGCCGCTAGTTAGGGGAAGCCCATGTATGCCCGGCAGGGGATTTCTTCTGGTAAAATCATCGTAAATAGCCGATCATAAGTCAATTTTCAAATCTAAACATCGTTCATCTTACTAGTACCACAGATCATATAATACATAGTAACCAAAACTTTTGTACAGAACGACAATCACGGACAGAGTAGTTATTTGAATACAATAAGCTGATGGTATTCTGTGTTCGAAGCAATAGGATGTAGGTAAGTCAGACGAAGTGGGGTGCTTAGGTCAAGCGGACAAACTTGGTTCGACGACGCGAAATGTCACCTCGCCAACCTTTGAAGCGTTTGGATGGGATTATACGAAATGCAGTCATTTTGTTATATGAAGATTTGGATAAATCTTGATTTCCATACAGACAGCGTCAAATGTAACTTTGTTTTTTTTTACTAAGCTAAGTAGCGTACCAAGCTTGGAGTCAGCATTCCATAAAAAAAAGTTTTTGTACTACCAAACAGCTAACTAGTGATATAATGTAATGTAAGTAGGTACCTACTACAGCTTATTATATATTTGAAATTATTTATAAGTTATTGTTTTGAATCTTCTACATTAATTTTTAAATAAATTTTCTAAATACATACAATATATAGGGTAAATGTTTTTAATAAATAAGTATAACTGTTTTAGTCAAATACCTATAATTACAGAAAAATATTATACCAACAACATTTTGATATATATTTTCCTTAGGAAGTATTCAACTAAAAATACATAACTGAAATAAAACGTTTTGAAAGAACTTGATTTTTTTTTCTCTAAACGAACGCCAGAACTTTTTCTTTGCCACTTCTTTTTGTTTTATTTTACTTTTTTTTTTACGATATATGTCAAAATATACCAGTTTCACCTATTGGTTGTACTAAGTTCGATCTCGCATCTTCCCAAAGGTTGCCGCCTGACCGATAACGATTCTGAATGCGGCCATTGCACCACCGGATGTGAGAAACCTATGACAATATAAACTATAGATCTTTCATTGTATTTAATTCATGGAGCCCATCTGCAAAGAAATAGTCTCCCTTAGATTCTCTCAATAGGATCTTTGTAGGTTTTCTCAATGAAATGAAAGACATCAAATCAAATCAAAATTGTTTTTATTGTTAGATACAATTTTTTGACTAATTGGGTCGGGATCTCTCTAAATTGGTCCAGTAGTTTAGGCGTGATCCGCGTACAAACAAACAGACAAATTCGATTTTCGGAATCAGAATCGTGTATTTAGTAGATCTGCATATTTAGTTTATCCATATCTTTCATTATAGTTTTTGGCTTGTTTACAGTTTTATAATAGGTATAGAAATTGAAATCTATTTGTAAACCTATTTTGAGTTTACTAAGATAATCTTTTATATTATAGGCTGACATTTACCAAAACAACCAAAGATTCGTAATACCAAACCTATTAGCTCAATTTGAAACAGATTCGATTATAAAAGTAGAATGACGAGTAACCTTTGGAAATTCTCACAATTATATCTTCAAAACAGGATGGTAAGTAGGATGGTTGGTAGGATGCTGGGTCACAATGTAAATAGATGCAACATACAGCGAAGCTTGTTTTAAAGTAATCTCTTTTTGACAGGCGTCATAGCTCAGTTGGTATTAGCTCTGCCTTCCGCGCTGTGGGTCGTGAGTTCGATCCCCAGTGAAAACAAAGTATTTGTGGAAATAGACGTTTGTTCTATGTGTGGGTGTTACTATGTATTTACAAAAAAAGTATAATAAGTATTCTATCAGCAATCTAGTTTTTACACTACAAGCTTTGCTTAGTTTGGTACTAGAAGTGTCCATGAATATTTATTTATTTCATAATCCGTTTTTCGGTCTAGGATTAAAAAAGATGCAGCAGTGAATATTGCATTCCTGGCAGATTAAAAGTCTATTGCCTTGCCGCTAAATAAATCTTACTCGCTGGTTCTCATGATGATTTTCTCATGTCCTAGGTCCTAGGACAATAGATTTATTGAAATTCTATCAGAGCTATAATAAATCGTCACATAAGGCTATCATAGCAGGAACTATACGCGGGATGGTCCGTTCCTACGCCATTGTAAGTATCATGGTATTTAGAGCCAGGTTTTTAAACGTAGGTAAATAACGGCCGTTTTAATGCGTTAAACACCATCAGTATTTTTTTATTCTTCTATGTCTTGATAATCTCGATAGTAAGCGACTAACAGACGTAAGCAAGCAAGCTCGTATGAGTTAGTGGCTAACTCTGGTGACGGAGTTTTCAGGTCGCCTTAAGACAGACGTGTAGATTCGATTCTTGCGGCTGGACAAAGTCTACAAGTAAATACTTTTTTGTTCGTATTCTGATTCTGACTTCAAGCATAGATTTGAGTAGAAGTTCTTAAAACTGAAAAAAATCATGCTTGAGTTCGGATCAATGCTGGGGCTGTACATACTTATAGAGACTCCTGTATCCTTATCTACCTACTCTACCATGATAACCTAGAAGGTCAATTAAATCTCTTTTATAAAAAAATCGTTGTAGAGTCAGCGTTCTATGACGTTCGACTTATAACGTCTTCCGCTTTATAAAAACGATAGTTTTATACAAAGAATGGTCCAAATGCTATTCAAATGAATGCCCGTAGCTGGTCGCCGGTAATTTGTGCTCGACAGAGTGTTTTGACACCTTCATACATAAACATTTTTAAGCTAAAAATGTGCACCAATATGGGTGTTTAACCACAGATTAAAAAAATATGGAAAAAAGTATAGAAAACTTTTGCTTGGCTTATATTATAACAAAGTTTGTTATCATGCTTTTGAGTTACTTTACCGACTTCTTTTAGCAGCTCAAATTTTTGGACTATAGACTAGTCATGAATAGTGGGCTCGATGGGATTTTTTTTCCCATCCGGCCCACCAGTGGGCCGGCCGGTGGGCTCGATGGGAATAAGCCAATTTTACACATAATTATGTATCGTAGATACATGTCGTTTTGGATTCAAATTTTAAATATTTTCCTTAACTTATAGGAAACTTAAGATCTCTTTCATGTCCTTCCAGAATTTCTGCTCGCTGGTCAGGCTCTACCAATTTGCGTGGAAAGATGTCATTTAATTTTGCAAAGTCGTATGTTAGCATTTTTCTACCTAAAGGTAAACCCTTTAACATATTTAATAACCAGGCAAAGTAATCAACGATTAAGTTTAACGTTTCGTTAACCGCTTGTGCCATCCACCTCACAATGACATAATATATTTCTACAACCATTGTGTGCATGGTGAATACTTACTGCGGTCACCATCTTATTATTCTGTTATTGGAATATAATAATAGCATTATGTTATTATTATAGGCAGACGGGACGAAATAAGGAACTGAGGATTTATTGCGTGGTTTTGTAGAACTTCCGCTTTTCTCTACCATTCCTGTAAGTTTAGAAAATTAGTAATAAACATATTGGTCTAGCACATGCGATACTAACGCAGTGTGTTGTGTCCTGGGATAGCTTTAACTGTTTACTGTGCGCGCGAGTTTTTTTTTCTTCTTTACTATTTTGACAGCTAACGTCAAACGAACTTGTGAATCACAACAGCAAGTGATAGTTTAGCTTCACTTCTATAGGTGCTTACATTCTAGTTATTAGGTCGGAGAGTACACGTTTTTATTGTCCGCAAACTTGCCTGTCTTCTATAAGAACTAGAAAAGTCAAACTTCCTCGTAATATCATTAAGTTGTTGCAAACACGTCTTGCTGACAGACATACAATCGACTTTCACGAAGTCAGCCCACATCAGCTCAACGTGACAACCCTATCAGTTGTGAAGCGTCATTCATAGAAGTTAAGCGTTTTAAGCTGTCTTTAATTTTTTTGATTTTAATGTCTTTTGCTTTATAAAGTTTCTGAAACGTAGCTCGCTATAATTTTTTTTAGCTATTTTGTACATGTTGTAAAAATACTTCATTAGTCGCTAGTTAATTATTTTGTTACGTCATACATATTCAAGTACCGTTAAAAAAGGATAGTAATTACACACTATATATAAAACTCTTTTGAAGCTGACAGAGAATCAACGCACAGCCTAAACTATAAGTCCTAGAGGTATGAAATTTGGAGGGTATGTTCCTTATGTAGTGTAGGGGCGCACTAAGAAAGGAATTTTGAAAAGTCGCACTCTAAAGAGTCTAGGATGCGAGCAACGCCGCGGGCGACGGCTAGTAATATTATATGTAGGTAGTTATTAATCATTAATATATATAAAACTCTTTTGAAGCTGACTTAGAATCAACGTACAGCCTAAACCATAAGTCCTAGAGGTATGAAATTTGGAGGGTAGTATCCTTATATATAGTGTAGAGGTGCACTAAGAAAGGAATTTTGAAAAATCACACTCTAAAGGGTCTAGAACGCGAGCAACGCTGCGGGCGATGGCTAGTTATTTATACATTACCTACAATACCGAGATAGTTTCAAAACAGTATATTACAAGGATAATTTACACACATGTGATATTTAGCATGTTAATTATATAATTAGGTGAGTTTGACTGTTTCCTGATAGGTATAATTGGCGAATTTTACTATGCCAAAATATTTGGCAACAATGAAACTTACAAATCATGGTAAATATCTCATCGTTCAAAATGTACTTATAAGGATAATACCGTTTTGATTGGTATAGGTAGTTATTTATATGAAATCAATATTTATGTCCATATTATTATAATACCTAAAGTGTTTTTATATCAAACAGGATAACTAAATAATGTGTTTAAATATTTTTTTTAAATTATTGAAACTATTCTATTAATCAATTCGGCATCTTATTGCGAGCTCAGAACTTTTTTGTTGGATTTATCCTTGTTTGATGTACGATGTGTCAGGGCAAAAGTAAGAAAAGTGTGGCTTTTGACTGGATCTTGCGACCTGAGGATGCATTTGAGAATTGGACTTCTCAGTTTTTCCTAGCCGTCTGTAGTGTTTAAACAACAAACAACAATGATAATAGTACATAATAATATATACAAAAGAACCTGTTATAATATTACAGAGTTACGACCATACTTAAAAACTGAACTGAAAAAGCTAAACACCTGTAGCACCATCTAGCTCGCTGCATGAGAACTATCCTAGATCGCGCAAACGAAGTTATCACGGAGTTTGAACATAAGTAATACTACCGAATACCATCCATTGGTCCCCGATTGAAAGATCGCTCGGCGCGGAAGATCTTCCCTTTTCGTAAGGACACATATCCTACCGTGTTCATGTTGTACTATAGTTTTGGCTAATAGTTTTACGACCGGCCGCCTGCCTGACGTCAACCCTCCTTGGGCATACTTGTTATAAAGTGGTAGTCGACGATCGCTAAAAGACCCTGTCATCGACTTGCCTCGCCACCTTGCGGGTGGATTGCCAAAGGCCGAGGTTCATTGCACTATACGGAGGTCAGCCGTCAGGACTTTAGTGCCAGGCAGTAAAGTCCCCCCTCACCAGGTGAGAAGAGAAGAGCGAAGAGAAGAGAAGAGAGTTATGAATATGAGTGTGGCTGGGTATGCAAGTAGAGGAAGACCGAAGAAGAAGTGGTTTGATTGTGTGAAAGAGGATATGAATGTGAGAGGAGTAGATTCAGAGTTGACGAATGATAGGAGTGAGTGGAAGAAGAAAACATGTTGTGCCGACCCTACCTAGCGTGGGGTAAGGGCAGGGAAATGATGATGACATATCCTACCGTGTTCTCCTCACACTAAAAATTGGTCACACCATTATTGACCGTTGGTTAGAGATAGGATTTTGCAAGCCAATCAACGTTCATAGGTATGACTACTATGACCATAAAAAAATAAAACAAGATTTAAATGTAAACTTTCAAATATAAAACTTCGCCATCGTCTTTAACTTAGACCACGTAGAGATTGCCTTTTCTTTGCTCCTATTCCTAGTGCATAACATGACAAATTACCTGAGAAGATACAACTCCTTTGTGAGTGATAGAATCATCATACATCTTTCTTCTTCTTCTTTTTTCTAAATAAACTGTTGTGAAACTGATAATGCGTAAACTGAACCACGTTAAATATGAAATACTATTGTTTCCTCACTAGTACATAAGTATGGGTTAGTCTTATAATCCCCTTTGAGCCGTCCCCTTGATTTCAACATTTTAAAATCAAGACTGAAGAGTGAAAATCCTCTTTGGGCAAAATTACACCGTAATAGCTCAAGACAAAGTCAAAGTGCTTTTATTCAATAAAATGTCGCTGATCACTTTGAATCACTTTGTATTTTAATTTTACGGTTGCTATAGATATTTACTTAAATTAACATTCTTGTAAAGAAGTGGACAAAAATAGATACAGCGACGCTTGTATCAATATGACAATAACATTGACCCTAGTCGAGTTGACCCCTGCCATACACCTTGATGACCTATCGAGTCTTTGGGACGTGTGTTAGCGTACGACCTTAAGCATTTTACCATAGAGTAAGATAGTATTTTCTCTAGAATAGATGCACTTAGATCTATTAGTTTTTTTTATCTACTTGTACTAAGAACAAAAAAGTACTTAAATTATTTAAGTGTAGTTTTATGTTTTTTATATAAAAAAATATCGATTCGTAAAAATGATTTCAGTGACTCAAGTTGCTTATTACGCAAGTAATTATTTTAGTTTTCGGCGGCCAAGTACCAAGTGGCAAAAAAGATCTTAAAGTAGAGGTACTTGGTGGCTTTCGATCCGTCACAATATGCTCTACCTTCTTCGTATTCTTCTCTTGACAGTGTGATCTATGGTTGTCATGTTGGGGCAGTGGGTCGCTTGGAAAATCTCTCTAGTATTCTCTTCCATCGTGGTTTTAACTGGTGAATTCTTTTACCTCCTATTTTAGCTTGTCCATTTCTAGGTACCCATGGGTGAAGGGAGTATATGACGTTACTGTTGAGATTACGGTGAAATCTGCTTTAATTTTTGTCTGAATTGATATTGATATCCGTGAACCATCATTTTATGATCGGTTGCCAATGCCAATCGTAATATCCTCTATATGCTCTATTACAGGCGTCATGGCTCAGTCGGTAGTAGCTCTGCCTTCCGTGCTGTGGGTCGTGGGTTCGATCCCCACTGAGAACAAACATTTGTGTGTTGTAAACATAGATGTTTGTTCTGTGTCTGGGTGTTTCTATGTATTATAAGTATGTATTTACAAAAAAAAAAGTATGTATGTATTCTATCAGCCATCTAGTTTCCATCGTACAAGCTTTGCTTAGTTTGGGACTAGAAGGCGTTGTGTTAAGTGTCCGTGAATATTTATATTTTATATATTTATACCCTGGCTCCGCGACGGGCGTCGGTCTCGCGGTCGCCCTAAAAAGCGTTGGCGGGACGACCTCGACGCCTTTGATAGAAGTTGGTGGGAGCAGGCCCAGGAGAGAGAAAAATGGAAGATGTTGGGGGAGACCTTTGCCCAGCAGTGGGACGAAATAGGTTAGGGAAAAATATATTTATATTTATTATGCTCTAATAGTGCATAGTTGTTCGCGCCGAGAACAACACTACGCTCACACCGCCAGCGTCGCACAGCACTAGCCGACGCTCGGTCTATTCGCCTCGCAGCCGTCACGAGAGCAATACGTTGTACGTTCCCAAACAGCTAATAATAATAGTAAAAACTACCATGTTGGTTTGATTTAATATCTATAGAACTATAACTAGTAGCGCTCCCGAACATATTTTTTTTGGCGCCCCCGGGTGGGCATAGAATCACGGTCCTTTTGGCAAAAACAGCGCGTGCGCCATTTTGCAACAACACACGTCGTCACGTATTTCCGCCATCATCGTCGTCGAGTCACGGTATCCAGCACGCACCCCTGATAGTCCCGGTCAAGCTATTGCGCCGGGGCAGCGGCGATATTTGGATTCGAGCGAAGAAGTTGGAGTCACGCGTGGTCACCACGGCCACGCAAATCGGACACGCAACAGCGTGGCACCGCAGGGAACACGAAGACACGTCGTCACGTATTTCCGCCATCATCGTCGAATCGAGTCACGGTATCCAGCACGCACCCCTGATAGTCCCGGTCAAACTATTGCGCCGGGGCAGCGGCGATATTTGGATTCGAGCGAAGAAGTTGGAGTCACGCGTGGTCACCACGGCCACGCAAATCGGACACGCAACAGCGTGGCACCGCAGGGAACACGAAGACACGTCGTCACGTATTTCCGCCATCATCGTCGAATCGAGTCACGGTATCCAGCACGCACCCCTGATAGTCCCGGTCAAACTATTGCGCCGGGGCAGCGGCGATATTTGGATTCGAGCGAAGAAGTTGGAGTCACCGCGTGGTCACCACGGCCACGCAAATCGGACACGCAACAGCGTGGCACCGCAGGGAATACGAAGAACAGACGAGGCGCAGCGCATTGAACATCAAGCTAACAAGGAGAGTGCCGTGAGCTTATCCTATCTATTTCCTACCTATTTCCCCAATCAATTTGTGCAGATAGGGGCGGATAGCACTACAAATATAAAGCGTGCAGAATCATATTTTGCACTGTCTTTATTCACCATCGTTATTCATCATCTTTATTCACCATCTTTTATGACCATCTTTCTAAGAACAATATTTTTACAATTTTTCATCAACTTTGTGCCTACCCTAACCATATAGGTGGCACCTCATCATCTTTTATTGAACCACTAGTTACTGAACACCATCATTATCGATCATCTTTTCTTCATCATCTTTTTTTTGACCAACATTCCGCTATTTTTTCCTTTCGCTGCTTGCACTCCAGGTGTCTGCTGCTTAGGAAAATAGCTACATCATCCTTTTTTTACAGTTACCCTAGTAACCTTGCCCTAGTAATAAATAAACCACCCATTTTTATTTGTTATAATCATCTTCGTTCCCATTTGCGCTATAGCACTTCACCCACTACCAGCGATAACATCAGTTTCAGAGTACCTACTTCAGAGAATTCGTATAAAATAATTTAATTTATTCAGCACTTAACTTCATAAATTCCAGTTTCTTTAGTCACTAGCATCATTCCCTATATTCACTACCACTGCTTGCTTACGCTCGCACTACAAAGCTTGTTTCTTCACCGTATTCCAGCGTTCCGCACTGTGAGGGCGACCTACCTACCTACGGCCACGCGAGTGCCGCGTGCGCTGCCTGCAGTCGTTGCCCCTCCGAGCGATCAGCTGATCGCCGTGCACCACTTCGCCTACGAAATAAGGAGCGTAAGCCGCTAACCAATTACTATTTCAATTTTAACTTCACTTTAAAACATTTTAGACTTTTTCACATACTTACTCTGGTTATTTCATTGATTGATTTTATTAATACGCGCCTACTTATAGTAGGTAGTAGCTAAAACGTAAATTAATTCTTGGCGCGTCACTTATAAAATTAAATAGTTAATAATGTCAACTCCTGAACCAAGATTGTCTCCCTTACCTGGGCACACTGGCAAGCTATCTCCGTTGAGCATACAAGTTCCTATGGATGAGCTAACTGAACTCAAGGTCAAACGCAGCTCGATACGGGGACAAGTCACCCGGTTCTCTAATTATTTAGCTAAATTCGAAAATGTTGAAAGTTTATCATCGATTCAAGTCAATGAATTAACTGTAAGGTTGAACAAGTTTTTAGATCTTCAATTAACTTTTGACAGCATGCAAACTCGCATCGAGGTTCTGAACAATTCAAATCTCGAGTATGAGCTGGCTGAGAGGGACAGCATTCAGAAAACACTTTTTGCTTGCATCGCTTTAGTTCAAGATAATAATATAACAAAACAAAACATAAATCAAATTAAATTACGCACAAGAATACCTACAGACAAACAGACACAGACATGAATTATTTAGGATATACATATAATATATAATTTAAACATTAGCTACTAGAATAGGCTCTCAAGTTATCTCGAGAGCGGGGGGGATGTTTGTTAAGTTAAATTCTTTAAATGTTTATTTATACGCACCTAACACAATACAATGCGCCTCTTACATACCTACCGTACCTAGCTGCATATCTGTCAACATTCGCAAGCAGTTTGATTTATTGACGCTAAAGACTTACCACGACGCACGGCCTGCAGATGTATACCTACCTACATGCTATAGTTTTATTCTTTTAGAAGCTGCAAATAAATCATCAGGGTAATCCACTACCTGCTTGCTGTCTCTCCGCCATTCTTGATTCATTTAGCTTCGATCGCTGAGTTTGTAATGCATCATAACTTTCTCTGGCTTACGCTCCACATCTCAATGGCTTAACTGAGACAGGCATAATGTACAATTACCTATTTCACATAAGGCGCATTTTGGGTAACACGCCTCTGATATTAGAGGAGCGATCTATCCTGTTTGTACAAATTGAGGCTATCCAATAGTCAAACTTTTCTTCATCACTCCCTCCCCCCCATCCATTTCTCAAAGCTCACACCAGGCTCTCCTTGACAGGATACCGACATCAACTCTTCACCCCCTGGCAGAACGACCACTGGATCAAGACCGAACTCAACCCTCAGAAGCACCTGCAAGGGGATACGTGACGATACTTCAAGAACATAATAATGTACGCGTGACGCGTCAGGGATCTACCACCTGGGTTAGAAAACAAACGGCCACGAGTGACCAGCATCATTGCCTACCTCCAAGAGGACAACAAGACAAGTACCTACTCGGTCAAGAGTACCTACGACGAAGAAGACTTGAAAACAATGCTTTCAAGGCCCGGGAGTATGTTCGCGCCGAGAACAACACTACGCTCACACCGCCAGCGTCGCACAGCACTAGCCGACGCTCGGTCTATTCGCCTCGCAGCCGTCACGAGAGCAATACGTTGTACGTTCCCAAACAGCTAATAATAATAGTAAAAACTACCATGTTGGTTTGATTTAATATCTATAGAACTATAACTAGTAGCGCTCCCGAACAATAGTAATATTGTTTTTTTTTGTTTCTTCAACAAAGTTATTGTGATACGTTATTTTGCACGATACTCTATGGTGGATGGTAATATTGTTTGACTTGTTCGGGGAGTTATGGATCTCGCTCGGCCTATGCCCTCAGATTTGCGTCAATCCGTACAATAATTATGCCGTATGTAACTGTTCAGTACATTTTGCTCATTTAAGTGTATGAGCTCTAACTCTTGGATAAAGTTTCCTAGTCTTACAATCTGTAGAAAAAAAAATGGAATCTGGCAAGAAATCTTTTTTGACAACGTGTGCTTCAAAATACCTTATCAAATAAAAAAATAAATCAAATTAGGCAGCTTCTCAACTAGCTTTATTAAATAAACCTCATATTCAGTTCCGAGCCCTACTTTTTAGAGCTACGGGAGCACAGACAAACAGACAGACGCACAGCGTTGTCAAACTTATAATACCCCTTCCGTTTTTCAGTCGGGTGAGAAAGTGAGGTGAAGGTGCAAAACCAATAGTAAAACTTCGAGTTGGCGAGAGTACGGATTACGTTTTACGATGATTTGTCACCTTACGAGAAATAAAAGACGTTTCAAACCTAAGGAGCGTTTTGTTTCCTACATCTTTTGGTTGGTTATAAAATAACCTAGAATAAACCAGAGACAAGATAACCACTTCGAATTCAACTTTGATATAGGTTACTCATAGATAATGTAACCTCATGCTAATTTTTATCTCCTAAATATCAAGGTTTACGCCAGTGACCCGGATTCATTGCTCGTAAGTGAATAGAATCTTCACAGATTGACAAGTCCTTTGTCAACGGAATTGACATCACAAGTTTATCGGACACATCTCACGCGCGAGATGATGATACCATCTGTTCTCAGGGTCTGAATCTACTTCCGAAGGCTTCCTTTGCATGGTGTGTCTTGAAATATTGCGGTATTCTACTTAGAGCATCTAGTTTTAGAGCACCGATCGCTGAGGCACCAACGCTATTCCACTTAGAGCACTGATCGATTTTTAAGGTGCTATAAATGGAATAATTTAAATATTAAAAATGTTTCCACTAAGAGCACCTAGGATAAAATATATTGCTCTCTGATATTAAAACGACTAGAATAATCAACTTATGACATAGCAGTTAGTATGTACCTACTAGGTATATCTCGTGAAAAGCGTTTGTGATTTTCCAATGTAAAAAAAACATATTTTTTTCTGATACTGCAATTGACTCTACGCAAGACTACATAGCATTTTGCTTACTTTCCACTTAGTTTAGAATTTTATTTCATCGTAACTAAGTAAAGACGTTTGAACCTTTCTATAAAGTCACACATTGACCACATCTCGCAAAAGACCACTTCTAATTGAAACAACCCACAGACGAGAGGTGGTAATGTAATTGCAAGTCTCAAAGTCTACGTGCGATGGGCTATCAGCCAGTTCCCATGGCCGGGTTTATAAATGACCGGCGCGGGGTCATTCAGATCCTCGTGCTGATGGTCATCGCGGTCTCGACGTGGGACTGCCGGAGTCAGAAGTGCTTTAGTGTACTATCTTCTTTATATAAATAAACTAGCCGTCCCCCGCGGTGTTACTCGCGTTCTACCCTTTAAAGTGTGGCTTTTCAAAATTCCTTTCTGAGTGCACCCCTACACTATATAAGGATACTACCCTCTAAATTTCATACCTCTAGGATTTATAGTTCAGGCTGTGCGTTGATTCTAAGTCAGCTTCAATAGAGTTTTATATACATACTAGCCGTCGCCCGCGGCATTGCTCGCGTTCTACCCTTTAGAGTGTGACGTTTCCAAATTCCTTTCTTAGTGCACCCCTACACTATATAAGGATCCTACCCTCCAAATTTCATACCTCTAGGACTTATAGTTTAGGCTGTGCGTTGATTCTAAGTCAGCTTCAAAACAGTTTTATATATATTGATGATTGATTGATTGATGATGATTGATGATGATATGATGATATTCATTACTAAGTTTTAATTACTTGTTATAATTTTGTAAATACATATTGTAAATACTGTATTAGTTGTAATTTTCTTTGTGAATAAATTGAGAGTTTGTCACTATGGTAAAAAAAAAAATTTTGGATAGGTTAAATCTATATTTATACTAATATTATGAAGAGGAAAGATTTGATTGTTTGTTTTCATTGAATAGGCTCCGAAACTACTGGACCAATCTCAACTATCCACTGGTGACATATGCTATTATTATATTTTCAAAAAAATTAGGGATCCTATCTAAAACTTCAATAATGAAACCCAAGGTGTAAAAAATGACCTAAACAAAATTGCTAATAGAACGCTTATATATTTTTTTTAATACATAGGTACTTTTAAAACATAGTTACACCTAGATTGATAATGATGCTAATTATGTTGTGTTGCAACCACAAAGCAGGCAAAATACTAATTTATGTTTTGCCTGGTCGGATTGATTTCCTCATTTAATACAACTAAGTTTACTACCTAAGTATACAAGTAAGTACATGCCCACTATAACCTACATCATTCATGGCATGACCAAGGTCATGTTGGTCAGTCATCAAATCGAAACATCAAAAATTAGGAAAAATAATTTTGTCAAACAGTTATGTCAAATTAAAAGCTATGCTTTGAATTCAAACAAATACCCAGATAATAATTGCAGTTTCTCAACATATTAGCCAAATTTGGTAGCATAATTACATTTCAAAGTGATAAATTAATTGATTGCATCTATCAGTACAACCTACAGTCATGATGACTCACAGAAATTATGTTGCGTTCACACTATGCCGCAGTCGGCAGGGACTTGATCAAGGAAGTGGGCACGAGCATAGTGTGAACAAGATACTGCCTCTGTCCCGGCTCCCGGCCCAAGTTCATGCCATTATACCGCGTTCACACTATGCCATTGCCGCTGCCGGCATTCATGCCGCGGACTTATTGCCACAGCAACATCGCCTTTATTCTCACCAAGGAGCTAGGGCATGAACTTGGCGATGTTGCAATAATTCCGGAATTAATCGCGGCAATAATTCCGGCAGCGGCATGGGCATAGTATGCACGCGCTATTAGCTCCCTAAGGAGAATAAAGGCGATGTTGCTGTGGCAATAAGTCCCCGGCAATAATGCCGGCAGCGGCATGGGCATAGTGTGAACGCGGTATTACCATTCATCCACAAAATCACTCAAAACCGTTCTGCATTGATCAATAGACCACTGAGAGCACACATGACACTCAATTATATCTACACTCTTATTTATATTGGTATAAAGTTCAGTTTCGAATTAATTCAATATAACGAATAGCCTAGCTAATTTGGTTGGATAATACAATGGATGCGTAGGAGTCGTTTTGTAATAACAGAAAAATGTTAGCACTGAATTTAATTTTGAGAAATTGTTATTTAAAATGTGCCAAAATATGTTATTACTGTCGGGCGATTTGTATTGTTTTGTAACTTGGAATAAACTGGTGTTGGGCAATTTTTGTCTATGACTTTATACAAAATGTTAATGAGCTTATTTCAGGTTTGATCAAACATTTTATTTTGGTAGGTTAGCATTCATGGTTTCTAAGGTAATCAAGTTTTTATATGTGACCCGAAATTTTTGGTCTCGACTATAATTATCAAGCAGGTAACCACTACGTTACTGAGGAAAAATTAATTTTTTACTACCTAGACCATAATTTAATATAAAATATGTAATATATATTTTGTATATTTTTTTTATAGGTTCGTAGAACCGACACTACTTTTATAAGTAGCAGTAAACACACTTTTTAAAAATTAAAATATTGAAAATAACAGTAACTGTAACCTTATTAAGCGGTAATCTCTGCCTATAACACTGCATTGCCTTACCAAGCACGTCCATTGAAGACCTGCTTGTAACAGTGATCAAAATAAGAGCCTATTGGTCCTATCATCATAGTGACAGCACCAATGTAAACGGTACATCACAATGGCCGCTACGAGTACCTACTCGCGTTAACGCATCCCACACAAATCCATTGACTAGCGATTAACTTGTAAAGCCTTTCTTTTCTAAAAAACATTCACCGTTAGGTATTGTTGTCGCACTCGTATTTCCTGTTTCCAGACTGACAGCGGTAGTGACGTGTAGCGACCGCACGACAGCTGCAGACCGAACCTGACGTCGGGTGAGCGGCTGGATGGAGGGAAGGGGTCACTTTTGCACCAGCCGTCAACGAGTCGACACGGCTCTGAGCTTTATTTGCTTAAGATTTAAATTATAATTCAAAATAAGTATTGAGCTTCTTGATTTTAACTAAGTATGAAGTTATTTAAGTTTGATTAATTGATTTAGCTGTAACACGTGATGACGTGTAGGTTGTTGGATTAAACCATTATTAACTTGTATCCTCTTTCTTTTATCAGAAGTGCTAAACTGTGCTACGCCCACAAGATGCCGCGTAATAGAAAACGGAGATCAAGGCGAGAACCATCAACAAGTTCGAGCAGCAGTTCAAGCTCCACCAGTAGCAGTGATAGCGACCGGAGGCACAAAAAGAGTAAGCGCCGTCGAAAAGGATCGCAAACCGTAAGTCAAAATGTTGTATTGTCGTCAGTCATTCCTGAATTTGACCCACTCGTAGACAGTATCGATATGTGGATTAATGTAGTAGAGGCTAACTCTCGCGCTTTTGGATGGTCCGATAATATGCTAAAGTATCAAGCGCTTCAAAAATTGAGGAATACCGCAAAAACGTGGCTCGACTCTTTTCAAAAAAACGAAACCAGGTGGACCTCGTGGAAGTGGAAAGAATGGCGTGATATGTTGTCGGATACATTTCAAGTTAAAAGGAACATGTACAGATCGCTCAAAGAGTTGGTAGATTCAAAACCTGTAGCTAATCAGTCGCTATACGAGTTTTATTTCCAACAAAAAGCAAAAATAGACCGTCTACAGTTAGGTTTTCGACAGCAAGACATAATATCTGTCATTGTTGGCTCGATTGGCGATACGAATATTAGTGTTGCTGCTGAAGCAGGTAACTTCAAATATTGTGACGATTTAGCATCATTTTTACATGGAAAGGTTTTCACTCCAGTCGAAAAAGAATTGCACCAAAAGAGTTTGCTACCGCTGAAACAAACTTCTCGACCATTGCAATCCGGGTATTCAAATACTGTTAATAAATCTGAAAGTAAGTCTGAGCCTTCTGCTGGTACCAGTAACGCGTCAAACTCGAACTTTACTTGTTACCGTTGTGGTGAGGTAGGTCACAGAAGAAACATCTGTACCTACAAAGATAGCGTGAGATGTTCCTCTTGTAACAAGTTGGGTCATTTAGAGGCAGCTTGTAAATCTAAATCTAAAACAAAGGTCGAGAAGGATGTTGAAGTGAAGTTGATATCAGATCCAAACACCAAACAAAAGTTTTACAAACAAGTTTCTCTGCAAGGTTTTGAGTGCAAAGCTTTTTTCGACATGGGTAGTGACTGCTCACTGATAACCACCGCGTTAGTAAACAAATATGGTTTGAAGCCTTCGTGTTTACCACAGCCTATTAATTTAGTAGGTTTTACAAGTGATTTGTCTGCTCAAGTAACTGAGGCTGTGACAGCCACGCTTCAGGTCGACTCTGTTGAATCGATGATAACGTTTTACGTTATTGAGTCTCTGTCGGACTGTGACATTCTAATCGGTAGAAACTTTACAGAGGATAAAAACATCATGTATGCCCGTGTAGGGAATACTCTAACTTTTCAATCAGTGCAAACACTGGTTGTTAGCAGTATTGATGTAACTGATAGCGTTCCCAAAATGTATGAGAATACTTTAAGGAATATTTTATCAAAATACCCTCAATCTTTTTCTGAGGACTTGTCATGCTTGGGAAAAACATCTGTAGTACAATTAGAAATACAGCTAACTACTAGTAAGCCCATTTGCCAGCGGCCATATAGAATGTCAGAATCCGAAAGAGCAATAACGCGAGATATAACAGATGATCTCTTGAAGAATGGGATTATTCGGAACAGCAATTCCGCATATGCAAGCCCAGCTCTTCTAGTTGACAAATCATCAGGAGCTAAAAGATTATGTGTTGATTATAGGCAGCTTAATAAGATTACCGTTAAAGAAAAATACCCGATGCCCATGATTGAGGACCTTATTGACAGACTGCAAGGATGTAAATTCTATACTTCTTTAGATCTTAAAAGTGGGTACCATCAAATCTGCATTAAAGAGGAGGATGTGCACAAAACGGCATTCATAACTAATGATGGTCACTGGGAGTACTTGAGGATGCCATTCGGCGTGTGCAACGGACCGGCTGTGTTTCAGCGTTTAATGAATACCGTTTTGGGCAGCCTACGTTTCGGGAGGGTAGTGTGTTATATGGATGACCTACTGATTGCTACTAAAACTATTGAAGAAAACATAGCTTGCTTAGAAATGGTGCTAGAATTACTTGTCAAAAACGGGCTGACTATAAATTTAGAAAAATGTTCATTTTTCAAGGAACGAGTTACGTTTTTAGGTTATGATATTTCTGAAGAAGGGGTTCGCCCAAGTGCCCGTAAACTTGATGCTATTTCAAAGTTTCCAACCCCGAAAACAATTCATCAGCTTCGACAATTTCTGGGTCTTGTTAATTACTTTAGAAAGTTCATACGAAACTGTGCCTTTCTATGCAAGGCACTAACAAGTTTGCTAAAAAAAGGAGCAGTCTGGCAATGGGGCCCTCTACAAGATCAGGCAGTCGCAACTGTGAAAGACGCACTTATCAACAATGCAGTGCTTAAGGTATTCGATCCTAAATTGCCAGTTAATCTATACACAGACGCCAGTCGGGACGGCATAGGTTGTATATTAACTCAAACAACTGATAGCGGTGAAAAACCTGTTTATTTTTACAGTCGCCAGACTAGCAATGACGAAAAAAAGTACCATTCTTTTGAATTAGAACTGCTAGCGATAGTAGCAGGACTACAAAAGTTTCGGCATTATTTATTAGGTACTAACTTTAAAATAACAACAGATTGTAATGCTGTGCGACACGCCTTGAGTAAGCAAGAAATTATACCGCGAATTAGTAGGTGGGTACTTTACACACAAGATTTTACTTACGAGGTCGTTCACAGAGCTGGGTCACAAATGCAACATGTTGATGCGCTTAGCCGAAACCCTGTGAGCGACGTCGGCAACCCATCCGAAACAATTGAACAAGTTAATACAATAACAGTTACCGAGGGCGACTGGCTGCTCTCCGTACAATTACAAGACCCCAGTATATGTAGTATTCGAGACATTTTACAGTCAGGTGAGGCCGAGTCTAATAAACAGATATTCAACGAATACGATCTGTTAGGAAATAAAGTGTACCGAAGAACTGAATTCGGAAGACGTTGGTTGGTGCCGAAACAGTGTGTATGGTACGTTATTCGAGCCAATCATGATGACGTCGGTCATTTCGCTGTAGACAAAACCGTTGAAAGAATCAGGTCAAAATACTGGTTTCCTCATCTAAAGAAAACTGTCACTAAATACATCAAAAATTGTTTAAATTGTATTTATTTCAAAAATATTCATGGCAAAAAACCAGGTAAATTGTATCCAATCCCGAAGCACGCCAGACCTTTTCACACACTCCACGTTGATCACCTTGGTCCATTTGTAAAAACTACTCAGCAAAATAGCTATCTCTTGGTACTGGTAGACTCGTTCACCAAATTTGTTTTTATTTCGGCTGTAAAAAACACAAAAAGTAAAGTCGTCATAAACGAATTAAATAAGATATTTAAAGTCTTTGGAAATCCAAAGCGTTTAGTATGCGATGCTGGTAGCGCATTTACATCAAAACTGTTCAGTAGCTATTGCACAGATCGGAATATTCGGGCACACATAATCGCCACGGCTGTACCGCGCTCGAACGGACAGGTGGAACGGTATAATCAGACTATCTTAGAAGCATTGCGTAGTATGGGAGCTAATACTGAAAATAATCAATGGGACCAGCACATAACTAGTATACAACAGGGCATCAATAGCACGATTAATAGAACCACATCTGCCGTACCGAGTGAGGTATTTTTCGGGTACAGAATTCGTATGAATAATGATATGATCACTGACGATACTAACACTGAATGCTCTGTGGACATGACGGCGTTGAGAAATATGGTCGACGCAAACATTAAGAAAGATGCCGAACGACAAAAGGCATCTTTTGACGCTAAAAGGAAGGACGCCCCTAACTACAATGTCGGGGACTTGGTGGTACTGAAAATTCCAAGTCACTCGAACGATGGCCAAAGCACAAAACTAATGCCTCTCTACAAGGGTCCATTTCAAGTGACTGGCATCTTGGGTCACGACAGATATCAAGTTGCGGATATGCGAGGGGCTGAAAGATCTTCAAAACGGTATGATGGCATAGCGTGCGTGGAAAATATGAAACCATGGATTCATATTTCTGAATAAGACCGGATGTTGTCATAAGGTAAAAATTACATATGTATGTAAGTACGTAGGTAGGTACCGGTACACGGTTATTTTTTAAATATTTTATCAGTAAACATTGTACATGCTATCTGAAATAGATTACTTTAAAGGTCTAATGCAACTGCTTCAAACATTGTAGCTGTTATGTAGGGTGTTTGATTGTTTGTGAAATGACATTTGCAACAGACATCCGTCGTGAACACTGTTGTAATGTATGTGGTGATACACAACTAGTTTGATACTGAATGAACATCATCTAGTTCAAGCCACATACGAATAAACATGTCAAGTTTCATAACATAAACATTCCGATCAAACGCTCAATATATGGCTCTATGCTAGGTAGAGATAATTTATGTTTGAAACTGAATTTAACCTCTTAAATGTTTTCAGCTTTTTCTTGCATCAGACCAGGACGCAGTTCGAGGACGAATGCGTGGGCAGGACGGCCGGATGTTGTCGCACTCGTATTTCCTGTTTCCGGACTGACAGCGGTAGTGACGTGTAGCGACCGCACGACAGCTGCAGACCGAACCTGACGTCGGGTGAGCGGCTGGATGGAGGGAAGGGGTCACTTTTGCACCAGCCGTCAACGAGTCGACACGGCTCTGAGCTTTATTTGCTTAAGATTTAAATTATAATTCAAAATAAGTATTGAGCTTCTTGATTTTAACTAAGTATGAAGTTATTTAAGTTTGATTAATTGATTTAGCTGTAACACGTGATGACGTGTAGGTTGTTGGATTAAACCATTATTAACTTGTATCCTCTTTCTTTTAGTATATAGCGTCTGCTACCTCCAGCGGTGCAATCTTTGTCTCATAAAAATCTACCTGGCGGGTTTTCAAAACTTTTTTCATACTAAATCATAGGTATTCTGTGACTAAATAGTGACATTAGCGCGTTTTTTGCCGTCAAAAGAATCTTGTTTTCGTATCTCTGTAAGCAGTTCAGAGCTTACGATTGGGGGGCTGACGTGTGTTCTTTTTTGGCGCAAATCTGCGTTGGCGTAGATCTAGCGAAACCAGAGCGCTGCCGCCGGCCTTTTTTTTTTTAGATAATTAGTGGCGAAACGTTACATAAAATTGTTTTTATGTAACGTAAAGCAACCACAAAGATAAGATAACACTAATATAAAACCACTAAAATGTTGCATTTCGTGATAATTGGTCTTTTACTTCATAGTTTCAGGTTCGTTGCTGGAAATTTAATAGCTGAATTGCATAATTTTCGTTTTGTTAAACTAGGCTAATGCAGAGGAATGTACCAACACCCATTGTGGTATGTGTGAGTTTTCTAAAACCGTTTATCACCGCATTTTTTGTTTTTAGTATTTCACCGCTATTAACGTCAACGCTTTCTTGGAAAATAAAGCTTCAGCGTGGGCGACAATCACTTTTGTTTCGTACGATAGAAGGTACTTTTTAGAGTAACGGAAATGATGATTCATAATTAGAAAATTGATTTCATTCATTAAATTACTAGCTGACGCCCGCTATTTCGTCCGCGTCCCGATCGTCCTGCTAATTATTCGGGATAAAAAGTATCTTTATGTGGTAATCCAGGTTACGAACTATAAGTATGCAATATTCAAAATTTAAGCCGGATCGTACCAAGCGTGATTGAAACACAAAAATCCAAACATAATACCCCTTACGATCGCTGCATAACTTTCTTCTTCTCTTCATTAATGGCCTGTGTCCGTCATTTCGACAGACAATTTTGCCAATGTCAAGTGTTAAAATTGTAATAAGTCAAGTCAAGTCAATTTGTCAAGTCGGCTGTCGTTTGTTTTGAAAAGAAAATGGTGGATTTTCTCTTCAAAACCTAACACGAATTTTCACATTCAGAAAAACCACTTTACACACATTTATTCCAATGGCTCACACTTTATGTTACGACCTAAGTATTATTGGTTAAAATTCCACCAAAATTAAACAACAATACTCACAATAACACAAGAAAAACTATTAAAATAAAAGTGCTATGTGTCGTTTCAAAAAATGTCAAAACTTTCAGCTGTTTAAATTATTTCTGTCACCTACTAACAGGTAATGTCAAACAGTGACAGAGCTAGACTTTGATTCAACTGTTTAACTATTCGTCTGTCATAACTAAGGCCCAATATGTCTATAGGTAGATGGGTAGGTGAGTAGGATTTTAAAGATACAGTTCATAGCTATGTTTTTTTTATTTATTTTTTTTTATGATAAAAGTAATGGAACAAGCTGATAGCTCACCTGATGTTAAGTAGTAACTTCTGCCTATAACAATGCATTACTTCACACAGCAAGTTCAATGAGGAAGTGCCCTGTAAGGCAATGCACTGCGTCCATCACTCTGAGACGTAAAGATCTTGAAGTCTCATGTGCCTGTAATTACTTCCTTTACCTGTCCGTTTTTACCACACTTTTTCCCTAGTGTACTGTGTGTTCTGCCAATCTTTTTTTTTAAACTTTCACACTTATAGTAGGATAGAATAAGTTTTTTTAATATCACTAAAACCTTAAGTCCTATCACCCCAGCATCAAACTAAGGACCTATTACCAAATCGAGTTACAGTGAATTCGTTTGACAAATTGGCAGCGAGTGGAGAAGTTGCGCATGTTGTACCGAGCTGCGCGTGAGTGGCCGCACGCCGACATTCGTCTTGTTTGCCTCAATAATTTGCCTTAATAAATTGTTTTTTTATGCTCTGTTTGAAGGTTCAGCGAAATTATGAATTTTGAAATCTCTATTTTGACTACCTTATATTAGGAAAGTTGGGTTTTTAATTAATTTGATGGTAACTATAGTAAATGTCCTTTTAACGTAATGAATAAATAACGATGACTTAAGTGTAAATAAATAAATAGGTAGATACTTAAATGATTAAGAAAACCTACAATTTGAACCAGCAAACTGCAGAGCCGTACTTTCTCCCGACACCGAAACCCCTCGATAATCTCAGCAAAGATGATTAATTTAATGGAGGCGTGTTTATTGAAAATTATTGTGTGTTTTACCTGCGCACACGCACCGCTATTTGCTGGGAGATAAATCAATCAGCCTTAGTATTTATTTCTTCATTTTGTTTGAGATATTGTGCCAATATTGCTGGCGAATTATGATCCATGGCTCTAGCATAAACTATATACAAACTTAACGCTGTTCAATAAAAAAATAAAAGAAATACTTACGTAGTGACTACAATATGGGGCACTTCAAAGAGGGTGTTTTAAAATTTTTCAAGGGTCGGCAACGTGGATGTGATGCCTCTGGTGTTGCAGGCGTCCATAGGCTACGGTAACCGCTTCCCATCAGGCGGGCCGTACGCTTGTTTGCCTACTTAGTAGTATAAAAAAAAAAAAACTTACTTATGCAAATAGCACATTTTGCACAACTCCTTCGAGTCCCAGAGATGTACTATGGGAACTAGATTACTGATAGAATACTTAATACTTAAGATAATACTATTTTGTATTCTTTTTTTACTATTTTTTCTTTTTAATTACTATTTATTACTTGGGTCATTCTCAGTTAAGAGGTACTTTCCATGGCCAGGACAAAAAAATACTTTTTTTTAATACTAACTTCCTAATTAATCTATTTATTACTTAAAACTAAATGTTTTCTTCATGCTCACTTAAATTTATTACAGAAATGTATCTAGTTTAGTCACAATTAATTCTAATATAAGAAAAAAGTCTCTCCCCTGGTCTGTCACCAAACCGACTTTATTTGTGAACCAGTTATTATGAATGTATTAAAATTCAATAATTACTTTATCATTGTTAATTTTATACAGAACAATAACTTAGTCACAGTGTTTTATAAGTAAAATTACTTATATTCCAATTTTTCATAAATAATATCAACGCCGAAATTTGTCCTACGTATTTCGTGTCTCGTCCCCTGGCTTTTTGTTTTCGTTTAAAAATCTTTTTTTTTTGCTAGTTTGTGGAAGTTGTGACTTTGATTGCATAGGATGTAACTTGAAGTTAGCAGCAAGTGACGCATAAACCGACTGCGCAGCCATTTTAATGGCCATTTCAGTCACGCCGCTCGCTGGGTGTAGAAGTGTTGAGTGAATGCAGTCTTTCCTCTGGTTAGTTTTATTTAGCAATTATTTGTTAAAATACTAATATAGACTTAAATATTCACTATGAATAGTGCATACATTGTTACGTTTGATTGTGAATTGCGTACGAGGAACACTTTTACGGCTATTTTAGATATCAATCGAACATGTCTTCTCCCCTGGCGTATTTCCCCTGGCTCTTTTGATGTTAGGGGTGATACTTAATGTCCAGGGGAGATACATTTGTACCTATGCGTTTTCATGAATACTTCTAGATTTTTCTCTGAACCTTTACTTGGCATTATGAATATCTTAGCTTTACAATTTAATATGACTTTTTTACAGAAAAAATGGCACCTAGAAAAAAAATTACGCGCGAAGAACGGTTCAGTATCTACCCTGGTCACTTATAAAATGAGATAAAATCAACAAATTGACTGGCCACTTTGTAAACGTTTTCAACTTAAAAGTTTCCATAAAAAAGATGTATAATTAAGTAAAAAAAAAAAAAAAAATCCATGCCATCAGTTCATACAACATATTACCTCTTAACTGAGAATGACCCACTTATTAAATAGTTAATGATTAACAAGTTATGTTTTTTTCGATAATATTTCGATATAAATTAGTAAGAGTCAAAGAAATGAGTGGAAAGATTCACTCCTGGGGCTCCCGACGCTACATAACTTTAGTCATTATATGACTAAAACCTTTTGACGACTATGTATATGTATAGTGCGTACTAGTAATAATTATATTAGCTGTGGTTAGGGTAAATAACCTTAAGTTACGTGGTTCAATCATTTCACAAGAAAACGTTGAACAATAGTTGACTCAGAATAACCACGTCATAATAATTGTCCAACAACTTGAAACATAACATAAGCAAATTTTCATAAAATTTAGTGTTTCACTTGTTTCAGTTATCAGAACGCTGATTTTTCTATTTAATTGCAAAAACAGTACACTGGTTATTAATACATTACTAAATTACATTACATTACATAAATACATTAATCTAAATATTTAAAACTCTTTTGAAGCTGACTGACAATCAACGCACAGCCTAAATCATAAGTCTTAGAGGTATGAAATGTGGAGGGTATAATTATAGTGTAGAGGTGCATAAGAAAGAAATTTTAAAAAGTCACACTAAAGGGTCTAAAATGCGAGCAACGCCGCGGGCGACGGCTTGTGTTACATAAACTAGGCAAAACGTCTGTATATTGGGTGATGTCTAGCTGTATAGGCTTCTCAGAATGTTAATGATGATGCTACTCACGACGGACGTAAGAGTCACAGTGTACACAGATTTGATCTTTAATTCAACCGTAACAAGTCAGAAATTTGAAAATTCTCGCGTCAAGTTTCGAGGCTACTTTGTTTGGCTCTTATTTATTCAGAGTCTAAATAGTTATATTATTAGCCGTGACATTTCACACCTTATAACAATCAGGGAACTTAATTAAGCGGTTACAACCGTGTGAACGGCTACGCCAGTGTACAGGGTGTTGGGAATTCCTACAAGGGCACGCAGGAAGCGCAGATAATGACCGACGGCTTCGTACCAGTTCTGCACTAGTTCAGTTCAAGTTCACCACTAGTTTGACCCGCTCGTGGCTAGGCTTGCCTAGTCGCTCTGGCGTGGTCGTTTCGAGGTCCCAGAGTCCCTTGTCAAGTATCGAGGCCGGCCACCGGGGTGGTTTTAGTGGGTCGGTGAGTGTCGCCATCCCCACACTACCTTGCCGCATCCCTCAAATGCGGCAAAGGTGTCTGAAAGCATATTTCCCCCGTTAACAAAAAAAAAAAAAAAGGCTTGCCTAGTCAATCTTCACCGATTATCTAAGTTAAGCGGCGTTCTGCCCGGTCACTATTTGGATCCAAACATAGGTGATACGAAATTCGTAGGTAACGGGGCTGACATAGTCGCTAAGCGACTCAAAGTACTTACAAAATAAAAGAATAAAAAAAATTGTTAGGTACCTAAAATGTATATTAGACAACAGACAATCGACTAATTAAGAAACATCACGGAACCAACATTTAAATGGTTTCCCGAAATTGTTGAAGGCTTACTATAAAAAAAGGTCCTAATCGTTGAGTATTTTACTTATTGCTAATCTGCCGTTAAACGGCTGGTTATTGTGTTGGTTGATCAGAACCACAAATGATAATAATAAGATATGCAGAACTCAATGCAATGAATTAATATTGGCAGAGCTATCTTCATTGCACGATTTGGTATGGAGTTTCGGGAGACGGGAATGAGACAAGTATCACTATTGTGTGATTTGTCATTCTATAGCTTCAGATAGGGATCTAGCTCTTGGGTTGAATAATTTCAGCGGCACGTGTAACTAGTTTCTACAACTTTGAAGGTAGTGTGTCATGTATCATCTTAGTGTGATTTATTTGTGAAGTAGGCTAGTTGCCTACTGATTTGAACCTCATGTGTATTTTGTAAATATTGTGAATATTGTAAATACCATTGCAAACGATTTATAGACAGCTAATAGATAATTGTGATAATAACCTCTCTATTTTTTTCAATTAACCTATTTCGTCTCACTTCTGTATCAACATCTCTATAGATTATATTTATTATGCAGCCCTAGAGTACGACTGCATGGCCGTGAAATGCCGATGCAATTGTCGAGTAATAAATAAAATAGCTTCAATTTAGACGTGAAGTACAATGATAGAGCTAGAGGTGGGGGTCAGTCGGTGTTTGGACAATGCTTGTATCTTATGTGCTTCGGAGGGCACGTTTAACTGTCGGTCCCGGCTCTAGCAGTCGTTAAGCTACGACGGAGGCCTTCAGGGGGCCTAAAACACTTCGTCACCAGAGTTGACCACTACCTCATACGACCTTGCTTGCTTGCTTTATCTTGCGTTTGTATCTTTTATTCAACCACTCATTTTATGTCCTCCTCTTTCACAAGAAGTATTCCATACTGCTAAATCTTATTACTCTCTACTTTAACCCTATGCCGATGGTGGTTTTTTTATAAGAATGTTGTCATTGACCATGAGAGTTTTTGGCTGTAATTGGCTGTTCTTATCCAATATTTGCACTATCTTTTATTTTCTCACTTTATCGGAAGGTGTTCTAAGCTCAAGTATTTTGTTTACTGCAGCAACTGTACTTAGTATATACTATATTATGCCAGTTTTCTGCCATTTTATATCTATTGCAATGTTACTTCATTTATTCCTTTGGTACAGTAAAATTAATTTTTAATTAGATTTTTTTAATGGCTGTCGTGTAGTTTCTTTCAACTTCATTATCACTATTCACCACTATCTGAAGTAGACTGATAGAGGATGGGATCCATAGCTCCTATAATCAGAAGAGCTGGCGAGTTGTACACGATCTTCTGTAACATATAGCTGTATTTTAAGGCCTGTATTCACTAGGCAGGGTTATATTTTCATATTGACAGACGCAGGACTTTTCATCACTACCATTTTATTTTTCTAAAAATAACCCAACCGCCAGATTATCAGATAAAATAACAGAAGAGTGATGACCACTGCGTTTTTTTTTCGTTAAATTTTTTAACAAACTGTGTATTTTTCTTCTTCTGAATGTTTTTTTTAAACATACGGGAATTATCAAGCATAGCTACGTTAGGTCTTTTTTTCAGAGTCAGTTTAGAGAAGCATTCCACTTTTGCGTACCAAAGAGATGCGCACCAAGTCCACTTTTGCGCATCAATCAAGGAAGAAAAAATAACCCACATTTTGCACCTATCACACTCCTTTTCAATCAACTCTTTACAGGACTTGTACCTTCTTTCCGGTCTGTTGTATTCCAGTCCTAAGTGATCCAAGAATTAATATTTAGCATTAGGCCTGTAATCAAAGCGGCCGTCCATATTTATGGTGGTTCTAGGAGTCGTGAGGAGTAGGACCTGCGGCTAAGTGCGAAATCCGTATAATCTGATTGATAAGTAGCATCACTAGTGAATTAGTGTACCCTTGATGACCGTAATCTTAAAGAAGTAAATCTTATGAGAATTTTTATTTGTATGTGAAGTTAAACTACAAAGTTGCAGGGTTTTTAGTTAAATAAATAAAAAAAACTTTTATATCTTGCTAAACCTAGGTATAAAAAATATTAAAACGAATAAAAAAATACTAGAAAAAAAATGAATTAGAAGAGATAATAATATTAGAAAAAAAAAGCCAACACAGCCACAATTAAGTACCTACGATAAACTTATAAAATTTTTGGTTAATCGATATTTATTAATAACGAAAATTACGACTGTATATAATCATATTTACAAAACATACAAGAAATACGCTAAGCACACTGTAATGTTGTGAGCATAAAATATGTTGAGCAATCTGTCGAACTTCGCAAATGATCTATTATAGTAACTCAAATGATGCAAATCTGTACCAATCGGAAGCGTGCTCAAAATGCTGCATTGCCACGCTTAATACCAATGGGCTAGATACTCACCAGCCTCTGGGTTTTTGGTTTCTTACGATTTAAAACATTATCGATTACGTTTGTATTAGTGATTTTCTTTATTCGATAGAAAAACTTTGGTTGACTAGGTTTTAATCTTATAGCGCGTGCACACTATGCCCATGCCGCGATTAATTCCGGAATTATTGGCACAGCAACATTGCCTTTATTCTTATACCGCGTTCACACATGCCTATGCAGCTGCCGGAATTATTGCCGCGATTAATTCCGGAATTATTGCCACAGCAACATCGCCAAGTTCATGCCCTAGCTCCTTGGTGAGAATAAAGGCGATGTTGCTGTGGCAATAAGTCCGCGGCATGAATGCCGGCAGCGGCAATGGCATAGTGTGAACGCGGTATTAAGTGAAGCTAGATGTATGTAATTTAGTATTACTTTAATGCAAGTCAGTTTAAATCATTGATAAGTCCTAACTGTAGTTCACCATGCGCTGAAAACGTTCGCACCATTAGCCAACCGTTACCAGCGAGCACATTCGTGACATCATTCGACAACTCCGTTTACTAACGAAGATGTTTTTATAACTAGATGCGTTACCCATGATCTGTAAACGGCAAGAGAACAGTAAGGTAATTGCCCAAGTCACGTGCCAAGCAACTTGATGTTTTCACGTGACCTTACTTGTCTGAGAGTGTATTTAGTTTAGTTTTCGTAAGTGATTTGTAATCTTAGGAGAATTATTATGATTTTTTTTACCATTTAGTTTTCATTGTATTTAATTTTGTACTTTTCTCTTTTTTACATGCATTAGAATAGAGGTAAAATTAAATTTGCACCACTTTTTTGCTGCAATATTGTTGGAGTTTAACGTGTCTACTTATAAAATATCGTTGATTGCACTAACCACCTATCGGCCTATTTCATAAGCTCACGAGGCTTCCCATCTTCACCCAAAACCAATCAAAACTGAGACTTATTGTATTAGGGCAAGGTGCAAAGTTAAAGAGAGGAGGTTGGGTTTGTTTTTGGTTTCCATGGCGACCGAAATGTCGGTGCAACGCAATAGTTTCATCTCTGTGGGCACGACCACACGAAGTAACCGCCCGCGAAGACCTAGCGAGGCTAGTGGTGCGAAACGTATAATCAGTTGTTTTAAATGAATATGTTTTGAACCAGCTATAGAGCTCACAACTTCTTCAGTGATTTCACGTGTGTGGATTTACATTACGTATACTCTATTGCTAAGATCTAAGGTTGATCATTCATGTTAGTTTGATATTGCTACATAACTTTTGCTTAGTCTGGTTTGGTATAGGTACATTATAGGCCTCTGAGTGCTCTGACACAACGATGTAAAAAAAACATTTTATTTGTCAAACAGAAAATGTCAACTTCATGGTTGAACAAGACGCTGGATGTTTGTCTGCCAAGTGAGCCTGTTGCCTAACAAAAGTAAACTTATTTCAGGAAAACTTACAAAAAGATTACGCGCTTTTAATACTTATCAAATGAGTTTTCCTAAATTTTAGGATCGTGCAATCGGTTTCGACCGCGCGGTCGTGTCAGCGTGGCGCAAGCAAGAGACGGCTAAATATCAGCACATCACCTCACAAATAACTCTGTAAAATACGTAGCTATGTGCCCAAGTACCTAATTTTTATAGAATACAAAAGTAAATTCACTCACTGTTTGATCAAACAATCAAACGGCGGTAGACTCTTGAATTCGTTTCAATAACTATTTCACGGAATAATTTATCAATTCAATTAAAATTAATAAGACCTAATTAGATATTTGAATCTGATAACAAACAGTAGCCTTGACTAAAGCCTGACCACGCTAAATCTTCAGAACTTAATACATGGTAGAATTTGAAAACCAATAGTAACAGGACTTACAAGATTTGATAACTAGCTTAGGTGTCAGGAAAGTTACAGTAGGTAGCTAAGATGTCATCAAACCTATAGCTTTTTATGGTTCCCTATTTATTCAATTGCAGATTTAGCGTGGTCAGGCTCTAGTTTAAAGGTAACTTGTTATAGACTAAAGTGATAACGAGTCAATTTAACACTAGACGTGTTTATTATTGTCAATTTGCCCGACAATCGGCAGAGATCGTGCGCGCACGCAACCAATTACTAACAAGATTTTCGTCGCCTTGAAAGACGTTTACATCGTACGATCTTTTATCTAAGTTCCGATGTAAAAATCAACACAGAATAAAAAAAATCATGAACGTTTCCAATAGTAAAAAAAGATAAAAAATTTACTCAAAAAGTTAATACTCATTCATTAGAATTACTAGTAAATAAAACGATATGGCTCTATCTTTGTTACCAATCTAACGAAAAGTCTTGACAACAAAAAGATAAAGCTTGTAATTACATACAATAGAGCCAAATGTAGGATAATTGTGTCTTTCATGGAGACCACGAAGGACACATAAGGACATATTTTTTTTGTAGTATAAGCTGCAAACGCACTTGGGCGGTCAAGTCAAAGCAGCCAACTTGCCAGCGATATCTTCGTTTTTGATTCAAAATGTTTGTAGCCTAGCCGGACGTCAGTGGTTAAATTCGAACACTGTAAATAGCTTCAGAAGCCGGACAACACACGGAGTCTGAACATATTCCCATCGACTCCCTCTTACTTTCAATGTTAAATGTTAATTGTTTCTAACCTTATTCAGTTAAACTTAACCTAAAGTTGCTGTCAATGCAATTAGGGACGTGAAATGTCAGAAACCGAGTTTACACTTTTGCGAGTACCCCTAACGAAAAGTTTACTAAGAAAAGTGCCTGTTTTTACCCCAAAGTGATGCTCGCATTGGTGTGTTCCGATGGTCGCAGTGTGATGTCCCACACGGCTCGTCCTTAGTGAACGAGCTCAGTGAAGCAATGCTGTGTTATCTAACAACAGACGGGACATAATAATATAATGTGTGTTCCATCAAATTAAAAACTAGAAGTGGCATCATTAAATCGAGCTGTATCATAACTTTCTAATATCACAGAAGTTTTTATACCTGTTATGGTATATCACACCGTCCTAGAATATTGATAACATTTTACTTAAATAATACGTGGGTTATGTGAATATGCCGTTGTTGGTGTAACATAAATAAATAAATATTCACGGACACTTAACACAACGCCTTCTAGTCCCAAACTAAGCAAAGCTTGTACGATGGAAACTAGATGGCTGATAGAATACATACATATTTTTCTTTTTGTAAATACATACTTATAATACATAGAAACACCCAGACACATAACAAACATCTATGTTTACAACACACAAATGTTTGTTCTCGATGGGGAAATATATAAAGATTGTTTGATATATCCCACAAAAGAACAAACACGGAAGAAACAAAGCGTTCTGATCAAACAGCAACTCAATTAAACATGGAATGAGGAACACTTGTATGAACACTTGAACAGTAATGGTGTGATCACTGAACAATAACTGTCCAGTGGTGCTTTCCCAGCTTCTTGCTGGCCATTGTGTGCGCTTTTCCTCGTGAAAAACTCATGAGGTCGGTTGCACCATGGCTTTAAACCATGGGTTAAATCAGCAAGGCCTAAGATTAGTGCATCAGTGTACGGATACAAATTTATTCTATCTCATTTAGGAAAACCTGAGAAGTTTTCCTAAATGATATAGAATAAATTTGTTGAGTTTATTCTTGTTTTTAAAGTGGTAATTTGAAAATGTTCCTTGATTTCTATAATACAGACAGCTGACGGCTGTTTTGATAACGGTTTGGCTAAAAAAAGCGATGTATTGTACCGTGGCATCCGTGGTTTAGCTGCAGTTACTTTTAGCCGCCAATTTTATAGAATAAGTTCGTGATAAAAAAACATTTGTCTTTAAACAAGTAGGTATGTGTGTAATCATGTTCAGAAATATAGTATGCGGAATATATTATGACCGTTTAATTTACAATTTAGAACCAAACTGTTGATAAATGGGTGCAACTGGGCCCATACCCAGCGTATGCGACGTAATTACAATTGACGAGTACTCTTCCAACCGAAAAAAACATCCATCTCTCGCATTGTTCCCGCCAATTTTCCCACATTTCGCCTTTTACAGTTACACTTTAAGCTTCCTGACTTGCGTGCAAAAAATGCATAAATTAAATTCCTCATAACTTCGGTTTAGATTATTGCGTTTTTTTAGAAAACTCCGGGTTAGGTAACTTTATGAATGAGCTTATTAAAAATGCATATGTAACTTTTATATAGGAAAAGTTTGATAAGTCACTAAGAGTATTATAAAAGATATTGTGTGTTCTTATTACACACAATATCTTCTAAATATAAAAAACTCTTTTGAAGCTGACTGACAATCAAGGCACAGCCTAAACTATAACTCCTAGAGGAGAGGTATGACATTTTGAGGGTAGTATCCTTATATAGTGGTAGGGGTGCACTAAGAAAGAAGTTCTGAAAAGTCGCACCCTAAAGGGTCTAAAATTAGGATCAAACATTTTAACCAAATAATTCGTATGCTGCTACCACGCGAGCAAAGTCGCGGGCGACAGCTAGTAGAGTATATAGAGTCAAAATAGAATGTTACGTTTAGCAGCATTGTAAGCAGCATCTAGCTACCGACGATCTAGTAAATCATCTGCGTCGTGTTCCGTTGATCTTCAGCACCACACATCTCAAGCCTAACCTATTCCAATAAAACCAGCATTAAGTTCAACCTTTACATGGCGCATATTAACGATGCACTGCCCACCAAATACGGTCGCAGCTTTCCAACTAATTTCCAGAAAATCGTGCTGTGAGGATTCACATGAGTAACGACCACTGTGCACGTGAAACTATCAGTCAAACTACTTAAACATCTGCATAAGTCACGTCTCACGATTCCGGAGGAGTAACAGTTTAATAATGTCCGCGCCTCCGACCCGCCGACCCGAGTGAAATACGGTTGAACGGACTTGGGGCCATATTTTCCCCATGCATTGCACTAAGTCGTGTCTTCCTCGCTGGAAATAAAACGCGAGGTCCATCTCTAGGGCCATCGGTGCCTCAGATGCGCTATTTAACCTACACATCTGCAACGACGTAACTGAACCACCTCACCACGGGGAAATCAACTGTATTTATCCTGACTTAACGTTGTAATTACATGGAGTGGAAAATACGCTTGTGACGGAAATCTATTAGCAGTGTGGATAATGTCATGGGAAGAGCTCAATGAACGTGCGGACAGCGCGTGGACTGCCGACCGGAGAGCTCGCTAACCTATTCATCGTCATTATTCAAATGAATTTAACCCTTATTACCAAGAAACAGGGTTTACGGTGATTGAATATTGAAATTGAAGGAAGCTAAGGCTTTCGCCGTGGTCTTCCGTCTTAATAAGTGTAAATCTGTAAAGTGTCATCGCTTTACGTGAATTGAGGTTATTCAGTAGCGCATCATTAGTAGTTGTTTATGATATGAGATTAGTAAGGTATGGTTTGATTCTTACAAAGATGGGATGGCGTTTGCTTCGTACATATTTGTAAATAAATCTTATCTATCTTATCTTGAGGTTCTAGGGACCCTAAACTAGAAAATAATAACCTCATTTTGCAAAAAATATTTTTATTTCATAGGAGATTATTAATAACACCATTTTCAGGACTTTCATGTCTAAGTAACTGAAACGGCCGAAACATTAATTTAACTTTCAATACACATTGAGATGAAATTCTTAACTCAAACTACACCAATTAAAACACTAACGTGTATTTTTAGCTGGTTATAAAAATCAAAAATACAATCGCTTATAAAAAGAGTTTTTATAAGCTTACCAAAGCTTATAAAAACTAAAAGTACAGTGGTAATACCATCTCTATAGTGGCGAGTGACGCGTGGCCGCCTGCCCTTTCCCGTAGGAAGCGGTGCGACTCACTGACCCATTGCCTCTGAGCCACCTTCATTTGCAACCACTTACTGGTAGATAAGTAGGACTCTATAATGTGACGTTTTTGCGACCTTTACCTTTGAACTCTGCGTTTAATTAATGACGATTTAATTATTCAGTTGTATAAACATCTGAGTAAATACAAAGCGAATATAATGTAGGGTGGTTAATGGTTATATGTGGTCTATGTTTTCTATTTTGTTGCGTTTATTTCTCGTAGGAAGCCACGGCTTACTGACTCATTGCTCTTGCGCCATCTTCATTTGCAACCACTTACTGTAGACACACAGCTCTCTACTGTGACTATTTTGTGACCTTTACCTTTGAACTCGTTTTCAAAATAATATAATTTTTATTTTTTAGAAGTTTAAATATTTAAAAATAAATATTCTTATAAATTATTATAACTAAATCCCGCTTTGATTCAAAATATTTTGTTTAGTTGGTCACATAAATATATAAGACTTTGGTTCATCTTTTTCCATATCTAATTTAAAATTAGTCAATTCGAGGAGGATACCCGTCCGTTTTAAAAATGTAGCTAAGTATGCAAGTAACTTTAATATTTAGGCGATGAAAATGTCATGAAATGTTTGTATTAAAATTTTCAGTATGGAAATGCTAGAATTATCTGAATAGTGTAATGGCCAAGCACGAGGAGACTTCAGGAGACCGATCAGTTCTTGAAGATGTCAAAGAGAAAATACACAGGAGGAGTAGTATTATTTTCATTTGAGGTGCTTTTTAAATGGAATTAGCAATTACTGGGTTCGGCTATTTTAAAACCTTTAGCAAGATGAAACAGAGAAGATAGCCCGCATCTTACAGTCACGGCCCCTTGCGACACAATCAAATGCCAAAATAAGGTCAGAGGTAATAATTGTCGGTGTAAGCGTTAAAGGTACCGCATTGATTTATGCAGGAATCCGATGATGCGCAGATTGGAGCAATAATAAGATGACTTTTGAAATAATAAAATAAGTAGCAGCTACTTACATACAACAAACATAATTCATTTTATTTTGCTTCATGCTGTGTACAATATCATTTTACGCACTAAGATGCTAGATATTGGTATCAATTCGCTTGTTGCATTTTTCTAAACTAACCTAATTTGACAGCTCTAAAATTATAGCCGTCCTTGTCGTTTCAGTTTATGAGAAAGGGACGGCAACATTTTTAGTGCTGTCAAATTAGGTTAGTTTAGAAAAATGCAACAAGCGAATCGATACCATTATATACACCATAGGTAACCACAATTTTACATAGGTTTTGGGTGTGGGTTTTTATTGTAGGTAGACCTGAAATTTTTGCTTTCGAATGCATTTCAAGTATTTTTTTTTCTATGAAATGTTGTGAGCCTGAGGTGAGCCTAATGCTGAGGCTGAGCTAACACCTTTTTGACATTACACATCATATTTGACACTATATGTTTTTGCGGTAGATGGGAGTCTGTGAGTGGAACTTTTTGAGACGCAGTTTCATACTATTTACCTGCCTTAGTTGTCCGTTTTTACAATTTTTTTTTCCATTGCACTGTGTGTTCTGTCAAATAAATTTAATTTCATTGGAGCATTGTCTGACGCAAGCGCAAGCGCCATAGATCGCACCAAACTATCTAACAATAGCATCAAAACAAAGTCATAGTTTGCGACCTTTGTATCGATTTGTATTTTATTGCGAGACCAGAGCGAATATGGCAATATTTAGTTCGATACATAAATAAAATTTTAATTATGTTTGTAAGTTTTCATGTCGTTTTTTATGTAGCTTGTTCTACGTGTAATTCTTCCATTACAAGTTCTTGTAAAAATCTCTAGATAGGTAAATTAGTTTCTAGGAACATACACCGAGACGCAACGCAGCGGGGGATTTTTGAGTTATGTCAATAAAATGTGTATCTAAATAAATGTGTAGGTATATTTTGTATCATTATCTTGAAAAGTGTGCGCCGCGTCGTGTCGCGTTGTTTTAGTGTGAACTAACCCTAAGCAGGTCACTTTACTGTCTAGCAAAGTAAAAATTACCTGCTCGCTTACTTCTTTATTTTAAATGTTTATGTAACTAGGTGTTTTTACTATTTCTACACCAACTAGAAACAGAATGATTTACTCATAAGAAACTAATAGGTTTGATTTATTTTCTCTACAAAATTTATTATTGTAAGAACTTATAATTTTTTTGGCTGTAGAAGTTAAGTTCAAGTACAGTCGCGTGCAATGCACTAGTTAAATTGTTTGGCGTTTATTGTACCGTGTCTGCCTGTCAATCAATTTGTGTATAACATTTTGATCTACATTGGCCTTATTTGGGGCGTTATGCAAGAGGGAACCACGTATTAAGATTTTTATCTGATTAGGTTCAAGGAAAGCCAATGTCTAGAAATAATATGGACTGTTACAATCAAAGCATCAAACCTACATCAAATAGACTGATCAGCCAATCAAAAATAAATATTTGTTCGTCATTATCCATCATTACAAATCTACGTACCTATAGACATACGACATATATACGTAGTTAGACAAAGCTTGCAAAATACTGCAAAAATACAACATTGTCTTGATTTTTTTCTTTTCTTATGTAAGTGCCGAATTTTTGACGTGATTCTTTTTTTTTTCTCTCGAGTGATCACTATTATCGATCGCTCTAATGCCAGCCAAAACACAGCACTCTGAAAAACAACATCATTGAATTGTTCCTGCATAACACCATCCATTATAAGTGTTTGTCAATGGACTAGGGGAGGGTCGGTGCTAATGTTAAACGTGATCTATGGGATGGACTGTTGTGCAAGTTATTGGTCTGTAGAAGGTATTAGGTATTTTAGAACTATAAAATTGGTTCATTTGTTCTTAGTCCTAGTATAGTAGGTATTATATACTCTGCGGTATTAAGTACTTAGCTCTTCCTTGGTTTCTACTAAGCAACCGTTATACATGTTTTAGTACCTTATAATTTCTTACCATAAATAAAATTCATTGCTAAAAAGATGAATGAATGAATGAATGAATGAAAATGCTTTATTGTACGTAGGTACACCTTATAACTAATATGCGAGACAGATTAAATTACATTATGTTACGTACAATGGGCGGTCTTATCGCTAGGGAGTATTCTTCTTATTTTTTTGATGTGTTTTTAAAACTATTCCACTTTTGCGCACCAAGCTTAATATCGATTGGTGCGCAAACGTTAAATAGCGTAGGTGCGGAAGTCCTTGGTGCGCAAAATTGAATACTTGGTTTTAAATCAAAAATTCACAGTTTATGACCAAATTTTCGCATGCCCTTTGCTGTGGGAATACCAACGCTATAACATTAACAATATCATTAGAGTATTAGAATACAGAGAGCTGACGGACGTCACGAATGCACGACCGAGCCCGACTCCACCACAGGGTAGGTAACAGTTAGTATCAACCAGCAGTAGAATGATGGAGTAAAGCCAGGCTACACGATGCGATGCGGTGCCGCATTGATTTTAATAAGATCGTTGTTACACGTGAAAGCTTACTAAATATTGTCTGGCTATAACTGCCACACACGGCATGGAAGAAGATGGGTTTCTTCCATGCCGTGTGTGGCAGTTATAGTCTATAACAAGATATAATAAAACAAGAAGAAGAAGAGGTATTGCAGTAGGTACGGATGGCGCGTAAAGATGTTTAGTGGAGAAAAGTTGTATTCTTGAAAGATTATATTGATTAGAATGTATGAATGCCTTATTTTCTATAACTACCACGCCAAGGGAGATACCATCCTTTCACACGAGTGGTGCACTAGATTTTTTCTATAGTGTACCGCCGCTTCTGCACTCTTTTCTGTGTAGCCTCGAAGATACTGAGCAAGCAAGCTCGTATGAGTTATTGGCCAAGTCTGTTGACGGAGTCTGCTAGAGCCGGGACCGACAGTTTAACGTGCCCTGCGAAGCACGGTGCAGTACCGATAACGGTACGACATCGATCCCATGTACACGTCCCCTTATTGTGAGTCAACCTACATACGTGGTGGGAACCCAATGTGAATGTTTGACCACGATAATGTGAGGTTCACTTCACTTCTCGTATGGCTTTGGATTGTTAGATCGTTGCTATAGGAGCAATCCTATTAGCTCTCAAACTTTAAGAAGCAGTGACCGTACGATGGTCTCCGTTATGATATTGCCAGGACTTGGAGGCAGATGGGAGAGTTCGGATGACAATTCAATAGGAATACTTGATTAAGAAAACCCAGGAGATATCTATAGTGTAGAGTTAAGTATGATATACATACTTAACTCTACACTATTGACAGTTTTCGCAATCATTTTTTTTTCTGGATAAAATTCTGACTAGTACCCACAAATGATTTATTGTAATAATCCCCACTAAGCTGTCCCACACGTGGGGATTATGACAATCTTCAAAAATTGTTGGCGTTTTCCCCACTATTATGTTCCAGAAATAAGTCAAAAGTCCTCTTATTATCGTTATCAAAATATTTACATTATGTATTCTATAGACTCTACATAGAGTTTGAAATTGAATAAAGAGTTTTATTTTCTACACTAATTTAGCACACATTCTTCTCGTCCTACCCTATATTACAAATAAGGTCTTACTCGGGTCTATCAACATCAAGCGTTCTCTATAAATCTGAGATGACACAACAAAGGCGGCCGCTCGTGTAGGGAGATCGTGCTGGACCCTGGTGTGAACGCTCCCTATTGTGAAATTATAGAGACGAGCAGTTTCTTGATACACTGACTTATATAAAGATTAACGGTTTTGTAGCTAACTGTACCTAAAGTGGTGTCAACACGGTGTCAATGAAGATTCACTTTTGGAAGTTCTTTCAAGTAATTCAACCTCAAACCACAGAGTCATGTAAAACGAGAGTCTGTGATTAAAAAAAAATAAGAATTTCAACACTAGCGGTCTGGTTAAATACTGATCGAAATGAAAGTTTGCAAATATTTGAAAATAGAATAGGTACATTACATAGGCTTGGATCCACAACAAAAATCATGCCAGTGACATTCACGTTCCATAGTTAAAATAAAAAAATACTTCAGATACTAGAACCAACTACAACGTGTCAATTTACAAATCTGTCCAGCCAGTGGTTCCAGGCTTACCAACTGCACTCCTAGTAGGTAGGAATCTCAGTAAGAACCTAGGTTTCTATACAGTCGTGCATGTTGATTTACAACGTAATCAGTGAAAATCTCACCCAATCATCATACAATCAAAAGCCAGCCATTCGCGCATAGGGCAGTCCATGTAATCACGCGGTCGAACAACGTACCATAAACGTGAACGCTGCGTTTTACGAGCGTTTTCGCTTTCGCGCCATTTGCAATAAATCAGGCGTCAGTGGGCGCTGTGTCACACCGAATCATGGTCATAGACGGGCTTGTACACTAGCGTTTGTCTGAGTTTATGACGCTGCGATTTTTTAGCGTTTTCACTTTATAGTGTTCGTGACACGCAAGTGAAAACAAAAAAAAACAGACTAGGTGCGGGTGATGTGGTACGTGTAATTATAAAGACTTGAAGGCTTAGAAATTTTCAGGCTTAGACGATATCATAATCGAATTAGAACTATTTTTTACATCACGTCGTCGTCAACTCGATGATTTCACATTGTATAATAAAAAAAAGAGTAGCTCATGATTCCATCGATACAAATAAATACCTGGGGCTATCCTCCGGATTTAACGACGAAAAAGCAACGTTTTTACCAAACAAATATACAATACCTAGGGCCATTCTCCAAAAATTTTTTAGACGTTATGCAACGTGAGCCGCTGCCGGTATCCTTCAGACGATTTTTAGACGATTTTTAAACGTGAATCGCCCGTCTGCTAGTCTCTGTAACGGGACAAGATTTTCACTCCGGCGCCTCGTCAGTACGACTATTTCCCATTTTACTGTCAATACATGTGAACGTCTCAATTTAGTCCGAGTCAATAGAAACCATTATTGTCATGCTGTAGTGTATATTGGTTTTGTAAATGTCTTCATAGGCGTATACTGAATGAACCCTTTGTACTGCTTCTGAAATCTGTCGTGAATTCCTGGCTTTAGAAGCTGTTGATCTGATTCCTGCAACCAAAACAAAATAGACTTCAGTCTAGTGCGATATACATATTACATAGCTCTCTACAAAAATGACTTTACATCATGCTTTGAGCAATTGCATGTAGGTTTTAGGGCACTTCCTCACTGAACGTGGTCACTGGTCAGGCAATGCGTATGTAAAGTTACCACTAACATCAAGCTTGTTCCTTTATGTTTTCTGATTAATTTAATTTAGATTCTATAGTCTGACAACTTGGTCCATGGTGGTAATAGAAAATGTTAGGTATAGCAGGTGATTTGTAACTATTAGCAATGTCGTCCTCTGGATGAGTTTCCATATCAGAGGGCAATTAAGTTTAATCACATTCAGGATGCTGTTTTTGTTTGTTGTCATTTTTCATTAATTATGGACTTCAGCTTTATATAATGGTACCGCTTGACTATTTTGAAAAAAATAACATGATTTACTATGAGATCATTTCGGTTTATTGTCATTATCTCCACCAGCCAGGATACTGGGGAAAACGTCTTTTTTTTTGAAGATTGTCATAATCCCCACTGTTGGGGACAACTTAGTGGGGATTATGACAATAAACCATAATTTCAACAAGAAACATTTAAATTCGTAGTTTTACGCTTGCTACACTAATCTGTGCTCCTAAGGGTCCGTACATCCAAAACGGGCTATCAAGAAGTCGTATGTTTTCATTAGAACAGACTGCAGTGCGCATGCGCACGATATATGATCATACTTGCATTGTAATAGGTCTTTAGCATTCTGTTTGTTTGTTTTGTTTTATGGTGCGAAACTTTGAATTAAGAGAAATTGTAAGAAATATAGAGCCCGGTTTTCGGCTCTTCCACGGGCTCTTCTCATCCAGTGTTAGTTCTATATTTTGCAGATCGTTGTCCCACCTAGCTGGAGGGCGTCCTACACTACGCTTGCCTAAACGTGGTCTCCACTCAACGCCTCTTCGGAGAGACCTACGTCCAGCAGTGTACCAATATAAGGTTAATGATGATGACATTCTACTAATATTATAAACGCGAAAGTTTGTAAGTATGGATGGATGGATGTTTGTTACTCTTTCACTTAAAAAGTACTGATCTGATTTGGATGAAACCTGGAATATATATTGTCCGTGAACTTCCTAGTTCTGAATACTAGCACGCGCAGAGACGCTGCAAACTGCTTGATTTCCTTCGCAGTTTTTTTATCTTTTAAGTCAATGTTAGCTGTAACCTATCCAATTGGTGACTATTTTCTATTAGGAACGGGTAAGTAGCCTCACGAGTAGTTATTCTAATTGGAGCGAGATAAGCGATGGGTATCGGTAAGTAGATATCAATTGTGATGGATAACCGGACAGTAGGATTAAGGGGATTTGTGCGGACTTGTCGCTTCAATGAGCTTTGTTATTGAACTTTTTTTAGTAGGACCGCTATCCTTGTAACTATCGCTTCTCAAAATGAGTAAGTATAAGCTTTTAGAATCGAAAGCCATTGGGGAAAATGAGTCATTAAATAGCAATCACTAAGCAAAACGCGGGAGTGAAATGACTTCGCCTGCCTGATGTACCAAAGACGTGATAGATACTGCAACGCAGTATAAATTAACACGGAAAATTATGGTACTAGGTAATTAAGGTCCGTATGCTGATACTGCTAAAGCACTGATCCGGACTGAAGCATAGATTTTTATATAAAAATATTTACTCAAATATATGCTTGAGTAACAAATTCTTTATCAGCCTATAGGCCTAAGATATGTCACGAAAAAAACTGTATTTGATACTAAAGTAGAAACAAATAACCTATAGCACAGATCATATAATACTATACTAGTAGGTACCTATAGTAGTTTCACCTCTACATATCGCAGGAGCGGCTTAACTAAAACAATTCAATGCCCCTTTGACAAACGACCTAGCGTCGATCTCCGGGCCAAAGGGCAACAATACAAATGCCCAAGGGTTCTAATCTACGCAATTCTGCTTTATGCACGTTTACTTTAGATGATTTGATTGGTTATATGATATCTGATTAATCCAATGGTCTTAGTAGAGAAAATACAAAATCCTCGTAAATTGGTGCAGTAGCATGCAAACTCGTATGAGTTAGTCACTCTAGTGACGGAGTTTGAGCCAGGACCGTAAGTTTAACGTGCCCTTCGAAGCACGGAAGCGCTTAGATGTAAATGCTACTAACGGTCACCCATCCAAATAGTGACTGCGCAGACCATTTCTAAGCTACCGGAGTAGACTTAGAATTTGAAAATGTTAGGTATATTAATACTATCTCAGGCAGATGACTCAAAATATCCTTGATAAATGATCATGTAATAGTAGATCATGTAGTCCACTTTGCGTTGTGATGCGCGTGACACGAATCCAGGTTGTCGGTACACCCGATACGCGTCGGTTCCGACGGGACATCCTGATAACACCGCGTGCCCGCGTCCATGCTACACTGCCGGACAAAATAATTTGAACACAACAGTTATAGATTGAAGATATTTTTATAGTATTATGTCAAATTGTCTTTAAATAATCTTATTAGGACCAAAACAGTCTTATTAGTCTGCTTAGCTCCTGCGAGTCTTTATACATAGTTAAACATGCCAAATGTGTTTTTACCTAATAACGAGCCCACTATGCAAATAAGTGTGCTCAATGGGAACTTTTATTCCCATCTGGCCCACCAGCGGGTCGGCCGGTGAGCTCGATGGGAATAACTCTAATATTATTATTTAAAATGAAAGCTCGGTCGAAAACATTGCTGTATAAGCATCCAGCGCATTTTGTACATACGTCGATTGAAATAGTCTGTAGTAATGTTGATCACTATGTCTTTTTTCCCGTCTAAATCATGTCTAAATCATGTCCCGGAGTGTACGAATATAATGGTGCGACCATTGGCGCGCGGACGGTCGCCAATTACCCTATTGGCGGCAATTGTTGTGCGACAGTCCGCGCCGTCCTGTCTATCGGATTGCGTTGTTTATATCGTCACCTTGTTTACAGATGCAGTCTTTTCATAAATAGTTGAGTTTTTATTTCAAACAATTTAAATTAAAAAAATAACTATGGATTCGCTATGTGAAGTTGAATTTTTACAGTTGTATTCATTGACGCACGTCTAGCAAATAAATGTTACTTTTTCTTCTTCTTCTTCTTCTTCTATACCTATAATGTATACTTAACGACAGCCGTCTTGACGAATGACTTGATTTGACTTATATTATTTCAAAAATTTTACTTGACACTGGCAAAATTGTGTGTTGAAATGACGGGCAGAGGTCATATAGGTATAGAAGAAGAAGGTAAATAGTCATGCAATAGGTAGTGATCTCGTAGTAATTGCACTGTATAAGTATTACAAGTAAATGGTAAAAAAATGAAAATTCAATTTGTTAAACATTTTAAGGTACTATGTAAAGGATTATTTATAAAAAAAGATACTAAATGAAAGTATGCTTTAAAAATGATAAACAGTTTGATGTTTTGCTGTTATTTCTCGCATAAAAACAATGACACCTTACTTAATTTAGTTTGATGATGATGCCCTGTCATTGTTGGTGTTACCTAATTGCTGATTCGCAAAAAGCCACCTTAATTACATTTTAATACATAGCCTTCATGTTCAAATCAGCATGTATATCGGTCAAGGCGTCCAGGCGGTGAATGAGTTAATCCTACCCACGCCCTGTATTGTTCTATGTCCGTCCGTCCGTCTGTAATAGCATGCATTTTAATATGAATATTGCTTACCAACATTTTGTCCCGAAGTCTACAAACACGCGATAATATTGAACCCTAAATCCAGAGCAGTAAAGTCGGTAGTAAAATAGACATATTTTTTGAATGGCAAATAACTTGGGCCGCAATGTACAAATGCGCTCATTGTGAGACGAACGAATTTGCATGAGTTATGAAAGTTTAGGCGTTACAGAGATGCGATCGACGATTTACTAATGACGATAATTTATTTATAAGATGAAAATTAAAATGATCGCCTTGGTGATGTGCTAACTTTTTCAACTCTTGCGTCATTTTGCTCACTTTATTTGCAAAGGGAATACCAATTACCTACTTAGTTTTGATAATTGTTTGGTTTTTACAATGGTTGAAAGAAAGAAAGTAAAATATTTACTTTGTTATTTTTAAAATTTACAATGTTATAGTTAAACTTAAAATAAAATAACAAAAATGGCCACCACTCAGCATGGTGCCAGGGCAGGATATGCCCAGGCGCTGGTTATCACCTATGTACAATTCCAATAGTAAAACTAATCTTATTAGAATTATCACAAGCCTCTTAGAAAAACAGAAAAGGCTAGGTATATATTTAAAAAAAAACTTTTTTTTTCATACGTAGCTCTAATAAGGAAGTATAACAGTTGAACCAGTTGAGCTATCTATAAATCGTCTGCAACGGTTTGTAGATAGCTCAACTGGTTCATGTGTATTTTGTAAATATTGTAAATACTGTATTAGTTGTAATTTTATTTGTGAATAAAGTATATTTGAAGGAAGTAGGTAACAGTATTTACTACATAAACAATATCGCAGTGATAATCTTGTTAAAAAAATTATACCCAGTGTAAGACCGCAACTATGAAATAAAAGACTTTTAGGTTGCAGAAACGCAAAAAGTCCCACTGTGTAACCTACAGAAGTTTTTGTATTCTGTGGTCTTAAACGCAGCTTATTACAGTTCAACAAAACAATAGTGCCAAAGGTATAATCCTGGGCTATTGAATCATTGAGAAGGTTTCAATCTCACCTATAAATAAATATCTACTCTTCTGCCCACGACTTGCGAAATACATCTATTAAAATTTGATAGATCTTGAGTGAGTCAGCAACAGAGGATACGGATCTAGAATCATGGTGGAAGAGCCACAACTACGTAGAGCAACTACGTAGAGCTTTTGATGTTATCTGTAATTTTTTGATTATTTCATGCATCGCAATGTCTTTAAAAAAATTGAAGTAAGTAGGTATTCAGTAAAGTTAGCTATAGAAATACCGAACATGATGAAGAGCTATGATAGAGCGGAAGAGACATAAATATTATATATAGCAGCTAGATACATACATAAATGAGTTTTTGCTGAACTCATCGTAAAGAATTTTAGAAAAAAAAAATTGTAGTAACTCGTTTTACAAAAGAATCACAGTGAATTTTCATCAAAATAAAATAAAATTAACGTTATAATAAATTCCTTGGTTATTTAGGTATTTACTAACTGACTGGCACTTTCCAAAAAAAATAATTTTAAAGGTGGTTTCATCTGAAGAAGCCACAAAGCCGCGATGAAGCATGCGAGTTTCATGTATTTTTTTTTATAATTTTCTGTATGATAGACATTAATTAGGTACCCTTTCTTCAGCAAACCATTGAAAATGTAGAAAACCGTTTCTAGTTGTAAGAGATATTCCATGTCAAACGCCCGCACATCCTTGCAGACAGCCTGGTGCATTCAGGGTTATTGAAAACTAAAGAGAGGTAAGTACATAAACCTAGAAACATCAACATCTTGTTACTTAGATGCCTGTTTTATTTACACGCACCAAAGCTTTGAAGATAATCAAGCAAGTTCGTATGAGTTAGTGGCCAACTCTGGTGACGAAGTTTTAGGCCGCCTTATGGCCTCCGTCATGGCTTAACGACTAAATGAGGCGGGACCGACAGCTTAAACGTGCCCTCCGAAGCACGGCAGCGCTCAGATGTAAATGCCACTAGCGGTCATCCATCCAAATAATTCAGTCAAATAAAGTCCCATTTAATATTATAATTAGTCAGCTTTGAAAATAAACTTCGTGAAACAAACTACACTCGGTCAATAAATTAATTCACTACTTTATGGATATTAGGGAAAAAGTTATTTCAATTTTGATAGTAAGTTTTTGAATTAAAACAGCAGAACAAAAAAAAATTATGAGAAATAAAAAAAATAGATACCTAATGAAAATAAAGATATTTATTCAAATAACCAAATTATGATATTCTCTACAAAATACAGCTGTCAACAACTTGATAAATCACAGAATATAACGGAACGCTCGATCATTTCAATACGTCTCATAAAAAACTACCAACATCTGCGTACGCGCAGCGTTCGATATTCAAAAACATTTTTTCAGGACAATAATGGTAACTTGACTACCACGCGATCGTATGACATCCTTTATGCTCCATAAAAATGTAGAGGTATGTGGTAAAAAATATTCGTTAGTGTGCTCACGAAGTAAGAGAGTAAAGTCATTGAATATATCTAGTCAAAAAGCAGTTGAAAAGGTGAGCACTATTTACCGTACACTGCGCCGTGACGCGGCGATGTTCTGCGGTAGAGCTGTTGTTGCCGCGCTGTGTAACCGATACACAGGGATACTTACCGCTAGTACTAAAAGGTTCTAATAAGTAAGAATGTGCTGACACAATAATTATTAAATGCGAAACACACAAAGGACGGGTGCTGGTCGGGCGCGGGTCGGGTTTGCGTGTATTCCGTAGAATTTATATGGACGACGACATAGAACGCGTGCGCGAGTTGGGCGAGAAAAAACACATCTTTTTAACCCTAAAATGCTGACTAGTTGAATATCTGACCCAACCATGCCTGTAAAAGATAAGGACAAAAAACGTATCTACCATTTTACCCGAAAAGGTTAACTAATTGTGACCAACCGTGTCTTGCATACAAACGCATCGCTAGCCCGCATGCTTCTAATTTACATTAACACGTCGACGTCGCTTTGCTGATAAACCACTGATAGTTGACTGATAGATAACACTGTTTTTTCTTCCTAGCCACAGAATAATGAAATGAGTAGGTCGATCAGTGTGACAAGCAGAAAGAAGTGGAGAGGTGTGCCACAGCCGCTGATAAGACCTAGATTTATGAAGGTCACGATCGCTCTGCCAATAGTGTAGAATAAGAAAAAGAGGTCGATTAGTGCATTAAACAGTTAGCAAAAAAGGAGGTACCGGGTTTAATGACATTTTTCCATGATTACACTCTCTTTTACCGGCGTCTAAGTATTAAGCTAGAGTAATTTTAGCTACCATATATTTTCGTAAATCTGCAAATGTCATGGTGATAAATAATAATATCGAAAATATTTTGCTAATACGTTTTCAAATAGAATCTTCGTTACAAAAAAACTAGCATCTGCATTTCTATTAACAGTTTCTATACTCGTGAGAACATTGACCGAAACCAATTTGCAATAAGTAACTATGCATATTACTTTGTCCGATCTTAAAAAATCGCACCCAGAGTTTTTGTGCGCACCCCTCATTTTTTTCTTATTCAAATCTACCCCAGAGTTTTTTAACAAACAATAGTTACTTTTCTTTGGACCGTGTACCTAATTCTTTTTTTAACGGTCCAAAATTTTTGCGAATAGCCCGGGGTCATAGGTGAGGGATAGTTCTCATGTTTTTTAATGCTTCTCGTATCTGCACATCTGCCTGGCGATATCTTAGAGATGCGTTTTCGTGGGAAGCTATTTCGAGAGATTAAATTGAATATACGCAGTAGCGTGAATAAACGCAAAAATGAATTAAAAAAATATATGATTTCAGTATCACAATTTCAAAAAACAGAACTAAGTTATAATCAGAGCCTTTTTAATGCGGTTTGTTCACGCAGATAATTTTTACAACCTTATCTTCCGAAAACGGCTGTTTCATGTTTAAAGTAGATACCATCCTCTTGAAAAATAAATAAAATTCTAAGGCCGGTAGTCCACGCACATAAAACAATGGGCAGCACACGTGTTCGTTTAACATTATCGATTGCGTATTGTCCTCTTTCGGCGGCATGCGGGTAATGAGTTATCGCGGATGCGACGATGCGTTTTTTTGTTTTAGTCCGTCGGACGGCTGGCGTTGTGTTTGCCGGTGTGTGCTAAGCCTTATCTTTGCCTGTTCAAAAAGTTGAATGAATCAATGAAGTTACTCAGAAGAATAAACGTAGAGGTTAAAAACTAAACTTAAATTAATTGGATGAATTCTATCTACTGCAGTTAATAGAAAAGAAAAACTCACGGCATTTCAAAGTGGTTTGACAAAGTCCTACATTTTATTGTTCATCTAAAAATATAGCTACCACTGATTGAATGTGTTGTTTCCTGGTAGCTCACACTATATTTGTTGCATTTTTTACACCCAAGCGATTTTTTATTCTAGAGCCAAAAGCTTACACAGTACCCTGCTAAAATCATAAAAATTGATTTGCTTCTTTTCAAAACCTATCCGCGATTCGGACAAAAGGATAGTCCATGCGTTACACATGTCTTGAAAGACGTCCCAAAAGGATTAAATCGTCGCAATTTTTTTGTCTTTTTTTTCAACTCACCACCTGGTTTTCTTTTTTAGCATCGTCATGATAGATAAAGTCAGTTGCATCAGATAAAAAATGGTTCGCGAACCATCAGGTCCGAAAAGGGTGCTTGTATAGGACAGCTCCAAAGGGCTGAATTTAAAGAGTGGCCTTTGTTGGACGCCCGCGAATTTTGATTTGTGGAGGTATAGATAAGGTATTGTTATGAAATTCAATCGGAAAAGTATTATGTGTTTTTCATTCCGTTTGAGTAATATTTTGGAGGGAATTTAGCTAGTTTGCGCAGTAATTTTTTTATTATGAAACGCTTTTAATATCATCATCAATATATATAAAACTCTTTTGAAGCTGACTTAGAATCAACGCACAGCCTCAACCATAAGTCCTAGAGGTATGAAATTTGGAGGGTAGTATCCTTATATAGTGTAGGGGTGCGTGCACTAAGAAAGGAATTTTGAAAAGTCACACTCTAAAGGGTAGAACGCGAGCAACGCCGCGGGCGACGGCTAGTCTAGCAATATCAGGTGAAAAAAGATCTACTAATTTTGTTATCAGAATGGTAGCCTAGTTAGTGATTTTTTATAGTTTTGATGTAACCTAACTAGGAACGTACTTTGCAATTAAAAAACAGTATCCTTATGTATAGTATTAAAAAAAAACAACCACATGTGGTAGGTATGTCGACTACTTGCGATGACTTGGCGAGATTTAAATCACAAAAAAATATCGGAAGTATTCAAATAAAGGGTGATTTAATTTATAGCATCCCGAATTGCCTATTCATTCTTATTTTGTATCGACTATTATTACCAAACCATGGACACAGTTGCCTTTTGCAATTGGCTAAGAAGAGCCAAATCATCGTGCGAAAACTTCAACAGATTTAAATATTCAATACTTCATTTAGTCAATAGCGTAACGAATGCTGGCCAAACAAGTCATGGTAAAAAACCCGTGACCCCTCAAAATGCATAAAAATTTTTACCCCAAGATTTTTTAACCCTTTGCATATCCTGTGTTGAGCCCGTACACTATTACAAGTCAAATTTAAATAATTTATGTTCTATAGTGGTCTGTGCGCTTAGCATCTGCGTAGGATTGAAAAGATTAAAAAAATCCAACGGTTTCATGGATCTCATGGTCCATGATACCCAAAGGCTTAGAAGCTTCAAGAATTAATCTATAGCTTTATTCATAATCCTCTTGATAAGCATCGTTTTATTTCCCAGAAGTTTTATTCGTAACTCAAGAAACGTACGTACCAATTGCTTAGAAATAAGCGAATTTATAAAATACTAGGTGACGCCCGCGACTTCGTCAACGCATTATTAGAAGTGCAGCAGGCGTTTCTGAAGAGTTTGCGTTCCGTTAGTTTTCCGGGATAAAAAGTAGCCTATGTGTTAATCCAGGGGTCACAGACAATTATAATATTCTAAGTTTCATACAAATCGGATCGGTAGTTTTTGCGTGAAAGAGGAACAAACATACTTAAATACATTCATACAACTTTCGCGTTTATAATATTAGTAGGATAGGAGTTAGGATATAGTAAAGCTTCTAGAGCTGTCTTTTAATTTGTTAAAGATACTTTTGTTATTTAACTTAAGTGTGTATTGATTTTGAATAAGTCGTAGTAAAAAAAAACAATAGCTCAATAATCGACACATAGACCGTTGAAAGTGAAAGGGATGTCCATTGTACTCGCTGATTGTCGTTTTGCTCTAAAGATCGTGTCATTCTCAGAGCGGTGACGAAATGGAGCATCGATAATGCTGATGGGTCCGCCCTCGGGCTTACATTCGGCATTGGTGTAGCCTTGGCACTGGATTGGGTCGACGGTGCGGTGTGAGCTTGTGAAGGTTTTAGGAACAGATTTTTTTTTAATTTTTACTGTTATCTGCTTATTTATCTATAGGTACATATGTATATATAAAACTCTTTTGAAGCTGACTGATAATCAACGCACAGCCTAAACTATAAGTTCTAGAGGTATGAAATTTGGAGGGTAGTATCCTTATATAGTGTAAGGGTGCAATATGAAAGGAATTTTGAAAAGTCACACTCTAAAAATCTAGAACACGAGCAATGCCGCGGGCGATTGCAAGTAACCTATGTAATTGATCCATTTTATCTGAATATATCAATGTTTTTTTTATTTAGGGCCTTCTTAATCATCATTTATCATGATTATTATTATCACACTAAAACAACGTTTTTGAGGTCACATTTATAACTACACTGGAAAGTCTATTTCTAAACTAACCTCATATTAAATTGAAAGATTATTTTTGAAAATTGGGTCTTATCTTTATTCGGATGTAAAATCGTTTATTTTTCTCTCAACAAACAAAGGTAAATATTATGTAAAATTATACTTAGTTTCTAAGGATGTCAACACGATTAGTGCGATTTTTTTTCCAAAAGTAGTAATAATAATATTTTCCGGATTTCAACTTATATTTTCACAACTTTTACCTACTTATAGGTATCTATTTCTGAACAAATTGTACTGAAAATCCTTCAAAAACCCGCCATTGAGCTATAAAACTCATAAATCAGCCTTAAACAAAATTAACCGCTTGTCTCAAAGCCCAGTTAGCTGACGATAATGGGTCACCGTTTTTTTCTATTGTTTTATTCCGCACCCCTTTATTTTTTACCATTTTTACTCAGAAGCTCCCTCGGTGTTTTTCAGCCTCTTTTTATATCATTGGCCGTATTTTTGTCGTCTAGTTTATATTAAATTACAGTTTTTTTGACGTTATGAATATGCGGGAGCCATTATAATAATGTAATTATTTGTGTGTGACGAAAATGAGTGAATATTATTTCGCTGAGATTTTTTTTTGCGGGTGTTGGTTTTGGTGGGATACTTTTTTAGACTAGGTACTGTTTTTTGTGGTTTTTTATACTAAGTAGTAATTACAGATGCATTTTTTTATTCAATTACATATACCTTCAGAACGTACAAGAATAGTAATATTCACATAACATAATATCCATGAAATTATAGAAGACTAGCCGTCGCCCGCGGCGTTGCTCGCGTTCTAGACCCTTTAGGGTGCGACTTTTCAAAATTCCTTTCTTAGTGCACCCCTACACTATATAAGGATACTACCCTCCAAATTTCATACCTCTAGGACTTATAGTTTAGGCTGTTCGTTGATTCTCTGTCAGCTTCAAAAGAGTTTTATATTATATATATATATATATATATAAAAAATAACTAGCCGTCGCCCGCGGCGTTGCTCGCGTTCTACCCTTTAGAGTGTGACGTTTCAAAATTCCTTTCTTAGTGCGCCCCTACACTATATAAGGATACTACCCTCCAAATTTCATACCTCTAAGACTTATAGTTTAGGCTGTGCGTTGATTCTCTGTCAGCTTCAAAAGAGTTTTATATATATTGATGATTGATGATTGATGATTGATTGATGATTAGATGATTAGATAAGTAAAAATTCAGTAAAGAGGTACCTATGAAACCTAGCATAGTAGGTATGTCACAGGAACCTAAGTATCTATGCCATTCATTAATTTATTTCTATACCTACCTAGTAGCGGTTGGTTTGGATCAGTTTAATCTCAATCACAAAAAATAATATATGTTTTGTTATCTGCGTTAAACCGGCCAGCATCAAAAAATCCTGAATCTCACAAGGTGTTTCGACCAATTCAAAACTTCAATAAATGATAAAAATTATCATCAAATACCCAGTCATACGTGATTCAACAATACCCACGGATGTATCTACCCACAGATCTGATTCTGAATGGGACTCTGCGTGAGAAAACTCAAAAAACACTATCGCACATAAAAAAACGCACTTGGAGAATTAATAAAAACCCTCGAAGATGTCCCTTGCACAATGCAGTGCGCACCTTGATTTGAAGATACGTGCTTAAAAAATGTGCATATGTTTTTATAAACACTCTCTGCGTGGAAAAAACATGGGGTGCTGGTTCTGGGTAGAAGTTGAGACTCGCTTTAGGACACTGGTCCTCAACATTCCGCATGGACTTCAACATTAATTAATTTGCCCACTTGACATTTTAAACTTTTTTAGTACATTTTTCTTATCTACAATCTACATGCACTATCTTACAAGTTTTTTTTTTAATGATAAAAGTAATGGAACAAGCTGATAGCTCACCTGATGTTAAGTGGTAACTTCTGCCTATAACAACGCATTACCTCACAGAGCAAGTCCAATGAGGACGTGCCCTGTAAGTCAATGCACTGCGTCCATCACTCTGAGACGTAAAGATCTTGAAGTCTCATGTGCCTGTACCTAATACAAGTCTTAAGATACTAGTAAAAAGTGAGTGTTGTATCTAATTAAACATAAAATAATGATACAGTAGGTACCTACTATCAATAAAATGGATTTTAATGTAATGATAAAAATGGCTATAAAATGTTACTTGTAGTAAATCATTTCATTGATAAAATCGTGATAAACTTTGAGCAACACCGTATAAATACAAAATCTACTAAATAAAGGAATCTTTTTGATGATCCTCCTCCGGGTAGATTCGTGCTCTGGGCCTTTGGCGGAAGTAAACAGTTCTGGCTTCCGGTAGATTTTTTAATTCGTGTTTTATTGTGCCGTAACGGTTGTTAAACTAGAACCTTTTTGACCTGGCTATTGGTGTTTCCTGGTTTTATAAAATACAGCCTCTAAAGCCTTTTTATTTTATTTTATTTATTTGAATCATTTTATTTTTAAAAGACCAATTCTCTATATTAATGCTAAAAAATAGTTTAACATAATTCTATTAATATAACTAAAAAATATTGACCTGAGCTTTTAAAAACACTATTTTGATTTTAGTGTTTTAACAAAAGCAAATATAATTAATTAATTAATTATTCCTGAATAAATTTAACATTTTACAAAAACCAAAAAAAAAAATATTAAACTTGAGTTTTTTAAACACTATTTTAATTTTAGTTTAAGAAAACCAAATATAATTAATTAATCATTTATTTCTGAATAGATATAATATTTTACAAAAACCTTTCAGACCTCCTCAAGATGTGAAAGCAGTAAATCTTTCCAAAGAGTATCCGTTCAACTTTCTTATGTCACCTCATAAACTCATATTTACACTTACCGTAGCTTCCTGCCCTTAGTTTTTTAAGAACAGTTCCCACAGACATCCGCAAGGATTTTTTATCTGTTTTTTCAATGTAGATTAGAATTAACGGTAAAAATCTCCCCTAGGGATAGTTTAATTTATTTCTTTAAAGTTTACAATGGGGATGTGGTCTTCTTTTTGTTTGTATCACGGTGAAAGAGATAAAAAAATGTTGGCGATTTCTGCTTTGTATTGATTGATTTATTTAGATATATAATATGTCATGGGAATTTTTTTTAAGCTATTATAGATGGTATTTAAAAAAATAGTTGGCAAGGTACATAAGTAGGTACGTAGAAAACAAGGTAAGATATAATTTATTAAAATTATGCTAAGCAATCTAAGTTTATTCACAAAGAAATCTACAACTAATACCTACAGTATTTACAATATTCACAATATTTACAAAATACACATGAAACAGTTGAGTCATCTACAAACCGTTGCAAACTATTTATAGATAGCTCAAATTTTATTTCAAATTATAATAAGTAATTCTGTTTCAAACAATTTTGCAGAAAAAACGTGAGTACTTATTACACTAGCTAATGATCATGCTGAAACTGCAAGGAGCCTTTTTTTTACTTTCGTCAAAAAACAGTAAAAAGGCGCACCCATTTTACACATAAAATTTATGCAACCGAAAATGCATAAATCCACTGTGCAATTATTTTTTGCGACATCCGTGTTACGAGACTTTGTTTTTGTAAACAATAACTGCACAAAAAAACCACGAAATCAAACCCCAAAGGATTCTTCAAATTAAACCGTCATTAGAAATTTCTAGAAAAAATTGTCACTAACGTGAGAAAATTAGAACCCACTTTTTTCAAACTGGATATGCACAATATCGCGACCGTTGCATCATTTGCATCTTCACTTTTTATGCATTCGAAATTTAAATTTTGTTTTTTTTATGCACATACATTTTTTAGAAAGCGGCACTGTAAGATCCATTCTTCCAGGTTCCTTTATCCGCCGGTCAGGTAAAGTGCATAAGTGTTGGATACAACAATGGCCTCCGGATTTCCTCTCTTTAATACAAGCACCGACCTTTGCCTCACGTGCAGAATCTGACAAAACCCAATTTTCCATGGGCGTGATTGATTTGGAGATAATCTTGATATTTTTTATAGATCATTCGATTTGGGCGGATCTCCTTCCGATTGTTGCTTTAATATCGAATAGTTAATTATCTGTTATCGATCTGTGTTATATTATTCGACTGCTTGAATATCCTATAAAGACAGGATACAATTTATTAGGTACTTACTGAATACTGAAATAGAATATTCTTATTAAAAAAAAATTATGTTGTTTGTTGTATGTTTTACTGATGGTTTTACTATTAAAACATACTCTTACTGTATTTAATGTAAAGTTTAAACTAAATAATAAAATTGTGTAAAAAATTTATTATGTATTTTTATTGCAATACATAATATGCATCTTTTTACTTAGGTTATTATGAAAAATCAAGCTAAGTTTCATTTTACAGTTAGGTTGCTTGACCAGCTTAGAATCAAAACAAAACAATCAAACTAATTACAACATAACATAAAAACGGATAACAAAAAGTAGTCATAAATTACAAAGATTATGCAATGGCACGGCTTACCGTCTTCCTGGCTTTGGCCCATAAATATCATTTAGCTGCAAGGTGGTCTGACAAATTTGCGGTTGCAACTACTGGTGCCTTTACCCCATTAGACTTGGCAAAAAAAACTATGGATGAATGGGGGAACATTGACAGGCGGTTGGTCATTGCTTGATATACTTTTTATGACAATTTTTTTTAATTTTTTTTTTATTGAAGAATAATTACCTATGCGCAACCAGAGAAAGAGTTTCTATTGTCTACACATTGTTATTTTGTGAGAAAATAAATGATTATTCTTGGACATTTCACACAACGCTCTCTAGTCCTAAACTAAGCAAAGCTTGTATTATGTAGGAACTAGATTGCTGATATAGTACATTATGGTACTAGTGTGGTACATTAGTGATTACCGCCGAGGTGCCATTGAGACCCGAGTCGTAGGCGAGGGTCTTAAGAGAGCCGAGGACGGTAATCATCAATACACACGTGTATCATACGACGTTTTTCAACACACTTGTGAATAAAATAACTATAATTTCAACAGTGAAAACGAGTTGTGAAAAATGTTTCGCTATGGCGGGAATAATTAATCAGTTTTAATGCGCGCGTATTGCGATCGGCCACAGACTAAAGGGATGAGGTTTTTTTTTTTATTTTCCACGCATAGGGTTTGCGTATATTCTGCCACGTACAAAATGGGGAATTTAAAGTTTTCTTTTATTACAGAGAAAACAAAAGTTATATTTGAGTGAAAGTTTTATATATTAAACACGAACGAGTTAAAATTATCTATTTAAATAAGAAGTTGCATGAAATGAGCAAGCAATAGGAACATTAATTTATTTGTTCTAATGAACACGATCTTTTTTTTAAATAAAAACTTTTTTAAGAACAAAGCAACTCATCCAAAAAAATTCAAAAAAAAAATCATTAACTCACTAGTGAGTTATGGCAATGAAAAAGTCACAGTTTGATTATGGGTGTCATTATGTGCCTAATTGCAGTGACCATAGAGCCACTTTATGAGCAAGTGTGTTGAAAAAATATTTATACGATTTTTTTGTAAACACTTTTACTGCAGCCTAATAAAGTGGAGCATGCTTATATTGCTTAGCCATAATCCACCCATTCTCTTTTCTTAAAAATGTTCTAGGTTATATCGTTCAGGAAATATTGACGATGGCAGAGAATCATACAAAAAACAACAAATTAAAAAAAAAACACTGGCAGGATAGAAAAAAATCCTACAGTAGTTAGTTGAATGGGCAATTGTCATTGTAGGCGTTGGTCACAAGATTATTGCTCGTCGTAAAACTTTTTGAAAATGGAACAATACAAAAATGGAACAAAAGCTCTGTGTCAATTTGTTTGGACATTGATCCTCTTTTTTGACCGTCTTTTGTTTGTTTTCAACAGCAATAAGTAGTTGTTTTGACTTTTGTAAGTAGAATATTGTTGAGTGAGCTTAATTTATTGTGGGAGAAAAAAATAGGGATCTTATTCATAAAAAATGTTTAAACTTCTGCGACTTTCATTGGCCAATTACAAAATTGTCAAGTAGTCGAAAGTCAAACAAAATACCCATTTTTTTAGTCAAAGTTTAGAGATTTTATGATACATTTAAAGTTAGTATTACATTGCTTTGAAATATGAAAGGGTCAGGGCAGGGCATGTATCAAAGTTTAACCCGTAATTGGTATTTCGACCGCAAGTGCGGTCGAGATGACCAAAGGTTAAGCTTGCAAAACTCCGCGGTGCCTTTTAGCTGGTTTCCAACATACCTAATGTTATACGAAAGTAACAGATTTTTCTAACTTAAAAAAATTAGGAAGTTCTCAATAGTTCTTCTGCATGTAGGTACTTTTTTGTAAGTATGTACCTATGCTCCGCGATCATTCCGCCAATTGTAAATCGATTTTGATGATTCTTTTTTTGTTTGGTAGATCATATCTACTTCAGAGGTGGTGCCTTAATAATCAAAATCGGTTCATTAGTTTGGCAGTTAAATTAAATTAGAATTAGGTCATTCAAAAAAACATGTCATCTACGTATTTTGCATAAATTGCGTATTTTGCTTTTGCTAAATTTTCTAATTTTGATAACGAATACAAGGTGTAAATAAAACTTTAAATTTCTCGCCGCCAAACCTAACAGCGGAACGTAACAGTTTCTTCCTTAATAAAATATGCAGCATAGAACCACCCATTCAATCACCATCGACGCAGTCTTCATCAGACCACCGCAATCCCAGAGCCGTTTGACATCAATTACGAAGCAGTGGTAACGTGATGGCGTTCTCACGACTGCCGACTGCTTTTGTTGACAGCTGTACGACTGCGGAACGGATACGACGATCCTACGGGAGGGACACGAAAGAGGAACGGAGTTTAAAGAGGAGGTAGATATCGTCGAGAGTGATACATCACTGATACAGTGCCTCACAAGGCACGTCCTCTGTGGATGTGTTCAGTGAGACAATGCTTCATGGGCAGAGGTTACTACTTAATATCAGGTAGACCATCTGCTTGTACCATTAGTTATTTTTAAAACAAATTCAAGTTCAGCCCACTTAAGAAATCTTACAGAATATTGCTCTTCTCTTGAGTTTCTTTCAACTTTTGTGTAGTCTGACTGGTAAGACTGGTAAGACGTATCTTAGTAGTTGGTTCGGATCCCAACCGCTTGTTAATAAAAAAATGCTGTTTTAGTTCGTAGTGTATGCAGGGAAATAGGTACTTACCTAAAGGTATTGGAGCAATGACCACCAAAGAGAAAGATATAATAATGGAGATTTTTTTTATCTTCAGGCTGATAATGACGATGACTTTGATATTTACGTCCCGTGGGCTATAAATATAGTAAAGAGAAACCGACCACAGACCAATAACGGACTCCGTAACGTATTGTTTTCTTTATTTATTTGTATAAGTGTTAGAAACTAACCGTTTGACAGAGTTCGTGGTGAGGTGATGAGAAAGCATGAAATAATACCTATGCCTCGCCTTACCGCTTTGATAGGGCTTCCTATGGTACCTTTGTTATGTTGGAGCCATAATGCGTGAGCCTAAAAAAAGTAGGTGCATGAGTTTCTTATGTGATATTTCTTTAACTAATGAAAACCGGAATGGTTCCTAATCTAAATAGATAAAACTCTTTTGAAGCTGACTGACAATCAGCCTAAACTACCTATAAGTCCTATATAGAGGCGACGGCTAGTCATTATAATAATTCTGTAGAAGTCCACAGCTGGAAAAAAATGACAATTGATGAAGATGATGATGATAAGAGAAGGTACCTTCGTAAACTGACTCGTCTCACAGTCATTTACAAAAATAAATATTTCCTATTACCTAACGCTTATTATATCCGCAACAATTGCTATACCTATACTAGCTGTAACTTTCTTCGTAAAACACTCACGACTCGTATGTGTGGTCCAAGGATGATGCTGTCGACTAATATTTGTTTACGCATCAGATACAGGTGGAAACTACCACTGTGGGCTGTGGGTTTTGTGAAGCGCGGAGCGATAAGCGGTATGGCAAGACCACAACCGACTTCTTCCGAAAAAAAAGTTCATTAGAAAACCAGCTTTGCAGGTATTTTTCTTTATACGTCGTCGTCTCAAATTGTATTGCACTGTATACTGCATAGCTCTTTCAATAGCCCGTTACGTGATTTTAAGCTTACGTATACCTAACCTAATGCTAACTAGTGGCCACGTCAGTTCCATTTTTATGAAGTGACTGGCTAATACCCGCGACTTGGTACGCGTCTGAAACTTTCCACCAAAATATCAGTCAACCAGCATACGATGAACCTCGTAGCAAGTGACTGCTTTTGGTTTAGAGAGTTCAAGCTGTATCTAAGAATTCACGTCTTGGATTTCAATAAAATGTAACCTATGTTTCAATCCGGAAAAAGGACTTCCGAATGGTATAAGTTTCGTTGAATATGGTCCAGTATTTAAGGCGTGATCCGCGAACAAACAAACAGACAAATTCGATTTTCGGAATCAGAATTGTTTATTTAGTGGATCTGCATTATTTCGTTTATCGATATCTTTAATTTTAGTTTTTGGCTTTTTTACAGTTTTTTTTGCCGGTTCTCCTACCACCTAAACCACACCTTTACTGTGACAAAGTCAAATAAATTTACAGCCAGGCTTTCGTCACGGCGTCACCTCGCGGTCACCGAATCCTTAATTAAATAGCGCAATCATAGTATACTTATTACATAGTCCAGTGATAACATTGTTTGTGATACTGTTGCTTGTTTAGGGTTCCGTACGCTTTTAGTAATAAAATGGTGTGAACAGAAAATAAAAAGAAACAAAAATGAGTAATTTTGTGTGATCAAACGGATCTTGATTAATTTTTGTTTTAGAAAATGCATTCTATTGCTAATTTGATTTAAAAAAAATATGAAAACTTATTGATACTTTGTTGTACAAAAAGGCTTTAAAAAAACTTATATTACAAAAATATAGAGACCGGTTTCGATGAAAAAATGTAAAGAAGGATGGCTGCTTCATCAAATCGTATTAAAAATGTCTACGTTTTAAACATGCTACAAAAAGTTGTCCCTTGAAGTGATGAGGAGCCGCAAATAAGACCTAAAAACCAACGTAACTTCAGCATTTTCAAGGGTTTGTTAGTAACTAAAGCCAGCAGCAAAAATGTACTTAAATAACATTTTTTTCTGCAGAACCCATCATACAAATAGTGTGTATCAGTTTGCGAATAGTCATCCGACATTCTGTTTTCACGGTCACACTCTATTGTCGTATGAAATAATCTGATGGTTATTTCATACGGTAATAACGATGTTTCCGCATTGTCTTGATTTTGTGTACTGACAATAGTCTTTCCTGGATAAAAAGCGTAGTCAAACGACTACCACTATCTTCTATCTCTAATTATATAAAACTCTTTTGAAGCTGACTGACAATCAACGCACAGCCTAAACTATAAGTCCTAGAGGTATGAAATTTCGAGGGTAGTATCCTTACACAGTGTGTCCTAATAAAATTATTTTGAACGGCTGGTATACCATATTTCGATCTAATATGGTTAAGGTTTGGTAAAAGCTTTCTGGTTGATGCTGTTGAAACATGAAGGCGTCATGCACTCTGCATTTTGTTTTTTTTGTTGCTCACAGATTTTTTTTATTGCTTACAAGGTTTGAAATTGAAGTTATTGTTTCGTTCCAGTGGGACTAGGTATCAGTAGTCCGAAACTAGAATAACTCCCTACCGCAATTTTTTTTTTATTGTTTACAGTTCCCTACCACAAGGAAAATAAATAGGCGTTTTTCATTTTGTACGTGCATTGCACCTGGCAGCGCTGTCTCAGCTTAATTTTAATTTCATTCGCCGCTGTGTCCAAGCACGAGCGTCGTATAAGGGCTGGTTTACACTTGACACCTCAGTGTTTTTATCTCTAGATTTAGTCGACAGCTCACGCCATCTAGATCTTTTTGTCTTTCGTTAATTTGAGCCAGCAAGGAACTCTGGGATATGAACTTTCCAGTTATCATCCACTCTGACTCAGTCTTCTTCGTTTTCCAAAATGAAACAAACTTTAGTCACTAAGCTTGTTGAGTCATTTTAAAATGACCACGGTTGATTTTTGAGGATCTTATTTTTGGTGTATAAGAAAATTCGTTGGGAATGTTTCTGTGCAATTTCTTCCGTAATAATGCCACAGTAAGACTCACATTGCTGGTTTTAATTTAAATTATATATGGGATAGGTGCTAGTGCAATTCAGGCACATGTATATAATAGGTAGAGCTTATTTTGATATATTCCAGAAATACCCACTAAGAAATTCCTACCAGAGAGGATTGAAGTTTTTTTTTCAGAAAACGACAGCGTAGCAGTGGGAACTTTTTTAGTACCTACCTACAATTTTTTTGTCATAAAGATTTGATAGCCTAGAAATAGACAAGTTTGTCCACACCCTTACCATAATATCAAATAGGATGGACGCAATTAGCTTGCTGCGGTGACTTGCAACACTTAAATTATGTTTTGCCATGCGCCGTTACATCATGTTTAAGCTAAAATTACTAAATTGGTAGGCTTAGTGAAATGACAAAGAAAGGACGAGAGGTGTAATTGCTTGAGACCACAAGGTACAATAACATCGCCAGAGTGATGTAAAGCCCACACAGAGGACGGGTGCGGGTCGGGTGCGGGTCGGCTGCTTGAATACAGTTCTGTGACGTAACAGTCATGTAGAACAAACTAGCCGTCGCCCGCGGCGTTGCTCGCGTTCTACCCTTTAGAGTGTGACGTTTCAAAATTCCTTTCTTAGTGCACCCCTACACTATATAAGGATACTACCCTCCAAATTTCATACCTCTAGGACTTATAGTTTAGGCTGTGCGTTGATTCTCTGTCAGCTTCAAAAGATATATATTGATGATGATGACTAGCCGTCTCCCGCGGCGTTTCTCGCGTTAGAGTGTGACTTTTCAAAATTCCTTTCTTAGTGCACCCCTACACTATATAAGGATACTACCCTCCAAATTTCATACCTCTAGGACTTATAGTTTAGGCTGTGCGTTGATTCTCAGTCAGCTTCAAAAGAGTTTTATATATTTAGAAGAAAGATGGGAGTTACCGGATTTGTTTGGGTTTCAACCGACACGCGGTATGCGTGTCGTCCATATAAATTGAACAGAACACACGCGCACCCGACCCGCGCCCTACCTGTTTGCAGCGATACAGAACTGTGGGGCTCTTATATTGCTGTCTAGGTTCTGGTAGTTACTGCAAAATCATATTGAGTTGACAATCCAACCACAGATTTTTCATAAAAATATTAGCATGCGAATAAATTTAGTCATATAGACGTATGTAAGTCCCACTACGTTTAGATACAATTTAAAAATAAACTAGAAACTAGCTGATCTCAGAGTCCGCTAGTGCTAGCAACTAGTGAGTACTATCTCAGACAGAGGAGACCTCAGGTGAATTCAGGCTTAACGATAATGATGCGGAAAAGTTAGAATAAGTTTTTTTTAACCTACTAGGTATATATGATGGAACAGAGATGGCTCGTCTGATGTTACGTAACCACTGCCTATAACGATGCATTGCCTCACTGAGCACATCCACTGAAGACGTGCCTTGTGATTGCAGTGCGACCATGACCTTGAGACATAAAAATGTTAAGCCTCATGTGCCGGTTATTGCAAGTTGAATATTATATTAATCACATTTTTTTTCTATCTCTTGCAGTCCATAAACTCTTTGAATGGTTAATGTTATCAATTTTAACAAAACAAGTTTCCATCAAGGCCAGCATAAAAATAGCCGCGCAAACCTAGAGTTGACGTGTTAGACCTAATTGCATAAATTTTCAGTTGTACCATGTCTTATCCTTAGAAAGATGTGTGTTCGTCAGTAATGTATGTATTTAGCACACGGATACAGTGCTCGTGACGGCCAGTGTAGAACGTGTTTGCTAAGAATTTCGCCTCTATGTCAGTGGGGTATGGTTGAGAGTTTGTGGGAAAATTGTGAAGGATATATTTCGTTTTGGAATGAAAGCTCAGACAGTCTATTGTTTTAATTTGTGCTCATGGAGCTTTTGGTTACGTTACAAATTGCGAATTAGTATTTTATAGCTATGTACCTAAAGATCAATTTTGATCTATTGTAAAGTAAAGGTTTTTTTCAACACACTTGCTCATAAAGTGGCTCTATGGTCACTGCAATTAGGCACATAATGACACCCATAATCAAACTGTGACTTTTTCATTGCTATAACTCACAAGTGAGTTATAGATTTTTTTTTTGAATTTTATTGGTTGAGTTGCTTTGTTCTTAAAAAAGTTTTTATTCAAAAAAAAGATCGTGTTCAATAGAACAAATAAATTAATGTTCCTATTGCTTGCTCATTTCATGCAACTTCTTATTTAAATAGATAATTTTAACTCGTACGTGTTTAATAAATAAAACTTTCACTTAAATATAACTTTTGTTTTCTCTGTAATAAAAGAAAACTTTAAATTCCCCATTTTGTACGTGGCAGAATATACGCAAACCCTATGCGCGGAAAATAAAAAAAAAACCTCATCCCTTTAGTCTGTGGCCGATCGCAATGCGCGCGCATAGGAAAACTGATTAATTTTTCCCGCCTTTAGCGAAACATTTTTCACAACGCGTTTTCACTGTTGAAATTATAGTTATTTTATTCACAAGTGTGTTGAAAAACGTCGTATGATACACGTGTGTATTGATGATTACCGTCCTCGGCTCTCTTAAGACCCTCGCCTACGGCTCGGGTCTCAATGGCACCTCGGCGGTAATCACCAATGTACCACACTAGTACCATAATGTACTATTAACACACTCTTCAAAGAATCCGTTTATTCCATTCAGTCCTACTAGAAGTTCGAAATTCGACACTTGATTATGAAGATTTTTCAATTTCATAAATCAATAAAAAAGTTTGAAATATTTTTTGAATACACTCGCCAACAAAAGTGTCTTGCCTTTTTCTGCTTTTCATTAGAGATTTTGATTCACTTGAAGTTTTTAACTGTCACATTAGTTTGGAGCTTCAAGTTCCGGTGGTAGTTAAGATGCGTTAAATCGTTTTGAATAAATCAAACGAGGAACATAATAATTAGATAGTGCAGAAAACATTAGTTTGTCCTGTGGGAGTCACAAAGAACAAATAACAGACGGACGGTAATCGACGGTCTGTCTGTACATCATTAATACGCATTGGCGTACGTCCGAATGAGCAGTCATATTTTGTACAATCATGTGAAAAATATGGATAAGTTGTAAACTTCTTTAGAAAATATAAAACAGAAATAACGTCAAAAAGGTTGAGAATTAAATTTGAATAAAAAAAACCTTAGTTACAACTCAAAATGTGGGTGTGCAAATAATATAGCACAACTATAAAATAAGTAAAATAAGATAGTGGTTTAGTTAAAGTTATAAAATGACTGCCCCAAGTTTTTTTTAATATCAACTAAAATAATTTCTATTTTTTTATGTCCTTGTTTTAACAAGTACTAATGTCGTGGTTTCTTTTAAAAGTATATTTTTTAACAACATCAATAAGTACTGTAGCTTTGAATTTGAAACACTTTTGTTTGCAACAGTACAATGTATTGTTGACATCGGACCATCATTAGTCTATTGATATATCGACTGTGACGTAAGAAAATAACTCGAATTATCGTGCAGTTATTAGTTTTCATTATTTTACGAACGAATATCTATTTTAGTTTACGGTTGACTTCATATTACTACCATTTTGTACTTTGAGTGGCGGAGTAGTAAGTACCTATGTAATTTTTTGATAACGCGCCTCCTTATTTTATAAGTTTTTCATTTTTCAATATTTATAGGTCTTTTATTTATTACTTTGTATTTATAATAAGTGCCTGAAATAAAATGAATTGATTAGATTTGATAGACGCCCAGATACTAAACTCTACTGATCAGTGTTTAGTCCAAGTCCTGCTTTAGGCAAAGAATATCCTATAAGCATAATAAAGTTTCCATAGATAAGAAACATGCTAGTTCGAGCGTTTTAATCTCACGTATTTTCTATTACGAACACACCCGTCAAGTGTGAATTTATGTCAGTTTCAAAAAAAAAAACCAAACATCGCAATTACAATACCTGCATTGAAACTAAATACACGTAAACCGCCAAAAAATCACGAACGCATCATTACATTCGCATTTTGGCAAAAGGTACGTAGGTGGTCTCGATTTTATGGAGTAAAATAATAAGGGCACATAGGTGTTCTATTCTATGTAATAATAGGGGTACTATTTCTGTGGGCAGCGTTATAATGGTCGCGCAACGTTGGGTGGTCGGATTATAACGCAAAGCCGTGGATTATAGCATCGACACGTGTGCTTTTCTGCCCTGAAGTGGCTTTAGGCGATTGTGTGCATGATTGTACTGGTTTTGATAAGGTTGTTAAAGTTCTTGATATTTATGGTTGGCCTTACATGAAGTATACTTACTTACTACAACTCTACTAGGAACTGACCTACAGATTTTAAAAATTACAAGTCGGTACGAGTATACTAGTCTTCTTTAATAAAATAAGGTTTTGGAAAAAAACAATTGTTATAGTTTACGAAGGTATGATCAGCTGCTAAGATATAAAAGGCACTGGACTCTATCAAATTTTAACCAAACATCAAACCTAACACAATATATTTTTTAAAGATAAAATTCTAAAGCAAACCAAACGTTTTGGCTACCGTAGAGACATAACAGAATTATATTTTTTCAAAATCTTGCCATTTTGCCATCGTATAAATTCTTATGGAGCTTTATCTCGGTAGGGTAAGGCTTGAAATTGACTGGTATTGGTTTAAAGAGTGAAAAATTTACGTTGTATTTGTGACAAAGTCCTATTGAATGTTGTAAACGAAGCGCAAAGTATTCCGCCGCCCAGTGTTTGCGCAGCGGACATTAAAAATATGGAATTTCTTGAACATGGCCAAATAATGGTATTAAATTTGGCCAAATCGACCCGCTACGGCATAATAGTGTTAAGTTTCTTGGATCTATTTCAAAATATGATGAATCTGTCGGCGGTTTCTTTGCTACTTTTTATTTATTCTGAAATTTGAAAGGTACGAGTAAGTAGGTACTTTACGTGATTGCGATTCGGAATGCTCTTTGAAGTTTGATCGATCATATTTGGTGGTATTTGATGAATGCTTTACATCTAAAAACTTAAGCTCTTTCTTATAAGAAAGAATTCCAAAGATATTATTACTACTATTTTTTTATTTTTTTTTCGTTCTAAGAAAAATTTCACTCTCTCTCTAAAACATGTAATCTATCTAATCTATTAAATATTTTATTATTCTTTTGTTGGTTGATTTTTGAAGTATGATTTTTAAATGAGACGTTGATTTCATTTTTACGTCCTATTTTTAACCAAAATTAGTAAATAATTTAAGGATTTAAACATAGGTTAACTAAAAGTACATTTCAAACACTATTACATAGTCCCATGGTGTTCATAGCTTACTATCGTAGAGTCAAAGATTTTCCCAGCTGAATATTCGCTGGCACCCGTTGAATTAGGGGTCAGCAGGGTTCCGTAATCACACGACGGAACCACCACGGAACCTTGCCCGCTGAGTATGGTCGCTCGTGTCATATTATGACACATTAACGCTCTGTGCCGTTGACAGGCGCAATTTGCAATTAGCCATGGAAATAACATCGAGTCGCATGGTCAGGGTAGGGATGGGATTATACTATCGATAGATTGTAATTTATCGATTTGAATTGTAAATATGTATATCCTTTTACTTAAAAAAAATATAAATCTTTGAATGGAATCAACGAAGTACTGACTACGTTACTCGTACTTATGATAGAAAAATCTTGATACATAAAGTTTGATATTTTTATTTAAACAAAAATTACATCATCATTGCTCGCATTGCTGTGTTCCGGTTTGAAGGGTAAGGGCGCCGGTGTAATTACAGGCACATGAGACTTCAAGATCTTTACGTCTCCGAGTGATGGACGCAGTGCATTGCCTTACAGGGCACATCCTCATTGGACTTGCTCTGTGAGGTAATGCATTATAGGCAGAAGTTACCACTTAACATCAGGTGAGCTATCAGCTTGTTCCATTACTTTTATCAATAAAAAAAAATCTAAGCTAATAAAAATGTTAATCTTAATTTAATAGTATTTTCATATTTGAACACTAAAATGACTTATTTGAACTTTATTGACAAATGAATTCAAATTAAAATAAAGGTTGAACTGTACGTAGATATGTAAATAATAAAGATTATGTCAAACATTGTTTTTGTGTCATTGAAAATGGTTTTCCCTGTCATAACTTAATATGTATAAACAATCTAGCTCATTGTGGACAGGCTTATTTGTCAGAGAATAGAATCATAAAACAAAGCTGCAAATACTATAAATGATAGCATTATTATTTAGATAATGATGTCAATGGGCACAGATCTAAGCTATTTAAGAACATTTAGTTGTGGAGAACAATGGTTGTCTCTGAAGTAAACATTATTATATGGATTTAAATGGCGCTAAAACTTATGTATATTTTGATAAAACTGTAAAAAATATGAAGTGAATTATTTCATTGTTATATAGTAAAAACCCATGAAAAGTTTTTCTTCCAGTTAACATTTAGGGTTAAGTAGTTTTAGTAGGACGAAGTTAAGAAAAAAACTATGAAAAGGCAACTAATACTACCTTACAATACTAACCTTGGTACTTCTGATGACTACAATGCTGATTTATGGACAGTCTTGAACTTTTTTTTTTATATAAATATGTCACGATGAAAATCGAAAATACTCGATGTATCGATAAATCATACAAAGTACATCACTACATAATTGATCTCGACGTAGGTGAGTGTGTCGCTTATTTCGTGATACCCTCAAAATAAGCGATCATTATGTAATTTCCAGACTTCGGTGCCACGTTCTAGGAATCTAAGGTCAGAAGATAACATGAAGTGGTAATATTGTAGGAATTAAGTTTGTTTGTAAATAATTCGACGCAATAATTCTAGAGAGAGCTTTCAGAAAAGCTTACCTTTAATTTTACAGAACTATTTATGCGATTATTTCACTAATAAAAAAATAATGAAAACGTATTTTCTTTAAAATAACTTTATTTTATTAAATAATATTATAAATATAAAAGTAACTCTGTCTATCTGTCGCGCTTTCACGCCAAAACTAATGAACCGATTTAAATGAAATTTAGTACACAGATAGTTCAGAGCCAGAGAAAAGGCTACTTTTTAATGCGAAAAAAAAAAATGTAAGGGGTTAAAAGAGGGGGATAAGAGTAATTTAAAATGCTACCAAAAGACTCTATACCACGCGGACGAAGTCGCGGGTACAGCAGCTAGTAGGACATATTTTTAATTATCAAAAACTTTCTAATAACGGACTTATCAGTTGACCTGACTGAATTACCTGTAAAATGGCTATCGTACAAACCGGTATTTTTATCAACCCAAATTATACCGGTCCGCAATACCGGTATCGGTATCATTAGTGTATTGGTGTCGTTCATTTCAGGTGGTTTTTATCTTATCTAAAGAGGACGTGCGGGTGGTATATAGGCTGCCTCATTGTTGCAAACCATCTTTTGACCCTGCAACGAAAAGTGAACTTTACAACAGAGAAGTTATATTCCATAATCGACTGCTCTCTGTCTACTTTTTCCTAACTTTTCCCAGCGCTTATTTTATTCAAAACTCGACTGTATCAATAACGGAATAGGAATTAGTTTTGAGTGGGGATTAGAATCTTTTTCCGGTAGTTTTACAACTTCAACAGTGTAAATGACAATGGGCAACTTGTTTTCCGATATGCATGTAAATGTGTGGATGAGTGGTCACCAAGGTGCGATAAGGCAGTCGACTTAAAATTACCTACAGAAGGTTACTTGAGGTTATAGATAACGGTGCAAATGAATGAGAAAGTAAATACAATTTATATACAACTTAAAATACTTAAAATGTGTGCTCGGTGTGGTCTTTGTACAAAATAGCAAAAAAATCTAACTTATGTAGGTACGTACATACATAAAAAACAAAAAAATATATACTTACATATATTTATTACGTAAGTTAGACGCATGTAGAACATAATAAATATATGTTATTTTCAAAAAATACATAGTAGATAAGATACATACTAACACCCGGACACAGAAAAAACATATGTTTGCGTCACACAAAATATGTTTCTTCTTATATGTATTAGTGGGTGAATTAATACTCCATGTACTCCATGTATGTCCAAATTGTCAAAACTCTATAATTATTGCTTTATGAGGGTAGTAAGTAGCCTAATAACAACCGTTTAAAAATATTTGGACATTTCTATGATAAGATCTAAACAGCCAGTTCAACCAAATGAAACCATGACAATACTGTCTAAACAAAAATCTAACCCAAAACTGGGCAAACTTTAATAACCATTGCTGGCTCGACTGCTGTTTTATGTAACATAGTAGTAGTAGTGAAGTAATGGTTGCTAAAAACGAAATATGTGATGGTTTCTCATAGATTTCGATGGGTTCCAGTCGGTACCATTCGCCACTGACCGTCGCACGTCGTATGCCCCTTGTGACCTTTCACCTTAGGGGACGAAACAAAAACGCGTAGAGTTAGCTTTAGTTGTGAAAGATATTTATTTTCATGCGGTATATTTTCCTTTTGATCGAGATGCCAATATAATTATACCTAAACATGAAATTTGCTGAAAGCTGTTTAGTATACAAACGAAAGATGCCAATTAAGCAGTATGCCTAAAATTTTAACCTAGTACTATAGAAAGAACCTAAAAACCACTTTTTAATTTGCAAGAAATACATTACTGTTAATACATTTTATTCACAAAGAAAATTACAACTTATTACAGTATTTACGCAATATTCACAATATTTACAAAATACACATGAAACAGTTGAGCCATCTACAAACCGTTGCAAACGATTTATAGATAGCTCAACTACATAAATATACATTAATTATACTTTTAGGAAAGTATCATTGAATTTAGTGATTTTTATAAGTAGGTAGGTACAGTGAATAAAAACATCGGTGCAAGCATGGACTAATAATTACAAAGTAACAGACTTAAAAAAGATGATGTTTTCAATTCAGTGGTATTTTAATTAATTCAAAAACCTGATAATATTTTTTAAGTATGTTTTTTTATCAATTCATACCTATCATAATAATATCCTTATTTTTAGTAAGAACATAATAATGTTATATGAAAAATATTCATATTATATTATATGAAATAGGTTTGATACAGCGACTCCACACCATTTCCCTGGCAATAAATCGCGTTCAATATGAATAACTATCATAGATTATACCATTGATAAATGAAACGGCAGTCGGTCGCCGATGCAAAAAATACCATGAATATTATTACGTTTTATTGCAAATCTCAACTACACTGACCATTTGGGATAATAGGTGTTATAGAGGATGTTTTGATATAAAAAAACACATATTTTGTTGTTCACCAGTGTTTGTAAAATTTAATTTATTTATTTTTATATTTAACTAGCCGTCGCCCGCGGCATTGCTTGCGTTCTAAATAGACCCTTTAGAATGCGACTTTTCAAAATTCCTTTCTTAGTGCACCCCTACACTATATAAGGATACTACCCTCCAAATTTCATACCTCTAGGACTTATGGTTTAGGCTATGCGTTGATTCTCTGTCAGCTTCAAAAGAGTTTTATATATACACATAATATATTGATGATTGATGATGATGATGATTTAGATTTATTTTAACTTTTTTATGAATGTTCTTAATCAAACAAAGATTATGATTCAATGATTGTTTGATAACAGTACCTACCTACATCATATTATTACGGTATCAAATTGTTCCTCATTTTAATCTGAAAAATTTATCTTACTTTTTAAATTAATAGAAATGCTTATCTGCTGTGTAGGTATTTGCAAAATTTTAATTATGTAAAACAGTGGTTTTTGTTACAAAAAAGAATACCTTCATTTTTTAGCACACCCTGTGAATAACTTCTTTCTGTGGTCGGATCATTTTTGGGGTCCGATTTATTGCATTTTTTCCTGCATGATTAACGGATCGGGCCTACAGTTTCCGGACAATGATCCACATAAATTATGTTGGACTAATACAATGTTTCCGCGTCAAACGTAGATTAGATAAGCTCTATCGATATTTATCTTCCTTGTTTTTCACATCACTAGATCTTGAATATATTGCTGTTCTTGAGTACACCTTTTTTATTGCACTTCACGTTTTAATTTTAAAATCTTACAGGTTGTACTAACCCGTATGGTTATACCGGAATCAGCTTTTAAGTAAAAGCATGTTGTAACAAAAAAGCTCTTAAAACAGCGCGCTTTGCAAAAAAAAAATTCTGTCCCTAACTGTCTATTCGTCAGATGTAGTTTGACGCTTGGCTTATCTGGCAAAATGACGGACAGAGGCCATAAATAAATGAAGAAATAGGACAAATCAAATGTTTATACATTTGATTCATTTGATTTGTTCTTTTTACGAGTAAAACAGATTTGTTTAACAAAAACAAAATTGAATATCTTCGTTTGCTGAAAAAATTGCATACTTACATACCTACATATAATATGAAAAGGAATATACCTACTTCTATTAAGATAGTTAGCTCTCGTCATTCAACAAGACGTGACATGAAAAGTCTAAGTTCAATTTGAGACACTGTCTATTTGCGGCTATCACAATATTATTCTAAGGATCTGTGTACAGAGTAAGGATACTGAGGTTACGTTCAAACATATAAATTGCGCAATAATATGGACTTGAGTTTGACTGTACCTCTGTTTTAGCCACTCCCAATCATCTTTCAGTGAAAAATAAGCTTTATTACAGAGAACATAGATTTCATAGTACCGTCTATTATCAAGTAATGAACAGAAGACGTTGACAAAAAAAATCGTCACTTGTAAAACAAACGACAGCCGACTTGACGAATGACATGACTTGACTGATAATATTTTCACTTGACACTGGCAAAATTGTCTGTGCAAATGACGGACAGAGGCTATATAGGTAGAACAAAAGAAGAAGAAGAAGCATGGAAGTAGAATATAATATGTACCTAAACTCTGTTCATGTGAGCAACTTACGTATTTAATTTACGAGTCCAACTTTAAAGTGTTAAGGCAGCCTAACTTTCTAAGTGTAAGTTTTAAAATCACTTGATTATACGTTCTACCAAATATTTTTTAGGTGACGTCACAAGTGAATCTTCTACTCAATAGCAGTATTACTTCTTCTGTAATTCATCTAAGACAGTGCAAATACACACGTCTCCACAATCAAGAACTAAATAATCGTAAAATAAATGCCTTTACTGTCCTCTATAAATTATCATGTTATCTGACAAACACGAGAATGAAAATTAAATAACACAATCTGTTATCTAAGAAGACGTAATCAGAACGGACACAGGTCTCTGTGTACAAATGTGTTGAAACTTGGTTTAGGCTTGTAGTGATTTTGACACCAACTTTATAAACCTACTTCTTATTATCTAGTATATTCCAGAAATCCCCATTAAGAAAACCCTACCAGTGGCGATGTCCGTTTTTTTTTCCAGAAATCCCTACTGGCTATGTCGTAGCATGCTACGGTGTAGCAGTGAGAATTTCTGGACCTATTAATTATGTCAAAAACTGTTTTTAAAAGAAAAAAGTAAAGTTATCAATAAATTATCCTATTTCTGAGAACGGGTCAAGTTGTTTTTCAAAAGGAGTGATATATACGGAGATATTTGCATCCTACACCTTTCAAATCAAAGGACAGCAATGCGAGAATCCCGACTTGGCTGGGCAATTCTAGTAATCACCAGAGTTGACCATAATACTGGTAATTAACTAAGTTGATTTTGAAAACGGCAATATTGTGTCTGCTGTCTTCTTGGCATTTTTCAGATGACTTTGGTTCTGGTACGTCAGAAGAAAGAATAGTTCATGAAAACTCAGACTGCAAATGCAATATGGCGGCCAGAGTAGCTAGGTATACTCCATTTTCCAAAATGTCAATCGCCGCGACTAGCTGGCTAAATATCAAGCGGCTTCCAAGTGCGCTTGCAACTTTACCTATATAGAGTTTATTTTGCTGCCATTCTGCAACTGCATCTAATACCTAAACAAATACCCAGGTTATTTGTTGTTTGCCTGCGTGTTTGATAACGTGATGAACAACACCTTGCCTTGTCTCCATAGAATGATGATAAGCTATTAATATGGTCAAAGGGAACGCCGGTGTTGGTTTTGTATGTGTTTGTTTTCCTAGTTTCCTGTCATTAGATGATAAAGAGGATGAAATCCTGGCCAAGTTGACAGTTCTAATAGTCCTTAGTTTTTTAAGCATCATACAAAAAACGCGGTAGAAAAAGTTTGGTATTTAGACATTGACTAATTGAAATCTTCTCGTAGGTTCCTCGATATCCTCAAACTTAACACTAGCAGTCAAATTACTGATTGTAGCCACTCAGTTTAGTCACCTCCTACTCGTCAATAATTTTAACCATTGACGTCTTTGTTGTAGACCCTAGAAGACTGTATTATGGTTTTAGTTCTGATACTCTCTACCTGTTACTATTAGTCCATTATTGTCCCATTGTTGGGCAAAGACTTCCCTCCACTTCCATCAGTCTCCACGATCTTGAGCCCCAATTCACCAATCTCTCTCAGAGGCGTCTGTTTACCTGTAATAATTAATCTCGCAACCACTATAAAGTAATGATTAGGACGATTTGCAGATCCTGACTTTGTAGAAATACTTAGAACCCCGCGAACTACAGACTAATCGGTCGATAGTTTGGTTGGGTTGAGCTTCTAGTACGCAGTGGGCGGAGGCTGATACGGTTTTATACTAATTAAGAGTCCGACAAAACTATCAGCTGGTAGAAAGCCCATCCACAATCTGCAGCAAAGGCTCTAATCTTCGTTACAAGCGCTTTCTCAATTGCTATGTTGTTATAATTATATAAATTAGGAGTTATTATTTGGACTTTATCTCAGCAAAACTCTCTTGCAAACCATTATGTGTAAATTTTTGCGAAAAGTCCAAAAATTAAAAAATAAAAGACATCTGAATAGGCCGACTTCTGTACGATACTGCCGTAGGTGAACTAATATCTAGTACCGTTGAACGATTTTATGATCTTCCAATTTACTACTCTCGTGTTCCATGCCTTGGCCACGGGAGCGCTAAAATGGTGCAACAGCAATGTGCTGGTTTAGATAGATAGATAATACTTTATTGTACACAAGGGTAAGGTACGTATGTACAAATCTTAAAACTATTGGTTTATTGCCTTACAAAGCTATAGGTACAATTCCTTGGTAACATTTTTACAGAACGCAGTATACTTTACAAGGACTTTTACATCTTCTACAAAACTGAATTTAAATCGAAGCAGTTTTTGGTTTGGAAGTCGTAGGTCCGAAAGCACTTGCCATAAAATTCACACATAAATTCATACAAAATCCTTTTTTTCCAACCAAGGGTTAATAAAACAGTTTACTTTGATGTGTATGAGTTAAAAGCGTATATACTCAAAATAATACTTTTGTTATAGAGTATATGAAGGTACAATATACTTAGAAGAACCGGATAGGCCTTCCCCACGTATAAACTATTGAATTACGTTTCATGTGTATTTTGTAATTATTGTGAATATAATAAATACTGCATTAGTTGTAATTTTCTTTGTGAATAAAATTTGATATTTATCATGAATTTGAGGCATATTGAATTTGTATTCAAGTGCCACGTGACATTTCTAATCACCGAGCGCCATCTTACCGCATCTCCATTGACCAAAACGCAAGCTCTCCGTCACGGCTGGCGCTGATCAGGATCGCCGACGGTCACATGAGGAAGTCGTTTGTCCTCCGTCACACACGCGCGTCGCCCTCATTGTCTCGTACCGTTCGTCTGTCATGACCAAGACGCGATGATTACGCCTGGGTGATCTAAAGATGGCAGAAATTAATGTTTACCTACTTACCTACGTTACTTACAAAGATTGCTTTTTGATAAATGTTTGTGAGTTAGGTTTGCCCAAAACACAAGTTCAACGATAATCATGATCGTCAACGGTCTGATGAGGAAGTTTTGCACAGTCGCCCTCACTGTCTCGTATCGTTCCTCTGTCATGGCCAAGACGTGGTAATCACGATGATGGATATGACCGATCTAAGATGGTTCAAGAAACCTTACCTGCTTACGTGTCGCTCATTTATTTTTATCTTTACAAAGAGGTCTATAGTCTAGAGGGCTAGAGGTTGAATGAAAAAGAATCACAGGCATTTTCTATCTAGACTAGATGATTTATACAGCGTAATGAACGGGATGCTGCGGTGCCAGTCGGGACATAATTTTGGATGAAGTGGAGTCCATTTTTGTACCCACAGTCTCGACTCGATGAGGCGTCCTGTAGGACACCTTGAGGTTTTTAGTCAGTACAAGTCTGACATAACCTTCCACCTACCCGAGGGTGGAAGGTACCTCATGATGGATATTTCTCAAAATAAAAAAAGGCTTGCCCAGCGCCAATACCATCCTGCCAGAAATGACAAGTTACTGAGGACTTTCAAATTCATCATAGAAGAATTTAAACTAACCAGAGGTTAACCTTCCATCTGACATACCGACGACATTCTAAGGATTGCGAAAAGTCAGTGGATGGAGAAGATCAAAAATCATTCCAAAAATCTTCAGTCTCGATATCGAGTGGTTGAACATACGCCAGTTTTGAAAGCCACCTTGGCTAGCTTATTTAGATCCAGTTACAATTTCTTAGCTGTTTAACCTCTCGCAGTTTCGCTCGAGCCCCCACACACCTCCCATTAAGTCCAAATGACAATCTCGGGTTATAACGATCTACACGGTTTGCTGCTCCTCAAATTATCTTAAGACCATTGCTCCGTGTGCTGCGACACATGACAGCATACGGTGCACTATGTCCGATGCTTCCGCGTGTACTATACCAATGTAGACTAGGTTAGGTAGAATATTTTGTTGTATTTTGGCAGTGGTAATACGCTTGGAACTTTTCGCAAAATATCAACTAGTAGAGGGTTAACAGGCATTTACAATTGACCAAACTTACAACTGATTAAAGGCCTAGTTTGACCAACACCGTTTTGCGCGAGGTGTGCAGCTTTAGACTGGATCGCCTATAAATACCTTTAGTCTACCTAAAAATTATATAAATAAGTTATTTTGCGTATATTCAACTATAACGGTGAAAAAAAATTAACAAAAGCTTGGCATTGGATTTTGTAAACCAGTTTTAATTCGGTAACTTTTTTCGTGTTTAAAAAAACAATATCGACGGTTAAAAGGCGACTTGATTTAAGCGCCATTTTGAAAACTTTACAGGAGAGCGATTTGAAAAAAAAAAAAATGGAAAAAAATTAATTGCGTGGAAACTACTCATTGAATTAGAACAAATCTGCTGAATATTGAGACTGTTAGAAGGGTTCTATGATATTATGTAGATTTTATTAAAAAAATAATTATTATAACTGAATTAAGTGTAACTTAAGACAAAATGCATTAATTTCAGGTCAAGGCAAATTGGTTTAAATACAAATACAATATTGAATAGATTAAGGTTGAAAGATTTAACAGCCATAATTAAAAGAAATTGTTCAAGGCGAATTGATTTAAAACACAGGGGTATGGCTGCATCGTTTGAAGCACAAGGGTTTAAGTACAACAAATGTTCTAAGCAGATTTGAGCAGAATAATTTAAATTACAACGGATCATGTGTTAAGAAAAAGAAAACTGATTAAAAAGACAGCCTCAATCTTAAAACATTGACTCATATCCTTTACTTTACTTATTTTTTAGTGTAGTTGGGTTATGAGCTATTGTTTAAAATGAATACCTGTCTAAGCCTAGCTAATCTAATACAAATTAAACTTCTACTTTAAACTGGATTGGTATATAGGGGTCGTAGATCAAAGAAAACGAAACCTATTTTAATAATTATGTTTTACAATCAGCCATACCATTGATTTTCTGTACCTTGGTTCAGTATCTAGTACAAAATGATGGTGAAGTTGAATGAGATGTAAAGAATAGAATAAATGCGGGAGGGATGAAATGGAGGCAGGTTACAGGAACTATTTGTGATCCGAGAATGCCCCTAAAGTTAAAGGGGAAAATCTACAAAACGATCACAAGACCTGTCGTTTTGTATGGGTCTGAGTGTTGGGCAACGAAAGGGACGGATGAAAAAAGAGTACATGCGGCAGAGATGCGAATGTTGAGATGGATGTGTGGGGTGACAAAAATGGTAAAGATCAGGAACGAGTATATCAGAGGAAGTTTGAAAGTGGCGCCAGTGAAGGAAAAGATGATGGGCAGCAGGTTAGCATGGTATGGTCATGTTATGCGGAGAGATGAATACCATGTAACAAGAAGAGAATTGGATATTAATGTAGATGGGTAGAGTAGAGGTAAGCCAAAGAAAAGATAGATGGATTGCTTGAAAAATGACATGGGTAAGAAAGAAGTGACAACTGAGATGATGGCTGATAGAAAAGCACGGAAGAAAAACACATGCTGTGCCGACCCCACATAAAATGGGAAAAGGGCAAGGAGATGATGATGTTTTACAATTAGCTGTTATTTATTTGTTTTTCTTAACATTACTTAGCAGGTTATAAATCTTCAGTACCGAAGTATAAAAAAATCAAAGTAATCAAAAACGTATCTATAATAAAATTTAACACTTCTTAGTTCTTAATAGTTCTTCCATTTCTCTTTCTTATTAATTGTTATATTTTTGGTATCAGTAGACTTCGTTTTCAATCATCATCTACCTATTTTCCTTTAGTAATATTCTAAAATATAGTCCAAAATAATTTTCTTTCCTCTTTCTTTTCTTAATGAGCTTTTTTTGTTTCAATGTTCTGAATTTAAAGTTTTCTCTTCAGATTCATCCTCAATGTTTGTTTCAATTAAAACTTCTCTTGCATTACCGCATGGTACCTAGGCTTAAATATTCACGATGGAAAATTTTGGGGATGACGCCTGTCTCACATAGTTTTTTAAATCATTATGCTTAGCTTTCGTAATCGGTAATACTGACTTGTATAATTTAAGGTTCACGGTTTATTTGTTTAGCTATGACTGGTATCAGCTCCGCTGGTGATCCATCTTTCATCGAGTATTTAAGCACTGCAGCCATCACGATCCTATTTTTATTTTGTCCTGGACAGTTCTGTAATTTTTAGGGGAAACATCGTGTCTTTTTTTAAAAATAGTTTTTCTTGTATTATAGTGAGTATCTGTTGTTTAATTTTGGTGGCATTTTAACTTATAATACTTATGGCCGTGGCATAAAGAAAGAGCCATTGGAATAAAAGTTTATAAGGTGATTTCCTTGAAATGACAGATTTCGTTTTCAAATTTTGAAGGCAAAAGTCTACCATTTTCCCTTCAAAACAAACAACAGCCGACTTGGCGAATGACTTGACGGATAATATTTCACTTAACACTGGCCAAATTGTCTGTTGAAATGACAAACAGAGGCCATAATAGAAGAGTAGGTAGACCTGGACACGAGTCCGAGTACTTAGAGAATCAAAATGTTTAATTGTTCCCCGCAAATCCACATTAGAAATGTATTTCTCCATTAGGTATAGTAGAAACTTCAGTGCCTCCTCTTTTGGCGTCAAACTCTCCTCAAATATAGCAATAACCACAATAACCTTCTACTGTAACATTTTCATAAAAACATAAATTATAGACTGCATGCTTCCGGGTGTAGAAAAGGAGTAGGTATGCTATTACCGTAGGGAATGTTAAAAACTTTTTGCAAATCAAATGAAGAGCATAAATCGATTGGATTTTCTTTTGCTAATTCTCTATGGCAATGCAATCTAGTTTTTGAGGCATCGTCAAAGAATTAAGGATATAAACAGGCATCTTTTTTATCTAGGTGATCTTTTTTTTCTTCCAGAAATCCATTTGGATCAATTTTAAATTTCAGACAATTTGGATTGTTTAGATTCAAATGACACGAAAAAGAAACTGACGACACTTAAAAAAACCTTACTTCATTAAGGCATTAAAATTAGAAAGGGCTCAACAACAAATTCATGGTTTTTTATGTGCTTTAAGCATACCATTGGCCAACAAGTAATTATGCATAAATGGTGTAAAATACTCGGCCACTTATAATTGGTAAGAAGATTATTGATTGATGTGACACGAAACATCGACACAGGTTTTGTCAAAAAGGCTCAAGGGACATATCTACAAATCAACGGTCAAAGTAAAATGAATGAAGCGACATTGATGCAATTTTGTAATCAAGGCCAAATGCTTTAAACTCCAGTGCAAGTAAATTTTAGATTAGGTTTAAATGATTGAAAAGACGGTATTACGAAAAAATATAAAAAGCAAAGGAACTTAAATCATATCCATCTAAAAAAATGCTTCATTTAAATTGACTCAAATACATCATTTAAAAAAAATGTTAAAAATCATGTCGGTTGGTTCTGTGTTATTCAAAATGATGCCCAAATTGGTCATAGATTCAAGCGACAAAAAATTGCTCCGATTTGAGTGAAACCCGGCTCAAACGACGCAGAAAAAATAGACGAATCGAACTGTGTATATAACTCAATATCGCAAAAAATGTCGCTTGAGTCAAGTCGCCTTTTAACCGTCGATATAAATTACCATATAACGAGTTCCATTATCTCGGTATCAAAAGTATCTAAAAACAGTGCATTTGCACATCATAAGCTGAACATTGTTGCTTTTTTATTTGAGTCTTTGTTATTCTATGCAACTTACTTACCGTGTAATTTACAGTTTGGTAAAAAAAAGTAACCATACGGGTTTCTCAAGAGGTAACGGGTGATTTCCTGGGGTGTAGGTTTTTATGGTAATGATGATCACCATCATTTATTAGAGGCAAGGTTAGAAGAGCGGTTTTATTAAAATAAAATAGACTATACTTAAGCCGCATCAGAAAAACAAACCCATTGAAGGCGTATTGGCTTGCCTACCTACCTAATGAGATACGTGCCAACTCACGCTACCTAGCATGACAGCAAGAGATTATACAAAAATATATGATTGATACCATCTAACTTCATGAACTTCGTACTCACAACAAAGTGAAAACAAGTCCACCTTTCATAGTTCCACATCACGCAAATTATTCCGACGAATTGTTCTAAAGTTGGAGCAATGTCAGGCATATCCGGTGGCATAAGGTTCTATGGCCGTGGGCGGGCGGCTGGGCGGGAATAGCCATGGGTCACGCTCGTCCGTGCCGTCGCCGCCCCGCCCACAGGGTGTAGGGGGATAGTTGGGGGTAGTTAGAAAATATTTGAACAGTGGATGACAAAGATGAAAAGAAGTTGGACTGTGGACGCATGCATTTTTGATGAAGCAACTCAAACACTGTCCGTTCGCGGTTTGTGTGAAAAGTAGAGTCAGAAAAAAAAACCCTTTTTAATCAGATTTTTTAGAAGCTTTTGAGAAAGATTGAGACATTGATAGACCTAAATATTGTATAGATATTGAATATTACACAACCAATTTGTCTTAATAGTTAGAACACAATATCTGTTTGCTCTATCCTGTGACTTTACCTATCAACAAACTTAAAAATAACACATTGAATCTATAAATAACCATACATTTCACAACGCCTCCTAAAGAGAGAACTAGCTTCGTTAGGTATATCGTGTCAAAGCTGATAACTAAATTATTCAATGCAAATGTTTATACAATGTATTTTGTACATCACAGTATAAATAAATGCTACCTAAGTAACCTTGAGGCTTCGTGGTAAGTGTAAAGGGCGGTGATGTCTGTGCCACGATGTGTGACCTCTAGCCTCTCGTGTCAATTGGTAGCTTTATTAAGCTGTATCATAACCACTGCAACATTACACCTACCTACTAATTCATTGATACGTGCTAGGCTTTTTAGTAATTGAATAAAAAAAGGGAACCTAAGTAAAAGCCTGTGTCTAGTGGAAACTAGGAGTCACGAGGAGTTACTCGTGCAAATATAAATATAATAGGTAATAGGTTGTAGGGTAATAGGTTGTCTGGAAGAGATCGCTGCATAGCGATAAGACCGCCCATTGTACAATTAATTTAAGTATTGTTTTTTTATTGTAATTCCTAGGTTAAGGTGTGCAATAAAGTATTTTCTATTTATCTTCTATCTATCTATAAATTATTTATTTCACACAGATGTTACCATAACTGAACAGTGGGCCAAAAAAGATAACTCTCGTATAAACGTGTGACAATAATAGAAACACTAACTACCTCTGCAAAATGGGTCTGTGCTAAAACTGCATTAGTGAGCACTACGTCTAAAACAGCTCGAAAGACTTTGTCCAGAAGAAACTGGTCATAGAGACGAAGTGTCCATTTTCAGCCAGCATCAGTAGAACTTAAATTCTACTGCAATTTCTATCCACAATCGTAGAACGGTCTTAAATCATCGAGGCTATTTCCATCGCCTATGACGGTTTGCGGTCTTTTGATATCGACCAAACTGGCTATTGGCTACCACAAGGTGAGTTCCGGGCGAGGGTGAGGCGGCGATCTCGGTACCTTGCCGTGTGACCTATGGGCACTGGCTCCGAACTGACTGGGCAATAAACACGCTGAATCATCGGATATACTGATTCTTTTGTAGACCACGACAGGAAGAGCCTAGTAATCGGATAAATATGTATAGTATAGTGAGTGGTGGGATAAACTGGGTATGCTGCTATAGGCTTGCAGCCTGTCAGGTAAGTGACAAACGTGACATTTTCGCGTGATAAAACCAGGATCAATAACAGAATGGCGTCCAAGAATCGGTTACAGAAACATCGCTCGACCAGCAGCGAGATGGGCAGACGATGTTCCAAACATCGCCGGCAAGACCTGGAATGAAGGTAGTGCAATGAAGCAAGACATGCTCTACCATTTCTTTTTCCAGAAGACAGCCGCGACAGAAGTCGTTGTGTCATTTGCGAGTTGAGAGGATGACATTTGCGACTAGGATTCCATTTCTCGCCTGCCTACATTAAGTTTAACCTTTCAAACGTTACCCAGTGATACATCAAGGCTACTTCGTGGTAAATGGTATTGATCAAACTGGCTACCACGAGGGTCCGAGGGCGGGGCGGCGAGCGCGGTGCCATGACGTGTGACCTGTGGCCTCTGCTCTGCCCACCTCGATTGCTCTACAAATAATAGTGCGACATGTGAAAATATACAGTCATGGACAATCTTTCAAGGTCGTAGTATAAGGATGCTTTTGTGATGGATGCTTGAACCTAAAAGTACCTCGCAGTTGAGCAGTGAGGATCTTCCACACTCGATTTTTATGAAAACTTATTGTAAGAGCTATGTTATTATACCCACACGTATTAGTCCACTCAGGCATCTAAAGGAATATTATGTTCAGTAGGTGCAAAGAAGAACGTGGTTTTCTTGCGTTATTTTATACTGTTTGATTGACAAAAACTTCAGTAGATTATAAAAACTCTACGTTAATACCATGATGTAGCTCTAACAGAATTAATATTTATATCTGTAAATAAACCTCTAAGCGGATTTTTGTTTTTTTTCCAATTTTCCCCGGCCGACAGCCGCAGGGGTCGTGAAAGGGATTATTGGTAAAAAGTTCCAAACATCCCCTACGCAGGGGACTCATACAGGGGAAAATGAGCCATCATTGAGACTATTTAAAAATCCAAATGCTAAGTGCTTCATCATCTGATAATTACGCTAACCGTGTAAATATTTCCGTCTCTACTTTAGATTTGTCAAAAGCAAAGATAGAAACAGTTCCATTTCACGAATAGGGTTTACTCAGATAATAATATGGTGAAAGTCCTAAGACGTTTAGCGCTTTGTCGTACATGTTTTATCCGTATGGGACGGCGCGGCGTGTCGCACGGCAGACAAGCGACTCAGTCACGAAGGCACCACTGGCCAAAACTGGTATCCAGTTTTGAACAATTCCATTACGATAGATTGCTTAAAATGGTTATTTTTAAATAAAAGCTAAAATAAATGGAAAATCAAAAATGTGGACATCTTTGCTCTTGCAGTTTGTGTATTAAAATCATATAGGTAGATACCTACCTATCTACTTATATTTCTAGTTTCTACAATACCAGAATTTATGTCTAAAATAATTCAGTAAAACGATTCATTCAATGTTAAAAATAACTCGACTATCAACAGATTGAGATATGAAAATCAATGTAGCTTCCCCTACAAATACCCATGCAAAAACAAAACGCATACCGACCCTTGCATTACCGAAACGCTTTGTGAAAACAATCACAGAGATCCGCTATCACGTTCATTCATTCGTTCGTTCTGAAGCACTTATTGGCTGTAGAGGTCGGCATCTTTTGAACTTCGAAATCGAATGCAGATGGAACCATTATGACGACAGATTGCAATATTCAAATTGAGACGCTTTTATGTGTGACTGTACCTAAATAATACCCACTAAACCTATGTACAGATAAGTCGTGCGTGTGTATCAATACCTACCTTTTATGCCGGGAAACTTTGCGTGTATTTATCTTGATGAATACCTAGGTTTTTTCAATTGTTGCTTTATCAAAGACCATGCTGTAATTATACTTTTCTTTTTATAAAAAGGAGCTGCTTCGATCGATATTAAATTACAAATTGTATACAAAAAAACTCTTGTACAAAACACAGAACAGACCGTTAGGACAATCCGTTAGCCAGTTCAATCAAAAATTTCATCGGGTCTTTAGAAATTTACTAATACGGTAATTCAACATATTGTAAGGGGTCTACTTCTTTAGAAAAAAATGGGGGCCAGCTTTGTAGGCAAGAAAGGGTCAGGCAACTGTTTTTTGTTTAAAAAAATCCTCGCCAGATGGCTCAGCGTTTAAGCGACAAAAAACCGTGCGTGCCCACATTTGCGCAAGTTGGGACCGAAGTAAAAATTTGAGAACTGGTTCTTAGCCAAATTAGCATTTAAAATTGCTAGAGAAAAGAACACTAATCAAAATTATAATGGAAGGAAATGTATCAGCAAAAAGTGCCTTGACCATTCCATATTTAAACATTTTCTATTCTATAGTGGGCTAGGGTTAGTTTAGATCTAGATCTAAAGCGCGACCAACTAAAAGCTAAACCGCCTTCAAACATCACATATAATTACGTTAATGGTGCTCTTACTTGCACATTGTGTGCAAGAACCTTCAAAGCCAAAATTGGCTATTCAAGTCACCTTAGAGCCCATCATAGGCATCAAGCAGCAACAATGTCGCCGTAGCCGAAACCGGCCAGGAAGACATCATCAGGGTTAGTTTCGAATAAACTATTCCAGCATTTGGTTAAAAATAACATATCTATGTAGCTTTTAGTTTCACTGCAGTAAAATTTGGTTGGAATGGAATAAAAAAATTAAATGTTGTTTAACTAATATTTTAAAGTCGTAGGTAAGAAAGATAACATTATACTCTATACTATACCATAAGTTATTTTAAATAACTATATATATTTTTTGAAAACTCTACGTTAAAATACTCCGGTTATGCGTATAAATTTCTATATAATTAATGAACCAAAACACGAAGGTTTGATTCAACAGGTGGTCAACATTTTTGGCTGCATCATTGCCTTCTGTCAAAAACTCAAAATTCAACCCTGACCATTTCTCAGGATACTTTATTGCGGTACGATGTCATAGCAAAATATTATGGTGTCCCTTTTTATCAGTGAAATCTATGCGGTCATTCTCAGAATTTATTATTGTTGTGAACATCAGCAGAATATTAAAACAGAGGTTGAATTAGAAAAAAACACTATGCTGATTCTTTTTTCGTACCTAGGTATGACGTTAGATAATAAATTTGGAATTAGTTATATTATTGTGTTCATTTAATAGTCATTAAAATCGGATAAAATTGAACTGTGTGAAGACATCGACAAAATATTAATGAACTGCATAATGCTAAACATAAATTTTCTTAAATGAACTACTGCAATGCTTACAAAAACGATGTGTTTCATAATACTCAGTGGTGGTATTCAACAAGGTAGCATTCTCGGTCCTAGTTTCTTCCTGGTCTCTATAAACGAATTTCCTGTGTTTACGTCCTTAGACAAGACCAAGTACTCATACTATTTGCGCAATTAAATTGATGTCTTAAAAAAGGTTATGCAAATACAAGGCAGCGGACTGCCCTCCTTGCCTTTGTGAAGCTTTTAAGCCACGAAATTTGAATTAAACGAATAAATCATAGGAAAATAGCCTTGTGAATAGCCTTCGTTGTACAGTTAGTTCTTTTGTGAGTTGTTATAAGCACACGTTTCTAATCAAATGGGTCATTAGTAAGAATTATTACATTATATAGTTGTCACGCGTTGAATGGTAAATCTTGAGATTAATATGGGAGCTGTTTTTGTTTGTGGTGAAATTGAAGCTATGTTTGTACTCAATTAGCCTTTAGAAATATGTAAACGGTGAAACCTAAACCTTGGTAAGAACCTTCTGGATTTCTAAGTTTCACTTTGGCAAAAATGTACTTATAGGTAGATAAAATAATAAATAAAATATAAAATCATTGTGGCGACTAGCCACAAGTAAGTAAATCGGGCTGACGCGATAGTTTTGTGTCCCGCGTCGCCAGTCGTCTCTCCCCGCTCGCACAGTATAAACATGTAACTTCGTTGGTGAAATAAATAAGTAATTATGTGGAACACTGAACTTTATCATTACCTCCCGAAGAGTTAGTATGCAGATCAGAAGACTCCACACCACATATAAATACCCTTCATTGGTGACCTTCGACAAAACCCTTGGGTTGCTGTCACATGCGGACACAACCTGAAGGAACACACGCAGCACGGAGAACCTTGAGAAGATTCTAGAAACTTGGTGACCTCATAGACCAACGACGGAGACGACTCCCTCCCAACGATTTCCACGCCTTGGGAGGTAAATGGAGAAAAGAGAAGAATGACTCAACGCCACGCGGTAAGGAATGCGCAGTAGATGACGTCAGCCGAAGCTTGTTCCAAGTAGACGCCCTTATGAAGAGCCGGTCATTAGCGTGATATAAGGAAGATTTTGGCAACGTATGGCCGGGGAAGAGAATGCCTGCCCACCCGCGGTCCAGCCAGCAAAAGATCACGCATGGTCTAGAGAAGTAGCAAGATTTTATGGAAACCAGCGACATCTGAGGTGCACTCAATCCTGTAGAAAATGGAGTTTGGACCTGCAGATTCACTCAAACGTGTTGCCCGGTTAGAGGCTGAATGCTCACCGGAGGATCAGTGAGGATCTGGAGATAGCTCAGTCCCACTGCTGCGAGTGACTGGTGTATAGAATACATGCGCTACATAGAGACCGAAGAGGATATTGGATATGACGGTAATTAGAAGGTACTGAGACAAAGGATTGGACAAGGCCAAAAAGCGTATCATCAGAAGACGTATCATCATGTCAAGGCGTACGTTAGTTTTGCAGTGTTGTTTTTTAAAAGTTTTTTTTTGTTAAAGTAAAGTCAGTGATCAATCTATTTTTAGAATCAGTGTTAGTTTAGAGAACATTTCCGTTTGTGTATAGTAGATAGGTACAGGAGCGATACTCGGTAACTTGAGACCCCACATTGTAAAGTAGCGAGCTACAGCAGCGTAAGCGAATTTGCAATCGTGTTTTGTTTGAATGTACTGTATACCTATATTGTAATCGGTATCATTGGAATGTTTAGACTATGTTTTATGTTGTTGAAAGTTTTATAATTTTTGTGTTTTAAATTTTTTCAAAATTTTTTGTTAGAAGGGGAGTATTGTGGCGACTAGCCACAAGTAAGTAAATCGGGCTGACGCGATAGTTTTGTGTCCCGCGTCGCCAGTCGTCTCTCCCCGCTCGCACAGTATAAACATGTAACTTCGTTGGTGAAATAAATAAGTAATTATGTGGAACACTGAACTTTATCATTACCTCCCGAAGAGTTAGTATGCAGATCAGAAGACTCCACACCACATATAAATACCCTTCATCATTTATTGCAGGCAACAAATTTGTGTAGGTACATTGTATACGACAGAAATTAATATACAACCATAGAGTTAAAGCTACTTATTTAAAAATTTGTAGTAAAAATTAAATTACCTAAATAAAGTAGTAATATTGCATAATTCTCAAAATTTCCATTATATAACATACTCGTAATACTACTAAAGTCATGCAATATTTCATAATAATAATGTGCTCAGTAAGTAAATAAGAGTTGATCTAGCATTTTATTGCAGTTTACATTTTAAACTTAACATAACAAGGTTCAAGTTTCCAAAATTCTACTTTTATTCACAAAACGTTTCATGTGATTCTCAACACGTACGAATAACCAAAACAATAAGTACTGTTTTCGTCACTTTCATCTTAACAGATAAAACGAGCATGCTTGATAACCGCTTGATGGACGATCGCGTCAAACTCCGTTCTCACGATGCACTTGTGAAGTATAGAAGTGGCAAGAAAAAAAATTTGACCCTTCATACACTTAATGCAATAATTTTCCTGAACTTGCAACTTCTCGAGGTTTTCACAAGAGATCATAAGAGGGGTATAGAGAGGGTTTCGTCTAAATAGTTCTTGGCTACTTATTGACAACCTTTATTCTTACCTCTTTATTCATATTCATTAACTGTCACTTTAATTTGTCTTTAAAAAAAGTTTTATCATTATCACGTGCATGACAACGAAAAGAGATGATAACAGATTTAGCAATCATTTTACTTAGCTTTAGAAGACCAATAGGTACCCCTTAGGATTTGCTGTCAAAATAAATACAGGTATTTTTTTTTTTCATTTAAAATGAAATTTTTGAATAGTTGCAGCTTTAAGACGCTTTAGTAACTTAGATTGTGATGCATACAGTATTACTAGCTATGAGTTTGTTTAACATCGTATTGAACAAAAAAAAGGTAAAAACATTTCAAAACAATGAAGATAGCAGAAAATCCACTGAAACAATTTTAACTGTGCCGTCTCTGTCCATATCTAAGTCGTATGTCCATGAAGGCGGAACCCACTGATAGTGCCGCTTACTGATGGAGATTGATCGCCGTGACAGTGCAAACACACCTTTATGTACTGCGGGGGATGCACTGGACCTAGTTACGTGTGTGATTGTACTGAAAAGTTCTGAGGAGTGCAAATTTTAAAATACTAACTTGCAACATTAATCTTCGCGTTTTTTGTCAACTAAAACAGTTTTATACAAAGCTTTAGTTTATTTATCATAGTATTTTTCTTAGTAATTCGTATTTCCACATCCACACATATTTTTCCATTGTCTTCGACTGACACGTCTCGCTGGCCGCTGCTCGTCGTATCATCCACGGTCTTCCATTTTCAAAACACTGTCGGTCAGCGCAAACCAATACTCTTTATAACTCAAAGAGGTTGGTTCTACGCTGCATTGCTAACATTTCTTACAATATTTTTGGTTAAATGTTTGACACCATGAATAACACTGTCTTAAACTTATCATTTATATTATGAAAGATCAGATTTGAACCTACGAACTTAGAATTAAAGTCACCTTCAGTTATCTTCTCAAAAATGATTAAGCTAGACATTATTCAATTAGAATCACAAGGATATTTCTAAACTTTTCAATGGCTTAATGGAATTTTTCAAATAATAGAATATCTGTATTTCTGTGTCAACGTTCTGGCATACTATAGAAGCAAACTAGTGGTTCCAGAAACCATTTCATGATTTCTAGAACTTCCTTTGGAATTTGGGTGTTTGGTTCAACTCCCGGGAATAACCCACCAACGTCACTTTCCACTATAATTCAGTGCGACACAATTCGAGGCGTCTGGCAGCTGCAATAAATCGGTCCCTCTTTACGAGAGGCCACCGACGTGACCGTAGAGACGTGATCTTGTGGTTGTCACATCGTGCAGTTGCAGGCTTTCTTTGTTTTTTATTAAAGGGTTTTAAATTAAAAAAAAATAGTTATATAAACCGCTTCTGTATTGCTATTACCGTGGATACGATAGAACTTAATAACTTTTTTTTTTTACTTCAAGGAAGATTTCTACGCAGTTTATTCGCGGTTTACTTTTTAATTTCTGGAAACGTTATTATATACCCAATTATAATTATCGACATATTTTACTTTAATAACAAAATCAACATTATTAAATTAAATTGAATAAGTAAACGAATCTAAACTATGCTAACAAGAAAGCAAAACTTAATTATTACTTGTACCCAACATCCGTTGGGGACAAACTTAGGACCTCACAAAAAAGATCAATCTTTCCCACATGTGGTTAGAAAATCCACTTTTTCTCCCTGTAAAAACTTTAAGTCTCTATTACTTGTAAGATAAAGTTCAAATTCGCGTAGATTTTACTGTTAGGGGTGCGAAACATTTTTGTTTCCTCCTAAATGTTTTTTGGATATAGGTCGCATGTTATTTGCCGTTGCAAGGTGCGTTCCATAACGGAACTTTGGTGCCAAAATAAACGTATGACGTTTGACACATGAGTGCAACTGAGATAAAGGAAGCTATTGTTTTTGTAAAGCTGTATTTATTTGGTGGTTGTAAGATTGTGGGAAGTAGAGCAAGGAAGTGGGCCTTAGTGTGTCCACAGAGCATATAATACTATACTAGTAGTATGGGGTACAGTTAAGTTCACCAATTAGTATGTAGGCTGTTATATTTTAGGAGTACGCAATGTACTATGGTCTTGAATGACCATGAAACCCTAATGGGCTTCTAAAATTAAATGTACCAGCAAGTTTTTTACAAATAAAGAACTTGTCTTTTTTTTATAATAATTTGCTATTAGGTATAAAAGAGGTTTTAAGGTAAAATATAGCAGTTGGTTTTACAAGGGGTTAAATGACCCATTTTACACGACGGGAGTAAATATAAACCGGGTTTTGAATGGGTTTTTATAAATAGTATGAACCTAATGCACTTTCCAAACTATTTAAAAAAAATTTAGTCATTTACTTTAAATTTTTAGTAACTTAAATAAGTATTCACAAAACTTCCGAACTATAAGTTCAAAAAACAGGTCGTTCCTTTCAAACTTTTTTAGTAACTTAAAATTATCACAAAACTTAAATGTTTTAAGATGTCTTTCTAATTAAAATCTATCCAATATTTGGGCCGACCGCATGAGTCCCTTCAGCACAGTGGATAAAAATAGTCTTAGAGGTGGACAAAAAATCCCGTAAGCTTCATCTGGTGACGCAATATGGTGTTTGACCCCATGGCGGATATTTATTTTATTATAACTCATCCTGTGGGATTTGAGTGAGATGCTTTGGTATTTTACAAAACTTACAGATTTTTGTAGCGAGCGTGGTAACTTATGTATGTACGGATAGGTAAGATGATTGGATTACTCTAGAAATCTATGTTCAAGAGTAGATAATAATAATAATAATAATAAATTCTCTATTTTCGGAAAAGACTTCTTCGAAGAAGAATTATTCTACTTCTTCGAACAAAAAAAATCGTACAAAAAGATGTGATTCCATGTTATTTTCATGTGATTTTTTATTAATCTTTGTTAAAAAAAAATCACATGGAAACAGAAAAGTTCTAAACGTAATCTAAAGTCTAAATTATTACAAATGCTTGACATTATACTGAAATGATAAGTACCATTAGTCTTTACCTCTCAGAGTGATGGGCGCAGTGCAATACATCACAGGGCACGTTCTCAGTGGATGTGCTTAGATAGCTAATACAAGGTGGGACTATCGGCTTGTTCAAATACAAAATACAAATACAATACAAATTGCATTGTAAGCGGCGTTACACAAGGATTTATTCATAAGAGCCACATAACAAACAGGCACTTCCCGATCATAACACATACAAACTCACATTATGAACCTAAACAATGACACTTAAAAAAGCTCATGCACAGTTTCCTCAGTTCCGTGTCATTTCTCCAGCAAACAAGCAATAATTACTATCCATTATTATGTACCTAGTTCCATTATTAAAGAGGCTACACACGTTTTTTGCAAAAATCCCAGGTCAGAGCCGTAACGGTGAGAGCAGACACAGCTTACCAAACAGTTTTTACTGCAGCGTCACAAAAGTATAAAATTGTCATAGATTATGCAATAGTTGGTATAGAATAGGCAGCCACAGCATATTACACAGTTACTCCTGCAGCGAACCAAAATACAGAGCGGTAACGGTGAGAGCAGACACAGCTTACCAAACAATTTTTACTGCAGCGTCACAAAAGTGTAAAATTGTCATAGATTATGCAATAGTTGGTATAGAATAGGCAGCCACAGCATATTACACAGTTACCGCTACAGCGACCCAAAATACAGTCAAGTACAGAAACTGTTATAGATTACGCAATAGTTGGATAAGCTCACAGGGTCATAGAATTCCAAACAGTTAGTATGTACTACTGGCAACTGCCACAGAATATAGTTGAGTACCTACAGACGACAGATTAGGTTGTAGTAGCAGCGCATTCAAAAGATCACAGCATACCAAACAGTTACTACAGCATTGTCACAGAATACTGTCAAGTATAAGATAGTAATAGATTATGTAATAGTTGGTATGGAATAGAAATGGTTTCCAGATGCGTGCGCTAGCGGTATTTCAGATTTTTTGCTCAATTTCTTCCACTGTGCGTGCGGTTTGTGGGAAACGTCAATATGGGTTTAGTTTTGAATATGTTACGGTTTTTATGATAAGCTCTCTTATACTTACAGGTTCATGTTTTTTTTTTTACGAGAAGGTGACCTGCTCTATCTCTAAATGTTTCTGCATAGAACTGCTTCTTGTCTCGTTATTTTCTTGAGCACCAAGTGGTGGACATTGGTCTCTCGTAGTTTGCTAAAGTAACCTAATTTGACAGCTCTAAAATTGTTTCCGTCTTTGTCGTTTCAGTTTATGAGAAAGGGATGGGAAAATTTTTAGTGCTGTCAAAAAATGGAACAAGAGAATCAATACCAGTTTCGGTGGTCCATTAAAAAATGACAACTAATCCTAAGTAAAAGTGAAATTATGAATGCTTTGTGAGTACTAACGCATTGTAATAAGTAGGGGTAAAAACCGATCAACATCAGGTGGGCCATTAGCTTGCTCCGTAACTTTCTTGTAGGTATATGAAAAAACATTTTTTCTCTTATTTTTTCTCAGCTAGACTATACAATATACATAGTCAAACATCAATAAGTTATGCGGTGTAATAGGCAGAGGTAACCGCTTAACATCAGGTGGGCCACTAGCTTGTTCCGTAACTTTCTGGTATATAAAAAAATACTTTTCTCCTATATATTTTTTCAGCTAGCCTATGCATATGCAACATCAATAACTTTTAGAGTTCTTTGTTCAAATTAAGTTCTAATTATAGAACTTACATCATAAGTATTTAGTTTAATGGATCCGTAGCCCATGACACCATAAACCACCGAAGTGACCCATCTGGTCAGAGCTAATATAAAATATAGCTCTTTATGTCAGTTTAATACAATCGAATACAAAATGTTTTAGTTCAGAATCTTATAGTATGTACTCTAGCTCAGTTGAAAAGTCTCTAGGCCATAAACGAAACAAATAAAAGGTTTTGAGCCTCGTCCATCCTCTAACTACTCGCAATCTTATGTTGCTGATCTATCGGGAGGCTTAACACCTCGTCTTCTGATTTATATCCTGTATCTATAGGTACCTACATATTTTTATCTGATTATTATAGTCGTCATTTGGTGGTTTTCTTAGATCGTTCTCTACTTTGCTTTTGTTAGGTTCTTACCTAGCTAATCGTGTTGAAAAACATTGCAAAAGTTCATTTGTCTCTTTCATTTCTTCTGGAATCATGAATGCTCAGATAATTTGGGTAACCCTTATAAACACAAAAAAATATGGGTGTGTATAATCAGAATTTTGCATCTAATCTAGATGACTGATATAACGTCAGGAGCTACATTTTACCAATGCCCAGAAGAAGTACGAGACGCTGCAATGCATGGGACATTTTTTAAAGATGGCGTTCCTAGCACCTATACCATCCTCTCAGCCAGTCAAACATATATATAATAATATAAAATATATAGTTATATCTGAAAGATATAACCTAGGAATTTTCAAGAAAAGAGTGAAAAGGTGGGTTATAGGTAAGTGTGCTCCACCTTACACTTACCACCAGGTCTGCTGGCCGCCAAATGCTTAGCTATAGCTAGAAAAAAAAAACAGTCGTGTATGGTCAGAGGTATGGTGGGTCCGAAGTGGGTTTGATCCAAATAAAAGGCAGTCAATACGTGCAAAGTTGACTAAGCTGCGAGTGTCTTCACAAATCTTACTTACACATACGCAACTATGTAAATTGTAAGTACATTAAAACTGTTGTATGTATTTTGAAGCCGACTGTCCGACATACAATACGACAACATAAATTCTCATGTACTGCCCACAATATGTGGCGATCAGCACATGTGGGCCTCTGGCGGCCACGTGTGCCCTCCTCTGACATGAAGAAAGGTCAGGATTGCGACGAAATTAGATTTTTTAAACTAGAAGTTCAATCTAATCTTCTAAATATATAAAACTTTTAAAGCTGACTGACAATCAACGCACAGCCTAAACTATAAGTCCTAGAGGTATGAAATTCGGAGGGTAGTATCCTAAAAAGTGCATGCACTAGAAAATAAATTTTCAAATTTCGCACTCTAAAGGGTCTAGAACGCGAGCAACTAGTCGGCCAGTCTGTAATATTTCAATGCAGTGGTTTATTTAACCAGAGGTCACAGGCTCATTCACTTCTAAAATTTAATTGGTAAAATGAGTTATTATTAAGTAGGTATTTGTTTTAATAACAAAACGGCGCGATATCGCATCTCAAACACGTCGAATCTATACAATAGCTTTATTCATAAATCATGGTCATCTACGTGAGAATCAACCCAAAATTGACCCACGTCCTGACGAGCCAGAAAATTCAAAAAAGCAGCAAAAAATTGCGCTGCTGATTGTTATCTTGAACCGTTTTTATTAGTTTACGAGGATAGTAGTTATTTTTTAAAGTTTATTTAATGCTTCTGAGATTTGAAAGACTGTATGTATTGAATACTGCTAAAAACCTAAGGTGTATTTTACATCACATTATTATACAATTTCAGCAATTTCAGTTTACCTATTACTCATCACATCACCCCACCCGTTGAATTCAATTTCAAAATAATAACATTTTGACCTAATCTTGAAAATTCTTATGACCTGTAATCTTTGCCACTTTTGTTAAAAATCTAGTGACATACTAATGGCCATGTTTAAAAAAAAACACTCGCGCTAGTAAGTTGTCAAAAATTCTCGAACTCGCATCATATGTCATCATAACTTATCAAAATGGATTCCTACTAGATCCTCTTGGACGTGGCTACGGTGCCATATGAGACCGAGCTTTTTTTGGGACCAAAGTTTTTGTGACCCGAAAAAAGAGTCCCGTTATGGACACCAACGCGTTTTGCATAAATCATGTCAAGTGGTACCTTTTTGAGAAGTTGCGTTTTTGGGGTTGAAGCATTTTCGTAGTTTGTTGGTTTTTGGAAATGTTTTATTTTAACATAGCGTTCATATTTTACTGTCGGCTCCGGTACTAATAAGTAAAATAACGACAGTAAAATATCAACGCTATCTGATAAGACCCATGGCAACAGATCCTTAAATATATGCTAACCTCCATAGAATCAGAAAGAACAATCAGATTTGGCCGAAAGCACCAGAAAATGAGAATATAATTATCAAGTAATAGGTACCCATAGAATAAATTACTTTTAACTAGACGTGACTGAAGTGGCGTCCTTTCAGTCACCAGAAAAATCATTTCTTTTCGCCTACTGACGCATACGCGTGTAAGTACACGTGTTAAGAAAGCTTCTAAAAGCAAAACATAACCAACGCATTACCTAGTTCAAGTTTATCAAGTTTATTGTAAAAAAAACAGCAAAAATATGAAATCAGTAGTTGGGCCTACTTACTGATTTAATATTTTTGCTACACCTTACCTATAGTTACAATTTTTTATGTAATTTGCTTCTAGTTGCATTTTTCTCAAAACTGCAATTTCATAATTCATTTTCAACAAAACAAAAATGGCAGCTGATTACCATCAAACATAAAACCTTCATTACAACAAAAGTAAAATTACCGTAAACACATAAACAAACATCAAAGAGCTTCTCGATTTTTTACTGCTGAAAGTAGGTAGCCAACATTTACGAGATGTCCTCAAACTCATTAGTTTGCGGAACATGTGTTGCAAACCAGAGACAAGAAGATACCATCGACAAGATGGTGATTAAAAAAGAATGTTTATAGAAGGACGCTTGTCGATGGACAAAAACTAATTCTTAGGTGACCACATCTATAGATCAGGGTTTCGAGACTTTAACTATTAATAGTTACACCGTGTTTTGTCTTTTGATTTTGACAAGCAGATTCAAATTTGATCGAAAGAAACAAAACACGGTGTGACTATTCCAAGTTTACGTAGATTTTATTAATAATAGTGTTTGAGTGTGCAATCTCTATATATCAGGTTTACGAGACTTTTACTCTGAATACACCGTGTTTTGTCTTTTGCTTTAAACTCTTCTAAGTTTAAATCGAGTTAATTATTAACAGTGATTGACTGGCAACGGCAGGACGTCCAAAGCATTAGAGAAAGTTGGTAGTTGGTACTGATTAAAATAAAATAGTAAAATATTATGATTAATGCCTTGGCTTGAATAAATAAAACAGGTAAGAATGCCATTTCACTTGAACAATTTTAATGTCCTTATTCCTTATGGAGTAACTTACATTACTAGCAAACTAAGAATGTTACGGTTGAAGGATTAATCTGATTGTGATTGTAAATAGATAAATATTGTTATTTCAAAAGTTGCAGCTATGATCACAAGATTAATAGAATAATGATCTGATAAACATTCAATTTAATCAAAGCCACAGTTCTGTATGAGTAGAGTTCTATCAATCAACTCTTTTCAATAAAAAAAAAATCTTTTAGAAACCGGACAATATGGTCCAGAAGGTAGCGGGAGTCTATCAAAAGGAGATTAGATCTCGACCAACAATGCCTGCGGGACTTTAGAATAGACAATAAAAAACTAAGAAACATGAAACGAGGAATTATTCGCATCGTTTCCTTTGAGATTTCATAAAATCGTTTTTTTGACGCAAAAAATCTCATGGGGGTGGTAAAAAAAGTGGACAAAGGCCAATGTGCAAGAAGGTTTTTACCTTTTAATACAGCTTTTTTGGATCGCGTAGTTCTTTAATTTATACCTGTAGAGATATTTAAAAACAAAATTATGGTTGGCCTCAACTGTACCTACTAGACCTACAAAACTAGAAACAAAATAAAGGTACACGCGAGAGAAAAATCATAACCTGTTTTACACATCAACGAAGCAAATTATTTGTTTATGCATAAGTACAGTCGCGCACACGATTGACACCTATTTTATGCGACGCGCCGCGCGTGTCACAATCCAGCGAGAGCGAACCAAACACAATAATTTGAATTTCGAACAGGGTGGAGTATTGCGCGTCCGGTAATGACAGGCCGCGATGCGCGTGTGTCCAGCCCGCTCATTCAATGCAAATCGAACAGCACGTAAGAATGATTAGACATGACACTGTGAAAGATCAAAGCTGTTTCACAATGTGCAATGAATTAATTTGTTGTTTATGAATATAGAGTTTAAGGCGGCGTGGGTTTTTTTCTATTTGGTCAGCTTTTCTGGAGATTTGTATAACTTTAGCACTAATTTTTTATTTATTTTATTACCTATTGGAAAAGTTTATGCTTTGTCATAAGACATATTTTTTTTTCTATTGAATAGACCATCTTTTGACTTCAATCTCACCTGATGGTAAGCGACAATGAAGCCGACGATGGAGCAAGACGGTCTAGATGACAATTATTCATTCTTTAGGTATTATTTCTATAGACTTCAAATTTTTTTATTTAGTAAGTTTTGTAGTTTAATTTTAAAATGTAAACGACTAACAAGCGTACAGAAACACAAATACTTTGGTCTAGATACCATAATCACGTTCCTGGATCAGTTTTGATTAGAATCTTCCCATCACAAAGCACGACTCCTCTATAAAACGCTGTAGTCTTTAACCCGCACACAATGACCCCGCGATGACAGGCCTGCCCACGCGCGTTCTAATCACACCTATCTAGAGTCTCAGTTAGGGTTAAGATAAATATAATTTCAAAATCCGGACATTTTAGGGACATTTCCGGACATTTTGGGTACTTTATTTTTGTTGAGAGAAAATAAATCTTTAATTATTATATTATTTGGAAGGTAATAATAGAATCAAAATTGTTCGGTCCACATCTTTAAGTGGAATAAAAAATAATCTAGAAAAGTTTTAGCAAAATCATTCATCGTTTTATTAGTTACTAGCTTCCGGCCGCGACTTCGTTCGCGTCTCATTGGATCCCGTTAATTTTCCGGGATAAAAAATATCCCATGTTACTTCTAATATACCTCCAAGAATATGAGTGTACAAAGTTTAATGATGATCGGTTAAGTTGTTTCCGCGTGAAAGCATAATAAACAAACTTACATTCACATTTATAATATTAAGTAGGATGTAACTTTGTTATTTATTTTCTTCAGAATATATTTCTTTTACATAATTTCACTTTCGTCATGTTGATAGTGGAAAATGTATAATTTGAACTCCGGACTTTGTAAAAGACGGAGGTCAGACAACTCTAATCTCGGTGCATACTACATGTCCATTCATACATATTTAGAACATATTTTTTCATACATCGAGCGAGTGGGCAGACGCTTTGTTGTCCGAGTTTGACGTTGATAGTTTTTTTTATAACCCGAGTTATTAATTAAACCTATTTGCATTTGAGCTTTCACAAAAACATAATTTTTTATATTTTACGAGTTGATATTGCATGCTGGCTAACAATATTTGCTCTAGAAGGTTTATTTATAAAGGTGTATTTAAGTTACACGAACTTAACACTTTCGCGGGCCCTTAACATATTTAAAGGAATATTTAAAAAAAAACATAGCTATTATCACCAGCAAATATTAGTCATAACTCAAGAAACTGTTAAATAACCACTAAAAGGACGTATGTAAATATTTAAACGAATCAGGGGCGAGTCACTGGCCAGTATGCTAATGTGGACAAAACGAAATGTCAAACTCCTCAACCGCGTTGTGTTGATGACTGTACATTTTTGTAGACACTCCCATTTATAAGTCTGGTTTGAATAGCTCATCATTCATAGACTTATTCATTCATGATTTGAACGAAACATTTTTTAATTTGTAAATCTTACTTTCGTTTGTCATTTCCTTTTCAAGACAGTCATTTCAGAATACAACTTAAAACGTCTAAGGACTTGTTTTTTTTTTTATTAGGTATTTTTTTTTTCTACAATGCCTAGGTTTGCTAACAGTTCGTGAAAAAATAATAATTATACCTAGTGTTCTTTAAGCAATAAAGTGAACGAAACCACGAGCGATTACTAGTTGAATACCCTACCTCTACCTATCATAAATGTAATGAGTTTTGCAGTATTTTGTTAAGTAAAATTTTTGACCTCATGGAATCCATCGAAAGCTTCACTAGCCTACATAGTCAGTGGGCAGACCGCTCAACAATGCTATCCACAGTTTGTGCTGGATATAGCAAGGTGATTTCTATGAAAACCATTAAACATTAAAAATCTTCTAGTTTTTGGCGCTACGCGATTAGGTTAAAACAAAGCTACGCAGATTTAATATATTGTGGAAATATTTAAATAAAATGGAGGAAAAAATGCGAAAACTCTTTACATGGTTAACACTTTAAGCACTTCTGCACACTTTAAGAGTTTGTTATATCAAAACATAACAAATTATAACATAAACAAATTTATAAAACATAAACATTTTTATTTTATTTTATATAAACAATAATTTATTCACAAAGAAAATTACATCTAATACAGTATTTACAACATTTACAAAATACACATGGAACAGTTGAGCCATCTACAAACCGTTGCAAACGATTTATAGATAAACAAATTTATAAAATAAAAAATGTTTTAAAATGTTGGTATATTTCTAGCTGTTTTCCGTAAGCTGTGGCTCATCACTAAGAGCTGTCATTAATTAAACGCCACTTACAACTCATTATAAATAGACAAAACCAATTATTACAATCTTTCACAACAACGTCAAACTTATTCCGATGATTAATTTAGCTTTTTTGTGCGCGAGTGTACTTGAGACGAGCTTTGCGTAACAAATGAATCATAATTGAAAGTGTCTTTTGTTTTTCGGATTTATTTCGATATAAGTCGTTATTTGGTATTCCGTAAGACCTATTTCACCATAACTGAGTAACGCGATCCGTCAAAAAAATCAACATTTGTTTTTTTTTGACATGTCTAAAGTAGTGACGGCAAATATTCATTGCTGATCATAAATACAAATAGAAAAAAACCCATAGGAAACGAGATATCTGCAAAGGTAGATTTTTGTGACCCTTGACCTTGAGATTTTAATAGTCGCGAACACCCTACCATATGTAGGTTTTGAGACAACTTTTAGGATGTCAAGATACAAGTTTATGCGAGTTTATGGCTTGGTATCTCGAATTCCGAGATTCTTACCAAATTTTGATTAAGATGACTGGACTAAAAATGCAACGGTGACATAGGTACGTTAGTAGGTACATAGCTTAAATTAGTCATGGCTTAATGGTTTGATAATATCTGCAGATTGCAGTCAAGGTCTACAAATTGGTAGGTACTAAATATGGTTTCATAGTAGGTCTACGCCGCTGAGGCGACTACTGCTGAAGAGCTGAAGAGGGAATAGTATATGATAGTAGTAGTAAGAGTGAAGTAGGTACCTAGTTGGTTTATATGTTATGTTTTCAAGTAGTAGAAATAAAGAGCTATTTTATTTATTGTTAAGTAGGTAGGTACATCACATAAAATGAAAATAAAAACTTAATACCTTATCAATATTTTTATGTCTCGCTAACAATGAAATAAAATATGAAACACTACAATTATCCTTTATTCTTTATTGTAAACAAAGAAACTTAACTTAAAACTTAAACTTAAAACATGTACATATAGGCGAGCTTAACCCTAAAAAGAGTTCTCTTCCAGCAAACCTTAGGATGAGAGAGAGGAAAATGAAAATGGGTACGTGTACAACACATATAGATAGGAGAATAGCAAATAAACAATATAAACCTACTAAAAAATAAACCTAGGTACATACATACAAATTACCCACGCTTAACATGCTGGTTACACCAAAAACAACAAAACCCAGGTTATTGGCCCCACCTGCTGTCACGCCGCCAAAATAACCCAGCAGGTGAAAGCTTGACCACCTAAATACTCAATCGACATGCATGACCGCAGTGATCGGGGAATTATTTGGAATTACCCTGCAACCGCATTGTGGCTATAATCCATATGGCTTATTGTATACTAGTATTATATGATTTGTGCTATAACACAACTTTACCGGGTGTAATAAAACTAGTCCCGAAAACTTCAAAGTTAAAGTACCAATCAATATGAACAAGTTTTCCATAGAACTATCAGTTTTTGCGATAAATAATCATCGGCTGTTCTTTGCTGTTCCATACGTTTCCCGGGATGTCGGGAGTAGTAGGTAGTACACCTTGTATCATCATCGGCCTGAAAAAGTGAACCCTGGAAGAGTAGACCTCATATTTCCAAGTTTTATAGGTCTTCCTGCTGCATCACATATCCTTCGAGCGAAGAGGAAGGATGAAATTTACACTTTGTACTCTAGTGCGTGGTCATTATTGGAAAACCAGCAAAGAAAACACAAAAGTTACTAAAGAGTTTGGAAGATTCAACTTTGACAAGAAAGTTTTCCATGAAAGTCTATATGACAGTTATTCTTTTTTTGTATCAATATGATTGGGATTTTGTTGCAATGCCATAAAAAGACCTAATGGTCACCTTTGTGACTTTTATGACATTCTGACAAAATCACAATGATTCTTTACTAATACAGAATAACCGTCTGTTGTTGACCCCAACATCAGGTAAATCCGCCTGCACCAAGGATCTGTGTGTGGTAACATAACCACTCAATTGACAAAGCAAAACATACTTACACTGCCCCACGGTAATTTGGAAAGAACGAAAATCAATGGAGTAGCTCTGAAAAAAACATACTTGCAATGAAATGTAAGAAGAAAATAAAAAAAAGTCTTTGATGACACCTTCTAGTCTCAAACTAAGAAAAGCTTGCACTTTATTTAGATCACTTCATGCCTTATTGGTTAGACAGATTTGATATAATTTTTTATAAAAAGGATCTTATAATTTTTTGTTAAAGTTCAAAGTACATTTTGATTAGTTTTAAATTAAATCTTGCTAGATCACTAGGGTGCACTTAATTTTAGATAAAATATTCAAAATTGTTTAAAAAAAATATTTAGTTTCAGCCAACTCTATAGAATTTAAAAAAGTTTCACTTCTGACCACATTAACAATGTAACATTTCGCGGAACCGCGAGTATTTTTTCTTTAGACACGTGTTGTTCAGAATATTGGACTATTATTATTGTGAATAATAAGGCTAAAAGAGTTATTTTTGTATAGCAGCTTTTTAAACTTTGTAAATGTAATTTCTTCATTGTTGTGTGGACAACAGTTGTCGGTATTGTCAGTCGGTTTATTTAGTCATTAAATCATTATCAGCCATCGTTTCTTTTTGTGATTAAGTCATTTGAAGGCAAAGTATTCTTTGAGCAACTGTTATACGGTCACGTCGGTCACTTGCCAAAGCAAAGTAGTACACAAAGTAGATTTAATTTTAACCCTATCAATTTTAACACGTCAAGAATAATAAGAATAACAATAATAATTTTCAAAACCACAATTCTTATTAATTTAAAAAAAATTATTTGATTTAAAAAAATAATATTTTAAACATATAATATTATTATAAAATAAACCAGTGAGACATTTTACTAAAGCTAAAAACTCAATAGTAAAAATAATACCTACAATAATAGAATACAAACTCAACAAATCGTACTAATGAGTCAGATAATCGGTACCATCAATCCTTGATAGCATCACTGATGGGATACCAATTGCGCAATAGGATTTGAAACTCACCTCTGTACGCCTGACCTCCAGCCCACATGACAGCCCACAGCTGATTTTAGATTCGGGCCGCGTACCTATTGTTTTACTTTTAAATTCCCAATCCCAGTTTCGACATTTTGAAGGCCTGTCAAATCCACACTGCAAAATGTACGCAGACCCCCGATCACGATTTAGAACTACCGACGCGAAGTTCTAGCTATAAAAGTTGCAGTATTATGGTCAGTGTTTTGAACTTTCTCGATTACATTATTTTAATATACTATTTGGCACTTGATCAAGGGTTTCGTTTCGTTGTTTGGCGTAATAGTACTGTCAGTTTGCCAATTACGGTTTTTGTGTCACCAAGAGATCCTATAGCATTTTTTTGTCTGTTTCTTTTGCAGTAGGTACCTGGTTCATTGTTGCAACGATTGTCCTTTAGGTAACTCAATATAGCGCAACGCGTTATTGTCAAAATATTTACTTTGCCCAACGGTTTCCACAATGGACCTCTTAACGTTAATAATGCCATTTGCTCCATTCTTTGTGAAGGCACGCAATTGTTATTTTAATTTCTTATAAAGGCCTTATTTCGTATGATAATGCATGTTAAGAATCGATTGTCGATTGTGACAATCGAGATAGATCATAAGATAACATTCGGGATCGTATTGCGTCAATTTTGTCGATACCTTTAATTTGACACCCGGAATATTGAACAGGCATGGTAGAGCTCTCGGATAAGCAACAGAATTTGTCGATTTTTCCACCGCCAAGAGAGACAAATAACTTGACATTGCTTATAATCTCCATACTCGTATATGAAACAAAAACCTTTTGACAATATTACCTCTGTAAGTATCTTTAGTATATCTATTCAATTTTAGCTTCTAACTCCATAACATAAGGTCTACAACATTTATTTAAGTAAACGTCCAACCAATATAATTAAAACGAGCATCCAACAAAAAGTGACCCCTATTCAACATAATGGTCATTATTCAACTTGTTTGTATGTAAATTCTAGGCTTCTTGGGTGACCTTAACCCTGAAGTCATCAGGAATGAATTAGGAATCGAACTTGACCAGGGGTCAGGTTCAAAGGTGACACTTGATTGACAGTCTGGTGACGCTAACGATGGTTTTTTGTTTCTGTACAAGAACTGTTCACCACTGTTCACTTAACTTAAACGACAGGTTTATACTGTACGAATTCTTAGAAAAAAAAAAATATCATGCAGTCACCGTGTGAAATTTAGCATTCAGTCACATGACGTGACCATTTAGGCGGTCAATAGTTGGTGCCGGGCTGTGCCTTCTACATTTTTTTTGGGGTGTAATGATAACAGGCACCCCATGCCCCAATACCATGGATGATCACCAGCGATCACGGAATATTACTGACAATTTGTTGTGATTAATTATTATTGGTACTGATTTGGACCAGTTGAGCTATCTATAAATCATTTGCAACGGTTTGTAGATAGCTCAACTGTTTCATGTGTATTTTGTAAATATTGTGAATATTGTAAATACTGTATTAGTTGTAATTTTCTTTGTGAATAAATATTTATTATTATTATTACTATTACATAAAAAAAATTAAACAATAATAATATCGATTCCTCGTTTGCGAATTAGTAAGTTTTTTAGTATGGTGATAAAAAAGTAAATAATTTTTAATAAAATACTCGTATTTAGTATAATAATTTAAATAATGTAAATAATGGTATTTTAGCTATAGATAAATCTTTACATTGGTATTTTGCCTTTACTTTATGTACTAACCTTTGACTTGCAAATACTTAGACACTGTTGAATTACAAATAAGGAAATAACACGGCATCTTATCGCAAATCTCTGGCTATTTAATCTTAAAAACGTATTCACCTGACTAAACAAAAATTCTATTATATTTTAAAAGGCTCTTGTTCCTGCCCTTGTTGGTTATTCACAAAACGTGCCACCTGAGCGAAGTGACCCGTGACTCAGGCCTGACCGATTTTATATCGATGATCGTTCCGATTAAAATATCGATTAAACATAAAAATTGGTTATTTTTACTGAGTAGGATAAGAAGGGCTTAGGGCACCAATTTATTGACATTTTGTTTTATAACGTGGGCCTATAATGTGTAAAAAAGTATTATTTTAATATTTTTATTGACAATTTTCTAGCAAGAACAATAAGATAAAAAAAACTTGCGTCAATCAATGAACTATTAGTAAAATATCAAAAAACAATATTAAAATGCTGTGGGCTACAAGAAAAAGTAACCTTTTACTTTTTTTTTCAAGTTACTTTAGTTTTTATCGATAACAAATTAACATAACGATTTGTCACGACAAGCATCCCTACTGTGCTGTATTGTGTCTTCGGCCGGCGGTCAATAACTGGTGCCAGCCACCACCGCGCATTGAGGCCACCGCTGATTCCGTGATTAGATTAAAAAAAAATAACTAACCCCATTGAGGTAAAGAAGGAGTTTTATAATTGCCGTAACGTTTGATTTTTATTTTTTGAGGAGACATTGTTTTGTAAAATTTATCGGAATAGGGAGCCAATGGGGTAGAATATTGGAAATTTTCTTTGTTTTGATAGCCAATGGGTTTGTTATTTTATTTTTGTAGCTAAATGCAGCTGAGCTTGCAGGGTTATATAAAATTTACATTATTGTCATTCATATTACACTACACAAACCATCAAATTTACTTCCTTACAGGTAAGAATCAACCAAGATTGTTTAGAAATCAATCTCAGCCATTTTATGTTATTTCGCTATTTTTAGGGTACGGAAGAGTAAAATAGCGACTATTACCAAGAAATGTGGATATAGGTAGGTAATGTTTTATATTATAAAGGTAGGTTGCTCTGTGAGGTAATGCATTGTTATAGGCAGAAGTTACCACTTAACATCAGGTGAGCTATCAGCTTGTTCCATTACCTACTTTTATCATAAAAAAGGCATATGTTTTTTTTTCTATCCAATTACGTTTTTTAATTTTTATTTGAACTTTTTTGAATAAATGTATTCACAAATTTCCTAAGCATCATTAAATTATAACTTTGCAAAATTTACAAGTTTTTTAAGCGTTGCTTCACAATGACCGCAACCGCGATAGAATTCATTGAATTTAATTTAAAAATTCAAAGGTAAAGGGTAAAGCCTGATGCTATCGCTTCACGCTTATTGCACAATGTGCTGGCACGCGCCCACCGTTTGGGCACGGCGCAGTGAACATACAGAGCAACAGCTTCGTAAGATACTATTTTATAAAGATAAAGTCAAAGTAAAGGACGATGTGTGAAATGTCCAAGACTATTAATTTTTATATATTAGTTTATTGAGGACTAGTACAGCTACGGACGAAATATTTTTTCAAAATAAACATTTGAAAAAACTCAAAATTCATAAAATTATCACTTGGTATTGGAGACGCATGGTGACGCGTGACAGCTCGAGCGACGAATCGCCCCCAGCATACACAAAGCTACCCGGCTCCCTGTAGGTTGTTGCTCTTTAGGTTTTCTCCTCTGTGGTTTGAGATCGGACCCTTTCTATTGTCAAATTCGCATTGTTTTACACGAGTAGCCTGACTGATAAGAACAACCACAAAATAAAATGCTGGCCAGAGGTTTCTGCAAAAGTTAAATAAATAATACATATAAATATAATATTATTTTCGACCAGTGACAATATTAAATCGTATTTTCGAATGAAAATATGAATTCTTAGATGGAGCTACTTAATAGCTGATTTACATTATTATCTGTGATTATTTTTATTATATTTTCTGGTATTTTATCATCTTTCTAAAAAAATTGATCTTTTGTCATAACAATGGTAGGTATGTCAATCCATGATGGACTTCCTTACGTAAAAAAAAAAAAATAGTCAATCTCATCGTAAATACTACGAAATAGAACCCAATTGTGTTATACCACTATGGAAATCCTTATTTAAGCACTTTATTAGTAAGCACAAATGAAGACATCATCGTTTATGGTATTCCGTGACCTTTGACAAAGTCTAACGTATCGCTAGCCATAACGGATTTAGTTAAATCAAAGTTCAAATATCTAAATAACAAATTCCTATGTAAGTTATCCATGGATTTTGTACTTCTTAGACAATGCTGATTGTGTGGAACCCACATAAATTTTGTACTAAGGACTATTATGCTAAGAGATGTACTAGTTGAAGCATTCGGGTTTGCGTCTTAGAACTCCTGTTCAAAGACTAAAAAAATAAATTGTACTGTATTTTAGCTTTGGCCTACTTTTGTTGATTTTGGCAAGCAGTTTCAAATTGGATCTTAATACAATCCACAGTGTTTTTCCATATTCCGAGCTTATGTCAGATTTAAGATTTATTGGTATTTTATCCGTTTTTTACTCAATATTTTTAACAACTTTTAACTTTTTTTCCTTCAAAACATGCTTCATGTTTTGAGCGAAAAAAGTTTAAAAAGTTTTGCGTATCGTGACTTGCTAAAAGTAACGTGGTGTTACGTTACTTTTACTATAACAACTTTATTTTAGGTTTTAGTACTTATTTACTTAAGACGTATTATTTAAATAAAATATAGCTGCTTACTTCAAAGTATTTAATTAAAGTGTGTTACAGACAGTTTTAGCCTACTTTGCATATGTATCGAAAGCTAATAGTTTTGCAATTGATGAGTAACGCTGTGAGAACAAGCGTGGGTGCCGTTGTAAGTGGCCAAGCATCGCCCAGGGCTGTTTCACAATTATTATAACAATTAGCATTGCATCCTTAGGCAAATGAAGCTTATATAAATAAGCGTCGACGACCAACGCTATTTATAAAAGCGTTTGTTAAAAAAGTATCCCAGGGTCTCTAGAAAAATAAATGTACTTAGTAGGTATATTTTTTCTTTGACGCGGGGAAAATCTTTTAATAAAATATTTTTGTTTGCGTATGATTTGAGACACGGAGCATACCTAGCCTAAAGTGTAGTACATCTGAGTATCATCTAATGCCCTAGATATGAATCTTGATGATGAAGGGTCTTCTCCAGACGATAGACAATGGTTGAGTTGGTTACATTGAGCGTCAGCACTGTACAATTTACGCAACCGCACAGATCTTTGCCTAGTTGCCAGTTTGAACACTGTGTCAAATTTTTATACCAAAACTGGACAAAAAACATTTTTGAACCCCAAAAGTTCATCTGCACGCGATTTTGATTTCCCTAAAAATTGCTTTATTCAATAGGTTGTTTTATAAGAAGCAGCTAAGTACTCAATATTGTTAACTTGAACCTCATAACCTATTCGAATTGCCAACGGATTTATGCATAATCTGACATATTATTTGAGTTTAACTTATCGATTTGTGGGACACGATTGACATTTGATCAATAATTTGATAGCAAGTGAACGGGGTAACATATTCACTGGATTACGTAAAGACGTAATAAATACTTTATTTATCGTTATGAGAATAAAATAAACAAAACTCTTTATTGACGCAAGGGAATTTAATAATTCTTAAGTGAAGTACAAGGAGCAGCTTTACTGCTATGAGCGATTGCTTCCAGGTAACCTCCAGGCTAGTAGAGTTACTTGATAAGAATAGGCTTCTGAATCCTCGTTATCCAGGTGTAAAACTAGTTTGACTCTCAATTTTTGCCAGCGCAGTCTTCGGATGGTAATTAAATGAAACCCAAACATTAAGACAGTAGACTGCGTACATTTTCACCTTCTGTATGACCTAAAATTGTCTAGAATAAGGTTTTCATAGGCGAGTAATCCTTGCTAATAATCTTAATGCAATTTATTGTTTACGTTGGCGGGTACTGCATTTAGCTTAGCTACCGAGCTATTAGCCTGCTAGAAACTGCGGGATTTGCAATTAGTGTTGTGCTCGTTGCTTGCCAAAATATCGATGTTTTGAGAATTCGATGATATTAAAAAACTCTCGGGGAAGCCAATGCTTTAGACTGTTATTTGTCGAGGAATGCTAGACATAGAGAGACTTGCAAAGCTAGATAGAGATAATCTAGTAATCTAGCAGAGCTAGAGAAAGCGTAGAAGAGCTTAAGAGATAGTCTAGCAGGCTTGCTAGACTATCTAGTGTGAACCTAGCAGAGGTAGAGAGAGTCCATCATAGCATTTCAACGTCAAATAAAAGAAATAAAAAAAAGATGTCTCCTTTTCAATGGGAATAAACTGTGTCTAAGAAACTCATGCTCATGCTGGTCGTAGGTTCAAGTCTCACTACCTACGCCTGCAATTTTTACCTAAATTTAATTCAAACACATAGTTTCTTTACATATCATCGATATGTTTAAGCAAGACTTGTGGACTATGTGCACATCACTACACTAAGCCCGTTGACTTATTTGGCGCGGTACGTGATTAGGTCTGCGATGTAGGCGCTGTCACTCTGAATCACCGGCGAGAATCCAGCATTCATCCTAATTAGTGAAACCAGCAATTTTGAGAAGGAGGTAAGGTATACCAGCAACCTTTTATATACCAGCAACGTTTTATAAGTCATCTTTCTACATAATACAAAAGCCCGTCTTACCTGCATTGTAAATATCCGTAAATACGTAAAACCGTAAACGCTAAAAACCTAGACATCACTGATTTTGTGGGAACTTTTCGGCAATGCAGCAAAAATCAAAATTTCCGGTTTTCATTTGTTTCAATATTTTAAACTTCAAACTCTATAAACTTACTATTTGAGAGAAGTCCGATGTGTGACCGTTTATAAATAAATGCGACGACCCACCCCAATAAGACTATTTTTGTCGTGGACAAGCACCGAAAATCACTCAATGGACACTTCAGCACCCTAAGCACTCGTTACTGATCTTTTCAGTTGACATGGGAGTTTCCAATATGAAATATTCATCAAACATAATCTAAATACCTAGTCACCATGATGGATGATGCTACGTAATTTTAGAACTTATTTTAGAAGCATACTAAAATATCTGATTATATATAAGACAAACAAGCTTGGGACTAGCTCCAAATCATTTAATAATTTAGTTTCAAAATAATCACACCTAATCATACAAAACTGTATGACGATTCAAACTGATTAGTGAGATTTATTGAATAAATCATATTTTTTACTTTGACTAATAACTTGATTTAAAAAAATTTGATTATTTGCTACATGTTTGATACAAACTATAATAGTAAGCTAGGTTTAATATCATCTGGATTGTAAAATATTTCTAAGGCCAACAGTACTTTATCCATTTCTCCTCTATAGTCAAACACCTGTAGTCTCAAAATGAACTGCCCATACTTTTTACTTATTTTTCTTCAGAAAAATGCTTTTGAGTCGACTTACATTTTTTTTTATTACAACAGCCAGTAGAATTAAAACCACACTGAAATACTATTCCCACCGAATCTTTTTTTTCTGAACGTGATTTAGTGACGTCGTTTCCACACACGTGTCTTTGTGTCCTTGAAACGAACTTATTTTAATCTGAACTTGGAGAACGAAGACAGGGTATAAAGGTTAAATGAAATTTTAAGAGAAAAGTATTTCAATAATCCCTAATCTTTATTCTAATCGTACCAAATTAATATTATTGATATTGTATACCTAGTGTTAGATAGAAGTTATACTCAGGAATGTGTGCGGAGCCAGTCTCTGAGATCTCATATGTGTAGCCGCTATAATTTGAATATGTTAGATGTTGGCGCATTTATAAGTGTACTTTCGGTCCCACTGTGCGAGGCAGCTAGGGCTCTTTTTACACTAGTATATGATATTGTTAAGTAGTAGATAGAAATTCCATTGTAAGTTATAACAGGGCTGACATAGTCGCTAAGCGACTCAAAGTCCTTACAAAATATAAGATCTAAAAAAAAAAGGTATAATCGAGATTAATAAACTCGTGTAAGCTTAGAATAGTTAGACCGTGTTTTGTCTTTTGCATTGACACGCAGATTCAAATTCGATCGAAAAACAAAACACGGTGTAACTATTCCAAGCTTACATAAATTTATTAATAACAGAAAGGAAAATAACGAGATGTCAAAAGTTTTTGCAGTAAAACCTTAATTAATACATGAACTATTTTTTTTTGCTATGGCACACGAGCCCACTATGCAAATGAGTAGGCTCGATAGATTTTTTCCCCATCTGGCTCACCAGTAGTCTGGCAGGTGGGCTCAATGGGAATAACCCGTGCTTACACCTATAAAACTAGTTTCAGTTCATCAATTTCTTAGCATATACAGATTATTTCGTCTATAACCAACGGAGAGAGCTGACTTTGTAAAAAAAATATGCGCTTTTTTATACACATACCTCGTATAACTAATATTAGCAAAATTAAAAAAAAAAAAACAACGCCACGTCAACACAGAACTCGATACTTTCTCAAATATAACGTTACGACTCAAATTGAGCAATTTTCTGTATCCTGTCCCACATCTGCCCCGCGGGATGTAAAAAAAACCCGTGACACTAGAGTTACTATAGAAACAGTCCGGGACTTCCAACTTTGAAACCAATGTATAAGAAATTAATTAATATAAGTGGCTTTGATTTGCCTATTGATGTGAAATCAGGTATAGTATTCTAAGATTAATTTCCTACGATGATTTTTAGTAGTACTTATAGAGTTTTTTGTGACGTGACCGGGGAAGTACCTACTACCACCACACCTAATGTCTGTCGCTATGCAGTGATGCTCGCACTGTTGTGTTTCGGACTCCAGTTTGAAGGATATGATCCCGGTGCAATTACAGACACATGAGATCTTAAAACTTTTGTCTTAGAGTTATAGACGCGGTGCAATGCATCACTCGTCAGGTCCTCAAAGGAGATGCTTAGAGGCAATGTATTGTTATAGGCATCAGGTAGGTCTACTTATTCCATCGCTAGCCGTGGCCCGCGGCTTTGCTCGCGCGAATCTTTGATCCTAATTTTAGACCCTTTAGAATGCGGTGCGACCTTTCGAAATTCTTTTCTTAGTGCACCCACTACATAAGGATATCACCCTCCAAATTTCATACTCCTAGGACTTTAGTCAGCTTCAAAAGAGTTTTATATATTTAGATTAACTCTTTACATAAAAAAATGTTACATTATCATACAAATATACTAAGTAGAAAACTATTACTGGCACAAAAAAAAACTAAAAACACTCAATTTCGAAAAACGAACATTCAAAATACTTTATTTTTAAAGCACCTTTGAACCCGAAAATCAAAGGTTCCAGAAATCTTAAGATTTTCCACGCCGCCTAGCGGTGAGTAGCGTCGGGAAAACTCCACACATCCCAGCCTACCACACCATCCCTTTCCACACACCATTGTACCCCTACACATGAGGGAGACAGCATCCGATCGGACGCTATCCCGTCATTTCCACTCATGAAAACGGACAACCCTTTATCCATCTCTATTTTCACTATCCACATGTGATAATTAGAGAGGGATAGGTAGCGGTAGGTTTTCATCTCGCTGGACACAAGATGACCACGGTTCTTTGATTTTTTTACAACCTATCCGAGCATGTGAACTCAACTGTTGGGTTATTCAGGGAGGTGTTAAGGCTGAGTGCAGAAGAAGTTACACAACAAAAAAAACTATTTTATTAATTTTTTAAAATAAATCAAACATAGATTCACTTCCTTCTAAAAACCCTTAATTGTCAAATAAACATTATTTTTATAGAATTTTAAACATAAGTAAATGAAATATAAATCTCTAATGTTTTATCACAAGCTCAACTGTTAAAACCCCTTTATGCATTAGACATAAAAAAGTAAAATACAGTAGAATAAAATCAAGATTATTTATTTTGGTTAAACTAAGTACCTACCTACCTACCTACTGAGCATAAAAAGCCGCGGTACAATCGCAGACATAAAACAAACAACATAATTAAATCAATAAACAATCAATCAAACGGAACAACTTTGAAATTTCAATAATCGAACGACTCCAAAGTTGCCAGCAGTTCAGAAACAATTATGAAAAAGTTAGTTTTTCGCCAGTTCGCGCGCCAGTTAACTCCCGACTGACACTCATAAAACTTATTAAAGTCAAGGACCGACCGAGATAAGTTCCTCGTCTTAAGTAAAATAACGTCGGGGAAAAAAGCGAGGAAAAGTTGGTAGTGAGAGTGAAGATCTCCCGCGTCAACGTGTTGCGCCTTTACTTGTTTATTCCGTGTACTTTTGTGTTTACATTCATATTTCAGTTTGATTTGTAAGTTATACGAATCTCCAAACTTCACACGTCCATTTTTGTAACAAAAAAACCACCCTCTTCTGTTATCTTCATTTGTTTATATACTTCAAACAAGAAACAAAATGGCCAATTCACAGTTTTATGCTTGTTACATTAAACGAACGAACATTGTAGTAAAAGCCATTGACAAAATAATGTGCAAGAAAAAATAGCCCGCTACGAAAAGCGTAGCATTCGTAGCACTGTGCTACGCTCGGGTTAACTGATATTTTGTTCAGCAACTGGTTTGAAAACAGACCGGCCCACTCACATTACTTCGAAGTGAATAACCTGAATAACGATTTTTGGCAATTAACAATGAGCAAAGTAATTTTGTGATTTAGATTACTTTCAGTACCAATTCAAATTCAACCCCTAACGTATACTGGAAAGGCAAATAAAAATAAATAAAATAAATTTATTTATTGCAGTAAATAGATTTTTTTTTCATAAAACTACTGATTAGAAAACGTCTGACCGTATGTCCGTTCAATTAAAAATTCCATCTCTTAATCGAGTCATGAAATATGCAAGCAAAATATTATCCCTTTTCTTTTGTACGCGCTGCATCTTCGCCCCACCCGCGCACGCACACCGACGCACGGCACTCTGGATGTATATCCGTCCCGGTCGCGCGTGTGGGGGAGGAGATTCGTAAGTTGGGACGCGATCTCTGTCGATCAGCCGAGGCGGTGGCGACCGCGAGTAACCCCTGGCTACTTCGTGTGGACTCGCACGCGCCGCTGTCGGCCGGTGGAGCGAGACGGCGCGACTCGTGGACATACGGAGGCCCGGAGCCCTCGCGCGAAGGGACACAGGACAGACGCTCTCGGACATCGGGCGAGAGCGGGCGGCCGGCCGCGCACCTGCTTACCGCTCCGCACGCGCGACGTGCTCGAACGCGAGACTCTAACACAAAATAATAGTAAACACGATACAACATTTCCATTTCAAATTTATTTCTATTAAAATAATTTTCTCCAGTTCAAGCATCAGGCCACGCTGAATTCCTGAAATTCTTATTGGGACTTATAGTAAAATTTAAGAACAGTGAAAATTTTCGCGGACTGAAAAGTGAAAGAGTTTAGCAGATGCCGATAAATGAAGTGTGATGACCGAGCTCGATTGCCAATTCGCAGGATAGCCACTAGGTGCGGACAGATAAGATAACACTGAGACGTTTATTCAAGTATTGATAAGGCCCTCTTTATGACCGGTCGATTTGGGGAATAAATTCAGGTGACGTGTGTGACCACAACATGAAAAGAAAAAAGTAAGAATGTGTTTTAAAAAGTTGAAGATGAAGAAATTAAGAAGATGAGTGATTTCACTGAAATTTACCGTCGGACATTCGACTTGTGATAGCTAGAACGTTATCAAAAACGTTTTAGTAAGAACGATAAGCTGCTGGACCGCCGCCGGCGGCACGTGTGAAGTGAGCGAACAAACTGTCGCTGATACAAAGATAAACATTTTCTGAGGATAAGGGAGTTATTCAAGATCTAAAAATAGGTGACCAAATCAAGATGAGAATCAAGATGCCAGCTGTACGCATCGCGCAAGGTAACATTTATTATTTGTAACTATTTTAATGCACCACCAAAAAGTTGATACGTACAAATAAACTTTGGTGCTAGAACCAATTTTTTTTTAATAACTAGAGCCGATAAAAAAATTATGTGCACCTCGCTATGCAGACCAAAGCACTGACAATTTTTTTTTTTATAAAAAACTAATAGCCAATAAAAAGCTGCCTCGTTATGCTAACAAAATTACTGACAGAAAAACAGTACTGAACTTATCAGTCTCAATATACATCTAAAAATCAACAGCAGTATTTTTTGTCGTATCTGTCAGTTTCTCAACAAAACATGACATGAACAAACACGCATACATTCTACATCCCATCTGCACGGAGACTCCATTCAGCTCAGCGAGCTACTTAATACTGTGCAAATATTGACGGACTGGTCATCTTGTCCGAGGGTTGAAAAGCCGCCTTAAATGTTTAAAAAGCTGTGATGTGAAAAGTTTGGGATGAAAGTACCGGAATTATTGTCTGGGGGTCAACAGAATAGTCTTAATCTTTGTTTTCCAGTACTTAGCGTTTCTAGTCGCACTTTTGGGAGATCAAGTTTTTGGACGCATTTTAATGTTTTTTGTGTTTTTATTTGATGTTAAAATTTAAGAGACATTTTTTTCCTATTTTAATTTTATATCTTGACAAAAAAAAAAGACATCTAACGTTGCATAATTCATAGATGGGAAAATCGTATTATTATTAGCAATAGCAATCCTTGTTCAAGTTTCTGCGTTTAATAGCTTTGTACCTCAAAAAGTATTTAGCAGCTCTATTTTATATTAGTTTAAGTTTTAGGTTTTTTTTTTTCTATAATTATGTAAAACTCCTTGCAAATTATTTAATTAACTAATTTAACATTTAACTGAAAAAAATTGGCATAAACTGTCGTGAATTTAGAAAGAATAAAAGTAACAATGATAAGAAAAACACGTCAGTCACGTTTACTCAGATAATAAAAACTAAATGGTCACCATCACAATAATGACCATTAAAATGTTTATCTACAGTCATGAAACTACTCAATCATAAAAAGTGAAAAATGCCGTTACTTTTTTATAAGTAAAAATAATAATTTGATAATAAACTAAATAAATGTAAAAAAATAAATATAAAACGGTGGTTTTACAAAGGTTATTTTCAATATCAAAAAACAAATGAAATTAAGCTGACGAAAGTATTAGAAATAATATTCATTAAAAATAATTTGTTACCTAATTTTTATAGGTACATACTTAGCATAATAATTTACTGTTAGGTAGTAATTAGTTAATTGATTTACAGACATACTTATACTATAGGTATATTCAAAACAAAATATTTATAAAAAACACTAATTAATACCAAATTTTATTTAAATAAACTCTGTTTTTCACCTGCTGAAGTGATAATATTTTTAGGATCAAAATTCAATAAAAAAAAACAAACATAAAAGTATAATACGGAACAAAAAGAAACATTGTAAAATGATAATTTAATCATTATTACTCGTAAGCTTACTCTAACATATAATTGACAAGAGTATAATTACTGCAACACCCAGTGACACTGGTCAAACAATTATGTTATAAGCAACATTGTAAGCACATTTACCTATGTAAAGGTAAAGGATGTAAAAGATCTAAAACCTGACCGAGTTTGCCTAATAATAATAAATAGGCCTTTACATCTATTGAAGATGATTAATACAGCGTGAGGAGGCAACCTATGCCTACACTTAACGGGACACTGTAGTGTCTGGGACAATGTTTAGATGGAGTAGGCTTGCCCAGCACCTATACCATCCTCTCAGCCTTGTCAGCCATATCCACAGGAAAGACAAGATCAATACGTGCGGAGCTGACTAAGCCAAGGGTTTCCTCACGATGAATTTGAAATGAATGATGAGTTTGCCTAACCACCATAGATTCCATAATTTAATTAGGTACTCTCATACTTGACTTATTGAACCCACTAAATGACTCTTAAAATATTTATATTATGACAATAGATAGATCATAGATATACAATATTTATGACCTATATTTTTCAAATGGAATCTGCTTATTACAAAAGCGTTTAAGGCTTACTACTTTAAAATTATTGCTGTAAAATTATTGGCCTATTTTAAAATTAAAAAAAAACAAAAATTAATTAGTTCTTTAGCTCTTTTACTTAAAAGTCTTCAAGAAAGTTCCGTAGAAGTTTTCGGGAGTAGGTTTTTTAAACTCTATATTACTTTGTACCTAAGTTTATTATGACAGATAACTCTATTATAAATTCTATATTACTATACAGGGTGACTAGGATAATGCTTAATTACTGTAAGTTCTGTGACACTTGTCATTGTAATTACTAAAGAGCCGAGGACAGTAAAGTAACTTTATCTTGATGTTTGAAGATTTTAAAAAAACTTCAATATTTTTTCAAAAAATTTTTTTTTACACAGTTACTAACTAGATAATCAAAAATATTCCATCTAAACATTGTCCCAGGCACTACAGTGTCCCGTTAAGTGTAGGCATAGGTTGCCTCCTGACGCTGTATAAATCAACTTCAATAGATGTAAAGGCCTATTATTATTATTATTATTAATCAATAATATCCTTTGACTACAATCTCACCTGTTGATAAATAATATAGCCGACACGACGATAGAGCAGCAATAGATACTGTCTGCTAGATTAAAAAACACTTTTGACCCGTAGAACTAATAATGCACTTTACTAATTTGGACCAAATTTCATACATTTTTGACCTCTTTCTTTTGATGCTACATTGTTCTACAAACAATAAATCCTATCTATACTTGCATAGCATCGGTCACTGTTGAACATTTTCATAAATTCTTTTAGCAATTCTAAGTAAGTAATACTGTCAATCGTCAAGATATAATTGTCAAATTACACTTTATAACACGTTGCATGGAATTAATTTATTGTAAATCACCCGTTTAGCCAAAGACACTGTAGACGCAACATTGTCTATGACAGAAGATTACTGTCATTATTATACAATAATTGCTTTACCTTGCATTGACCCTTGGTCATAGTATTAATTAATGCAGTGATCTCAATTGGTGAAGTAAAACATTGTTATATTTTATGAAAAGAGTAGGTACAGCTGTAGATGGATAGAAAATTATTTATTGCACAACTTAAAAGTAGTGTATACAGCGAACTTAATGCTAAAATTGGCATTCTCTACCAACTATTCTTGCTCTGTGAGGTAATGCATTGTTATAGGCAGAAGTTACTACTTAACATCAGGTGAGCTATCAGCTTGTTCCATTACTTTTATCATAAAAAAAAAAGCTAACCTTTGGGTAGTTGGGATAACAGTTCAGTAGGGTAGCGTGCATAGGTATATATTACTGGTATACAATAATATATAACATTATTTTCATATTTTTATAAGAAAATGGCTTATAAAGTCTGGACTTTGTGACGTAATGTGACTTTTTTTGGCAATTCCACTAATGTTAACTAGCAACATTAGAAACTATTTTATGAAAACCTTTTCTATTGTTTCTTAAGTTCTCTTCCCACTGTCCGCAGTAGAATTACAATTAATTATAAGCAAAAGTTTTATTATGATTGTTCACATGCTTTACTTCCAGACAATGGAATGGTCAGAACTGCTAATTTATGAGGTTTATCTGATGATTTATCTGAGATGAAAGTTACTCTAGTATACGATGATGAGTATATTTAAACTTTGACTGTGGTTACCTACTTAATTTTTATATAATATATGAAACTCTTTTGAAGCCGACTGACAATCAACAGCCTAAACTATAAGTCCTAGAAGTATGACATTTGGACGGTAGTATCCTTATATAGTGTAGGGGTGCACTAAGAAGGGAATTTTAGAAAGGTGCACCGCTAAGCTGCGGGCGACAGCTAGTTTTATCTAAATAGGTAACTTTATAGATCCCTTTTATTCATATTCAACTGTTATTTTAGCGCGGCTTTAAGAAATGCTCTATCATTGTCACTTGCAGGACCACGAAAAGAGATGACAACAGATTTAGCAATAATTTTAGTTAGCTCAGCTTTTGAAGACCAATATGAATATACCACTAGTTTCTAGTCGCAGGTTGCCACAATGTGTTTTTTTTATAATTTGAGATGATTTAGAACCAAAAATCTTGAATCTTTGTTGTAACTAATTACTCACACAAATTGGTTGACTAAATTTTAATTACTAGACTAGATGCCTCCAGAATTATAATTCCGGTCTGTTAATAACTGCTCAAATCAGATTCAATCGTGCATGTGTGTGTCATTCAGCAGCACGCATGTGTGCCGTCGTGTCAACTCACGCGCACGGATTCCTCTCAAAACTAGCGTTACAGCACACATGGGCAATTAGTCCAAAGTGACCGAAGGCGACGGCCCGATCCCATTGGTCTGTGGCACCGTGACGTCACCGTCGTCTGCGGCCGTCGCGCCCGATTGGTCGACACGCGTCATTTCGTCGATGACACGTTTGTTCTTATTTTGTGCGCAAGAAGTTGGTGGTACTTGGTTTTTGTTAGCGACAACAAAAGGACCCCTAGTACTTGCGTACATGAAATTGGACGCTTTTATGTGGTCGTCAACATATGCTTTGCACAGTACGACGACAGATAGAGAATAATTACAAAGAAAATTACAACTAATACAGTACATATTTAAATGAAATAAATGAAATGAAATGAAAACATTTATTCAACCCCCAATGGGTACAAACAAACACATAGATACAATAGAAGAGAAATGAAAGTAAGTCAGACAGGAAGGAGCAGAACAGAGTAAGTGGTAGGACGCAAGTAGGTACAAAAGTATAGCAAATAGGTAATAAGTATCAGAACACAAAAAACAAAGTAAAAATGATGCTAGCTAGTCCTGTCCTGTTCTATAAGTACCCTTGTGCGGTTGAACAGGTTGATCTCAGCATGTGCTGCCCCACATGCAAGAACCATGACATGGAGCAGCGCTGGTTTTCAGATACAACCAAGCTAGGAGGAGGATTTCATTTACAAAAAAAACATGAAACAGTTTAGCTATCTACAAACCGTAGCAAACGATTTATAGATAGCTAACTGGTTCAAATAAGTACCAATCGGAAACGAATTACAGAAATAAAATTGTCAGTATACAGACGCGTCAGTCAAAATACGATTAGTGAATACGGCGGGTGACGGTACGCAAATTATAAATTAAAATGGTAGTTAAGCTAACTCGAACCCAATTACGTGTAAAGGTACAAAACCTTCTGACTTTTTAAAATTCGTCACGAAAGTACGAATTAGGGAATCGTAATATTACTTTATCAGGTGCGAGGCCAGACGGGGGACACCGCAAGCGTAACTTTTAGCAAACTTTTAAAAATCCAAGTTAACTTTTGCTCCGTGCTCCGCTCCACCGCTAAATAAAACATTAGCGGGGCCCGTTCTCACTTTGTCATGTTCGTCACTAATTGATATGGGTTTCGTGTCCTCTGACAACTTTTTAATTCAAATCGCTTTTACACGTCTGTTTTTTTTTTGTTTTGATCGCGTTTTGTTTTACTCCTTCACATCTAGTTAGCGCATGTCTATCTAAATTGAGGGATCAGGCTGAATACTGAAACGTCACTCAAGACACCACTTACAATTGCGTTTTCTCGTTTTTAACTTACCCATTAGTAGGAGATGGCAATTTAAGCATGAACTAAACCCAAGTAGCGTTTGAGCATTCGGACGTAGCCTCTACTTCGCACTACCAAACTAAATTAAACTCACTACAAAAATAATAAACTGATGCTTTCAGCTAGTATAATAATTACTAGTACCTACTACTTACAAATCCCTAGTTTGCTTTACTCACTTATTTTTTAAACAGTTCTGTAACTAACTAACTGTTGACATTTTATTTTCAAAAATCAGCTGACAGTCTTAACTATTTTGTTGACAACAATTCAAGCTAAATTCTAATCTTACAACCTGCGGCCGTCATAAAACGGCGAACGTTTTCTACAAACCCCAAGTTTAAGCGGATGTGGTATAAAGCTGCATATGCATTGCGTACATCTTGCCCGCCGGGCGACTCAATATGTCTTCATTAGTGAACAAACCATTGCTGACATTGTGGAGCCCTCAATCTTGCTCCTTGGTCAAGAGTTATTGGGACATCATTTACATACAGTTTTGTATCTCAAATCAATCGTAAATTATATTCATCAGAAATATACTGGCAACAGTAAATATACTTTTGTTTATCATCATCATCATCAATCATCAATATATATAAAACTCTTGTGAAGCTGACTTAGAATCAACGCACAGCCTAAACTAATAAGTCTTAGAGGTATGAAATTTTGAGGGTAGTATCCTTATAAAGTGTAGGAGTGCACTGGAATTTTCAAACGTCACACTCTAAAGGGTAGAACGCGAGCAATGCCGCGGGCGACGGCTAGTACAAAAATAAAGAATGTTATTTCTAGCCTCTAGCCAAATTGACATTTTCAAGTCACTAAAAACCTGAAAACAATATAACAAGTATAAATTAATATATTCAACATGATTTTTGTGAGAAATATTGTTCAATATGACAAAAATATCTTAAAAATAACTTTATCAAACTGATATAAACTTAATTCAAATAAAAAAACTTAGGGGAATGCTTATTGCAAATCAAATTTTTCCTAAAGCGTCGATCACATAGGAAAAATGTTAGTACTAACGTAATGTGTATTTTGCTATTTCAAAGGCAATATTTCTTACCTGCCGTCTTTGTCACACAGACCAAAACACGATTAGAAATCAATAATCAGTCTGGAATCTTTGTCGTCTAGAGGTTAAAGATATCCAACTAAACCAATACATGATTATCCTTCATTTTACCCATCGGGCGTTTGTACCCTGTAGATAAATAAAAAAAACTATCTATCCATGCAGCCTTTATGCGCTCACTGCTGAGCATATGCCTCCTAATAAGTACGCCAGTCTCTCCGATCCTGCAAAAATAAAATTGTGCGAAACAAAGAAAACCTAAATTATTTAGTAGATACTAGAACCAAAGCGCCAGTGGTTCGAATAAAAAAATTATAAAGTATTTGTAAATATCGATACGGTGTGAAGGAGTCTGTACGAAAGTAGCTCTCTGCTAATTATCGGGCTTCGGAGAGCACGTTAAACTGTCGGTCCCGGCTCTAGAAGTCGCTAAGCCATGACGGAGGCCTTAAGGCGGCCTAAAAACGCCGTCACCAGAGTTGGCCACGAACTCATACAAGCTTGCTTGCATGCTATTATCGTGTCGTGTCGCTGTCGTGTCGGTGGAAATGTAAAAACAGCCAGTGTCATATGTAATTTGCGTGCTAATAATTGAATTACCAAATTATTTGTTTACAATTAATTCTAAGCCTTTCATACGATAAATTATTATGAGTAGGTATTTTTTCTACTCAACTTATTTAATTCAATGTGCGATATATCAATCACACTTATCATGAAGTCCGGCATCGTTATCAGAGGCAATTATAATTTTAAGGATTAAAAACTGAGTTATAACAATACAATAGATCCTACGATTACGATACAGATTTGTCGTACAAATTCTCAGCAAATTTTATCTTATCTAAAGCATTAGTTTCCTTTCAATGATAAAGATTAGGAAATATCGAAAAATCGAATGGACACGACACATGCAATATGAGGCGAAGAACGGATTCAATAGAAGCAAAGGAAAGTGACACTTCTAAGCCCTTTCTGTTAAATTGATGAAAAGGGGTCTGATAATCACGCACAATACTTATTTTCGGTAACCAACCCAACGCCGTATTGTTGAAATATTAGATTCTTCTCATGTGGGACTTTGCCTGTTTTGACCAAAAAAATCCCTTTGACCATTTTGTTTGGAGGCTGTTATTTTTTGTCAGGTGTTTATTTGACCATGGGAAAATATCGGAGATTCAGGTGCCTGCTTGCATGGCTATTGTCAACCTGTTGTCCATGTTGATATTCGATAAAATCTTTGCAGCTTTGTTTGATACCAATATTTTGTACACATTTTTTTGTGCGCTTATTAATGATGTTACGTTTATATCGAGTTACCAAGCCTTTGTCCTTAGTGATCGAAAGTAGGGCAACACCTACCAAACTTTAAATCGTCTACGTTGAAAGGCCGACAATAACAAATTGGTATCAAAGCCTGACAAAGATGGACTCTTGAGAAACTGTCCACCCACTCCCTTTCTATTGATCGTGGCCTGCTCAGTGCTCACAATAAATTAATTCTTGTTATGAGCATTTTTTATCCCATTGTGTTTTATTCGTGTATTTATTTTTATTTTACCCGTTAATAGATGCTAATGGGCGGACATTGGTCAAAGGGGATTTGGTTTGGAATCAAAGCTTTGAATACTCTGAATAGGTTCTTTGTAAAGCTTGTCAGTTCAATCTCGTTAGTATATTATTAGATCTTTAGAGAAACTTTCCTAATCATAATTTATTCGACTAAAACATTTTATTTGAGAAACAGCTGTTTTGAGCTGCTCGTATTTATCCTTTTGGCAAAATGATTACAATCAATAATTTGGTATCCTAATGATACAAAAGACTATGATAACAGATCACAGTTGAAGTGTTCATATCTCATAGCTACCATCGCACCGTTTTAAGCCTTCACCAGTAAAGTACCAGTTCAGTATCGGTGTGCTATCAGCTTGTTCCATTGCTTTTATCATAAAAAAAAGAAAGAAAAAAAAAGTGTTTAGCTACTGTTTGTAACCAGATTAGTGTAAACTAATCTTTTTCTTAGAACGGATTGTTTATTGCCAACAATAATTCAAATAATCCTTTCAAAGGATTATCTTGTCGTCACGTCAAGTATTGAGGGGCCAATTCTTTCAATAAAGTCTAGTGATACTATCACTAGGATTATTTTGGGGTGTCATAAAACGGCATCCAAATTGGCCAACAAAATCATAATAATTATATTTTTACTACATTTTATTAAAAGAATTGCCTTCTGGTCTTGAGCGGAACGCGCTGGAGTTTTATTGTTTGGTTTGTACTCGTTAAGTATCATTTTAATAATGCCTCCAACGACGCTGGACTAATAAATCCAATTTAAATGTTACCCGGACCTCCTGACATAACATATGTTAATCCATACGTCTTTATCTTCACAATCACAAATGCCAATGGGATCTAAAAAAAGTGGCCTGTCCAGCCCGAGACGGGTGGCCGCGGTCCGTAAACTCATTATTCTAAGTAAGCAAAATTAACTTTATTCCCACAATTTGAATAATCTTCGGTACTCCTTTGCGATTTCTTCGGTAATGGGACGTTGAATGTCAATTGTTGAATTTATATGTTCTATTGACGAATTTAATTTATTGGAGCTTTGAATTGAGGATTTGGAGTTTCTGAAATGCGAAGACCTTAATATGACGGCGATCTCTAAATTGACTAATATAATATTTTAATTAAAACCACTGAATAATGTACGCATGCATACTATATGCATAAAAGAAATTTATAAGTTTAAAAACTGGAAAACCCGACTCCAATTTGATACGCCTTCAACATCAAATAATGGTGATGATGATGGCAATTCATTAGGATTATTCTATTAATGACGATATTCTGAGGTAACAAATACTTAAAAAAACCGCCGAATTGAGAACCTCCGCTTTTTTTAAGTGGGTTAAAAACAGACATATTTCTGTTCCCGAATTAAGCGCATGCAGCTCGCATAATTTGAGCATCGACTGGGTTGAAGGAATGATTGCAACGTGTCAAAATCTACCTGATGTTATTTGGGCCATTATTCATTTGAGCTGTCGGTCTTCCTTCATGACCATTGTCCAACGCCTTTTGATTCGCGTTTGCTCTCTGATTTTAGTTTTTTTTTCCTACCGTTCACCATACGGCGTACATGTCAAGTTTGAATCTTTAGATAGAGAATAGCGTCCGCTTTGTGTTGAATTTCATCGTTTTTTTTTGTTTTTAATGCTAGATGCGGTTTTTACTCAATGCTTTTAGATGTGATTATGAATAGAGTTTTATTTAATAATTTTTTGTACTGACAAATTGTTTGGTCCAATCATGAGCTGGTTTGATAAACTAGCCTTTATTATTATTTTTTAATATCAAAACTTTCGAATTCACTTTTGTAACTACTTTTGTTTTTTTTATTCGTAATGCCATAGATTAACATACGTACAGACACGCCACTCCATAAATCACAGTGCATCTAACAAAGTGTCGCAATATTACAAGGCTTATTGTTTCATTCAAGAGATTAAGTGGGTGTTAAAAATCGTAAGACGCATAAGGAATGAAATATGACGGCCTAGTATTCTCGATGATCTACATTGACTTACCATAGAGGTAAACATAGTTAGAGCGGGTTTTAATTCGAAAGTCGATTTTTTTTTAAAAAAGCGCTCATGACTCCTCTATTTTATAACCAGTGCTTTGCAAAATAAGCTAATTTTAATTTAAAAAAAAAAAAGAGTTTCAATAAACGCTGGTAAAAACAACCTATCTAAAACACGTACCTTATTCTAGTACATAAAAGGGTCATTTCGGAACATCCGTACGTCAACGTGAAGAAATCTTGATGGTAGGGTGTTCAGTTTTAGGTTAGGACAGTCTTTAGTTTTTTTTAGTACTAGTGCTCCTTTAAATCTTAAGTCAATGTAATAAGGCTGGTTTCTGGCTGCTGTCATTTTCAAGTAATACAACCAGAATATCCAATGATTTACGTCGTATTGCCATACGTCTGTATTGTCCATAGGATCTCACTTGATGTGGGCGTTCTGTTAGATTTATAGTTTACTCTGTGGCTAAACGGACCTTGTTTTATAAATAAAATTAAAAATTATAGGTACCCGTTAATTTGTACTAAACGAGAGTTATAAAAAAAAATACTCTTCAATGGTAAATCAAAGTAAAGTGGACGTGGATGGACTATTTGGATAGGCTGGTCCATTTAGTACTAGGGACCCTCGATGTACGTACACTATCTTGTTATTTTCTAGAGTTTACAAAAAAGCAAAATGCAATAAATGAAAACTAAAATTTTATTTGCTTTTTTTGTAGTACGTATTCTATAAAAAAAAAAATAACGACACATACATTTTATTACCAATAAATAACAGAGATTTCCTACACTAAATAATAATACCAATATTTATTAGATATTAATTATATTAGTAATATTAAATTGTATTCAATTAACCCGTGACCTGCACGCGGAAGTCAAGCCGTCAATTAGCACATTTCCAGTCAAATAAAGATCGACACGCGAGCGCAAGCATATTTGCAAAGAAACGGTTCTCGCGAAAAAAGGTTAGCTTTGTTTATATCTTCACATAACCTCAATTAAGCAGTCATCATTCAAACGGATGTAAGTGCATAATCTGAAGCGCGTCAGGTCTGTATCACTTCATGAATATCAACTTTGTGCTCAGTTTTGCAGCCATTATTGACTGAAAGAAATATCAGATTTTTTTTATAACAAAGCAAGCAAGCTCTTATGAGTTAGTGGCCAACTCTGGTGACGGAGTTTTTAGGCCGCCTTAAGGCCTCCGCCGTAGCTTAACGAATGCTAGAGCTAGGAATGATAGTTTGACGTGCCCTCCGAAGCAGCGAAGTGAAATGTAAATATGCCACTAGCGGTCACCCTTCCAAATAATGAAATCCATCCATAGTATACCTACCTACTTTTATACCAAATGCAATAATTATCATAATCATTAGAAATATCAAAAGTCCATATCTAGACATTGACCTTTACCATAGCTTTTCAGAAATAATAGATTTTAGATTTCTTCAACTAATTCTCCGTGATCATAAAAACTATACCGATTGTTATACCTACACAAAAGTAATCGTCAAAATCAATACTGAAATTTTATTAGTCGTCTGGCGGAGTAAACCTTCCAATAGTTCTCATTGGACTTGCTCTGTGAGGTAATGCATTGTTATAGGCAGAAGGTACTACTTAACATCAGGTGAGCTATCGGCTTCTTCCATTACTTTTATCATAAAAAAAATAGTACAGTAGCGAGTGAATCTTCGTTCATTGCTACTGTTGTAGTTCTGTGGTCGGGTCATCGTTAACAAGGAGAGCGGTCACGAGCTGCCCGGTATGGGAAAGCTCCCAGCATAGAAATGCAGTTACTGCCTTTTGCCGCTGGTTCCGACACCTACGTATAGCATGGTCATTTGATCTGGACGATAGGCAGGAACTTATATAGCATTTTTCTAAGTAAATACTAGGTCTTTATCATCATCATCGGCAGACTGAAGAAGTCATTTAGATATTACGTCGACGAAGTACAATGCCACACAAGACACGTCTTCGGTGGACGTCCAATGCAGGCTCTCAATGTTATAGACAGAGGCACTTACCCCATAAACGGATGACCTTTGATCTTTATAGTGTCTTCGGTCCATGAGCAATATGAGCATACTATTTTGTCATTGAACCCGCACTTCTTGAATCTCACCATTTCAAGTTTTTAAAGCATTCGTGGCGTAGCATGCTTTGTCAATTTTCACCAATTATCTAAGTTAAGAAACGTTCTGCGCGGTCGCTATTTGGATGGATGACCGTATTTACATCTGAGCGCTTCCGTGCTTCGTAGAGCACGTTAAACTGTCGGTATCGGCTGTAGCAGTCGTTAAGCCATGACGGAGGCCTTAAGGCGGCCTAAAAACTCCGTCACCGAAGTTGACCACTAACTCATACGAGCTTTCTTGCTTACAATCTTTCCATAAAAAAGAAAAAACGAATAACGGTCACTCTAAAACCTGTAAATTATCAGGACAATGGTTTCATATTACAACAGCCAGCCATCTTGTCACCTTAAATTAAATTTTCCTAGCAAATTTAATGCGTGCACGCACCATAAAATCTTCTTCCCATAGATATACGAAGTAACTGTAAATAGAGGCGTACGGCGATAAATTCGAGCGCGGCCGCAGATCGGCTTTCCTCGATCTGTAGATAACCGCGGAGTGACCTGCGTGCGAGCTAGTCGCCCATTGTCTGGGGACGGTTCAAACGATCACTCGCAAAGGTTGAAGAAGTTGTAGAACTATTAGTGCTTCTTGCATTTAAAATTGCAAATTATGATTTAAGATTTGTAGTTCTTTAGTTTTTTTTTGTCGTGTATTTTATTTTGAAATTTAATTGTTTTAGTTTAACAAAATTCACAGTTTTTTGATTAGACTTAGGTTATTCTGATTCGAACATAATAACTGAACGTAATATCTGCCACCGACAAGTATAAACTTAGATCTACTCGTGACAAATTCGTAGATCTAAAAGTTTTCTATCATATTGCAAGTAAATTTCTGAGATTTTAATTATCGTAATAAAGGTACCTAAAACAAAGATGCTTGATGTATTAAAAAAAACATGACAAATACATTTTCTTATAAAAACACTCATCTAATTACACATCCGTACTTAGCACTCCCTCATGTTATGACAAAGTTATAAAACCTATAAATACATAATATAATTTAAAACATTTCTATACATTATTTAGTCTATGGCACGAAAAGCATTAACCATTAAACTGTGTGACTTAATTCACGCCACACATAATTGGTTTCATCAACGTTCTCAACACAACCATCATAGTTTGATCCCTCGTAACTCCACTGGCCTTTGAAACCTTTAACAAGCCTGGGAAGTGTTAGAGATCAAGATATGATGGTGAGATGTATGGGCAAGAAATTATGGGAATAAGATCACAGCTAGCACTAGGTTTTTATGGACTTAGAAATTTTTCTATCGGCGATGTGCAGATGATAAAGGTAGTATTGTTTTACTTCTCAGACAACTCACCCTGTATTCTCAGGTGTTAATTAAGAAAATCTCAAGTTCACTCAATTATATTTTTTAGTTCTCAAGACTTGATGTTGATCAGACTGTCAAACATAGCAGAAGATACAAAAAAAAGAAGAAGAAACAAATCAGCTGTAAACATTATTTCATGATCAATGGTCACAATGACATATTTTAAATGTAGATTTGTATCTCACGCTGTCATATTTTTTTGCCAAAGGTGGTTTTAACCCTTTGAGCGAAATCCGCCAAAATGCACACAAAGCCACCACAATGGACGTCTTGACCAGAATCAGTGCACATTTGTGTGAACCATTTTTTTTTTTTTGATAAATTGGGTCACGCTGCTACTGAAATCATCATTTCTTTTGACTTCCGGGCATGGTGTTCGTTTTTCAAAATGATATGGCTGTCTTCATAGTAGTTGTTTGTAATTGTGGAAGCCATATTTCTTTTTATAACTAAAAGAAGAATATAACATTTGAAGAAGTCCTAGACATTTTGCAGGAAAAAAAATTTAGCCTAACCTATTTCTTTCTACCAACTTTCTGCGATCTTTGCAATGTTTTGATCAATATATTCATTTAGTTAGCTGATTAATATTATCACTGGCTGATTACAATTTTTTTTTACGTCTCATCATTTATTGTTTTCAGAATATGTTGACTTTTGTATATTTTATGGAATGAAAAGTTTAAAACGGACAAATAACTATGCGTATTCTAAAGAACAGATTCTGCTGGGCTCAGACAAAACCTAATATACCAGTAACCTTATAAGAAAGTAAGTAAAATTTAGCTTGAAATAAATATAGTTATAACTACCTAAGTATGTATCGAAGTAACTAAATAGTGTACTTAAATAATTTACCATTGTAAAGGATATTGGGCAGTGTTCAAACTTTTTCATCCATTGATGCCAAAAAAGTCGTGACCCAAGAACAAAGGTACCGTTGTCCAAGATCCGAGTTCCGTACCTGTTCGAGCGTGTGAAAACGGAACAGGTGTTGCGGTCGGTGTTCCGTAATTATAGATGGACAATACACGCGTGATGCGCAGGAGTGGATCTGCGATCAACTTACACGCATTGTCATATTGCGGGCTATTTTGTTACGATTCTGATAATATGAGATTTTTAGTTCTTTTGGTACATTTTTGTTTGATTTTTGTAAGGTACTAGGTACTAAGTTATTACTAAAACATCGGAGCGTATTGTAATTGTCAATTATCAGACTAATATTATAATTTTGAATGTAAGTTTGTTTGTTACGCTTTCACGCGAAAACTACTTAACCGATCATCATGAAACTTTGTAGACGTATTCTTGGAGGTATTAGAAGTAACATAGGATACTTTTTATTCCGAAAAATTAACAGGATCCAATGGGACGCGAACGGAGTCGTGGGCGGAAGCTTGTTAACAATAAATGTCTTCGTTCATATGTGTGTAATTAGAATGTTTTTGGAACATACAATGTAGACCTTGGAATTTTTTTTTTAGCATGGAAGTTAATTAATACAGTGAGTAATAGTGATTATAAGAAAATATGAACAATAAAAGAAAAAAAATTGGGCAATAAAGACGAAATGCAATATTTTCGCATTTACGTCCGAATATCACGCAATTTGTCGTCCGATGTGAGTAAAAATCGAATTATATTGTTTACCCCCGATTATTTGCGTCAGCCCAGATGTACACTCGATGTCAATCTCTCTGTTTGTTTACGCAGAAATAGCAAACATTTTGCTCCTAGGGTCACTACGCTTACATTTTGGTCGTCAAATTTGATTGTCATAATTTTATTATGAGCAGTTTCCCGGCAAATCTCGGAGGCAATTCCGTAACTTAATAATAATGTAGAGTGTATTTTTATTTCCTTCTAACGTTTTTATCAGACCGAGGCCCTTAAATTTAGCAATAGTTCGAGTATTCGATATAATATTTAAGCTCGTTACTTATCTCAGTTTACGTCACAAACGCTTGAATTAATATTTGTAGAGTACTTTATCGGGGCATTACTATTGCAAGGGACAAAACACAAAAACCACGTCAAACCAATAATTCATGCTAAATGTAACGCGGCACAATTATAAGTCATCCATTGAGATCTGTACAGAATCATATTCATCCACTAATACCATTTTCGCAGTGACATGCACTTTTTGCCATTCAAATAGGGGACAGTCACATTTTTTTTGTATAGACTCTTGGTCCGTCGCACCCATACTTTAGATCGCATACTATTACGCATATTTTCGCTCGCACATTATTAGGGGTGCCGTGTGAGAAAAAAAATATACTATTATAAATAAAAGGAGCCTAACAAAGGGATGGGAGAGCGATCGGGGTCACTAGGAAACGGCGGTTTTTATACGGGATTTTTTTACCTGGTTCTTGTGGGGGTCCCTTTTTTAATTCGGGTCCCGAATTTTATCAAGGTAGCCAGCCAGTCTGTGTTCATCTGCGAAGATGATCACATGCTTTGGCGTCTTGCGAACTAGCCAGTGGTCTTTGCAACTTTGAATATTCTCAACCACTGGTCTGTGGGACTTTGAGAATTTCAAGAACTGCGCGTGCAACTCTAAAATAACTTCATGTGCTTTTCAAAGTGTGTTTGCCAGTGGGACTTTACTGTGTTGTGAGGGATGGATCTTTCTTCGCGCAGTAAGTCAAGATTTTTCGACTCCGGCATCTTCTTACGACGTAAAGGTATTTCCATCGGCAAATTATTTTTTATTTGTATTTGTATTGGTTTATTTGAGTTAATGGATGGACCGGGTCATAAACGAGGCAATAACCAATACTGGAGACAAATTGGTAAGTAATAAGGCAGTGAAAATGATATCTGTCCCCGAAGATATCTACGTCTGAATCTGGGGGAATAGTTGCCGTTAGCATTAACATATAAATGACTGAGTAAGTGGACCGGGCGCTATAGTTTATTTATGTTTTCGTATAGATTGGCCTGTAGTCTATTAGGCTCATAAATTGGCGTAGCGTTCAGATGATTGATGCCGAAATAAATTTGATGTAGGCAATTGTCTTTTCTACTTTACGTATATGTTTACTGAGTTATTTACTAAGTTATGAACGTGAGGTTTCTGCAAACGCAATACTCTTAGCATTCTGTGTGGTCAAACGTATTTGTTTTATATGCTAGAAAATCAGGAAACACTGAAGCTAACCTCAAGCTTTTATCAACAAACAGCGATATTTAAAAGTATTTCAAATAAAGCCGCATTCCTCGGCTGCATCGACCGCAAATTTCTCACCACGGAGGTTGTATGTCAAAATAGTGATCGTCGTAGTGGAGAGCTAAGATTTGTGGCTATATGCATCAAGACCTTTGCCATTTTATAAAAACTAATATGGCAAAATCTTTAAATTAGAGTCCTGTTAGATTTTTTATTTTATGTCAATTAAAAAAAAGTAAGTTACGACTTATGTATCATTGTATAAAAACACTTTAGTTTTTTTTTAAATAAGAATTTCAACTTGTAATATTTTCTTTCGTGAACATTGTATTCAATTTTGCTTTGTAAAAATGCATTGCATTTTCCCAGCAGTTTCCATTCAAACTAGTTTTCACATACAAAGTGCAAGGGTTGGCATTCGTCCACGCCGGACGTAGGTTTACGACCCCACTTTTATTGCTTTAGGAAAACCTCTCATTTTGTGTTCTATGAAAACAAAATAAAGCTCGCCTCTTTCATAATCCACTCACAGAATTCTATAAAATAAAAATGAATTTTTTTTAATCCTTCGTAGATAAATCGTTATTTTTAGTCCTACATAAAGTTTCTTAAATTTAAAAAATAAAATAAAAAATAGTGTCATAACTTTTACCAGACACAATAGACATCCTTTCAGATCTCTTGGTACCTTGGTAGGGCCAAGATACTTGGATGTTTAAGGGGGTTCGTAAGAGTAGTTATATATAAACAATTTAATTAAATAAACTTTGTCGTTATTTATCATTGGTAAAAAAGCACGAGGAAAGTGCAGTACCTAGGTATAGAAATACCCCTAGCTAGCCCACTATGCAAATGAGTGGACTCGTTGGGATTTTTTTTCCTATCTGGTCCACCGGTGGGCTCGATGGGAATAACTCCTTAAAAACTAGGTAAAAGACGACCTAGTAAAGGTTACTGGGTGCTGTTAGCAGTATAAAATCGGTCGCTCTAGAGATCTATATAGGCCTATAGTGGACGTCTTATGGCTATAATGATGATGATGTTCCACATAAGGCACTGCCAGTAATAAATACGGTTCCTGCCGATAATTACCGGCGGGCAGTTAACGACAGCGCACGAATTAAGATTTTTGCCATAAATGCTGGCACGAGATGAAACTGCCGGCTGGATTAGGGGTTAAGTGTCCGCTTTAACGGGTGGTCTAGTGACGGGATGGATATATCGATGATTTTTTATCGATATCGATTTTAATGACGATTTTTCGATTATATGGTTATAGGGTTTGTCCACTGATAACGACATCAGTGACAGCTAACATGTTATTTATATATTTTGTATAATTATCACCGTTTTGTTGGAGTTAGGAGACCAAAGATCATATTAGTGCAAATTGTATCATTGAATTATATTAATTGAAAATTCTTTTCAGTATTTTTATAAAAAAAAAACATTGTCAATATGTTTATTGTGGCATAAATAATTTTTGAAAAATGTTATACGATGTACCGACACCGATCAATATCGGTTTTTTTTTTCAATCTTTTTAAATCTTGAATCGACATTTTGATACCTACATAATACTTTTTCCTTCCCATCTCTACAGTCTGTAGTGTAGTAGCAGGCAGTCCAGTGTGGCATTTTTATTGACACTTGTACCGTGACAAATATCTTAAGGAAACGTCACCATTTATGTGTGGGTAACAGCTGTATAAATCTATGTATCATAACATTGAGAGACTACACATCTTTTTATGAGTAGACTTCTCCATTTTATGAGCAGTCTTGGGTAATTAGTTACAGTGTTTTGTTTTATGGAAGAAATGATACATTTTCATGAGAGTCTTATGATACAAAGTCAAAGTGACGCGTTTGAGGTGTTGTGCAGTTTTTCAGGCAGATAATAATGATGATGATACTATGAAATACGGTCATGATACGACAGAATAGGCACAATCGAAGATAGAGGCATCTTCTGAGTTACGCATCACCGTTTGTGTGTCATAAATAAATGTATTTTCTTTCTTTCTTCTTTCATCACAATCCAGTTTAAAGTTTTACTTTTGTTTTGTGATCTTAACTGAGTTTAGTACTTCAAGGGTAGGATAATGCCTAAGTTAATTCACAGACCTTAGAAAAATAATAATAATTTGGAAACTAGGAGTTAGTTTAAAGTAAATTTAACGAAGACAGCTGTCAAAACAATTGTTTGGCAAGAAGTAGGTAGTTAAGTAATTGAACGCAGAAAAATAAAAATAACTAGTAATTTTGAATTAATATGGTTCCCTTTATACATAAACAGTTGGCATATAATATTCTATCATCTCCAAATATTATTAGTAAGAAATTTGTTGACACAAGTTTTCCATTTCTTTCCATTAAGCAACATCATTGCAAACTTAGTCTTACCGTTAACAAATAAGAGCTATTTTAGCGTAAACAATCGGAAAATTTTAATCCCATAGTTAAACCGATATCGACACCGCCCAAAAATTGACAATATAAATTTTCATTCTCAATTTTTATACCCAGTTTTTTCTATTAAGGGCTGTCCATTTCCCCAGGCAGATATCAAATTACACACCTAAAGCGAGAGAAAAAGATGGAAAAAAATTCAAATCCTTCTAACGAAGGCGTTCTATACACCAGAGGTTTGTTTTTATACGCTTATAGCGAATTTCGCCCAGTGTTTGGCATCGGTAACATGATTACTGACCTAGCCTTAATTTGATCAGTCACCGCCGTGGTCGATGTTTTTTGTCTTCCCTAGGGAAATTATGTTTACCTGGTTTGGTCTGGTGGCTTGTTTTGCTTGTGGAAATAGCGTTGCGTTGCTAAAATGTTTGTCATGCGAAACGACTCATTTGGGGATCAATAAAATTTACAGGATACATCCGTTTCTTGAACACATCTAGCAGGTATACAATGTAAAAAGATTATTCCCAGATACGTGACCGACAATGCTTTTTATTTAATTGAGAAAAAAATATACTAATTTTTAACAAACAATCGTAATTTTTTATTTTTTTCTGAATATCGATTCATTCATTGATATACCATAATAGCTAACTGTATCATTACTCGTAATAAAAAAAAGTTTGCCAATATAAAAAAAAAAATATTACACGTACTTATTAGGTAGGCCTAAGTAGTAAATTCTAAGCAAAATTATATTAAAAGACAAAGTACACTATGGACAGTGATCCCTTTAGCATCTCGGGTAAAAAAACAAGATGGAGATAATCAGCCGTTTTTGTCACAAGGAATTACGTCGGGTAATTTGATTAGCTATCGGTGGACAAGAACGTTAAGGGCTAATCCTGTTTTATAGACGCCCTCTTAATGTGAACGAGTTTTTCGTGCGGATAAAAATGGTATTCCTGAAATCATCTAAGTCTATGGTCTAGCTGAACTTACTTGGTGTTGCATTGCACGGGTTATTAACTTATGATACAAAAAATATTTCCTGTGATAAGTACCTATAAGTACTTATTAGGGAATACAAAATTAAAATTCGTGTAAAGATGTTTGAGAATCTTTGTGTTAGACATCTTCTTCTTCTTCTTCTCTTCATTAATGGCCTCTGTCCGTCATTTCGACAGACAATTTTGCCAATGTCAAGTGATATAATTGTAATAATATAAGTCAAGTCAAGTCAAGTCATTTGTCAAGTCGGCTGTCGTTTGTTTTAAAAAGAAAATGGTGGATTTTCTCTTCAAAACCTAACACGAATTTTCACATTCAGAAAAACCACTTTACACACATTTATTCCAATGGCTCACACTTTATGTTACGACCTAAGTATTATTGGTTAAAATTCCACCAAAATTAAACAACAATACTCACAATAACACAAGAAAAACTATTAAAATAAAAGTGCTCTGTGTCGTTTCAAAAAATGTCAAAACTCGTGTCTGTTAGACATCTGTATCTAACTACAATAAGACTGACACTGACGTTATTGAGAAGAAAAGTCAGTTAGGATGGAAAAGGTCTAAAACCTTCTTTCGAAGAAATCTAAGGAAGACCAGTGTCCAGCCAATACACTCTTCTTATTTGTTTGTTGATGAAGACTGACCTTTATTGATTTGTTTGGTAATTACTGTTACTAACACTGTGACTTCTTTTCATGGAATACTATCCAATATCCATTTATTTAATATATGTATATTCAACTGTTATTTTAGCGCGGCTTTAAAAAATTGCTCTATCATTGTCACTTGCATGACAACGAAAAGAGATGACAAGAGATTTAGTAATCATTTTAGTTAGCTCAGATTTAGAAGATCAATATGAATATACCTGATCTGATTGTACACCACTAATACTATACCTAGAGTTTTTCCAGTGGCGCTGCTAAATAAATTACAATGCAATGAAAATTAAGGTTTTCGCTACCGGGTTCTGGCCATAATGACGTCACATCTACCAGCATGCAACGAAAAAGAGGAGTCCACCGCTTAGCCGGTCAAAGCACACCACGCCCAGCATTCAGTCAGAACCACAGAATAACTGATACCCTTTACGTTCAGAAGTGTCACTTAGGGGATAACATGAAAAAATACCTATAAAATGCAAGACGAGTGGCAGGTGCAAAAAGTCGCAAAAAAATGAGGGAGTGGAATAAAATGCTGAGAAGTTGAGTACAATTTCAGTCATTTCATCATCCCTCGTGCCAGCCTGTTAAGTCCACAGCTGGACATTACAATCTACCAGCTTCTCGGAATCTTAGTAATATCGTCGGTCCACACTCACTCTTATGTCATTGCAATAAAGTCCCTTTTTATAGAAATATGAAAATTGAAAGAATCATTATAAAATGGTTATTATCAGGGCCAGCGTATTAGCATTACTATTCAGCGCGGCAATGGAGCCAGTGTCTTGGGCACGCTTCCGATTGGTACTAATCTGGACCAGTTCAGCTATCTATAGTTTTCAACGGTTTGTAGACAGCTCAACTGTTTCATGTGTATTTTGTAAATATTGTATTAGTCGTAATGTACTTTGTAAATTAAAAAACTTTCTACTATAAAATTCTATTTTAGTAGTTTATTGCTGAGTACTGTCGTTTCAGCTTCAGATATTGCTGTTGAATCTTGTGCATTATGGAATAAAGTTCATTTTTATTGGAAGGTTATTTGAAGTGACGCTGCAAGCTCGAAGGCGGGCTGTGCAAACATTGTGCTAATGACGTCATACTTCTCTCGACATGGCCACTCTACAACCCTTGCCTTATACTCTTTTTCACCTATAATTACTTTCAAAAGCCACGGGTTTTATTATGACTCACGTATAAAATGATTTTTATATGACCCGCTTATAATATATACTCATAAAGTAGCTTATATACAATAATGTGCATTCATTTTTACCCGACTACGGCGTAGTGAAAAGGAGGGTAGGTGCAAATGTACTTACATATAACATAATAGTTGAAGAAATATAAACCCTGTATTGGAGCTTGGATGTAGATTTTTTTGGGGCCTATTTTTAATCTAACTGAAGAAAATAGTATTTCCATTTTCGTAAACATTTTCAATTTATATATTACTTAGCCCTCATTTTATTAAGTTTGATTTAAATTTTAGTTTAATTTTAAGCCTGATTTCAAAGCGCTTTATCAATTAAATATTTTACTTACCTCCAAGTTCAAGGTTTTATTTCCGACTAAACATTTGTGTGTGGCAAACGTAGATATTTGTTCTGTGCCTGGGTGTTACTATGTATCATATACGTATGTATTTAGAAAAAAAAAGTATATAAGTATTCCATCAGCAATCTAGTTCCCATAGCACAAGCTTTGCTTAGTTTGGAACTAGAAAGCGTTGTGTGGTAAATGTCCATGAATATTTATTTATTTCAAACAAAAATGTTTTAACCTTCACCGTTTATACTCAGCCGTTTTTAGCAACCTTTTTTAGGACTCCTTCAAATAAATTGAAAACCAAATCATAGTGGGCTAAATCACAAAATGCCGACAGGCTTTTGTAAATGTCTTTTTCCGACAACGCCTTTCAAAAAATCTGTCAAAGCCGCTGTCAAAACTTTTATGGACAAACATGACCACATATTACACTTGACATTGGCAAAATTGTCTGTCGAAATGACGGACACAGGCCATTACTGAAGAGAAGAAGAAGAAGACCACATATTACGCAGTGAAATTAAACTACTGAATAATTAGACATATTTTTAGTCTTACTTTCCTTAGATTAGTATATCACTTGTAATATTTTTTGAGTATCTAAGTACAAACATTCACTTTTGTATCAAAAAAATTAATATAAAATCGTAAATGAACCTCCCATCGAATAGAAATTACAATAAATCCGTACACAATAACACCCCCGCGTATTCATTCGCAATTCTTATTATTTTTACTCTCAAAGCATTGTTGTGGAAAACGTTCGATTTCTATGACCACATTTAGGGTGACTCTGATCCCCTGCCAATTAATATTGGTCACGGTGGTCAAAATCATGTCAGAACAGACATATTTTTTTGTTCCCAAATTCATCGCATTATTGATGTCGGTTATCAATCTTCCAATTTTATATCAAAAATTATATTGTCATGATTTTCGTTGTAAACGCAACGGTTATTCCATCAAAACTGTATAAAACACAAAGGTACATTCGCAGTACCACAGAATTGTAATTATTAATTTATGCAACGACAAAGTTAAAAGTTTCCGCTGACACAGAAGTTGGTTCTGCTGATTCTCGGTACTGTGACCTTTTCCAAAAAAAAAAAACAAAACTCAGATATAACTAGCACGTTACCGTGTGTCGTAACGAGCTAATTTAAACTTTTCGGTCCTCAGTCCTTTCGAGGGTGGCTCCCCCTACGTCACCTGAGGCGTCGTATCTTTGTGGCTATGCTTTCAACGCCACACTAAATCACACGTATTTGCATTGATTCGTTCCATGTGCCGGCTAGGTGGGGTGACGATCTGAGACATGTAGCTGGCAAACACTGGATGAGAAGAGCCGAAGACCGGGCTCAGTGGCGCATCTTGGAAAAGACCTACGTCCAGCAGTGGACCAATATAGGTTGATGATGATTATGATGATGTTCCATGTGCCAACGATTCTAACCAAACAATCGATTATAAACATTTGGTCTATCTTATAAAAAGTTAGAGTAGACATTATGTCTTGTTTAACATACGTAATCAGGACATAATGTCTACTCTAACTTTTTATAAAATAGGGGGATTATTTCTTTAAACTCACACATACTTCAACTAGCAATTCTCCAAACCACATTACAATAGCCAATGCTTTAGAATGACCCCCCAATTATCACACCTAAAATAACCATAAATTACATCCCATCCGTTTACACAAATGTGGAAACATTGTGGGTGTGAAATTTATGTCTTACGCGCATGTGTCTGACCACTGTCCAGTAATACGCTGTGGGTGTGGCTACGATATTTTGTGAGTTGACCCACTGTGTCCCGTAAATGGATTGGGTTCGATCATGTTTAGGTATACGTCGATGGGCCGTGACGAGTTAAGGGTAAAGTACTGATCTCACTAGAGGGCTGTTTGTTTTGTAGATTTTAGGGATCTAAAAAAGTAATCAAAAATATTTTTGTTATAAGCAGAAATAACCTCTTAACATAGGTGTCATTGGTTTATACTACTTCTTGTTAGAAAAAAGTAGAGCTTAATCATAGCTTATGGCCGAAGCACTCTAATAACTTGTTTGAAATAGATTTGTTTTAGTAACAATGCTCGTAAAGTTGACAGTTTTAAAACAAACAAAGGGAAGTGACCAATAAAACATCCAACGTTCCCTTCAAAAAACAAATCCATTTGCCACGAGCCATCATCGTTGACTGAACAAATCTTTAAAAAAATAAGGTCTACATCGACACATTTACATAATATACCCTTACACAAACTAGGTACGGCATTGTAAACAAAACGGCCGAATCGCGTAGTTTTTTGCTATATTAATTTAGTACTCCGGTTACCGTGTTCCCCTGTGTACACTGTAGAAGTACGTCCTACTTTCCTTACAAAGAAATTGAAGGAGAAATAATAATAGCAAAAGCAGAATGTAAGGGCGCGTCGTCTACTTATGTGAAATTAGCTCGTGAAGTCGCGAACCTCTTTGATGTGCGGCAATTGTGCGAGCTTCAACGTGAACGCGGCTTTAACTTAAAGGCGACGATGCTTGTCGGCATGTTTATTAGGCAATTTACATGCTTGCTATGTCAATCAATAACTTGTATTGCTGTTACTTCCGTGCTGGAAGAATTGGCGAGGCCGTGCAAGGGTTACATTATTTTTCAGTTCCTGAATGATTATAAAAACTTCTTAGTAATCGCATTTAAATTGTTCAAAAAAAATATTGAGAATGAATTATTAGTTTCGGTGGACATAAGGCTCAGAATGGTTCTTTTTTAAAACGAGGGTGGCCCATATCTAGCAGTGGACCTCTACAAAATGATGGATTATAATATTTACAAATTGCGGCGATGTGCAAGGATGTAATAGTAGACTAATGCAAGGAATAGGTAGGTCTTACAAAGTTTGGGGGTCACCATCGGCATTCTCAAGACTCTTCAGTACCTACCAAAAAGTCTAAAGAATATTCCTCCCTTCATCGTCTAAGTTCTAGTCTATGCACAATATTCTAATTAATTTTCCAGAAGAAATTGTTATTTGAAAAACCCTAGTGTATTAAAAAAAATAGCTCTTTCAAGGCTAAGACAATCGCAAAAATATAGAGCAACTCTGTTATATTTACATGATGACATTTGCAACATTTGTATCCTACCTACTGCAACAGTTGGTTAACTACCCGAAGTGATATCGCTCAACTAAAATTACATTTCAACTAAAGAAACTTAAGTTGAAAAATAACCACTCAAAACCTTTAAAAATTGTATACCACCAGCAAAGAAACACACAACATTATAATATTTTTTACATTTAACACATCTGTTTAAAACAGACAAAAACGGCGATTAACTTTCCTGTGCTTACAAAGGCAGGAAATTATCTCTTTCAAGACCGGACCGCAGACATACCATAAGACTGTCAATTATAGGTAAGTAGTGCTCCATAAGTGGACAATCACACATCTGACACTTTTAACCGTGACAGACATCATATAATTATATGCAATTTAACACTTAAGGGTTGAAGTGTCAGTGTCCGTATGCCGCGTTGTCCAAATGTTGTGAAGCATTGAAACGGTGTAATTGGCAATGAAATCGTCTTGGGAGATGAAGAAAGGGTGTCCAAGGCAGCCGCTCAAATATCTTTGAATAGGTAGCGCAATGAATAGCCTGTAATTGGTTTATCATTCAAAAATTGTTTGCAACTTAGTTCGTAGGTATTAAATAATGATCTATGATATAGGTATATTATCTGTGGTATAAAGGCATTTAAACATTGAAATTAATTAGCTTGCAAAATGTTTATATCAAAGTGTCTTTCAGAAATATCTCTTTGATAATTATCTTATCTTATTTAACTCCGTTAGTCGATGATTAATGAGATATAGAGACACAAACGCTAGTTTTAAATACGTACTTAATACTTGTGAACTAAGTGACGTCTTTGAGTGCGGCAGTTAAATTTTAAAAGGAAAATATCGAATTTGCACCTTCACACAAGCATCCATCAAAATATGAGAATTCAATAAAAAAATAATTCTGTCTTAACTTTAGCAAGCTAGCAAGCTCGTATGAGTTAGTGGCCAACTCTGGTGACGGAGTTTTTAGGCCGCCTTAAAGCCTCCGTCATAGCTTGACCACTCTTAGAACCGGGACCGATAGTTTAACGTGCTCTCCGACGCACGGAAACATTAAAACGATAAACATTATAAAACCTTTGTAAAAATGCTACGGATACAAACTATTTTGAAACTCCCTTCTTTCTCCAGCGGATGCGGACAGCGCGGCAGAAGGTGGAGGTTCCCCGACCCCAGGGGTCCCAGCAGACACCCTCACCTGCGGGGCCTGCAGACGAGCCTTCGCACTCGCTGATATCGTGCGGTTCATCCAGCACAAGGTCTCCAGTTGCGATAAGGATCTGACCTCATACCATTGCTATAGCACTGGTAAGTAGAGTATTATTTTAAACCTAAAACTATTAGAACAGTTAAACATTTAGACCAGGGTTGTCTACAAGAAAGAGATCATTTTGATTTGACATTTTAGAAAATCAAGAACGTTTTTACAAACTATTTTACCTTAAAATCCACTTTAACACATACTTATTACAAGTGAAAGTTCTGAAACTCTACATACTTTATGCATCCGAGAGTTGATATCTTTTGTAAGTACTTGCTATTCTTATGCGTGGTCAGCTGTTGGATTTGTATGGAGTGGTATGGGTAACCACTAGTGGCATCTTTATTTGAGCTCTTTCATATTATGCTTAAGAGAGCTTTTCATTCAACTAAACTGTTTTAATTTGGAGATCTAGGTGTTCTAAAAATCGTGTTATCAGATTTGACCACCAGCACATACTTTACCATATTTTTTTCTGCAGGTCCAAACTCCGACCCTGAAGATGGATCGCGACCAAGCCAGATGTCAACTGGAAGCGCTCGGAGACCATCCTTACTTACAGCGAGGAGGCCTCCAAGCAGCAGGATACATACACCACCTCTAGCTAGCCCTTCGATAGCACCACCAGATCTCTTGGAGGATGGTGGGGCTTCAAGCACACCTAAAAGGCTATTGGATGGTAAGACTACACGAATAACTTTAGTGCTAGAACGGTGATAGTGCTGGCTGTTTTGTCTCAGTGTGAGAAGACCGTAGTAAACCTAGTAGACCCTAGTACACCTAGTAGAGACCATAGCAGACCTGGTAGAGACCTTAGTAGACCTAGTAAAAACCCTAGCAGATCTAGTAGAGATCCTAGTAGACCTAGTAGAGACCCTAGTAGACCTAGTAGAGACCCTCAGTCTAGGGTCTAGGACCCTAAAGGTGCTAGTGAGGGTAGTTTAAGCAATTTGATTATATCTTCGTGGTTGTTTCCTATCCATGCGAGCTTTGATTTGGAACAGTTACTCAGAAACCAAACTAACAATCGTCAGTTTTACTATAGGAATAATCATAAGTTTGAATCGTTTCATGACAAGGCACCAAACCTTCAAACAACTATTTTCTTACAGAAGCTGATAGGGAAACCATCACCCCGAAGCGAAGAGCTTCAACCTCCCCGATGCCGGCGAGCTCCCCTGAGGAAGACATCAAACCTAAGATCAAGCAGGAGCATATGGACACCTCAGGCTCGCCTGATGACGTGAAGAAGAGAACCTGTGCTGATGCCGAGTCAAACACCATGCATAGTGGTGAGTCTTTTGCCAACAAAAAAAACAAATTCCCAATTCAAACTGCACTGAAAATTCAAGAAGATCTTATTTACACTCTGTTCCATTTTCAAAAAGTATGCACGCTGTGCTGGATTGGGCTCGTTGTGATTTTTTTCCCATCTGACCCACCAGTGAGCCGGTTGGTGGGCTCGATGGGAATAACCAAATTCCATGAGTGCTAAGAGTTTTATCACAATCTGGAAGACACGAGTCGCAGTTCGTAGCACTTTGAATAAAATACCATATCATTTTGAATAGGTACTAAAATAGTTACAATATTCAAAGCTTCTTTGGTTAAAGTAAAATCGTACGCATATCTTCACCTAAGATCACTAAAATCTTAATAAAACTAGATGAAACTTATCACAGCATTTAGTCAGATAGAGGCTAATGATTCAGTCCTTTCTTGGAATATTCCGTAGTCGGTCGCCGAAACACGTGCGACGAAACTGTTTTCGTAAGTCATTACGTCACAGATCTATAGCATAGAATAAAATAATCTCTAACGCACAGAATCTTCACGTTTCTAAGACAATAGCTACATTGTATACTCTGTGGTAGCAACAATTTTACAGTACAATGAGATCAGTCTATTCATTGGGTTTACTAAGTTTTAACTTAAATAAAAGCTTTTTGTTAGAACACAATATAATCTGATCTATGTACTACAATATAAAAAATTCAGTATATTAGAATCTTGGAATGAAATGAAATTTATTTATTTAGTACTTTACCTTCATCATCATCTTTGGCCTTTTTCGTCTATTACAGACGATTTAAAGTAGTGACTGTATTCGGCCGGGGTAAACATCTCCTTTGGTGGCTGTATAAGCCAATGCGTGATCGCACTGCACGGCCACAATAGAAGTAGCATACGCAAAGAGAGCCATAGGGAGACCTTTGCTTCGCTTTAAGGACTCTATCAAGAGGGACATGACTTTACCTTAGGGCATGCAATTTTACGGGTTCAAACTTCACTATAATTCTTAAATACTTTTATTACGGTGATAAAGTACGAGCTGCTATTTAAAATTAATCCCTGTCAGTGCCAGTATTTAGTAGTTTTATTAATGACTTGTATGTCGGCCTAGGCGACATTTTTATCTTATCATTGTTGCTTTTGTTGCTGCAAGATGTTGTGCAACAATGGAAGAAATTGCTGTGTCAGGGTGCGTTCATACGTCTTGGGTTTTTCGAGCTAATCCTGACAATTTGGTACCTAAAGGGTGTTCATTTGCTGGTTTAATATCACATGTAGTAATAATTCTAGCATTCTTATGTTTATTTCAATCAGTAGACTAGTAAAAATTGAATTAAATTGAAAGAAAAACCTACTAAACTCTAATTCTTTTGTATCAAATTGTAATCAATAGTCAATAATCCCAGTCTTTTGAAAAGAAACACGAAAAAAATAATTGTCAAAAAATACAAAATTTTTGGGTACTGCATAATCTTATATATCCTATTTATATTACATTATAAACGCAAAAGTTTGTAAGGATGTATGTATGTTTGTTCCTCTTTCACCCAAAAACTACTGATCCGTTTTGGATGAAACTTAAAATATATATTGTCCGTGGCCTGGATTAAGGCATAGGCTACTTTTTATCCTGGAAATTCAACGGGATCCAACGGAACGCTTACAAAGTCGCGGACAGAAGCTAGTATAAAACCAGTAGCGACCAAAATACCGTTTAAATCACTTAAAACCAGAAACCAGCATCTGTATAAGAAAAATCTTAACCCACCCCCGCCCGAGAAATAATCTATCGCAACCCTTTTGTAAGCAGATGTGCTGTCATTCGACACTTTTGTATTAAGCTTGCACAATGGTGTTCTTGCCCGAAAATTGTGCAGCGATTTCTACCCGCATTGAAGCGCTTTGTTCAAAAACCGTTTAAACGCTGGACAGTTTTAATTTATCTGTAAAAGCATTACTAAATGACGTCAGCTATTACATGATTTTTTTTAAAGATACATTATCATAGATTAAGCATATTATATGCACACAAAAAGAGTCCAATAACGACAGTGTTTTATTGCCAGATAAAAAAACCAGGTCTTCCAGGCCTAAAAACCACTTAAAAATATTTAGTTTGGAGTTTTTTTTAAATATTTTCAGATGTCTTCAGATAAAAAGACCAATGATCCTTCAGGCAATCCAAATAACCAAAAAGTATTTTTTATGAGCGAATTAATATGTAGGTATCAGTATACCTACATATTAATTCGCTCATAAAAAAATGCTCATGAAAACAATAAACTCCCAGTGGAGTTTATTGTTTTCATAATAAAATATTTCGAAATTCGAACCAGTACCAAATGATAACTATGAATAGTTTGACACCCGTCACGCTACCCAGTTGCGCAATCACAGCGCCCCGTCAATAGCAGGTTTTGCAAACACCAGTTGTTTCAGCTTATTGAGTTATCCTAAACGTTAATATTAACCCCTTCGAGCTGTCAGACCATTCAGTACCCCGATGCAATAAACATCACATAAATTGATATGCATAAACAAAAGGTACCATAAATCTATTTAGCTACTTTAACCACATTCTTTTGTTTTTTTTCTAAACGTCAAAATAGGATAATAATTCTAATGGTGACAGTAAGTCGCGACCTCGTGCCTAAACCCAGTAAAAAAACTGCGTTTTAATTGTATTTTGTACGTAATAATTAACCCCATCTTTTTAAGGACAGATAATAGGGATGATATGGTAGAAAAAAATTATTTGCATGAGCGCACGATTGACGTGCGCGCATTGTTATCATCTGCTTTTGTGATGACCCTTATGTTAACCGACGAACCTCAGTCTAAGCCAAGCACGGCCATTTACAATTTATTGAAAACTAAACTTTACTGAAGGGTTTTAAAGTTGGAATTAGAAAGGTGGGGATGGGCGTAAATGGCGTTTTGGTATCGCTGATTGTGATATTATAATTGTCAAAGATGCTACCAAGGCTCCATTGTACGGAGCGGTCTTTTATAATTTTTTCAAAGATAAAAAATGTTTGGCGTGTTCCTGACACGTGGTATGCATGCATCGCCGTGACCTGTGGAACTTCTTTGAGCGTGACACAATGGTGATGTATTTTTAGTTTTTGTAAGAGGTGGCTAAGTAGCCGGTTCGGTATAAGTACGTTTTAATTTTAGCCATGACGTCTGCGACTTTGTTTAAGGTGAGGGGAAGATTGACTCGTGCCTATCACGTGTACTTTCAACTGAATATTTATAGAAATTAGAAAACGATACAGCGTTTCTTACAGTAATTACTTGGAATTTCTTGAGTATTTATATTTCTGACAAAGAAGAATTTTAGTGTACACTCCGGAGTTGCCACATTTACATCACAAAAGTTAGTAAACCAATGGCCGTCATGTTTGTATAAAAACAAATATTGAGCCAAGTGTATGTCGCGTCCAGTGTTTGGTCTCCTTTGTTTGGCTTCCGAATTAATGAAGGATTGTCGAGCTAGGTGTTTCGTATTCAAATTATGTGTAACATTGAAATGTGTCATGATCTAAATTTTCCCCTATCCATTCTTTAAAAGTGACCGTTTTTTAATACTCTACAAGTATAGAATAGGGTTGACTGACAGTAGAACTATATCGATTTCATACAGAGCCCCAGATGAAATTATCGTTTAAGTCCGCTGCACGGTCGACTGCACCTCAAAACGGTCGGTCAGATGGTTAAACAACGGTCCTTTTATCCTCCACTCATGCCAAATAATCGTCAACATACCCTTTTCGAATAAATCTTTTCTATTTACCAACTAATTACGCATTCGCAGGCCGTTTTCTTGATAAATGATCGCCCCCGCGGATGATTCCTCGATTAGGCCCGAGATATTTCCATATCAAGACATGTTTTCTTAAGGGTCGGCCACAAAAGGGCCATCTCCGCGCCCAATCTTTAATCCTATCTCGGGACCTTTGCGGGCGAATTTAAATTTCTTTAGAAATATCGTCCTTATTATGTACGTGCGGGTTTCTATTCCTTGTGACGTTCGTAGGCGAGATAACGTAAGTTAAGTCCGAGAGAAGATTGTTGTGAAAAAACTACCGCTAACTTTGACGAGATCCCATCTGCATCGGTGCGCGCACTCGAATTTCGGCCTTACCCCTTTAAGCATAAACTTTACAATAACTTTCTTGGTATGGGATTAGAAGAACCTTATTTTGTATATGAGGTGATAAGTCTTTATGAGGGGTCAACCTTTTCTATAGTGAACCTCACCCTTTTAGTGAAAAGAGTCCGCTGATAGCTGATTTAGGAACTGTGATAATGCGCGCTGCGTAAATACATCATGGGTTTATTTTGATGTATAGCCTTGAGAACCCTTGACGATGCGACGAATTTATCGATTCGACTGTAGGTCAGGAATGTGCATCATACTCGTACGTGACCGGTTGCATTGAATAGTTATCATAGTTGCTTTGTAGGGCTACCAGGGGTAAGCTGACCGATCAACGGAATTTGTTGATTAAAATTTATGTTTTGATTGATCTTAGTTGCTGCTGTAAGGTAGGATATCTACGTATCTTTGTACCACAGACTACAAAGTAAAACAGCTGTTAAAACCTAGACCATGATTTAGTTAGCTGTCAGGTAGGGAATAGCAAAATTATCAGAATTTCTTGTCCGATGCTCAGGGTTCCCCATAGTGTTTATGAATGGCTATATACACATTCTGCGTAATGCGTAGTCTTTAGTTCATAAGCGCTCAGTTACTTACTTTACTCGAATAAAGAATACATTATTACATTTAAAAAAAAAACTATTGGGAGGTAGTAAAATAAGAGTAGGTACTTCTGTACAAACCCGCGGTAAGTAAAAACACAACAAGACACTTACTCGCATCGGACGCTAAAAATCAATTTTAAAGCGTCGACCGGCACCCCAACCGTTTTATTGTTTTTCCTACATTTTTTGTAATATGTGATAATGGTCGACACATGTGTCGTTGGGTTATGAGTTTAAAATAGCCCCACACATCTTGTGGACCAATTTTGAACATCACTTTGTGTCTTGTTTTGGGACGCATTTCGTCCCTCCTTACTCGAGAAGCACGTTTCGACGTTTTATACGATGGATAGCTACTGAATTGTTTTTGTCCATAACAAGTATTTACGAGTAAATTCTAAATTATGAGAATATTTTTGAATTAAACTTCTGACTGCATTAATGTGATTTTTTTTATAGTTGTACTGAGTGAATACTAAATATCTATAATTACTTTTGTGGTCGTGCACAACGAACTCCCTCCAAGAATGGGGGCGTCACTGATTTGGGAGGGTGAAATTTATGAAGTAACATGATAGTTTACTAAAATCAAGGTTTTAGTGGCAAGCGATATTTTGTAGGCGCGGGTAATTTCTTACGCTTTTTTACTTTATAATTTTACAGGCGTAGCTCGCTTAGTCAATATTCATTGATCATCTGAGTCACAAGCCATATAATTCTGAGTTAAGTGGCATTCTGTGCAGTCATTATTTAGATGTGTGACCGGTAGTGGCATAAGTGGCATTTACATTTGAGCGTTTTCGTGCTTCACGGTCGGTTCCGGCTCTATAGCGTCGGTAAGCCACGGCGGCCTTAAGGTGGCCAAAAACTCCGTCAACAGAGTTGGCCACTAGTTCGTACGAACTTACTTTTTTAATAGAGTAGATTTGGTAGATACATTTTTTTTTTAATTTAATGTAATTTTCTGTCTACACTATGATTATTAGTCAAGTTCAAGTATGACTCAAAAGAAATTATAATAATAAAAATATGAATAATAACATTTTTCCTTTGGTCACACACAACTCATGCCAAGAAAATAAACATTTGGTTTACCATGATAAATTAATACAAGTACCTACAATAGCAGCAATAATATAAAAATGGAAAGTACTTAACATGACTAATGGGTCGGGGTCATTTTCTTCTTACAAATATGTCTACAATTGCATACTGTCTTTTGTTTTATAACACATGTGTGTGTGTATTGGCGGTCGAATCGGTCAACTTTATCATTTATCCACGCTAAACAAAAGGACACAAATGAATTTTATTTTTTCAGATGTGTCCTTATTTTATGCGACCCAGACAACATTGTATTCGTCATTGTAGCACAGAGGTTACTATAAGCTTGATTCAGTTGACGTACTAATATTGATAAATAAAAAAAAATGTTTATTGCAGGCACGGTAGGTAACAAAACATTGAATACAAACCCATATCACATAAAATTAAGTACGTAAAAATAAAAGCAATGGAAATTAAAATAAAAACACATAAATACCTATTAAGAACAGTAGCAGAAATCTACCAGTTGGTCATTTCTTGTTTTTGTCCAATGGACAGAGATCCTGAGATTGTAAAAGGCCTATTATGAACAAGAAAAACAATAGGTACTTGGGTGTATAAACATTATAATCATACGTTTAGTTTTTTTTTAGTTTGAGTAGCTTCCTACTAAAACAAAAAACTAATATGCTTTGCAGTCGTGTAGTAATAAAAACAAATTCATTGTTTTCCAAATATGAATCTTCTGTTCTCTTTTTGGTACAATTCCAATATCACGTTACCGGCCAGCTCGGATGGCGTTCTATTTTCAAATTTTATTTTTCTCTCCAGCCAGCAACATGTCTCGCAGTTATGGGTCACAATTTGCACCATTCGGGTTATAACTTCGCACCACTACTATAGGGTTGGTATATAGTGATTGAAAATAGCGATTTTGCAAGCTGTACATACCAATTTTACAATTAATGACAAAAAAATTTATTAAAGAACCTAATTATTAAATCTAATTAATCAATTATACTTGAAATATGTAAGAGAGTTGCTAATGAAAATCAAAAGCATATCGCTCTGGATCTTCATAGATAGGTAGCTAACTTATCATAGCAAATGTAAAAAAGGAAAAAGGAGTTGGCAACAATTTAAACATTGTGAAAAAAAATTGACTAACGGAAAAAAATACTTTCGAAAATGTTTTGTAAAATCCGCGTGTTGAGGTAGCGTTTAGCGAGTACTCTCAACTTAAGAGTGTACTCGCTAAACGCTAGCACAGTAACCACAGGTTAAGGGGTAAGCGCGGGCGGCGGAAGGGGAAGACGGTCATTCAGCGCAGCGGCGCGACGGACATCCGCCGCATAACAAGTCGATGGCGAGTCTCGCTGGAACGAACGTTCTTATTACAAATTTTGCATAGATTCCAAAATAGAATGCTGTTTTTCTAACTAGATCTAGCATTTTGTGCGACTCACATTTCAAGTAACAGAGGTTACTCTTTGGTTAGGAATGCAATTTTTTTTAATGTATCAATAAATACTGTAGTTTTAATGGTCATTGCATAGATTCAAAAATAGAATGTTTTTTTCTAATTAGATCTAGCATTTCGTGTGTCGCACTTTTGAAGTAACAGCTTTAGAGGTTACGTTTTTGGTTAGGAATGCAATTTCTTTTCAATGGATTAAATGTTATGGTCCCTTGACGACTCTTTCAGCTCTACATAATAATAAAATATGGCAAGGTGTGATCATTTTTAATGCTATTTTTACGCCTCATTAATGTTAAAACGTACGTTTGTATATGATGAACAATATCACACTTTAATTATCTTAAAATCCATATAATGAGTGTTTTTGTATTTACAAAAATTACATAATTTTACGTACATAGGTACATTTTATTTATTAGATAAGAAGTAAAATAACTAAAGTTTTTATGCAAACAAGACTAGAAAATAACAGTACTACATCATAGAGAATCAAACTTTAAAAATGTTGCATCTACAAAACGCACACCCATTCACACTTGGCTGGTTGTATAGCTTACTTCAGTGTCCGCGAGAGGCGCTGGGGTGCGAACAACTGTTGTCGTCGCCGGAAGCAGCGCCGTCGTCTTCCGGTCCACGAATGTTCTGTATGAGCCGTGGCGGTTTCGCGTTTTCAGTTCTAAGTTTGAATTTTATTGTGCGGCTTTTGGCAGACTGTGACACTTAACAAAACATTTTTTATTTATTTAGCCTATTGTGTCCCACTACGGGGCAAAGGTCTATTGCTTTTATACGGTTTAAGTCGTTTTTAAAAATGGAATATGAAGTTGATGAGTTTTTTTTATATTTTATATCATCTGTTTTCTGACCTATTTGTATTCTTGCTTACAAAAGCAATGGTATAACTAAGCACACATTAAAAATAAAAATTAATGTATTTCATCTCTCCAGTACATAATCGTACACTCTATTTTATCCCTTTCATAAATACTATCAAACTTAAACATACGAGTAAAATACAATAAAAAAAAAAATACCGATTCAACTACTCGAAGACAAAACCTTCATATAAAACTGTCTAAGCAAATACAACCGGATACGCTTTCCCAGTTCTAAACGATCACCCCCCCAACGGGTAGTCAGGGGGGAAGTCTGGACTACCCCCTCCCCCTCCGTTTAAAAATTTCACCCCCACTGACTCTTTCACAATGGACGGTAATCACCGATTGCCTTTTGAAATCGAAACGGTTATTAAACATATTTTATTCGTGGATAGAATGGAATTTTCCGGGCACTGCTTGTATGGATCTCGGTTTTGTATTGTCCACGTAAAGTACGCTGTAATATGGCCCGTATGCTGATTCACTGCTCAAGTACTGATCCGGACTCGAGCATAGATTTTTGTATGAAAATCTCTACTCAAATCTATGCTTGAGTAACGATTTCTTTATCAGCATACGGGCCTATATCTGTTCTGTGACGTTAGTAGGTACATCTCTGTTCTATTTTCAGTTGCACGTTCGAAAAAAAAATGTTATTAGGTTGGAAAATTTTATTTTCCTAATCCGAAAATGTATTTAAAAAAGAAACAATATACATAACGCCCATTGATATTTTTTTTCTTCGAAGTGATTTCCAAGAGCTTAGTAGGAACCGATAGTATAGTATTATTTATGATCGGTAATAGCGAGTTCTTTTTTTCTTTCAATAAAAGAACCACAGCCATAGACTATAAACTGTACCATTTGATCGTTCTCTATCAAACTTGCCAAAATATTTTTTCTTCTAATTTTTTAAATTATGCATGCATAAAAAACTTGGCAATAGACCACCCAATCACCGATTCCATTATTAAATTAACACCAATACCACGATGCCTCATTGACCAGATTTTATCAATGGTTACGGGTTGAACTAAATCCGTGTAAGTACTATATATGTAAGCTGATCAATCGATTTGGGGTTTTTTGTCGACTGTGCTTACGTGATTTACTCTTGTACGGATAGCAAAATATAAGTGATTACTTTTTAGGTGTTTTTTTTTTCCTTTTTTAGTCTATTTAGTCCACTTTAGCCCTTTACGTAAAAAATAAATAAATAAATGATTATACTTTTAGATGATTTAAGCATATTACACAGCTACACTCAGAGTCGTTACGTTATTATAAGTATTACTTGAAATTAGCAGTGTCTCTGATTTATAGTATCTTTCAGTACCGAAGGATGTCAATATCAAAAATTAATTTTCTTTTGACATTAGTCTCTGAGTGCGGCTGCTAGCTTACCATTTACACAAATCATTTTAATACTATACTTATTTACTACAGTTACTATTAATATTATAGTTGTGTATTGAAAAACTCAACTAAGCTTATTAAGTAGTAGTTTTTTACGAGTAGTACGGAATGATGACCAAAACGCAACACAATGAACAATGGCGCGGACAAAAAGGTCACAATATTGATATGACGATAAATCTCTATACAGGGTGCTCCAAACTATTACATTTGTTGGTTTTCACAAAGTATTTGTTAAACATATTTTGAGTACTTTAGTGGGTCATAAAATAAGAAAGTAACCTTCTGTTTCTGTGGGTATACATCATTATGATAATACAGTCTCATAATCTACATATCGGTTACTGGGGGGCAATCGTCGTCTCATAAGAACCTGCCTGGCAGGTTTTCTGAACTGTTTTCATACTAAATCATAGGTATTCTGTGACTAAATAGTGACATTAGCTCGTTTCAGCACGTTTTTTGCCGTCAAAAACTTCTTGTTTTCGTATAATCTGTAGCCACGTCGTCGCTTGACATTATGCTGGGCAGCGAAAGCAGTTCAAAGCTCACGATATGCGGGCTGGTTACCAGCTTAATTTGACAGCACTAAAAATGTTGCCGTCCCTTTCTCATAAACTGAAACGATAAAGACGGTTATAATTTTAGAACTGTCAAATTAGGTTAGTTCAAAAAAATGCAACAACAAAATTGACACAGTTGTCACCCAATGCTAAGTAAAGTTCTCTCCTAAATTCCTAATGCAAGCCATTCTCAACCTTGAGCCTTCTAGATCTAGCTTTTTCCCCCAACTTTCACCAGGTCGATCTCATTTTTTCCATCTCATTTTTCGTGATATTTCTGTGCTCATACTGACGTACTTACGTTAATAATAAACAATTCGGGACGCCCTGTATAAGTATTCTTTCCGGTCGGTCACAATCTGACCGTTACATTTCAATAATCATCTTAACAGTCGAGATGTTTATCGAGCCGCGCCTTAATAGTGATGTGCCTTTACTTTTAATTGTAATCTATTAAATTGCTGAATTCTTTCGTCCACCTTTTTACCCGACTACGTCGAAGCAAAAAAGATGAGCATATTTTTTAGAGCGTGACTTCCAGTAATCGGGTTTTAGTTTTATAACGAATTTTTTTTTTGTATAGGTCAGGCAGTGTCAACTAAACTAACATCTACCTAATGATAGAGTAGCATGATCACCATCATATCAGCTTGTCCACTGCTGAATATAGGCCGTTCTTAGGCCTCCCGTGGACTTCCCTCATAGAATTCCAGAAAGAACTATACCTACAGAAAGATTTTAGACTTAGAAAATAATTTGCACTGAAAACCAACGCGATTTGTCTTTAGAGCTCCACAAAGGAACATTTATAAACAGTATAACATTACATTAACATTACCATTTATAAACAGGAAAACACATAACCCTCCCTTCGCATCGTGCATTCGGGTAAAAAAACACCTCATCGATAAAATATACTAACTTACATGTCACATCACTAGAAGATTTGAGCGCGATTGCTTCAATAAAATGTGTCTCGAGTTCACAATGAGCAATCAAATTACTGTCAAATCTGGCGGCTGCGCCTTGACCATGTGACCTTATCTTGTATACTTGTACAAATTGTTTTTGTTATTACAATCTCATTGATACACTTTAACTTTATTTTTCTGTAGGTTTTAATTAGTCAGATTTCTTCAAAAACTTTGTTATACACAACCTTCTACGTAAGTACGCACGTTTTTTTTTGAAGGGCTTCTTTCTGGGATGTATAGGTAGAACGGTGTGTTGTTGTGCTGTCACGTGTACGCCGTGACCTGACTCGAGTAAACGAAACCAACATCTTTTTAACCGCTATAATTTTTCTCTTACCGGTGTAGCGTTACCTATAGATTTCAATATCAACAGTCTTAACCCGCGCGTGCGTACGTGATTCGGGCCCGCGTATATTTCATAAGATTTTCGAGGTACATGAATCACGCTGAACACGGAGAGGCGATCACTCACGCCGCCGCCCGACCCTCGGACCTTCTACTTAGCATGCGCGCCGCGCGCACCCTAGGCCCTACAACGATATGTGAGAGCTATTACTAGACACTTTGCCTCGGTTAATATTGCTTTTGAGAGCGATTGAACTCACGCGTGTTCTCTTTGTCCACAGAGCCTAGCAACTACGTGTGCTCGACTTGTAAGGCGCGCGTGCACTCCGCCTGGCGACTGCTACAGCACGTGCAGCACGTCCACGGTGTGAAGATCTACCAGGAGACCCTGCCGCAAAACCATCCCAAGCAGAACCACTCCTCGTCGAGCTCCTCGTCCTCGAGCTCAGGATGCTCGTCTACTGGCGGCCCACTTCCGCCACCGACGCTGCGTCATCATCCCCTCCTACCCCCACCGGATATGCATTCCCCTTTTGGGGTTGGTGGCTTGCTCAGAATGCCGTTACCTGGCAGCTTGCCACCGCTCGCTCATCCGTCGGTACCTCCCGCGCCAATGTTCGCGCGACCAAACCACCACGACCACCGTTATAGGATGGAACAGCTCGTTTCCGAGCAGTTCCGCCATCACGGTCTCAATCTTGCAGCGGCAGCGGCAGCCGTTGCGGCAAACTCCATGCCACCTCACCAAGCATTCCCGTCTCCGGCCGACCGGCCTCCGGTCGTGCCGACTTCGATCTCGGGTCGCGACAGACCCCCTCCGGTATCCCAGCCTCTCTCACTTGAACCCCAGCTGGATTTTTACTCGCAGCGCTTGCGGCAACTGGCAGGTACGACCAGTCCAGGGGCGGCCACAGGCAATTCCAGCTCTCCTAGCCCCAGGAAGCATTCTCCTCCGTTCGCTTCCCCGTCGCCCTCCCGAGTCGGCCTGACTCCCCCGGGGGGCGCCGGACCCGGGACGGTGGACGCGCCTCGTGACGCGACGCGCCCGCACAGCTCCACCTCGCCGGAGCGCCGCATCGAGCCGCGGGCTGCGGACGCACCTCCTCCAGAGAGGTCGTCCTGCACTCCTCCCGTGAAACGCAGCACCGATGATGCGATCTATTCTTGTGAGTTTTGCGGTAAGAAGTTCCGATTAGAAAGCAACTTGATTGTCCATCGCCGCTCTCACACTGGCGAAAAACCTTTCAAGTGCTCAGAATGTGAAGAATCCTTTGAAAAAGCTTCTAAACTTAGAAAGCACATGAAAGTTCATCGACCCTCTGTCACTAACGAAGAAGGTGAATCGGGTGGAGATACTGCCGATGATGATACTGACGATGACCTGGATGATGAGGAGTTAGATGGAGAAGAGGAAGAAGAGAATGAAGACGGTGAGGATGTAGAAGAAGCTGAGGACTTGACGGTTTCGAATAGTAGTGTTCCATCTGCACCTAGGAAACAGGCTCCCATAATGCCCCCTCACCCCCCTACTGCATCTGTTGTCGGGGAGCTCATGGACAAATTTGGTCTTTCAAATATTGCTCAATATAGTGAAGCTTTCAAACAAGCGTTACAAGAGTCTGGGAAAAATATGAACTGGCAATTGGCCAAAGATCGCGATAACAACAACAGTCTTCCCGGTGACAAGCCCAACGGTATGCCACCTGCTGCACTAAGATTGAAAGAAGAGTTTGCGAAGATGCCACCTCAGCCGCATCCTCTCTTTAACCCATTCGAGAATCCTTTTGAAGCTTCTAAGCGCATGAAGCTTGATATGGAACGGGGCGAAGGCTGGTGGCTGCCTACTTTACATGCGCAGAGACCTCCCGATAACATCTTCGATGGCTTGAAAAATAGCACTAACGGTCTGCTACAGAATCCTTTGTTGAAGTCGAAAGAAAGCCGACGGAACGACACTTGTGAATATTGTGGAAAGGTATTCAAGAACTGCTCAAACTTGACCGTCCACCGGCGCTCCCACACTGGGGAGAAGCCGTATAAATGTGAGCTGTGCTCGTACGCTTGCGCTCAAAGTTCTAAACTCACGAGGCATATGAAAACGCACGGTCGGCTTGGAAAGGATGTGTATCGCTGTCGGTTTTGCGAGATGCCCTTTTCAGTCCCGTCGACTCTCGAGAAGCATATGCGTAAATGTGTTGTGAACCAAAGTAACGGTGCTCCCTTAGCTCTTTCCGACGACTCCAACGCGTGTCGAGACGAGGCTTCGTGACTCTACCCGTGGGGTGGCCTGCGATTGCCACCGCCTGCGCCACTCAGCCAGATCTTTTAAGACTTAACCAACGTTACGCCAAGATCTTAGATAAACAGCGATATTCGCTAGATTGTATATATTCGGACTCTTTTCAATTTCTAGTCTTAAGAATTGAATAGGCACTGCAATTTCGGCCCAAAGTAAGTGGACGTACGGGCATTATTAGGTAATGAACTATATAGTATTATGTGACATATCTCAGTGTGAAGCATGGTAAGGTATGTTCATCGTTGTAATTATATTGTTGATGTTTTTGGTGGAGTTTTCGTTTTTCCGAGGCTGAAGCCGCTTCCTTATGTTGTGCTATTCGATTGTTTTGTCATGTTTTTATTTATAAAAAAAATGTGGAGACAAATGCCAAAGTTAGCTATGTTGATTTTACCTATGATTTATTATAGCGTCAATTATTATAGATTTTTCCAGTATTTCCTAGGATCTTCATAGTTCGTGTAGTTGGTGTGTAATGGAGAAGTTGTTTCGTAATTTTAGTGTATCTTGTACAATAAGTAAAATGTTTCCTATCTTAGATAACTATGTAAATAAATTTATGTAGGTGTTAAGTGTATCGTCTAAATCAAGTACCTATTGATGTTCATATTTATATAGGGCGTTTTGAAAGTTGTAACCAAGGTTCGGAGAAAACGGTGAGATTCCTGTTATCGATAAAACTATTTAAGAATTGTAGAAATTGAAATTGGAATCTGTTTTAAGTGTAGATGTTATTCTTAATGAGGTACTTGTATGTTTAACTAGCGGTTAAATTATTGAACCAGTGCTGTATCTCGTTTTAGCATTTTTCGAAATTATATTTGTTCCGGATTCTTTACCCACGATTGTTTTTCGAAAAATGATAACAACAAGATGAATAGAGTGATTAAAGAATTCCATTTTGTTTTGAGACTGACACATTTATTCCAGTTTTATTTCTTTAATTCGTGTTTGTGATTCGTGTTTCGATTATTTTCGGAAATCATTCGTACCTACATTTTAGTCCAAGCAAAATCTTTCTGTATACGTACTTAATGTAAATTAAAATAGAATTTATATTAGATAAATTTAAGTAAATTATAGATATATTTTGTTGTCCTGAAAGTCGTCTGAGATGAAAACTTAGGCCCTCTACAAGCGATGTGGTGTTACATGAAGTTCTTGCTCGTTTTATGTCACTTGAACAGGGCCTAAGCATAAAACTTTATCAATTTCCATTAGGTATATAGTTACACGAATAAATATCATTTTTAAAGTAGGTGTAATAAGAACCATCATTATTAAAAAAAAACTGTTAATGTACTTTTAGTCGACGATAACTTTTTTTATAACAAAAATTACATAATAGCATTATTAGTAAGAATCTAAATATAATTGACAAAGACGACCGAAGGACGCAGAATAGATAAACAAAACTAAGACAAATTTTATTGTGTATGTAAGTAAATATGTGAAAGATGAACTGTTTTTATTATTTTTCATTTTTATTATTTTTATTTCAATAAATATCCATGATTTGTTAATCAAAGTGAGATGTTTAATTTTTGATCCCTTAATTAGAAAAGAGAATTATCTACATTGTGGCAGAAACCTATGCCCAGCAATCTATAAAAAACTGATGATAATGATGATTATAAAAGCTTAAATAATTAATGAAAAAAAAATATTATAAACACGACTGAAATAATCTAAATAAAATAGGAATGAGAGACATGAGAGTTAAAATTAAAAAAATACGAATAAGTAAGTACTTACTCTAGTTCTAACCAAAGTTACTTAACAATCTAGTCCAGTTTGGCTTAGTTTAGTAGAGGGCGTTGTGTGAAATGACCATGAACTTTTGATTATTTACCTAAACCGTTGCATAGGTGGATTCAGACAACAGAAGCGGGTTCGAAACCCACTCTTTATGTTCAAACAGGACTGAGATAATGTAGGAGTGAACCCTACCATATTTCTAATACTAAGCTCTACAATAATAACTCTACTTAATTTATAAAAAGAAATAATTTAAAATTACTCTTTCAAAGCAGACGGAAAAATTAAGTTCACTATCTAATTAATATACATGAGTAGTAAATAGGCCTTTGCGTCAAATCTAGATATTATACAACGTCAGAGTTTATTTTTAATTAGACCCATGCCCCGATGAATGGGACGCTGTATGTACTTAGGACATTTTTAGATGGAATAGGCTTGCCCAGCACCTATACTATTCCCTCAGCCTAGTTTGCCCATGATAGACCAGTTAAGGTATGTGCAGAGCTCACGATGTTCCATCACCGTTTGAGAGTACAGGCAATGCACATAAATCGGTATAGTAAATGTGTAAAATATTTAGTAAAATCCGCTTTAGATAACAATAACTAACGAGTTTGCCATACTACCACTAATTTGCTAAACATAATCATTTAGAACGAATTGGAGTGGAAATAACGAGGTTAAAAGTTTACTTTTTTACACCATACGTCACAATATTAGATGAAACATAACATAAAACAATTTACTGTAAACTACTACTAAACTAAATTTTTCAAAGAATAAAAAAGAAAGAATAAGAAAGAATTTTTTTTTCTTTCGCTATGCAGTACTTACTACATTTCTATTCTGTGGCTACGGTACAAGTGCTACGAAAGTGCTACGAGCAACCGACAACGCCATCTAGCGGTGAGTAGCAGAAGCGTTAAAGTTTTGCAAAGCTTTGAAAATAGTTTTTACTTTAATCTTTCAAAGTTCGGGACCATTTCAGAACAATTTAATTTATTTTTGGCTATGCATCTTATTATTGCAGGCATAAAATAAAAAGCAATTAATAAAAAAAAGGTTATTTCATAATGGAAGTTATGTTGGTAAGCTACCAACTTGAATAAATGTAGGACCCAAGAGACATAATTATAGGAATAGTTTATTATAACTAGTAATAATAAGCTATTTTCTAATCAACATTATCTTGAAAGGTAATTAAATATTATTATCTTATATTGTAAGAAAATGATTTTTTTTTTTTGAATTAAGTAGACAGGTACTTATTTAAATAATTATTCCAGTGTATGCAAAAAAAAATAGTCGATTATATTAAGATCCTTTTCCTTCTCCTCCTCCAATAATATAGTAGTAATTATCCATTTCAGAAACGTAGCTCCAACAAGATTACTTAGAGATTATTTAGCCAATAAGAAAAATAGTATTATGAAATTCTCAGCTATGAACCATTGATTTTGAATAGCTAGTTAGTCTAATTCAAAACAGATGGCGTTAAGAACGAATTCTTAGTTTGTCGCAAGATGGCGTAACTATCGATCCGTTACGGTTAGTTTAGAATTTTGAGTTTGTAATTTAAATAGTTTCAACTATTTATTTAGTACCCACAAAATTAATTATTTAAAAAGTTAATAGAACGTTATTTAGGGTTATTTAGAACGTTATTTAATTAATTAAATAATATAATGAAAAAATATCAATGAAATGTGAATTGACAATAATAATTTTATTGAGTGATATTTTAATATCTTTTATTTATATATTTTTTTGATGTTAGTTTGGATGTTTAGACAATGTGGTCACTTAGCAATGAATCTCTAAAACTAAATTTAAAAAAAAATCTTGTTAGATAGATAGACCGTATTGGTTATCTTTCTAACATGAATAAAATTAAATTCATTCATTTCATTTCCAATAGGAATACTCTACTAGACCTTTTCCCCTTCACATATGAAGGCTTATAAGAATAAATCCATTTTATTTGACCAATGGGCAGTTTCGGTCACTTAGGCCACGCCCACAAGTGGACAGTGGTCACAGGGGAGAATTTGAGGGGTTAATAGTTTTGTGATGGAAATTGGGCAACGCGTATTTTTTGGTTAGAGTTATATAACATTCGTTAGATGAATTAGTGAGGTTTTGAAGTGAGTTCCTAGACTAAAGTGCTACTTTAGGGATTAGTATAATCACAGATCATATTATTAAACAGGCGTCATGGCTCAGTCGGTAGTAGCTCTGCCTTCCGTGCTGTGGGTCGTGGGTTCGATCCCCACCGAGAACAAACATTTGTGTGTTATAAACATAGATGTTTGTTCTGTGTCTGGGTGTTTCTATGTATTATAAGTATGTATTTACAAAAAAAAATGTATGTATGTATTCTATCAGCCATCTAGTTTCCATCGTACATGCTTTGCTTAGTTTGGGACTAGAAGGCGTTGTGTTAAGTGTCGGTGAATATTTATTATTATTATTTTTAGTTTCAGATTTATTCTGCTCAGCTTCTTTTATGAATGAAACATTATTATTATATTATAATACTATAACTTTCGTCCACTATTGCTCTCTTGCATTATCTACTTCAAAATGGCCGTTGGACCTGTCTATCGATTTTCTACTGTCATTATAATTCGCGCCATCTGCTTCGTCAGACAATGCAATTTTTTTGCGAGTTGCATTTTGCAAGTGTAAAGGGTTGTGACAGGAAAAACTGGTTCCCATTTTGCATTCAGAACAAGAATATTTTGTTATGATTCATAGTTATTTTTGGAGTGGATAACTTGTCCAAAAAATAGAATAAAACTAGCCGTCGCCCGCGGCGTTGCTCGATTTCTAGACCCTTTAGAGTGTGACTTTTCAAAATTCCTTTCTTTGTGCACTCCCACACTATTTAAGAATACCACCCTTAAAATTTCATACCTCTAGGACTTATAGTTTAGGCTGTGCGTTGATTGTCAGTCAGCTTCAGAAGGGTTTTATATTATCACTAGCTTCTGCCCGCGACTTCGTTCGCGTCCCATTGGATCCCGTTAATTTTCCGGGATAAAAAGTATCCTTTGTTACTTCTAATACTTCCAAGAATATGTGTACAAAGTTTCATGATGATCGGTTAAGTAGTTTTCGCGTGAAAGCGTAACAAACAAACTTACATTCACATCTATAATATTAGTAGGATATTTAGAAGAAGATATGTTAAGCTCGGAGTTAGTTCTGACTAACTAATTCTGTAAGTTCTATGCGTAATTAAAAAAGAGCTATGTCAAAACCCAGATGTCTAAGCTTTATATTCTTGAAACAATTATATTACTTTAGTTTTACTAATAAAATAAGTGATAAACTTATAGCCAAACTAATAATAAATCACAAATCCAGACAAATATGTGAGTACATGTTACAATATAAATAATAAAACGAATATTATGAGAAAACAACATTTTTACCCCACAATAAGCACGCGCAAGGGTTGTAATTTAACAAAAACGGGGAAATGGGTCGGCCAGGTCACATCGGCCCGGTTAGTGAAGGGTTAAAACGCCCTAATAACTGGCCACATGGACGTAATGAAAGCTCGTTGCTGAGACCGGTAAAATTAAAGTTTTTTGAATTATTTCGAAAATAAAATACCAAAATGGTCATATTGGTCATTTTGATAACGGCTACAAACGTTACACTAATAATTATGTAATACTTATCCTAAGTTTCAGAAATACAGCAAAGAACCAACCTCTTTATGTTAAAATTTATTAAAAAGTATGCCAGCAAAGAGTTTTGAAAAAGAAAGACAATGGAAGTGACACGATGAGCAAAAACAGAAAGCACATTTTTACGGAAAGACTATGAATAAACTAAACTTAGGTAGTTAATAAGTATTTTACCTGCTTACTTATAATCGTTGCATAACTTAATTTAACTATTTAAAGGCTTTTTTGCTTCTACTTAATAATTTACTTAATTTATTTATGGTATTTTATTTTATTTAATTACTAAAACAATAGTTAAACATGGTGTATAAATAATTTAAATATTATGTATATCATAAGAGTGTCACTGGACTAGTGATCTAAAGAAACCGACCATACTTACATCTGAACAACACCATCATCCTCTAACTGAGCAGTCGGGTAAAAGAACTCTACATTGATTTGCTACGAGATCGTAGCGGCGTAAAATGTGCTACGCTTTTTTTTTAATAAAACACCTTAGTATACTAAATTGAGTGAATTTGGATTCTATAAAAATGTTTTGTATTCCACTGTTCTTTGAATTGGGGTTAAGGTACATCAGCGGCCTGTAATTTTACAAAAGTTAAAAATGATTCAAAACTACATCATTTAAAGCCGTGGTTAAAATACAGAAGAGTTTTAATAAATACAAAATAAACCTCAATATAGATTTATAACTTTTAAAACCAGCTAAACATACTTAGACAATAACAATGCCTACTTAAGTCTCTAAACATCCAAAACCACGCCTTCGACATTCAAAATCTTCATTAAAGACCATTCTGTAGAATGTAATCAAAGCAATAGGCAAAATAGGTGTGCATAGTTACGAAGTGCCAGCATACCTTGACCTACCTCCCCTCTCTCAATCTTAAACAATTGGAGTAAAAACGGGAGAGCAAATAATCCGCGAGAGGTCTAATTTAAACGGCCAAGTTGAGCGCTACAATCCGAATCAAAATTCAAAACCGCGCTCTCTCTTAATCCGTGTTGAGGATCACAATAAAAGGTAATACATTTTAACTCCTGCACAGTTGCTAAGCAATTTTAAGCCTTATTAGAATGGGGGATAGATTAAAACAGCTTGGCTGGGACAAAAATAAGATTATCCAAGCGAAAGTAGAAGGTGAAAGGGAGACATTTTGTTATAAGATGCGACGTACACTGACTTGAAGTTCACGGGACAGGTTACATTTTTGATTTGGCGGGTTTAAGTGTTTTGTTCCAGATTGTTTATGAATAAAATATCTATAACTTGCTTCTGCCTTATCTTTTCTAGTGTGTGCATATTTATTTAAGCGTTAAAATAAAGAAATACCCAAATACAGGCAGGCGTCACGGCTCAGTCGGTAGTAGCTCTGCCTTCCGTGCTGTGGGTCGTGGGTTCGATCCCCACCGAGAACAAACATTTGTGTGTTATAAACATAGATGTTTGTTCTGTGTCTGGGTGTTTCTATGTATTATAAGTATGTATTTACAAAAAAAAAAAATTATGTATGTATTCTATCAGCCATCTAGTTTCCATCGTACAAGCTTTGCTTAGTTTGGGACTAGAAGGCGTTGTGTTAAGTGTAAAAAAAAAGTATAGACTTTACGATTTGCCATAAACATAACTAAGAAAATCTATCTAATATCTAGTAATTTTTTTTGCGCTGTAGCAACCTACATGAAACCAATTTCACAGAATTTGTCAGATCTCTCTATGTCCTGATTTGACTTTTCTATAAACAACACATTTTCAGTTTCGAAGATCTTAATCCATGAAATGAAATTCTTTTACAATCTGTAGAATTAATTAACGCCTGTTATTTCTCCAAAACTAAAGAAATAGCTACTGCTTTTTAGATGAGTATTATCTAGCAATTGACTACGTATTTGACGTGTTCGTTTATCACAAAATATCTCCGTACCTACGTTTGATCGCAAAACTTGCGACGATCGCACATTCGCGATCTATTTACCAACGTTCCAGTGTCCGACAGCCCTTCCCTCAGGTGTCGGTCGGTCTGCAATAACCGGGGTAACTCGCGCCACTCATTTGTGCTTAGCAATTAACCAGTGGGATTCGTGAGCAGCCTCGCCAAGCCTAAAGCCTGTATTAAGTTTTCAGATTCTACTTTAAACGGCCAGTTGTATTAAAGTCCATACAAACGTTTATAAAAACACCTGGTGGTTTGGGCTATATTTTACTCAATATAATAACTTGCGCTTTTTTTCTACTTACATAATAAAATGTATTTAGGGTAAATAGTTAATTAGTTTAGTGTAAAATATTAGTGTACCTAAATGGATTTTCACCGTGCTAGTTATAAATAAATTAAAAAATCAAATCCAATTAATCACCAATGAGTAGGTACTAGGTGTGATAAAATGAGTCATTCAATCTACATACGTATTATAGCGTAAAGATAAAATATACTCAGATAAATGGTGCTACATAACAAAAAAAATTATTTTCACAGCAACTAGAACTTGACGCGTCTTACACTGGAATCGAATCCGCCGTTTTTACATCGTTTTAAATCAGTTGTAAAATTAGGTACGTACCTATTAATAAATCAAAACCGTCTTTTGACATAAAAAAAACTTTATTTTGCTCATCATTGAACCAACAAATAACTTCTACCTACTTATAATGATTTTTATAGATTTTGCAAAGTAAAAAAACCAAACAAACAAGTAGCACCTCTCAAAAACCCATTAGCACTAAGAGATGAAACTTCAAAACATAAAAAACCAGGTAACCTACGCCACAACGCCCGAGGTAAATAACAAAGAAATATATAGGTGCCTAACACAAAAGCAGGGAGGGAATGTGGACAATTTTACACGAGTATTTACAACCCCGCTGTCCAACGGTCTAGGGAAATTGCCGCCACTAGTGATGGGTTAGAGAACTATCGATAAGTCGATGGTATAAAAAAATATGAGTAAAAATTAGTTTTATATAAAATCGATAGTGATAATGCTCCACACGGAATACCAAGAAGTAAGAATATAAAACAGACGCGCATGGTTAAAATTTTTTTTTTATAGTAATGCCTAATTGTTTTCTTTTGTGTGCAGTTACTATCTTACATTACCAAAATATGCATATAATATGCAAATGCTAAAGATCTCATTAGAAATTTTCCTACCAGTTACAACGGTTAAGATAGCTGCCCTTACATATCAATAGTGTGTAGCTTTGCATGGACGAATAAGTGTGTACCACTTGATACACGTTATAGATAAACATAGAGATGGTAATCACATTTTGTACTAGCCGTCGCCCGCGGCGTTGCTCGCGTTCTAGACCCTTTAGAGTGCGACTTTTCAAAATTCCTTTCTTAGTGCACCCCTACACTATATAAGGATACTACCCTCTAAATTTCATACCTCTAGGACTTATGGTTTAGGCTGTGCGTTGATTCTCTGTCAGCTTCAAAAGAGTTTTATATAGGTACTAGCCGTCTCCCGCGGCGTTGCTCGCGTTAGAGTGTGACTTTTCAAAATTCTTTTCTTAGTGCGCCCCTACATTATATAAGGAACTTACCCTCCAAATTTCATACCTCTAGGACTTGTAGTTTAGGCTGTGCGTTGATTCTATGTCAGCTTCAAAAGAGTTTTATATATATTGATGATGATATATATATAATATAATATATTGATGAATGAATGAATGAAGGAATGGCACAACACAACATACCGCTACTATCGGTGTGCAAATCGAGATCGCATGCTACAGTTTGTCATACTGTTTACTGCCATCATACTGTTTTAGTACGTTAAAAGCATTCTATCGATAAATTCTCTCGTCCTCCTTCAAGCACTACCCAGCCGTCATCAACACCGCATTCGGAAAATCTACACTTAACCAGAAGAGCCAGCCCTCCCATTTATCCTTACACTCGCTGTCCTGTGGGGGCGCCTCCCGGGGACCAGAGGGGTGGGAGGGGGCGCTAATTCAGGGGGGCATAGGGCAATGGGCGCTGGCGCAACTACACTCTAAAAAAGTGTTTTTTTGTAATATCCTTTGTGACAAATTATTGTGTTAGGTTCCTTATGTTAAATCCTCGTTATAAGTAGTAAAGAATTTTGATGGATCAATGTTAAAAATTTAATTAAGGAAGTATGAAATAATAATCCACAATACAGTAACAACAGTTGGGAAATACTATAAAAGAAAACAAAGATACTTACGTTACGTACCCTGTTAATTTATGAAGTTAAGAAAGTAAGTGGCTCCATCGTTACTTAGGTGAGATTGTGGCCAAATTATCATAAACTTGTAAAAAAAAAAGTAAACCCAAGTCATGAGACCTACAAAAAATGTTTATTTACTGATGGGTTTAAAGTATGAATTCTATTGTTAATCCAATTAGGTTACTAAATTATTTTAGTAAATCTGAGTTTACACCTTATAATTAACAAAAATTTCAAACAAACCCATCAAAAACAACGCATAATTAAAATCCCATACGTAACGGTCGGGAAAGTTAACCCCCCAGTGCGGAGGTGGGGGCGTTCCGGGCCATCAGTCTGGCCACGGCAATTCAGATGATGAATTAATCCAACAAATGTGACGGTATCACTTAGCCCTAATGTACGGGTATAATGTTACCCGAAATGCCCGAAATTTTGCGAAAACTCACCGTTTGAAAATACCGCGACTTAATGCAAAACAGTCCTTTGTTTCACTATAGATTGTGTTTTGTTTAGGGTTAACGCGTGTTTTGTGTCTGGTTTTATCGTTTTATTTAACACAGCTTATATTTCTAAAACAGAGTACTTTTTTTCCAACACAAAACAAGAGTTCCGGTTAAACATATATTAGTAGGTGTAATAGGTGTTGTAATCATATTTTTAATAAACTATCTAATATCTGCAGTAAGTAAATGTTATATTTGGTTTCTGTCTCATTATACTTTAAGTAAATAAAATTAATCACGTTTTAAAAATAATGTGCTGTGGGCCGTGGGTTCGATCCCCACCGAGAACAAACATTTGTGTCTTGTAAACATAGATGTTTGTTCTGTGTCTGGGTGTTTCTATGTATTATAAGTATCTATTTACAAAAAAAAATGTATATAATGTATTCTATCAGCCATCTAGTTTCCATCGTACAAGCTTTGCTTAGTTTGGGACTAGAAGGCGTTGTGTTAAGTGTCCGTGAATATTTATTTTATTTATTTATTTAATATGCGAACGAATTTTGATCGCTCAGGCTAAATTCAAATTAGCCAAACATCCCAATTCTAAACTAAAACTGTGGCAAGCGAATAAAGGTGTTGTTTTAATTACATTATCAGAGACGCACACGCGTAGGGGTCCGGGTCTTTAAGACCCTTCTCACGGGTTGAAAGACATTCAAATAATGGTCTTTGGGAGAAAAGTGGGCCGCGGAGGCGTCGGTACATTGTACCCACCAAGGGAAGTTTTGATTGCGAATCCCCTGTCGCGGCTGACGGCTTCGATGAATTGTCTTCAAGTTTTGAACTGTTTGTTTTTATGTGATAGTAGTTACTAGTTTGGACTAGTTGCCCCCTCATTTGGACCTACCTCTAAAGTACATGAAAACTCAGGTTTGGTGTTTTAGCGGATGTTTGCAGAGGATAGCTAGTTATAGTTAAGGATCTTCTCTGAGCAAAGTATTACAAATCATTCATAAATTATCTTATGAGTTACGCAAAATAATAATTGTAATATATTTTGAGAATTTTAGGTTTTTTGAAAGTTCTTATTGAGAAAAATACATCTCTAGTAGGCATACGAATTCTAAATAAGCAATTACACTTCATCACACATGCAAATCTCGGTGACATTAACGCGAAAACTTCGACCCACACAAGCGCAAAAGTTGCCGGGGGGTACTGTTGACCAATAGCATGCATTTAACCCTTCTCGAGGATTAGAGAGCATTGTTTCAAATTCCGGAGTTTCGCTTTTATGTTTGAATTCGGAACCCGGCCGCCATTTTGTTCATTTAAAATGGACGATGGTAGTGGTAACAATAGTGACCTTTTGTTCGCAGCTAGACGGACTGGAGTTTGCATACTGCAGTGAACGAAAATAATGTTGCCTTTGTTTTGGTGGTTTTCTAACTTTTTTTGGCAGTCGAGTACTTACATTTTGAAGCTTAAACACTTTTACACAAGGTAGAAAATCAGTTAACCTAGTCTTCATGTTCAAGTCGCCAAAGTTTCTCAATGGCAGAAATAATAATATAATTACACTATTTATCGGTTTTTAAATACTACAAATTGTAAATACCCAAAACATAATACGAATAAGCTGCACTAACGCCAAACAAGATTATAAAAATAATTACAACCAAAGTGAAGACACGTAAATCCTACAACCAGTATATCAAGTTCTATTGTCACCTTTGTAAACAGCATTTTGGGGTCACAAAACTAGATCAAGCCATTGAAATATTCGACCAACTGCGCGGTGGTTCGACAAAAAAACTATTGCCCGTTTTTGGGGTAATATTGTCAATTCGGTAATAAAGTTTTGTAAACAGAAGGCGCGATAGACCGCTTGGGTTATAAAGGGTTAACGTTGACAAATTATCATTGAAATGTGTTGAGTTTTTGATTATGCCTTTTGTCAAATTATAATTTATTGATTATTACAAAACCTGTCTTCTATTTGCGCACACGCATAACTCATTCATTAGTATTTCATTAAATCTGCTTCATAATTTAATTAAAATAAGACATTAAATCTGCTTCATAATTTAATTAAAATAAGATTTTAATCATCTCTCATTTAGACTTCCGTGAAAACGCCTTTAGAAAAAAAATGTTTTTTGATGAGTGTGATTTTCTTTGTTAAAATACTTAGGGCCTTTTCTTTCACACATTGAAATGGTGTCCAACATTAGTTAAGTACCGATGATTATAACAGAGGTACACAAAAAATTAAAACCGAATTTGTATTTAATCCATATTAGCAAAGTAAGCAAAATCACCATTGAAACTTATATTCATTCAAAAACTTATTTTGTACAAAAAAATATCTAAGTACCTATACATTCAAATACAAAGATTTGTATTCACAAAGAAAATTACAATTAAAACAGTATTTACAATATTTACAACACACACATGAAACAGTTGAGCTATCTACAAACCGTTACAAACGATTTATAGATAGCTCAACTGGTCCAAATCAGTACCAATCGGAAACTGTTTGAAACTGTTATATAGTACCTATTGCTTTGCTTTAAATACAATTTTAGTATAAACTAGCCGTCGCCCGTGGCGTTGCTCGCGTTCTAGACCCTTTAGAGTGTGACGTTTCAAAATTCCTTTCTTAGTGCACCTCTACGCTATATAAGGATACTACCCTCCAAATTTCATACCTTCGAGACTTTTAGTTAAGGCTGTGCGTTGGTTCTCAGTCAGCTTCAAAAGAGTTTTATATATTTAGAAGATAGATAATGCCTAACTACCAAACAGACCTTTTTCCACTAGAAGAGTCCGAGACAATAGAATCAATCACAAAATTAACATTATCCAAATTGCATTGTAATCAGACTGATTTGAGTGGTTCGTCTGCTTGAAGGCTTTGACACGGTGGACGCACCTGGGGCCTGATAGTGGGTACCATATGAGACTGAACTTGATAAGCACTTACCCTGGAATTCATATACGATGTTCCTTTAAAAGTATAGATTCACGCTATATGAATGCTGGTTGATGAACTGTTAATCTAGTTAATAATTCGGCAGATAGAGCTATAATAATCGGGCCTTAGCAAAGATTAAAGACCTTTCAAAGATTATTCTTTCTTTTGGCTTTTCACCTAAGTTTTTTCATTAAATCTATATGATTTACCCAACGTCAATCCACTTTTTACCCATGCCCCTATAGATCTATTTGCCTATTCCATCCTAAAAAATCAATAGATCAGGCCTTAGTAACTAATTTTTCAAAGATTATTTTTAATTTTCGCTTTTCGTCTAAGTTTTTCAAAGTTTTTTCATTTCATTACATTCTAGATGTGGTGGGACGAGCATGAGAGGCACTGGCGAATTAGGGCATAAGAACGTGGAGACTGGCTGAAGTGGGGGGAGGCCTTTGCCCAACAATGGGACAGTATGGGCTAGTAGTAGATAATAGTAATGATTTGCCCAGCGTCAGAGTCCACATTTTACCCATGTCCCTATGCCAGTGCCTGGGACATGTTTTTTTAGATGGAATAGGCTTGCCCAGTACCTATACTATCCTCTTAGTTTATAGTTGGCTTTTCTCACCGCTAAGTAGATTTTTTTTATCTTGGTACAAAAATATCTGTCAAAATATTTACCGTGAAAAATTACGTGAGTTTTGATATCTTTTTCACAAAAACTCATACAGCACTTGCAACTATGTTCACAATGCGAACAGTGTAGGAATGTGAATTAACATACAAACGAGCATTCGCTCTGCTATTGGCCAACGGACGTACAGCTGTTAGTTAGATACGAGCTTAGCTTACCATTTGCAGTACCAACATAGTGCTGAAGATGGTAAGTGAATGTAAATAGTAAATAAAAAAATTGCCTTGGACATTTCACACAACGCTCTCTAGTCCCAAACTTAACAGAGCTTGTACTATGGGAACTAGATGGCTGATAGAATACTTACTCATAAGTATTTTTTGTTGTAAATATATTACAGCACCCATACAAACAGTTAACATGCATGTTTGTCTTCACAAATGGTTGTTCTTGGTGGGGATCAAATCCACAACCCACAGCGCGGAAGATAGAGCTATTATCAACTACACTGTGACGCCTGTCAACTAAAACTTAAAAAAAATTGTTTTGGTTAAATTATGTTATAACTAACTATTCATACATTTGATATACTGCACTATGTCTGCAATGTGACGTTCTATCTCCTACACTATTTGGTAGGATTTGAGTTAAAACATTTGGCAAAGACGTAGCTTGTAATCTGCAATGTACTTAATGCGCCCAACAGCTTCTACATAAAGCTTGTGATAAGTAGTTCCCATCAAGAAAGATACAGTGTCATTTATATCACGATTTTAGGGGTTATCAGAAACATCACTCAAACATAAGTATTACATAAAATTAGACGTGTCTTCTCCTTTTTCTTTTTTTATAAATATGTTTGCTTCACCAGCGTTTTTTTACTTTCATCTTGCTGCCCTAGATCCTTGGTAGACACATTATTTTGTCAAAATAAATAAATACTAGATGGTAAGTACAAAACTATTTGATATATTTATCAAATACCGTAGATCTGATCAAATTACCACAGACTCCACCATGACCGAATCACAATGTCTCCAACAGAGCCCGTAGTTTGAGTTTTGCTATGTTCCTTTGCGACAAGGGAGAACCGAGAAACTCGTAGTTTTTGTATGGAGACAAATAGTTTGCATAGCTAGAGGCGCTTATCGAATTTTCATCCAAAATATCTCGCAAGTCGCTTCTCGATATGCGTTTCGATCAATAAAACAAAACTCAGACTACTGGCTCTGAGACCAATGGAGACTCATCGCTAGAGCTGCTACTACCGCAAACCCCTCATATAACCACGGCCAATATCATGAGTACCCGACTAGGAAGAGAAATACGTTTGATATCTATATTTTTCATCAATGTTGGTTGCGATAGTTTCAACACCTTAATTAGCGCAGGGCGAAGTGGCGTTGAAGTTAGCACTTTTTTGCCGATTGTAAGTTTTTATTGCATTTCCCGCATTGTAAGGATCACGTGCCGATGCCAATTACGGGGCAACTAGGTGTGTTTCACTATAGATCTGCCTACAATCTAAAGTGAACTTTATTACTTTTCGTCAAAGTGGAACATTCAGCAAGTGCTAGATTCACTTGTTGTGAAGAAGAATTTAATTTAATAAACTTTTTGAGAACCGAAGCTGCTTTTATCATCAAAATTAAATATAAAGCTGATGTTTTTGATGTCGATTTCTCGGTAAAAAACTACTCTAGGTATACTTTTTCTCTACATTTCTCTAGAGTCTCATCAGTAAATATTATTTAGACAATGTTTCAAAAATTTATGACTGAAAACTATAAATTTTCCATTTTCTTTTTTCAACTATGGCTAAGTAAAAACTCTATCCTAAAAGTAGTATTTAGGTAGTAAATATGATATTTTTAACAAAATCACTAAAATCACGTTGATTGTTTTAAAAACTATCCAGTTTTAAGTAAGATCTGATCACTAAAACTTTCCCACTAAAGATTATTTAAATATGTTTTTTATTTTAGTAGGTTGGTATCAGTGAAACGTAATAGCAAAGTCACTAATGACTATTCTCTGAAACTAGGGAGCGCTAGTGTCGCAATTGTTCAGTTCCCTTTTGATAGGTTAAAGAGGTACTAATTAACCAACACTCAGGTTTCCAGGAATAATGGAAAAAGTGTTTTTTTATAGTGTCTGATCTATTTCAATATATTTTATTTATTTGTGCCCTAGGGGTAATAAGTAATAGAGAAATCTTATTGATCTCCTGCACACTATAATGTATTTGTTTATTTTTAGTGTTGTTTTCTATTTGCTCGACCTTCACTCTAGTATACGTTAAGCCACGACGGAGGCCTTAAGGCGGCCTAAGAACGTCATCAGAGTTGGTCACACGTATACAAACTTACTTATCCTAATTGTTTCTCCATCATCTTTTCAAACTTGTTACTAATTATAATCTGTAATTATAGTTATTTTTTTTACTTTTTTTTATATTGTATGTATTTCTTTTCATGCAAAACATCTGAATATTAACAACAGTCATCGGAAACGTATGTTTCCATTCGCTTCGGCTGAACGCTCTCCGTCGATAAAACCACGTATGGTTTTAAGAACAGCACTTAAAGGGGATCGCTTTATGCAATAGTGCGCTCTCATATTATTTTAGAATCACAATCTTATTCCAGTTATTCAAACCACAGAGAGATGATAAAAAACCAGCATGCAAGTCTAACAATACTAGTATCCAGCAACTTGTTTATTCTTTACATTATTATTGTGCAATTGAAATTTGACAAACATTTATTGCAAATTTTTTTTTTTGGTAACATTGTCTTTTGTTATGCAATCGATATGACAAACATAATGTTTTATCTCTAAATTGTTCATAGCTAAAATAATACATAAAGGTGGGTCCACATCTGATCTTTCGTCCGTACCGTAGCTCCGTATCGCATCAGCGTCGCGATCAAAGAACGCTAGTTTGGACGCCCGTTCGGTTACGGTACGGTGGTACGGCGGCGTTCAAACTAGCGTTCTTTGATCGCGACGCTGATACGATACGGACAAAAGATCAGATGTGGACCCACCTTAATAGTTCAGATATCTACAAGGGATCGGCCATTGTAACGTTTGTCATCGTAAAGATCACAATTTTAAGGTTTTCTATCCACTAGAAACTAGAAGACTCAATACGAGTCATACCGAGTTCTTGCATTCACGTTACCAGTACCGATATTGGTATAGCGTGATGATGATGTGTTTTATATTATAACAATATAAACAGTATAACATTCATTATAGTTTTTTTCTCTCGAAGACATTATTTTTATAACTCTACTTAAATATTTATAATATTATAATTATCATGATAGTTTGTTCTTGACATTTTTATTCACTGTTCTGCTTCATTCTGCGGAACACCGTCCACAGCCGAAGGCACCAGGCGGGCCATCATTAAAAGCCTTTTAATTCTTGATGTCGTTCACATTCAGCGTCGATACATGGGTCTGAAACAATCGTGAAATGTTCTTAAATGGTCTTATTTTACTGCTTTTAGTATCTAAAGTTTGAAATTAGTGTCTCGTAAAATAAACTGAAGTATATTTTTCACTAGCCGTTGCTCGCGGCGTTGCTCGCGTTCTACCCTTTAGAGTGTGACGTTTCAAAATTCCTTTCTTAGTGCACGCCTACACTATATAAGGATACTACCCTCCAAATTTCATACCTCTAGGACTTATAGTTTAGGCTGTGCGTTGATTCTAAGTCAGTTTCAAAAGAGTTTTATATATTTAGAAGAAGATAAAACCTTAAGTTATAAAATATAAAAATAAATGTTACTACATATTTACAATGTAAAAAATCGTACTATTTTACAGCCACATTGTGAAAGTCATTATGTATACCTACATAGAACAAGACGTCGTGGATTATCTAAAAAAGTTACGTACCATTTTAGTCTAAAATGTCATTGTAGACTACCCCTAAAACCGGCCAGTACTGCTACAAAAAGTAACATTTAATTACTTGCAATATAAGAATTCAAAATAGGAACAATCGTATAATCATAAAAAAACAGCCAGTATTTCTGCGAAATGAAACAGCAATTTCAAAATAGGAACGCATGTCAGCATACAAATTTAACCAGCCAGCATTTCTTCAGAATGACAACTATTAAAAATTAGAACGCCTCTCATCTTTATCAAGCAAAGAGGTAACTACGCTCCGTTTTTTTCCTTTGAAAACCATAATGTAAAGACCTTTGTTGCACGCTCGCATTGACATGAGTCTTTCTGAGCCTTTCAATGCACTCGAATCAGCTCATTAAAGTCTTTCCTCGCATCATTTCCTTCAGACATATTTTATGAACGTCTATTTCACTATAATAAAGCTTGTTACGATAATATTATGTTAGAACGTAGAACATACTTGTTGTTGGAAAATGGAGTAAAGTAAAAGATACTGTTTTTATTCTTACTTAACCTTTTCATAACTTTTGATCTTTGAGTATAAAAATAAATAATTTCTAATATCTGACACTATTTATCAATATTTCACTGCAATTTGTACGCTGTGGTGTCTCAACTCTTCTTCTTCTTCTTCTTCTCTTCATTAATGGCCTCTGTCCGTCATTTCGACAGACAATTTTGCCAATGTCAAGTGATATAATTGTAATAATATAAGTCAAGTCAAGTCATTTGTCAAGTCGTCTGTCGTTTGTTTTGAAAAGAAAATGGTGGATTTTCTCTTCAAAACCTAACACGAATTTTCACATTCAGAAAAACCACTTTACACACATTTATTCCAATGGCTCACACTTTATGTTACGACCTAAGTATTATTGGTTAAAATTCCACCAAAATTAAACAACAATACTCACAATAACACAAGAAAAACTATAAAAATAAAAGTGCTATGTGTCGTTTCAAAAAATGTCAAAACTCGTGTCGTGTCTCAACTCAAAATTCAACGACGCCGATAAAAATTCCCCGCCAAAAAAACCTTTCCAATTACTGCCACAAAACGTCATTGTCAATTGCAAACCCACACATCTCTAATCCTGAACGAAAAGCACAAAGCCAACATACCCCGACTTTCCGTTTGCCATGACACTTTGTGACGACTGACGACTCAGTTTTTAATTAGCGTATTTTTCTTTGTACCGCGCCGTGTAAATTAGCCTCTGATGTGAAGTGCTGTGGCAAAGCAACGTCTGTCTCGACGTGCCCCGGTTTGCTTTGCGTACACAATAGTAGTGTGCCGGCGATCTTGGTGCGGATATCTTTTGAGACATTTTAAGGGTTAACGTCGGACGTTCGTATTTTTTTATATTTCCAAAATGTCATGGTATATCGGGTTAATTCTGACTGTCACGTCTGTCACTTGTTTTTTTATAAGTTATTTTTTATAACGTACTGACTGATATGACGTTATTTTTATTATAATGGAGTTTTTGAACGAAATATAAAATAATATAGCAATGCTACGATTGCTATGAAAATTGCTTCGCTGTTCGACGACTCACTAAAAGACGGCCAAATAATAATCCAAACTTTTTTAGCTTTGGTTTTTTTCTTAATTAGACACCAATGACTACAACAAAGAGTTCTACACTATATTTAGAATTTTAGACCATTTCAAAATATAATGATGGAATAATGTTCTTCAAATGGCCAAATAAAGTCTTATGAAAGCCACCAGCAGCACTGTTACACATTAGAATTTTAACTCCAGCATTGCGGGTAGATTAACAAATCCCAATCACGGGAGATTCGCGCATTCATAGCAAAGTTTTCCACCCCAGAACGGGATAGCAGATGCAGTTGTATAATACGAGTGAAGGAGGTAGATGGATAGGGGGTTGCCTACATGGGCCTGACATAATGATATATTAATTTCTGACGCGAGCTTCTATTGTTTTGTTAGGTATTTACGATGTGACGTATGGTCATTACGTTTTCATAGTTTCATAAAGACGCGTCAGGCTTTGTGCGTTTAATGGTGGAAATATAAAGGCTGTGCGATAATTTATGTTGTTTATGGGTTATATGCTTTTTGTATTGTTTATGAACACTACATTATGTACATAATATAACCCAATATAACATTGCAGCTATTTTTTACAAAAAAATCAAACGTGTGGTATACTATTGGAACATGCTAAAAAAATCATGAAATTAATTTTATTTGATTTGGAAGAGTTGAGCTTTCTATATATCGTTTACAACGGTTTGTAGATAGCTCAACTGTTTCATGTGTATTCTATTTTGTTAATATTGTAAATACTGTATTAGTTGTAATTTTCTTTGCGAATAAATTAATTTACCTATTATTTAATTTTGCATAACAATAATATAATTAACACTCTAATGCATTTTACCGAATTTGATTTTCCTTGTAGAAAACTGGAGAAAACATATTTTTTTCTGTCAATAACCTCATAGGTCGCCGTAGTTTCGTCAAGTTTTGACATAAGCTCGACACATGTACGTGTAAAATGATTCATCGCGACCCCCATCAGTGAGATGACTTGCAGCGCGATACGCCATGTGCTAAGGGTGCGGATTAGAGACGCTAATTATCTATACTAGGGATGTACCAGCTAATGTAAAACAGACTCAACTCTACGATATTAATTGCTCGTGCTAAGAATAGACGCTACTAGATAATAGATCTACTTTAAGCCTGTATTGTTCACATATAACTGACTGATTCTTAAATAGTTTTTTAGTTTAGAGTGTTAGGTTAGATATTAGTAGAGGTCTGAAAGAAATCGTATTATGCGATAAGACCGCCGTTTGCAAGACATTGCTTGTTCTTACGTAGCTGTAAGTTGTACTTGTACTTGTACGCAATAAAGTTTTTTTCATCCCACCATCTCGGAAAGAGTATTTTTAATCTTCAATATCTGAGTGGAAAAGCCGTTTTTATTCTCTAGAGGATAAAGTAAATTGAATTTAGAACATCGTGTGCACTAAGTTTGTGAATTAAAAAAAACATTAAACCTATTTACTGCTACCTCTATGGTGCCGAATATATCATACAACTTTTTTTTAATTTGTTAAATACTCAGACTCGGAACCTTCTTGGTGTTCTTTTTTCAATTTGCTTTTTTTGCATTTAGTCATTTCCTCGCTGAGGTGGAATGAAAAGTTACGTGTTGCACTCGAGTGCAAAGATTTTTCACCTCGTGCTCTTTTGATTCCTTCGCTAACTCTCAGGATTCTAATTTTGAATCACTCGCTGCGCTCGTGATTCAATTTTAGAATCCTTCGATTGCTCGGTCATCAAAACTGAACACGCGGTTAAAAAGCAACTTTGCACTCTTGTATAACAAATAACTATTATTTAACCCGCAAAAATAAGACAAGCAAGTTCATACAACTGGTTTACCATGCATCTTTAGATTTTTTTTACATTGGAAGAAAAATACAAAACAATCAGTTTAGATAATATTATTTTTTTTAATTATACTAAGAACCGTGAATTTTTATAAAAAATATCCTAATCAAGAGGATTATCCTTTGTTGTTCCAATCTTCAGTAGGTACCTACTGAAGTACATTTTGTACCATCCCTATTTTATCCAGCCCTATGATTATTATGTAAGATTTCACTAATGGGTTGCTAGAGTTTTGAAATTCGAAACGCGATCCGAAAGCCGAAAGGATTATTTTATGGAATATTTTTTAATTGGCTCGTCGGATAATACTTATATTGACAGGAGAGACAATTTATTTTTTAAAATTTTTTCGTAATATAAGAAATCGTTACTTAAGCATAGATTTCGGTGGAGATTTTCATACAAAAATCAATGCTTGGGTCGGGATCGGTGCTTGCAGTAAATCGAAATACGGGCCTAAGACAAATTATTTGTGTTCATGAATGTAGAATATTATTTTGATTTCTGTCCCTAACGAGACTCTTTGATACTGATATACTTGTCTTGTTCCTTGAAGAGACAAGCACCTAAGTACTCCTTTGTAGCATATGATAACATATTCATATAACAACTTGTACTATAGGCACACAATTTTAATAGGTAACGTAATATAGGTACAAATAAATAAATACTGTGTATCGTATCTAGTTACACACATTAATTAGTTTACGTTTCCTCTCAGCTCAAACTAATTTCAGTAAGTACGTATTTTATTTTAAGTTTTATTCCTTTTAATTTTATTTGTGGTTGTAACACTGAAATAAAATACCTATTTTACTTTGATTAATGATAATGTCTCACTAAAGACTACTTTACTTAGTTTAATAAATATTAATGTCATAATCCAGACTATATTTTACATTATTAGCGTATATATAAACTATTATAAACAGTAATTCATAATCCAAAACGCTCTCAGTCCACCCATTCCAACTTTAATTACTCACATAATCACCATAAACAAACAAACAAACTAACGCGAAATATTTCACTTGATATCCGTTCTTATCCAACCCACTTAAAGCCTCCGAAGGGCAATGGGCCCTCAGAGTGTCATTCATCAGCTACCAACTTTGTATGTACCGTCCTCTTATTATTTGCCACCCCTGACTATAAAATTGAACCAAACGTGACAACCTAGTTTCAAATATTTTGAACTGAAATCCGTTTGAATAGGGTTGGAAGTTGCGTGTGGGAAAGGGCTAAGGTACAGTCGTTTTAAGGCATTAATTATCTCGCCCGCTTTGGGGTAAACCCTTTTGGAGCCGTCCCTAACTGGACACCCTCGGTCCGAGCGTGCCTCCGTCATTAGAGCTATATAAACAGGTATAGAACCTCTTTAATTATAGCGCCGAATATTTGTATGATATTCGCTTTTCTTGGAATGAAAATTGCTAAGTCGAATTCCATACCAAGTGACCGCGTCGTCACTTGATCGGAGCCCGCAGTCTGAGTTTTGTTTTTGTAGAACGCACGAGAAGCGACTTGCGAGATATTTTGTAAGATAATCCGTTAAGCGCCTCGAGCGGGAGTTTTGCAAACTATTTTTCTCCATAAAAAAAACTGTGAGTTTCTTGATTCTCGCTAGTCGCAAATAAAAACATAGCAAAACGCAGACTACGCGGGCTCAGGTGAGATCGTGATCAACGCTTGCATATAAAATAAGAAATAAAACCACTCTTCTGGTTTCATAGAAACGCTTGCTCATAGTGTACTGTGTAAGTGATTAATAAACTCGATGTAAGCTCGGAATAGTGTTTTGTTTTTTGCATTGAAAAGTGCAAATTCGAATTTGATCAAATCAGACAAAACACTGTGTTACTTCTTCTTATAGTGTCAGTTTCTCAAATCTAGACCAATCAGATCAATTTGTTAGATTACTGGATGTTTTTTTTTTATCATAAAAGTAATGGAACAAGCTGATAGCTCACCTGATGTTAAGTAGTAACTTCTGCCTATAACAATGCATTACCTCACAGAGCAAGTCCAATGCAAACGTGCCCTGTAAGGCAATACACTGCGTCCATCACTCTGAGACGTAAAGATCTTGAAGTCTCATGTGTTATTAATCCAGAGTTTATAAATAACAGAGACTGGTTGTATTAAGTATACTACCTTCAAAATAATTTCCGCCCCTAAACAAAATGACTATAATTATAAATCATGTAAATTGCCTATCACTCCATCATCCAAAATGAAACATCTACCTGAATCAGCGTACACTCAAGTGCACTCAACAAGGGTAAGTATAAGTATGTGCTCGTGTATGCAAAATTAGTTTGCCAATACAAACCCCTTCTAAGCCGTATTAGCTTATCTTTCCACTTGGCACGCTATAAATTGGTCAAAATCTCGTTGGCTCCTCGACTTTGCCACGTATACTAATGTAGGGTGTATGTGCTTTAGGAAATAGCATGGACTCAATAAAAAATAATCTTTTTTTTTTCGGTCATGGATACCTACGAGTATGACACGCAGTTAGTAGAAATAATATAGATTAAAATTAATAATATACACAGAGAATAGAACATGAGTTAAGTTAGTCCGTTTATGGAGAAAAATCACTTTGACATTGACTTTTATCCAAATTGGCATATTATGCTACAAAAAATGGTTTTAATAAGTCCAAAAGACTTGAATTGACGCACGTGTATTTTTTATATTATTTTGTATTAACCCGGTTGTGGCACGCACAGGACAGAGGAGGCTGGCATAATATGAAGGAGGCCTATACCCAGCAGTGGGTGATACCGGGCTGAGATGATGATGATGATGATTATTAAGCTTGTCAAGAACAAGGACAGATAATTATTTTAATATTACAAGCAACGTTATTCTGAGCTGGTAAAATCCAGCTTAAATATAAAAGTTACAATCTAGCAGTTTAACGGGTTTAAGTTACTTTAGTATGAATTATTTTCTAACTAAATATTAAAATCACAGTCACCCTACCACTAAACAAACACCACATCAGTCCTCCAATGTTAAACCGGCAGCATCAGAAAGATACAATCAAAACTAACCAATATGCCGAACTAGATAACAACGATTTGTTTATGTACCCGACTGTACTGATTTATCACTTGTGACGTCGAGTGTACTTCGCGAGCTATTATTGTTAGGCAAGATATTGAATATTATTTATCTTGGATAGTTTGGTTCGTATTGGTTTGAGACTTGATATAAACAGAAGTTACTTTTGTTATTATTATTATTATCGTGGGAAGATGAATGATTAGCTGTTCTGAGATGTAGGATTGAGATCAATAAGGTAGGTAATTTTCGTAATTTTGACTAAAAATGGGATATTTACTATTATTTGTGAGCACCGTAGATTATCCGTTTTTTCATTAAAATTACGTTCATAACCGTAATTTCATCATCATCATCAACCTATACCTATCAATTGCTAGACGTAAGTCTCTCCCAAGACGCGCTACTCAGCTAACTATCAAAATAATCTCTAGTAATTACTATGATGATGAGTAATTACTATACAAACACACTATTATTTATACATATACCTAATACTACGTCATGTAATCACTGCACAAACAGTTAGTTAGTTAAAGAGAGTAGAGAAAGAGTGTAGAATTGATAAAAACACAACAAAATAAGCAGTTTTGCAGTGTAGAAATGTACAGCCTACGTCTAGCTCACAATAAATGAAAAACAGTATTACCCCCAAGTGCCCAATAACCCTCAGATTTTGGACAACACAAACACCATTTATTATCAAAAAGCACAAACTAACAAACTTAAGATAAGGCGTACCCCATCCCTTACAAAGTAATCTTTACCCTGGCCCCAGAGCGAGGAACTTGGCAAAGTTGGAATAACTTTAGAAGACCAAGGGCTGTTTAGAAAGGACCCAAGTTGTACCCAAACTGAAATATTAATGTAGTTTCGTAGAATCGTATATGAGAGGTGTGCTTTCTAGATATTTGCTAATGGCTCCTTTCATGGGTCACGTTATGGCTATCAAAATGTATTGTAGGTATACGTACCTACCTAGTCTGTCATTACTTAAGAGAGTCTTTTGCTAAAGTTCTTATTCATTGACAGTATACAGTCGAGAGGAAACATTTCAGGTCATTTTTAAAAACATGAATATCGTGAAAACTATGAATGTTTAGCAGTGAAATTAATTGTGTTTGATAGACAATTCATTAATTTTAATTAAATAAAAGTAATTGTTTAATCGCATTACAAGCTTGCATAATTTTACTAAGCTAACATTCATGGTTTCCAAGATTGAAGTTTTTATAGATGACACGGAATTTTACTCTCTAATATACTTTAGAAACTTTGTACCCTGCAGTATATTTCGATGTCTGCAGCAGCGTGCGTGCATTGTTAGTTTCCATGCAAAAATACAAAAAGGATTTGATAGTTTTATGTAGGTTAGTATATTAGTTAAGTAGAAAAAAAAAGCCGTTAGTACCTTGAAACTTTTTCTAACTCGAATATTATCTTGGCAATGATATTCAACATTAAACTTGAAAATCATGACAGAAACACCAAAAGCAAAGCAATTATTTTGCCTTTAAAAACGAGTAAACCCATCGACTAAAGCAAGTGCCACATAAGTATGATAGCAGACACTAAGCGAACGCCATTGCGTGCACACACGCGAATTCACGCACACCACTGCAAATAGTCGGCAAATTTTCAACATGGCACACGAAGTTAGGGGTGGACTACACTCGTGTCCTTCCTTTTGATTGCAATTAATTCGGAGGGGATGGGGGTGGGAAGGGTTGGCTCCGTCCGGCCAATGCAGGGACGAACTTAGTTTCCAACTTCGGTTTAGTGTTTTGGAGTTTTGTTGCGACTGTTTGCGGGTAGTTCGAGTATTGCGATGTGACAAAGAGTTGTTAAAGAAAGATGAGACTGTAATCTTGTTTGGGACACACCGCTCTGGCAATTTGTCTATTTTCAGATAATATGATTTATTTTATACTTTGAAAAATTGCGTTTTTTTGTAATATTTGTAACCAGCGCACACAATGTACTTTTATAACCACAAGTAACTTATGTAGACGTTTTCATTGTAGTTAAATACCTTTGACTATATAGTTTCATTACTTTTTGGTTATTTTGAAACGAATTCGCGGATACTAGCGGAGTAACCTCAAAGTTCGATGACAATTGCTAAGAATACTTCAGTGTCAATATTTTCACTACCATATTGCAAACTAAAATCAAAAGCACAGTAAGGACACGAGTTTTGACATTTTTTGAAACGACAAGACGACAAACGACAAACGAGTCGGCTGTAAAACAAACGACAGCCGACTTGACAAATGACTTGACTTGACTTATTTATTACAATTTTAACACTTGACATTGGCAAAATTGTCTGTCGAAATGACGGACAGAGGCCATTACTGAAGAGAAGAAGAAGCACAGTAAAATCAAATCAAATCAAATCAAAGAGTTTATTTGCAACTAGGTAATTAACATGATATAATTATCACTTAGAGTAGGTATATAATATTGACAAAATGATAAACATGATCTCACTTACAATATCATTAACAGAACAATAGAAATATGTATCACTAGTCCGCCCCTGGACGACCGGTCTAGCCTGCTGTTACGCTGTGAAAAATATCCAGACATTTTTAATCTGTGGGTCTTCTTATAACCTGTAAGTTAGATAGTATTTTCGCAATTAGTTTTTTAAATTAATGCTATCGTAATTTTAGTTTAGGACGTAGGTATTTATTAAAGAAGACTTATAATTGCATATTCACATTAATTTATTTATGACTAGCCGTCGCCCGCGGCGTTGCTCGCGTGCTACCCTTTAAAGTGTGACGTTTCAAAATTCCTTTCTTAGTGCACCCCTACACTATATAAGGATACTACCCTCCAAATTTCATATCTCTAGGACTTATAGTTTAGGCTGTGCGTTGATTCTATGTCAGCTTCAAAAGAGTTATATATATATTGATAGGTATTATTAGGTATTCTAATGAAAGTAGGTACGTAAGTGTTCTAGAATGCCTACTTTTCCTACCTAGTTTAAAAACATACAAAATACAGTTTTTTTTAAATCAACCGAATAGGTATTCAGATATTCAGTATATTTAAAAAAAATATTACTGGTAATGTTTATTAGTTAATTATATTCACCCTTTTTCTCAGATTGACCTTTGAACGAATTTTATCTCTCAATGAACTTTGACATAACAATGACCATGACATCTCATTGAGATGAATCCTAAACCGGTTCGATCCAGACTCCATGGTCAGGTAGGTCACGACCTGAAAGGTCAACTTAGGGATGCTGTATTGTGATGGAAATTGATCAATTTGTAGTTCAAAATATCACTACAGTTTTTTTTTTTTTTTTAAATGGTAAAAGTAATAGAACAAGCTGTTAGCTCACCTGATGTTAAGTGGTAACTTTTGCCTATAACAATGCATTACCTCACAGAGCAAGTCCAATGAGGACGTGCCCTGTAAGGCAATGCACTGCGTCCATCACTCTGAGACGTAAAGATCTAGAAGTCTCATGTGCCTGTAATTATTAATAGAGATTAATTTTAATATCACTGTTATTAAATTAGTCGAAATTTTTCTATATTTTATAAATAAAAACGCCTTGTTATGTTTTGGAAATCAATAATGCCAATGATATTTTACCAACACAACTGCAATTGGAGTTGTTGAAAATGCATAAATAAAACAAAGGACTATCCAGGGTTAGTAGGTGTGCGTTAAAACAAAAGAGTTTGTGTGAAAAGCAAGTGTTCATGCATATAGTGACAGACATTCAATTTGGTTATGACATTTTAGTAAAGTGACCTTTATTTCTTCGAGAAAACCCTTCAGATGTTACGATTTTACAAATAGGTAGACTGGCATAATATTTTATTAGTATTAACCTCGTTATAGCTTCTCCAACACAAAACTGTAAAACATGAAATAGGTATGTAATAATTTTATGGGTGGCAATACGTAGGTTTGTCTGCATTGCCTCCGGCTTGGCTCGGAGTTCCGAACTGTCTAAGTTATTAATGTTTTCGACTATTGTGATCAATGTATCTGAAAATGAAGCTTATTGAAGATATTAGATAAAATTTGAAATACTTAAATAAAAAAATATAATGACTTGGAGACTGGTTTTGACAAAAGATAAAAAAAAATATCTTTGGACATTACACACAACGCCCTCTAGTCCCAAACTAAGCAGAGCTTGTACTATGGAAACTAGAATATATTCAAAATGTATTTATTATAAGCTCTAAAAAGACCCAACCAATTCCAATAACCAGACTAAGAATTGCATGTTCTTTTAAGATGTCTTATGCATTTCGTATTGGAAACCAGAAATCAACTCATGTTGAGTAGTTGTCATTGTGATATAACCGTCGAGCCCACTTATTTCGTACAATTTTTTATATGAACGAATATCTTTAACTTGCTGACTTCGTTCTTTACAATTCTACGATCTACGCTAAAATAAGCTACTTATACAGACAAAACCTTGCTCAAAATGCATGATGACCACGCGCGCCATGTACTAGGACTCCAGACCCCAACCACAATGGGACACCATGAATACTCAACCCTTCAGGACCATGCAGCAATTATTCAAAGAGAATAGTTTAACAGAAAGGATTGTAAGGAACAAACCCATACCAAAAGGGCCTAGTTTAACATCCATACGCGCAAAAGTGAATTCTAAAACTAGGGAGGGTAGACGAAATTTTCTGTGAAACTTTTGAGGTTATGTTGGGATGAAATTTTCGGGTGAAATTTCAGTATATTTCGAATATTTATACATTTGTCCGTGGCGGAGGATGAAGCCTCTCCGGTACGTAATAGGTACAGTGATTTAGTGCGGCACTGTCGGTGATTTTAATGTAATTAGTCTGGACGAATGTTGCCGCCATTTTGACTAATTTGGGAAAACGCTGCGGAATTGTCAGCCGAACGGTTTTTGTTTGTTTGTGCAAAATGGTTTAAAACCCTAAAATGTTTATAAAAAAACAGTTTTTACCTTAATTTATAATAAAATAAATTATCTTATTTATTTCTCGTTATTATTCATGCATTTTAAATAAGTCCATGCTTTGATGTTTCCGTATTAAACAAAATAATTACCATCTAACCTAACCTAAAACTGTATTTTTCAAAACTTCAAGTCTTGAAAATCCATGACCAGTCGTATCCAAAAATCTGCGGACAAAGAAACCAGATTAGAATGCTCAACTACTTAGATATCTAAATTCTCTTCTAAATACAATATACTTGAAAAAAATAACAAGGACACAAAAAAGTATCTTGCAATCTAGACCCAGAGGCTTAGGAACGTGATCAAAATCAAAAAGATCTGATTATCTTATTACAGTATTCAAATAGTTGAAAACACTGAAGTAATCTTCTCGTACATACAAACTTACACAATAACATCGCTTAATTATTCATTTTAGTGTTAGTGCCTATTAAAACGAGTCGCGTAAAATATCAAGTGTAGACCCACATTCTACAAATATCTTCATTTGCGAGTGTGGAGTTGGCTTCTTATATATTTCGCAAAAGGCAATAGTAATGTAACTTAAATCGATTGTAATTCTACGATATTCAAGTTTTTATAAGCGGCTCGGAGTTTTGGCTCTTTACTTGTTGTAAACATCAGTAAAACTATCGTGCTTTATTAATTCTCTTAGTAAAACTTAGTGCATTTTTTTTTAGAAAACAGCACGTCATCTTGAGTAGGACAAAAATGTAAACAGTAAGCCAATTAAAAGTTTTCGCGAGTAAATAAAGGAAAATATACAGAAAAAGTGAACAAAAGAAATAAACAATACGTAGTATAAGAGCAGAAAACAAGATAAGTAAGTAAAAATATTTTGACAAAAAGTATAGGTATAGGCAAAGAATTAGGGTTAGTTTTAAGTCTAGTAAGAGCCTCACTATTACTAAATAAAAAAAAAATCACTAGTAGGAATTTTACAAAGAAAATAACCTCCGTTTATGTTTTGCTTTCGTCACTGTATTTTCATTTCATTTGCTGAAACTTTGTAGAATCTTTTAGTAGGTGCGCTGACAAAAACTACGACGTAGCACGTAGCACATAGGCCGTTCACGACAGTTCTATGACGTAACAGTCCTAATAGAACAATAAATAGAAGTTATCACATAGGCCGACTAGATTCTTTAGAAATTAATGCAGTATTACTCCATATTAAGCAACCTAGACTGTGGTGTCTGTACGAGTGAAATTGTGAAAACGGGCAATGACCATGCGGAATAGTGAACATCAAAATTCCGGCAGCGAATTGTACCATTAGCAGAAAGGGGGGCTCGCTACATTTAACTTGGCTAAGACTCGAGTTCTTATTGGTCAATGTTTCTTAAGTATTAGAAGGTTACGTGTGAGGATCATTATTTGAATACATTAATGTGTTGGTTGGATCTAATTTTGTAGGAGAAAAAATGAGAGAAAAATCTTCACCTATAATGTATTTGAACTTCGAAGAGGATGCTATAATTTAGTTTCAAGGAAAGATAAATTTGTAAGAATACCTACAAACTTTATTTTTCGCTATAAAAAAACCTATTTACTTTAAAATAGTTAAATAAGACTGAAAAATTAACATTAGTAAATTATTAAAGACACATAGTACCTATGAAATATGTGTTTTATTAATATAAGTAAATTATCTAATTACAATAACACGGATGAAGTGTTCATATAAGAAAAATACCTACTACAATGTAAAGAATTAATTAACTAAACTTAGTTGCTTACCTACATGCGGACTAGGCAGACAAAATAATATAGGTAAGCTACACAGTGAATACTCTAAAAACTAGTGTAAAACCTACGCAAAGCTCTGGGTGCCTTAAATTTTTTTTTACAAAAAATATGCATATTATAACCTTATAAGTACCAGAAACTAAAAATTTAACATACCAACTCATACCCTGGCAGGCCCATGACCGAGGATGACCATGCGGAATGTCAACCGGCAAAATTCTCGAAAAGGGGTGGTCTCATCCCACACTACCCCACGGGTGCGCCATCTAGAAAGGTATGTACAAATTAGAAATGCAATCGTAGCCAGGAAGTTTTCATGGTATTCGTAACTAATGTAAAATATTATAAAATTACTAGCCGTCGCCCGAGGCGTTGCTCGCGTTCTACCCTTCAGAGTGTGACGTTTCAAAATTTCTTTCTTAGTGCACCCCTACACTATATAAGGATACTACCCTCCAAATTTCATACCTCTAGGACTTATAGTTTAGGCTGTGCGTTGTTTCTCAGTCAGCGTCAAAAAAGTTTTATATAATTATATTGATGATGATTTCATTTTACAATAATTACAGATTGTGTTTTTTACAGATCACACAATCCACGTCTACGTAGCTTACGTCATCGTGGCTGCCACGGAGACTATCATGTCATCGTCTAAATAAATAAATAATAAACAAATATTTTTGGACATTTATAATCACACAACGCTCTCTAGCCCCAAACTAAGCAAAGCTTGTACGATGGCATCCTGTAATTAGGGAAACACAAAGCGTTGATTACCTTAGACTTAAGAATATAGGTAAATTTTCTGTTAGATCTTCTAAATAAATATATAAAGCATGAAAATAGATTACGTCATAATATTCAGGCACGTCCACACACCGCGCAGTAGGCAGTAAACACGCACAATGCGACGTATTAATCATGCGATACAGGAACGGTCGCTCGTTAATCATTGGCGGTCGGCCCGCCCGCAATCCGAACGCGGCGTCTGTACCAGCCCTTTTTGTTAATTAATCTATGCTTATGTACTATGTGTGGCCTGGCCATTAGACACTGTGCGTTGTGTGTTTTGATTTTATAATTATGAATGATTGTTATGTATCAAGCTTTGTCTCGGGTATCAAATACCTTATGTAATTATGTTTTTGACTACTATTTTGATGTGTTTCTGACTGCCTGTTTTAGTAACACCTTATTAGTCAAAGATGTGGTTCCGACGGGACGTTTTCTATGGGTTATAATTCGTCATTATAATTTTTTTTCTAGAAAAATGTAAAGTCTGTCGTGTAATCGGAAAGCGAAACTCACTTGAATAAACGTTAACAGTCATAGAATAACATAAAAAACTTAATTATACGCTTGATTCTAATAAACAGAAAAATCAGATAGGTCCTTGCGAGCAAGTAATTAAGATACCTTCATAATGCACTATTTTTAACCCACTTCAAAAAAGGAGGAGGTTCTCAATTCTGTGGTGTTTTTTACATTTCTTCCTCTATAATTTCCCTACAAAACTTATGAAAATCATTTCTCCTAACATTATAAAGGCATGTCTACAAACTTGTGATACAATCCATGATTAATGTACCCTTCCTCATGATGGAGGTGTGAGCACAGATGATTTTATTTTCACACAAAACTTGACGGATGGACGGTGTCGGCTTTTGTGTTCCGTCATATGTGTAGACTAGGCATTAGATATAGTAGAAATTACAAATGTGTGAGCTAAAATACACACTATGTTGTATTGGGCATTTTCACACTAGCCGATATTATTGTAACGATGCAATTTAAAAGCATTTTAGTAGTATTAATGAAATAAACGACTTCTTTAAAAATTACTCCTTAAAACTATATTTTTTTTATAAGGTTTATAGAATTTGAGCTTTCCATTATGTACTCTATTTAAGTTAAAAAAAAGTAGTCAGCCATATAATTCCATTAATAAGTTGAGGTTTTCAAAGTAAAGCAGTTCCATCATTTACATTAGTGTCAAGATAAAAAAACGTATCTAAACTCTTGCAAAAGTTACAAATCAAATAAGTAGTTGAAAGCTCCCAAAATGTAGACAATCTTGATCATCAAGTTATATTGCTCACTGTACAAACTAGCCTACTAGTTCTTACAATAGTTTTACATAGAGAAAATGTACATACCAAACTTCTATAGTTTCAACAATGCCATGATCTTGTCACGTAGTTGTCCATCCATTAGTATCTCACATCTCTTTCATTAGCAGTCATCTCGCTCACACCTCGCCACCCACCTTCCTGTAACTAGGGGTTGTAAAAGGGCTATTATTATTAGAATTAGGTGCAATATTAATTTTAAAATCTTATTAGATGTTACACTCTTATTAGGTGTTTGTCGAACCCAGGCACTACAGCAACCCGTTAGTCACTGATACTAACTAACAAGAGCCTTATTTGGACCAGTTGAGCTATGTATAAATCGTTTGCAATGGTTTGTAGATAGCTCAACTTTTTCATGTGTATTTTGGAAATATGTATTGTAAAAACTGTATTAGTCTTAATTTTCTATATGAATACAGTAAGTATAATGAAAAAAGTCTGTTTACAGGCCTGTGACAGGCGTTACAACTCAGTCGGTACTAGCTCTGCCTTCCGTGGTGTGGGTTTGATCCCCATCGAGGACAAATAAATTGTGTTATAGCAAATCATCAATTTTGGTTCTTTATCTAAGCTTTACTTTTTGTTTTGTTTCAAATTTTCTATTATAAGTAGGTACCTAATTATTTTATTTAAAAAATAGCGATTTGAGTTAAATTTGCTTAAATACTAAAATAGACTAGATGGCGTTGAATGAAATGTCCATTAATATTTAGTTACCTATAACGAAACTATATCAAAGTGGTTTCATGCATACATATGGGGTAGAAGCCTCAGAGCTTGGCCAAGGGGTCCAAGAAGTCCTTTGAAAGTAGTTGTCTCTTGTCTCATTATTCCTGTTTTCTCGTGTGTAAAAAAACTCCACTTTCAAGTTATTTGTTTGCTCAGAAAGATCTAGAAACTATCGTTAGTTTCTGTGACATTTTATTTGGCAGAATTTTTATTTATTGTTGAAATGCAAAGAGAATTTTATCCTCATGTGGCTTTTTTGTCATAAAATAGTTTTTTTTTTTGTTATCTTCAGTCAGTAATATAAACTGATTAACTATATTCCAACTATATATATACACAACTGTTCCATGTGTATCTTGTAAATATTGTAAATATTGTAAATACTGTATTAGTTGTAATTTTCTTTGTGAATAAAACTATATTTGTTTTTCAACTATTTTTGATAATTTGTTTTACCCGACGGACCGACGACTTTGTTAAGGTAGCGAGAAGTCTATAGATGGATGAAGCCAAAAATATGATATCTGGTAAAAAAGGCCTATGTCCAGTAGTAGACTTCTACCTACAGGCTTAGATCTTTATACTAATTTCAATGATAGGTAGATATTTTCCTAACTTTCATAACTAAAGATGTTATACTTTTCTTAGTGATTTTCCTGAGTGCAAGAATAATACTTAAATACAATTTAAAACAAAAGTTATGATCTAACTAGTCGTCACCCGCGGCTTTACTCGCATGGTATCAGAATACATACAGTTTGAAATTTGTTAAAAACCTGTATCATGTGTCGAGTTAATTTATTTGAGGAATCTATGTAACAATTTCCAAGGGTCTTCGGGTGCGACTTTTCAAAATTTCTTTCTTGGTGCACCTCTCTCTACACTATATAAGGATACTTCCCTCCAAATTTCATACCTCTAGAACTTATAGGTTAAGCTGTGCGTTATGTGTCAGTCAGCTTCAAAAGAGTTTTATATATTTTTTTATAAGAAGAAGAAGTAAATTGTAAAATGAGTTCGTACCTCGTAATCTTTTCAGATTATATTCATCAAGGCGAGCTTAAAAACAAAACACATGAAGCAGAAAGATGCATAAAGTTACCTAAATATATTTCTCGTAAGGATGTTCCATAGGAAGTTGATTTGCAAAGTTCGGCCCACAATAACACGTGGGGGAAATTCGATAATCACTGCAATGTGGGCGGAAAACATGAATATTACGTTTTCTAATTATTATACCGGTGATTACTTCTAATCAACTCACGTCTCTGAGTGACGCAGTGCAATAATAAATCTATCTATACTATTATAAACTGTAAAAAAGTCAAAAACTAAAATTAAAGATATGGATAAACTAAATATGCAGATCTACTAAATTAACGATTCTAATTTGAAAATTGAAAATTGAGTTTATCTGTTTGTTTGTTCGCAGATCACGCCTTCTACTAACAATCAAAGACGTGGATTTTTAGTTACAGCTTGAACTTTCTAAACCAAAAGCAGCCATTTGCTACGATGTTCATCGTATGCTGGTAACAGATATTTTGGCGGAAAGTTTCACAGGCGTACGAAGTCGCAGATAGTAATAAATAAGCTTATATTTTGTAAGCTTAGATCAATCTATCCTCGGACTGCAAAATCCTTGTGAAATACATAAACTCCAACTAAAGTGAACATTTCTATTTCCGCAGGCAGATCGGCAGACCGATGGCTGTGTGCAGCAAAACTCCGGTTTACTACCGAAGCGGGCTCCGTAATTTAACGTTCATCATTTTGGTATAACATAAAAAAGGTCACTATAGAGTAGTATCAGCAATCGTGTTTCCTTAGTGCAAGCTTTGCTTAGTTTGAGACTAGAAGGCGTTGTGTGAAACGTCCATGAATTTCATTCAATTAATTAATTTTATAATATGATGAAGTGATTGCCCAGAACTTTGTTACAATACACACAAAAAGATAGACCAATTTAACGCCACGTTTTAGTGGACTTATTTTTTAAGTTAATAAATTTTTATAATTTTTATGTTCTATGAGTTAAAACTTTGTAATGTTTTTTATTTTTTGTAATAAAAAAATATGTAAACTAGTTTTAACTGACGATCGTCTTATACTAACTGCTTGTCAGAAACGAGGTTTTCAGTAGAAACATAGCAAACATCGTCATACCACACTCAATCAAGCTGATTGATCCGAATCAATAGCAGCGGATACGGCCGCCGCGTTTCCCGCCCATTTTAACTGGCTCAATCTGGTTTTTGCCGGAAATGGGACAGTTCCAGTTAGATTGACGCTGTGATGAGATTTCTATTTGGGACTTAGCTAGAGTAGGTTTAAGAGAGTTTAGTTCTTTTTAATACTAATAACTTTAGAACATGATGAGGTCGGGTACAGACATTTTAAAATAGTTTTTACGCAACTAAAAAAACAAAATTTACTACTATAGTGATCATTATCTTTATGATACAATCTAGGAGACTTTAAAAGAGAAAAATGATAACAAATAATACAGTTAAATAATGTCTAGTTGGAAACCGATAAGTATCATAGAAATCGTAACATATTTTTTTTTATGTAATAAGTTTTTAGTTACCAAAAACTATATAAGTTTTACCGTACCCAGGTGGGTATAACTTTTACTGTATCCAGGTGGATGCAGTAAAAGTTATAGTAAAATATTTAAAAAAAAATATAATGTACCTAGGTAGGTACCTATTTTATCAGTGATCAAAATTCAAACTTTGCTAAGGCAAGGACTAAAGAGCTTTGTCTATGATGTATAATTATGTATATCTTTCTTTTTTCTATTTTTCTAAACATTTGAAGCTGATAAATCTAAGAAGAAAAACAAAAAAGTTTACATTTAATTTCACACACCTTTATTAATAAGATTGTTGGTTAAAAAAGTGTAAAAAGTGGCATGATCGTCTTCATTGCGAAGTAAAAGATAACTTAAACAAAGTTAAACACTACTTTCACTCTTTACACGAAGTTTGCTACATTTTTCACTTCTCTTGGCGCTTTCTCTGAAAACTTTCAGAGAGTTCGCTAAGTTATTACTTTGCTGGTTCGAACGTTGATGATGTAAATTGATTTAAATCAAAATTATTTCTAGTTTTTTTAGAAATAAGGACAAATCAGTACCTACTTAAATTAACTGGGCTCATTTGGGCCATCAAGACAGAAATAGGCATTTACCAATATATTTTAACTATCTATCTATAAAACGGATTTCCCAATGAATGAAATATTTATTATTAGTTTATATTTATAAATTTTCACAGTTAAAATATAAGCAAAATTCAACTTGTTTGAACACTAGCGCCGCAGCGGTGAAAATGAACACCACAGTTTTCCTCAACCAGACTTCGCTTGCTACTCGATGATAGATGGCGCTGTATGAAACCTCGAATCTTATTGGAACGAGGTAGAGCTATATTTTTATTTGCAACTTCTGATATTGAAATAGAGATTAGAGTTCTTTTAAATAATCTGTATGCTCATTTAAATGGGGTTTTAAATGAGATTATCCATCTATAGAGTATAATAATCCTTTTTTGTTAAAAAAAAAAGTTCTTTTGTATTCTTGCTGTCTAATTAAAATTTTACAGTAAGAAAACAAAAGCTTGTTTTTTTTTATTCCTTTGAAGGAACAGAATAGTTTTTTTTAATGAAATTTACTCAAAATAACATAAAAATCATTAAGCACCTAGAAACAACATTAGCAACAAAAACACACACGTCATGTAAGAAAATTTGTTTGCAAATGTCGTAAACAAGTCGACAGCCGGCGAAATATCTATTTCGGACCGCGGTGTGCCGGACCCGCGTCAGCCTGTCATGGTGCGCGGGCCCTAGGGCACGGGCCAAGCTACGAGCGGTAGCGATTATAGAAATTGGTTTACGCGAGTAACATTAAACTACATAGGTACGTATAATTTCTGATGACGATGATGTGGCGAGACGAGTCCGGTTATGAATAGTAGAGATTATTGGCTAGCATTGTTTCTGCATGGAATTCAGAAAGTTCACATTGTTCTAGTGTTGGTCAGTCAGTAAAAATAATTTTACAAAAAAAGTTATGTATGTATTCTATCAGCCACCTAGTTTCCATCGTACAAGCTTTGCTTAGTTTGGGACTAGAAGGCGTTGTGTTAAGTGTCCGTGAATATTTATTTATTTAATTTGCAAAAAAATACAGAGTGAAACTAAATTCCAACCAATACATTTCTTTTAATATTATTATGTTCAAATGTTCTTAGACCACACAGCGAAATGTAGCCAAAGTTAACATCTACACATGGGGGCATTTCTTTAAGGCGAGGCGTTAGGGCTACGTGTAAACACTGCGGATGTCATGTTTAGAAAAAGGGCAAAGCAATTTCAAGTTTCATGCGTTTAGTTTGCGTGAGTATCGCTTTTGATTTTATTTAGGGTTTGAAAGTGTTTTAGAGTCCTAATACCCAATAATTGAAACTATCTATCCTGTGCTAGAGGAAAAGTGGTAAATTGCATTTGGTAAAAGCATTCGGTGACTTTTTTGACCCATTTCAGAAAGCACGTCCACAGAAGATAGCTTTCATAACGTTTGCCTAGGTATGCTTGTGTCTAAATATTGTTTTTAATTTCATTTATTCCAATGAATAAGTACAAGTACCTAATACATTTTTTTTTACAAATAGTATTGAGGAGCATAGTTTTTTTTTTTTAAAGATATAAGTTAAGTAGTAACCTGATGTTAAGTAGTAACTTCTGCCTATAACAATGCATTACCTCACAGAGCATGTCCAATGAGGACGTGCACTGTAAGGCAATGCACTGCGTCCATCACTCTGAGATGCCTCTAATCCGACGGTCGTTAAAAATATGCCAAAAATCCATCATTATTCTGACATTATTCTGAATTAAGCTCGTTATAAAAAGTTGTAAGACATAACTAGAATAGTTGAACAATATCTAAATCATCGAAATAAGCCCGAGCCTCAAATTATTCAAATCCCCAAATACCCACAAAATCCAAAAGATATTTTATCATAACTGAACCAATACAGAAATCAGAACTATACAAATCCTTGGCTAGCCATGGGTCGATCTTCGACCGTCCCCCTAGTGCCATACTCGCTGCCCATTGTTAACCCTGCACTAAAATTTGAGCTTTATATAAAGAGGGATTGGGTCGGTTTTGTGACGGGGTTTGCAGGCTGTTAGATTGTTTTTTTGTTGGGTGGGGTGTAAGGGGGGTGTAGTGGTCGCAGCAGGGAGAACTGCCCGCAAAGGGTCGGCCGGTCCGTGCTGCGTTTAGATGCGCTTAGTTCGTGAGTACAGTAGGTATACTTAGTTCGTTTTGCATGGCTGTCGCTTTCAGTCACCTGTTTATTATATATATTATGACTCAAAATAAACATATTCTATTCTATTCTATTCTATTAAATAATCGTTTGATATTTGTTTAGTTATTTTGGTGAAATATTATTGAATAGAATGTTTAGGTATTTACGTGAGTTAAAAAGTGTGACTTTTTGAAAATTTTAACAAATAAAAAAACACATTTTATTGTGTATCTATTTCGTTTTTGTATCAAAATTATTGTGTTAGTAAAAATTTCTCAAACAAAATAATGATTAACACAATAAGAATTGTACCTACTGAGTTATATTTTTATTATTTTTGTTTAGTTATCTGTGAAATAATACGGTATTAATTTTAATTTTACAGCACCAATTTACAGAAAATTTGTTACGCAACTCATAGCGTCTACACGAGGCTGGAAGGGTATATCCGGCGTGCATACATTAGCCACAGATATTGTAAGCCTTTTCTGTACTTAGGATTAAATTCATTAACTTAGGCCTGCCCAGTTCCCAACTGTGTCCTTACTTAAGTCCTTACCTCTGAGTTCTATTTTGATTATTGGCATATGGAGAAAAGTAGAAAAAAATATCCGAAAACTATTAAAAAATTCTTTCTTTACATTTTTTAATAACTTTCCTATAATTTTGGTACCATCAAATACATATAAATAATACCTGCATTGTTCAAGATTGTATGAAAAGTGATAACGCCTTTTGTTTACGTACAATTTTCCGGATCCTTTTTGTAAAACCCATTATAATTAAAATGCGCTTGTAACCAACGGAAATTCTGTAACTTTTATAAATATTTTCAAGTTTCAGTATTTTATTTCAAAGGTCAACATACATATTTGTACAAGTATGCAGGTAATATCAAGTATGCCTTCATACGAGGATTCCTTGCATTTCTATACGACGTGCGTTCATTTTTCAAGAAATATGCACGCTTACTTATTCAATATGAATTTGAACATTTATTGTAAGAATGTAAAACTTCTATGTATCCGAGATCAGAATGTTTTAGTGATTTGTAAAATGTAGAGTATCTTATGCCTTGCTAAAAAAAAATTTTATTTATTTTGATACGGAATAATATACTTTGATATATTGAATAGTAGTAGTAATAGTTCTTTGTTTTTGGAAACACTTATTACTAGTAGTTCGTTCGCTTCGCTCACTCGATCAATAAAAAAGTAGCATATTTGATAAGACACCACAATATCACATCTTTGCTCCTCAGTGGACGTGCTTTATGAAGTTTGCGAAGATGTTTAGTTATAAACAAAATGCTTGCTTGCTTCTGTATCATCTTATAATTTTTAATAAAATCTTTTTTAAATTTTATTACTGCCATTTAATTACTTGGCAGCATAACATAGCGTTTATCCGTAGTTTTGTTTGCGTTCTAAATTACTTCTCGCTTTTTAGGGTGTAAATAAGAGATATAAAAAAATATCTCGGTTTTTGGTTATTTACATTCCCTTGAAAATTCTAAATTCTATATCAAACTCACAAAGGAAACCGGAAGACCGGAAGGTATTGTCCCTATAATCCAATATCCAAATGTGCAGTAAAATAAGGGTATTTTGGAACAATACATGTCTTAAACAAATATAAGAAGGCTTTGGCCGGTGACCTTTGTCCTTTTGTATATGTGTGCGTAAGGGACAGCTGTAGGGACGCACTAACACTTCGAACACGTTGTATTTGCAAATGTGACTTTGCAGAGCTAGGAATTACTATGAAGTCAAATTGGCCATTGATTTTAGACAAGTTCTTTTTAAATATTTTCTACAAACTAAGCTATGCTTGTACAATGGAAACAAGATGTCTGATATAATAAATATAATAATATACATTTTTATATCACATTTGTACATTCTTAATTGTAATATATAAGAATTGACAAAAGATATATCACTATACTCTAGCCATTTTACAGAATGGTGTCGTGGCTAATGGGTCAGGCAAGGCACTGCACAAACCTCTGCATCACACAAATAAGTGTCCTAGACTAGGCATACATTGCTGACAGTATTGCTTCTTATAGCTTTGGAGGGGACGTTAAATTTTCGGTCCCGGCTATAGCAGTCGTTAAGCCACGATGGAGGTCTTAAGGCGGCTTAAAAACTGCACCACCAGAGAAGGCCACTAACTCATACGAACTTGCTTGCTTATTGCTTACAGTAGTAAAAAAAATTACTTTTATAGCCCTGTCTATAAATTTGTAGCTTACCCCGGGGAGCGCCCGTTAGGCCGGGCCACCTTCCGATACAATAACAGAACCTACATAACCCTTTCTTCTGCGACCCGGTCCGCTTATAAATTGCGGTGTCCGACGGTACCAATGGATTGTTTCTGCAATATTGCGATGTTTGTTTTGAATAAGCTGGTTTTGTGAGACTCATATTGAGAGGTCTAGCGCAGAATAGGAACACATAAAGTATGGCTCTTGTATACTCTGTATTCAAAGCTAAACAAATATATGCAACATTTTTAGTGATTTAGCTCTCATGGTACAAGCTGCACCGTACGGCACAGTTTGGGTCTAAATAGGGCTGTATGAAAGATCGACTTGTTATTAACACATACTTTTTTATCTAATTAAATTAAATATTTATAAAGTCTGTATTACACTGGTGTAAAATTTTATCCCCACTCAACGAAACCAATTTGTATGTATGTCAAGCCAATTTTGCTACTGTATCTACAAAAGGAAGGCAATCTCACTTACCAAACATACGACACGGATCTAAATACCTATATTAGATATTTAATCTGTTAAGCCTAGATTTCTACCTACGTTGATCTATAGAGCAGAATACGTAAAAGTGCCTTCCCTTACCGTGCCAGGTAAATAGCGGTTCTTAATAGAGCCTCCAGAGGCTCTCAAACGTTCAATCAAAATGATAGGTAATTCAGTTACGCAACCGCTGGACGTATACCCTCCTGTCTAAGACAGTTATCTTCAGAAGTGCTTACTTTCAAATACAAAAAAAAATTAATAAGCATCGGATGTTTGTCTGTACTTTTTTCTCCATCGGTGGCTAGCCCAATTTTGAGTTATTTCATTAGAAATCTTTGAAATTCATAAGAAATACATAAGAAAACTGCCATTATCTTAACTTATCTGACTCGACTGCGCTAGTTTTTTACTGACTCTATTAGGATTGACAAGACTGCTTAAAATCACAGAAATAAACACTAAACTTTCTTGGATTTAGTGTTTATTTTTATGACCTATTACTACGATTTACTATGATTTAGAATTATTTACAGCATGGTTTCATTACATGATGGTTGCAATTTTACCACAAGTTTTAATATAACATCGTGTTGTAGAGTTTTTTTGACCATGTTACACTTCTCCAGTCGACTGTCTCCGTCGTCGACCACCCCCATCCCTAATTAATCCTGTATCGCAGAGAAGCTCTGGAGTTTTGCTCCCGAAGGATGACCCCGCCTTAACTCGTTTACCTCAACGGTGTTTATTTTAACTGGCAGCCGATCAAAGTGGTTGATGTCAATTTGTCAATAGTTGATAGAGAAGACAGTCGATGGAAAGGAAAAGAAGGTCCATTAATAGGGGGATATTTTTGCAGCAGTAGACGATGGTGAGTGAATAATTGTTACTTAAAAACATGAGTAATGTTCATCTGTGTATAGAAAACCGCTATTATTTAAGAGTTTTTAACATTAAGATATTTAACATAACCTAAAACTAAAAAAACTATTCAAGTCTACAGAAAAAATACAGCTGGTTATGGTTTCGAGTTTTAATGTGAAGGATGAGGAAAACACAGTAAGCAGGAGCCAAACATTGTTAAAACATTTTAAAAGTTATTGATTTGCATCGAAAATTTGCAGCAATACCCTCAGTCAAGCAGAGGCTCACCGGTTATGAGATGGCTTGCAAACCTCAAGTGATCCTCACCTCGAAGAATTTTAAAGAAACCACCATCACCCCAGTCTGCACCCCAGGAGTTTGCCGCAAGCCAGTAGCTTGTGCCGTTGTCCACACCCCACCCCATAAGCTTCACAGCATGCAGACCTATGAAGTCACCACCAGTGTAGTAGTAAACACCGTTCTTGTAGTTAAAAAAATCAGCAAAAAGCCAAAACACGGCCTCGACAGGTCCATTCTTTAGCAACTCAGCCTTGATGTAAATCTCCACTTCTACGGTGTAAAATCGCTTTCCATACAACTTATCTTTTTGGTATGACAACGGGTAGTTGGCAGAACAGGCTCTAACACACTCTGGAGTTTTTACGTTCTTGTGATCAATGCATGCCGGTTTATTTCCAGTGACACTTCGGTTAGGCTGGTGATGCTCGCAAGCAGGGAAAGAATAGGGCTTGCATCCTTGGCTGGAGTTGTAGTTCCCACCAGACACGATGCCTACTTGTTTCCAGTACGACCAAGCTCTGGTAGGGCTGCCGTTGTGACAACCCTTGTTATTTGAACAGCAGCTTACGAGATCTTCTGCAGACGCGTGAAACTGCTTTGTTCCGTTAGAAAAGATGCACACTCGGTCAGTTATGGTCTCAACAGCACCGAACGCCCAGCTGCTACCACAGGACCCTTGGTCTCTTATCTCTCTCAAGGAAGGACAGTTTGGCCATTTTTCTCGAGGGTCGAAGCTCTCAGGAAGGTTTTTAGTTAGTTCAGGATCATGTTTGACTTTCAGTAAGGAGTTTGTGTTGAAGTTTGGATCGACACCCAGTTTGTTCTTGAGATGTGTGACAGGAGTGTTGGAAGGGAAGTTCCGGGCAGCTTTCCAAGAGGTCTGCTTGGAGTTGATGAGGTCGATAAACTCATCGGAGAGCGGATGTAGATCTGCGAAGACAGTAACCACGACCGCTAACATTACTATTAGTACAGCTCGACCAAGCATATTCCAGCTTTCAACCAATAGAACTCAATCGTGAATGCCGATGCTAACCTTTTTTTTTATTTATATAGTACAGCTAATTAAAAACCTAATCAATTTGGTTCATTTATACATTTTATGGAAAAGATAGTGTTCTAAAAATAATCCTAAAAACCGTAACTTAACAAATAACTTCGTTAATTACAGATAATAGTTTATGATTAATGGTTATGATCAAGAGCTAGAATATTTTTAGCCTACCTATGCAAATTACAGTACTGAAGTGTGAACATTTTGCTATGAAAGTACTTACGTATTTTACTATTAACGTTATGGATGGACAATATGGACATTTTAACTAAGTAGCTCTAACTCTAGCACCAAACTGAGCTAGAACCAGACACCTACGCTCTACACAGAACCACAGCACAATATGTAAGTAATTTCTTTCCAAACTAAGTAATAATCTATCTATGTCGTTTTTAGCCCGCACAGTTCCACTGCTGGACAAAGACGTCCCCTCAAGTTTTCTAGAGTACACGGTCCAACGCTAACCCCTTTATTCATATTCAACTGTCATTTTAGCACAGCTGTCAAAAAATGCTCCTTCCTTATCACTTGTATGACAACGAAAAGAGATGACAACCGATTTAGCAATCATTTAATCAAGTTAGGAAGACCAATATGAATATACCACTAAAGTGTTTCCACTGGTCAAGTAACAAGTTCGTCTCGCCATCGCTTCCATGGTCTGCCGTGACGCCGTCTCTCTGTCTCAGGGCTCCACTCAGTGGCTCTATCTATAATCTATCTATACTTACTATAAAACTGGGCTTAGAAACATGATACGTTGCAATAAAAAAAAACAAATAACTTATTTATTTAAATGTATTTATTTATTTTATAATTTCAGACAAACAAGATAGATAGATAGATAAAATATTCTTTATTGTACACCACTTATAAGTAAAGAAAATGACAAAAAAAAATACCATAATTGGTAATACGATCACGAACAAGTTGTTCTAGGAGGACTTAATGCTAAGAGCATTGTCTACCAATCTTCCTGGGTGGTCAAAATGATGGTGTGGCTGGTTTTTATGGGTATTAAACCAGTTGTAGTCAAAAGATATGCGTAAACTGAGTAGAAACCAAAAGAGATGGTTTTAGAAGATAATGACATGTGTTTGTACGAGTATGTATTTCCTCAAATATATTTGGGGAAGAAGGTAGGAAGGTAATTAGGTATGCACACCAAACTGGATTCATTTAATTAGATCAATTGTACAGCAAAGGTTCACCAGCTATGATGTAGTTTTCTATTCCGCAGTGGTTTTCCCCTCGAAGAATTTTGAAGAAACCCTTATCTCCCCAACTGCTATTAAAGGAGTTAGCAACGAGCCAGTATTTAGTGCCATTCTCTACTCCCCAGCCCATAATCTTGACAGCATGCCCATAGGCAAAATCACCTTCAACATGTTGGTAAACGCCACTTTTGTAGCTGAAGAAATCATTGAAAACCTCAAAAGCTCCTTCCACTGGACCGTTTTTAAACAGTTCTGCCATCATTTGTTCTTCCCCGTCAATTATAGCATAAGCATACTCTCCATACTGCTTGTCCATATCGTACGACACGCCGTACCCATCGTTGCAGGTCTTCAGACATTTGGGTGTTTCCACGTGCTCGTGATCAACGCATGGGATCATACCATTAGTAGAATTTCCTGTGTATCCAGGCTCGTGATGCTCACAAGTAGGAATGGAGTAAGGTCTGCAAAATTTGTTAGATTTGTAGTCACCACCCGACACTATACCGTCTGATACCCAATATTCCCAAGACATTTGGGGACTGCCTCCGTGACATCCGCTACCACATTCAGAGCAGCAAGTGACGAGGTCTTCAGCGGAAAAATAGAACTGCTTTTCAGCATCGGAGTAGATGCAAACTCTATCCGTCATTGCTGTGACGGCAGCGAATGCCCAGCAGCTTCCGCATGAGCCTTGATCTCTCACCTCAAACAGGGAGGGGCATTGAGGCCATTTCTCGCGAGGGTCAAAGTTTTCAGGAAGATCAGCTATCAGCTTAGCGCTATGCTTGATAATTGGTAGAGACTTTACTTTGAAGTTTGCGTCAACTCCCAGCAGTCCTTTGAGGTGCTTCGTAGGTGTATGCGAAGGGAAGTTCCTGCCAGCTTTCCAGGTGGTTTGCTTCGAATTGATAAGGTCGATGAACTCGTCGGATAAGGGGTGCAGTTCAGCAAGAGCAAAGACGAATATGCACGCGAGCACTAGTATTGTGGCTCGTGACGACCCCATTCTACAAACGACTTCGTAGGCAGACAAAAATAGTAAACTGAATGTTTGAGATTCGTTATTTTCATTGTATTTATTTGTTGATATAATACCACAAATTAATTGCTCATTATGAGTATCCAGAGGCGTGGTCAGGGAATATAGCTTCCATAAAACGTTTTCAGATTATTCACGAACAAAATTTTCTGACCATTAATATCTGGTAGACCTTACAAAATAATTATTCTGCATTTCTTAGCGTCATAAAGTATTGAACGGTGAAGGAAAACATCGTGAGGAAATCCTTGGTTTAGTCAGTTCCGCACGTATTGACCTTGTCTTTCCTATGGGTATGGCTGACTAGGCTGAAAGGATGGTATAGGTGCTGGGTAAGCCTGCTCCATCTAAAAATTGTCCCAGTCACTACAGTGTCCCATTAAGTGTAGGCATAGATTGCCTACTGACGCTGTATAAATCATCTTCAATAGATGTAAAGGCCTATTATATAAAGTATTGAACCGAAGCCGCCTCAGTCTTAGTTGGTCCCAGGCTGTTCGCGGCGATTATGGTCACCTAGTGTATAAATGCTGTAAGCTGTGTTATAAAGGTAAACGTTATAGGAACACTATCTCACCTGATGTGCGATTTTCAGAAAAAGTGAGTGATGTTTTTAATAAGTAGTGGTACTTTCTATTAATAAGCAGAACCTTTAGTACGTCCACTATGTTCTTTATCTACCTTTATCTCACCACTAACGATGTAGATAAGCCTCATTATTAGTTTTTAAATAACCTAATTATAATGGAAAATTTACTAATTAACCCCCATTATTATTCTGTTAATATAATAATATTCTTTAAATATTATAATCTCATTAAAAAATTTCAACTATATCAAACTCAGGGAAAACTAGTTAAGAAAAATTATGTTACATATATAAATAAATAGTTTTTTTTAATTTGTACATTAAGTAAATACACAGAGCCCCGAGTTTTAGCGAGCTTATGTTTTGACTTTCGACTCGAGTATAGCACACGCAAAAGCATTCGCAAAGCGAGGGGCTCCAGTTATAACTGTATTCTTCTTTTGGCCTCTACTCGATTAAACTGAATTTAAACTGACAAATCCAGAGAGTGACTGATACGTCAAAAGCGCCTCCCAAAGATAAAACAGTCGCAAATAAAACCTCGAAGTTCAAACACCCAAAAGTTCGTGGCGTAACCCAGAACAGTAAACTATCGGTGAACACTATCAATAAACTACGAGCCGATGGGCAAAGGGCGCCAGTGATCGATGGTACTTCTAATTTACAACCAAAGCCCTCAGGCCGTATCGATTACAAAGTTTCGAGAATCGAGAGATCTGCTTTTTGCAAAATTTCCAATCCTCCTGACGATACGGTGGTATTAAATTTTAAATGCGTGGGAATAGTTTTGAGCAAACTTTGGCTACAACCCTATATGTGTGCATGATTTCCCTCTGGCTATCATCATGGCCTGTATTAATCTACTAACTCATTTTCTCTAAAAATCTAAATCAATATATATAAAACTCTTTTGAAGCTGACATAGAATCAACGCACAGCCTAAACTACAAGTCCTAGAGGTATGAAATTTGGAAGGTAGGTTCCTTATATAGTGCAGGGGCGCACTAAGAAAGGAATTTTGAAAAGGCACACTCTAACGCGAGCAACGCCGCGGGAGACGGCTAGTATTTTATATATTAGTTTTTTTAGTGCACATGGACTACTCCGACCGGCGACAATGGTGTCTAAAATAATAATCGTCGACCACGTCATTGCTTAACATCAGGTGAGATTGTGGTCAAACGGTTGCCTATATAGTATAAAAAAAAAAAAAAAAAAAAATTACAATATATAGTACCTACATAGGTTATGCATTCTATTAATATTCATTAAACCTCAACATTTTCTTGGGAAGGATAATCTTTACGGAAGCACGTAACGTAATCGTAGAACTACAAAACCCTATTAGTTAAGTATCCTTTCAGAGACCGGTGCACTGCGAAAACGCATTCCTCTTTACAGTATTTTTTTTATTTTTAAACAAAGAGGCTACTATTTTATGTAGTTTGACGGCACTCGTTTCTAAAAATGTTCTATCAATTGATAAGAGATGATTTTGTACACATTCTTTCCGAAAATTCTTGTTGCTAACACAAATGAAAGTTGGATTAGAGTTTTTTCTACGCTTGTTGACAAGAGAGTTTAATAAAACAAACAGCTTTTTTTTAATTGATTTTTCACACTGTTTTTATTAAAATAACAAAGCAGCTCTCTTTAAGAAATTTCATTGCCTCTGTTTACAAGTGAAATTTGGTTTCCGACCGAGCCAGTGGTTACAAGAGATTCATCTTCGCAGTGCCGGCTCAAACCTAGGTATATATATATCCACTAACGTGAAACCTAACAGTTGGTTAAGCAAGGGTCATCCCACGGGTCAGGGGCATCCCTTCCTATGGATCAAGGAAGTATTAATTGCTTATCTACTAACTATTCCATTTACTTTGATGAGAGGTGAATAATGGATGGATCAGGTTAGTTTTCAGTTTTCAGTGCAGCTTTCTGGGCAAATCCAAGCCCATATTGATGAACTTATTTAAAAGAAGAATAATGTTGCCTACTTCTCCTTCTTCTTTTATTTATTTATTTATTTATGGACAATTTTTCCAGTGTCAAATGATATTTGACATAACAAAAAGTCAAGTGGTCGTAAAGTTGGCTTTTAGTGAGGGAAAATTTATGTCTCTCTCTTGTTATTCTGACAACCGCAAGTACAATTTGAAAATCAACACAATACATGTATTTATTCTAAATGACTTTGACATTTGTAAATATCGTCATTTTTATATCTCGGCATAAATAGCCTTCGACAAATTAATTTTATAAATTCGTCATTTTTATACCTAGACATTATTCCTGATAGTCCTAAGTCGCCAAAAGCTATAAAAGTGGTTTATGATTGAGAAGTTTTTGATGTCAAAATTCTTCTTCAGAATTTGATACCTATAATATCGTGATTAGCGCCAACACTGTGACATAATAATGTCTCCGACGATATGGACCACACACTTTAATAGTATTTTTTATATATTTTGCTATATTTTTCGTACACCCTCTAAAACAAACCTAAAAACATACACATGCATATGTAAGTGAAAGGGCACTTAACGTTACCTAAAGGATATATTATTAAGGGTTCTAAAACAACATTTTTACATCCCGCGCCGTCCGTCGCGCATATTTTATTGCTGACTGTACGGATGACCCTTAGAACTTACTGTAGAGTTAAGAACTTTCTTGAAAAGCTCAAATATATATATTTTTTCTTTTTTTTCTTTTTCTATGTGCACTAAAATTACGCTGAGACGTGGTCTGTGGATAATGCAATGAAGAATGCTCATACGTCAGTTCAAGCACTGTAGACGAGCTCTCTGAGCTCTTACTCAATTTGTTTATTCCACCATAAAAATTATCCTATACCCGGTCTGAGAGACGTCTATAATAGTGCACCCGTGTTCTAAAATAGCCCATACCTATTGCATTTTCAAAACGGTTTTCTCAGTTGTATCTTCACTCCACAGCTTTGTGCTGTATCAAATTCCTCTCAATAGTTCTTAGACCTTAGTCCTCCTCAATAGACTGAAGCATCAGGCTGAAGAAGGTCCATGAGCGCTGGTAAATGTTTTCACAATAATTATTTTTCTTTTTCATATCCATTTCTGCATGTATTTATCCTGAAACAAGACAAAAATATTCAGTTAGCATTTAATTTTAACCTATTATCAGTATGTCTTCAAGGAAAGAGTGAATTGGTGTCTCCTGGACCATCTTGCTCTATTGTCGGCTGCATCATCACACTATCAGCTGAAATTAAAGTCAAAGGATGGTCTATACTATATTTAAAAAAAAATATTTTCAGAATACGTTGAAATCTTAAAGCAAACAAAATTCATAAATGACAGACAGTCTTTTTCGCTTTAAGCACATTTTGTCTGCCAGTTCTTTCCATTTCCTACATCTCTCGGTACCTGGCCGGTCCCGGGAGGCCTCCAGGGTCTGATGGACGGACTCCAGCAAGGGTTAACCTAAGTCAATATAAATATTTGACGAGCTGCACGTCTCTACCTGTAGTTTTAAATGTCTCCAATGTTTTAGTGACGTTTTTACTTAAAAGCACTTTTGCTTGTTGGATTTAAAAATAACCTAAAAATATTTAATTAGGGAGTTGGCTGACCTAAAGGTGGGGCGGCTTGTACCGTTGAGTAACGTTAAATATGAAAATAATAATGATTTTAAATGAAAAATTTTAGGTTACTCAGGTACTTTTATCAATGAATGAATGAATGAATGTAAATACTTTATTGTACGTAGGTACACCTATGTTGGTACACAATGTTTTGGAAACTACGAGTAAGTTCAACAGAGATATTATTGTATTTACACTGTGCCACAAATATAACCTACATATAAGATAACTTAAAATTAGTTAATTTTAAGTTATATCAAATTAAGAAAATAATATAAACATTAAACAATATAATGTGGATCACCTTACTAAATTATACGCCATTAATATAAACGACCGTACCAAAATATTTTAAGTATCCATAAAAACAAATAACATCCTTAGATACATAGCGAGGGTTCAACTGACAAATGCGGGGTAGTACGTGAGAATTACCCGGAGTTTTATCCAGGGTTCGAACCCGGGTCGTCCCCTGGGCAACCACCGTCCGAAAACTTTACCTCTGACCCTGTAAGATAAAGTAAACATAGAGTTGATAATACCCCATTTTTTTAGTATTTCCTATCTTTTTATGCTGTGATGACTGATGACCGATAAAAATGATAGTAATGATAGCCACAGCCGAACTTTATGGAGCAGTAAGTATTACCAGAGATATATTCATAGACCAGAAAAGATTCATCGCAGGGAGTTATCTCAATCAAGTACGAATTGACGATGAAGTTTTTCTGGATCTAGATTATAGATCTACCTACTCCAAATAGTTTAGTTGTTTTGTTTCCTTCGATCGAATCAAAAGACAAAACACTGTAGATATTCGGAACCTTACTACGTCAGTCCCCTGATTGTCTAATTCAGATACTAAGATGATGAGATGATACCATGAGTTTCTTGACAAATATAAATTAATGACAAATTACAATCAAACTAATAGTTGAGCTTTTGTTAAATGGATACTTAATAAGATGGTTCGATAGATAAAAAATAATCTTGATTGTATAATCTGGATCTTCATTATAGATCTTGCAAAATAAATAAAATATCACCACTACACACTTTCATCGATAGTTACAGTAGACTGAATTTTCATTATGTATCTTGCAAAAATTTATCCATTTTGTTCCATAAATTTCACTAACCTAGGTCAAACTTTATCTAACTTTATCTTGTTTTTATTTTCGTTCACTTCATTCACTCGATCAATAAAAAAACTACATAGGTATGTGTTTTATCAGCTCTACGCAGTTCCATCCATGGTCACAGCCTAACCGGGGACAGTACCTCCAGTTTTCTTATCTACTTACTCCTCTACGAGTCTCGAGGGCCCAGCTTCGCCTTTACGGCCTGTCAATGACTAGTAAAATTTAGAACGGCCCGTGCCATTGATATAAATGTTTTTTGTTTTCCCAAAACACCAAGTATTGTAATTTAGTGTTGTGGCCAAATTAGATGGCTTTTCGAATGATATTGCTAGTGTTTTTAGGATGGGTGTTGATAGAATAGAAGGTGGAGAGGGTTTTTATGGGGGGGCAAGAACGGAGGGCAAGAGAGGGTAAGGTATACTAAATAAGTAAATAAAAAGTAAGCACGTATAGTACGAAGTATTAAAATTTAATTAAATTATAAGTAGTGTAGTACCTAAGTATTTTGCAATCTTAAAATGTTCAATAGTGAAATCTTTTGTTGAGATTGTCGAACTCAGCCGAACTGCAAATTCTTGCATGCACAGAGTGTACATATTAAATTGCAAAGGGATACCTACTGCAGCGTTTGACACCCGCCTGGTCAAATTCACCCCTAGCAATTATGTACAGTGTATTGATTTTTGGATTAAAATATTGAATAGGTACTCGTAATATTGAAAATATATGTTTTTTTTTCTATCCGAGACATACATATAGTAATTTAATTATTTGAAGTCAACTTAAATGTACTCGTTTGCTACTAAGTACGTTAGAATTTACAAAGTTGAATGAACTTACTTCAATACATTTCTACTATTTCTAATTTCAAACGGCAATTTTGCACCTGGCGAATTTGACCAATAGCGGCCACTGGCGCAATCCCCAAGCTGACCAATGACTGACCGGTTTGGAACTCCCCACGGCGCGTGCCCTGTCCAGTTTGTCCACTAAACAAGAATAGGGTAGCGTCCCTCGGACGCGTGACTTCGCTCGATAAGAAATACAAGTTTTGAATCTCCATAGCGTATAAATTCGATGGACCTCGGATGGTGTGACTTTCAAAAGATGAGTAAACATTTGCCTTTTGTCCATTCGAGACAGGTACTTGTGTGACAAAGAGAAGTTTGACACGGGCTATATATTCGGCCACTTAGTGGCCAGAATTTGACAGAGGGGCTTTACAGATTTGTCTCCGTAAATACACGTTTATTTTTTGTTGATATTTGGTCACGTGTAGACAGACCTGTTTTTGGATGATAGTGGTTTGAATAATGGGATGAATGGGATTGTGAATAACTTATTGTCAGTTTTTTGGTGGTCATTTGTTTAATAGATGACTATTTGTAAATCCGTAAAATGTTATAGAGTTTGGTTTAATATCATAAACGATTTTTAATAACGAACAAAATTTTTTCATCGGCTAAGTTTTCATAAAAGTTCCAGCAGTATGTGTACCGTAATCAACTCTTTATAGTAAGTAAGTTTGTTGTAATAAAATGTCAAAACAAAAACAGAAATCTGAATAAATTCAATTCAGATGGTATTGAACAGAAGCTGGGTCCGAGGCACGGTACGGGAGGGCCACATTCCTCATAATCCCGCCCTAATGCCCTGTCCTCTGCAAGGGACATTTCCATTTATTATTGAGCACTTAATTTATGTGTTTTGTTATGGACCGACTACTGGCGAGCTAACCGTACACCAACCAACAATAACTGCCACACTTCTTTCAAGCCATTTTAAACCTTGTACATTTGAAATAAGAATCGAAAACAAAAGAAAAGCACTGGCGATTTCAACATTTGAAAAATGAACTAAATTATTGCTTCATCGGACATTTCAAAATTGGAATCCGCAAGCTATTCTAGCCTCTTTCGTGATTGTTCCTAAATTCATTTTTCGAACAGTGTTCAGAACGAGTTGAAACCTCTTTGACGAAGAAGTGACATTTTAAATCGTAATGACCTAAGCCTTTTGGGAATTCTGAACTTTATACTGAAGTACTATGGTTCATTATTTAAACCGAAATCTGGCATTATTTGAGATTGAGTGATCACTTCAGAATCACAAGAATTTGTTTAGACAATGTACGCGGCAATGCGTACGTTTCAAAGCCAGGTCTAGTAAGAAGGGGTGAAATTGCATTAGGATAAAACAAGGGGTTAAGGAGGTCATTTTTCAAAATGGGCACCCCATTTGGCCGGACTTAGTTTCGTTGCAATTTAGTTCCAAAAAAATAAAATGTACATTATTCTATCAAACCTCTATGATAACTATGGTAAGCCATTGTAAAGTCAGGGCCAAGGTTTATTGAAAACTTCTTTGAAGGATTTTTTTATTATAAAAAGTTTGACAGAAAAAACATATATTTAATATATACCTATATATATTTTTATATATTGGTTTGACACATTATAGAAAAATATTAACTCACAGGTAATGTTGCTGTTTTGTATGTAAATACAGACCAAGTAATAAAATAGGTAATAGGTAAATGACTCAGCTCAAAGTGGTATAATATGATATTCCATACGCAAAGAGCTCGAGAGCGCACATAAAGCCTATGAAAGCGTAAAAAATCAAGAAAATTTTCATGTGAACCGAAACACATGTAGAATAAACAGACGAAGTAGATACTTACAAAAATATGAAATTCACCACAACATTTGCTGGGGACGCGGGTTTGGTACCGTTGGTAAAATAATTTATTATTGAACTTTTTTAAGTCGGTCCAAAAATGTCCGTTAATGTTATGTCGGTTAAGATTATGTCTAAGAACTTTTTTTTTTTTTTGGCACAAACAGTCATTGAGATATAATAATCTTAAAGTAAGAGTAAATTTAGAGACAAAACAGTGCCCAAAGCTTAATTCTAATAATAATAAGTACAAATTTTCGGGCAAGGTACATAAGCAGCACATGGCAGCACTTACAGTGAGTAGGTAGTAATACTAGGAAATGACGCGTCACAAATCTATGCATTTTGTCAAACTTATTTTACAGCGTCACAGAATAGAAAAAAAATTACTGTTAAAGTTAAATAGCTTTTATACAGTAAAATCACAAAGATCATTTAGGACTGAATACTGAAACGTCACTCAAATTTAAACACCACTTAAAATTGCTCTGCGTCTGTTTGACATGACGTAAGAGATGGCAATAATTTAAGCATGAACTTAATATAAATAGCGTTTGAATATTCGGCAGTGAGAGTCGTCCCAACTAGATGATTCTAGATACCAGTTCCTCGGGCCCAAAACCTAAAAGAGCGGACAAGAAATTACGGCCTGATACGACACAAAAAAAAATTATGTGGCTTGTTTCGTGATCTCCTAGACACAATATCAACAAACACAAACAATTTCCTACAGCGCATCTTAATCTTTTAAAAATCAAATGGTAGGTACTCGAAAAAATCCCAAACTCAAATTCATTGTTTGATTTTTTTATAACTTCTCTAAAGTTAGTGACCTATTTGGTATTATAAATTTCATAATATCCTGCTCGACTAAAATTTTTTGGGATATTATAACTATTTCATTTGACTGTTTTAAAAGTGATTTTTTCTGCTAACCATACCCTGCTCACTCGTCCATAATGCGAGTTGATAGGTAGACGTATTAAAAAATAGTATACATTAGACTGATATACGACATAATGTTATAGTAAGTACGTGTTTGAACCTATTTACTTTATTATATCTGAAGCATCAGAGACATTTTCCTGTATTAGATAAATGAGAATTTTTCTTAAAAAGAAATAATTGTTTATGGTATGCATTAGTATCTATTACTTTTGTTTGAGAGGTTTAATTGTAAATTGAGACAAATATACTTCTTTAGCACTTGAAAGTTTTTTCTCAACAGTATTTTTTTTTAATAAATATAATGCATATACAACACTATACAATTTTAAAAACAAAGTACTGAATTTGTAACTCGTAGATGGAATAACCAGAGCTAACAAAAATATTGTCTTTGGTATAAGTAACAGCAGTTATTTGCCAGTAAGAAGCGTATGCACTATGCAGGATTATTGATCGAGTGAGCGAAGCGAACGAAATCTTAGTGACAACTTGGACCAAAATGCTTTGCATGTTTGTATGTTTGTTCGACGAGATCTTTTGAACAGCTTATCCGATCTTCACAGAATTTGGTAGGTATACGGATAGTACTCTTAAGTTTTACTGGTTTTTTAAATGAAGTTACGCCTGCTCGTCTGCTAGTTATAACATAAAAAAAAAAAAAAAGTAAATCGGTCAAGGGGTCGTAAAGTTATGAGGGTCCAAAGGGAGTAAAAAAAAAAGTCGTACAATAATATCAAATGGGGTGTCATATGATAGGATTTAGTTTAGACATTCCAAAACCGTTTTTATTTTGATTCTAGGTCTAATAGTTTTTGAGTTGTTGTAAAAATTATAAAATTGGCAAACCCAGTATAACGTGAGCTACTAAGTGATGCGACGTTCTGCGCGATCACTATTTGGATGGGTGAACGTTAGTGGCATTTACATCTGAACGCTTCCGTTTGGAGGGCACATTAAACTGTTGATCCCGGCTCTAGCAGTCGTTAAGCCACGACAGAGGCCTTAAGGCGGCCTAAAAACTCCGTCACCAGAGTTGGCCACTAACTCATACGAGCTTGCTTGCTTATCTAATTCCGTAGTGTTATGCGTGTGGATAGTACGAAATCTACAGTAAGTTAGATTTACTTATACCTAGGTATTTTTAAAGCGAGATCCATCAATGAGGACCATCAGTCGTGGGCATCCATTAGTCACCTATTGACATACCGACAGACAGATCGGTACGTGCTTGTCTCTTGTCCCCTACCACCGGTCTAACTCGAACGAAACTCGATTTGGATGATCGAACATCTAACTTTTGCTTAATGGTTGCCTAAATTTCGCGACGATTTAACTATAACCTACAAGTCCGCATGATACTCGTATCTATCTGTAACGGTAATTTATATCAGTTCAAATGCTAAGTGTCAAGTTTCTGTATCTACTTTAATTTATACTAAAACATTAGTAGTTACTTAGGAACAGTCAAGCAAAAGACACCAATATATTGCAGGTCCAACGAATTAAAAAATAAACATGACGATGTTTTTCTTTAATCCGATGGATTTTCTAGTGAAGTCTCAATATCAAAATGTTCAACCTTAGTTTCACCAAAATAAAATAAAATAAAATCGTTTAATAATGAGACGGATTCGAGAACCACTAGTAGGGGACTAACTCGAGCAGTCGATAAGATAAATGTGGTTTAGAGTTTCAGTGGAACTAGCTGAGATAGCCAAGAGCATTTTATCCGACTTTACCTAAAGAGAGGGTTATCAATTTACTAAGTTTTCGAAATAAATTCACAACATTCGCTAAAGCTGTACCTACTAGTAGTAGAGCTCAACTAAATAAACAAATAAATACTGTGTTACGAATTATGTTAGTGATTAAAGAGATAAGGCACATTTGAAGTCCACATCAGCAATCTAGTTCCCATAGTACAAGTTTTGCTTAGTTTGGAGCTTTGTGTTGTATGAAATGAACAAGAATATTGATTGCTTTTCATAAAAATATATTATATTCTCTCTTTGATATTATATTATACCTCAAAACAGTGAAAGAATAAATCTTATTTTATTGACAGTTACCTTGGATACAATTTAATTATAAATGGGCTTCTATGATTACAGCTACTTCCAAACAGGGTTATAGAGTAGGTAACCCCTATTTATCTTATCAGAGAGTAAGCAAACCCAAGTCATTCGCACATAGTCATGACAAATGCCATCATAAGTCGAAACCCAAAAAACCGGACCCCTGAAACTGTCAGTAATTTGTCTCATGTTGAAAACGTCTTCAGTTAACCCAATACACTCCGTCCTAAGTAAACCTTAGGTGGAGTTAAACTGGGCCCTTTTAGCCGCATTCTAAATAAATAACATCTAATGGACGACATTCATCAGAGTTTCCACATTTTTAGGTGGAACTCACTCCCCTTGTCTGTTTTCGGAAAAGTCCTTTATGGGCAAATCTTCAAACGTTCCTCTCGAAACTGATTCTTAACATCTCAAACGTAAGGTTGGTTATAGCTTGGCGTTTTTGGTGTACAAGTTACGTTTATTAAATGGAGAGATTAGCGTTGGCGAGTGCACAGATACTGGGGTGGAGGTGGGTGGTAGGGGTCCACCCAACACCCCTTTTTGTTATTTTTTTGTTGCATTTTTTTTTGTGAACGCGTGCGAAGTCCGACTGCATAGGTAACGGTTGGGTCGTTCTTTTTTCAAATAAAATTCATTTTGTTTTTTGTTTACAGCTAGTATTTTTATGTTGAAAGCACGATGTTCTATTTTTAAACATTCAAACTTATATTTTTCTGTTGCTAAAATAATAAGTAATCTTAAAATGAATTTCAGTTTTCCGAAATCGATCTAACAAATTGTGGTCCCATTAATGGAACAAAATAATGGGACCACGAGAAAACAATAATTCAAAATTATTAGTATTACCAATTTGAAATCTTGGTCCAAAAATTCCAGGGTTACAAAACTAAACCCAACCAAAGCCAAAAGATACATATTGTCCTAACTTTGCTACCACAATCAGGCCATCCCAAATCTGTCCAGTTGATTTAGGTAAGACCGTCTTCAAATACAAACATTTAAAAGCAAAATAATAACTTTCTTTCTGCCGTGACCCTCTTCAGTGCTATCATTGGGCACATGCAAGACGTGACAGCGGTCCGCCTGCGGACTCCAACTTTGCATTTAGCACCAGTTCAGAATTCTTCCTCAACACTCAGGCCCGTATGCTGATATACTGCTCGAGCACTGATCCGGACTCAAGCATAGATTTTTGTATAAAAATCTCTACTCAAATCTATGCTTGAGTAACGATTTATATATCGGCATACGGGCCTAAGTCATTTGTTTGTATATCGACAGAAAAAATTACAAACCAGCCTCCTAATAGTCTATCTTCTTCTTCTTCTCTTATCTATATCCTCTGTCCGTCAAAAGGCAAAATGGTGGATATTTTTCCTCCAAAACTCTGAGACGAATTTTCACATTCATGAAACCACTTTACACACATTTATTCCAATGGCTCACACTTTATGTTACGACCTAAGTGTTATTGGTTAAAATTCCACTAAAATTAAATAACAATACTCACAATAACACAAAAAAAAGTGCTAGATGCTGTTTCAAAAAATTACAAAACTCTAATCATCCCCAATAGTCTTTCTTTTCATATCTTCAGAATCTGAGTTAAAATGTCAGTTTATACTAACTGTTGATTCGCTGAACTATCATTTTGTTAGTACTTGTCTGGTTTTGATAGTATCAAAAAATCTTTGTTATCAAAAGATAGACAATCAGTGGTCAGGTGTAAAACTGCATTAGGTAATATGAAGACGAGGTAAGATGAAATGTTTAGAGAAATTAGTAAATAATTAAAACTCAAAACACTGTGACAGGTCTCGCTATAAGCTTGTGTTATTTAAGATAATAATCACCATTGTTCATTTTAGACCCATAAAAGACTGCGTGAGCTTAGCTAGAAGCTCAGTAACTTGTGCTAGCCCTGTAAAACTTTCACATTTCTTATCTAGCTTTTGTAGCATTTTTTTTCAGTTACTTATGATATCAAAACTCAGATGGGTTTGTGCTTAGTAATATTCTTTTCAAGATATTACTCACATTTGAAGAATTTGAGACGTTTGCACATTGCCCGACACTAACATCTACACGACACGACACCGATATGTTGGTCAATGGTTGGAACAAAAATATCGTGTCTAGTACTTACTTAGTGACATTGAGCCCATCTGCTATTGCATTTTTAAACGAAACTAATTTGACAGAACTGATAGCAGCTGTCTTTGTCTTTTCAGTTTATGAGAAAGAGATGTCAAGAATTCTTAGTGCTGTTAAATTATGTTAGTAACAACAGAATCGTTGTGCTGGGGCGTATATTCATAATGGTCTTCTATAGCTGAGCTAACTAAAATGATTACCTACTAAATCTGTTGCTATCTCTTTTCGTTGTTATCCAAGTGACAATGGTAGAGCATTTTTTAAAGCCGCACTAAAATAACAGTTGAATAATAAATGAGTAAGTCAATGACGCTATAGTGTTAAGTGTCGTATCGTTGCGGTCAATATAGACATTTTAAATTAAAAAAAAACCCACAGAGCCATTGGTGGAGAGCTAGGGTTTACCATTACAAGTAAAGTTTCAAAAGTTCCCATCGATCCTATTGTGTGCGACAAAAGTTATTCGTCAAAATTTGAGGTTTTTTGGATTTTTCTTGAAAACGGTAGGTTTTATCAAAAAAAACCTTAGACCAAAGTTGTAGATCTTAATTCTCTACAAAAATGGTCTGTGTAATTTTTTTCCTAAGAGTTACCATTCCTGAGATATCGCGATTTTAAGAGTCACATTATACATGATACCCTATAGCTCTCCACCACTAGGTATTTAGCTCTGTGGGAATTTTTGATATTTGACCACTATTTTTATGTCTAAACTAGCCGTCGCCCGCGGCGTTGCTCGCGTTCTACCCTTTAGAGTGTGACGTTTCAAAATTCCTTTCTTAGTGCACCCCTACACTATATAAGGATACTACTAAGATAAGACTTATGGTTTAGGCTGTGCGTTGATTCTCTGTCAACTTCAAAAGAGTTTTATATATATTGATTGATGGACCTGACTACGTGTCGTTGGCAGTGTGAAGGTCGCCTGAGTAGTAATTATACTTCCAAAAATACCTACCTACCATATTCAAAAGAAGTTACATACTAGCCAACAATTTGCGAACGGAACGATATTACATTTGTACTGAAACCGACCGGTAACAAGTTGCGCTGTATTTTAGCAAGTTTCCGATCGCCATTGGCACCATCATTTTAGTTTTTTCAGGACAGAAATCATTATCATTTACATCTCTATTGTAATTATAGCTTACAATTTTGAATACTATTACAAATACACGTAGGTTAGGTATTCTGTAATATTATAAATAATAGTTACTCCAAATGAAAACATGTGCTTGAATTAAATAATCTCTGAAAACTTAAATTCAATTTGTATTTGTGCTTGAAGATTACATAGTGGTGAAACTAACTCAAAGTATGTAGTTTATTCCTTTAGGTATCATTTATTTCTCTTTCAGAAAACGTCAGATGGGACATAAGGTTAGTTCCATTGTACTTTTTCCAACCAATATTAAAAAGAAAAAAGTTTAAATTCCATACAAAATCATGGTGGCCTCATCAAACCAGCTGCCAAAGGCTAGGAGAGGAAGCGGTAACTGAATGGAACTAAATTCCAGACGTTACCAATGGCAGCGCGACCATTTCGAGCCGGACTCGCCGGAATGCTGTTTGTAGTTGTGACGGCGACTGTACTTGATCAATAATTTCAATATTAACTAGGTAGGTACTATTGTTGACAGAAGTTTTCAGGGTGCTCTATAGTTGTGCTATTTATTGTAAAGTTGGAGAGAGGAGTTTCTTCTGTCTTTGCTCACTTATACATACTCATAACTCTCTATGAGCTATTTGATGGATCTTTTAGATAGGTATTTTGGTACTCTGTTTTTATTATTGTCCTATACCTACCTACATCTGAGTAGGTACCTATTTGTTCAAAAATATGTGCTATAAAATCTTTAAAAAGCACACAGCACCGTAAAATATACCTAGTACTAGATATAAAAAGCGAAAGTAAAATTCGAAATAAGAGAAGGCCTTCTGTTTTCATTGTCTGCGTACCTATAACGAGAGACGCGAGGCAACGTTACAAAAACAAAAGAAAATGGCTCTATTATGTGAAAACAACCCAGATACTACTACGGTTATATTCGCCCGTGGGCTGAATTTATACGATATACTCTGCATTCAGTAAGCCAACGTAACAAGACCCCTCATATGCCATACAAAAGTCCCATTCTTTCTTTCACAAAGAACGGCGAAGGCAGCACGGTGGGTCATGTTACAGCGGTAGTGGGAACATATTTCGAATATCCAAAAGTATAAATTTCTGCGGTAAGCTATCGACTTACTTTTTATATTCGAAAGGAATCGCGGTGCCGGAATGGGCCACTGTTTTGAAGACAAACATTGGTTATGGCATGTCGAAAAAACAAAGGTAGCTCTTTGGAAAATCTCTGATACGTGTTTGGGTGATTCGCATAATATTTTATGTAGATTTACGTAACATTTAAGTACAATGCATAAGGTTGTACAAAAACTTCTATTAGCCTACCTACTTATACTTACAAATAAGCCGAATCGGTGTTACTATGTATCATAAGTATGTATTTACAAAAAAAAAAAAACATATTAGTATGATATCAGCAATCTAGGTCCCAAAGTACAAGCTCTGCTTAGTTTGGAACTAGAGAGCGTTGTGTGTAATGCCCAAGGATATTTATTTAATGTAAATTAAACTGAAACAAAGTTTCTAAATCGTAAATAACCAATTCAAAGAGTATATAGATATTTATCTACAGTAGGGTCTTACCCAACGCTATACATAATAACAAAGTTACAAAGAGTAACCTCAACAAAAGCAGTTTCCTAATGCCTGCGTCCTCCAAGGCCTTAATCTTTTTGTACCTCTAATTAAATTAACAAAACCCAGGCGCGCGGAAACTGGACACACACAGACGCAAATACCCCTCGGTCTTCACAGACACACAACTACATAGACATCATGGGTCGAGTGAAAGGAAAGTGGCTAAGTGTGGGTGGAATCGCCGTACATGTATATGTGTGTGTTTTAGTTAAGGGTCGTCATTTCTCTTGGACCCTCCCCCGTAGTGTCCGCAGAAAGGTGAGTTAAGATAGGCTTGCGTAGAGCTGTTGATACCACTTTCTTTTGTTTGATTTATTTCTTCATATTACTGTTCATTCGTTTTTATATATTTTAATAAATATTTTTAGGTGCATCTTCAGTGTAGTTCTGTATTGTTAATAGTTATATTAGGTTAAAAAAGCATAATCACAAGCATAAATCAAAATATGCTGTAAAGTATAAAATTTACCATTTCCATTCGAACATACTAGAAAGGAGGACGTCAGGGACAAAATATTAAAAATCACAAGAATTTTTTTATCATCAAGGCAAATCTGATGTACCTTGACATGACGTACAAACTTGATTAGAAATTTACTACCATATGTACGAGTACGTTTCATAATGTTAAACTTAAACCAAGGCGTCTTTTTAAAAGTGAACCAAGCAGCGAGTGACGTCATGCTAAACCTAAGCTCAGGTGGACAGACGGAACGGCAAGACACTTCGATATCTCAAAATATCTCAAATTAGTAGTTTGGCTTTTATTACAATTGTAACCTTTTGTATCACTATTTTTTTAATTTTAATGAATAGCGCAGGAACTGTGAATTAAACATATTTTCTGATCGAACAAAACATTTTTACTTTCACTTTACTTTGCCTTTTTATTCATTTCAGTTACCCCCTCGAGTTTGAGTACAAACCCTTGGATTTTAACCAATATTTTTTATTAATCTTAAGTGGTGACAGCAGCTCTAGACAGTTCCAACATACAAACAGACAGCCTCGGCATCCTCCCTCGGACTTTAATATTGATCAGTGTCCGGTCGCGGTCAGGTAGTCTCGGCCATCGGCGCATGCGTACTATGTACTACGTACCTACTTTATAAGTACCTACCTATGAGAATAGTGTAACTTTCAAAGTTTTGTCATTCGTAGTAAATTATGTTAAGCAGCGTTTATCGTGACCACTAATTTGGATGGGTGACCGCCCGCCAGTGGTATTTTCAGCGCTTTGAGACGTTGGTTTTTCGTTAGTCCCACCAGTAAGACAAACTAGTTGGGCCAACGGGATAAAAGTTAAACGGAGAGAAAAATATAGCTTTATTCTTTATTATGTTGCATACGCGCATTCAAACGTAACGCTTACCATCAGGTGGGGTGTATGCCTCTGTAGGTATACTTAAAAAAAACCGGCAGACTTTGATTTGATTTAACGATTCAGTTACATTTTCACCAAAAATAGATCTTGGAATTAAAATATGTAGAACTAGCCGTCGCCCGCGGCGTTGCTCGCCTGTTTTATCCTTTAGGGTGCGACTTTTCAAAATTCCTTTCTTAGTGCACCTCTACACTATATAAGGATACTACCCTCCAAATTTCATACCTCCAGGACTTATAGTTTAGGCTGTGCGTTGATTCTCTGTCAGCTTCAAAAGAGTTTTATATATATTGATGATGATGATGATGATGATTGATGATTTATGATCATAATCTTAAAGTTAATAGATAATCTATTCCAAAATTTTAAAAGAAAACAAGTAATTAATCTCGACGTGTCCATGTTATTTTACTCCAAATACTCTGATCATAAAATAAAACTACACGTGTACGTACTACATACATTTCCTCGAACCCACAATATAATGTAAGTAATATTATCAAAAAATATCTCCCTATTTAATATCACAGAGAAGTCCCTAAATTCCGTATCATGTAAAAGAACACATTCAATATTGGGATGGTATCCCTTTGGCCGTAACAAGGTTTTATTAGATCCCACTAAAGGGCATCTCCACACAAAGGTAGTACTGAAACCCTTTTTCTACCTTACTTCAAATATATTAACTGTCCTGCTACCTCTGTGTTGGGGAGTTACTGTCACTGGATGTGGCAAGAACTGTTTTATAACGACCAATTCGAAACGTAGTGAACAAAAAAGTGACAACCAAAACAGACTTGGCAAAAGGACAAGCCTCCAGTGCAAGAACAAAATATAATTATGTATATAAAAAAATAAAAATAAAAAAAAATAAAAAACTACAAATTAACTCCACCCTTTGTAACAAATTTATAATTATGTGCAATAAAGTATTAAAATAAATAGTATAAAAAAAATTTATGTATATATTCTATCAGCCATCTAGTTTCCATCGCACAAGCTTTGCTTAGTTTGGGACTAGAAGGCGTTGTGTTAAGTGTCCGTGAATATTTATTATTATTTATTTTATTATTATAGGCATTTTTGTTTTAGTATTTTTCAAACAGTACAAAATTCATCATAAAATTCCCGAATTTGAAAAAAAAACTGATTCCAGAGAGTGCAATAAATTACGAAGTGTTAAGATCAATCGGATATCGTTTCTAACAATTTCGAAACGGGTTCCTGTGGTTTACCAAACGCTGATTTGCAAAAACAGAAGTGCTGAATTCTTGGTACTGCAATGGTTTTAATTTATTTTACAGTTAGGTATAGTGCAAACAAAAATATCGATCGTCTAGTTTTATTGCATGTTAATATGAAAATGGGCGTAAAAACTTTAGGCCAAGGAAAAAAACATATTATTATATCTAAAGAGACAGTTCTAGAAATCTTGTATCTTGAGACCATGTCTGGCTATTTATACCCAACGCACTTTTGTCAAGGGAAATCATGCCTTATCCTCAAAGCTATATAGCTTAGTACGGCGTTGCTAAGCTATGGTAACGATGGTGACCGATCATCATAATATTTTCAGCTTAACCTTTATGATTGCAATCTTATGAATTTGAAAATAGAGTTCAAAGTTTGAATAAATTATATTTATGAGAGGAGTTACAATTGTGTCCGGGGGCGATCTTTTACTGGGTGAGTAACTAAATTAGAGTCGTAGGAAGAGGTTATAGCTACTATTGGAACAAGGCAATATTAGATTATTAGTTAGGTACCTAGTTGTTTAGTTAGTTTAGGAGTAGCTCACCACGGCAGAAGAGTATGAATGAGGATTTCCCAACGATAAAAAAATAGGAGTAACATGACACTTGACACCTTTATTTTTATTTGTCTCGAGTGGTAGGCACAGTGCATTGCCTCACTGAGCACATCCACTAAGGACGTTGCCTGTGATGCATTGCACTGCGCCCACCACTCTGAGACATAAAAAAACATAAAGGTGTTAAGTCTGTAATTGCACCGGTACCTACCCATAACCTAAATACCATTGTAAATATATGATATTTTAGGAAAATAACCACATGACTTTGATTTTATTACCAGTCTTTAGTTATGTAAAATTTAGATGCAACTTTTACCGACAGTTTTCGATCAACATACTAATGTGGTCATTATTCTCTACAACTATATTCGCGTTATTTTGCATGCGCATCGTAAATCTTTGTCCAAAACTTCCGAAGCCGGCCACTTAGGACATGCCGTTTGTCTCTCACGGGTCATTGATTCCGGTAACTTTCTACAACTTTCAGACGACATAGTCATGTTTATTTGGGCCAGATAAGTTAAGTTAGCTTTGGTCCACTACTAGGGCATTTACAATTTTATTTCCTTTATTTTTTTAAGTGTCGATGATCACTAAATAGTATCCAAGAAGTGGCTGTAGAAACGTAGGAAACCCATAACCAAGTTACAGGCACGTGAGATTTGAGGCATTTATTAGGCACACAGTATGTCTCTGTTCAATGCATCACAGGGCACGTCCTCAGAGAACATGCGCCGTGACGCAATTTATTGCTATAGGTAGTGGTTACTATTAAACATCCGGTGAGCCAACGGCTTGCCCCATCATGATATAGGTACTAGTATTCAAAAACATTCTAGAAACCAAATCAAGAATATAGAAACCAAATCAAAATGTACTAAAATGACATTTCCGAACGAAATACCACGTGATCATTCCAATACCTATATTAAAAATTTAAAAAAAAAACTCCAGCATGCTAGCTTTCGTTATTTTGAATTCCGAATTATGATAGTTTACTCGTAAAAGTTCTTTGTAATCTGCACGCGTTAGTCCAAATGTAGCATCGCCCCATTTCTCTTTATCGGCTATTTGGCCAGTTACTGCTTTCTCAGATCTGTTCGCTCTAATTGATTCCACCCTCTTTTCTAATAAATTACTTTATTTGATCATCTAAAAGGGTTGCCAATTATTTTATGGAAAAACGTATGCAAAAAAAAGTATAATTATTCATTAATTTCTAAAAGTACAATTTCCTTTACTTTTATGCAATGTTTTACACAAGACCTACTTATTTAAATACTGTACTCTATATTATACTAAGTTGTTCTAATGTAGAGAAAGAAACATTTCTTAAAGAGACCATTAACAAGATTAAAATCTAAAAATAGAATATGTACTATTAAATACGAAATAAATAAAATGTAATTCGAAAATACATTCGCTTTACCCCACATAATGAATATTACTTGTCCGTAGCGGCTATGCTACGCTGTAGCGGCGATGCTACGGCGTAGGCGATGCTACGAGGGTGGATAGGGGAGTAGGGGGGCACTGACCGCGACATTTGTAGCCGTCCGCCCCGCTGTCTCGGCAACTTAATGTGGGGTATGTGTGTGTGTGTTTAATTCAGGGTGTTATTAGAGCAGAAGTTGGAATGAAAATTGTTTTTGGTCTAGAAATTCTTTGCGAAGTTACCTGTGTTAATAGCTTTGGTAAATATTTTCCACGTTGTTTTACTAGATTATTAATATGAGCTTTTTTAGCTGTAGTATAAGATTATTTTGTGACAGTATTATTTTTATAGCGACGCATACTTATGTTACTACATAACGAACCGATTTTTTTTTTAATTTAAAATATGTAATTCATGACAAGACTGTAATTTTTAAGTAAGACGTAACGTTGCAATTCTTTCATTCTATGTTAATTTGTTATAAAAATATATTGATCCTGATTTTTTTTATAAAACTCTATATTTCGGAAAAAAAAGAAACTTTTAACTAAAAATAAATCACCCGCTATCTTAACCCTACTTGTCCGACGGTCGGTCGAACATACCCCACACTCGACCAGAGGCGGTCCGGTGGGGACTGACCACCCCACCCCATTGCCTATTTACTGCGGATTTTATTTGCACGACATGGCCGACGGTCCAGAGCATTTTGAATTTAGAACTCGTTTTGTTTTTTTTTACTTGTTTGTGTTTTGGCTTGTGGACTTTGTAGCCAAATTGTAAATCCAAAAAAATAATTTAAAAAAAAAAATGTTATTATTATAATTCGTTTCTCAAATTGGTATCTAAATTTTTAGATAGTTTAAAAAATTAAGTACTTTCATAAAGAAAACTTGCAAAGGATTTAATGAAAAATCATTAGGATATTAATAGCGTATAAGAATGTTCTCTTAGAGATATTTAAGTAAAAATTTCAACGTACCCTAACAAGGTAATTACATAAAGACCATTTCTCCGAACAACTTCAGTAACAAACTAGCTTTGTAAACATTCCCATGTCGAGAATAATTGGACCCATCCAAGCAGTTTCAAGAAAAATACCAACCATCTTCTCAAAAATATGTTACGTCTCAGCCGAACCATTGTCCTTTGAAAAAAGAATATCGCATAACGAAGTTGAGTTCCGACTTTATATCAAATATCACGCATGACGCGACTCTCCCCCACTCGGGCGTGGGGAGGGCAATAAAAAATAATATATTGGAATATGCTGGAAATAACAGCGTATCATCCTTCGCATGGATACCGGCCTCGTACGAGGACATTCGTACTCTGACGAGTCCGGCCTCTTTTTATTGTCTCCAGCAAAATGCTGACGTATAACGATTTCATGTTTGTTATTTTGCCTCGCATGAATAAAATTATGTTACGGCTTTATTACGATTCGGGGAGTAATAAGGAAAATTGTAGGTTTTTGCGATCATTACTAAAAGCAAACGTCTTATTTGGATAACGACGTAAAAGCGCTGACATGGATACAGATAATAAAAATATTCTGATCACTTACCTTCTGATAAATACGGTAAAACTAAACTGAACGCACTGTTACATTTTTGCACAACACTATTATTGATTTCGAATATCGAACGTCACTTGCGCACACGCACTCCAGATAAAGTTTGAAAAAGGAATGGATCAGGAAGTAAGGTAAACCCCGCGGGGTCAGGTAGCGGGCTTAAGAATTACGGGCGCGTTAAAGGGTTAACACACAAAAGGTGTAATTATTATTACAGGGTTAAGAGGCACACAAAAGAAGCTCCTGAGACGGGTTTTGGGTAACATTGAGGTTGCACGCGTGGTGTGTTAGGTGAGTTAGAATAATTAATTTCTACTGAAGACTCTTCGTCAATGTCAACCGAATTTTAAGCTTTTATTACTAACGTAAGCCGTTTCTTGAAACTAGAATACCATGTGTGTTACTATGTATCATAAGTATGAATTAACAAAAAAAGTATATAAGTATTCTATCAGCAATCTAGTTTCTATAGTACGAGCTCTGCTTAGTTTAGGACTAGAGAGCTTTGTGTGATGATGTCCAAATATTTATTTATTATTTACTTATGTTGTTAATATGAAATATAGTTTTTAAAAATGTTATAGGTGATTACCGAATTATTATATTTTAAAGCCAACAAACTTTTTTAATCGTAATAAAATCTAGGATTTTTTAGGAAATAAATTTTAGGATTTTTTCCCGAAAGTTAGCGGATACTTGACTGCACTTTCACGTGTGAACTCATAGACTGTCATCTTCCACGATACCAAAACCAACCCTTCACATTGCAAAAAAGTACCTGAAAGTTCCGACCCAATAATTCATTACCGAACAAAAGCAACACTAACTTTTTAGTAATAGTAATAACCCTTTATCGAAGTGCCGTTGTCTGTGCGACCCTTGCGAATTTTTGACACAAATAAAACACCCGTTCCAAACACAAATATTTAAGAAAAAAACAACATTCGATTTTTAAACTTTGTCTCTGGCCATAAATCAGATCGGATGTAACAAAACGCAGCAGTTATACGTTCCATATTTGAATTGAAGCGTAAAAGATAGCTTATCGTTAATAAAAAAAAAAGTGCAATTATACCTAGTATCTTCTGTTGCGTAATAAAATGTTGGGTAGAAATCTCTTTGGTAAATAAAATAAAAACTATTTATTCGTAAAATCGAATAACAATAAAACCCCGTCAAGAGCACTTGCATTCAAAGATCTAAGATTACATTGAGAGCTAATTTCGTACTTGACGTGTGCCGCACTTTGTATCCTCAAATTATATGCTTAATTTACTCCCGTATGCAGATTGTTGATCTTTAGATATGGAAGGTGCTTCAGCCAATTGTACTATTTGAACGTTATTTATCAGATCATTTGGAAATCCAACTTAAAAAACAATTGAGACCTTTAGGGTATTTTTAATACAATCTACATTCTACAAAATATGATCTTATACTGAACTAAGTACCTAAGTACATACCATTATTATATTTTACACTAATATTTCAGTTTTAAATGACTAAATAATATTACTCGGTTGCTAACAATTTTTTATAAAATAATATAAACTAAAAAAAACTATGTTAATTATACTTATGTATAAAAAAGTTTAGACGTTTTATTTCTGAAACCTCAAGTAATGGATTTAATCAATACGGTATTGCAAAGCCATTTTGCATCGAATTTCTAACGATCAGAAGCATCTGCCTCTCGCCATATCTAATTCAATGCAGCTAAGTATTATGCGCCCCTTATGCAAAAATTGAATAGGTCTAGTCATTGTCATAGATCAGGTATACGCAAAATTGCAACATTCAAATGAATAAAATAATAAAACTGCTCCGTGATCTAAGCAAGGGTTAAGTCTCCATTGTTGGTTATAGAGGGGTTAGTCCGTTGTCTGTGGGTAGAATTCATAACGGTTACTGGTGATATTGCGTTCTGAATTTGTCAAATATTCTATGCAAGTATTCAGTTTTACCTAGTTAGTTTTAACATAGCTCTGTTTTTATGCAAAAAGAAACTCATCTTTTAATTTAAAAAAAATATTTTTTTTATAAAAAAAAACTTCTTATTTTTAAAGCTTTTCAATGTTCAATATGTTTGATTAAAATTATGATAATATATTTCACTAGTTTTCTTTGTCTAAATCAATATAATTTACATGAAAAATCATTTTTTTGTATTTATTTAATGCCTAGGGGTCATGAGAACTCAAATCGCATTACGAAAAATTTCACACAACTCGACTCTTGACACCATCAACATTGTGATATAATGTCGATTGGGCAAAAAATACCCCAATCAGGGAAACAGGGTTAAACTGCGTGTTTTGGGGTAAAATCGAGTGATATATTATTGTATACAACTAATTGTGTTTGTATAGATTGTACTTTTTTAGATATTGAGTATTTTATGTCCGTATTTTGATGTTTTTGAAGCGTTTATTGAAACTGCTAATGACAGTAAATTTATTGCTGACAATATTCTGTGGGAAAGTGTAACGGATTTCAATTTAGGGTTAAGATTAGAAATCTAACACTTAATATAATGTGCTTTGTGCCGTGCATAAAACAATAGCAATTTTATGTCTAATGGCCTAAGTCTACTTACTTTAATTAAAACTTATAAGGAAAATATACGATTTTCTTTTACATTTTTGAAGTTATCTAACAAGTTAAGGGAAATCTTTAGCTACATAATATAATAATAGCAGAATGTCAACTCTAAGCCCAATACAACACTTCAAATCCTTTGACACAGCAAATGTAATAAAAAATGTAACAATTAATTGTATGGTAGAATATCGGTAGCTTACACAGTACAAATACTTTGAATCTTTGTATGAAGAGCAAGCTATAGACTAACTACTACTACTGGTAGAGTATGAACAACTACCAAATTACACAAAGAGATTATATTGAAAGAGCAGGCTTCAGATCAAAACCGAAGCGTGCACTTTAACAGCTATCAAAATAAACAAAAGTATTATTCTTTAATTTATTAATTACCTATCTTAGTACCCTATTTATTTATTTTACGAAACAAAGCCCTCTCAAGTAAATAATTTCCTGTATTTTTTAAACGGACCTTGATAGTATACGTACTGAAAATATTTTATAAAAAAGACACTAAATAGTATACCTATTTCCCCTAGGTAAATTAGGCCTGATGAATTGCACCTGATAATTCAATAGGACTAGTCCGCTTCCTATTTGCACTTGCATAATCACCATGTTTTTTTTTTTTTAATAATAATAAAAATATTTATTTTCAATAAAAAAGGTTTACAAAGCAAACTAAAAGAAGGCACTTAAATTAAGTAGGTACTTGTTTAATTATGTAGGTAGTTGTTGCTTTATAGCTAAACCTTTGTGGAGTCTATACATTGACTCCTCGCTCTAACTAAGTAAAACTTGTATGTAGACGCGAGGGCTCTCTGCTTCAGCTGTTTACAGTAGGTATTTGCTAGGTCAACAATTATAGGTTAACAATTATTGTAAGTCTGATATTTTGATTCATACCTACATAGCTACATCGAGCTATAGCTAGCTATTTATTTATCTGTTCAAATTTTTTATTGAAGCCAAAAAGTATTGTATCGTTTCGCAAAGTCAACGAGAGCGATTTTTTTGTAAACTTTTTTTGAAATCCTATTTTTCGGATTTAAAGGGATTTAGACACTTTGTTGTGGCAACAATGACATTGGAGATATTTGTTTTGATTTACTGCGTATTTAGAGTTTCTCACCGTTGATTTAGCAATACTTATGAAAAACTTTAGTTTGTAAATTGCACCTAGATATAACAAATTGGAACGACTTCTTAATGTAATATGAAAATTATACATACATATACATAGCGATAAATTTATTTTCAAAAATAATGTGATAGATAGAGATAGAGATAGAGAGATAGAGAAACATTTATTTGGCACACAACACAGGTACAACACAGCAAAATTATAATTACACAATAAGATAACAATAAAAAACAAAATTAGGTGATTAGAAAATATAAAAAAAAAATTAAAAAAAAAATTGTGGTACGCATAATTAAGGCAAAAACTCGTATTCATGAATTTAGCATTACGTCGTAGTTAAAAATCTATTGTACCTACAATAAATGAAAAGTGAACCCAATCTAATATCTACCAACCTTCATACATAAGATGATCTATTTGAATGGTGTGATCATACTACTTGGATGGGTGACAGCCAGTGCCTTACACATCTGAGCGCTTTCGTGCTTCGGAGGGCACTTTAAACTGTCGGTCCCGGCTCTAGCAGTCGTTAAGCCACGACAGAGACCTTAAGGCGGCCTAAAAACTCCGTCACCAGAGTTGGCCACTAACTCATACGAGCTTGCTAGCTTGTATTATAAAATAAGTAGGTGCTAAACATAAAACAAATGCAACTGATTCGATAAAACAAAATACAAATATTCAGCAAACTATCAAAAATACAGTCACCATAAAAAATTCAAAGCAATTCCGAAGGGCAATTCTCGACAATCCTAATCACACGTCCCCCGGTACCAAGCATCCAATCTCTTGCCCCAATACTTGGCTTATCAACATTCGGACACCATAACAGGGCTTTCTTAGCCTCATACATATTTTAGGGGGCACGCACCCCGTTTTGGTCAACTGTCAGTAATGATTTGCAGCGCTTTCCCTATCTTACGCCCCCAACTATCCATAACCATTTTTACTAGACCTGTATCTGCTTTAAGTATGGTAAAAAGTGAAGGTCAGGTTATGGTGGAGGGTCGGAACTTTGGAAGTCAGGGGAGTTAGAAAAAGTTAGATTATCTACTATTTTTCGGACGCGCTGGTACCGGGGTGGGTATCGGTGGAAAATATGGCTTCCTATTTGTGTTTATTTCGATTTGTGCGATGTTTGATTGGTTTTAGATTCTAATACTTACTACTGCAAAATGTAGGCATATTATGTGCCAGAATCCTCTCACAAACTTCTTATAACATCACTTGAATTTTTTTTTATAGCATACAAAGAAATCTGATGAAATCTCTAGCGTGCTTGAGAAGATTTATGAAGTAGTATTTTAGATCCTAATGATACTTATCATACTAATTCATATACCTAGATCATAAATAATAACTTACCTAGTTTCATAAAATATCATTAATAGACTTTATGTATATATCTGTACGTATATAATATTATATAGGTACTTAAAATGAGTACCTACCTAGGTACTTATTGGTAGAAGCTCCCACTACTTATCTTCCATTGAAAATGTCGTCGCCAGTGGGCTTGTACAAACAAACATTAGGTTCATCGTAGAGATGCGACGAATTCGGCTTCATTTTCGGGTTTCGGCAGAAGTGAAACTTTTACGTCTCGGGATTACGAAAAAAACAATTGAAACAAAAAACAGTTGTTAAACTAACTCAGTATTTAAATGCATTATTCTAATTACAAGGTTAAAAATGAAACTACATTAGTTTCTGCCCGCATAGAAAATACTTAGATCAAAAATTGCCGTATCTGATGCTATTTGTAGTTACTATGTTTATTTTGACTTGTTTCATCTGTCCAATCACTAACAGAGTTATTTAGCGATAATTATTTATTAAGAATTGATTTTTTTTTCTCTCTACGGATTCTATAGATTCCTAGACAAACTATAGGTTAACAACAACAAAACTTCGCGTTCGCGTTTAGTTGAATGTTTTGGTAAGACCACAAGGATCCTTTCCTAAAACCGAATATTCGTTACTTGGCTCTCTGCACCACTGTAGTATATTTGGCTAAGCAACGTGACACCGGCACTGGTCCACGGATTCGGCAACGCAAATAACATTTGTGCGGCAAACATCTTGCAGCGGCTATCGCGTTACTGAATAGTCAAATGTCTAATGCTGAAAGTATTTGGATTTAGAACCATCTAGTAGAAAACTTGATAAACTATTGGTTAACCCGCTAAAGTTTAGCCAAAGTTTTATGCCAAACCGAATATTGGGGACCATCGTCCTCTCATAAAACCGCCTGGCAGGTTTTCTGAACTGTTTTCATACTAAATCATAGGTATTCTGTGACTAAATAGTGACATTAGCGCGCTTCAGCGCGTTTTTTTGCCGTCAAAAGCTACTGGTTTTCGTATAGGCAACCACGTCGCTTGACATTATTTGAGCAGCGAAAGCAGTTCAGAGCTTGTGACAGGGGAGCTGGTAGTCACTGGCAAGGTGAATGGAAAGAGCGAGAACGAAGCCCGATGCGTTGGAGTGATCAGGTTCGGTCGATAATCTCCTAATCAGATAATTAATTAAAAATTAACTTATTATATAGGAAAGTTCGATTTTCAGAAATCCCTGAACTCATATTTGCCGAACATTACGACGCAAATTGGTGTATCAATATTATTCAGCGAATCTGCTGAACCTTCGCAAAATAAATAAGTTATCATAACTTGTTATGAGCGAAGAAAAAATATGCTCATGTTTGTTCGCCCTCAAAATAGAACTACTGCGTCAAAGAGTATGATGATAGGAGAGGAATAGAAGAGGTGTGCAGCTAAAACTGTTGAAAATTTACATTATAATAAAATTATTTCAAAGCGAGTCGCAACATTTTTAATATAATGACTTGATAGTCAAATAACTTAAATATTTATAATCTTGACCCGTATACACAAAGCTGCTCTGCAAACGCAAACCCATTAATCGTGAAATATCGTAAAAAGTATTTATTAAAAATCACTTATATAATTGATATTTTTATAACTATGTACTACCTTCTTCTAGGTAACCGTGCTACACCGTCGACCACGTCATGCTTAACATCAGATGGATTGTGGTCAAACGGTTGCCTATATTGTATTAAAAAAAAACCTAGTTACCACAAATTCTATAACCTACTCAGAGAAGCTCTAGCTGTGTAGGCATTCAACATTCAAAGTCTGATCTACGAGTCCTACCCTACAGTCCGCGATAGTCAATCACACACGCTCGTCGCGTCTTTACTTCGCTCCGTCTACCGGAATAAAAGCCTCGCATGACCTGCACACTGACACATTTTATAGGTTTCTTTGAATAACAAATGTGGAACATCTATGTAGCTTTATCTATGACTCTTTATGATGCTTCAACAATAATCTTTTACACAGAAGATCATTTTTATTTATAGACTAGACGTCGCCCGCGGCGTTGCTCGCGTTCTATCCTTTAGAGTGTGACGTTTCAAAATTCTTTTCTTAGTGCACCCCTACGCTATATAAGGATACTACCCTCCAAATTTCATACCTCTAGGACTTATAGTTTAGGCTGTGCGTTGATTCTCTGTCAGCTTCAAAAGAGTTTTATATATATTGATGATGATGATGATTGATGATGATAAAGATTTTGAAATTAATATAGTACTGACGTTATTTTCTTTTACCTGTTCATTTAAAAACAGTTCGATTAAATTTTCTTTCAATCTATTTTGAAGTCAAAAGAGGTCTCAAATATCACGGGTAGCTGACCTTTCTTAAAACTTAATATTGATTTATAAGGTAAATACCCAAGACAAATACAGTTGTGCTGTGTCAATTTAACCCTTCAAAAAATAGCAAAGTCCGTGAGAACTTAGAAGTCCTACCCTTTACCACCTGGTGATAAACCGTAACGTAACTGTACCTGCACAAACTCTTTGATGTCGGGTCGAAAAGACCCCGACAGATCTTACTTTTTATAAATCAAGGGTTAAAAAGCAGGTGTCGACAGATGCTTCCTGATTCGCGTGAAATTATCTTTTTTTAATAAGCGCCATATTTGTGATCCGACGTTGTCTGATGAAGTGTAAGAATTAATGGTTCCTTTTCAATTTCGAAGACGATTAGCTCCGATATTTATGAAGATGCAACCCTTGCAGTGTCCTGAGCCTCTATAAAACCGAGATTTTAAAAACGTATTTGTTTTATTATTATAATCCATCGATTTCCATGAATGAAAAACTTCGAAATCTCAAAAGTCGTAGAACAAATACTGTTCGCCATGACCTGTAAAATAACCCCTGTAAAATGATTTATAGGGTAATTATGTAGCACCGTGTATCTATATAATGTAGATACTTGCAATTTTTTTTTTAAACATTGATTAACTTGATTATAGGGTGGAAATACTTTTCTCATTTTTATTTTATACAGATTTTGCGACCTAGAGTAAATTATATAGCGATCCGTAATAACCAAACTTTTTAGGGTTAAAGTTTTAAACAGTAGATAAAAATTTCGTTCTGTTTGTGATCTTATGAGGAGCATTATTTTCGATTGGATTTTTCAATTTTTCTTTAGCGTGATCAAAAAATCGAGATTTAAATCAATTCAAATTGGATTAAAGGGTTCCATTTAATTGTAATTACCAATTTGCTTATTGAAAAATAGGAACACCTACAATTCACGTCAACCCACTCAAGAGACCCACTTCAAATAATTAAAGAACGCATCGGTTAACCCTCCAAATGTCAAAGAGGCCGGATATAAACTAACCGCCTTTTCTTTACGCTCTTAAAAAGTAAAAAAAAACGACAAAGGCATCGGCAAAAGGGTTAGTAGTACAAAAAAAATAAAAAAATACCTTGGCAATGTTACGCCAATTTTGTTTTCAAGGAAATTAGATATCCTCTTACAATGGAGACGGTCTTTTAACCCTTTGTGGACGTGTGGGAAACGTGGAGTATTGGAGTGGTATCTTATATTAACGGGATAGTTTTTATCACATGCCAACATGTGTGATTTTTTTTACCGTGAACTTAAGACCACTAATACATTCAAGGGCCTATAACTATTGATCCAAATTTATTTCAAAAACTTCCTGGTTTCATCAGTTATTGACCCTGTGAATTTTATGAACATACTACGATCCACTGACCCACTGGTGAGCTCGATGGGAACCCAAAGAAATGGTGCTTATTTTACATCAAAAATAATAATATTGCATGGAATAAGCTTCGAATAAGCAATCATTAATGTCTTTAGTCTAGTCTAGTAGTTCAAACTACATATGTATTTACAGCTAGATTTCTACTATAATTTTTTTTTATAAAATGTACGAATCGGACATATCGATATAGTTATTTATATGTATTTATTTATTTAACTCTCTTACACAAAATAATTAAATGTAGGTACAATTAAGTGGGCTTCATGTTATAAGCATCTTCTGCCAACCAACAACTATATTGACTTACTGTAGCAGGTAGGTAGGTGTGTATAAGCCGTTTTGTTTTTACAAAACAAAGTAACACGTTACGTAACAGTCCGCCCGGACATCAGTCATCCTTGTTGAGAGGCATCCTGAGGGAAATTACAGCATCCACGACCGCTGCTTCGTCTCAATCACATAGGAAACCGGTAACCGAAGCATGTTATCGGCACTGACGTGGCTTTTTAGGCATTTGACTGCAATCGCCCGATAAGTAAAAGTTATAAAAAAAACTTGGACATATCCTACACTGGCTGTTTACTAGTAGTATAGGATAAAAGTAGGATACCTTCGTTGACATTATTAACGTCGCTCATTCTTCTTTTTCTTTATCGTCTTCTTCTTCTTCTTTTATTTATGGCCTCTGTTCGTAATTTCGGCAGACAATTTGGGCATTTTTTTTATTTCGACCGACAATTTTGCTAGTGTCATCATAGTATAGGTATAATTTACTTTTTCTTCTTGGTTTATGGCTTTTGCAATATAATAAATAATAAGCAATACCTATAATAAAATACAATTTGAAACAGTGAATTAGTCAAGTCAGTATGGTATACACTGGTATGTACACTGGTCGGGATACGCCACAGTAACAACCTATTTGCTATAAGTACTAATTCTTTTTTCGAATGTTTCGGAACTTGTATTCTACTACAAGTTTTCTGTGTAAATGCCGCCTACCATTTTCTGTTGCTTCATCTCGTTTGGTTTGCGGGTAAAACTGTGTAGCTAGTTTTGTAATATTTCAATGCAAATAAATTCAAATGTGTGTAGGTATTGTATACGGATGTAATATTGTACAGACATTGTTCAGCGGTGAAAATGGCTGACACAATATTCAACAAGAAGTTTTTGAACATGCCATAGGTACCCCTTGAGAAATTGGCTTATGGCCGAATACTCAAACGCCACTTAAATTAAGTTCACGCTTAAATTATTGCTAATTAAATTATCACTCTTAGTAGTAATGACAAACAGAGGCAGAGCCATTTTAAGTGGTGCTTAAATTTGAGTGAGGTTTCAGTATTCCGGCCTAGTATCTTTTTTATTATATTTAATTTTTAAATTATTGTCTAACTCAGGCTCTTCTTTAGTGCACTTTTAACCCTCATCCAATAACCGTGATCCGTATAGAACATTTTCTTCATAATTTTGCTTCAAAGCAAAAATGAAACTTGATACGAGTCTGCGCTCAAAGCCTTACATAAAGGTGTACCTTCATCGCTGATATGGTTTTAATCCAGAATATTAGGAACATTGAAAACCTCTCATTACATGGGCTTATTATTTTGATATTAGAAGTGCTATTTAGACGTACATTTTATTCAATAAATAAATAAAAATAAAGACTTTGTGAGGACAAAAACATCCACCAGTTACAGTGAAGTTATAAACAATAATAAACGGCAGTTTTATCGCATGATACGATTTCCTCCAGACAACTTTTACTAAAAGCTAATTTAAAACAAAAAAAACTAAAAAGTACGGTTGCTTTGCTGACCCGTGTATCCGGTCAATAATTTTATATGCATTTTTTTTCTTTTGGGTACCTGCTTACTACACATTTTTAATGGCACGTAACTTCCATACTATTGCATGGAGAATACACGTGTAACGCAATCATAGAGTTCTGAAGTTTCTTCAAAAATTAAAAAAAGTAGGTATAGTTCTAAAAATCATGTTTTCGCCAAAACATTTCACAAGAAAACCAACACAGTCCACTTTCCATGCTCAGTATATTTTCTGTAACATAATACACACGCAAAATTACAAGTCACCGATCTGGCGACAACCCTACATTCCACCTTTGTACTAAAACCCTGATAAAAACTGAAAAAATCAACCGTACACTATCCATCGACGTTTATCTGAGATGAATGTTATAAAATAACGAATATAACCAGCAATGTAGAGTGTGGAAATCGATAGCGTGCGAGTTTTTTAACCCTAAAATAGTCAGGGGCATGGTTCCTCATTGTATCCCGGATCAGGAATCCATTAATCAGTCTATACTGGTATCATCAATATAACATTATAAATCGACCAAGTATTCGATTCTATTCTGTATCGATGATTCGATTACGTGTTGTGGTAGGCAGTTCATCATACAAAAACGGTCTCGTCATTATGCTAACGATCTAGGTTTGCTAGGTTTTGTGGTAAATGATAAAAATATAGTTGGCATATAACGTACAGTGACCTTACTAACTTACCTATTTTCTTAAGTGGTTTTGTTTCATTCTTTATTGTTATTACTAATATCGGAAATTCAGCTTAATTTATGGAAAGGCATAGGAGCTGGTTGCACAGAATAGAATATATTACTTACTTTAGAGTGTGACGTTTCAAAATTCCTTTCTTAGTGCACCCCTACACTATATTAGAATACTACCCTCCAAATTTCATACCTCTAGGACTTATAGTTTAGGCTGTGCGTTGATTCTAAGTCAGCTTCAAAAGAGTTTTATATATATTGATGATGATGATGATGATTTGGGACTATAAACGACGTTGTGTGAAATGCCCATAAATTATTATTTTTATTTTAGTAATATACCCTATAATAAATTGATATCCCCACTACCCAAAGGTTAGCTGGTAGAATTCTATTTTAGCATTAAGTTCGCCTGTATACAATACTTTTAAGTTATGCAATAAAAAATCTATCTATTTTACAATAATTTCAAGCTGAAAATTATCAAGTTAAAAAGTAAGTATTAAAAAGACCATCGAAATAGCTGTTTTTAAGACTAAGTGAAATTTTAACCCACATTTTATACACACATGTACGTTTCAGACAAAACCCGATGCAGTTTTGTCTAAAACATACGGCCACAATAATACAAATAAATAATTGTTTATAATAAGTAATTGTTAACCCCTTACCTGGGTTTTCGTGATGGCAGTGGGAGGTCATCACCATCCCGCGGTGCAAAATTACCGCACAGTAGGTGATTTTGGTGAATAAAAAAAAACATGCATTATTTGATAGTTATTTATTGCACCTTAATGCAGTTTTTAACCATTAACAGATCCTTTTTATTATTTTGGCTAGGTTAGTAATTCACATAGTGTTGTTTTGCATGCAATTCTCTTTTAGAGTCGGTAATTTTAATAATAATAATAAATTCTTTATTTCAGAAAAGGACTTAGTACAAAAGGATGGAATCAGAAAGTCTTAATTATAACTAATGCTTGACATTGTACATAGATTAGTGGTATGTAGAACCTACACTAAGCTTGGGGCTTGATAGTTGAAAAAACGCCAAAAATTGGTATATAGATGAATGTACTAATTTCTTCAATATTGGTTATAAAGTTCAAGGGTAATACGTAGGAATAGTGTCCTTTTAGCTCGCGTTATTTTTACACAGTTCCACAGATGACGAATCAAAAAATATTCTTCTTCTTCTTTTTATTGATGGAAACAGTTAGGCTGGAACACATAGGCAAAAATCTATAGTGCACTTTTTGTATAATATGTGATTTTGAGTCAAAACCATAAAAGTTTTATTACCTAGGAGGTCATAGGCACAAAAAATTTGGCCATGGCTAATTTACTCATCGTTAGATTTATCGATCTCTAATGATAGTATCATCTCTTAACCCATTTACATGAAAAAAGTTCAACACGCAAGCTGTCGTGCCTAAAATCAATGGGTTTTTATTATTAATGGTTAACCCTTTGTCGCTACGGACCCAATCGATTTCCGATCCCTGCAGTTCAATACAATGCACATTTTAAAATTTAAAATCCGATATCTGTATAGAGTTTTTTATGCAGCTACGATGCGTTTTTAACCCTTCACCCGTATGTCTGAGACAGTGGTGTTCAATCTGAGATCTTTGTTGCGTGTGTTGTTTGCATCATGAAACTATTTTCATTGCCTTTTTATACTTTTTAAGCAATGTGTCTTGTGAAAAAAACGTTAAATGTACTCCTTATTCCAAAAAATTAAACAGAAAAGGGCTAAAGCCATATAGTAGGTACTTTTAAATAATTCATTAATTTTTTTGTTTTATAAATTCCCGGGACGACCTCGACACCTTTGATAGAAGTTGGTGGGAGCAGGCCCAGGAGAGAGAAAAGTGGAAGATGTTGGGGGAGACCTTTGCCCAGCAGTGGGACGAAATAGGTTAGGGAAAAAAAAAACAAATAAAACGAATAAACAAAAGAATTGTAGATGGCTCAACTGTTTCATGTGTATTTTGTAAATATTGTGAATATTGTAAATACTGTATTAGTTGTAATATTATTTGTGAATAATTTTTTTGTCTATAAAAAAAATAAACAAAAAAATTCACTCTATACAAAGCAAATATTGACAAAACTATTTAATAGTCACGTTTTGGTCTTTATCGATTAAAGTTTGAATAACTGTGCATTCGGATTGTGTAACCACGCGGTGTCTGTACGTGACAATTTAAACAAATTCTGGGCCATTTGGCTTCTGGGGTGGCACAGCTTTTTTAAGCACTTAGTTTGAATAAAAAAACGCCATTGAACCAGTTGCGTTCAAACGGGACGAGTGTGTGGTCTGGTCGGCAAGGTATTAGACGGGTTATGTTTCATGAAACCATTGCTATACGCATATCATGTAGGAAATATAAATCGTTTGGTATGGGCGACTGATTTCGTCCACTCTTAAAACTGTGTTCAAATCACCACATAATCATCTAAAAAATCCAATCTTTTATATTTTGTAAATTATGTTTCATGAAACTATTCCTATCATGTAGGAAATATAAATCATTTGGTACGGACGACTGATTCGTTCACTTTTAAAATTGTGTTCAAATTACTTAATCATCTAAAAAAATGCAATCTTCTATTTTTTATAAATTATTTTGACCTTAGCATTTTTGGCGGTGCCCACTGGTGCAAAAAAAGAAGTTATTATGATATTATGTAAGTTTTAAAAGTGAGTGCTAGTTTGAAATTTTATTATTATGTAATAGTGATTTAGTTTCAGGAAATCCAGAGACAAGGAAATCAAAGCCAAACAAGAATATCTTTCCAATTTAGTTACTGATACTTAAGCAGTATATAACAAAAACATCGATAGCCCTCTTCAATGCATTGAATATTTTATAATTTCACGTCAACACTGTTTTCGCCATATGGGATTGACAATGGCGACCCGATCCTATCCAGCAAAGCTCTTTCTTCCAATAATCCCGCACGCCAGGAGATCGAGTTAGCCGAACCCTCTGGGAGGATTTAGAAAGTCATATTTGATAAAGTCTCCCGTCTTTGGTGTTGAAGGAGATTTTGAAATATCAATGTGAAAGGGATGCAGTTTTTGAAGTCTCAAGATTCGTTTACAAAGCGACCGTTGACTTATTCGTAAGTCACTAAAATGGATTGGTAAGAATTGATTTAGACTTTAATTAAAATAGTCTTTAAAAGCTTTGTCCTAGAGACTATTTTATTGGGTTTAATAATTCCTTGGATTTTTTCTCCAGAATTTTAATTTGATATGACATTCCGACAAGTTCAGAATACCTATTCGTCAATTATGTAAATGTATTATTCCCCATTTATTATTACAATTTCTCGTCAAAAAACCTACTTCAGCCGTCATTTTGACTATTTATCCTGATCAAGTTGAACAACTATTAAAGCAACATGAATAAGCAGTACCTACCTTTTTTTTTTTGCAACTGCAGTGATTTTCCAAAATGGCTACAGGGTCAATCAAGCATCTATTCGCCAATAGCAACTATCCATCACGTCCCACCCACACTAGACACCATTTGTTAGGGAGAGACAGACCAATTTATATAAAGGGTCACCTTATAATTGAATGTAAAAAATTGCCTATTTCGTGCAAGGGGCGACACGGCCATATCATTTTAATATTAAATGAAACATACGGTTCTTTATTCTAATGTTGCACATTTGTTACGTATCCTTAGACTGCATTATTGATGTACCCTCAGATACAAAGAAGCAGTTGCAATCACGCTCGTTGATTGCAACCGTTATTTCCAATTGCACCCGTTGAGTTTATAGTTCTGCATGAGCCCCCGCATAAGCTCTGAACTGCTTTCGCTGCCCAGCATATTGTCAAGCAACGTGGCTACAGATATACGAAAACACGAAGCTATTGACGGCAAAAAAGGCGCTGAAATGCGCTAATGTCACTATTTGGTCACAGAATACCTATGATTTAGTATAAAAACAGTTCAGAAAACCTGCCTGCCCTATAAGTATAATAATATAGTTTTCTAAAACTTTGTGGTTTCCTTAGTGCTATACTACAAAATAAGTTGAGTTTTTTAAAAGGAAAAAAAAAACAACAATGAAAAAAAAAATAGAAAGAAAAAAAATGTATATTCAGTTTTCCCAGCTCAGGTGGCATGGGTGAGTCAGCTGTGAACCAAAGTGGACTGTGGAGTATTTACATGGTTGCATCAGTACCCTGGCGACCGGCGGCGAAGCTCTATAACCTGTGAATTGGATATTGGGACGACGTTATGCAATGGTGTGGAAAGAAACATTAAATAAAATAGTTGAAACGCAAACCGATAGCTTATTTATACGACAGTAACTAATTTTAGCCAGCAATCAGTCCGCAATCAATCTAATTGTTGCATCTAGAAAATCGTGATAATACCGCGTTCACACTATGCCATTGCCGCTACTGGCATTCATGCCGCGGACTTATTGCCACAGCAACATCGCCTTTATTCTCACCAAGGAGCTAGGGCATGAACTTGGCGATGTTGCTGTGGCAATAATTCCGGAATTTATCGCGGCAATAATGCCGACAGCGGCATGGGCATGTGTGAACGCGGTATAAAAATAAAGGCAATATTGCTGTGGCAATAATTCCGGAATTAATCGCGGCATTCATGCCGGCAGCGGCATGGGCATAGTGTGCACGCGCTATAAGGATAACCTTGCTGATTGGTAGTTTACTTGTAAATAAATTTATTCTAGGAAATTCAAGAAAATGGCGTAGCATCGTATCCTACGCCGGAAAAAAATAATAACAAAACATAATAACAAAACATATTTACTAACGATTATCACTATTGATTACCGTCTGAATTTTTTCACCCTAGTCAACACCCCTTCGATTTTTCCAAAATAAAATAAAATAAAAAATATTCCATCAACTTTACCGAACTTTCAAAGGTATCAAATCTAATATTACGTTTCCAACTAACACACATATTGCTCACGCATTATTTACGCTTGAAGTATTCTGCTGAATGCGATCCCACTCGGTCCAGTCTACTAGCGCTGGCTTATATCTTTGAAAATCCCATATCTCCCTACTAGAATCACACGGGCGCCCGCACACGCCTACATCACTACCTCTATCGATTTAGATAAAATACTGGAAACGACAGGTTCAGGAGGTTATCCGACAGAGAATCAAGGTGGTTGACATAGCTCAGAGGATTAGTAAGCTAAAGTGGCAGTGGGCCGGCCATGTTTGCCGCAGAACCGTAGGCAAGCGTAGTGTAGGACTATAGTCCTATATAGGAGGGCGTCCTATATATAGGACGCCCTCCGGCTAGGTGGGGTGACGATCTGAGACATGTAGCTGGCAAACACTGGATGAGAAGAGCCGAAGACCGCGGGCTCAGTGGCGCGTCTTGGGAGAGACCTACGTCCAGCAGTGGACCGGTATACGTTGATGATGAAGTTGATGATGATGATGACTGGAAACGAATTTTTTTTACATACTTTTAATAATACGACATACAACTAAAGATGAAGATCGGTATTATAAGGATAGGTACCTATTTTTAAGTGATCTTCATCTTTATTTGTACCTTAGAAAAATTTAAAACACAGCTTTTTTTTTCCTTACGATGCTAGCTCAGTCACACACGTCATTTATGCCACTAAGGCCGGAATACTGAAACGTCACTCAAATTTAAGCACCACCTAAAATTGCTCTGCTTCGGTTTGACATTACTCATTTGTAAGAGATGGCAATAATTTAAGCGTGAACTTAATTTAAGTGGCGTTTAAGTATAACTGGCCTAACAAAATCATCATAGGATATTCTGTTACAGAAGCACATCTAGTAAATCTCACTCTTTGCTCTACGAGTACATTCACAATACTACTTTTTATACATTTTCTGATACATTTCTTTGGCGATGCATCTTCGAGGGTGATATTATTTGTGATAGTGTTGCTGGCACGTTATGAATATAGAGGGGTTTTAATAAAGTAGTTCCGGAATCTGTTTCTGTTTTTTATCTTTGAATTTCGAATGCATTTTGATTGGCTGTTTTGCTGGGGAGCTTTTTTTTTTAACCTGTTTTTTTTACTCTTTTGAGTTTTTAATTCTTTGAATGTTTCGTCAGTTTTTTTTTAATTTCTTTTATGCCTGCCTATAATCACAGTCATTCTATATCTCTCTAAAGTTAGACACTATACCCCCCACTCTTCAAGACTAGGGTCTACGGAGCATCTAAGTTCGGGAAGACAAAGATCGACTGTGACTATTGTCACCACACTGAGTTATCAACGACCTTCATTTCCAGTACTTTGTAGATACGAATCGGTGAAAGAATGTTAACCCTTTTCTGAAAACGGCAAAACAAGGACACGATCGGGACATTCCGTCCCCACATCACGTGCTACTGATACACCTAAAAGCTTATATTCTTTACGAGCAGATCGACAATCATCGCATCGATTGCCATTGGAATGTTACGTGACCAAGCACTGTTATTGTTGGTATTGCTTCAGCTCACTTTGTTGCTGGATACGGAGATTTGAGAAAAAATGTCTTGAATAAGAAGTGCTGCAATGAATCATCAATCGACCTCTGTTTTATGTTAAAGTAAACTAATATCCAGACGAGGAAATTTTATTTCAGCAAGCTCCAATTTCCATGAAATGCTAAGAAAAATTTATTCAATAGTATTTACATCTTGTCAGCCCTTTCCATCTTAGTTTATCAGTCAATTAACAATCAGTTTTGGAAAAAATCTGTGTGCTCATCAATCAATATCAATATTAAGTATATAAAACTCTTTTGAAGCTGACAGAGAATCAACGCACAGCCTAAACTATAAGTCCTAGAGGTATGACATTTTGAGGGTATCATCCAGATATAGTGTAAGAGTGCACTAAGAAAGGAATTTTAAAAAGTCGCACTCTAAAGGGTTTAGAACGCGAGCAACGCCGCGGGCTACGGCTAGTTGAAGATAAAAGTCCAAAAAAGTGAGCGTGGAGACTCACACGCAGCACAAGGCTACAGACATACAACTATAAACAACCGCAAACAGATGACGGAGCTAAATAAAATAAAACTCGATACCCAATGCTATCTGAAATGACTCCCCCTATCCAGCATCACCGAAGATATTTCATGCTCAATTCATAAAACACGCACAGGTCACCGCGGCCCGTCCAAACAGAATCGAGGTGGCGTAAAAAGAGGTATATTATTTTATTATCTGAACGCAGCCAGAGACGGTAATATCACCGTATATAGATTCGATTTTCTACGTGAATTCGTTTGACGGCCTTCATAATGCTACATATAAAACTGGGGACTTACGGACCCCGAAACCAATTTCGGGTTATGACCCGACGACTCTGTGATAATATTCTTGGGTTATTAGGTACGGATAGGAGTTTTTACTATGGCTATTTTTTCCGCTGACGCCGGATTATTGGGAACCAGTTTACGAGGCTGCTCTTCGGCGGGCTTACGTTTGTTTATGACGTCATCGGCGAAGGTAGTTTGTTCCGACCTGATCTCGTACGATAAGCATAATATTTTAAGGTAATACATTCGAAAATAGGCCTTACAAACCCCAAAATAAAGCTTTATTGTAGTAAAAAAGCACCGATCACATTTGTTAGTCCGTCAATTATTTAGTCTCATACTACCGTTTGAGAAAAAAAATATGTGAAAAACTACTATGTAACGTATTACATTTTAGCATAATGTGAGGGTGCAATTATTATCGCTAACGATTTGAAAATATCAGAAACTCGTGCTTGGGGCTGTTTTGTTTGAGGTCATTGGATTTACGGCGCTGAGGAGGTTTCCAATACAATACATTTCGTGGTGGCAGTTGGTTGTATAGATGTGTACCTAACTATAGATAGTTTATCTTGGCCAACATGACATCAGAAACTTGAAACTCATTGCTGCTGCTCAGAACTATTCAGTCAAGTGCGATCCTTTTCAGAGTAGTGTAACCACGAGTAAAAGAAATTACTCGTAGTCACACTGGTGTAGCAAACCGGTGTGACCACGAGTCCGTCGCCATTTTTACAGATGAATAAACCCATCCTCCTCCTTACTCGGCTCTCCAGTAACTTCTACGTTTACCTACATTGATGTGTCTGAGAATGAAAGAAGCAATATGTAAGTAGTTGTACATTTATTACAAACTTAGATACATATTACTTACATTTTTATAACTTTAAATACAGTTTTTTTCTCCATGATATGTAATCCCCTAGTCAAAGGGGTTTCAAATCAAGAAATATCATAATAGGGCCGCGTGGAGAGGATTTGCCCGAGACTCGCTGCTTCTATTTTTATTTTGAAGGAGCCTGAAGGTGGGCTGAACGATGCTAGTAAAATGTAGTAAGTTACAATATCCTAGTTTCTCATTTCCATATACCTATCGAAAATGTATTCCGTTTTCCATAGTTTTAACACACGAGTACTTATGGCATCGGTATAAAAAATCGAGAAAATTTCATGATTTTTAATAATATTTAGGTATATATATAAGAATTATGATGAGTGATTTTCGTATCGAATCATCGTCGAATCATCGAGTATTCGACATCATGGTTTTTGCAAGTAATACTACAAAACCAATAGAGAGTAGATTTCGTGAAAACCACTGAGACAGTGGTCATAATAACTCGTTTTCAACTGAAACGGACTCATAAAAACAAAAAAAGATAGCTGATTTTGAGATTATAAATAAAATAAAATAAACATTGTGCGTATGTTGACCTCTTTTTACTGGCCACAAAATATTAGCTTGCTTTACTCAAAAAATTAAATTCCTGAGTTACGTACATTTTCTCTAAGACGCAATGGAAAGAGAGCATTATTACCGATAAGTATATGGGACGGTGAGCTCGAGTGTGGATTTTGAATAATATATTATTTTCTTATGTAAAATGCCCGATTACTCCATCTCGGAGATTTTTGCGGCACATAGAAAAGCTCCTTTATGGCACTTTATACGTTTTTGTTCTTAAGTTTTTTGTTATTTCGTGTGTGGAGGGTAGATGAAAAAAGTTTTAGGGAGGGGTCTCCAAAAATACTCGTTAGGTTATTATTATTTCAGCTGTTTTAGAAAAGTTGGAGATTACTAAGTAAATAAGCTCGTAATTATTCGTTCGTAGCTATTTTAATCTAGCAGTCTAGAGCTTGATAATTAGTTTACTTAGGGTTTGTAATTATAAAGACTGTTACCTAATATACCTAAATCTTTTTACTGGGTTTAGTCTACAACTTTGAAGGATCATAAAAAAAAGTGTTAAGAACTAGGCCGTGGTTTCTTGCCTGTTCTTTTAGGCTCTGCCTGCAAACTGGCACCTATAATTACCTAGTATAACGGACAATTTTAAAGGATCATTGTAGTTTTATTAAATAAAAGATATTTGACTTGACTTTGATTTGAAAGTAGAAAATAGTATTCAGTGGTGAAACTCAAATTCATCGCAACCAACAAGAAAATAAATACCTATTTATTAATAAATACCTAAGTAGGAAAGAGTCTATATTCAAAAAGACACCTGCTTCCACCATCATCGGCCAAACCCCTTATTTTATATTAATACAGAAACTGTCAGACCCAATAACTCCGAATATCCAATATATCACCAGATCATGAATCTTAAACTAGGACGAGGCAAATAAAAAGTGGTGTGTCCCCTCACTGAATTATGAAAACATCGATAAATATACAAGGCCTCAGGACGACACATGAGGTTTTGGGAATACAATACAGTTTTGGAGGTAAAAAGTGACAGAAGAGGTGACAGTGGTTTTGGAGATGAGTGTACAAAAAACATCCTGACGTAGACGTAATGGTATGCTAGAAGAAGACATTTTAAACCACTCTGCTTTCTGGATGTAGTAGCAGATGTAGCCGATTCCTTGTAAACATGTAAGTTTGATTTCTGTAAACATTTTTGTGTGAAATAAATATTATTTTGAACTAGGTAAGAATGTGCCTTGGTACCTAGTACTTAGTGTACCTACTTACCAGAACTGTTATTGTTACTAGGTATTTTATATAGACAATAACAATTTCCTTCAATAAATTAGATCAAAGTACTAAAACCTACGGACATTTTATACGGTACGTAAGCGATAGGCTTTGAAGGTTGGGGTTAGTGAGGGCCTGAAATATCGCCCGGTCGGCTTACGGCGATTTAACCATTAATTTTGAACACCCAGATCGTTTGCACACGATTGTACCAATTTATTATGTTAAATTATATTTAACTTAATATGGGAAAGCTATTAAATACACAATCTATCAAAAGCGCTTGATTGCTTTTAAAAAATCTGAAAAGAAACGGGCGCCGCCTTGGCCACTTTATTATCTTTGAAACAAGACAAAAAAACAATATTCGCATGTCTTTGCATAGACAAATACTCGGATAGACTACAAGAAAATTATCCCTAGAAAATTATAGAAAAAAATATCATATTCCAGCCCAATAGAGTTCGTAATTCGAATTCATTCGAAGTTCAAAAAGCACGAGCTGATTTAAAACCTTAAACTTGTTGGAAGGACATTAGAGTGGTACCCATAGTATTTTGTAGAACGTAGTCACTTTATTTAGCGCTTAATTTAGTGACAAGTGAGTAACGTAGGATACTTTGGCAAGAGACTATGAGCCGCGCTTAGCATCATCTTGGTAAACGTAGAGGACAATGTCGATTGGCATACAGAAAACTATAGAGAGGTTCGTGATTGTTCGTGTTCAGATTTGGTAAGTCTGTAAGTTTCTGTAAGGTTTTGAAGTAAAGCTTACTCGACAATATTAAAATTGATACTTACAATATAATCATTATACAGAATGCTCTATAAGGACATTATCAATCCAGGAGATTTTTAGTGCTTATCGGGAGCCATAATTAGGTGAGACAATGTGTAAAACAAAGGTTGCAAGATGAGGCATTAGTTCAACTGTGAAAGACTGCGTGATCTAAATGCTTCAAAAAGTAATCTTCAAATTAACTTTTTCACTTAAGTGTAGGAATTCTGTGGATTCGGTATCGAAAAAAAGATTCAAACGCACCAATAAAGTTTTAAAACTAAGTCTTGTACGTGTGGCTCTATAGATCTCACTGTGCTTTCCATTTCCGTGAGTCCGGACGCGGCGGTGGGGGTGTTTGGTCACTGGCTGAAACATACATATGACGCGTTTAACTGTAACATACAGGGCTGCGCTGAAAATTCATGAATACATAAAATACTGTATAAAAATGGCAAAGAATAGAAATAGAACAGATAGATAAGTTATGATTTATATATATGTATTATAAAATATATATAAGATGCATAAAATTTATAATAGTAAAATATATATGAAATAGATACAAACACTAAAAATGTACAAAGGATATGAAAACAAAGTTACAAATAAAGCAAGATCGAAAATAGTCAGTAGAACACATAGAAAAATTAAGAAAACAATTGCTATAGCAGAGAAAAACGAAAATACGCAAAAAATATCTCTAATTAAGTTAGAGGGAAGAGCAAAAAAAAAAACATACAGGACTGACACATTACGGTAAATAACACAAATTATGTAATCTCAAAAAAAGTTCCAAATTAATTTCCACATAATTTAGCTAATTTGAACTAATATAACAGTACCTGGCCTTTCAAAAATGTTAATAAACACACGGTGTGATGCTGCAAAGGTCAAAGGTCAAACTCGCACAAGATCAAAACTGTATCAAGGGGCGACTGAAAACGCACCATTAAAAAAAACTTGTTTTACAGGTCAAATTCCACTATGATTGGGATGCTGTGAACTAAGACAGGTTACAGGTCAAACTGACCGGTTTACAAGATCAAAATTGGATCAAGGGGTGACTACAATAGAGTATCTAGTTTGGATTTCATCCGGTCAAATCTCACGTGTCATCGAGGGATGCTGGAAAGGTCAAAGGTCAAATGGATTGGTTTATTACCGGACGCAAGATCGGAACTATGTCATGGGGTGGTTTTGTAAAACCAGTTTTTTTAATAGGTATTTGATTCTAGAAATTATGTTTTTTGAGGTCCATTGAACAATCTGCAATATCTACTGTTACAAAGAGTAAATTGATCATCAATTAAATGTATTTTTATGAACTACATATTTATGTACTTCATAAAAATACTATAATTAATTTATACTTAAAATTATCATAATCGTTTGATTATGATAATTTTATTTACGCTATCATTTTTTTAACTACTTTTTTGTGTTTTATCTTTTTTAAGGCTAATTAACTTATCTAAGAATATTTTTCTCTTATTATTTCTCTCGTATTTCAAAAATATATCAAAATTAATGCTTAATTCAAGAAATATTTTATTAAATTATTATTTTGAGGCCTTTTGCCAACCCTAAACCCTTCCCGTTGAGATAGTACCGGCACTGTCTTGATGTAACGCATTTGTAACGGGCCGATGTAAACAAGATACGGGGCCCATCCACCGCCGGCCACCAATCTCCGCCAGAGCCATCAACGCATACCAGAAATGGTTGCAATATGTTTTACTGATAGATGCTTTGTCATCGTAATAAATGAAATTGTTTGTTTTAGTAATAATCATATTTCAGGCAATAAAAACTCATGTTTGGGCCAGTTTGGCTTGATGGGAATAACCCATGTTTTTTATGTTTGGCTAGCTATAGATATGCTATTTTAGTAGTATACGTATGTATACACTAATTTTAAAGTTAAAAAGAACTTTATTTAGAACAAAAAATGCACAATGTTGCTGTTAGGTATAAACATAGGCAATGTCTTACCAACGGCGGTCTTATTGCATAATACGATTTCTTCCAGACAACCTTAACAAAGAAAAAAATGATTGAAGAAATATTAAGTCTACTAAATAGTATATTATTATTCACCTTATTCACCTAGGTGAATTAGGCCAGGTGAATTAAGTCGACCGCAACATAAACTATGTATAGACATGAACATTTTGTTTTATATTTTTTTTCATCTTGTTTGAGTGATATATAACATTAAAATGACATAACAAAGCAATATTAAGCTGTACTTAGTATACGTACAGGGACAAAATCTGTTAGGTATATCACTTTATACATCCATCCCTTTACCCAAAAGTTTAGGGACAGCCGCACTAAGGGCCGACCTTAGTGGCGTACCTAAGTACCTATAGGTAGGTAATACTATTGGATGCTCAACAGATAACAATCAAAACAATAGGTATAGGTAACATAGTAGGTAGGTAATACTGTAGTAAGTATACTACAGTGTGGGACACTTCAAAAATAAAATATACAAAGATACAAACTATATTCAATACAAACTATATTTCAAGATACAAACTAGGAATTTTCAAGAAAAGAGTGAATAGGTGGATTATAGCTAAGCGTGCTCCATCCTAGGCTGCAGCTACACTTACCACCAGGTGTGCTGGCAGCCAAATGCTTAGATATTGATCATAAAAAAAAAAAAAAAAAAAAAAAAAAAAAAAAAAAGGATGTTTTATAATTCTTCAAAGGTCTGCAGCGGGCGTGTGGCACCTCTGGTGTTGCAGGCGTCCATAGGCTACGTTAGCCGCTTCCTAACGCTTGTTTGTCTACTTTGCTATATAAAAAAAACAAGAAGTATAAGTTAGTATATTTGGTATCAATGCCAAAATATACTAAACTATTACTACCTAGTATAACTACTTGGTACCTTGGACTAGTGTGTTAATTTGTCCAAGCTTGGTACATAGAACCAATATTCATATTTGGATACAATTTCACTATATTTTTTATAAATACACAAACTAAATCTAATATGTACTCGTAGCACTCGTACTTACTTGTATTTAGTTCTAAAACTTACGTGGAAAAAAAAACTTAACATCCATTTTTCCCCGCCCATTTCGCACACATACACGAAGCTTTGTGTGCACTCATTTCGTCCAATGGTCAAGCGGTCAGGGGTAGAGTAAGATGTAAATATAAATAGAGTGATGTTAGAGAGAGATCAACAACCCGAGGGCTCAAACCCTTCGGCAATAATAAGCTGGGGGGAATAGTTTTGCGAGTGTAGGTACAAAAATATCACAGACTAATAAATTGTTTGCAATGATAATTATTATAAACTTTTTTCTTTAACGCCTTCGTCTCTTTCTTTATGTACGTTTTAGTACTGGATGCAGAAGAATGGTACAATAAGTACGTTTTCCGTGGACGTGCGCTATGATATAATGCAATTGTTATAGGCAGCGGTGATAGTTCAACAAGTGGTCCAATCGTTATGATAATTCATTTGTTGTTGATTACCCAGCATCGAGTTGGACGCTGATTACGTCACTAGTTTAGTTCACTTTACCGTTACCAAAACCATTCTCGTCAGTTTTCATTATAGCATTCCTTATTCTACAAGAAAAAGTCTCACATAAACACTTCTACGATAATAATAGTTCGTAGCGTTTTCGTAGCACCTTCGTAGCACTTTTAACGTAGACCACGACACGTGGTCAAAGGTATCCACACCTGATACTAAGGTTGTGGGTTCAAATCTTATCATGCTACAATTTTTATTCTACTTTTTGATAAACTATTTTTTTTGTAGTAATTTGATTTCTACAATGGTGTTTTTACATTTGAAAACTCAAACTAAAATTATAAAGTAAATAAACCAAGTTTTCATGACATGTATTTTTCAGTAGACCCCGGATTACCCACAGAATTACTATTGATTTGGGAGCTCACTCGCTCGACCGCTTTTCAAATGAGCAGACCCTCAGCATACCACTAGAGATGCTACAATTAATTACACAATATTATCAGAACTTTTTTTTTATGAGCCATAGCTAAGCATTTGGCTGCCAGCAGATCTGATGGTAAGGTAGCTGCAGCCTAAGGTGGACTTGTTACCTACTTGTTTTGGCAGGAGAGCTGATAATTGCAATTGAGTTACTAATTGTAAATGCCAATTAGGTACATTATTCAAAAGCTTCCGCTCGCGACCTCGTCTGCGTCCCATTTGATCCTGTAAACTTTCAGGGATAAAAAGTGGCCTAGTTGATTATCAAGGTTACGAACCAGAGAAGCGACTTGCGAGATATTTTGCATGAAAATCCGATAAGCGCCTCTAGCGGGAGATTTGCAAACAATTTTTCTCCGTACAAAACCTGCGTATTTCTCGATACTCACGTGTCGCAAATAAACATAACAAAACTTAGACTACGGGCTCAGAGTGCAAACTCGACTTCGCCTTGGATTGGCGATGTTCTCTACCCATTTACTTGTACATGTGTGGCGATTGCATCGTCCTCCTTCGTTTTTCCCAACCCTACGAACGTGTCCCGTCACTAGGCTGGGAAAAACGCGGCCATTACTTTTGACAGCCTTGACACGACAATTTCGTCTCACTGTTAGTTTTATTATTTATAAGAGCTGTATTAGGTCTTAAAGCAATAGACTTCGTACTTCGTATCCAGCATTTATTATTTATAATCGTGGGAGTGTAAGAAACTTCCACACATGTACCTACGTACATGTAAAATGTTCTTCAATAAAGTGTACCTTGCATTTCAAAATCCAACATCTCTATACAGTTCTACGGGCAAACTTCGCAAAACCCAACGTGAATTTATTAAGCCGGACCCTAGCAAGGTTGCCGTATGCAGATAAGGGATTTATTTAGCGGAAAGGTCCGTCCCTGGGTTAACGCTAAAACGCCTTTTGGGTCGCGATGACCAGGATTGCGACAATTTATCGCAGGATTTGGGCTTTCTCGTTGATTTATTCAGAGGGACCAACGGATCGTTGATAATGTTGCTGGATGATAGCTATTTTGCACGCGCTATGTATTTTCATCCGGCCTGACATGATTAACTTATACCTACCTAGGTACCAGGTACCTAATTTTTAAAGCTATGGTTCTACTATAAAGATGGATTTATTTATTTATTATACAGCTGCTTAAATAAAACTTACAGTCTAAGACCAAAACGTTTTATGAGCCATAGGAGCATTTAGATGCTTAAAAAACATATACAAAGCCTAATAATATTTTTTGTAAATGTATGTTTTGCTGACGACCTCGCGCGTAGGAGGTTGCGCGGTAGGAGAGGACTAAACTGGAGACAAGAGATGCAGGTTTGGTATCCGTAGCAGCACTATTGCTATTACTTTTCCGGAGTTTTAATTTGTTGATTTGCGAAAAATAAGTAGGTAAGTCGCACATTTTGTATGGACATAAATCGAAAACTGCTTAGCTCCATTATATGCTAATGATTTTTCGCAAAACAACAAAACTTAACTCTGACAACGGGTTCATAATAATTGTTATGTGTTTTAGAATAAAGATCAAAAAGAGAAGTTTTTCTAAAATCCCTAAAATTCCGCACAAAATGTTTTTCTAGGATAGTTTTTGTGAATTTTCTCAGCCAGTCACATATTGCAACGGACGAACGTAACGAGTCGGCCAGGGGCGGTAAATGGCGCCAATTACGCTTGGCCCGGACGTGACGCGGGTCCAAATAGACCCACGGTGTTGCCGGCTACGTTAGTGTGGATAAGAATACCCACCTAATGATTACAGAAACGTTACCAACATACACGTACTTATAGATTTTGTTTTAGTATGATTTATTTCTGGCTTCTTCCGTTCCAAGATGTTTGTTTGTTTTGTTTTTGCCTATTTTGGAATCTAAGTTTCGTTTTTGTGCTTCAGATTTGGACTATTTTGACGACTATTAAAAGTTAGTGGTGCAGCATTTTAGCGCCCTAAAATCTAGTTAGAACTGTGAGCTAGAGTCATGTTAGGACGGGCAAAGCGGCTCTTATAGAACTGTTTGAAAATCCTATAAGATATAAAAAGCGCCATCTAGTATCCTGAAATTTTCCATTTGGTCAAACAAGAATAAGAACTACGCTACTCAACGCTAGATGGCACTAAACTCAAATCGATTTCTTTACCGACCGAAAGGCGCTACAGAAACGTTTCTTTACTCTGTTTGCCTTCACCGTTTGAAAATAAGGACATTGCGTACACAATTTTCAAACGTTTTTAAAGCTTATCCGTAATGTTTACGGGTGGATTAAATTAGAAGACCGATTGGCAGGCGAGGTGGCTATCAGAGACCACCGCGCTAAAAAGCCAGGAACAAAGCCTTAAAGCCTGAGAAAACCCTATCCACACTATCTTTTCTACCAACAGCTCGGACGGTCCTAACCCAAAAGTTCGCCCTTTAAAGTACACATGTAGCACGACCAAAACATGTGCGTTTTACGACTGCGGGTCCGCACTATTGGACGCGAATGGCCCTGCTCTATCCCTCCGTCCGTCAATATTGCCAATAACAGCCGCCTGTGCTTCCTGATTTAATGCGACCGTTTTCTATTCGTTTGACGTGTCATTTGTTTTTTCTTGGATGATTAGGAGACTCCTCAACGTCAATGAGCGGGAAACCTAGTAAAATTTTTTGAAAGCAAATATTCGGTTTCTAGATTTATTTTTGTTCGGCAAAAGTTTCTTTTATACCTACTCTTTCAATTCCTTCTAATCTGCTTGCCTAATTTAGTCATCCAAAAACTAAATGTTACGTACCTAAATGTATTTCTAATTACCTTTAGAATGTAAATAGAAACTACTTATGTACCTATCTACCTTCCTCACTTCTCAGTAAAATGATCTTTGTACCTACCTAACAAAAATCATTTTAAACATCCGACTGGTATGTGAAAGAAACGCTATACCTAATAGGTTTTTCTAAAGAATATGTAACCTACGTATCTTTGAAACATCTTTCGTTTTGTAGATAATATTTGATGGATAACAACTAACCTACCCCAGTTATACTCCCCAAAAAACCCTGAAATCTCGTAATACTTTTGCTTAGTGATACATCACCGTCGGACGGTCGTTAGGGCTGTCCGCGGCAGCAGTTTTGTCCGTCACGTGATTGATGCCGTCATATTTCACGGTTTGTAGGTAGGTGGGCCGGATTGTATGCTTTGATTTGTTTTTCTGGCGTTTTGTAGGGAAGGAATAATAGGGGTTCGAGGGTAGAGCCTTGGGGCAGAACTTTTATGTTGACGTGAATCTAGTGATAGTTCTATAACATACTAGCTTTCGTCCGAGGTTCGTCCGCATAGTTTTTCGAGATAAAAAGTAGCCTTACAAGTAAATTCGAGTTTCACCTACGTAAAGTACAATGAGCATCATAAATTGATGACTTTTCTAGAACTAAAATTTTGTAACCAAATGAACGTCGCTTAAAATAAAAAGTAAGTCATTGGTGACAAAATAAATTTATTTTCAAAATAAAATGTTATGTACTAGTATCGTTAAATAACTTTAATATCATAATATCACTGAAAGCGTAATCAAAACACCATAATTACAGAAAATTATAAACCACCATTTACTAAACAGCGTATGTCTCCTAGTGCTACTGTAAATATTTCTAATAAGTGTTATTTAATTTAATATTGCATTTGAATTACGTAGTGCTTATAACTCCAAATAAAAATTACAAAATCGACTTTTTACGATAGTTATCATCACTACAATAATTGGTTTCAATAATTTAGTCATTACTAGCTTCCGCCCGCGACATCGTTCGCGTCCCGTTAGATCCCGTAGATTTTCCGGGATAAAAAGTAGTCTATATGTTAATTCAGGTCACGGACAATATAATATTCCAAGTTTCATCCAAATCGGATCAGTAGTTTTTGCGTGAAAGAGGAACAAACACATCCATACATACCTACAGCCTTACCTTTTGCGTTTATAATATGTATTAAAGTAGGGTTTTTACGTATTTTTGATAATTCCAATATTATTATTATAATGGTATGAAATAACATCAAAATCACAATAAATGTTTATTATTATTACTTTTACAAAATAATAGTTACTTTACCCGCTATCGATATAAAAGTACGAATAAATAGTTACTTAGTAAATATTCTTTTACATTCGTGAATAAATACCTAAGTATTATCTAGTGATCAAAATAGTGACCTCGCGAATTTACCTAGCGTTTCGCCATTACATTTGCTTTACACTGCGCGGTTCGTTTGTGAACCACGCAGAGAACTACCGAATTACTACGCAATGTAGCTCGAACAACAAATATTCATTATCGGGTTCTGATTCGTGTCTCATTCTATAAAATGAAATGTACACACATTCGTCAATATCTTAGATAAATAAATTCATAACGACAATGCGCGTTTTCACACTGACACGACAACGTACACGATATCGTAGGTAGCTAAGTACCCTTTCACTCTGATAGTTCGTCGCAACACTTTATACAATGGACATTATAGCGCGTGCACACTATGCCCGGCATGAATGCCGCGATTAATTCCGGAATTATTGCCACAGCAACATCGCCTTTATTCTCACCAAAGAGCTAGGTCATGAACTTGGCGATGCTGCTGTGGCAATAATTCCGGAATTAATCGCGGCAATAATTCGGGCAGCGGCATGGGAAGTGTGAAAGCGGTGTAGGAATAAAGGCGATGTTGCTGTGGCAATCATTCCGGAATTAATCGCGGCATCCATGCCGGCAGCGGCAATGGCATAGTGTGAACGCGGTATTACATAGCCGCTTTGCAAACGGCAGGATATTGTGCTCAGACAAGGACGCGAGCACATTTGTTTGTTATACTTTAGCGGTTAGATTATTGAACACTTTGAAAGATTAGTGCCAATTTGAAATGAGACTGATAAGCGTAATAATATTACAATTCGTAATGCCAAAAATTTAGCATTTTTTGTAAATAAATGATGGTTCTTTTATGTTGTATATATATAATTCACTGGGTCGACATTTTATACATCGACAAACGGACTTTACATTAGCGTTCTGACAAGGGAACGGAATAAATATGCTCAGACAAAGGCACGAGCAAATTTTTCAGTTATCTATACATTACTGTTTGATCATCGAACACTTTGAAAGGCTAAGGTATAAAACTGTAATGTATAACCAACTCTCTACTGACAAGCGTAAAAAAGTCAAATGTCAAAGTTGCCATATTTTGGCATTTTCAGTGGAATGATGATTCAATTGTGTAGCTCACTGGAGCGACATGACTTATTGTTATCGTGTATTAGTATGTCCAATGTAATCTCTAATCCCTTAACATAAGGTTCAAAACCTTAATCTTTAGTTATTATCTGCACTATAGTATTTATTATTCGGTTTCCTTTCTCGTGGTGGAGTAGATTGAGGCCAGGATCGTTTATCTTCTCTTCTAGTAGATTTATTAGTTCTACTCTTATAGTTTTTAGCATTTCTGCCACCTGAGGACAAAATACATGCCAAAATCTAATTATCTAGTTCCTATAGTACAAGCTTTGCTTAGTTTGGGACTAGAGAGCGTTGTGTGATGTCAAAATTGTCCAAGAATATTTATTTATCTACTAGCTTCCGCCCGCGACTTCGTTCGCGTCCCGTTTGATCCCGTTGATTTTTCGGGATAAAAAGTAGCCTACGTGTTAATCCAGGTCACGGACAATATATATTCCAAGTTTCATCCGAATCGGATCAGTAGTTTTTGCGTGAAAGAGGAACAAACATACATACATACATACTCACAAACTTTCGCATAGGATTTAGTGATAAATATAAGCATCAAGGATTCTTTGTTACTTATTAATTTCTAATTAATACTGAATAAATTGGGACGTATATAATATCTGCTCTTAGATTAATTAAATAATTTTAAAATTTGAGTATAATTAGTTACCTCATGTTTTTCCACTTGAAACATGATCCATCCATCTTCTAAAGATACTATGAATGTTCCATTGTGTAGTTCTACTCCTAAACTGCAGCCTGAAATAAAAAAAAACTTACGATTAGCAATATAAAAAGACTAGCATCCCCCCGCGACTTTGTTTGCGTCCCGTTTGATTTTCCGAGATAAAACGTAGAATATGTGTTAATCCAGGTTAAGAGCTATGTATATTCCAAGTTTCATCTAAATCGGACCAGCATTTGCAGCGTGATTGAAACACAAACATCCAAACATCTAAACAGCGACTTTAATGCTGATCCTTATTATTATACTAGCTTCCGCCCGCGACTTCGTTCGCGTCCCATTGGATCCCGTTAATTTTCCGGGATAAAAAGTATCCTATGTTACCTACTTCTAATACCTCCAAGAATATGTGTACAAAGTTTCATGATGATCGGTTAAGTAGTTTTCGCGTGAAAGCGTAACAAACAAACTTACATTCACATTTATAATATTAAGTAGGATTTAACTGAATCATGAATATATATAAAACTCTTTTGAAGCTGACAGAGAATCAACGCACAGCCCAAACTATAAGTCCTAGAGGTATGAAATTTGGAGGGTAGTATCCTTAAATAGTGTACGAGTGCACTAAGAAAGGAATTTTAAAACGTCACACTCTAAAGGGTAGAACGCGAGCAACGCCGCGGGCGACGTCTAGTAAAATATACTTGTCTTTGACTTTGTTGTAGATCTAAAATTTGGCATACTTGTATAAGTAGTGTTTTTATGTTTTTTACCTGAAAATAGCACCAGCGGTAACTGGGGAACCATCGAGCATTCTCTTATAAAAACCCTGGACGTTTTAACTTTCTCCTGATACACGAGGTAAGGGCTCGGGTAGTACCCTACTTGTGCGTTAACAGATGACGGATGCAGAGCTACGTAGCCGTCCGTTTTAGTTTTGAATTTCAATTCGTCTGGAGTCGGCTGCCGGGGTATTGCGCCGCCTGCTTGCATGTGGAACGATTTCTCTGGGGTTAGCACCTGAAAATTGAATAAGTCTTAATAAATAAATAAATAAATATTCACGGACACTTAACACAACGCCTTCAAGTCCCAAACTAAGCAAAGCTTGTACGATGGAAACTAGATGGCTGATAGAATACATACATACTTTTTTTTTTTTTTTTTTGTAAATACATACTTATAATACATAGAAACACCCAGACACAGAACAAACATCTATGTTTACAACACACAAATGTTTGTTCTCGGTGGGGATCGAACCCACGACCCACAGCACGGAAGGCAGAGCTATTACCGACTGAGCCATGACGCCTGTCGATATAGTTAAATCCTTTTTTAATGCGGCTAATAATAGGCCTTTATATTTGTTGAAGATGATTTATACAGCGTCAGGAGGCAACCTATGAATACACTTAAGGCTGGAGCAGACCGGATGCGTATATAGACGTGCACGTGCAGACGTGCAGACGTACACTGAGTTGTAATGTATGAAACTCTACGAGACATTACGAAAGCAGTGTGTCCTGTCTCATAGTCTATCATCTATAGTCTATCATCTATCGTCATCTCTAGTTACTTTTGACAAGGCCCTATATAGCCGCTACATTATTTATTTACAATATTATGTACCTAGTTTAAGAATTTGTTATTTATAATTTTAAGATAATTTTAGACAAAGCCCCTTTACAGCTGCAAGTTGCAACACAAAATTAATTACCTACCGATGTACTTTTACAACTTTTAATGAACTATCTTATTTTTATTTTATTTTTTAATGATTATTATTATTATTAAATTGTACAAAAATTGACCTAACTAAGTGTTCTCTATAAGATCCTATGGTTTAAATAAATGAATTGAATTGAACATACATTACAACTCAGTGTACGTGCACGTCTACGTTTACGTCTACGTATACGCATCCGGTGTGCTCGAGCCTTTAACGGGACACTGTAGTGCCTCGGACAATGTTTTAGATGGAGTAGGCTTGCAATTAGGGGTAAGATTTAACTTAGTTATGTTTAGTAGTAAAAGGAAGACCGTGATCGCAAGGCGTTATGGGCGACATTGAAATATAAACAGAAAAATAACTATAAAAAGTATAATTACCTTGACCACGTTTGGATACAGCGCTGCACACAATATGGCTGCCAGCAAGCGATCATTGTATCCATTTATGTTTAGCTGAAAATAAAACAAAATGTTATAACAATTATTTATCTGATTCTTATAGTTAGCGAATAGATGATGTCAAATCTACGTTCGTAGAACAAGCATATACGGTCTTATTCCAGAACGGGGACTAAAGAAAGTCACGGTTCAAACGTCAAAGTTTATACAACCCGGGCGAATTAACATGAAACCTGGCTCGAAACTTGATACTTCCCCCGCTACACCGCTTAAGTCGCCCGGGTTGTATAAACCTTGACGTTTAAACCGTGACTTTCTTTAGTCCCCGTTCTGGAATAAGACCGATAATGTTTGCCCTAGGTTAGGAATCGAACCTAAACATACAACACAAAGATATTATGTCCGTTTTCACTAAACTTTGCATATTTTTTCTCTGTTGTACTATGTGTTCTGTGAATTTTTTTTTGTTTAATTTAAGTTAGTTTACAACCTTCATTGGAAGTAGATATAGTAACCAAATATTCTGCATTTTAATTCTCTACTTTTAACTGTTTAAAGTTACGCGTAACACAGCTGTTTCTACATTCTAATAACGGATATCCGTATATAAATTATATACATGTAAAAAATTATAACTTATTTTGTCATGATAACAACTTAGTAGGGTAATATTAACGGACATCCGTTAGTTGAAGAAACTGAGGATCTGAATGAATGAATGAATGAAAATACTTTTTTGTACGTAGGTACACCTTACAAACTAATACGCGAGACACCTTATATAGAAAATAAGATATGTACCTGCTCCCCCGTCAAACTCATCACAGAGTCCTGCCTCATTTTCCTCCTCAGAGCCGGCATGTCGGGCACGAAGCCAATCGACGCCAACAAACCCAGCAGCTGATGTTTTATATCGGCTAGCATTAACAATGTCTTGTGGGAGAGGAAGTTCTCGCTAGCGAATACTAAGCCTGCGTGTGTGCTTCGGGTCATAGCCAGCTGCCATTTCTGTGAAGTTAATTTTATTTTTAAGATTTTAGGAATAATCTAGGTAGTTACACAATGATGATCTAGGTAGTTTGCAATGATAACATTTTACCCCCACCTCTTCTCGCGTATAATTCGGAAAATATCGATCTTAGGAAAAAATTTATGGGCATCAAAATTGTAGTAAATTTAATTCTAAACAACTTTTGTGAAAACCATTTTTCGTGCAAAATTCAAAATAAACAAGTTATTCGATAAATAAAAATTCGCCCTTAAAATCAAGATGGCAGATGACGCAACGAATTCTGAATGAAAATTGCTACTTCAAATTGACTCCGGGTCAAATCCTATTTCGACTGGGCTCTCGCTGCTAGATTCCGTGTTAGATAGGGCTACAAAGCCAAGCTGGTATGCTACTTACTCTATAAGCTCTCAATGTCGTCAGCTGATCGCTGTTTGAACAGGAAAATTCTCTCCTTTTTGCGTCCGCTTCTGACTGAAACAAGATATTTCATTCAAAGTTTGAAACTAACCAGGGCCAAAAGTGATTTCAGAAGTCAAGCGACAGATGGGCTTGTACTACCAGTACAAAATATAACATTCAGATTATCTATTTCTCATAAAATAATCTTAAAAATAAAGCCCTGAATAACATAGCTATGTTTATGAACGGTGTGAAAATTCCCACATAGCATCTGTGAACTCATAAGTGTCAAAATTGCTTACTTTCTTCCCAAAAGGTGCGACAAACAAGCTCGTATGAATAATACAGGCAGCCACAGTTTAAGCCGAGCCCACACAACAGAATATAGCCTCGAACAACATAAGCTAAGTCTATGAATACTATGAATAGTGTGAAAATTGCTTACTTTCTTCCCAAAAGGTGCGACAAACGGGCTTTTATGACTGAGACAGGCAGCCACAGTTAAAGCCGAGTCCACACAACAGAATATAGCTCCGAATAACATAAGTTTTCCTATTCTCACGTCGACGGGCAGTGCGGCTAAGTGTTTGCCCAACGCAGTGAGACAGTGTAGCTTGTCCAATGCGCCTACGTCCTGGAGCCGGGTTAGAGCGCCATCTATGTTCGATTTCAGAGGCGGTTCTATCGTTTTGCCTGGAAGGAAAATTTTATATTAATGCTGGAAAAGTAAATAAATATCTTTGGACATTTCACACAACGCCTTCTAGTCCTAAACTAAGCAGAGCTTGTACTATGAGAACTATATTGCTGATAGAATCCTACTAATATTATAAATGCGAAAGTTTGTAAGAATGTATGGATGTATGTTTGTTCCTGTTTCACGTAAAAACTACTGATCCGATTTGGATGAAACTTGGAATATATATTGTCTGTGACCTGTATTAACACGTAGGCTACTTTTTATCCCGGAAAATCAACAGGATCCAACGGGACGCGAATGAAAACGCGAGCGGAAGCTAGTATCTAATAATACGAGTTTAGTTCTAGATAAGCACTGAAAATAGAGCCTATTTGAATAATACTAACCCAGCACTTTATGGACTTCCATGAAGTGCTGGGTAAGTTTCATATGCTGGAAAAGAACTAGTATCTCTTATATCTAATACCAGTTTAGTTATTAGTTCTAGAAAAACCCTGAAATTGAAAGAAACTTACCCAGCACTTCATGGACTCCCATATGCTGGAAAAGAGGTAGAATCTTGATCTTCAGCAGCAGCTGTTCCAGCGGGATCCTGTGTATCTCCGGCACTGGCTGCTCTAACAGATGATGGTGGTACCGATGTGATGAGTACAGGTGTACACAAACTCCTGGCATTACTCGGCCGGCGCGACCTCTGCGCTGTTTCGCGTTAGCTCGGGAAACCCAAACCAGGTCTAGGGATTCCATGTTGCGGTTTGAATCGAACCTGAAGAATTATGAAGTTTATCATCTAAATAACTTACACTTTTATAGGTAAATAGTGGAAGTAAACAGTGGAGATACACAGCGCGGCTAAAAAGCAGTGTTTTGTAGTTGAGTGGTCGTTACCGCGTAATGTACAGTGCATTTGGCGGCAATCATCATCATCAATATATATAAAACTCTTTTGAAGCTGACAGAGAATCAATGCACAGCCTAAACTATAAGTCCTAGAGGTATGAAATTTGGAGGGTAGGTTCCTTATATAGTGTAGGGGCGCACTAAGAAAGGAATTTTGAAAAATCACACTCTAACGCGAGCAACACCGCGGGAGACAGCTAGTCAATATATAAACTCTTTTGAAGCTGACTTAGAATCAACGCACAGCCTAAACTATAAGTCCTAGAGGTATGAAATTTGGAGGGTTGTATCCTTATATAGTGTAGGGGTGCACTAAGAAAGGAATTTTGAAACGTCACACTCTAGAGGGTAGAACGCGAGCAACGCCGCGGGCGACGGCTAGTTCTTGTATAACATTTTTACTATATCTGCGTGTAAACAGAAATCAATTGTTGCGCTTCATTTATTGCATTCAATAATTGGTTCTTGTATGTGCAAGAAATCAGGTCTTCATGGAAATCATAAACTTTGCCCGTAACTTTTACAACCATAGCATAAGGGTGGTTTTCCACCAAAGCTAAGCTACGTTGCTAAGGGTCAATTTATACTATCGCAGAGTCGAAGCGCATCGAAGAAACTTAACATAGCAAATTCAGCCTTATATCCAGTGTAATGGACATATTCCTTCACGCGTTCAGACGCGCGAAATCTCACGAATGCGCGTGAATTCGCGCGTCTTTTTTTATCTAAGAAGAAATAATGTTCATTACGTTGTTGAGATAAGGGTGAATTTGCTACGTAATGTTTCTTCGATGCGCTTCGACTCTGCGCTAGTATAAATTGACTCTAAGGATGTGTTTGTCATCCACCAATAGGAATCGTTTAGTACAAACAATCCCTATTGGTTGATTTCAAACACATCCTTAGCAACGTGTCGACCAAATCAATGAATACTGAAATATTCTGGGTAGTTATTATGCTAGCTGACGGTTTAATCATATAACTTAGCGGTAAGGAAGTGCCTACATTCTCACCTCTTTTCCTTCATTCGGCCACAGTCAACAACAAACACACAGTCATCAATAGTGACAGATGTTTCCGCTATATTAGTAGATAGGACTATCTTTCTAACGCCCGGTTTCGGCTTTTTGAATACTAATGCTTGCTCCTCACTTGATAGAGTTGAATGGAGCGGCACTAGTAGATATTTTCGTGTTCTGAAACAAGTTTGTATATGTTTACCAAAAAATAAATTCAAAAACTCACTCTACTCAATATCACGCTCAAAAAAGTATGAAACAAGATTTTCAAGTATTTTCATCTGAAATTGTTATACATAGTGATGTTAAGAAGATAGACGTGGTCATTCGAGTTTTTAGGCCGCCTTAAGGCCTCCGTCATGGCTAAAAGACTGTTAGAGCTGCGACTAACTGTTTAACGTGCCCTCCGAAGCACGGAAACGTAATGTAAATGCCACTAACGGTCACCCATCCAATAAATGACCGCGCAGTGCTTTGCTTAGATAATCAAGCAAGCTATGTCACGAGCGCTAGTAACTTCATGACACTACTTACTTAGGACTGAATGTATGGCTCTCTGAAAGTTGGTCGTGTAAGCCCATAATTTCGGCTATTCCCGGCAGGAATATTAGTATAGCGCCCTCTCTTGGCCATTTGTGGTTACCATCAACGATATAGTTTAACACGTGCTCTACTAAATCGAAGTTTATCTGAAAGAAATATAAATAAATTGTGACAATATTAATCCTCGGTGGATGTGCTCTGGGAGATAATGCAGTTGTTATACTCAAGAGCTAAATCAACCATTTAAAATACTTACCAATACAAAAATCATAAAACTCTTTAGACTTACCTAGTGTTCTTATTTACTTCCAAGAAATTAAAATCTACATAGAATAGTACCTATTTAGCCAAACAAATCCCAATATCGTGTCATTACAGAGCACGTGTACGACTGCAAATTAGTTCAGAATTTGAAACTAGATGGCGTAACTCGAAAAGTGGATTTTAGAGAATGTTAAAAAGTAAAAATGTTATGTGTAGTCTCTCGCTATTTTCACTGAATTTTTCTGCATAGCCCTTACCTTTTCTGTGTTCATAAGGTACATGTTCTTACATGTCATTTTACCGCATTTAGGGTACCGCGCTATCATCTGACCAACAGAGAGGTTTTCGTCTCGAATCGAATCTTTGGGGGGTTCCGCGGATTCCGCTCTTAAATCGCACGTTTCTAGCTCTAATTCTAGATCTTGTTTTTTTTCACCTGTAAAAAAAACCTTAAATGAGAAACTCTTTTCTGATGTTATTCCATTATCACTAAATTTGAAACCAACCTTTTTTGACCTTCCTAGCAAATGGACCATTTTCTTCCAACACATAGTTTGTCATTTCCATGATTTCTTCTAAGAAAAACTGCTCCACAGGGAATGTTCTGCCTGAAATAAATAAAACAGTTTTAGTTGAAATCAAAACCATTAATAATTCGCTTTCTTTTTCACTAGATGGTGCTATACAATTTAGTACTTATTAGACAGGCGTCACAGCTCAGTCGGTAATAGCCTCTGAGCCGTGCTGTGGCCTCTGCCTTCCGTGCTGTGGGTCATGGGTTCGATCCACTGAAAACAAACATTTATGTGTGGCAAACATAGATGTTTGTTCTATGTATTATAAATATTATTCCCATAGTACAAGCTCGGCTTAGTTTGGGACTAGAATGCGTTGTGTGAAATGTGTTTTTTTTATTTAGTAAAGTGTCAATCGGTGAAGATAAATTAATGATCAAACTTTGTGAGGTTTACCTGGAATTTCCAAAATCGGAACCTTTTCAAAGTAAGACGAGAACAAATCAGCATTCAACGTCGCACTCATAAGAATCACTCTCAAGTCCGCCCTCACTTTGATTAGATCCCTCAGTATAAGCAAGAGGAAATCACTTTCTTCAGACCGTTCGTGGACCTCATCTACTATGACGTGAGTAACGGATTTGAGTTGAGGGTCGTATTCAAGTCTTCGGAGAAGAATACCAGTGGTGCAGAAGGTTAGTCGTGTTTTTGATGATACTTTGCTTTCTAGGCGGATCTGAAATGTAACGTATCTTTGGTGAAACTCAAGCGATTCATAGTATATTTATTAATAACAGAGTACTAATTATATGTCACATTAAGTTGTATCTGCCTATAATATATTAGGTACCTTTAAGAACATAAATAATCAAAAATTATATTCATAAATAATTGGGGGGGGGGGTCGGTGTTAGGTCTTAGTGGGGTGTGTTCTTTGTCGGGGAACACACACCTAAAAAATGCTAAGCATACCGAAGTGTACGCCTAGGTGTGCGGAGCTAGGCTAACAGGCACGCACCGATAAGCTCTTCATACACGTCCACGCCTTCTCCACGCTGCCGCCGCGGTGTGGAGAAGGGCCCACATAATCATCCATGTGGGTCGTCCCTTCCGGGCAATGCTGCGGCCTAGTATCGAGCTTCGCACAATAACAACTACCTCGTGGCCGCAGTAGCTAAGTATGAAGAGCGAAAGCGAATCTTTGGCGCTATAACCAAATCACCCGACTAAGGGAAGACAACCCTAACGAAAAAATTACAACTAAGGGAAGACAACCCTGACGAAAAAACTACAAGTAAGGGAAGACAACCCTAATGAAAAAAATACCGACTATGGGGAAGACAACCCTAACAAAAAATTACAACAACTATGGAAGAAGCAAGACTAAAAAAAAATCTACCCCAGGAGGGTACCGGCTCTGCCGGAGAATCCCTCCCTGAGCATAGCTCGGGCTGCCCCACGTATTCTGGGGGGGGCAAAGGATGCTACCCAAGGAAACTTCGCAGGAAACCCCAAAAAAAACACTCACGCAGCAGATTTTCCACCCAGGCTTATTTCATCGTCAAAGATCTGCATCCCTTAGTGATGCCAATGAAAAGGCCCTTAAAAACAACCCCATCATGAACCTACCAACCCCACAAAATGTTGATACTGAAAAAAACCAACTTTATAACCCAAGTGCACCATGGCAGCGAGTGCCAAATCAAAAAAGGACACGGTCTCCTGATGAAAAAGAAACGAGAACAAACCAAGCCAAACGAACCCAACGACGAGATAAAATCATTAATGAACACAGAGGAATACCTAATCTTGAAAGTACCACTACTCCAGAGATGGAAATCAGTAACAGCTTCTCACTATTAGATGTGGAGGGCGAAGAGGCCCCTACTAAAAAGACACCTAAACCACCACCAATAATACTATACGGCGTAGACGACTTGTCTAAGTTGACACAGCTGATTGAAGAAGTAATTGAAAACGGTGACTACACCTATAAAATAGTATCGAAAAACCAACTTATTATAACCGCTAAAACTGTAGATAAATATAAGACCCTAATAGACCACATTAGAATCAAGGGGCTCATAGGACACACTTTCACCAGGAAAGACCTAAAATGCACTAGAATAGTCATAAAACACCTCCACTTCAGCACACCGAAGGAAGCCATCATAGAAGCCATAGCAAAGACCGGAAACAGTGTCCAAGGAGAAATAGTCACAGCCCGAAAGCAAGGAACTAAGGAACCACTAAACACATTCTTTGTCAACATCGCCCCCCATGAGAACAACAAACTATTAAAAGAAATAAAAGTCATATACAACCAGAAGGTAACAATTGAGGACCCAATAAGAAGAACCACAGTAGTACAATGCCAAAGATGCCAGCAGTATGGGCACAGCAAGAACAATTGTATGCGGCCATACAGATGCGTGAAGTGCGCTGGGCCGCACAAGACAACCATGTGCACAAGAGATGAAAACACCCCAGCGGTCTGTACGCTATGCTCCGGCAGTCACCCTGCAAGCTACAAAGGATGTCAGGTGTACAAAGAAGTACTAGCTAGAAAACAAACAGGAAACAAACTTCAACCACAACCAAAACCAAGAACAACCTCTACTGAACCTGAGAATGACACAGCAACCTTCAAAACGAATGACCTACAACCCGCCACAAAACAAACTATTAAACAGACCAAAACAACTCCTGTAACCACTCAACAAAAAAGCAGACATAAAACTGTAATGGAAAGCCTTGAACTATACAGCGAAGCCGTTAAAAATTGGCCAAGGAACTCTCCTAATAGAATAAATGAAGTAGTAGACCTTACAGAGACGCAGACAACACACCAGAGGGACAACAATGACAAACCACAATGGCAAAGACAACACACGAAATACAACGATGACTACACTGAACCACAAAGAACAAAAACCAATAATAAGGATGACCACAAGTCACAAAGAACACATTCTAAAGAAGCTAGAATAGAAAACAGACAAGAACATAGATACAACCTAGAAGAAATCCTAATAAAACAAACTGAAAGAATTGACCAGCTCATATCACAGCTTAGCACAATGATGAACCTCATCATGACACTCATTAGCAAGCTTCCACAATGATGTCCTTACGTATAGCCACCTGGAATATCAATGGCTTAGCACCAAACAAACAAGAACTAGAAATACTGCTTAACATCAACAAAGTAGACATTGCTTTAATATCTGAAACACATCTCAATGACCACAAATCTTTCAAAATCAATAACTTCAGCGTATATAACACAAATCACCCTGACTCGACATCACACGGAGGGTCGGCAGTAATTATAAAAAGCAATATTAAACATAACATTCACAGTGAGTTTCGAGAAGACTGGATGCAAGCCACCACTATCACTATAAACGAAAACAATATGGGACCCATTAATGTAAGTGCGGTCTACTGCCCTCCTAAGCACAAACCGAAGCAACATATGTTTAATCGATACTTCGACAGCCTGGGAAACAGATTCATAGCCGGTGGAGACTGGAATTGTAAACACACGCACTGGGGATCAAGATTGATAACCACCAAGGGACGTGAACTAAAGAAAAGTGTGGATACACTTCAACTAACAACACTCACAACTGGTAAACCAACATACTGGCCAACGGATCCAAATAGAACACCCGATCTATTAGACTTCTTCATCGTAAAAGGCCTCTCTGACGCGTACCTGGATGTAGAATCCTCACTTGACAGTTTGTCTGATCACACCCCTATCATAGCAACTGTCAGTGTATCAGCCATAAAAAGAGCACAGAAATCAACATTATATAATCATAAAACTGACTGGGTAGCTTTTTCTGAGTATCTCCAGGAAGAAATCGTACTAAAGATACCACTTAAAACGGAAGAAGATATCGATGAAGCAACATTTAAGATCACAAACCTTATACAAGTGGCCGCTTGGCGTGCCACTCCGACCCTAACCTATACCAGACAAAGAAACAACATACCATTAGAAATACGCAACAAACTATCAGAAAAACGAAAACAACGTAGGAAGCTCCACTTAAGCCAATCTGATGCTGATAAGACAGAATACCATAAAATCTCAAGGGAATTAAAAGAACTAATAAAAGAAAACCAAAACACCACCTTCCAACAAAAACTATCCACACTATCAACCCACAAAAAAGACAACTACTCATTGTGGAAAATAACAAAAGACTTTAAAAGACCACAAATTCATGTCCCCCCCTTAAGACAGTCCTCAAACGATCCGTGGGCTAGAAGCGGAATGGAGAAAGCTGAACTGTTCGCAACACACCTTAGCAAAGTCTTCACACCAAATGATTCACCTATGACAGTGTTTGAAGAGGAAATAGATACAGTTATCAATAGCGATCAACAACTATCCCTACCACTTGCACTCGTCACCCCAAGAGAGTTAATAAGAACAATCCACAACCTAGAAAACAAAAAAGCCCCCGGGTTCGACCTAATAACAGGTGAAATCCTGAAGAGATTGCCCAAAAAAGCCATAGTATTCATAACGATGCTATTTAACGCCGTCCTTAGAATACACTACTTTCCAAAGCTGTGGAAAATATCACAAATATGCATGATTGCAAAACCGGGGAAACCACCGACAGAACCTAGCTCATACAGACCCATAAGCCTTCTCCCGATACTCTCCAAGCTATTTGAAAAGATATTTTTAGTAAGGCTTAAACCAGTCCTAGCAGAGAACAAAGTCATACCTGACCATCAATTTGGATTCCGAGAAAAACATGCGACAGTGGAACAAGTGCATCGAGTGGTTCACAAAATCAGACAGTCACTTGAAAAAAAAGAGTACTGCTCAGCAGTGTTTCTAGATATTCAACAAGCATTCGACAAAGTATGGCACAAAGGACTGCTATTTAAACTAAAAACCCTCTTACCAAACTCATTCTACATGATCCTAAAATCTTATTTAGACAACAGAAGATTCCAAGTGAAATATGAAGAAGATCTCTCAAACCTTCATTACATCACTGCCTCAGTTCCACAAGGATCGGTGCTTGGTCCGGTACTCTACTCTATATATACAGCAGACCTGCCTGAAACAGAAGATGTTGTAACCGCAACATACGCAGATGACACGGCGTGTCTGGCAAGCGACAAGGACCCACATGTGGCTTCACTAAAACTACAAGAACAAATAAACAAAGTAGACGTGTGGCTAAAAAAATGGAGAATTAAACCTAGCATAACTAAATCTACGCAGGTAACGTACACACTCAGAAAAGGCGAGTGTCCACCCATATACATGGAAAATAAACCGCTTCCAAGCCAAAATACTGTAAAATACCTGGGCCTACACCTCGATAGAAGACTAACTTGGTCTAACCATGTCAAAGCAAAAAAAACTGAAGCCACTATACAGTACAAGGGGCTATCCTGGCTACTGGGCCGCCAATCTCAGTTATCCTTAAGCAACAAACTACTTGTCTACAAGGCAATCATAAAACCCATCTGGACCTATGGAATCGAATTGTGGGGCTCAGCTAGCAATTCTAACGTGGAAATTCTCCAAAGATTTCAAAATATTGCTCTAAGAACAATCTCAAGCGCACACTGGTTTGTAAGAAATACTGAAATACATGAACACCTGGAAATGTCAACTGTTAAGGAGGAAGTTGCCAGATACAACATGAAATACAAAGAGAGACTCGAACATCACAAAAATGAACTGGCTAGGAACCTTCTTAACACACAAGACAATGTAAAACGCCTCAAGAGATGGCAAATACTGGACCTGGACCAGAGAACGTAGACGGTTCTTAACACCAAATGGTGTCGCTCGCTGGAGCCTCACCAGAACATCCAACATCAAGAACGAATCTGATTATGGCTAAGTAGCCGATTGCAGATTAATTAGAGAAAAAAAAAAAAAAAAAAAAAAAAAAATCATAAATGGTTCTTGAATAAACCAAATAGATTATGAACAGTAAAACCTACCTAATATCCTGATTTTAAAGAAGCACTCGTGGTGCAGCTCGCTGAGTAAATCTTCACCGATTATCTACGAGTACGTTAAGCGACGTTTTGCGCAGTCACTCTTTGGATGAGTGACCGTTAGTGGCATTTACATCTGAGCACTTCCGTGCTTCGGAGAGCATGTTAAACTGTCGGCCCCGGAGCCGTTAATGACGGAGGCCTTAAGGCGGCCTAAAAACTACGTCATCACAGTTGGCCACGACGTACGTACCTGGTATCCAACAACCTGGCCAGTTTTCTCAACCCTTTCATCAGCTACTCTGTCAGCAACGCCAATAGCGGATATCCGCCTCGGCTGCGTGCAAACGATCTCTGCATGATCAGCGCCATCTTTTGAGAAGTTCTCCAACCAATTGTCAAGTATGAATTGTGGAACTTGCGTGCTTTTACCGCAGCCCGTTTCACCGCTTATTACGACTACCTGGAGGTCAGAAATGGATTTAAAAATGTATCCTTTAAAAAGATCTGTTCAGTTAGACTTAAGCAGTATTTGCTACACAGAGCAGTAGCGAAGTTAGAGGGTAATCCTACTGTTCAAGCCCAGTTTTGCTTTATCTGCAGAACTCTTTATCAAAAATACCGCTCACTGGGTAGTGAATATCGCATAGGTCTGAACTAAACAGGCTTAAAAAAGTATCCATTCAAAAACGGTAGAAACACTCACCTGTGATTTTCGTAGAGCATTCAAAATATCATTTTTCTTCTGCCACGCAGGTAATTTCCGTCTGCCAGACATCATTTTAGTATATCTACTATTTTCCGGCTTCTCAAAATATCTCTTGACTATCTCCTTATTATCTCTTAGCAAATCTTCAAAGTTTACATTCAGCCTTCTGTCAGGTGCCGAGCCTTTTTTGTAATGTGAGGGTAGTTTTTCTTTCCTGACACTACTATCATCTATTAACTGTGGAAATAAGGCTTCAGAAGGGTCTAAGAATATTCTAGTATCGAATTTTAAGAAATTTGTGATATCTTCCTCGTTGTTCAGAAGTTCTACTAAAGAATACATGCTTGGGATACCATCTTGCGCCAGTATTTTTGCTTCGTCTAACAATCTAGCTGCTATTTTTAGACAAATCAGCTCGGGTATAACATCTTTGTGAGTTTCTACTTTGAAGAATATCAGAGGGGGTTGATACGGGTACACACTGTCCTCAGGAAACCGAACTTCAAGTTCAAAAGTAACTTTCTGCTTTTGGGAACTTTCTGAATCCTCATCAGACTTTTTTTCAGTTTGCACCTGGTGCAGGAACTTACATTTAGCACCGAACCTACACGGCCCTTTCAGGAACAGTTTGCAGATTTCCTTTGGCTTTGTCCGTTGATTTCGTTGATTGTAGTTTATGTTATCTTTTCTTTTAGCCGTATCTTTCTTTTCAAACATTTTTGGTAAATATTCAAGGTTTAGTTTCACACTCCATATGTTATTTTCTCTGACTTGAAAGCTGGTTTCGTAAATTGATTCTAGAACAGCTACTTCATCGGTTCTCATTTCGAGGAGTTCGGACACTGTTGGTGTTTCCACCGGCTTGTCTTGTGGGTCTACGGAGTAGTACTTATAGAATAGTATTTCCAGTGCCTTCTCCACACTCTCAGCAGCCACTTCTAATGCTTCTGCACAGTGTGCTTTGTGAAAGTTGTATCTGAAAAAAAGTTTATTGAAGGGCAAAATGTAGGTAAGTACTTACAGACAAAACCTGTGGAATTGCATTCATCATTACAGAACTCACATACATCATCAAAATCTGTATTACAAAGGTTAAATATTGGGTTGGCTTGATAATAAATAAATTGGGCTTACTTTTCTAACTTAGCAAGTGCAAAGGCTCGGAGTCTTGCTTCTGAAGTTTGGATTTCTGGTTTTGACGTTATTGAGTAATCACAGCCACCTTGGACCACCAAGTTGCCTCTCTCCATCCAGTATCTGTTGCCCAGGTTTGTTCCCTTATCCTAAAAACAACCAATACTTTTATAGGACCTTTTTTGACTTCATGATCATTCTAGAATCTAGATGTTGGTGAGATCACCAACGTAATCTAGTCAACTATGGAGCAAGAACTAAAAGATAGCTTTTAAGTTTTTAACTGGATAGTTATAGAAGCCGGTTTTACCTTGTAACCACTGGAACCACTGAGTTTATAGTCTGGACCATGAATAAACCTTAGCGTATCCAAAACAAGTCTCTGAGAGTCTGGGTTGAGTCGAACCGTCTGAAGTTCCACCCTAAGAGTTGGGTGATCATCCTCTTTGGGTTCCTCCTTCTGTTTCCTAAAAAAATAATAGAACTTAGAATTTATAAAACATTGTGTAACGTTGGTTTGCTTTTTAGGGCTGAATACAACCTTATACGAGCGTCTACTGGCTCCCGAAGAAAGAAATCTTCAGCCAGTTGTCTGCTTTCGTGATCCATGCTGCTAAAAACTGAAATTTGATAGAAAAATCCACTAAAATAAAACGAAATCAGATGGAGGAAGGACCGGAAACGAAGAAAAAGATGAGACGACCGTGGTACGCGTGGAGTGAGGGAGGCCAAGGCCAGCCGCAACTAAAAAAAAACTAATGCTGCCAGATGCCAGATGCCAGAAAAAGACAAATAGATGCTAGCCAGTGAGTTGCAGTGGTACAAGCAACGACACTAGAGAATGTATAAAAATAAAAATAAATCAAAATTAAGTACACAATGCCGAACAAAAATAAGTTTAGAAACGTTTTATCCATTTTCTCTTAGAAATTATTAAATTATTATTAACCCATAAGAGAAACAAAGTTGCTAAACGATTAATTATGGCTTACCAAATACTTATTTACGTTATTTTCAGCGTTAATTAAACTTTAAATGGCAGCCCTGGAAAGAAATAAAGTCGGTTTTCAGGTGTCAAAATTTTAAATTTGTCAACTTCAACGTCAAACTAAAAAAAAGTCAACTTTAACTTTTACAAATGTCAATTTCAATTTAGTTTTGTTTTTGTTTGATTTGTTTTGTATTGTTGTGTATTGTAAACAAACCTAAACTGCGAGAAAAGAAACCACAGAAGACAATTAGTACCTACTTTAAAAGGTATGGCGTATGTAATATATAATTGATAAATAGATAATGTCTGAATGCTGTTTAGTTTTGATGAATTTAGTGAGATTTTACGAATATCTTGTAACCAACTTAGTTTCATAACCATAGCAAAGACTAAAGACCCTCCTTATCTGCTGACCTACAGGATCAGCGTGTGCGAAGCCTCGGCTGGTCATTCTGGTCAACTATATAAATAAGTGAGAACTTACCTTCTTTGTTTACCCACCTTAGGTAGGTATAGGTTGCCTAGGTAGGTAAGGTTACCTACATACAAAAATAATTATACCATTTCCAACAGTGTCCTACCAACTCTACGTTTTTAGGTAAGTACCTATACGTAGGTACCTAGGTAGTACTTACGTACCTTGTGTTATTGTGAGTATTGTTGTTTAATTTTGGTGGAATTTTAAAGAATAATACTTAGGTCTTAACATAAAGTGTGAGCCATTGGAATAAATGTATGTAAAGTGGTTTCTCTGAATGTGAAAATTCGTTCCAGGTTTTGAAAAGAAAATCCACCATTTTCTCTTCAAAACAAACGACAGCCGACTTGACGAGATGACATAAATTATTTCAAATTTATCACTTGACCCTAGCAAAATTGTGTGTCGAAATGACGGACAGAGGCCATGATGGTATAGAAGAAGAAGAAGAAGTGGGTACCTTAACTACTTGGATTTAAAAAAACTTTCATTTGTTAACCGACTTACCTACCTATTTTTCTTAATAGTCATAATAATAGTCATAATAGTGTTTATTTGTAATATACATTACACGTCATTGGTTATATTATATAAGGTACATTTTGTACACTGGCGGTACTAAACCAATTTATAATAATAATTAGGTAAACATTATATAAAATTTTAACCGAATAACACATACAAACACATATAAAAGCAATACTATGGTCCAGGCTTATAAGCTATGAACTCCTCATAGCTATAGAAAGTGTGTTCAATAAGCCACCGCTTCAACCTCGCCTTAAATGAATGCATACTTGAAGCTTCTGTTACTGTGTCGGGCAGTTTGTTATAGACCGTCGGTCCCATGATATGTGTCAGTTTGGACGACTTCGACAATGAGCGTGAGACCTGCATCAGCTCGTGGCGGTGCCGAGTGATATGCGTATGCACGTCACCGCGTTTCATGTATACATCCAGGTTTAGCCTCACGTATACCGCTACCTGGTACACCAGCAGGCAGGGCAACGTGAGGATGCCTAGTGTTTTAAAGTGCGGCCTTGCTGATACGTCACTTGGTACCCGCACAATGGCACGTATGGCCCTTTTCTGCATCCGGAACGCACGCTCCCAGTCGGCAGCGCGCGCCCACAGCTCGGCGCCATACTGCAAGAGGGACTGGATCGTGGCGAAATAACAAGCACGGACTGCATCAGCAGATACGACGAGGGCTACCCGGCTCAGTGCGTAACACGCGCTCCCCAGCTTCCCACACAGCTTGTCGATGTGGCTCGCCCACTGCAACCCTCTTACTTACTGAAGGTACCTGCCTTTTAGTTACACGAGTTTTGGTAATCTGAATTTCGTGAACATTCTACATTCTGCATTCTACTGCATTTGAAATATACCTAAAGAAAATTAACATATTGACCATTGGTAACATTTCGACAATTTACAGATGTTTTGTTGGATTGCGTAGATGCGAAATCGTGATCGATCCAGGGTTTGGACTGATTTGACAATTTGCTTTGTGTAGAATAGGAGCTAGTGACAATTAAGTATGCCTTAATACGTGCAAGAAAACTTCGTTTCAGCAAACCAGTTGGTAAGGTTCATATGCCGATTTACAGCATCGATTTTTCTATGGAAATCTCTACTCAAATCGATGCGAGCGATTTCTGTATCGGCGGGCTTAGACTTCTAGTTTCTTCTCTTCCCTCTTCAACCTATTGCTACCTTCAATACCCGCTATTTCTTTCGCATCCAGCTCCTTCCCGCAACGTTGGTCAGGATTATTTAATATCTTTTTCGCATTTTACTCTGAACTCTTACTCTTTCTTTCATTTTCTTCACACAGTCAGCACGTAGGATAAGCCCACTGGATAACAAACAATTATGGATCAGCAAGCGCCCTAGAATTTAAAAACTTTAGTCTTGGTCATATTTTTTACTACAGTGGTTTTAGTTTAGTACCCAAATCAATTAAAACTGAAATATACTTATTAGCGATTGGTTTAAACTTGTGTTGTGGTTTTACGAAAAAATTGCGACCAAAGTTTTTGATTTCTATGCGCGGTGGTGTACTGCTGCGAGCTCTTGCTCTACATCTTAATTATTTGATACCCATCCACCCAATGTCACAAAGTGCTAACTCGACTGATCATTCGCTGACCGAGTGGTATATCTGTTAATGCATCGGTACCATCCAATTTAACATCCTGCTAAGTGCTGAACAGCATTTTTCTGGTTTTTAACAAATTTTCAGATCATTTAATGATGTGTTTTGAGAATTTTATGTCAAAGATGCTTAGAACAGAGTGAAAATCGTGTACCTTTATTTAGACCTTGGTCACCCATATTCATCAGGGAAATAAGTGATTGCTTGTTTCAATTTTCGATTCGGTATTTTGGTATGGAGATTTTTTTTTGCCCATAGCCCCAGTTACTCTACCTCAAGCAGATATAGCCATTAACAGATATTGGGTAAAAAACAAATAGGTACTAGTATTATACACACGTACTTATGTAGTTCTATTATATAAACTGTGGTAATAAAAAACCACTGTCTTTACAAGAATACGTCTAGAACTCTAGTAGTTGCAACTTTCCGACCTTCACTGTACTCTGCCATTTCCTATCGTCTTCCGTTCCTCATCAGTATTCAGACCGGATTCGTAATCACCAGTCGTTGCAATAATGCAACTATTTAACTGCCATTAGACTCATCTATGCATACTTAATGAGGTAATAGGGACGCGGTGACGACAAAAAAAAATTGATTATTGGTCCAAAATAACATTGGTAGATAAGCAGGCGATTCCGGGTCGACTTATAACCCTAGTAAGGTGCCCTGTATAACGCGACCTTATAACCCTAGTAAGGCTGTACGTATAGTCAAGTTTGGGTGCCAATCAATTTATTTCTAAAAGAAAAACAATCTGGAAGAACGGTTTTCAGCCTCTATCCACCGACTTCGTGCGTTTTTTAGGGCTTTCCTTCACTTCAAGCCAAGTTTCTAGCAGAAAAAAATCTGATGAATCTGGGCATTATGTCCCTGCCAAACTGAACATAATGGACCTGGACTAAACCTCGTTTCTTACACCGTAAAGTTTGCCACATGGAATCATAACATTAATTTACATACCATTTAATTACCTACACCAAACCTATTTACAACACCCATTAGCATACAAGGATGACATACTCGTAAAAACAAAGCTGTCACAGCCTCCATAAAAAAACACCTTGCTATGGACCGGAAAGGAAAATAAAACAATGAAACCTTGATACAGTTACTGCCAAAAATGATTCACTCTACGTCAGTTGGGTAAACCATCCTTGATTACCTATATACCTTCGTTCCTACTAATGGGTAAGAACCACAGGAAAGAATTCTGTATTCCGTGGTAAGAACCATAGTTTTTCGCGACTAGTAACAAGTTAGTGTTAGGAAAAAAATAAAAATTTAAGACCTTGAAAATCGGCTGGGATCCTTTTCATCATTGCTGGTCACCATCTGACCTTGGAGTACGGACTTTAGTTCATGAAATCGGGTCGGGATCTGTACCAAGTCGGGTATTCTCGAAGAGCGAGACTGTCCACCGTGAATGTATTGAATTATCAAAGACAGTTTTTTTACTTGGCTATGACGTCTTCCACACGTAGGCAAAAAAACATCGCTGTTGTGGTCAAACTTTACCCATTACCTATACCTATACATACGTGTATGTGTATGTGCTTTACATCGATCACAGTCATCCTGCGTGTTTCGAATTTGAACCTGGTTAGCCACGGGGTATTTTTTATAAAGCGTCGTTCTAAACAAGCGTACCTATGTGTAATGTAAGGTTATAATCGCGTATAATCGCGTAAGGTGGTAGGTATGGTATAGATTCTATACCATACCTACCACCTTACCTAAGGCTTGTTTTCACTGACTAAGTAATGGTAAGGTCCAATCGTCAACGTCAGTGATTAAAAACTAGGATATTACCTCTGAACGGTATACAGGGTCTCCCGAAACAATATGTTAAACCTGAACAGGGTAATTCAGACCATAAAAATGAACAGCTTGACGAGTAAAATTTCTAAGAACTTTTATTTTTTTTATAAGCAAGTAATAATATTATTATATTAATATATTTAACAATTCTAATTGGTCAATACGCAATTTAAAGAAACCTAGAACAAACTTTGCTGCACACGTCTTCAATGAAAATCATTAAATTTACAAAAGTCATAGAATGATCTACAACTTTGTATCATCGAAAATCTTTGACAGAACACTGGATTTTCTATGCCGTACGAATTCAGCTGTCTTCGATCCCCGGAAGACTTCCATAATCCTTGCAAATTCTTAGCAGACAACCTTAAAACGTCGGTCAAATCATCACAGTCATGTCGAGTCGCAAACATTTGCCGGCTAATCCTGTAATCCACGCTTTAGAGGAGATATGAAAGCACGTCACATGGCTATCCGAGGGTTGTGTGACTGTGTGCCCAAGGTTTATTGGATGCAATTGGACTTTACTTGTTTGTGAAGATTATGCCGAGGAAGTTGATGTGTTGATATTGCCTGTATTGACTTCGTCATCTTTCCTCGGCTTTTTACGAGAATCTGATAAGATTAACCGATTTTTCTTCAATTTTACTAACACCCAAATGTCTTAGTGTGTGTTTCTGTCGATCTGATGATTCTTAGATATTATGTAAAATATGTGCAGTTGTTTCCAGGTTACGAGGATATTAATCAAGTCCATACCCGGTTTGAAAAACGCTTAAAAAATACCTATAGTTTTTTTTTTCTTGAATGATGAGTGCTAATCTTGAGAATGCTACCTTGTATTGAGCTTATTCTCGCAGAATTTTATTGTTTGTTTATACAGAGTTAAATATATTGCAATAATTTAGCCGATATGTTTGATCCCTGCTCATAACTTTTGTACTAAGCTTAAAACTCGCGCAAGCATAATATTGATTTTTATTAAGAGATCATGAAATTGAAGGACAGATAAATATGAATAAGTATAGATGGATAAGTAGTCAATGTGGGATTGTAAAAGAAAAAAAGAGGTTTGGTAAAGAATTAAAAGAATAAGCAAAGAAATAAGTTATCCTGTGTTAAATCTGAAAGTGCTGGTCCAACGAAAACAATGTTATAATTTTGCCGGTAGCACGTAGCGTTTACTATAGATACAAATCTCGAAGATGTCCACAAAGTTACGGTAGTTACCACAGAGACGAACAAAGCTATCGAAACAGTTTAGGTCTGGGTTGTTCATAATTTGGAATTAAGGAGGGTACAAAATTGGTTTCGGCTAAATCTGAAACCAAAAGCTTACAATCCCTTAGATTCTTTACTGGACCAGTATTTTGGAATCACATGCTGTATAATTTATAAAAAAAAAACTGTTATCGTCATAATGTATCTGCGTACCTAGTTTTTAGTACTTCCCAGAGACAGATATTTAGCTCACCTACACTTTATTTTTGTAACGTGAGATAACGAGATACAAATAAATAATTTATGACATAAATCTATGTAATTACAATTGTAATACAAGTGAGATACAGTTAAGAAGGCTTGTAAATTTATAACTCTTGTGACAACTTATAAAAAGTTATTAAATAACTTAAGGGTGTGCGCATTCAGCCTAATTACGATCATATTATTATTTGTTTATTAAAAAATATATAAATATGGCTTTACAGTAACAAAGCGATAAATTACCAATGCTTTGAGAAAACACGATAAAATATTTTTTATCTCAATAAGAACCAAAGTTAACTCTGATTTTCCGGCATTTTTGTATTTTTATTTCCTGTAATTTTCAAAGTACTCGTACAAGCTCACAAAACAAATTCTGTCTCAACGTTTTCATTATGCCGAAGAGTTTAAGTTTTCTGCCTGTTCTTTTGAGCTTAGTCTGATTTTTACTGAATTGTTTTTTCACTCTGACTTGTTTCTCTACATAATATTTTGTCGTTTTCTTCAGTCACTAGCTCATTTATGTCCGTCCACTATCACACTTATACCTATGTATTTATTCATAGTACCTATATAATAATATGTTAGAGTTATTGTTTATTTTAAACAGTACTAAATCAGAACTATTTTCAGAGAATTACGCAATAGAGATCATTAATTACCTCTTAATTTGGTAGACACCGATTGGTTCAATAAAATGACATAGGTAATAACAATAGACAGGGCGGTTAGACGTGTCATAAATCTGTAATTTCCACGTCAATAACACATACAATTTACGTGTGGAACTCCCGCATGAAAATACCTACAAGTTAAATACCTTAAGCTAGTTGTTAATACTAAAACATTTATATTTTTATACCCCATCATTTGCTGAACCTGATAACTCTCGAGAGACTCGGTCTTTCAGTTTCAGCGTTTGTAGATACAACGTTATATGTACCCAAATATTAGTCCCTGCGCAGCAGAGACTCTGTTTTACTATCAGAAAAATGATGTAACGCTATCACCAACTCTTGGGCCATTATCATACTAGAAATCCACGTTAATCCCCGGTCGTAAACGAAATCTTTCCTCCCATCGTTAGCATTATCACTACGTCAGTGTATCTTATAGCTATGTCGACAATAACCTCTCTTGTTATCCTTTACGAGCTAATGCAAGCCTTTGTCACTCAAATATTTAGTGCTTGTGTAAAAAAGGACGCGAGTAAAGTAGGCGAGAATCGCAAGCGCGGCAGGCGCGCGCGCCGCGAATCATTCTATCGAATCCTCTCTTACGGTCGAACGTCGGGAAACGATCGGTGTCCAGTTTACTAACCGCCCTCACCGATGAGGAGTCTAACATGTCGTACAAAAATAAGAACCCATATGGACATCACTTCAGTTTGATTTTGAGTCGATTGATGGCAACATTGGAGACGATGCGGCTTCTCCGTCTCGATGCGCCGAAAAGGACGATATGGATATCTATGTGATTCAGTGACACTTGTGATAAACTAAACAACTGTGATTTAAATTATTTAAAGTTTAATTTATTTAATAAAATAAAGTTATCAAGATGATGTCCAAAAAGCAACTGGCGTGTATGCTCGCGCTTCACATAATGTACCTGTTGGTCGGGGCGAGTATATTCTACCATATCGAGAGCCCATTAGAGGTACAGCAAAGGGCCGAAGATAAACTAGAAAGACTTGAAATCCAAAGTAAGTAATGTTTATATGCTGTGCAGTTTGACCTTTAACGTTACAATCCTGCCATTGAATAAATTCATGATATCTTAGTTTCTTAGCATAGAATATTTCAAAACGGCTAACAATTTTCCGAAGTAAATTTTAAAACAATGCAAATTACTAAAACTGATGCGCGTATAGCGACAATTTCTTTGATTTTTTTCAATCTTTCGTGCATATAAGTACCTAGGTGTGTATCGAAATTTCAAAAAAGATATATATGTGCTCAATGCCAAGGTTTGCGACACTTGGAAAATCTTGTAAAGACGCAGGAAAACAGCTATCGAAAGTCCAGGGATGTTATTAAACGCAAGGTGCTTATATAAATCGCAATTTATCTATACCCCGGTAGCCTATCAGATAAGTGAATAAAATGCATTTTTCAACACTGTTTGCAACACTTCATATTTGCAGTAGGTATCTAGTTATCGACCCACTTGTCCAACGTAAACATGTGTCTACAATGTGACAGTGCCTAGTTAGCATACTGGAACAAATCTGTGTTAAATGGTTTAGTATCAAATGTAATCCAATATACAAAATACATATTATTATTATCTTTAATATACCTATCTACATGTTAGTAATATCAATAGTTCTGACCCCACAATAAAATCAAAAGCAGAAGATAATTTTTTTATTAAAATCACTTTAAGACCATTTAGAATCATTTTATACTAAACTAGGTAGTTCTAGGTGCCTGATTCTCGCGACTGCGATTATGGTCCTTTGGATCTGGATATCAGTTACGTGTCATGCTAACATAACACCCTATCTGAAATAAACTTGAAGATCGTAACATGTCCTGACGAGGCAATCGAATTCAAACGAACAGTCGCCCACCGCTCTACCGACATCAAATAATGACTGTCGATATTTCCGTTCATTCCCGTTCGTTCAGTCGTCAGGGACCATGGAACTACTCCTAATTCCTTGGGTGGGACTTACAGGTTCTAAGAGTTTAGTACAATCAATCGGTATTTATCATAAATTGAGTTGTCACGAAAAATGTTACAACTTCTGGTGACTGTGTTAATTTGTAAAATGTGACAATCTTTTGTAAACTAATAAACTACGTATGTGTGTAATATTTGGTAGGTTCATGTATCAAAGGTAAAGGTAGATGAAAGAAAAACTGAATACTTGTAAGAATGGAGTGCGTATGAGATGACATGAGTGAAAGTAAAGATTTCAGACGACACATATACAAAAAAGTAGAACAAAAAAGGTTCTGTAATCTCCACATAATGTGGAATATCAGCTGTTATAATGAACTCTATATATTTCTATTATACTATAATACTCTTTCTTATCTAGTTGTATTAAAACACTGTGAAGCCAACTTTATTTTCCAACTCCATACAATTTCTCTGAGAGTCATCACGTCTTACAATTAATACTTATGTGTCATTCTATTGTCTTATCCACGATTCTCGATAAAAAAGAGCAATTCAATCTATGATGTTTTATACTGGATGCATTTACCATTACTTTAAAATGGCAAAGGATAAGTAAGGCAATTGCCCGAATTTTACTTACGCACTGTCCAAACCGTGACGCGGCTGGACGTCATTACAACTGTTTGAGTCTCTTTCTTGCAACAGGTATGTCGTGCGTCGGCTCTATCTAAGTACTTTCTTCATTTTCGCGTGTATACCTAGCTATCATCGTCATCATCATATCAGCGTATAGAAGTCCACACTGCTGGACAAATGCCTCTCCCATATATTTCCACAAAGAACAATTCTGAATTTTCTCTATCCATCGTTTTCTCGCGATTTTAATAAGTCAGTGAAATGAGTAATATTTACGCCATTTTACGATGTAATGATGTTGCTATATAACGCGTCTAGTTAACAAACTTCGTTGAATTCAATGCCTCCGTTTACAGGCGAGCACTTCAGCTGAGACCTTCGATTGTAACTGATAGGGAGCTAGGATTCTGTTGTAAAACAAAGTTATGACAGATGTTTAATTAACTACACTTGGTTTAGCATCCTTTGCAAGATGCATGCCTTCGCTCAAGACACTTATAATTATTCGTATCTACTTCTATAATGCAGACTATAACTTTCTACTACTATTTCTACTAACTAGAAAACTTACGAAGGCTATATACTCATTTACCAAATATTTTTCTTAACACAGGATTTCGATATTTTTCTTTCAAGTTCTCGGTTAGGTACCACCAATACCAATTTTTTTACTATTGCATAGTATTTATACTAATACACAGTATTTACAATATATTATTATACAAAATATTTGAGATCTGATTATACATATTCCTGCTTACTTATAATCGTTGCATAACTTTATTCAGCTGTTTAACTCATTGCTGTCTCTTACTAACAGGTGATGTCAAACAGTGACAAAGCTAGATTATAATCAACCATTTAACTATTCAGCTTTTATAAGTATGGCCCATTGTAAATATAATTGTATATGGAAATGTGTCCATATATAAAACTGTTGGATTCCCCATTTTCAAACAGCTGATATTAATTAAATTACACATGCATATGTTGACAATTTATTCTCTTTTGTATAATCGAAACAAAGACTAATAAAATTAAATAGCATGTTATTGTGCATAAGATCTTGGTATTAAACACAATACATCTATTATTGGATTTATCATAATCCAGATAACTTTAATTACGTACGTCACTATTTTCTTCTTCATGGTATAGTGTCTAGTAATCACATGATTTTATTAAATTATACTATCATATTTTTTCACCAAACCATTTATTACCTCTAATGTTCGTGGATACTCCTAACATTATACATATTCTTTCCTTATCCTCTGAGCTATCCTTATCCTGCCTTTTATTTGTAAATAAGAAATGAGATCTAATTCTTATTTATAATACACAATTGAAGTAAGTATAAGGATCATGCTAGAACAAGAACAAGATAGCGACGATACTTTTATTACTGACTTTAGTATGATTGTTTTCAGCTCTGTGACAATACCGATGAGCTTAGAGACGAATCTCTGGACTGAAATCCCAAGAAAAGAATGATAATAACAGATCTACTACAGTTTATAATAAAATTCACATCACGTCTGCAACAACAGGAAATGTTTTTTTAATTGCTTTTGCTGAAACAAGTAACAATTCTTTATTCGTTTTATTTTTAAACTTTACGCCTGAAAAATTAAAGAATGAATGAAAATGGAGTAACGCCGTCGATAAAATATTACTTAGTAACTAAATTAGACTTAAATCTAAGTTTACTTTACCTTACCTTAATGCCAGCATTGTACTTTACCATGTCTACTAATTTCTTTAAAATCTACAGCGCATTCTTCATCTCCATTACTTTTGTTCAGATAATTGATGGTTAATATGATGGCTCTTATCATAGCTATGTCTTATAAAAAACCATGTAGCTATTTTCGCCCATTACTGTTGTTTCCAGAACTAGGAGTTTTTATATCGCAGTTTACTTGTTTAATAGTAATTTAATTTCTCAATGGCCACTTTCTATCGTACTCAAAGGTCTTAGCACAACTTTTCCATGATAGCTGTTCAGATGATATCATGCACTGTCTCGAAATAATCCAATTATGGTGCTCATGCCATCAGCTCCTACGTGACAACAGTTTAGAGTGTGTCATTACCATTAATATCTGCCAACCTGAACTTCATTTACCTCATCACTCTTCATCGGCAACCTACATTGGTCAACAATCAACAACACATAGGTAATTTAGTTTCCTCAACGTGTATGCGGAAGAAAAAATGGCGCCTGCTTTATATAAGGTCATTTTCTGCGTGACAGAAGAGTTGAACGAAAAAGGACTAAAAATAATAAAGAAACGTAATAATCATGGACTCGATTTGTTGAAACAACTGAAAATACTCTGGTAACAATAACAAATAAGAAATTGAATATAACAAGATCGTAACATTGATTTATTGCAAAAACAGAAAATACTTGTGACGCTGCGTGTGACAAATAAAACACTAAAGAGTTTATGTTCATGTCGCGTCATAAAGGCGTTATAAGGTTCATTATTACTGAAGGAATCTTAACACATTAGCTTTACAATCTCATTTACCGTGACAATAAGCTGAGCACCAATGCACGCTACGCTGATGAGAACATAACAGTTAAGACATAGGCGGTTCTATAGATAGTAGATAACAATAGAAGATCAATTATCTGTAATGTACTAATTAAAATACTTATTTAGTTATGTTTCAATGATTTCATGTCTTCAGTTGCGGAATAGTAATGTAAATTGTTCTTCGTTTAGTTAGGTGTTTATTTTACAATAGAAGTTAAATACCGCTTAATATAGGTAAACAAAAAACAGAGGCAAAACAAGATGATTAAAGAGAGAAAGATTTTGAGAGTGACATAGAAACAAATGAAAAAAAATCGAACAATGAGATTAAATCTAGTTCATTATAAACAATCATAACCTAGGTAGGTAAGTGACAGTGGCGCATGTACTTAACATGGATTCAATATGTATTGTATTGGTCTATCTTATAAAAAGTTAGAGTGGACATTATGTCCTGATTACGTATGTTAAACAAGACATAATGTCTACTCTAACTTTTTATAAGATAGGGGGTATATCTTTAAGTGTATGTTTTAAGAACAATTCATAATTAACTCTTGACACTTGTCGGTAAAAACAATTTACATCCTTCAAGCGATTAGCATCTTCCTAGTTTCTTAGAATTCTGATTGTAATTTGAATTCGATAAACAGAAATATGTACATTCTTACTGATGGGGGGACATCAGAAATATGTATATTTTTACTGCGATGGCTCATTAATTACGCATGGGACAACCAGTAAAGGAGAATGCGTATAGGTACTTTGTAGTGAGCCTGACGCTAGACACAAACAAATGTGGATTACCTTAAAACACTCGGTCATGTGCACATTTACTTCAAACAAGTATTATAATCTGTTAATCTGCTAAAAGGTGATTGGTATTGAGTTTATCAGGGACTGTCTATAGATCGTAAAATCTAGCTTTTCTATTCCTAAATTCGAACGTAAGATTTTTTACTTGAATCAGTCGCAGGTTACCAAACAGTCTTGTTCTTTGAGAATATGCCAAAACTACCACAACATTTCTAACATTAGCATTCTGCTCCTGTTATGAGGAAGGCATGAGGAAAACGTACGTGCGATGACAAGCCTCGTCCCCGACAGGTGAATCGGCTGAATCTTTGATGGATGGTACCATTTTCCTACCATTATTTATGACGACCTCTATATGGATCGTGTGGGCAAGTGCCCACTTTGTTACCTCTGATTTAAGTTCCGACAATGCGTAAATGATATGATTCCTATTTGTTTTTGATATCCATGATAGCACAGGGTTTCTTTTTAGCAAAAACTCACGATGATAAACCAATATTATATCTATACCTACCTAAAAATTTAAAATCATAGTTTTCCGGAGTATTCTCTTATGTAATTAAACACTTTTTTATTAAAGCTATTTTCTCAATAAATAAAATAACAGCTTTGAATTTTAAAACAATATTTTAACCTAGTTTACCTGTTAATATAAAATCCAAACGTCTCTAGAACCCGTCTGAATCTGGTTATAAAAGGCTACGAAAAAACCTTCAGGTATACGCCTCGGAAATCCTGAATATTCGAGGAAAATAGCATTACATTGAAGAGTTGTCGCATTCGTGTGACACTCTTGTGTAAATATGAACGACCTCAGCTTACGGAGCGCCGTGATTTCAAAATTAGCCTTTAATTAGAGATGTCGCCTCGCCCTCTGTTGACCAGCACTGACGATATAACACCTTTTCTTGACAAAAACATCTTTTAGATGAGTATTCTTTAGTTGGAATGGCTTCTTGACAAGTTTTTTAATCGCTGGAATCACTGCTCAAACATCTTTCACATCACCTGCACCAGTAATCACACGAAATGATATACCTACCTAAGTATAAATATAACTTCAGACCTTGATTTGATCTGAACTACTGGGTCTTACCTTCTATTATCTACTATTATATATCTCTTCCAGTCGTTCCTTTTGTTTTTGATCGTATAATTTCTAATTGATTTCAAATATGTTTTTTTACAGTTTTTTGCGCTTGAATCACACGCGCCAAATATGCATGAGGGTATGCAGGGTAGTCCTAACGTGATCCTTACATAGATTACCCTTGACCGTCATCTAAACCTTATGCTCTTGACAGTGACACAGCCTTGATACACAATGCTTCTATTCAATTAATGTCCAATACGTTTATTATCTATTTAATGGCATTCGGTACAATACAGGCCTCACCCTCTTCTTCGTTCATTGAACGCATTGAAACCGCTAACTGCTTCCGCGACCACAATATTATGATTATTTTGATTAAATTAAAAATGTAGTATTAAAAATGTGGTGGGAGTTTGCTGGATTTGATTAGTGTAGGTTTGGAAGAGTGGCGTCCTAAAGTAGCCTATACCTAGTGTACCTAGGCTGACTAATTCGCTCACGGTTGCGTCCTAATCTTAATTAGGCATTTTATGAAGGTGATGTTGTCTTCTACTTTCAATAGATGACTCTTCTGCTTATCAAGATCTGAGGTCTACGGTTCTCGGGACAGAAGTGAGCCTATTTTGATTGGATTTTTGAAGATTTTGGAAACATTTTGCTCATGACGGGAAGCAGCGTGTATCTAGCAAAGATATACCGTAGCTTTAAAAAAATCCTATTTATTTATTTAGATTTAGACTGTATTAGTTCGCCTAGTGTGTTTTTACGGCTCATTCCAGTTTTCCCCTGCGTCAGTCCCCTGCGTGGGGGATTTCTGGAACTTTTGTCCAATAATCCCCTTAGCGACCCGGGCGACTGCCGGCAGGGGAAAACACTACATTTTTGTATCATGTGCGTTCAGCCATAGTATTCTGTAGTCTTGTCATAGCGGTCATACATAGCAATGATCTTATTGTGCTCTTGCTCTTTTTTTACATTTATCCGCGCTAATTTTCAGTTCTATTACCTTCACCGTATTTGACCAGCAATGAACTTGGCTTAACTCTGCCTGTGAACTATGAAGTCGGCAAAAACAAAGTTTAATGTCTTTAATGTTCAAGACAACGCTAAACAGCTGAGATGAGTACAAACAAATGTTTTATGTTAATTTACGTTAATACGGTGATCCAGTTTTTTTTTATGGTAAAAACTTGCCAAGTGTGAGTCGGGTCTGAGCAATGCGGGTTCCGTTCAATACACCTAAGCATTAGTTGTTCGAAACGAAATCAGATGGATTCCATAGGGTACCAGTACAAAGAGTTTCACGTATTATTGTTTGATAATCATTTCCCTGCCAATATCCCACGCTAGGTGAGGTTGGCACAGTGTTTTCTTCTTCCACTTACTAGGAGTGAGTTAACACTGATTCCACTCCTCTCACATTCATCTCCTCTTTCACACAATCCAACCACTTCTTCTTCTTCAGTTTTCCTCTACTTGCGTTCCCACGTTTTTGATGTGATAAAAAAGTTACCCCCGAGTTCGACAGGCGTCATGGCTCAGTCGGTAGTAGCTCTGCCTTCCGTGCTGTGGGTCGTGGGTTCGATCCCCACCGGGAACAAACATTTGTGTGTTGAAAACATAGATGTTTGTTCTGTGTCTGGGTGTTTCTATGTATTATAAGTATGTATTTACAAAAAAAAATGTATGTATTTATTCTATCAGCCACCTAGTTTCCATCGTACAAGCTTTGCTTAGTTTGGGACTAGAAGGCGTTGTGTTAAATGTCCGAGAATATTTATTTATTCTCTGAAAATTGAACTTTTTTTTCTTTTTTTTTAACTGTCGGATATAAAAAATCTGTGACAGACAGACAGAAAGATATACAGACTACCAAGGTTTGTTCATAGGTTGAAACCTTTGGGTATTGGGTACGGAACCTTAAAAACAAGTAAGTAAGCTTGTAATTTGTGTTGAATCGCGCGTAAAATTGCACAGAATAAAAAAGCTTCTTTCTCAATTTGTGCCTATTTTTTGTCGTGAGAAGGCGATTAGCTCTACCTTTTATTTAAGAGGTGCTTAAGTAAATATATTGTTTAGGAAGGTAAATAGGTAAGTGTCTAACTAGAATGTCACGAATACTGTAAAACTACTTTGTTTCAGGAAGTTACAAACAGTGTCGTTAAGTAAAACAAAATGATCTTAATGAGCCTTGAATGGGTACAGTCAGCGACAATAAGATGTAGATGTACAAATCTTTTTTTCGTTTTAAATGTCAAGGCTAAATATTTAAAAAATATATTACCTATACAGATATATAAGCTCCAGAAACAGTAAGTTGATTAAAGCTAGTTATTTACTTTATTGCTCTCTTCTACCAATTTTATGAAATTTTTACCGTAGAATATTTATAAAAATTATGAGTTGTATAGGTAAATCGTTACCGACAATATGTGTACATTATATTGCCGTTGATTGTACTTACCTATTTAAAAGTAGGTGTCTAATATCTACCAAAACGACCGTACATTAGCATTACAAATGTTAAATAAAAAAAATACGTAGGTACCAGACAGTTCATTATAATTCTGAGAGCTGTTCTAATCGGAAACATATTTGAGTGATATAACAATATCTTGATATATCCTGACTAAGCTATGTATGCAAACTATGCAAAGAATAAGTGGGCAACCCGCGTCCCATTGGATCCCGTTAAGAATGCTAGATGGCGCTAAAGAAGCTAGATTTTGACAAATATTATTTTTTATGTTATAAATAAATTAAATAAAATAAAAATAAATATTCACGGACACTTAACACAACGCCTTCTAGTCCCAAACTAAGCAAAGCTTGTACGATGGAAACTAGATGGCTGATAGAATACATACATACATTTTTTTTTTTGTAAATACATACTTATTATAATACATAGAAACACCCAGACACAGAACAAACATCTATGTTTTACAACACACAAATGTTTGTTCTCGGTGGGGATCGAACCCACGACCCACAGCACGGAAGGCAGAGCTACTACCGACTGAGCCATGACGCCTGTCATTTATTAGCATCTAGCATTCCAGTATTCCAGTAATAATGTTAAGTATGATTTACTTGTCTTTTCAGATCTGCTGTACGAGTACTACATTCCCGATGACCCCGAGAAGCAAGACACGATCCTGCGAAAGTTGTCCGACTACTGTGGGAAGTCGATGTTCAACTACACGACGGAGGACGAAGATCCACCTTTTAAATGGGACTTCTATCACTCCTTCTTCTTTTCTTATACTGTCGTCAGTACTATCGGTAAGATTATCTGAAGAGTTTTCGATCAATTTATTTTGCAAAATTAAGATGTTGATAAAATATAATCTACTATCTACTGACTGACAATCAACGCATAGCTTAAACTATACGTCCTAGAGGTAAGAAATTTGAAGGGTAGTATCCTTATATAGTGTGGAGGTGCACTAAGAAAGCAATTTTGAAAAGTCGCACCCAAAGACCCTTGAAAATTGGTACATAGATGCCTCAAGTAAATTGACTCGGCACGTGATTCAGGATTTTTAAGAAAATTCTAAACTATGCTGCTACCACCCGAGCACAGCCACGGGCGACAGCTACTTGATGATATATTGTAAAATTAAAAATGGGCGCGATATTAGGTTATGTATTTTAGTTTTACAAATAATTTTCTATAAGTATTTTAATTATATTTGTTACTCTGTAAAGCCTTGTCTATTTCAGGTTATGGAAACTTGGCGCCCACCACGCACTTGTCCAGAATCCTGATGATATTCTACGGTCTATTCGGTATTCCCATTAACGGTATTCTACTCGCTAACCTTGGTGAATACTTCGGTCGGCAGGTTAGTACTTTTTTTACTTCATAAAATTCCCAATGAATAATTTTTGAAATTGATGTCCAATTCGTTTTACTAACTTCAAATTGCTCTGCAGAGCAATTTGGCAAACATCAATTAAAAAGAAATCTCTCTATTTCAGCTCATAACAGTCTACCGAAAATACAAGAGACGGAACGAGAAACGCGCAGACAAAATGGACTATTTCTTCAACAATCTCGGCATGCTGGGCCAGATATTCCTGTACCTGGTTCCAGGGTTCACCTTCTTCATATTTCTCCCGGCTTGCATCTTCGTACTGTTCGAGGGATGGGACTATGTCGCTTCCGTGTACTATGCGTTTGTGACACTCACTACTATTGGATTCGGTGATTTAGTTGCAGGTAAGATAAAAGCAATCTCGTATGAGTTAGTGGCCAGCTCTGTTGACGGAGTTTTTAGGCCGCCTTAAGGCCTCCGTCATGACTTTACGACTGCTAGAACCGGGACCGACCGTTTAACGTGTCCTCCGAAGCACGCAAGCGCTCAGATGTAAATGCCACTAACGGTCACCCATCCAAATAGTGACCGCGCAGAACGGTGCTTAACATAGATAATCGGTGAAGATTGACTGAGCAAGCTATGCCACGAGCGCAGGTAAAATAAACGAAATTATACTATTTATGATTTTAGTGCACACTTGGATCATGTAGAATTCAGTTCATTAGAACCAACAGCAAAACAGATCAATCTAAATTTTAAGATATGTGTGTAAGGTGCCGGAAAATAATAAGTAATATCTTCTTCTTCTTCTTCTTCCTGTCCACTAGGTGGGGTCGGCACAACATGTCCTTTTCTTCCATTCTCCCCTATCATCCGTCATCTCAGTGTTCACTCCTCTCCTATGCATATCATCTCTTACACAATCCTCTAAATCCAGGTAAAAAGTTCCATGCAGGTATAAAGTAATAAGTAATATGAATTTAGATTATGAATCCAAAGAGCCATTCAGAATGTGTGAGGCCGGCCAAAGTAAAAATTTTAAAAAAAATTGTTAAAAAATTTTAAGTTCAAAAATTTGTGTAAAAAAATTATATATATATGTATACAGGTAACAATTTCAGACTAGAACATTTTCTTGTTTCATACTTTATAGTGTGATTTTCAGTAGATTTTGAACTGAATTTTTTGTTTATTTACGTTGGCAAATCGCTGTGTACAACGCTTATGTTAATCCCGCCAGTGCTTTCTGAGAAAAAGAAAAGAATTAAAGATATATTGGTGGCTAGTTCCGAACCTGCTACCTAAGGATCTCTACTAAACCACCCAGTGCTCTATACCTGTCTCTTATCTATGTAACAATCATGACCTAAATTCTTATGAAAATTGTATGCTTTCCACGCAGCTGTGGATGAGTTCAAGGTAATAGAATCTAGAAATCATTTTAAAATATTTATAGCTAATACGGGTATCAACTCAATATCTCGTATATAGTTAATTCCCTTTAAATTGAGTATAACTTATTATGAAAAAATCGAGTAGAGATTGCTATTAGCGATAATATCGCACGTAGATAGGCGTCATGGCTCAGTCGATAGTAGCTCTGCCTTCCGTGCAGTGGTTGTGGGTTCGATCCCCATCTAGAACAAACATTTGTGTGTTGTAAACATAAATGTTTGTTCTGTGTCTGGGGGTTTCTATGTACTATAAGTAGGTATATATTTATAAAAACAATGTGTATAATTATTATATTAGCAACCTAGTTCTCTCTGCTTAGTTTGGGGCTAGAGGGCGTTGTGTGAAATGCCCAAGGATATTTATTAATTATTTATTACTGTATTTTTTGCATCTTTTATTGTATGCTGAATAAAAAGAGAGTAATGTGTATATTTTTTCTTTAAATTTACATATTATTTCCAGGTACAATCAACAACGGCTTCAAATACGGTTATTTCTTCACCTACCAGATATTCTTGATCGTCTGGATCACATTTGGACTTGGTTACATCGTCATGTTACTAGGTAACTTTTTGTATTCCCATCACTTATCCGTTTTTATAGATAAATAATCTTTGGCTATTTATCCATTGACCTAAAGCACAGTAGATTTAAACGAATCAGAAACAGTACTTTTACCCATAGCTCTACCAGTAGTGTCACGGGAAATAAAATGTCCCTTCAGTCTAATAGTAGTGCCAAGCGGTAGTGCCTAAGAAAATAAAGAAAAACACATATTTTATCAAAAAAGGCTTTACTGTGTCTGGGTGTTTTTCTATGTATTATAAGTATGTATTTACAAAAAAAAATGTATGTGTGTATTCTATCAGCCATCTAGTTTCCATCGTACAAGCTTTGCTTAGTTTGGAACTAGAAGGCGTGGTGTTAAGTGTCCGTGAATATTTATTTATTTATTAATTCAGTAGATATATCTTTCTCGTTCACGAGTTTAGATTTGTGATCTGATTGGATTTCTAACGTGCCTCTAAACTATAGAGATGTAAAATTCTTTTCTTTTTTTTATTTCCAGGTTTCATTACTACTGGCATGAGATCTGAGAGAATACACAAGCTTGAGCAGAAATTTGCGTGTCAGTTCAAAAACACTCAGAACAGAATACTGCAAGGTTTTACCAAAGATATATCCGCCATTCGGAAGATTATTAATGAAGCTAATCTTATTAAAATTAAGGTATGTTTTTGCGTAACACAATGACTCAGTTGACCTATTTAATTTTTATAGGCTTGAAAACATTAGTGGTCTTATTAATATTAGTTGCTAAGTCCCCTCTCTTGTGCTACCCTCGGCTTTTATTGACATACTCACATAAGAGTTATAATAAAAATATGAAACTAGTCAAACATATAAATATATATGCAATTCTTACAAAGAATTAGACGAACGCATCTTTCCTTTACAGCCAGTATACGTCGAGAACATTCGTCTCGTCCGCAGCCAAAGCTGCCCCATTCTAACTTACGACGTCGAACCGAGAGGACCTATCTACAAGCGGAAACGCGCTAACTCTGAAAACATCCAACTATCAGCCAAAGACATGCTTCGAATACAATCCGATACAGATTTACTAGGCATCGATAAAGAGAAAACCTTCACAGCATCTGCTATAGTCAAACCAGCGGAACTATTCGCTAGGGTAGTCAATGTTTTAGGGGGATTAGATCAGCCAATCCAAAGACCTCAAGGCATCAATCTATTCGACGATAATCATATATTAGCCAATGAGAAACCACCAATGTTCAGTATAGGAAACAATGTAATATCCGGTTCGCCAAAACGCTCCCGAGCTATGAGCATAGCGGTACCGAATCATATAAAAGAAACTGTTAGTAGTGGTGTACACGATCTCACGTGGACAAATGGAGATTCAGCAGAGAAGTATAGAAAAGAAGCTAATCTTAGAAGCGGTAAAATATCCCTCCCAGCGAAAATAGAAGATCCACCACAGAGTATTCTGTCAAGAATTTTCTTCAAAAAACCTAGCACAAGCGAAAGTCCTGCAGAGTACCTTAAAAATACTATGAAAGGTAGAGTTAGCGGTCAAATAGGTAACGAAAATAAAGAAACAGCTAAACCGAGACGTGGAAGCATATTCCCCACGTTTGGTTTCGGATCGGACGATAAATCCGACGCAGAAGTTTATAAGGAGAAAACAAAACGCGGCAGACATAGCATATTCCCCACCTTCGACTTCAATGAACGAGAAGATGATGAAGCCATGGCGAACGCTTACATGGAAAAAACTAAGAAAGGCCGCCACAGCATATTTCCTAATTTTGATTTCTCAGAAGATGAAGATACAGAGGCCATTAAAGCTTACCAGCAGAAAGCTAAGCGACACAGCATATTCCCCACATTCGACTTCTCCGAAGACGAAGATGACGCAAAAGCTTACAGAGAAAAAACTAAATCTGGACGCAGAAGCATTTTCCCCACGTTCGATTTCAGCGATCTTGAAGACGAAGGGGAAAATTACAAACAAAACACAAAACACGGCCGACGAAGCATATTCCCCAGCTTTAACTTCAATACGTCTAACGATGACGCAGTAGATGAAGACGAAGTTAAAAAATATCAAAACAGAACTAAAAAGGGACGTCTTAGTTTGTTCCCGACTTTCGGAAAGTCCAAGAAACATGACGACGATGAAGTACTCCCAGAAAGTTCAGACGAACTAGTCGACTACAAGAATAAAACTAGAAAAGGGCGCAACAGTCTGTTCCCATCCTTCGGTAGAAAGAACAGCTCCCCTTCACACAGCGGAGGAGATCTCGAAGCTAGTATAAGAGAGTTCAATAAAACCAAACGCGGACGAAATAGCGCAGATGATTTAGAAAACTATAGAAACTCAACTCAAAGTGGCCGCGGAAGCTTCTCGAAAGAACTAGAAAACTATAGAAACAAGACCAGCCGCGGTCGTCCTAGCCTATTCGACCCAGATGTTAACATCGCTGCTCTACCAGAATCAGAACAAGTAGAGGTTTTAGAGCACACAAGCGTCGCTGATTTACTCAGAGCATTAGCTGTACTAGAAACTGCTACAGGCTCAGATAACACAGAACCTCCAGGACTAATGGATTTGATAACCAAACCAACACGACGGGGCTCTATCAGACCAGATTTTTCTATACCAACCCCGCCAAAAGAAGAAACTCCAGGTGTTAGGCGTAGAAGAATATCAGTCAGAGCTGCAGCACCTCAATTTACTCCAACATTAGCTACAGTAGTAGCAGGAGCAGAGTTACAGATAACTGCTACCGCAGCGAGAGAAAATAGAATGTCTATGTTGACACAACCACCTCCCCCTTACACTGAAACAGAAATCGAGGAAGTTACAAAGCCAAGACAGCGTAGATATTCCCCAGCTCCGAACGATAACAGACCTAGTACTGGTCCCGTACCTAGATACTTCTCGAAAATGAGAAAGGATAGTGTGCATAATAGTTTAGAAGACGGGGATTCCCGTAGAAGTAGTTTGACGGATATTGTAATAGACAGTATGAAAGATAACACGTAGTGGTGATCGTAGTAACCTACCTAGTGAATTTAGATAAGTATTTAATTGTTAATTTATTTGTAATCTAGTTTTAATTATAAGCCGTCCAAAGTTTTTGGTTATTTTATTATGAATTCACAACACCTTAGGATTTTAGTAGTACTATTTGATGACCAATGGTTTTGCATAGCTTATTTCATCATCAATCATCAATATATATAAAAGTATTTTGAAGCTGACAGAGAATCAACGCACAGCCTACCATAAGTCCTAGAGGTATGAAATTTGGAGGGTAGTATCCTTATATAGTGTAGGGGTGCACTAAGAAAGAAATTTTGAAAAGTCACACTCTAACGCGAGCAACGCCGCGGGAGACGGCTAGTATTGCATATAAGTAGAAAGGTAGGTAATAGCACAGCTCATATATATAATACTATACCTAAACTACTGAGGATTAAGTTTTCGTTCAGAGTGACCAATTTCACTAAATAGTTAAAGAAAATAACAAAGAAAACAAGAGAATAAACTGTATTATTATTTTAATTCAGTACCTCAAGAAGTGGTCTTATAATTATTTTGCACTCAGATAGTCTAGTCTCGTTTAGCTTACACTAATATAGTGTAGGTACTTATAGATAAAAGCTAATATATAAAGTCAGTCGCATTTATACCTTATCAATAAGGTAAGGACTGGTCAATAATTGTATTAAAGTCCAACAAATTAAATAAAAAGTAAAATTATATATATTTAGTTCAAAGTTACGTTATATAATTTTAGTCAAATATTTTTTCAAGAAATTATATATGGCATATAAATTCGAAAAATATAAATATAATGATATGATATTTAGTTCAAAACTACGTTATATAATATTACGTATAAGTCAAATATTTTTTCTAAAAATTATATATTGCATATAATTAGAAAAATATAAATAGAAACAGAGATTCGCTTTGTTTCAGATCTTTACACAAAATCAATAAAACTATTGGTGGTGTCTGCCTAACCTATGAGTATTCAAACTTTAGTAATACTATTTACAACTTTACATACAATGTAGGTACATCGTCATAGCTTCTTAGCGCGCATCAGACCACGGAACACGTCAGTGCGGTATAAATTCACAAGAATCATTCACTTTGAAATCAAGTCTTCAAACTCCCTGGCCCTTCCTTGCTCTCATAACTAATATTCCCATTATCATCTTTTACCAACGACTCAAATATAGAAACTATACTGTCTAAGCCAATGAGGTAACCGTCCTCGTGGTTTCCAACTTTCCAAGTGGAGTTATGGTCGATATTCACGTTTTCCGGGACAGGCACGGTTTTGGCGAAGTCGATCATCCATATCGATGCTTTCCGTTTGTCGTGGACGAAGAGTAGGGAACTGCCGATTAGCTCGTGTGTTCTGAAGAAGTGGGACTCTTGAAGTGTTGATCTGATGGTCTTTAGCCGCTCTAGATACCGAACCTAGAAAAGAACAAAGTTGATAAGAATTTGAACGTCAATGGAAGTCTCCAAGAATATGACTGTTTGCCTAAACATTTTTACCACACTGAATCAGTACCTAGCAATTAATTAGTACTAATTATTGGCGCTCCATATAGATACTAAACAACCTACATTTCATCATCATCATCATCCACAGCCTGACTTCACCCACTGCTGGATATAGGCCTCTCTTTTGATGTACCACTCCTTACGACCCCGTGCCAGTCTCATCCGATTTTTGCCCGCTATGATAGCGATATCGTCTGCCCATCTTGCTGCCGTTGGGTTGTGGCGGTTGGGGAACTTCCAGTGATTCTTAGCACCCTCTGCCCCGCTGGAACCATGACTACCGCCAGAATCAGGAATAGCGGGGCCGCTGGGGACTGAGGGCCGTGGTTTTTTGGTACTTATCATAAGAGGGTTTAGCCTTAAAACGCCGCGCTGGCCAGTGCGTCGTGGCGAGTTTTATTCCCTGTCGCGTTGGCCTGTAGTGAGAAGTATAACAAATAATTTTGATGCACTTCTCACTACAGTTACCAGGAGGGACCACGTGGAGGTGCGACTCGGAACTGGAGTTTTCCTTCCCCTCCTACCTACATTCTACCTACATTTAGCTAACTTGTAACTATATAAAATGTAGAGTCTCATGTCGGTGAAATTGTTCGTCTACTTTTTGTGTTTTGGTTTCAACTTCCATCATTCCATTATAATTCTATTTTTGTTTTGCAAATAGTTCGAAAATTGCCAAAACTTACCGCACTATTTGGACAATTGCTTGTAAAATCCTTGAATGCCTCTACAATCTGATCCTTTGTCTTAGTAGTTTTGAAGTCTTTGGAACTTGTCCCATCAGCTTTCTTTACTCCGTCTATTCTGAAGCCTAGGGTCGATGTTGAACTGATTGTTTCTCTCCATATCATGTAGCGGGGTTTAGTGACCCCTTTGCTTCTATGTTCTTCTTCTGTTGGTGCTTTTGGGTCTATTTGAATCATCTTTTCATACATATCCTGGAAATTATAAAAAGTTCGTTGTAGAAGTTTGTATATACAAAGGCCTTGGTTTTTTGTAGTGACATTTTTCTGGTTTGGTTTGTAGGTAACACTCAACTTTTTAGTGTGCGTAGACTCAAAATAGATTCATACCGGTTTTTATAATTACTTATAATATTATGAGTGTAGTTCTATCTTGTTTTTGCCTCATTCAACCTCATGATCATAAGAAAATAATGATTAATTACCAGAGTTATTTTTATAACCGACCTTATGATTATTGGTTTCATCGAACTTGATATATTTAATTCATTTTATGACCATTGACGTAATGTGAAGATGATATTAATAATTTAATACCAGTTTACTTATCATTGACATTTTGAACTTATGCGATTACCTATGCTGAGGTCATGAGATATTATATTAGGCAAGGTGCCTATACCTACTACACATTGCTTGTATTATTATATTTTACTGCTTGAGCTTGATGTAGAGCTCCGTTTACATCTAAAGAAGCGTATCGCAAGGTAAGGTATGTAATAGCTCCGATCTTCTTGAAATTTCATCTTTTAAAGATTACGCTTTGACGGATCAGGTTGAGAAGACTGTACTAAGCTAGTTCATTTCTTTCTGCCCCAGGCCACTTTATTGCACCGCTTAACCTACTAGTCGAAAAGGGATCTATAAAGTACAGAAGCGCATCTTTTGTAAAGGTCTTTCTTCGGGGAAAATTAATCTCTACGATATAAAGGCTTCTTTCTACTCACTTTTCTTAACTTCGTCTTCTCCTTGGCTTTGGCTAGCTCCTCCTCGAGATATGTCCTGACTCCGATCTTGCAGTCCATGACACATGGACTGTCAAAGTCGCTTAGAAGGTCTTGGAGTTGAAGGTACACTGTAGTGAATGCTTGGTTAAGGAAAGACTTGGCGAATAACACAAATGGTCTCTATTAATCATTTTTTTATTTATTGATTGGTATGCTTAGCATAAACCTGTTTTGAGGAATAAACAGGATGAATAATAACTAAATGATTTTTACCTACACTACTGTTTTCAAAGCTAAACAAATCTGACCAAGATTTTTTACATACAAGATCATTGAATCTAACAATGCAATGTAAAACTGATAATTGTGGTATCTTTGATTAATATTTTATTTTACTTTGGCAAGAATATTATAATAAAACCATCCGATTCTCTTAGTACCTAATAATGTAATCAGGTAAAGCCTATATGAACCAGATTTCATTGAAGGCTCAGTTAAATAGCGAATCTCTTTCATATATTTTCTTAGACCTTAGTAGGTAGGTACTGATGTAGAGTTGAAAAATTTGTTTTATCAAAAAGGATACGTTCTCCATCATCACAGGTGACTTGGCCCTTGTATTCAGGAACCAACGGCCGTAGGATGTCTTTCATTAGGAACTGAAAATAAAATAACAACATTATGTTTCTATGATAGCTATAGTTATTTTTGTTGACAACTGGCTAACCGCGAGAGAGCAGATTTTTTTACATGATAATAATTATGTGTGAAAAAATTCAGAGTTTGGAAGGAGGTGCATTGCCTTACAGGCCACGTCCTCATTGGACTTGCTGTGTGAGGCAATGCATTGTTATAGGCAGAAGTTACTACTTAACATCAGGTGAGCTATCAGCTTGTTCCATTAGTTTTATCATAAAAAAAGGAGATAGGAACTACCGTGGAATAGGTAGGTAAGGGTTCAACTATGGCACGCGTAATTTTAGAATGTTGCTTGTTCTTGTAGTGACTCATTCCAAGCAGCGTATTCAACAAATAGGCAAGTATACTTAGTAGGTAAGTACTTTATTACGCGCACTTAATTAACTCAACGATCGTTGACTTGAACTAAATAAATTACAAACTTATTTAGTCTATCATCGATGACTACACTTTATTAAAACGAGTATTGACTGCAGTGTCCCAAATGTAGGCATAGGTTGCCTCCTGACGCTGTATAAATCATCTTCAATAGATGTAAATGCCTAAGATTAAAACGAGTAGGTAGGTTACAACAATTCTACGATTGTTGACGTCAACTTGTAATTTTTGAGCTTTATAAAATTGCTCGTATTAGGTAAGTATACCTACCTACCTACCTATGTAGAAAAGTCAAAACTACATAAATAGTTTTAGACCTGAAACTCGCACAATTAATTGGTAAGAACATATTAGTTTATCGAAAATTCTTTCAGGGCGTCTAGTCGAAGCGACGCGTGACCCGAGGGCTGGTGATTATCTAGGCCAGCGTATCAGCATTGCTATTCAGCGCGGCAATGCAGCCAGTGTCTTGGGCACGCTTCCGTTTGGTACCGATTTGGACCAGTTGAGCTATCTATAAATCGTTTGCAACGGTTTGTAGATAGCTCAACTGTTTCATGTGTATTTTGTAAATATTGTAAATATTGTAAATACTGTATTAGTTGTAATTCTCTATAGACCCAAATATAAGGACTTGTTTATCGAATAAAATTTTTTTATAATACGATTTAGGTAATACCCAAAAGCTGTAAAAGTCAAAGATCAAAGTGTATCTGTGCTCATTTTTTCCTCGTGCTAATAATTTGGGGGCTGCCCATGTCCGTCACATATCAGAGTTATGGGGTATAGGTATCTGACTGCGGTTAGAGGCTAATATGTGAAGAATGTGTCATTGCATTAATGTTGGTAATCCCAATCATTTAGCAACCATTTATGAACTTGGCAAAAGGCGTCATGGCTCAGTCGGTAGTAGCTCTGCCTTCCGTGCTGTGGGTCGTGGGTTCGATCCCCACCGAGAGCAAACATTTGTGTGTTGTAAACATAGATGTTTGTTCTGTGTCTGGGTGTTTGTATGTATTGTTGACAGAGTCATGATTGACAGAGTCACGTGACGAAACAATAGACGACATCGCGTCATCGCTTCTTTATAAGCGAGTGCAGGCTGACGCCAGGCTCTCTTTGCAGCTTGACACTGGACAAGGAAACATCTCGAAAGAATTTCATTGAAGAGAACATTGTTTTGTTTAAAGGGCACGTGAGCCATCTTTCTTGTGGAATAGGTTGATTGATTTAAGTGGAATTCGATTCTGTGTGAAAAATAGTGATAGGTAAAGTTATTTGTTTCGTTCTGGTGATAGTTTTGTTTCTTTATAAGAATTTGGTGTACTAAAATAAACTTAGGTAGATGTTCCTTTTGTTTTCTTAAACCGCTCCTGATCCTAGGACCTACCTAAGATCAGAAGTGGGATAAGCTAACCACAGATTTTGCCCACAAAATACAAACCAGAACGGAACCGATATACCCGCACTTCAAACAAAAGAAAATCGTTCTTGCTCTAGATTGTTCTGTGTGATGTGAGATCACGTAAGTACGTTTCCGACTGTCTCTTTTGTATAATGACGCGAAGTATGTCGCGTAGTCGGTCGAGAAGTCGCTCGAAAGATGGTTCATGTGTATGAGGTCCCGGGGTAGTTCGCGTCGTTGCAGTACACTGCGATCTCGATCGTGGAGCTCGTCTAGGGATCGAACTCCACGACGCAATAGGGATAGGGCGCGGTCAAGAGCCAGGTTTCGATCACGGTCATCGAGTGCTGACTACCGTTATTGCCGACGTCGTTCCCGTTCTCACAGATCACGAGATAGCTGCAGGCATATGATGGACTACCGTCGGTATTGCTCGTCTGGTCTACGTCTTGGCAGGACTGAGTGAGGAGTTGAGAATGCTCATCGTGATACGTGGTATTGACAGCGCTCAAATACGCGCGGCTGTTGCTAACAAAGAGAATGGTTGCTAACGCGGAATTGACAGCTGACAAACTTGTGTCATTCTTGTCAATCTATTCAAAAAGCGTAATGTTAAGCGTTTTCAAGCTGCTCCTCAGAAGCCTTTTCAACAACAGAAGAAGATAGCTCAATAGCTCAAAGATGCACACTGAGTGTGCTGATGATGATGTATGTACCCCGATCCAGCTCAACACAGTCAAGCACCTAAGTGGCTTGAGTTACGAAAAAGGCTGCGTGTTGATCAGATGATGAATCGTTTGAAAATTGAAGAAAGTCACCTGTTTACGAATGAACATGTTTATGAGTGGGTATGATCAGCATTGGTCAGGTAAGCCGAACGTGTCCAAATTCTTAGACTTGGCACTGATAGTTTTTATATGCGCTTGGTCTTTGACAGAGTACAAGCTACGCGCTTGCGGGCTGTTGTAGCGCGCTCATGCGCGCTGGTGCAGCGCAGCTCCCGCTGTGCGCTGCTGTCGCACGGACTTCGCCGTGCTCCTGCTGTAGCGCGCTCCTCGCGCGCTGGTGCAGCGCAGCTCCCGCTGTGCGCTGCTGTCGCACGGGCTCCACCGTGCTCTCGATGTAGCGCGCTCCTCGCGCGCTGGTGCAGCGCAGCTCCCGCTGTGCGCTGCTGTCGCACGGACTTCGCCGTGCTCCTGCTGTAGCGCGCTCCTCGCGCGCTGATGCAGCGCAGCTCTCGCTGTGCGCTGCTGTCGCACGGACTTCGCCGTGCTCCTGCTGTAGCGCGCTCCTCGCGCGCTGGTGCAGCGCAGCTCCCGCTGTGCGCTGCTGTCGCGCGGCTTGCGCCGTGCTCCTGCTGTAGCGCGCTCCTCGCGCGCTGGTGCAGCGCAGCTCCCGCTGTGCGCTGCTGTCGCACGGACTTCGCCGTGCTCCTGCTGTAGCGCGCTCCTCGCGCGCTGGTGCAGCGCAGCTCCCGCTGTGCGCTGCTGTCGCACGGACTTCGCCGTGCTCCTGCTGTAGCGCGCTCCTCGCGCGCTGGTGCAGCGCAGCTCTCGCTGTGCGCTGCTGTCGCGCGGCCTGCGCCGTGCTCCTGGTGCAGCGCAGCTCCCGCTGTGCGCTGCTGTCGCACGGGCTCCACCGTGCTCTCGATGTAGCGCGCTCCTCGCGCGCTGGTGCAGCGCAGCTCCCGCTGTGCGCTGCTGTCGCACGGACTTCGCCGTGCTCCTGCTGTAGCGCGCTCCTCGCGCGCTGGTGCAGCGCAGCTCTCGCTGTGCGCTGCTGTCGCGCGGCCTGCGCCGTGCTCCTGGTGCAGCGCAGCTCCCGCTGTGCGCTGCTGTCGCACGGGCTCCGCCGTGCTCCTGGTGCAGCGCAGCTCCCGCTGTGCGCTGCTGTCGCACGGGCTCCGCCGTGCTCTCGATGTAGCGCGCTCCTCGCGCGCTGGTGCAGCGCAGCTCTCGCTGTGCGCTGCTGTCGCGCGGCCTGCGCCGTGCTCCTGGTGCAGCGCAGCTCCCGCTGTGCGCTGCTGTCGCACGGGCTCCACCGTGCTCTCGATGTAGCGCGCTCCTCGCGCGCTGGTGCAGCGCAGCTCCCGCTGTGCGCTGCTGTCGCACGGACTTCGCCGTGCTCCTGCTGTAGCGCGCTCCTCGCGCGCTGATGCAGCGCAGCTCTCGCTGTGCGCTGCTGTCGCACGGACTTCGCCGTGCTCCTGCTGTAGCGCGCTCCTCGCGCGCTGGTGCAGCGCAGCTCCCGCTGTGCGCTGCTGTCGCGCGGCTTGCGCCGTGCTCCTGCTGTAGCGCGCTCCTCGCGCGCTGGTGCAGCGCAGCTCCCGCTGTGCGCTGCTGTCGGTTTTTATACACGCTGTTTCTTTGACAGGGTGCAAGTTCTGCAGCTCTACTGGGTCACGCTCTCTTGGTGGTGCATGTGCTGTGCCCTGGCATGCGTGTGCTGCGCGTCCTGCAGCGTTACGAGCTCTCGCTGCGAGGATTCGATCGCAATTGTCTTATGTCTAACTAAAACATTGCTTACGTTGCTGTCGCTGTCTATTCTCCTTATTTAGGAAAGTTCTCTTACATAAGTAAAATCTCGTTAGATACACACAACACATAGGATTAGGACTTTCAGATAGGCACGTCAGATAGCGAATGGTTGGTGGCAGTGACGTATGTAGTGGAGGTAGACTAAGATGAATTGGGGGATCGGCAGACCTGCGGCTGGTGTGTAACACTGGGCAGGTAGACGATTCGGTCGTCTGTAACAGGGTGGCACATTGCGTGTTGCCCTGAGTCCAAATGGTTGGACTGGTCCCTGACGAGGGACAGCAGGATCCGTGGCGGGTAAGACGGGTGAAGAGGACTGCAGGATCCGTGGCGGGTAAGACGGATGAAGAGGCTGGCTGATCTCTACGACGACGGGTGGCTGAGCAGAACGGCTCAAGGCAGGCGCAGACACTGCGTTGGCTCATCGCGAAGGAGAAAGTAACAGGGCCCTATATTTTTCATTATTTGAGACGTCTCTGAGGGAAATTTAAGAGAAGGAGGTTACGAGATGATGAATGATGTTCGATGTATAAATTAAATGCAAGAGCTATAGTGAATGGAGGATGAAAAACTTTAAGTAGGCAGTATTGAAGATACTGAACGCCTATTTTACACTTATTGTTCTTTTGCAGACGATGGTAGTTCATCAATTCCTGCGGTACAAGAATCAAGCGCTTTGTTTGCCATGCCTCTGTTAGACGCTGAACCCGAGGCTGAGCCAATGAGGGCAGGAGGCGCTGGTTCCATTGGCTCCACTCCGCATTCCCGGGCCGAGGACGACCCTTCGTCAGGAGAGGCCGTGTTGACAGAGTCATGATTGACAGAGTCACGTGACGAAACAATAGACGACATCGCGTCATCGCTTCTTTATAAGCGAGTGCAGGCTGACGCCAGGCTCTCTTTGCAGCTTGACACTGGACAAGGAAACATCTCGAAAGAATTTCATTGAAGAGAACATTGTTTTGTTTAAAGGGCACGTGAGCCATCTTTCTTGTGGAATAGGTTGATTGATTTAAGTGGAATTCGATTCTGTGTGAAAAATAGTGATAGGTAAAGTTATTTGTTTCGTTCTGGTGATAGTTTTGTTTCTTTATAAGAATTTGGTGTACTAAAATAAACTTAGGTAGATGTTCCTTTTGTTTTCTTAAACCGCTCCTGATCCTAGGACCTACCTAAGAGTATTATAAGTAGGTATGTATTTACAAAAAAATTATGTATGTATTCTATCAGCCATCTAGTTTCCATAGTACAAGCTTTGCTTAGTTTGGGACTAGAAGGCGTTGTGTTAAGTGTCCGTGAATATTAAAAAAAAAAAAAAAAAAAAAAAAAAAAAAAAGTCAACCATATGTGGCGGTAAAATTAATATAGGAACACGTCATGGAAGTGGGGATTTTCAGGGATTTTTCTTTGAATATTAGTTATATATTACGCTGAACATGTGTGCTTCGTTTCCTGTCTATCATGCTTCATATAATAAAATACAAATTCGTAAAAGAATGTAAACTGTAACATCATTCTGTTAAGGCGATGCTGGAAATCAGTGTCGTCATCATCAGCTTGCTCCTTGATTAGTAGTACCTAAGCAATGAACACCGGCACTACACCTACTTAACTTACGCCAGTCCTTAATTTGGACAGAACATCGATCTGATTCATCCAACAAATTATTGAATTCAAAGAATTTCCCTCCAAATTACCTTAGTGCGTTAGTCATTTCAAAAGGATTTGTTTTCGTTTCTTTTGTCATACATTGGTGTTTCATAACACCCACTTTTATAAGTAGGTAAGTGTAAAACATGGTCTTTGACATTTTGAATAGATAAGTAGGTCTGTCTAACTATTTATTTGTTACAATGTCATTTCTAGTAACGCATTCATCTAGAATTGTAACAATAAGTTGCAAAAGCCATAAACCAAGAAGTTGAAGTTAAAAACGTTTTGTGTGGATCCATCCAACTAAGCTTTCGCACTATGTCTTAGATTCCTCACCTTAAAACACTTTTCTTCTTGCGGACATAACTTCTTCAATATCGTGCCCTGGTCCGGTCCCGCCTTGAAATTCCCCTGGTGTCCAGCGAGCTGGATCCAGGGGTACCTCTGCTTCTTGTAGGTTTGGAAGAACGGTGTCCATTGCACAATGTTTCGTAGCTTCCTCCATCGCTCTGACTGCTGGAAATTGAAAAAAAAAGTTTTTCAAATCTTAAAGCAGAAAAATTTACGTCTAAAAGTATTTGAATAAAAACGGGATCTTCTGGCGTTTTTTATTACCAGTAAATTGCTGTGTATAGTTATGTAGGTATATTATTTAGTTTTTTGTGCCGTTATAAGGTCTTCACGTGATAGGCTTAATTATTCCTTATTTCTCACACGAGCTGTCAAGGTCTCAGTCGCCAATTAACTCAGACTATTGTTTACAGTCTTCTATTAGTAAGATACTTGCATTGCACATTGTCCGAGTTTTTCCCACGCTAATCCTACTAAGATCTTAATATGAGATTTTCTTTCATTTTCATTATTCCTTCTTATTTATCACTTTGTCACGTGCAAATAAATGCAATAGGTATCTAGTAGGTACATACAACTCACATGTTTTTGAGTATAAGTACCTAAGTACTCTTTGTTCGTTTTACTCTTTGGGAGTCGTTGAGAATTATACCAAAAAGGCGCGTTAACGAAACTTGCTAAAAATATCTCGATTCAAATTTAATCGGGATTACTAGCGTGTAGTTATTTCAATAAATACGACAGATTAGTTGTATCGTAAACACAAGCATAGTAAACAAGATAATCATATATCGAATGTATAATAATCTACACATGAAAGATTATCTACGGTTCACATGCTTAGACTTATTTCCCTAATCATAATTCCTATTGATAAATTCCAACTACGTAGGTAAGTTATAGCATAAAGTTCAAATCATCAATAATTATTGTGGACAAGTTTCACACTTCCTACAAACCGCGGAGTCATTTGAAGTGATGTGACGCAAATGAATCGGTAGGTGTCGATAAACGGTGAGATCCAGTGAACAATATTTTCAGTATTGTATTACATGTTGCAGATGAAGTGTGAAAATCGTTATTTTTTTATTTCACAATTTGACAAACGACATATTCCAGTAGAAAGCTTTTTGTAAGTCGTCACTTTTTAAGCGTGATTTTAGATCAGTAGCTGTTAATTTAACAGCTGCTTATTTCTGTTTTCATACTTAGCACAAATAAGTAGGTACCAAACAGTTATTTATCACTTGAAATCAAAAGGAATCCTTTTCGTTACACGTTAAATAAATACACATAGCTTTAAACAAAGTCTGTGGAAAGCTCACGTGATGTATTTAAGCACACTTGCCACTTCGCGCTTAGAAATATTACCTAGTAAAGAGTACTCACTCAATTATGTATTTCTTTAAAACATTGACAATAAGCATATAGCTCCAGCACCAGGTCGATAATCATCGTTTGAAATACTGAATGAAAACTTTTATCGACAGTCATTTGTTGATTTCGATACCTAAATCCTATGTACATTAAAAAAACATAAAAAATCTAAACCGTGGCATGAGATCCAGCAGCTGGCCAAATAAACTAACCTTTTTTGTGTTAGCTACGTAAACACAGAAGACCACATCCAGAAAGTTGTCAATTCTGAATGACGTTGAACTTTGCACTAAACTCATAGAATACATTTTTTTTAAATGTCCACTTGTAAGCAATGTCACAACACTATCAAAATTCTAACTTGTTTTTTTTTTTAAATAATTATTTTAAAGATGTCAATGCATTCAATGCAGACTACACACTGGGTCACACAAGAATAAACTACTAATATAAATGTATATTATCAACTGACTCAGGGAGCCTACTCAGTAAAGACCATACCGTGACGTCAAGAATACGTCAGAGATTTACAGCCATCTGATTGGTCCAAACCGCGACGCACAGAGGGCGTATTTTATAAGGTATTACAACGTCATATTTGAAAGTAAACGTCTGACGCAAACCGTTACATTTAAACGACATACGTAATTATTGTACGTAATTAAAAGTCTATCACCATTTATGGAGAATCCTCAGAGGTGCTATGGAATTTTTATTCCACAACTTATAAACAAATAATAGTTCTAATTAAACCTTCGTCATAAATGGTAGCATAAACCACTGGGAATGTCAGCCATTAGTTTATTCCTTGCAAGAATTTTCCACACTTGTTTTCTTTTCTTTTTCCAGCTTGTCTCTTTCTTCTTTTTATGATATTACTATAAAATTACATATGACACCAGAAGTAACAAATAGTTACCTATATAGGTAGGTTTATTTATACTCAGATTCATGTTTTAATACCTACAGTGGTAGGTAGGTAGGTATATTCAAGCAATGCATCTGGTCGATGAGGAAAAATAAGTATTTTTGATCTAAAAGCAACTTGGATTTAAACGTCTTAATCTTAGGTTAAGTATTAATGTTTTTTATTACCAATGTTCGTCTTTCAGTCAAGCTGTTTTGTATTTATCTATACCTCGACATTATCTAGTATCTAGGTCCTGATCTAAATTTATATTTTCTCATTATCAATTTATCATTTATTTTTAAACATTTCAATTATGTAAAATATTACTTTAAAAATTGTTTAAGGATATCGTCTAACTAATTAATAAATCGAATCAAATTGTACTTATCGGGGTTTTCACACTATGGATATAAAAACGGAAAAAGCGGTTTCATGGAAAATTGGTAATGTTTAAATTAAGTATTACCTACAATATCGTCATTCATGTTTTGGGAATTTAGCAGGATATTTCCATTAATTATTTAAGTACATGAATATTTACTAGATTAATTACCTGTTATAAATGTATGTACCTACAACGTGACTTCAGGTAGGAGAATAACTTCTTCCTAAATTCAAAGGTATGTATGTATTCTATCAGCCATCTAGTTTCCATCGTACAAGCTTTGCTTAGTTTGGGACTAGAAAGCGTTGTGTTAAGTGTCCGTGAATATTTATTATTATTTATTTATTTATTTAAAAGGTACACAAATAAACCTACCTACATATTTTTAAAGTTGGTTCAGAAATATCTAGTTTAAGAAAAACGAATTGATAAAATGAGTACTTATACTTACTTAGTCTAATAAAACTGAAAACAGATCAAAGAACGTAAGTTTGCCACAAATAACAATAAAACAACACAAATTATGAGGATATCTCTCAAGCTCTCAGCAAAAACTAAGCCCGGCCAAGTCCATTAATAGGTATTTATTGGCACTTGGTATTTCTGACAGTCATTGGATTCCTCATTTTGCAATTTCAGAGGTCAATAAATTCTAAAACCGTCTTGCGGTTTCTCGTCCACTTTTTGTTTCCTAAAAATCAGTTGGTTTCATGTCGCAATAATGTACGAATGTAGGTAAAGTTGTATTTTCTAGTTAGTCAAAATATTTTATCTCTATGACAAGCCAAGCAACAAACACTACATAATTTTTCATTTATTTTTATATTCTTTAATTTGTATGTGTATGTAATTTTTAAGTTATTATTGTTTAAGTTATTAAGTCACTATTGAATTTTTTATTTATATTAAAACCGCTCAATCTTTTCATGGGCCAATGGAGCTTTTTAGTCAAAAATTGTTAGTTATTTAAAATCGCAAGTCAAAGTTGATTCCACAGTATATCAACTTAATTAACTACCGTCATATGACGGTCACTGAATTCTAGCGAAAGGTGTCGGTAGATTATAATTGATTTGACTTTGCCACATGGATTCGAGGTAATCGGTCAAGTTCAAGACCAAAATCCTTTTAAATGAACCATACCTAGTATATTTTTTTCATTCATCCCACTGATCTCTACATCGGTAGAGCATTTGTAATCCCAACATGACGTCATGAGTCATGGTTTACTACCTATTGTTCTAGGGTTGATTATTCCAATCTAATAAGGGTTAAAAAAGCTCCATTGATCACTATGATGGCCACTGGCCATCTTGAATCTTAATCACTAGACTAGGGGAGTGTAAGCCGCTCATGCAAAAACGCAGAATACTCGCACATCTGGGAAAGCATACTCGAAGCCCAGATGAGCTACGAAACCAAAGATAATCCTTCAGTTTCTAGCAGGTGCAGGGTTTTGTGATGAACTATAAATGGCCTGAGGGCGACAGAAACACAAGTAACGATCATAATAGGCCATCTAGGCCGCAGTGCAACTAAAAAAAAAGCTAATTAAAAAAAATTGTTGTCTAAAAAGCTTCTGGCATGGTATTTGCCTCATGCACCATAATAAAGATAATGTATAAAAATACATGCGGTGTAAAATAGGCCTTAATCTGTAATCAATGATGTCCGATACTTTTTTACACAAATTGAGATTCCAAAGGTGAGAAACCCAGTTAATTGTCGCTCAATAAATACCAAAGTCCTTTGCTGGTTTTTGTGCGAATCGTTTCATAATTGTTGCCTCCATGACTGATTGATGATTTCATTATAAAGGACGATGACTGGTTTTCTAATAAGTGCATTGCATCAGTTAGATGACGGTGCCGCTTTTTTATTCAACGTAACTTCTTCTTTTCTACTTATATGGCCTCTGTCCGTCATTTCAACAGACAATTTTGCCAGTTTGAAGTGAAATATTTGAAATATTATACCTAAGTCAAGTCATGTCATTCGTCAAGTCGGCAGTCGAGTTTTTTTTTTTCAAATTACTTTTGGACGGATAGTCACTGACAACCCTACAGCACCACAGAAAAAATAATTACTTACCACATATAGATAGCTCAAAAATCGAGACATTCCATTTAGAGCAACTTAGTTTTAGATCGAAAAAGAGGCGATGAGTCTAGGCTATATAGTTTTCGAAATAATAATATGGCAGTTTGAGGTTTGATAGCTGTCAACAAAGTCATTTCCACTGCTAAATAACAAAGAACATATTTTTCACATTTTTTTAAACAACACATAGCATTTTTATTTTAATAGTTTTTCTTGTGTTATTGTGAGTATTATTCTTTAATTTTGGTGGAATTTTAACAAATAATACTTAGGTCGTAACATAAAGTGTGAGCCATTGGAATAAATGTGTGTAAAGTTGTTTTTCTGAATGTGAAAAATCGTTTCAGGTTTTGAAAAGAAAATCCACCATTTTCTCTTCAAAACAAACGACAGCCGACTTGACGTAGACTTGACTTGACTTATATTATTTAAAATAACTCACTTGACACTGGCAAAATTGTCTGTCGAAATGACGGACACAGGACATATAGGTTAAAAGAAGAAGAAGAACATATTTACAGGTCAATAACCCCTAAGTTCAATTTCTAAAACCCCTGTTATATTATGTACGCGCAGTAAGCGCGTAATAAAGTTGCGTAAGCAAGAAAAAACTGGTTCCAATAACTCCTAGTGACATGATATGACACATGACACACACAAGAGTAATGTTACAGGAAACTGTAACTGGTATGGAATGTTTTTAATTCTTTGAAGTTGGTGGTTTTGGTTTGTGTCACTAAAATAATCATTTATTTGTTATGTCATTCTTTTGGGCCCGTTCTGGTTAAGAACAGGTGGGTTACTCTCGACCACAGTTCCAATCCGGATTCACGGAATTTGACAGTAGTAATGTCATTTTTCAGTACAAAATGACACGAGATCTGTCAAAATCCGGATCCAATTTGGAGCGGCGGTGGTCAATAGTAGCTCTACAGGTTTGAAACAAAACCTAAAAAATACTCAACCCTACTGCTACTACTACTAACCCTGCTACTACTACTAAAAAACCTAAAAACTACTAAACCCCGACATGGGTAGGTCTCGGCAAAACTGGACGGGATTATCTATAATTCTTTCTATTCCCCTCAATCCAAGGTTATAACTATATAACTGTGTCAAGATCTGTAATAATGATGATCTATCATCATCATTCATCTATCGTCAACCCTTTTTACTGCACTGATGCAAGTCTCTCCCAAACACACAAGTTTTTATATCCATACTGAAAACGTGTAAAAGAAAACTATGGTCTGAAGCGCGTTGAAATCTTTTGTTAGACAAATTCTTATGTTGTTACAAAATCCATTTTTTATGTGTATCAATAAAATCCGAAATTAAAGTAATTATATTTGTTAATAAATCCAGATGCGCAAAGGTCTTTCTTCAGATGAATTGCCTTTTTTTCAGGTGCTCTATAGTAACTTCAGATTAGATACCTATTTGCCGCGCGTTTTTCAAGATACTCGTAACACCACGGTGGGAGCCACTATGCCAATCTCGCACAAGCGAAGCTGATGATTCTGCATACAAAAATTATAGTTTACGTGAATTTTTTACTTCTTCTTCTTCTTCTCTTCAATAATGGCCTGTGTCCGTCACTTCGACAGACAATTTTGCCAATGTCAAGTGCTAAAATTGTAATAAATAAGTCAAGTCAAGTCATTTGTCAAGTCTATTATGTTCTTCTTCTTCTTCTCTTCAGTAATGGCCTGTGTCCGTCATTTCGACACACAATTTTGCCAATGTCAAGTGTTAAAATTGTAATAAATAAGTCAAGTCAAGTCATTTGTCAAGTCTATTATGTTCTTCTTCTTCTCTTAAATAATGGCCTGTGTCCGTCATTTCGACAGACAATTTTGCCAATGTCAAGTGATATAATTGTAATAAATAAGTCAAGTCAAGTCATTTGTCAAGTCGGCTGTCGTTTGTTTTGAAAAGAAAATGGTGGATTTTCTATTCAAAACCTAACACGAATTTTCACATTCAGGAAAACCACTTTACACACATTTATTCCAATGGCTCACACTTTATGTTACGACCTAAGTATTATTGGTTAAAATTCCACCAAAATTAAACATTAATACTCACAATAACACAAGAAAAACTATTAAAATAAAAGCGCTATGTATTGTTTCAAAAAATGTCAAAACTCGTGTCTATCACCACCTTTATTATGTTCTTCTTCTTCTCTTCAATAATGGCCTGTGTCCGTCATTTCGACAGACAATTTTGCCAATGTCAAGTGTTAAAATTGTAATAAATAAGTCAAGTCAAGTCATTTGTCAAGTCGGCTGTCGTTTGTTTTGAAGAGAAAATGGTGGATTTTATCTTCAAAACCTAACACGAATTTTCACATTCAGAAAAACCACTTTACACACATTTATTTCACTGGCTCACACTTTATGTTACGACCTAAGTATTATTGGTTAAAATTCCACCAAAATAAAACAACAATACTCACAATAACACAAGAAAAACTAGCTATGTGTCGTTTCAAAAAATGTCAAAACTCGTGTCCATCACCACCTTTAATATGTTGAAACGGTTGAAACTATGAAGTGCCAAGTAATTTCTTATGTCAAGATTGTCAAGAGCAGTGTTGACGCACGCAGCGGCTTTGAACCGCATCGCTAACAAGACCTTTCCTTGGTTTTTTATTTGCCTGCTAAGTGATGCGAAATACTTTTATTGTTTTACCTTGAGTTGCCTTCACGGAGAGAAAAAAGCTACTTATATGACCCGATTTTGTAATGTGTGTGCAACTTACTACTTAATAACGGTGTTACCTACTTAACAATGGTTCCGGCTACTTCTTAATGTTGAATCCTACGTACACGTTTATAGGCAGGGCCATTACGCATAATGGTATTACAGAAAAGTACTTATAATGGTGTCGCCTACGTATGTAACGGGGTTTCATACTTAAACAAAAGGATTAGCTGATAGCTACGTATTTTAAGTAGCCGACTCATTTAGTTAAGTACGAGGTATTTATACAACATGAAACATAGTCTGCCTACTTGTTCCATAATGTTGAAAGCTACGTATTATAAGTAACCGACTGCATTATATCAGTATGCCGCACTCATTCGGCATTTGGCTACACTCAGTCTTTACCTTACGTATTGCGCTTACTTACATAAGGTTGATGGATAAATTGTCTAAGTAGCCGATGACATGGTATCTAAATAACTTTAAAACCTAGCTGCCTAAGTACAATGAGGTTGAAAGCTACGAGTCGTAAATAGCAGAGTAGGTAAGGTACATTAACAGTATAATAAGTACCTACAACAGCCATTACCTGCGTACAATATGGAAACAGTAACTAACCATCCTAAGTGTTCTGGCTACTAAAAACATACTATTACATGGTATACAGATACTTAGGTACATGAATGATCTTAGTGCCTTCGTACAGTAAGGTTGACAGCTACGTATTGTAAGTAGCCGGCTACATTATAATTACCGATGTAAGTAATTCGCCTACTTACGTACGCATGCAGCACACGTACAGTAATGGCTCCGACTACTTACAGCACGGTGTTTCCTACTTACGTACGGGTTCAGCCTATGTACAGTAATGGCTCCGACTACTTACAGCACGGTGTTTCCTACTTACGAACGGGTTCAGCCTACGTACAGTAATGGCTCCGACTACTTACAGCACGGTGTTTCCTACTTACGTACGGGTTCAGCCTACGTACAGTAATGGCTCCGACTACTTACAGCACGGTGTTTCCTACTTACGTACGGGTTCAGCGAGTAATGTCTCCGACTACTTACAACACGGTGTTTCCTACTTACGTACGCATGCAGCATACGTACAGTAATGGCACCGACTACTTACAGCACGGTGTTTCCTACTTACGTACGGGTTCAGCCTACGTACAGTAATGTCTCCGACTACTTGCAACACGGTGTTTCCTACTTACGTACGCATGCAGCATACGTACAGTAATGGCTCCGACTACTTACAGCACGGTGTTTCCTACTTACGTACGGGTTCAGCGAGTAATGTCTCCGACTACTTACAACACGGTGTTTCCTACTTACGTACGCATGCAGCATACGTACAGTAATGGCTCCGAATACTTACAGCACGGTGTTTCCTACTTACGTACGGGTTCAGCCTACGTACAGTAATGTCTCCGACTACTTACAACACGGTGTTTCCTACTTACGTACGCATGCAGCATACGTACAGTAATGGCTCCGACTACTTACAGCACGGTGTTTCCTACTTACGTACGCAGGCAGCATACGTACAGTAATGGATCCGACTACTTACAAATGATAAACAATAAATGATAAACAAGGTCCATTTTCAGTGTAGGTAGGTAGTTGGTATAGATACGGAATACCTAACTACCTACGTTACGTAGTTATACTACAAAGATCACGAATAAATGTGATGACCCCCCCTCAGTTATCGTAATAAAATTGTTTTATACTTACTACCTAGGTATCTAGGCAAAATAATAGTTCCGATGGAACCTATCTCAGAAAACGTCAAATAATGTCACAAAAAGCTCAGTAGTATATTCGTAGTAAGTATCTCACCTACCAAGTATACCTAGTGTACCTACCTACCTACCTTTGCTTACCTTTTCTCTGTCCTAGGTTCTCCTAGGTACTAGGTAGGTACCTAACCTACTAGGTATCAGGTCATACCATAAAGATTGGGTATCAGTCCGATGACTTAGGTAGGTAAGGTACCTATTACCAGGTACTATTTTTATTACATCGATGATAGATACGTGACCTATCTATAGGTAGGTCGTAGGTAGGTAGGTAGTGAAGGTAGGTACCTAGATGCGTTTTTTACGCATCCAGCCGGTCAATGCACTTTACGGTCACCTGTCTATTGACCGTGAGTTTACAGGATAGTAGGTAATTACAACCATGTTATTAACACGGAAGATACCTCTAGCATGATGTTAACAAAAACTGGTTAACCTACCTATAAGTAAACACATAGGTGCCTATAATATACTACCTACATCGTGCATCACGACAACGAAAGAGAGATATTACGCAGAAAACTTTGGAAGTATTTATGTAGGTTACCTACAAATACAGCTCGACCCTGCGTCTAGACATCGAACATGCACTTGCGAACATGCATGGTAGGTAGGTACACACGTTCGTACTTGCTCGAGATCGACCAAAATCATCAAACATGTACGTACCACCTACGTGTGTACCCCCACCAGAACATTTTATCTATCTATATTAATAAAACTGTAAAAAAAGCCAAAAACTAAAATTAAAGATATAGGTAGATAAACTAAATATTATGCAGATCTACTAAATAAACGATTCTGATTCCGAAAACGAGTTTGTCTGTTGGTCTGTTCGCGGATCACGCCTAAACTACTGGACCAATCTCAATGAAACTTATACCATTCAGAAGCCCTTTTTGCGGATTGAAACATAGACTATATTTTATTGAAATTAAAGACGTGGGTTCTTAGATACAGCTTGATTGAACTCTCTAAACCAAAAGCTGCCATTTGCTACGAGGTTCATCGTATGCTGGTTGACAGATATTTTGATGGAAAGATTCGAACGCGTACGAAGTCGCGGGTATCAGCTAGTAGCTACTTAATATAGGTGAAGTAATTTATTTTTATTGTTTACGTATGTACCTATCTAGGTACTCATAATTTTTAGGCTATACCTAAGTACCTACCTACCTAAATGTGGGTACCTGTACCTTCCTATCTATAAATGTGGGCAATAAAAAGTTTTTCTTTCTTCTTTTCTTTCTAAGTATTTATTTAGTGCCCGTACCTAGGTACCTAGGTACTAAGTAGGTGCCAACTGTGGATAATCTACCAAAGTACTTAGGTATACGCAGATGATCGATTTGCAGGCGAAAGTTGAAATCTCTTTCGACCGAATACTCAAACGCCACTTAAATTAAGTTCACGCTTAAATTATTGCCATCTCTTACAAATGACTAATGTAAAACAGAGGCAGAGCAATTTTAAGTGGTGCTTAAATTTGAGTGACGTTTCAGTATTCCGGCTTTTGTCTGTTATTGCGTCACTTAGCGTCATTTCTTCCCAATCACAATACCTGATCTCTGATTGGCTGAAACAAGCTAGGTACGTATTTTAATGTTTACACGCTTACTGTTGTAGGTAGCAAGCCGCGGACGACAAAAGAGTCAGTGTTGCCAATGCTACGGCGGCAGTCCCTGATTAATTTATGATTATCAAATAAAGAAGACTCCATTCAGTCGAAAAAACAAAACTCGCTTCCTTCTTCTATTTTCAGTAAAACTTACCTTTTTTAATATAATTATTATTGAATAAAAAATTTAATTTGAAAAAACATTACAATACTAAAGATCAACAGACTACAACTAATTAAAACAAACTTTTTTTTTTTTTTTTTTTTTTATTTAAATTTGTGTATATTTTTTGCTCATGTTATATCTACTCGTGTTTCTTCAATTTCTCCTTTTATCTCCTTAAGTTTACTTAGGTACCTACCTACCTAAGTAAGAGAGTCGAAAAAGGTAGCCAAACCAGACTACCTGGATCTATAATTGGGCTAATGTTACTTTAAAAAAAAATATTTGGCGACTTAAGGCTATGTAGATTGCAGCTGTGGCATAGATTTAATCCATGAGCTGTAGGTACCTATCGTCAGTTTTGTGCGACTTTAATCCGGTTAGACTGTTAGATTTGGCAACACTAAGCGTCGCTCGGTCCGGTCTCGGTGGACGCCGTGACGCCATTTTCGTACCTAGCCGTTGTTGCACATGCACATTTTGATGCACATCTTTCAATATTTTGTAACTTGAGTCCACGGAGTACCTACTTTTTCTTGAGTCAGTGTTACAAACAGACGCGAGTTTTGACTACAAAAACAACAGGTACCTATATACCTACATAGGAAAATGGAAGACAAAACAGATCTTGAGTTTCTATCAGATCTAAAATTACAGTACTTGGAAGATGTTTTTCGCGGTAAGTGTAATGAATCTATTGTTCCCTCGGTTCCCTTACATACAAGTCGTACGTTCCTACGTAGGTACCTAGGTAATTATCGTCGTCGTATCGCGTCGTCGTAGTCGGGTTGTAGGTTGTAGGTAGGCGCCTCACGCATGTTTCTCTGTTAAGCTAGGTTATTTTATACCTACTGTGCTGTGACTGTGAAAAGAGCTTGTCTTACTGCTCTGTTGTAAAATTATATACCTACCTATCTACTTCCATGAAAAGAACCTGTTGGCTTCTCTAGAAGAGTCAGTAGTGAGATCATCATATCAGCCTGTTGAAATTCACTGCTGGACATAGGCCACTCCATAGATTTCTAGAAAGAGCTATTTTAAGCCTTCTACATCTATCAACTTAACACACAGTTGTATGAATGTATTCGATCCTACATTTGTGGTTTGTGGGTGCCGAAAAGTGTGAGCTTTATGATGCTGAACCTAGTCTAGGTGGAATCTATTTGGGTAACTACCTACCAGTTCCTGGCCTCAATAATAGTAAACTGCATTTACCTAATTTAAATTAAAACTTTCAGAAAATAACATCAATTGGGAAATATTAACTCTTCTGAGTGCTGAAGAACTGAAAGAACTTATCCCCAAAATAGGGGAATCGAATAAAAGTTAGAAATTTTATTGAAAAGAAATCTACTGAAAAGCTTGTTTGCAGTAAGTACCTACCTAATAATTTTTATGCTTTATAACTTTATTTAATTAAAAATATCACATTGATCCAAACAAGTTTTCCAACCAAAAAACTTATACCAATGCGATAAATTAAAGTGCACATTTTTTGGTTAGAAAACTTGTTTGGATCAATATGATATTTTTATTGAACCTTTGCATTGTTATTCTCTCGACCCTGAAGCTCTGCAATTTCACATAATTACATTTAGTTAGGTATATTATATCTTCAAAAATGTTGAAATGTGCGACCGAGAAGGTTGTCTGACTTTACCCTACCTTAACAAAACATATCAGGGTTTTAGAAACAGACATGAAAGAAAAAAATAACGGTTTTATACCTTCACATCAGCACTTACTTGGATTTCTGCTAAAACTACTCTTTAAATATTTCAGATTGTTGACCCAGATAAAATTTCATGCCATACAGATCTGGATATATTATCGCAACCAAGCTGGTCAACCATTGGATCTAGTGTAAGTTATTTTTATAACTACATTATTAGCTGCTTCTTACCTATTCTAACTTTAATATCTATATAAATGTGAAAGTAACTCTGTCTGTCTGTCTGTTTGTCGCGCTTTCACACCAAAAAACTACTGAACCGATTTAAATGTAATTTGATACACAGATAGTCTATAGCCTGAGAAAGGAAGTAAGCTACTTTTTAATGTGAAATATAGGTTGTATGGGGGTGAAAAGTTGTATGGAAGTATCGTCATTTTTATAGCTAGAAGCTTGAAACTTATTTTTACCCTCAAGGGTGTAAAATAACAATAGGGAATAAGGGATGAAAGTTTGTGTGAAAATATGTAAGGTTTATGTGAATGTTTTATGAGGTTGCGACAAGAGACAAAATATTAGAGCTATTTTGATATAACATTTACAGAGTCATTATTTACACCTTAATAATTAAAAATGCTACCCAAAGGCAATATTCCAAGCGGATGTAGTTTTTGTATTTGAACATTTGGCTGATTGTGATATTTAAAATGTGTTTGTTTTTAGTGCTCCGATCCAGTTTTGGAAATAGTGAAATAAAAATATTACTATTCTTTTTGATAACAATTTATTTTTGTGCTTTCAGAGAATGACCCAGAGACACAATAAAATGTGTGTTTGAAAATTTTGTTGGCTCCAATCAACTAGGGCATGTTACCCTGAAGAATGTGCAGAGGTTCTTTCTCCAATTGGGATTCTTCGACGTAGAGACAAAGTTTGTCAAAAACTCACAGACAGTCAATTCACTGGTTGACTCACCTAGGACTTAACAATTCTGAGAATTAAAATGTTTACTTGCTACTACTGTAAAAAAAAAGTTGCGTTAAAACCATCTTTGTTAGTCACTCACATAATAAACTAATAATAATGTTGTCATTTTAAATAAGTGTTATATTTCCGATCTTGGGAATGTTGTTTTATATTGTTCAGAATAATGTAAAGTAGGTTACCTGCTTATGTAACTTCTATTTCCAGTCATGGGCATAAGTTGCTTGACATTTTTTAGATTAATGCTATCATATTAATTAATTGTTATATATCTGATCTTGGGAATAAGTTGTTTGATATTGCTTAGAATAATGTAACGTTACATATGTTATATAAATGTTCCTGCTTATGTAGTTTTGAGCCTATTCCGAGTCATGGGAATAAGTTGTTTAACATTGTTTAAATAATGTAATTGTTTAAAACAATGTAACGTTTGTATACATGAGTATATTAGTTTTTTTTTAATAAAGTAGGTAAACCTATAGGTTGTTAGTATAATGCTATAGAGGTATAAAATAGTAGATATTCCATCGGAAAATTGTAATTTTATGTTTTGAATACAACGTTAAAGAATAAAATGTATAATTTCATTAAAATTATATTAGTTATTATTTTTATTACATATGTACTTACTGTACGGGCTCTGACCGCGTATAGTACGGTGTTTACTGTTAACGTATAGAGTGTAGTGTACGTAATGTAGGGCTCCGACTGCTTACATTACTGTGTATATTGTTTACGTACAGGTTTTAGTATACGTAATTTACGGGTTCTGACTGCTTACAGCACGGTGTTTACTGTTAACGTATAGAGTTTAGTGTACGTAATATAGGGCTCCGACTGCTTACATCACGATGTTTCCTACTTACGTACGGGTTCAGCATACGTACTTACAGTACTGTCCGTATGCTGAACCCGTACGTAAGTAGGAAACACCGTGATGTAAGTAGTCTGAGCTGTTACTGTACGTATGCTGCATGCGTACGTAAGTAGGAAACACCGTGATGTAAGTAGTCGGAACCATTACTACACGTATGCTGAACCCGTACGTAAGTAGGAAACACCGTGATTTAAGTAGTCGGAGCCATTACTGTACGTATGCTGCATGCGTACGTAAGTAGGAAACACCGTGCTGTAAGTAGTCGGAGCCCATACTGTACGTATGCTGAACCCGTACGTAAGTAGGAAACACCGTGATTTAAGTAGTCGGAGCCATTACTGTACGTATGCTGCATGCGTACGTAAGTAGGAAACACCGTGTTGTAAGTAGTCGGAGACATTACTGTACGTAGGCTGAACCCGTACGTAAGTAGGAAACACCGTGCTGTAAGTAGTCAGAGCCATTACTGTATGTATGCTGCATGCGTACGTAAGTAGGAAACACCGTGTTGTAAGTAGTCGGAGCTATTACTGTACGTATGCTGCATGCGTACGTAAGTAGGAAACACCGTGTTGTAAGTAGTCGAAGCCATTACTGTACGTAGGCTGAACCCGTACGTAAGTAGGAAACACCGTGCTGTAAGTAGTCGGAGCCATTACTGTACGTAGGCTGAACCCGTACGTAAGTAGGAAACACCGTGCTGTAAGTAGTCGGAGCCATTACTGTACGTAGGCTGAACCCGTACGTAAGTAGGAAACACCGTGCTGTAAGTAGTCGGAGCCATTACTGTACGTAGGCTGAACCCGTACGTAAGTAGGAAACACCGTGCTGTAAGTAGTCGGAGCTATTACTGTACGTATGCTGCATGCGTACGTAAGTAGGAAACACCGTGCTGTAAGTAGTCGGAGCTATTACTGTACGTATGCTGCATGCGTACGTAAGTAGGAAACACCGTGTTGTAAGTAGTCGAAGCCATTACTGTACGTATGCTGCATGCGTACGTAAGTAGGAAACACCGTGTTGTAAGTAGTCGGAGCCATTACTGTACGTAGGCTGAACACGTACGTAAGTAGGAAACACCGTGATGTAAGTAGTCCACACCTTTACGTAAGTAGGACTCACCATGCTCTATGTAGTCTGAACAAGTACAGTACGTATACAATGAAGGGCAGGTGAAGATTGCATGCTACGTATATAAGTAGCAAAAGAACCCAGCAGGAAATTACGTAGCCCGGTCCATGACAAATTCCTGGTGCGGCCTACTTACAGCATACTACTTACGCGACATGGTGCTGCCTACTGACGTCATGCTGGGTCGTTTTGCTACTTAGATTACGTAGCCGGGCTACGTAATTTTTTCTCAGTGTTGATTCTTAAGACAGATTGCCCAGCTTCTTGTCCTTATCAAGCTTAGAGTAGCTAATAATTGTGACATGGTAGAACTGAATATCTGTAGCGCTACCACCAAGCGGTTAAAGCGGTTGATGTGTGACATATTTTTCAAGCAGTAGATTCACATTAGGACAGGTTGGGAATACTTAGTATACCTAGTGGTTTTTATCAATTTACGTCTACCTTTGTTTTACTCAAAAATATTTTTCGCTACATGTGGAAACGTAAATGTTTACAAAACATATAACTCTCATTAGCTGTAAGTTTTCCCAAAATAGTAAAAATAAAATATGTAGGTAATTAATATTAGTTTTGGTATAAGAATTGGACAAGTTCACTGGAAAACGAACACTGTTGTAAGTAGATAAGGTAACTATAGTAACTAGCCATTTGTATTAAAATTCAAAATATTAAAAAAAATACAGATATCATTCGCAATATTCTGAAAAAAAACACCAATGCCGTCAGCAGACGTCAGGACGTACCTACTAGCTACAGGTACCACAATATCGTTAAGCGTCTGCGACTTCATGGACTATGTATTCTGGACTTCACCTAGTTTGAACTACGTCAATGTGCGTGGAATACCTACTAGTTCAACATAATTATAACTGCGTAGATATTAGAATAATACGCGTAAATAAATGTTTTTCCTGTATTTTAGCGGATAGTTCGTTGTAAATTAAATTACCTATACATTCAGTCTTAGAATCACAAATGCGTAAGATTCTCCCTCGATGGCACTATTTAACTTTGGTTATTCCCATCGAGCCCACCGGCTGGCCCACTGGTGGGGCCGATGGGAAAAAATATCCCAACGAGCCCACTATGCAAATGAGTGGACTCTTTAGAGAGAAGTTACGAGTAAGAGGGGTTTCAATGTGAAGCAGTTAATATTTTTGATCAATACCTACATTTATAACTGTTTTCGAGATTTTTTTCTACTTACAGAACCGTAAGCTAATGGTATGATTATAAAAATAACCTCGTACTAAAGTGACTTTAAACATGAATCAGGCGTATTAGTAAGCTATTAGATAATTATGTGTTATTACGATTTTCGCTATAAATAAATATTACTTATGCATCATTATGTCAACCTCAATTTCAAGTTGACAGAACATTTTGAATTAAAAATACTGTTTTTTAACTGTCGGTAAATTAAAGAAATACCCAAAAAAATACTAAATCCTTAATCCTTACTCACATTCGTAGTGTCAATGTTATTTTGGTTGAATTAGGTAGGTTAAAGAGAGATAAGAGATAGAGAGAAAGAGTAAAATTATTTTGCACACAATCACAACCTAACTCTGTTTGATGAAGAATTTTCGTCAACTAAAAAATAATAACTCTATGTAATTTTTCACTTTATTTTTGACGTAAACACTAGACGTGCCATATGGACTCTGGACCAAGTTTTGTGATATGCATATTATGTATGTATATGCATATAAAACTCGTTTGTTATAAACCTACTACAAAGTTTAGTCACTATCCACAAAACACCACTTTCTATAATAAATACAGCAATAGGTACCTTTTATGTAACTGATGAGTTACATGTTGTTGACAAGATCAGTGACCGCACTCCAGTGGTTAAATATATTATACATAAATAATACACACATTATAATTATTATATTATATTATATTATTATTACATTATATTATTATTATTTATTTGACAGGCGTCATGGCTCAGTCGGTAGTAGCTCTGCCTTCCGTGCTGTGGGTCGTGGGTTCGATCCCCACCGAGAACAAACATTTGTGTGTTGTAAACATAGATGTTTGTTCTGTGTCTGGGTGTTTCTATGTATTATAAGTATGTATTTATAAAAAATAAAAAACATGTATGTATTCTATAAGCCATCTAGTTTCCATCGTACAAGCTTTGCTTAGTTTGGGACTAGAAGGCGTTGTGTTAAGTGTCCGTGAATATTTATTATTTATTTTATTTTATTAATAATACACATAATTATACAACTTGCACTGGTACCACAGAATATTAGTGCAAACAGTACTAACCGTTGGCGTGCACTAAGTCGTGTATCGACATTAACACGATTTGTTGAACATGTTCTATTTGACCCGATTGCGAGTAAAAATGCGATCGCCGCCGAGATAGGCAACAAATATTTGAATACTAAGCTGCTTGCTTTACCATGTTCTTTAAAAGTGGTATTGCCATGTGTGGTCAATCATGGTTCCCACTGTTGGGGAGTAGGCGATGTTTTAGCCACAAAAAAACATCATAAATCTGGCGTTTGGTTATTCTTGTACACGTGCTCGTAGAGTAAAAAAGCTAGAGTAGGTACTATGTCTGCAATGTTTTTATTAGTTTACTTACATAGCTTAATAAATACTTATTGAACTGGTTTAAGGTTATCTAGAAGTCATCTTAACGAAAGTATTAATAAATAGCCTATCCTTTCTGAATATGAACTTGGAAAGCAGTTTTGAAGCTTTGATGTGAAAAATGATACCAGTTTTCTGGTAGTCGTCCAAAAACACATCCTCACTAACATTTGGGCAGCAAAAATAATACTAATTACGTATATAAGTAGCTACACGTGTAAGCCCAAGGTATAAAGGTCAGTCGCATTGTTTAACTCGTCAGTTCAGTTCGTCACACTGAAAATTTAACTACGTCGGACTAAAAGTACGCCCACATACGCCACTGTTTTCGATGTGTTGAAATTAACATAACATTACTATGAAGAAACTAAATACCTAGTCGATCGTTTTAAAAACCCCAAACAATTTAATTTAAAAATGATTCAGACAATTAAAAATGATGACTTTCGACCACTGAAAAACATCCTAATCAAACATACACTAAATTAATTGAATCATTTACACTTCAGCCATCTTGGTGTTGGAAGTGCGGGAATCAAACTTGAGTTTTTACTCTGACTTCAACTTTAGGAGCCCTCCCGAGTCTTTTGGTAAACATCATCATCATCATCATCATCAACCTATATCGGTCCACTGCTGGACGTAGGTCTCTCCCAAGACGCGCCACTGAGCCCGGTCTTCGGCTCCTCTCATCCAGTTTTTGCCAGCTACATGTCTCAGATCGTCACCCCACCTAGCCGGAGGGCGTCCTACACTACGCTTGCCTAAACGCGGTCTCCACTTTGGTAAACATACGTAGGTAAATACATTCGCCCAAGAGTCAAGGAACTTGTATTCACTGCTTCAAGTTTCTTGCACATGCTGCATGTCCTGGAGTTTTTATTAGTACCTACCGCGTCCGTAAGTACAGATAAAATGGCAGATCAGTTGACGCTGTAGACATTGGACAGGTCCATTTTTTGCGCACTTATGTGACAGGTTGCAAGCCCATACCCGCTGCAAGAATAACTGGTTACCGCGTTTATTCGCTTGTTTACAAATAAATAGAAAAGTGAAGCAATAAGAATCTTGTCTTTATTAATACCTTCTAGACTACTTCAAAGACGGTGCCTTTTTTAGATCGTATGATGGTTTTTGCGAGATTGAATGCGCTGGCTAAAGGTCTAAAGTTGCGAAGTCCATGTTAAAGTCCATGTTTAATATTTTGCTGGTTCCATAATTCACAATCACTCGTAACTTCGCACTGGCTATCAAATCTTTTCGAAACCCACCCTTCTTTTATTTACGTACCTATGTTTTTGTAATGAACAGATAAGTACTATGTAACTATGATTTGAGAAAAAATCCGAAACTTCAAACCGGGTGTACCTAAGATAAACCATTCCCGATTTTTTTTAAATTAAACTACCTAAATAAGTAGATATACCTTTTCTTATGGAACCAACTACGAAAAACAACAGCTAAGTAGATATTGCATACATGTTTACCATGAGGTCTTTCTACGGAAAACTATCACTTCGTCTTCGCTGACTGTACTTTATAAAATATAAAAAATCATAAAAAGCTACGTAATTCACACATGACTATTAACACATTTTTTGCAAGTACATATATAGTATAGGTAACTCACCTAACGTGGATACATAATCTGTTTATTGCACCACATCAAACACCCTTAACATTTTAACACGTATTGTATTGAAATAAGTATAACCTTGTGACGCAAATGATACAAAAAAACTACTTCAGTACACAATAGCTATCAATTCCATATACGTTATAGCTCCAGGCTTTTGCTCTGGCACTCCGCAGACAAGAATAACTTCGTCATGATTAATAAAAAAAAGCACTTCTTTTGATCACGAAGTTCCGAAGATTATATTAGCCATAGTCGAAAAAAGACTTTTTTTGGTGTTGTTTTTGGGAACATCACGAGATCTCAGTTCGCGGCGAACTACTAGTTTATCAGAATCAAAACACAGGTCAATTGGAAACTCAAAAGCAAAGAACACATTGCTTTATGGTGGTCAATGATGATCAATTAAAATAAATCAAGTTAAATTCAATTATCGCAGTTAATTTCCTAATATTACTTAGAACATGCTTGAACGAATAAAAGTTGTTCTATTTTCAAAATTCAGTAATTTTCTATCTCAATTTCCACCAAATTCTACGGCCTATGCCGCGTGCTGTAAATTTTGAAGAGACATCCTCACATTTCAGAGATCACTTGCAGTTCCGAAGCCTTGGATACCTACTTAAGTCTACTTTGAGTGCCACTACGCACGCAGCTGACGTCAAGAATCCTCATTGTCTTGCGTGACGTGGAGGCAGATGATCTGATTCCCGAAAAAGATGTCACCGTATTTTTTTACGGTCGTAGCGGTCGCCGTATCGTATCTGCGTATACACTGAGTCCGTAGTCTGAGTTTTGCTATGTTGATTTGCGAGAAGCGAGAAGCGAGAAACTCGCAGTTTTTGTTGAGAAAAAAAGTTTGCAAATCTCCCGCTAGAGGCGTTTATCGGGTTTTCATACAAAACATCTCGCAAGTCGCTTCTCGATATGCGTTTCGATCAACAAAATAAAACTCAGACTCCGGGCTCTGGAGATGAATACGTTTTTACGTGTGGGTAAGTGGAATCGACGACCACCATTCGTGGCAGTAAGGAGCTAGTAGAGCGTGTTAGAGTTCTAGAGTAGACTTTTGTCATTCAAAAATGTTACTTATTACCATAAATGCAAAGATTATTTGGAATGTCTTTGCGTCAACATAAAGACGCTGTGGGGGCGTTCAGCTATGGATTATTCTAACTGTATCGACTGTAACTGACTTAGGGTACGTTCATACCGAGGGTTCATTCCGGTATGTAATATGTATTCCATTTTATCAATATATTTTTACAGGATCCAGAATACTAGCATGTGTGAACTCGCCTATCCAACTTCATGCACCATCACCGAATAAAAACGGAATGCTGTGATCACACCCTTAGTTGACCTCTACCTAAAACTCACCAGTTAACTATTGCCTTTCAAAAATTGCTAATTTTGAAATGCTTTTTTTTAAAGAAGATTTTATTAGATATCAGTAAAAACTTATCTATGACCATCATTTTTTACCTCCGTTTTTATGAAAACCAGCTTTAAAGTAACCTCCGATCTTTGCTACCGTGACAACTTGAACGCCGAAAATAAAACATTATGACGATGAGTTTTTTGCATTCTATTTAGATCTTACATGTGATATTTCGCATTGTGTTTTAGCTTTTTGTTTTTAGGCATCTTTACTTTAGGATTAATATAATTACAATTTTATTTATACTCGCTGACCTTTTGATCGTCTCTCAAAGTTTTACAACGTTCAGCACATCTTTTTACAAAACTTTGAAGTTATAACTTTGATGGGATGTCAAAAATTTACAAAATGGCAGCTAAAGTGATATTTTTTACTAGAATTACTCTTCGATTAGTGTCAGTGAGTGATGATGGAAAATAAAGAACTAAATCTGAGGAGTAAATGTATATTTAGCAGTGAAATTTGAAGCTGATGAAGCCAGCGTTTTAAAAAGAAGCATTCCACTTTTGCGCACCAAGAACAAATACCTAATATTATAATTTTGTATCTGTCTCGTTGATACGATGACGTGAGAAACCGGTGCTTATCTCCCGATAGTTGCATTACAATTATGTATTATTTACATAATCGCACAACTGAATATATTCAATGTCATGTCCTTAAAAAATGGGTCAAGTACACTCGTGACGTCTATCCACGTGGGAATACGCTATATATTTAAATATTGCTCCGTTTCAGGGTATTTTTCCATCCATATTAGGTCATTTGCACCATATTGTATAAAAAATAAAAACAGACTGTTATTATCTTATTTTTCTTAGCTATTACATTATATTAAAAAGCTGAGGATAAATACTAGAATTAATAGCGAAGAAGTCGTTTTGAATCACAAGATTCGTGAACAGAACTACTCAACAAAACAGGTGGGAATAGACAATGTTTGCGTACAACTTACCACACAAAAACCAACAAGTTATCACGAACAAACACGAGTTACATTGATGATTACCTGAAAAAAAAACCATTTGTTTAGCATTTAGTACAACATTGAAAATGACTATTGGAGCTTAGAGAAACAAACTCTTTTCCTCGGTAAAAGATAGTTATATACGCTGTGCTTCCGACTCAGTGGACGTGTAGCTTTAGTCTAAAAGGGACAGCATCGTTGATAAAAAAAATATAGATATTGCTAATTCTGTTAGAGCTTAGAGAAACAAACTCTTTTCCTCGGTAAAAGATAGTTATAAACGCTGTGATTCCGACTCAGTGGACGTGTAGCTTTAGTCTAAAAGAGACAACATCGCTTATAAAAAAATATAGACATTGCAAATAGGTAAGTTCTAATTTTTGTATGACGCAAATCGCAAAAGGTACATTCGTCGTCGGTAAAAACTGTATTGAAAACCACTGGTGTGAAACGAAGCGTGTTCGTAATGTCATCTAGTGAATAACAAGCATTGTACAGATCTTGTTTGTTCGTGGTTTAGTAGTTTCATTTAATGAAATCAAGTTTTTTTCTAAAACCAGCAAAAAGTCCATGACTTAGTCAAAGCGGGTAAACAAATAGCCCATTAGTTGATCAGTTTAGCCGTAACACAAAAAAAATATATTTTAGCACACAAAAAAAAGAGTGTGTTCTTAAGACCGCATGGCAGAAGTGAAAACTTCATGTTTATAATGTTTTTTCAATATATAATATTAGCACGATAAACCGCTAACTACACACACTAAGTACCAAATAATTGTCAAAATAATTTTTATTACGTACCAATAATAACTATTAAATTAATAAAGACAATTATTACGTATGAATTGAATATAATAAACACAGCGAAGATCAGCTGACTGTATCTTTCTCGCTCGGGTACACTCGGCGGTCCCGAGTTCACCCGATCGAGCCTTTCACCTCAGAGCGTGAACCTACGGAGGTGCGCCAAAAGAAGTTTTCACTTCAAAAAATATTTCAACGTATATACGACAAGAAGTCTACCAGGCACAGAGGGCCTAGTACGAGTTTTCAGTGTATAGTGTGGGTGTGAAACGTCTGACGCCCAGCACACAAGTGGGCGCTGATTTGTATGTAGACACTGAGCGGATTCTTTGAGAAGCTCGACATGCGAGTACGGGCTTGGTGTAGACCAAGCTTCTCAAAGAATCCGTACGGGCTTAGTGTATACCAAGCTTCTTAAAGAATCCGCTCAATGTCTCCATACAAATCAGCACCCACTTTTTAGCTGGGCGTCAGACGTTTCACATCCACCACACATACATTGAAAACTCGTACTAGACCCTCTGGTACCAGGGCACGCTTGAATGCCTCTAAGCGCCGCGCCGCATCCGGCAAAATCACATATTATTATTATTAATTCATGTCAAGGTGAATAATGTCAGACAAAATTAATTCGATACTGGCTATCATAATAACGTGTAATTAATTCTATTAACGTAATCACTTACAAGAATTTATAAAAGAAGTACCTAATACTTAGTGTTTATTAGTCAATTGCACAAATGAAATATAGTGTTAAACATTTTTTTTAGGATGATATCATGTACCTTACACAATACACATTTATAAGTTTTTTTTTGTTTTCTTTCAATACAGCTTTCAAATTTTTTCAGCTATTCAAGAAAGTATTTAATTGTAACGATAAAAAGTACATACTTCTTAAGTACTCTTATACTTGCACCTTTTTGTTGCTAAGTAGTCATTAGCCATGTTTATACGTTACTTAGTTTTGTTAAAATAAAATAAATACTTACCTATTTAAATAAACTCACGATGTCAAACACATGACATGACTGTGTAGGAGTGGTTTAAGAGAGATAGGTAGATTAGGTACCTACTACATAATGCGAGGGATAAGAATAAGAATAAGAATAAAAGAAATTTGTGACAAATAAGGTAAAATACAAAGAGAACAACTACAAAGAAGAGGTAATGCGTAGTAGAAATAGCACATTATATGGATATGCGTTTATTCTATATAAAAAAAATTCCCAGACACATAAGTCGTATAGGTAAGAGTGTAAATGCAAATTTATTGGGACCTAAGACCACATGTCGTACTCAAAGTGATTTATTCAAAAAGTAAATTCGTTTTCAATTGAAAAAAAAACGGGTTTTCCTTCACAATTTGAGTTAAAAGAAACCAAAATGCCCAAACGTTTAACTCGTATAAAGTTAGTAACTCGTATAGAGTAAAACCAAAACACGTGAAAAATAATAGAATCAGTGTTACATCAACGTCGTCCGTGGAAATACGTGCAGCGCATCGCAAAGTGTGGCAAAGCCCTTATTCTTCAATATCAATGTCAGTATAATAGGGGTCAAGATAATTATTATTTTGACAAGGCGCTGTTTTTATAAGTGAAATAAAACTAACAATTAGTAGGTACTTGTAGAATGTAGATACGGCATACAGATAAGGCGACGTCATGTGAAGATTTAATTTTATAAGTGCATGCCTCTTAACTTGTCAGCACAGAGTATTAGTATATATACACAGATATTGTATCTATAATAGAATGTGTTGTAGCTCTGTCCGTCATTTCGACAGATAATTTTGCCAGTGTCAAGTGGTATTTGAAATAATATAAGCAGACTAGCCGTCGCCCGCGGCGTTGCTTGCGTTCTACCCTTTAGAGTGTGACGTTTCCGAATTCCTTTCGTAGTGCACCCCTACATTATATAAGGATACTACCATCCAAATTTCATACCTCTAGGACTTATAGTTTAGGCTGTGCGTTGATTCTCTGTCAGCTTCAAAAGAGTTTTATATATATTATTGATGATGATAAGTCATCGTCAAGTCGACAGTCGTTTTGAAAAATGGTAGATATTTTTCTACAGAACTTGGAGACGAATTTTCACATTCAGAGAAACCAAAAAAACGTGCTCATTTGTGCACCAGACAAAAACATTTTTTTTCGAAATAGAATTTTAAACATTTTTCAGTAGGTAGAGAAAGTCAAGGTTGGCTTTTGTTTTTGAGATTTAGACAGACTGAAATATTACGGTACTAATCAGCGTGAAATGGAATTTAAAAAAAAAGTAAGTCATTTTAATGGCGCATTTACACGTGTACACAATGTATGCATTATGTAGTAGGTACCTAATCTACCTATCTCTCCTAAAGCACTCCTACACACTCATGTCGTGTGTTTGCAATCGTGTTTTACACTTTTATGTACAGCGGTATAGTCGAGTCATCTCGTTGCTTACCGCACACATACACAGCTACTGTACAATCACATTAATGTTTTTAAATGGACCATTAGCTTACAAGACATAATAATATCATTTAATAGAGGTCTAAAATATAATTGAGCGAAACTTTATTAGTTTGATTACGAAATCTCAAAGTTGAACAACAAATTCCTGTCATACCACTCACTAAAGGGCCGATATTACACCGACATGTCAGTTGCTCGTAGGAATTATCAATGTCGGCGCGAACACGGTATTAAAGCTTCTAGTACTAAATGTACAACTCTCCGCTGTGTGTTGCTGTGTATGGGTTATAGCCGATTTGTACCTACTATTGTTATGCAAATTATAAAAACCAATTTTGAAATCCCATACATTGATATCCAATTCGTACACTGGTCTATACGGTTCAAATTTAAACAGAAAAACTTAAAGAAATGTACAGTCGATGGGAGAATCTGATTAAATTAAATTTTGCACTGATGCTTATAGGATCTTCACCGATATTCTGTTGGTGTCGTGTCGGTAGTAGTGTGAAAACAGCCTACTTAAATTCTATAGAAAATTGTGCGAATCGAAATGAGCTCTACGGCCATTCGTAACTGACGGCTCTGCAATAAATTACACCAAAATGGCAGAGAATTATGTAATTGCGTACAGAGATTTGTAAGATAATAAAATGATATCCAAAAACCGGTTTTTTACCACTTTTTTCTTTTTACTACTTTTTAGCGTTTTTTCAATAGATTGCGGAACGTTTTTATTCTAAGTAATTATACTATACGTATATGTACATGTAGTTGTAGGTATGTCACTACGTAGTAACTGGTACTACTTACTACTAACTGAAGATTTTCAATTTTGTCTTTTTAGTACTTATATATCTCTTTAGCTATTTTTTTCGCTAGATTGCGGGGCGAGCCTAACCTAAGTATACTACGTATAATATGTACATGGAGTAGTACGTCACTACGTACTAACTGGTACTACTTAGTACGAACTGAAGATTTTAGCGAAAGATATCCATGTCGGATACAATAATTATGTTGTAGGTATAAAATTACTAGACCATGATAAATATCTTAGGTACCTACTTAGAGCGTTATTCGTTTCAACTGCAGTAGAGTAAAATAAGATTGACGTCATAGTGCTCTATTTTCTTTTACATCGCTTGGCTATTGTTGTCTGTGCAAGTACTAACTGTGACTAGTACATTAGTACATTAGTATTAGTAGTGTACATTTTGTACAGACACAACTTTACCTCCAAGTAAATGTATTGGTTGCAATTTTTTTTTTCTTTTTTTTTTGAGCTATAAGCTAAGCATTTGGCTGCCAGCACACCTGGTAAGTGTAATAAAGTTGAACCTTTTTAAAACTATTTCAACAAAAAGATGTTTGAGTAACAGCTCTGTTTTTTTTTCATTTGTATGTTTGTTACTTCAGAACTCTTGGTGTTATTTAAAAATCGATTTGAATTTTTTTTTTTTAAGAAATCAATATTATTTTTGTATTCAAAAAAACGTAACCGGTAATATTTAGATTGGTACCGCGTACTTTTAATTATTTTTATATATTTTCCGAGACTTTGATATTTTGGTAGCGTTATCTTACGGACACTGTTATTTACAAAACTTCAGTTTCAGGATATTATTTTGATAACATAATGGACCATCCTATCTAAAATAAGCATCAACCTACGTTATTATCTCATTATGATAATAATAGCCTGTGTGGGAGAACGCACGTTTTTCATTACCTTTTAATATAAGGCACGTATTTCGATTTCCTGCTCAAGCACTGATTCTAACTCAAGCATAGATTTTTGTATGAGAATTTTTACTCAAATCTATTGAGTAACAATTTATTTATCAGCATACGGGCCTTAGAATAGTATTTTAAACAATCTCGCGTTCTACCCTTTAGAGCGTGACGTTTCAAAATTCCTTTCTTAGTGCACCCCTACACTATATAAGGATACTACCCTCCAAATTTCATACCTCTAGGTCTTATAGTTTAGGCTGTGCCTGATTCTCAGTCAGCTTCAAAAGAGTTTTATATATATGGATGATGATGATGATGATGATGATAGCAAGAGGTTGAAGTGATGAAACTAAGTATACTTCGGGATTGTGAAAATTGTGGTTCTTGGTTGCAATAAAAAAATATTATTTAACGATTCATGAGTGTTTATGCTAATTTGAACTTTAGTTTAAACACAATAAGAACTTTTGTATTTGAAACACTAGTCAGCACAGCAGCAAACAACAACTTTAGCACCACTGTTTAGCATAGCACTGAAACATCTTTCAAAATGTAGTTATAAAAAAAAACCCAGAGTGAACTATATTTTTGTACGGAGAATCATGAGTTATCTAAACTTCCCGCTAGAGGCGCTCCTCAAATGTCTATACAAAATATGAATTACGTAAACATTGCAGGCGCGTTGCATTTACTTATAATTTCATTTTATGAGTGTTACCCACATTCGTGTGTCATTCTCGCACCTGTTTCTTGAAAAAACATGTTTTATGTTACGTCGGCAAATAGTTTACGGTCTGTTTGTTTACGAGTCTGGTGTTAATGTTTACGAAACGTTGTCACCTTACTCGGTTGTTATGTACCTGCTGTCTATTACTTGAGGGGTGATCACGAACAAATCTGACAGTTGCCGCGTCGTATTCGACTCAACTCTGCTCGACTTCCGAACAATATTGAATCGATTTTGAATCAAAAATTGTCAGCAGTCAAGAAAAACAGCCCCCGATCGTAACCTCTGAACTGCTTTCGCTACCCAGCATAATGTCAAGCGACGTGGTTACAGATATACGAAAACAAGAAGCTTTTAACGGCAAAAAACGCGCTGAAACGCGCTAATGTCACTATTTACTAATAAAATAACTATGATTTATTATGAAAACAGTTCATAGCTAGGTTTTTATGAGACAACGATTGCACCGCAGAACCATTCAAGTTTCAATTGATGCTAAAACGAGTCTAACCAAGTTAGGAATCCATTCCATTCGTGAAATGGCGACATAGACGATCTCCCATTGTCATTAGTCCAGCCCGTTAATGGGTGTCTAATTAGCGTCACTCCACATATTGTCGCACTCTTAAGTAGTGTACTAATACCTGATGATGATGAGTTTAATAAAACGGGCCTTCTTAAAGTGTGAGAGGTGTGAGTGTACAGAGTTGGCCACTAACTCACACCAGCTTGCTTGCTTGCTATTCTACAGGTATCGATCGATGTGAAAAAAGTATACTCGTTGTCCTAAAAAAACCGTCTTTATTCATTAAAAAGCGTAGTAATCGTATTATACTCTGTTTTAAATTATAGGTACTAAGAAAAATTTAACCTATTTCGATAATTTTCAGAGTAGAAAACAACGGCGATGAATTTTGAAAAATATACTATAATAATCGGGGTTTAAAACCCTTTTAGAGGACTTTTCAGTAGGTACTAACTTAGTTTTCAGTTTTACTTGAGTTTGTAGAACTACACCCTGCACCAATTTGTAGAAGAATTTCAGTGCAGTTCACAAGTAGCATTATTTTAGTGGCAGTGCTGAAGCATACAACAATGTGTAGCCTGACATTATTTCTATCTTCACTGGTGACCGCAAGTCATATCTATACCGTGCCATTAGTGACGTCAATGAGCTGGTGTTTGTGATAGGAGCGTGTTTGGCGACTTCTTTCAACTTTCGATTTTATTTAGTTCAAAAGCCTAGTGAAAGTGACCCCTTATCCTTACATAGTGAGTTTCAAGAATGCAGGTCAAACTCAAAGGTTACTTGGTGCACACTATGCACAGTACTAGGTTAGATAGGTAGAGGTAGGTACCTTGTCTAGAATTATAACATTTCTTAGCTTTCACAGATTAGCGGTAAAATCGAGGCATTCCACTTTGCGCACCAAAAAGTTGCCCATCAAAAAAACAACATTTTCATTTTCTTATAGTACCTACAAGCAAAATAGTGAGGATTTTTTCCTAACTTCTTTAGTAAAATGTACATTACTAACCAGCCTACAACTGGTTGTGGTATATAATCTGATAAGTAATATCGGAATGGCACATTCAATTAATGTAAAATTTTACAATAAATAAACTCCCTTGTTTCTCTTCATCATTGGTGGTTATCATAGTAAAAAATATAAATATTTGCATGGTAATCTTGGCGTCTTCTGCAAAGGATCATACCTCGGACCACCTAGGAGTTTCCTAATGGTCCTTGTACGTGACTAACGGCTAAATTAGCGTGGAAAATAGTTACAAAGGGCAGTTATTTTTATCTTTGGATAGCTTGCACCTGTCAAGGTTAGTTTGCTATAAAAATGAGGTTGAATTAGTGGGGAATGAAAAAAAAAAAAAATTGGGTGCATTTTGGCGAGAACAGTGAACGAAAAGATCTTACAAAACGAAATGAAAAATACGATCAAGATCTTTACATTTATGACAGAAGTTTTCACATCCATTCTTCCAATTTATGTAAGAGTTTTTCATAATGTTTTTTTGTCTATTAGTTTGTGGCAGAAGTTTTCACATCGTGTGATCATTATGCACACAACACACATTCAATGTTACAAATTTCGTAAGAGTCTTTCACAATGTTTTTGGTCTAGCTCTACGTAATTGTTTGATTGCAAAAGAAGTAACTGCCTAGGTAAATCCTGAACGTAAAAAAAGTGTAACATTGTTAAAACTTCAATAACACTTAGTCAAAAAGTTCACAAGTAACTTTACTGCAACAATTTTTATTTGTTTAGCATTTAAGTTGGTATTACTTTATTTGCATAAATAATTGCGCGGTTAAGATTGACAAAATATTTTTTTTATTTCTCACATTTCGCGGTTTTATTATTTTGACATTATCAATGACAGTTATGTAAGAATTAAGTTAAAAAGGTCAGGTTTTTTTATAAATCTGCAGTTTTGATATAAAACCCACGGCTTACTAAAGCTTACTTTCAAACGCTCTATTATTTAATCAAATTGAGTAAAGAAGTGGAGAATGAGCCCCTTATTTGTAGGGTTGGCAACCGTCCTGTTTTCACAGGACATGTCCTGCTTTTTAGGGTGTCCTTGGCTGTCCGGGATAGTTTTTAAGTAGCGCCCAGGTGTTTGAAGGGTACCCTGGCTCTGTGTTTTATAATTCGCGCACCACTTCAACTTTACTATAATAGTTTGGGCCCACATGGAGATAAACATACTCCCAGTCTCTTTTACCGCTTTAGTGGACCTGAGTCTTCAAATTTATCTTAACATCTGATCGATCGGAAAAGACATTAAGATTTAACTTTACAAGTTCTGTTCAGAGTAAAGTTTAAAGGAATTGAATTTCGCATATTTTAGTATTTAAATATTTTTTTATAAAGCACGTACCACACGTACACCTATAACAATAAACGGTGAAGGAAAACATCATAAAACAAAATTATGGAATTCCTACTTTAAAGTTGTTACTCCCGCGAAGCCTGCTTGTAGCAGAGATGGGTTTTTTTTTTATACTACTAGCTGATGAAACAAGCAGATGGCCCACCTGATGTTAAGTGATAACCATCACCTATAGCAAAACATTGCCTCGTAGTCATGCACGATAGAAACGTGCCTTAAGATGCATTGCCCCGCGTCCATCAACTTGAGGCAAACAGATGTTAAGCCTCATGTGCCTGTAATTACACCGGCGACCACACTCTTCAAACCGAAACACAGCAACGCTGCTTGGCGGCAGAAAAAGGCATATATAATATAATAAACGCGAAAGTTTGTAAGAATGTATGTAAGGATGTATAGTATATGGATGTATATATGGATATATGTATGGATGTTATTTTTGTTCCTCTTTCACGAAAAAACTACTAAACCTATTTGGATGAAACGTGACCTGGATTAACACATAATGGCTACTTTTTATCCCGAAAAATCAACCGGATTCAACGGAACGGTAACGAAGTCGCGGGCGAAAGCTTGTTTGATAGATCATAGTTGGAATGGAAGCTGGGTATCAGCTAGTTTGAAATAAGATTGTATTCTTCCTACACCTACACTACAATTTTTTTACAGTAATAAATAAATATAAACGGACACTTAACACAACGCCTTCTAGTCCCAAACTAAGCAAAGCTTGTACGATGGAAATTAGATGGCTGATATACAAACGCGCGTTTATGAATGGGGACTCATTTAACTGTTACAATAAACACCGCCTACAATTGAACGTATTTATTCAGCTCTACTTTCATTTTATCTGCTAAAGTAGGCTAAACAAGCTCACTGTGCCCCATACCTGTGTAAAAAGTATGTAAGGTTTTCTTACACACGACGTTATTGGGCGTGCGACGTGGCGCAGTTTTTTCAGTTACTTTTACATACTGTATTTTGACAAAAAAGAGTGATAAAACTTGCAGCAGAGTAGTGAATTTCAGAACAATTGACTTACGTATAACTTGGACAATTAAAACTAGTGTAGTAATTTACTACTAAGTGTCAAAAATAGTGTTTATTTTTATTTAACTACAAAGTGTTGCATGGTCCAGAAATCTAGGCTTGTAATGTCAAACTGATTGCTTTTTTATCGTTTTTATCTTCAGAAAAATATTTAGTCTATTGCCAAAACAGGTTTTATGTAACACGTATCTATCATTAAAACAAAATAAACCATTAAAACAACGTCAAATTAAGTCACCAGTCTAGGATGAATTATCCCACTCGCAAGCAACTGTCAACTCAATTCGGACAAGTAAAAAGTACCGCGTCAAGTCGCGTAACTTCCAGCATCATATACCCTCACCCGGCTTAGTTTAATATGGCAATTATCTGATAACAGGTGTTGTAATTATGCATAGAACAAGATCCGGCGGGCTCCGACAGCGGCCCAGTAAGGCCTTCATAATTAGGTATTGATACCGGACCGTTTAACTTAAAGGGTACATAATTAGTGGATTTTTTTGAATCAAAGGTATTTTATGTGATTACAAATATGTACATTCAATTGAATTGAGGGCAATACCGACACCAATATTCATTAAACCGATATTCAGCTTTCTTTAGGTAGACCACGGGAAAATAGTTGGCCCTGGTATAGTCAGATTTACTACGAGGATCACGGGCGTGGCCGACATTAATTTAGGAGACAGCTTGAAAAAATTTCCGCTGGTACAGCCAGTAGTACATAGTAGGTGGATCACGAGCTATTTGATATGTCAGTGGCTTGAACTGAATGTAAGTATCGATGTCGGCACCGACAGTATGAAGTGTGTCTAATTAATATTGTAAATTTAAAATGTTTGGATGGATATACAGCTGAAAGAAATGTATAAGATTAGCTCTCCCCTGATATCATGTAGTAGGTGTCGTGTCGGTAGCAGTGTGAAAAGAGCCATTTTGTTATTGCGATCACATACGGTGTATTTTTAAGGTTAGGTTAGAACCGGTGCCTAGTTTATGAAGGTGCCTGTATTTTTGATTTAACTTTCGAATTGAAACATCTTATTTTATTTAAAAAATGCGTGACAAAAACTTTCAAAAGTATAACCACTTCATAAAGAAAGTGTAAAAAAATGAGACCAATCAGACTGACATTTTCAAAATGTCAACTCGTCAGATTTTTGTGGGAAACATAACTGTTTAATTTATATTCGACTGGCCAGTTTTTATTCCGGAAATCAAGTTATCTGTTAGTGAGACCCGCAGTCAAATCCTGTCTGTCAAGTCAGAGATTAATTCGTATAGATGGGCAGACGGACTCAGTATAATTATAATATGTTTACGTTTATTATATGACTATCATAATCATCATCATACTGTTTATAATAGAGTTATCCGTGTTGCTTTTGATATCACGTCCGCAAAAAAAGATATATTACAATGGACTTCAGATTCTTTTTTTAAATTCAGTTAAAATAATAGTACTTGACCAAACACGCTTTTTAGAGAAAATACTTCTTTGTTTGAATAAGTATAAAATACAATCACATTCAAATAAAGAACGGTCATCATGAAACCTTATTTTTTAAATTAAGTTAAAACTAAAATTACATTCAAATAAAGAACGACAGTTGACCAAGCACGCTTCCTTTGACGTCAAACCTTTCTTCACATTCCAAATGATTCATATCCGACCTTTTTACCAAAAGTTTAAAAAAGAAAAACAATGATTTTTATCGTTCGTGTGTGAACTTATTCCGAGCACAGTTAAATGAGTTAGCAAGTATGATGCGATGGTATGAATACAAATGAGTGTGCAAAATATTTTAGACTCTTATTAGAAGAAGTAGACTTATTGTACATTGAGAATAATTACGCCTTTGAATTTTGAACAGTTTTTTGTTTAGTATAATTTGATTCAAAAATATATGCCTAGCTAAAGCAAAAACAATACCATGCTAAACTAAATTCTTATTATTTGGACCAAATTTGCTCGCTTAAAAGAACATATATGTTCTTTTAAGTTACAAGCGAGCAGTTAAAAAAGACTGTTTGAAATAGTTTTTTTTTCTTCAATAGGTTTAACTCTATTCTGATTCTTTGTACATTTGTTAAGAGACACGTCTGGCAGGAAAATTCCCTTTAAAAATAAAAATAACCGGGTTTAATTAAGAACAAGGTTTATTTTTGTTGCGATCTGACCGTCTCAAGTCAGACAAGTTGATAACAGCGAGACAGTTCAAAGGTTATCTAAATGAATGCAGACATCTTGCATAATATCGGACTTGGGATTCTATAACTTAAGATTTTTTGCTAAAATTATACGTTTAAATTGCTAATGAAAAAATGTAAGCAGACGCGCAACTATTTTACTGATTCAAGGTTATTATTTTGTGGCGACGAAAAACAAAACAAAGATTCTAACAAGTTTTTCTTCGATCTTGTTTTGTGTCAGTATTAAGTAAGACATGTTTACTTATCAAATTACGATTTTAAAACGTTTTTTTGGATTTAAATTATTTTAATTCGAAGTGTTCTTAGTCAGCAATTACCTTGATCAAACTTTCAGGGTGTTACATCAAAATTTCTACGGAGGGTAGTATTCTTATAATGTAGGGGTGCACTACGAAAGGAATTTCGAAAAGTCACACTCTAAAGGGTCTAGAACGCGAGCAACGCCACGGGCGATAACGGCTATTCCTAAAGTTGATTATTATCAATATTGTCTGACGTAAATAATCGAAGTTAGTGACGTAGACGACCTCAATTAGTATGTAGTTTAGCGGATGTTTCTTAGTTGTAAGGATTACACACCGTCCACCGATCACAAGATTGGCTTTGATGTTTACATTATGCCAGTTGTTCCTACTCCAGTCCAGCAATCGAATCCAATGCTGGAATGCCAGTGGAATATTGCTCACCAGTACTGAGCGCAGTGACCAAATTCATTAAAGACTGGAAATAAACGATAATCCAGGCCAAGACTAAACTGGAATGATTCACTGGATTACTGGCCTGGAATAATGTAAACAGCGCATTAGCATAATAGTAAGTTTTGGTTGTGATATTTTTTTTTATCAACACACCCATACTAAGTATCCAGAGTGTAAAGTCAACCACAATGGAAGGTGCTAAAATGTGTCTTACTTAAATACTAAAAACTATGCATATTTTTGTACATCATTGTACCTACCATTCAAACTACACCTAAGAACAAAAATTCTGGGCGATCTATAAAAACTTGAATATCTTTGAAGCTGTTAATGCTACCTTAGTGACATTACGCAAGCTAATAGTATAATTAAACAATTATTTTTAATTAATTATGGGACATTAAACTGTATATCAAACACAATTTATTTCACTAAGCTAGCATTTATAGTTTCAATGATATTCAAGTTTTAATAAATAAATAAAAAAAATATTCTTAGACTTAGCACACAACGCTTTCTAGTCCCAAACTAAGCAAAGCTTGTACTATAGACGACTCGGAATTATTTGTCCAACCAGCACCTCGCCAGTCTGCACCAAAGAGGCCATTAAGGCGCAGATCACAAGTACAATAGCGAGTAAATAGGTCAATCGTATGAGTTAAATACTACAAAGTAACGGTTAATACGCAGAATAAGTAGCAGTTACTACCGAGCCAGTGAAAGCACCGATGATCGATTGGTATCGTAAAGCTGTACAGATAATGGCATAGTTGTTATAGAAGGAATGTCAGAAACAACCTGAAAAGAACCATGTATGTGTATTTGGAAGAAATTACAGTCATATACCGGCGCGTCTGGTTTATAGTTGTTTCTATTTTAACCTGCTCAAAAATACGAATATTTGTGATAGAAAAACAAAACATTATAAGTATGTACCTACTCGACTTCAAAATATTTAAAATTCATAAAGCTAAATGCTATAGATTAAATTTAAATATCCGGTAGAGCAACTCTTTGAAGACATAATACCTCAACAAACTAAATACCTAACCACAGATATATATATATATACAGAGTACTATATCTATTCTTTATACTCTATGGATGTGTTTACATTATTGATTGTTTTAAAAGGTCTTTATTTATCTTAATAAATTGAAACGTAGCATAACTAAACACAGTTTAGTATACCTACTACAAACCTAGTATTTAAGCATAACTCGGCAGGCTATAGCACCTCTAAAAGGTTTTTAACAAAATTACTATTTAAGACTTATTGACTACTTGGTAAATCTTAAATTTTGAAAAAAGTTCGTACATAAAACAGCTCAGGTTTACGTTTAATGAACACTTTGTTAAGTGCGTATTTTTAAATAAAGGGTTACATTATTTTACAATAGTAATATAAAGATTTATTTTCTCTCAACAAAATGAGAACACATCGGAGAAGGATTGGTGTGAAGTTTACCTGTTTTGCAAGAGACTCCAGAAATAGGTTTTGAAAAACCTGCAATACACGTCACCGGGATCGGTTTCGCGGGATTAACTTGACGTCAATAATACTAGTCAGTCTTTTATTATTCGCTTAAGGATTATTCATATTATAAACAAATACATATTCATGGACATTTAACACAACGCTTTCTAGTCCCCAACTAAGCATAGCTTGTACTATGGGAAGTAGATTGCTGATAGAATACTTAGATACTTTTTTATCTGTTGTCATCTCTTTTCGTTGTCATGCATGACAATGGTATACGGCATTTTTAACGCCGCGCTAAAGTTACAGTCGAATATTAATAAAGGGGTTATAGTCTCTAACCAGAGCCCTTCTAGTGCTTGGCTGAGAGTTCTACAAGCGCTAGAGTATAAAAAATGTCACACTGGCCTGTTACATACGGTATTGACAATTTGACATGTCATGCCAGTTGCTCGAGAACCAAAATACCGTTGTCGTCGACGACACGGTGTGAAAGTGCTGAAAGTATGCAATTATATCCTCGCGATATTATGCAGGTGTCGCATGTCGGTCGGTCGCAGTGTGAACCGTGAAATAAGGACCCATTTTTATGCCAACAAGTGAAAGGAAGTTTTAAACTTGTCACTGTCACTCAATATGATTTCAAAACAAGAATTCAATGATCTCAAAACAAGAATTCGCTGAAAAAAATATTTCTGTAAATTCTGTAAGATATTTATATTCAAAACATACTGATAAATACTAACGTGTTATTTTTTTGCAAGCCATTAGATTAAATTATTTAACCCAATAGTTTTTGTAGTAAAAAATGTTTGACTAGGTTTTTTATTGTTATAACATAGATTATTAAAACTTATAATAAAATTATATTATGTTTTTTATATTACATTTTTCAACATGATTGATGAATATAGGTACACTAGTAAATCCTGTGGTTGATACTGTGTTTTCTATTCAATATCTTACAGTTATAGTACTTATAAAAAATTTAAAACTATATAATTTTATAAATTCGTGCAATAATAATAATTGTCGTGTTGGCGCAGTTTCTATTACCTTAAAAGGATTGATAACAAACAAGTTTTCGGCGTCGCCATGTTATTGAATTGTAATGTGTTGTTCTTTTATTTTCATTCTACATTTTATTTTTTAATAGTCTGAACTCACGTGATAAAATAAGTATTTAATTGATTTATACTACATCAGAAGATATTTTTCTTTCACCCTTTATTTATGAAACCAACCCCTATAATATCGCGTGATATTGCTGAATTTTTTCTTGTTAATTATGTCACAACAAGAAAATCTAAACATGTTTTAGCGTAATAGTCCTTGTCATATTATCTTAGCGCTGATTGAAAAGAAAACTGTTCTAGTTTCATATAATTCACGTTATAGAAGTTAAATTCTTTCACAGTTCTCAGATTCTTGTTGCTATTTGAAATTCAGGTCAAAGTCACCAATATATCAAAGAAAATGAAGAAAATAATGACTATCTATTTAGCTTAAGAGTGAGGAAAAATTCGGGAATATTCTAAATATATCGACTGAAGTACCTACCTATATGAGATGGATAGATTGAAAGAGAAGATGATATTAGTGCGGGCAAGTCAAAATTAATTAATCATGCTGTGTTGGGTATCAAGGGAAGGGATGGGCCTAAATATCACATTACAAAAATATTTAGCTGTTGCTCGCGGCTTTGCTTGCATTAATCTCCATCTTAATAAAAAAAATAAGTTCAAACACTAAAACTTGACTACGCTCTTAAGTTTAAAACAATTAAATATTCTTATCTGAAATTGTTATGTTATGTAGTGATGTTTAGAAGATAGCCGTGGTCATATGCCAGATTGCCTTAGAGCATATTACTACTGTAAGGGGTATGGTGGGTCCGAAGTGGTAAGAAGGTTAGGATAGGTGGCATACAAGACTCAAGTCTTGATTCTCATACAACATTCGTTATGATACAACGCTATAAGTTAAAATAAATTTTTCTGTCGACTCTACTTAGATATTTTTTATAATACATGAAATATTGACCGGTAGATTAACGATGTAAGATAAAATAAAATTACATAATTGACTATTATTAAACTCTACGCTATAGCAATTTGATAATAACTTGTTCAGGATGGTATTAGCTAGCTATTAAAAATTATAAAATCTGACCTTATTTCCAATCCAAATTGACATGAAATAAGAGGTATTTCATCAGGTATTTTTCACAAATTCTGTCACAGAGAGTCAATGGAGATGATGTTTCTTTTTTGTTTTTCAGCTGAGGGAGAGCTTAGTTGTTAGGTAAATATTACTATGGAAAATGATTTTTTACGCTGAAAACATTATTCTGTATTTTTCAGTTTCTATGTATATCTTATTTATTCGTAAATAACATTGCTTACAATTTTTGTTTTTGCGTTATTATACCACTAGTGTCAAAGATTGTTAGAAACTTATAGACCCATGTTTACCAACACCTTAACCCGACGGTGCGCCTATTACTTTAAAAGACGGGGGTGTTTTCAAAAAAACATCGTCACTATGACGGCCGTAACCCAACCACAACATTATTCAACGCTACGCTGAATAATGAATATGCAAGTACGTCTTACCAATAACAATGCTCTATATAACACTTGAACAGACACGGTAAATTATTCCTTATACTTAACGGCTTAAATGAGGCATATCCTGTCTAAATTACCTTTTGCGTGGGCGGCGGTGGGTCAGGGACATCCGAATCCCATTCCGAGCTGAGATCATCACTCGACGCCTCCGTGTAATCCTCGTTCCAAGGCACTTCCAGTAAAGATATCTTCATCTGATCGTAACCAGGAGACAGAGTCTGAGGGCCGTATCCCGGAGGCAAGGGGCTTGATGCTCTACACTCTTCACAGTTACACGGCTTAGGGCCGAGGGACTCTCTCGGAGGAGAGTCCTCGTTGACGTCTGAGCGAGAGTTTCTTCGCGCCTCTCGCTTTCTAGCACTTCGCGGGGAGAGTCTGTTATTGCACTGCGGAGGGATGTAATACCTAGTGGGTTCTGATAACCTGCGTCCGTTGTCAGGAGTCTCGATTTTCACTGTCGTCACTAGAGACATCTTTTTGGTTAAAGTCTGGCGGTCTTCGGGTCTGTCCTCGGGATCCATCGTGTATTGTATGATGGGGATGGAGAATAACTGTTCGGTGCACTCGGGCATGATCACTTCACATGGGACAGTATCCCGGGAGTTGCGACATTTTACGTTTGCGTTGGCAGCATGGACGGAGAGCACGTGTTGTCACGACGCGCGCGAAACCTCTACTGAGGGCCGATGGTATGGTTTGGCTTTTGCCGAGTTTTGCCTGCTGATCTGAATGAACTCTGGCAAAGTGTATTATTATGTCTTAAATAATAACCGTTTAAATGCAGGTGAAAGCCCTCGAGAGAGATTCCAGAGTCTGCTAAATCGGGATTATTATACTTAGTCTATTTTCTTATTGCATGACGTCAGCACAGCAGTCATAATAATAATAATTGATTTAGGTATAGTTATCCTTACTGATATGTTTCCAGACTAACGAGTGTGTATTTATGATGGTTTGGATCATTTTATTTCAGTTGTCATAATAATTAACTGTTTAGTGGTGTACTAAATAAGTCACAGGTTCCTGGTAAATAGGTTAAGTTATGGATTCAGTCATTCAACTTGCACCTCTAATCCAGACGGCACCTCAGAGCTTGCCTTAAACTACCTATACAGTATACTATACATAAATTATACATACCTACTATATATTATGTGGTCTGTAAATGCGTTAGTAAAAATGTATAAAACAGCATATTTTTCCACGCTTACACTGATGGTTTCATAGGAAAAGCTGTTCATATTGATTACTTTAACTCCCAGAGTACTTTAGTAAATGAATAAATGACTTGGTAATTGGAATTCTATGTTCTTCGAGTTTGTTGTGTGAAGTCACAATTCCAGACAGCTATCCAAAAACATTTCACAATTATGTTCGCGCTCGAATTTCGATATCTGAGCCTCCACAGACTTACTTACTAATAAATATAAATATTTTGTATTCAATTCTTTAGCCGAGACTTTTTTTTATTATAAAAGTAATGGAACAAGCTGATAGCTCACCTGATGTTAAGTAGTAACTTCTGCCTATAACAATGCATTACCTCACAGAGCAGGTCGAATGATAACGTGCGCTGTAAGGCAATGCACTGCGTCCATCACTCTGAGACGTAAAGATCTTGAAGTCTCATGTGCCTGTAATTACACCGGCGCCCTTACCCTTCAAACCGGAACACAGCAATGCTCAACAAATTCAGCTCAGACTTAATATTCCTATAGTGAGTTCCTAAGTAACTATAAATGGCTTCATTTAAAAGTTCAACACACGGTGACCTACAGCAAAAACAATGCGAATCGTAATCTTAGTATTTGGAATTCTATTGAAGTTCCATCCAAGGTCTCTAGTCAAGATTTTGAAGGTAGGTTTTTTTTGAGGAGGTAACTATTAAAATATACGTGTGTTAATTAAATAAAACTTTTTGGGGACCTTAGTCGCCAGAACCACCTCCTGACATAATTTCCTGAAATATCATGGTGCTCTCACCATATTGAGATGAGGATCGAGATATCAATTAGTATTTTCTTTCTTCTATAAATTTTTGCATCATTAATCAACATTTTATAGGTTTTAAATAAATAATGTCTACGTCTATTTTAGTTGCTAAGGTCCGTAATAAATTATCGAAAATACGTATTACTTTTTTGATTCCTGACATAATATTGGTTAGCAATCCAACATTCCAAACACCTCAAACACATGACGTCATAGTATTATTAAAAGCTTTGAAAGTCGTATAATAAATGACAATGACGCAATTAAATTAGAGAATACATAATTTAATAGACATTAAAAGCGTAATCATAATAAATTAGATAATTATATATATTACTAGCCGTCGCCCGCGGCGTTGCTCGCGTTCTACCCTTTAGAGGGTGACGTTTCAAAATTCCTTTCTTAGTGCCTCCTTACACTATATAAGGATACTACCCTCCAAATTTCATACCTCTAGGACTTATGGTTTAGGCTCTGCGTTGATTCTCTGTCAGCTTCAAAAGAGTTTTATATATATTGATTGATTGATTGATGATGATGATATTGATATTGATGATGATTAACATTTATCATATCAATCATCAATATATATAAAACTCTTTTGAAGCTGATAGAGAATCAATCCTTACGTATCCTTACGTAGTGTAGGGGTGCACTAAGAAAGGAATTTTGAAAAGTCACATTAGAACGCGAGCAACGCCGCGGGCGACGGCTAGTAGTTTTATATATTTAAAAAATTATTCCACTTTTGTGCACCAAGATTAAAATCGATTGGTGCACAAAAGTGGAATACTTCAAATTGACAACACTTTGACACACTTTTTCAGAGCAGTATACTTGTAGTCAGTTGCAGTGACAGAACTTGCTACACTACCGAAACGCGACAAACGTCTCACCGAAATAATAGTTGAACCCAAAACAATCATATAAAAATGTCAGAAGCCTGTTCCTGTGAATGTGATGTACACTTGACCTTCTTCATAATTATCAATAAATGAACGGTAAATTATACTTGATATTAATTTTCTCACATCATACGTCAATTCGCTTATTAAGTGAGTATTTAAGGTAATTACTTGTGAAAAAATCTGTAATCTCACGGGTATTCTTATAGTGGTCACATCATTGGGCCAAAAAAATTACTTGAGAACGTATGAAGTCGGTTTACTACAATACCTTACTGAAAAAAGAGTAAAACGTGATTAAAAGTTTTTTTTGTGCAGAATCTCTCTAAATATAAAACTCCTTTGAAGCTGACTGACAATCAACGCATCCTTATGTAGTTGTAGGGGTGCACTAAGAAAGGAATTTTGAAAATTCGCACCCTAAAGGGTCAAATATTAGAATTAAAGATTTTAGCCTAATAATGCGTATAACCACGGGAGCAGAGCCGCGGGCGACAGCTAGTATGCAATATTTGGTCCAATCTTTGTCGAAACCCAGTTTTTGTTATTGCGAGTGAATGTTAGTGTAGCTCATAAATATTTATTTTCTAAACAACATATCAAAATGTTGTTATTTCTTCTCAGTGGAAATTTATCTTTTATTTGGTTTGTCACATCACAACAACATCTGTTTAAAACATAGTATTGAATGCATTATTAGTTATTCATACATCGATCTCAATGTATTCGAACCTTTATGTTATTTTGTTTACAAATGAATACTAAGTAGCTAATATTTTTCGAAAATTCGTCAAGGTATATCGAATGCTGCATCATTCACGGGAATCCTTATTGATTATTAAATGTAGCATTCAACTCATTGTTTTTAATACGAGTCATTAAGAATTCTTTCTCCAGATATTGAGCATCACCTTTATTCAAAACTAGTGAAGCCCGTGACTTCGTTCACCAACTCTATTTCACTGTTTGGCTTTTCAAGCCATATTCGCTCGCATGTTCGGAGATAACAGGGTTTGCCGTTGATGGATACGCCAAGGAGGACAACGTCCACTGTTGAGTTCCCATGGGATTTCTATATTTACCTATCTTGTGCAACACATAACGACATTCAGCATTTAGAATTTTAAGGATGGATTCCCGTGGTTGTACGTATATATACTCTACTAGCCGTCGCCCGCGGCGTTGCTCGCGTTCTACCCTTTAGAGTGTGACGTTTCAAAATTCCTTTCTTAGTGCACCCCTACACGATATAGGGATACTACCCTCCAAATTTCATACCTCTAGGACTTATGGTTTAGGCTGTGCGTTGATTCTCTGTCAGCTTCAAAAGAGTTTTATATATATTGATGATGATGATTGATATAGATCACCAGTAACCAGTGTGTGAGAGCACCGGTGGTCTAGTCGTAGTGGTTTAATCCAAACGCGGTTAAAGTTGTAAACAAAGTTTTTTTTTTATGATAAAAGTAATGGATCAAGCTGATAGCTCATCTAGTGTTAAGTAGTAACTTCTGCCTATAACAATGCATTACCTCGCAGAGCAGGTCCAATGGGGACGTGCCCTGTAAGGCAATGCACTGCGTCCATCACTCTGAGACGTAAATATCTTGAAGTCTCATGTGCCTGTAATTACACCGGCGCCCTTACACTTCAAACCGGAACACAGCAATGCGAGCAAAGTAATGATCTTAGCAGTATCTTTTGGATATGTACTAGTTACCACTTAACATCAGGTGAGCTATCAGCTTGTTCCATTACTTTTATCATAAAAAAAAAAGTTTTAATAGGAAATCGTAGATCACACTTCAGCATAAAATAATACTTCTAACATTCCTTCGTGGGTTCTATTCCCGTGATAGGAGTCACGTATCTACTTTCACGATCAGAATTCAATATGCATCCAAATGCCATTCACGCTGACGATACGACAAAAATGGCATCCCAACTATGGTGAAGAAAGCCTGACTATTGCATTGGCGTCACAATGACGTAAATAACCCGTTCGAACTTCTAACGAGGCACTTCGTGACGTCACTGTACCGTCTCGACAACATTGCACAATCACCTCTGAAAAATAATTTCAGCTTTAAATCCTTGATATAGAGACTACTTTCCGAAAATATGGAAGAAAATAAAAAAAGACAAGAATGTGTGTCGTAAAACATATTGGACCATCGACATTAGTCATACAAATTAAGCAAATGTGATTTTTAAATGAAAATTAATGGATCAACCACAAAATGAGAAAATTACTTAACATCTAAAGGTACCTAGAGTACCTACTACAAAACATACTTATATGAAGTCATCATCATCATTATTAATTGCTTATTACGTTAGTTCTAAAGTGTTTCTAAAGTAGTTTATAATGGACCCGATTCTGTTGGTACATTTTTCAAAACTAAACTTATTTGGCAGCACTAAAATGATATTGTCTTTGTAGTTTCAGTTTATCAGACAAGGATTGCAACAATACTAGAGAAAATGAAATAGGTAGTCAACAAATAAATATCAAGTCGGTAACGCTCCCACTGTATTGAGATTATTTGTAAATAAATAATAATTTAGAGACAAATTAATTATAACTACACAGTGAATTTAGTGTCAAATTACTAAATAATGAACAAAATAACTTTCAAATATACGTGTTTGAATATCTGAAAAAGTGATAGATTTGATACCTACTAAAAAATACAAACGAATTGAGAACCTCCTTTTTTGAAGTCGGTTAAATATCATCCGCCCGTTCTCCTGTAAACTTTGTAGAGATTGGTCTCATTTAAATGGTTTAACTACAAACCTACATTACTTAGTGCTATTTCAATAAGCTACTCTACTAAGATAGCACAATTTAACAGTAGACTCTCAAACAATTGCGTTTTATTATCATTTAAGTTTACAATAGAGTTATGTCTACAGTAGAGACTGCCTTGAGGCCGTATTCGAGAATGCTCTTATATGAATTCATGGTTATTATTCGAACATTTTTAGTAGTATTAGAGCTCTTTGTGAGAGCTCGTCCGGGGAAGTACTACCACCGTACCTATTTCTGCCGCCAAGCAGCGATGCTCGCATTGCTGTGTTCCGGTTTGAAGGGTAAGGGCGCCGGTGTAATAACAGGCACATGAGACTTCAAGATCTTTACGTCTCAGAGTGATGGACGCAGTGCATTGCCTTACAGGGCACGTCCTCATTGGACTTGCTCTGTGAGGTAATGCATAGTTATAGGCAGATGTTACCACTTAACATCAGGTGAGCTATCAGGTTGTTCCATTACTTTTATCATAATAAATAAAAAAAAAAGAACATCTTTCTTATTCCGTTTCGTGAAAAAAGATCTATTGATGGTAAAAAAGAGTGTAGTTACCCAAACCTACTAAGGAGTATAATATTGCTACATAGTTATAGCAATATGTAGGTACCTACACGTATTTATTCGGACTGAACTTGAACTGTGGCATAAGACATAATGTATTATTTGCCAGGATTCTTCTGAGTATTGAGCCACGTATTGTTATATTATTTTTTTGGCGAGTTATTAGGTTCCAAGACCTTGAATCTTTGAAAAAAGTATTCAGAAATCAATAAGTTTGTTAGTTGTTTGAAACTATGTTTTTTTTTGTAGCAAAAACTTGCCTTGTTTTGCAATTACTTTTTTAATTTTCTTGTTTCTTGCAAACCTTTTTGAAAATAGCGCCATCTGTTGCTTTCTGCGTTAACTGAATTGAATACTAGTTCTCCGTGCTACGTGGACCGTGACTCTACAACCGGATCGATTAAATTATCAAATGTGCCCAGAGATGGCGCTAACTTGCTCTACCGGAAAACATAAAAGTTCGATGGTACCATGCTCTGGGAAGCGCTTTCTAAAGGTCTACTAAATAAGATAGATACTGGTAATGATGTGGACTAATGCAATACTGCTATTTGCATGGAAAATAAGTGGAAAATTATTCATACAATTTCCAGACCACTCTCGTGTCTCATAACCTATTCGTAGACCACAGTAACTTTCACACTTTATGCCTTAACATAACTGATTATTTTTCAGATAAATTTAGAACAATAATGTAGAATACCCTTTTAGTTACTTGATCACGTAACGACTAAACGAATTTGACAGCAATAAAATTAAAGCTGTCTCTGTTGTTTCAATTCACTGAAGGGACGACGCGCGACGGTAACTATTTTTTTTAATGAAACAACATAATCGATGGCACTAATAAGAAAATGGTTCACCTTATCACAGATTATATGTACAAAACTATGACCCTATATACATATAATGCTGATATATGCAATCTAATTCGGTATACCCTCCTACTCTACCGAAACTCCCTATGACCAATAGTTTTTTAGTTAAAAAACTCTCTTTTATTAGCAGGTATATAAAATAAATACTAGAGGTCTATCTACCATACGTGATAGTCTGTCAGCAATTCCCATCCATGCCTTCAAGCGGTAAATATACCTATTTTTGTAAAACTCACCTTTCTAAACGGCTTGTTAGCATCAGCGGGGCTCGGCATGTAAAAGTCCACGATCCCCAGTAGACAATCATCACACCTGCACACGTCACTCGGCAGCGAGGACATTGACCCGAAGCTGCTGCAACTATCCATCGAGTCCGTCCTGACCAGCATTCCAGTACTGAGTGCCTCCATCTTGGCTACTAGCAGTGATTCCATTAGTGATCTGGGTTTGGCTGGTGATCGCGATCGGCGGGCGAAATCGGGTGACAACGGCCGGTATTCCAAAGAATTCGCAGACAGTGGCCGTCGAAAGTTCATCAGATCAGGGGATAGGGTTCTCCGGACCACGTCAGGGGAGACATGGCAGAGTGGCAGTGGTATGTCGCTGGAGGACGCCCGCGACAGAGGCGGAGTCACGCTTCTGCAGTGGGATGACGTCATTTTCGTGGCACGCATTTGGAGTTTTTATTTGATATCAAACTTTCAAGCTCGTCTTTAGCACAGCGTTTTGTGCTATTTTTAACACTTTTATGACTTCCACTTTTTATTCACTCTTTTTTTATTTGAAGTCACAGACAGTGAAAAAGATTTTAAGTTGGTGCTTTCAATACAGAGTTTTGTATTCAATTGTCTAACACTTTTATGACCCACACTATTTATCACTGCACACTGTTTTTATTGGTTCGGAGTTTAAAAACCCGCATTTTGAACACTGTCAACAACACGGCGATTTATTGCGTAGGTATCCTTGATTTATGGTTGTTTAGTTTTATATTCATTGCGTTGGTGCTGGTTTCCAAAAGGTGCAAGTACAAAAACTGTTAGTCCCCCGCACTAAGTCAGAAAATACCTACCTACCTAGGATTTTTAATCTGGCCGAAAAAAAAATGAAAAAAAAAACTCGTCATTCGCCGTCGACAATAACTGAAGCACTACGTGAGAAAATACAATGATTACTTAAGCTGGCCGAAAAGAAAATGTCGAAAAAAAAACGACACTGCGTCTACCACTGAAACCATTAATTCAGGCCGTAATTCAAAAATGGAACTGAAATCACGAATGAAATACTTCAAAACTAATAAAAACTCCTTGTTTTACAATGTGATAGCGCGTGCACACTATGCCCGGCATGAATGCCGCGATTAATTCCGGAATTATTGCCACAGCAACATCGCCTTTATTCTCACCAAGGAGCTAGGGCATGAACTTGGCGATGTTGCTGTGGCAATAATTCCGGAATTAATCGCGGCAATAATTCGGGCAGCGGCATGGGCATGTGTAAACGCGGTGTAGGAATAACGCGGTATGAGTTACAACATCCATCTTTTCTGCAGTTGGTTAAGTTCCTTTTCCCCAGAAATAGAAATAAACTACCATAAAACATACGAGCTTTAAGGTTTTTTCTGTTTGAATACGTTTGTTTATATCAGAAGCAGGAGGTTGTTATTTATTCTAGCCACATAGGACCAGCCTTTGCACGCCTAGTCAAGCCACACCTGCTGGGGTACACAGAACTTGTGTTACTAGACAAGACAAACTCAATGAAAAAACACTCAGTACCTCTATCACGAACAAATCTGACAGTCGCCGCGTTAGCATATTCGAGTTATATTGCGCGTCAATGCCAGCTCGACTTCCAATCGTTGTAGTGTCACCGCGCAGTGTATCTCGGATACGTTTGCGATCCTCACATTTACTCATGATAGGATAGACTCAGGGCTTAGTAGTCAAAGTCGCCTAGTACGTTTTGACTTGAGGTATCACGTGGTATACAGGTCTCGACACGGTTTGATCCGACCTTAAATGGAGGGGAAATGGAAGGCTTTCAATGCAATTTTACTATGGTGTTGCAGGCATAGAATAAAAATAGGCTGCGGAATTTAAAAAAAACCCTTTCAATAAATACATAAAAGTCATAGGCTACGGAAGTATTATAGGCTAAGAATAAAGGCCGCTTAACATCAAGTAGGCCACAGTTGTTTGTCTACTTATTTGTATAAAAAAAGTGTAGAACCACAAAGATTACAAAAGCTTTTTTTTTATAAAACCTTAAACCTCTTCTTGCATCTCTAAATCGAGTATTTCTGCAGTCATAACTCGATATTGTATAATCAGATAGATAGATAGATACTTATACTCGGATAGTAATCTACGTTTCATTCGCGCTGACACGCACTTGATCGTTTTAAAATGTAAAAGCGATATATAAATCATCTACTGACATTCATCGAGAAACAGTTGAGTTAATTCTGTAATTTTGTATTATTCTATGTTATTGTTCACAGATTTCAACGACAAACCTATCCGACTGATATTATAAATGAGTAAGTTAAAATGTTTGATGTCCAACTCTGGTGACGGAGTTTTAGACAATCGGTGTAGATTGACAGAGCAAGCTACGCCACGAGTGTCCACTGCATTTTCCTCTACAGTCGCATTATCTGTGTAAGGGCAGTCAAACCCACGGGGCGTACTTAGCGCGTCAGTAATGATAAACGCAATAAATCAGTAAATATGGCGTCGAAAGACGCATGCGTAGTGGGTGGTCTGCTTTTAGGGCTGGCAGTTGTCACAGACCGGCCCCCTGACTACCCATCTCGTGACAAAGATGGCTACAAACTTTCCACTGAGATTGAAGTCAAAAACTGCCTACTGAAAAGTTTGTTGCTTTTCAAAATAACTCTCCGTCGTCGGGTAAAAAGAAGCCTTTCATTACATTTTTTTCATGATTCAAATTAATTTTATTATTTTCGTTTACCCCACATTGAAACTCCACAGTGGTGAGTTCAAAGTCACTGCGTGCGTAGATTACTTATGATTTAGTTATATGAAAAGAAAAATAGATTTTAGGTTTAATACCTACTTTTTAAACTGTCAGAACCTCTTCTTGATGAAAATTCCGGTTCTAAATCTAAACACATTAGATTTTCTATCGTCCTATTGTACCTGTCTCCCAGGAGAGCTGGTACATTTCCAAAGGTGAATATGAATATGCAATAGCTGGGTATTACGGTACTCAAGAATGTAGGTAGAGTATTGTAGAGGTAATCCATAGTAATATTGTAGAGGTAATCCATAGTAATATTGTAGAGGTAATCCACACATACTATACTTTATGACCACAACATTTTCAGAAGGAAATAATACTTAGATACATAATGAGAGTATTTTCAGTCCCAGTCGTGTTGGAGTATCGTTCTCAAACAAAAATAGAAGGGTTGTAAGAAAAAAAAACAAAGATTCAGTCCGCTATGAGCACTTATCTTGACTTCATATAAGAATACTAGGAATCCTTGTCTCGTTTTTCAAAACTAAAACTGATACTTAGCATTCTGCTTCTGCCAGCCCTAACTTAACCATCCAGTAAGTTATATGACGAGTTTGATCATCTCTTGCAAAAATACATACCTAGCTCATCTTCTTCGTACTTTCGTGATAAAAAGTGTATAATTAGTACTGTCATTCGAATAACGAGATGTTGTTATGTTTGGCATCGCAGTACTGTAATTTTAATGTTCCCTGATTTTTTTTTTCTGATAGTAAGTATAGTGATTGTAGGTAAGTAATAAATTATTACATTACGTACCTACATTATTATTTTTATTGGTATTTACTTACTTTTGATAACTTTTAAGATCATAAAAAGCAATTTACTAATAAACAGTTACATAGTTTTATGAAATCAGTAAAATTGGTGTGTAATTGAATTAATTGATATACATTACATACCAGCTATTTGTGTGTAGTTTTAAAACTAGAGTTAGTGATATATTTCACAATATTTCAAACTGTCACTTAGGTACATTCAGTGCCAACAGGTATAGAAATCAAAATTATAAAAAAATAACAAATTTTACAATAATACTAAATAATAAGTACTAATAAATTATAATGTATTGAAAATTCTTTACATATTTGAATTTTAAGTTTAAGTTGCTCAACTCCACAACCACAAAGCTGGATTTGCGCTACCGTTGCAAATCCAAATAAATACTCGTAGCTAAGAATTTACACAAGCTTATATTGTATAGATTATACACAATAAAAAAACACCCAGGTACATATTAGCACAAGACTTGACAAGACTACATTCGATCCCTTCCAGTCGCTTAAAGCTCAAACCAGACAAAAGTATTTTATAAAGCCATATATAGGTGCAATCTCACCTAAGCGACATATCTGGGATATTTAGTTAAAAACAGATATGGCCCAGAAAGCACATAATATCTTTAACAGTAAGGTAAGTTATCATATATTTTGAACAAAGATATTACCTACCCAACTCTACGTTTACTGAAAGAAATCAGAATATACGTTTTGAGAAGTTTTTCTGATTTATTTATGTCGTAAACATAGCTTTCTTCTCTCATTTTTTCAATATCAACTTCAGCAAATATCTAATTTAATAAAAAAAAATTACGATTTAAAACGTATATCATCAATATATATAAAACTCTTTTGAAGCTGACAGAGAATCAACGCACAGCCTAAACTATAAGTCCTAAAGGTATGAAATTTGGAGGGTAGTATCCTTATATAGTGTAGGGGTGCACTAAGAAAGGAATTTTGAAAAGTCACACTCTAACGCGATCAACGCCGCGGGCGACGGCTAGTTAACTAACTATAACTGCAAAATATATTTTTAAGATTTTGCCGTATAATAGTGTACAATTTGACGTTTGTAAGTGATATGATTCATACGATACCAAAGTGATTTAGCTGTTAACTGTATTTATTATTCTGTGACCGCAGCTACCTACCATTGGTTTACAAATCTGTACACAGAGGGTGAGCACGAACACGAATCTGACAGTCGCTGTGTTACGTAAACCTAATATATTCGAGTCATATTGCGCGTCAACGCTAGCTCTACTATCGAACGTGGCAGTACCACCGCGTAGTGTATCTCGTTGTTACCATTATGACACTATTACGATTGTACCATTTTCTTCGTGCTCAGACCTCTGTATTGAATTTAACGTAACTATGTTGTATTGTACCAAATGTTAGTATTTCAATAATGCATTTCAATTTCAATTCGTTTTTAGTATGGTCTGACAAATTTCTAATCGTGTCTGCACCATGTTTGAATACGTTAACAACTCTAATACTAACTAGATAAGGTATAGTTTTAAAGACTATTTAAAATGATTAAAAGTAGGTACGGTATTAGTCTAAATACTGCTGTATAAAAAAATTAAAGCTACTTACCTATATAACTGTTTTAATATGTAATTAATTATAATAAAACAATATCAATAAAAAAATATGGGTTGATGGTTTTTTGACCCAAAATCCCCTTTTGAACGTTTTGAATCAAGGGGATTTTGGTACTTTTTAATCTCAAAATCCCCTTTGGGCAAATTTACACCGGGGAAAACTTGGGAGGTTTTTTTGAGACTAAACCAATAATATTAATTACAGAAATATTAAGCCCTGTTACATGAGCCACAGAAAATTTAAGTTAATATTATTGCTTCATCAGAAGCAAAGCTTCAAATAGGTATTGCGCATAGAAATACCTACAATATTACTGATTGCCGTTCCCAGCACGTACCTTCGGAGTACCGTGTGGAATCTTAAGGATGGCGCTGAGACCACCTACATGATACTAGGTATTAATTATTAAAACAGAAAAGAAATAACATGGTATATCTTTAAGATTGCTTCGTTTTTTTACAAGTTAATAATTATCCTGGGAAGCGTGTTCGAATTTTAATTTGCGGTGACATTTAGTGAGCTCAATTTTTTATAATATATATTTATGTAAGTATAAAAAAAAAAAACGTGATAGCTTAACGGTGAAGGAAAACATCGTGAGGAAACCCTTGGATTAGTCAGCTCCGCACGTATTGACGATGTCTTTCCTGTGGATATGGCTGACTAGGCTGAGAGGATGGTAGCGCCTGCTCCATCTAAACATTGTACCAGGCACTACAGTGTGTCGTTAAGTGTAGGCATAGGTTGCCTCCTGACGCTGTATAAATCATCTTCAATAGATGTAAAGGCCTATTATTAAGTATAAAAAAAGTTCATAATATATCTTTATTACTTTTTAAGTTATAATTTTGTTTAAAACATTTGTTACCCTAAAACAAATCCTGACTGTTGTGTTGATCAAAAAATTTTACAAAAAAAAAACATAATTATATATTTTTCCTCAAGCCCAATTTCACTTTCGGGAGAAGTAAAGCATGTGCACACGACATTTAAATACTTAATCAAGCTTAATTCGATGGAACAGATTTCGCACAATCACTTTTTAAACTGTGCCAGTTTAAACAAGTTTGAATTAAGCGCCATTCACACTGTAAGTAGTGTTTTCCCAATAGTTCCAAACTAAGCAAAGCTTGTACTATGGGACTAACAAGAATACCAAACAGGAGGAAGTGATACCAGACCATATTAAATAATAGAAATTGAATGTATTTCCAATGTTTACATTAGTATTTAGAGATTTCAAAGAGCCATTTCAAAGCAAGTTTTGTTTATTTGGTGGTTAGCACCACCTTCTGTTTACGTCAATGGTAAGTATTAACACAAAGATACTGTGCCTTGATCACGAATAAATGTGACAATCGCAAACGTATCGTAATGCGAGCGTATCCGAGATACACTGCGCGGTGACACTACAACGGTTGGCAGTCGAGCTGGCATTGACGCGCAATATAACTCGAATACGTTAGCGCGGCGACTGTCAGATTTGTTCGTAATAGAGGTACTCTTGGTAATATTACTGTACTGACTGTTTATTGTTATACCTATTTAAGCTAGGTAAATAGATGTTTTAGAATAATATTATTCTTACACATTTTTGCAGTAGGTGATTCCCTAGATTTTAGACTCTGCTACTTGCTACAAAAATTTAATAAGCATTTAATTTGATAGACTCGGCTACTTGCTACAAAAATGTAATAAGACGTATAATTTGAAATCTATGGCAAGTTAAAATGCTTGAAGAGCTTCATAGAGTAAACATACCTTTATATAATATGGTCTAGATGGGCGGATGTATAGTTATTTATAACATGTTATGTTACATACAATTTACATTTTTATTTATTAATTATTTAATAACAGTCCGTGTCTTTATCTGCCACCGGAACATTTAGTATTAACCGTTTTTTAATATGTTCTGCAACAGATATTAAAAAAGTTACGAAGTATTTTTTTTTTATTTTTTATTGCTGGTGTTCGTTGACCAAAGACGTTGTCAAACTAGTACTGAGTCCAAACTTTTTCTAACCGTTTTTTTTCTATCCAAAGCACAAAAAAGTACAGGTTCTTCATAAAACGTACGTAACTGTATTTTATTTAATTAAAAAAATATATTGGTTGAGTTTTATTTCGCAAAAGTACACGAAAATTCGCTCAAAACCATAATTACGTGGTCACTTAAATCAATTTTATTGATTCTCATTGACTCAAATACCGACGTGGAAAGTAAATGCAACACTTTAATGTTCAATAACAATCGTTAAATTAAATTAGCTTACGCCTTTTCAAAAACAAACATAAATGCCTAAATGATTCAAACTGCCCATTAATTAAGTAGTTCATTGGTTTTACTCAGAGTTATAACGAGAGACAGAGTCAGAGCATACCGTAAGCAAACATTTTATTTAATTAAAGTTTTAATCAAAAACAAGCTAAGTGTTAGTTTAAGAGTTTTTATTTGGTTAAAGATAGTATAATATTTTTTTGAGCCAAATAAACTTTTTATTTTTTGTAATCCAGATTTTTTTTAATTCGACTTTTTTCTACACTATTGTGACATTATTTATATGTTGTTTCAAGTAATGTTAATATTATAATAATGTAAATATATTATATTAATTATATATATATTTTTTTATAATACTAATTTTTTCATGACAATAATTATTTAATTACAATTTAGAGATTTATTATTAACTATACTTTTTTATTTTAATAGTAACACCGTGTTTTGTTACCTTTCTTAGGCCCAAAATGTTTTAAGTTTCTCCCACACATTATTAATAGTTACATTTCAAACTGACATCTCGAAAGTGACAGCCGAACAAAGTACCCACTTGGTATCTTAGCAAATAGTTCATTTAAGATTTCAGATAACACTCAAGCGCATTTGTCTTAATCTTATATTCACTTGTTTTTGACAAGTCACTAATATAGAAAGAATAAGGATACAAGGTGTAAAATTACATAAGTACAAAATTTAGAATATTTAGAAACTGAGGAATATCTGCTTCTGCTTTTTTTTTGCAAAACCTGTGTCCTGAAAAAAGCTAACTTTTGATAAATTGATCGATAGGAATAGTTGTATTATAAAATAGTTTGAGTACTAAAATGAGACTTAGTCTGTATTTGCATTTAGTGCATAACAACTAATCCGGACTCAGAGATAGATTTTTGGCAGATTGGTTTGGATCCTTACTCAAATCTATGTGTTAAAAGTATTACTTTTAAGTAAAGAATTTTATTAATTCTAAAACTAAGACACAATTTTTTATCAATTCAAAAACAAATTAAAGTTTATAAAAATCTTAAAGTATGGACTGATTAAATTCAAAACATTCACCAACGTCAATTTTTACAATTCAATCCAGTAAATATGCGAATATTTATAAGTCATTTTCATTAAGATATGACAACTCCATAATACGTGTGAAAATAGTCTCACATCCCGTCACATTTCCTTTTTTGGACACTAATTCCCTTTTCACACGTCCCGTTTGACGGGTAGCCGGCGCTGGGTACCCAGTGCTGCGGCACTGGTGACGATTATGTGTGTTATTTGTACGTTATTTTTGATACGTACCGACGCAACTTGCCCGGCATAACAAGACAAGCCAATCGCCGTCGTTGTCGGGTACCCAGCACCGGCTACCCAGTAACGGAGACGTGTGAAAAGTGTCTGAATCTAGTTTTGAGGTCCACTCCATATTATTCTAGCTAAAAACATTAGAATTATAGCGGTGTAGTTGCATTCTGGCGTGTAATTTTTATCATCGCTATACTTATTCTGAATAAATTACTGTATTTATGGACTGTACCAGAAGTTGAAAAGTCTATAAAGTAGGTATTTAAACTAATTTCAATTTTCAATTTCAATTTCAATTTAATTTCAATTTATTCAGAAAAATAAAAAATAAAATAACAACAGAACCTATTCTAATAATTTAATAACATTAAAGGGTAATAGAAAAGTGAGAGATTGATGGTACGTATTTTATTAGACTGGTTTTTATCAAAAAATAGTACCTATGTTACTTTGTGCGTACAAAAATTTTCATAACAAAAGTAGATGAAACGAAAGATAAATGATAGATATTTAAATTATAGTACATATTACCATTTCGATTAACCGTTCAGCGAAACATTCATCAGCCGTAGCAAGTTTGGTTTTTTTTTACTAGCATGTTTTTGTAATTATATGAACTATACGAGTATTAACTGTTTGATTTCCACAATAAATAAATGTATTTAAACATACATGCTTGTTAAAATATACAGACCTCGCCTTAACATATAATGTTAATTTTTCTCAATAAGTTCTCGCTTGATGCATCAACGCAATAGGTCCTCAATTTCCTACTAACATTCAAACCGGATCGATTTAGCCTATTTGTAAATAACCAGCGTAATTTTCCAATTAAACCAACATTTAATTATTTTCACTACTCGGCTTTCCATATTTGGTCGGTTAATCGTTGGCTTCACACTGCTACCGACACGACATCGGAGCGTGGTGAGATCGACTGGTCCACCAGTGGGCCGGCCGGTCGATGGGCTCGATGGGAATAACACACATAGGTACACGTATACTTTCACAACATATCGGCGCCATCATCGATATTTTTGTTCAAGAAACTAACATAGTTTAATTAATTTAATTTAATTCTATGTAACTTTTTATGTATAATTCTGATTTTTTTAAATATTATGTAAAAAATACTATAGATTTAGTATCCCTGTAAAGCTGTATGTCCACTGAAGCGGAGCGAGGCTGCGGAGTGGAGAAATGGAGAAATATTAACCAATAGGACTGTCCACTGGAGCTGAGCGGAGATTTTATGAAATTCAATTAGTTAATATTAACTTCCGTTTCTTCCCTCAGCAGCCTCGCCTCTTCAGTGTACAGGCAGCCCAAAGGTAGCTGTTAATAACAATAAATACAGATAAGTACACATGCTGGTATCGTGTAGGTAGGTAGGTATGTGTGCAAAGGCCCATTTGCAATACCAATAAAGTTTGCTAATACATTGCAGGACAATAAGTCAAGCTAACAAATTGCTACGGCAGTGGCCATGAGAGAAAAACTAAAGAATTTATTAACATTTATTAGACAAATGCAGGTAAGTATTTATTACTATATTTGTTACAGAAATATTTATGTTTTTGTAGAATATTGTGTTATAAAAGTCAAATTATATTTTATAAAAATAATTTCTTACAAAGATAGACTTGTACATAGATGTTTTCACCATCGGCTGTACCTACTAAAATATGAATATTACATCATATTTGTGAAGGTTAGTTTTAATTTGCATAACTAGGTGAACTGCAGGTGCAAAGTGAGCACAGATGATGTACTATGTTCGAATGGCTATTTGACTTTGAATAAAATGTACCTGTTTTAGTCTCACTTACATGCTGCTAGAAATAACTTTAAATTATAAATAAAAATGTATATAACTATTATATCAGCAATCTAGTTTCCATAGTACAAGCTCTGCTTAGTTTGGGACTAGAGGGTGTGTAATGTACAAGGATATTTATTTATTCTTTATTTATTTCTCTTGAGATTTAACAAACTGAAAAAAAAACTCCGGTACCTAGTCCTAAAATCAAAAACTAACTAAACTAGCTAAAACCCCGGTTGAACTCCTCTAAAACAACTAAGGCGGAACTGCGTCTGACTTCAGAAAAAAAAATCACACCTCAATCACATAAAAAGTTTTATCCCTTGGTCAATAACATTTTATTAATTCTTGATTAATTGATTAAGCAATATAATTTAAATATGCAAATACACTGCAGAAGTAATATTTTAAACGTATACGTTTGCTCGTAACGCACTTAAACAGCCATGTAATATTAATTTTTATATTTATTTTCTTACCAATAAACAAAATCGGATATCAAAGTGGCACTTTTTGAATAAAAATATATGTTATACTAGCTGTCGCCCACGGCTTTGCACGCGTGGTAGCAGCATACGCATTATTTGGTTAAAATCTTTGATCTTAATTTTAGAGCCTTAGGGCGCGACTTTTGAAAATGCCTTTCTTAGTGCACCCTTACACATATAAGGATACCACCCTCCAAATCTCATACCTCTAGGTCTTATAGCTTAGGCTGTGCGTTGATTGTCAGTCAGCTTCAAAAGAGTTTTATATATTTACGAGTAGAAGATTGCAGAAAAATAATTTACGCTGTAGTATTACTAAGTCCAAAAACATCTTTAACATAAGACATCTTTATATGGACTACAAATTTAGGTCAAAATAATGTGAAAATACAAGCTGATTATTCATTAAAACTAACTAATTCCGTCTATTTGTCGTGGTTCAGAAGAATTTATAGTACATCCCATATAAGGTTAATTTTACTTACAATATTGTTGTACTCTTAGACGTAGGCCTTGATATCTTTATTTGACGTTTGACCGCTTACGGAGAGTTGAAAGGGTAAATTATAACTTCAGTAAGCAGACATAATGCATTTCAGGCATTTTGCTACTTAGACCTTAGCAATTTAGGTAATCTACTAATCAGACAAAGCGTTTTAGGCCAGCTACTTTGATGTTTTGCGATTTAGATGACACGCTCATGAGGGGAGTAAATAATCGGTGAAGATTGACTAGCAAGCTACGCCACGAGCACTTCTACGCGGTTGCTATTTGGATGGGTGACCGTTAGTGGCATTTACATATGAGCGTTTCCGTGCTTTGGAGGGCACGTTAAACTGTCGGTACCGGCTCTAGCAGTCGTTAAGCCATGCATGACGGAGGCCTAAAAACACAGTCACCAGAATTGGCCATTAACTCATACAAGCTTGCTTGCTTAGTGAGTAAATCAGAGATTTGTATCTGTAAAAAAACACATAATGAGTATTCCAAGTTATTTAAGTTTACCTTTACTTCTTTATTACGACACAGACATTCATTTGACTTTACCATTATCTTTTAAAATGAAAAATCTGAGACATTTTAATGTATTTTTTTCATGTGTTTCTTTATGATTTTTTTAGTAAGTATTAATAAAAAAAGAAAAGTTACTTCAAAGCTTACCGAAATTGCAGTCCATAACTAATTATTTTTTATTTAACATTCAATAAATAAATTATAAGTGTTCAACATTATTAACATTATTATGTCTGCAATGTACTTTTTAAATTAATGAAATGTAATAAACAAATTGACAGCCTTTCACTAACTATATAAAAAGCTTGTCGTTTTGGTGGTCTGTTTATGTCAGTATTTATGAGTTCACGTTAATTCGTCGTTCGCTGTATCGTAAATTGATTACTGATTCTTCTGAGTATTTATCCAGTCGCGTTTTGGGGTTCCTCAATAATAAATATTAATTAACTCAAAAAACCCGACTTTTTTAATACTCAAGCTAAAATTATTAATAATTATCAAAGTTATGGCAAAAAGATCACCTATTGAAAAAAAAATTTAAAAAGTAAAACATATTTCATAAAATTAAGTAAAAACTGTGTAAAATATATTATTTTAAGTCTAGTAAATTAGAAAATTACGACCAAGTCATATATTATGTAAGTTTGTAAACACAGTATATAATTTACAATATTTACAAGATATCTACAATTCAAAGATATTTGAACTAAGTAATTGCATTTACTCACCCCACGTAGTTATGATAGCCACCTTATAGAGATTTCCATCAAGAAATTTTTATTTGTTTAATTTTTTTCTGTATTGCCTACGGAACCCACTTCAAATCTTCCGATACTGCCTTCATCACCTTGCGTATTTATACTCACAGGGGGTTCTACAAGCATTTCTTGGGCCACACACAGTTATTCCGATTTCGCATAGCTGAGAATTATCTAGTAAGTGCTTGTAAATTTTATAACTTCAAACTTTTTGTAGTCGCTTGTGAGAATTTCAAGTATTGAGGTAACTGGGAATGCATACCTAACTAGATCAATTAATATATATAAAACTCTTTTGAAGCTGACTTAGAATCAACGCACAGCCTAAACTATAAGTCCTAGAGGTATGAAATTTGGAGGGGTAGTGTCCTTATATAGTGTAGGGGTGCACTAAAAAAAGAATTTTGAAACGTCTCTCTCTAAAGGGTAGAACGCGAGCAACGCTGCGGGCGACGGCTAGTTTCATTATATAACAGGATTTAATACTGTTTAAATTTTAAGCTTCACAAAAAAAAACAAATTCTAAATAATTAAAACACTTTCTGGCGCAGACTCCAAATATATGAGCACTGGTGATCTAGTGGTGCCTTCCAATCGTAAGATCGTAGGTTCAAACGTAACGTTATTACAAAAATATATTTTAATATTAATATTTCGGAATACGTGTCATGAGAAACTATTAGCGGCGCACCTTTGATATCCATAAAGGTAAAAATGACCGATAAAAATGTAGGCAGCAGTGTCATCTCGATATTTTTGAAGAATTATGGAGCAATAATGCCAAAAACAGCGAAAATGGAAGCGACAATTGAGCGGTTAAAATTGTAGACAGCAGTTACTGGAGAAATAATAATCATTGATGGTGAAGCCCTTAATTTTACGGAGAATATTCTCCGTAAAGTTAAGGTAATCGTCTAGCTGACGATATCGATATAAAAAAAAATACTGAGCTTCGCGTATCTGTACGTGTGCGACACGTAAAGAACAAACGAATTGCATCTTTTGACGTCGATTCATATTCCACTACGAGCTCACTACGAGCTCATTTTTGGACTTGAGAAACCGACAGCGTCATTTTAACAAGCTAATATTTTTTTTAATGCTGGTAGTCGAAATATACAGAGTGCATTACAAATTGAATCTGTAGGTACACGGCAATGCCCTCGATTCTTTTGTTTAATTTTCCTAAACTTACTAAGACAGCACTAAATTGTTGTCATCCTTTTCTTATGAAGTGAAACAACAGATACAGCTATTATTTCAGTGCTGTCAAATTATTTAGTTAGAAAAATGCATTAACAGATTTAGGCACAGTGTTACATTCGTTTAGTCATGTTGGTAAGTATTAGTACCTCGAAGTCCTCGAACAAAATTATCGGTATTGTCGCCAACAGTGTGAAAGTGTCTAGTTCTTCCCTCGATGATATGACACTACACTTTATTGATTATTGATTAAAATAAAACCATGGCCCACTGAAATCAGTTCATTAACAAATCCGCATACAAATCATTGATACAAGCGTCATAAGTAAGGTAATAAAACTTGTTTCGGCAGAACTCCGTAATTTATTTTTATTCGGCGTTTTATTAAAGCGAAAACACAACCACATCCTTACGAGATGACTTGATCAAGGACATGTCATGATTTTATCACCTTTCGGCAAACCGCAACATAAAAGCTAAGGGCCGGCAAGTTGCAACTTTTTTATCAATTAAGGCGACGGAGATCCCCCTTCTAGATAAAACTAAACGAATAAAAGCCTTTTTTGGTCCTGGCAAGTCGATGTCCATCGAATGTTGTATAATTATGTTAATCAGCAATACCTACTTGTAAACTGGCACATATTTCTTAACATACCTAATAAAAACAATGAAATTCTTATATCAATTTACTTAAGTGACATTTTGACAAAAAAAACTTAACCTAAAAATAGTTTCAGTTTTCACTAGTGTCACTAATATGCAAAGCTGCACCTTTGAAATTATTTCCCAAATTTTAGGGTAATTTTTTTGCCGATTTACATAGGTATTGATTTAATCGAAAAAGCTATGAACCATGTTTTGTGGTTCTCTAGCTAATCTTTTGAACCATGTTTTATGTTGAATACTTCTTGTAAGTAAATAAGAAAAAAACTGTCGAACAATATTCTGTGACTTCGCCACAGAGTCTCGAATAAACAGAGTGTAGTACAGTCCGGAAAGTATAAGTTGGCGGAGGCGATTTGATGAACTAAAACAGCTATCTTGAAAATTCACTTTGACACTTCCGAGTTCATAGTAAACATCGTTGCGAATATTTTGCTAACTACTGTGCTATCATCATGCCTAAAGTGATAAAAAGTGGTACAAGAGAAGCAGTTATAAAAGTACATTCGTTTTGAACACAGTGGCGCACAGCCGCGCCAAGTTATACTTGCCGGACTGTAAGTTAAAGGTGTTAACTGTCAACATTCATTCTTTTTCGTGTCTATTTATTCCGCCTCTCGACCTGACAGCAATAAGGCGTGTCAGTCTATTGTCCCGTGAAATACAACGAGACAGCATGAGACTGACCCACTACATCTATCTAAATATATATAAAACTCTTTTGAAGCTAAGCTGACTGACAATCAACGCACAGCCTAAACTATAAGTCCTAGAGGTATGAAATTTGGAGGGTAGTATCCTTATATAGTGTAGGGGTGCACTAAGAAAGGAACTTTGACAAGTCGCACCCTAAAGGGTCTAAAATTAGGATCAAAGATTTTAACCAAATAATGTGTGTACCTACTGCTACCTACCACGCGAGCAAAGCGGCGGACGACAGCTAGTACAGACATACGTTATAACATACTTGTACTTATACTAAGTACTTCTGTGGTAACAGAATAGTAATAGCGCTTATTTCTTGCCAGTGCCACCCAGTAGGTACTTAGGTATGTAACGCGGGCTTAATATTATAGGGTTGTGCTCGGAACGCGACCTTTATGCGCGCGCATGCGCCCGACATCTATGCCCTCCGCCGGGGAACTTTTCGGTTATGTCAGTCATGTTCTGTCAGGAATGGAGTTGAAGGTTAATTTTGTTAATTTTAGAATAACTAGAAGAGTTTTGTTACCCTAGTTGTTAAATAGTGGAATAAATAATGTAACAAGCAATTACAGGTATTAATAAATATATAAATAAATATTGTTTTCTTAGTGATGTGATGTTGTCAGAATGAAACGGTTGAATAAAAACTTTCTTTTGGTAAAAAATTAAGTGTCTTTAAACTTCAAAAATATAAAAAGCTTTTACTTTTAAAAATAATTTCATAAAATTAGATAATCAAAAAAAGCTAAAGATAACTAAATACATAGCTTATATTATTTAATAAAATTAATAAGTTTATTTATTCTTGGGTTTTTGGCATCTGAAAAATAATTGAATAAAAATCAACTTATTTATAAAAATTCAATAGGTATATTTTCGATTTCAGCTGAGGTGTTTTAATAATTCCATGACAACATTCCTTGAAAATATTTTTGATATTTAAGCACTAGAATTATATCGTGATAAAACATAATTATCCATGCTAGCTCGGCTGAGCATATATATATATATAACAGACCGTCAGACCGTCATAAGTTACAACCCGTCTTATGTTGTGTGGGTCAACGTTGGCCCATTAATCCTGCACAATGATTTATCTAGATAGGCAATGCATGTTATTGCCTAGATATTAATAATATTACATGTTACATGAGCCTGGATTTTATTGCATACATTATTTTATAATTTTGTCCTTCCCACCACTACGCTCACTAAAGTTAGTAAATTTTTCGGTAATGTGTACGCTTCTTTATCAAAATCCCAAGTGATGTGTATCAGTTGTTAATTCAAGTTCAAAAATGATCAGTTAGATCTTATTATTTATTCACAAAGAAAATTACAACTAATACAGTATTTACAATATTTACAAAATACACATGGAACAGTTGAGCTATCTACAAACCGTTGCAAACGATTTATAGATAGCTCAACTGATCTTATTTAAAAAAAAATATTCTTGGACATATCACACAACGCTCTGTAGTCCCAAACGCTCTGTAGTCATTTTAATTTAATAAAAGCATTATGACTTTGGCATCGTAATTTTGAGAAAAAAGCTTGGCAAGGCACTGCTTTGTTATAGGCAGAGGTTAACATTAGGTGGGTCATTTGCTTGTTACACCACTTACATAAAAAAGAAACAGAAACTTTTGAAGGAAATTAAAAATAGTCCCGTTATTAATAAACTCGATGTGCGCTTACAAAAGTTACATAGTGTATAGGCGACCAAGAAATTGGTTTACCACTTTTGATGACATCTCCCAGTAACATAATTATTCGCTAAGGAAAAAATAAACAGGAATGACAGATTCTGACGTAGCAGCTATTAATCTGTCAAGCGAAATTAGCCCTTGATGTTTTGTACGTGCAAATGATATTCAGCCTTAGAGTGGTAAACCAATTTCTTGGTCGCCTATACAAACGTACTTAATCGTATGTACAAATCATATCTTATCCATCAATAATAGATAACATTAAGCCGTGAGCCGTAACTCAGCTGTCGATGTATCTATTAAAGTTGCATGTAGTATTTATTTGAGTAGCTTTGATGTAAATGCCAGTTGTGTATGCGTGGAGAGTTTCGCAGAATGATAAAAATAAAGATCAAGGCGGATTGAGCTTTGAAGTCTCAAAATACTGCTACGCTACTACTTGTACCTATTCTTTTTGAAATAAATAAGTATTGAATTAATTGTATTAGCAATCTAGTTCCCATAGTACAAGTTCTGCTTAGTTTGGGCCTAGAGGGCATTGTGTGTAATGTCCAAGAATATTTATTATTTATTTATTTCAAATTCAACTTTCTGGAGTGTATTATAAGATTTTGAAATAGGAATAGAACGGTAGAAGACAACATTGTTATAAAATAAATATAAAATAATGAATATGAAATATTATATGTAATTTTTTTTTAAACTTCCATGAATATGTTTATATAGGTGAATACAAAAAAAATATTTTGAAACATTTTTTTCTATGGTTCTTTAAGTTCTATTTCAAAAGTTTTCCAATTACAAAACACAGTCGAATTTATATTTATCTAGTCCAATGCAATATTTAGCGTATTGAGGTATGCCTAAATACGCTATTGGACTTCATTCCCAAGACATTTTATTACGATTGCCAGTAATTCCAGATAGGGTAAATGCAGTGAATACCTTTAAATTTATTATGCGTATATCACAAGTCCATTCAAAACTGGGATCATATCAATCAGAGCTTCGATTCAGAACTCACATCTGCGCGGCATGTTGGCTATCCGCTGAGGCTATAAACAAAACAGCACTGTTGTATAGTTTATCTGTTTTGTGACGCAAATGGAGCTTAAAACTATATTAAAAGCTATATACAGGGTTTTAAGTTTGTTCCATGTTTGTCAGGTTTGAAAAATCCGTTTCTTATTTCCCGAGAATTTACATTTATTTTAGTAAACAGATATTGGGTGTGATTTATCATATCATGGTCTAAAAATAGACATAGCTGGTTTTTCAAAATATTGAGTAAAATAGACCTTTACGAGAAAACGGGATAGTTTCTTAAGTTTTTTTTTCTTTCAGAATTATTTTTATAGCCTGTTTTAATTGACAATCAGATTTAAATTTGATTAAAAGAGACAGAACACTTTGTAACTGAACTAATCAAAGGTCACAGAGTTTATTAATAACAGGGATATAGATTTATTAGGTATAGATTAATGATAATTATGAAATATTTTTATTTTGAAAACATATGAACAAAATTTTATAATATAAAATTGTATATTCGACTCACTCGTAGAAAAACTACCTACCCAACTACAAAAAAAAATACGTATACCTACTCAATATTTTACCTAGGTGCTAAATACATGTACCTATGTCTATAATGTGTAAGCCGATATTTAAATCACAAAAATATATCGCGGTAAGATTTTTTCACGCACCAAATTAGCATTTTAATACCTAATCACCGTTAATGACACTTAAATAAACAGTTATCTTAATACCTAATTATTAAACTTTTTTGCTCTACATCGACGTCAATATTTACGAGTCAAAAGCTCTTATTCAACTGACACCTTTAAGATTTACAATTTATTTTATTTCACACTTCGGGAATTTTTTTGAGGCACGTTGGCAACTTATTAACAAACTTTTTAATGAACCATAATTATATTTTAATTATATAATCTGATTTATCAACATTTGGATAACTTCAACTAATGTGTTTAATTGGCCATTTTTCTTTGTGTGCTTATATTTTATTCTGGCCCTCCATTTGTTGTAATAATAAATAAATAATCCACGAAATACTTATCTACCATAAAACTATTGTCTGTTTTAAATCTGTTTTAAAACTATCATGTCATGTAATAAATATAGTGTACATATAAAAAAATATTTGCGTCATGGTCTACATTTACCTACTGTGATAAAAAACTATGTTTGTTATTTAATTGTAAGTGCCTATTGTAAGGTAAGGCTATCGACGCTAAGACTCATGTAGCATTATCATCATCAATATATATAAAACTCTTTTGAAGCTGACAGAGAATCAACGCACAGCCTAAACCATAAGTCCTAGAGGTATGAAATTTGGAGGGTAGTATACTTATATAGTGTAGGGGTGCACTAAGAAAGGAATTTTGAAAAGTCGCATCCTAAAGGATCCAAAATTAGGGCCAAATAATTCGTATGCTGCTACCACGCGAGCAATGCCGCGGGCGCCAGCTAGTTCATAATATAAACCTTGTGGTTTCCTTAGTGCTATAGTACAAAATAAGTTATAATGTATTTTTAAAACAATAAATAAATAAAAAATAAATAGTGAATTGAATAAAACAAATACAAATAGTATCGATAAAAGTTCAGATCGATGTCGATAAGAAATGTGGCAATTAGCGTCACGGACAGCGTGAAGATCAATTCATAGATTATTTCAATCAATTCAAGTCATACTTCAGATCGAACACGCTTATACCCGATTATAGTTACAATGAAAATGTTCGCAATTATTATTGTTAAAATTGTTGCTAAATCGGTCTCTGCTAAGGATAAATAGAAGGAAATGTTACATTGATATTACTTACTGTAAAACTTTTATTCATTTTGTGAACTAGTGAATTGAATAAAATCAAGCTATTATGAAGTAGTCCCGATTCACAGTGAAATCGGGACTACATCTCTATAGGCTTTTTTTTAATCTAACAAGACCAAAACCGCAACTTCCCTAGTTTAGATTTTTCGCTGAAGAAGCTTAAATTAATTGCCCAAAGGAATTTTATAAGTACCTCAAGTTAGATAACATTTTAATTAAATCCTTATGTGTCGAGGAAGTATCACGATAAGCTTCGATTATACAACTACGGGTAATTAACAGATTTTGCTACCTGCACCAAAACAAAACCCTTTCCAAAACACAAACACCGGTGTTTACGGCCACTGTCACATTTTATGAAACTGTCACTTCACTTTCCACTGTTCCGATTAACCATAAACAATCATCGACATCGATAAACGAGTCAAGGATAAATACGTCACTATCGATATTTTTGAAAATTTTTGAAGCGTGTTTGTAAATGATACGTGTAAGCGGAACACGAGTTGTTGAACTACTGAGTAAGTACGCGGAATAGTGGATGCCGGTGTAGGGACTTGCTCCATCGTAGGTATTAATTATCCGACTTCGCGAAACGGAGGCTTAAGATTTCCGCAGTACTAAGAGTAGGTACCTATGTGGTATTTATAGGCGGACATGATGATCATGCTTAAAACGATCTTTCGGATTCTACAAAATAAATAAAATAAAAATCACAAAAAAGCAGAAAACTAAATAAAATTTTAGTAACTATTAAAATTAAAATTTGCTTTTTCCCCGCTTTCTTTTGTTATGTTTCAAATTAGCAATGAACTAAATGCTATTATTTATTAAGCAGTTTTCCAAATTATTTTAAAATTTTCCTAAAATGAAATAACTTAACAATATTTTGTAAAATTTAGAAAAAAAAAAAATTACTTTGACGCCCTTTAAAAAACTTCAAAAAAATGGTGCAATTAAAATATGCCTACGTCATTGTATAGCTATAAAAAATGCACTGTCATTTGGTGATAACAGATTTAGCACCAATTTTAACTAGCGTGGCTTTAGAAGACCAATATGAATTAATTGACACAACGTACAAATATATTTATAAATCAAAATCAAAAATCAAATCAAAGAGTTTATTTGCAACTAAGTAATTAACATGATATACTTATCACTTAGAGTAAGTACATATATAATATTGACAAAATAAATAAATAGACAGTTGCAAACTGGTTTCAACTCAGCATGTGCAGGTTGTAATAACCTGCGCTGGTCTTCCGTTGAGGCCAATGAGGAGGTAAGTTAAAAGTAATAACATAAGATAAGGATGAACGTGATTACAACAAATGAAACAAACAACAATTAGAAAATAGAATTAGGAATCTTAGAAGTAAGTATATCTAGGTAACAAAGACTTAAATGAAAACAATAAAGCAAACAGGTTACGACAATTTTTGCAAAATAAAAAACAAACCAAAAAATAAACAAAGCACATGTGCAAAAATTTATAAGTAGAGCTCTCAATAAAAAATACGTGAGAATCGAACGCTTGTAAATAATATTGTAAATTCTGTACCTATCAGTCGTAATTTTATATTTGAAGAAAAAGAAAATAAATATTGTTTTTTATTATTATTTAGCACTCGTTTATAGGATGGAGAAATTGGTTTTATACAGTGAACCTATGAACAAAAACTGTAATCATTAATAAAAATAAGCTTTCGTAAGCCGCTGAGTGATGGCTCACTTAGCGTCGCCTACTTATCAATTGAAATATTTTAATAGGACTGTCCTAATTGAATATCAATGTAATATACGCTTACCCCACATATTCATTACTAGCCGTCGCCCGCGGCGTTGCTCGCGTTCTACCCTTTAGAGTGTGACGTTTCAAAATTCCTGTCTTAGTGCACCCCTACACTATATAAGGATACTACCCTCCTTTCATACCTCTAGGACTTATAGTTTAGGCTGTGCGTTGATTCTAAGTCAGCTTCAAAAGAGTTTTATATATATTGATGATATTATATTTAATATTGGTGCCCTCACAATATAACGAAAATATGGTATCTACTACTTGAAGCTGTAATATTTTAAACTTTGCAGTAGCTTGCTGCACGCTATTACTACAAAATTTACGTAAACTATATTTTTTTATAAGGATTGAGCAGCGCGCCTAGCGGGTAGTTTGCAAAACTAATGATTCTCCATACAAATAGTTTCTTCTTCTTCTTTTGTTGTTATGGCTGTTCCTTCTTCTCTTCATTGATGGCCTCTGTCCGTCATTTCGACAAATTTGCCAATGTCAAGTGATATAATTATAATAATATAAGTCAAGTCAAGTCATTTGTCAAGTCGGCTGTCGTTTGTTTTGAAAAGAAAATGGTGGATTTTCTCGTTTCTCCATACAAATAGTTTACGTGACTTTGCAGTAAACGTCAAACGTACAGACACACAGACCTCAGCTCGATCTCGAGTTCTATAATTTTTAGGGGAAACATCAGTTCTTCTATTTTAATTGTTTTTCATGTGCCATGGCTATGGTGAGTAGTTGTTTAATTTTGGTGGAATTTGAACGATTTGGCAGACTTGACTTGTCTCTGATGAATTTGGAGGTAAGTTTAAAACTTTTAGGTGTTCAATATCAGTATAGTTGACCACAGTCAAAGCAAGTACAGTACGAGACGGAACAGAACGCTCATGCTGCATTATTCAAAACATAAAACAGTGGCGTTTCGGGGCAGCTTTCGTTACCGAGCAACCAAGTGCTGGAACAATATCCCTCCACCTTTACGGCTTATAAAGTCTAACACACACTTTTAAAAAGCACTTCAAGTTGTTTATTATTGAACAGCAAAAGACTGGGTTGCCTGGTACGGATGCCCCCTTTACCTGCTAGTTTTATAGGTTATTTATATGTATTTTCATTTAATCCTAAGTATTCTTATTTATTTTGTATAAAAAAACACACCCTCATGTGGGGTTCTTCTGTGAAACCCTGACTCTTAAGAGACTTGAGTAATCAGAAGAACCCCCACCTACACTAACATTTCCCGTTTTACTACATTTACGCACATTATACCATCTATAACTATTACCTGAGTAGCATCTTCTATCACTATCTTATTTTATATACACTTTACACACACACTCTCGTATTACAGTATACACTTGGACACATACACATTTAGCTTCCATTATTTATATATTCTCACAGGGTCCTATGACAGTCATGGTCCTAGCGGAATAACAGCGCCTACTGCTAAAACAGTAGGCAAATTGCTGAGCTAGGACCCATTTGCTGCTGTGGCAGGCACCATACATATAGGCACCAATTTATGTTATTTAAGTATATATTTATTTTTCCTTTTAAATCCAGTGCTTCGTTATTTTTATTATTATTATTTCATTTGTACTTGTCTATATGTTTTGTATGTTGTGTGCCATGTTAGTAAATAAATGTATGTCTATGTCTATGTCTATGTCAATAAAATCGTTTAAAAATATGTTAATTTTTTTTTAAGCGCCTTACTACCTTTGGGTGGTGGTGGGTGAGGCTATACTTTTATTTCTTTATACTTAGGTACTTGTGTTATTCGTTTTGTTCTGTAAGTGTACATTGTGAATTACTTTTTAAGCGTAACGTTAATTTTCTTAAGAATTTCCCCATCATGGAATTATAAGAAATATATTCAAACAGGTCATTATTTTAATTAGTGCCACGGTTGCCTCTTGTTCGTGTTTTGTACATTCGAATATGCAACGGTCTTAAATTATTCGCAGTAAATACTTAATTAAATTTAGCCGCAGTCCCGACACGTAGCTTCACCGTAATAAATTCCATCTCCTTACTTTCGTGCCTTAAACAAGTGGCAACTTTACTCTTAAATATGTGCGTATAGTACATAGGGTGGTACTTAAAAATAACTTTTATTTTGAAACTAATAAAAATACGATATAAAAAAAGTAAGTGATATGATTTGAGTAATAAATATCATCAATATATATAAAACTCTTTTGAAGCTGGCTTAGAATCAACGCACAGCCTAAACTATAAGTCCTAGAGGTATGAAATTTGGAGGGTAGTATCCTTATATAGTTTAGGGGTGCACTAAGAAAGGAATTTTGAAACGTCACACTCTAAAGGGTAGAACGCGAGCAACGCCGCGGGCGACGGCTAGTGAAACATAAATGAACTTGTTTGCTTAGAAAGTATTCAGATAATTTTCTAATAAGTATAAAAACTTAAGATATTCTTAGCATCATCCTGTACACTTGTTGCGAGCGTGTCAAGAAGCACGCAAATAAATCACGTGCTGACACCTCATATATCTCGCGTCAAATATTGTTTTATAGATGCGATTTTATCGACAAATTCTATCGATACCGTGCGCGATATCGATCATTGGAGCATTTGGTAGTCAATCTCTAGCGCTGCGGTTAGGCTGCGTTACACTAAACTTGTGATAAGTACATCTCAAGTGCTTCTTGCATAAAGAAGTTAATTTTACAAAAAAATCTAACCCTTAACTGACTCATTACCTCCTTGTGGTGGCTTTTGACAGTAATCGATAGGAAGGTTTGCATGTGGCCAAAAAACAAATATTATACCAGAAACCAATGAATGAAGCCTCAGATGCTTAAACAAGACTACTTGTACTAATATAATATTCTGTGGTAAAACGCGTCGATCACACATATTTTTAAAAGTATTTTTGTGCTAAAAAAAGAGAGTTCATAAACGTTAGAAATAAAAAGTTTGTAAAAACTTAGTGTGTTCATACCCTTAACATAGTCCTAATAAGAAGTATGACTAGAATTCACTCCAATAATCCTTATCTAGCTTTTAATTTGACAAAGTACTTGGTCTATGGATTTTTCTACGAAATAAGAACCAAGTAGTAATGAGTAAATTATGCGTATTGAATTGCTAACAAATTGAGAATGATTGCTTGAAATGTAAGGGGATTTTGTAATAGTTTTTTAAAGAATCTATCTGTATTTTATACTGGGTCTCAGAACCAGGGTCTCTACTCCGAATAATCATTAACGAAGTGTAACACAAACTTCACTAGGTACCGAAATTTTTCGGAGTAGAAACCGTTATCCCGAGAGTAGTTACAGACACAAAAAAAATTGTCTGAAACTCGTCTTCTTTCTATTGTGTCAATTTTAAATAGAAACATCAAACCCGAAATTTTTCGGAGTAGAAACCGCCCTGAGAATTTTTACAGACACAAAAAATATTATAAATTTTGTGTGAAACTCCTATCTTACTATTGTGTCAATTTTCCATAGAAACATCAAACCTTGTACGCGCGCACCGTTTATGTATAGTAAGGCTCGGTTTCCACCAAAGCAGAGAGGAGAAGAGAAGGGAGATGTGCTGCAAAGCTGGCAGATTATTTCCACCAAAGCGGAGAGAAGTGTAGCGGAGAGAAGATGTGGAAATAACGAAATCGGATTGGTTTATTCAAACACATCTCCTCTCGTCTCCTCTCCTCTCTGCTTTGGTGAAACCGGGCCTTAGGTAACGTAGTACACTGACGTAGTGAGGTAACGCCTTTACAAAATACCACTGCAACGCTCCCAGTTATTTGCTACGCCAAACTCGGTACACTAGTACACTGCGGCGTTAGCGTTGGCGCACACCTGACGACAAGACGTCGTTGTCGTGTCCTAAATATTCTTTTAAAAAACATGGTGTCAAAAGAGGGTTTTCGTTATTTTTTTCTTCATAAGCTGTTTTCGTTTGTAACTTTTATACCGTTTCGCTTTAGTTATAACTGAAATAGCTTTTAAGAAAAAGCATTATTGTAAAGAAAAAGCTCTTAAAGAACTTGCTTTTCAAAAAAATATTTATTTTTTCTCCCTAACTACACGACGCGACGTCTTCTTCTTCTTCTCTTCAATAATGGCCTGTGTCCGTCATTTCGACAGACAATTTTGCCAATGTCAAGTGTTAAAATTGTAATAAATAAGTCAAGTCAAGTCATTTGTCAAGTCGGCTGTCGTTTGTTTTGAAAAGAAAATGGTGGATTTTCTCTTCAAAACCTAACACGAATTTTCACATTCAGAAAAACCACTTTACACACATTTATTCCAATGGCTCACACTTTATGTTACGACCTAAGTATTATTGGTTAAAATTCCACCAAAATTAAACAACAATACTCACAATAACACAAGAAAAACTATTAAAATAAAAGTGCAATGTGTCGTTTCAAAAAATGTCAAAACGACGTCTTGTCTTCTGATGTAGTTTGACGCTTATTAGTGTGTACGTTTGACGTTTACTGCTAAGTCACGTGAACTATTTGTAATAGTATTATATGATCTGTGGTATGGAGGATCATCAGTTTTGTAAACTAACCACTAGGAGCGCTGCTCAATCTCTATACAAAAATTAAGCTTACGTCAACTTTGTAACATACGTAAAACGAACACACTAGGGCCGGAGTACTGAAACGTCACTCAAATTTAAGCACCCCTTAAAATTGCTCTGCCTCTGTTTGACATTACTCATTTGTAAGGTGGAAATAATTTAAGCGTGAACTTTATTTAAGTGGCGTTTGAGTGTTCGGCCCTAGGCATGCTGTTCACAATACACGGGTGTTTTGTGCTGTACTTATGATAGTGTAAATCCGTCTCTAAAGGTTGAAGTCATTTTAGAATTGGTAATAAGTATTTACGTACATAACAATAGTAGAATGGAATGTGTTGATGTATCTTAAGTATTATTATATTGTTTGTTTACGCTAGTGATGTAATAACATTTGTAATTGCATGTGTTGTCATGTTATGTTTACGGCTGAACACGCGTTCCCATTGTTTTGCATAATATTATAATTGTTTTTTATATATCTAGCCCGTCATCATTATGTTCTAGATAGGTATATGTTGGCTACCTTTACCTACGTCAAAATTCCATTTCCTATACTCAAATATTTGTATGCTGCTTCGTCATAACTGCTGAATATGCTGAATCATAACTGTATCTTATTTATGTAATCTTCGGCGAACCAGCTTCAAACTCTTTAATCTATTCTCTTTCTAAATATATTAACCTCTTTTGAAGCTGACTGACAATCAACGCACAGCCTAAACTATAAGTACTAGAGGTATGAAATTTGGAGGGTTAGTATCCATATAATATTGTTTTGTAAAATAATAGTTTAAAAGTATGCTATAAAACAATATTGATCTATTTTTTTAAAAGTTAGAGTAGATATTATGCTTTGTTTACCATACGTAATCAGGAAATAATGTCTACACTAACTTTTTATAGGGGTTAACTATAGAAGTATTTAAGTAAAAAAGAAATAATATAAACAAATAAATATATTTTATTTCAAAAATATTCAACACAATAATAACTAAGCTCATAAGTATATTGAGAAATATATAATATTTTAAATAGCTAAAACTAGCAGCAACTAAATTAAAATAATAAGATTTACCTACTTACCTAGCTACAAATCATCTAAGTCATATTTTTTTTAATAAATAAACAAACTTAATGAAATCACATCTTATAATTAATCATTCTAATTTTAATCAAATTATTATGATCTGGAATGTTTAGTTTTATTTTATTGGCCCTAAACCTAATTAGATAAATATCAATATTTGAGAAGTTTAGTAATTTACCGTTTTACTTATAATCGTTGCATAACTTTAAACGGCTGTTCAGATAATCGTTATCTTTTATTATCATTAAAATATTAGTAAATAATATTTAAAAAAACATTGATATGTAATTATTCTTTGTTATTCTTGATTATTAGGAAAATCTTAAAAAATACTAAAGAAATGAGTAGATGACACGGTACATTAGTGCATACTTCTACCGTATCGTATCTGATCTATTTTTTTTTAGAAAAATATTCAAAATATTATTATAAATAATATTAGTAGAAGTTTTTAGAATCAAATGCTATTAAGTATAATGATTGTGTTCATAAAAAAAACTACTCTACCAAGTAATACTTTTGTGGTAAACAGTAGCTTAAAAAATAAACTCATACATTACCGAAAATGTAAATAAATGAAAATAATGTAAATTAATAATAAATTAAATATAAGATAAAAAATGTCATTCTTCACTAACCTTATTTATCTAGGTATTAAACAATTTAAAATGATACCTAAAATGTTTTATTTACTTATTTACCAGTTTAAATAAGATGGAAAAAATATACCTACCTACTAATAAAATAATTATATTCATAAAATGAAGTGATGAATAGGTACTTTTATTTTATTAGACTCCAAAAAAAGATGAGGTTCTCAATTCGGTTGTATGTTTTGCATAGAAATATTTATATTCATATAATTTAAGTTCAGATTCTTCATAAAATAACCTGTAAATAACCTACTTAAATATAACTGAGTTCATATTTTGATATGGAACGCGGTAACGTTCGTTAATTAATATTTTTTTTATATTGAGTATTTCAATCCAATTTCACTTTATAAAAAAAATATTGCATCTATTTTGATAATTTAATTATTGTTTTTAAAGTTATGTCGAAAATTTTGAATTCCATTGCCATTTTCACTTTGCGATAAGGGTGCTGCACCGTAAAATCAGTCCATTAGGGTTCAATCAGTCTAATACTAGTTTTTAATCACGTTACAGTAAGTATATTGCTTATTTTACAGTATTATTATTTCACGTTACAGTATTTTGCCATTGCCCTCTATTTTCAGCAAGGAGTGTTTGTTCCTCCTACTGCTTCATCTGTCAAAACTATACGCGTTGCTAAGACTAAAATACAGGCGCAAGACTAGTTCCTTATCGGTTACACACGGCTAGTTATAGTTATAATATATGAAAATGGTCACGTGGTTTTCTGTTCAAAAATTTCATTTAACTTTGATTTTCGTCTGATTTCAACTTCTGAGTAGGTACTAAAGTTAGATCCTAGTTGCTAGATGGAACACGGAGCGTAGTTTCCGAACGCACCGCCGTAGGTCGCTCAGGCGTCCCCGCACCCTCAATCAGCGTTTATCATCTGGAACAAGCAATTTCACTCTTTAATTTCACGGTAATAAAATAGTTATTAGGGTGGCGAAGGACACCTGAGCGACCTGGATTGCGTGGGTGAAAGAAAACAATTTATTAAAATATATTTTGCTGTAACAATGTAAACTCCGGCATTCAAGGGGTTAAAAAGGAAGCCAAGGACGTCCTTCCGCCCAAAGCAACGACGATATTGTATGTGAAGTAGTAGATGATGGAAGAATGCTCAAAATCGTTGTGGCTGGAAGCTGGACAAGTCCAACTAGGCACCGGTTATTCTAAAACTGGCGGCGTTATTGAGTAGAGGCACCGACACGGTTTAATAGCTCTCGGCGAAAGCGGAGGGAAATATCTATCTCTTTTATTGCGCAAAGCACCCTCCTATTTCTCCTCCTCAAGGTCAGAGCTATAAAACCGTGTCGGGATGTATAAAGCCATACCTAATTATGGTCTTTCAGGGTACGAAGTTCAGAACTATATCTGTTTGAAGTATAATGATACAAATTGCAACTGGACCTCACAGGATAGCACAGTAGGTAATGAAACAAGAGATAGTGTATAGAAGCATTCACTCATACCATACGTAGTAACTACTGTGTACAGTACATACTCTGTGGTACGGGTATACAGCGATTTGACACTTGCTCAATAATAATAGGGCTGTCTCTTCCTATTTTATGACTGTAAAGCTGATATTTTTTGCGAAAAACTGGGTGTTAATGAACAAAACAATGATAAATACCAAGTTTTACATGTTTTAGCTACCATCTCCTTGCCCTTTTCCCACTTTATGTGGGGTCGGCACAACATTGTGTTTTTCTTCCATGCTCTTCTATCAGCCGTCATCTCAGTTGTCACTCCTTTCTTACCCATATCATTTTTCACGTCCATCCATCTTTTCTTTGGCCTACCTCTACTCTTATATCCATCTACATTCATATCTAATACTCTTCTTGTTACATGACATTCATGTTTCAGCTACTCTAAAGAAGTTAAAAAAAAAAAAAATCCTTGGGATTGCATTGCTGATTAAACTGTTGCTACAAAAGACTTCCAACGCGCTCCGAAAAAACTATTCTAATATCCTAGATTATGTGTAATCAAATGGTTTTTGTTAGTTTTTTTGAAGGAAATAATGTTTTTGTGTGTTGAATTCAACTTCAATATTCTATTAATACGTCGGAACTGAAAATGTTAAAGGAAACATTTTCAATATCAGCTGAAGTTACGCGTTCTATTTTCAAACATAATAATGTTCAAAATAAATGATTCCAAATACAAGTAGTGGAGGTACCAACCCTACAATAAGCTGCTACGCACACAAGCACATGTGTCGCGCAACCGGTCGATTGACGTCAGCGCCAAACGAGGTTCAAGAATTAAAAAAAATAAAACTATCGGCTTACTACGGAAACCATTCCATAACAAGCCATTGTTTTGCCACAGATTATGCGCAGTTTTGTCACAGATTACAGGCGTAACAAACAATTGATTACTAACCTTTTATTGAAACCTGAATCACGCAAGCTTTTTTGCACACTGGTTGATATAAGTAGGTACGTGACGAGAAGCATTATCTTTAGTTAGGAATTTATAAAAAACTGGTCGCCATAGGTATTCCTAAACTAGCTGATACCCGCGACTTCGTACGCGTGCGAAACTTTCCACCAAAATATCTGTCAACCAGCATACGATGAACCTCGTAGCAAATGGCTGCTGTTGGTTTAGAGAGTTCATGCTGTATCTAGGAACCCACGTCTTTGTTTGCAATAAAATAGAGCCTATGTTTCAATCCAGAAAAAGGGCTTCCGAATGGTATAACTTTCGTTGAAATTGGTCCTACCTAGTTAACGCGTGATCCTTCACAATCACATTATTTCGAACCCATATCTATTCTTAGCTGGTTAAGTGGTTAGACTCCAAAATACCAAGTTATATCTCATTTATATATGTAAAAATAATTATTCATTGTGTTCTACACGCCATAATTTATTATCTAGCTAGGAAGTTAATTAATATGTATTATGAATTTGACCGCTGTTATCTAGAAAAGCTTTTTTAATTAAAATAATCAGCAGAGAACTGCAACCTAATTAGTATTTTACTTTAGATAGTTTTTGTTAATTTAGGTTGTACTAATATAAGTAGTACGTGTATTTTTTTTGTAAAACACTTGAGCTATCTACAAACCGTTGCAAACGATTATAGCTCAACTGGTTAAAATCGGTACCAATCGGAAGCGTGCCCAAGACAAATAAATAATGTTTAAAATTCATAAAGTTTGATTGATATCTATCTACCTGGCTTTAAAATTTATGTTTTTTTCAAATATCTATTTATAATGTGTTTATTTTTATTTATAACACCGTTAATTAGATGACGTGCACATGCTAATCGTGCTTAAGGATAAAACAGAAGTAACAATTAAATTGCAACAAACTGGAACTACTAAGTGTAAATACCTGAATACAAGCAACTAATGGAATTAAAGAATTGAAATAGAATTCAATGGAATCATGAATTTCAGTATGCATGACAGGAAAACTATTCATTCATCATTCATTTGTCATTCATTTGGAGAATACATTTTATCATGTACATTTTATTATGAATAGCATATTTGTTCTATACACATATCTAGTTACTTCCGAGTTAACATCACATTCACATATCATTTATTACTACACTCACACTGACGCACAGGTAAATTGTGAATCTTTAGTACAGTTGGTTTTCGAAAGGATTTTACTATAGTTATTCATAAGTACTTATAATTTATAGGTTCGTATAGGTTTTTACAATGTAAATCATCCTGTTTAGTTCTATTTAAGAAACATTTATTATATAAGAAGGTATTGCAATATTTGCAATAAATATATTCAACCTATTAATGTAAATTAATTTTTTTCTACCAAAAATGATTAGGAAATAAAAAAATAATTCAAAACTAGTTTTCTTCTTCTCTTAACGGCCTCTGTCCAGTGTCTGTCATTTCGACAATTTTGCGAGTGTCAAATTATGAATTAGATGTAAGTAGTCTGTTATGTTACTTTTCGATAAATAAATAAATACTAAATGAATGAAACAATATCACTTGACACTGGCAAAAATGTCTGTCGAAATGACGGACAGAGGCCATAGGTAGAGAAGAAGAAGAAAAAGAGAAGAGGCCATTTTTGAGTTCGGTTAAAGTTATCTTAAGAGAACGTCATTTACCGGAGTAACCATTTATTAGCTCAATTGAAGGTGTGAACGCATCTTCACAGGATAAGTCAGTCACGAGCTAATGGTTTAATTGTCTCACTTTATGGGGCGTTTCAATGCCACCTACCTACTACAGATAAGACTATAAGCACGGCATAGACCATGGCTTTATAGACATTACATAATCGTAGTCTAGGACGACTTCTGTTATGATCTTAGCGTATATTTTTTTCACTGGTCTAAAACCTAATTCATAAATAAATTCCGATGGAATAAAACCTCAAAATACTTTGTTCTACCATTGTTATCCAATTTTATCTTCTTTCTTCTTCTCTTCAATAATACTCACAATAACACAAGAAAAACTATTCAAATAAAAGTGCTATGTGTCGTTTCAAAAAATGACAAAACTCGTGTCCTTTATCTTCTTTTAAACATTTAAAAATAGAATATTGACTGTTTTGAAATGACAAAAGCGTGAATTGTACAAAGGTGTTTTGTTCCGAGTCTAACCTAGAAATAAAATCTAATTTATTCGTCGAGGTAGTGACGATCGTATAACTGAATCACACTCGTTTCATTAGATACTGCTAGTTTTGTCACCTACTTTTGGGATCCTAACCAAACTTCAAATCCAAAACAAACAGTACTTAATATCAATTTTTTTTTTTTTAATCTATTACTGACATGTCTTTTAATTAATTATTGTGTACTGAAAATTTGCACGCCGTGACGAGGCAGAATGTAAGGAACGGTACTAATCCTAATCTATTTATAACAACTATTGTACCTACATTTTTTGCAAATAATGATTATGATTATGAAAAATAAAAACTTCCTACTAAAAATCCAGACTTAAGCAATTTCCTTCAAATAACGGCTAGATTAAATAATTATGTATAACAAAGTGGCTTTTTGTAAATTCACTTCAAAGTATTTCGTGCCCAGTGGGTCGAGGCGACATCCCAGTGACGTCAATACCGTCCATGAGATGTACTGTTTCATGTCATGTCACAAACAGATGTCATTTATGGGATTGCTTGTTAGATTAGATTAGAATCTTAGAATATTTAGAATACATGTTTAGGACTCTAACCTTTGAGTGGTAAATTTTTTTTAAGAAGTGAAAACACACGGTTTTGTATCAAAAAAAATTTACAAGATTGTTTTGTTTTATGGTGAAACTAACACTGAAATTCCAGCATTAAGTTTAGTACCAAACAGTTAAGCAAGTATATTTTTTATTTGTTTAAGGTTAGTTTCGCTTTTTTCGCTATACAGCGTTTACTTTTCTGAGCTTTCTTTGTAAATAATTAAACCTCTTCTCAATGAAAACACGTCACAAACACAATGTTGGTATAATAATGATATTTTGGTTATTTTAATATAAATATCATTGTGACTGTCTGACATCTCCAATGTAACATTAAAAGAACAAAGCTATATATCAATGTACTAATAATCTTTAAGATCAGCAGGAGGCAACGCATAGCTATCAATTTCGACTGACATTATAAACAATGGACCGAGAGTGCAGCCTTGGGGAACGCCGACGCTGAAGACACAAGCTACTTTATTATATTATTTACAGATAATCATTATCCATACACAGGGTGTCATTAGACCACTCCCAAAATCTTGAGAGGGCGAATGATTTTTTTTTTTACTATCACGGTTAGAGCCCCGATGTTTTTGGAAGTGGTCCTTTAACACCCAGTATTTTATATAAGAGTAAGGAAAAATAACTGAGCACAGTAACCAAGTTAAAAACCATTTACACCCACCAGGAAGAGTCAACTTAAGACTGGATTTCCATCAATCTTTCTCGCTTTAAAAGCGACTGACTGCAATCATACAATTGCCGTGTAACTAATCTGGTCACGCTCCAGTTACCAGGGACAATAACATGGAGTGGATGACGGATGCCTGCATCCGTTTGTACAATAAATACCTACCTATGCATTGTCCCCTGTCTGGGTTTGTTTCGGCTGTTTTCATGCAACGGGAAACCGCGGTGGCTTTGTTTTTTATAAACGATGAAAAAAGCACAGTTCGACATTTTGTTAACTTCGTGATTTGTTCTAAAAATATTGTGTTTACTTGAAACCACTTCGGTAATGTAAATGATCGTGCATGTGCATTACAGGTGCATTTCGAAACAAGCCAAATAGTCAAATAAAACGTAAAATGTCGCTAAAACGTAAAACGTCGCTAGAGAAAGGAATAGGTCAGAAGGACGGTCACGTGAATTTTCGTTCAGAAATGACATCTCTACATTTTGATTAGTTTCTTATTTTTCTATACATGGCCTCTGTCTATTTCGACAGACAGTTTTGCCAGCGTCTATGAGTATGAGATATTTGAAATAATATCAATCAAGTCAAGTTATTCGTTAACTCTTCAAAATTTCCTAAAAGTCCTCTGTGGATCGCCTCTTCAATCGTGAATCAGGCTTAGTCAGGGGTCACATCTGTGTGTATACCTAACGTGTGTTTTATCTATTCATCAGTGGAATGTTTTATAGAACGCATCCTGTTGGTGACACGATAAGTTCGTGGGGGCATTGCTCATAGCATGATTGTACAACATAACACAAATACCATTAAATAAATGTATTTTTCTGTTACTCCACAGGTTTTACTTAAAATAAAATTATTCTGTCTTTTCGGCAGGTTGCAGTGGAGATGAATGTGTTCAACCATTTTTTTATTGTTCATTTACAACACAGTAAAATAAATAAATACTCTTGGACATATCACACAACGCTCTCTAGTCCCAAACTAAGCAAAGCTTGTACTAATGGGAACTAGAAATGTTTATTTCATCTGCATAAACTCAGTTTGAAGGATAAGAACGATTGATCGTACAAATGAAAGGGACCAAACTGAAAGTTTATTACTGTTTCTTCTAATATCTTTTCTTTTGGCTTGGTACCAAAAAACTGTCAAAAATTCATCCGTTTTACACATTTAAAAATTATTTTGCAAGACTTTTGGCTTTTCATACCAATCCAGTCTAATTCAGAATAGCTTGTAATTTATATTGCTTCTTTACGTTATATTATTTTGACAGAATATAACTCGCAAATAAATAAGTAGGTAAGTAATTCATGTATTTATAATTATGTATATTTCACAACAACGCTCTCTTGTCCCAAACTATGCAAAGCATGTACTGTGAGTGGGTATATAGATATGCCACAACACTACACCGCAAATTGTATCTAAACAATATTCATGGCAATATTATTATACAGGCAAATAGTACATAATAGGTACGTACCTACTATGTTGAATGAATTTAATTAAAATAACAGATAGGAATGTAGAGTCGGCGGTTACTTTGATGATAAAAATAACATCCACCTATATAGTTACTTTTTCTCTGTTAAGACACTGAGCCAATGTTGATGATTCCTTTGTTACAGGAAATTAACTAAAAATACGTAAAATATACTTTGACTTCTGTAACATAGTTTTTATAACTAGCTCAGGGGCCTATGGATTCAATATTTTTGTGTTCAAACATTATTATGTCAATAAAAATATTTGTTACTTTTTTACATAGGCCGTAAACATATAGGCTAAGGTCCAAATTAGCATATCACCTGAATTAACCTACACAGACCTATACTTACCTATTTTTTTTTCCTATAGTTCTGTAGGACAACAAAATCATTTTGTAGGTATAGTAGAACTACTGGTAGTTGTCTAATACCTATGTGGCTTGGTAGGTACGCTATGCATATGCATTTAACTGACTAATTATCGGTACATAGTTGCATACCCTATTTGTAATAGATAAATACGCTATGTCAATACAAAGTTGGCAAACAGTGGATAAGTTGTAATGTACTTACTTAAATTATTATTTAAACAATTTAAAATTCAGTTCAGAAACTTAATCTTATCTGTGCAATTTTTTTTTTATTTGGAAAAGGTGAATATTTATATTACAGCGGTTATTGAAAATGGCGGTCGATGCTGCCGGCAAAAAGGTTTTTATTTTGGACTTGAAAAAAAAAAAAAAAAGAACTTGCGTCAGTGCTGTGCTGACCTCGAAGGAAAGACAAAGAAAGCTTTAAAAAATTATGTAAAATTAATTTTTCTTTTGTGCGACTTCTTTTGTTTAATTTTCTTTTTAAAATTGCAGTAAATATATGCATAAACTCAATCAACTTAGTATACAATAGACTTCGAGTATCGATTTCGTTATTATTTCTGTTTAATAGGAATTGTTGAAAACAAATTAATTGAAATTACTAAATCACTCCAATGCCGTCGTATTTAAAATATCATAAATGGATTGCGACCGGTTACTCTCTGGGTTAATATTGACGTCATCAATAACGTCCTTGAAAACTATTTACAATGAAAAAATCCTTAGCGGAAACAAATTTACAAAATGTATTTATTTGTAAAGATTTATCATGTTACTTTAGTATTATACTTTGTAAAAGTCACTTCTCAAAAAAGTCTGTTTTTGGCTTAGTAACTTTGCTTGTCAGTTTTCTATACATGACCAAAACTTATGGACACTAATGAGAGATATTCAAATATCATCTCAATGTGTGTTTATGTCAAGAATTTTTGGAGTAGCATCAGATGGGCGTGCACTCATAACAAACATTGACATGAGGAAGAGATAAATCAAAACAAACTTCAACTGTTATTGTTAAATCAATAACAATAGTATCAAGATCTTTGTTATGTTCAAAGTTCAATGCTATTGAACTAAAAGGCTCGAAAATAATGTATTGTGTATTGAATTGGATGCAGAGATCTGCATAAAAAATCGTTTTGAGATCAAATCGGGAAGAAACGTTTTCTGTTCCTTCCTGTTTATATAGATTCTGACCACGATATGCTGTAAAAAAATTAAACGGATAGGTAGTTACTAACCTTTTTTGGCATTGTCGGTGATTCGAACTCCTCTTCATCTCGACTGGACAGCGTAGAGCACGAGGAACAAGCGGAGTCCGCAGAGAGCGACCTCGACCGGAGCCAGTTGACCTCCTCCTCCGTGGCCCCCACGGCTATACCATCCGAGTAGTCACTGACCACCACACTAGGAGTCCTGACCGTTCGGCCTCTGTTCTCACACCCCTCGCTGCCTCGTCTTCCTAATTCCACCACATGGGCTTCGATAAGTGTACGCTCTCGTCGTGGAGACATTGCGTCTGGTGGCGGGGTGATGTCCCTCGGGTGGGAATGTCTTCTCCTCGTATCTAGTTCGACGGCGGAGTCGTCGGAGAGGTCTCGGCTGCGGCGGCGGACGGCCGCGCGGTCGTCATCGTCAGAGGAGGAGATGTCTTCGCAGGGGGAGGAAGCTCGCGGAGGGCGGAGGTACTGCATAGGGGAGGCTGGTTCGAACCGGCGCAGGAGTTCGGAGACTCGCGGCTGCGTGTGGCGAGCGGCGCGGCCGGTGTGCGGCGCGCGCGCGGACGCACTGTCGCGCCGGCCGGCCTGCACCCCCGCGCTACCACCAGCGCCAGCGCCTAGCTTCAGGTAGAACAGGCTGTGGGACAGAGCCTTCTCGCGGAGCACTCGACGAAAGTCCTCGGGGGGTGATTGCTCTAGGCGGGGCATTTTGGATCTAGAATTCGAAAAATAAACCGTTATCCCAAAGATAAAATAACATAAAGTATATTTAAAGTTAGGTAAACCAACAATAAATCTTTCACTCAACGAATGGATTAGCCGTGCTTTTAGATTAAATAAATGAGTACCCACAAACTCAGACTACCAAAATTCTTCTGAGCACACATATTAACTACAAATTGCAAGTTTTAGGTACTTATAAAAAAAGTGTTAAAAAAATATCAGAGCCGGAACTATACATATAATGATCGTTTAGCTGCTCCTTACATTTATAATAACTACTAAAACACTTACCTGGTTTATAAAATTCTTTTTACTGGAAAATCACCACTCTCATCAATCTGTCTTTCTGAAACAAAACAAATAAAAATTCATAACAAAACAACCACAACGTAAAAGTCGCTCCTCATCAACCCACCCTTATACGTTTCTAATGTACCTAAATCTTTTTGGCACCTCCCTACGCATTTTTGCACGCAAATATTGCCAAACTAAAGAATGCACTTTTCTTGTAGTACGTACAAGCAGATGTCACAAACTGATTGTGAATTCTGTTGCATTGCAAGTACGAAACCGGCCGGAGAACCGGACCGCGAGGTAATCCTTGGATTAAATATTATGCGTAAATTCAAATTACCTAGGTACGAGTAGGTACATATTGAACTGTTCTTTAGTGAAGGGTGGGTAGATAAGCGATGTTTTTTTTTTAATTGGATTTTTTTTTATATATGTGGTTTCTCTATGTGTGTGGTTTAACCACTAATGTACCTATGGTTAAATAAAAAAAATCATTCTTCTACAATCTACAATCGCTAAGAAAACGAATCAAAGATTATGGAAATGATATTTCCAGACGATAAGTCACGTGACCATTTCCATACCTACTTATATTTTTTACTTTTTATTTTCAAACTAGCGATTGTCAATTGCGCTGTGGGAGGCTATAGTATATCTACTACATAACTTCATAGAGTATTATAACCCTACGCATGATACTATACCTACTTTTGTTTAAACAAACATTATGAAGAATTTTACCCCTTCTGTACGTCATGTACAGAAAGATGTGTTCTTCAACACTCGACTACTGACGTCTGAACAAGGCAAATATGAGTCACAGAGACGTAAGAATGAGCTACCACCACCCCACAGACGTCAAACCTACCCTGGTATTCTATGTGAAGACTAGAATCCTCAACCTCACTCATACAACACACCTCACTCACAATCAACGCTACGGTCTCCTGTGATTTCGAAAACACATAACATTGACTACTGGTATTGTTACTTTTGATTTCTCTGTTGGATGCTCTAACTAAATAAAATAACAATAATAATTGTAATAGTATTTTGGGTAACAGTGTTAGGCCTCGCAAAATTTTCTGGTAAATGACCCGTTTGAAGTATTGGACTCATTTATCATCAACGAATATTGATATGTTTTTAATAACATATAACTAAATAAAGCTCTTAAATTCTTGAACTTGCTTTTGCTTGAGGACCAACTCAAAAAGTTAAAAAAGTTTGACACAAAAAGTCGCACCAAACTTTTTTTGAGTGGAAAAAACTGAAAAACATCTAAAGATCCAAGAACTCTTCACCAACTGTTCCATCATGAAATATTTACATTCCACTTAATTACAGTTGCGTCTATGCTACGGGGGTTTGCACACTGGCCGATAACGGCATCGACACGATAAAGACATTAACGACATATCAGTGACTCGAACAAAAATATCGGTGTCACCGAAGACATGGTGTAAGCGAGTATAGTACACAATCCGATATGAGATCCGAGAGAGGTACTCTGACGATATCGTATAGATGTCGTGTGGTTCGCAGTGTCTTCATTTTGACAGATGGCGCAATAAACTGCGTTGGTAGACCGCAGACAATGATCACCTACGTAAGTAGAAAATGCCAAATGTTATATGACGCGTGTGGACACAACTGGCGGTAAATGCGGAAAAAACGTTTTGTTCATCAACTTGAAATTGTCCTAGCTTGGAGTTTAGACTGACGGAAGAAAGACTCTGACACTTACTCGCCAGAGGAAAAGAGAACGGGGAAAAAAAACCTGGAGCTCAGCCAACCGGAGCTGACTTGTATGCTCGTATGCTGCAAGTTTGCTTGAGTTTAGTAGATTTTAGATTCTCATCGAAATTAATACTTGAGTGCAGCGTCACCTTGAGTGAAGCTTGTTTAGCTCCAGCATCAATATCATCATAACCTGTAGAAGTTTCTGTTAAACATAATCCTCTCCCAAATTTCCAAAACTAATGCTTTTAGACCTTATCCATCCATAGATTTCCCAATGTCACCAGTCTACCAAGTTCAGGATACAAGCCACCTTCTTTATGGGGTTGAGCTTGCTACGATTTGCACTCAGAATATTGGGCTAATCTGATGGGTTCCCAGAGTCACGCTCCGGCAGGCATTGCGAGCATAAAAATGTATTCTATCAGCAATCTAGTTCCGATAGTAAAAATTTTACTTAGTTTAAGACTAGAGGGCGTGTGAAATGTACGTGAATATTTATCATCATCATCATTAACATCAATTTATATAAAACTCTTTTGAAGCTGACAGAGAATCAACGCACAGCCTAAACCATAAGTCTTAGAGGTATGAAATTTGGAGGGTAGTATCCTTATATAGTGTAGAGGTGCACTAAAAAAGGAATTTTGGAAAGTCGTACCCTAAAGGGTCTAGAACGCGAGCAACGGCTAGTTTATTTATATGTAGCAGAATAGTTTGCGACAGATAAACTATAGTAATAGGTACTTGAAACCAACTTTTACTCGTTGAAAGATCTTGGACTATTTTTACGAATTCTTCTTTGCCATTTTTTAATCTTCAATCTGGCGAATTAGGGCTCAAAAACGTGGAGACTGGCGGAAGTGGAATGGGACAGAATGGGCTAGTACCTACTAATAGTAAAACATTTAGTTTTTAAATATTGACCGAAAACTAGGTTACTGGCTAGTTGTATGCCCCAACAGTGGGACATCCGTAAGTTGCGTTATGAGTGACTTACGACATGTTGTATGACGCTTTGCTGTCGCATTGCTGACGCGTCACCAATGCAACTGCGGACTTATGAGAATCCCAACATCAATTTAAATCAAAGCATCGCTAAGTGGCGTTCAATTACACGGCTAAATACTCTAATGACTGCCGCTTTGTCGTTTCCACGAAAAAACCATATAATCGCAGATAATCGACGTAGTTGTACGGAATACAATCAGCAACAAAAGTTAGTAAGATTCAACAAAGTTTCATAAGTCATTTTTGGATATTTTACTTTTTTGATAAACTCAAACCTACTGCGATTTCTGCGGCTAAATACAGTTTTATATAATTTTTGACAGTTATGAACAGAAAAAGATGGATTTAAAAAAAAAAAAAAATTTAAGCATTTAATAAAACTATTTGGGCAGGATTCAATTAACTCATACTAAGCAGCGATCAATACCTACTAAGAGTGCTAAACTCAAGTTTCCTTACAAAACCTATACCTAACAGAATTACTGAACTTACTTATTTTTTGCTTACTGTACCTTTATATTGGCGTTTCCTATCTAATTACGTGATATAGATACTTTGGAGTTAGTTGCATGTGTATGTTTCTTCAGCTGTTTTCACACTGCCAACGACACGACACCTACACGATATCTTCGGAGAGCTAATGTCGTGCATTTAGTACTAGACGCTTTTTCTTTCACATCGTGTCGGCACTCGGCACTGACAAAGATATTTCAACAAAAATTTTTTTTAGGTGTATATTTTTTTTATAAAATGAAAATTAAAACTAATGCAGTATTTACAATATTCACAATATTTACAAAATACGCATGAATATTATAAAATAATAAATACTTCAACTTCTTGGTTTATGGCTTTTGCAACTTGTAACAACATAAAAACTACGGGGAATAATGTAACATACTAAATTTACTTCCTCCTGTTCCTATCACATAGCCTACGATCATAGGACTTAGTTCACATCTCTCAGATTCCGCCTTCTTCAGATCTCATTTATTCCGTTTTCGTCAGTTTTCTTTATCTCCTGGCAAAACTATACTCATCGAGAAGCTATACTAGGTGGATCACCGATGTTCCTACTTTTTTTACAAATAACAAAACACTGTAACTATTCCAAGTTTAAATCAAGTTCGTACTTATTTGCTGTTTTTATGGAACTCTTGTAGCACCCACTAACAAAACATACCAACCTACTTTGTGTCCATATTTTTAAGTGCGCGTACATCACAAGTAAGTACTGGTAGGTAGGTAGTAAGTACTTATATTATTAGTCACGCATTCACTACGCCAGCTCAATAACAGTTTGTATGGTGTGTCCTCAATAGTGACGTCAAAGGTAGCCTTGTTAAATTGTAGCCCCGGTACGCTAACGACTCTGTTGTGGCGTTTTTAAGTTGAAAAATTTAAGAATAAGCATACTTTTTATTTACGACACATACTACATAGAACAGAAACAAATACAGACTAATTAAATACTAACTAAACTAGAAACTATGTGCTAAGTAAAGTAAAGTATAAGTAAACTTTTTTTTTTTTTTTTTTTTTTTTTTTTTTTTTTTCTGTTCAAAGGTTTATTTATTCACAAAGAAAATTACAACTAATACAGTATTTACAATATTTACAATATTTACAAAATACACATGAAACAGTTGAGCTATCTACAAACCGTTGCAAACGATTTATAGATAGCTCAACTGGTAAACTAATTAAGTAAACTAATTTATGATAATTTCACGCAGAATAAATGATTATTTTTAGCATTTAGTGATTTTGATTCTAAACATGTAAATTTTTTGTTGTAAGCATGTACATTGTAAAATGTTATATCGGGAAATGCTTATTTTTATTTTGTTACTAAATATATGATTAGGTAACATGCGTATATGTAATTTAGACCCTGTAGAATTTTTATATCGCTTGGTAAATGTACGATAAACTAAGTTTATTAATATCAGGGTAAAAGATCAAACCCAAGAGGATCCGTATCAAAATACGCATGTTAAGGAGTGATAAACCTTCTTTAATATCACATTTAGGTTTCGATTACAACCAACCACATAATGTTTTGCCACGGATATCGAGAAAAAAATCCACATTAAGTTTTTTATCATAAAAACTTCAAAAGATGTTCTTATGAAGTTAGAACTACTAGGAAATTTAAACCATACTAAAATAGCTTAATAACAAAATCGTTGGCGATAATATTTATTTACACTGGTGTATTATTATTACTAAAAGTATACTTTTCTCTAAATATCTAAGTGTTCCATACAAAATTATGTATGACAAGCTGCCGCCCGCGACATATTTCGCGTCCCGTTGGATCCCGTTGATTTTTTCAAATAAAAAGTAGCCTATGTGTTAATCCAGGTCACGGACAATAATTCCAAATTTCATCAGAATCGGATCAGTAGTGTTTACATGAAAGAGTAACAAAGATCCATCCATACTCACAAACTTTCGCGTTTATAATATTAGTAGGAAGGATATTTTTTTCTCACTCAAACACTATTGCTTTTATTTTATGGAAAAAGTTTTTTATATTGACAGGTCCGGCTAGGTGGGGTGACGATGTGCGAAATGTAGCTGGCAAACACTGGATGAGAAGAGCCGAAGACTGAGGTCAGTGGCGCGTCTTGGGAGAGACATACGTCCAGCAGTGGACCGATATAGGTTGATGATGATGATGATGATTATTGACAGGTAATTTACCACCCACAAATATTCAGAAGTGATTTTACACCCTATATTAAATTAATTAATCTTTCACAACAGCGATAGTGGCCGCCAAGTAGTTGTGAAAATTGCATTGAGATCGACGATAGGTGAGACGCAAGAGTGACCACACGAAATAACTTTTAACGCAAGTAGTACATAATTATCTAGATAACTTATCTAGATAATCATGCACACGATCAGACTATTTAAAATAATGCAATATTATGAATGCTAAAACAGCTTTATAATGTTCAACTGTTTGTATTTCACTAAACCTTTTAACATCAACATGGTTGCCATGCCATCCATTGGAACTACCAAAAGATATGAGAGTATATCTTCTAAATATATAAAACTCTTTTGAAGCTGACTGATAATCAACGCACAACCTAAACTATAAGTCCTATAGGTATCCTTATAGTGTAGGGGTGCACTAAGAAAGGAATTTTGAAAAGCCGCTCCCTAAAGGGTCTAGAACGGCTTGTTATGTATACCGTGTCTGGGGATAATCATGGCCCTATTTCATTTCGTTAATATGCTGACTGATACTCTAATACCCAGGTGAGATGGTAAAAATACATAGAATTAGCTACCAACATTTGTACCAAAACACTCCGGTCACAATCTTACAACAGTAAAATGAATAAATTGGGTAATTTTTTAGTAAATAAAATCACCAAAGAACCAATCGTAATTCATACTTTTTTAGCACCACATAAATAATATTCTTAGCTGGTTTAACGAGCTGATATCAAAAAAAAAGTTCAAAATCCGTATCAAAATCTAGTTACTTTTTAAATACTACAAAAATATATGCCGTGATACACGAGCGAGTTGAATGTTTGTTCGTCAATGCCTTAACCTAGTAACCCATTAAGCGGTGTTTACGATCCTAAAAGATTAGAGCGGCTTGTCATGCAAATAGGACGATAGGTGATAGCTGAAGGCCGAATGCCAAAACTGCTGAAACTGGCGCATAAACTTACCACGTGTACTTGTAGCGAGTGCGCACACAGACGACCTAACAATTTACCTAAACTTCTGTCAAAGAAAGAATCGCAAATATCGTTTCGTCAAGAGATAAATAATCTGACGAGTGCGGAATAATTACAAGATCAATCAATCAATCAATCGATACAAGAAAGCAGAATCTGCGATGTGATTGAAAGATTCTAGTTTCAACGATTTTTATAGTTCAGTTATGACTTAGCTAGATCACGGTATCGTATCGATGCCATTTGCAAAGTTTTTTACAAATAAAACTTTGGGGGTGTAGACTGATCTGAACCCTCGTAGCTCTGAAAGTAGGGCTCCGATTTGAATGCAGTTTTTTGTAAGAAATATAATTTATCTGAGATAGTTCTTAGCCGGTTTGGTGAAAATTGTTGAAGCCGTTTCCAAGGTATGAGGATACTCATCAGCACAATTGTTTTTGTAAAATTAACTTATTAGTTTACTTATCAAAGTACCGTGCAATGAAAGCCGTGGGCAAGTAGAAAATAAAGGTGAAAATCGCTGGCACAAATCACTTTTTGAAAGCATTAAGACGAGTAGAAACCGTAACGCATAATTAAATAATTAATACAGTATAGATAGCGCATTAATCACGTGTCCGCACTCAGAGATGTCATGTGAAGATAATCTCATTCAATGACCGACTTCATCATCATCATTTAAACCAGCAGGCCTAGGATGCGTACGCGAGATATTTTTCATGTCGTTCTGTCAAAATGTAAGCATTTTGCACCAGTTTTTGAACTATTGCATTATCTGTGGTAATTGTTGTCGAGAACCTTTTGACACTTTTGTACTTTTGACAATTCTTATCTGAGGACGAGATAGGTACCTAATAGTCACGCAGAAATGTCAAAAGTTAAGATTCAAAGGCGCGGTTTCTCGACACAGAAAATGCAATAGTTCAAAAACTAGTGCAAAATGTTTTCATTTTTACAGAACGACATGAAAAATATCTCGCGTACGCATCCTAGGCCCGCTGGAGAAGCCCATAAGTCTATTGCTAGATGTTGGCCTCTCGCATAGTTTTTTAGGAAGACAGGACCTTGAGAATCCTCCATCCACCAGCCACATATACACTACTCTAAAGATTTTTACCTGACTTCAAATAACCTAAAATATAGTAAAATCTTTAAAAGTACCTTTTATGAATTAAATTGATTGAGAACTCTGAGTGTGGCTTAAAATATAGAAAGTAAATGTCGATGATTATCTTTAAGTAATTGTTTAATGCTCCTTCCACTACTTACTTCTTAAAATAACTAGTTCAAATATTTCAATTAAAACACAAAAAAATTACCAGATCCTGGGCTTCTATGGAGACTCATTTACGTTTTTACGTAAGTGTGGCAGTTTTATCCAACTTAACAAATAAGACCAAATATTATAATAGAGCCATTTATTTTATAACCGTTTAAAATTGAATACCTAAATATTTAGGTACGTTTGTTTAATGGGATCAATACGAAGGCTAGAGGAAACCGTTTTGAAATAACTACCTTCACGGTGTATAAACTAAATATAATGCTTTTACGTTGTTTACGCAAACAACGATAGTTTCAACGATTAATTTGGGTGATTAGAATGCATCGCAAATTATTATAGCGCTAATAGTATTTCGACACCATGATATAACGCCCAGGAAGACTGGTAGACAATGCTCTTAGCATTAAGTCCTCCTAGCACTACTTGTTTGTGTGAAATTTTTAAATAAATAAATATAGAATACAGGAACGAATACATCCGCGGAAGCCTCGGTGCGCACGACATCGCCGACAAACTTCAGGAAAGCAGACTCCGCTGGTTCGGACATATAAAAAAAAGTCCACCAGACTACATAGGTTGTAAAAATATCACTCTGGACATTCCCGGGTCCAGGAAAAGGGGTAGGCCGAAGATGAAGTGGATAGATGTGTTGAATGAACAAAGACCTTATCGTACGTCCTGCAATGTTTCCGAAGACGACGCGTCGGATAGAGCGAAGTGGAAAGAAAAAACGAGGAAAGCAGACCCCACCATCAGATAGGAATAATAATGCTTAGGAGAGAGAGAGACATAGAATACTTTTTCTCCATAGTATATCACGTAAACAATGCCGCGGAAGTGCGTGATTAAAAATAACAGTTTCTCGATACAAAAGACTTTAACGCGCTTCTCAAATGAGGCTATTTATTCCCATAAAATAACTTTTAACTAAGTACTGACGAAAGTTAACAGAAATATGATCATTAGACGAAAGAGATGACAGCAATTGTGTGAAATATCTAAGGTCCGTATGCTGAATTACTGCTTAAGTACTGATCCGGACTAAAGCATACTTTTTTGTATAAAAATGTATGCTTGAGTAACAGTTTCTGTATCGGCATACGGGCCTAAGAATATTTATTTACTTAAAAAGACCACACAAAGTCGCTTTGACTGCCGCTATATTTTTTAACGTTACTTGTTTTTCAATGTTTACACAAAGCGGTATTGTTAAATATAATTTTTATGGGTAGCCGACTGATAAACCAACAAACATCAAACATACAGCTTTGTGAAATATTTACTGATAATATTTAAACGTTTTAAAGTCATTGAATGTTCACTCATTTATTCTAATTCTGGAAATTATACTCGGCGATTTTATTGGTAAAAAAAAATCCAGCAGCCTGACCACCAGAAGCGCTCTTCCGTGCTTCGGATGGCCCGTTAAACTGTCGGTCCTGGCTCTAGCAGGAGGCCTTAACGCGGCCTAAAAACTTCGTCACCGAGTTGGCCACTAACTCATACGAGCTTGCTTGCTTGTACCAACATCTTTAACTCACATTCTTTATTTCTTGGCGGTCAGTGATGGTGTGCAATTATGTTCTATGTAGCTATATGTAGGTAGGTACGTTGATCAAGCTAGATACAAAGTGGCACAGCATCTCAGACACGTTGATGCTGTAACTGTACATAATCCAGTCATGCGTGAAGTCTGCATCATAACTACTAGCTTTTATACCTACCTATCCTACTAACTATCATCATTGCGACGAACGGTTGCCTGGAAGAAATCGCTTTCAGCGATAAGGCCGCCCATTGTACTATACAAAGTTAGTTTTAAGACTTGTACGTACCTTACCCTTGTGTACAATAAGGTATTATCTATCTATCCATCTATCATTATCCACAGCCCGACTTCACCCACGTTAAATTGTCCTAAATTTATTCCTGTGTTTCTTATTAAGGTGGTCCTCGAAATTGAATAGAAAATACTAAAGTTTTAAACCTAATATTTGTTCATAAATGTGTTTTGTCTGCTATGTTCTCAATTATATGTGTTGGTTTTTGAAGCCTCTCCGCATTTCTATCAGTGATTATTTGACTCCACCTGTCATCGCCACGCCGTGCAACATGTCCGGCCTATTCTACTATACTTCTCATATAGCATAGACATAGCTTTTAGAAGTGGTTAGAATATTTGAGTTAGTACTATTTGGCTTTTCCACCAGAGCTAAGCACAGATCATATTATAATACTAGGTATACGCTAAGCTAAGTTGCTAAAGATGTGTTTTACATCCACCAATAGTGAAAGCTTACTAAATATTGTCTGGCTAACCCATCTTCTTCCATGCCGTGTGTGGCAGTTATACAGTCTATAGCAAATGATAAAACAAGAAGAAGAAGACGTATTGGAGAGGTATTGATGGCGCGTAAAGATGTTGAGTGAAGAAAAAGTGGTATTCTTGAAAGATTATACAATAGGAACCGTTTAATATGAAAACAAACGATCCTTATTGGTGGATTTGAAACACATCCTCAGCAACATAGCTTATCTTAGAAAGCATACTAGTATCTACCTACTACTAGAGGTACCTACGTATAGGTACGTAGAAGTAATTACACTAAAAGCTGTATTTTAAGGAAAATAATGCTGAAGTTCCGTTCGTCCAGGGACTTAACCGTTCATTGTTTTGACAAATATTATCCCTATTTAGGTATTATAAGCATAAAACAAACAGAACATTATTCATTAAAAGATAGGACTAAGCCTTATATTTATTTAGTACGCTAGTATTATTTACTAACTGAAACTATATCATAGAAATGTAATTTTATCATTTTAATCTATATCATAGTAAAAAATATAATATATTGTTAAGTAATTTTTTTTTAAATAAAATCGGGATCTGAAAAATTACGTTACATAAAACAAACTCGAGATCAAAAATTCCAGCTCACAATATATCGTAAAAACTTGAATAACGATTAGAGACCAGCGGGCCTAGGATGCGCATGCGCACGTGAGATATTTGCCATGTCGTTCTGTCAAAATGTAAGCATTTTGTACCAGTTTTTGAATTATTCCATTATCTATGGTAATGTTGTTGAGAAACCGCGCCTTTGAATCTTCAACTTTTGACATTTCTGCATGACTAATTATCTTGTCCTCAGAGAGGTACGACGACAAAGAAGTGTCAAAAGTGTACAGTAAGAAGAAGGCGCGTTTTGTCAACAGCATTACCACAGATAATGCTAAAGTTCAAAAAATGGTGTAAAAATGCTTACATTTTGACAGAACGACATGACAAATATCTCGTGTTGCGCATCCTAGGCCTGCTGGATGCCTAGTTTATGAAATTAATGCCTGGCACGTAGACTCTACAGTATGGATGTATACTCCAAAAATTTTCATTTATATCCACGGATGAAGCAATTGAAACCGCAGGCGGATGCTAGTTATGAGCACGTGTTAGGTATATAATGTTTATCCTGTGGAGCCCCAAGGCCCATAAATTCCCTTATCAGTTCATTGACGTCACATGCCACAGTGTACGCAATAGTTGCTGTTGATACGCCTACCGCCTACATTGGTTGGTTCCGTCTATTGTATGGCAGAGTATGATCACGCTAAGTCTGCAGTATTTAAAACAAATCTATAGATGGAGGTATCATCTGTACTGTGAACGCGATTTGACAGCATTATGTTCCTGAGTACACTGTAAGATGGTATAATGTGCAAACGTTTTTGAGGTTATCCATTTATTCCATTGCTATCTTAGCGTGGTGAGACTTTAGTCATGATTATGCTGAACTTTTCCGTGATTAATGTTATAGATACTTATACAATACCATGATATGGTTAGTAAATAACATTATTGTTTTGATGGGTGTTTTATGCGTAGTAATGTTTTGAATGATATCTCATCATCTTGTCAATTTCTTAGGAATTTCTTAAAAGTCAACTGCGTACAAGATAGCTTAGTACCTATGCTTAGTGTGTTCGTTTAAATAAACTACAAAGTTCACGTAAACTATATTTTTGTATAGAGATTGAGCAGCGCCCCTAGCGGGTAGTTTACGAAACCGATGATTCTCCATACAAAATTATAATTTACGTGGCTTTGCAGTAAACGTCAAACGTACACACTGCATACTAGAGTAGGCCTCGAAATAGTTAACTATATAATTAGTCTGAGGAGTCCTCCAATAGGACGACGAATATCCTATGACTAAAATGATGATGGTGGTGATGACTTTGAAATGGTAAAGGCATCAGTTCCTCGCAGGCGAAGCTTAGAAAAGCTTTGAAATGACGGAAAGATAAGACATTAGGCATTTAACCCAGTTGAATGATCAGGTGAGCTGGAAGAAATTAGCTTGTTCCATTACTTTTATCATTAAAAAAAAACAAAAAAAAAAGAGATGATGTTGGATATGAAAATAAAGGCTAAACCAGGCTAAAACCAGTTCTAGTAGTTAACCCTACTCAAAAATATCCAACTAAAAATAAATGAATAAATGTTGGATGTTTGGATGTTTGTGTTTTGATCGCGCTGCAACTGCTGGTCCGATTTGGACGAAACTTGGAATATATATAGTTGAATTACATTACATATATACATACCTGGATTAACACATAGGATCCTTTTGTTCCGAAAAATCAACAGAATCAAACGGGACACAGACGAGAAGAGAAATTTTCCGCGATATGAATGATAAAACTATTTGTTATGAAACAGCGATTGAATTTTATCACGAAGTGCTGTCGTCAGCATTCGACATGCTATTCCGTAAGTATCAATTACTTGATAGTAAAATTGCTTAATTATAACACATACGATTGGGTATGATAACTGCGAGAACTTACGCACACCTTACGCAAGACCTTTACACACCTTCATGTTATTCTGCAATCTAGACCCATAGGCAAACATTTTATTAATCATTAGCTGTCGCCCGCGGCTTTGCTCGCGTGGCAGCAGCATACGCATTATTTGGTTAGAATCTTTGATCCCAACTTTAGATGCTTTAGATACAGTCCCACTACGAATCTTCTTCTCTTCTAAATATATAAAACTCTTTTGAAGCTGACTGATAATTCAACGCACAGCCTAAACTATAAGTCCTAGAGGTATGAAATTTGGAGGGTAGTATCCTTATATAGTGTAGGGGTTCACTAAGATAGGATTTTTGAAAAGTCGCACCCTAAAGAGTCTAAAATTAGGATCAAAGATTTGCTACGATCGTTTTATGATATTGAATAGATCGGAACTATATTTTGTGAAGTCTTAGTTGGTTTAAAATGGAACCCTGAATTCTTATATCACTGTATATTTACCCAAACTTTTACTAATTTTACTCACACAGTCATGAATTGACATCTCAAAAGCACCTAAACAATAATAACGAGATGAGAAAGTGAGATCTCATAGTTCCCATGATTCGGAGTTCCGTTATACGTCGAAACGAGAAAATTACCGAGATAACAACATCCTGACTTTAATTGCCTTAAAACAATATTAATTGCTAGTAATTTACTATTTTTGATGGGTGTCACGTTAAAAGTTACGCGATTTTGTCATAATATTTGAGAATTCAGTTTTATTTAGGTAACTTCTTACTACCTAACTTCATCCTGCGACTTCATCCGCCTCTTGTTTGATCCTGTACATTTTACGGGAGTAGGTAACGACTGCAAAAAGTTATGTATTATTCATTGCAGTGTATTATTGCGTCAGCACTCATCCTCAACCACACGAGATTGATGCACTTTCCTCAAACCAAGACCCACAGAATATATAAATACAAAAGACATTCTTTAACATACGGTGGACGCTATTATGAGTCGCGGTTTACAGTGCCCATAATACTCATTCGCAAAGAAACAGAAAAACATGACTTTTTCTAATACATTAAATTTTTTTGGCTTATTCCCATCGAGCCCACCGGCCGGCCCACTGCTGGGCGGGATGGGAAAAAAAAAGTGAACTTAGAATCAAATCATAAACAAAAAGCTTAACTATTAAATTTTTTAATAATAAAATATGAATTCATTGTGATAAACACTTATATTGGATTTCAAGTGGATTTCAAATAAAAATATTTGAGTGTCGTCCGCAGTCATTTATGCATTGCTTTTTAATAAAAGTACCTACAACTTTTTTATAAGCATTTGTAACAAAGAGAATCCCTGAAATTAAGTTTGAAGAAAATATGAGAGTCCATACACGAGTGTCTGGTCAGTAGTCAAAGAAGTAAAAGAGAATGTCAAGCCCAAGGCATCGCCGCACTGTCAGAAGTCACCGTCATAAAACAGTGCCGGTTTCTTAGTAACGACAGATTCAAATGAGGTTCGCTCGCGTCAGTGAGGATTTCTGACCACGTCAGGGAAAGCCCTCATACATTTTCCTTCATAAACCGTTATGGCTAAATTACTTCTGATAATCTTGATTCTATAGTACCATAAAATCAGGTATGTACCTATTATGTGCTGGTGCAAACTCACTTCTAGACTGCTAGTCTATTAGTTCATAAGTAGATGATGTCATACATCATCATCCGCCTGACGAAGACTAGGTAAAATTATTGGCTCAGGTAATCTAAATGAGGAGAGATTTCCAGGCCAAATATTGAGTCTTCCACACCACGACATCTTCCACACCATACCGTCCTATTTCCTAGATGTTTGTATGTTTGTTACTGATACTCCATCACGTCGCAACGCCTGGACCGATTTTACTTGGAGTAATATAACAGCTCAAGCATTTCACTATCATATACCTAGCCTTTACTATTCATCACGAAAATCAACAAAATCTACGGCAAAAAGAACGAACGAGATCGGCAGAAAAAGTGCCTTGAATATTAATATTAGCAAGCCCGAATGAAATCCACGCAAATTAATGCAAGAACAAAATTAGTTTAGTATAAAAAGTAAGTTCAAAAACTTAAATCCGACTACTGAAAAATAACGCTCTAAAAAGTATGAAACAATACATTCTCATTTGAAATAGTTATTACATGGTAGGTAATATTTAGAGGAAAGCCGTGTCTTTTATGTCGCTGTAGTTAGCTAAAACCACACGTACGATAATAGAATGTGAGCAAGTTTAGTATAAAAATGTCATATTTTTATAGTTTTATGGTGTGTACAACCTTCGCGTAACCCTATCTTCAACAGCGCTTCATTAAATATTTGCAGCCTCCAGTGTCACTCTAAAATAACTCTTATCACAATAGATTATATGGTAGTTTAGTATGATTATAAATGGCAACGCGTAACAAACTTTTCCGCGAGTGTATCGCAGTTTCTTCTGAAAACGCACACGCCCTAAATACGCGTGTGTATGTTTGTCTTTGGCCTCGTTTCTCCGAAAGTGCCCGATTTAAATGCGAGTTTTTGAGAAAGTTAATTGGTTTGGAATGGTTCTTAGCTAAGTTTGGTTATAATCAGTGCATTCGATTTTAATTTATGCATTTACCGAGCCCCCAGTGTTGATCGCTTGGTATAGTTTTCCAGTCTGAAAAATTTGGTGCTTTCAAAGCATTCGTATTTAACAAACGGGACTTATTACTCGATTCTGATAGTAACCAGCATTATTATGAAGAAGATCTAAGTCGTTTCAAGATCAAAGGTTTTCAAATCTTCTAAATATATAAAACTCTTTTGAAACTGACTGACAATCAACGCACAGCCTAAACTATAAGTCTTAGAGATATGAAATTTGGAGGGTAGTTTCCTTATATAGTGTAGGGGTGCACTAAGAAAGGAATTGAGAAAAGTAGCACCCTAAACGGTCTAAAACTAGGATCGAAAATTTAAACCAAATAATGCGTATGGTGCTACCACGCGAGCAAAGCCGGGTGCGACAGGTAGTGTAAAATAAACTTATTGAAAATAAGCAGTTTTGCGAGTTGCTCACGCTTTCTACAACCTTACAATTGTATTGTAACGTAGGTAAACCGGAGATGTACGCAACGCATTTGATGTTCTGATAAAACGTTAGGTAATTACTTATTACTCGCTTTCTCGAAAACAATGAACAAAATCTAGCAGCGGAATAAATTAAATAAGGAAAGTGTAAGCACAGAGCAGAGGTTCGGTTTCATACATTCGTCTTGAAATTCGAGAAAGTTCCACGCGCTGAAATATATTTTATCAGCAAAACGCTGAATACAAGTTTCATGATTTTATGTTGTTAACTCTTTGACAAAAGGTCCTCTAGTGTTTATCAAAAATTGGCACGATTAAAAAGTCGCCTCTTAGTGCTTGAAACTTTTGAGCATATTTGAAAAAGACGGGTTTGCCAAACAGATGAGTTTTTTCCCAGCAGTTTCCAAGCATTGACGTATTTTCCAAGATAGTTTATTTGTAATACCACTAGAGGATTTAGATAAAGATTGCGTGTCTTGATAACATTTCTATTCAGCGAGTGACATAGGGAAGTGAGTTCAGTCAGTTCCGCTGAACTCGTTCCAATTCCAATTTCAGACGGCACTCAATTTTCCAATAGTTTTAGAACTTCCGTGCGCAGTTGCAGTCACGCAATGATACGGACACATTATTTGAATAAATTATTGAACTTCCTGACTGTCGGGTAAAAAATTAATAGGTCAATTTAAGTTTCTATTGTAAAACTGGAACAGATTTGTAGCCACCAAACCTATTCCAGTTTTTCAGGCATGTCTCGGCACTTAGGGTTCTAGAGGAGATCTGAGAAGATTTTCAGGGGCTCATCTAAACTTTACAAGCTTACAACATGTACGTACATAGTAGGTTGTACTACGTAATACACATTATCCAAAATTAGGTGAGGAAATAGTGCAACGATTTTTGAGGATCTTTTTTCCCACTCATAAGTGGTGGGACGTGGCCACATATCTGTATCACATTATTTGGACATAATTTTTTTTTTGATATTTTTGGATTTATTTGAAAAATCCCCATATTTTTTTTTACGAGAAAGCGATTTTTTTGTTTTCAGAAAACCACCGTAGCTTCCTTACTACGGCGTAGCACACCTCGTAACACAGATTTTTTTCATTCGCGACCCCAAAAAATCTAAAACACATGAATCTTGATCAAACAAAAACTAAATTTTAACCTAAAAATTGCTAAACATAGGTACTATACATACGATACACTACATAATACTCTAGTTAATGTCTGTCTTGTCTTGACAGTTTCGTAATTAAACCACTAATTACTGTCGTGAATAATAACGTGATAACGCGACTGTAACAGCGTTCTGTTAATTGAGTCTATGAACGTAATAGTTTTTCTACTTCTTACAACTCTCCGGTGGTCTAGTGGTAGTCACCGCTGCCGGTTGTGGGTTCAAATTCAGGTAACACAAATATTTTATTGTATCAGGTAGGTACCTACAGAATTGAAAAGTGAGCCTATGTTCTGAAACATCTCGCAGGAGACTACTAGAATTAAATTGTAACGAATGAATACTTTTACCCAAAATGGTCTTGGACATCTGTGGCTTGCACCCAACTTTGGCTTGCACGATATGAGTGTTTGATTCGTTAATACTGTACCTAGTAGCGTATCGTTAGAAAAATTATTCAATTCTACTCTATAAATTACTAATACAAACGAACCGAAGTTGTTCACTTGATAACACAATCATCGATCACGGTAGATAAGGTTCTAATTGATTACAACATGGCTACTCTACTTTACGCAAAAGCTTGTTAGTTTTATCTATTATCTACAAGCTTATTGTTTATTTTGTACCACTAATTATCAGCAGGTTTTGAAACAGTGGCGTCGCGTCGTGGCAGATCCAGGATTTTGGTTTGAAAGAGATTTAATCCCGAATCCCGATATTAGTGTTTCTCTGAGAAATGGTTCAACCTTGGATACACCTGGAGTTTTGGGGGGCTTGGGTTCCCTGGCCCCATGGATCCGATACTGTTACTGAATACTGCTATAGGGGGTAAAGTTTGATTGTGGGAGTTTGATTGTTTTTTTTTTCCATTAGATTCGGTTAAATTGTGACCTTTGTTATTTACTTATACATGGATTCTCTTTTACGGTAGGTATGTAAATAAGTAGTACCTAATGGTAATGAGCCATTTTAGGTACCTATGGTTCTGGTAAACTGAGCACCACCTATTAGGTAAATAATTACGAATTTAATTATTATTGTAAAAACGAACCTAGCAGGATATAATGCATGTAAACTATAGCATAAGGTTCTTACATAAAATTCAGTTTTCAGAGCACTTCATGAATTACCTATAGTTATTTTTTAATTTTGCTAGAATAAGCCTATGAAAACTTATAAAGTATTCTGAGAAAATGTGGTGCATAACCCTTCACATTCCATAGTTTATTTTAACCGCATGTTTGTAAACTAAATCCGCGATCCAACATTTACCAACAGGTAAATAAACTCGGTGAACGGAACTTCGGTAACTTCCGATTCGGAACTCTAACTCCATTGAAATAAGGTATAGGAAATGCAAGAATGCACTCACCGTGACCGCGTCATATCTCACGGCACAATGGCCTGGTGGTGGTACCTTACAGCTTAACTACAAAGTTATTTGCCAACAGTTTAAAGAAATGATGAACTTGCAGAAAGACTAAGCAGAAGTGTACCTACCTACTCACAAGCTGTACCTAACGGGTGTGTGTAGATATGAGGGACACTTTTAGTACCTAATATACATAGGTGAAAAGACACTATTTATTTCTATGAATGCAGTCTGTGGCATCGTAGAAGCATCTAAGGTAGAAGCTTCCTTAAAGTACGGTAGGTACAAACAAGCCAACGGATGCGTATGTTTTTTGCCGGTTAATATAAAAAACCTATTGAAAAACTTGTATGAAAGATGCATTGAATAACTTCCCCTTTGATAGTTCTTTCGTTCACTTGGTATTCCTTGTTTTGGGACACAGTCTTAGGTGAATCAGAATAACAAGGTAAAAACCTGTCAATCGAAAAAAGTGGTTATCCCTGTTTAACAAACAAAGGTGAAAACGTGATTTGAGTCACGCACCTGCCTCAATAGGTACCTAACTCCAATCAATGCAGAGCTCCTTCCCAACCAAATGATCAATCACCAAGAGAAAGAATTTCTTATAGTGACCATAGTGAGCTACTTTACCGGTTACCATTTTAAACTAGAGCACCTAAACTTGGCGGCTGCAATACTTGCGCCTGACAAATCACTATAAAAGCATTTTAAAATTATCTAGTAAACTCACATGTTATTCCTCTGCCAACCCTGGTTAAGCACTCTACACTCACGGGCACTAAAACTAGTGTATCACAACCGACTGTCTTGCACGGACTCTGCAATCCAACTAGCACAATACATTGGCGTTGTGGGTATCTTAGATAACTGAATCGAGATAATGGCAAAAGTAAAGGTGGGTGCACATGACGTTGATGGAACGGGCATATTGCCTCGGCAGCTTCTTTATTGTTTACTTGGTGAGAAGCGATTGGGGCTAGCACCAGTTTACAAGCCTAGTTCAGCAAGTCAATTGATGATTTCTACCGCCAATAACCAATAGCGTACTAAAAAAGTTTAAAGTCAGATGCTTAGATATTTGTTACAATACGACTGAACCTCGGTGTAAGTTAGCTCAAGAAGACTTTTCTGGAAAAGATTTTTGATATCGTATCAGAAAATCTATGCTCAAGTCTCAATTCCTCTCTCAATTCAACTTGAGTATTTTTAAAGCATACGAGCTCTGGTATTGGTGAGTATTGCTAGTTTTATCCGAATCTGTTTTATATCTAGAAAAATTACCACTGCATTAAAGTGTATGTACTAAGTGCTTAGAAATAATCCACACTGATGCTAAGGGCCGAACTGTTTACACGGACAGCAAAGATTGGTGTTTACGCGGAAGAAAGTACACTTGGCCGATTAGTCTCGGGGTCGAGTTTAATGGATGGAAAGTGGAGTACGGCACGGAGGCAGTGGTTTGCTGTGATTAGAGTTAGGAAGATTATTCGACTGGTTTTCGGTGTAAATAATAACCACATTGGCAACTCGACGTCAGTCAGTTTCTATTGGTTGAAATATACCGAGAGCACGTATGCACTTGGCCAAGCATTTGGCAATATTTTCTATGTTAGTCGGGAGGGGTGGTGGGGGACTACACCACTGCTTTTCTAACCAGGGCTTGTCACAAGCTTTGGGGGGGCCTCTGAGCCTCCTAGCCCCATGAGGATACTAGTTACACTTTATTGTTTTCTTCTAAACAAAATATGTGTCAAGATTCGCAATATCACGCGAGTGAAAAGTTGTTATGACGCAAGTGTCTCATTTCTTTGTAATTTGACGTCATTAGGTATCAGTACTGCTGACAAGTACAAACACCTCACAATGTAGGGCGACTAAACAATACCTAGCTAATATTCATAGGTACCTACCCTAAATTATAGAGCTAGGAACCTGTGAAAACTGAAAAGAAAATTAGTCACGAGACCTTACAAATGTCAAACTATTTTTGTCTTACTAGCATCTAAGTACCTAATTCATTTATGTTGTTTGTTCTTTTGTGCACGCTGTGGTGCCTTATAATTACGGGAACACTGCCGAAATTCTTTGTAAAACACTCTTTTTGAATCTTGAAATGTGTCTTGAAATGTTTTTATCTTGAAATGTATAGTGTAAACCCGTGTTGGGTATCCCACTGTATAAAAAAAACGCAAGCAAACACATAACGTTCAAGAATTAACCAACAGTTACAGCTTCTTGAACTGAAATCTGAACGAGTTAAAATTTGTGCTTACTAGAATGGAAAGCTATGCACTTTTACTTTTGTGAATTTTAATCTAAATCAGAGCAAAAGTTTTTAATTGTTACCATATTACTAGTCATTGAGGTAGACATGGGTAGACGACGCATTGCATACTTACCAATGTAGTCTAGTTTCATAAGAAAGAAAGAAAGAAAGTAAGCACAATATGAATAAAACTTCTCCATCTATCAACTTCCTTCGACTTCGGCTGCTGTCTTTTATTATCATCATCATCATCAACCTATATCGGTCCACTGCTGGACGTAGGTCTCTCCCAAGACACGCCACTGAGCCCGGTCTTCGGCTCTTCTCATCCAGTTTTTGCCAGCTACATGTCTCAGATCGTCACCCCACCTAGACCCGACCTGCTGTCTTTATTCACTTTCAAAGGAACTACGATACATGTACGTACAGCGTAATTATAACTACTAGGTACCTACCTACCTAGATATATTTTGTCTAGTACCTACCTACTTATCTTGTCCGCGTTTCCTTCTAACCTATTCCGTGTCAATGTAGGTACCTACATAAACATTATTTTAATCATTTCATTATTCTCAACAGCTAGGTATTTGTTACTGTTAGAAAATATTTCCTCTAGAATTGGTAATTCCCCAGAAAAACCAATGATTGAATGCACCTACCGGGGTGGGTGTATGTCATTGTAGGTATACTCCTCGCTCCCCCCCCCTACTGTGTCGTTTCCCAGAATCGTGTGGTAGGTCAGCGTTTTCCTCTCAACTTGACCGTTTGTATTTTTTTACTACAGCCACAGAATAGATAGAAGTACTAGGTACTCCATACCACAGCCTGAAGCACACGTTTGGGCGTGCCTCTAACTACCCCCTAATACCGCGTTCACACTATGCCCATGCCGCTGCCGGCATTATTGCCACAGCGACATCACCTTTATTCTCATTACAGAGCAAGGGCATGAATTTGGGCCGGGAGACGGGACAGAGGCATGTTCGTGTTCACACTATGCTCGTGCCCACCTCCCTGCCGACTGCGGCATAGTGTGAACGCAACTTAAGACATTTTCAAAAAATCTTTAGAAAGCACGTGTGTGTACCTTGGCACAGATCATTTAATACTATACCTACTAGTAACCTTGGTATCAAATATATCAAATAGGGATGTCGGGATGACGTCATATTTTGGCCAAAAACTCTTCACCCGTTGGTGAATCGTTTTTGATGTCATTTTGACCACCAATAATTCTATAGTGCACGGGGCAAATAAAACATAACATTGGTTAAAAAGAAACATTTATTACTTATATTGTAAATCAGTTGTAACATTCCTAAGCCCCTCCCGGACCACCGCAGCTAGGAATCAGCTCAGTTCAAATAAAGCAGGCGCAATTCGATCAACAAACCAAACATTGCGACTAGCCCATAACATTACTGAGAGGGTTCCGTCACATGTGCAAGCCAATACAGGCCGTGGAAATCTACCACATTGGTTGAAAATCCATTCAACATGCGCCTGAGTAGTCTTTGCTACGTAAAAAGAACGTTCGCAGTTTTCCAGTACGCCGCGGTGAATCCACCCCAACACAAGATTCCTGACACTTTTTTTTTCTAACTAATATTTCGGATCTTTTTTTTTTTCGTTTCTTTTTTTTCTTTTTTTTTTACAGATATAACTAAAATCAGTTCAGATGATCTATAAGCTAGTATTGTATAGTATGTAATTATTAAATTTTTATTATTTTGTGTACAGTCAATAAAAAAGCTTTTGTTCTTGAATTTGAACCCTTTCTTCGTGGACACCATGTGCCATTTCATAGGGGTCTTGGATAATGCTATTTTTATTACCTGTACATACATTCTGATAATCTTATTTACACAAAATAACCCCATGAGCTTTATTAGTAGTGCATAATGTACTTACAAAAAAAAGTTATGTTTAGAAATGTCCAAAAGTTAATTAGTGCTAAAGTACAGTGAAAAAATTTTTCGCGCAAACTTATTTTTTTACAGCAAAACATAGTAACTACACAGTAGTTTTGAAAAATCAGAATTAATGAATTTACTCAAAAATAGCACAACTGTATAACAATTTTACTATACTTTGTAACTTTGTTAAAAATAAATAAAATAAGTACAATTTTAGTAAACTGATCTTTTTTGTAGCATTTAACGATACATAAAAATATGTAAACATAAACTTAAGCTAATTCTTCTTTTCTTCAAGTTCTTTCAAAAAATTTAAATCACCCAAGTGATTTATAACGAAGTTCTTCACTCTAGTAATCTTCAGTATTTTCAAACAAATTCTTTGTATAATCGAATTATTTTGTAGCTTTGTATTCAGTTTTTTTAGTCATTCTCGCAAGGCCATTGTCGTAATTTCTGTAGTATATTGACAGTGGTGGTCAGACTTGGTAATTTCAGCTTTATTACAGATCTTGGTATACAATGACGCTCCAATATTTCATGTGGTGTGGAATGCCAAAATGGCAGAGAAACGGTGATTACTTTTCAGTAAAATTGGCAGTGTTTTCAACAGTAGAAAAATTTCACTTCAGCGGCAGAAATCAAATCAAATTCTTCAATTATTTCAAATCAATATAAATTCTTCACATCCTTCAGTCTCTTTCACTCGCGCACAAAAATATATGTCTGTTCTTATCTAATATGTACAAGGCACAGTCCTTTTGAGTATGTGTTCACTTTATGTACGCTTCGGGAGGTATCTTCCCCGTTGATTGCAGCTGGTTGAAGATAAATATCGCTCGTTGGAAGTCCCAACCTGTTTCTTGTAGGCAGCTGAAACACATTTATAATACTTAAGTAAGACCCGGCTAAAATCCTACTAATCCCATCCCGCTAATATAATAAACTAGCTTCCGTCCGCGACTTCGATCGCGTGCCGTTGGATCCCGTTGATTTTCCGGGATAAAAAGTAGCCTATGTGTTAATCCAGTTATAAAGTTAAAAGCTATCTAATGGCGCGTTTAGATTAGGCGGCAGTGGGCAGGGAAGTAGGCATGAGGCTAATCTAACACTAACACGATCATGCCTCTGTCCCGGCTCGTGGCCATGTTCATGCGCTTCACCCTAACAAGCATAAAGGCGATGTTGCTGTGGCAATAATTCCGGAATTAATCGCGGCAATAATGCCGGCAGCGGCACGAGCTGAGTGTGAACGCGGTGTAATAGGATAGGAGTATTAAGTTCAAATGAAGTTACTTGATGCTCCAATGCTCGTTCATCCCCGTCTGCTGCGACAGCATGACTAGCATCATTTTCTTGGTTTCGTCTGCATCTGCGGGGCCAGGAGCGGGGGCGGCAGGCGCCGCTGCAGGGGGTTCTGTTATACCTGCGGTGAATGCTTTCTCTTCCTACAAATATAATAATTTCGTTAGGACATCATTTTGATAGATGGATAAACATTTATTCAAACCACCACAAATTAACAATGTAAAAGAGAAATTGGCTAAAAAAGTAAACTTAAAACTAAAATAATAAAGTACCTAAGAATGAGCAAACTATGTAAATACAAAAATAAGTTCTACTCTGTGTGGTGGTGAAACGGCCTCAGCTCAGCTCATTTTGCAGCTAGTTTGAACGACTAAGGCCGGAATACTGAAACGTCACTCAAATTTAAGCACCACTTAAAATTGCTCTGCCTCTGTTTGACATTACGCATTTCTAAGAGATGGCAATAATTCAAGCATGAACTTAATTTAAGTGGCGTTTGTGTATTCGGCCATAACTCTTGCAAAACTTGACTAGTATTAGGATTCATGAGAAGTCTAGTGTAGGTTCACAAATATAATACCAACATATCATGAACCATGTTGTAACCATTCCGTTCATTCTAGATGTTTGTGATGATTGCGAGGACTTATTGTAAACCTAGATTAGACCATTCTAAGGGTTCGTGAGAATAGTCTAGGTTCATAAAAATAGTTGTAGAACCAAGACTGGTATTATATCATAAACCATGTTGTAACCATTCTGTTCCTTCGTGATGTCTGTAGTGATTACAAGACTTGCTGCAAAACTAGACTATTCTAAGGGTTCATGAGAAATAGTCTATGTTCATAAATAGTGGCAGTACCTGTTCTCTTGTGGTGTTGGTGATGAAGAGGATATCGTTCATAACGCAGAATCCTCCGGCACTGTTCGGTACTATCACGAAAGTGCGATGGAATGAGCGAGTGGGCGTGTCTTGGACTGTGGTTTCTTTGAACACGCCGTTCATTGTGAGGACTATCATCGTTGGCTGAAAAGTTAAGAATGGTAGAGATAACACACTTATTGGGGGGGGGGGGATTGTGACGAGGTGACTATAAAGTTATGGGGTTAAAAAAATAATTTATTTAGTTTCTTTTCATAACAAGCCAAATTGTGGGAAAACTGGATAATCCACAAACCATCCATCCAGTCCTACTAGTAGTTCGATTATCTAACTGTTTGGACAAAAATATTCCGAATTGTTAGACTGACTAATCGAACATTTTGGATACGCAGATTTTATTCCAATCCAAACAACTATATATCAATAATTCTTAAAATACTCTCATTTATTCTCTACCGTTTCCGGTAGTTTCGATAATATTAGTTGATAAGTAATTTTACTATGGAATCGAACCCAGTCTACCGCACAGAAGACAAAGTTATACCCACTGAGCTGTTTCAACATACCCCTATAAAAAAATAACTTATTTTGGTACTCACAGTAAACACGAGCAGGTCGACAGCAAAGCCCATAAGATCGTGGGTGGTCTTCGGCAAGTCAGAGAGGAATGAAACCACTTGTAGTTTCCCATTGCGTAGGCACCGACGACGAGCTTCGCGATCTGTTATGCGGAGGATGTTTCTACTGTTCGGCATGTAGGCGTTCAATCTGGGGAAGATTTATCGGGTTAGTCTCAAAACCCCCTTTGAGTTGTCCCTTTGAAACGTGTGCTGTTTGTGCTTCCGAATACAATATTTGGAAGTTTTTAACAGAGTGAATAAGTTTCTTCTAGGTAGCTACATTGTCGACCACATCATCATTTAACATCAGGCAAGATATTGATACTTTTGCCAATTGAGTAAAAGATTATTTTAAAACCAAATATCTAACCCAAAAAGTCATATAAATTCTGTGTAGTTTTACGATCAGTCGACAGTTATCGACCCTATTATTACTACAATCACTCGCGGTTCGTTTTGTGACCACTGATTCTTCTGCATTCGTGGTGAAGTCGCGATCGCGTCAATGCATGTATGGTATGGTACATGACCCTATAAACCTATTTTGCGAGAACAAGACACTGAAAATCTTAACTTGAAGATAACTTACTTGGCATTGTTCGAGTTCCTGTTATCGCGATCGGTGGTAAGGTAGGTCGACGCCATGGAGAGCGAAGCGTGCTCATGGTACGCCTCCAGCAAAGCTTGTCGCGACTCTGAGTCGTAGATCGCGAAGTATTGTGTCAGGAACTCCCTGTAAGCAAAATATTCATGTAACTTGCTTACAGATCGGTTTTCTTTGTTCGAAAGCACTGGCTTTTAGAATATAGTGAGGAAACCCACGGGTTATGCCCAGATTCGATATTCTATCCCATAGTACCTACCAGCTTTGCTTAGTTTGGAAATAGAGACCATTGTGTACGACGTGTCCCTTTATTTATAATTAAATGTACATAGTTGTAAGTGGTCTCAGTTATTTTGCAAATAAAGAAATTTGAATTGGAATTTTACAATGAAAAGCAGATGAGACTCACCTAACGAGATCCTGTCCTGCCGGGTCCACCAAGAAGGATTGCTGGCGAGGTGGTAGCACCACGTCGTCAGCCACGTCGAAGCCAATAGCAGGGGGGAGGTCTGTGCCGTCCTAGTTATTTCAAGTTATCTTTAAGACAGTACTTAGGCCTTTACATCTATTGAAGATGATTTATACAGTGTCAAGATGCAACCTATGCCTACACTTAACGGGACATTGTAGTGCCTGGGACAATGTTTAGATGGAGTAGGCTTGTCTAACACCTTTACCCTCCTCTCAGCCTAGTCAGCCATATCCACAGGAAAGACGTCGTCAATACGTGCGGAGCTGACTAAGACGCGGGTTTCTTCACGATGTTTTCCTTCACCGTTAAAGCTCGTGTTAAGACAGTATGTCGAGTCAAAATTATGTGCCAACTCAGATAGGATGGTCAATCTTTACTAACAAATGTCATTACAATAAACTCACCAATTTCATCAACTTGGGAAACTTCTTCCGGACCTCGCTGAAGAGACAAAATAACATAGCAACAGATGTCAAAATAAATTCTGAAACTTGTAAACGTTAGCTTCAGAGCTTCAGAAAAGATAATACAATTTATTGTGAGGTCAGTTCAAACAAAGGCAGAGGCAGTGCGGTCTCAGATATACAATTTGAACTTTATGTCTTTGAGATAATTTTTATTATCGCTTGAGGTATTTTACTGGATATTTGAAACCGCGCTTAGGAAGCTGCCACCATGGTGTGAATTGACCTCCCATAGTCATGCTTTGAGGATGTTAAGTAAGTCGCACACTATTAGACAAAGTCTGACGCGTACCGGACGTCTTCTCATAAACGGCATAAAAAAACCGTAGCCAAATTTATGAGCAATAAGGGATCACGTTGAGAATTTGCAAACAATTTACAGTAATATTCGTATAGGATTTTGTAGAAATGATACCTATACAGAATATTACAAATCCGTGGTCCCTCATTTCTCCCTTAGACTATGGCTAGGTCTGACGCGGCAAGAATCTGACCGACGACTCTTAACACATAATAGTGCTATCCGGTATGCGTCAGACGTTTTCTGATAATGTACGGCTGGCCTTAGTAGTTCGTACTACGTTTTAGCATTTTTTAATTCCATTTTTCTGGATACTTACTTTCACAATAAAAGGCATACACTTACTTATTATTTGAAAGCTGACTTTAGTTAACATTCGCATCATATCCTATTTCAATATGATTAGACTATTGAGTATTTATTCCCTTACCATCGAAAACACTAAATCCGAGTTTTCTACGCTAGTAACAGTAGTTTTTGCTAGTAATTAGTTTTTGGTACTTATTTATTTTCTGTAAAAATGCCTCTGATTCATTGCTTTCGAGTGTAGTTCACATTTTATCAAAATTGTATTTCATTTCGGACTTATGAAAATCTGGGAGAAATTACACAATGCAAAAAATTATAAATTACTTTGTAATAAGTACATAGCTATTAGCTAATGATAAATTGATGGTTAACTAACGCTTCATTAAGTAATTAGTAAGTTCATCATTACCAAAAATAATTCCAGTATGTTAAGAGTTAAATAAAAAATATTTTAGTACATACAAACTATGAAAAAAACAATCTACATTTTGAAAAAATTATCCCTCTTTTTCAGTTGACAATATAGACGGTCTCATAGCCCTAATTACATGTCTTCATCTAACTATCCATAGTTGCTTTCCTTTACATTGTGCCTTGATCACGAATAAATGTGACAATCTATAACAATATCTGAGATACACTGCGCGGTGACGCTTCAACATTTGGCAGACGAGCTGGCGTTGACGCGAATATGATTCGAAAACGTTAAGGTGGGTCCACATCTGATCTTTTGTCCGTACCGTAGCTCCGTATCGTATCAGCGTCGCGATCAAAGAACGCTAGTTTGGACGCCCGGTCGGTTACGGTACGGTGGTACGGCGGCGTCCAAACTAGCGTTCTTTGATCGCGACGCTGATACGATACGGAGCTACGGTACGGACAAAAGATCAGATGTGGACCCACCTTTAGGTTTTGGTAATGCGGCGACTGTCATATTGATCACCCCTCTGTGATGATCACCTGTCTGTCTAATCGTACGTTTCCACTGCAAAACATTCACAATAAAACATGCACAATTCAGTGAAGATATAGATTTGCGTTTCCACCGCCAAACCTTGAGCATGTTTGTCATTTTGAATCTTGTGCCGATGGTTATAAGGATTTTCTTGTTTGTAAAACAAATCGTAAGGATTGGTGAAAGTTTTATTGTGAAATGTCTTTAGTCGAAACCCGCAGCAACGTATTCGAGTCACACGGCACTTCAACAACAGTTTGACTATTGAATGTTGCATCATCATCGCACAGTAAGATTAACACGTCATTGCTTAACATCAGGTGAGATTGTGATCAAAGGGTTCCCTATATTGCATAAAAAAAAAAAAAAAGATTGTCAGATTTATTTGTGATTACTTTCCATACCAGTCATGACTACCTCCTAAAAACCTAGAGATTTGAGACTGGACACAGGACCCATGCCCATTTCACCATTCTGCGAATGGCATACCACTGTGGTTATCAACCGAAACACAAAAACATTACCTGATGTAGGCTTCGTGATCACTAAACCTTTTCAAGCAGGGGTTTCCTTTTAAATAGAGTTCCACCAGGGGAAGGTGCTTGAGGGGATCCAATGCACCAAGGAATGTAATCTGTAACGGAACTTTGAGTCAAAAACTACCTCTAATCAAATAGATAAAAAATAGATAGAAAACACTTCATTGCACATATGAAAATTTTACAACAGAAAGAAACAAAAACGACAGTGAGCTACAATGTGCAGCCTTAACATTAAAAGGAACCTCTTCCAGCTGTCTCAGTTAAAACTGAACCCCTCACACATTTGAAATTACCATAATCATGGTACCCTATAATTATGGGAGCACCTTGTTTTATTTCCTTTTAAATGTACATTGATTTGTGTTGTGTAAACCTGTGTATCCATTCTTTGGAAAATAAGAAAAATAAAAAAAACATTGATGAAGTACCTTAATTATGTTCATGTTGATGCACCGCTGAATGTTACATGATGGATTTTAGGGGAGAATGGAATTATAGCTGAGCCAATCCCATCTAGTGGGATAAAGGCAGCAAGAAAAAACTATGCTCACAAGGCAATGCTTGAAGAAGCCGTAACTTTAATGACCTAGCTAGAACAAAATAATGTTTCTCTTACCCTGTTGTCACCCATGTACAAAATCTTCAAGCTTTTGAAGCTGTTCCCAAGGTTTTTGAGATGCTCCAAGCTGTGCAGTTTGTTATCATTGAGATTCAATGCCTCAATGTCAGGAATATTCTCCGTTATTATGGAGATAGCCTCGAGCATGACGGCCGGACGGAATAGCGCACAGAATAAGTCTACCAAATCTGTAACAAATATAAAAAAAATCTTGTGAAATATAGCTTTTTGATAACATTTGTGTAGAGAAAACAATGAATGTATCATTCTAAGCAGCCTTTGTTAGGATGCTTTTTCACAGAAAGTTGTGTGCACTGGAATATATTCATAACTAGCTAATACCTACAACTTCGTACAAAACTTTCCAAAATATCTGTCACAAGCATATGAACCTTGTAGCAAATAGCTGCTTTTTGTTTAGAGAGTTCAAGCTGTATCTAAAAATACACATCTTTGATTTCAATTAAATAAAACCTATATCCAGAAAAAGAGCTTCTGAATGTTATAAACTTCATTGAAATTCGTCCAGTAGATAAGGCATGATTCGCAAACAACCATAAGACAAATAGAAACAAAAATATGGGACAAAAAATAACAAAGTTCAATGTGGACATTTTATTTATAAATAATTACCTGGATCAGCATGGAATTTTGTCAAGTCCAAGGCTTTTGTAGTTGCATTATATCTTTTTGCCATTGCAAGTTTCATTTTCTCCTTCATTGTAGCATCAATAACCACATTTGGTACAGCATTTCTCACAATCACCACCAACTTGAATCCATCCGACATGGTGATTTTTCTATCAGAGTTAAACAGCTTCTCGGCCAATTTCACATCATCGATGTAGAAAACAGCAGCATTTCCATTAACTCGGTAGTAGTGCGGGATGAATATATCCGGTGAGACGAAACTGAGTAACGTTTTCAGAATGACATCTTTCTCGTGTTTTGCTCCATATGGTATAATTACTTGGTACCATGGCAGCATTCCGGGAATGAACCTCTTTCTAGGGCCATTGAACCTAGGAGATTGAGTCATAACTCGGCCTCCACCGCGGCCTCTGAAAGCGCCTCTGCGATTGCCACTTTGCGCCCCCATATCAATGTCATCATCGAGCAACAGCTTGGGATCATTCCATGCTTTGTTGAACTTGTTTTTTCCTTTGTTTGTTCCAGGTTTAAAACTAACACGTCTAGTGGTGGACTGTGCGCGATCATCGTGCTCTGTAAAATCAGGCAAATATTGAAGACTTCTAAGACCTGAAATGACCTAATGTGAGAAGTATGAAGCTTACCGAAATGATCGTTGTCTGTTTTCCAGTTTCTCACCCTACCACCACGTTTGGGCATTTTGAACGAAATGTTTTCTTTCGTGTGATAAACTCCCAAACACACGTCAAAGACAAGGACAAGACCTTATTTTGAGGGTTAGGATTTGGTGAGCTATGTATGACGCAGTAACTAACGCCACAAGATTATTCACAAGGCGGTTTCACAATACAAGGCTTCAGTACAGCACAGCACGGAAACAATCAACTAATGACTATTTGCACGTTTACTGGTGATAGATTCTTTTATTTTGGCTCAAGTACAAGCTCGCCTTCACTTCAATGTATAGCATAGGAAAAAGATATTCTTTGCCTTCACTGACTGACATGGACTGTGATGGACTGACTCAATGGAATAGAATAGGGCAGGGCAAAACGACTAACGTGCGAGTGTAAAAATTACGGTATATTTACGTACAGTACATATGGCATGCATGGCATGGGTGCGTAACGTAACATAACATAGTGTCATACCATGGTATCGACTCGATACCATCGATACCATGGTAATCGACTCTCTTGTTGCATTTTTCTAAACCTAACGTAACTAATTTGACAATTGACAGCTCTAAAATTATAGCCGTCTTTCTCGTTTCAGTTTAGAAGAGAGGGACGGCAACATGTTGTGTTGTCAAATTAGGATAGTTCAGAAACATACAACAACAGAATCCACACCATTATTTCATGACATATCCGAGTCATGGTGTCATATTTATATAATAATAAGACGCGGCTGAAAAGTAATAGTAGGTGGCATTACTTTTAGTGTCATGTTTCGCCCATGCATCTAGTCCAACAATGTTGATTTTGAAAACTTGACAGTTTACCGAGCTCTCTTATGTAATAAAATATTCTTTTTATCCCCCGTGACACAACTTCCTGTCTTACGCAAATAAATATATGTGCGACTAAGTCTAACGGTGTGCAGATTTTTTATCAAATCAAGCAGGCACAAATGTAATTACGGTAAAAATATTCCCAAACAACCGTATTTTATATATTTACGACAACAATGTTGACATCTCTAGAGAATTAGAGTGCGAGCGAGACAAAAGAAAGAAAGAGAAGAGAAAGAGAAGAGTAAGGATTTTTTTTATTTATTTTAGTGTGGTCAAGCTTTAGTTAGAAAAATACTCCCATTCCTACCAAAGGTTTCTTTCAATGAAAAAGTAAAACTAACCCAGGGAACTAAATAACTTACCTACATTACATTACATACCTACCAAAGAAAATAGTATTATTGATTGATCGAGGACAAATACCTTCCTTAGATATATACCTACAATATTTTTCATATCAATTTTTATAGGTATAATACCTAAGTAAATACTTATCGTAATGTTTGTTTTTGTTTTAAATTATAATGTGTAAGCAGTTATTGTATGCTCTACGATAATTTATCCGAATAATTTGTTGGAATACCTAGGTAAGTATGTTCTTTTAAAATTTTTTTTTTTTGGAAAGAAATGGAAGTTGAAAATTTTAAGAAAAGTTATGTATAGTCAACTTGGGCCAATTGGCATCTGTCTATATGTTTAATAGAACTAGTTAGAGTATAATATTTGAACCGCGTCATCAGCCCTATAGCTATGTCGTCAAGTGAAGTAAACTTAGTTTTTATTAATTAAACAAATTAAAATATTATGTATAATGTACCTATTTAAACTTGAAACTTGACCATTTTTTTATTTCTACCAATCCTTACTCATTAATATACTGGCAACATTCTAAATTGTCTATGCTCACGACGCATACATTGTTCCTCTATACGCAGAATTAGATTGCAAGTTTTATATATTTATGAATGAATATGAACTTTATGCAGTAAATACATACACAGTACACGAACATACTAAATCAAAGTAAAAATAGACGTGAAACCATACTGTAAAATTAACTAAAATTATAACGTGGTACGAAGGTACGTGTAAAACAACGAAAACGAACAAAAATATATTATGTCAAAACTAAGCACCCTACAAAAACGTGGAAAGGAACGCTTTGCTAAATCGCATTTTAAAAAGTAAAAATACCACAGACAACAAGACAACATTCCGTGTGCTTTTCTTTCTTTCGAGTCTGCCATGTTTTGTCCTATTTGTCGCGCTTGATCAACGCGTTCGCGTTTAGTGCTCCGAATTGTTATTTTATGAATGCATCACAGGCTGTGTTTTGTTTACCCATAGTGTTATAAACAATGGTGTTACGATTATGCACTTGAAACTTTCGTAGTCTGTCATTTTCTAAACTGGTGTGTGCAATGGTGTAGTTCGCATTTCATCGAATTTTCTATTCGTGTTACTTGCTTCACGAGAGTGTATTCTGATATATTTCGTCGCTGTTTTAGTAACATTATTGAAAAACTGTGATATCACAACATTTGATTTCGTCGCTTCGGCCAGTGACGCAACCCACGTGCACATGATATAGCGAGCATCTCATGCACATTTGTTATTATTTTGTTCGATCAGGAGAAGCGGTCGGGATCGGATCGAGGCAGGGCGACAGCGCCGCGCGTCTCGCTCGCTCGTGTCGTATAACGTTGAATTATTTTGATCGTTCAATAGGGATAGGTGATTACGATTAGTATTCGCGGGTGTTTTTATTATTAGTGCGGTATAGTGCGTGTTGAAGAGCGCACACGTGACCTGAGTCCGTGTTTGGGTTCAGTTTGAGTCGGGTCGCGGCCGCTGCAGTGCGGAGCTCGGCGAGGTGAATCACCGCGGGTGCCGTTGGCTTGTTTACCTGCGTGTGCAGAAGTGCGTGTACCTACAACGGAAGTGCAAGGCATGTGCGCTGTCGTGCGCCGATGACACCGCCGCAAGAGCGTTAGCTTCACTGTGCTCGTGTGTGTGATACATTATGTTTCTTGGGTTATGAAAGTGTGACAAAGTTTTGTGCATTGAGGACACTGGAGCCCCTAGACGGAGTTGGGCCCGCCGGGGCGGCCCTAGTGCTTCTCGGGGCTCCTCACGAAGGCAGAATGGCTGCGTGGAACAGACACCACCACTTCAACATGCTCATGGATGAGAATGGCAAAAACAAATGTGAGTAACCCATATTTTATAGCTATTTCTGTACAATTTTTTTTGTTAATACGCACATACCGGATTGATAAAACATCCAAACTATTTAATCTACACATTCCCAATGGTATTACATGGTATTTATGCTATTGAAGTAGGTACCTTACATTTATGACAAGATTTGAATAAGACAAAATTTTGCTTCATACTTGTACAAGTTTAGGTACTTACTTATACCTAAAGAAATTAATCTTGTAATTAATTTAATGAATAAAATGAAATACAAGACAATCTTCACTGAACCGACAATCTGCATGCAACCATCACTCTTTTAACTCTGCACGGATTTTCTAGTCATAATGCAATTTTCCGTTCTGTCACCTCACTCAGTGCAACCAATCACCATGGGTGTTGGTTAGGTATGTACTGTTGAATGCACACCACCCTTCGACCTACAAATACCCACCTGTGGGGAATTCTGCCCTATTTCCCTTTGATTGGATATTCCTGCTATAATCTATGTAGGTAGTAACAGTAGTAAATCAGTGTACATAGTTAGCTCTATTTCCTTATGTTTTTCTGTATTTTAATATGTTGGTGCACATTCTGGCTTAAAAATTTTGGCATTCTGGCTGGTTCCATATGATCTGAATGTTTTAAAATCTTGTCATGCTTATTGTAGTTATTTTGATCCCTTGTTTTAATGATAAATATACTAAGGGTCAACTAATACATGTGCAACTAGTAACTTAACATAGCAAATTCAGACACGCGAAATCTCTCATATGCGCGTGAATTCGCGCGTATTTTTTTACCTAAGAAGAAATTTGTGCATTATGCTGTGGAGATAAGGGTGAATTGATTGCTATGTTAAGTTTCTTCGATATGCATCACCTCTGCGCTTGTATGAGTTCACCCTTACTTGTATTGGAAAGAGGTACCAGAAGATCCACCCGGAGAAATTAAAGCAAGATCACATCTTTAGGTAGGTATAATTTAGCTAATGACAGCTTAGACATTTCAACATTTCTCACACATCAGTCTAGTCAAACAATTTACTTAACCATGCTAGGCAAGTAATTACAGTTCAAAATACCTCTTGTTTAGTTCTCATCAATCAAAGGCACGTTATTACTGTCAACCAAAACCAATTAAGTAAACTTACGAAATTGACAGAAAAAATAACGGACAAGTACATCCCGTTACTTTTTCGTGACGTTCTGTGTTTTCACGTGACATAAATTCTCCTATGAAAATTTTCCTGGGGCCTCGTTCGGCCTATAATGACGTCATCCCTATGAGAATACAATCTCTGCCGAACTGAGCATAAGGCCCCTGATGTGATGCGTCATTTCTTGCAGATGAGTGGCTTGGCATGCTTATAATGCTTAGGGAGCTATTGTGGGTACAATGTTCGTCAGTCTTGATTCAAAGAGTGCTTTTAATAGGTACCTAACGGTTTTCTTTGTCTGGGTCTTGAGGTAAAACACGTGCGTGAACGAGACTAATGTAATGTTATTATTTAAAAGTTCTTCCTACTTTATAATGCTTGTTGCTGTCGCGGATTTGGCTAGTATTGTAAGCCGATAACTCTGCTCGATGTCTGCTAAAAAGTTCGTTTTCTATTTTATTAAAAACTACGTATTGCTTGATGGAAGTACATCGTGTGAAGATGATTGTTTGATGACATAGTTCCTTAGTTGGCGACCTCGCCAACCTTTAACCTAATTTGACGCAAGCCCTTACAGATGGATGCTTACATTGACGCTTTTTGTAGATAAACACTGCATGTCACTGCACTATGATGCCTTCGGTTTTTTTCTGGGATATTTACTTACCTAGTTTCAGCAGTTTTCAAACGTTTCCTAGTTCTAGACTAGAGTTTAGAGAGTAAGATATTTGAACCTAGATGGCAGCTCCCTAGCTAGAGCCTAGTCTAGGATTTCTCATCAAATATGTTCCAAAAGGTAGTTGTACAATAATGTGCAGTATTTTTTTCGGTTGCGATGCGAATGTTGACTCCCACGCTCTTGGCACTCTCAAAGAGTTCAGTGCAGCGCGGTCGGTTCTAAAATAAAATAAACAGGATACCTGTACCTACCTGTTCTTGATAAGTAGGTTAGTTACCTGCCTAGCTTCTCAGAAATCTGGGGCATAGCTTGTATTCGACGAGAATAAAATATTATCGATCTTTCGGGTGGTCCTGACTCAATAAGAATAAAGTTTTTTTGCAAATTGTCTGCCTTGTTTGACTCATCTGTACAGATAAACTAACTTCTCACTTGGTCAGCCTATTTTAAACAAAAGGCCATTAAATGCTAAAATAGGAGGAAAAAAACATGTCTGTACATTTAAAAAATAAAATAAAACCATTAAGTCTTATAAAGATTACACCTGCTTTATCGCTCGGTTTGTTTTAATGCTGAACGCTTTTTATAAATAAGTAATCATTTGGGATTTCCCCAAGAGCCGCTAGGGTGTAAACAGGAAATCGCCCCGCTCATGAGGATAAAGAGGGAAGATCTCTGACAAATTCGCTAACAACCTCTTTGAAATTCATGAACTCCAAATAAAACATGCTAATTTGTCTCAGCAAGGCCGAGAAAACAAAATTTTAGTTGAATAATTTACAGGGGGAGAATCTGTGTCGCGCCCAAATATTTTGATGTCAAGATAACCCTGTATAAAAATTGGGTTGGTGAATTGTAGTGGCGGCGCGCGGCAGCATGGCATGGCAGTGGGCCGCGGTGAGTCCCAAATATTTACGAGCGCTCGTTTGTACCGGAACCATCGAACTCGCATTTTTTCCGGCGGAGGCGGTGCGGTACGATCAACTTTCATTCAGTTTCATGTTGTTGCCATGCGGATGCTGGCCTCACGGTGCCGGTGCCTGTGCCGTCATTAAAACCAAACGCTCGCCGCTCGTGCACCGAACTCATGTAGATGATATCGTGCTCTTTGGAAAGTAGTCACTTAGATGTTTTTAGACGTCTCGATTTCTTGTTACTTACTGGTAGATTAGAATACCTACCCACCTACTTAATGTTTATCGCATTATATCTTACATTTTGAAAAAGTAATAAATATTCTTATAACGCTTAAATACCGGTATATATAAATAGATAACTCTGAGAAAAGAATGAAACAATTTTAGTAACGAGCAAAAATAATTGGGATTAGCGCTTCAGTTACCGACGACGAGCTTATGAATTTTTGAAGGCATAAAAACCATAAATAAACAGAGACTAGACAGTTTGTAAACATAAACAAAACACGTCATAGCAGCCCGGCTCGTGTCTAAACAATCTGGCTTCCAGAGGAAGCCTCACATTCTCTGTACTTAATTGGACGGAACCAAAATCTCTAAAATTCTCTTAAGAGCTACCATTGGTCTCAGCAAGGCTTTATCAGCTACTTACTTGCAGTATCCGGAGCACGCATACCAAAGCTGTATCTCTCCAGGCCACAGCACGTCTGTGGGAGCGGTGTGGCCCACAAGGCAGCCCGCCGGCCGGTGAATGGTCACCTTTCACCGACACACAGTCTAGACAACTTTGTTACGAGTCGTGAATGAATTTTACATTGGAATGCGGAACAGCGATTTATGTGCTCCACGCCGAAATTTCTTATGTACGCATTCTGCAAGGTGAAATTGTCTTAAAAGGTAATTAGAAAATTCTCAATTTACAACGCGCTTGGCCATTTCATCTAGTGTATGAATCAGTCAAGGTTTCAAGTAACCCTCGCTTGTTACTTTACGAGAAAAACTATAAATCATAATCGTACATAATGTCATACTACATTTAATACAAAGGCATAATATGTAAAATCAAATCAACGTTCACTTGAAATGCCGAAGCTCAATAAAATAATCTAGTTCTTGCTGGCCAACATGTGTGTTGGTGCCCATACCCACACTGCCTACTGTGTGTAATTATCAAGTTACCGCGAGCAGACAACACAGACTAGTCTCATCTCGCGACTTATTTCTGATGTTAAAATTTTGGTCCTTCGAGCCGGATCGTCATAATAAATACCCATCGCATTCGTGAATTACCATTTTAATAATTAATTAAAAGTTCCGTTTCACGTCGCTATTCATGCTGTCCACTTCAAAACACCTTCCGTCGTACATGTTGTTCCGAACAAATAAATGAAACTAGAATGGGTAGTTAGGTAGGTAATAAGTATGGTAGTGAACTGAGGTCGATGATCTTCAGCAATTTTTGGGGAAATTTACTAAACACTCGTCTTTCTTGTACTCCATAAAATAGAGATTAAATAACCTAGATAACTGCGAAGAAAACAACCGAATACTTAACTCGTTAGCAACACAGACCCGGTGTAATTCCCACCGCGTCAACCACCTTAAAAGAAATTAATGCTATTTACTTGCGATCAGAACTGGCAAGGTGAGGAGTCAGCCCTAAAGTACCTCACGGTGTCATCGACCGACTGCTAAGGTTTTTGCGCGTCCAACGGTGCTGTTATTTTAATAATTGAATGACTATGGAAAGCAAGGCTTAACGGTAACCATACGATCTCAGCGTATGACGTTCCAAAATGAAATTGTAAGCTTGTCTAGTCATCTCGGTTTGATGACCGATAGAATAATAAGTCAAGTAACCTTGTTTGAAAGTTGAACGGCAATTCTCGAAAGTGGCTACTAAACCATTTAATTATTCACATTATTCGGTTCACTTCACAACAATCTGCGTACCTATAGTTACTTGTGCTCACATTTATTTTTCCAACCTTCACACTGGCAGTGTTCATTGCCCTTAGTAGACTTCCTGTTCGAGACCTTTCAAGACCAAACTGAGTTGACGTTTAATGGATATCAGAAAGCGGTTCACAAACTTCGTAGGCCAACATGGAATCATAATGACTAGGCTATTATTTTTGTACCTACCTAACTCTTATAAGTACAGTTAATTTAGCAAGATATCCTAACTTTCAACTAAAACCGATTCAATTGAAGTCGGATAAAAACAAACACACTTGTTTGACTTCGTCAAGTTGATATTTCTCGGCAGCTACATTATAAGAAATCGAAATAAATGATTAAAATATAAATTGTGAAGGCCCAGAAGATAAACTTAAACGAAATACGGTCAAATCTATACAAAACCCTGTACTGCATGGTACCTAGCTTCCTACATTTTTGACATATGACTGAAAATCAAATGCTGGATAAAGAGTTTTATGTCGTCTTCGCAAATTCATTGATCTCAAACTGGTTCTGAAACCTGGCATTGACGAAAACGATGTGGCCTCCACAGTGCCTTAACCTGGCTTTGCAATCTATTATTATGTATGACTAATATCAAAGCTCAATTTGGCCTGGTCTGTTGGTGGTACCCCAGCCCCATCGGGCCTCAACGTCGTTGACCGGTCGTCGGTTTTTGCACATGAACCGCTACGGGCGCTTGCACAATCTAGAGCGACACATTGATACTTGGAATCCTAGTTATTTACTTATTTAAACCTCTTATTTAGAAATTACTAGGTGCCGCCCGCGACTTCGTTCGCGTCCCGTTGGATCGCGTGAATTTTTCGGGATAAAAAGTAGCCTATGTGCTAATCCAGGTCATGGACAATATATGTATATTCCAAGTTTCATCCAAATCGCATCAGTAGTTTTTACGTGAAAGAGTAACAAACATCTATCCATCCATCCATACTTACAAACTTTCGCGTTTATAATATTAGGATAGATTAAAAAAAGAATTAGTGTATATGTCCGGTTAACCACACTTCTTTCCATCAAAAAACCTTGAAGGTAGTTAGTTCAACGTTATCCTGCTCATTTCAATGTTGGAAGTCAATACACCATCGAGGACAACTAGTACGAGTTCCGCAATTTCAACTCTGGATTAACCTTTGATCAACTAAAAATAAGGAAAACCATATTTTGCTTTGTTATTCTGCGGAGTTGACAAAAAATATATTACCTAAACACCTTTTTACCTTTTTATTTCTATTGACAATAAATACAAATACATAGACATAGATACACAAGAGATCGAAATACTCATTATTATTTGGCCAATTGGGCAAAGTGCAAATGCACTAGACCACAAAGTGATTGTGGTTTGCCGCTTTTTATGTTGTATCTTTCTATTTTTGTCTCTAACTAAACAAGCAACAGTTTTATTCCGTGTGCTGCTAGTGACAAGAATGGACAGATTCATTAAGGAAAATGTAATCTGTATTCTCTATCGGTTGTTGGATGTGCTGTGAACCGATACCTGGAAGCTTCTAAACGTTTTAGGTAGTAATTTAAAGCGTATCCATTTAAACTGTCGGTTCCGGCTCTAGCAGTCGTTAAGCCAAGACGGAGGCCTTATGGCGGCCTAAAAACTCCGTCACCAGAGTTGGTCACTAACTCACGAGCTTGCTTTATTTAAACCAAAATAATGAAACTTCTGAAAAAAGTTTTATATTTAGTAATTTATAAAATAAAGGATTCTTTTAGATAAAGGTTGAAAGAATGAAAACATCGCCAATAATCATAAAAGTGCCCACTGAGTGTCTGTCGAGCCACAAGAGGCGCTCGCTTTTTGGCGAAAACTCTGCCCGCAAAAATCGTAGCTGATCCTAATTACACTGGATTTACGGGTTTCGTTTTAAAACCTCAGTGACTTGTTTTCTCTTTATACATGGAATGGCAAAAGAGAGAATTCTAAAAATAATAATTAACCTTTTGTACATAACGCAGAATGATTTTCCTCTTTATTGACGTCAGCAACAAACAAAGACGAATCGCACCCTGGCTGTATTGTTGATTCCTATTTCTATTTCCTTAAACCGACGAATATTGAGAAGAGACTAACGTGACCACGTTCATAATATTTGAGCAAGAAGGTTGTTCACTTGTTTGTGTCCTCATCAGTGACATCAGCAAACAGTAGGCTGACCGCAAACGCCAGCCTGCGACAGCCACTTTGTTTCCTTTTAATTCGTAGAGCCTCGCCACACTCACGCCGTGTGACCGGTGCACCATGTGAAATTATAAAAAGTGACTGTCACAGGCCACCGGTGGCTGTGGTCGTTGGCCCATTTGCGCTCTGCCTAACACTGGCAAGCTAACAATTAACATTAGCTAAAGAGAAAGACTCGCGAATTTGGATATGGCGGGCATTGGCGAGGCTCGATTGCGCAGTAATATTTAGTATTCTTTGGTGTTGGTATCTGTGATAATGCGCGCGCGCGGTTTTCGCGCACGTTTCGCCCCCGCGCCGGGCCTCGGGTGAACGGCCAGACAGACGGGCGGCCGGCCGTTAAACCTGCGGAGACTTCGTCGGACCCGTGTGCTGGCCTCTCGTACACGTGTCTAACACCTCTCGTCTAAGACTCGACCTTCAAATTATTAGACACGTATAAACAAAGTCTACAGTGACCTCACAGCATCTATGTAACTTCTCTTAGTGCTATCTCTTCGCAGATACCGTTGGCTGGCAACAATTTTATCTCTATTTGCACACTTCTACACACTTGCACACATCGTTCACACTACCCGCGCTTCGTAAAATGTTTGATGTCACATCTGCTTGCTACAATTAAAAAATATGGTTGTTGGGCTAGTGAGTTTAGTGTAAAACGAACTTATGTGCCCGTGATAAAACAAAACTTATTGGTGTCATGAACTTACTATAAAAATTCAGAATAATTCGGATAAATCAGCTTCAAGATAACAGAGTTTCCAACGCGGTCGCTATCAACGAACGGCAATAACATACATCGTAAGGACTTCAAATCACGTCGCACTATGACAATTATTGCTTTGCCGTGTGATTTACTCGCCTAGCGATATGAATATGTAGGCATTATCATAAATAATAACACCTTGAAACAACCTAATAAAGATTGTAAACTGAACCTTGCACACATATTTATTTACCTAGTTGCAAAGATGTATAGTATGCATTGGGTTAGATTCATTGTACGGCAAGCGAAATATAAGGTAATTGCCCGCACCGACCAGTATCTTGGTTGCATGTCATCAGTGTCCGAGCGTGTACTTATCTCGTTCTAGCAACAGGTGTCGCATATGCTGGCTTTATCTTTTAATTTTCTCATTGTCACAGTGTTTAGCTGTATGCATTGGTATTGGTATGTAGGTAAAATTGTATTTGCGCCATTTCTGGTGCAACGATGCAGGCGTATAACCAATCTGTTGGTATCATGATTGCTTAGTTGTAAGTACTTGTTCTTTTTATGGGTCACATAGCGATGCAATACGGTTTTTCTCTGGATTGTTCTTTGAGGCCAAGGTAATGTAAGTGGAAGCCGACAACATCCCGTGTTTTTGCGCCATTCCCGACCCAACCTTTGAAATCCACTAAATGCACTATTCTTTGCCTAAGTGCTTAATAGAATACCCGCTGAATAATTCACTAGCCGAAGACAGAGGCTAATAAAAGCGTGCTCGACAAGAGTGCGGTCGATATGTAAAGAGATCTATTCAGGAATAATATCGTGGATGTTTACGGTGCGGCTCTTGGTCGGATTGCGTCGTCGCAGCGCTCGCTGGTTTGCCCGCAACTCAGGCGAACAGGACGGGGGATGCACAGGTGGGATAGAGCGAACGTCTGCGTCGGTGCTTTTTCATTCTTTGTTTGCCTCGAGGATTTGCATACAATCGGAGAAATTGCGTGGCTGGCAGCAGCCGGGAAAAAAGGAATTCATGTAGTTTTATGCATATGACTGTTCCGAGGTGCGGGTCCTTCGCTTTTCCCCTAATACTTTCTTCGCGTTGTGTTTTTTATTCTCTTTTCTACCGAAGACACTTCACGTCGAAATTGTTTGAATAATGACTCGGTTGTTGGTCGGTTGCATATGCTCGCTTGCACGTCATCGTCGTGAAAATATATTCATTTGTTCACTGATGAATTGAAAATATTATTGCAACGTACCTCAATAGCCAATTTCGACTTGATTAAATAACACTATCATATTAGATATTGCGATAAGCGACGACGTAGTAAACCTTGGATCGTTCACCGATAATGACGCCTCGATCGGTCAACGTAGAGTTAACAGTCGTGTTTGTCATCTGTCTGAATCACGTGACCTTCCACTCAGTTATTACTCGCCAGTGTTGGTTTCGCGCGTTAGTTGTGGCGGGCAGGCCGCGGCGGCATAGCGTCCTTATCGAGTGCGCGAAGTACGCATCAACAACGCCACGTGTATAAACATTGTTTCACAACAATAACAAAGTGGGTGACGCGGGCAAGGACGCGCCAAACGGCGACGTCGACGACGCTGCTCCAGTGCGCCTCGCCTCGACCGATTGATTGTTTAACAAGCAGTTTACTGCGCATCGGAACAACCGGACACGACAGAAAACCTAAATACAATCACTATAATGTCTAGGCTTAGGCGAATGCCTAAAAAACGCGGATAGAACTGATTTTTGGGCTTTTAAAATATTTTTGCACGATCACGGAAAATCTGTTATGAATCAACTTGAAAGTGCTGTGTCAAATTCAGTGTAGTGTTTAAAGCGTTGAGTGAAATGGATTACACAGTGACTGAACTTTTGCACGGTGAGTTTGAAAAAGAAGTATTTAATTTACATACCACCGCGACTGGCCATTGCCCCAGTAATGCGTCAAAGAGATCCCTAATGGATTCTCAGAAGTATCTGATCATGAACTGCGCAGTTACATCGAGTTCGAATCGCACGGACCATTTTCTTGTGCTTAAAACTACTGTATTAAAGTACCTAGCTAAGTACACTAAGTAGGCATAAGTACAGGTACCTATCAGATCCTCGGCGAATTAATTGCCTCGCGTGGTCTAAGAAGCGGAGTGTTAAGATAATTGAAGTATAACTAAAGAATACGGTTCGTTTCATCGATTTACTGGTGTATTGTATGCTGCTTTCACGTTGTGCTAAGAAAAACAACTCAAATGTGCATTTCTGCGAACAAATAACAATGTAATTACAAATTGCAATTCCACAGTCAATAAAGCAGATGGGCTAGTGAACTCGGTATTGCGAGCGTTGGAAACTGCGACCGCTGGTGCCTTGCACCTCCCACGCCAATCTGCCGAGGCTAGTCGCATTCCTGGCATACCTACCGCAGGTTGTCGGCACCGGCCGGTTCCGAATGGCTTAGCGTGACGTAGTGACGCGTACATCGGCCCTGTGCCTTCTTATTCCTTACCTGTTGTAAAACATCCTATAGAATTAATTTTATTTGTAAGTATTACAAATTCTGCGTGTATACACATGGTTACCTTCTGAAGGAATAAACGCAGGCCTCGGTGCAACTTCTTTCTTCATTGACCTTTAAATGTTTTCGGCTTATCAAAAGGTTATAAGTTTTATTGATAACCCTGGCTCCCAAACTTGGAAAGAACTTAAAAACTGCAATGAACCAAGAGATCAGACAGTAGCGTACTTAATCTTTATTGCCACTAGAGTAACTTACTCCTTAAGAGCAGTAATAAACTAGCGTAATTAACTAGCGAAATTCACACGACGCACGTCACCGTCGAATCTGGACCTTTTCGACTAGAATTTTTGGCATTACATATCCCACGACTGCACCTCTGTTACAGTACAAAAGGATGCTAAGCACCATTCGTCTAGGAACCATGGTTTAGTGTGTGTGGCCCAAAACAATTTTGCTACACATTTACTTACTGACCATTCAATCTGCATCACTCTATCACAGAGGCCCATCTATCATGGACTTACTGCGCAGCGGCATCCATTTGTTATTGTATCGTTGTCGTCACCGTCACCAGAGATTATGCAATAGTTGATGCACGAGTGGGGATCGCGTGTGTACCCGTGACGGCTTTTCTGCGCCGAATGTGCTTTGTTGCACCGGGCAGTACTACGCCACTGCGTTAGTCATTCGGTCTTTGAAACATGTTTTATTTTACAGTAGGTAATAATATTGAGATTTTAGTCAGCCAAATGATGCATGTAAAGCTCTACATGACGCGCCGTGTACACAATTCATTTCTCGAAATAATCTGTAAAGACAGTTACTTAGATAAAAGATCGAAGCATTTCACACCTTTCCTTATCAATTTGAGACAAGTGGACTGTGCTTTATTTTTCGGACTGGAGCTCGAAGAATTCGAGCTCACGACTATTTTAAAACGGTGTGGCAAGCAGAACACTAGTCCTCCTCAGAAATAGATCATCATCATATCAGCCTGTAGTCCACCGTTGGACAGGTCGTTTTCGATCGATCGACTTCCCGCGATCGTTATAAAAATAGATAATACAGTATGCATCACAAACACCCGCATTCTTGTTATGGTTTGCGCAGCATTGCATGGCGTTTGTTATCCTATAGCGTAATGTGGAAAGTCTCATGTGCCAGTAAATTCTGGGGATTTCCGGCGGTTCGAACGTTACTTTAATGCGGACATTACTGCCGGCAAGGACGGTGGGGGCCTTGACGTGGTTATAATATCGGATACACCTTGTTTCCAAATACCTAGCCTGGATAAATGAATGCAGTTATTTTTTCCCTGAATATAGATGGATCTGTGACTTGACCACTGATACCAGAATGAGGTAACTAGAAGCTCTGATAATGGCTAGATACCAGCGCGCTTTAGAAGTAGAAACATATGTTTCTACTTCTACTAGATCGATTAATGATAAAATAAATTATTCTGTGGGATTATCTACATAATTACTAAAATCATCAAATACCAACTACCTAATACCAGTTTGCTTGAATTTAGCTATAATGAACTAAACAAAAACCGTCAAAAACAATACAGCAGGAACATCATTGATCGAGAAGCAAGCAAAGATAAAACATACGTTACGTTTTGATATCTTTACGGAACTAGCATGTATGTTCTGTTCATGATGCTAATAGGCGGATGCGGCCTGATTTTCAATCGTACCGAGCGGGAGCCGTCTTGTACGACTTGTACCTACCATCCGGAGATACCGGATGCTGATAATTTTAGCACATTCTACATATGTGTGTCACAAGAATGAGAATCATATTGGATTAGCGCGGAGATGCAAGTTGATGTTTCATTCATTTGCTACAACAGTTTGTTTCAACAAATCATGATGAATATCCATTTTCTAGTCTATACTACACTACTATACGAGGAATGGTTTGATTGTTTGTTTGTTTGTTTGCATTCAATAAGCTCCGAAACTACTGGATCGATTTGAAAATTCTTTCACCGTTAGGAAGCCCCCGGATGACATAGGCTATATTATTATTTTTTTAAATTTAGGGATCCTTAGTGACCCAAGGTGTAAAAAAATTACCTAAAAAAATTTAAATTTTTGTTATTTAGTGCGAAGCTGTGACGGTCCGCTAGAAAAAAATAAATTTATTTCACTTCCTACTACTGGGCTGGGTATTGACCTACTTACCTAGTTTTATGGACTAGATTTATGTTTAATTTTGAATAGGCATACCAACTACACCTACCAAGTTTTACTTAGGTACTAGAACTTACCTCGCCTAGAATGTTAACTTCTACTAAGAAGTTATTTCCTTAAGTTTCTTTTCGTATCTTCAACTTTGTTTACATTCATTTTACATTCAACCATGACTACAAATTCACACACAGGATTTTCGCACACATGACACGTTGGTACAATAAACTACGCAGTTGCATTGCATGTCGTGTGCATGTGTGTCGATGTTACCTACATTGAATGTGCATGCTAACCGCGCATGCAACTCATGTGTGAGTGTGTACTGATAATAGGCCTCAATATTGACGTTACGTGGCTTGGTTCAGTCACGTGACCTGTACAAGTGCTGGACATATCTGCTTGGTACGTTTAACTTTTCAAGGCCTGAATCCGTGGTCAACTTGGTTAGCACTTTGAAATGGCTGAGCACGAAACAATTTTGAGTAACTATACACAGTCGATTAGTTGTAATTGAGTGTATTCAAACGCTATTGTTGTCATCTTTTACAATTTGGTTTTCCGTGGTACATAGTCGGTTTAACCTCGGTTTGCTTCACTTTCTTTTCTCAAAAGAGACAAAAATTGGATATCTCCAGGAGAATATGTAATAACGAGGTTGTGTCTAGATCTAATACCCCAATAACAGAACCAAAATTGAAGAAACCTTTGCAAAGTAATGGGAACTTGGTGAGACGTTTAACTTTCACGTGCATCAAAGTAGCAAGTGAGTCGAGGTGGGTGTTTTATTGTGAATGCCACGTTCTGCCAGACGGTACATAAATAACACAGAATTAACTCGTCTGCGACCTCAGGATTGAGCACTATACAGTTCACATTTACATCTAGAATTAGTACACTGAAACTACAAATGAGTAAGTTCTCTTTGAATAAACTTTCCCTGTGCAATGTGTATTCAATTTTTGTCGTGGCTGACGTATAAATAATACAGTACATGATAGAGAAGAGCCCTGAGGTTTCTCTCTACGAGTACATTAATTTTGATTGCACTAGATACATCAAATTGCTGTCTACTTTTTTGGCCATATGTAATAAATGGTTTAGTTAAATCTTCGGGTTTAATAAATAAAGTACCTACTTACCAATTAAACAACACTCCCTATAAAACCACGTGTACCGCCAAAAAAAACTTCCGTTTCATATCCATAAATTAGAAAATATTTTGATGAAATGCATGTTTGATATTCTCCAAACCTCTAAATTTTTGAAAGAATATTATTCAAGTAAAACCACTACAGCAGGATGTTGTTAAATTAAGGTTCATACCTTATATTATATACACAAAATAACCCAACTCATCCCCAACGGACCATTTCATGTGAAAACTTCGGTAAACCCATACTTGAGATCTTGTCGTACACGTTGTGGAACAAGTTCTGATTCTTTCAAGCAACTTCACATGCTGTAAACTTTGTACAACACATTCCCGTTGAAATTAGAGAACGTGACTTGTGTTCATGCTCGAATCCGTTTCCTTATTATATCATAGAAACATTATTTATCTCCCTAGAACATTTAGCTTTTTCGTTAGCTGAAAATTTTTCCTTTTACCAATTAGATAACAGAATAGTTTAGTACGAAGTGAAATTTTTGAGCTCACAATGACACAAACAAACGCAAAGTGCAATGCAAAATTGCAACACGGAAAGACAATGTGAATACTAACACACTCGTACCTACTTGTACCTAAGCATTTGTTCTGACCAACCAGCCAGTGACCAAAATTCTAATCGGTACATTCTTGTAAATTCGTGAATACAGAGTTCAGTACACATGATTACATGATTCATTCAGTTTAAAACAGCTATGTTATAAGCGTGGGTGGATCAGGTGTGTAAGCTCGTTCGCACAGCAATTTAAACTATTATGATGTCATAGTGATTGAGATGCCATGCCTCGCACGGTCCATCGATCGCTTGATGAGTCAGCTTAGCAACTAGTTTCTATGAGACGTCTTAATTTCTCTTGATTCCTATCTCTTAGGTAAATATGATCAACCAATTTGAATTAACTTATATATAGAATTGATTTAACTTTTCATGAATATTGTAGTGTTGGTATTTAGCGTGAGAATATTTCTGATTTCATTTCACTTGTGTGTGTGTTGTCTACCTATTTTTATCTAAGCTAGTTGATACGATAGTTTTAGCTGTTGGGGGTAAAGGGATGAGCTAATATATGAGCTGATTACTCAATAAAATCATTTGTTTCAGTGGGAGCAGTTGGTGGTGGCATGCCTGAGCCCGCTGCGGGCGAGAGACGGCATGTGCCGCTCTATGGCCGACTGGTGGCAGAGGAACAGCTCGCCGCCATGGCAGCACCTTCAGACATTCAGGTGAGCGCCGTAGCGCGCAACCCTCGAGCTTTCTGCTGCTACCGTACCCCCGTCCAGGTAAATGATGCACGAGGCAGTTTGTGAAACGGCAACGTCGGTGAAGACGGGTTAACACATCCATCCAAGCTTAGCCCAAGGTATCTCGATATATTCAGGAACTAATAATCAACTTGTTACCTTTTTTCATGGACATGGGTGGAAGAAAACCACATACAGATAAACGCACACGATATTGAATTTTCTGTGGGTGTATTTTGGGTTTAGTATTGTTATCTGAAAGTCGATCAACAACAAAAGTGTTATGTATGGCCACACCTATTGTTTTAAAGTCATTACCCGCTCTTTGTCTAGTCTAGACATTACGCGCAAGTAAATAAATTAACCAGTAACGTGTCGCTCGTTTTATTACCTAAGTACCTTGGAAAATTACAGAACTCAAAGTTCTCTTTCACTAAAACGCTGTACCACTAATTGTTGTGTACGAGCTTGCGATCGATATTACCCTTCGTCTAGACTAGGTTAATTAATAGGTGTTTTCCAGTTATTTTGGCTCACAGATTTTGTTACCCCTGAACGTTGTAAAATATCGGGTGACTTTGATCAGCAGACCTTGCTTCGACTCTAACTATTGTTGGACAGAAAGAACCGAGCATGACGATTGGTGAGGTCTCGACAGTCCTAGACAAAACCTGGTAAAAGTAGTGGAAAAAATTCTCGTAAGAAGTGAACAATTTATTTCCCAAACAGTCTCGTGTATTCCATACACCTTGTCCCTGTTTGATACTGTGTTAGTGCTTGTATAGATCTAGAATTCTAGACCCTGCATGTTTGCTTCCTAGATTCCCTTCCATGCTTGTTTTGCTTTGTGTGATTTGCTTATCACCAGCTAAAACATATACTAACAGGTGTTTTTCACTTGCCCAGGCTATGCAGGCCCGAATACCACATCACTTTCGGGATCCCTCAACAGCTCCACTAAGAAAACTCAGCGTAGACCTCATCAAAACCTACAAACACATAAACGAGGTAAGTCAGTACTGTACCTACCGGTCATAATTGAAAAGCAAAATTATGAAAATAATTTAGGTGGTTTAATTTAAAAAAAAAATGTATGTTCGTTATTGTGCGTGTACATACCTATACCTACATGATCTGTGAACACACAAATATAAGGTGCTATACATGCAAAATCTTGTAATTCGCAATATAATGCAAGAATCATTATTTACTAGTATGTATACTTTATTAGTACATCTAGCTAGATACTTACCAACGTAATTACTGTTTACATGTCATACGCGGAAATTCCTCATCAACCTTGCATTATGTTATCATTTTTATAACGTTACCGTGTGTTGTGTTATCATAATCTATTCTAATAATGAAAAACGATTTGGATGGACTCACTGCGACGTACCTTTGTGTTGTTGTTTGTTTTGTTATTCTGTGCTCTAGGAGAAACTACCTGAGTTGGGTTAGCATGAGAGCTACGTAAAAGTAGACAGTCAATATTTCTGTCAAAAAAAAAATTACGTTTTCTAATTCCAAGTAGGGGTTTTCATTTTTTTTTGTCGAACGAAACGTTATCTAGGGCGCTCAAGCACGTGCAGATCTTTGAACACAAAATTGTACAGTAGTTATCGTTATTATGAGAGGTTGCAAACCATAGTCACTGCTAGAATACTATGTCATCACGTTGTTATAACATCCTACGTAACAAGGGCGAAATAGGAGTTAGGAACGACCTTTCCTCTGCTCGTGGGTGGCCGAGGCGGTTGCGTAGGTGCAATGGATTTATTGCGTCAATAGGAACTTTATCATTCATGCCCTGCTGTTATCATTTTAATTCAGAGAGAGCATTGCGGTTCTACATCTTAGTTTCAATTCAATTTCGATGCAACGCCATTTTGTTTACTATTTGCATACGAATGGCAAAGGTGCATTGGCCTGTAGATGTGAAGACGTCCTCTGCACTAATTTGACCGTTATAGTCATGCTATTATAAAGAAAAATATATATCACATTCTCACATAATGCATCTGACTGAATAATGAACAGAAAACTAATTTTACTTCTAGTGCCTTATAAAATAAACAATAAGGTACAACCCGTAAATTAGCCTGAAATAAAACACAAAGTCTCGAAAATCACGAAGACAAAGTTAGTCTTATAGGTCGTCAAAATACGTGCAGTGCTATCCATGCTAAAAATGTGGACAATCATAAAAATCGTATGCACAAGTTGATGATCTACCTGCGAGCCTGTTGCCTCGTGTAAACATTTCCTAGAAAACGGTTTCCCTCTACGCTAATGATTTCTTTCGCCATCAATGTCTTGTTTACGAGCACGGTCTTAGAAATGTTGTTGGCATGACCTTTAACTGTCACGTGGACGTGTAAAATGTTCACTGCGTCGTCGTTCGTTGGTGGTTCTCCATGTAATAAAACGTCACAGTTTTCCTAGTGTTCACGACACGGGCCACAAATGACGCGGCACGGGGAAGCGTGGAAAGTTTCACCGTAAATGCCTTAGGTTTCTATTCTTTGATGTATGTTGTACACGTTGCTATATTCTTTGGTTTACAAAATAATGCAAGGTCTTGATTTGTGGTTATGATATTCTCCGTCTTTGAACACGTTATCTGTTAAATGAATTGGATTGATTAGTTTCTTTCTATGACATCGTATGTCCTAAACAACTGTTTAAACCTTTCAGACCTTACGATTCCTTGAATGCTGAAGGAAGCATGTCTGTTGTTTAAAAGTAGCCGGTGCACGATCAGCTTCATTCATACTTTGTTATCCAAAATCAGTTCTCTACCTCTTTTAAATGTCTGTGAATATGATCAAAATACATGATAATTCTCTACTCCACCAGGATTCTCCTTTGTCCCACTGCAATTAACAACAAAGAAATATAAACGCTGAATGTTTGGTCCAAAACATCGAAACTCATCTGTTCTCAGTAAAGGCAATTAATCTCTTTGTCCGTAACACGTGGAACTCCCCTCTCAGTTTATTTTTGAACAGATTATTAATAGACAGCTATTTGCGTTTGAAAGGTGGTCATTGCCCTATTTGGTGGCGTGTTTACATGGCGATGGCGCCACGCCAGATCTTAGTCGTGCGTGACGAACTAGGAAGTTGAAAGAAGCAGGATCTCGTTGCATGATATGCAGAAGTGACTTCTCGTGAGCAATTTAATCCCATGATGATATGCGGCCGTCGCGTCGCGTTGTCGCCTGCTAAGAAATCTTCCGGCATTCAGACTTCAAACCAAAACAGCAGTGCTGCTTTGTGACAGAACTGATTGCGTGGTCACAAAGGTCTTGTGTAGTCGCTGATCTAAACTGAGATACCTAGTGATTCTTTACTTACCTACGAGTACATCGACAGGCTTTTGATTAATGACTGTCTCATGTCTAAAACATTATTTTCGTTTATCAATAAACTATCCTCAATAGTTCTAAAATCATCATCATCTCATCAACCAATATCAGTCTACTACTGGACGTCGGTCTCTCCACTCTCTCCCAAAGAATGTTCTAAAATGCGGAGGCTTAATTTTGGTTGTCAGTCTTTCGGAGAACTGTTGGCCACTCTTTGTTTGGTGTTTTCTCTTAGGCAATTGTACACGGAAAGATTTGTCAACAGTAAACATGAAATGAGGATAAATTTTATCACCTAACTGTTTGTGAAATATCGATGAATAAAACAATTGACGTCTCTGTTTGCTTTAGACTTTAGATGTAGGTTGTTCTCTATAAATATCACATTGCGGTTTCGCTGACCGAAGTTATTGGTTTCAAATGACCCAATTGCATCACGCTTTTTGCATTCCGATGACGGACAATAGATTTGTACATTTTGCTAGTGAAACGTTAACCGCGCCGTTTGTCAATTTCTTAGGACTTATTTATTTGCTAATGGCGTGTAAATTACCTCTATTTCAACACCTTTTGCGTGGAATTGTGCAGTATTGTTTCGATTCTGAGGTTTTGATTCTATTTATTTCTTGTTACACCTCATTTATACTATGTTATTATTAATAAATAAAACTTACCTATGCTAGTAAATATGAAATTTCAAAATTAAGACACGACGATCAAGTAATACCACTCAAAGCGTTGCACGCACGCTATGCAGTCATGTAACTCTGTTGTTATGCCTGGCCAATAACTTTTAGAGCAATGGACGCGGTATGAAGCAACTAAAATACTAAACTGCAATAGGCGACAATGACTAACGCCTGGTTTGCCTGTGGGCGAATTTCACAACCGACATGTCGATGCCAATACGATTTGAGTCAAGGAGATACAGTACTGAACTGACTGCTAGAACGAAATATACGGATAACGGGTGCATTTGCCCGCTTTTCATGCTTAACCAAAGTCTAGACTGTTCGATTGGATGGTTCGTGATTTCTGCTTTGTATATTTTTTTGTATTGCTCGAAAGAAAATTACAAAACTGCCAGTGTGCAGTTTTATTGAAGAAAATAAAACCTGAATTTGTCTAAGGTCAATTTACATTGGAATTTGTGCAAAAAATCGTCATTCGTACCACGCTTTCTCCCCATGAATATTATCGTGATGATACGACACGAATGGCGGAGCATCAGCTGTTTGAGTTATCTGCTGGCAATTAATTGCGATATCACTCATATCTCCCATTCACAGTAATAGTAAAGTTTCACAAGCATTCTGACTTTTATATTCAGCTCGAGTTTTTGTTTGCGCCGCTACAATCGATCATAAGAAAGTCGCATATTTTCTGTGTGGTCTGAGTAATGATGTACAGGGCTAGCAAACAGTGTAATGCAAACGGGCCAGCTAAAGTGAGTCAAGGTGAGTGCGACGACGACGTCACGCCCGCTGTACTGTTACCACCCGGATTGTTGTAGACGACCGCTGGCGCCAGTTGGGCGGGTGCGGTCTACCCACTCTTGGATACTAGCTCCATACCATCTCAGATAGCTCGGATAGTATTCAGTCCTTTCACCTAACGAAACTTGCCAATATCTATGCACCTATTTATATAGCACTACTCATTATGAAACTGAAAGATTTGAATCTTGAAAGTTGTTAGGTAATAAGCAAATTAATTGGAACTTTGTCGCTACGTGGAAGACATGATAATTGTTTCCGTTGACGTGGATTGTAAATATGCAAGAAAACTAGTTCTGAATCGATTGCTTGATGATTTGTTCGGTTGGTGCATGCAAATACATTCATTGTATTATCACTTCCTTATGATTGTGATCTATCTATACGGAGATTCAATGAGTTTCTTCTAAGGATTGATACCTGAAACCATTTGTGGAGTTTTTTGTACAAGTGGTCATAGTTGGTTGGACTTGAGCAAAACTTCCTTGTTACGTAAGTTTGTTTTCAAAATTTCACACTAGTAATTATAGTGTGTGCCTTAACTTCCAAATGGAAACGAGAATCTATGGAGTTTTAAAAAATTTTAAGCTAGCTGAACAGAAATAGAGCAGCAACAGAGTTAACTAAAAAGGAACGTACGTAACCGACAGATTGCGTGCACAAAAACAATGATCGACATTTATTAAAAAGCCTATTACTTACAAAGGCGCGCTAAGCACCCAACAATAAAATATTCGCGGCGTCCCCAAAAATATCGAAGCCCAAATAGAGTCCGTATTTCCGCCTTTTGAGTCATGAAATATTTGAGCGATGGTGTACCGAGCAGCGAGCATCCGTGTGTCTACTCGAATTGTGCCAAGGAGTCCGGCGGGCTACTAATTGCGTGTTAAAATTTACTTGACATCGCTCAACCTTCGTCGACCGACATCCTTACAGGTAGAGCTCTCGGAACAGTACGCCTGTGAACGGAACAATGCACGTTCAGGGGTCTCGCATCGCTGGCTATCGAGATTCACTCGGAAACGTCCACGTTTACGTAGTTTCTCAGGTGGTCCACTGTTTCAACCTTGTCACAGATAGCCCCCAATAGTGAGTGGAGTATTGAAACTCTGACGGGAACGAGGACACGACACATAGTTATTGTATATTTAATGTAAAGGAGCCAGTTTACTATAAAACACTGTCCTTTAAATTTAAATTAGTAGTCGAGTTTACGACTGGTATTGTTTTGTTCTGTGACACAGATTTGTGTCTTCATAGATATTATTATTATTTTCTTGTACAATAAAGCGTAAGGTAGCTTCTAACTTCGTGTTTGCAACTGAAATAAAACTGTTCAATGATAAAACTAGGTCAATCAATATCCAACAAAAGCGTCTATCTACTATCTATCTCAATAAGGGCACCTAGTGCACGTCCAAATTGTATAAAGTTAAAAATAAACTCAGTGCAACTTAAGTTGAACGATGTTTACTTATGAAATGTATGTCACGCCCGTAACCCGTCTGATAATAAAGTAGTACAAGGAGACGATTAAGTAACTTTATGACTTATTATATGCTAGCTTACTCTGTGACACCAATCAGGCTTGAATTTTCTGCCCTACTATGGTAGTTGAGTTAAAAAAAAACATAAAATACTTTATTTCCAAGTAACCACTGGTTACTGGGGATAATAGGGTGATATTCTTAAGGTACATTACATACCTCTAGTCTTCTATAGGCCCGACACGGTTTAATAGCTCTCGGCGAAAGTAAAGGGGACTATAATTATATATTTCTTTCTATCCTATATCTCTTTGGCTGCGCAAAGCACCTAATGTACTTATGTATGGTTAAGTTTCTCTTGTCTAATTAAACTAAACTAGACGATGTTGTGTTATGGCCAATTTATTGCCATAATTTATACTCAGTGAGTTTCTTAAATGCCCCTGTCATTGCCATAATAGCTTCCCATTTTCAAGGTGCAACATCAATTATATAAAAAAGTAACAGACCATTTTTTTTTTTAAATAAAGTTGGTAATATAGATAAAACACCAAGATAAGCAATAATTAAAAGATGTTCGTACCTCGATGTATAATTTACCGTGATTTTACGTGTAAATTGAATCGGAATGAGGGTTTTTTATTATCATTGTGTGATTAAAAATTCAATGGCGTGTTATTAGTACAAAATATAACACAGAAACTGTTACACAGAATTGGTTAATAATAATAACAGGCCTTTACATCTATTGAAGATGATTTATACAGCGTCAGGAGGCAATCTATGCCTACACTTAACGGGACACTGTAGTGCCAGGGACAATGTTTAGATGGTACTAGGCTTGCCCAACACCTATACCATCCTCTCAGCCTAGTAAGCCATATCCACAAGAAAGACAAGATCAATACGTGCGGACCTGACTAAGCCAAGGGTTTCCTCACAGAATTGGTTACGGCTCTGATAATTAACCCGCTGTTGCTAACCACGCCCGGTCCACGTGTTTTTCGTTTTCACAAACAATAATCGATTAAATTCTCATATTACAAACAAACATTTTCCCGTGAACGGGTAAACCCCGAGATACAATACTGTACTTTATCATTTACCTACTGTCAAACAAACAATTATTATTTATTTATATACAAAGTAGGTACCTATATTGTATTTTCTTTTCACTTGGCTATTTCGTGGTCATTCTGCTTGGTATTGTATTTATTATTTACGTATTGGCCACTGAAGGTCAGTATCACTCGAGCAGGATAACACCAATCGAATGACTATTCAGTTAACAACAGCAATTTTTTTTCATGTTTCTATTTTCGTGTCCAGTAGCCAAACCATGCTACGGTGCTCCACATAGCCCAACCCTCGCACACAATCGTAAGAGCGAATTATGGCCGTTTCATTTCCCAAAATTAACATCACAAAACAGCCCTTGGTGCTTGTATTTCGCCCCTGAAATAATATTATTTTGATTCAATTTGGGTAAAATATAATTGGTCGTGCCTTAATTTAATTATAAGTTTGTTGGAATGGTCGGTAGCGTTTTAGCAAATTTTCTATTGTAATTTGGGATAAAAGTAAAACAAGAGAAACAAATTGAATCTAATTGCATCTTTGACATGTAAAGTTGTGTTGATTAAATATTTTACTAGACAATGCGCATAACGCAATGATTAGGTACTTGTGTGAACCGTTGCCCACACGTGTGGTTAAGATACGTACCGAGTACGAACTGAAACCGTACTAGTCCTAATATTCTGTTCTGAACGTAGAATGTTTCTTTGGCCAGAACTATGTATATCAAAAACTAAAAGATAAATGATCGCTCATGGAGATTCAGACAATTCCGCGATAAATAAATACTTATAGGGTTTCCATCGTGGTAAATTTAGTCTTTACACAACCAATTTTTTACCCTTATTCAATCAACTGTTGGATTAATCTGTGAAAGCGACGCGGGCAACGTAGGTAATCGCGTTTGCACGGTAATTAGCGAACGGCCAGCGGCGCCGCTTGCACTCTTGTCACTGTTCATTACGTTACCATTGACCAACACTTTGGGACAGTTTTCGTTTTTGAAACCATTTTGTCTACTGCAATTTTTTTTACCTTAGAACTTGCAGATTAATTAGAAACTTTTGCGATAAGCTGGCGGTATTAATACTATATTGATTACAGTTAATCAGTCATTAAAGCGATTAAACAAACAAGTTCATTTATATTTACGACAGATAGTTACGACTGTCCACGCGGGGGACTGGCCATAGTTTTAATGTGGTGATTTTATGATGATTACGTAGTTGCTAATACAAAATGTTGTCTCGGCGTTTCTCCATAATAAAATAAGTCTATTAGTTTTGTTGTAAAAGAAATGAAACGGGGGTGTAAACAGAGCCATCCTCGTTTACTGCCTCATACCAGTAAGCGTTAATCTCGTTTTTCGCAATTAGTTGGCGTCTGCCTCTATTGCCCACCCTTGCTGGGGGTAATACGCCTTTTTTAACTTTTTATTTTTAAGCCAAGTGTTTTTTCGCATCCACCACAACACGACTGCACGTTCTCCAGCGTTTTTGTTTGATTTTTCAACTCTCAATGTCATTGAGTAACAAGCATCGTGGGAGCCTTTATTAAAGCACTTTGTTTTTATTCACAGACCTCTCTTTGCACGACGCGTCAGTGTGATTATCACACGTTATTCAGAATTTTCTCAAGTAGATTCGAGTCGGTGCGGTTTCTAAGCAAGTGAACTCTTACGGAATTGAAACAAAAACGAAAATAAAGCGACGGGTTCGTCGAACTATTGTAAACGCGAGGTGCGGGTCACCTTGGGGGTCACTGATGTCACCTTGTTTCCGAAACTAGATGGGCGACAGTTGTTGCGTGTTTCTTAGCGACTTTCATTCATCATTGTTGCGTCTACGTTTTGCTACAATGCCTAGCATATCATTGTCAACTTCTGTAACATCAACTTTAAATTCTCTAACACGAACGAGGCCCACCCACGGCTTCGCTCGTGTAACACATCTATACGCTTCTAACTTACGATAAATTCAAAATAGCGTGATTGAGGAAAGAAATCGCATTCGAATCATTAGCATGACTTGTGGCATGTAAAGTATCTTAGTATTAAACTTAAATTATCGTCGAGTGAAGTAGGTGATTAGCGTTTCTTGTGTGTTCATTCTCACAGTCGACTCGGTGCATGCAAGGCCGACCACGAATGAATCAGCTGATGCCAGTCACTGATTCACTGCTACGCCGAGCCGCACCTTGTATTGTTTCACAGCTGACTTATGTACCTGCAATTTTCGCGGATTTACAACCGTGAATCCTTATTTGAGTCCCACGCCAGATTTGTTTTGCTCGACAGGAAAACGCATGCTCTTATCGCGCGATGTCTTCCTGCTTGTTAACTTCTGGGATTACCATGTCAACAAATTACTAATGAGTCAAAAGTGTAAAAGCATAGCTGATAAAGAATGCGTTGTACCAATTAGTAAACATTCATAGAAATGATAACTACAGAAATATAAATTTCTATTCCGAATTCGGCTCACACGGCTTCTGTCTGACCGTTCAGTGTTAAATACGAAAATAGGTTTGACCTAGCTTCGGTAAGCGTGGGATTACGGATGTGTCACACGGGTTTACCCGACCGGAAAAAACTGAATTCACCGCCTATTTTTATAATAATGAAATGACATAAAAATAAAATACAATCAAACAATGTTACTATGTAATGTTCTTTTAGCTGCTGTTTTATGCCGATGCGTTTAGGTAAGCGTTTGCTTAGAGTTAATTAGAATGACATTATTCATAAAGTGGGATAAGGGCAGGAAGAAGAAGAAGAATGACATATTCATTTTTCCTTGAGTGTTTTTAATGGACGTAATCATTGCAAATACAACTAACTCTATCTACAATTACCAAGATTTGTAAAACATTTTATTTAATCCGTCATCTTGAATGAAGATGTTTCTTTTATCGCGTGTCATATCCTTTTGTAAAGGACGCGCGAAACAATGGGATTTCCATTACCATCCGCTGTCGTGAATGAGTCAGCTGATGTAGCACTGGCCTCTGACTAAACCTGATAATGATCTGCGAGAATCCATAATGGATAAGCCATTTTATCAGCTGTTCTGTTTTGAATTCTTGTCAATCTGAATAATGCCAATAAGTGCTTGGAAAATTCAATTCAAACGTGGATTTATCAAATACATTTTAATAATATTAAAACATTGCGCGCGACTTTCTTTCATACAAACGTGGACGTTTACGTGCAAAAATATCAGCATCATTGATATACATTTTTTTTTGATGCATTTGATATAAAACTTAATCTATCCCACATGATAAGTAGAACAATGTGAATTTCCGCCTCTGCAGTTATGACGGTAGCAATAGCAGCATTCAATTATAGCGTTTACTCGAATGGTGTTACTATCAGCGTTTTGATAAACTATTGTTTGAATAGGCTTACGCAAGTTTTGACGCGGTTGCAGAGACGTGACGCGGTCGAGACGCAGGCGCCGCCGATAACCACCCACTCTCGTTTTCTCCATGACGTATGACCTGATAAGGGTGGGCTAGTCGGATGCGACTATCATGTAGTGCGATTGACGGATTTATATTCTGCGTGGTAAGGCTCATTCTTATTGTTGCCTAATGGTAGAGCAAGCTAGATTGCTAAGGCGTCCCGCTGATTATACCTCTGGCTTACTCTTCCATCATTCGACGAAATCTGTTCCCTTCCCTTAGCAAGGAAGTTTGCATGAGTTAGTGGCCAACTCTGGTGACGGAGTTTTTAGGCTGCTTTAAGGTCTCCGTCGTGGCTTAAAGACCGCAGCTGCCCTCCCAAGCATGGAAACGCTCAGGTGTAAATGTCACTAACGGTCACCCATCCATATAGTAACCGCGCAGAACGACGCTTAACTTAGATAATGATGTAGACAGAAGTATTGCAAAGTGTGCTAATAACGGCTATGCTATGTCCAATTGAAAGCCAAGTGTGGAAAAAATCTTATCTACTTTATGTAAATATCCGTTGCGATTACAGGGACACCTTCAGCAGCGGTCAACAATATGAATGACCGATAACCTTACCTATAATCGATGGGTTTCGCGTAAAATATCTCGTGTAAACAGCAGATAAAAATATACTATCGAATTGCTAAAATAATGTGATGGCCGCCCACAAGTTGCATATTATTTTGGATATTATACTATACCGTCACTGGTCGTGAAGTTGCGTATTAAGAAGCTATAAATCGATGAATAGTTAAAGGACGTTTTAAAAACTGAAACCTGTAATTCGGTACCTTACTCTTACTCCTCGTTATCACTTTGTACGATCATCGAGTGAAGTGTTAATTTTACATCCATTTATGCGAATTTCGATAAACGACAATTAGCGCTTTCGTGTTGGCAGTACCTACTGGCATCCGGTTTGCAATGTTCGACATTATCAAATTATTTCGTTGAATTACTTCCAATTGGAGTGTAGTGTACTGCACTTTTCCGATATCCGCCTGGAAATTAATGCGGTATCGCATGTCGCTCAGTTCACTAGTGTGTGTCCGATTGGTGTAATAGCTCTGAATTTGATTCATCTGTGGTCAAAATGGTATGTCAAACATGTGCGTTTGGACACTAGTGGACTAACTATCAGGGACGATTTTTTATTTTATTTTCAAAGTATTGGTTTTGTACAACTGGCGAAGATTGGCAACCAACAGAGATAAGTTTGCTAAAACTTCCCTAACAATATAACTTTCATTCATTAACTTGTTCTCGGATTTGTTCGTTGTCTAGACCAAAGTGGCAAATTGTTTTCTTTTTATTAACTTAGCACAGTCAATGGGCCAGTGCGAACAATGCCACACACAGCCAAACATCCGGTCGGTTATCGCACCAACTTCGATAGAAACAGAACAGCGCAGGCTAATCTTATGTGAATGGTTACGGTTGCTTTTGTTGTTTTGTAATGACAATGCATTTCCTGTTGAATTTGTGTTGCAATGTGCAAACTCGAAACATTCGCATAAACTTTTTAGTCGGCGATTCCGCGTTTCTCAGAATATTCCACTTTGCAATGTTTTTAAAACAATACAACAATTTCAAACAGCATACAAATATACAGCGAATAGCTCGTCACTTCAATTATATTTCCGCTTAATTATCATTCTTGCGGCGTGCCTATTATTCCAATCGTCCAATGCCACCTGACCATTTACGAAGCGGACCTTCCTACTGTTACCAAGTGGACTCTCATAGTTTGCGCCTGTAAAACACTGCAGTGAGATTAATGAGATGATGCGTGATATGTTGCCAAGCGCGCGTCGGATGAATGGCAGTATCACGCGCGTGAGAGGATTGCGCAACACGGCCGGCGGCCTCGCGGTGACGCAACGTCGCCCCTGCGAGGAACCGTTGCCAGGCCTCCGCCACTCCAAATCTTTGAATCTAAAATCAGTTACATCACGCGGGCTTTGAATTTATATCTGTGAGGCCACATAGTGTGAGTAATACAGTGCCACAGATAACTGACGTCAACACAATATCTAGTCTCAAAATACACAGAATGCTGAGATAAATGCTGCGGCGTTGAGGCTACGCAATCATTGTTAAAGAGATACGCAGAAGCAGAAGTTGGCACATACAGATGGCAAGTCGAAATATAAGTGATGCAGTCTTAACAGATCGCCTTTCTTATCGACAAAGAAGTAACGGATGCAAAGCTCAGTGTAAAGCCTGGCTAAGAATGCTTGGATTGGATACCATCAGTACACGACATTTTCATAACAACAAGAAACGTTTTGTGCCTATTTATGAACAAAAAATCCTCAATGATGATGCTTCACTGTCGGAGTGAAAATTATCTACGTTACTATAATACTATTCTGTGAACAATGCCGTTGTTTGTTGGTATGCAAAATAAGTGAAATAGGTATCCGTGCCGGCTTGGCGACGCGCATTCGATCACTAGTACACGTAATTTTATCGCTACTTCCTCCTTTTTGAATCTGTTAAATAAATATTATTTAAATATAATAATATATTTTAATATATATATAAGGTTGAGGGGTTGTACCATTAAGTTGGATGGGTTAACCTCATTTAATATTTTGATAGAAAACCAAAACTCTATGTAATTAACAATTAATATGCAGGTATCAATCAACCAAATTTGTATAATTCGGTTATCAAGGTTAGCAGCCATTGAAAATGTATATCAATACATCATACAAAACCGTTGTTTGTCTACCAGTAATGTAGCGCTCATAAAACTGATTCCGAACATGATTGAAATAGAATTCAAAGTAACTAGGCGAAGGTAATAAATAAACAGGCGCGACTTAATATACCATGAATAACGTTCCGACTTATAATTAGGAAAGGACGATTGTAACGTAACGTATATTACGAAAGTTCGCATACAGAGTCATCATCATCATCCACAGCCCGACTTTACCCACTGCTGGGCATAGACCTCCCCAAGTTTGTGCCATCCACTGCGGTCCTGAGCTAGTCTCTCCCATTTACGGCATGACAATGTCAATTTATTGACAATGTCGTCGGCCCATCTCGCTGCCGGACGTGCTACGTTTCTGTAGCCGCATCTTGGCCACCATTCAGTGGTCGGCTTACTCCATACGGATACAGATTTATTAAAATCCCAGTAATTTTTATTTTTCAAAGTCTTTGTCAAGAAGGATTGATTTTTGTATTGACTAGCAGATTTAAATCGAAAGAGACAAAACACTGTGTAACTATTCGATATAGTCAAGTTTATTAGTAACAGGGAATGTTTGGCTAGTTACGAACTAACGGTACTATTCAGATCAACCCAGGACTTGTAGAGAAAGTTTAGAACTCATCCTCATCATTCGTTAATTTCATAAATAGTAAATAATCCAGCGCAAATCCAATATTATCCAACAAAACAAGAGTTGTGTATGATGTTGTATCAACAGCCCAAGTTACTGTTCCATCTGGCTGGACGTCAAAAGGCCCCGAAACTTTGCTCATTAGCAGACGCTTTTATGACGAGTGAAGTCGCGTCGTATCGTAATGCCTTCACGATCCCGCCGCTTCCCGCCAAACTTCCCTGTTTTAGTCCAGGAGTCTGTGGTTATTTTACCACCGACTTCACGATAAGAAAGTGCTGCATGAAAGGGTATTTTTCGGAAATCATATCGTATTCTGTGGATATTTTTTAAAAGGATTTGTGATTAAAAAATGTTTTACAGCGATAAGGGTAAATGAGGAGTCTAAATTTGTCTAGTCGAGACTTCGAAAATAACATTAATTGATCAGTCTAGCTAGATTGTCTAGACGAGAAAGAGAGAGTACTTCGTATCGCGTTAACACTAGAAATTGGTGAATGGCGAAATGGCGAAAGAAAATTGCTTCTGGCTTCTAAACTATACGGTAGTGCTTTGTGGAATTGAAGTATTTCCGGCAATGCCAGCTTTTTATGAATACTGCATTTTCCACCTGTTGGTTTTACAAATTTTTGGGAGTTTTATCTCTCGCCGCCGCCGCCGAGCCGCGCGCCTGTTCGGTTTGTTTCGTGCGCTAATCCCGGTTTTTACACGATGATATACCGTTGCGATTTTTGTTTTTTTTTCAACCGATTGTGGCCAGCCAGGAAGAGAATTGTGTTTCATGTTAATGTGGAGTCAAATCTATAAATATTATGTGTTAACGGTGAAACAAGATAAGAAGAACAAGAAAGATTCTTTGATGTTTATAAAAAGAGCAAAATGCTAAGATTAATGCTTCCTAATATTGTTTTTAATTGTCATAAGCACACCACATGCCACTTGACTGCATGCTGCTGCGTACCCACTTTCGTTCGGCCTTTCGTCTTTCGGTCTTTGACTGATGAAAGAAAGCCGTACTGCTTCTTCTTCTCTTCATTAATGGCCTCTGTCCGTCATTTCGACAGACAATTTTGCCAATGTCAAGTGATATAAGTCAAGTCATTTGTCAAGTCGGCTGTCGTTTGTTTTGAAAAGAAATTGGTGGATTTTCTCTTCAAAACCTATCACGAATTTTCGCATTCAGAAAAACCACCTTACACACATTTATTCTCATGGCACTAACCCGTGGATTATTGTAGCTCTCAATGCAGTTAAAACGTCAGATGTCTATTAAAATAGTTATTATTACTCCTGCTTGTTGCGTGTTTTACGAGATCCTGTCGAATTAACTGATTAGAACGTAAATTCAATGTCGACTCTACCTTGACTCTGACTGACTTCTAAGAACCCTGCGCTGTTATATAAAGTTGCTTTCGGCCCGTGATTGCCATTTCCTCAACTTTTCAATAGCTAAGTTGGGAACGTGGAAGAAGTTTAAAAACAGTGCCCACACGTTTACAGCGGAGCGGCGAAAGTTAACATGTGACATTTTGTCACAGGTTTCATGCTCCGTCGAATTTTACACCTAAGCTTACCTACCGTTAAACGTCGCTTAAAATAACTTCCGATACCGAAGAGACAATTAGGACAGGAATTTGCAACATAATGGTATTTTATAAATAAACTGTGCTAAATAAATTCGCCACCATCAGAGTCACAAAGAGCGTCACCTATTTTCCTAAATAAAGGAACCACTTAATGATATACCTCCAACAGCCCTCGTTTTTGAAAACTGTCTGCTAAAATAATATGATACTACTACCAGGAAAAATAAACGCAAATTGGCCCGCCATAACACAGACATATTGCAAAGGAGACCGATGCATTCCTGGAACAGCATTGACGCGAACTCTATAGGACGAGGCCGATCCAACTATGCCGTGAGATGCCACACCGATTTGAGTTCTCTTCCACCATACCCTCGAGCTACAATCGGCTGCATCAAAGCATACTCCAGGTGGGGCGTTGGCCGGTTGAGAATGTTTGCTGCTAACCTAAGTGGTCAATAATGATCTGTTATACTACGTATTTTCTTCACTGCTTCTCGATAACGCGAGAATGGGTATTATTTTTTAAGATCTCATTTCTTTGGTGTTCCGAAGTATTTTGTTTCTCTTTGAATTAACAGCGCCTTGGTTCTTACCGCCTTTGTAATTAAAACGGCATCGCAAGCGAAGTTCATTATGGGGCTTAATCAGTGCACAGCAAAACAGTTAGCTTACTAAAAGACCGGCCAAGTCAGAGTCGGAATCGGGCGCTAAGAGACCACCACAGTCGGAATCGTAAAAAAAAATTATTAAACAGAATTTTACTGTTCCGGATTTCTTGGAACGTGCTTGTATAGCAGAGTTCCCATGGTCACCTTCCGGCTCCATCATCAGACCAGCTCGCTGTCATCATAATATTATTAAGTAAAGTAATTTTGTTTGGGCACAAAAATTAATAACAATAAGTATGTTATGTACATACCTAATCTACATAATTATACTAAACAATTTGAAATGTAGTAGTAATATTATTGCATTGTCACTGAAGACTAATAGTTATGCTTCAGTTAAATCTGACATCGGGAAGTGGGTCGAATTGAGCTTGCAATATTTCACCTAAACAAACAGTGCAAGTTAAATAAAAGCTTGTAAAAAAAGTATCAGCCTTGCGACAGACGAATAGATAGATTTAGACAACAGACAAGTCGGTGACGGCGTATTCTAGGTCACTTCACGGACAGACTGCGGATCCCTAAAACTAGTGAATGTGTAAAATAATAATTTCTCTTTTATGAGCTTACACTTAATACTTATATTTTCAATAAACTACGGATTGCATTAAGATAAAGGGAAATATTACAGAGTTATTAAAGTACTCCTCACCCAGTGTCAATTAATTGGTAGGTACTAACCAACTTAGAATGCGTCTGTCTATGTCTAGTGCGAGTCTGACGAGAACTTGGCTGACAAGTTATTCCGATAAACCAAATGTTATAATATATCTGTTTTTTTTCTATTTTAAAATAATGTTTTGTTATTTCAATACATGGAATAACATGTCTGCATACCATTTGAGTCGATTCTCTATTCTCAGTTCACCCGACCTCGTGTTTACGTTTTCTTTTCATGTTCAATACATTTTCTTTCAGAGTTTTTCAGCTTATTTGTAGACATTGAAAGATTAAAAATGTTTCTTATAAACCCGGGCACGTAAATTAGTGGTTAGCTGGTCTGTCAATAACGCAATTTACTTTCAATTTACAGTTATTTTTTTAAATCTGGTTTTAAATTGAAATTGAATAGAATATAATTTCAAAGATTCATATTTTATAGTCACTTGGCCAAAACGTGGAACCGAACTACCTACATTTGCAGAATTGCAGCTCTCGTCTGCACTCTTAGAATGCGGTCTAAGGGGTAACTTATTTTCCCATGCTCACTACAACCTTCACCTATTTATTTGGGTAGATATTGAATAGTCTTTTATAAATATCTGTCTAAAAATTAAATGCGAAATGTGTGTGGGCGTATCATGGAGTAACATCCTTAGGATGAGATCCTATAAATAAACCATGAATGGACGTAATAATATTATGTCAGTCATGTGATGTGATGCCCCTAAGAACATCAAAGCATCTCTTTGAAGGTTGACCCAATTTCGATCTGCGTACGTCATTGTCAGGTCACCTACCCTACTAGAAACCACGTGTTTTCGGGAATAAAACCATCGTTTGAAGCGGGAAGTATGTACGTAACTAAAGATGGGGTTCGTGCGTTCCGAAGCCGCTTATTTTTTCGCTCCACCGCGGTTACAGTATTTAGGGCTGTGGGAATTAAGCACTTGCCCTAAAACCGTTATTGACCGTCTTCCTAATCCTTTCTTTGCCACGTGTCGTCTGCCATGAGTGCAGATTAGGTCGTAGTTCCGCCCAAGGGTGGTAGGGGCGAACGTGGGCTGTTCTAAAAGTAGGCTGTATAGCCGGTAGAATAAATCATAGTATGTAACCATACCACGAATCGTGCGTCACTGGCCAAGTAAATCGTCACGTTGCGCTGAGGATTAAAGCCTTTCCTGCGTCTCGTGTGTAGGCCTGACTGGTTTTTTGGCGAATTTACTGCTAAGAGACAAGAAGTGTGTGGACGAACTGTGAAGATAAAATAGTGTTCAATAAAACTAGTTTAAAAAAAAAAAATAGTTTTAGGAATCGGTGCGCGGCGGCGCGTCGGCGGTCTCAGGAGAACGGTACCTACTGCGTCAAATCAAGTTCTATAGCAGCTCTTTATTGCATTCTGACTTAAATAATATACCTATCTCATTTCATAATTAACCTGAAGCAAATAAATCGGCACCTACCGGTAATGGCTTCCGGGAAATTGTTAGAAAAGTCCAACAGGCTCTGATAATGTTGCGGTTTGATTACCGAGAAGCCGTGGGAGGGGGGCGGCTTATTAGGGTTCCTTGGTCAAACAAGAAACACCCTACAACAAATTTTTGCCCGACCCGTTGGTAATTGGATTGTAACGTATTTATCTCTAATTACTGAACCAGACAGATGAGCTCTTTCAATATAAAACTAATGAGATTTTTCTCAGTTACATTTTCAAAGTTGTCTTTAACTCGCACTAAAAAACACTTTTGTTTGAAGTTTTAAGGTTATTAATTGTTGATATGGTTTTGTTTGTCTTCATATACCGCGTTCACACTATGTCCATGCCGCTGCCGGCATTATTGCCGCGGACTTATTGCCACAGCAACATCGCCTTTATTCTCACACTAGAGAGCAAGGGCATGAACTTGATCCGCGAGCCGGGACAGAGGCATGATCGTGTTCACACCACCGTGTGCCCACTTCCCTGTCCAAGTCCCTACCGACTGTGGCATAGTGTGAACGCAACGATAAGACAATCATTACAATACTTAAATCCTCGATCTCTGTTTCCTCAAACAAAAGAAGAAACGAAATATTCTTTTCTTCAGTAGAACCACGGTGAGAACGAAACATTGTCTAAAGCGATTATGTGCGTGCGTTTGGCAGCAGTCTTATATTTTGGTAGTTCAGCTCACACTTGACCGGTTTATTTATGAAGCGGCCGACCGATGCCGACAATATGTTATCAATTCTGATTACTGTTGACATTAACTGCGATTCACTATAAAAGTGAATGCGGTTCGGTTACCCTTTAGGGGTTTTCCCTCTATTTATCAGCTGCGCTTTGACTACCAGCAATCTGTATTGACTTTGGATATGCCTACATTGATTATGATTCTGGTATTGGTTTTTTTGCCATCAATCGATGTGTTAGGTGTTTATGGGTTATGTTGTACCCAAAATCGCTGTGCTTTATAGTAAAGGATAGGTATAAGTAGGTAAAATAAGTAAATTCGTTTATTTAAATCGTCTTTTCGATTTTCCTCGTTTTGTTTTTAAAAACAGTCATCTTTAACTTTGTAATAATAATCATCATCATTTTCAATTTAAATAAATCATCAAGTAAGGTATAAAATACAAATTATATGTAGACACAACAATATAACTTTAATGCAACTACAAATGTAATGTCAACACAGCACAGTGTGCAACTTTCATCTGATGTTTTTATGTAATGAGACTTGTTGCTGGTGGTCCGTCCATAAAAATAAACAACTCAGTAAAAAATGATGTCATTACGCTATATCTTGGGTTCCTGAGCTCCACTGTGATCAACAATAAAGATTCATACTTTCACAAAAACATCTATACTAATACTATAAAGAGGAAAGATTTGATTGTGTTTGTTTGCATTGAATAGGCTCCAAAACTACTGGACCGATTTGAATAAATCTTTCACCGCTGGGAAGTTACACTATCCCCGCTCGGGTGACATAGGCTATATTATTTTTTGAAAAAAATTAGAGGCCGTTTCTAAAACTCCTATAACGTAACCCCAGGTTTAAATAAATGTCCAAAAAAATTGGATTTTTTTTGGTTAACCCGTGCGAAGCCGGGACCGCCCCCTAGTCAATGATAAGAAGCGGACAATTCATCGTTATAATAAAACTCATGTGCATCGCAAGTTTTCTCAAACTGTATCACTGAATGAAACCGTATTTTATCAGAAAGAGCCTCATTTGTTATAGCGCGTTCACACTATGCCATTGCCGCTGCCGGCATGAATGCCGCGATTAATTCCGGAATGATTGCCACAGCAACATCGCCTTTATTCCTACACCGCGTTCACTATGCCCATGCCGCTGCCCGAATTATTGCCGCGATTAATTCCGGAATTATTGCCACAGCAACATCGCCAAGTTCATGCCCTAGCTCTTTGGTGAGAATAAAAGCGATATTGCTGTGGCAATAATTCCGGAATTAATCGCGGCATTCATGCCGGGCATAGTGTGCACGCGCTATCACACTGTACATTTGTTACAAGGTTTATTTTATACCTAAACCTGGTCATTGACCTTTCACAGGGTGACCACAAACAATTCCTTTGAGGGATGTTATAGTCTTGTCTAGACACTAATCCTAGTCCATCTAATCTTAGACAACTGTAAATGTACACAGTTTCAATTTATATGATTCAGTACGTTATCTTATCTCTTAAATTTACAATATTTATTATAAAGGTTATTGTTTTATTTTTCAAATAGCTCGTAAACCATACTGGCAATTAAGCAGTCACGTAAATCAAGACTTGCCTTAGTTCGTTGAACACTAATTCCAACAAAGTCTAGACTAGTCAATAGCGCAAATATGCTAATGCAAGGTGTAAGCACACTCACCTAACTGTTCCACCTAGTAGAAACCGCATAGGTCAAGATAGCCGTTTGAATATTCGACTGACGAATGGTTTCTAGGGTGTGGGAAGACTAGTGGTGTGATTGTGTGCGATAGGTAGAATACTCAGATCAGAGTTTAATATTCCACCGTACCGATTTCTGCCGCCAAGCAGCGATGCTCGCATTGCTGTGTTCCGGTTTGAAGGGTAAGTACGCCGGTGTAATTACAGGCACATGAAACTTCAAGATCTTTACGTCTCAGAGTGATGGACGCAGTGCATTGCCTTACAGGGCACGTCCTCATTGGACTTGCTCTGTGAGGTAATGCATTGTTATAGGCAGAAGTTACTACTTAACCTCAGGTGAGCTATCAGATTGTTCCATTACATTTACCATAAAAAAAAAAACAACAGGTATACAGGTGTATATCTATCTAACTGAACCTGTGAGATGTATCGTTTATCTTTGCATATTGTATTTGTAATTTTTTGTCTTTTGCACTATTAAGCAGATTCAAATTCGATCGAAAATGATAAAACACGATTTAACTATTCCAATTACAATCTTATTGACAGGGATTTAGAGAAATCGAAAGTGACAAAGAGCACGAAATAGTTAAATCTTCTGTTGACCATCAAAGCAAAATTCAGAATGATCAATACTTGATTGAATGCTAAGAAAGTAACTTCATCACGGACTGGCCAGGCAGACTAAAGAAACTGCTATTAACAAACAGAAAATCAAGTTCCAGATATTCAGATGCTCTCCCGGGATATTTTAGTCTTAATTATGTGAGATGAAAGCCAAAAGCGCGACCTTTTCCCCGGTGGTTTCTAATGGAGATTTGACCTTTGGACGCCTGGCCTCAGACGATACATTATTAATGTCCTTGTATTCACCATATGCGATGTTTGATAAACGTATGTGTGTGTACTGCTGAATACAGTCCGATCCTTGCTCTTAAAAGAGCATACATTACATGATCTCGTGTTTAAAAAACTTAAGATTAAACACAAAATAAGATTAAATAAAAGTATTAACGGTTTGACTCAAGATATGATCATATATTTTTTAAAGAAAGTAAAAATTCATCCATCGGATTTTAAACCAACCTAAACCAATTTCTAGAACCGTATAACTATAAATATTTGTTTTGTTTAATCTGACTTATTGGAAGTTAAATTAAATTATAAATGTATTAATATCATATATGTATTATGTACTAAAGTTATCATATACTAAACCAGCTATTAAGCTTTCAAGAGCACCTTTGGGTAGCTTGAAATCCCTCCTCTGTTGGCTACTACGACACTGATAGATTCGAGCTTACTTATCATTATCACCATATCCATTAGCTTTTTGTCTTTATTTCAACAATAAACTACCTACATAATGAATTAATTAAGCACGCTATTAAACCACCCTTCGTCCACCACGATACCTTATATTTTAAGTTAACTGGAAACCCAATACCGGCAGGCCTAGTAAACGCATTAATATTTCACCATCGCTCTTTGGATCTATGAAAGGAAAAACAAAGTTAAATTCACTCCGTTTACATAGGTTTATAACTTACGTTAGAAAGTAACAATGACCTCGTACTGGGTCAAATTTATTATTCAAATCTAATATTGTGCTTCTTTATTTTCAGGTATGTTTTCGAAAGTAATCTGGGGCTAAATGTATGTGATTATAATCACTTTCACATACAAATACTACAGGTATTTCTAGAATTAAGTGTTGTTACATTTATTTTCTTGTCAATGTTGTTTTGTATCTATGATTCTTGGGGTACGTTCTCTGTTTAAGAAAGTACTATTTTTGCGTCCATTTATTAATAAAAAAACGAGAGCCTGATACCATCTTTTAAAGTCAGTTTAAGTGTTCCAAGAAATAAAAAAAAATGGATTACAATATTATTATCATATTTTACGCGTTTTGTTTTATCTCGCTTGGTATCCTTGCTCACAAGGGCTAATCATCCGATTAAGATTTTAAAATATTGATCGTCTCTAACCTTGAGTCGAAGCTAACACTTTGTTGGGTCGTGCCGTCCATCATCATCATCATCCACGGCCCGACTTTACCCACTGCTGGGCATAGGCCTCCCCAAGTTTGTGCCATCCACTGCGGTCCTGTGCTAGTCTCTCCCATTTGCGGCCTGCGATTTTGACGATGTCGTCTGCCCATCTCGCTGCCGGACGTCCTACGTTTCTGTAGCCGCATCTTGGCCACCATTCGTGCCGTCCACGTCATCCGAATTCATTCTAAACAAAAGGCTAAAATATACTATCGCTATCGACTTTGTACTCCATATTTTGTACGACATTGATAGCATAACAATAAATAACAGTCGTTGAATACTTGTTGCTAACGCTATGTAATATCGCATCGTTGATATCGCACATTCCTTTGAGGATAATACCAGTAATACCGGAATTCTTATCTCGATTTCGGACAATACCGGCTATGTTATCGGTATCTTAAGCTGTGTCGCTATTTGTTTTTATATGTGATTCGGATTCTTCTTTCTACTTTATTAACTTTACTATGGTAACTTTCATGTTAAAAATATGTTATATTTTCTGAACTAAGCGATGTACTCGTTTAATGACATTGAAACATTACCTACTCGAATCATAGGTCTAGAATTATTATTATAATTCTCGTTTGCCATCATAAACCTCAATCACATCAGAACGTCCACTGCATTGAACCGAAGTCGTGAACAGCAGCTATACTGACGTTACTGTATGAATCACATTATTAATCGGAATCGACTATCGACGGCGCCACACCTCGAGGACCGTACTAGCGCGGTGGTTTAATCGCTCTGATAAAAGCTTTATATCCTTGTTGCTTTCTTGCTAATCGATACCCGCGTCAGACTTATCACCAATCATGACTGCATCGAGTAGATAGGTTGGGTTTTCCAGGAAAGTTCTTGTACGTTTCAAGCTCTATGGAGTTGGTGAGAGCTTCCTAGTAATTGGTAAATTCAATATTGCACAGCTTCTGCAGAGCCTTCTAGATACTACTCCAATAACTAAAACGAATGCTATTGAATTGATGACTAAAAAGAGACATTGGGGTTATTCCACGCACTTCAGAATTTTGAGGATCTTGATTCCGAGACAAATTATATAAGTATCTGACAACCTCATCCAGTAGACGAACACCAATCTAAACGCATATGCAGTTACGACTCGTTGCGTCCCAGAGTGATTCATTCTAGGCTCCCGCGTCTATTTTAGATGTATTGATCTTTCCACGACTGACGACCTATATCGAACACTACGACGCTTCTGTCTAACTGCATGTTCTACCTCAGATTTTTTTATTTGTGTAATGTACACTGATGTCAAATTATTGATACCATACCATACTCATTGTTAACTTGAGGACTTGAGAAAACACACTACTATGATAGTTTGAGCTACTAATGTCTCTACCAATTAAAAACTCGTAAGATAACAGCCACGAGCCAAAGTAGATCAAATATATTGTGTACAAAAATATTAATTTTGCATCATTAAGCGGGACCAATTTGGCTAGATACAACACGGAACGAGACTAGCTAGTACCCACTTGTTACGTTAGTTGTTACTCAGTTATTACTATTTGTTTGTGTCTCTTGTAGGTATCTTTATATATATATATTTGATATGTCCTTTCTGTATTTTCTGTGTGTATGTCAAATAAACTATCTATGTATCATTGGAAGGGCGACTGGTTTCAAGCTATACCCATACCTACTGTCGTAGAACATAAAACTCGTTGTTCCATAAAGTGCCGCCCAAATTGACTCATTCCGTAAATGTAATTAATTGGAGCATATGACACGCTATCGCGATGATGCAGCAAAGTTTATAACTTGGCGCCAAAATTAATCTTATCATCCATGGAAACTGGTTCATAATGCCGCGGACGTCAAGGCGTTACTAGGTAACAGGTTCCCGATAAGAACTGTGTGTTCATTGATAAAATAAAATTTATTGCACAATATTATGGCGCAAACGTTTGTTTGCTTGATAAGACGCGTCGCGGAGTTTACTTGTTCTGTCGATTTTATCATGATTTTTGCAACACGGCTTGTTAGCAAATATTTGACCTGTAGAATGTTATCATAACACAAATTTGCAAGACTTTTCAATCTTGGTTTTATATTACAAGGACTCTATCTACGGTAATTTATTGCTTCTTGAAATAATATGTGAAAGATTTATGAGAAAAAAACTTTCAGATTTGTATTATTATTAGTACGTCAAATCGCCCGAAGGAAACAACATTCCACACGGTTTCATAGTACAGCTGGTAAATGTAATTAATTCCTTTCATTATCTTTATCATAAAACAATAACGTTTCCAAACGAGCCCCTAAATATACAGTAATTTATTTTTGACTACATCAATTTTTGTCCGACGCTGGTGGTTATTTTAGCAACAACATTATTATTTAAGTAATTGCGACAAAAATGTAATAACATTTTTGTAAATCGATAGTCCAATGTCGTTTCTCGACTTAAACCAAAGACTATTGCCGGCACGCTTAAGGTCGCTGCTATTAAAGACAAGAAGACGAAAAAAGCGGGACACCTGTCTATGGAAACAGAAACAGGTTATTGGTATCCAAGCCGCTTCGTGTGAATGGACATGATGAAGCTTCTCATATTATTAATGTACCAAACTGGTTTCGATAAGAGCGCTTCAATCAAATATTTGAGAGACAACGCTGTTAGGATTAACCTAATTACAAGAGACAGACAGCGTAATTAAAGAGATGAAATGAATTCATCATAGTGCATAATGACAGTATTTAAAGTATCACCGGCTAATGTGATGACGTTGGTGTTACTAATAATGCAACTTCTTGGAAAATTTGAACATGGACGGACGCTAGAAAACAACGTAGCAAGACTGCTTGCGAAATGCTGAGTTGAGTTGAGACTGTATTTTGTAATTAGGGCTGCTGGAGGTCTGTTTGATGAAATTACTCTGTTATATGTCATGTGTCTAGACTAGTCGTGAAATAGATGAAATAAGAAGATGAACCATTACTGCATAGAAACTGAGCAAACAAACAGCAATTTTCTCAAAACAGCCAACCACAAAATTGCAGCTTGTCCAAACCTTATAACCGCATAGAAAGACGTCATCAAAATTATTGACAACCATAAATAGTCGCCGCAATGGCAATAAATAAACACGTTTCATGAAGTGCAGTAAATTGCACGTGCACAATGCAAAATACCTATTGGCGGGAATCCCCACCGTGGCGCCGACGCTAGCGTGACCGTCGTATTCAGGCCTACACGAAACGCTACGATTTCGGCTGTAAAATTTAAATAAATATTAAACCACTTTGTCCTATTATGCCTAATTGCAACAGTTTAAGGAGTTGTTGCTGGAGTATGCGGAATTTTGTTTTGTAATTGCATCAATCACAACATAAACACACCCTCGCAATATCGTAGGTTTCGCTTGATAGGACTTCATATTTTCGCGATAAAAAGTATTCCATGCTTCTACTGTTTCAATGTACGCTGTCTAAATTAAAAGACAGTGCAGACAATTGTTTAGAAGTACGTTTAACTTTGTGTCCTCAACTTTATCCAAAATCTTTTCCTCAAGGGTGGATGTATCTACTTATACTATACACTGCACCTAACTAAAAACAGAACATTATTTGCAAGTGATTATTGTCATCAGCGCTGCACATGTAATTGCAGGATGGAATACACCCATCGTAGTTTGTGACAGTAATCGTCTGTTGTATTGTTATCAGGCGGCTACCTGTCGACAGCTCTAATTTGTGTAATTATTTAGCTTTATTCAGTATTAACAGTAATGTGACCGTACCCGGCAGTTTGATGTAATTTCCATGACACTATCATACTGGTTTTTTTTAGTAAACATGTCACAGTTTTTATCAGCTCTGAGAGAGTTGTAGCTGTGCCATTTCTTCGGAATTTAAAGGAATCTGTTGAGTAGTCTATGCTGATGTTTGGTTTCTATAAGCTTCTTTATGACTCTGTTTTGTCTATATGCTTTTCTATTGCTAATTTTATTGATTTTCTATTGTCATGTTGGCCCTAAGAGCGGTTTTAAACACAAGCTTTTTCTACTTTTCTATAATATACCCTATCGTAACCTTTATTCCTCAAACTTTATATTTGACCTTTCCAATCTCATTTCTCAACATTGTTGCAGACCCCACGATACGAGCTGATTATGCTTCATTTAAAAGCCCGTGAACGTTGAAGCTAATAATTTAATCAAAACCCTGTTACGAGCAATTGCTCGGAGGAACAGAACAATTACTATGGGAAACGATTCTGCTAGGACAATCTGGACAAATGTTCCGGCACTGTTGCGACGTATTTTATTAGTGTTACTGCGTGTAAATTGATCTGCAAGTTACTTTTTGAGGTTAACAATTGGCGTCTTAGTTTTCTGATTGATTTAGTTATCTGAAGAATCATCCATTCTTACATTCTATAATACCATTGACTTATCTTAAACACATTACAAATAAGGTACTTTACATTGTGTCTCTATGATACAATTATGACATTGTGTTACATCATCTCCAATGTAGATATAATCTCTGTCATTGTCTTATACTTTATTTTGTTTTCTGTAATTAAGTTTCTAATATCTCTGACTGTAAAAAAATGAATCACATACCGTCAGGTTCTCTCCAGGAATTATTTCAGCCGTTTGAAACAAAACTTCTCAAAGAATGCACACAACAAACAGTTTCGGATGTTACACGATATATCGCCATCGATATTTTTTGTCAATTGCTCTCATATTACATGTAAACATATTGGGGCTTCTCCCAGTCTTTGTTTAAGTGAAGGCAACCGTTACAGGCGTGTGTCGAGCTTCTCTTTCACTAAACTTTATCGGAGGTTTTATTAACCTGAAACTAGTGGCCTTTCGACGGCTTCCTGGCTGTAAGTACATATTTTTTTATTTTTCAACCTTTAATAGCGCTTTCGATACATTGAGGTTCTAAGTTTTCTGTATTGTAAGGCTGTTTGGTTTTTGTTCTGTTTGTATCTCCTTAACCCCAAACTATTTTTTTTATGTTCTGAAAGAACTTGATTAGTAGCTTTTTTTTCGTATAATTATACATTCGCTATTGTAACAGCTCAAACAAGGCCTGATATGGGTCTGTCTTTCTTGAGCCAAGTGCGTCTCTACTAGACAAACACTCACCGGGCCCACATTGGCTTTGTCACACTCCAAGTGTACGTATTCACACTTTTCGCGTGACTAGCAAAAAATTCGTGTCACTTTCCCTTATTGGCACAAATTAACCTTTGACCTCACCTCTTTTGTGGCTAAGTGCTTTGGATTTGGTGAATAATTTTTATTTTATCATGCCTCATTCGCTTTTTCATTCGTGCATTTTACAAAGTCTTACCGGTCTAACGTATGTATGCGAATTGCGAGAACAAAATCTAATTATCTGCAAATAACAATTCTTTAAATTATCCAGTAAATTAACATAACAAAGACAAATATATCGAGTTCAAAGAATCAACTGAGTCGATAAATATTCTCGTTTTAATTTGCAAATACCATAACCGGTTTGACGGCATCTTGTCGTGTTAAAGAACTTTAGTTGTCTAGGCTAGGATGCCTAAAGGAATGAAGGCTTTTTGTCACTGTTAGTTCTTACTGCCTCGTTTTTAAAAACCAATAAATAACGAACGACATTTAAATGTTTATTTTCGTCAGCGAGAAGTTGTTTTTATTTATTTGTACTTGTTTTTTCGAATTAATTCAAAATGATGCTGGGATCGGATAATACTCTCATCTATCTACCAAACAATTTCCAGCTATGTGACCTCTAAGAGCTTTTAAATATTTTTGTTGTGATTTCGCAGTCGAATTGACAAACTTCACACCCCATTTTTCTGTTGAGGGTTGACAAAGCGGTGAATAAATATCAATATGACGAGTTTTACATGTTGTTTCGGAGTACGAAAGCGAAGCGGCTCCCCAATATCAACTCACTCATCGATATTTATATCCGAATAAACAGGGGTACCTACATTTACCACCTAAAGTGCATTGACATGGAGTCGCAGGTGCTAAACTGTTTATCTTGAAAAAAAAATATTGCTTCAAAGTATTTTAATACCTAGTGACTAGTCGTGTGTCTGCGTACAATAACTTTGCTTTAATTACTGGTTTGCCCTTGGCATTGCCCAACACGAAATGTGTAGCCATCTGGCCATGTTTATTTATGCCTTTAGGTTTGTTGTCATTATAGGTTTGTTTCTATTTACTTGATCATATTGTGATTGGTATATGATTTCTGGGCCTGCCCCAATAGAAGCTGCAAAGACTTCATTGAAAATGTGCATGATAAGAGCCTCAAGCTAGAAGGTACATATCTTTCATCACACTGGTTAATTGATTTTTCCCAGGTCATTAAATAATCAAGTACCTGCCTTTTTATCTAGTCTACATAGTAGTCTAAACGAAAGCACGAAACGCGTGTAAAGCCAATACTGAAAGGCCTACATTTATATCAGGGGGTGCTCAAAGCTGAATCCTTCCACAATACTGCTGATTGAACTGATGGAGGTCAATAATTTTAAAGTGACCTTACTAACGAAAGTACAAATGGAACAAGATTTTTCATTAGCAGACGTGTCGCCCTGGAAGAAAGCTGTATCGTTTCTGGAAACATGGTTCACTAATGTTTTCTCAATCTCTTAGCTGATGCAAGTGATGCCGGTATATCAAAGATCACGACAAACCAAAGCACGAGACGTGTAAAGCATGGAGAGCAAATTTTTTATCAACGTCAGACGCGTGGCTTGGTATGATAGGTAAGCGGTATCTATATTGTAAGGGCGCTCGCACTCGGCTTCCCGCAGCCCCGGTGTGGTTTTATCGCGTTTCGGCGTCGGCCGTCGTTGTCGCTGGGCGCGCGGCGTCCTTGACTCGCTCGGGTCGTTGACGCCGGCGCCCGCTGGGGAGGCGCTCGGCCCTACATTATGCACACGCGACTGCCTCGCTCCCTTCGCTGAAGACGTGCTTTGGCGCCCGCGGACACGCGTCACATGGACCACTCTACCGCCACCGCAACCGCGACGCACTATTGTTCGCGTCTTACTTATGCTTATCTTCTGACAGCTTTTTACTTTTTTTCCGATTGTAAGCAGGCACATCTGCTCGTTTCTTGTCTTGCTGCGTGCACGACCGACACGTGGGCACGCGTCGCTTCACTGTAATAATAATTGTATAATACATGTTTTATCTGAGAAAGGTTAGTAGGTAGGTTAAATATCAAAATATACCTAAACTAAACAAAACTTGTCGCGCATTAACGTTCGTGTCTATGGACAGACAGGGATTTCCCGAGGCGAAACACATCCCTTAGGAAATTAGCTTCTTATGTTTCACGCGTCTTCCCCGCCTGCGGACAATTGAATCCTCTCAACGCAAATTGATATTTTTTACGACACGATTGCCCAATGCAATTTCCTGTCGTCTTGTCTACGCTTACTTCTCATCTGAGATGAGACATGAATCATTTTGTTAGATACGGCTCCACAACTATATATCTAACAGAACAATCTACTTAAAAAACAGGTACTTAAGTTATTTGGCCGTGATTCGTCGACCAAGCTGTTATCCTCAAGATCAAAACTTCGTAGAACTGAGTGCAAGTATTATAATAGATTCTCCGAAACCTCTAGGAAAAACTGGGAAGCAATCAAAGGTAACAGAGGAGGGGGATAGACAAGACAGTTTTAAAAACTTTTCCATAAAATATTCAAAACTTTCGTTGACATACTAAGTGTAAAAACTTCTCTGAAACAATAGAGGTCTCCGTCTAGTGATGAAGAAGCGAATGTTTTTGTTTGCATTCCACTTATTTATACTTCAGTCTTCTTCATCGATTCGATCGTGATTTACAAACTCCTAACTTCGCTCTTCGCAGAACGCGACGCATTCGACGCCGGCATTATTTGATCAATGCTTGTTGTCGGTATGAGTACCAGAGTTTTACGATCTATAAAATACTTTTTTGTTCCGTGACCCGTTTCAAATATCGGAATAAGCATACGATAATCAATTCAGTGCGCATGTTACGTGTTTCAGGGACCCCATAAAGCAGCGTTTCCTCACTATGCCTATTATAACAGTTTTACGAGCTAGGTATCCTCGTCGCATGCACGTATTGCCGGGGGTTTTCGAATACGCCCAATGTCTCGATGCTAAACGTGTAACGGTGTAATAGCTTCAGTTTTATGGGGGTTATATTTGGTAATTGCGTCCGACCGTGCTATGCCGACCCTAGGTGATGTTTTACTGGAAATTGCCGCATTTCCATTCTCAAAGTATTTGGCAAATCTAATAAAATAAAATCTATATTCATGGATTTTGTAAATAGTCTTAAAAAGTTACTGTTCGAGCTTAGACCTATCTTACACGCATCTGCAAAATAATGCTACCTACGAATATAACAGATACACTTTAGGGGTTTATATCATAAATAACCCACTTGACCCTCACAATGCTGTAATTAATTGCAGGCTATTGTTGAACCGAAAGCGAAATTCTACCCGAGTTTCTGTGTCAAATTTCTAAACCTTGTCGGCGCTTTGTGAGCGAGTATTCCACTTCACCTCTATTTATCGCTAGTAGATCGAGATATAATGGCCCTTACCGAGCCGAAACTAGAACTTGTTAGGCCGTTCGGAGTCGGACACTATATCAAAGTGTTCGTTGAAACATTAGGCGGTCAAGACTACTCCACCGTCTAGACGGCTTGTAACTTTTACTTCGCTAACTACCTTTATAACAAAAGTTATTTATCAGTCTAGTTTAATCGTACATAATAAATTGTTTTTAACTCTTACACGAAATAAAGCTTCGTTTGCGTAATTAAATAAGTAGCAGGAAGCTTTAGGAAGCTGTGTAATATGCTGCTATTTCTGAATGGCGTATATGGAAAGCTCTGCTACAAGCTTGAAACAAACGGTAGGGATTACGCACATCGTATTAGCATATAATGGTGTTATTTGCATTCGGTCGGTCAGGCCTTATTTCACGCCCGTTTATTTTTCAGAAATCCTTCCGTTCGCTGCAGTGTCTGTAATTTATGCAAAATACCGCGAATGATTGGACGGCAGCTTTGTTTTATACTTCGCCGAAAGTTAAGCGCTCTTTCCTGCAGCATGCTAGCTTATAAAAAGGCTGAAGAGAAAATCGATTTTAGCTAAAACATAATCCGAGCACAAGGTATAATTTCATGCATTGACTTCTCGATAATCGAATATTTATAAAGCTTAATCCAAGCATGTGCTGACGAGGCTAAGAATTTCAGCGTCAACCCGATGCCATCTTGAATATCGTAGAAATGCTTCTGGTTCGCTCTCGCCGCGCGGGGTCCGGGAAAGAATTTCAATAAGTTGTTTTCATTTGCAAATTACGCGCCGCGCAGACACCTAATGGAATAGGAATCTAGGGTGCTGCGTTCCTCGCCCGCGCTCTTCCTATTTACTTCCGTTAGAGCAGATGACGTTTGATATACGTTTTCCTCATTATTCTATAGGTCCCGTTAACATCAACCTGTTTTAAAATTATTAAGACATTTACTTTGCTCGGTAGCATGAAAAGAAAGCCAAGTATATTCACAGATACCTGATTGATAACTTCAGTTTCGGCTTACCAAGCGTGAACTCTATAATGTATAGGTTTCCTTCGGAACTCATTACGTGTCGCCCTCAAGCGTTCCATCCGGCGTTACGGATTTTGCGTTGTTAGTAAACAAACAAGCAAGTTCAAAGACGTGCGATATGTACTACACACGTAGGAAGTTAACTTGTATTGTCATCGCAAAGACGGTAAACAATTTTGGACATACAGAATTTGTCCGTGAATAAAATACCGCTCAATAACCACATCTCCACGAATGAAGAAGGATCTCTGTCAGGTGGTACGTTGGTGAAAAATGCGAGAGTCGCGTTATTACCATCTCAGGGACAAATTGGTATGCCGCGAGCACTCTCTGTTGGACCGCCATTATTCATTTATTCATGGGGCTCTTGTACTAAGGACCGACTGGTATTCGCTATTATACTTTGGTGTATGATAAATATGGAAGGTCCAGCTCAAGAACCATTATGAAAACAATGGTGTCTCCATTGTTTCTAGTGAAACTAGACTGACTCTTTGCAACCGTTAACTTGAGCTTTGTTCACATCCTTTGAAAACTCAGACGCATACGCGGATGCTAGCAGCAATGGTCAGAACAGGCGTAAGCATCGCAATACTACGAGTACATAATTATGACACTTATATTAGAAAATAATCATGATGACCAAGGTTTATCAGCTGTCCAAAGTCTTATTATTGTTATTGATAGACGCAACAACATGCCTACTTTACTCAACACCTCAACTTTTAATAGCTCAATTGCAAAGGACGTTTCAAATAAGCGTCCATAAATATTAGGAAGCCGAAAATTGCCATTTAACGCCCACAGCTTATTACACAGTTCAAAATAATGATGATCCTGGGGCTATAGGTACATTTTGTCGAAGATTATTATGCTAATCCGCGGCCGCGGTATATAACCTAGAAGAAACCGCTTTGCAGTTTATGACGGTCGTGAGTTTTAATTCCAGTACGTACTTAACTTACCAAAAGTTTTCTAGAAACCTGACCATGGGTCAAATGCTTTAAATAAAAAAAAAACATTGCAGACTTACTTAGCTGGAATAATGAATTTTCTAAATGCGAGTCTCTAATTAGCAAAATTTTCTTCTAACTCAATAATCCCAACACATTTTGATAGGTTATGCAAAGGAATAGCGGTACTAAGGAACGCGGAAGCGTGTGTTTTCCAATAAAGCGAGCAATAAACGCCCTCGTGACCATCGCGCATGTACGCGTTGACGCCGCCATACATTCCTATTGCTCATTGAAAGCGCGAACCAATATCGGCGAACAAATAACGCTAAGAAAATGGAAACATACGATACCCTCCAAGGCGTCAACTGTATTTGTGGTGTAAATGCCACAAACTCTTCGCAGTTGCTTAGCGAAGAAAGGGCTCTTACACTTAGTTTTATTTGATGTTTCATTTTTTCAATAAAGTACTTTTGGTAAAACCTATAAAAGTTCGCACAGCGTTCAGAGATTTTATTCCCCATGTACATCGCATCGTACGTAACATCGTTAAACAAGCATTTCTCATAAAATGCGCCGGTAAGAGGGCGGTTTGTAAACATGTCGTCAATAAAGTCCCGTAGTGACCCGTGCTCGCCCCGGGCATGACATTGTTCCCGGTTTATAAAATTACGTTTCAAAGGCTTGCTCCGTCTCAAAAGACGCATTTATGTTGAAAGCAGATTGGGTTTTCCACTATATTTTGTGTACACTATCTTCTACCTAAAGTAAACGAACAATTCAAGCAAAGTCTAGCTTAATAGCTTTATGCTTTAACTTGTACAAGCAGCTTATTTAAGTCTCTTTATACTAGCAGCAAGGCGCGACGACAATCCGCTTTCAAGGAAAATGCGCTCAAAGGAGCCCGGATACACTACAAGCAAATGTTTCTGACCACGTTTGTGACTGTATCCTGTCCCTGTGTGACGCAAAGAAATATGTCCGCTACGAGAATAAGGACCGGCCCGTCGTATCAGGTCAATGGGATGTTTACATTTGCTAGACGGTGAATTTGGTCGGGATATCAGTTAGAAGTGTTTATTTTATCTTCTTGCTAAAAACGCGATTTATTCTACTAAAGTCAAATGCAGCTCGAGCCATACAGATAAACAAAAGTATGGGCATTTTAAAATTCTCAAATAGTAATCAGTTTTCTTAGATTTGTTTTAACTCTAAAGTTGCTTAAATTCAAAATTTTAAAATTGTGATTTAGAAAAACTAGAAAGAACCACTAGAAACGTAAATCGAAACAACAGCCTCTCTAGATATTTTGACCTAGGTTCTTATTAGAGCTAATTGATTCTTGTACTTTTACCTTTAGTAAAATCTCAAGTATTCGTAATATTGTTGTTTGTTGTTGAAAGCGAAACTTGCGAAGCCACAACCTGCTACTTATGTGTCTGTAAAGTTTGAAGTAATTTAGCATACAACATGTTTAATATTACACTGAGTATTCAGACTTAAATGTTGTTCGTAGAGAAACCAACCTTATCAAAGCAAGTAAATTCAACTGAATTCATTCAATTGATTGAATTCAATAAAAGAATGCAAGCTCAATAATCCTCCCGTAGTTTTAAGATAGATACAGTTTATACACAAATTTTTTTGGACATGTTATTCCACAAAACACAAATAAGTTTTTATGGTAAACAATCATGCAGGCCTATTCTTTGCTGCCTCCTTTCTAAATAACCTTGAAATTTACTAGATGGCAAACCGGTGTTACCGATAAGTACTCGATATACGATGCTACATAAATTAACCAACAGGTGCTCTCCGCCATCAAATCCACAATAAAAATAAGATCTGCCAGAAAATGGATCGTACCCAGCGAAGACCTGTTACATTTCGAAGCATTATTAATTACAATGGCGTATCCGTCACATAAAAATAATATATTGAGCTTTTAACTTTTGTTCATTCAGCACACATTTCCCTTCTCAATATTTATCTTCGATTTTTAAATTTATTTATGTGCACTTTGATTCATGTTGATACTTCTGAAACGGGATGTTGACAGAAATAGCCCGGTCCTTGCCCCACGACAATTCGATTAAGAATTTAAATTAAACTCATGAAAAGTGTGTATTAATCCCTATGTCAGTATTCACTCTTCGTCACTATCTTCTCTTCCCGTAGAATCAATATTGAGGACGTGAATCAAATATCAAAATTACGATCTAAAAGAGAGGTGCTAGCTATTTTTACTCTCGTGCGCCTCATGAGTGCATCTCCAAGAATCTCTGCGTTGCATTTATTCAAGTGACGAAGACATTCGCTGGTAGCCTGGAGGGCGGTTGCGTGACATTTACATCTAGTGCTAATTGTCTCAGTCGGTTGTCTAGTATCGAGTGTACTTGTACTTGGATTTCTCTAGTCTGCATCTGATTTGAGGCTGTGCAACTTTCGCTCGAGGCACGATCTGGTTTTAACGAACTGTCTACAATGCCTGCCTTCGATTTTGCAACGGTTCTTTCTTGATTCCTACTTCGATCTTTTGAGATTTCTTTTGTTACAATAATAACTTTATTATCATAGCGTGGATAGTTTTTGTTATCTCCATAGTTGGTATGTGTGACCTTTAAAACTGCGGTGTTCTCTATCTCTTTATCACGGTTTCAACTTAGTGGTTCTTAATTAAGATTTAGATTTTTCATATAGTTCTCTTCAAGAATTTTGAATGAAATATTGAAGTTCTTTTACTTCTTAGGTTTTTCCTTCTCAATAAATCTTATTGTAAAATGAACTTTGATCACACACTTCGGAGCAGTTCGCCAGCCGTTGCCCAATCGTCCCAGAATGCAGCGGTGTCGTCTGTCCCAGCCGCGTCGTGCGTGGGCCGACAAGTGCCAATAATAAACGGTCCGCGAAACCAATATCAAGTCTCCCAAAGATACTGTGCTCTCGTATCTCTTTCAAAATAAACACCAGCAGCTGATGAGCTGATCTATTCAATTTCTACGTATTAAATGCGATAATCTTCGCTCGAGCAAAAATCACCGAGCGCAACGAGATTTTTCATACCATTACACATTGCATATTCATTGCATATTCTTTTGAAAACTCCTTCGCATATGGAGCTTAATATAATCCAATCTGCTGTATTTCTGCCATGGTGAGCTGAGTATCCATAATTAGTTCCTGTATGATAATGATCGGAAAAAATAACCAATATCGATTGTAAAGGCCATCGTTACGCCTCGTGAGCTTCACGCTAAACTTGCAATGAGGGTTAAAAAACCAGGGTTAAGTTATTTTAATATTCCAGCTGTAATAGTCTGCCTACTTGCAACATTGTAAGCATTGCATACCTATCTGGTTATATCGGCACAAGGAAGCGTTTTGATTAATGCCTCGGTTTAGGAATAGCTTGAAGTAAGTGCATGTACACTGGTTGGTTGTATTTACAAAATTATGGTAGACGACTATGATGTTTAAGCTCTACCTATGTTATGCAGCTTAAGTTGTGGGCAGTCCTGCAATCTCGGCGTATAATCCAGAAATAAAACAAGCTTTAAGTAATTTTTCAGCAATAAAGTATGTGGCAAGATTGTCATGTTATGTAATATTGTAGCTGTTGTTTAGCTCAAATTGTTTTCTCTGAGAATATCTACGAATTCTCTTGGGGCAGAGCTGAAACTTTTCTCGTGAAACGATTGTGACAACTCCACACATCGTTCGTGACTAATCCGGGAGTATTCGGGAATGGCATTTAGAATAATTATCGCATTTATAATTATTGCGTTTATCTTGATAATCCTTGTAATTAATTATTTTCTGATAAGTTTTATTATTAAACTATCCGAAATTTTCCGAATGCATCGTTGTAGCGTCAAACTTTTACTAGCTTTTTATATGAAAAAACTACTTTTATTAGGGTCTTTCCTTAGTTACCTATAATAAATAAATAATAAATATTCACGGACACTTAACACAACGCCTTCTAGTCCCAAACTAAGCAAAGCTTGTACGATGGAAACTAGAAGGCTGATAAAATACATACCTATGAAGTTACCGATTGTATCAGAAATCGGCAATTTTATATAAGTAAAGACCTAATAGTAGGTATATTGAATTGTACTACCTATTAGCTGATTGTAAATTCGGAGCGGAGCGCGGCTTGGGTACCGTAAAACGCGGATATTTAGTAGTTGCGCCCAAGTTTCTCCAGTTAGCGATCATATTGTATCCGGGGCTCTGGAGTTTACGACCAAGTTTGTATCGCTCTCGGCGACTCTTCACCAATAACATTTTCTTTCCCGCAATCTTCGCCAACGTGATTATTTGAAAACGTGTTCCCGGTAGCAGACTTTCAGCAGTCCAGGAAATAAGTTGATGCATAATTTTGCTGTTATGTAGCAGCTGTCGCATTGTTTACTTTGAAATCGCTAAGGGCCTGCAAATAATTCGGCTTGTTAGCATAAATTAAATAACATCTGTCTTTTTAATCAACGTTACTAATTTAGGTTTTCGGGTACTGGCTAAAAAAATATCTTTGTGTATATTAGATGCTTATTTCCAGAACTCATTTATTTTCACCGAGGGGCTTTTTTATATACTTTTCCGATGCTATTTTCTAAATTACGTCAGTTCTATATCACTAGGCAGCAAATAAGCCGAAGAACTATGGCATTCCTATCTACCCATGTCGTACTGATTGGCTATTATGATGGTTGCTAACTAATTGGGTGAGATAGCAGCCCGATCGGTTGCTAGGACGCGTGCCCACAGCCCGTTACTCAGCGCTTTGGAGACATCATTTCAATTTGATGAGACCGCCAATCATTGGTTACTTAGATATAAAACTTTATTAAACATGTTCGAGGAAAACTGTCGCGAAAATTGGATTTGATCCCGTCTTGAAATATTGATCTAAAACTGATTTATACTCGAAAATTTATGTTAAAAAAATGGAAGTTCTCATGTACATTAACTGACCTTTGACAGGGTTAATATGGAAGGTTGAACTTAAAACAATGCAACTGAAGTCTTATCGCGCTTCTATTAATACATTAGCGTAATTAACTAGCTGATATAGCAGACCAACAAAGCATGTCCACGATGCCACACGACAATTCTAATAATAACTTTCTCATTGTCAGACTGCTGCATATCCCTCGTATTATTTTAATCCCCTGGATGCACAGCACAGTTCATGAGCTAGTTGCTTGCATGTTCTATACGGGACAGTAGCTAAGCTGACACGTATTATGAGCTTCTGCTATTATTTTTCCAGTTATACGCATAGTATAATTAGTGGTGGAAAAATCTTTCTGTTTTCTAGCGTTTGAAAGGAAACTTGCTTGTTTACCAGCAAACGACTTACCAGTTCTTGAATGACAAAGGGATTTTCGTTTACTCTACCTTTCCCCGTGTGCTCTCTTAGGCTTCTTTCTTATTTTTTATGTACTGACATTTTAACTTATCTGGAGGCAATGTTAGTGTTAATACTAGATATATACTATATTTTTGATATTTGCAATTCTAACACAAAGTTTGGATAAAGTAATGCTCAGATTTTTATCATCAAAATGTATATCTCTACATTTATGAAGCTACGCCCCTGCGGGTAGCAACGCTTAATCCTATTACAAACCAGTGTATGGTAGTGGATGCGGGCGCGTCATTGTCTCTACATGATTCTACATTGTATCGTCCAATTTCATCAGTCTGATAAAATTAGACGATTCATAACATGGGGTGCCCTCGACGCGCGTTGAGCGGCAGTTTTGAATAATCGACACTGGTCATGACTTTTGGTATCTAGTTACCGAATTTTACTTTTGGCTAAATATGTAATTATTGAAATATTTTTGATTGGTCATAATTCTATTTAAACTTAATCTGGTTACTAATCTGGCGCAGGCCAGTCAGTGTCCCTCGCTCTGCACCAAGGTTTTGCAAGTCAGAGGTGTCCTCCTCAGTGGAATATTACGTACGTTTTGCATTATATTGTTGGCAACATGCTTTATCTTTTTATATTCAGACGACGGACGCACTGGTATTGTGAATTCCTCTAGTATTATTTCGTGAACTGCGATCTAGTGACGAATAGGAAGTGGTGGCATCTTTAGTTTTATTTTCATTGGTATGTAAACGCACTTAGGTAACTTCTATTTAGGTTTTTCAACGAATCTCTAAACAGCTGCTTCCTGTCACGATTTATTTGGCTCATTAGACTGATGTAATGTGGTTATAGCATGTTTTAAAATAAAGTTTGCATTGTATGATTTAGTAGCAAGATGCCTACTATAGAGCTTAGCCGACAAATTTTCACACAATAGGTTGCATATCGCCAACTTAATGAAACCTCAGTATATACTTAATCGCACCATGCCTACTTTTTTTTTCTCTGTTTCACCTAGTTTTAGAACGACTAAATACAATATTTTTTTCTTTTACTAAAGTTACCCATCAAACTTCTCTGTTTTTTTGTTTAAAAACGCAAACTTAACAGATCTATGATAATATGATCACGGATTATTGGAAATGTCATTTTAAAAAACCCGATAGATGCTTATTAGTCGTGTTTTTTGCGCGTTGCTAGAACAACAACAGTACTAGAACAAAAACCTTAGTATTGTTTACTAATATTCCACAGACGTCATAGAAGCACTGGCAATATCTGAACTACCAAACAGATTACCGACGAGCCTCAGGCCCCTTTAAATATAATGAATCACTGATCTAATACCAACTTTTTATTGTTTCAGGTAAGAGTAAGACGCAACATCTCAATGCTTTTTCTTGAACCACTTCCGCAGTAAGTCATTCACGAGAGACCAAATCAAAAAATATACTATTTAGTATTCTGTTCACTTATATGCGCAGATTTCAGTGTCTGATTTGTATAAGTTATCCGTATAATAGTCAGATAAATAATCTACGGATTCCACAAACACAAGTACGTTCCTTCAGTCATTTACTGCCGTTTGGGTTGCATAATGTCTATCAATAAAAACTTGAACGCAAAGAATTTCCGGAGCAGTCAGTCCCCACTCGATTTTATTGTGGCCAATTATCATAAATCAGTAATCAAGTTGGCGACTACGTCATCCGACTGTTATCGATTCCCTGTGTCGGTTACAAAGACGAATTACTCTAGTGCCATGTTCTATTTAGACTTGCTGTCTATTCGGACAAAATATATTGGGACACAATGTCCCAATTGACACTTTTGATTTTAATATTTTTGTTACTGTCGATTCGGACACCATTAAAAATAGCTGCATTGTACAGTCAGTCTATGAATGAGACTTGTTGGTTTTTTTAACATTAATGTTATGTAAGTCACCACAAAGCAATTTGATTAGCTCAAGTAAGGGAACAATCGCGGTTATTTTGGAATTCGGATCAAGTTGAATTTGGATCGACCTTGGAACTTGTTCTATTTTTATTCGAAACCTATTTATCCGATTACTGCGAATGGAAGTTATGATATGTACCTACTACTATACTATCCAATCAACATATTTGCTGGAATCCTTACTTGTTATGTAACATATCCGTACAAATAGTGTTGCCATCCGGGAAGCCTCAATTTATAATCCGTCCTTTATTCTAAACGCTCACATCAATACGCTTCGTCATGCGAGATTATTTCGGATCTACTAGTGCTGGTCAGGTGTTTCGGTTCCCGTCACAGATTAAATGGTTCATTACCTAAGGACATATAACATCCCTTCCCTTTAATCGCTATTCACTCTAGGAGATAGATTGATATCAATAGCAGATACATCTGATTTATATTTTACTTATTCTTTATTGGGTAAAGTATGTGCTAGCTTTTAATGAATTCGCTTGCTTTCTTAGCACTGAAACCGTATTCTATGAATTTCAAGTATTTATTCCCATATGTTATTTTTATGAAGCCCATAGTAATCTTGTTTCCATTATCCATCCCTGTAAATTCCCCTTATAGTCGTACAGGGTGGTCGGTTGATTAAATCCAAAAGCAATAATGTGTTTTAAAAGTTTAATCCCATCACTAGGTAGGGCTGTCACGTGGTACGACCGCTATAGATATTTCAATCAGGCGGTCAAGGAATTATTACATCGGCACCGCGGCACCATTATCTTGGCCCGGAGATTGATGATCCAATATTGCGATGGACTCGCCCCACATACTGACTGACACACACAAATGCACAACATGCTAAACTCTTACATATACAAATAGGTATAGGTGATCTGTTTGCCGACTAGCTCAGTTTTGTTGTAAGGATTTTATATGGAATCCCTGTATGTGAAGTTCAGTTAAATGCATAAGCAAAGTTTTTCAATCCAATAATACTCAGTCAGATGTCTTTCGTAGGTACTCCAAGCTATTAGAGTTTTATGATCCACTTTTTAAATCAAATTAAAAAAAAGATTAGGTTCTCTATTTGGCTGTTTTTTTTTATCTATAAATAGTTACGGTACATGCATACATACATACATAATATTGAATCTACTGTTCCATGAGAATGGTATTGGCTGCGGATCGGCATGTCTAATTTCGGCAGAGACATATTACTATAATTAAAAGTTATTTCAATTTTAGTTACAAGTGCCTATTAAATTAGTTCTGTAAATTGTTCTAATAGATTAGGGGAAAAACAAAAAAATAGTTATTTGTTATACAAGAGTGCAAAGTTGCTTTTTAACCGAGTGTTCAATTTTGATGACCGAGCAATCGAAGGATTCTAAAATTGAATCACGAGCGCAGCGAGTGATTCAAAATTAGAATCCTGAGTGTTAGCGAGGGAATCAAAAGAGCACGAGGTGAAAAATCTTTGCACTCGAGTGCAACACGTAACTTTTCATTCCACCTCAGCGAGGAAATGACTAAATGCAAAAAAAGCAAATTGAAAAAAGAACACCAAGAAGGTTCCGAGTCTGAGTTTTTAACAAATTAAAAAAAAGTTGTATGATATATTCGGCACCATAGAGGTAGCAGTAAATAGGTTTAATGTTTTTTTTAATTCACAAACTTAGTGCACACGATGTTCTAAATTCAATTTACTTTATCCTCTAGAGAATAAAAACGGCTTTTCCACTCAGATATTGAAGACTAAAAATACTCTTTCCGAGATGGTGGGATGAAAAATATTTTTCTCTTCTGTACACTGTAAAGCTTCTTTATTATCATTTGCTTAAAAGAATTGCCAAACCTCAATTCCATTCAAGACTTCCAATCTGTAGAAAAATACGACAAACCCAAGTCTGCTGTTCGAATAAAGTTGATGGGGAACCTCAATATCGTAATGCAAAACGCGAACGGCGACCGAACGAGTATTTTGATACGGTGGTATCGCCAAAGCTGATCTATTTGATGGACTCTGCTGGCCCACAGTGCGCCAGCATAGCTTGGCACCCCACTAGCGTAGCACTAGGGTTGACACCATATGACGATTTTGTTCGGCATTAAGGTTTCGGTTTTGTGGTAAGGCTGCTTGCTGATCATGAAAAATTAGAAGTCCAAAGTGTGCTGTTCAAAATGGAACCGGAACGTTAATATGAGCTAGTGGAGAAGCAGTGACCAACTTTTAGGTTGCCTTAAAGTCCTCGTCGTCGGCTTTACAAATGGTAAAGCTTGCAGTTTTACTTTCTTTCCGAAGCATCGAGTTCAAATTAATACCAGTACTCTCACCAGTACCATTGTTTTTCATAGTTGATCTATTATGAATGCTCAAGCGCTCCCAAGCTCCGTGAGTTCAAGAAAACGATCATTTTAAAGTTCATAAAAAAATTACCTTTTTCCCGAAGTGTGAAAGCCATTTCCTCCCTACCCTACTAAGCCACCTCCCTCGTGCATCGGACGCTACGCTAATCATGCCATGTGATCTAACTATGATGTTTTGAGTAATTGGGAATTTCCAGAATTTTATTACAACTAGAATTGGTTATTTGAAATTAATACCACTGATAATGATTCACGGAAACTCAATTCGATTACACACAGTAAACGCAGAAAAAACCCACAGTAGGTTATTTTATATGCCGCAAGAATATCAGGCAATAGACTTATTTTAGTTTTTGTTCATAAAAGAGAAATCAGGAATAAACAAGTCTGAGAGGAGAACTATAAAGAAAAAGTTTTGGTTTAATGGAGAAAAATAACTAGTGGGTTAAAAGAAGAAGCACTCAGTTAAAGAACTATGGGTTGTACTACAACACAGCCAGACCCAGAATATATAAAATACTGCAGTCGTATAATTTTACATACCATTACATAATGGTGCTAGGAAGTCTAATGTATAATTTACTAGGCAATCGGTAAACCAACATTGTCGATGTGTACAATTGAAATATAATCTTAAGGTCCAGTGTCCACTGAGGTATCGCTTGTTACAAAGCTATGTTATTGTGCATGACTGCCAATATAAGACTGAGCAATTGCACATAGTCTCGGTCGCTTCTGTGTAATTTCCAAAAGCTCCAGACCGCCTGAGTCACGAGATCTTCTGAGAGATTTCGTAGAACTTTCGTCTTACTGTGTAAACCATTATTCATCTGCTAGCATACGCGGTCAGGTCATAAAACGATTACCGGTTTAATAGACAGTGTACCTGATATTTTATTTGCAATTATATTAGCTGTTTGAATTTCAAAGTAGTCGTAGCGGTAAAGAACGGGGTTGAGACAATAAAACTGCGCTTGCGCCGCCCGCCGCCAGCGCCGGCGCCGAAACGCTCCAGTTGCCGTGAGTCTGCGTCTGCGACCAACGAGTTACTAAATAATAAACACAGGAGCATCACTTCGTCTACTCTAAATATAAACTGAAACCGTGAATGGATCGCATAATGTTTCGCAAACGGAGTTCTCAATTTTCACGAAATTAGACAGAACAATAAAATAAAATAAAAACCACTTATGTAATGAATTATTAACAGTTCTAGAATGCTGAGTCCTGTTTGTTTTCTTTCAACAATCAATTCACGTCATTGGTTTTACCATCCCGTAATTTAAAAACCATTTAAAAATCACTTTAATAGACTCGAAATATTTCCTCACCGAACACAAACATAAATAAACCATTACAGTAAATATGAGACTCGGTGTTTTGATTGGGTACGTCAGCGCAACAAAATATTTACGTGAGTCATTTAAATCTAAAAATATACCACCTATAGAGTAATTAGTTTTAAATAGCCCGAGTGGCGCATGGCGCACCGCTCCACCATTCGCAAATCAAACTAAAGAATCAGTTTTAGTCGCCGTGTGCCTACTACACTCGTGCTCTCTAACATGGCAGAATAAACTAATAAAAGTGATGCTGACCTTCTTGAAAAATGTAAGGTAAATATACATCTAAATTACATGTGATGTGGCCTATTCTAAAGCTCTTACCCCCTATCTTATAAAAAGTTAGAGTAGACATTATGTCCTGATTACGTATGTTAAACAAGACATAATGTCTACCCTAACTTTTTATAAGATAGACCATTAATCAATATTTATAGACGGAACCTCGAAACCATTAACTCCAACTTATGTGGGACGATACCAATTCTAGGGAGTGTTAACCGGTAGATTTATTATCGCAAACAACCAGACCGGTATAGTTAGCGGGAACTTATAAAAATCTATGTACTTACTTACCAAATTTTTTGCAACAATATTTTTGTCCGCGACGAGTAAAGAAGCCAAACAAATTGCTAGTGCTAGAAATGTCCTGGAATATTTAGTATCATCATTCAATATTATCTTCAATTCGGCGTTTGCTATCGTGCAGGTGCTATAAAAGATCATTTTAATATCTGATCATAATATTGTGCGCAAAAGCGAGTGGCGAAGTCAAAAAAGATCTACCGTCGCGGCCGGACCCCACTTCCGAAGTTCCGAAGAAGACGTCCCTCAATTAAATGAGCGATTAACGCGCCAGTTCAACAATCTGCCAAGTCGCTACTTGTTAGTTGAGTTTGCTAACAGTTGACATGATTCAGAGTCGAGTTCCGGCCATTTGTATGCGCTGCTATACTCGAACCGAATGTCATCGACGGAAACTTTCACATACCATAACAATTATACTGCAATCGTTTAACACAGAATGCATTTAAATTACTTTGAAACATGTGAGTAAAACGGTTTCTTTACCTCTGAATGCGATGTCGTTAGCGGTCGTTCGTTCAGAAAACGCCGGCCCCATTAAAATCAACGATAACGTTCTCTGATTTCGGCGCAGCTATCCTCGGATAAATTAGACAAAGGTCCAAATCGGTTTCGGAGCCATTGTGATCTACGCGAAGGCGCGGGTCAGCAAAAGGGTACAGGTCGTCTACCGACCTTGCGAGGCATATTCTGAGCGGCCGCGAGAGTTATTTCAACACTTTGACATCGATCTGAGTGCGAGAAAACTGGAGCAGTCTCATTGGCACCAGCATGCACCGAGCGATACAGCCAATGATTGCAAGATCGATGCCTTGAGCGACGTGAACTGCAGATTCGGGGCGACAACGATTGAGTTACAACCGTTATTGGTTGTTCACTAAAATATTCAATTCCTTATCTTGTTTCTGTCGTTTTTCTTGGAAATCGTGCATTGACGTTGGCTGATATTGTACAGTAGTTTAATAGGTATAAGAACTCAGTACGAATACCTAGTACTGACACCGGCTTTAACGTTTTCAATTAAATCATCTGTATCAATGTCCAAATATATATGTATCAGTTTCTGTATTATTCCGAATGTTCTATAACTCCGGGGTGTCATGTTAAAAAAAAAGTCTAGAAGGAGTTTCCAACAAATTTTTAACATCCACACCCCATAAAAATAACATTGCTACAAAACACTTGTACAAAACAACGCGTCATAGAATTGCTACGCGAATAAACTCATGATTATTTCATATCTCACACGTAACAAAATAATTAAATTGGTGTCAAAATGTTTTACATGTTACTGTAATTAAGGTGGAGTTCTGTTTACTGTTTGTGTTTAAGTGTGTTCACGACTGTCTTAATTACCATTTTAATTCGAGTTCAACTCCAATACGACGCTTATTGAATAGGGTTTCTTGATTATCGTCCAAAAATAAGGTGATTCCTATGTGTAACTGATGTAACGTCGATTTGTCGCCTGACTCGTTGACACGAAGTCGAGGCGTGTTGTTATTCCGCTTCCTGTCGCCTCCTTGCCAACAGTGTCTCACTGTTTCGATCGGCTATTGGGTGCCTCCCGTCGGATTCGCCGCTTGACCTCGTCACGGCTAAATTATGTGTACGATAAGATAGTATGACATTGGCCAAAATTCTCTAGCAACACAGTTGAGTGGCTCGCCGCCGGCTCAAGGTGACCGGGCCGGGTGCGTTGACATTCAGACGCCTTTTATCAGAGCTCGGCGCGGGTTCACGACGTCACAGCCTGCTTAATAGGACAGGACGGCTAGCTCAATTTGCAGAAAGTGCTTCGAATTTCACACGGTTTTACTTTTATCACTCTAATTTTATAAAAAAATGCCTGTCGCGTCAAAGCACACCTGCTTTAATCCAAAACTTTATCAGTGAACCTATCGTCATATGCGTCATATCAAGATACGTCTTCGAGGCTTCTATTCACACGATGAAATAGAATGATCACGTTAGAGTTTGTACACAGCACCAAACACGCTACCTTAACTTCAACGTCACGCGTCGGCTGTTTCTTGCTAAGCGTTATCCGAACACTTCATAAGTTAGGTGGTGTGATCCGTCACTCACATCACATCAATGTGTTACTTGCAGTCACAAAATTATGTCACACTAGCCTTCGCCCGCGGCGTTGCTCGCGTTCTAGACCCTTTAGAGTCTGACTTTTCAATATTCCCCAAAAACCCTCCAAATTTCATACCTCTAGGACTAGCTTGGGCTGTGCGTTTATTGTCAGTCAGCTTCAAAAGACTTTTATTATGTCACATGACATGCCTACAGGAATTCAATTATCGAAAGTGATTTTCTAGATATTTTTTTTCTGTTACTAATGGTGTTTTTCAGAAAACTGAACAATACAACTTGCAAGGGCATATTTTAGTTGTCTTTATTAAGTAGTGCCACCATATTTGCATATCTGTTTTGGACACGACAGGGCAGGTTGCGGCATCTGCCGTTACGGAATGTACCATCTCGACCGACAGCCCAATGCTAGTAGCAGACCTGCGTTTCTTCACATTCAATCGATATTGAGCTGTGTTGTGTTGCATTTAGTGTCATAATTCCAGAGTCAAAACACTATTCCAACTGCTAGGAGACTTAACAGGCGATTTTTTTTTCTCAACGGCATCTTTGATTGTAACAGCAGAAACACGATAGAAGAAGAAAGTTAAAACTGATCGAATTTCAAATTTATTTCATCAGAATAGGGTTTATTTCATCCTGCCATAAGATGTCAATCTATTTTTGAACATGTATCTGAATAGTTCAGCGTAGCGGATCAGCTCTTAACTGGTTAGGATTCGTTGAGTGGAACTTCAAACTAAACATTAGTTATTGCTATTGTTAGTCTGGTCTTCAAATTCAAATATTCAACATTGTCTGTCTCTCTATTTATTCTGCAATCCTCTTAGCAATAACACACTAGCTAGTCTTGCTACTGAATTGAATACTAACATCGAACTAAGATACCTACCACCTTTCAGCATAACTTCTATAATAATCACTCATACCTCTATTCAATTTGTGTCTAGTCTAGTTTAATTAAACTGTTTATCCAATTTGTACTAGGAGGTCTCATAAATTTCGATTAGCATCGGACCCTAATCATTTTTCCAGACGTTTTCTGGCATGATATTGACAGTATTAAATTAGGATTTTGTTTCGTTTAATAAATTGAAGGCTCTTTCTATTTTCTATAGTAGTATATGACTCTTTGTGGAAGAGTTTGGAAGGTATGGGTACCGTACTAGTACTATAGGCATACTTAACTTACGTCTCTAGAGTTTTGGACGCAGTACATTGTCTAACAGGGCAACTTAACTTAGCTCAGGGGAACCCAATGGATTAGCTGTGTGAGGTAATGTGATGGTGATGATGATGTAATGTATTGTCATAATCAGTGGTAAGTGTGGTAACCCCTTGACGTCAGGTAGGGCATCATGTTCCATTACTTTTCTCACAAAAAACAAGAGTGGTAGGCATGACTTTTATTCCTATTCTCGCATTCTAGACATGACAACCCGAATTATCTCGCTATCAATCCCAATAAAACCTAAGCTAACATCTCGGAGCGTCCGACAGATCACGGGGATGAATATCTTTGCGGCTGAAGGTTCTGTCTGCGCGACGACTAGAATACCAGACAAACCTTTGCTATCTTAGGTCAATGTTTACCATTATCAGTTTTCAAGGATATTACCCAATACCCACGCGCTATTTTTATATTTATACCAATTTGGAGAAAGTGAAAAAAAGTCTATCTCTACTTATTTTCCCAAGTTAGGTGTTGTGTAACCAAAGAACCTTGAATCTCATTTTAGTGCGAGTTTTCTCTTATTTTTGCATGACAGAGATAGTTATTTTGGTTGTTATTATTATAGGCGTTCCATATGGCACCGGAATTAATATTAAATGTTAGTTCAAAGATTTTTTAATAAACTGGCTATCACCAGCAGCTGGAAATTAATGCAAAAACTCGCAGTCTTATTAGAATTTTGTATTTTTCTAAGTACCTTGTAATTGTACGAGTAGATGAGGATCAATTTTGTCTGGAATCTCGATCGTCTGCAGTCTGATTGGAAACTAACAGGAGCAATGATTGGGTGCAGCGAAGAACTCTATTAAACCCGAGATGGTATCTCGGTGCTGTCACGTGATCCTATCGCCTGCGGCCTAACCGAATCGCGGTTGCATTTCGTGTTCGCATCGCGGTCGGTAAACTATGGGTCTATCTTATAAAAAGTTAGAGTAGACGTTATGTCTTGTTTACTATACGTAATCAGGACGTCTATTGCTCTATGAATGTTTTTGTTTGTGACTTCAACATAGTTTAGATTTTTTAATTTCATGATTATTATTCTTTTACACGACACGCACAACCAACAATTGCTTAAGGGCGGATAAAATATAATAAACAGACTGAAGAACATTTTCGCATTTATAAATGGGATTTAGATAAATGCAATGATAGTTCCCATTGATACAGTAAAAAATTTATATTTCTTTATAAACGAGCGAAGGAAACTTTAAATTATAAAATCTCTATCAGTTCACGTAATAGCGGTCGTCGCCGGTTCTCTTCGTCAACACCGCCCCAAGGCTGCGGCTGAGCAAAGGGAATAATGGAAATTATTCGCGAACGGTTATCGATGGAGGCAATTCGTCTGTAATGATCGCAACCATTCCTCGCTATGTCAGGTCCCTTGGCGTTGAGTGCATAACGAGAGCGCAATGTAATGGCTTGTGAATTGAATTTACAGCACATTATTTTCTTATAAAATATTTAGTTTAAAGTAACTCTGTCAAGAAGTTACAAAGTTTTCTTTTAGTTTTTGCTTTCAATTTTGCACTCAAGTCACATTAATTTTTATCTTATGGACAAGGATCTGCTAAGTTCACATTACAATTAACTATAGTGTCATTAAAAAATATATCCCACATTATTGTTTATTTATATGAATGTTACTATGTACCTACTGTAATTATGCATCATGTCACAATACAATAAAATGAACAAATTAGCTTTAGTTCCACTTAATATTTGAACCTCTAATAAAACTATTTATTCCAATCTTATGGTTTGTAAAAAGTTAGATGCCTGCGAATCGTCTTTATTTAAATTCAACGTCATTTTTTTTCTTCATGTGAATATTATTTGCACTCGCCGCACGATTCGTGTATTGTACAGCAACAACTCAATAGCCCTATACTATACGCCTTGAGTGCACCAGTCAGTGCTATCATTGTCGCTGAGGGGTTGATTCAGCTGTTCATTAGGTGTGATGTGAATACGCTCACAGCTTCGTAGGCGCTTAACCCCTTATATTATTCGCTAAATCATGTTTGTGTCCCCTGTTATTGCCCAGCATGAACAGTATTGTGTTATGAGACGTTTCATTGTTGCTACTGTTTCTTTCGCGTAGTGACAGCCTGTGTGACGTAGCATATAAATATTGGTTCTGTATACGTCTATTTACTCACAATTTTCATATTACACAAGTAGGCGTGAATGGCTGCTGTTGTGAAGTTACTGTACACATAATAATGAGCATTGTGTGGTGTTAAACGATGTTATCAAACCCCTAATATTTTGACATGTAATTATGTATGCCGAATTACCCAGCACGCCATCTCGGTAGGCGTGAGACGGGCCAATGTTGAGCGAGAACCGATTAATGTAAAGGAAACAAATTAAATAAGCTCACGCACGATTTTAGCCGCTACATAGTCAAATTCCTTCAGTCCAAGGGGAATTGAAAGGAACGCTGATATTACAGTTTCTTGTGTCTTTGGTGTGTGTAATGCAGTTTCTTGTACTCGTCATAATAAGTTTTAAGAACCCTATGACTCACGCTTGTAGTTCGTCACACCTTTCACTAAGAAATAAGTTTAAAGAAATAAATATAATGACAGTACCTTGCCAGTACATTTATGAAAACTTATTGTTTGTTCAAAAAAATATAAATCTATTCAACAAAAAAAGTGATAATCATAATGTTAACACTAGAAACAAAGACAAACTCGCTGTTCCCACCACTAGGCTCTCAAAAATTAGTAAATCTTTCAAAGGGCAATGTGTACGCTTCTTTAACAAAATCCCAAGTGATGTGTCTCAATTGTCGATTGGCAAGTTCAAAAACGTAATAAAGCAAAGACTTATTTCAAAAGCATACTATAAAATATCAGATTATTTAGAAGACAAACAAGCTTGGGACGAACTAGCTCCAACTCATCCAATAAATAAAAAAAATGTAATCATACCTAATCATACAAAACGTAATGACGATTCAAAGTGATCAGTGAGATTTTATTGAATAAAAGCTTTTTGACTTTGACCTTTGAATAATTTATGAATTCCACGCACTACTCATACCTTTATTCTGAAAAGAGTCAGGCGAAACTAATAAACTACCAAAACATGATTTAACTTTGAAATATAAATAAATGCAACAAATAACTTCAAAACTTGAAGAATACTTCAGTTCATTTAGTACAAAATAATATCCATACGTGCTTCGACCGCAAAACAGGCCATCTGAGTTATTTCAAAGTCATTCCGGCAATATGTAGCGACGAATGAAAATTCAATTCATTTTAATCTGAAGCGGATTAAATGAAATTCTCGCGAGTGCGTGCTTTATCTAGAAACAGGATTCTGTGCGTTGCGACACGCGCAGGGCGACGACGCCTCTTAGCTTATACTATACATTTTCTAAGTACTTAGACGTATGAATAAATATGTTTTCAACGAAATGACCGTCAGATTGTGCGCTCAGTCGTTCAAGTATTATGTTTGAAGATAGATTCGGAAATAGCATCAAGGTTTATGTAAACATAACATATTTTTTATGTGATCTTATCATTTATCTTATCCGCGTTAAAAACAGTGATTTTCAGAACTCTTTGCCACTGAAACCTCAGTTGTTTATTATATTTGTAAATCTAAATAACTCGATGTCCCATATAACTTCGCTTGAAATCATTACCTACTTGGCAGCAGAAATAATCAGAACGGTTGGCGCCACTTCCCTGGTGGGCTCTATAACACCGAAGTGTTCTACCGATGTATTTATCGTCAGTGCGCAGGGTATTAATGTCGACCCTCTGAAATTATATCGTCCTCTTTAAAATAATGTTCAACAAAACATCAAAGAAATGCATAAAATCTTTGACTTCTGAAGAGGCTGTCTGATGGATGATTACGGTTAATTGGAGCTCCAGAACTTGGAGCTGATGCTTGAGCTTAAAAGCTTCAGAAATAATTCGTGTCACATCAATTTCAGGGTAATCCTAATAACAAGTTCCACGTAAAACATCTCAGTTTATTTCAAATCAAACAATAATATCAATCATTCGCTGTTATAAGGAACTGTTTCATAAAACATTTATTTTGTTTGATGTTGTATTCTTACACGTGTAAGCTACAAAATTGTTTCAACCTTCATCACATGTAGTTATTACTAGATTATATTCTAAGGTTGAACTCCTGAGAAAGTAATTAAACAAGGATTCTAATGGCCTACCATTACAACGTCAGCATAATAATTAAAAAGAACGTCATACACATAATTTTATAGACAATTTCTACTTCTCTACAATCGTCTCACGGTGACGTCAGTCTTGTAATTTTTGCAAATTACGAGCGTGCCTCGAACTAACAATGCCAAGGTGCTGTTTAATGCTACCTACCAACATGTGGTGCTACAGGCAATGCTTTATTTAGCTCAACAATTGTCACGTCATTTCATAGACGTTAATAATTGTTCATTATGTCTCAAATTATGTATTTATGGTAAAGTCAGTTGCGGACTTTCTTTTGATCAGGTTAAAGTTCTTCCGGGCATTGCAAAACAAATATCAGACATATTTGTTTTGCTACGCCCGGAAGAATGTCCCTGTCAACGACCGACCAGATGAAGTGTTGAATCCGTTATATTACCCGAGTGATCGACCTGGACTCCTGCCACGATCCGGACGTCTTGGCTAATTATAACACTCGTACACACAACAAACACTCGCATGCTAATCGCGACAGGGAATAGAATCGCTTACACCAACACCCCGCATGACATCGGTAATGAGTTGCTGGGAGCTGGTTAATATATCATCACAAACGACGCGCTTATTGTTCCAATTCGATGATTTCTAAGACCGTCGGGGTCAACAGCTTGATACATATTTCATTTCTATTTCATTAGTTTTTATTGTATTTTGTGTGTTTTAATGGCAAAATAAACATATCTTGGTCTACAATATTATACTTTGTTATCTAACTTATAACCAAACTATCAGTCAAGGCATACAACAAACATTTGAAGTCTAATTCTGCTTGACATGATCAATTACGTCCAGGCATTCTGGGTTATTAAATAAAGTCTTGGCGTGAAAAGCGTGCGAGTTGTCATGTCGCATTATAGGACGCGCGTCAACGAATACATCTAGGCCGATCTCAATTCTACATTAATGCGGAATCGTCTACTTTAGCTGGAGAATATGTAGGTATAGAGCAGCGATAACGAGCCAGTCGTGTCCTCGCTGCCGATTATTGCGGTTGCTACACCAATGTATTTATTTACTCACGTGCTCGGTGACCAGTATAGCGCTCTCTTGTAGCAAAACTAGCAATTCCGTTGTGCATTTGTCTTGTCTCCGAGTGAGTGCTAGTGCAGTGACCCATCAGCCGTGCGTGACGTCGGGACGATGGTGCGCAACAGGGACGCGTCCACTCACTCCCTCATCAGGACGCTGGCCGACACGCTCCGGTGGAAGGCTCTGCGAGCCGCCACCGCTATGGTACCTACGCTGACATGATATTGACGCTTCGCTTGAGCGGCTTACGGGAATTCATATTCTTGTTTTGCATTATAGATATTTACCTACTATCTGTTTATATTTAAAATTATCAATATTTCGTCACAGCCAGAAAAAATAAAATATTTTTTGCTTTTCCAAAGATTTAATCGCATCGCACATATCAAAATGATCATATTGTGCGCACATAAGTACAGTATTATCATCAGATAAATCAATACAGCGATATCGATACGATAGTGTGTAGTGTTTATATTATTATACAGTACGCGCATTGCCGTAATGTTTTGACATGGACCCGCTGCGCGTTCATATAACCCTGGTCATTCACGTTATCGATAGGACATCTGTACGGAGACGTACATCTGTAGCAACTTCTGACCTCAGGTTACGTTAATCACATTAATTAATTGGGTGCAAATACGTAATTGAGCGTCTATCTATTCGCTGTAAGCTATTAAAGCGCTGATAATGGTTACTGGAACCTATTTGACTTTGGAAGCACTTCACCTTTTCCAAGAGTTGTTCTTTTTTGTCATCTCTATTTTGAGATCTATTGATCATGCAATTTGTCGTTTTTTTATTGTACTGAACCATATCATCGACCGCACCACTAAACCTAATCTGAATTAAATCTCGTTCCCTCCCACGAGGTTTTAATCGCTTCATAACGTGACCCTCTCAAGAGTTACTATCTTTGAAGGGACAATGTTATTGTGATTCTCAACAATGTTGAAAGTTCCAAGTGCTGTCCACTTCACTTATACGGTCAGTAACATAAGTTTATCACAACTATTTAAGATATCCCAAACCATGTAGAATAATGTAGATGTGATCAAACGCTGCCTATTTAAATAAGCAGTGTCTGATCAAAGTTTATCTAAATCCATCTCAAACTTACCATTGATGCTTAGTTTCTGTGGAGATCTGAAGTTAATCATGTAATCAGAGAATGTGGCTGACTGTAGCTCGACAAATGTTTTGTTTCCTTTGGTTGGACGAAGTAATCTTTTCCGTAGTTTCAATGAGAGCTCCAAGTGTTTTTTCTTCCGGTTCCTCTGTTGCCACATCCCTGTATTGTTGCTGAAGTCCGCGTTCATGCCATTGTTCATTTATCTCGTTACACGTGTGTCACGTTATTATCTCTCCGTGTGTAAAAGGATGACTATTGAGATGTACCATTTCAACGAACATGATTTTTATTAGACTTTTATTTTCCAAACGATTACATTTCATACCTATACCTATCATACAATCATGTTAAATCCACCGAAAAACAGTAAGCGGAAATGTCGGGAGATGTATTACACGAAAATTGGTGGGAGTACGTTACCCTGCGGCGACTTCGAGCTTTCCCTTGATAAGTTCAAAACCAAGTTTCAATACCCTAACAAACTTGCCAAAGTGTGTAGGCAAATGGAAGTAAGTTCCGGTTGGAGACTGCCTCCTGATCTGCACGTTTGCTCGGACTCCACCGCCTACACCCTTGTGGAGCGTAGGAGTAAAATATTAATGTAGGCAACAAACAATATTAGCCAATATGAAGCAAATCTCAAGTTCATCTCATTCCTTAGCGGTTTATCTTGCGGCGCGGAATTTTATGGCGTTCGCCTGATGGGGATTAGGAATGTAGGCTTTGTGTTTCGGGTTTATTTTCGTTATTTCGCATGTTTCCAATCCGGTAATGGAGGGATAGGATCTTATTAAAAATATTATCCCATCCGCATTACCGAACCAATTTAGTGTGCGGGAAAATATTCTTCCGCACACAGTATCTGAGAAAACTAATTTTGTTTCTAAAACGAGGAAGCGTCTCGGAAAAATATGTGTATGCTATGCAGCTGAGTTGTTGTGCTGAGATTCTTCATCGTGGCGGGCAGCAAGCAGAAAGCAATGAGCCACAGTCATGTTGAGGAGCCTGGTTGGCGTCGGCGGCGGTGGCGGGTGGCTCGTATCGCGAAGCCGCCATCCGCAGAGATGACTATGCTCAGGCCGCTCTCATTCATTAGAGGGGCGAGCGGGCCGGGACGGAACGCAAGACGTCGCGCGCCGCCCGACGATATCGATTTTGTCCCACTCGCCTCCCGCACGCCACTCCCACACCCCCGCACTCAGCATCCGACCTCGAGTGCTCTCCTCTCGCGCCTACCGAACACCTCCGACAGAAACTACGCCTTAACGACATGATGCCACAGCTCAAAATTCCGATCCCCGATGTAGGAGCGACGCGAACCCGACGATCCCTAATAGACCCTCCGGCCGAAAGTCACTCGGTCGAGATTACAGCGACACAGGAGCCGACCGTGCAGCTGGAAAAAATAAGCTTTTTGTTACAATTAAAATGGTAAATCAAACCAATTTTAGTAATTGCGAGGTCAAACTTTGAAGTGGAGGCGCGCGACGAGGGCGGCCTTTTAAACGCACATGATTTTTAATGGGTTCGCTCTTGTCATGTCCCTAGGTTTAGTGAATATTCACGTGTCGCAACTCGAAAGGATATTTGAATTTTTTTGGATTATAAACCAAATCAATCAAAATACTTTTTAGGTACACATTTTTACCACATTCGCTGGCGCTCTTGACTGGCCGACCAAAGTTATAAGATAATAAATATACTCCCTTGCTTTATTTTCCTGGATGCTGAAGTTATGTGTAATTCATCATTTTATCGGCGCTCTCAATAACAAATGGACTTTACTTATCCAATCTCCATATGGAATGAATACATATTGAACTGGAGTGTTTACTTGTTACTATGCTGTTATAGTTGTACCTTACGTACTCTTCGGGGTACTTCTCTAAAAGATAATAGGTTAGGTACAGTAGGGCAATGATTGGTAATAGAATTGAGAAGGTTATATAATAGATCAATAAGATCAATACTTTGAGATGAACTAATGGTTTCAAACTGCAATCATTATGTCTGAGATTCCTTAAAACTGAGCCCTACTTTCGAGGGCATAGGCAAACAAACGTAGACCCGCAACGCCGTCAATCTTATAACACCCCTACCGTTTTTCCGTCGGGGGTTAAAAATGCATTCTATACCCGATCCTCGCTATTTGCGTTCCGCCCTGCCGACTGCCCGCCCACATTAGCAATATTAAAAACTGCAGTTCACATTAAAAATGCATATTTATTTGTGTTGAACGTACATATCTTTTATCAATAGCGCATTATCATCTGTTCTTCGCGATGATACGAGTAAATTCAGTTAAAGAAGACTTTTTAATATTTGCTTCATATTTGTCTTGTACTAAAGGCTTATTACATACCACCACTACGATTATTACGTAGTAACTGGATAGCACTTGTAGTAGCTAGGTTCAGATCAAGTATGAAAAGTAGACGTACAAATATAATTTCCACAACTTCTTTTGTTTTTTTAAACGAGGCAGAACTCAAACTGTAACTCAAAACGTAAACATAACTCATAGTTTAAAGAAACTCTGCCCTGTTCGAAACATATTTACGGAGTCTGTAGGAAAGGCTAGTATCTTATCAGCAGTTATTTCATATTATAGTCGATACTCTTTATACTCAAACAATCTTTACAACATACGATATACATATACCTTTTATTCATTTATTACGCTATCGGCACATACTTATCTGAACGATCTTCCCGACCTATAAGATAACTAAACGTCATTGCGTGCGGTATGCATAGTTTTCAATGCTACTAACGCTGTGTAGATACTAATATCAGCAGCATTCAAAAATGATTGACAAAAAAGTTTTATGAATGAAAAGTGCATTATATGCATCGACTTTCAATTACTTATTACTGAGTAATACACGCACGTACTAAGTAGGTACCTAATAAATAATTACTCTTTATTAATTTTATGGAGTACACTTAAAAGTATTCCATGGGTGCAGGTTCAATTGGGGTAACTGACAAAACGCGTAAAATGAGATGAGTACCTATACAGTTTTGCTTAGAATTTTCTGCTTTTTCGAATGGCATTCAAATTTTGGCTTCTTGGCAGACTTCTAGATTTCTCCCTTATTGTAATGCACTTTGCAATTTTATTCATTTTCAATAATTCCAAGCAAGATTCTCTAAGGTCCTCCTAAGGTTCGATTAGATTAGTCCAACGGCGCGTAAACATTGCATCTCGAATGCACTATTTATTAATGAATTGTACCCGTTCGCCTGATTATTATGGAAATGCCCCGTCAAAGGCGGCTGCACGGACCTGCCTCAACTAGGGGAACGCTTGGGGTAGGTTATGGTATTGCATTCGACGTTCCCGCCGACTGCAAGGGTGGTTTTGCATAAGTATACCTTGCTTTATACTTGGCACCCCTCAATGTGTCTGTCTACCGGCAGATTTATGAATGCTACAGTGCAATTATGACGTTTGGTTTGTGGTTTATGCAGCCCCGATTGCGACATAAACACTGGACTGTGTTTTGTTCTTATCTTTAGAATGCACCGCTTCCTATTCCTAGTACTCTAGACTAGCGTAAATAGTGGTTTCAGAGTTTCACTAGCTAGTCTATCACACGACCGTTTTAGCCTGTTATAAATTTTAAACCAGTTATCTAGACGGGCAGCTAGTCGAGAATAAACAGCAGATCGATACGGTTGCATCCGGCCGAAACTTAGCTCGCCGTATTCTGACCTGCATCGCAGCTCTGATGTTACGAGGAATTCTGTGTACTGTGAGTCGGCATTTCCGGCTGGCGGATTCCAACAATGATGATTAAAAAAGCGTGCGTCCACTTGACGCATAGTGTTAGCATTTCGCGTGCTGGCGGTGTGCGGTGGCACTAATGAAACGGGCCCGGTGCGGCGGTGTGGTGTGCGTCGCGGGCGGCCTACGTACGCAGGCCTTGCATTGGGTCGGGTCAGTGAACCCGCCCGCCCACTATCAGGGTAAATATGCCGAATGCACACAGATGCGCGCGCCGGCGGGTGGGGGCTCGCGCCCGTCGCCGCTGCACTCTGCACGCATCCACCCCCAACCCCTCTTAAAACTCCTAATTGATTGCACAAATTTTCTCGCAATAACTGTCTTTTTATGGTGTTAATGATGTAAACTTGCGCAGTTCCGTCGCTTTAATTGATACTCGACGACTTGATAAGTTGTAAAGCAGTGTCTATTAAAGCGGGGAACACTCATTTGCATATCACCGCGGTCGTGTCGACACTGTCGACCGCCGACACTATCAAAAATTAATTAGCATTTGCTTAATTTACTCCTCGGTTTCTCTGCTTCCTACCTTATTATTGTCTGAGCGAAGGCATTTTTATTGCGTTTTGATAACCAAATAACAAAAATATTTAATCTTAAAATGCGACGACTACAGACTGACTGTTGGTTGTTGATGTTTTGCGTACTTATTTTAACCCAACGTAAAAACCTCGTTACAAAAATGGATACCGTTTTCTTATCTAAAATAGCAATTTATTTCGCAGCATTCTTTGCAACTTACAAATTATAATTTACTTCAAATGTTCATAAAGCCTTACAAATGGTTTACGTGACCGAGAAAACTTTGTAATTAAACTAAACAAGGCACGAGGCACAAAGCAACGTTGTTATTGCAATTGACGCAAAAGAATAGGTAGGTGAGTACTGCAATACATTCACTGTGACTGTGACCAACTCTCCGATGATCGAATACTGTGCTTACATCATCGATGCATCTGTATGATGTCATGGTGACGTCATAGCGCACTGCGTATAAACAAAAATAATCATGCTCAGATTCATGCCAACACAAGCCCCATAAACACAACGAATAAAAGCAATAAAAAGCTCATAGAAGTGCCTCCGTGAACAGCTATAAGCCGAGTGCATTTTTGGCATGATTGCCTCGTCCAATTGTCGTCATATTTATGTGTTTTAAAATACCAACTCACAAGCACTTGCATAACTCACATGAATTGGTAACGAGTTTTTATATTATTCTAGCTTTCTACGACTACGTCCGCGTCCAGTTTGATCCTGTTGATTTCACGGGATAAAGAGTAGCATATGTGTTAATCCAGGTTACGAATTATATATATTCCAAGTTTCATCCAAATCGGACCAGTAGTTGCAGCGTGATCGAAACACAAACATCTAAACATCCCAACATCTAAATAAACATCCAAACATCTAAACTTTGACATTTATAATATCAGTAGGATAGGATATTAAAGGATATAATGTATTTTTATAATGCCTAGGGAAAATCAGTTGAATAAAGTTTGTAGAAAATTAACTTTGTAAACAATTGCACCGTAGCATTGCAAGCTGGCATCTACTATCGAGTTTATTGCTTCAATGGTTCATATCTTCGATTCATTGAACCTTTGTACAGTTAGGTTTTGTATTAGTAAGACACTAGTAGTGCACTCGCTCCTTACTCGTTGTTTTGAGGAATATTATTTTGTGTACATCATGAAAATACGTACATTTAAAATTCATATATGTAAAGCTTTTTCTATGAGATACAAATTGTTTACTGTTATAATAATTTATCCTGAAAAACGTAATGTCACAACAAAACAAAAAGAGATGACAACAGATTACTGATAACTGATTTAGTAGCCATTTTAGCTAGCGTAGCTATCAAACCAATATGAATAAGTCCATAAAACTCAAACACTTCGCTTAGTTAAATCCCAAAGATTCACAAATATTATGAAAGAACAAAAACTGCCCAAACTATTTCACAAGTTCGCAAGCACGGTAGAATAAATTAAAATCCGTCCGAACTTTGGCTTGTCTCGCGTCGTAATCTGAGTGTCCAACAACGAACTACTGAAAATGTGACTGAAAATTACTGCGTACTTGAAGCACACTAACTGGAAATGTCAAGTGGTTAATTGAACAAAACTTTATTTAGGTAAAGAGTTTGAGAAGTCTCAAAAGCCAGTTGCTCGGCCCTAGCGGCACCAATCGACCTTCAACCTGTCACGTATTGATAAGGGTGATACGATTGTACGAATCAGGAAAAGATAATAATTAAAAAAAATGTTAGTATAAATTATGATGATAGTGCGTTCATGTCTTTTCTATAGCGCGTGATTAATCGCACCAAAAAGATAATTATTTGGAGACCCTTCTTGTTAGATATGGATCTGTGTAGCACCGTTGCGCCCTTGTAAAGGACGCGATTACTTCGTCTAGTTCTCAAGTTCAACATTGACGAGCCGGTTGCCAGATTTCATACTAAAATTTTAAAATAGGGAAAATGAAAGTCATGCACTTTGCTAAAGCTACACGTTTTTTACGTAGCGTACTCGTAGCGGCAACGTAGCTAATGCTACGATCGCTACGACCGTAGCATCACATAGACTGGTTCAATCGGTTTTGTATTTGTGATTTAGATATTATTATTACAGATTTTTTATTATTTGAGCTTATAAATCTATTCCATGCATGAAATGGTTCATTGCGGCATACATCCGGTAAATAATTGAGTTGTAAAACTGATAAAGCTTTCATAGCATAATACCAATTTCCTGTTGTACCGATTCTAATTTAGTTGCACTCCAGTCTACTCAATTTGGAGTACAAACCAGATTGTTTACAATGAATCCACGAAGTTAGCGACGCTCGCGTTTATGAGTAGACTTAGTTAGCAGATTTGAATCGAGAACATCGCTCGCAACTTCCAACCTACTGGTTGTGCAAGTTGTCCTCGTGGTTTCTCCATTCCCGGCTTCATTAGATAGTTGCCGTCCATCGAGCTACAGATCACGTCTCGCTATCAGGTGCGCTCCAAACAAAACGCTGAATAGAGGGCGGGTTAAACATGCACAACGGGTGTACGGGTATAATTAAAGTTTAGGAGAGACTCACGTCGCCCGTTAACCTCGTTATCGGGCGCTGGAAGTGGGTGAGACGCGGTGGGGCGGGAGTCAGCCTCGGGGCGGCGGGGGGAAACGAGGAAAATCAATGACAGCCACCGCGCGGCGTCTCTCCCCTGCCCGACGCGCTCATCTCGCGACCACGTGACGCGGTCACTGAACCACCACACCGACCAGCACGATACCGCACCACGATGACGATGACACTAGGCACGTCTCTCCTGTTTAATTGAACGAAATTAATCGACACCCCCCGAAAGAAACCTGCCAAGTGCCGAATCCGACAGCTTAAATATCAACAAACAAACGGTATCCGAAACAGATAGGTGGTCGAGGAAGCCTCACCGGTAGCGGTACCCTGACTGTGAAACTCACTGCACGTAATATGTAGGTCGCTGTCAGAATTTGGGGTATCGTTCGGCCCCGTCGATACGCGACACTTCCGCACCGCCACAACGGGAATGCTAGTAGCCAATAATATTGCTCTCATAGCTCGGTTACATAACTGTAGCTTCAGAATGCCGATGCCGGGTATATCCAACTGTTGTTTACATGGTAGACCGCTACATGTCAATCAATTCGCTCACGCTGCGATAAAAACAGTTAATATTTCATTGAGAATGGAAAACATCGAAAGCATCGACTGTCCATATTATGTCACAAAGTGAGTCATCGGCGAGCCTAGGCGAGTCTCGCAATAAAAACTCGGTAGCAATGAACTTCCTATTCTCAAATTCATGTGCTCGCCCGTGCCCCGTGCCCGTGCCGCCGAATGTTTCATATAAGCATATCGCGGCCCGTCGTCGTCGATCAATGTCAACCGCATATTTGGGTCAACGGTCGTCAGCGGAATTCCCGCCATTCGACATCTACTCTTCATTTCCTATGTCGTGGCCAGTCGGATTATTGAGCCTGGATGTTGGTGAACCGCTCTTCAAGGATTACCTACTCAATGATTTTGATGAAAATTTAAAAAGTTTTATAGCAATTAATAAGCAAGTAGGTTTTCTACAACATAAAGTTTTGACATAAAGTCCTGTAATTATGTCATGATGTCATGCACCGTCAAATTGTCTACTCAAAAATGACAGGAGACAACTTTACACAGAGTAACTTTGCTCCTTCTTACGTTTCTTACTCGCTTTGGTAATCGGAGCTGACCCATAAAGAATTCTAATGAACTTTCTAAGAATACTCAAAACAATAAACTGGGAAATTGCAAATCGTCTGCTGAAGATGCGGCGGTAGAGTTAATTTAAAGAAATACCAGTAAAAAAAATTACTAGTAGGTTGCACGATTGAAACTTTAGTACACTCCTGGAAGGGTTCGCACTTCGCACTAGCGCATAAAGTCACACGCAACCTACGCAAGTACTAAACTCAACTTTTTTTTTTGTCTCCAGGTATATTACGCAAAGAAAAAGCGGAGAGCGCAACAGTATCTCGGCGAGGACGGTTCACACAAGAAGGAAAGAAAGCTATACAACGATGGTTATGACGATGACAACCATGACTACATCATCAAACAGGGAGAGAAGTTCCTCGACCGGTATGAGATCTCATCGCCGATTGGAAAAGGCTCTTTTGGACAGGTCAGTTGAATTTGATCACCTATTGCATACTTATTGGGGCTTGAGAACTCTTTATCTCACAATGCCTGGTGTCGGGATTCTTACTCCATTTCTCTCTCAGCACTTCTTTCATATCATCTTTCGCACAGTTCATCTATCTTTTCTTCATGACATTCGAAACCGTGGAGCATACTCTATCTAGGGTTGAGCTATTTATACGCAAACACTTTATGCCATAATTTTGGATACTTTTCTGAGAGTTAATTGTATCATACTCGAAAAGGCTTCTCGATATGGTTTGAAACAACGCACAGGCATCTCTGTGTTTTTTAATCATTTTGGCGGATGTCAGTATAACAAGCAGCTGATCCAATTGCACACCTATTTACTAATCAGAAGGTGACTCAACTTCCTTTCAATGCATGATGCATATGACATTGGTGTTACCTCGTTTATTTGTGATGTGACTAATGTCCTCGTTCTGCTGTTTCAGGTTGTGAAAGCGTATGACCATGAGGAACAGTGTCAAGTAGCGATAAAAATAATTAAGAATAAGAAACCCTTCCTAAACCAGGCACAAATAGAAGTCAAGTTACTAGAAATGATGAACAGAGCGGATGCAGAAAATAAGTATTATATAGGTAAGAATATTTGCCATATTAATTGTACCTCTTACTTGGTCCACAGTGCTTGATGCGTACAGACGATCTTGATGCTGCAGTTCGATTTATGTAACAAACCGAACTACGGAATAGTTGATCACAGAATTCGCAGACTGAATTCCTGCTGCGTTGTTTGGGTTTCGGACCATGAACCACGCTGCGAGTCTAGCCGTAATACCGGGAATTCTCGCTGGAGATAATTGATAATACTGCGAACTCGGTCGGGGTCACTGTGCGACTGCATTTTATTTATCACCAGATTTTTCCTCGAAATTTGCAATGCGGGTGAAAGGTTTATCGGCTCGAAAAGTAAGATAGTTTGAACCAAGTCACATGAAAATGAATTTCTTCAGTAGTAGCTTGTCAACCCCTGTGACACACTAGCATTGCTAGCTGAGACACCAAAGGCTTCAATTCCCGGTTCGAGATATATTTCGACTTAGGCTGTCAAGGGGTCTTCAACCCCGCCGGCGGGGTCGTTATCATTGCAATGTTAAATATCTCCAAGTTTAGTGAAATTATGAAATGTTCTTACTATCTTAGGTCACCAAAAACGCGTCTAGATTACGTATTGTTATGTTTATTTAGTAAGGCCTTGACAGAATGGTGGCCTAGGGGACACAAGAGAGGCCTTGGCAGACCAACAGCCAGATGGGTAGATGATATCGTTGCCGTACAGGCGAAGACCTGGATGCGAAAGGCCCAAAATAGACAAGAGTGACGTTTGAGGGAGGAGGTTTATGTCCAGCAGTGGGCCACTACAAGCTGCGTATGATGATGATGATGTTTATTTAATGTTTTTGTTTTAGTGAAACTGAAACGTCACTTTATGTGGCGGAACCACCTGTGCCTAGTTTTCGAGCTGCTCTCCTACAACCTGTACGATTTGCTGCGCAATACCAACTTCCGCGGCGTCTCGTTGAATTTGACGCGGAAGTTTGCCCAGCAACTGTGCACTGCGCTGCTGTTCCTCAGCCAACCTGGTAAGTCAGTAGTCCTGTATATAACTTATTTTTGTATTTACAACCTTATTATTTTAGATTTAAGTTTACTTTTAATGCTGTTATTTCTTTTACTTTGTTAAATTTGTAGTGGTTTGAAATAAATGTATCTATCTATCTATCTATATGTATACTTCCTGTTTTTCACCTGTGGTGACGACAAAAGTGATGTAGTTATTAGTCCGACCAAGTCCCCGTTCAAGAATTATTGTACTAATGTGTTCTATGTTTCTGTTTCAGAACTAAATATAATTCACTGTGATCTTAAACCCGAGAATATATTACTATGCAACCCGAAGAGATCGGCCATCAAAATCGTTGACTTTGGCAGTTCGTGTCAACTAGGCCAACGGGTAAGTTTGAAAATGAAAAGAACTCTTCCACAATTTACGAATGCCGGGTTTGACCAACACCGAATAACGCTATTCTTTATATTAAAATATAAGTTAAATGTAGCTTATATTTTAATCCGGGCTACGATCTATGTCTATTTCAAGTTTCATTGAAATCAAACCAGTAGTTTCATAGTGATTGAAACAAACATCTAAACTTTCACATTTATAGTAGTAGGATTCCCGTCGTAGAAGTGAAAATATCAAAGAAACCAGTTTCATAATCTAATATAACTCTGTAGTGTCTAGCGAACAAAGGAGAGGGAGGTTGATTGTTGATATTGCATTGGAGAAAGCCTAGTAAATCACCTTCAATTGTCAACGAGGCTTAAACCTCAGTGTCTGTAAAATCCAGAAGTTTTTTCGAGAGTTTCGAGTCTTTTGGTATTATGTGACGATAAGCGCTCCTCGCGGGCGAGTTGAGCACTAGTTTTCTTCATACGAAACCCCCAAACTCGATCTTAGATGTTCGAAAATTAAACCGAGGTAGGTACTCTGTTAGTCTCGGTTCTTATCAGCAACTGAGAATATAGGATCACTTTAATCAACTTCATAGATTAATGTCTTACATACGTCTTTATTCAATAGATTCATTTTTGAAATTCGTTTAATCGCAATAATATTTATGAACTGCGATTGCTAGTAAATTATAGTATAATCGGATAATGTAGTATAGTTTAATTACGCAGATAAATCGCCTCGGGTTCCTCTGGTTTTTTCTAGAGCCGATAACCTCTCGTTATCGACAAATTGCGCGTCAAATTGAAGAATATAACTTGCAGATAAAACTCATTCAGTTTCTGAACACGTATTGTAATTATAATTTATGAATTGTGTCAATTAGCTCGAGTAATCCGATTGTGAAGATTGCGTCAGAATAGTTTTAATTTTAGCGCTAAAAGTTATCATAAACTCAAAGTCCATTATAACCCAAAAGTAGTTTTTTTGTTTGCTTTAATGTGAATCACGCATAGACGATAACGATAAGAGTGATAAATAAAAACTTGTGCTATTTTAATAAGCTACTACACGTTTATTATTTATTTATAAAACAAAATAGAGACTGAAAACTAGAAACGGTACTGAATAAACTTTTAGACTAATTAGTTTAGAGTACTTTTTGACGCGCACAACCGCCGACATAGGGCGTGTACGATACCTAGATTGTACTGTACGTACACAGGATAGCACTTAGCTCATTCCACACACTGAATTATTAATAACTGCACTATAGAGAAACCATGCAAGTCGATGCACTCCCTGCAAATTTACAGGGGTACGCAGGGGTACGTACGTGCGTTTTTAAGGATGATTCAGTCAGCTTGTCAAATCAAATTTGACAGTTTTGTCAAACAAAGTCAAGCGCCCTGTAGGTTTTTATGAATGTGAAAATTCGTGTTAGGTTTTGAAGAGAAAATCCACCATTTTCTTTTCAAAACAAACGACAGCCGACTTGACAAATGACTTGACTTGACTTATTTATTACAATTATATCACTTGACATTGGCAAAATTGTCTGTCGAAATGACGGACACAGGCCATTATTGAAGAGAAGAAGAAGAGAAGAAGAACTTTGTAGGGACAAGGAGTGGTCTCATTTAAATGGACTTACTTTTAATCGCGTTTAAAATAAGCGAATTCAAGCCAGTCCCTTGCGATCAAACTACAAAACTAACAGATAATTAACTAACGAATATGTATTGCCTTCTAGATATACCAGTACATCCAGTCAAGGTTTTACCGATCTCCGGAGGTTCTACTAGGAGTTCCGTACGATCTAGCAATAGATATGTGGTCGCTAGGCTGCATATTAGTTGAAATGCACACGGGAGAGCCATTGTTCAGCGGGGCTAACGAAGTGGACCAGATGAACAAAATAGTTGAAGTACTGGGCATGCCGTCCGATCATATATTGGATCAGGTAAGTTTACTTTTTATTTAAGGAGTTTAGAAATATTTTTTATACTAATCCCTTGCTTAATGTAATAAATTTTGAGATATCAAATTTGTATGAGTAAAAATTTTTTATAACATTTGACTCTTTTGTTGTTAAAAAGATTTCAACAGACCTTTGCAATCAACATCTTACAAAATGTAGATACATATTTAATTCAGCACCAGGGCTTTGACCCAAGGCTGTACTTACAAGGCGTTGGAGCATTATTTAGATGGAGTATGCTAGCCCAGCATTACCATTCACTTACTGCTTTGAACTCCGCACGTGTTCTTGTGTGATATACCTACATTACCTACACAATAGTCCACGAGGCTCATAAAGCTTTCTCGTTATCTGAAAGCACATTGTATTGTATTGTTTCAACAGCAGAAACCTTATAAATTCGTTTAAAAGTTTACTTTAACCTGATGTATTGTTTTGATGTTTCCAGGCACACAAAACCAGAAAGTTCTTCGACAAATTACCGGCGTCAGAAGGCGGCGGTTACGTTTTGAAGAAGGTCAACGGTAAAGATGGCAGGTAGGTTACCATTTCGATATCCTATTGATCATTGTAAACATATCCGATCATTTACAGATATATTTTTAAACGAACGATATAATAAACACTCCAAAGAAAAACATATATAAAATAGCATATAATAACATATAAAATCTTAATATAAAACAGTTTTTTTGAAGCTGACTTAGAATCAACGCACAGCCTAAACTATAAGTCCTAGAGGTATGAAACTTGGAGGGTAAGTATCCTTATACAGTGTAGGGGTGCACTAAGAAAGAAATTTTGAAACGTCACACTCTAAAGGGTAGAACGCGAGGAACGCCGCGGGCGACGGCTAGTAACATATAAAATAGCACAAAATAATCCTGCTTGATTATCACAAACTAAGTTTCAATCACGCATGATAATGACGCTTTGAATTGAACTGGACATTGCAGATTGGTACGAACTACCCAGGCGGGTAGGTACTCTTGACTTACCAGATGAAGTATCCGGAAATGTTGAGAGAAAATTTTCATAACTATCTTGATAGATTATTGTGTGTATTGTTGTATTTATGTGGTTATTTTAGATTGTATTATTGTGTTATTGCAGTGGATACAGAAAGTACCGCGCGCCGGGCACGCGGCGTCTTCACGACATCCTCGGCGTAGAGGGTGGCGGGCCGGCAGCCAGGCGGCGCGGTGAACCCGGACATTCCGTCTCAGACTATCTCAAATTCAAGGTATACATCTCAAATTCAATGGTTGATTCGCTGATTATCCTAAATTTTAAATATTTATCTTAAATTTGACATATCTCTAAAGACTTCTGTAGGTCTTCAATGCAAGGCTTTTAAGGTTTGCAGGTTGGACTAAGTATCACAAACTCAATGAATGTAATATTGGACTATCTCGAATTTAAAGACTACTGTAGGTCTTACATTCATCTTAAATTTTAAGTTAGTCGCTGTTCCAAATTTAATAAATTTAGTGTCCGTCGCAGACTTTGTCAAACTTAAGGCGTTTTATTTCAATTATCAATGTGTCAAATTTAAGCTATCCTAGCTTAATGTCAAAGCTTACGTCTCAGACTGTTTCAAATTCAAGGTATATTTTAAAGATACGTTCCTTCATTGGTAAATTTATCAATGGCTGACGTCAAACTAGAAGAGTTTTACAATTCCGTGTGCTTGACACATTTCTATACAAGCTGGAAATGTTTTTGACATAGTTTTATATTGTATTCCAGGATCTTATCCTTCGCATGCTCGAATACGACCCAAAGCAACGCGTAACGCCGTACTACGCGCTACAACACAACTTCTTCAAACGGACAGCGGATGAATCCACCAACACGCAACAGGCGTCGCACCATCAACACGGTAAGTGGTCTCTAGATACTGTTTTAACAGGGAAGGCTCAGGGTATACTTACAAATTTAATGGTGTAAAATTTTAGGTTTGTATTCAGAAACTATGCTCAAGTGTAAATTTAAGAGGGGAGGGGGGGGGGGGGGAATGAGGGCAAGCATAAGCACAGATAAATCTGACAAACGTCAAGAATCTTGTTCGATACACATTGCTCGACTGCCATATATAATGACTCCGGAGTTTCTAACAACGATGGCAACGACAGCTTCACTGTATAACGCGTTACCACGCATTGTAATTTGAAATTTGTAACGATTTTAAATTTTGATTGAGTAAATTTGAGCTTTGTTTCTGAATAGGCCTGCTATATATTCATAAATGTTTACATACACTTATGATCAAGATTGCAACTTGCATTTAATTGGCTTTTATGTGTTAGAGTCGAAATTTTTACATTATAAATGTTTGTCATACAAAATGTATGTTTGGTGTAAGCTTGAGCTTTTGTGTAACAGATCAAACTCGAAATAATAAACTAAAAACTCATTTTCTACTTTATTTCAACGAAAATAAGGTAGAAATTAGAACGCATAATCAGAATTCGAATTTGCCTTGCCATCAACATTGTAGATAACATCTAATCATGACCATTTCAAGCCTGTCATGTTAAAACTACAGCATCATATCAAAATTTTTGTTGCAAAATTGAACAAAATTTAAAGTCTTGAAAAAAAAAACGACACTATATCCAGCACATGCTATGTGATTGTGAACGTTAACTGTATGTTTATTGTGTCGATATTCCCGTGTCAGATGGCTCGTCGGAAACGCGATGACTAGACCGGTCCGGGGTAACCAGCCCGCGTCACTAACGCCACCAACATTGTGCCTAACTTATCATCAGGTCTGCCTTGTAATCAATGGAATGTTTATACGTACCCCCTGTAGGTGACTGTGACAATCCACTAAGAAATTTTATTTTTCAAAAGCATACGAATTTAAATTCAGGAAGAAATGAATGGAAGTTTGGAAAAAAACTTACTTTTAAAATCATTTCAGTACTGTAGTGTTCAAATAGTTCAAGAAAGACTTGCTTTAGTGAACTATCCACGCACACACAAAATGTTAGCTCTCAGTTTTTGAAAAAAATAATTAAAAAGTAAAATATATTTTTTACAAAATTAGCATCTGTTCCACTTATTACACTATAAATTTCTATGGGAATGTTGAATGACAGTGGTATAATGGGCGGAATTTGAACTACGCAACGTATATGTTTTAAAATTATCTTCTGAGACACATGATTATTTTGGATGAAAATAACAAAATGAAGATAGCAATTTATAAAAAAAACAGTAACATAGAAATACGAATTCTTTATTGGATTGACAAGTCAGTTTCTCTATGCCCTCTGTGACCCCATCCGACGCATGATCTATGTTGTTTAAGCATGGCTTTGTACATCTGCTGTTTTGTCTCGTCATATCATTCATACCTATTGATTTCGACATATTGACTAAAAAAAACAACATTGCTTTCTCATATCGGTTCTTACTTCAAACACAGTTGTACATTTTACTGGTCTCCCAAAAACTAAAACTAATTTCAGGGAAGTATTGATGACGACACAAAACAGCAGGCTTATGTATTTTTATTTACGATATAATATATTAATATTAAATTAATCCAACAACTGAGCTGTAGTCAACGAGGTAGCCCTTTATATTCACACAATGTAGTTTATTCACGCTTTCGTCTATCAAACATTACATCCACGTGCAAATTCGTCAAATTTGCCATAGAAAATAGTAAAATTCAATGCATAAAACCCATTTTAATATGACACTGGCATCAGTAGCGTGAAATGTTATTCCATAAACGCAATCCTCGCTTTATAAAGAAGCAAATTTAAAAATATTTACCATTAGATTTAGGATTCTAGATCTGTAGCATAATTTATAATCTTTTTAGCTTAAATTATTCTATACTGAGGATATTCTGAACTGGAAATAAGAAAGGTTTTTTACTGGATTTCCAAGACTAAAATTCCCTTAAAACACATATAACTACTTTATAGAAAATAGATCTCTTATCTTTGCCTTGTTGGGATAGTAACTAGAAAGCTTACACATCCAGTAATATTCGACCACAAGGTTCGTAAAACTGTTGTAGTGAACTTAAGTGAAGATTTTCATTCAGAAGCAGACGAAAAATTTTGAATTTACTGTTCCTTCTATCAAATGTGCAATTTTGATAGATGGTGGTTTAGGTTCATGCATATATTTAGATCTGATGCCTTATAGTTTTAGGATTAATGCACATTGACGTCGAAGTGAAGCGTCAATCTAAGGCTCCATTTAGTGCTCAACTGACGACGGTGAGCGCTGTTATCGTCTGTCGAACGTAGCTATATTAATGAAAATGTATGAACGTGTACAGTCCAGCGCTCATGTATTGCTACTATTAATGTATGGACTTACGGTCAGCGCGTACCAAATTCAGCCAAAAAAATTATTTGGATTGACGCGACGCTTCGATTCGACGTCAGTGTGCCTTGACCCTTAAGTTCGTAGGCTGGTTGGTAGATGTAATGTAATACAACTGTTCTGTACAGTGGTAGCGGGCAGCAACGCACGGGAGGCTCGGCTGTGGGGTGGCGCTGAGCGGATGGACGTCGAGAACGTTCGCCGCGACGACGACATGTTGCAGACTGTCTGCCAACTGCAACACAGTCCCGTAGCTATACACTAGCCACCACGCGACTCCCAGGACCCTACTAGCTAAGTGAAACTCTCTTACAGTTGTGCTAACGGACGCGACAGTGCGACAAAGTGCTCAGTGCATACCGACACGGTTAGGACACACACCTGACGGTATCCAAGTGAACCAGCACACCAGAACTCACGGACTGAAACCCAACTATTTATAATTCTATATTTTTATTTAATGCGATAAGTCTGACTGTAAAAAACATATTATGGTGACGATTTTTTTTGTTACGTTGTAACGTGTATTTGTATTATTTGTTCTTAATTGCTTCACTCGAACAGTACTTAGGGAATGTACCGAATGAACGCAGATATTTCACCAAATCCGGATGCATAAGGGCATGAAAGCTAGGTTTTTTTATTGTTACGCAATGCATATCAAGGACGCAATATGGTAGAAAATAAATATTGTAAATAATGTTAGGAAACCGACTAATGGATACAGACTGCAACATAACTGGTTAACTATAGTTTAGTTACGATCTATGCTAGTTAAGCTTCCCTCGGTTATTATCGCAAGCTTTATAAATATTAATAAAGTGTCGGCAACTGATGACTGAATTACAAAGGGCCAATGAGAATTTGTTTATACACGAACAAAGAAATAGATAACTAAGTATTATTTTTTTCGTGCACAAATTGATTCATCTCACTTTTGTCTTCAATTTTCAGTTCTTAAACTGCGCCCGCGCATCTCTCAGTTTATTTAATCACTTATGTTCTGTTCTGAATCCTGACGCTTGTGATTTGTGTCTCAAGTAGGTGTACGCTATAAGACGTTTATTATTTTTGACCCATTGAATATTCGGACGATGTTAAGCAGATAAATAGTTATAGTATAATTCTAAAACACAAACATGTACTTGTAGGTTACGAAATGTTGAATCATATATAAAATTGGGTATTTCACATAAGAGTACCTATATATATAAAAAATAATAATTACTGATTTGTTCAACCATTTTGGATTTGAATCTACAATAGACTAACCTCATTGCAACAGACTGGTCGAAACTTTGTAATGGAGATATTTTGTATAGCATACACTGAATCACTGCCTTATTGTGCCGGAACTTTTTACTAAAGGGGCCTGCGACTAAATCGACTTGATGGAATAGAAGACTTTGTTTTACTGATAACTCTACACTTTACTATGTAATCCAATCTGGTGAGCTTCGGTCAAGTTAGAATGGACAGCTCATAAGAAATGCTCGACATGTAAGTAAAGATAGCTCGCATAGTTCATTTTAGAGTAAGTCTGTCTAATTCACTAGTGTGAGAAGGGGACGTGATATCAAAACGCTATTGCGTGAAGGGTGACATAGATTGTAAATACATCTCTGAACGTCACCCTAGTACGATATCGACGATATCGTTGGCACACTGTCTGTGTGTACAAAATGATGTAGATTGCAAATTGTTTGATATATTTTTTTACTCTATAGAATGAGCTGATCCCATTTTTATTTGGTCGGAGTTTTATTGTATGTTAATGTTATTACTTGGCCACTGAATGAGCAATGTATGTATGTGAATAGAGTTTGATACATTTTCATGTAATTGATAAACTTTGTATAGAAGATAATATGGAATACATATTTTATTTGGAAAGTAATGGTTTTATCTGATAAAAACTTAAACGGTGTACTACGACATGTAGTTTGCAATTGTGGTGTAATTATAAAAATCCTTAAGATTTGATTGTTACTCGAATAGTAACTTTATTGCAACACACTTGGTTTTTTTGTGAAAACAAAAAAAAATCAGAAAAAACCATTACTTTTTATGTGTGTATTTAAAATACAGTTGAAAAAAAACTGTTATTTGAAGAAACTGTTGCTATAATTTTAGCTGCTCTTCATTAGTGGTCAAAGCTCGATACCATTGTGATGATTCAGCTCCCAGTTGGTGATTTGTTCCTAGCTATATAAAACTCTCAGATATGGATTTTCAACTACTCGTTCAGGAAGCTACTCAGCACAACGATATTTAAGTTACACTGCGCGGCAATAATAGCACTGCTGCCGAGCGGTCATCGCGTTGGCGTGCAGTCTAACTCAAAATGACGATACAAAACTTTGTAGATCTATGGTTTTGCGGAGTAGACCCCTAGCCAGTAGTGCAACGGAAACTGCCCAGTTTCACTTTAACTATGTATTTAAGGCATTTTGTGAAAGCTACTATAAGTTATGGTCAGAACATTCTAAGTTACAGCAACTTTTACTGACTATCTTGATATCAAGATGAAGTTTTAGGGCCAGGGCACACTGATGTCGAACGAAGCGTCAATCTAAAAATATATAGCGTATTGATCCCTATCTCGATAAGATAAAGCACATATTTCTATCGAAATATTTTATGCATTATCTTGTGGAGAAAAAGGTCTAAATATGAATATGCCATGTAAATTTTTAGATTGACGCTATGCTTCGAGTCGGCGTCATTGTACCCTTACTCGAGTGTAAAGACAATTGTAAATAGGTAAGCTTAAATGTGATACGGTGTCTGACCATAACAGCTGTGCCCATGTCCATTGTCTACTACCAGTCGAGTTAGTAGTAGGCCTTTGCGAGCCACTTTATTCTGTCCAAGTAATGTTTAGCAAAATTTATTTTGAAATATTTTAGTTAATGAAACGACTGAAGTGTTGCCGTGAACAGAATAAAGTAGCAACGCATTTATGCAAACTATAGCCGATTATTTCGTAAACGCGATGTGTTATTGTGATTTTTTATAAACAAATAATCAAATGAATTTATTTTTAAACAAATGTATGGTACGGTAGCCGTTATACATGAAGCATTAAAGTATTTTCTTACTATATTTTCGTTTCTCTATATGCGCGCTATCACTTTCATTTAATCGTAGAATCTATTTCTAATCTCGCTGTTCTGTACTGTAATTTTTCTAAATATCTGTATAATATTTACTGTAATACTTTTGTGCTTCATGAGGTATAGGATCATTAGAACATTATAAGGGATAGGTGCGAGATACAATGTTTAATTTTGTAAAGATTAGAGCAATAACTTTTCAACAGGCAGTTTTTTTAAATGATTATTGAATTGTGTTCAATTTATGTACCTTAACGTAATATATTATACTTCACTGTAGTATAAACTTTTAGTTCCTCTTTTGTTATACAATTATAGCACATGCCGCGAATTATTTACACCAAGAGCTGGTAATTTATGTTTGTTTTGAGTACATTGTTGTCATGTTGTGGAACGAATGTTCCACTATCTAAGGCCGTTTTTGTGTTTAATGGGTTATATGAATACTCACCGCATGAGTTTTGGGACTGAAAATATGTTTAGGTCTCAACGTTTTGATGTTTCATGTTTGTAAGTCTATTTCGGTTATTATTATTACCACTTTTTAGTGAGTAAAGAGTTAAATACAGAATAAGAGTTACACCAATAGTTATATGAAGCAAATATTTTTATAATTACATATGCATTCAATAATCTAGAAAATAATGTAATATTCAAGATATTTATTTGCAAAACGAAGTGTACAAAAATCTTGTATTGAATGAATCTAATTTCGTATTCCTAGCGACTTCCAGACCTGTATTTAATTTTATAACAAATCCGATATTGTGAAAACAGCAGAAATCTACCGAGATTTTATCACTAACCGTGAAAAGTCTACTCAATTATCTGCTATACAGAATAATTTTGCTATCATGACATGAATTTCTTATTAAAAATCACTGGTTTTAAACTATAGTGACGAATTGATCAGCCAGTGACTTAAATTTGCAACACAAATTATCAAAATCGATCCACCACTCAAGAATGGCCCTAGATTTATTGTATGTAGCGTACTAAATGTATTTTACTGTGCCAGTCACAGGGGTTATTACGTGTAGACCAGCACCTGAATTTTCGGAGTATTCTGCTATCCGCGGTCTGGATGCAACTATCTCAGTCGGTTCTTGCGCCGCCATATGTAACATTCAATGCATTTGCTGTAATGATATTTATACCTACAACTAAATGATGGAACTAGCCGATGGGCCAGCTGATGTTAAACGGTAACCACTGCCTATAACGATACAATGTGGACGTGCTCAGTGATGCATTGCACTGCGCCCATCACTCTGAGACATAAGACATAAATATAATAATTTTATCAGTATGTCGCTGTATTTCTTGTATTTGAGATTTGTGTTTATTCAGACTTTTCAAACTAGTTCCTGAAAGAAATAACAAACAATCTATATACCTTATTTACATCCATGACGTCACTGAGTAAACATCTTGACCAGCGGCAAACACTTCACTCATTGTTGAAGTTTACGCCTTTGGCAAATTATCGAAAATTACATACTTGCAGCACAGAACAAAATATCTTGCAAATATTGAATCTGCATTTGGATGTTGCACTACCAAGATACTTGTAAAGTAATCTCACGACGCAGGGAATCCTAGTGGTGACTTTGCGACTGTTTGGTGTATATTTATTTTTAAAAAAATCGGCTGTTTACGGTCCGAGCACACTGACGTCGAAGCGAAGCGTCAATCTAAATAAACGCTATTATAGCGTGTTTATATAAATCTCTTTAGAAATATCTGCTTTACGTTGCGGAGATAGAAGTCAATATGCTACGTAAATGTTTAGATTGACGCTTCGCTTCGATGGCGTCAGTGTGGCTCGACCCTATAGTAATAACACCCCAGTGATGGCTGTATGGATTGTGTGTTGTGATAATGTTTATTTCCTATCGGATTGTCAGTTCGCAGATACTGTAACAATAAAAGGATAGAGCTTTATGTCACTAAGTTTTGTATTTTAAATCAATAAACGATAGCAATGATTCTGGTATTTTATTTAATCCTTTAAGGTTGAACAAGTCGCACGCCTTTCCATACAAACGTGGAACAGTAGAGTAGTTACAGTTACCCTTCCACGTTTGTAAGGAAAGGTGTGCGACTTGTTCAACCTTAAGTGTAAGAATACGAACCTACCTTCATCATCACCGTCATCCACAGCCTGACTTCACCCACTGCTGGATATAGGTCTTGTCTTTTTAGGTACCAATTTTTTGCCCGCTATTACAGTGATATCGTCTATCCATGAGGCTACCTTACTGTTTGACAATATGTGTACAAGTGCCTAAAAGCTAACTAAACACCACAGAAGGTTAGGAGACCACACCAAATGGTTAGTGTGGTTGTAGCTACTGAAAATATCAATCTTCTTTAGCCCGATTTGGAATACCACAGGGGACATCAATAGGGATCGTTGTTTTCATATTAAATTATTCCTATTGGTGGATGTCAGACACATCCTTAGCATAGCTCAGAGCTCTGGTGGAGCACCCTTCATCGGTAAAAGTAACGAACTTGTAACGAAAGGCATATCTTGCGTCTGAATACTGAAACGCTACGTGGGATTTGATGAACGCGTTAATTTTTTTACCAATGAGTAGGTAATATCAGAAGCATGGCAATTTTAAGTGGTGTTTAAAGAGTGACGTTCCAGTATTCGGGCATTAGTCTGATTTCAATCAATCAAGGTTTCATGATTGTGCTCGATTGAATAATTCTCTAAAATGGTCTCCGTTTTCAAAGATCAGTATCACAGTCAGTTCTGTTCTTTCAGCGCGTTGCTTATCGCTCCGATAGCCGTGATCGTCTAGTGGTTAGGACCCTACGTTGTGGCCGTAGTAACCCAGGTTCGAATCCTGGTCACGGCAGTGTTAAAACACTGTTACGGCGGAGTATAGTTTTTTGCTATTTTTAATTAGCTGTAAATCATAATTATGTAGGTGATCATTTCGTGCCTAACATCTAGTATAAAAAAATAAACAAAAGCCGATCTAAAATTTTTGTAACGTACGTAAAGCGCCATCTATGACATTTATGAAAAACTAAACCAAAATGGTGGCCGTCACGCACACAAAAAAAACTGAACTTATCAAACAGTGGACTGGTAGATGGCGTTACGTGGTTTGTTTTGATACAAGCACGCACCGCAGCTGTTCGCTATCACAGAAATCCGTGAGAGAAAAGGAGTGGTGATTAGGCCTGTCTTTGCCAAAAAATAACGTTTTTTATATGGTTCGGGGTCGTTTTGTGACTTGTGGCCGTTATATGTGATAGTTAAAGTTGTTCTCCATGTGATATATTGTTATCAGTGCTCAAAACTGTCGTTATCTAGTGTAATTAGCGATGTAAACGTTGGTTATGACGTTTACTACGGTGTTTGTGTGTGTGTGCGTGAGTACAGCATTGCCGACGACCGTTGGAGCGAATCTTGTAACGGAACGAACGGGTATACTAGATGTGAATGGTGTTTTCGGTAAGTTTATTGTTTTGTTTGCTATGAGATAACCTAACCTAGATGACCCACGCTGGCGTTGTACCTACCTAAGTATAGAACTAGGTGAATTGCATAGATACCACAGAGCACAGTATGACCTCGATAATAGAGCGTGATCTTAGCTAGGTATTTCCCTTTCGAAGACAGTTTCTCTGTTACCGTACTTCCTAGTAAGCATAATATTATGAGGTAGCTACCAATTATTTCTACATCTTTCCGCACGAGTGTTCTCTTGCTATGCTAGTGTTCTTAATACACCTAGGTAGGTATAAGTACCTACCGGCTACCTAACCTACCCAGTGATGCGATACACTATAACGTCTACTAGACAACTAGCTATGAGGAAATGGTCCGTTCTAATTTTTTGTTTGCAATTTTGATTTGATTTGATTGTTTTGATTGCATTAGAGTCGGTCAATATACGTTCGCCTAAGCATAAACACGCTGTCTATTCTTTAAGTACCTACTCCCCTCCCGCTCTCCGCACATCACAATATTTTTTTACACTACCTAGTTATACCAACTAGGTACGTCGTCGTCGTGGCTTCCAACGTCATAGATGTACAGCGCTAGCACAAATTACTAGGAAGTAATCTGTGGAGTAGGTAGGTAGGTAGGTACAGTTCGCTACTTGTTAAGTTTTACATAGGTACCTACTGCGCCTGTTTTAGGTGGGTAGGTACCTACCTAAATCTGCCGGTTTGTTTGATTAGAAGCGCTTGGTTAGTCAATCTTCACCGATTTATCGCGTAAGTCTGTGCGGTCACTATTATGGGTGACCGTTAGTGGCATTTACATGCACTTACGTGCTTCGGACGGAGGTGTCAGTCGTTGCTATCTAGCAGTAGGCCGCCGCGAGTTGGCCACTAACTCATAACATACGAGTATTATCGTAAAGCCACAGTAAGAGGTTGGGAAGCAGTATATAAACTCCTACACAAACAGCATAACTCCAAGTGTTATGAATAGCAATAATTGCCTGCCTACGTTCTGCCTAATTGGAGTCCTTGCGTTCACTTATCGGCCCTGCCCTCATTGTTTTGGAAATCACTTCTTGATTTAACCTAGGTACCTACTTTACCTTCTAATTATATGTATAGGTAGCAGCGATGCTCGCATTGCTGTGTTCCTGTTTGAAGGGTAAGGGCGCCAGTGTAATTACAGGCACATGAGACTTCAAGATCTTTACGTCTCCGAGTGATGGACGCAGTGCATTGCCTTACAGGGCACGTCCTCATTGGACTCTGTGAGGTAATGCATTGTTATAGGCAGAAGTTACTAGTTAACTTACTTACATTACTTTTATCATAAAAAAAAGGTAGGTAAGGTAGGTAAGTAAAGTAACTAGGTACCTATTGTAGGTTTTTTCCAAGCAATTATTTTAAATTTAAGTAGAAGTCGCGGTCTCCTTTCGGCTTAATTTTAACTGCAACGATAAATTAAACCAAACAAGAGATAAACTATCTGAGATCTAGAATTCTGGCAGGATTCCATACAGAGCGGGTCCGGAACTCCGTAGCTGCGTACTTTGTGCCTATAGTATAATCGGAACACTTCCGTGATTTGTTATCTTGTTATAGTGATACCTTACTTATTGTTTGCGCTTTGCATAGAAGTTCATAAAAGTTGAACAACCTCTTTGGTAAGTTTCTTGAACTATCGAAACTCAACCATTTATAAAGACATCAATGCTGGATTGACGTTTACGTCAAAATAAATTCTCAACATCAAAAAATCTGAAAAAACTTTCTTCGCCACTAGTTTTTTCAAAGCGCCAAAATTTTTCGTGTTAGGACCAACCGTTTTTCATACATTGTAAGGAATGTTTTAAGAGTCATGAAGCGACTCTCCCCAACGATGTCTACGAAGCGACCGCCTTCGAAGAAGCGGCGGGACGCAGAAGAGAAGGCGCCCGATTTACCAGAAGTGGCCCTTGCTGCTGTAGCCTCATACAGGAAGCAGAAGGAAGTCGGAGACTTCATCAACTTCATCCTTACTTCTCTCGAACGCAACTCCAACTGGCTGAACACCGTCGTTGATAAACAGAACAATTTCAGGTGCGCCGTACTGGCAGGAGCCGGCCCTAACAGGTTCCAACTACAAGAAATAATCTACCCGTCTGGTGACAACGACATCAAGCTAGAAGTGGAGATGAAAGATTCCGAAGACTACGACAAAATTGCAATCGCCGCTCTTCTCAAACTGAGCAACCTTGAAATTGACAATCTGTTGAAATATATAAAGACGCGTATGACAGAAAACAGCATGCTGAGGGAAGATCTGCTGAAAGGCAAGGCTTTGGGCATCAGCTTCGCAGTGCTGAGACCACTCTCCGAGAAGCAGTACCGCGTCATGGAAAGGATCGTGATCGGCAGCTCTACGAAGTGCGTCGTTCCCGTGAAAAAGCGGCGCCGGGACGAGATATACACCGGAACTCCCATAAAGAAGACCAGAAATAAACAATAGCCATAGTGCCCAGGTCATTGAACACGAAATATCGTGGAACCAAATGGAAAGTCGTTATGGTTCGCCACAGTGTCATGTAGCATGTAATGGCAGCAATTTGGGGCGACTGTAAAATGCGAAACTCACAGTAAATTATACTCATTTTTGCAATGATCGCTTCCGATTACCTATGATGGATGGGGCGCATTTGTGGCGAAATTACTATTACTGTCGCTGAATATTCGTTTTTTTCAGCTTTCTGGTAGCTAATGCAAAACAATCGGCCCTTAAACTTTGTTGTTACATAAATATATTCCAGACTTACCTACAATATAAGGCATGGGTTTTATTTCAAACGGAAGTGCTCCAGCTAAAATCTGTAGTTAAATATTGATAGCCTCGTAATGATCATTTTAAATTTGAAGCTGTCTTCAATTGCCCGCTGCAGTTTCCCGTTCCCGTTTTTCTTACGAGACCGAGCGGCCCACTTTCAAAGATCAATATTCTGTGAAATCAGGCCATCCGTGCGCGATCGTACTTATACCCACAAATCCTTCCATAACTTATTACAAAAGATACGCTGCGTATGTAACAGTAACTGAAGAGTAAACAATAGTTTTCTCGAAAATGTTTGCGTAGTTTTCGTCGAAAAAGTTTTCCATCTGCTTATCGCTGGGCATAAATCAATTTGAATCATGGCTAGAGCGTAGGTATAAGTCGGGTCGCTGTGAGCCCCTTTTTCTAACGGCTGGGACCGAACCATACGGATTAAGGGAATCCTGACCGTTGCGTAATTGGCGTAATAGATGTGTGATTTATCGCCACTTTGCGTATCTTTTTACGTTATCATCACTAAATTAGGCTATACATTGCGCTGAGATCTGAAATGTAGATAACTGGACATTTGTAAGCAATCTCTCTTCATCATCATCATCATCCAAGCAATCTCTCTTACGTAGATAAATCTGATAAACAAATGTTTCTTTGTAAGTTCCACTCCTACATGTTTCTTCGCTATGTTTTAGAACTGTGCTACTTATCTCACATGAACATAAACAGTCAATTTTACAGTTTAGGGCTTAAATTTAACCAATCATAAATAAATCATGATGCCTGTGAATTTACTGAATAAAATATTATTGACTTCGACGTCTTGGCGATTTTTGGATAGTATTATCACCTTTAGCACCTTGCTACTTTAAAACATCTAACAAAATGACTGTCATGTACTTTAAGTATTAGTAAGTTCAACTTCAAGTTCTTTCTACTAGACATTTTATTTCTCCTGTATCTTTGTCAGCAGTCCAGCAAACGCGATTGGTTTTATCATCCAATCTAGTTTAGAATCGGATCACACGAAACGACACACACGTAGACACGACGATGTTTGGCTTCTAAACAGAAGCAGGTTGAGCAAGGTTTCGGCCCTATTTTTGTATAGCATGCTTTTTTCTATGTTGCCTTTGAGGTGAAATACGTTTTAACGAGATTTTATGTTGTGCTTCTACTCTTACCGCAGAATACCGAGGTTTCAATATTCCGAGACTCATACTAGGAAAATATGTATCGACTCTCTTGCAGCGTTTTTCTTAACTAACCTAATTTTACAGCACTAAAAATGTTGCCGTCCCTTTCTCATAAACTGAAACGACAAGGACGGCTGTAATTAAGAACTGTCAAATTAAAATGCAACAAGACAATCCATAACATTGTGGTTTGATACTTCAATATTCTTGAGGTCTTTTCATAAAAACAATCGAGCCACCATTTCAACATAGCTTCATTCTAAAAAATGCCAATCTCAAAAACTAGCAAACTATCTCGCAATATTCGCAACCAAAGTCGTAATGCTTAGTTCAAAGTATTGTTCACATGTTCACATGTCTTCAGAGCGAGCGACATATCACCGTCACAGAATAAATAATAGCACACTATCTCCTGACGCCGCCGCCGCCGCGCCGCCATCGCTGTCGCTAGCAACACTTGCAAAATGTTTGTTGGTTGGTAGTTCCCTCTGAGCTACGTTGTGTTGCCACTATATACAACAATTTTTGTGTTACCTACTGAATATTTTGTATAGTTTCGTTTAAATTAAAATTAATGTGGTATAATGTTCCTTTGTTAGTTTCTTTTTGAACTATGGAAAGATCTCATTTTGAAATTATTGTAAACAAGCTTCCGCCTGCGACTTCTTTCGCGTCCCGTTTGATCCTGTTGATTTTGCTTACTTATATTCCAAGTTTCATCCAAATCGCACCAGTTGCAGCGTGATTGAAACACAAACATCCAAACATCTAAGCATCTGTTCCATCATTAGTCGGAAATGGGCAATGGGATACTAGACTAGATGGACATAATAGATGTGGAGTTGTGGATCCCAACCGTTCAGGTCAATGTAGGAAAACCTAATCTACGTCTGTTTTTATTCTACCATCAAGGTTTGCAACATATTGATGCACGAAGTTCCCTAGGCGTAGGATTTTAGTAGTAAAACCTAGTAGAGGCTCAAAATGTTGTTAGGGAGGATATTCCCTTCTAAATTGGAATTTTATCGCGGTCCCTAACCGTTTTCAAAAAAACCTACAGCTAAAATACTCTTTGGAATTCCAAAGACCGCATATGCTATGCTTCTACAATATCCCGATTTAATTTACATTCAAAGAATCCACTGCCTACATCCCAGTGTTTTATACCGCGCGTTCCAAACTCGTGCGGCGAGCTCAAACATTTTGAGAAAATTGAAAAAGAGGTTTCTCATTATATAAAACCTACTTAAACCCCCACAAATCCGAGAGCTCGTACATTATTAAATGAAAACATCCAAGTTTTAATACCGAACAGCCCTCTAAACTTAATAAAAGCGTCGTCGCAAAGCACGAATTTCACGAAACCTGTTACCTATAACAATTTTATATGAACAAATAAATGCATCCACAATATCGTGGGCATAAAGTACCTTCATAAAACGAAAGCATTTTAGGGTAAAATTTTTATTTTAAACATAGAAAGGGATTTTGATGGCCCTCTCACGTCGTGTGAGCACGTTATCCTTAGATTTAGGAGTTGTGAGCATTAACTGACGAGCCAAACGGGCTGTAAGCACGCTGTAACCGTGATTCGAGGACGACTCGGGCGAAGCTAGCATGTAGGTGAATTACATGAATCACTGCGGCGGTTTTATCAAATTGTTATGTCCTATTTGCGGTGAGTGGATGGAAGCGGAGCTATAAAGATGTGTCTTGGCTGTCATATCCGCGTAAGATCTTACCACAAATTGCAGCACGAAATCTACAGTCAATCAATTTTTTCTTAGGCGATATTTGTTATCACCTAAGAAAAAATTGATTGCTTCTTGATGGATGGAGTATGTTTTTGTTTAGACAAATAGTCGTATTCTATCATAGTGAACTACGAGTATGTAAAGGTTTTGTTGTAATATCGTCTCTTGGTCTTGTATTATCACTGAATTTGATAATTTAGTGTTTTTACCAAACTCACCTGTGAATTTGCCTTACCAATTTGCATGTCAAATGTCCTGACGCTGCGTAAATCATTTTCAATTAGATGTAAAGGCCCAAGTTCCTCAAGAAAGCTGCTACGTTCTATTAAAAAGCGTACATCGCATCTGTTCTCGCGTAATTCCTCGACCTTTTAGCCTTCACCTGCTTCCTGTCACCTGGTGCCATGGAATAACTGACAGTATTAGTATAGACAGGAATTCGTGTGAGCGAATCTTCGTAGTCTCGAATCGTGTTGCGACCTTGAAAATAATGTAAACGTTATTTTTTAAAAGTTATGTTTGGATCTGGAATGATGATGATGAAGGTAGTCTATATCAAACGGTGCAAGGTTATCATATCCTATTCTACCCTGTTACGAATGACAAACTATACTATAGTGTTAACTCTGTTCTCAAGTAAGTCCCTGTACCTAATGTCTTTTTGATAATAAATTTCTTTAATCCTATACTAAAACGGGATATTTATAGTAATTTTGTGAATTTGATTCTAATTCGATACGCCTAGCCGTAATAATGAAAAGGTCTGAGAGTTGCGAATAGATTTCTCATCACAATTGAATTGAACCCACTGACCTATTAGTGAAACGACTATGTATTTAAATTCGAGTCGTTATATTTTCATTTCAAAGTCGTACGTATCACCTTCACAAGTACTCATAGCATACACATAAGTTCGATCTTAAACCCCTTTTTACTTCCCGACTTTGTTTCACGTCTGGTGTCACTTCCACATTATAATAAATTCATCGAAGGACCCCATAAGGGTCCGCCAATTTCTCCCTACCTTTCCTATTTTTGATAAACGAGCCACTTGATCGGACCGCTGTCTGTGAGGGTTCCATTTTTTGATAATATCTCGTCAGTGGACAAATTTGTGTGTGATGTGGGGCTACACAACCCTTACGATAAACCCTTGTCGGGGAAGTGGTATTAGCTGGTATTACGGCGGAAAACAAGGCAGATTTTTTGTAGTAAAAGATGATGTGATTTGCCTACTTTCGAAAATTGCCTTGGTTTATAAAATCCTATTTATTTTTGGGTAGAATAGAAGCCGATAGAGTAGATATTTGTAAGATGTTGCGTAATACGACTTCTTCATATTCCCAGCGTGAAGATATACGTGAAACATAGTCATGAAAACAATTTTTATGCACCCCAACGAGTTATTTAAAGTTTTATTTTTTATTCATAAATCATAAGCTCGTTATCGATTCCAAAACCGTTCACAACATCTCTCCCTATAAAGTGAACTTTAAATATGAAAGGTCTTGAAAGTCGCAAGATTTCTATGCCATAAATATTGTTAGATAAATATATATCATTGTTCTTTGTCACACGGTTGGCTTTGGTATGATGTTTTCATATTTGGGGTGGAAATTCAAATAGTTTCTGAGAGTAAGGGGCGTGAGATCTCGCGTTGTGTTCAGCGAAAACGTTCAGTTTTTTATGTAAGGTGTCAAACTGATATAGTCATAACACGATGTTTTGCACAGCGGGACGCAAATCTCATTTCTATACCCTTTAACACACTTATGCTTTTATTTTCCACCTTAAGGTGAGTTTAGGTGCTATAATGTTATTCTCCTATTATACCTCTGACAGCATCCAGTTGCTTAATCATGGGTTTCTTTGCATTTTTAGTACCTACTATAAAACGGTGTCAAGGATAAGGGGTATTCTTAGCATTGGGTTGACTTTGATGATAACGATATAAAACCAAATTCCCAGAGTTGCTATTTACGCTAGAGACATTAAAGCTGTGTAATAAAGCTCTAATTCATTTGATATCTTTGTAATACAAGTTCCTTACTACCCACTTAAGTCTGGAGAACTACGACTAGCGTGCTATCTCGTTTGCGACTTGCTACTGCATTTGATAGAAGTATTACTCCATAAAGTACCCTGTTCTGGAGTCACGTTTTTAATTAAACCAACTTTATTAGGCAGTAGGAGTAACTTCGCGCTAGTCACACTTCCACATGTGAGTTAACTGAAACTTTATTACACTTTACATTCAATTGGCGCCCACCGTGGGGCTTAATTGGATAAAAAGTCGGTGAAAGTCGGTAGTTTTAAAAATGGAAATTGCCGCGAACATTATTTATTTTTATTTATTATTTTTTATAAAATGTTACACATATTATCAGCAAAATAGTGCCTAAAAGCCTAGGTAAGGTTTGTCTAGACACTAGGTTCTCGTAGGTATGTATATCGAATGAACGAGCGCATGCACACCTCACTGACAAGATAACATTGTAATCAGGTGATGCGAATAGAACAAAACCAAAGCACGGCATTCCAACTTCAAAACGATATTAAACATATAAATTGAGTTGCTGGGTATAATTTATGTACGAAATATATAACAGTTAGATAATATAAGCTTATCCGCCCTTTCAAAATACGAGAACGCAGAGGTCCGACGCTCCAGGAAGTTGGATGACGAATGCGTACATCTTTACCCCGAGACGGGTTATATAATGCGTAAAATTACTGCCTTGAACTATCTTCATACGTTTCTTGTCTCGAAAAATGCGTATTTATTTATGAGACTCAATTCTGACTGTCTCCTTTGTTTTTTCTATAAAAAGGAAATAAAGAGCTGTGTTTTCTTTGAAACGCTGGGTGGTGTTTTTTATATTTTATATGTGAAAGGAGGATCAATACATAGATAAAACCTTACCTGGCATAATTTTCCCCTAGTAGATATTATTGATATTATTGGTGCTGGCTCTACCTGCTTCTTCTATTAGTTTTTAGGCTTATTATTTTTCGCCGACTTTCTTATTATCAATGTCAGTCCATCAGGTAGGATCTAGAAAGCCTTGTTTTGCTTATTTTTTTTCACTTGTTAGTATTATTGCGTTAGTGTAAACATCACTTAGGTATTGTTACTCGAACATCAAGGCTCTTTACCACCCCATGCCAATATTAAATAGTTTATACGACCTTCCCGACCTCTAGCAGTTTACCTTGAACGAGAAAAGGTTAGAGGTCATGCGATCGGACATTAATGGACCAACTCTCTCAGCGTTAATTTTTATAAATGTCATTAGTGACATTCGTTCCCATGGTCGATTTTGACTACTAGTACCTGTTTATGTAGATAATGTGACCTATTCTATTAGTAATTGCAGATTTTCTTAACCTACCTACTCAGATCTCCGCCTTTTGTTAAAAGATTAGTAAACCAGTAAACGCCAAAAAACACTGACATTGGCAAATTCGTGGCAGCCCTAGCCACCGAACAGCCATAGCAACAAAAGAAGAAGAATTGCAGATCTAATACATTGATAAAAATAATACAGGATGTGATAGCTTAAACTAATATTAAAAATAAAAAACTGTTTTCAATTACACAACGAATTAGCTACATAATACTGCATTGTATACTCAGTACGCTACAAATAATAGAACACGTTCTATATCCGAAGCATAGAAAAGCTTATCTTTTTAATAAGCTGGCAATATTGTTGAAAAAGCAGTTTTATTTTTTCAATATTGTCGTGTTTCGTTCAGAACACTATCTGAAACATGTGGAGCGAAGCTGTGGTCACGTACCAACTACTGGAGTTTAATTAAGCGGTGATTAAAGTTCTACTGGACTTAGCTGGAATCCGGTATCTTGCGAACTCTTCGTTGGCGCCCAACGTGGTACTTACTGTTCTTATTAATTATTTTTGTTTCAGTTTAAAATGGGTTTGTATTTAATGTCGTGCTTTTAGGAATGTAGGGACTAGGTGTCTGCTACTTGCTTTGTTTGGAATTTTACAGTTGGATATTTTAAAGTGTTGAGCTTGCTTTTGGCTCTATGAAATAAACCGTCTAAGTATGGACTATGGACCAAAGACCGCACCCTTCCCATCCACCTCCTGATTTGATTTAACTCCTGAATTACCCCCACTGACTTCTATGTATTTATCCTCATCTTTAAACATTGTGCAGATTATGGCTGCTTAGTAATGTTTCAAAGTGCCTTCATTAACACACACTTGTCGACAGACTGCTTGAAAAAGCCTCGTTAGATGCATATTCGGCGTAAATTTTTCGTCAGTGAAAGGCGAAGGCCGACGCGAGTCATTATTAAAAATTCAAAAGTAAAGTCGTATTTGGACGTCAGCGACCAGCGACCGACGCGTTGGAGTTGTATTTATTGCTGGAGCATAATAAGTAGGCCTCTTTTAATTATACTATCCTATGCGTATTTTGTCCAAAGCTTACTACCATTACGAAGTCGACTTACTATTGACTAGTATTGACTTGCGACACTGTTTTAATGACTAGTAGTTGTAGTAGTCATTGTTTTTATTCTGTTGCTAGCTGATACCCGCGACTTTGTACGCGTGCGATACTTTCCACCAAAATATCTGTCAACCAGCATACGATGAACCTCGTGCCAAAGGCGGCTGTTGGTTTAGAGAGGTCAAGCTGTATCTAAGAATCCACGTCTTTCATTTCAATAAAATATAGCCTATGTTTCAATCCGGAAAAAGGGCTTCTGAATGGTATAAGTTTCATTGAAATTGGTACAGTAGTTTAGGCGTGATCATCGAACAAACAAACAGACAAACTCGATTTTTTAAATCAGAATGGTTTATTTAGTAGAACTGCATAATATTTAGTTTTCCCATATCTTTAATTTTTGTTTTTGGCTTTTTTACAGTTTTATAATAGCATAGATAGATTTATACCTTACTCCTTCTGCGTTAAAGTACTAAAGTATATCTATACTGTGACTTGTTCCAAAATAAACTCATTCGATTTGAGTTAATTCGAAGCAGTTACCCTCGTCGTAGCAATATTTTGTCGCTCGCCAAAACGCGTACTCGACGCGCTGAGAAATGAGGGTAGAAAGTGGTCTTTGAGATCATGATTGAACATTTTATATTCACTCGGTTGCCGCATCGGCGCCGCACTCTCGGGCCCTGTGAATTATGGAATACTGTTTTAGATTTCAACAACAGTATGGGTTTAGGATTTTTGGAGTTTATTCTTTTGAATTTTTTATAGCTTTTGTGAAAGCGATGACTACATCAAAAGTACAAAAAGGTGCAATTATTTCCTTTTCTATAAGTACCTAATCGATATCACAGAATAAAAATGCCTAATGTATAATATTGTTACATTTTCATTGTGACTTTAATAAATCTCTAAAATTGCTCGTCTACAAAGGAATTGGCCCAAATTAATGGGCAGAGATGGTCTTTGAAACATTTTATTTAATAAGGCTTTGTGCAGCCCTTAGTACGTAATTGTAAATTAATTGCGTTTTCAAGAAAAAAGGGACTCGTAATAGCTAATTAGGCAAACGATAAATATATTTGGAAGTTGAGAGGAGCTTTTTTGATTACATATTTTTAAATAATGGGGGTAGGAAATTATTTTCCGTGGGCGAAAGGACTTGCAACATAATATGTACGAGTTTCGAATACCTACCATAACTGAGGAAAGCATTATTATGCACCACTATTTCGTATCGTAGTTACTCTGTTTTACCGAATTCTTTCATACGTTTTTCGTAACTAGATACTTGGTAGCTATTACGAAATATAAAAGACCAGATTGAACTTCGGTACCTTCACAAGTATCGAGTTTTTTCCATAGAACCTCATCATTTCTTATTACCGAGCGTATTTCCTGAAGCTTATTATTTCCTACAAAAAACTAAGCGGCACTGATCAATTCCCCCTCGCGCATCCTTTGGACCAACAAGAAAAAGGTGAAATATCGGAATTCTCACGAAGGCGCGAGGTTTCAATCCTGGCTTTATTTAATTAAACAGAGCCCCACGGGGTCGTCGTCTGTTCCATAGTGATTTTGTTTCGCAGCGTGTAGTGCTTGTTTATTTCGCGTAAATATCAGTTGCACGAAAACGGGAACACTGGGGACCGGTAGACCAGACCAATGTTTGAAATGCGGTGAAGTTGATAAATAACGGAAGGCGCATAGTTTGGACATACTGTATCTAAATTTTTATATGAGCGAGTAATGCACGGTCTTATCGATGAGTAAATTGTAGGCTTTGTCAGGCTTTGTCAGTGTGATAGAATTTGTTGATGAATTAGTGCCAGCACATTTGGAATAGGACTTTCATCCGTATTGTAGTGAAATGGCACTTAAAAACAGTCTAGCTTTTATGATTTTGTCACCTAAGTACCGCCATAAAATCCAAGTTTCAGTTAAAGTTAGAAAATTTCGTAAAGAAACTTGGTGAGGGCTGAAATATGTTTCGCAACTTAAGTGCACTTTGTGGCTTAGTGTTGATAAATTTCAACCCCGTTAAGGGTGGCAGATGTAAATTCGGAAAAGCCGAATAAGCTGGTAACTTTCCTGAAAAGTCGGTCATATTTTGTATAAATTTTCTAAAGATATGCCGCGTCAGCACGAAAATGATTAAATTAAATACTTATATAGATTATATTAAATCCCATCTACAAATGATCTGAAAATGTATCTAGCTACAAAATAGTTTAATAATACTAACAAATTTTTCATATATAATTGTTATGTAGAAATTGACCGGACCAGCCAGATCATATTTTAGCCGGAATTCTCCCTGATATCCGGCCAGATGCTGGTTAGGTCCAGGGTTACTTTAAGTAGGTACAAGTTTCCTTATAAAATTGCCATGCAAGTGGCGAAGTCGTGACATTACCCCGACCTATCCCAATATTCTTGCTCTGCTGGTGCCCGGGGCTGGGCGATTAGCTATGATTTATAATAGTGCTAGGATCTAGGATCTTCTGGTTAATATTAGTCTGCAGAAAATTGCTGGTTGCTATCATCAACAGCTACTTGCTAGCTAGTTGTGTAACTTTTAATCTAGCTAGTACATCTTGAGATAGAATTTGAGGTCTACAATTACACTTTATATATTTGTTTTTGCTTGTCTGTGTCTTATTGCTTGGTTTGCGATCGGTAGAAGTACTTAGGTAGGTATAGTTTAAGGGAATATTTTCCCCAAACTAAGTGAACACGGTCAATTTAGTCAAATGCCGGAAGACCAGCGTCGGTCGCATGCCGACCGGCACATGCTGAGGCATAGTCCGTTTTGCGACATCAGTTTATTTTTTAATCTAATTTTGTACTTGTATGTTTATATATCGCAAATAAATAATTTCTTTCTTCTTTCTTCTTTAAATGTTATGTTGATACTGCTTTTATGAACTGTAGAAAAATAATGAATTCAACAGTAACTTCAAACCAGCTATGGAAATATTCATAAATATCTAATGATAGCTGGGGCGGTATTTAAACTAGAACGAAATGTGCCTGTTTAATTATGTTTTACGAGTTTCATGAATGTGGCATCATGTTTCTAGCATTTTATTTGCCAAACTCTGGCAAGTTATAACCTTTCTAATTTTAGAGCGAATGCGACTTATTTTAAGTGGATTATTTTATAGAAATAAAAGTGTTTTTTTATATTTTTTGAATGTAGAAATCTAGTTCTTCGTCTTATTATTGATCGAATGTTGTTATTTGTGTGAATATAAAGTAGGTATAGATTAGATACCCAATTGGAACGTCGCGTCGTTATCAATAAGATGATCGGAAAGTCCAAGTTTATCTAGATCTAGATCGTATCGTGCAAGATAAAAAGTAAAAGATCAACATTAAAAAAATAAAAGAAAACAGTCTAATCTAAACTGTTTTAAAAAACTAGCTATCTCCAGAAAGAAAATAAACTCTAAAATAGTCTGAACTACGGCTAAATTACTGACTATTATGAGAGCTCGCGCGAATCTCTATTTTTCTCCTGTATTCTTCAAACACATGGATGAAACATTCTCTGGACTCCAAATTACAATTAGTACCAATGTGCATACAGAAATTTATAGAGTAGAAAACTTAAGAAAATAGAAATGTAAAATAGAAGTGTAAAATTGAAAGTTTTTTTAAATATTTTTATATTTTTTAAAACAAAATTTAGGGTTTTTTTTTTTAAATACCATAGAAATCGCCTTGGATCCTATGAATCATTGCTGGTCATCATCAGACCTTGGAACATTGACTACAGTTCATCAAAACAATACTTTAAGGTAAACTAAATGTTTCAAACTGCAAAGGTTGTCAGAACTGATAAATATCCTCATAACTTAGAAATGACTCCACTAATTTTAACCAAACATGGCAAAGAACCATCCCAGATAAATCACTTGCTTCGCCCTCTGACCAAAGCCATTAGCTTCTGTATGTAGTTATGATGAAGTGTCCATAGTATCCAGTGGTCCAGAGGTAAACCCTCAGTATTCTAATAGAATCTGCACATTTGCCCTGGGGAGATCTGGATTAATTCTGTTGCCTTTGTAGTGGCCAGATATGAATTATTGTGGCCCGTTGATGGAGCTGTGGCGCGTTGAAAGTTGATGAAAGTCTGTTGTTGTGAGACGGTATTTTTATGAAAACGTAGCTGAGGCGGGACACGACTAAATTGCAAGTTTATTGTTATTAAAACTTTTGTGAGTTAGTTGGATTCTTTTGATGCTTGGATTCGTTGTTGAGACTGCGTAAAGAGAAAATACTCTTGGTATTGTGAGTTCAAAACCTATTTTCAAGAATCTTGAAATGAGAGCCTCAGTGAGAGGCTAGGTATTTTTTATTATTTCTAATTATATGCAGTACTCGCAAATACTTAAGACTTGAGAGTAAATCAGAATCAGAAATAGTACATAAATTCTTAGGTAGGAGTACCTACTTGAGTTCATCGAAAAATCTCGTTTCGTGAATAAATATTGGAGCCCATACAACATCGAGTCAAATTCAAAGCCTGTGCACACAATGGAATCGATTCTCAAATCGGTGGGCCCTTGAGCAAGGTAGAGGTGAATGAAGTTTCAAGTGGAAGGGACGAATCAAGAACCTTATGAATATAATTTTTTACCGTGAAAATGCTTGCTTACCGTGAAAATACAAGTGGATGATGTAGAAACCAGTGTAAGAATCACTGCGACCGTGATCATAGTTCTTGATTCCTAAAAGTTACAGAGGAAGGTAAAAGTTTTGAATTTGCAGTTGTGCGTGATGGCAGTATCACAAATTGAAGCTCTGTAGATCAACAGCTATCTGAGTCCTAATCTTGTCTTGTAGGGCGTTAGTACATAAATACTCGGCGCTCATACTGACACTTGGTAGTGGTTCAATATCGATAATCGATACATTCTTTATGACAAGCTAGCTCATGTCTATTACCTTACACACAATTTAAACGATGACTGCATACTTGTATACCTACCTATAGAGGCATAACCACGCGTCTGCGTTGTTATCATCGGTTGAATCGGTTCCAATGCCTTTTAGCATCAGTGTCGCGAAGCGGTTATGCTGCAAAAGTAGCAATGTGTTTCGAACAAAAAGCGAGGGTTCTTCTGACAGTTTAATAAAAACTAAACTTAGACCATCAATAAACCATTACCGAATTCCCTAAACCAAATAAAATAAACAATAACTAAGTAATCGAGTCGAGGGACTGACCAGTTCAGAGGCTAAATGGTTTTGGAGTGGAGCAATTGAAGAGGCACCTGGGCCCTCTCAGAGGGACAATAGAGTGGAATTTCTGTCGTACAGAGGATTGCTATAAGCGAGCCTGTTACTATGAAGTTAAATCTCGAAGGTTGGATAAAATGCGATAGTTTTACGGTCCTGGTAGATAAGCAAGAAGCAGCGTTTGTTCTATCTTGCATTGGTAGGGTGAGCTGAGCTGGTAAGCAATAATAGATGGGCAGGTTCTTCGAGAAGTTTGAGATTGACCTAGGTACTGTTCGGTAGGGACTTAGGTAATCACATTTAAAATTTTAGATAGATACCATAGATTTTCAAGAAGTAAGATTTGTCTTACTTGTACGTGAAATATTTTTTTCTGCAGTTTTGCTCGCGTTATACATATAATAGTACCCAGATAAAATCCAATAATTATATTTTATAAGCTAGGTTAGGTACCTACCTATTCTAAGTTTCATCTAATATTCTGTAGTTTCATCACGTTTTAACAAATTAGTCAAATTCACATCTAAACTTTGGCATTTGTAATATCAGTTGGACTGTGTGTACTCTCCAAGGTCGACACAAAACCCTGTCAGTCGTAGTGGAGCAGCGAGATCGTTTATCTTAGTGAACGAATCCACAGAATAGGCCCCCGCAGTACATTTCTCATTCAACAGGATGTATAACATTGTTGTCTTTCTCATTCGTTTTTACTAAATGTTTTAGGACTTTTTCAAAGTACAGATTTGGGCCAAAGGCTTCAACTATTACTATACTTACTGGCTTCAACTGTTATGTTGGTCAGACTGCAGAAGTTTTGAGCGGGAACAAAGCAAAAGAAAGGTGCTTGGATAGTAGCAAACCAGTGGAAATCCATGGTCTCTGATTAGTACTTCTAACAAAACTTGCCTTATTTTATGTAGGGTTTATGTGCATCTCCATGCATGCACGAATGCTCTTCTTACCTATTGTTTGGGACATTAGATGCCAAAGTATTCTACAATATTATCTGCTCGATCACCTTGCATTTAATGTCTATAAATCAATTGAATGCCACCCGTAAAGCCAGACATGTGGAGCCAAATCCATTCACCGACTTTACTGAATGCATCCATTGTGCGGTGTCTGCTCCGGGATATGATTTAAATGAGGCTCTATTGAGCTGTAAATGGCCTCTTGTGATTTGGGGTGAAGAAGATTTCAATAGATAATCGAAATTTTTATAAATACTTGTGCAGTTTATGTGAACTCATGACATTAGATCAAATATAAACTGTAGAGACCTTTTGTGTCGATACCGATGTTTTAGTTCAAGAAACTGACAATATCGTTATCGAGTCGTCGATATCAGCCAGAGTGCAAACGCCCAACTAGCGTAAAACTAGCCATTGTTTCATATGGTGGTCAGAACAATGGATGAGCTAATTGTTTGCTGTTATTGTGTTCTCTCTTTGAAATCAGAAAAAATGCATATTGACAGAAATCTAACTGAAAACCACTTTTGAAGGTAAATATAACATGATGGAACAAGTATAAGCCCAGATGATGTTAAAGAATTGCTTACTCACTGCCAACTAATAACCAACACCATTTCTTCACAAAGCGTCATTTACCGAAGATGTATAAGAGCGTTACCTACACCAGAACTCAGAATAGAATTGTCGATAGATACTGAAGCTACACACATTGTTTACGTACTTTTCTAGTCCATTTTATAAAAGTAAAGATGTCGCAAAACCAACGCCAACTTCCGAGCCTTTTCGACGAATTGCATTAAGTATCTCTCTCCAAAGAACTATGGTTCTCTCAAAGCATTTTTCATATCTATTCGTACATTGTTCCAAGATGCCTGATAACGCTGACCTATTTGAAACTCTATTGTCTTTATCTTAAGAATCATATTGATGGCATTCTTTCTTGAATAGTGAATGTTTTCTTTCATCATCTGCCATCTTACAAAGGAAATTAAGATTTTTCTTCAAGGTTTTGATAAAATGAAATGTTTGAGCTTCGGAATAGAATTGAATTTACAGTTACAGAAACTCTCAGGGTAATGGCACCATGTCTTAAGATCTAGACTGAGGGAATTCCTGGCACAAAAGATCTACTGTTGACCACAAAAGATCTAGAACAATACAGACAAAAGGCCAGATTTTTTTGTCTCTCATTATTATAGTTAACTTGAGTTTTGAAACACGTTTGGAATAACAAAGAAGTAGCTTAAGTTCAGAAACCGCATTAATTACCTTTCACACAACATTTTTAAAAACAAGAAAAAAGTACAAAACACTAAGATTCATCAGCATAAAACGTCTAATCTCACAATCATCACGATGGACTATAAACGTGGTAGAGGGGGACCATAAAAAAATAATATCCCCTAGAGTCCACTAATGACACCATTCTACAATCTTCCTACAATTGAAGAGATAGCTAAAGGAATAAAATGTGATGTCACCTCAGAGGTGTGATGAGCAGGCTAAGAGTTGACTAACAGTTGAAACCGAATCGTCTGTTGTAAACTATTGTAAAATTAATGTTACGTACACATTAGTAACAGTACCTATGATAATTTGATCGGTGGAACCAATCCTAGACTCGTCGCAATTTGATACGAGATATTGATATCACACACCATTTGATTGCTAATCAAACCAGGATTAAACTTAAAATTATAGTAAAATAAATACAAGTGCAAAAGAGTTTTCAGATACACTTTCGCAGACGCCGTCTTTAGCTTGCTCGTCGTTCTTATTCTTACTCTGAAGCAGTGAAATGTGACACCACCTCACCTTGCTCCAGACTGAATTGAAAGCAAGCTAAATGGCTTACTGTTTTTGGGTACCCTACCTATCCAAATGTTCTTTAGAATTTTCATAATTTCCTTTTAACATTTTGCGAGGTTTTTGTAAGTATGTTTTGGAGCCTGGCCGGCACAACCAGGGCACAACATGCGTTGAAAAATCACGTATGGAATGAGAATAAATAACACATCGAAGACGAATAGGAGCGTGGTCAGATACAACCTTTTACAATTCAAAGAGTTACAACAAAAAGTTTTCTCTACCCGAGCAGCGAGAAAGCCCGGAAACCACAGCACCGTGTTCTTCCATAATCCCACTAAGCTCCTCGCTAAATTGTTTGTCAAGACATCAGGATAAAACTAGTTTTTACTTCAAAACTATTAACCGAGAAGTACGGATAAACAGGCAATCCTATTACGACGCAGATGGTGCGACGTGGACACTCCACCACGGATAATAGTGACTGTCTCGGAAATACTTTATTCTATGTTACTTCGCTTGCCTTGCTGGTAAGTCTGGTAACACGCTTTGTTTCTATCCAGAGTGCGCAAACAGATACATTTAAAAAGATTTTTCTCTTCGAAACTAATTGGTTATTCAAAGCAACTGAACTTTGTTCTTGACCTCTGCTTTGGTATCTACCTCTGATTACGTAACGCGTACCTACTAAGTATTGGTGATATCATTCCTCTCAATCACCACACAAGAAGTGACGCTTGACCAGTGATTGCCTATTTACGTCTATCGTAGACACGAGCAACGTAATCCTCGAGTTACAAGCGCTACTGATATACCTGTTTCAACGTGTTACACCATCTCTTGATTACTAATCCTATAATCAGAACTTCAGAGGTGGTAATTTTTTCAGGGGGTCACCAATCACATAGAGCATGGGACGGAGCGTCCTCAAGTAATATCGTAAACCTCCGGTTAATTCAGCACATTTTGCAACAGAATTTGCGCTAATAAGTCTCCTTGTTCTTGGGGGGCGAACTGCCTTAAATTATAAAGCTTATTAAGCATCGGTCCCTCGTGTATCGTAACCTGCCGCACTGAAATGTTCCGAGCTGCAATGTTACGCCAACTTTCGTCAAGACTTCATTTGTTATGTACCTACCTTGGCTTTTGTGGTTTGCTATGTATAAGTGTACGTATAGGTATAGGTCCTAGCTACGACTCTTGAGGTTTCTCCGCTTGGAAGGTTTGATTAATTAAATTTTGTAACCAGTTTTTTTGCGCCATTGCTTGAGTAATGCAAATATGTCTAGACTAGACAGGTTTGACCTCGAGGTGCGAGTCTGATCAATATTGAGAGTGTTTTTTACCTACAGAATGTATTTTATAAGATGAAACAAACTTCGAAGAATTTATTTGGTACTTTCTGTAGTCTGATGGTAACGTCTCCTCATAGCGCAGCCACTGTCTTTTCGTGTCCATCGCATTCGCTATGAACATGGTTATTTTGACTCCTTCTTATGTTTATGTGGATCCAAGCGGCGTATCGTGCCTAATTCATCCTGCTCAGTAGCTACCACTTACCTGTCTTTACCCAATAGTAATTTATCCGTCCGGGTACCTAGGTAAATCACAATTCCCAACATCTGATGTGCAAAGGACGACCAGGGGTACCAGGGCAGCCGTTAAACAAGCGATTAACATGCGTTGTCCATTTCAGCGAGGTGCTCAAATTACGCACACAGCAATTTAAACTTGTAGGGCTCGATGAGGTCTTGGGTAGTTCATTATTAGAAAACATTGGACCACTGGGATTTAATTTATACAGGTGAGGGGTTGCCAATCAAGAATGTAGCTTATGATACTGGCGGAAGGTTTAATATTGAAGAACAGCTTTGTTGCTGCAGGAAGTATTTATTCAGCCTGAAAATTACATCATGCTTCCTCTACGACTTTCATCCGGAGTGCCGATTAAAAGTAAACTACGTAGTTTTCTCATGAGTTTGAAACAAAAGCTATTTAGCTATGGGGCTGTTGGTAGGTATACCTACTCATAGAGAGTGATTAAATTTAATATTTAATTGTTTAGAGGATTTATATAATCATCATGTTATAAACCTTAAGAAATCCTCTATAGTACAAAAGGCTCCTCCATAGATTTCCAAGAACAATGACGAGTATGTGCTCATTAGATCCAAGGTTTATGGCCGTTGATTGTTGCAATCCGCTATCGCTTCATCTACCCACCCTAATCGCACACTAATATTCACTCGTTCCCTCAAAACACGTCAGCATCAATATCCGTATCAATACAAGCCTCCAGTCAGACCCAATATCCGATACATATTACATTAGCTGTCAAAACAACGAAAGCGTCGAGAACGTGTCGAGAATTTTATGAGAATTTTGTAAGATGTTGAACATAAATCGTGGAAAAGTATGTTTAAGATGGTACCAAAGGAAATCGTTGCTTCGAGAACTTCCCTCCTGAGACTTTTCCTTTACAATGTGCTCACCATCTTAAACAATGAGAAATACGGTTGTCCATTTATGTTAGTACCTAAGTAATAACTAGATGGCGCTGCTTAAAATGGCACAAATGTAGATCGCGCTATCGAAGCGTTCTGCGGAATAGGCATCGTGCCTCTTGTTTTTGCTATAAAGTTGAGCTTACTTAATACACTGATATCCGGCTGTTTATTTTGAACCCCGATATACCTACCTAAGGCTACTAGTTCTTTCACGGTCATGGGCACTAAAGTTTTCCATTGTACCCATGAGATTGTCTGGAGGTAGTCAAAGGAACTATTTTGGGAATACTTTTTTGGTACATCGCATACTTTTGACTGTACTACGCGGGGCCTAATACAACAAATTGCAACCCTTTGAAGACACGAAATTAGTCAGTCACTATACATTGCTGCTATACAGATATGTCTATGGACTGTTCTTGTTCCACGGCACGGGTTATGTATATAACCACTATAACAGACAGTCTGGTGCCCGAGAACCATTCGGAAATTCAATTTCCGATATGATACAATCTGCTAAGAGATTACGGACGATAGCAATCGGATACAGTTACTAAACCCCAATGTAACTGACAGACCTGTTACAGACTTGAAAATTTATTCATAAAAATGTATACAAAATTGGTAAAAACTAACATAATTTTCTTGAAAAAATTTTGGTTGTCTCACAGCAAATTTTCTCTCCGAATCTTAGGTTAAATGTGCAATAACCTTTATAATTTTGTAGAAATTCATCCAAATTCTGAAAAAACGTGTTCTGTGCATAGCATGACACATCATGATCGCTCATTGGTTAGACCTTCGCTTGCAACGACGTGAAAATTTCACGACATTCGACAGCTTTCCTATGTAAAAGTCTTCCACATCAAATCTCTTCAGTCGCTTTGAGGGTCCAGCTCTTAGAGATCTGCCTGGTCTTTTCCTTGTGTTGTTGATGGGTAATAATAATTGATCTCCACTTTCTGGTTTACGCTCTTTTGTTATACTGACGTGAACTTCGTTGGGTATTGTGGCAATGGTCAGTGAGACAGAGTCTGTACCGTCGTCGTTTGGGATCTGCAGTGTTTTTCTAGATAGCATCCCTTTGATTGCTTGTCTGCAAGAAATATTATACTTTTCATTAGAGCATTTAATTTCCATGGAGAAATAGTAGAAAATGAATTATATGGCAATGGTATTGTTATATCTAAGCTGATTTCTTTCGCAATTGTGGAATTTCTACTTAACTAGAGGGTCACGTGCCTTGATCACGAATATATATATAACAATCGCAAACGTATCGTAACGCTAGCGTATCCTAGATACACTGCGCGGTGACACCACAACGGCTGGCAGTCGAGCTGGCATTGACGCGCAATATAACTCGCATACGTAAACGCGGTGACTGTCAGATTGGTTCATGATAGAGGCACAGGTCACGTGTTCTAAGGTAAAGGAAAACAAATCTATGTATTTATTGGGTGAATGAGCTTTTGCTTTTGTTTCTCGTGTTACCTGATATCGTCAGCAGAATTGACTTCTAAAGCTTTGTTATTGAGATTATTTATAGAAACATGTTCCTCAGGGTTCGAACTCGAAGTATCCGCACAACTAGTCTCATCATAATCTCGAAGTTCCGCTCTTGTTTCAGTGTGAGCCCTAACTTGATCACTGTCGATGGCCTCCATGAAGTTGATTTTGACTATGAATTTAAATTAAATTCAAGAAGAAGGAACCGAATAAAATATTTTACAAAACATTCAAAAACATGACAACATGACACAATTCTGCTCTGATGTCAAAGATAAGTTTCTTTCATCGCTTAAAACTTTTTATGCAAGTCAGAAAACCTTTTTAGAACAAAATGAGGCTTTATACAGCTAAACATCAATTACAAGCTGGTGGCCCACCTGATGTTAAGTCTTCAGTCCAAAACTCTGTTCTATAGCTTTGACCTCGTGGTAATCTGAGGCTTTGGACTATTTCAGTGACTACTATTTAGCCTCGGAGAGATTAATCTTCTCTTCACCCTTTCTTTGGTTTTGGGACAAATCCTACTATTCTATCCTACTAATATTGTAAACGCGAAAGTTTGTATGGATGGATGGATGTTTGCTACTCTTTCACGTAAAAACTACTGATCCGATTTGGATGAAACTTGGAATATATATTGTCCGTGACCTGGATTAACACATAGGCTACTTTTTATCCCGAAAAATCAACGGGATCCAACGGGACGCGAACGAAATCGCGGGCGGCACCTAGTGATGAATAATGCTACTGTGAGAAGCACAGATTGATATTTTTTTTTGAGTGCTTCCTCGTTCAACCCACAATTTTTCTACCCAATAGGTATTTTGCCTCGTTCGACCCAAAACGTTTGATTTAAGTTCCTCTTTCAACCCACACCTACTTATTTCCAATTTCTATTGTTTATATTCAAATAAATGACACAGTGAAACACCGAAGTAGTAGGGTCAGCAGACAAAAAAATTGTAGACATTTATTATGAATATTTTTATTTTAAAAAATCAGTCATTTATTATTCAACAGAACAGCTTACACATTTTAAATACAGGTCTGGCAAGTAGATATAAATTTGAATAATAAACAATACACACCGCCACACTGTACCTCCACCACTGTTTGCTCTTTTTTTATAAAACTTATAACCATCGTGCATTAAAATTTGTCCGCCACGTTTTGACTTTATAAAGTTTAAATTGTTCTCACTATTCGAACTTGGACTCGCCATATTTGATGTGAACCTTTAGGTTAGAAGGTCTAGGAACTACTGACAGGTGTGACAGGTAAGATAAAGGAGTAGAAAGAGACCTAATGATAAAAGAAAAGGATAGGCATAAACTTACCCCAATAGATAAGAAAAACAATGGTAGTCCTTACCGTTGTTGATTGGATTATCTATTGTACAAATAGTTCTAGGAAATGCACGTGCATTTGTTTGAAGAGACCATGAACATTGTCATAAAATATTATTACCTCCATATACGTAATTTGAAGCTACTGTGAGTAATAATTTCAGCAAGTTCGATCTTTGATTAATAACACAGTGTCTGTACTGTTTAGAATACACTGTGACTGAGATTTTTGGATTGGGTAGAACGAGGCATATGTTTTGGGTTGAACGAGGAAAAATAAGATTGGGTAGAAAAATTGTGGGTTGAACGAGGAAGCACTCTTTTTTTTGTTTTTTTTGCTGCTTGGTTTTCGCAAAAATTAAATTTCGTGTTCGTGCTTACTGAAACTTGGAAAATGTTTAGCAAAGCTTAATATTGTAGTGCACTGAAAGGGATTCTCGAAATTCAACCCCTCAGGGGGCGAAGGAGAAGTTTCTCCGTTAAAGTCGCGTGCGTTGACTAGTACCTACGTCTACCTATCTAAGGAGCAAACTGAAGCTGCCACGGCTTCTCAAACGAAACCCGTCTGCATTCCTCGCGATCGAACACCTATTAATTTGCAGGATTCTCAACGCATTACTTAGGAAATGTCTTGCCTTTCAAAGCTCAATATGAAAATGGCGCGATCAATGCATAAAGGATGAGGTTCTCAATTCAACTATATTTTTTTGTATGTATATACGTTCCGTGATTTTTTATTTGGTAGATCATACTTCATATGTGGTCATCATCATTATGATGATGAAGCTGTGAGGTAATCAAATTGAAGTCGGTTTTTCTAGTTTTTAAACGTTTTAGTCTGCAATTTGATTTTTGCAATGATTCCGCTGAGGGGATGCCCACCTAAGTACCTACCCATTGAACAAGAAAATTGTACTTATTCCACAGAGAGCTCTGGCCTGCAGTGAAACTAATGTGTTTTTAAAGTGTATGAGGATTAAAGTGGTCTTGTCTGTTTTTCCCGAGAGCAATAAAGAACATATTATCACTGAAGAGTCACCGGTTCTTCGATGTGTAAATTAGACTAGAACCTAGTTTATCTATGTTCTAAATATATAAAGCTCTTTTGAAGCTGACTGACAATCAACGCACAGCCTAAACTATAAGTCTTAGAGGTATGAAATTTGGAGGGTAGTATCCTTATACAGTGTAGGGGTGAACTAAGAAAGGAATTTTGAAAAGTCGCACCCTAAAGTGTCTAAAATTAGGATCAGAGATTTTAACCAAATAATGCGTAGCTGCTGCGCGAGCAAAGCCGCGGGCCACAGCTAGTATTTTATAAACAAAGTAATTGATGTAGCTATCCTTTATGAGCTGGGCTACCATCAGACCATGGTTCATAATAAATTAATGAATGCATCGAAGTTTGCAGCGAACACTCCCCATGTGAATTTGCTGATTTGGTAATTTCCGTAAAGGGTTACTTACTCGAATGATTTATACCTTTTTAGCGTTAGTATTCTGTGCCTTAGGTAAATAACAAACGTACCTACTAAAGAGACATGGTACCAATGATTAAGATTATTGCATGGTACCAATAGGCAGGTTATACACATGGTAAACAGTAAAAAGTAACTTGTTACTGTCCACCATGTGGAGAGCGAAACAAGTTATTATGGTCCCCATAAAATATTCCATCATCCTATCTATTTACAAAGGAATGGAGTGTAGCTTCTTTGGGGTCATTCCTAAGTAACCCCAAAATAAAGTTATTTTGATGCAGAATTTTAGCAGTCGTCTTAAGGCGGCCTAAAATCTAAACACTAACTCATACGAGCTTGCTCACTTTTTTAGCCTATTTCAATAAGCTTTAGTGTGTACATCATAAAGATGAAGTTAGATAAGTATGTACTTAAGTGAATTTTTTTTGTGCCGAGAAATTTAGGAAGTTTTAAAAAAATATATTTAATTTGTAAGTACATACTCACAAAAATGTTAGATTCTTTGATCTCTTTGTTTGAGTTTTGGGGTACGAAAAGAACAAACCTTCTTTTCACAGGATGAAAAATTGTTTACGGCGATAGCTACACGATCACGAGTTAGGGTTCCGCTGTAAAAAACCCTAATTTCCTGCACCCTTTCATTTATAACGTGGCAATCTGGGGCCCGTAGCTTATTTATAGAGGTCCCGAGCGTTTGATGGGAGAGAGTAAGAATGTCTAATGATAAAGGTTGTAAAAATCGTGTGGACGCGCGACTTGTTGTCGAAATAGTCGCGCGACTATAGTTCGTCTTACTCACGAACGTATGAACCAATTCATTTCCTAAAACCGTTACCAAGCAAATTATGTTACCAACCACGATATGAACCGTTTGATCTCCTTTCGTTGAATCCCGTTGATTTTCCCGGATATAAAGTAGCCTATGTGTTAATCCAGGTCACGGACAATATAATATATTCCAAGTTTCATCCAAATCGGATCAGTAGTTTTTGCGTGAATGAGTAACAAACATCTATACATATATCCATTCATCCTTACAAACTTTCGCATTTATAATATTAGTAGTTTACTGCAGCATGCTTAATGATTAGACGCTTACTTAAAATTCACGTCTTAATTCATTTATGTTATAATTAGATACTATTAGATACTTCACTATTTACTGGCGACCGACACTTAACAAAAACACTAAAAGATAAGCTCATATCTTGAGTCGCGTCGCTCGTCTACTTAACCCTGAAGCTCGCTGCATTTCCGTACAACGAGTTTACGAGTGTTAGTTTGGCTATTTGGACCATCTCTATGATAAGGTTATCGGGGCACATAGCCGACTTAACCCTTTATCTGCAGTGGGATGTACGTGTTGGTAGGAGTTTAGGGTGAAACGCTCAAATTGGAATATTGTCATGATTCTGCCGAGTTTTTGTGCCTGTTTTCGTTTTTTTAGAATAATATGTTGCGGGTGGTTGCGGTATCACTCGGGCACATAGTTGACTTAACCTCTTATATGGCGGGTCGTATATGTTATTCCGACACCACTATGACGAGTGAGACGGTCCAATATTGGCATTATTTTGTGAGTTTGAGTCATGTTTTTGCTACAGGTTTATTAGACAAACAGACACAAGACAAACCGCACCTCTCAAATCTCGTTTCAGCAATCCACATAATTAAAATCTCGTTTTCATCGAGAAAGGCCCTTAGCCTGCAAGCAATTTGAACGGATTTGCGAAAAAGGTCCCACTTAATATATTGTAGCGAGGAAGGAAAGCCGGAAAAAATTAAGTAAATACGCAGAGCTTAGGGCTAGTGAGAAATGGGTTTAAAAGTTATCGCGCTAAATTAAAAGAATTTCGGCTTCTGTTGAGCCCTTTCAGTTGAACAGTGAACAGCTTGTTAGGCGCGGAAATTAATTGGATTTTGTTAATTAGGTATGTTTATTTTTAATAGTGTAGTGTAGGACGCCCTCTCGCTAGATGGAGCCACGATCTGCGAAATGTGGTTGGGAAAAACTGGATCAATGGCGCGTCTTTGGAGATACAATTACGTACAACAATGGACAAAGATAGGTTGCTGATGATGATTTTTATTACACACTATTTTAAAATTAAAAAACGTTATGTAGTTATGGATGTAATGCTAGATGATATCAATGCAAAGATAGCTAAATTTTCTTTACAAAAACTTTGAATTTGGAATTTATCTATTTTTATCTACGTTCTTCTACTACTTTGGTAATTACTATTTGACCAAACAATTCAATATTACTTAGGCCAAAAATAAATGAGAGTGGCCATCATCGATTATTATGAAAAATAATTCAGGGTTATTTGATATATATTTATTTAACCATTTCGTTATATATTAAATAACATTGGCATGTCAATTTGATACTATTTGGCAAGTAGGTAATTCTTATTCTAACGTAAAAATCATACAAAACGTAAAAAACGTTAATTTCAAAATAGGCTAAAACTTTGAGATTTTTTTTTGTTATTTTGCTAATCACCATAAATACGACTCTCTGGTATTACTCAGTAAAAAGCTTAGAAACGATCAGATATCTTTCGGTGCCGTTCTCCATTTTATGATACTCCAGTAAAAGAAGTTATCTTCGTTCCGAAACGGCACTAACATTGTATTCCGTACACAAAAGGTTATCGCCACTCGAACGGACTCCACGATTATCTATGTCGTTACTCACAGCCCTACTGGTCTCCTAGTAAATGTACGTGATAAAAGAACTGTTTAGGTATTAAAGTTTTTATTCACAAATTTTATTTTTACAAACAAGCATTTAATCTTGCGTCGTTTAATTTAAAAAACCTACTAACTAACAATAAAAGCCACGTCAGACGAAACTCTATTTTAACACACATAGGTAGGCAAAAAATGCTTTTTTGCTAAGTAATAACTACTTATACAGAAAAACTATATACCAAAAAAAGTTAATAATGCCGGCTTCCTATTTATAGTACATGAAAATTGAATATAAAAAATGCCTAAGAACATTAGGTAGGTACCTACTCTCTGTACTCCTCCTCCTTGCGTCGATATCCTCAGGGTTGAGGGTCGTGACCTTTATGTAAGACCTTGTTTTGGATTATTTTCTTCCAGCGAGATCTGTCTGCTGCAGACCGGATGGCATCACTCACGGAGGAATCCAGTGCTGAGCGAACCTGATCTCTCTGATACTCTCTGTACAAAAGTCTGGAAAACCCAAATGGCATGGTAAGGATAGAAATACAGTTTCTACGTCCACCAGAAAATAAAACTCATGTTGCACGTAATCGATGTGAAAAAAGCTGATGAAATGAAACTGCCCGTCATTGTCCTAAGTTCCGTCGTAAATTCAATTTTACAAGAGTTCCTACGACCCCATTCCGGAACTGTTCCAAAACTTTGATCTTCTGAGAAACGTTGGCCGTAGTATTACGACCATATTGCAAAAGACCATACATATTTAAATCTTCTACCCTGTTATTAATAAACCCGATATAAGCTTCGGCCTTCGAGTAGTTACACCGTGTATTCTCTATCTGCTCGTCAATGCAAAAAACAAAACACGGTGTAATTACCTACTGCAAGCTTAGGGTAGGTACCTACATCAGGGCTACTACAGCCAAACGATTTTAGCAGACTAACTATACCAGGGTTGACAGCAGCAAGAAGATAAAACCCAGGTCTATGGTTGTACGTATAGCTATGTAATGTATAGCACAGATGGATGGAGGAGGATCATGCTGAAGTAAGTGGAATTTTTCGAATTTTCGATTTACGTTGATAAAACTCTTTGAGGACTGTATCTCCGTCAAGTTATTACTACCACTGCTCCGCAAACAAGACGACAGAACCTTTCTAATTATTACTGTAATTTGTAGCAATTTCATTTTCTGCCCTTGAGAATGGAGGGTGTCTCATTTTGCAAAATGTCACTCTCATGCCCTGAATAGCTTTAATCAGACGCGTCTGTGTATAGCTTTGTATTTTTCTTGAATGGGTTCAATGTTTTTGTACCTAAGTTAGCCCGGTTTGTGACTTGAGTAGGTACCTATACAATAGTCAGTGATCTCATCTTAGACGTGCATCTAAGTATAGAATATTTTAACGTTATGTACAGCATGTTTTTTTTCTCATTGTCTCTCCCTTGATGCTTTTGAAGAAGCTGTAGAAGTTAGCGGAAAATCAAGCAGGACTCAGTGGAAAGAGTTAGGGGATACTTTGGCCCAGCAGTATGGGACAAGGTTAGGGAAAAAAGAACATGGAGAAAATAAATATACTTGATATTATCTGAGATGATACAGACCTCAAAACAGTCCTATTTTCAAACTGTCAAATATTATCCTGGTGACAAAACGGAAGTCTAAAAACGGAACGACTAAAAACGTAACATTTTAAGTCAATTAAGCGTTCATGTTCAACATACCATCAGGACTCCTCAGGCTCATTTATCCCAAAGGCTATTAACTCCTCGGAAAGGTTTCTTAATGTTCTTCGAGGACATTAGTGACCCCGGGGCGTAAGGACTAGGGAGTCGTCAGGACCCTCTCAATTTATCGCACTGATTGATTTTTGTAAATGTAGAAATACCTCTTTGCTATTCAAGTAAGTTATTTAAAAAAATTAAATTACCCAGCCTGGAACCTAAGCACTCAAGTTTACGAACCATTGACCAGGAAAACAGGATGAGTCCATATTTAGAAAAAAAAATACAAAATTACACGACCTCTTTGAAAGATTAAACAAGCTAGTTGCTTTTCTAATAGGTCAGATAATTTTTATCTCAAAATCAAACAAAGATTCCTATCCATTTCTTATCAAACGCTAGTTTTCAGAAGTAAACAAATCCTACTTTAAACAAAAATAATAATAACATAAAATAGATAAGCGAGGGTCAGAAAAGGCCACCATATTGCGGAAAACATTGCAAATTTCCCCGATATTTGGCCAATTTTCACGCAATTCTCTAGAATGCAATCCGATCGTATAAAGTTTTTATTTTGCGAAACCTTCCATTGGAAAACTTTTCTATTCCTATGTGTGTGTAGGTGTTTAGCCAACAGAAGATACATTATCAAATATTCTAGCCGATAATTGTACTGTTATTGAACTACATTTAAAAGCATATAATAGCTAAATATCCTCAATTTAATCTACAAGTTGAGAAAATGTGATTCATGACCAAGAATACCAGGGTTATACTGCCTCACATAAATAAGCTTTGCCTCAACCGAGTATCCACATGAGAATTAAGAGAACCGTGTGACCTTCTAACTTAATAATTACTCCAACTACTCAGACGATGGTCAGGAGTAATTAAAATATTGTTATTGGGGAGGAGAACCTTAGTAATTTGGTCGTTTGTATCAACAATTTGTATCATCATTTTGTATCACAAAAAAAAAAAAAATATAAGTTCAAAAACTAAAACCCGACCAAAAATCATGCTCTATAAACTCTAACCAGTAAATATTCTCATCTGAAATTGCTTTAGATTAGAAGTTAGTAGTTCTACTTTGTCCGCTGTAGTTTGTGGATGATGATAATCGAGGCTTCCGTCGATTGGGACCGGTAGGTATAGGGACCGCGGTCCCTTTCGCCGGATTGCTTTAATTTTATTATTTTTCTTCCGGCGAAAGGGACCGCAAACCATGCAACGTAAATTGTACAGTCGTCGTCAGATACAGATCCGAAATAAATACGACAATGTTTATGTAAGTAGTATCTAGTTCATAATATAATTCGTAAGTTAGTGTTATTTTATTATTAGAAAAAGACATTGAACTTATTTAGCTCCCATATTGCACGTGCAAAATTCTGAGATGATGTTTTGGGGAAAAAAAGCATTGTATAATTCTACTTAAATCTGAAACAATAGCCAAAGCCAGAAAAGAGTGTAAGGACTAAGCACAAACAATAGAAATGCGGCTGGACCTTTGATATGCCTAACCGCTTCCTTTGTTATTCTATTAGCTAGTTTTGTCGACGTTTAAAAAAATACTATAAATAAAGTGAGCTTGAATTACGAGACACTTCATGCGACTAATGAATAATATAATATGCAAATTTACTTCACTTTCTTACTTTCGTTTGTAGAGTGCAGTCGTTCGTTTTTCCTACCTTGTGTTTTGTGCTGTGAGTTTGATACTGTTGACCCTCGCTTGTTTATCTGGATTTTGAACCTTACTTCACACGACTGACTTGGCATGAAATTACGGACTTTGTTACTGCTTCTGAATTGGACAACTTTTATTTGGATCTAAATAAACTGGACTCAGTCTACTGAGTAAGTATCTATTCAATTTAAAATATTTGTGTTTATTAATAAATAAGCCTACGCTGTCTGTCTGTCTGTCTCCAGGCTGTATCTCATAAACCGTGATAGCTAGAAAGCTGAAATTTTAAGTTTTCAATATAACTAACCATAATTTTTCGATTTTAGTACTATCAAAATGGAAGACGAAGGCGGCCCTTCAACATCTCAAGCTCAGCCATCTTTTCACATTAGTGTCACACAAAAGGGATCTGAACTTTTGTGCAGAGCTGGTTATGAATATCATTTCATTTTCATATCATTTCACATCATTGACTGTACTTTTCTGCCTTGGACAATAGATTTTTTCGATCATTTCGAGAGCGGTCCCTTTCGCCGGAAGAAAAATAATAAAATTAAAGCAATCCGGCGAAAGGGACCGCGGTCCCTATACCTACCGGTCCCAATCGACGGAAGCCTCGATAATCGTGGTCGTATGCCACATTAGCCCTACCACTGTAAGAATGTATTGTTTTGTTAGGGCAGGTGGCAAATAACCACGATTATCATCATCCACAAACTACAGCGGACAACGTAGAACTACTAACTTAGTAATCGGAACTCGCGAACCAACTCGCGCGCACTCGCAACTTTGACGCTCGCCAGATGAGGAATGAGTCTTTTTTATTGAGTACAGGACGTCCCAATAAAACGTGTCATGCGGAAGACTGAAGTTGGGGCACTTTGAGGAGCATATACAAAAATCTCGTATATACATCGGGGTTATTCGGGTACTCCTTGAGGTACTCCAAATATTTAAGCTCGATACTAATTATTGGGACTGCCTGTATGTGTACTTTTGTAATGAACTTGGTAAGCCTTGGTAAGCGTATGTTGAGACCACATTTCAAACTTTACAGACAAGTCTAGACCTTGAATTATCAGGGCTGGGACTTTGAAGGTCCCGGCCTAACCGCCTATTCTTCCAAAAGGTAGGTATTAGTGTGTATTAGCATAGATATGATATGTTGTAAATTCTATGGTAATATGGAGTCTCCCAAGAGATCTAACACCCTTTCAAATGACCGGCATTCTTTCAAAAGATCTTCTCTTTTTCTTGCCTAGTGTAACCCCCTATCTTACAAAAGGTTAGAGTAGACATTATGTCCTGACTACGCATGGTAAACAAGACATAATGTTTACTCTATCTATTCATAAGATAGACGTACTATGTCTATAATTATAATACTCTAGGATTGCACCTAGATCAGTAGTTTCTTAGTTAGTGTAGTAGTTTAGTCGTGTACCAATGGAGTTTCATGTTCAGGCTTAACACGGACAGAAAATGCTTAGTAATAATTATGTTCCCGTCTGTACCAGTCAGTCAGAGTAGTATTTAACGGCGACTGTACAATTTAAACGAATCCTGACGCCGTGAGCCAAGATGTCTGATAGACAAAAGGTCTCGTTATTTCATTGCGAGAAACTCCTCTAATTTACATGCAAATAATTGTAACAGATTGAGAGCTACGGCGAACTACACAGTTAATTCTAAACAGTCTATGCAGGATACAGAATACTGGTAGATCGAAAGAAAGAAGCATTAAACTTTTTCGCACCAAGAACTTCCGCACCTACGCTATTCCACTTTCGTGCACCAATCGATTTGAAGCTTGGTGCGCAAAAGTGGAATAGTTTTAAATATTTGAAACCATTGCACTGAAATCTTGTGATGGTTCGCTGATGGGACTCGCACGTTGTTTCATTCAACAAAATTTGACACCTAATTGTTTAGACAAACAATCACTATGACCTAAAAACTGTACAAGATACTCGAGGATTTTTACAAAAGTATTTTTTCTGTTAGATGAGAAGAGAAGTTACCTATACCTACCAATTTTCTTACATCATTTATTTTTCTTATTTTATGAAGATTTATGAAGAATTGAAGCAACTCTCTCATTTATTTATTTTATATTTATAGTTCAGGGAAGTATTTTTGTAGTGACCTAACCGTTTACTTTCAGCTGTGGCTACAAGGAACCGTTTCGAAGCCACAAATTGTATTCATTTGTGTAATGCCGTTGATTCTGTTACGATTGTTATGCTAAATCGTTTTAAAATCTAATTTTTGTTTCAGATTGTCTGAGGCGCTGACAGTGGTTATAATTGTAAGTGTTTATGGTTCATTTTGCTTTGCATTTATTGTATTTGGCTGACATTTACCAACTTGACATTTTAAGCCAGATAATTGACGGAATTTGGCGGACAGTTTATGAGAAAAGTGACAACCCTTGACAAAATTTACCAAATTCAATACTATTTGACGTATACAACCATAATAAAACCAAAAGACGACTTCTTGACTCATTTTCTTCTATTTTACCGACTATTACCTATTTACAAAGTTGACTTGTAAAAATTGACCGTTCGAAACCAAACTACCCAAACCAAAAAATAAATAAAAACGATACCTTCCGTCGTCGAGTAAAAACAAACAATAATAATTAGCAAATCCAGAGTCTCACATTTAAGTGTTTACCGGCAAGCTTTCCCGTTAATGAAAAATGTTCGCAGACTTTGTCTCTGGTGGTTTATGGGCCAAGTTGTGGCGCAACTTTGTGGCGACTTGAATAACTCCAAGTGCGACCATTTCGCGCGTCTTGCGGTTATTGTCTACTGATTAATGCAGGCTTTACGTCGCGCTGACGAATTATAATGCTATCTGTCTCTGTTACATTTGTGTAATTGGTTCAACGGCTTAATGTGAACCAGAGGACGAGAAGTAAACTTGGACATTGAATCTTCGTAGATTAATAAATAAATCAATATCATCAATATATATAAAACTCTTTTGAAGCTGACATAGAATCAACGCACAGCCTAAATTATAAGTCCTAGAGGTATGAAATTTGGAGGGTAGTATCCTTATATAGTGTAGGGGTGCACTAAGAAAGGAGTTTTGAAAAGTCACACTCTAACGTGAGCAACGCCGCGGGAGACGGCTAGTAAATAAATATTCACGGACACTTAACACAACGCCATCTAGTCCCAAACTAAGCAAAGCTTGTACGATGGAAACTAGATGGCTGATAGAATACATACATACATTATTTTTTTTGTAAATACATACTTGTAATACATAATAAAAGATGAATATGAAACTCTTTTCTGTGTAAATTATTTTTTTATAAAATGAAGTAATATCAAAAGGTACATAGAGTTTAAAAGAAAAAGCATAGATAACTTTAAAGACATTTGGCTAGTTGGATTAAATTGTTTGTTATTCGCATTTTGAAATTTGCACATAACATTATTTGTTTCATCTTACAATTTACACGTTTTGCAAGTTTTAGTAATTTTCCTCTGAAAGGGGGATTTTTGTACTTTTTCTACTCCGTTATCTTTACAGTACAAAATCCCATTTGCAATTTCCGTAAATTCAAACAAAGCAATTCCAAATTAAAAGTGCTTTAGCGCAACATTTTGTGGAAATAGAAGTAAATTAACCAGCGAACAGATAAGGGACGTTTAAAAAGCCAAATCTTTACAGCCCAACGGTTATTTTTTACTTTTATCTCTAAATTTTAATTAAATTTAACTATCAGATGTTTTGGACGCGTTTTAGAACGAGGGTCGTAAAAAATACCGTGTTTGTTTTGAAGTTAAAATAGCATAAAACGTCTTTGTTTAATATTAAATGTCCATTCGAATATTTAAATACATATTCGTAAAAATCTCTGCAACAGAAGCTTTATTTTGGTATAGAAGTATGTCCCTTTATTTACAAAGAAGCCATAGTACAAACGAGATGGGAACGGCATCGCTCTGAGTAATTGACGGGGCAGGTACGACAGAATTTCCAATTTCATATTTGCTTTGCTGCAGTATCGGCATGCTCGAAAACGTTTAGCAAAAGAACTATTGGGAGACATGGTAATAAAAAATAAATTATACACAGTTGTCGGTCTTGTCAGCGACCTCTTTTGTCTTAGGCGTAAAAATTTGTCAAAAATTATATCACGAGATGAACCAAAATTAGTGAATAAGGACGCGGGATTTTTATTCAGTACAATTTCATCCGCACTTCGGTATAATGTTGCGTATTTTAATAAAGCGAAATTACTGAGGACGGCTGTAAAATTTGAAGACCCCGGAATTAATGGCGGCCGGCATAATTGAGTCCGTCCGATTTACTTTATGAACATAATTTTTGTGTTTACTTTGGTTTTGTATATTAGCTACGCCATTGTTCAAATTGCGACTTTCAATGGTTTCTAGGTCACCATAACTTTTGTGGCTTAGTATAAGTACCTTTAAACTTTCAGTCGAGCTTTACATTACAAGGATGTCAGGCCTCTCTTATGAATCAGTAATTTCGACTCGAATCTCGACTGTGTTTTGATAAATAATATATTGAAGTACTCCAATTACGATTGTGTTTTTGTGACCTATGTTCTTATTATATCACTAACAATACTCTTTTATACCCCTTTTTTGAACCTATAAACCTCTGTGCTTAAAAATGTTGGAAATATTTCTCCTACAATATTGGGTACTTACTGAAATATAGTAGGAATAGAAGAAAATGGACAGTATAGAATCGGAATAGGAAATAATATAGAGAAATCAGATGAATAATGTTACTTCGGCTGGTAATTTTTTTTCTAGAAGAATTGCATTGAATTTCCGGCAACGACCGCTCAATGCGTTATTTACCGACTTCCTCAGAGTAAAAACAATTATTAGTTTTGTTCGATTTGTGTGCTTCATTGTTATTGCCGCGGTACTTTTTCAGATTTATGCTTTGCTTTGGGAATTGTACATGTTAGCGATGTATTCGATTGTTTTGTAATCGATTTTATTTATATCGATACATCGTATTGTATCGATCTTTGTATCGATACGTTGGTTATAAACCCCTACACAAATAAATAGGGTTAGTATCTTTTAGATATCAACTTTTGTTAAATCTTCTGGAAATTCACTGTAACAGTTGTAAACAAACAAGCTCGTACGCTCGTGGCCAACTATGGTGACGGAGTTTTTAGGCCGCCTTAAGGCCTCCGTCATGGCTTAACGACTGCTAGAGCCGGGACAGTTTAACGTGCCCCCCGAAGTACGGAAGCGCTCAGATGTAATTGACACTAACAGTCACCCATCTAAATAGTGACCGCGCAGAACGTCGCTTAACTTAGATAATAAATAAATAAATAAATAAATAAATATTCACGGACACTTAACACAACGCCTTCTAGTCCCAAACTAAGCAAAGCTTGTACGATGGAAACTAGATGGCTGATAAAATACATACATACATTTTTTTTTTGTAAATACATACTTATAATACATAGAAACACCCAGACATAGAACAAACATCTATGTTTTATAATCGGTGAAGATTAATTAAGCAAGCCTAGCCACAAGCGCTTCAGGTGTAAAACTGCCATACACTAAACTATACCTATATCTATTCTGTGACTATATCTAAACTATAGTAATAACGAATAGCTGATAACTTTTCTTATGCAATTGTTAACCTGAAAATCAAACTAGCACCTTTTTAATTTTTTTCTTCCTTTTAAATACGAATACCCATAAAAAGATATACAAAAAGAGGATAACAAAATTATAGACAGTGAAAAAAAGTAATATTCCTAGCATAGATTAGATAGATAGTTCATTTGACATACACACAGAAAAATACAGAACAGACGTAGAAAATATAGCAAACTTATATTAGATTGTAATATTTGGATTCCTTAGTAACGAAACAGTCTGTGCGCGTGTCCGATTCACACTTGACCCAATTCGTACAGTGAAAATGGACCAGTTTTTATTTTTTTGCAACGAATCGGACGGTAAATAATAGAAACAAACGGGTTGCGAATACACAAGTGGGTTATGCAAAAAAAATTAAAAAACTGAAAAGGTTTGATTTCATAGCAAAAATTGTTTCAAACTACTTTTATTCCACTTTTTGTAGAAAAATATTTATAGCTTCCGATTCGTAAGATTCTCATCATCATTATCAACCTTCACCTTGACCAATCTACTAAAGAATGAATGAATGAATGAAAACGCTTTATTGTACACTAGCCGTCGCCCGCGGCGTTGCTCGCGTTCTACCCTTTAGAATGTGACGTTTCAAAATTCCTTTCTTAGTGCACCCCTACACTATATAAGGATACTACCCTCCAAATTTCATACCTCTAGGACTTATAGTTTAGGCTGTGCGTTGATTCTATGTCAGCTTCAAAAGAGTTTTATATATTGTACATAAAGAATAGGTTGCATTAAATGTACAATGGGCGGGCCTTATCGCTCAATAGCGATCTCTTCCAGGCAACCTTTGGAAGGAGGGGATTTGAATAATATTTTTTTTACTTATTTGAATAAAGAACTTACTCCCATATATTTTTAGAGTTTAGCTGCCACCGTGCCTTCTGATCCTATAGTCGTAGGTTCGAATCCGATTCAGCAGCAATTTATTATTCATCTCTAAACATTAAATTCTGCGATACTAGGTATGTTTAACTTACGAGCCCGTTCCAGACGATTATTTAAACGTTCTTCAGTATATCTTCTTTAGCGATAGTGTGAAGGATGTTATAAAAACAAACCCCCTATCTTATAAAAAGTTAGAGTAGACATTATGTCTTGTTTACCATACGTAATCAGGACATAATGTCTACTCTAACCTTTTGTAAGATAGACCGAAAGACTTTAAATCGTTAAAACGCAATTATCTGAAGAATTCCTAATCTACAAAAACTGCGATAACCCGTAGAAAAACCTGTCGTCGGGAACCATTCGTCATTGTCTTCCCGACTCTTGCTTATCTCATTCCGTCGTCACTTGCAATGTAAAATGAGCTTTCTGAATTCAGTTTTAGAATTCATTTTGGGGTGGAATTTCCCTTATCACTCATGCGTCACCGTATTTTTGCCATGACAGAGGCCGCAGGATGTCCTAAAAGTACGGTTGGCCATGGATTAACGTACACCTAAATTGTTTTAGAAAGAATAGGCTTTATTACACTGGACGTAAGCTTCAATATGAAACTACAAAAAATATAAATGCAAAAACCTTGGTAATATGTGTTATGTTTTTACAAATGATTTTCAGCACAAGTTTGCGGCAGCGGTTTTTTATTACAAACAAATCTTAGTCCTTCAGAAGTCAACACGGGAGAAGTCACTGGCAAGCTAACTAGCTAACCTATGGTCAATGTCAATGTGGCACATCACACTGTCAATACTGGGTCTAAGATTGCGGATTTTAAAAGCACCGCGTATCTCGATCCTGGCAATACCGTTAATATTTCTATTCTGTATCGTGATACCACGTATTGCGTAATATGTATTACCTATATTCATCATCATCATCTCCTTGCCCTTTTCCCACTTTATGTGGGGTCGGCACAACATGTGTTTTTCTTCCATGCTCTTCTATCAGCCGTCATCTCAGTTGTCACTCCTTTCTTACCCATATCAATTTTTTTTAAATGTTTTTATGTTTTTTTTTTATGTATTACCTACAGGGTGTTACCAGACCACTTCCGAAAACGAAAGGGGGAGCTACAGCACACCAAAACCCAACCAAAAAAAAATCAGTTATCCTGAAAAATAATTATAGCCGGAGAAAACAATGTTTAAAGATTTGTATTTATTTCGCCAGCCCGCAATGTACGCATTCACGTAGGTAAGGTCGAGGCGTAGTACTATTATTTATTCTGTGTCGTAAGTGCCTACTAACGTAGGTAGGTACTAACGTAGGTCGCTCGCACGTCGCGTACTTGAATGACCCGCGATGAACTCGAGCTATTCATGCTGTAGTAGACGTAATCTGCGTGCTGCGTGTACATTGCTGCTTTATTTATTTTATTTGTTTTTTTGCTTTTTTAAATGAGATAATTAGGTAGATATGTCTTATTATGTTGTACTGTGTGTATGTAACTAGAAAAAAAATTAAAAAGAGATAGTAAAGTCAATTTTTTTTTTCGCGATTTTTTTCGCTTAATTATTTCAGTATCATGGTCTGATTGGAACCTCCAAGTTTTCGGAAGTGGTCTGGTAACACCCTGTATATTATGTTACTGATATTTTGACGTGCACCAATATTAGCGAAATCAACTCCTAGCAATGCAATAATTCTTGTAAAATGTTCAAACAAGGTTGATTGCAGTCTCCAGTCAAATACAATTTCGTCAAAGTTCAGACAACATAAGTGGTTCTTAGCCATGTTATGCTAATACGTACGCGTAAGCACATTATACAAAGCGCTTTACGTCGCTTCTTCCAGCCAATGCCTGTAATACAGCTTAACTAGAGTTGTTATAGACTATTTGAAAAAGCCGTTTGGGTAATTTTGTGTTACTTGATATGCGTAAGTTGCGTGGGATATCTTTGGGATATACCTTCTGGTTTTTTTTAACTGCAGAAAAGTAGAGTTGCATACTTTTAACCCGGCTTTGTAAGATAGGCTCAAAATAAAATACCTATAAAACTAAGTCAATTGTCCACATTGTACATGACTCTGCGACAGAACAACCTCGTGTTATTGCACCGGCACCATTTAATTTGAAAGTTAATTGTACTAATATTGTGTGGTAATAAATAATAAAGAAACTAAAGCTTTTATACACATAGTATTCAAAGAAAACCTCAAAATAACTTATTCACAAAGAACATCTTCTTATTATTATGAACCTGTCCACTGCTGGATAGAGGCATCAAAATTTTTCAGAACGATTTCGGTCCATCCATTTTCACCACAGAACAAGATATCCACCGACTTCATGCGATACCTAAAATCGAGGGTCGTGCTTATAAAGTTTTCTTCAAAAAGCCGGAACTAAGCTAGATATTGTAGCAACATGTTGACAACTCTAGGATCAAGCAACCACTCCGACACAATTAAAGTTTTGAACAGAACTCGTAACCCGCTTTGTCTCACAGCGTATCTGTTATCTCTACGTCTTTGTCAAAAGTTGAATTAGAAAGATTATGAAAAAAACTCATTTGCCTTTTGATAGACGACTTTTTCAGTTAGTTGAAAACTTGAAAACAAAGGGTTGAGGAAGTCTGTGCCATTTTGATTCTAGCGGCAGAATATATTTTTCAGATGTTGGCAAAATTTTGATCTGGGATCAAATGTTACCATGTTACCAACTTATTAGTCTCTGAAAGCGTTTGCACTCTGGCCGATAGCGATACCAACACGTTACCGATGATTCAGATACTCGAAGAAAAATATCGTTGTCCGGTGTAGTACGGTGTGATGTGAAAGAATCTTTAAATGTATGAGATTAGCTCTCCATGATATCGTGTCGTGTCAAAATAGCCATCTCAGTTGAGCATCTAGATAGAACAAGCCCCTAAAACTTTATACCACACTGCGAACTTCATAAGAACTGCCAACTCCACTTTGCGACTCACTGATTTATGCACGCTGTTTGAACTTAAACACTACTTTAAGTTTTGCCTACATCAAGGACCCTGGAGAGATTCCTTTATGTCCTTTATTCCTTCACATTCTTCTTGATTCTAAATATTTATAAAATTCTTTTGAAGCTGACTGACAATCAACGCACAGCCTAAACTAATAAGTCCTAGAGGTATGAAATTTGGGGGATAGTATCCTTATATAGTGTAGGAGTGCACTAAGAAAGGAATTTTGAAAAGTCACACTCTAAAGGGTCTAGAACGTGAGCAACGCCGCGGGCGACGGCTAGTTATCATTATAAGCCTGTAGAAGTCCAAAGCCTCCTGCATTGGGTTTCGAAAAAGAGCTATTTATGGCCTCCTATGACTTCAGGCTAAGAGTTATGTCAGTGATCTAGGTTAGTGACTTCTCGTTTAGCTTCGCTTATTCAATACCAAGACGCTAAAGCAAAAGAAAGAAACTAAGGAAAAAAAGCATTGGTGGATTTGGTGGTCAATGGTGGTCTTCAAGACTTTTGTAATAGGTGTGGTGGATATACAATAATTTATACAGATTTCTCATAAATCTATTGTTTTTAGAACCTCTGCAGTCTCAAGATTAATGCCCTATTTTTAGTCGTTACCTCGAATAATCCTTGCCTCGACTCGACCTCGAAATCGTGCTTTAGTAGTTACATCTAAGTTAATTTCAGTGTGTTTTTGAAGAGATGACCTACTGGATTGGGACATCCCAAAAGCTATCGACCTACATTCTGTATGAAAACAAATAAACAATAGGTTAATCTGCTTACGAGTAGAGCTCCTACGTTCCTTGTCTCCAGAATTAGGCAGAATTACCCACGTATCATGACATGTCTGCACTTGACTAAGGATTAGCCAACTGTAATAACCCCTGATCCAGCGTTTATGCATGAGATCACCGAGGACGTAGCTAGGATAGAGGGGGTAAGAGGGGGGATCGAATACAAACTATGCATAATAAATCTACAGGTCAAAGAATGACAATACAAGGATATTAGTCAGAATTCTGGTAGCTGGTGGTCACTTGTTTTATTCTGATGTCGTGGAAACTAAGTTTAATAATCAATGTGATCATGATTGATCACGTTTGAAGGTGGCTCTGTCAAAATGCCGTTACTCTTACAGAGCAGAGACTGTTACAGCTGTATTCTACGTCTACGTCTAGATTAAGAAACCCTAGAGGTTTCTTGATACCCTGTGCCTCAACTATCTTCTAGATACGAGACTTTTTATCGCACTATGAAATGAATATAAAATGGGTTGTCAAAAAAGTCCCTGATTCTACATATTTTAGAAATTTCAGAAACCCCAGTCTCCTCCTCGATACGACCCTATACCCCCTTGTATGAAATGTGTGCAGAATTGTGGGTTTGCCGGTAGAATAACAATGAACTAATATGGTAATTTGGCCTTTTGCTAATTTTGAGCTGAGCTGAAACGGTATTTCAGGGAAAAAGGCTGTTTCATGATGAATTGCGGTCAGCGAACGTTTCAGCAATGTTTTTAGTTTTGGCGTCATTGTGGGCGTCACAAAGGGTTCACAAATGCTGTAATAACGTCTACAAATACTAGAAAAAATTTAATATTTAATAATAAATTACAGTCAAATTTAAGCGCGTTTAGTCGCATACAGTGTTCTTATGCTAAAATCAAGCACCGCTGCAAATTGTCGAACATTTTGTGAACGTCTTTACTTGTGTACTCCTGAAAAAACTACAACACTATAAATACGAAACTGATCTTAGAATTTCGGATACGAATCTACCCTCTGGTCCAGGGAAACTTCTATGTAGACATTGTAGGCGGTTATTTTTTGTCTCGTTCATCGGGGCATTTCTAAAAAGTGTCTGCATTGCTATCTAAATAAATTGCAAAAATAAGCTTTATTTCCCTGACATAATTTCCTACAAAAGTACGGCCTCAAATCATAACACATTCTTTGTTAAAAGCGAATGTTCGGTGCACATTAAAACCACAAATTATAACCATCGTGCATGAAAGTTGAAACGTCGTTCAATCTATTTGAGTGAGCCTTTACGTCCAATTAGATCCACGCCACCGACCGGCAAAGAATTGTTTAATTACGCCATCGCCGTAGCTCTCTTTGGAAAGCTGTGTAAATGTGGACAAAGTGTAGCGTAGCTTTTTTTTTCATCCGTCAATCGACTTCCATAGACATCGTTGTACGCAGTCAGTAGTCAGCGTAGCTCTTTGGTCACTATGTTCTGACTATACATTTTGTATGTTCCCTGTTCCAGCTGTGGACACATGAAGGAAGCAGACTTGTCTTACAATAAGTGACCAAGTCCTTATTGGAAGTCGCAATCACTAGTCAGTCACTTCCTTAGTGGTTACTGTCACGTGTGGGCCGAAGATTCAATTGAATGCTGATTCCATATGCAATGATTTAACCATTTACGGGTAGCTGAAAGCTTGTATAAAATGAGCAAGCCATGCTCATCGATCTATGTCACCGTAATACCAAGGCACACTGGGGACAGGAATAACCAATAAAACATGGCCCATATCTAGATATTGCCACGAATTACGATAATTGTTTTGTGTTAATAACTTTATGTCATGCCACGAACATCGTTGAATCGGCTGCAGTCCCGCTCGGTACTTCTGAATCGGCACGCTCAGGTTTATCAAGCTATCATATTTTTTGATTATATTTTACTTTGTTTATTAAAACAAAGTGGGACATTGGACGGCACACTACTAATACGATTTTTTTTATAGTAGGACGAAGAGAAACTGGTCTCCCTCGTGGCCCTACTAGTAGGACCAAATAGTAGGACCACGAGAAAATGGCCGTCCAAACATGTCTTTCTGGCTTTTAGTAATCAAGATAAGAATGGTTTAAATTGGATGACTCTTAGTCAACTGGATCCGAAGCTCATGCAAACTGAGAGAAACGAAGTTTCTCGAACAAGACTTGATGGAAGTCAATCTTGAAAACCATGTCGATCCTAATTACGAGCTCTAGAAGATGATTTCATCATCATCAACCAATATTAGTCCAGTGCTGAGTGTATAGGTTCTCTTCTTCTGTCTGTTTAAACTTTAGCTTATCCCTTTATAAAACATCAACTTGTCCACCAATTTCAAAACAGTTTTTTGGTATAATAATTCTGTACAGGTCTTGACCCGACATGAGGTAATATCTCAGACTTTGAATGGGGGGAAGTGGGAGAATGCTTTGCGGAGCGAAAGAGATACAGATATTCACTCCTACTTTCGCGGAGAGCTGGGAGCGAGCAAGAGGTATTCGCCATGTCGTCGGGGCTTGTACCGTGCCGATTAAAACTATGCCGAACCGGGATGCGGCCGTTAAATGTAGGTTATTTGGGGTAAGTCAAATTGTGTAAATCTTTCACAAGTTTTAATTTAGGTAACTTTCGGGGCCGCGTTGAGTTGTGATGTTTCCCGAATTTTATCTACTTCATCAATATATTTTATGATTCTAAATTTAAATAAACCTACTTAATTTGTAACTTTAATTTTTTTCCCCTCTTTAAACGATAAGTAAGACTAAAAATAACGAATTTTATCATATCTTTTTGAGGTTTTAACTATACCTATACTATACTATAGTGATCTAATGTTAAGTAGCATACCTGCCTACCGAATGTCAAAATTGAGATTTGGAATATTTGGAAAGATTAGTTTTCATGAAAAAACACAGCGATAAAGCCGTTTTGGGGTCAAATGAGGTCAAACTCAATGAATTTTAAACAAAATACACCACGTTGCATTAACATTATATTATTATTTATCACAAACCAATAAAACTTTATGGGCACCATTACTTATTATTGTGTTCCGGTTTAGATAGGAGAGAAGGGGAAAATCACGTAAATTCCTTATTTTATGGTGTCGAGTGTATAGGAATGGTCTGCTTTTGAATATTTTTGATTTTAATTCAAACTAAAAAAGTCGTTACGACTTGCAATCTAAAGTAAAATATGGTAGAATGATTGCTACTTCAATAATAATGGCTTGATCATTTGAAGTGTTTTACAAAAACAGTATATCAGCAATCTAGTTTCAATAGTATCTCAGTTTGTGACTAGAAGACGTTGTGCAGAATATCCATGAATCTCTTTCTTCTTCCTGCCCTTATCCCGATAGGTAGGGTCAGCACTACATGTAGGTAATGCAAGCATCACTGCTTGGAGGCAGAAATAAGTTCGTTAGTAATTCCACTTTTGAGCAACAAGCTTAAAATCGATTGGTGCGCAAAATTTTGGTGCGGAAAGTGTAATGCCTTGTAGTAGTACTTCACACAGAGCCTTTCTTCCACTTCCTACTTCCCCTACTAGAATCTAACAGGTGATTCAATGTGTTTTAAAAATGAAAGAAAGAAACACTTCGCAAACGCATTAATATTTAACCCTACAATGCTCAACGAGTTCAAATCTCGAACACGTCTGAGTGCGAGTGAGCGCTGATATTTCAATTCGCGAGGGGCGCGGAATGTTCCTTTGGTTTCTCTAAATTGAATGTGTTTAGAAATTGATGTGGTTTTATTACATTGAACAATGCATTGTCTTTAAATAAACTGAAATGTTACCTAGTACTGCACACAAGTACAACACAACACATCACTGTACGTACGTAATGTACTATGATGCATACTAATACTAGTTTAAGTTCTTATGCAAGTGAATTTTGTAATTCTTTTTGAGAACAATATAACGTCTATATTAAATAAACAATTTGAATTTGAATAGTTTCTTTAAACCGATAAGGCCACTGTTTGAATAAAGATTTTTTTACACTATTGAATATTGATTTAGCATAATCTGTACCTACTTGAGTTTCGATTCAAACTAAACAAATATCAAGTCATCTCTTCACGTACTCTTCAGGCTCCTATATATCTTCAGGCACTGTAGAAATCCTCTCAGATCGGTTAGCATCTGATTGACTACTTCTATCACTCTGTATATTGTAAGAGCAATAATTGTGCATCAATAATTTCGAATTCTCTGATATATTATACGTTGTAGTCCCGTCTGATAATAGATTAGATAATCGTAATGAATCTCAAATGTTTTGTTTAAAGCGCAACCCTATTCATTCCATTCAATTCATTCGTTCATTCAATTTCCTAAATTGAATCTACCACGATCTTCACTTGCTTTAAGATAGGGTTACCGCAGAGGAATTAATGAATTTGATTTTGCTTCTATTGTTTGTTATTGTGAATGCTAGATTGATACTAATACTTAATATAAAAGATATCCTGGTACAGGCTTTTATCTTATTTTTATTTAAGGGTGCGTCGATGTGTCACGACTTTGCTGACGTTATCTTTGACTACCTCTTTTGGACAATAAGACAAGTATCTTCATCTTCATTCCTAAAAGATATACAAAGATATCTTCCTTGAATGGGAACTACTATCGTGAGCCATACCTAGGAAGGTCAGTATTTCGTGAAAGATATGACATAGGAATTTTGAAGAAAAGAGTGAATAGGTGGATTATAGCTAACCGTGCTCCACCTTAGGCTGCAGCTACACTTACCATCAGTTGTGCTGGCAGCCAAATGCTTAGCTAGAGAACATAAAAAAAGATACAATTTTATTGCACTTTGTAGAGCTAAGCTAAGGGTTTGGTAGAGCTGTGTATAAAGCTTTGTTTATCTTCTTTATTGCTTATTACATGCCTGCATTGTACGCAAGCTTATGTAATAATTCAGTATATAATAGCCCCTTTATCCCTGAACGCCTAGAAAACCTGCAATCCCGATGCATCGACCACCTGCGCTCATGAGTCGTAACACGTTATACTAGTTTTTGTTCCTGAAGATTATATTGATACTAAAACTTTAGAATGGGTAGTAAAAGTATGAATAATAATGTTTATACGGGGATTGTAATTCCATTGAAGATTCGGTAGGAGTCATCTTTGATAACATTATCTAATCTAAATTCTAAATATCATCATCATCATCATCATCATCATCAATCAATATAATATAAAACTCTTTTGAAGCTGACTAACAATCAAAGCACAGCCTAAACTATAAGTCCTACAAGTATGAAATTTGGAGGGTAGTATCCTTATATAGTGTAGGGGTGCACTAAGAATGGAATATTGAAAAGTCGCACCCTAAAGGGTCTAGAACGCGAGCAACGCCGCGGACGACGGCTTATTTTGAATAAATTGGTTAACTAATAATTTCACTTAACTTTAACTTGCTTAGTACTCTTTTATAAAGACATCGCACTGGAATTTCTTGGATCTTATGAAGTACCTACCAATTGCTCATCACATTCCCAAAGAACCTTCAGTTTTCATCTAATCATCATTGAATAAATGATATCATGCTTAGTTCAGCATACATTTTGCATCCAAAATTCAATTACTTATGAAATAAATATACAAAAATAAACTTAGTTCATTTTTCATCTCAGAAAGCTTTAGTTCATAGACTATAGAAGGTCACACATGACCTTTGAAAGTCAGACACTTTATACTAGTCTAAACACCCACTTTAGGGTATAGCCCAATTTATTTTGAAGAATATGTTCGCTCACTTCATTTATTTGATAAACGACTAGCGATTTTGCTGAAAAATAACACATAACTTGTGAAGTTGTACGTTTGTAGACTAACCGTTTACATTTATCACGACGATCTTACGCTTTTATTATGAAAAATACATGTAAAATATAAAAAAGTTTCATCTAAAAGCAGCTAAGATACTGGTAAATACATAAAAAAATATGTTGTTCATTTTCTACAAGCAATTTGCTTTTTATAAAAAGAAAAGGTATTTTAATATCAAACCTTCACTAAGTAATCAATTGCTTGAAAAAAAAAACACATTCTGAAACATTTTCGATTACCATTTTCAATCAACTTCTTCAGTGCATTTTTCTATGAACCCTAATTAATATTCCCCCAAGGGTTGTGGGGGGTGGAAACTATTTTCAGGGTGGCGTCGTATTTTCACGTGATAAGATCTAGACATGATTATTTATGTCGTATTAGGGGAAGTAACCCCATCGATATGCGTCTTTATATGCGGTCTTAGTATACTCACTCAGAAAAGTGTTTTAAGTTTTTTTTAATTGGCAAATTGGATGACGACCGACGAGGGTTGCGAGGCAAATATTCAAAAATTGAAAACACTGGGGAGGACATACAGAGGCGCTCGAGCAAGTATTGTAGCGACTAGAAATGGCGATGCACCAGCCCTTCTAGCCAAGTTACTAGGTAACTAAGTAGTAAGTTAGTAGTTAAGTTCTATGGTCGCTTAGAGAATAGAAAACGTCAAAAATGTAGGGAAGAATTTACGGGAAATTATTTTTTATTTTCTAGCGATTGTAAAATTTTAACTAGGCTAGAACAGATGTTATGTTGATGGGACAGCTAATACGACATGACAGCTTAATTAAAAATATCATTGAGGGAAAGGTAGAAGGAAAGAGAGGAAGGGGAAGACCGCGTAAAAGCTATAAGAGCCAGCCGAAAAAAATTATCGCTGTCATCATGTCGTATAAGGACGTCAAGGAAGCTGCACTGGAAAGGGACAAATGGCGAGAACTGCATAATCATCAATATATATAAAACTCTTTTGAAGCTGACAGAGAATCAACGCACAGCAACTATAAGTCCTAGAGGTATGAAATTTGGAGGGTAGTATCCTTATAGGTATAGTGTAGGGGTGCACTAAGAAAGGAATTTTGAAACGTCACACTCTAAAGGATAGAACGCGAGCAACGCCGCGGGCGACGGCTAGTTGTGCATAATTACACCGACAAGAGCTGAGCTCTTAAGTTAGAAGAAGAAATGTTGTATTTTTTATAACCTAAACCGTTTGTAGGCGACTGTACCCAGCCCTACACTTAGATAAGTTTTTCAGTTCATTCGTTAAGTGGGCCGTGAACAGGATTTATGTCTTCTAACTGTATACCCGATGGTTGTTTACCATTTAAAGGGGTAAGTACATTGATTTTATATTTTCAAGGATCTTGCGAATCTAGATATGTGTTGATGTCATTTTGTCTGTACCTCGCTGCTAGAGATGTCGTGAGTCTATTTAGTATTAAGTAGGTATGTATAAAATAAATAAATATTCACGGACACTTAACACAACGCCCTCTAGTCCCAAACTAAGCAAAGCTTGTACGATGGAACTAGGTGGCTGATAGAATAAATACATACATATTTGTTTTTGTAAATACATACTTATAATACATAGAAACACCCAGACACAGAACAAACATCTATGTTTACAACAAACAAATGTTTGTTCTCGGTGGGGATCGAACCCACGACCCACAGCACGGAAGGCAGAGCTACTACCGACTGAGCCATTAACATGTAGGTATTCAGAAATCGAATTGAATTTTTTGAATTGAATTGAAATTTGAAACTAGAAAGCTTTTTGTGAACTGTCCATAACTATTTTTTTTATTTACTTTAATAGACAATTTATAAAAATATGTAGAAATTACATATCTGAACGAGAAGTCACTTATTTTTTTTAATTTTCTTTTCTCTAGCCATCATAGAATTTAGCTATAGGGCTGAAAAATGTGAATTACTCGATCCCATATGCCTCAAACCAAAAAGAGAATGCCTTTCTAATTTCAAAAGTAAATAAAACGCACATGTATTTTGCGTACTTTCACGAAAAACCCTGCAAAATCGATAAAATAAATATATTGCGCAAGTTTTTCATAAATTTAACCTACCCTGCGGCAGTTTTCCAATATTGATTACATTTGCGTAGGTGGCGGGGGTCAAGCTAACAAAACCGTACATATATTTTGTCCGATACAGCGCCCTCTTGGAAAACACTGTTCAGTTCTTCAGTTCAGTTACGGAATCGGATATAATACATACTAATATCTGTGGTCTAATTTATATACACAACTATTTTAGTGGCGCCCAACGTGGGGCCCCACTATAATGTCATTTGGATATTTTGTTTGATTGTGAAAAGAATAATGTCGTGAAAAGATGGAAAAATAAAACTCTGAACTCCGGATGTAATAGCTGTGGTCTATGTTATATACACAACTATTATAATAAATACTTCATAGTTCAGCGTAAGAAACATATTTTTACTAAAGATAGCTACTTTTTATTAGAAGAGCATCTGATTATCAAGCATCCCTAAGAACTCTAAAGGGGAATAACTTAGGTGCTGTAGTAGGTGCGGTAATGATTATAGCTGTAAATCTGGGTGCTGTAAGTGGAATGCCTCATTCGTACCACTTCGGTCATCATTTTTGACTTTGAGAGCTCTGCCCCCGTTTTGGAAGCTCTGAACTGCTTTCGCTGCCCAGCATAATGTCAAGCGACGTGGCCACAGATATACGAAAACAAGAAGCTTTTGACGGCAAGAAACGCGCTGAAACGCGCTAATGTCACTATTCAGTCACAGAATACCTATTATTTAGTATGAAAATGGTTCAGAAAAAGGTATTTACTGTTATGTGTTATGTCATGGGTCAGTCGGTAGTAGCTCTGCCTTCCGTGCGGTGGGTCGTGGGTTCGATTCCCACCGAGAACAAACATTTGTGTGTAGTAAAACATAGATGTTTATTCTGTGTCTGGGTGTTTCTATGTATTATAAGTATGTATTTACAAAAAAAAAAATGTATGCATTCTATCAGCCATCTAGTTTCCATTGTACAAGCTTTGCTTAGTTTGGGACTAGAAGGCGTTGTGTTAAGTGTCCGTGAATATTTATTATTTATTTTATTTATTTATTATTGAAAAAAAAAATTAGGTATACGTTGTAATAACAGAACCTTAACCTCAATCAACAATTGAGCTGCACCTTATCCAAGATCAAACGTCGTACGCCCCGCAGGTAAACGAACCGAACGCAAACATGGCTTCAATCGTCACAAAATTAATTTGACAATGTAATTTCCGTAATTGAAATGTTCTTTGATGTTGCATGGTACAGGATTACAGGCTGTTGTAATAAAATTGAAGTAAATTAATTTCATGGATAAAGAAACAAGATTTTGTTCTAAGGTCAGCCTCTTACGCTTATTCAATGATTTTTTTAAACTATAGAAGATCATTGCGATTATTAGTACGTTTACATATAAACCAATGAACCAATTTTTATGAAAATCAATGAATCAAAATCAGTACATTTGCCATAGTAGAGAATAAACCTAAAGAACCCACTGCTGGACGTTCTCAGACCTGCCTAAGATTTATAAACAACGATGCTTAGCCTTCTTGTTGGTGGAATAGCAATGTAACATCTGCCAAAACCTAATTTAGTTTTATAAGTAAAAAAGAAGAAGATGGCGGTTGTGTTCTCTCTACGTGTGATTGTAATAATGTTGAGGTTAAATATATAAAACTACAGCGTTCCACTGAACCGTTGTGTTTATGAAATATTTAAGACTTCTCCATCGTTATTCCGCTGTCTTTGTCTGTCATCATCAGTTCATCGGGTGTAATGTACCTGTATTTCCTCATTTTCCATCTATTCCTAAGTAGAGCTCTAAAATATCTTTGAATAAGATTCTCGTAACAACTGGAAAACCTTAAACAGTAGGAATTTCGTCTCTACCAATCTTTTTTCATAAAATACTCTACTCTTCTAACGATCACTGGCAACTAAATTCATTAGCTACTAAATCCGTTCAGCTTGTAACTAAAAACAAATAAAAGTGTAACAATAAGGCGCTGTTCAAACTGCACGGCGAGCACTAATCCCGTCTGAGTGGGGCTTAGCTCCTCGGTAATTACTCAGAGAACGTGTTTGCACTTCACCACTTCTACTGCTACCGGTTAGAAGCGGTTGGAAGCAAGTGCGGATGTGACTTGCATCGTGTGGAGCATGCTTACAATGTGGACATAATGGTACATCACAAAAAGGTATATTTATTTTTTAAAAATACGCTTTCGATTCCACAGTCTAGAATTAATGAACAATCTAGGGTTCATTTGATTAAGACTATGGTTTTTTTTTTGCACGGCTACAATACATGATTTAGTATATGAATGCCAACTTTCTGTGATTTGCCTATTTTTAGGGAAACTTGTAAATGCGGGTGGAAATCGCAACGGTACAAATATGTCATTTGATTATGTTTTTTGTTATAAGAAGTTAGACGCACTTAGGTTTAAATTAAGAACCTACATATTTAGAAGATTGTGCCATTTCGCAGGAGTCGAACCTACGCCTGCCTACGCATCTAGCAGGTTTAGTGGCCGTCATTTGCATGTTTCGATTCAATTTTCTTTTATAAATGCCTGAAGCAATTTGGTCTTTGACGTTAAAAATCATTCGGGTCATTAGCCATATCTGGGAACACAATAGAAACCTCGGATTCTCGCTAAAAGTTAAAAGCCATTTGCTGACAAAAAGTGACCCATTCTGAAAAGTCACTGTAGCAAAATTGGAAAATTTATCGCTGAAGAGCTTAGAATATTTTACATTGTGCTATATTTATACAAAAAAATCAATAAGTAAATAAGAATAAATAAACACAAATCAGAAAAGAAGTAAGTTTTGTGTCTAGCATCTATATTTAGAGTAAATGACATTGTTCTAGAAATTCTACGAATTATTTATACCTAATCTTCTACAATCCTAGCTCCAAAGAGTTTGCAAGGGGTTTCTCTGGTGTCTCCATACAAAATCAGCGTTCCTACGCTGGGCGCGTCAGTCGCTTGGCAACGGTTTCATACACCAAAACTTTTACTACGCCCTCAGAATTGGGCTCATCCAGGCCTCAGAGTCATCTCGAAGTTCGATGCTGTAAATCTTCTTTCAAAGTATAAATACAGTGTAAAGTCTTGACCGGACCGCGTGCAACACCGCAGCGGCAAGCGGTGCTTACACTATACCGTGCTTGTTACATTGACACTTCAAACTACATACGAGCCTCAGACAATTACCATGTAATCAGCAATCACAAGCGAACCAAATATTTGCTGACGCGCTCACACAAACGCTGACGCGTGCTACCGCAGTGTTAGCGAATAGTGATTTAGTACCGGAAGCTCTGAAACAAAGGTTTATTTGCGTATTCGTCGGTTTGTGCGTGAATAGATTTAAAACTATTTGAAAATCGAACAGAACAAGAGTTTAAAATGAAATATGTGACTCGTATTTTTGACTCGTATTTTTGAGATTATCTCTGAAAGGGAGTTTCTCTATTAGTTTGATATCAAAAGAGAATGATGGTTTGACAAATTCATCTTCTTTATACCAGCTTCAAAAAATTAGGTTTTCAAATCTGCTGTATGTTTCTATTAAAGATTTTATAGAGGTTCAGGCCAAAATCGCAAGTGTACCTTCAGCCTAACAGGCGCATTTACACAAACTCATTACGCCATGGCATCCCATAGTGAACTTCTAATGGATGATCACTTGTTCGTCCGTAAATGCGCGTGCAGCCTAGTAACCGGTAGAAATAAGGTGAAAATATAAAATTAGGTCAGCGAATTCGTACGCATTCTCACACCGAAAGTTAATTTAGTAGACGCACAAATTAAACGCCGTTTACAATGTCCACGCGGCGCCGCGCCGATGTGCAATGATTGATGAGGGTGTGTTCTAAGCCATGGCTATAAAACTGGCGAGAAAAACCTAGTAAAACCGGTTAATTTTACAAAAAATAAAAGGCATGAACATCTCCTTATATTCGTCATTGTTAGTCCTCTAAGTATGGGCTCCAGTTTAGTACAAGCCGTAGACAATTCCATGCAGTATGGTTGTTGCGTCATTGTTTAATTTTTAAAATGATGGTAGGTAGGTACATTAACCAGTCGCAAATAAAAGCTACAACAGTGAGCACGTATCGTGGTTTTTCTAAACATAATATCCCTCAAACTAAATTACACCTTAAGTACACCAACAATGGTTCTTTTAAAAAAGGGGGTTTTACAGGGGGGTTTACAGGGGGCTTAGCAACGCGTTGGTGACAGCTCTGGTGTTGCAGACGTCCATAGGCTACAGTAGCTTACCATCAAGGTGGCTTACCATGTTTGACTACTTAGATGTACAAACCCGCGCAATTTAATAATCTGTACAAACCGTACAGCCTGTACAATTTGTATTGACTTTTGTAATCTGGTTTTCTTTAACGGGGGGGAATCTGCACACAGACACCAATAAGACTTTTGTAATCTATGCTAACACTTTACCATCGGCTTATTCCAGTTTTCCCCTGCGTCAGTCTGGTGAGATTTCTGGAACTTTTGTCCAATAATCCCCTTAGCGACCTCAGCGGCTGCCAGCAGGGGAAAACTTGAATAAAATTCCAGAAATCCCCTTAGGGGTTCATTTACACCGTTTCCATCATGTGATCTAAGACTTTGCCCCTTGCCAAAACAATACCTAGATTTTCCTACACAAATGTTAAGTGAATGTTAACTCATACGTTTTCCGCTGCTTTAGTAGCTCCGTAGTGAAATGAGCGATAAACGCCTGCGTTAAAGTTTACGACATCAGTATCTGACAGGCTGTCTGCCATGATATGTTCAGACAAATAACATTCGCTTTGCTGATTGATTTTCGCCTTTATTGACTCTGATTAAGGTTTATAAATTAGAACGTTACTGGAAATTCGTTTAGCATGATTAGAAATTCGTAGAGTGTGGAATTTATCAACTTGTTTAAAGAAAATATCACTGGAGGTTGTTTAGTTGAGATCTTTGTCATAATTTCATTTCGTCAGCCATCATCATATCAACCTGAAAAATTTCAACGCTGTAAAAAACTTTTTCTGAACATCAGATTTTGAACCTTGTCCAACAAGAAATATGAACCAAATCAGCAAGTACAATAACATCAATAACTTAATTACCAATTTCCTATTAGATGCTAAAACTCGGATATTACGTACTAAATTCAGGCAGGAAGTCAGAATCAGAAATTCAAGGAAAATTTTGTCAAAAAATAAAGTAGGAATACCCGCTAGACTTGGATTTCAAAGAAACGGCTACCTAAATTTGACGACCGTCTAAAGTTGCACCACGTTTTGACTTTTTGATATTTTTCAAATCGAAATGTTACAAGAGATTTTAAATGTCTCCTTGTGGGAGTCATTTTTATTCGAAAGATAACTTCTGAAAAAAAAATTTACATCAAATATGCAATCAGCTCAGCTATGAAAATAATCAAGATTGGGGTAACTTGCTGATTAGCTATCAGTAAATTACCCAATCTTGATTATCTTCAATCATGACAACACTTTTCTTGCGCCTCCTTTTCTCTTTACTATCCGACAAAAAAAAAAACTACTAAATATTATTATGGTTTGTAAAGTTTGTATATGGGTGCCTCAACAGATTACAATGATGATGAATGATGATGATTGACCGTCTGGAAGGAGTCCCTTGGCTAGTATTATTATCGTAGCTTGGTATATAATATTTTTTTATATAAAAAAAAATAGCACTGCTATTATCATATTTTTGACTGCCCAAGGGCGTTTGTCTAACACTCTTTGTGACGACCATGAACTGACAGAAGCAGATTTACCCAAAAGCCCTTTACCGTTTACAGAGAAACAGCGGAATATTTGCGAAAGTACAATAGGATGCTCGGGGCTGTTCGCGTAATTAAAATCTGCCATTCGGGTTCCGTTTGTTTGCTGTAGTGATGGGACCTGCCTGGAGCGAGTGGGAATACGTGTGCTTCAAAACCAGATACTATAAAAAAATACTCATTTCGTATTGGATAAAAACCTGCCAGGTTTTAGCCTGGCAGGTTTTCTAAACTGTTTTCATAATAAATCATAGGTATTCTGTGACTAAATAGTGACATTAGTGCGTTTCAGGTTTCAGCGTGTTTTTTGCCGACAAAAGCTTCTTGTTTTTGTATATGTGGCCGCATCGCTTGACAATATGCAGTTCAAAGCTTACGATATGGAGGATGCTTTCAGAATTATCTTTAATATTAGAAACATTTGTATGGTAAAAAAATAATTTAAGTAGCTCTATAAAACTAGCAAAATAAAAAACTTTTTAGATAAAGTTGCTCTAGACGCAATTTATTTTATCTTGCTCTTGTAACTATTACAAAATGTCGAATAATAACTGAATTTAATCAAATTTCAGTGTTTTATTTCAGTTAAGAAATAGCTAAGAATATTACATCTCACAAATAAAGAACTAAATTAGTTTTCAGCGAGAAAATTCAGCGATGTTACACATTGTATGTGGCTTAGCACCTTTGTAATATTCTAAAACTGCGTCAATTTTCTCTATCCTAGATTTATAGTTTTACTGCTTAAGAGAGAAATAAATAATTTGAATTTAATTTCAATCTATAGAACTAAATTAGTTTGAAAACCAAGTTACTGACTGGTGTCGGCGTGAGGTTTATTTTTGGAGTCTTCCGAAATCGTACCAATGATTTCGAAAGACTCAAGTAAATACAAAAAATAAACCTTTTGCTTATACAAGTAGGTCAAAGTTTAGTTGGATGGTAAACAACGTGTAATGTCAAAGGACACCCAATAGCATAGACATAAACTGATATGGATTATGGGTAGTGGATTCAGTAAGAGCGTATAATAAAATGATTCATTTTATGTCTCCAGAAAAGCGAACCATATGTTGGGAATAGCTGCCTCTAGGGCACCGGGCAGTGTGCCAAATCGATCTTAGTACTTACCCTCTAAGTCTAGTGTCGCTTACAGATGTCTGGATTAAGCGCAAGATGTCAATTTAAACTCGATACAGTATTCTAGCAAGCTATGGGGCTCAAGGGACTTGCACTAGGTCGTAGTGCGTACCTAGGTTGTATGTGAGGATCGTAGGTCGTACCTAGTCTTTGCCTGCTTGTTTCTATGTATCCAGTAAATTAGTGATCCTAGATGACAGTATTTCATCTGTAGCACAGATAATATAATACTATACTCTGTAGTAGGTAATAGTCTGAAAAAAAAACCAGACATTTTTTTTTTTTCAAAAAGTTAGTACGTATTCAAAATGTTTACTTCATAAAAAAGTAAGCGTCTTTATGCCAGTATTTTTTTTTTAATTTTCGAATTACGTTGCATGTTCAATTCTATGTAAGTTGAAAAATTTTGGACGGTTTTAAATAAATGGTTTATTTATTTTGAAAATTCTACCATTTTGTTAAAAAAAACTCTCGAACTACACCATCACATCACTAGTCCGCACAAAATCATAAACATTCGTACAAAAGTCGAAGACAGCGTCCCCTCGCGGTCGACCGGAACAACCACCTATGTTTAATTCATCCAACATTCTATCCCTTTGAATTATTTAATTACAGAACATACCTATGAAAAGATTTCAAGGGATCCCTTTTGGTATGAGATTTGTTGCGGTTTTTGTAGGTGTTGGATCCTTTGGTTTGTATAAAGTCAGTGAAATTAAATCATTTGGCATTATTAACAAAACATTTTCGTTTAGAAAAAAAATCACTCTCACGATCTCTTGATACTTACCTACCTAGTAGTACCTAGGTACTGTAAATTATGTCGTAAAAAAAACATCTCCGTTCGAATACTATATTATCTACATTTACTGATACGTTATGTTTAAATTGTGTAGTAGCCGCTGCTCCACTGCCACTGTCCACTGTCCTCTCTTCAAGACCTAACAGGTCTCTTCAAGGTATTTTCGTTCCCCGTTTGAGAGTGCATCAACATGTTACAAAGATAGAAAAACTCATTGGTGCAAGTTCGAAAATGAGATACCACAAAAGGATGTTTAAAAAGCAGTAGGTGATTTTAGATAGATAACACTTTATTGTACACAAAAACAATGTTTTAGAGACTAACTTATATAATACTATTAAGTACAATGGGCGGCCTTATCGCTGAAAGCGAAAACTCAGCTAAGTAAGAGCGATATCACAATTACCAGCTCAGCATCATTAAAGATTCATAAAGCTTAAAAATGTGCGATAAAGCTATCACGGAACCCTCTAAAATGATCCTTAAATGTACCTCGTTTACTTTACCACGGCTAGGATCGATTACCCTAATTTTAGGGGTGGCTAAATAACCTGCTGCACGGCTTCGCCAGGGATGTTACGTCCGCCGCCCTTCACCTTTTGAAATTATTTACTTAGCGAAGAAAATATTAGAAAAAAAGATAGTGAAATATACTGTAATCCTAGTTACAAAATTGTAGAACATAAATGTCGTAGTGGAACGGTAAGATTATGGGTACAAGGGAACGCAAGGACCGAGTGAGCGGAGAGAATGAAATCGATGAACGAGTGTAAAAAAAAAGAACGGAGTGAAAGGGCATTATGGAAGCGGTGATCGAATCGAAAGGATTTTAAGAATTTCTGAGAGTACATTAAATAAGAAGAATAAAAGTGTATCTTGGAGCTACCCCTGGTTTTCTGTCCATCTCCCTGTCCTACATAAATACACTATCGAACTCCAAAAACTTACTCGTAAATGTACTCGTCATGGACTCTTCCGAAGATGTCTATGGAGATTAGAGTCAGGAGTAGGTACTTAACCGCGTCTCAAATACTAACTGATTTTAGGGTTTCGATCTCTTAGGGTACTGGAACCTTTTTTGTGCGACTTTGTTCGTCCGTCCGTCTGTCACAAACCTATTTTTTTTTCTCGTAATTAGCCTGTATGATTGGGAGCTCTGGTATTATTAGCATCACACACCTTCGCTTACACACCTGCTACATTTTATATATGGCCACTGGCTTACTCATCATCTCCTCATCATTCTACTTGCTTACTCATGCTCACTCACAATCTTACTTATATCGATATATATAACCTCATATATAACATAGAAATACCATCCCTAGCCGTGCCGAGCTTCGTATCTCGAGTCGCCTGGGGCCCGTTACCTTCCTGTGTTTTGACGATAACGTGATTGACCTTATAAGTAAATGGCCTGCGATATTGCCTTGCTCTTACGAAATCGATTATAGCTCTTGTTGAATTTACGTAGACATGGATAAATTAAAGTTCAGTGAACCAAAAACTTTCAGTCAAATGGTCTTTCATTAATTGATCTCTGAGGATTTTGCTGAAGTAGCTGATAAATCTATTGTCGTCTCTTTTCGTTGGGTGTAGAGTCGTTAGATGACTTTATTGTTTATTTAAAAAAATACATTGTGACAATAAAAACAGACAATTTGAGAACATTCTCCTTATGACGGATAAATACCGATTGCTAAAATGCCAAGGTGAAGGATATATATAATAGGTTCCCAACGAGCTTAATCCCAAAGTGGTTCCCGTTAGAAAAAAAATCGTAATCGGTTACACTGTGAATCAATGGTCTGGCTCATTATCATCATCTTATCAGCCTAGTTAACGCGTGCCATCGACAAAGACAATATGGTTTACTTGGTCGTTCCTAAAACCGAAATTATCATTTTTATTGGCAACTGCAATAGCATGCTTACAAACCTCTAAAACGTTAAGCTATCGGCTCCAGCTAGCTTCCATAGCGAAGTCCTACAATCGGGTTAAAAACTAAGTCAGCAGAGTCGGCCATCTGCTCATAAACGTATTCTAATCTTATGTAATGTTACATTGTCTGGGACAAATCCCTCCATCGTAACACTGGATAAGTGCTACACATTAGTACACCGTGTTTAACGTTGAGTGTAGCGTTTCCGAGGACGGCATCAGTACTTAGACTTAAGAGACTCCTTAAGCACAGACGGTTAGGTTCCTTTTATACTGTGAGCTATAAGCGATTAAGCTATATCGCGTAGTGAGAAAGAGAGTCAAACTCATCTCCGGCAAGCTGTTTTGATCTGCAGAATGTAGCTGGCAAACACTGGATGAGAATAACTTAAGATCGGGATCAGCCAGCATACCTTAAAAGAGACGTTTAACGGTCGACCGATATAGGTTGATGATGATAGAGAACAATCAACTGAGATGAAAATTCATACCTAAGCTATACCAAAAGAAAATGTTTACCCCGGCCGAATAGTCACTACTTTAATCGTCTGTAAAAGACGCAAAGGCCAATAATGATGATGATGATAAAGCTATACCAATAAGTAGCGAGAAAGTAGTCTCATAGTTGCTGTAATTGCAACGGCACCCACACCCTTAAAATTAAAACAGATCAATGCAAGCATTATTCCTTGGCGGCAGAAATAGGCTCGGTAGGGTCTAGTACTTCGCGACATCGGGATCACGTCATATCTCAGCCGAAAACTCTTTTCATTCACTGGTGGAACTTCATTTTGATGTCATCTCTATTAGAGTAAAATTTCTGCCGATGAGAGCTTATGTCCCCAGGACGAATTCTTTCACAGATATCTCTACTACTAATAGGCCTATACATCTATTAAAGATGATTTATACAGCGTCAGGAGGCAACCTATTCCTACACTTAACGGGACACTGTAGTGTCTGGGATAATGTTTAGATGGAGTAGGCTTGCCCAGCACCTATACCATCCTCTCAGCCTAGTCAGCCATACCCCAATATACAAGACGTATGACCTTGTCTCTACTACTAAAAGCTATATAATAGCTGACTCTACATCACAAGCATTAATTTGTACGCGTATGTCATTGCGACTTGATGGAAGGTAGTTTTTGTCGGTACACTCATTAGCGTCAGGGTGTTGCGTTGTTTCTTTGTGTCCTGGTATTGTAAGGTTTTTTGAGATCATAAACCCACAGACCTTGTTCGGATAATTGTTGTCGAGTGAGTCCTTTGTCTCTATGAAATAGACAATACTTTTCTTGCTTCTAAGTTCACGTAAAAAAAAGATTTCTTCTCTTCTTTTCTGTTCTTTGTTTAGAAGGAGATGTTAATCAAAACCTTCATTAACATCATACTAATATTCTAAGTATTTTTATCAGGGGGGATGTGGACTGTGATTGATAGATGAAGATTTCTGTATAGAAGATTGAAACTTAAAATCTTTAAATCCAATAAAAATCTTGTATCAACCGCACGATGTAGAAGTTAGGTTTCCTAAATAGGTTTTCGTATCATCTTGGTAACTTTCAAGCAGCTAAATATGTTTCTGTTGCCAAAGTCTGTTAATAATTGACTTGTCTGCGAACGATACTTCATGCAAAGTGCTTGTGGAATGCCTCCTTCAGAGCTGAAAGGTGATGGAGCGCCGAAACTGTATCTCCACTGTCTCCACTTGAGAGCAGTGGCCGACTAATGACTGATGGGTAAAGGACGCTGTCAGCTAACCCACACAAAATAAGCGGTAAAATCACGACACGATGAGTACCATTAGCATGACGTCTAGAAGAGTTGTGTAAGGTTAAAAAAAACAAAAGAGGATAGTGATATCGGAGGAGTACATCCAAATAATACACTTAGTCGCAGTTGAATAATAGGCCTCACTGCTGCTTCAATACTAAACATAATTTAATTACTTAGGTACCTACTATTATCTACACTACATAACGATTTCCGAACAATAATGCAGTTTTTTGCTTCACTCAAAATTTTTAGATCAACGACGCACACATGATACATTTAATTTGGACACACTAAAAGCACAACAAAAAGCAGGAATTTATCATAGAAAAAACACGCGCATTCTCAATGTCCGTAGGAATAGTGAGAAGTCCAAATAATTCCCTATGACTGAGTTACACAAAGTCGTCCGTCAACTCGAGAAATTGTTCGTACCGCTCTGTCGTAAACCATCCTTTATCAACCAAAGGAGGCTGCAGTGCCTCCTCATTAGTACCACCATTTGTGTCAGTGCTGTATCGAGGCTATAAAGCTTTGATAGCAATCGGGAGGAAAGTAGACCGATGTAATTATTACTCTAAGTTTCTGAACGGGCAAATATTTTTCATGAAGCGTTTTTATTCCCTAAGTATGCAATACGAGTATTAAGTGTCAAAGAATATTAAAAGTTTGAATATATACTCGATATTTGAATTAATGCATTCTTAAAAAATGTCGCCAACTGCAGATAAACGACGCCCAACAAAGGGTTGCCTGATAAGAGCTGATAACATTATCAGGGGGCATAACTCAAGGGTAAGGGTGGTCAATTTTCTGGTCAGCACCCCAACTACCCCAGTAATTCCGGTTCTTGCCGCAATTTCTCAGTTCAACTGGTTCAAATTGAACATTATCGGGAAGTGATCCAAGAGAAAAAACTCAGTAAGAATGTAAGAATTGTGACTATACCGTTTTCGTTTTGCAGAAGTAAGTATACTCAAAGAATTAAATTAATAAAGTAAAAGATTCCAAACCCATCGTCGCGTCGCTTCATAGCATAGCATTACAATCGAATAAAATTGAAATGATCATTTGGCACCAAATCGCGCGTTCAAATATACTAAAACCAGTTATATTGAGCTGCGTTGATTTTAAAACCTCGTATAAAAATCCTCTTAAAAGCATTTCATTCATTTTTTTACACTCTGAATTTCGAATGGTCAGTCAGCGAATACACGTCTGCGTTTTTATTACAAACATCAGCTTCATTCATACATTATTCTATGTAAGTATGAATAATAAAATACCCCTCTTTTTATTCAAGTAAGTTGGCAGTTAAATGTAACCGGTGTGAACTATGTTTCTCAAACTGTTGCCAATTATGAATAAGTTATTTATTCTAGTGTTTGAGTTGCCAAATACAAATAAACAGTTTTGACGCTCTTAGAATTTTTTTTTTACATATAATTATTGGAACCTTGAGTTTTCTCGTTGGTTAAGAAGGTGTTATTTTACTTCAAAAAAAAATGCGTGTTTTTTTTGTCTGAAAGAAAATGGTACTCATATTATGCAAGTGGTTTTATTTACTTACCATCTTCTTCGGCATGGTCTTATGAAATATTGATGTTATATCGCGTAGTGACGCGAAATAATAAAACTAAAGTACTCAGTGGAGTACTTTAGTTTTCGTGCTTATAATTATTTTTGTCCCTGGCACTACAGTGTCCCGTTAAGTGTAGGCATAGGTTGCTTCCTGACGCTGTGCTGTACCTATACCTAAATCATCTTCAATAGATGTAAAGGCCTAAGATGAATTATTTTCTCTAATTATAAAGATTTTCGCACGTGACTTCCCATGGTCACTTTCAGAAACACTGTCTCTAAAGGTGAAACTAATTTTGAATATCAAAGGGACAGATTTCAACGGTCCTTAGTCTGCGGCAGTCATTCCGTTTCGGACTTCGCGGATAGTTTGCAAGTCAGTGATATATTGGAGTGTATCAAAGGATTTATATAAATTGCCTTGTAATTTGTGAGTTAAACTTTGCAAATGTGCAACGATTGATGTTGCGCTTCCAAATACCTATGTTTTTACTGAAACCTTTAGATTTGTTATATTTGTGTACTGAATTAGCATTTTTGCTCCGGTAAAGAACTCACCTAGAGGTTTTCATATTTCATACAAAACTGTCAAAAAATACAGACAATAGATTCGCACAGTGTCGTCACAGTGTTCCATAAAATATAGCTACTTGGTTTTAAAGTTACCCCTACGTTTTCATATACTTAAAATGTGGGTCAAGAAATAAGCACACCTCGATATCTTTTTTGTCTGTTTCGTATTTCGTACTTGCCTTACCTTTCGAACTTCAACTGATAATTTCGAGTAGGTCGGTAATTCTTTATGGTTCACCATTTCTCTACTCAATTAATGAATAAAACTTCCAAATTTATTTCAGTGGGTTACTATTATTTGCTACATTATTACTGATTTATATATCCTTCCAAACTGGCCGCTACTCAATTATCAAACTAATTCCGAACTAAACTGTAGTAAAGATTTTATGACTCATCCGGAAACGAAGAAAAACGTAACAAATTCACCGTTAACAATATATCACGGTCTAGTGCTCTTAAAACATGTTTTAATGAACGCTCTGAATAGTTTTTTCGATGGAGATCATTAAAATTGTAACAGAGCGTAATATTTTGCAGTAGAGTCAGTACAATAAATATCTGCTACTGTTTGTGTAATTTTGTTGTGTGAGAATGTTTCAATTACCAAACCAAATTAGTAATTAAAGCTTGAAATTAGCATCCAGGGTTAATAATACAAATCACTATAAATTGACACTGTAGCAAATGACAAATGATTTCTATTTTCAACGACTTCACTAGAAGAGTAAATTGAATCGTTTTGTTTATCTTTCGAAGCGTCGAGTGACATAAATATGAGTTCGCCCACCGATAAATCATCCGGCAAACGTCAGTGTTGACATTTCATTTTGACGGCACACCAAATGGCTTCCGTTCCGTGCTCAATATTACAGCTAACCACCTCACCTTACCTAATTTCTCACCTTTCAAGCTTCGACGACACGTCACCTAATGCCTCTTATTTCTTTTTCAGAGTTCTAAATCCAGCTGCGTCCGCGCAAACCGACATTAAACTGTGAAAAACATCAGACGAAACAAGATGGCGGTGGTGTTTGCGCGCCAAATCGCGCCGCGCCATCTGTCAGTGGTGGGCGATAACTTCCGCGCTTTGAATCATTCTGACCGTTCAAAATAGTCATTAGTGTGTTTACTGTGGCAGTGTTGAGTCGTGATGTGATATTGTTTGTGTTAGTGTGTGTTTGTGTTGTGATAATGTCGGGGGAGGAGCGGTCGCGGCGGTTGTCGCAGATCTTTGACCCGCTGGCGCGGTTTACTGACCACAGCGGCGCGGGTCACTCGGCCAGCACGCCAAACAGCCCGCGACTGCTGCCCAGGAGGACGAGGGATCCGCCGCCGCCACCACCTAGGTAACACATTGATCATACTATCTTCTAGCAAGCGTAAAATAAGTAGGTTGCTACGCGCTAGGCGGTCATGGTCGCAGAGATCAAGCCCTCATAAAATATCAAGTGTATTCAGCACTGCTTGGCTGTCATAATGTTGGCTGAAATAAGTCCAGTCTACTTTATCACGCACTACATCAACCTAAAAGCTTTAAATGTCATTGAAGCTGTTAAACGGAAAATTGAATTGCATAGGACGATCGCTGATTGCCGCCTGCCGCCTAGTGCGCATGTAGACTTTGCAATAACTCAGAATTTACCTCAAACCATTGGGTTGCCCACCGACACGATATCGACATATTTCTGTATCGCTGTAATAAAAATATCGTCGTCGGCGCCGCCACGGTGTGATACGGGTCTACTAAATGTATGACATTAGCCTGTTTCACTATCTCTGAGTAACGCTATTCGTCATTTCTTTTTTTCATCTTTGACAAGTCTAAAGTAGATATCGAAATATTTATAACTGACGGTTAACATGAGATGTGGAAAATAAGAGCTTAATCTCTGGTGATGTCGTATAGGGGTCGTGTCGTGTCGTTGGCAGTGTGAACACAGCCATAGGTATGATACCTCTATCAAAAGTAATAACTGCTTTCATAACGCAATATATCATTGGAAATCTTCGATTTGTTCATCATCCTCTGATTATGAGGTTTGATTAATTTTAGAAATCCAGGCGTATTTATGAAGCAATTTAGTAATGATTTACTGGTAAGTGCGTTGTTGTATAATATCGTAAGTTCATTTAGATTCATATTGCTTTTTGTACCGCTAGCATGAGTTTTGCAGACTGGTAATTCCTTACCGAATACATCTAACTAGGTACGCTGTAACACAAATCATATTATAATACTATACTCTGTATTAAAATAGCACGACGGCATAAAGTCAAATATTCTGTCAAATGGAAAACTTGATAGTCATCAGAATTTCTTCTTTGACCTCTGTGGCCTGATTGTCTTATCTTTTGATTCCATCAGAATCTGATAAACAATTCAAAAGACAATTTAGCGACCGATAAGTTGTAATTTTTACAATTTAGCGACCGATAAATTGTCAGATAAATTAAAATCAAAATGACAATTTAGCGACTGATAAATTGTAATTTTAATTTTGATAATTTTGCGACAGGTAAACTGTCATTTGGACTGCAATTTATAAGATTGTGATCGAAGGATTGTGATGGTATCGAAAGATAGACAATCACCCGTCTGGTCGCTGATTTACCTGTCTTGCTAATATTTGATCGAGGTAGACTATTTTTCAATTCACGTTTTAAATTACAATCGACTCAGAACCAATCACAATCGATTGCATTCAATCGCTAAAAACTAGTGCTAAGAGTAGTGACTTAGTGATTACTTAGTACCTACTTAGTAGTGCTTAGTGGTGACCACTATTTATGTTACAATTTTATCCAGTGCTAGAACAAAGCTATCTTTAAAAGAGCTAAAAGCCACGGTTTCAAATGAGTTCCTAGTTCTGCAGAGTCCGAAAAGTTTGAACAGTTTAATATTTATCAGTTCAACACGAGCTACAGATTCAAATCCAGTGTATTTCAAAAACACTCCAGAGTTCCATATTCAAATTCAGCGTATTTCAAATTATGATTCTATTACGACGCCGTAATTTACAAACTCGTCCAATAACGCACTGTTTCACCCATTGTTTACAGCCAATCAACACCCCTCAAATCCTATTAAATATATCAGCCTATCACCGCTCACTAAATATAAAATCACTCGTAGTACAAAGCGAAACGTGCATTTAAATTAATGAGCTACACAATATTTATGTTGGAATACAGCATTGCGGTCCAATAGATGCATTTTTAACGGAATAACTCTAACCATGGGCGTATTCTATAGGGCAGGGGCTTTTGATAGCCCCAAAACCTTAGGTATATGAATACCCAGATAGCAGTCAGAGTTCATGAAAGTAGAAAGAGGCCTAAGAAAATGCTTCTGGATGACTACGAATAGAGAAAAGTGGCGATCCACTGATAAAACTTATGACGACCACGACCGCTTTGCTAAGAGTGTAACGAAACAGAAGAAGAACAGACGCACAATGCCAAGCCTGAAAGACAAGAAGACGCACAATGCCAAGCGTATAATAGCCTGAAAGACAAGAATGCGAGCAAAACTGACTTTATAGTTTTTTGTTCCGTGCTTCGGTGGCCATGTTGAGATATATCCAAGTTCCAGCTGGCTCTATCATTAGAACCTTCGGATAGTCTGTAAAATCTGACACCAGAGAACGGAGCCAGATCCTTTGGAATTTTGGAACGAAGCAAGTAGGAAAGCCGCTGCACCAGACACTTCATCAAGTCACCGATCGTTTTGAATACAGAGCCGCTACGTACAGGACCTTGAAAGGGAGTCACGATCCTTTACAATGGTGGACCAACTGCGGAAGAGGAGGACCAGCCTTAACTCAGTTGAACATACGTTGATGAATTTACTAAGGGTTGAGTATTGGCTGTGGCTTCGGGCAACAATTATGTGCTCCAGTGCCCCTGATATATTAAAACTATATCAGGATTAAACGGTCAACCTACTTGTTTTGCCGAAAAATTGTGTCCCGTATCGTTGAAAGAATTTCTTTTGCTACAGCATACAATTTTTAAGGCGTAAAGCTTTATAAATGGTCTGCCATAACCCTGGCTACGTCCACGGCTGCGTCTGTATGATGTTGATGTATGTTTTATTTATCGGCTCGGCTTGAATTGATGCGTATATTGGAACATGCATTAATAAACAGGATAGTGATGTTTCCGAGTTGTCAAATCGATTATTCGTTTCCGAGGGATGTGCTTTTGCATGCCGCTAGTCGCTACACATTGGTGCATATGACTTCTGATACAATAGTGCTGGATAAAACTCTAGTATGCCTGGATTTCAGACAATAGAAAATATAATAATATTTATTTATTTCTCTACATACTGTTGAGGCTTATAAAGAGATTGATGTAAGGTTTACTTGTTTCTCTCTGAATATCTTTAGAAGAGGCTTGTTCACCGGAGGACGTCGTACGGCTGAAATGGTGATAACACATGCTTCGGGACATTTCATCACCTCAAAGTGTGGTATTACGAGTAGCAATACTCAAGACAACATTTTGTCTACGGAAGCGAAGAAAGAAACACATAAAAATGTCATCTTTTAGGATATTTCTTTTTTAAATTTTCTTTAGTCAATAAAACCAAAGTCCATGTGATAAGCAGTTTAGAGCTAGCTGTCAAAGACTTACTGACACGCTTATTCCTTACCCAGACCAATCGCCCACACGTCGCGGCTGGATCCTCTAGAGCTGGAGATGGCGGCGGCGGACCTTGGACCCGTCAACTGGCAGGAGCGGTGCTTGGAGCTGCAGTTGGAGCTGCATCGCAGCAGGAACCAGGCCACCAGGGTTCGGGATATGCTGCGAGATAAGGTAAGATTAGAACTAAGGAGAAGGAGTTTTATGGAATAAGTTTTTACCAACTGCTCTATAATTTTTTGTATCGGGAAAGTAGTGTATTTATTGTTTTGCTATACAATCCACATCAAGTCATGGCCGTACCGGGATAGGACATTGTTCCCTTTACTTTTGATTTAGATTTTATGTAGGGTGATTATAACATAGGTATAGGCTTTGCTTAGTTAGGGACTAGAAGGCGTTGTGTTAAGTGTCCGTGAATATTTATTTATTTATTAATTATGGTGGACATCAATTTGCTTACAAAATTATCTACTGTGATTGTGTTTATGTATTATTCTATAGAACACAGTATTTGATGATGTCTGTCCAATGATCCAGACCATTCCGACGCATATTGTGATTTGCTTCCTTAAAAGTTGCGTCCATACCATAGCGTTAGTTAGGTGTGTTAGTATACGCGTTCTAAGAAAATAATCTTAGTTAAACGATCAATCTTCCAGAACCTTCTAAATCCACCGACTTTCTTAGACTTCTATTACAGCCAGTATATTTTTTTTTTCACTCTCACCTGATGGTAAGCGACAATGAAAGACGGAGCAAGACGGTCTAGAAGACACTTATTCTCTTGCCTTGAAGACATTCAGTTTACCAGATGAAGGGCAGTTCTGACGTCTTAAACTTCCTATTTGTATGCCATATGATTTTTTTTTCATAATTGCTGGTCTAGAACTAGTCATCACGGTCGTCAAATGACGGCCGAGGTTCTTATGAAACTGGTAGTAATACATCAGTTTAAATCAGCCAAATGCACTGCACTAATTATGATCAATACCTATCCGCATGTTAGGTTGTAGGCGCATGATTGTGATATACGGAAACCATTCGAGATGGTAAGCGTCTTGGCGATGCGGTATCTATATGTTTATCCTGCAGACTGCAGATGTGAGATAGGATCGAATCTCATCCCACTAATATTATAAACTAGCTGATACCCGCGACCACCAAAATATCTCTCAACCAGCATACGATGAACCTTGTAGCAAATGGCTGCTTTTGGTTAAGAGAGTTCAAGCTGTGTCTAAGAATCCACGTCTTTGATTTCAATAAAATATAGCCTATGGTTCAATCCGGAAAAAGGGCTTCCGAATGGTATAAGTTTCGTTGAAATTGGTCCAATAGTTAAGGCGTGATCCGCGGACAAACAAACAGACAAACTCAATTTTCTGAATCAGGATAGAATATTTAGTAGATCTGCATTTTTAGTTTTTTGATATCTTAAATTTTAGTTTTTGGCTCTTTTACAGTTTTATTATAGTATAGATAGATGAAATCAAAAGATCTTGTAATAAAAAAGTTTTTTAACGGAACATCGACCGCAGACAACGCTAAGTTTAGAAACCACTAGAATTGACTTAGATAAAAGAAAGGTTATATTGTACGTGATAATTTGTAGGTAAGTCAATACACTAGTCTAATTGGAGTTGATGTAACGATCGGATTAACTTCGGCAGATTAATAGGCGTTTGTGACCGCGAGCAAAGCCGAACATGCGGTTATTTGAGTGACGTGGCGTAAATTCATTGATTTTAGTGATACACAAACTACAATAGTATAAGTACCTACATGGTGTTATACGTACATAGTATATTTGAAGTTCAGTGGACCTATTTGTACAAAAGGTCGCCCTGGAAAGTATTGAAAATGAAAATGAAAAATAAAAGACACTATTTGATTCAGCCCGCCGATTGATTTGATGATTGAGAGAAACTCAACATTATAACAAAACTCTTTTTTGAAACATAAAAATTATAAATGCAAGTTTGTTAAAAAATATTAACATCGCATTTTTAGTGAACATAGTTTTATTAAAATCATCACAAATCAAAGTAACTAGCTAAATAACAAAGTAAGTAGTCGGTAGGTACACAAAATGTATCGTATTTGCCCCTCTTTTTAGAGTTTTAGTACGCTCTAATTGTTTACTCCGAACAAAGTTATACTACGTCCAAAACAACGGAATAGATTTTCTTTGTAACTCCATTATGCACTCAGTTATTCGTTTTGGAACTCGGAAAGCATAATAAAAATAGAATGACGCTTGTATTCAGGGCTGCGAAGACCAAAAGTCAAAATGGTTTATGCCTGAAAATTGTTTCCTGCTGCTCTATTTCAACCTTTACCGTCTTGCGACAGAGTTGAAATTACGATGAATGTAAGAACTTCTTAGAATGCTGGATAGGTGTCTCAGTTTTCTATAGGGAATACCCGTAAAACTAAGAATTTCTGTAAAGTCTGTTCAACCTGAAGCTTTTATTGTTGGAATTATGATTTTATTACAAGTTATAAAGTACTTTAGGGTGACCTCAACTTTGTCTTTGACCTAAGGCTAAAAATGATAATGAAAACTGACGTAAGCACTGTTAAGAATAATAATTGTTCCAAAATACATTTGGACGAAGACGGCGTAGAATGTTTTCTAACTATGATAGATCAAAATTACACGTGGAAACTCTTTTAGATTATTCTAAACGAATTATTCAGAAAAACAAAAGAAAAGTGACACAACTGAGAAACTTGAGTTGTATTACCCCAGTTGAAAACCTCCAAACTTTTGATTGGCCAATAACAAAACACATTGGCATTTCAAACCGGGAACGTTGCAAAGTAATGAAAAATGGATCAGCCATCTATCACAAACTCTTTGCCGCGATGTTCTGCAGAAGCAAAAACTTACGGAGTTCCTGAATAATGTCCTGTGAAATTAAATTCGGGAGCTATAAAGAACAGATGACGTGCTTCTGGAGCGGTTAACTTTTGGTTTTGCAATGAAACTGAACGTTTGTGGTGATTCTGATGATTTAAGGGGGAGTTGGCTGCATACAAATATGGATTTATTTGCTTTGTACGACGGGACCTTTGTATCTGTCTTTGCTATCTTGTGACACTTTAGTAAATGGTATTCTTTTCATGGTACATAGTGATTTTAGATGTTTCTTGAGATTTTACTGAATATTGGAAGAGGTTTTATCCTAATTCTTCTTCTTTTAAACCTATATGGCCTGTGTCCGTCATTTCGAGAGACAATTTTGCCAGTGTCAAGAGGTGAATTTTAAATAATATAAGTCAAGTCAAGTCATTGTCAAGTCGGCTGTCGTTTGTTTTGAAGAGAAAATGGTGGATTTTCTCCTTAAAACCTGAAACGATTTTTCATATTCAGAAAAACCACTTTACACACATTTATTCCAATGGCTCACACTTTATGTTACGACCTAAGTATTATTGGTTAAAATTCCACCAAAATTATACAATAATACTCACAATAACACAAGAAAAACTATTAAAATAAAAATGGTAAGTAGTTTTAAAAAAATGTGAAAACTCGAATCTTTCCTTTTATCCTAATTTCTTGTATTGAATACAAGATTTTTTACTTTGACTTTCATTTTGACACGACGCAATGTGTTAGATCTCTACAACACTGAATGAATGAATGAATGATATCGAATAGAACACAAAAAAACCCTTTCTTTTCATAGGAAGTGTGATCTTTATATTTTCGGTCAGAAAGAGTGCGAGGCATAATTCCATTCTAAATACAGGAATATTTTGTTTTAAACTGATTTTGTAGGTAAATTGTGATTCAATGTTTCCATTCGTACCGATCTCACTCACGAGTCTCTCGATTGCAGATGTTGACATAACAGTCGTTAGAACTTCCAAATTGGCCCCGAACGACATTACTGAATTTCCCTTTTGACTTAATTAAAGAGGCATTAACATCAATGGTGTCTACTTGTCACATCTCAGGTTTGCGGATGACCTTGTTTTGTTTGCCGATTCCCTAGAGGATTTACAAGGAATGCTTAAAGATCTGTTCGATGCCTCCTTGGAAGTTGGCTTAAGGATGAACATGTCTAAGACAAAAGTGATGACAAGTATCTCTGGCGTCCCGAATCCAATCATTAAGATTGGACACGAGAAGTTAGAGATAGTTGATTCATACGTGTATCTGGGGCATGTCCTATCTTTTAGCAAGGAGCTTCCAAACAAAGAAATATCCAGAAGAATTCAGCTTGGTTGGGCAGCATTTGGTAAGTTAGAAGATGTATTCCGATCAAGAAAAATCCCGCTGTGCCTGAAAACCCGTCTCTATAACCAGTGTGTCCTGCCTACCATGACATACGGTGCCGAGACATGGACGCTCACTAAGGAGACTGTGCACCGAGTACGAGTTGCACAAAGGGCCATGGAGCGAGCCATGCTCGGCATAACACTCTTAGATCGAGTTCGCAACACCGAAATCCGTCGCCGTACGAAAGTATGCGACGTCGGTGATAGAGCGGTAAACCTCAAGTGGAGTTGGGCAGGACACCTGGCTAGACGTGGTGATGGCCGGTGGAGTAAAGCCTTGACGGAATGGTGGCCGAAATCAGGCCGAAGGAATCTGGGTCGTCCGAAAGCGCGATGGGTCGACGACATCGTAAAGGTCGCAGGAAACACCTGGTTGCGGCATGCACAAGACAGAGGAGGCTGGCATAACATGAAGGAGGCCTATACCCAGCAGTGGGTGATACCGGGCTGAGATGATGATGATGAAAACTTTCCATGTCTACTACACCAGACGATACAAACGACGGTATATTGACTGCTTTGAGTTACACTGCGCGGCGACGCGGTCACTTTGGTAAAAACCGCGCATAACTTACGAAGTTACTACGCAGTGTATCGTAAATACTACCTACGAATTTTCTATCGTTTTTAAAGTAGACGCCCAGATTCTAGCAGTTTGACAATTCCATCTGTTTACTTGGAAACGTTAATTGATGATTAAAACAAATAAGAAATCTCGGTAACGTGACTCTTTGGAAGTTTTTTCTTTGCTTGGAGCTAAATTGACACGTTGCAGAACTGTAACAGCTTTTTTCTGTTAAATAAAAACTTCTTGATTACGCTGGCGTTTTTAATTGGAGTTGTGATACTCTTTGGACAGAAATATTAGCAGGTAGAGCTATCTAGGAGTAAGTTAAAAAAAACATTTATTACGCTCTGTAAAGTAAAATGTGTACGAAAGATTTTCCTTTTTCATTCGTTGATTTATTATTAGCAAAAATGTTGCTCCTATTCCGGTAAAATATGAAGTCTGAACCCGCACCGTAAAAGCTACCCACCGTATCATTTTCTGAAGATTTGACCGTCCCAAAAAATATGGTCTGATCTTTTTATCCGTGGCTTAGTAAGTTCGATCCGAGTTAAGGCCCTTTTATCACCGGGACAGACAGAAAAGTAGCCGAGTTGCAACCCTATGGTTTGGTTTGTAAACATCCTAATAAGTGTAGCGTTTATTACAAAGCTAGCTTGTTGAGGTTTCATAAGCAAATATTTTTTATTTACGGAAATTAAAAATAAAAACTAAATAAGGTAGGTATTCAAAAACACTAAACATTTTTTTTTAATACAATATAGGCAACCGTTTGACCACAATCTCACCTGATGTTAAGCAATGACGCAATTCGTGGATTTTACGTAGAAGTGATTCTGAGCAGCGGAAGTTGAAGCGGAAGCCCAATAATAAGCCATGACATATTCCGCTTTGACTTCCGTTTAGTAAAACTGTTATTGTAGTCCAATATCTTTGTTTTATTCGTATGGTAGATACTTGAACTATTTTATTTTTGAGTTTTTTACCTAATGGGGTTTAACTAAACCAATTTTTTTTTGCAATATTAAGACGTATCGCTCCTTCCACCGTGGCAGTAGTGAAATGCAGCTCAACCTAACACAAGCTTCACCACCATTCACAGAAATGTAAAATTGTCTTCTGGTTGCCAACTGTCCCTGTGGAAAAGGGCCTTACATGAATCCATCTTTTACAAATCCTTTTTTGTTTCGAGTTATATCAGCGTCTTCCAGTCGAGCAATCTTTATGGCATGCCATGGGAAGGGTGACAAAATGATTATACGCCTTTTGGATAATGGGTGAAATCGAGAGAGGTTTGTTTTTGGGAAATATGAACATTTCTATCGAGTTCTTTGGTTAAACTTAGTTTGGGGCATAACTTAATATGACAAATACAGTAAAAACAGCTTTATGATCACCTATTAGTTTACCTATTCTCTACCGATCGAAGAGAGTTAACTAAGTTTCTCAATTCATTTTCTTTTGTATGTGAACCTTTAATATTTCAAGCGCTAGAATAGAATTCTTTTAAGCTTATCGTTGAAAATCACGCCCATAATTCCCTACATAGTTCCGAGATCCCACGTGCTCAGCAAAATCTGGAATCCTTGCTGCGATACTCGTATATTACCCGTCTGCATACTTTACAGCAAGGAACGTGGCTAGAGTTGCCACACTTGCCACCAATCAGCCGTAGTGCTTAGCCGGGAATTAGAGTGGTATGGTATGTGACTGGTCAAATTTTTGACGTTACTGACACAACAGTAAACACCTGGATAAAAGACTCTTAAATCATAAGGTTGTCATAAAATCAAGGAGGTTTATACTACACTCAGCAGCGGCTAATTGGTTCGTAATTTGTTAAATGTTAGTTTACCGACGCATATCCTAGTAGATATTTTTTTTGTAGGTATTCAAAAAGTTATATAGTTTACATTTTCCGTGAAGCTTTCCATCGTTCGGCTTTTTTACAATTTTTCGTGACAACACTATTTATAGTAAAGAACGCAGCTAACTGCAGCTGGCAACATATTACGCGAATTGTTTGATGCTGTAAGGTATTTTGTTATTACATTTTATGTTAGAGCCAAGCAGCTGTACTTTCTATTTATTATGATTTGGTGGGAAATATCCGCTGAATTGATCAAATAATGAAAAGTTCAGATTGTAAATTTTGAAATTAGAACATTATTTCCATTCAATTTGATTTGCACGGGTTGAAACGACTATTTACTTACTAATATAATCAAATTGTAGGACTTTATTTAATATTTATATGCACTTCGAAGTCTTCAGTAAAACTAACGTTATTGGTGGAACACGCTGATATCAAGTTAATTCCACGAAACTACGTCAATATCCGTACCTAAGCACTGGGCAGTTAAGGCATGCTGACTGCTATGATCAGGCTCATAGCCCAATGATAGGTATTAGTAAATGCGTGGTTTGGTTTAGATATCAATGGCTGTATAGTTTTAAACGCAATTGGTAAGTATAATTTTCCTTTACACAAGATAAATTATGCTTAAAAATTTACAGGATTGATTGTTATATTGCTGATACTATATTATTAACTAGCCGTCGCCCGCGGCGTTGCTCGCGTTCTACCCTTTAGAGTGTGACGTTTCAAAATTCCTTTCTTAGTGCACCCCTACACTATATAAGGATACTACCCTCCAAATTTCATACCTTTAAGACTTATAGTTTATGCTGTGCGTTGATTCTTTGTCAGCTTCAAAAGAATTTTATATATATTGATTAAAAAAAAATCTTACACTTCAAAAAGTCCGATGAATGAGTTTTCTCTATCTAGTTTTCTTATGACCTTACTAAAATCATTGATCTATCGATTACGAGGTTTTACGGAGCAAACAAAGCCAAAGTAAAAAAAATAGTAAGATAAACTTAACTTCTTATTGTATCAAATCGCTCCCTCGGCAGTTACCTTCACAGTTCACAAGCTTTACAAATCGCGTCGATGCACATGCATGCACGTGTCGCGTAGAGTAGGGAACGACAGAGGCAGTAATATTTATACAGATGTTGTCTGACGTCTGTTGACATCTCCGCCATTCAATTGACGGGAATATGATTGTCTTCACCTCGAGATTCTAGATTCTAGTGTTATGAAATGTCATGTTTCTTCTTTGAGTCTTGGTTTTTGGTAAAAGAAGTTTCCCTGTTAATATAAGTACATCTTTTTATGAACTTGACTCTTTTAAATGGCCAAAATAAAAAATATTGGAACCTAGAATGTAATTTTTCTGACCGAATATTTAGCAATAACGAGGTTCTGATCTCACACTACCCTAGCAATTCTCACTAGAGTCGTACATCACCGCAGTACAGGGCTGAATAAATCAATCGGCCAAACTGCTGCTGACTAAAACAGATATTTTACGTAAGAGAAGATGACCGCCGATACGTGTCGTAGGGTGCAAACGCACTACGACGACCAAGTTGCAGCAGCCAGCTCGGTGGATAGAGTACTTAATTTTTCTTTCAAAATATCGGCAACGAACACGTTCAAACGTCAGGCAGCCGGTGCAGTCGCGACATGGTCGCGGTGGAGTCACCCGGTCGCTCGCAGCGGCAGAAAATGTATAGACTAAGTGGTCGCCGCACCCACCCTGGTCACCTAATATTTGGTCCGAAATGGCGGCGACCGTCATTTTGGAAGGAAGGCTAAATGTTCTAGCTAGAAGTAAAATTAAGTTCGCTGCCGCGACTTGGCTGCTTAGTGCGTTTGCAGTCATAGGTAGGTGTCGTGGTTTGTTGATCTACGACCTGTTTGCCGATGAATATTTCTAGTATCGCTGTTATTTGGGTTGCAAACGTGTTTGAACTTCATATTTTTATCGGAGTGTTCGTGTGCATAATAGTTTAATTGAACGAGTAGCTGGTATGTGATTTACTTTAACTAGGTACTCGTAAGTCATTAAAAACGTAATGAAAAAGTTGGTAGTACGTTGGGCGCCACGACCAAAATTATTTTTTATTAGAGTTACAGAAAAATTAAACTTAACAAGCTTAAGCAACATTCGTAGGCTAGTAAGTTACTTACTAACCTTGGTTTATAATAAAAAGTAGCCAATAATATAACGTTTTCTAGTTTTGTGAAATTTTGTTCTGTTGCCAACTAAAACTAAAATTTTTACGTAACAGAAGTCTGCCGATACCAAAGGTGTCGTGTTATGATCTACGGCCAGCTGTGGAGGGGAATTATAAGTAGCGGATGAATATTTTAAGGAAGTTTATTGCTTTTGCTATTTCTGTCGGAAATTTTGTTAATTTTCAAAAAGAAACTCTAATTTTTAACATCTTAGAGTCGTGTTTACATTGTGTGGGAGTGTTATACCTGGGTTTGATGTGACAAAGTTAAATACGTGTTTAGAAAAATATCTACAAACAGAAATATATCACAAATATCTGTGGACCAAATCGTGAGGTTTGTGGTGACAAAAGGGCCCCACGTTGTGCGCCAAGTTCTACAAAGTGTTAAAAATCACAGATTATCCGAAAAATGCACGAAGAATATTTTAAGTTGCTAAGCTATGAAATCACAGCCAATATAACAGAGATACTGCAAATGAAATAGAGATGGCGGCAATCGCGTTGCACATAACCGAGTCCATATCGCTGCATCCGTGCGAGGAGCCATGATCTCATTGCATTGCATATTCGTAAGCTTGTTGTTGTGAATAACCCTGCTTCAGTTTAGTTCAATTGAGAAATACTGCCAAACTTTTGGCAGATTTGGAGCAGCTAAATCTAGGCGCTTTTTGTTGGATTTCTGTTGATTCGTAATCAAATTTTCAAACCTCACAAGAAGAGTATTCATCTTTTTCAACATATCGCAAGAACTAGCCTACTCATGTTAATTTGGTATATCATAAAACGTCAAGAATATACGTAAACAACTACGAATAGCCACTCAAATACTTCTGAATCGTTCAGTGTGTTCTTACTCTAGTAAATTCGTTTAGTATCGGACAGATACAAGCAATAGTCGTTCAGCAGTGTATTACTGCTACAATAACAGAAACTCTTTCATTTTATGATACCTATTGAATGTCTACAGGCTCGCCTCTTTTTATAGTCTATGGATATTGGAACTATTACGGGATTTAAAGTTTCCGGTTGCCCATATTACAGCTGTGTTATATACAGAAAGTCATCAGACTTATCGAAATACTTTGCGATGTAAATATTATGTGGAAAAAAATATGTAAGATTTTATTAAAACGTTTGTTGTTATTTTGGCGCCCAACATGGGGCAATTTCATCTTTTTAGTATTGTATTTAGATCAGTGTTCTGTTAATTTTAATTCCTTAATTCAAAACTAAATGACTCTGCTAAATCTGTACGATTTGGAGTGCGCTTTTTAACAGTTTGATCAAATAGGCTCTCGACAGTCTCAACCCTACAAGACGGTGTTTTACATACGGTGCACTTCCCCTGCACCCTTGACACCTACCTCCACTATATAAATTTAGTAATAAGGCGATAATAGTGCTAAAATAGCTTCATATTAATTCATTTGCATCTCTAGCTATCTTTTACACAACATACCACTAGCACCAAGTGCACCCGTTGACCGCAAGGCCACAGAGTAAATATAGTTAGTATGCCTGAGTACGCAAATTTATTAGTTTGCGAGCGCAGCGCGCATGCTCTCTTAATTACACTACAGCTAATGCTTTTTCGATGGCCGCTTCGCCTTAATTGGTGAAGGGTATGTGGGCATTAAGGTGCGTTTAGTGTGTGGTTGGATTGATAAGTGAGAATTCCGACAGCGATGGTGTTTGGAGAAGGTGACTTCTCAACAAGTCGTAGGTAGGAATGACTTTCAAGCTTTCTTTTTAAACTTGAATTTATAAACGAGGTAAAGGCTTCACTAGAGGCGGATTCTGGCGCTAAACAAATGCGGTTTTAAGCCGTCTGCCGGACTGTTCAGCCTCTGTTTATCAATTCAGGGCTTAATCCAACGAATGCGTTTCCATACAAATCTCAACTAAAAGTGTTAAGCATTGAATTTCAAGCGATGCGTTGATATTTTGATAAGTAGATACCTGTCTTACTATGTTGTAGAAACACAAGAATAGTATAATGAAAGTATCTATTGTGTTTTTAATAGAACCATCAAGTAAACCAACAGAAAACGAGCCTGTAAAAGTAACAAAGAAACACAAACCCCAAATAAACATGTAACGAACTGTAATCCAGGAAAGTTTCTCAAACCAAAACGAATAAAACCCAGTTTATTTGAACTAATTTCTCAAACCTAAGTTCGTGCCAACCAGACCGAAAATACGCAGGAAAATATAAGGAATTGTAAGAATAATGAATTGTTAGTAACTTATGGTTTACCTACAAAATAATAATGTAAATGTTTGTAATTTTGTAGATGCTTTAAATAAAAACTTGCTTTTGTCATGTTGTTATCAAAACTATCCCATAATTCGTAATGAAATCGTCTGACAATTTCACAAGTTTTCGAGAAAATAGAAAACCGGTGGACGAAGTTTCAGAATAGTTCTCTCTGGAAACCTATGGACTCCCCCATGCCCCTTATGTCCAGCAGTGGACTTCTACCAGCTGATGATTATGCTATAACAACCATTTTATAAACTATGCTTTGAGGCTTTAGTAAATCAAACCAATCAGCATGAATTCGTGGTCGGGTGCTGTCACGGGTAAAAGCGGTATAACATAAAAGTTCGTGAATTCTAATCAAGCTAGTAATAAAAATAACGGGTTCGGACATAGTAACACTAATTACAGAAATACCACTTAGATGTTAATGAGGTTTGTCGATAACCTTAGCTTTTATCGTGACGTGGTTTTTTGATAAAATGGCTGATTTATTTGGTAAATAAGTTGACTTTAAAGTGATGATCTGAATAATGGCTGTTTTGATAAGAGAAGCAAATGAAATTGAAATAAGAGATTTAAAAAAATAACTAAAAAGTATTTTAACGAACGGATAATTTGTGTCATGTAGCTGTTATGTAGAGTAATTAATTACACACATTCTTTTTGTTTACGTCATGAATATTTTAAGAATACTTACCGTTCTTTAGCAATTATAAAATGTCTATTTTGTCAGGTATTTAGCTTATTTGGCGTGAAATATTTGCTGTTGTGTATAGATTTCAACATTTTATAGTCATATATATAAAATCAAAAACTAAAAATTAAACCTCTTTTTTTCTTCTATCTCTTGTTTTCAGGCGTGGATATAATGACATTACATTTATTCTTTATGGCATGATAACGTTCCGTTCATCGAGGCATAGGTAAAAAGTAGCCTCCGAAGCTCTGACACTGTTGACATCGTCTAGATTAGATGCAACTGCCTGTTTGTTTATTTTCATTTACTGTACCTAAGTTCGTCAAAATTCAAAGCAGTGTGTCACACTGTAGGCTTGCACGAATTCTAGCGTGGCATGTTTCATATTTCGTAGTGACTTCCCTTGAATACTAATTATTGTATAAGTTTTATTTCTACCGTTTATAAATCAACTGTGACGTGACTTACAAGTTTTGCTTACTTTAATTTATCGTTCTTTGTTGTAGTTAGTTTTCCGTCGAAATGTTTTGTACATTTTGTTGGTACTTTCCAAACCATTGTTTCCTAGTTGACTTCTTCCAAAACTCTACAGCCCTCTATTCACAATTACTTGAGTACAGAAGTAAGTTAAAGATTTGAGACTATAAAAATCGACATGACAAACAAAAATCTTTGTAAAATCAAAATCAAAATTTTTAGCTCAAACCTTCACATTATAAAGACAAAAGACTGTCGCTCGAATACCAAACATGACGTAGTTTGTTTTTAAACTTGAGTAAAATTAAAAAAGAGAATGCTAATAACCGCAAATTTAAAAAAAATACGTAGCTACTGAATATCTATGCACATTCGCGTTTTAATTGAGGGATCTAAGCACTACAAGTCGAAATGTATAGTCTTTGATCGAGTAGTACAGCTTCCCAGACAACTTGAGATGAAATTCCATCACCTGTGTAAAGGTAGTGCAACACCGAGGCTAATGCGAGCTATTAGTCACCCGTCAGTGGTCGACGGCCTTAATGCAGCGGGAATTGCCTGTCATCGTAGTCTAATGTAAACAGCTAGTCATTTCCATGATTTTGAGTCAACATAATTTTATTACTGTTTGATCCTCATTTTGATAGAGAGATAGTTCTACATTTTAAACAGCTTAAAACTCGATTGGATTTGGCATACTCACATGTAAACAATAACAAAAAAGTGTCAGACACAAAAAAAAAATTCAGTGTCGTTTTTTGACCAAGTGCAAGGTGTTTAGTGAATGAATGAATGAATGACAAATCTATACTTTCAATTTTATTTTGATAACATTATTATTCTACCTATCTAATTGTGCTCATTGTGAGGTTTGTTTTTTGACATAACTTTTTAATATACGTCTACTTACTCGTACTCTTACTGGGCAAGCCTACTCCATCTAAACATTGTCCCAGGCACTACAGTGTCCCGTTAAGTGTAGGCATAGGTTGCCTCCTGACGCTGTATAAATCATCTTCAATAGATGTAAAGGCCTATATTTTTACTCGTACTCGTCCCACCACTTCTTCATAAAATAAAGTGCTGTTTTCTCAGTACACTGTGGCCTGTCTTCCTGTATATGGGTAGAAATATTTCACACTATTATAAATCGGCGTCGAGATGGGATTTGTAACGATTTTCTGCGCAAGCTTTAAACCCACCTTGGGGAACCCCATAGCCTGGTTGAAAAATGGCACCTTTTAGGGTTAACGCAAAATGTTTCTTTGAAATGAAACCGGTATTTGAATTCTTTAGTTATGGTACTTTTAGTTTTTGATGCAAACGACGATGTATTGAATCATATTGAGGAATTGTGGAGTTGGTTTTAGACTGCTAAGTTTTTAGTTTAGGTACTTAGTTGAAATAGTAATTATACTTAATGGTACTATCAGAAATTATCACAAAAAAACCTTGAACTTTTGAAAATCTCTTCTAAAAATGTATAGGTATAGTCAATTCCAGCGCTCACAATCCGAAGAGAGAAAGAATTGTCAGAAAAAAGGTTATTTTGAAAAGTTATTTCAAACAAGTGCTTTATAAACCCTCCGGCTGGATATTAAAAAATCACCATAACAATAAATAAACTTGAACAATACAAAAAAGTTCTCAGACAACATCAAAAGAGGCGATACCCCACAAACCGCTTCCGAAATGTCTTTAATGACAATAGTGATGTCCCCTTAAGAACCTTTGGGAGTCTTAAGATTTGTTCCTAGAAACTTTTGTTCGCTAAAAATAATATTCTTGAAGTCATATCCATTTAAATTCTCTTTTTTTGTCATTTTCTAAAATGTTTTGAGGTAGGTACTTATTTCATCGTTTTTTTATTGCTGACAGATGTATCTTAGATTATGAATCAAAGGTACCTAGTGGATGATAATGATTCTCCCAGATTAGTTTAATAGAACCTGCTGTAAGTTTTTCAATATTAATAAAATTACTAGGCTTATAACCTCTTCATAAGCCCATAACCTATTTTCTAAAAACGCTGTCAAGCGTAATTAAATGTTACTACCCTATCAAAAATCTAGCAAACGCGTATCGGACACGCCAATCCTACGACTAATTTCATACTGCCACCGACACGACAACTACACGATATCGGCGGAGAACCGGTACCGAGACCGGTATTTTTGTTCGAGTCACTGAATTTATCGGTATCGTGTAGCTGTTGGTATCGGTTTTTGTGTATACATCCATCGCGTTATCGGAAACCAACGAAGCCTGTCGCAAATTACCCGAAAAACACCATAAAGTAAACGCTTGACCTAAAAAACGGAACACGGGACGGAAAATTTAAAAAAACAACGCATTAAACGGTTCCCCTTCATCAAATTTAAGCCTGGCAAAGGCGTTTGATTGAATTAACATGAAACTTTAGGGCCTCTTGACAAATTTATCGTTTTAGGATTTTTGCGCGGCCGTAAAAAGTAAACTTTGAGTTTTGAAATTGCTAGTTTTTGGGCCTATAGCAGCTGTGCTGAAGGTACGCAGGTTTAGGTACAATAGGACCCATTTTCTCACCTCCCTTTCGGCCTTAACCTTAAGACAGGCAATAGAAACTTAACTATAAACCTATAGCTTAGCAATATCCTTATCAATTCTAATAAAAACATTAAAAGCAAAGAACAGGAATATTTTTTTCATTTCCCTTAAAAAATCTACAAATGGCGGGTGGAGCATTAAAAAACACCATCCCGGCTATAAGAAGACAGTCATTAAACAAGATAGCTATCATAATTGAATTAAAAATTCCGACACGGGCGACCCTAACAGTAAGGGCGCTAGAGGTCTTGGACACAGCCAAAACTGTACACTTCGATCACTGTAAACAATTTTTATAGTTTAAAATGTTAGGATGAATATTTTTAACCCATACACGAGACTCTATAGTACTGCAATGCCGGAGATTCCTTCAAAACTGGGGTCAGACCTGAGGAATATCCTCATAGCAAGCAAGCAAGCTCGTATGAGTTAGTGGCCAACTCTGGTGACGGAGTTTTTAGGCCGCCTTAAGGTCTCCGTCATGCCTTAACAACTGCTAGAGCCGGGACCGACAGTTTAACGTGCCCTCCGAATCACGGAAGCGCTCAGATGTATATCCCACTAACGGTCACCTATCCGAATAGTGACCGCGCAGAAGGTAGCTTAACTTAGATAATCGGTGAAGGTTAACTAAGCAGGCCTAGCCACGAGTGCTTCAATATCCTCATAACTTGAACACAGCTGCACCGATTTTGATAAAACATAACTAAGAACTAAAACCTAAAAGCTAAAAGCTTTCTTAAATAAACTGATCATTCAAGTCTCAAGACTGAACCAGCCGTTCCATATTTGTCTCCTCCTAAACGCTGGAACACAAGACGTGCTAACGGCACGGTGTTACGGCACGGAGCTGTTCTTCAGAAAAAGGGTTAGTAACAGAGCTTTGGTATAGAATTTGATCAGTTTTTATATATCGTGTGATAGAAAGCTTTATCGTAAAAAGCAGTTACATTATAAAAATCTTTATTCGCAAAGAAAATTACAACTAAGTAATACAGTATTTACAATATTTACAAAATACACGTGAAACTTGAGCTATCAACAAACCGTTGCAAACGATTTATAGATAGCTCAACTGATCAAAAAAGATGTGTTTGTGTATGTTGATGTGAACATTCTGGAATAGAAAGGCATTTCTCGAGCAAATGAAGCGTCGAGCAGAAGCTAATAGCAAATATCGGAGCACAAAGAACGTAAGAACAATAGTTGAAGTAGCTCAAGGCTCCTGTCGGGTTGTCATACAGCAGACATACCCGCCGGCGGGAGGTAGATAACGAAACTTGTGTAGTTTGGTCTAAGTTATGAGACAAAGTGCATAAGTTGTAGAAAAAGTATTGACAGGTCTCTATTTTGTACATGGTTGTGTAAAAAATTAAAACATCATCATCTTCCTACCCTTGCCCACGCTAAGTGGGGTCGGTATATACAACATGTCTTCGTCTTCCACTCTCCTCTATCAGCCGTCATCTCGGTGTTCACTCCTTTCTTACTCATACCTTCTTCAACACAGTCCATCCATCTTTTAAGAAAGTAAAATGATAAATTTAATATTTTTGATAACGATAGGAACACTAAACGCCCCTAGCATTCTACAATACACCGATTGACAATCTATAGAGAGTGACTGATTATTTACTTTGCAACAAGCGACGATATTGCAACAAACTTAAATTACGCAAAAATGATTATTGTTTTAGTAAAAAGTGTTTCACGGCAGTGAATATGAATGTCTACAATACATAGTAACACCCAGACATAAAACAAACATCTATGTTTGCCACAACTCAAATCTTTGATCTCGGTCGGGATCGAACCCGCGACCCACAGCACGGAAGGTAGAGCTATTACATACTGAACTTTGTTCTGGTCTAGTGTCTAGTAGTAACTAGGTAGGTAGAAAATTAAAATATTGTTGTGTAAATGTACAAATGCTTTGAAAATAATAAAAATACTATTCTCGCTCGACTGCAGCGGTCGACCGACGTCTATAGAGATTCTAGTCGGGCTTCCATTTCATTTGTCCTCCGCTGCTTCTAATACCACAATGCTCACGAAACTACGAACAAAACTACAATTAAAATAATATCAAGAGAGATGAATTGTTTTTTATAAAATAAAGAAGTCGGGAATCGGCTTAAAACCAAAGAGGTGTTTACGATCAATAGAACAATGAACAATAAACTGTCATCATCATCAACTGATGGCGTAATGTAGTCAAAAAGTCGGTTTTTCTAGTTTTGTAAACTTAGAAATGATTGATGATTGAACTGCCATCATCATCAATTGTTGCTGAAGCCGTAACGTAGTCAAATAGAAGTCGGTTTTCCTAGTTTTAAACTTAGAAATGATTGATAATTATTTGTACTACCGCCCGCACAGAAGTGACCGCCCGCCCAAGCAAAAGCAACCTACGTTCAACTTACGTTCAGAGTTTTAGTAGCACAACCTGCAGTTATATTTCTGCGTTTCGAATTACTGAAAGCGAACAAATTGAACGAACAGCGTCGCAAACGAGATAAATAAGCTCTCAACTTCGGGCCCTCAAGAGAAACCGTGCAATTTTTCCTTTTACCAAAGAGTTGGGACTTTCAATGGACTTTCTTTGAATAGAGCTTTGAGATAAAATGGAAAAGCGACAGAATTAGTTCATTTTGATAAGTGCATCTTCTAAATTTTTTTTCTCAATTTATCTGCAATCGGCTACTTAGCCATCATCAGATTGGTTCGTGATATTTGGATGTTCTAAAACTTCTAAATATATAAAACTCTTTTGAAGCTGACTGACAATCAACGCACAGGTTAAACTATAAGTCCTAGACCTATGAAATTTGGAGGGTAGTACCCTTTGTATAGCGTAGGGGTGCACTAAGAAAGTAATTATGAAAAGTCGCACCCTAAAGTGTCCAAAATTAGGATCAAAGATTTTAACCAAATAATGCGTATGCTGCTACCTCGTGAGAAACGCCGCGGGCGACATTTAGTGAGAAATATTTCTAAAAATACATGTTTTATTCAGAAAGAACCTTGGTAGTCGTAATGTTTTACTTCTTTCACCCTTAATTTATTCAGTTTAGGTGTCGTTTCGGTAGCAGTGTGAGCCAATCTGATGGTAACAGACCATTTCTACCATGCGAGTATGGAATAGTCTGATTCGAATTTTATCTAAGCTTATGAGCTCGTTCAAATATATTTTCCGAAATTAGGCAAATCCGGAACGTAACCGGGTTCAATTAAAGGCAATGTTCCATTTCCAAGTTTCGCCTCTGACTTCCTGTATGGCTAATATTTTAGAACAAAATTGTTATTTCTATACCTTTTCTAAAGGGGATTATTTAGTTAAGTACCTACCTTGTTATTTTATATTCTTCTGTTATTTTAGCGGGTCTTTTAAAAACGGCTCTGTCATTGTCATTTGCATGACAACGAAAAGAGATGACAACAGATTTAGCAGCCATTTTAGATAGCGCAGCTTTAGTAGACCAATATTTGACTAGACTTATATTATTTCAAAAATTTCACTTGACACTGGCAAAATTGTCCGTCGAAATGACGGACGGAGGCCATATAGGTATAGAAGAAGAAAAAGAGTATATTCCTGATGTGTTTCATGTAAAAAAGTTAACCATGGATAATAGTTAGAGACCGTGGCGTGTGACAACATTTCCGGAAGGAAGTCGGTATGTAGTACTATTCTCTGCCTCTATATTTATACAGAACGAAACAGATTGTTCAAAAGTCATCGCTACGTTTGTACTGCAAATGTTTACAATCAGACCAACGAATAGCGCAATGTATAGAAAATGAAAACGCGACACACGCAGCTTACATACAGCAGGGAGGTAATTCTCGAAGATTGGTACAGGTTGAGTTGGATACTACACCTGAGGATAGTACTGTATGTGTGGCAAGCGAATGTCATACTTATAGCTCGAAGATTAGAGCTATTTATGGTGTGTCAGAACAACAAACCACTAGGGCAAATTGCATTCAAAAATCAAATCAAATAAGATCTTTGCGACATGACGTAGATTATTAAATCAATCAAGGGAAATAAAGCTCAAAATAGCTTCGAAAATTAATAAATTTTGCTTATTTGACACGCGAATTCCAGTCTTAAAGTTATGTACATAAGGTAGAAGTTTAAGTTACTAGAGAGAGTACGATCTTAATTTACGATATTGAATCAAAGGAGTTAGTATAGTCGGTCTTTGTTACAGGCTTAGAGCTATTAACCAAGAAACGTAGATTTTAGACACAGACTTGATAGAATAGCTGGTAGGTTGGTACACTTCACGTGGCTCCTCTTCTCTAAAATGGTAGCACAATGTTTAAAACAGACGTTCTCGTCGTTTTTCGATGAATAATAGTGAAAAATATGAAAAAAATTGTAAACATACTCGTATATGACGGTCACAGAAACGGCAGACGATGTTGCGAACATCGCATGCAGGACTTGGATGAGATCAGCACCGGACCGTGAGGAGTGGCACATACAAAGAGAGGCCTATACCCAGCAGTGGGTGAAGTCGGGCTGTGGATGATGATGCTGATGAGGCATATAAATCAGCCGGAGAATTTTTTCACTGTGTCATATATGTGACTATACTTTTTTGCAAACTACTTTTTTATTTTTTTTATTTCCTGTGGGCATAGACTAAGAGATGGCTAAGCTTTGCACAATATTGTTTTTACCGTAATGTGTGCATTGGTTTGTTTATTTAGCCAGCCGTTTTATAAATGCTGTGTCTTAACTCTGTGCGCCACGTGTAGATTAAGGTGTTCACAGGCTTTATTTGAGCTGAAGGCAGATTTATGTTAATATTTTGAATTAATCTAAGCCGCCATGTTTGACGCAATACGCCAAACGCTCTGCGTCGTTGCATAACTAACACTTCAAAGGTACTCATGTACTCATATTAAAAAGTTGTGGTCATAGTGGGAATAGAACCCACGACTGCTCTCTTGGTTCAGAGCCTCTAGTCTGAGTTTTATTTAGTTTGCTTCGCCAAAAGTGGTATAGAAGAGCTCACAGTTTTTAAACCTATTCGTCTCAAAAAAATTGACAGTCCCTCGATTTGACCTTTCATGTAGCATGTGTGAAGAATGGGTTAGTTAGGTTAGGTAGGTAAGTCGTTTTTAGTATTTTAATAGTAAAAGCCAGCGTATAAGTTAGTGGCCAACTCTGGTGACGGTGTTTTTAGGCCGCCTTAAGGCCTCAGTCATGGCTTAACGACTGCTAGAGCCGGGACCGACAGTTTAACGTACCCTTCGAAGCACGGAAGCGCTCAGAAGTAAATGCCATTAGCGGATATGGATATACATATTTCAGAAATGTCTATTTATTAAATTCGGGTAGTAAGCGTAATTTTTTTTGTAAATAATTGAACGAGCTTTATCCATTTTAAATATTCAGATCGATGGAGCGAGCCCGTTTCATTGAGTAAGAAAGTGAAAAAAGTTGTTTCAGCTTAAATCGCTTTGACATTGCATTCCACGGATTGGAAAACCGCTTATCAGGAAGCCGCAAATTCAATTAGTGTATTCCAGTCTATCTCCGGCGCACACATCCCTAGTTCCTCATAAAGTTAGCCAGATTTAAGCGGTAAACTCGAACCGATGTTGCATTTTGGTTGCGTTTCATACAATATTAATATGAAATGCGTTGTATTATAAAATATGTTATCGATGAAACTTGAAAATTCTGCTGCTGAGATTCTTGAAACAAATTCAGATCTTGGTTGATTTTAGATAGATTATTATTGTGTATGTATCTGAGTTTAATTGTCCTAATATGCAAAAAATAAGTCGCACTTATAGTCGATCAAAAATCGTTTGTTGAAACGAAACTTTTCGCAAATCAATGAATAAAACTCAGACTACGGTGTCTACCTAAGCAGGCAAACTGTGCAAAGTATCTTACACCTTTCTAATATAGAGTTACTAGCCGTCGCCCGCGGCGTTGCTCGCGTTCTACCCTTTAGAGTGTGACGTTTCAAAATTCCTTTCTTAGTGCACCCATACACTATATAAGGATACTACCCTCCAAATTTCATACATCTAGGACGTATGGTTTAGGCTGTGCGTTGATTCTATGTCAGCTTCAAAAGAGTTTTATATAATTGATTGATTGATGATTGATGATGATGATGATTTTCACTATACACTGCGCGACATACACTTGACATACATCAGCGCGTTCCGCAGTTGTGTAGTCATTGCTCTTTACTACTCTACCAACTTACGAGAGTGTAAATCGACTCTTAGATCTTTTACACACATAAACTAAACTATCAATATTTAGTTATACCCTATAGGATCCGATATAAGGCTGCATTCTCACTTCACACCCCATCTATGCAGATCGCCCGAGGGCGTTTATCGAAAATTGAATTTCAGAAAGCGTGCGCCGCGTAAACTATCCCGCAAGACCGCTGGTGCAGGAGCCTACGGGCTTTTTATTTCTCCAATTCTACGTTGTAAAAATCGTGAGGTCCACATAGGAGCAGGAGACTTTTTCGGGCTGATACAAAACGTCGTAAAAGTATCGACACACATAATGTTGTGTAGAATTCCGTTTTAAGTATTATTATTAGCAAATATTACAATGCGGAAAATTTATAATGGAAATAAACGAAAACAAAAAAAAACTATTTTACGTGTCGAAAAATAGATGAAAAAAGGTGTAAGCAAAATAATCATAACCAAAAATCGAAACAGAACCCTCAATCCATTTGGTTTACCTAAGATCCGTGAATGTGAAGTAAACAAAACCTAGGTGGGCTTTCAGACTAGTGCCCTGATCGCAGTCTATAACGAGACTGCGATTTGCATGCGACTAAACATCTGTGTGAAAGCACCTTTACAATGGTTATTGTGTATTGACGTAGATAAAATCGGAATATTAATAGTTGAAGTGCCGTTATGGTGTGCGAATGTACTTTGAATGGAGTTTCAAACTGTCTATTGTTTAGTTTGTTGTTATAGTTCTATTGATTTTATTGTGTGAGCTAATGACCCAATACAGCCGTGGAATCGTTGTCTAATAAAAACCTGCCAGGTTTAAGCCTGGCAGGTTTTCTGAACTGTTTTCATACTAAATCATAGGTATTCTGTGACTAAATAGTGACATTAGCGCGTTTCAGCGCGTTTTTTGCCCTCAAGAGCGTCTTGTTTTCGTATATCTGTAGCCACGTCACTTGACATTATGCTGGGTAGCGAAAGCAGTTCAGAGCTTGCGATACGGGGGCAGGAGATCTCCACATGCGGCATGGCTCAGTCGGTAGTAGATCTGGCTTCCGTGCTGTGGGTCGTGAGTTCGATCCCCACCGAGAACAAACATTTGTGTGTGGCAAACAACAGATGTTTGTTATGTGTTTGGGTGTTACTATGTATCATAAGTATGTATTTACAAAAAATAAACTATATAAGTATTCTATCAGCAATCTAGTTTCCATATACAAGCTTTGCTTAGTTTGAAACTAGAGGGCGTTGTATAATAATGTCCAAGAGTATTTTAGTACATTATGGTACTAGTGTGGTACATTGGTGATTACCGCCGAGGTGCCATTGAGACCCGAGCCGTAAGCGAGGGTCTTAAGAAAGCCGAGAACGGTAATCACCAATACACACGTGTATCATACGACGTTTTTCAACACACTTGTGAATAAAATAACAATAATTTCAACAGTGAAAACGCGTTGTGAAAAATGTTTCGCTATGGCGGGAAAAATTAATCAGTTTTCCTATGCGCGCGCATTGCGATCGGCCACAGACTAAAGGGATGAGGTTTTTTTTTTATTTATTTTCCGCGCTTAGGGCTTGCGCCTATTCTGCCACGTAAAAAATGGGGAATTTAAAGTTTTCTTTTATTACAGAGAAAACAAAAGTTATATTTGAGTGAAAGTTTTATTTATTAAACACGTACAAGTTAAAATTATCTATTTAAATAAGAAGTTGCATGAAATGAGCAAGCAATAGGAACATTCATTTATTTGTTCTATTGAACACGATCTTTTTTTTGAATAAAAACTTTTTTAGTAACAAAGCTACTCAACCAATAAAATTTAAAAAAAAAATCTATAACTCACTAGTGAGTTATAGCAATGAAAAAGTCACAGTTTGATTATGGGTATCATTATGTGCCTAATTGCGGTGACCATAGAGCCACTTTATGAGCAAGTGTGTTGAAAAATTATTTTTATTATTAATGTTGTTTATTTTTAAATGAACTATAACTACATTTACTATTCCAGCCAGCAATTCATTCATAGAAACAATTGTACATTCTGTCCACATTCGAAATTTAAATTAATGGACTATAAAGCAATGTAAGTACTTTATTACATTCCAAATTTGAAATATCATTACCGGCATGCCTTCACGAGTCTCATCGCGACCGTTCGTGTGATTGCATAATGAGTTTGTGTAGGTACCTAAGACACGTGTGTAGGGACCCTTATGTCAGATTATAATGGTTTGCATTGCGATGTGATAAATGGATATTTCAGACATTTGATATCCTGTGGAGTGGAGATAATGAGTAGACTGAATTTGTGTTGTTTAGATGATTTGAGGTAATCATCTTGATGACCAGCAAGATGAGGATCTCATCTCATGCCGATATTAACGAGAAACTTAATTGCACTTTGAAGCAATGGGTTCATCTCAATGGATAATCAATATATATAAAACTCTTTTGAAGCTGACATAGAATCAACGCACAGCCTAAACTACAAGTCCTAGAGGTATGAAATTTGGAGGGTAGGTTCCTTATATAGTGTAGGGGCGCACTAAGAAAGGAATTTTGAAAAGTCTCACTCTAACGCGAGCAACGCCGCGGGAGACGGCTAGTCAAATATAAAGGTGGGTCCACATCGGATCTTTGGTCCGTACCGTAGCTCCGTATGGTATCAGCGCCGCGATCAAAGAACGCTAGTTTGGACGCCCGTTCGGTTACAGTACGTTGGTACGGCGGCGTCCAAACTAGCGTTTTTTGATCGCGACTCTGATACGATACGGAGCTACGGTACGGACAAAAGATCAGATGTGGACCGACTTTAAGGAGATTTTCATGTTTTTGAAATTTTGTAAATTTAAGTTGTTATAATACGAGTAGGTATTAGTGGTATTAGGGAATTGAAACCAGTCGTAAGTATTTTTTTCTAAATATTATTGGACAGGACATATTTATTTATTTAATACTTTATTACACAAAATTATAAATTTGTTACAAAGGGTGGATTTAATGCTGAAAGCATTGTCGCCAGCCAACCCAACTGGCGAGAGTACATATCAGTGGAGCATGGCTAGCATAACATACTTATTCACTCTTCTCTTAAAAAATTGTAGGCTATATCAATCAGGAAATCCCGAAGTCGGCAGTTCACCCCTTTGTTCAGTTTTAAATGATATGAGTATGTAATATTGTAAAAATGATGTGCAATGTTTTTCAACTCTATGAAGTAAGTGTCATTTCACTTAGTGGTAAGTCTGCTGACTTATGTGAAAAAAAAAACTTAGCCTAACGAGTAGCTTGTAAGAACTAAAGGGTATTATTTGTGATCGGAAAAAATCCAATTGGGGTAGATCGTAATCTCTGTTCTTGTCATGTCAATTACAGAGAGACGTGGTTCAGCTTAGGGCTTTTCTTTCACATAATATTTATTTTGTAACAAAGAAAATGGTTTATTTTCGCATCTTAGCTATTGAGCGTCTATTTTGTAACAAATAATTGCTGGTATTTTTCAATATAGTTTAGGGGTCGTTCGTTTTTTTGTACTGACATATTTTTTCCGCATGAACGGGATATTTGGATGCGTTTTACTGTTTTCTGAAACACCACATTTTTTTTTATGATAAAAGTAATGGAACAAGCTGATGGCTCATCTGATGTTAAGTAGTAACTTCTGCCTATAACAAATAAAAACATACAAAGAAAATTAGAATTAAAAAGAAAACAAAATTTAACGTCAAAAAAAAAAATTAATCAAAGAATTGGTCTTTCTCGGCTTAATGTATACCTCCTTACTTAGTTCTACAGTCTCATGTTGCTATGAAAAATCTTTAGCGCCAAAAACTATAATTGAATTTTTCATGACAAAATCAGTTATTCTTATATTATGTACTAGCCGTCGCCCGCGGCGTTGCTCGCGTTCTACCCTTTAGAGTGTGACGTTTCAAAATTCCTTTCTTAGTGCACCCCTACACTATATAAGGATACTACCCTCTAAATTTCATACCTCTAGGACTTATAGTTTAGGCTGTGCGTTGATTCTAAGTCAGCTTCAGAAGAGTTTTATATATATTGATTAAATGTCACATTAGTTATATTAGCTGCTCATCTAATTCATTTCACTATTAAGTGTTCAGGAAAAGGCAACACTCTATCTGTCAAGGATTGAATTAATATAAGAGCTCGATTGTAATTCCTTACTTCTAAATCGTATAAAAAGCTTTCCCCCTCTAATCATAAACCCACCACCATGATCGTTATTTAATTTCCCATAAAGTCCGTCCACGGTATGCACAAACGCACAATACCCTTTGTCCCCCCTCCCCCCATAAGCTGGAGGGGGCAGTGTAAAATGCATTGCATACCGCCGAGACTTGACGCAGGAATTCAATAAAGAAAGGATTACACTACTGCAGTATTCGAATGAAAAATGGCTAATTGTCCTTGTACCTAGGGATATCCACTCTAGGGAGCCTAATGAAAAATTTATCACGACGATAGTATCTATAGCTAGTTTTTTAAACTACGTAGTGCAGTTTTTTTATCTCACTAATATTATAAACTAGCCGTCGCCCGCGGCCTTGCTCGCGTTCTACCCTTTAGAGTGTGACGTTTAAAAATTCCTTTCTTAGTGCACCCCTACACTATACATGTACACTATACATACTATGTATAAGGATACTACCCTCCAAATTTCATACTTGTAGGATTTATAGTTTAGGCTGTGCATGGATTCTAAGTCAGCTTCAAAAGAGTTTTATATATTTAGAAGATAATGATGATGATGTCAAAGTTTAGAGGTTCGGGTTTTTGTGTTTTAATCATGCTGTAACTGCTGGTCCGATTTGGATGACACTTGGAATACACAGTTCCTAACCTGGATTAACACGTACACTACTTTTTATACCGGAAATACAACAAGATCGAACGAGACGCGGACGATGTCGCGAATGGAAGCTAGTCATAAATAAAACTATATTAAAAAAATCTTTTTATCACACTGGCATCGATGCTGTTGATTTTTTTTTCGAAAACGTTCTGTTTTTCCAATTTCTGCATTCGTTTTAACCTTTCGAAAGTCCCAGACGATTTACGTCCCGGTCCCACCCCGTGACTGATGGTGCCTATTAGCACCATCCATCTCTGTACTTGAATTATTTATAGACAAGATGCAGCTCAGTGCACTAAATATTGATGTTACGGCGAAATAGGAACATTTGCGAACTGGAGAGATTAATGACTAGGGTGTAATAAAACTTTAGATTATAACTGTTTTCACACTGACACGACATCTATACGATATCGGTGGAGAGTATTTAGTAGCTACTAGACGCTTAAACACTACGGGGTATTTTTATATTGGTCGTCTGAAACTGCAACATCTGATTTCGTTGACATTTTTATTTGAGCAGTTTTTAAACCGCGCTAAAATGCCTATTATATGAATACAAGAGGTATATATGTCGCTGCCAACACCAATATTTTGATATACATATTCCAGAAATCCCCACTAAGAAATCCTCACTAGAGGGGATTTCAGTTTTTTTCCAAATACCCCCACTGCTACGACGTAGCATGGCTCCGGCGTGGTGGCTAAGTAATTAAGTATGTGGTCCCCATTAAAAACATTTCTTTAACCATTGAAATTGGCTGAGTTTATAATACTTTTGTTCGAGAAACTGACCTGCGGGTATCGTGTCTGTGTCGGCCACTGCTAACGCCCATTGGAATAGTCGTCAGTCGCCTCTTATATAAACGTTTATAGATAAGTAGTTAATTTTATGATCAAATAGATGAATATAGTCTTATTGGATTCTCACTTAAAATGTTATTTGCTAGTGAGAGTATAAAAAAAAATAGGCAGCCATTTTTATGCTCACTAATTGACCGTTCTTAAAAGTTTTCATGGTAGTTGTTTTTATGAAGGTTATAAAAACACCATACTGAGCCAGATAGGTAAACAAAACATTTTAATTAGCCTATGACAAAAGTAATGAAACGTCTGTTGGTTTTGATTCTGCCAGCTCACTTCGCATTTTTAACACGCTGTGCATAGGTGAATTAAGTCTACCACGCAGTGGACTTAATTCACCTAGGTATCACTTGAGTGAATAAAGTCTACTAGATAGTGTACTTAATGCACCCGGAAATGATCTCGGTGAATCAAGTGTACTTAGTGCACCCGGGTGATATACCCCCGATGAATTAAGTATACCGCGCCATTTTTATTTTCGTTCTTGAATAGTGCATAAATCAAAATTTATATTGCCTTTTACCTTTTTTTATACGGAAAAGCTTTTTGTCAAAAACTATTTATTTATTGAGAGCCTATGTACATCCACTCAAGCGAATACATATTACTATTATTAATATGGTCACGGTCAAGAATAAATCCCTTTTCTCCTTCCTGTTTCTTAAACAAATACTCGTAAAGTGCCGAAAAGGCGGAGTAAATCATCTTGATTCGCGTTCTTATTACTCGGCCGTACACGGTCATAAAGTTGAGTGCATTACTGCGCTGAGTGGATACCCCATTATGTTTATACGTTTGCTAAGTTGAGTAGAGGAAATATCCACTTCGAAATCAAACATTCGTGAACAGTCAAATAGGTAGAAGACTCTATGATTGTTTATAGATCCTCAAAGCTCCTTGGCAGGAGGCCGGAAAAATATTCAAGATTTTAGCTGTTGGAAAACAAATATGTATGAATGATTTTTTAAGGCTTCTACAGATTTTGCACGCGTCAAGTTCTGCTGGAAACCGAATCAATCAGTAGTCGGTTGGGAGTCAGTCTGTCCCACGTCGACTCGAGATATATTACTAATACTGGTAGGGATTTTTGACACGGGCCGATTTAGACTAAAACTAGAAAAGATAAAAAAATATTTTTACGTGTGTTATTATTTAAAATAATTGATGGCATCCATTCACCCATCATTTCTTGCAATCGTTTGTAACCGCAACCCTCGCCCCCATACCACTGCACTCAATCTAAAAACAATATCGCTAAAGTATTCATGACAAATCGTCTCTAACGAAGAGAAATAACTGCGTAAACGCTGCGTGTCTTTAGCTAGGGGAACTTGGGGTGTGGACATAGTGCTAGCGGGAAACTTGCACCTTTGGAAATGTGCAAAACAGTAAAGACTTGTTTCTATATTTTATCTTCTTTTAAATATATGAAACTCTTTTGAAGCTGACTCACAATCAACGCCCAGCCTAAACTATAAGTCCTAGAGGTATGAAATTTGGAGGGTAGTATCCTTATATAGTGTAGGGGTGCACTAAGAAAGGAATTTAGAAAAGTCGCAACCTAAAGGGCTAAGATTAGGATCAAAAATTTTAACCAAATAATGCGTATGCTGCTACCACGCGAGCAAAGCCGCGGGCGACAGCTAGTTTAAAATACTAGTCCACACGACAAAAATAAACTAAAATTATTCTTCTACTTCCACTTGTAAAGACCAAATACTCGACTACTGTAGTTCCCCGCGCGATGTTCCGACTTCAAGCGCGTAAAAGAAAGCTAGTTAATCTCCTCTGTGACTAAACCTATTGTTTAAATGATATTGTTATAATGACAGTACCTTGCCAGTAAATCTATGAAAACTTATTGTATGTTAAAAAATATATAAATCTATTCAACAAAAAAAGTGATAATCATAATGTTAACACTAGAAACAAAGACAAACTCGCTGTTCCCACCACTAGGCTCTCAAAAATTAGTAAATCTTTCAAAGGGCAATGTGTACGCTTCTTTAACAAAATCCCAAGTGATGTGTCTCAATTGTCGATTGGCAAGTTCAAAAACGTAATAAAACAAAGACTTATTTCAAAAGCATACTATAAAATATCAGATTATTTAGAAGACAAACAAGCTTGGGACGAACTAGCTCGAACTCATCCAATAAAAAAAAAAAAAAAAATTGTAATCATACCTAATCATACAAAACGTAATGACGATTCAAAGTGATCAGTGAGATTTTATTGAATAAAAGCTTTTTGACTTTGACTTTGACTTTGTTTAATGCTGTCAATACAAAAGAAATCGCTTAAAATTTACACTGTAAAATATCACTGGCTCTAGGTAATCAGTGTGTAAAAATTGTGCAGTATCATATCGTTCCCATCTTAAAAAACCTCCGATTAAAAGTCAGAGTTAAGTTCTCGGCAAATTTCTCGCCTCAACTCCGCCCAAACCTCACACCGAGGGCGCGTAACTACGTAACACCGTTTAGATTGATGCCTGATGCAATTTGCAACCGACTTGGATTTATTGACACTGATAAAGAACAGTCACACTGTATTTTGATAATTCCCCCTCCTATGCTTGTTATAAATTAGTTGGACTCAGGTGCCATGGTTTAATGGTTGATTGCGAAGAAATATGAGCTTTTTGATAAGACTAAGTAGTACGTAAAAGTAGACATTGGCCGTTTGAACTCAGCCCCCATATCGCAAGCTCTGAACTGCTTTCGCTGCCCAGTATAACGACAAGGCACCAACATGTCAGTGTTTTTGGTGTGAAAGTGGACACAAAAAATGAAAATCCATGACATTCTCTGCGTTTTGGAGAACTGGGAAAACAGCTATTCAAATACTAATTTAAAAAAAAACCTGATTTTTGGCAAAAATAAGTAATATTTTTGAACCTAACAAACAATTTCCTATCATGAATATTTAAAGCCACATCCACTCAATCTATCTTAAAAGACAAACCGTGACTGGTAAAACCCAAATAGGCTTAAAACAAAGCTCATAAATAAACCTATTTACTATCCTCACAATCAATTAATACCTCGTTACTCATTTACTAGGGTCCATCGTGTCGTGTCACAGAGCATTACCTGAGGCCACAGGACAATTTCTTAATCGCGAGGGGAGACGAGACAAATCACCGCTGCAGTTGCGGTACCTACTGTTCTCCAGGGATCCTGTCGTTTGGTGGAGTAGGAGATAGGAGGCAGCGAGTTAACTTGTAATCATTTCGACCTGTGATCGCTAATCGTGCCGTGAACGCTACTGTTTTTGCGACTATGGCATTTCTGAGTTTTATTCTCTTATGATTCTACTGGTTTTAACAATATTGTTTTGCCAGGCCTTCAAGCATTTCATGATCACAGATTTGGTTACAGCTATTGCTTAAAAAAACCTATTTTTGCATGATCTGAGATCAATAACGATAAGTTTGTGCAGTAGTGCAATTGCTAGGCAGCTGAACTAAACACTAAAGGAGCCTGTATTTATTACATCCTCATCTTTCAGCTCCTCTAAAAACTATCACAAGTCATGTTTCACACGAAAAAGTTAACACTAGGGCACTTGACTGATCTAATCCAATTTTAAAATGGTAACCCGCCCCGCTACCGCTTATGACTCGGTCCCCACGCTCTGGGGGACAACTGCGAATTGCGGTAAAATGGCGTGTAGCCCCCAGCTGCAGAGGCTTTGACTGATGTACCTAGTACCTACCCCCGCACCTAATAAAGTAATGTGTTGTAGACGTTTTTACTCACTCATTTATTGGGATAGGGGCGACGTGATACAACTGTTTTGGTATTGAGGTGGTTAGGTTGGTTTAGCAGCCCTTAAAATAATCCCAAGCGACATAACCATAGAGAATCTATTTCCTAACTTACAGACTTAAGATTTTGCAAACCAATCTAAATTGTTAAAATATGTGAAACAATTTTATACACTCTGACATCCTTGTTCTCAGTTTACCGTAATTTTATGCAAATAAATGAAAGATTGATTGATTGATAAAAAAAAATTAAGCATAATTTGGAATCAAATAAAAATAAACGTGGGCCGGCCGGTGGGCTCGATGGAAATAAGCTGTTCTACCAGGTAAATACTTAATGCTTAGGTTAGGTGATAGTTCTATTGTGAGAACCAAAAATAGGGATATATACGACAAACAAATGAAAGCCGGCAGCGTGTCTAATATTTCATATTACACGTTGCTCCTCTTATCCGTTTTATAGATAGGTATAGGTAGTAAAAGGTGGTATTGTCAAATGACAATGATTATTGGAAGTAACGTTGATGTATGATGCTGCTGTAGGGGACTCTGGATTGCTCTATCAATTCTGTGATGCCTTTTTAAGAGTTCGTTTATTTTTATGGTGTATTTTTGGAAAGTAATGGATGACAACAATAGAACATTTACACTGTGGAACATCTTTGCAATTTCCTACCAGTAGAAAGAATAAATAAAATAAATAATTATTCTTTTAAATATTACAACGCCCTCTAGTCCAGAACTAGGCAAATTACAAGCTTTACTTAGTTTTTGGGAAGTATATTGCTGATAGAATACTTATACTTATATACATTATTATTGGTAAATACATACTTATAAAACATAGTACAATACAATACTGAGATACACATATAATACAACACCTAGACACAGAACAAACATCCATGTTCTGTGTGATCCATGAATCCTGGTTTGAATTCTTCTACAAAAAGTAATAAATTCTCAACGATTAGACTTGTAATATACTCAACGGTTCAACCATATTATTTAGCTCTGGTTATTCCCATTATCTATAGGTACTTATACCATAGCGCCGTTGTCAGACCACAGTCAGACACCATTCATTTACTTTCCCTGGTTCCGCCCATTTAGCCCATCGTAATGGCTTTAAAACACCATAAAATCGTCCAGACTCCATTCCAGCAGCCATTTTAAAAGCCAGTATTTAATGTTACTCATTGGCCATTCTTCTTCTCTTCAATAATGGCCTGTGTCCGTCATTTCGACAGACAATTTTGCCAATGTCAAGTGTTAAAATTGTAATAAATAAGTCAAGTCAAGTCAGTTGTCAAGTCGGCTGTCGTTTGTTTTGAAAAGAAAATGGTGGATTTTCTCCAAAACCTAACACGAATTTTCACATTCAGAAAAACCACTTTACACACATTTATTCCAATGGCCCACACTTTATGTTACGACCTAAGTATTATTGGTTAAAATTCCACCAAAATTAAACAACAATACTCACAATAACACAAGAAAAACTATTAAAATAAAAGTGCTATGTGTCGTTTCAAAAAATGTCAAAACTCGTGTCCTCATTGGCCATTATTTCATTGGGGTTGGTAACTGATGATGACGATAGTTTGAGTTGACTGACAACCGTCAAAGAAATTCTCGAATCACTAAAAATTATGAAACACAAACCACCAATTAATCTACAAGGTTTCCAAATGAAAACAAAGAAAAATAGAAGTCCCTGATCAGAAAACTGCATCCAAACTGCTTTGTAGATCAAAAAATGCTTTTTATTAACTTTTTTTTTATTTGTGCCGGTCTGTTTTTTATCCAGAAGGTTTTTTATCGGATGAGGGCTAACAATGATTCAAATAACTTTTCTGGTTCTATATCATTCAAAAACCGTTTATAGTCTCGCAAACTAATAAAAACCTCGGTTTCCTGAATCGATCTTCGCATAATGTATCCACAGTTATGACAAGCCACGTTTCTCCAATAATGTGGTGAACGTTATCGATTCTAACTACTCGTCGTTAAACCGAGCGCCGATTGTAAGAAGACTCCTACACTATCGTGATGGACCAAGACCACTTGGCAATTGTTGACACTGTCAGTCAAATTATCATAGACACTGGCAGAATTGTAACAACAAGTTGCAAAAGCCATAAACCAAGAAGTTGAAGTCGAAGTTTACCCAAATAGGCCCCACCAGTGGCCCATCCGGTGGGCTCGATGGGAATAACCTGTATCGATCTTCTTGTTGCATTTTTCTAAATTAACTTTCTAAACGACAGTTCTAAAATTATAGCCGTCTTTGTTTCAGTTTACGAGAGAGACGGCAAAATTTTTAGTGCTGTCAAATTAGGTCAGTTTAAGAAAAATGCAACAGGAGACTCAATACATACATTTCATCGCTTGTTTCATACATACATTTCATCGAATGCCCGTAATAAAGTGTGTAGGATTTTTTTCATCTTTACGCTTTTGGGATTTAATAAATTCTTAAGTTATAGCTTTTTCATACCAATGGGTAACGTCAAATAGAGGTAGGATAATTTTAGGTGATGTTTATTGAGATATCAGTATTTGGGCTTTAGTCTTGGGCGTTCTAATTTCCGCAATCTTCCCGGGGTTTGTCTAGGAAAAATACTCTTCTGAATAAAACAGGAGATTTCAGTCAGGGTAGTTTCTAGTAACCGCAGCTTACTCTCCCACGATTCGAATCTCGACAAATCGCATAGCCGTCACTGGCTATCGCGCTGATTCCTCCCTGCGAGGGAAAACATTAGAAACTAGAGGGAACCACTGCAAAATACTGAATTTGTGCGGGGAATATTTTAAAGGTGCCGTTTGTTTGAAAGACATAGTTTATTCCTATGTTTTAATAGTCTCTTTCTTTCTCCTTTCTTTCTTTCTTTCTTCTTTCTCCTTTCGGTCTTCTTTATTTCTTTCTTCGTTCTGAGAATAAACTATCAAAGTATTTGAACTTCATTAACACTTGGCGTTAAAAAGGCTATATCTCCTGACAATTGCTTTTGAAAAAAGTTTGTCGTTATTCAGTACTATAAACAAGGTGTTTTATTTATTTAATAATTTCACTTAAATATACTCCAGAAACTCCAAGCTCCTCTATTTTAACTAGTTGAGAATTTAACAAACGCATCGCAAACAAAGTAACGAAATGAAATAAAACTGGCGTAAAATGACAACTCAATTCGTTACATCTCACCCGAGGCGTTGAAAATTCAATTTTGTGCAACCTTTCAAAGCGGTTTATCTCGGAAGACTTCAGATGCTTTAACACTACCGATACGATATGTACACCGAATAGTGATAACGTTGGACTGCGGTCAGACCGACAACGGGAGCAAGGTCAAAACAAACTTTTTTCAACTTTTTACTTTTTAATTTGAAGTGAAATCTTCTAAAACTAAATAAGTACTGCATATTGGATAAGTACATAAAAATAAATACTACTCACTGGTTTTTTTTTAAGGTTTCACTTCTACTACGTGAGAATTTCAAACATGTTTTTTTTTAAAGATTGATGATTATTCCTAGGCCTCTTGACAATATCGGTGTCGTGTCGGTGTCAGTATCGGTGAGTGTGCAAAAGTCCGTCCACGACGCTCTGAATTGCAATAAGGTACCAATCACACGTCCTTCAGAAGCTTTTAGAGTGTCTTTTTGTAAGCATACAGTGTTTGCGATGCGGGCATACCTATGCAGTGGTCTTAAAGGTGTTCTTGGATAAGACAAATATAATAGTCATAATAATATTTATTTGTAATATACATGACACGTCATATTATATGAGGTATAATTTGTACACTGGCGGTCCTAACAGCAATTTAATCAATAAACAAAAAATGTATGTAAGATTGATCATCAAAGAAGATTAGGTACAAAGTTAACAAAGGATTACACTAGGTGGTCTTTTGGTTACCAGCGATCTCTACAAAACCATCGTCAACCTATTAGTAATAGTGTTGTTTTGTAGAACGAGTAGTTATGTTGGTCTAGTGGTATTGTAATGCATCATAGGGCACGTCCTTAGAATAGATATATAAGCCTAAATAACATAATATTTGGAAAATGCCATATCCACAGTTACATGGTACCCGGGAAATCAAAGCTTTTGCTATGGAAATGCTGCGAAAGGAACTGCATGAGAAATTTTGATCCAAGCCACTCTTTTGTTGACGGCTTTATAAACCGCGCTGGTTTTAATTAAATATTTTAAGATAAAGGAAACCTTTTTATGGTTCCGTGAAAGAGAAATAGAAAGCCTTTGTGATGTAGAGACTGTTATAGTTGGAAAATATCCCTTTACCTGGATGGAGTGTGCAACAAGAGTCAAGATTAGAAGAAGGTCTACTGCAATGCAAGGTGTTTTTTTTTACTATATAGGCAACCGTTTGACCACAATCTCACCTGATGTTAAGCAATGACGTGGTATTGTTTCCAAGAGTTAGTAAGCACTATCTAATGTAAGAGTTATCTGATGAATCCGGCTCGAAGGACCATAATAATGTGAGTAGTTACACACCGTGTATAGTGTTATATGATCTGTGACACTGTGTTTTGTCTTTTGCATTGACAAGCAGATACAAATTCGATCGAAGGTGACAAAACACGATACTACAGAGTTCGGGTTATTCGCCTTAGTGTGGCTTAGGAACCTCCTACGCTCTCAGATGTAACTAAAAACCAAACTTTAAGCATTAATTACCGCACCTAGTCCAACTCAGTCTATTAATTGACTAGAAACCCATTTAAGTTAATAAGTTTAAGTCGCAACTAAAACCGAATAAATAAACGTACCCTTTGGCTACAAATTTTCAATTCTCTAGCGACCTATAAGTCCGCCCTTCGGCAAGTCCAAGGCATTGACGAGCAACGACAGCTGGGTTAGCCCTACCGTACATAATTATGAAACTTACACTTAAATCACATCTGGACTGGACTTATAGCGGTATAACCTTTACACTAATAGTGATATTTTATATAAAAGGTATTACACAGAGGTGTTTACTAGGCGCTACGCCCCTTTGTGTAAAAACTTTGTGTGATTCTATATCGGCTTAGCACGTGAAATGACTCAGATGTTCTACGTAAGCTGTATACAAATTAAGCTTAGTAACAGCCAATAACTCACAAGTTTGCAATATGTCGCTTCGCCTGATGAGACGTTTGTAGGCGAAAGTAGAGGGGTCCAGATTTAGGGCTATAGTAATTAAAGTTCATTTTAAAGGAAATTCAATGAATCATAAAAAGCTTTGAGAAGTACTCTAGAGTCGAGAGAAAGAAAAATTATATATTCCAAAATTTTTCAGATAGTGGTACCTTCATTTTTATTTTAGTTTGAAAGTAGCTAGTTAAATATTTATTGTTTTTATACCTGAGGGTAGTAAAAAAAAACAAATTTGGACATATTGAAGGAAAGGTGGACGCAGACGCGACTCTACCCAGAATTTTTTATTTCTCTTCTAAAAAATGAAGGTTTTTAGTCTCACAATCTACGATCGACATATTTTCCTCTGATCCTACAAAAACAAGGCAACATATCTGAAAATAACCGACTGGCAGTTCCCACGCAGCAAAAGGGTACTCATTTCTGTAGAAAACAGATGTCCGGCTCGTGTAGACTGGTTATTCCCATCGAGCCCACCGGCTGGCCCACTGGTGGGGCCGATGGGAAATAAATTTCCCAACGAGTCCACTATGTAAATGAGTGGGCTCGAGACTACCACATTATGTATTCGTAATCTGCTGTCATTTTAGCGCAGGTTTAAAAGATGCTCTGTCATTGTCACTTGTATGACAACGAAAAGAGATGACATCAGATTTAGCGGTCATTATAGCTAGATGAGTTTTGGTAGACCAATATGAATAAAGCCATTAGATTGGATAATGCTTAGATATAGGTGATATTCAGCTTTCAAATAAAGTTTTTTTTAACTTAATTCTATTTTACCTAAAACCGAAATTACATTCTAGCTTCTGGTGGTTTCGACACAAAATACATAATGTACTAAAGTAGTTAAGACTCGTGTTCAATTTTGATTGCTATGATTTTAATATTTATCGAATTTCATCTCCAAATCTATTGGTATTTGTTCACTCCAACGACTCCGTTCAGTTGGCTACTAACTCATACGAGCTTGCTTGCTTGCTACGGGCCCACTGGTGGGCCAGATAGGAAAAAAAAATCTCAACGAGCCCACTATGCAAATGAGTGGTTTTTTTCAGTCTAGCCCACTGGTGGGCCGGCCGGTGGGCTCGATGGGAATAACCCATTTTATTTGGTACTTTTCACTGTCACTTAAATATGCGATAGGCGTAAATCTGTTTTCTGCGTAAATGCAGTGAACGAGGCCTTATTGAAAGCAAACACCATTAGCTCGGAGCCTCTGGCGTTATTCTTCCAGTATTTTTAAAGATACGTAAAGAATACTTATGGGACCATTGATCTTTGCGTCACTGAGACTGAGTTTTTTTTTATATGAGATGAAATGTACTTGTAATGGAAGGAAAGAGTTCGCGAGGACGAAGCCCAATGCGTTGGAGCGATCAGGTTCGCTCAGCACTGGATTCCTCCGTGAGTGATGCCATCCGGTCTGCAGCAGACAGATCTCGCTGGAAGAAAATAATCCAAAACAAGGTCTTACATAAAAGTCACGACCCTCAACCCTGAGGATATCGACGCAAGGAGGAGGAAATGTACTTAGGCCGTAAGCAAGTGCATAGAAGATACCATTTTGAATAGATACAAATGCCTAAGTGGTAATTTTGTTAATAAATTCCAGCAAAAGTAATATTGTGATGTAATAAAAGTCACAGAATGGCAGCCAATAACATCCCAACAAAATAGCAATAATATTTTCACAAGATTTTATTCCCAGAATTATTTCTCCGTCTACTTACCGTAGCTAATAAAAATAGATACTCGTATAAACGTTTGGTATATTACCCGATGCCTCACACGCACCAGTCCAACATGTTACAAAAACATGTCCTGTGTTAACAGACGTCCCCAGGGCCTTGTTCGTTTCAACATGTTTTTTATTATTATTTTAGTTTAGTTTACTGTCCGGTAGACAATACTGCATGAGGGTGAATCCTATTAAATGTTTTTTTGTGTTAATTTTTTTTTTCAAAACGTCTGAAATTGTTTACTTCACTCTATTTACACCGATTATTAATATCTTAGGTGAATGAGTTGGACTCAAATCGACGACTCGACAACACTTAAATTTAGTCAATACTATGCAACTATTTCTATACTTCTTGGATGAAATGTTTATTCGTCTTACTAAGCAATTATTATTTTTTGCATCTTGTATACTTCTTGGACGAATAAACTTCGTCTATGCAATACTTACAATAATTCATTAGGCCGTATATACTGCGTAGATACAGCGTAGCTGCGTAGAGACCACGTAGCTTCGTAGAGGCACATATCGACGTGTTTAAAAAATATTGACTTCACTGATGCACATTGTCTATTATGCAGAGATGTTATTGCCAACAGCTTAACTGCGTAGAGTCTTCGTAGCTTCGTAGAGGCTAATTGAACTACTAGTAGGACTGGATGGAATAAACGCACATATCGACGTGTCTAAAAAATATGTCACTTGACTGATGCAGACTAACTGGTATGCAGAGATGTTACTGCACAAGTTATTTTGAAAAGTTATTGCGAACAGCTTAGTTGTTCATCAGACCTACTGTTATTTACAAACGACCGCCGGAATTTCTTGCAATTGAATTTTTTATAAGAAAAATATTTTTTGTTGAACACAAACTCATACATTAGCTGACAGTCCCAAATAGCTTGCGTTGAATTATTATGCTAATATTACAGCGATTCATTTCACTCAGCGGGAGGTATGTTGCCTTCAATAAATGTAAAATGTATACCTAAATCTACATACAATTCATACACCCTGTTTCATGTTACGAGTGAATTAAATATGCAGGTGTTTGAGGGGTTTAAAATTATCAAAAGCCAGATTTTAGGATTAACAAATTCTTATCCTTCACACTAGTTTAAAGGTTAGTACATTTTATTCCTATCCTTTACACCAGTGTGTAAATTTCACTAGTGTTAGTCTGTCGCGATATTTTTAGGATACGAAAACATAGAAGTTGATTTTATTTTATTTTATGTTAGGGCACAGATCATAATATACTATACAACGAGGGTTTGCATATCAGCTTTTTGAACTGTTTTCAATTCCAAAAAAATGGGTTATTGATTAGTAAAATGTTGTACTTTCAAAATTTCGAATTTTGAAAATTCAAGAAATTGTCACTAGATTCTGTAGGTACGTAAGCTAGTTTACGTGCTAGATTAGAAAGAGTACCTCACTTATCGAAATCGTGGTTAGATTACAATAATTGCCACGTAATTCATGTGTTTTGGTATCTCAACAATTTAAATAAAATAAAGACTTGTGCGCACATGCGACGCAGTGCCTACGATAAATTCCCAAAATTCCACATTTTATCGCGGTTATGTACTATTGAAAGAACACCTTGATTTTGAACCTTCGCACCTGGACATAAGAGTAGGAAGGTGAAGGCTACACATGCGGAATGTTGAAGCTGAAACCGCCCTGTGCTCGTAAAACCGAATTGTCAATTTAAATTTAATCTACTTTATGGCGCGGGCGGAGTGACGCCTTACATGCACTATTACACAGTTATTCCATTATTATACTTTTATTCTGATTATGTAAAAATATGAAACAAAGTTTGCGTGAAAATTTATCGTCTGTCTACGTGCCTGTCCATAAATTTGGAAATATTTGCTTCTAAATTTTTGCCTATTATTTTTAGGGAAGTTATTCAAAGATTTTTTAAATTTTGACTTAAATTTTTGAACCTTCAAGATAAAGAGCTAAATTGTAACTCAAAAGGAAGATATATTTAGATATTTAGCTATAACATTTAATTGAATCTGACACTTCTAGCCTTTGCAACTTTACAATTAAACTGTTGATTATAAAAAAAAATTACAATCAATAATTTTGTTTCAGGTAAGCATTCACTACTCTGTAAGTGCAGATCGCAACGTAAGTGCTATATTCATGTAACAGCAGAAATACCAAAATGTTGTTTATTTGTTTTCTCCTCCATCGTCGAGTTGTCTCAAGACGCCAGTCTAACAAATGTGTCGCCTTGTCTTGACTCACCGTACTATGGTGATAAAACGTGTTTGAACATTCTACTGCAGATGTACAAATATCAAGATGTCTCAGTTTTAGTATTGTTTATGAAGGTTTATGTTGTTCATGTAGCAACTTGTTGTAAAGTTTAATTTTAAGATATTTCGATCAATTTTTTGAAAAAATTACGTATATTTTAATGTCGCGAGTTGATTCTACAAAGATAAATCAAAATGTATGGAATTCACATATCTTAAAACATACATGACCATTCCCATACAGTTTTAGCGTTTCGAATTCTCTCAGGTTAGTTTGACTGATCGTTATCGCTAAGTCGTAATCATTTTCTTCAGCTCAATTCAATCCAGTGCTGGGTTGGTTATTATTATTATATTTAGGTACTTATATCCTACCCAATATGTACTTTCAATGTATGTTTCTAAACATATCATTTTTAAATTTATGGTGACGTTGATAGATGTAAGACACATAAAATAACGCAGTACCAAAAAAACTGTAAGTACTTACACTAGATTCTATTTTATTCCGAAAAAAAAACTATTCTTGCAGCACACTTTGGTACGATAAGGCTTCCTCCATCATAGAAGGAACCATAGAATATCATTCAGTAGTCGCACTTCAGCGAATGAAACCTGTGTGAATCTGTAGCACGTATGTAAAACCAATAATGAAACTTATTGCAGAGACATGAGTTTCAATTTCATTTGATCTCACTGAAATCCTCTAGGTGCGGTATACTAACAATGTTCAAAATGCGGACACATCGCTGTTGAATCTGAACGTAAATTTCATTGGGGTAAAGCTCATTTTACGTTGTCGGATTTCAGTAATGCCTGTCACTACTAGGCTGGGTTATCTGCAAGTAATGATGGGACTGCGTTTTACGGCCCACGTTTAGATAAAGGTCATTGCATTGTAAACTTGCTTAGAAATTGTTAGACTATGTTCCAAGTGATTTGCGATATTGCAAAGTTTGTAAGAAAAAACTGTCAGTAGCTCGCAATGTTTTTTTTTACTAACCGAAAATGTATTTGATAGATCCACGTTTGAATAGAATTTACCAAGCACTCATTGGCATTATTCAGATTGAATTTACTTCAATTTTTTTATTCATTTACCTAATGTATTTTGCACTACCTGTGATTTGATCAGTCTGCACCAGATGGCACTAATGCATTGGAATTCAAGTCGCAACGGAATGACGATCGGATTGTGATCTTATGATCAAAGCTGAGTCCCTAGTTTAAAAAATACTCCTCTGATCCAATACAGAATATTTGATATTCTTGGGAACTTGCACCACTTTTCTATTTTGAAGACGCGCCGAAAACCATCGTCAAATTAAATCACACATGTCAAACTTAATTGAAAATTTTACAAAAAAAAATTATATCTGTAAATTAGTTTACAAAAATATCTAAAATTATGCTCGTTTTGGATACGCACTCAATTTGAAGTCTATACCGTCAAAGTTTGAAATTGCCAATTCAACTTGATCAATAGAAATTTCGTGTATGAAAATATATCTTCTAGATCTATAAATGTTTCTATTTGAATACTTATTTAAACAAATTTCTTTTTTTTGACAAAAAAAATTTAAGTCGTAATACTATATTAAGCAAATTTGAAGAGCTATAAGCTATAACAATAAAAAAAATTCAGACAGTATTAAAATGTTTTCTCTTCTGGAATGTAAACGCACTTTATTTACTTTTATGGGTTGTGTGGTTGTTCACTGGTCTCTATGTCCGAAAGCTATTTATATTTTTTAATTTATGACTTATATTACTTTGCGTCTAGACGTTCGTAATGAATGTCTCTGTATTCATGTGGTACATTTTATTGCTATCATTTAATAAATCATGATACATAAGAGACTAATGGTCTATCTTATAAAAAGTTGGAGTAGACATTATATCTTGTTTACCATACGTAATCAGGACATAATGTCAACTCTAACTTTTTATAAGATAGGGGGTAAAACTTTATCATAAGTACTCTCTGACGTTTCAAGAACAGACAATGTCAAACCTAGAAGAAAAAACTGCGAATCGAAATTTGAATTCGTATTTAAATAATATTTATGGTTTTTGATTAAAATACTAAGCACAAACACGTTATGTTAAACTTATATTAAAATTCGAGACGTTTAAACTTAAAATCTTCTAAATATATATAAAACCCTTTCGAAGCTGACAGACAATCAACGCACAGCCTAAACTATAAGTCCTAGAGGTATGAAATTTGGAGGGTAGTATCCTTATATAGTGTAGGGGTGCACTAAGAAAGGAATTTTGAAAAGTCGCACTCTAAAGGGTCTAAAATTAGGATCAAAGATTTTAATCAAATAATGCGTATGCTGCTACTACGCAAGCAAAGCTGCGGGCGACAGCTTGTAAAAAATAAAATAGTAATACATGTAAGAAAAAAGTTAGAATAAAAGATACAAAATTACAGCCAAGTACGAAAAAAATACGTGCCAAACTATTATCACTCAGATATTCAATTCCCTTCTGAAAAATAACAACAGAACTTTACTAGGTGTCTCACTTCAGCAGTCTGCACGAAACAGCTGTCTGCGGCTATTTTTTTTATTTATTGACAAGCCACACGCACGAGTGTGATTCGCTACAGTTTGTCATTTTGTGGGTTGTACGCGTATAGCACAAGGCGGACGAGTTGATCAATTTACTTAATTTTGACGGAAACTCTTTGAATACTAACCTGAGTTATATAGTAGGCAGAGGTTTTATCATACAGAATCATAAAAAATACATAAACTTCGTAACTTATCTACCACTTAGATCTCCGCCTTTTGTTAAAATGTCAATGTCAATGTCAGTGTCACGTTGGCTACGACTAGTAAACAAGTAAACGCCAATAAACATTGGCAAATTCGTGACAGTCCTACCCACTGACCGAACAGCCACAAAAAGAAGAAGAAGAAATACATAAACGATTGGAAAATAAAATGTTACAGAATATGTAGTACAATAATTTCAGCCAGTTTCTTCAAGAAAACTATTTTATATCTAGCTCTAAGTCTGTATAAAGCTTTTCAGAGACCTTAAAGTATTCTGACGGCTCAATATCTAGACTTTATGAAGTCTTAGTCTAGGCTGGATGTAATCCAATGAAGCTGTGTGTGTAGTGCTAAGCTTTTTAGAATTGCTTTGTTTGCAGACATTGTGTTGTAAATTGTATTTATAAAAAAATTCAGCTAGGTTTGTTTTTGTAGAAAGATATGAAAACCAAACATTTTAATCGACATGATCATCATAATCAGCATCGTACTCGTATATTGGTCCACCGGTGGACGTACGTCTCTGCCAAGACGCGCCGCATTGAGCCCGGTCTTCGGCTCTTCACATTCAGTGTTTGACATTTCGCTAGCATATCAATAAAAGGTATAACTTTTTAGTCCATCATAATTACTACACGATTTTTGTTCCTGCCGTGTTCCCGTCCGGTTACGTATGAACCAGACAGGCGTCCGGGGTGGGCGAAGAAAAAACAACCAATGGTATCTCTTCATTCTTCACGTTAGCTGTTTTTTTCCTCGCCACATGTACCTCACACAGCTCTGGTGGATTGCAGCCTTGAACGGCTTAGTTGACACTACCATATTTTACCGTAAAAACCGGCTTAAATCATCCGTAGATTCGTCACCGTCTTCCAAAATCCTCAGTCGTCTGACTCTATTAATAAAGCTCTGCTTAGATTCTGCAAACTCCATTAGACTTGAACGTGTTTACACTGTACTAGTAACTCGGCCCAGTCACAAACAATAGTTGATTTCAATGTGAAAGAATTGGGAAGAACGGTAAATTTTTTGCCGACTAGCAGTGATGCTCGCAATACATGTGTTTATTTGAAGTAACACTACAAGTAAGGTCTCCCGAAAGTAAACCGGAAGCATGGTTTGTTGGCCGCTTTATAACCGAGTACCACGCAAGCAAAGCCGCGGGAAACCGCTAGTATGTCATAATAATAATAAAGCATGGATTAGGTACATCAATATTATTAACACTACGAATTTTTCGTTAGAGGAAGCAAATGCGGATTTCCTTGGAGTGCGCAGAGCCTTAGATGAAACAAGTTTGTTGTTGTAGTGCGCGAAGCCTTAAATGAAAGAAGTTTTCAAAGGACAGCTTGGGCGAGTCACTTGATGAATGTAACCTACACCTTACCCCACCTAAGCCTGCGCCCTTACTTATCTGATTGTGTCACTGTTGTGTTATTTACTTCATGGTGCAGAGGGGTGGAAAGGACACCGAACTCGATGGAATGTTGAAAAAATCGGTCAAGCATGGGTTTTCTCATTGTGGAAGCGTTTCTGAAGCAGGGTGTTTTATGGTATCGAAGGTGTTTCAGGGGCTGTGTCTATTAATGGGTTTTTTCGTTGCGAATAATACTATTTTTTAGCTAGTAAAATACCGTTGAAAATAGTCGCAACAGTAGTTACTGTTACATCACTTATGTATTTTTTAAGATTTTGTTTAGCCCTTACCATCTCGGTTTTCATATTTTTTTAGTGTTCCAGTTTTCTTAAAACAGAATACTTATTTTCGTCGCTTAGTCACAAAATTTTTTTTTTCTATATATTGTAAAAAAAGCAATGTTTACCTACCAATTAGCTATTATTTTTCAAAGATGATTCTTATGGATTCAATTGTCTACCTCCAATCGTCTAAACTGCTTTCGCTGCTCAGTATAATGTCAAGCATTGATATACGAAAACAAGAAGCTTTTAACAGCAAAAAACGCACTGAAACGCGCTGTAGTCACTATTTAGTCACAGAATACCTATGATTTAGTATGAAAACAGTTCGGAAAACCTGACAGGTGTTGGTTCTACGATTCTACCCTTCTGAAACTTGGAACCTGAAGTTACATAACTCCAGATTTCAAGTCCCACATACCTAAAGTTTTCATTAACGTTTGCGATCCCGTCACTCCATTAAACTGGTCCATAAAGAGACTGCTCGAGTAGGTATTGCCTATCTTCTTAAATCTCGGCCGTAGTGCTAACAGGGAGGGATTAAGGCAGACATGTTGCGGAAATCGATGAATGTAATACATTCGTAGAGATAGGTAAAAGTTTTAGGCCACCGGCTGGCCCACTGGTGGGGCCAATGAAAAAAATCCCATTGAGCCCACTCATTTGCATAGTGGGCTCGTTGGGAATTTTTTTCACCATCTGGCCCACCAGTTGCCAAAATAACTATGTGGATAAGGAAACTAAATGTTGCTTATTTTCATGTTCAACAGATTGCACATAATATACCTCCTTTTGAGTATTTTCCAAATATTGTACAATTTGTACATGCATACATAGTTCAGTTTGAACATTTTCCATATGATCCTGTCTAAGGTAACTATGTGACTACGTGACTGACGGCCGCGTAGCATTTGCTACGACTCTACTTCTACACCAGTTACAAAATTTTGTTACTTCAAGTCTTTCAAACAATCTTAATGTGGATATGCATAGTCTCTCCAAAGAGTTTTGTTTAGAAATTTGTTATTTTCACTATTAATTTTGATCTACGAGGCGGCAACATATTTGAACTTGTGTCTCACTACTCTAAAAGTATGTCTACCGTACCTAAGAATTTTTTTAAATACTAAAAACAATATACAATTATTTTTTCTCAACCAAAAATAGCAAAGAGTATTTAAATCTATGAAATAGTATAATTAATTCACATAGATGAATTAGCCCTGGTGAATTAAGACGACGGCACCTAACTGATATATTCCAGAAATCCCCACCAAGAAATCCCTACCAGTGGGGATGACTGTATAGTTTTTTTTGTAAAATCTTAGACAGTTCTCAGTCCGTTCCTTTTGAGAGTTCCCTCAAGACACTTTACTATTATTGCCGCTCAGCGATGCTTAAATATATGGTCAGAGGTATTCTTCCACTCACGTGAGGCTCTCGGATTCGTTTTAATTAAATTGCGTAAGTTCCTGATGTGTTCATCCATTTGTTATTCACACGTGGAGGCTTCGGAGGGAAGGTTTTGTATTTTATGTTGATTAAAAAACTATAGAGATTAGAATTACTTCTTCTCTTCAATAATGGCCTGTGTCCGTCATTTCGACAGACAATTTTGCCAATGTCAAGTGTTAAAATTTTAATAAATAAGTCAAGTCAAGTCAGTTGTCAAGTTGGCTGTCGTTTGTTTTGAAAAGAAAATGGTGGATTTTCTCTCCAAAACGTAACACGAATTTTCACATTCAGAAAAACCACTTTACACACATTTATTCCAATGGCCCACACTTTATGTTACGACCTAAGTATTATTGGTTAAAATTCCACCAAAATTAAACAACAATACTCACAATAACACAAGAAAAACTATTAAAATAAAAGTGCTATGTGTCGTTTCAAAAAATGTCAAAACTACTTTTGTTTTATCTAACATTTGACATTTGACAGCTAATTTGACAGCTCTAAAATTATAGTCGTCTTTGTCGTTTCAGAAAGGAACGGCAAGATTTTTAGTGCTGTCATATAGGTTGTTTAAAAATGCAACAACAGAATCTACACCAATGATAAATTATCCAAGGATAATCTATAAGCTCTTAAGAGGCCGGCAGTGAATCAGCAATATATAATAATAACTAGCCGCCGCCCGCGGCGTTGCTCGCGTTCTACCCTTTAGAGTGTGACGTTTCAAAATTCCTTTCTTAGTGCACCCCTACACTATATAAGGATACTACCCTCCAAATTTCAAACCTCAAGGACTTATAGTTTAGGCTGTGCGTTGATTCTCTGTCAGCTTCATAAGAGTTTTATATATATTGATAAAATAAAACTAGGATTGTATTTGACTAATTATTTAACGATACCAAATACTAAATCGACCAAATAACTGCTGAGGATTGCGATTTCAACCATCCAATACAGACACGACCAATAGAAATGTATACTAACTACTACCTATTCCGTGCCAACAGACCTACTAACTACCAACTATTCTGTGCTAATAGCCATTCCAGATCTATTCCACAACCAGTATATCCTGACCTATCTACTCCAAGTAATTGACTCTAAAGTGAGGATTTAAACTGAGCGGACGGGTCGTTGTTGGCTGGTCGGTGATCAATGCTCATATTGCTGACAAGACACTCGGTATATTGTGGAGAAAATCCTCTTGGCTCGAGGTTAATTTTGGTATAAACGGAATTATTGGACAATATTTCCCGTATTTAGGTAAAATATTTTCCAATAGCTTTAAGTAGGCCGTTTTGTCTTTGTAGGATTAGGGGGGAAGTTGATAGATTGTTTGGGTTATGGGAAGGTCCGGTCCTTGTCGGTAAGCTCTTTGTTGGGAAGGTGGAGTAGGTAAGCTGTATCCAAAACAGAATTTGATCTTTTGTGATTATGATACAATCGAGAGCAAACATTCTGAAATATTTAAGTTTTAAATACGTCATTTTGAAATACGATTTGTAAAAAAAATGTTATCGAATAAATGAAATGATATTTTATAGATGTCCCATTTCCATCTATAAAAACTTAAATATTTTGTAAACCGTTAAAGCTAGTTTAGTGAAATAAATTGTGTTCGTTAGACAGTTCAATATTCCGAAAATAAATAATGATGATGATTTCCTAGCCGATTTCGGCCATGGCGACTGTTTATCTAGACAGGCATATATTATATCGAGATATATAGGGCTTTGTTGTTCTGCCCGAAATAAATAATACTTAGTCATTGTCTTAGCTTACATACATAGTTTCAAGTTTTTATAAATGACCCGGAATTTTTGCTCCCGAGTGTATAAATGTCAATAAGGATACTCTTTGCGTGGGCAAATTGCTTTTTCTTTTTTTTACCTACAAATAAATATTTATTAAAAGTATCTCTTTCATGTGGTCTTAATTTCTAGCTTCTATAAAGTACCTATGGGTTCGATTTCCCCGGCAGGACAAATGTTTGAATGTCAAAAATATGAATTTATTCAACGAATCTTTCTCATAAATCATTTTTAGTGCTTTAGTTACATAAGTAGTCTACAAAAGGAGACTAAAATTATTTGGGCTACAGATTTAAGACCTAGAAGTGATTTAAAACAGTTGTAAATTACATAAATTTGATTTTTATTCATTTATTCATAAATTTGGTGGAAAAAATTACTTTTTTGGATGATGTTATTCAAGATACCTACTACGCTGAATATGATTTGGTAGAATAATTTATCAGAAGACTTTGTTTATTAAAATAAAAATAAAATGAATAAAAATAAATTATTGATTAATATAAGATTGAAAGAAAATCTAAGTATATCTAGATATGTACAATCTACACCTACTGAGGATAGTGACTAGCCCCTTAGGTAGGTAAAAAAGAGGATAGTGACCAGCCCCTTAGGTAGGTAAAAAAGAGGATAGTGACTAGCCCCTTAGGTAGGTAAAAAAGAGGATAGTGACTAGCCCCTTAGGTAGGTAAAAAAGAGGATAGTGACTAGCCCCTTAGGTTGGTAAAAAAGAGGATAGTGACTAGCCCCTTAGGTTGGTAAAAAAGAGGATAGTGACTAGCCCCTTAGGTAGGTAAAAAATTAAAATTTGACATGTTTCTTAGAATTCTGGTTTTGGTGTAGATTATCTATTCTAGATCAAAATTAAAATTTAGTTTAAAGGGTCTCTAGCAATCGCCTAAAAACTCCGTCACTAGAGTCTGCCACTGCCACATACAAACTTACCACTGATTTTAATGAATACTTTTGTGTAAATGATGTCTCTGGGTGTAGCAGTAAGTCCTTTGCCAACGTTTCTCGCTAAACAGAGGTATTAACTAGAAATAACAGCGTCAGATAATCTACCGACAATTGTGGAAACAATAAGCTTCGAATTAAGCTCGCAATCCGCTTAGGACGGCGATGTACTGAGTGCAACATGAACAAGCGCTGCTTATTAAAACTCTGTCATCTATAAAACGATTTGAAAAAAAAATCATTTTTTATGCAATTTTTACTAAATCCCAATCGCAAATGCACTGTTATCGCTATTGCCACTTCCTGCTGTTTTGAGTGCAAGAAATTTTACTACATAGTATACTCTGAAATAACCGCTTCATAAAGAATCCTATAGTGGTCAGTATTTCCGACATTTAAGTTTCTTTGTTCTTTGCGCCATCGTTTTTTTTGCTTCTCTGTGGCTCATTATAATGAGTTTGCTATTTTTTTCCATTAAGCTTCGTGTACCCTCGACAGCGTTCCAAGAATTGCACTCCATCTACTTAATACCCTCTTATTGAGCTTTTCAAACGTTCCGAGTATTCTATACATTTTTTATAGCAATGTTAATTTTGTATCGCGATGTTCATTTTGTATCACGATGTTCATTTTGTATCGCTATGTTCCATTTGTATACTACAGCTCTGTTATGGTATAACAGCTAATGGGCCCATTGTATTGTATTGTTTGGGAGATTAGGGAAGATCTCGCAATAAGACAATAACAGACTTACCTACAAAATACTACCAAAGTCTAATAACAAAGGATCTTAAATAGAATGTTCATGGGGTAGTTAGTATATTATTCCATATTTTTATTGCTTATTAATCCTGTAAACTTACCGTGTATAATTTTTAACCTTTAAGTTGCAGTGCAGTGGGACTAAACAATGTAATATATTTTTCATCTAGGTATATATCGATCTTTCAATAGCCTTCGAGCAAACGTTATTTTTAGTTTGATTGTGTTGATCGGAAACAGAGTGTGGTAAAAGGCATGGGTATAATAAAATAGCTACCAGCTATATAACCAGAAAGCTACGATGGTGGGCTATTATCTTATCTCTGTCATTCTTTGACTACGTAACGCTTTATTACGTTGTCTCCGACAATGACGGTCACCATTTCTTAGGAACGTCATAGTTTACAGAAACAATAGAGCTTAGAGACAGTCAACAAATCATTTACCACACTAAGCCAAGGGTTCTTCAAGGGTCCAGACTGCCCCAGTAATTACAGGGGTTAAGAACTGACTCCCGGATTCCTGTTAAGCGTCTCTAGGGATGCCTGATGTGTTATCACGTATTTATCTGTGGTCCGACTATCAAAGACGGTAGTAGGTAGAGATTTCTTTTGTATCTTTGGCTCTTGACTTAATGCGTAAAAAAACAGGAATTATTACATGATTCCTTTTTTCATGTAAGTTCCTACTGACTGCATCAGAAGTACATCAGTTTTTCAGTACTTCAAAACTGATGTAATATTTCGCGAGTTTTTTTTATGAAATCATGGAAATAGAAAATGAAACTCTTCATGATAATTTACGTACTAAAGATGCTAGGACTATACTTACTAATAGGAGTGCTAGAGTCCAGGCACTTGTGCATTTAACTATACCAACCATGGTACTAGATATTTTTAAAAGTAAGATAAAAAAATAGAGGTCTGGGTTTTTACTCCATTTCTAATAAAACTAACTGGATAAGAGACTATCGTTCCATTGGGTTGAAATAAATGTGATGTAAAAGAGACTACACCCGCTGGCTAAACATAATTAAACTACGAAGCTGCTGGCGACTGCAGGTAGCCTGGTATTTTATAATATTCATTTCTAAGCTTGTAGTATTCATGCGTTTATAAATGCATTTTGAAGCGTATTTTCTAATTTGATAATGATAATTATTCACTCGCTTAGTTCTATTAGATAATTTTATTTGTGATTGTAGCTTTTAAAATCACTTAAAATAAAATTTCAGTTTATGGCAGTTCCGATACAAATTGTCGAGCACACAAGTGTATCAATTTGTATCATCTCTATCTCATTTTCCTGCAGTGAAGTTGAGTGAACGACAAAAAGTACGTAACGCCAACGAGCCCTTATAAAACGTATGAAATTCAAATAGGCATCGCGTGAACGTCGGGTCGTGATTAATAAAGCGAAGCGAGGGCTATCGGAAGTACTTTTGTCGGAGATTTGCTTCAACATGAAGGCATTTATAAAATATCCAAGGAAGAATGGCAATAGTTTTAGCATTTAGATACGTTACCGCCTGCTGCAGCGATTTTATTGTTGGACATTCACATAACGCCATTTAACCTCACAATAAGTAGTTTTTGTAAATAAAATGTAGTATAGAGCTGTAAATAAAAAAAATTGAAACACAAACATCGATATTAATCACAGAATGCTTATTATAAGTGGGATTCAAACCTAAATTCAATAGTAACTACAGTAGGCAGAGCTCCTACCAGCTAAGCTGTGAGGCCAATCCAAATATTATTATGGTAGAGTAATTTAAGTTGAATGTTTATAAAATAATACTTCAGTTTCGTTTACTATTGCAAACCACAGGGGTCTATTTACGATTTCACCCAATTCGAAACATTTAGTCCAATCCTTTATTAGGCTAGAACATTCCCGACCCGGCAAGCAAGTATCCCAACGAAATCCTTAACACGTAGTTGAATTAAAATACCTCGTGACCCTTTTTCATTAATAAGAGATCTTCGCCCCACACTGAATATTTATGCAGGTGGTGTGTGGTGCAAGTTACAAGCGATAACTTGTTTTGTTATGCTAGTTTTAGGTCAGCCAGATATCATCAGAAAATTTATTCTTGCGCTGAACAAGCTCTCATACTAGCGGCACACATAGCTTTCCGTGAGCTTAGAAATAGATGCTTAGATTTTCTTCTGCAGGGTTTAGTATCTAAAAGAAAATGTACCTTACCTATGCAACTCCTAGCGCGGAGCAGACGTTTTTCTGTCGTACGTCTTCTAACTGGCTCGTACTGGCTCAAACTAACGATTCAGCTCAATGTTCACTGAAGTTATATGGTTCCTTGGTAAAGTTCGAATCGAAACTCAAGCTCACTTACTTTCTTATTAAGAATCAATCAAAAAGTGTACTTAATTAATCCATATACTAATTTAACAGATGCACTTCTCCACTTGGCAACAGTAAAGTAGTCTACTTTGAAACAAAAATTAACCAACAAATAATTTTCTTCTATAACTAACACCACGTGACGTGGAGGTGGTTGATTTTTCTGATACATTTTCATGAAGTAAGGAGCCATAGTCGGGTGTATTAGACCCCCGATAGTTGAGATTGGGCCCCTAAACGAATGAGTTGCCTACACGAAGTAATAGAGGCTCCACGCAGTAAAAGAGCTCCGTAGCTTTCTTGAACGGATATTCGGAATCTCGGAGGTTTAGTAGAAATCTTGTTTCTTTAGGAACATAGTTTTTATTAGTATTGACAAATATTTTTAAAGACATTGAGTATTAAGTAGGTAGGTTCATATGAGTTAGTTGCCAACACTTGTGGCGGAGTTTTTAGACCGCCTTAAGGCCTTCGTCATGGCATAACGACTGCTAGAGCCGGGACTGATAGTTTGGCGTGCCCTTCGAAGCGAGAATTAATCAAACTGATAACTAGGTACCTACTTCAAATACAATAACGAGACAACAACAGATAAACAAACTTTTTTGATACGTCACCGTCACGTTTACGTACATTTAGTTAGTAGGTACTAAATGTACGTAAACGTATAATATACAATCTAGTGATTTTACATAGAATTGTTTGCTATATTATCGTAAAAGAGATATTTTGGCAAAAAAAAACTCCATAGATTAGGTCCTTCAGATAATTTGACTTGGACTTGGATAAAACCAAAAGGTCAGTAAACTTCAGGTTATTCCTTTCTGTACTTCTAGCACTAGTTTCTGAAACGATCGCCAGAGTGCGGCGACGACACTCTACGTGATCATCACTATTATCAGTCGGGGCACCTGATGTGAAGTGCTAATTGTTTATTTTATAATATAAAAGTAGCTAATTATTTTTTATGTAGATACTTATAAACCTATAACGCTGCTGGAGTACCTACGTTAATTTTATCGTATATAATTAATAAAAATTTAAGTGACAAAAACGAATGCTAAGTATACTATTGTGATTAGCGATCCTGCTTTCCGCAGATCAAATTTAATGGGGCTTTAAATTATCTCATATTCGGGAAACTCGTGAACTTTTGCCCTTTGAATTAATCATTTCAATTTAACTGAAGTTTGCTTGAACAAGTTTCTTTTGTGTGCATACCATGTTTTCGACTACACCTTTTCTAAGCTGGTATTGATGATACTGCTATGAAGTATGTACTATATTCAGTGATACTGCCTGACACCTGCACTGCACGACACCGACATGATGGTGGCTTGAACAAAAATAATGTCGGCGTCGTTTGAAAGCGTCTAGTACTATATGTATGAGATTAGCCCTCCGGTATGTCTTATCAGCGCTAAACCTCCTTGACAATGTGAAAACAGCCGAATAATAATTTGTATAGAGCCACCTCTAAAGTATATCTATAGACCAAAAAAGAATCATCAAAATCGATTCATAATTGGTGGACTGATCGCGGAACATACCTACATTACAGTTCGAATTAAGAACGTCCTCCTTTTTTGAAGTTGGTCAAAAATGGAGTATCAAAAGTACAATATAAAATGTATAGCGACAGTACACTCGTAATTCAGTTACACAGTTTAAACAGTTGGGCCGGCGGCGCGTCCGTAACGCGATTAACTGACGAATTCAGTATAAATACGATTGTCCGTCCGTGTTCCAACCTGCAGTCGTTAAACCGCTTACATACGCTTTTTTGATGCACTTTTGGGACAAATCTGGCGAAATTTCACTGGATTTCGCAACGGCTAATCTATTATTTGACGCCACCAATGTTATCCTTGTATCAGATGACGTAAGTTAGGGTGTAAAATCGACGTCTTTGAAGCCGTCTGCGGAGCACTTCCGGCCAAATGAAAACTGGCAGACTTGTTTTTTTTGTCACGTCTAATGAAGGGCTATTTGAAGCCACCAATGTTATTCTTGTATCAGATGGTGCAAATCGACCACTCTTTTGACCTTATACTTTTGACATTTTTGTGCATTCGGCCAATACTGATTGTTTTTCTGATTTTATGAAGGTTAGCATATATATTTTAGGATCTGTTGCCATGGGTCTTATCCTTGTATCAGATAGAGTTTATATTTTTATTGTCGGCTCCCGTACTATTAGAAATATTCCGAAAGTCTATATCTGGCCGCTCAAAACGTTATTTTTACGGGCAATGATTCCTTAATGATGTAAACCTAAACCCGGGACAAAACATTCATTATGCGGCCATTTTGTTATGTGCCACATAGCTACAAGATAATTAAATAGACATTGAATTGCAACTATTACAACTAACTTCTAGAATATCATTTAATCTCGTCCGTTGAACCTTGAAGAACCGAATTGGAACCAGCGGCATACATAAGTCGACTCCAATCCTAGTATTAGACTTCGAAACTTTTCATATTAGACTTTCGTTCGGTTCCAATGTAACCTAGTTTTGGACTGCCAGCTTGCATGCCAAGTAGGTGTTTGAAACTGTGATTTTAATATTATTTTTGATGCATGAAATTCCACTGTTTTAAAATGTAGGGCATTTCAATATTTACCAACTTAGAATCGTTGAATAATTTTATTCGGCTGTTTAATGCTGTATCTATTACAGGTTATGTCAAATAGTGACAGAGCTAGATTTTATTTCAATCAACTGTTTAACTATTCAGCTTTTATAAGTATGGCCCATATTGTTTAGTTCTTCAATAGTTTTCTATTTATTTAGCCAGGGATCAATTAATCACTCTAGATTATGAGGATGCAAGCTATTTTTCATAGGTTTATTTTTGTAGGTTATGCGTAGGCAAATTTTGATATAATTTAAAACATTTTAGAAAAAACTTCAATATCTCAAATCTAGTTTAACTTGTAAATTCAGTCTGCACACCACACGTGCACTACTAAACAACGGATTCAATCCCGCGTTTATCTCGTCAGCGGCACGCGTTGCGTTTGATATGTAAATGTTGGCAGCACTGACGCACTCATTATTGCGTTTCTGTTAGGTTGGTACCGTGACGCCTGTTATTTGATCAGCGCGTTTGATGTTTATTGAAAGCTTTCTTAATTTATTCAAATAGATTCGCACACATGCACGTTTTAGTTAATAAGTCGCTCACTCAGTGGCCTTTTTTACTTACCATGAGACTTAGGCCAGAATACTGAAACGTTACTCAAATTTAAGCACCACTTAAAATTGCTCTGCCACTGTTTGACATTACTGATTTGTAAGAGATTGCAATAATTTAAGCATGAACTTAATTTAAGTAGCATTTGAGTATTCGGCCGTTTGAGACTTAGGGCCGAATACTGAAACGTCACTCAAATTTAAGCACCACTTAAAATTGCTCTGCCTCTGTTTGACATTACTCATTTATAAGAGATGGCAATAATTTAAACATGAACTTTATAACTACCGTTTGAGTATACGGCCGTTAAGAATTCCAATTCGTACAGTTGAGTCTTCAAAATCTACCTGTCATTTGATCGTGGCTTAAAAAACATTTCAAAAAGAGAAACCTACATTTGCCGTCTTCAACCAATTCATCAGCTAAAACCTTCCAAAAGTAGACCGCCCTACTTCACGACAAAACGGTGGCCAAGGCGGGCAGGAACAAAAGCACAGTGAAAGAACGTTACATCACAATAGTTGGCCCACTTGTGACTGTTCGGGAGCTGCGAGCGAAGACAGCTCTTAACACATTGGCCATGGAAATTGAAAAGGAATACCGCGGTGTGTGTTCTTTTCACGCATATGCACAACCCTGATGAGATAGGTGTAAATGTAGTATTCAAAATATTACAATAATATTGAAAACTAGCCGTCGCTCGCGGCGTTGCACGCGATCTTGACCCTTTAGAGTGTGACCCCTGCACTATACAGGGTGTTACCAGACCACTTCCGAAAACGAAAGGGGGAGCTACAGCATACCAAAACCCAACCAAAAAAAAATCAGTTATCCTGAAAAAAAATTATAGCCGGAGAAAACAATGTTTAAAGATTTGTATTTATTTCGCCAGCCCGCAATGTACGCATTCACGTAGGTAAGGTCGAGGCGTAGTACTATTATTTATTCTGTGTCGTAAGTGCCTACTAACGTAGGTAGGTACTGACGTAGGTCGCTCGCACGTCGCGTACTTGAATGACCCGCGATGAACTCTCAGTTGTTCATGCTGTAGTAGACGTAATCTGCGTGCTGCGTGTACATTGCTGCTTTATTTATTTTATTTGTTTTTTTGCTTTTTTAAATGAGATAATTAGGTAGATATGTCTTATTATGTTGTACTGTGTGTATGTAACTAGAAAAAAAATTAAAAAGAGATAGTCAAGTAAATTTTTTTTTTCGCGATTTTTTTCGCTTAATGTTTTCAGTATCATGGTCTGATTGGAACCTCCAAGTTTTCGGAAGTGGTCTGGTAACACCCTGTATAAGGATACTACCCTCCAAATTTCATACCTCTAGGACTTATAGTTTAGGCTGTGCGTTGATTCTAAGTCAGCTTCAAAAGAGTTTTATACAGGGTGTTACCAGACCACTTCCGAAAACTTGGAGGTTCCAATCAGACCATGATACTGAAAACATTAAGCGAAAAAAATCGCGAAAAAAAAATTGACTTGACTATCTCTTTTTAATTTTTTTTCTAGTTACATACACACAGTACAACATAATAAGACATATCTACCTAATTATCTCATTTAAAAAACAAATAAAATAAATAAAGCAGCAATGTACACGCAGCACGCAGATTACGTCTACTACAGCATGACACAGAATAAATAATAGTACTACGCCTCGACCTTACCTACGTGAATGCGTACATTGCGGGCTGGCGAAATAAATACAAATCTTTAAACATTGTTTTCTCCGGCTATAATTATTTTTCAGGATAACTGATTTTTTTTTGGTTGGGTTTTGGTGTGCTGTAGCTCCCCCTTTCGTTTTCGGAAGTGGTCTGGTAATACCCTGTATATTTTAGAAGATATTGTTCTACAGAAAAGTAAAAGAAGCCGGTCTTCAAGCTTAAAAGTGCGGGATCTTTGGGTTCCGATAAAAACTTTTTTGCGCCAGTGCTTTCGGACCGTTAATAGGAACATTGCGAGGAACAAGCAGGCAGAGAACAAGCAGTGGCGATACGGCCTTAACTGAAAGATACAAACTAGGAATTTTCAAGAAAAGAGTGAATAGGTGGATTATAGCTAAGCGTGCTCCACCCTAGGCTGCAGCTACACTTACCACCAGGTGGGCTGGCAGCCAAATGCTTAGCTATAGCTCATAAAAAAAAAAAAAACTCCGAAGTGGTTAGTGACGATTCGATTGGGTCGTTTACGTTAAACTGCGCAGTAACGTTGTCATTTTGCGAAAGTCCGCGTCATCGCACGAGGCGACCGCGCAGTGTAACGCAAACATCACCTACCGAATCTTCGTTAATCATTGTTCAGAGTAGAAGCGAAGAAAAATAGAGTATTGTGGGTTGTGTGTGGGTGCAAGTTCTATCTTTTGTACCGTAAGGTAGGTATGTATGACGCGACTGAAACCGCAGGAGCGTGCTTGTAAATAATAAACAGTAACGAAACTTAAAAGGAGCATAACTTTGAACTGAAACTGCGCGCGGAGCCTCATAACACTACCCCAAGTGCATAATAACTAAAGAATATCGCGAGACTATAAAATGATCTTCAAGAACGGTGTAGTAATACTTAACAGCTAGACAGTCATGCCGTCATGTTCATAGTGACCTTGCAGTTATGTAGCAGCAACTTATTTCAAGCCCATAGCGGCCTGTCGTAATATCCTATACGCATTTCAGGATCATTCATAAACTCTTAATTTGTGTGACAAAAACTAGGGAAACCAAGAAAAAAACATTCATCAGTAAAAGCAGTCTGAAGGTGTCTAGACCACAAGATTGGGACGTATCTATTAATTTCCTGGATATATGTTCTTGGGGTTTTCTTTTAACTTTCTTCAAAATTATCTTTGGTCCAACAAACGCTCTATTCGATGACCCTTTGCCTTCTAGTTTACACAGTCAAAGAGTAGTAAATCTGTTATCCTAGTTTCTAACTTTTACTACACGTTTACGCTTACATCGTACTTTACGCTGTGGTCCGCCGATAGATGGCGCCGCGTAAATAGGCAATATGGCGTATTTCCGGTCGTCTGGCTCATCTTCATGTGAAAATCTATGATATATTGTGTAGTAAGCCTGAGTTGGTATAGCTTCGAGACTTGAGAAGGGGTATTTCATTCCACATAATGTGGTCAATCACAGCTCTTTTGAAGTAGGAGCTTAGATTATCAGACAGTTTGGTACACTGAGAAAAGAAGCGTAATTATATCTGACGCAGGATTTGTCAGATTTGTCCTAGAGATAAGTCAATGAAGCCCTGTAATTGGGCGATATACACCCCATTGCGAGTAACTTTGTTTTGCCAAAGCAAATCGGATTCTCTTCGTCAGATGTATAATCAATGTATTTAGCCAACTAATTTCCTAAACAAATAAGTATGTGAGTATCTTTGTATCTTTACGTGTTTCCATCCACAAATTGATTACTGAACTCCCCCGAGCACCTAATCCACTTTAGGTTTTTCTACAAAAAGGTTATTTTTCACATGAACACCTCGACGATTTGTTAACATAGAGGGATATGTTTGAAACACGCAAACGTACCTTGTTAGTGTAGAGATACTGGAAGTGCCTCATTCTATCCATTGGAGGAATTTGACGTGATAAATCCGAAACGAAGAAGTCTGTAGAAGAATCAAAGTCACTAACACAACTCTCAGAATTAGAAGTAGCAAAAGGAGGCGATCTTGAACTGAAAGACGAGAGTAAGACATCAACCTGATGGACCACGATGGATTGGCTGAAGAGTTTATGAAAGAGTTGAGAAGTGGATTGTTAGTTCTAGAAATGTACATGCATAGCGAGTTATTCAAACGGGCTTCTTTATTTTGATGACTAAAGAAAAGCGAGTGAAGTGACTAACAACGAGGTGGGTTTCTCTCGACCATAGTTCCAATCCGGAGCCTTAAATTTTGACAGAAATTGTGTCATTTTTCAGTACAAAATGACACGAAATCTGTCAAAATCCGGATCCAATTTGGAACGGCAGTCGTCAAGAGAAGCCCTCCAGATAATCATAGCCCTTTCGAACGTAGGAGAGTTCCTAACTAAAGTCCGATTACTAAAGCAACTAATCTGAAACCAAGGACTCCGCAAACTTCGTTGACATCTGAAAGGATGCGTTCCACTGCTGCTTCTTCCAACCATATCCAGATCACATCTAGTAGCAAAGCATCATGCCACCGGTAAAAGTTAAATTAACACAACACGTGCACCAACTCACGGTCCACACAATGCATCGTGGGGTCACGCCGAATGAGCAACAACAGATGAGTTCAAATGCATTTCGTTATGAGTTTTCAGTTTGTTATGAGGAAGTATTCACTGGAGAGTTCGGTTTATTATGGCCAGTTCAGTTTGTTTGGAAGATGATACAGCGTCAGGAGGGAACCTATGCCTACACTTAACGGGACACTGTAGTGCCTGGGACAGGGTTTAGATGGAGTAGGCTTGCCCAGCACCTATACCATCCCATACGTATTGACCTTGTCTTTCCTGTGGATATGGCTGACTAGGCTGATAGGATAGGCATTATAACCCAGTCTAATTAGCTCAAAAAAGGGGCAGACCCGGAAATAAATATAAGTAGCAATTTTTCTTCGGAATTCGTTGGGGGGGATCACTGGCAGTCGTCTTATGGCCGAATTCTCAAACGCCACTTAAATTAAGTTCACGCTTAAATTATTACCATCTCCTACTAATGAGTAATGTCAAACAGAGGCAGACCAATTTTAAGTGGTGCTTAAATTTGAGTGACGTTTCAGTATTCCGGCCTTAGTTTTACGTGGTAATCGATCCGTTGCGTCATCCGCCATCTTGATTTAAACTAGTTTAGACTAGTTTTTCTTATTGTTAAAAATAAATAGAGACTAAGCAAGCTTAGCCACGAGCGCTTCAACAACAGTCCAACGAAATCGCCGGTAAAGTTGACTACTACTATTTGTTAGGAACACTATCAAACGCTCCGCAACGGTACCCGATTCTCATGATCGCTCTAAACGTGACCTAACTTAATAATCTCAGCAATTTGCCTAACAAAACCTTGAAGCCAAAAATATACAAACTCACAGCTAACAAAAACGATCATACTCCGGGATTCAATTATCGAGGGGTGGGGGAGGGGAAACCAATTATCGAGGGAGCTGAAGTAGGACCACAGCATCTTTCCTCAACTTGAGCTATTAAGATGATTTGCACACGAGGTGGCCAGTGACGTGGTATGTCGCTGAGGTTTATTGTTTCTTCATCCAAATCCAAGCTTACGAAAGTACGGTCTTACAATGTTGTGTTCTTTCAATAAGGTTTTTGATTTCGCGGTGGTACCTATTATAGGAACATAACTTTTTTTTTATAATTACGTCGTAGCAGAGAAAACTGGTTGTGTATTTGTCAAAGGATCGAGGAATCAATGTTAACTTTGAACTTTGTGTTATTTTTGAACGATAATGCCAAAAGAACACGTCTCCGTGGTGGGAATATCAATAAAGATCGATCAGTTGTCGATCTTATAGCAAAACTGAAATTGAAATCGAAACCAAACACAAACCGTTTAGAAAATTATCTCTAGGGCTCTATAGAACGACTTTCTGCATCGTGTGCAAGAGCTCCAACGGCTGACACTTGTTATGAATTGCCTGCAAGGTGCAACAATAGTGGGTTTAATTAAGAATCATTGAGGGTAGGCCGGAAACTTCGGCCGTTTCGATGACGTAGGCCTTTGTGTTTGCTTATTTGTTTTTTTATTTACGGATTTTGGGGCCGTTTTCCTTTCAGTAATATTTTTCTTTTCTTTTGCAGGTACGTGATAGAACTTCTGTTGGTCGTAAGTACTATTTCGTTGATTTATTGAAATTGGTAAAGTACCTGGTTTATACAAAACTGTTTTCAGAACACAATATAATAAACCCATGTTTACGTTTAGACAATTTGAAAAGAATACACACCTAGAAGCAAGGAGCGCTTACTCTGTGCCTGCTGGTTTATTATGTTCGAAAGATATGTTACAATAGTCACAATTGATCTTTGTCTCTCCAAACTTAGCCGCAGGCAGCCCTATTCTTGGTTCTGCAGACCCTATTTTTGCTCGGGTTTGAGGAAAGTTACGTGGGAGAGGTGTAGTGCTTCAGAGAGAGAACTAGAACAGCTGTGGACTACTTTACCTACAATCGATAGGTACCTACCATTTTTATGAATATCAACAATTTGCATCATCAATACTTCCTTCTTTTTTAATCAATAATATCTTCTTCACGTGATAGGTAGACAGGAAAAAAGTGTTCAAAAGTGGAATACCAGGTTTTATTCAAATAAAAATACAAATTTATTTATTACTTAATAAACATGTTCGAAATCAAGGTAAAACCCTGTCTTCTGTGTTAGTTTTGTAAAAACTGTGTTAAAAAAGAAAGTGTGCTCTCCAATAATAATCACACTTGCTTATTCATTTCAGCTGTTATTTTAAACTTTTGTCTCCGAACTTTCTTCGTTCAATATAAAGAAGTGCTATTGAGATACTTATACACGTGAAGTTTGAGTTGAAAACTCCGTAGACTGCTATGAAAATATCATAAACTCGTGCGAAGTATGTACTACTATCCATTTTATACCCTTTTATGATAGTTATAAATATGTCTTCCTTTCTTACTTACTTTTTCTCTCTCTGTTGTTTCTGTGTGTTTGTACCCAATGGGTTGAATAAATGGATTTCATTTCATTTCATTTTGATGGTAATTTTGATAATACTTTAGTGTAAAATGGTGCAACCTACTTGAAAAAAAGAGGTTTTATTTAGTTTGAGCTCGTAATTTTATGTCTCTTTGTTTGTCTGTGGCCTAGTAGCTTCGGAAGTTTTTGAATACTATATTAAATTTTTAGTACGATAGTGTACCTCGTGTCATTAGTGTACTACTATTTTTTTAACTATAACCCCTCATTTTCAATAAGTAATTGTATCTTTTTGAGTACCTACCTACATCGATTACAAGTATTTTGTACTAGTGATTGCCAATTACACTTGTCGTAAACCAGTCGCGAAAAACATGATCCGTGAACCGGAAGTGACTGCCGCGTTGCCATAGCAACGGAGCTGGCTTTAATTTCGCTCAACAAAAGCCTGCGCCGTCTCGCCGACTGTTATTATACATCATGCTCCAATTATTGTCGTCTCGCAAGAATAGAGAATGGTAGTGCCATTAGCATGAGATTCTCACACGATCGACGCCGACCGACGCTCCCGATAAAAATGAAGAGTTATTGAAAATAGGCAGAAAGTCGGCAGAAATCGCTTCAGCTCGCCTGTTATTTGCGGTATAAAAGTAACTTTGAGTTCTACAGCGTTGGCAATTCATGGGAATGGTGTTGCAGATGTCAATAAGCAATGGTTAATTACTGACCATCAGATGGGTCGTACTCTTGTTTGTCTAACAATAGCATTAAAAAAAACTATTTTGTCTTGCAATGTTTGGTATTAGACATAAAAAAAATTTTTTTTGAGACTTCAAACTTTGAACAATCTTGTAGGTACATTTTTGTACAAAAATAAAAGTCGCCGAATTAAAAAAAAACTTGTGCTACGGACACCATAGCGGAGCAAAGTTTCCCCTTCAAGGTTTTTCGTCGATTTCCCTTCGTTGGAGTTTTTGAAATACCCCAATCATCGATCTGCTAAATGTTTGAGCGCTGTTCACGTTTATTGAAGTTTATTATATAATTTTACTTTATTTAATAAAGACGGTTATTTACAAAGAAAAACAACTAATACATTATTTACAATATTTACTAAATACACATGAAACAGTTGAGCTATCTACAAACCGTTGCAAAAGACTTATAAATAGCTCAACCGGTCCAGATCAGTACCAATCGAAAACGAGCCCAAGATACTGGCTGCATTGTCGCGCCGAATAGCAATGCTGATACCCTGGCCTAGATAATTTATTTACCTATGAACCTAATTTCAGTATTACAGTAAAAATGTGATTGACGACGTCAGCAATTTGCGCGAGAGAAATAACGATCAAACAAAATTACTGCCGAATTTAAAACCTTCTTCAACTTTAACTTCTTGGTTTGCGGCTAGTTAAAACCTTCTTCAAAGTCGGGTAAAACACAGAAAATCCACTGACGATAATGTCAGTCAAAATGAGCTTGAAAAACTAAAATATTCATAGTCAACGAGTAATATACGATCTAAATGTACAAATATAAAACTTCCGAACTCTTAGTAAAGGTAGGTAAAGTTTTATTTTCCTGACTTACCTTTATTACACTAACAAAGGTTAATTCCCTTCACCCCAATAACTCTAACTCTAAAATGTCTGTAAAAACGTCATCAGCATTGTTGATATTTGTCTAAAACTCATAAAATGATGAAATTATATAAGTAAACACAACGGTTACCATTTAACCTCAAAATCGACCCTATATGCCCGCATAATTGCTTTGTTATCGACGCCGGCAATTGACGTTTTTAGGTACCTACTAACATTTTTGACTAAAATTAGACAAAATGTTTAGTTAATAGATTTAATGTAATTTTACACTCTCAAAGTTATTTTAGTATGAGGCGGCTTTTGTTTGCAAGCCGCGGTATTTTTAGAATATATTTTGTCATTCTGAAGTTGCATCTAGGTTTGGAGATGTACATTGTCTGTGCTTATATGCTTTTCTTAGAATATCTCTCAACTTAAACACTGTTTAAGATTCTCCCTCTCACTATTTGACACTATCTAAACAAAACGAGATAGCACTATCTTTGAACGGCGATTAATTTTGACAGAAGTCGAGAGGGGATTGTAAGTAAGCCCCCTAAACGTCTCCCAATCACGCCTTCGTGAAAATAATTATCAATAGGATCCATACTAAATTTACTGCCTAACTAATAACTAATACTAGTATAGTATTTATAATATGATCTGTGCTTTTACTAACCATAGAAGGTGACAGAAAGAGGCACTTCTATGGCTATTACTAACCATAGAAGTGTATGATAGCTATAAAAGGTAAAAGAATGCGTTGTATTGAGGGCTGACCAAACAGCAATGGCGTGGGACATGCAATCTGAACAATGAAATTTCTCGCAAAATAGAAATAAAACTTGTAGCCTGGAAGACGATGATCATATTAAAATTATTAGTGTTAGTTATTAGTGTTATTATTGTATATTATTAGTGTTTAATTAAAATGTACAATGTATTTTATTAAGTTTATTTATTAAGTTGCAAATAAACGTTTTGTATTTGTATATTACTACAGCATAGTACCTACCTTTAAAAAAAACATTAGAAATCAGAGATTTAGGATGATTATACATTTTCATCTAGAGAAGAAAAAAACCTAAATCCAAAAACCTGCAAAGTAAAATTTCGATCTAAGAGTCAATTTACAGGATTACAGGATTTTAATGACAGGCGTCATGGCTCAGTCGGTAGTAGCTCTGCCTTCCGTGCTGTGGGTCGTGGGTTCGATCCCCACCGAGAACAAACATTTGTGTGTTGTAAACATAGATGTTTGTTCTGTGTCTGGGTGTTTCTATGTATTATAAGTATGTATTTACAAAAAAAAATGTATGTATGTATTCTATCAGCCATCTAGTTTCCATCGTACAAGCTTTGCTTAGTTTGGGACTAGAAGGCGTTGTGTTAAGTGTCCGTGAATAATTATTTTAAATAATTAATTTGTGTAAACCAACTTTATTGAATATTCTAGAGTGCCTTAGCTTAATAAATACCTTACTTTGTTGATAAAAAAATTATTTTAGGTTAATTTTGATATTCGCATACTTACGATTTGCGCCTACTTACCTTAGTTTTTAGAACGTAAACTACCTACAAAAAAATTAAATTGAAATTACCTTTGAAAAATATTTCCAGCGTGTCGTATGTAAATTCCAGCTAGCTCCAGAACTAAAGTAAAACTCAGACGATTTATAGAGATGTCGCCGTTGAAAAGCCGAAGAAATATCGTCAGAATTATGAGAATTCATAAATTGCACGTACCGCATTATGCGGGTATGTGCCTATGTGGGCGACAAGTTGCATTTGTTGGCGCGAAACGGCCATTTTTATTGTAGCCAGATCATAGTACAACTCGGTTTAAAAAAAGATGGAAGAATTCTCCTTTTTTGAAAAAAAAGACATTGTGAGGAGTGCGTTTAATAAAAACTATTTCGTGATAAGTATTCGACTTATACAGGGTGTTACCAGACCACTTCCGAAAACGAAAGGGGGAGCTACAGCACACCAAAACCCAACCAAAAAAAAATCTGTTATCCTGAAAAATAATTATAGCCGGAGAAAACAATGTTTAAAGATTTGTATTTATTTCGCCAGCCCGCAATGTACGCATTCACGTAGGTAAGGTCGAGGCGTAGTACTATTATTTATTCTGTGTCGTAAGTGCCTACTAACGTAGGTAGGTACTAACGTAGGTCGCTCGCACGTCGCGTACTTGAATGACCCGCGATGAACTCTCAGCTGTTCATGCTGTAGTAGACGTAATCTGCGTGCTGCGTGTACATTGCTGCTTTATTTATTTTATTTGTTTATTTGCTTTTTTAAATGAGATAATTAGGTAGATATGTCTTATTATGTTGTACTGTGTGTATGTAACTAGAAAAAAAATTAAAAAGAGATAGTCAAGTCAATTTTTTTTTTTCGCGATTCTTTTCGCTTAATGTTTTCAGTATCATGGTCTGATTGGAACCTCCAAGTTTTCGGAAGTGGTCTGGTAACACCCTGTATAATAACATGACGTTTTTTGGGTGATTGGAATTTGTTCGATGAAAGATAGGAAAAAATGTGATGTCGTGTAAAAATATGAAGAAAGATTAAAAATTCTGAAACTAAAAGTAATGGTTGTTATTTAGTACGAACAACTATTATAACATTATAAATTCTTGCTTTACTTATAATTGGATAAATATCTATGACGTGTAAAATTGTGTGAATAAAAGAAAAAATTGCAATAAACATTTGAAAATAATTAAGTATATGTTCAAGTTTTATCCATTGGAATCTCTCACTATTGTTTGTAACTACTAGTACCTCATCATAATTTCCCTGCCCTTATCCCACGCTAGGTGGGGTCGGCCCAATATGTTTTCTTCTTCCACTCACTCCTATCATTCGTCAATTCTGAATCTACTCCTCTCACATTCATATCCTCTTTCACACAATCCAACCACTTCTTCTTCGGCCTTCCTCTACTTGCACACCCCCCAGCCACACTCAGGCGTTGTGTTAAGTGGCCGTGAATATTTATTATTATTATTATTTATTATATTGATTCGGTTTGAAACGGTTCTACAGTCGCCTGTTATTCCAATTAGCTACCGATAAATAGACGGAGTTAGCAATCTCATGTAGCCCGTATTTGTGGTGGAATCGAGGAATAACTTAAATGGAAAGCTCTTTGACGTCTAAATAAGCTTTGCAACTACCAACTTAACCACGCCAACTCCAATATTTGCACGAGTTGGTATTGCGGAGTTGGCAATATGTTAGTTGCAGTTAGACTATATGATTTTATGTAACTTCAATGTAATTTGTTGTAATGTTGTCTGGACTTCTTGGTGCCAGAGGTAAATTACGGAAGGTTTAAATTTTTTTTTAAATGATAAAAGTAATTGAATAACCTGATAGCTCACCTAATTTTAAGTAGTAACTTCTGCCTATAACAATGCATTACCTCACAGAGCAAGTCCAATGAGGACGTGCCCTGTAAGCCAATGCACTGCGTCCATCACTCTGAGACGTAAAAATCTTGAAGTCTCATATGCCTGTAATTACACCGGCGCCCTTACCCTTCAAACCGGAACACAGCAATGCGAGCATCGCTGCTTGTACTTCCCCGGACTAGCTCTCACAAAGAGCTCTTCTACTACTAGATAATCATATTGTTTTTCGTGTATTATACAGGTCAGAAAAAAAAACTATACCTAATATTAACCCTAACATACAAGGTGTTCTAAGATCAATCCTACAAACTTCGGGGGTCTAAAAGTACCCTCAATATAAACTACTTTACATAAGGAAATATCAGTGTTAGCGCGAAAAAAAACTTATGTTTTAAAAAGTGCTGATAAAGTTGTGAAACTATTTCATAATTGCCGCCATTTTATGCCTTTCGGAAGCTAAAGAGGCAAGTGACAACCATTATACCAGGCGGCTCATAATAACCTACAACTCAATATACCTGCATGCTTTCGTTGTTTTGAGTAAAACTTGCAGTGTCAAAAAAGTATCGTCTTCCACTATCTACCACGTCACAGCTGAACTTGTTTTTGTATTTGTGAACATTCGCCAGTTGATAGAACTTTTCTTGGACGTGCTTTACACTCCTCAAAGGAGTCTAAAGCACGTCCAAGTGGTTTAGGTCATAATGAGTATCCTATTTTTACACAGTAGTTATTTTATAATCCGTGATGAGTATGGATATTTGCTACTTTGTTACCGCTTTCAAACTTTTTAGGTTCCTTCAGTATTTAAACGGGATAACAGCTACAAAATGTGATTGCATGCGGGTATAGTCTTGTCATAATAGACACCACCTCAACCTGTCAGAGTATCTCCAATTACAGTACTAAGTGGCACTTTAAGAATATTCAACGACAATGTGTTAGAAGATCAAGTAAGGGTTAAATGTGCATTAAGTAAAGCTGTATTAATGTGTATGTTTTAGAAGTTTTTAATACGCTGTGGCGAAGTCGTTGTTAGAATGCTAAAACTTTAACAAATGTTAATATAGTGTGAATTTAGGTTTTTTAGATATGACGTACAGTGGGTTAAAAAATATTATTAAAAAAAATGTATCGTAGAATTTTTCTTGCTTTGGCCAACTACTTGATTGAGCTGGGTGTAACAGACATTTTCCTGATCATATTTATTTAAGAAATCCATCACTGAAGTTACTTTCTCACCTTAGTTATAAAGCAATTTTTCTTACGACTGAAAATATACTGAGTAATAAAATACTGCTGATGAATACCTTAATTTGATCTTTAAATAACAGCAAAAACACGTAATCCCAAAAAGCTCAACAAAATTAACCTCCATTTTGATACACGGAGCATCGACGCCCCCACGCAAAACTGTCATAACTCATTTTTTTACGAAATAGCCGACAAGGCTGTCTTCTCATTACTTAATCATTGTCAGACGGCGTTAGAGCTATCTTAGAATGAAAGAGGTTTTGCTTTGACACTCGCAGAGAAAACTTGAAATGATTTATTGACGTTGTCTTGGAAGTTTACGGATTAACTAAAGTTTAACTTTATAATCCGTAAATGTTTGGAGCTTCATTTTGTTTTGAATAAAAAAATATACTTATTAGGTAAATGGTATTATTTAATACCTTATTAGGTAAGCTTATATAATGCGTGCGTAAGTTAATTTAAATATTTATTTACAATAGATTATAATTTGGTTAAAAGTTACTAGTTAAAAGTTTAATAATTTGGTGTCCAATAAATCTACTTTACTTTACTTACATACTTATTTATATAAAGAATCTTGAGTAGTTTAAGTCCGTATTCGCATTAGCAATAATAATATTATAATATATTATGCTTGAGTAACGATATCTTTATCAGAATACGAGCCTTAGAGATAAATTCAATGAGTTGAATAATTAAATACTTCGTTGGTAAATAAAAAAATCACATTAACACCTGATTTTTTTGCCATTCAACTTAGTTTGATAATAATTAATGACATCTGCCAAAGCCATCCGAAGGATTTCATCAATACTAAACACTTTCCAATCCGTAGCAGCAATAAAAGCAAAGTCGTTAGCTCCCCCTTAATGCACCGCAAGATTTGCAGGGAATCAAAAAGCACCTTAATCAACAGAGAGATTTACCACGGAAAGGGAGCGGATACAGGCTGCTACGTTTATTGAATTCTGTTGATTCTTGACTTGTATTGGTTTAGTCGTTTCCTGTCGATATTTTTTTATATAAAAAAGCATTACAAAGTTTGTTAGGCTGTGGATAAGTTTAATATTGGTTCCTGGCAACTCAGGATTTCGGAAAAGTACATGGTAATTCTGCCTTGAGATTTGCGTGTCTTGGTTTTGGTTCATGCACCCTTATCTTAAATTGAAAATGGTATTAGAGTTTACAATAATCTTTTAAAAATCTTTGATACTTCAAAATTTGGACTTCCTTTTTACAATATTAATGAAATGGACAATGTTTTTAATTTGATAACTTAAAACCACGTTAGTCAGTCGCTAGTAACTGTCGCTTGTCCAAAATTCAATGATGAAAGATATCTAAAGTTTTGAACTCCACTGCCATTTTTACTCCGCGATATGGCTGCTTGTCGAATGAATAGATTTTTTGACACACATTTTCTTTATGTGAGTACTTTGAACTCAACTTCAACTTCTTGGTTTGTGGTACTTTGAACTTATAGCACAGCATACTGCCATACCTAATCTTCTCACCCATTCCCCACTCCATGCTAAGTTGGGACCATTCATTTATCCCTTCTATACCTATTAAATGGTTAGATACCCTTTGCTCTAACCATGACACTGCCTATCAAACAAAACCACCCTTTATAAGCACGAAGCCAGAAACCATACCTCAAAGAGTTATTTACCAACATCTGCACTAAACCCTGCCTTAAGGGTATACCTCATTACTAAGTTTTGTCGGTCCAGCGCTTTGAGCACCAGTTCTTAACGCAATCGAGTAGTATCGAATCGGGGAACTAATCTTAAAGCCCAGAAACAGCTTTGTACTGCCAGATACAGCAGCTCAGACACACTAAAGTAAAAAAAAAATTACCAACATTTAGGTTTGTTTTTTATTTATACTTTTAACAATAGTTGCTCGTACATTTAGAAGTACAAGGTTTTAGACATAATGATAAACTTAACAAGTATTACCGTAATAGTAAAATTTTTCTTAGTTTGGGAGTAAATTGCGTTGACTAAATTGTATGAAAAATGTCTACTGTATAAAGTTTTTATGTCAATTATGATGGAACAAAAAAATGGCGCACATGATAATATCACAGCACTTGCCGTTCGAGAACGTGCTCTGTGAGGTACCACGGTGCGTCCATCACTCTAAAACGTAAAGGTGTTAAATCTCATATGCGACGACGGACTCGTGGTCACACCGGTTTGCTACACCAGTGTGACTACGAGTAATTTCTTTTACTCGTGGTTACACTACTCTGAAAAGGATCGCACTTGACTGAATAGTAGATATGTAGTGAAGTGCTAAAATATCTAGTACTTTGAAACTCCTTGATAAAAATGCGTGTTTTGCTCTATTTTAACCAACTTCAAAAAAGGAGAAAGAACTCAAATGTTTTTTTTTTATGTTTGTTACCTCAGAACTCCTTTGTTTATGAACCGATTTGAAAAATTCATGCCTGTAATTCCACCGGAATCCCTACCCTTCAAACTGGAACACAGCAATGCATCACTACTTGGCGGCAGAAGCAGTCACGACAGACCAACTCTTCAACAAAGAGCTGTACTACGACTAAAGTTTTACGGCCCCGTGAAGCGCTCGTGGGGTAGCTTGCTTAGTCAATCTTCACCGATTCTGCGCGATATTTGGATTGCATCTGAGCGTTTCCGTGCTTCGAAGGGCACATTAAACTGTCGGTCCCGGCTCTAACAGTCGTTAAGCCATGAGGCCTAAACACTCCGACATCAGAGTTGGCCCCTACTACAGATCATATAATAATAATAGCTTATACCCGCGACTTCGTACGCGTGCAAAACTTTTCACCAAAAATCTGTCAACCAGCATACGATGAACCTGGTAGCAATTGGCTGCTTTTGGTTTAGAGAGTTCAAGATGTATCTAAAAATCCACGTCTTCGATTTCAATAAAATATAGCCTTTGTTTCAATCCAGAAAAAGGGCTTCCGAATGGTATAAGTTTCGTTGAAATTGGTCCAGTAGGTAAGGCGTGATCTGCGAACAAAAAAATTTCGGAATCAGAATCGTTTATTTAATAGATCTGCACATTTAGTTTATCCATGTCTTTAATTTTCGTTTTTGGCTGTTTTTACAGTTTTATTGCTCAGGGTCCCGTGCTAAGGGTAGGTACAGGTACGTCCATTACACGCTTGTTATAAGTTTACCAGTTTACTTTCTGTCTGCTTCCCATTACAGTTGGCTACGTCTGCGTGTTGTTACCGTAACAAGTTTTCAGAGTTCCGTATCTAAGACTACTGATCTAAAATATAAGTATACTATACCTTAGTGTGTATCGTAGGTACTATAAAATAAAACAATAAAATATTCTTGGACTTATCACACAACGCTTTCTAGTCCCAAACAAAGCAAAGCTTGTAATGGGAACTAGATTGCTGATAGAATACTTATGTACATTTTTTTTGTAAATACATATTACTTATAATGCATAGTAACACCCAGACACAGAACAAACATCTATGTTTGCCACACACAAATGTTTGTTCTCGGTGGGGATTGAACCCTCGACCCACAGCACGGAAGGCAGAGCTAACCGACTGAGCCATGACGCCTGTCAAAAACTATAAGACCTCCTACATTATTATTTTTCAGCCATTGTAACAATGAATGCAGTCAAATAAGAGTGTTCTGTACAGATGTACGGAACACTGTAGTGCCTGGAACATTTAGATGCAAGTAGGCTTGCCTAGCACATATACAATACTTACAGTCTAAGTTAAACTCAGCTAACAGTTAAAATAGAACCACAAACCAACGGGTCCTACTCACGCTTGGCCGTTTATTCTATGTTGGCCAGATTGCCAGGGTAAAAGGTATTCCTCGCTCGGAATTTTTTGAACAAATACCTGTTTTGCTATGTTGCACACAATAAGGAAACTAAATTCGTAACTGGTTTCTTTTTGGTGAAAGAATTGTCCAGACCACAGTAACAACTGAGCTGGTTTTATTCCCATTGTAATGGCCCCAACCCCCCTTTAGATATTATTATAGTGAATTTATGAAATTTATTCTATTGTTTTAAAGTATGGAATGCCTGAGGTGTGGACTGATAAGGCTCTGTGCGTTCCTCTTTCAATGACGCTAGCCTTGAACCATTGTTATGCTCTACTGCCTGAATAATGGTATTTGACTTGTATTGAATGAATTATTCCTTGAACAATAATACTAGAGCCTTGAGTTGATACATTATCGTTCTGTTAATTAAAATCAGTGTTTATCAATCTCTTTGATATAGACAATGGATTCTCTTAATTATTTGGCGGTTCAATTATACTCAGGAGCAGAGTGGCACTTAATTGGGGGTGATCAGTCCCCGTGCATCTTCCTTGTCTAGACTGGACTTTGAAGAGGTGTGTTAGCGGATCTTTATGACAGACGTGATGGATCCGCGAGTCCGTCTAGACTTTTTCAGCTCGGAGCAATTGACCGGATTTAGATAAGAATAACCAATCGTTCATTGTATTGCTAATAGCATTAGCTAGCAGGAAAGTATTATTAACTTTATCGACTGATATCTACTCAAGACTCTTAAAAATGATATCTGAATGATCTCAATTCTATCTTCAGCTATTGATCAAAAATCTCTGAACTAATTTAATCCTGTCCTAATCAGTTGAACTATAGGAAATGAACTTAAATGAGAAGGAATTAAACTTGAACGAACTCAGTAACAATTAATTTATTAATAAATCAAAAATGCAGAGTAAAACCATGTATAAACCTTTACCAACTAAACACACATCTTATGGATAAACTTAACCATTATATCTAGATTTATTCTGAGGCTTTATATTAATATTAAGGGCCCTATAGGGGTTTTCTGGAAAGCACCTCCCTTTGCAAGCTAGTATTTTGGCCTCCTTCAAACTTCAGACAAAGTTGAATGAGGGCAGAATATTACACTTTCCCATCAATCGCCTCGGGAAACCGTAACAAGATCCGAATACCTATTCGGACCCTACTAAGACTTCCGTACTCTGCAGTTCCAGGGAGAATTTAACTTTACAGGCCTTCAGACCAAAGACTTAGACAGCCTTAGAAATTCAAAATAGAGTGCAAGGTCTCAGAATGAGACGGGAACAAATGACACATTATTACCTAGAAAATTACAATCAACATATACAATTGATTTAGGTAAACCTCTTTGTCTTCTTAGTCCAATATACCATAAAGTAATTTCTTTACTATTCTTTTCCCAAATCAATTGTATTAAAATTAACTTAAAATTAAAACTTAGCTTTTCTAATTGCAACTCGAAACAGGCACTAAAAATAATCTATTTTACGATACTCTACTTAGAGTTCAAATCAAATAATTACACTCCTGATAAATCTTTACTCGACAGAAAACACCACGGTAATCTAATTACTAGAACGATTGGATCGCGCCTAAACAAAAGGTCACGTCTCTCTCTCTATGAAACTCAAACTGAACTGCCTACGTCTGACTCTAAGTAAAAATGCTATATGCTCGCACGACCGGAGATAGGCGACTGGGGGTGAAGACTCTCCCACCATCCCTTTTAAGCGTGTGCGCAGGTCCCATCCTCATTTTGAACTCCTGGGCGGAGCCTAGGGTCTGGTTCGCAAAATGGTTAACTCCCATCTATCTGAGTTGCCACAAGGTTTTATTACTGGTAGGTATTTGCCAAATCTGTAAACTAAAACCACTATGTAAGTGTTTGTCGGTAACTAACAGTATTAACTGTTTTGTAAATTCATCCTGAAATACCACATTTATATAAATAGTAGCACACGGGTCTTCATTAAAATATGTCCTTATGAATAAACCTTATATTAAAATACTAGTGTGTTATAGTTCGCGAACTATAGCCATGCTCTTAAGATTACTTACTATCCTATCATTCCTGATAATAATATCATGCATACACTTGTATATTTTTAACCGAGCAAAACACGACGAAATAGGTAGGTAGGCTTAGGTCGTTTCAACCTTATTTTTTTGTGACAAATTTCAATGCCAATCTTAAGACAAAAAGCCCTTTTCAAAAACGGGTCTCGTTCTAAAATAGCTTTTGTTATCTATTTATAAAAAATGCTGGTTCCATTTGCAAGCAATACATTTGAATGATTTGTTTGACAGAAACGAAAAAAATTCGTTAGACAAAAAATTAGTTTCGTCTTAGTAGTCCAAACATGTGGCACAGCTTTAATTTCTTAGGCAGAAAAAAAATATGTTTATGATGTCTTGGGTCATCACATTCCACCCTCTGAAAATTTTGATATGAAGAAGATCATTGTTCTTCGAGTATAAAAACTTTTCATAAACTTCTGAAAGTCTTGATTAGTAAGTAATTGTAATGGTTAGAACCAGTTGCACTCATCATGTATCTAGTACACAAAAGCTTTGAAACTTCCAGCCACCCTCAGACCAAACTGTGTCTGAAAACTTAAGATTATGTAATATCTATCTATCTTCGTACCTTTATTCTCAAACCTTACTTTATCTAAAACTTATTTTTAATTATATTTACATAATTGATAACCACGGTACCTTACTCATTTGCAGGTGCTTTATTGTATCTCAACAAATGAATAGCATTCAAATTTTCTCTTATCAGGCCATTATCCTTTACCACTGTATAAACACCTGTGTAGGGTTTCGCACCTACTGCATACGACTCTTCAGACAACAATACAAACTTTCTTGTAAGATCCGATTCTTTTTTTCCAATTGGGACATTACTTTCGGCTTAACTTTATTCCCACCACATGGTAACTCATTGCCCAGTCCTTATAAGTCTTATAACAATATATTTTAAATAACCTTCCTTTCCGTCTATAAAATAATGTGCTATATTTAATCATAAAACTTTACTACCTTGCCTTACAATGCAACGCTATCGCTATTCCAACTATCTCCTCTTGTTCATAACTATTCGGCATCGTTTTCCTGTAATGCGCTTATTTTTCCTTTCAACTGTTCGACACCTGTTTAAAGTTCCTGGCCTTGACCAAACTCAACTGCGGATGAATATTCGTGGACCTGAACATATACCTTCTCACGATGTGTGCCTTGATGAAACATCAGCAATATAATCGTCCGATTCTTGTGTATACTCAATACCATAAGTAAATCATTCTTTAATATTATTATGAATTAACTAGATCATTTTCACTCTCATTAATGATTGATTAATCATTCCTTCTGTATCTAGAATACCATATTATAAAAACATATACTATAATCGTATAAAAACCCAACTAGATCATTTTCACACATGTTAATAGCAATTCGAATGCTATAAAGATTCAGACAAACATACTCATATACATACATTCGTATCGATCAAAATCGTAACCCTCCTTCCTTCGTAATAGTCTGATAAAACATACGGCTTACTTAATCCGCCTGGATAACCAACTTAGTAACCAACATAATAAACTTAACCTTAGTCAAAATATAAATGATAGCGAATAAATCTTACTTTGACACTATCTAATACTTCATCATCGTCCATTAACAGCTCTTTACCATAAAACTCCAAGGCCTTCGCCACCCTCCGACGGTTTATCTACTTGCAACTCAAAGTACCGATATCACTTATATTACTATTTATTTCATTCATCCATCCATTCTCTTATAGGTATTTGTACACCTTGACCAATCTACCATACACTTGAAATCATCACAATCCAAAGTATACCTGTAATAAACTGCTTCCAGCGATAAGGCCACACAATGTACTATTCTTAATCGCTTGTTGTTCCTAGTTTAATCCATATATAAGTGTACTATAATGCATTTTCTTTCATTCATCCATTCGTTATTTCTATGTGTTTATGAATAATACCTCTCACTAAAGTCGAAATGTGCTCTAGCATAACTGTAACGGTATCTGAAATAACTTTCTATCCTGCTAAATGTATTTCGTTGTTTCTAAGATCCATTCATACTTTATCTCCTATTGCAAAAGTCTAAAACTCTTACACAATGCCTTTTGTCTTTTCTCTTTACTAGCAAATCAATTTTAAAAAATAGTTTATGACACCCAAATAAACGTCTTAATTGTTTAACATTTTTAAACGCCTGGGAATCCGGTAACTGCCTTGTTCTCGCCATTTCGTCTTTATGCACACACCTTTTGTTCGTCTGGAATTTCTAGAGAATATCATTTTGTTGTTTTAGTAAAACTTACAATACTGCATCACGTTGCTTCTCTGGGACATCTATTGTTTGAACATATTGCTCTATCGCTATCTCGCTTACTCCACCCTAAGCGTCTATCGCTGTTTGTTCTAAGTAATTTAGCCTTTGTCCTCAGCCTATAAACCAATCTTAACTGCCTCCTCATTTCTGAATGTTGTATGTTTAGCCTTGTCCGGTCCACAAGTACTTATACCTTTATCATCATCCTTATAAAATAATAATCATTAAAATTAGCATACAATCTTCGCTCACAACTCTCATACATCACTCGAGTACTACTTGACCGCTCACTCAAAACTTCAGTTAGTATTTCTCAAACATCAAACCAGTTCCTTGTAATAAATCGTTACCCTTTGGTACTATCTATAATCAGAAATCTATTACCGAGTTCACACTTTACTTGACTTTCATACATCCCATCTTACTTATTTATCTTATTCATGTACTTAGTTAAATGCAACAATAATCGCATTTTTCATAATCATCAATATCAGACAGACCCTGGCCTTTAAGTAATTTGTCCTGAATAATCATCATCATCATTGTTAAATCAACCTGTAAAAGTCCACATATCAATCACTCATCATCATATCAATCTGTAAAGGCCCTCATCCCGATTATTCACCCTCATCATTATTGAACTGTAAAATTCCTTATAATATCTCGATCGTTCAACATCATCATATCAGCCTGTGGAAGTCTTTATCTCAAATAATCATCATCATATCGGCCTCTAGAAGTCTTCTAATAATCGAATAACCTGGACTAACTGTACCTTAAATATAATAAGCACCTGAAATACCTATTGTCAAATCACCAGGTCGACCTTCGATGCCTTTGGGTTTCCTAACTTCTAAGAAACGGTACCTGAGCTCTCACGCACCTGCGAATTGTTACTAGTTGAAGTCACCCACCTATGACTGAATAACTCTTACACCTTTAATGTGGCTCCTGTCAGGCATCCTAAAAATAATTCAATCTCGCTACCTTGCCTGTCTACTGAATGAATGTACCTCCTTTGGTTAAAAGTTAAAAGTTTCTTAATAAAACTAGCGTATCAATCGTTGGTCTTATAAAATAAACGACACCGATGTGAATTAAAAGTTCTAGTCAGTTTTGACCTGTCATCTAATAAATTATTTAATACTGGTATATTTGAATTAATCTTGTCGCTTGAAGAACCTGAAAATCCGCTCAACTCGCTATCCTGTCGTCATGCTCACTTTCTCTATCTCTCTCGCTCAAACGCATTTACTCGTCGCATAATTTTATCTTACTTGCTACCTAGCATCTGAAAACCTGAAAATTCTGCGGAGTTCCTCTGTTGACTGCTTGTTGTCTTAGATCTGAAAACCTGTAAATCCTGTGGAGTTCGTCTGTTAGTTGCTCGCTGCCTAACATCTGAAAACCTGAAAATTCTGCAGTGTTCGTCCATTGATGACTTTGATCTTTCTTAGTATTTGATTCTACGGGACCTACGTTGTGTTTTGCTCGTTTGCGATTTCTACGTGCTACGTGCTATCAGGCATTATGCTAACTTAAATTTAACGTGCACAATAAATTAATGATTACTGAGTTATTTTCAATAAAATTTAATTTTGTGACAAAATTAAATTTTGAGTACTGAAATAAAAATGATTTTATGTATAGTTCACCCAACAAGACGGCTAATAAAATAATAAAAATATCAAGACAAAGATAGAAAATAGACAATAGAATATTTATCTGTAAAAATTCTGTTTATATTTTTGTGATCGTCATTAATAATAAAGCTACGTTGTGTTATTTTTTTATTTAAATTTAACCCAGAAACTTTGTTTTAGTAGTAAAGCGTGTTTGCAATACTTTGAACTAAAACCTGGACACCGGCAACAAATGTAATGGCCCCAACCCCCCTTTAGATATTATTATAGTGAATTTATGAAATTTATTCTATTGTTTTAAAGTATGGAATGCCTGAGGTGTGGACTGATAAGGCTCTGTGCGTTCCTCTTTCAATGACGCTAGCCTTGAACCATTGTTATGCTCTACTGCCTGAATAATGGTATTTGACTTGTATTGAATGAATTATTCCTTGAACAATAATACTAGAGCCTTGAGTTGATACATTATCGTTCTGTTAATTAAAATCAGTGTTTATCAATCTCTTTGATATAGACAATGGATTCTCTTAATTATTTGGCGGTTCAATTATACTCAGGAGCAGAGTGGCACTTAATTGGGGGTGATCAGTCCCCGTGCATCTTCCTTGTCTAGACTGGACTTTGAAGAGGTGTGTTAGCGGATCTTTATGACAGACGTGATGGATCCGCGAGTCCGTCTAGACTTTTTCAGCTCGGAGCAATTGACCGGATTTAGATAAGAATAACCAATCGTTCATTGTATTGCTAATAGCATTAGCTAGCAGGAAAGTATTATTAACTTTATCGACTGATATCTACTCAAGACTCTTAAAAATGATATCTGAATGATCTCAATTCTATCTTCAGCTATTGATCAAAAATCTCTGAACTAATTTAATCCTGTCCTAATCAGTTGAACTATAGGAAATGAACTTAAATGAGAAGGAATTAAACTTGAACGAACTCAGTAACAATTAATTTATTAATAAATCAAAAATGCAGAGTAAAACCATGTATAAACCTTTACCAACTAAACACACATCTTATGGATAAACTTAACCATTATATCTAGATTTATTCTGAGGCTTTATATTAATATTAAGGGCCCTATAGGGGTTTTCTGGAAAGCACCTCCCTTTGCAAGCTAGTATTTTGGCCTCCTTCAAACTTCAGACAAAGTTGAATGAGGGCAGAATATTACACTTTCCCATCAATCGCCTCGGGAAACCGTAACAAGATCCGAATACCTATTCGGACCCTACTAAGACTTCCGTACTCTGCAGTTCCAGGGAGAATTTAACTTTACAGGCCTTCAGACCAAAGACTTAGACAGCCTTAGAAATTCAAAATAGAGTGCAAGGTCTCAGAATGAGACGGGAACAAATGACACATTATTACCTAGAAAATTACAATCAACATATACAATTGATTTAGGTAAACCTCTTTGTCTTCTTAGTCCAATATACCATAAAGTAATTTCTTTACTATTCTTTTCCCAAATCAATTGTATTAAAATTAACTTAAAATTAAAACTTAGCTTTTCTAATTGCAACTCGAAACAGGCACTAAAAATAATCTATTTTACGATACTCTACTTAGAGTTCAAATCAAATAATTACACTCCTGATAAATCTTTACTCGACAGAAAACACCACGGTAATCTAATTACTAGAACGATTGGATCGCGCCTAAACAAAAGGTCACGTCTCTCTCTCTATGAAACTCAAACTGAACTGCCTACGTCTGACTCTAAGTAAAAATGCTATATGCTCGCACGACCGGAGATAGGCGACTGGGGGTGAAGACTCTCCCACCATCCCTTTTAAGCGTGTGCGCAGGTCCCATCCTCATTTTGAACTCCTGGGCGGAGCCTAGGGTCTGGTTCGCAAAATGGTTAACTCCCATCTATCTGAGTTGCCACAAGGTTTTATTACTGGTAGGTATTTGCCAAATCTGTAAACTAAAACCACTATGTAAGTGTTTGTCGGTAACTAACAGTATTAACTGTTTTGTAAATTCATCCTGAAATACCACATTTATATAAATAGTAGCACACGGGTCTTCATTAAAATATGTCCTTATGAATAAACCTTATATTAAAATACTAGTGTGTTATAGTTCGCGAACTATAGCCATGCTCTTAAGATTACTTACTATCCTATCATTCCTGATAATAATATCATGCATACACTTGTATATTTTTAACCGAGCAAAACACGACGAAATAGGTAGGTAGGCTTAGGTCGTTTCAACCTTATTTTTTTGTGACAAATTTCAATGCCAATCTTAAGACAAAAAGCCCTTTTCAAAAACGGGTCTCGTTCTAAAATAGCTTTTGTTATCTATTTATAAAAAATGCTGGTTCCATTTGCAAGCAATACATTTGAATGATTTGTTTGACAGAAACGAAAAAAATTCGTTAGACAAAAAATTAGTTTCGTCTTAGTAGTCCAAACATGTGGCACAGCTTTAATTTCTTAGGCAGAAAAAAAATATGTTTATGATGTCTTGGGTCATCACACCATTAAGGCGAAGGATGGTGACACACTGTCGTTAGGTACATCGTTCAACTATACTTCAAAAAGTTACGTGACTGTTTGTAGAAAGGGATTTTCAAAAATCTAAGGGTCAAACTATGGTTGACAGCAATAATTACATACACTTTTATTGTTAACCTACTGGACGTTCATCTTCTTCTTTTATTTATGGCCCCTGTCCACCACTTTGACAGACATTTTAGCAAGTGTCAAAGATTTTTTATTTATTTAAAGGTTTTGAAGAGAAAATCTACCATTTTATTTTCGAAACAAACGACAGCCGACTTGACAAATAACTTGACTTGACTTATTTATTACAATTTTAACACTTGACACTGGCAAAATTGTCTGTCGAAATGACGGACACAGGCCATTATTGAAGAGAAGAAGAAGGTTTTGTCGCTTAGCGACCATATAACCCTATTATATACAACCTAATTTATCAACTAAAAACAACCTATATACACAAAAGAAAACATAACTTAATCCCTAACTTACCTATGTTACATAACCGAGTGGTGGATCTTTGACAGCACATGTCTGTATTTAACATCGTGGGACGGTGGCTTATTATTTTAGTAGGTACTTGTACCATTTGTCTTGAAGTGGGAAACCTGCATTGCCAAAACTCCAGCTCTAAGTCCTCACCAGTGAAGTCTCTATTTTCGACGAAATAGCACAAATTATTTTGTAAAACCACGTTGCCCTTTTGCTGCTGAAATGTCACGAAATGCCTGAACAAACATGCCCGTTTTACCATTGTTAGTTTAGCAAGGCACCATTGTTTTGTGGTTTTGCTTATAACTTCATTCCCGTACAGCTAATCTAATCTACTTTAGAGCCATTTCAAAGTAAATTAAATGAAACAAAGTAAATGAATAAAACCCATTTATAAAATATTTATGAACTTTGTCAAATCGATTTTAAAGCTATCGATTGCATTTTCTATTTCGTGCCCTTTTAAAAAACGAATAAGTAAAGAAAATAGAAAAAAATCTTGAAGCATGAATCACATTCAGCAAAACTTATTTGAATATTTTCGCACTAATTGCGGAAGTCAAATTGTTCGGTTGTCAAATATTATTCTTACACTAACTTCCCCAAAGTTTCGAAGGCAGCAAAGGATAAGCGTTTGCATATTATCCGATACCAACACTATACCGACACTGAGCGACATTTTAGTTTCTCGAAGAAAAATATCTTTGTCGCCACCGCCTAGAGGGCGTCTAGACTACAGAAATGTATGACAATAGCTCTCATATATACGATATCGTCTAAGTGTCGTGTCGGTGGCAGTGTGACAACACCCGATAGGAATGCAAACTTGCGAAGGCCGGCCCAAATATTTTCGCCAAAACTTCTCTGACATTCGTATTTATTAAAACCACTCGTAAATCCGCGCGCTCCTCGGATAGCTCTCAAAAGATTTGAGGAAAGTAATTGCAGTATTTTTGGGGATACCTTTTTGGATAAACTTTGCGGACTTTGCGAGAAGTGGACATATTTCATAGGCTTTTCTTAGGTGTAGTTAGTCTTGGTCTTTAGTTAGGCTTAGCATTTATCACCATCATTTTAGTGTAACGTTACCCGTTACATTTGGCCCCACGTTGGGCGCCACATTTGCATTACATTTGGCGCCCAACGTGGGACCAAATGTAATGTAACCCGTTACATCAGGAGTTGAATTAATACTTTCATACCTTCAAGCTCCTATTTACTAAATCTGTTATTTACTAAAAACGAGTTAAGTATAAGGTTTTAAACAAAAACTAATTAGTACAACAACTGTATCCTTGCTTGAATATTAAAACTATTAGTCCTTACTTTTTCAGTGTTTTTAATTAAGTTTGCTAGGTTAAACTGAATTTAAAAATAATCTAAAACTAGATTATTATATAAATAGTTTCTAATTGGCCGTTATAGACTTTTAAAAACTTTCTATTTAGTCACAGAATACCTATGATTTAAGTATGAAAAAAGTTCAGAAAACCTGCCAGGCGTACACCCGGCAGGTTTTTAGGAGACAAAGATTGCCCCCTGGATTGGTAAAAAATAAAAAAAACACCGCTACGGAATAAAGAGTGTTACTGCGACGTAGTGCCACTATTTTACAAAAAGGGTCTTTATAAAGTTATTTCCGCTCACACTCTGCTAACATTTCACGCTAACACCATTGTAAAATAAACTCTCGTTTACACTTCAAAAAACCGCAACTACACACTAAATATTCACAATATTCACCAACCACCTTTATAAACACCAACCAGACAACTCCGACCTTTCCCATCTTCAAACAGCATTCAAGTTTTATACAAAACCAGGGTTCGCAGTAAGATGGTGGTGTCTAAAAACGGGATCATAAGTAACCATCAAACACCCTTGCGTACTTAGAATAAATTTTCAATACCTTAGAATACGGATCGTTAGTTTGTTTTCAAGGGTTTTCTTTGAATTGTGCGGTGTTTGTGCGGGCGATGAGTTTAGAAAAAAAGTATATCTCAATGTCTTTTTAATACTTTATTTTGGAAGCTTCTGATAGGCTTTAGAGGGGTTGATTGATTACTTTTGAAGGAAAATTATTGACAGTCTGTCACGATTTTTTAATTCCTTAGTTGTGTCACGGGAGATGCTTATTTACCCGTAACACTATCGATAGTGTAAGCAATATTTTACTATGGCACAACTAGTTGTGTCATGGGAGATAAACTAAAATAATGCAAAGAAATAACCCTGAAAACTTTATACCATGGTTTTATTTTTCTATGGTTATGTCATATCAGTATCCACTAGTTTTATAATGCCATAATTACAGTCTGTCTGTAACAGTTTCGAAAAATACTGAGAACATTAACCCGGCAAGGAACCTTAACTAAACATTATACCAATATAGTTCCAACCCTCTCAGTCAATTTATAAAGTTCAAAATTAACTAGCATCATTCTAAAGCCCTCATTTAAACACAAACTCGATACGTCAAACCGCAAACTGTACTATCAATTGAAAGCAACCTACCCGTGATTCCTATCCTCAATACCCTTAACTCAGCGTAATCACCTGTTGAGCTTGGAATGGAAACCCACCCTTAAATCTGAGAAATTACGATCGAAATTCAAACGGGCAGAAGTTAGAGTTGGGCCCTTTTATGTCGGGATAAAAACGAGCTATATTGTCTGGTTCGTTAGTGCTTTTCTCGTAAGTATTAATTGTAGTGGGGATTGGTTTTATTATTTGGTGTACTTTAGATTTTTATTAGTAGTAGTACTAAAGAAAGACTAATCAAAGTAATCAACCGTTTAAATATGTATAAAGTCATTTAAATATTTCTTTTTCTATACTATGGTCTACTGAACACTGAAAAAACATTTATCCTTAACTTTTGGTGATATAATTCCAATTCAACGGTATAGTTGGTCTTGGTGAACACGCCCTATAAGATAATTCTTGAAATACAGAAAAAATATCATAGGAATTTTTATAAGAGTCGAGATAAGTGGCTGAATCTTTGATGTACACCACAAATTAGTTCCTTAACTAAATTTCCAATAAAGTTAAAAATTATTCTCAAATGAAAAACCTAAAATACACAGTTAATACCGAATCAATTACTCATTTACACACTCATACCAAATCAATTACTTATACAATTACTTGTTTACAAAATACCCACAGTATTTAGTAAATAAGTAAGGTATATATCTATCTACCTATATAACGCAGTACATCGAACATCTCGAACTGAGTGAACAATGGCACCTATTATTAACATAAACATGAATGCAGCCGCAGTACAATAGCTAGCGGTAAACTGCAATAATATAGGGGCTCTACTGCAGAAGCGTTTGGTTTAGTTTTACGACTGTATTCTCTTAAACATTATTACCTACTTTCGCCCGCGATTTCGTCCGCGTCCCGTTTGATCCTGTTGATTTTCGTGGACCAAAAGTAGCCTATGCGTTAATAAAGATTAAGAACTATTATTCCAAGTTTCATCCAAATAGTTGCAGCGTGATTGAAACACAAAGATCGAAACTTTGACATTTATAATGTAAGTGGGATATTACTAATTAGTTTTACAAATGGTTTTTATTTTACTGGCTGTTATCCAAATATCCAAACATCTAAACTTTCGCATTTATAATATTAGTAGAATAAGAAGGCTAGAAAGTACGATAGGATAGACATTAATAACTTAACATTGTTTTGCTTATCAGCATAAACCTACCCAGACCCTTCCATGACTCCCGATCGCGAACTTTTCTTATCCACAAGCTGTCGTCTTCCCACCTTCAAAAGGGCCAATCTCTTTTTCTCTTTCCTTCTTCCTATGCGATTTCAAAATGATTTTATGAGTTAATTTGTCGTTTCGCAGTAGCCCCCAACTCCAGGTGCATAAACTCAGGATAGCGAGTCCTGTTTGCACAATACTGTATTTAGCGCCGATCCTTTGTGCGAGTGTTTCGAACCGAGCCGGTCGGCTGTCTAGCCTATATAGATGGCTATAGATGACTATAGAGACGGGTATAGTTGTATGGTGAATTCAATTGTTTATTTTACATCATGGTCTGGTGAGTACTGCGTCCAATCAATGCGGAAGATTTTCATATTTCTGCCGCGAATGAGTGAGGTCCCCATTGATGTGTTCCGGTTTGAAGGGTATGGGTGCCGGTGCAATAACAGGCACATGAAACTTTACACCTTCATCACCATCATCATTGGCCTTTACGTCTTGTGCAGACGATTTAAGTACAATATATTATATTTTATTGTATTGTATCTCACTGACATAAATTATCTGTCAATAAAACTTCACTTGTTATATTGTTTTTTTTTGTCTTTTAAAGCCATTTTATTTTCTTTTTTATTGTTTCGTTTTACCCTATATTACGTTGATCGGTACACTGCTGCATACAGAAGGAGGTGCCTAAGTAATAAATCACTGACGCACACTCGTATTTGATCGCGACCAACGATAAAATTGCAATTTGGATGTAAAATGCAACGTTGCGGTACTCCGGGGTTTTTCATTTGTTTTTTTTTTTTTGCATTAGAAAATGCGCAAAGGAGTTTTTATACCTACTTTATGTCAAAGATTTGTACATGGAAGACATTGCTTTTGGAAAAATATTGAGCTTCTGTACGAGAAGGTCTTTTCGCGTTTTGCTTGTGAAGAAGTATAGAAGAAACCGGAAATTGGGAGAGCATCTTTTTTTCATAGTCTGGCTCAGCACCAATAAAAGAAAATGGCAAACAACCCCTGAGGGGGGTGTATTTACTACTGGTGGTTAAAGTTTGCAACTAAAAAGTTACTTGCGAATGCGCCTATTAGCTAAAGTAAAAATAAATTTTGAATACAAAAAAATTTCAAAGCGTATTGTGACAATAACTCTTAACTATCTTATCCAATCTCACTATAGAAAATGTTATGTTTTTTTAGATGTTATAGGCAAGCGTTTGACCAATGCTCAATCATGTTGCAACTACTGGTCCGATTTGGATGAAACTCTGAAGAATTAACGCATGGACTGTTAGGCTTTTTATCCCTAAAAATCAACAGGATCAGACGGCACTCAGACGATGTCGCGAACAGAAGCTAGTTGGTCATAAATAAATCCCTTAATCTCCGTATGCCCTAAATTATGGACTGAAATAGGTTTTACTCATCGTAGTAGGGCATAACAAATGTCCTGTTATCACCTAGCCCGCTGATTGCATTACACTGAGTTATAGCCATGGTGTACCCCATAGGAGTATTGTACAGCCAGTTCACAGTATATCAGAACAGCTGATTCAGTTTCAAAATTAGCTAGTCTTCTTCCCTCTTCAGTCCAAAGCCTTACGCGTTTATTCCTGCAACATTGTTCACGCGCGAAACATTTATTTTATTTTTAGTTAGTGTTGTATCTGTAGTGCAGGTACTTCTGTGACCTAGTTTAAATAATAAAGCTAAGTTGTGGGTAGATATATTTTACTTCACTTGTTTTGTACATGTCTTTTGCTATAAAGCTCAATAAACTTATTTACGAAAATAAGATGTTTTAATGGACATAACAGTTAGATAGCTAACTAACGATCTCGTAAAATTAATACGCTTTTTTTTATACCCTTGTTAACTGATTTCCTGATACCCACTAAAAATAGCCGCAGTTTCTTAAAACTTCCGTCAGCATTATCAGATTTTTTTATGAAAAAAATACCCGTGTAAGAAACAGCTGTTTGCTGCGTAATAAATGTATCTATAAAGTTGACAAGAGTGCTTGTTGCGAAGTACCCGGCATGAAAGTAAAATTGCTGCCATCACGCCAGACATTTTGAGTGTCCCACGATACAGCGCTAATGGAGGTGTCGTGTTACGAAGTCTTACGTTTAGTTCCGATATAACCCGACAAGTTCAAGGTGGAACTTTTTTTATTTATCGTTTTAGAGAAATGTTTTATTTTGAAGACAACCCAAAGTTAATTATAAGTTTCGGTTAATTTGTAGGAGTTTTTAATCCTTATCAATATAATTCCATTCTTTTAGGAATTATCTTACTATGAACCTGAACACACAAGGAATTGGGTTTCACTTAGATGAAATTCAGAAAATTCATTACAGTAACGATATAAAAATTAATCAAATGTTTGTGATTAATTGGCTCATGACGTCATAACTGTGTAAAGACTACTACGTAAAGAGTGTGATACTATACGTGGTAGAGACTAGGGGGGTTTACTTAGAATCGCCTCTCAACTTCTGTCAAAACTAAATGACCGTTCTAAGTTGGCTATCTCGTTTTGTTTGTATGTGACGAATAGTGATAGTATTGGAGTTGAGAGGCGATTCTAAGTAAGACCGTAGAAGTCTATAAAACCAGGATAATAGAGATATTTTCTTGAATACCTATAATTAGTCAGTGGGGCCTGTTTGGCACACGTTTACACCCCTAGGGCGAGAGATAGGTTCTGGACATGTCTAAACAATCAATATGCTAATCCGAGCCCCAGGTGGGCGTGAATACAAATGTCCGAGAGTATTGCTGGACTAATGCATAATGGCTCTGATTAGGCGCGCACTCGGCGCGCAATGGTGTATCTTGTTTAGTAATAGAGCAAGAGCTGGTGCACTATGCTCGGTTCGGTAGAGGTTTTACATCATCATCTTCGTAGGGCGTCCAGCGTCCATTGCTAAACAAAGGCATTTTTGTGATTCCAAGGGCAAAATAAACCATGGAACGATAAACCACGCCCGGTTTTCAGGGTCCTTCTCTAGAACATAATAGAATATAGCTCCACTTTTGATATAATTAAAACAAACGAGAACATCGTGATGAAACCCGCGGCTTAGTCAGCTCCGCACGTATTGATCTTGTCTTTCCTGTTGGCTGACTAGGCTGAAAGGATGGTATAGATGCTGGGCATGCCTACTCCATCTAAACATTGTCATAGGCACTACCAGTGTACCGTTAAGTGTAGGCATAGGTTGCCTCCTGACGCTGGCAAAATTACTTTCAATAGATGTAAAGGCCTATATTTGATATAGTATCGCAGGTAATTCATATAACAGCTCCCGCACTTTTAATTTACATAAAAGCCTACAAATACACGGTTTATTTTAAGCCGATGCACAAAAATCGTAAATGTCTGCCGTTCCGCGCACGCACCGCGCCAATATACATTTTTATATCTATTTCGCACACGTGGTGGCTATTTTAAATCCAAATGTAATTGAGAGTTATGTAAATGTAGGCTTTCTCTCGGTCAGCATGGATACAGCTTAGCATTATGACGCAGATGGGTCACTTCAGAGTAGTATGAACCTCCTCAGCAGTAGTCGTTAAAAAGCAAGCTCGTATGAGTTAGTGGCCAACTCTCTTGACGGAGTTTTGAGGCCGCCTTAAGGCCTCACGGCTTAACGACAGCTAGAGCCGGAACCGACAGCTTAACGTGCCCTGCGAAGAACAGAAGCGCTCAGATGTAAATGCCACTAACGATCACCCATCCAAATAGTGACCGCGCAGAACGGTGCTTAACTTAGATAATCGGTGAAGATTGACTAAGCAAGCTCGATAAAAAAGTAAAGTAGATGTAGCTAAATAATTCAGAAATCACAAACAGTAGTCAGCTAATTTTTTTGTACCCCTCTGTGTCAATGTGTTATGTCACCCTTGTTATGTGTGGTCCGGATGTCAATCTACTTTGGTTCTCTAGAAAAATACGTTTTACAAAGGTACCCATAGCGCGTCGTCTACGTTTTACAACTCCCAAAGCAGCTGACTTATGATAGATATATAAGTGAGATAGCTATTTCGTATGAGCTGTGGTCAGTGCCATTTGTACGGATATGAGGGTGAGACGTGAAACGTTGAGTGAAATGAATTGGATTCATAATTTTTTCAGCCACTCTCTCGTATACACTTTTTTAACCGACTTCTAAAAAGAACAGCTTTTAATTTTAAGTGCCTTTTCTGTAGGTACCTCTACAATATGTATTTTTACATCGATTGCTTTGCAAGCAATATCTAGAAATCATCTTCATTGATTAGATATTTGGAAAAATCGTCCCCACTGCTGCGTTGTAGTGCTACGTCGTACTAGTGGGGATTTCTGGAAAAAAAACCTGTGCAATTGACACGTGGTAGAAGTGAAACCTTCAAAAACAAATATACAGTATTTATTTAGTTAGAAAAGGTTCTATGCTCATGTTGCCTAATTCAGAACTAGATGGCGCTGCTAAGTTTGGTCGGATCCCAGAACGCGCTATAGAAGGGTTTGTCGTTTTGTGGGGGTCGAACTGTCGCTTTTTCGTTTCATCGACTTTCAAATCACAACGATGCTAAAGAAGTTTTCACTTCAAAAAAACTGAAATTCCCACTGGTAGGGATTTCTTAGTGGGGATTTCTGGAATATATCAGAAATTCGTACTGGTGGACAATCTTTTCATCCCCAGAAAGCTCTCTAACTGTCTCTTACAAAGTTTTTATACGACAAATAAAAAGTCTCTTTCATATTCTGTATCTTTACCACAGAAATGTACTAGAACTTCCTCAACATAAAACTAAAGCGAGCAAACATAAATTAATTCCACAGGCACGCATCTCAAATCCATAATTCTGCGACATTATCGCCGGTTTCCGAACCACTGGCCACGACGACCAGCCGTAAGACCTTTCAGAAAGGCTCCGTGAAGCGCGATATCAAAGAAAAGTGTGTAACTGGGAGGTCTGCGTGGACTGGTCAGTTCCACTGTCGTTCAATTTATGAAGACCTCCCTACGCCTGTGACGTTGCTTTGTGTTACTAAAATGGGTTGGGAAAGGGCGATATTTAGAACCACACGATTTGTGGTGACTAGCAAACCTCTATACTCTAATCCCTAGTAGTTTGCAGATTAGTTGACCTAGCCAGAATAAAACAATGAAGAATCTAAGTAATGATTACATCAGTATCAGCATGAAGAAGTTCCTCATAGTTTCATCAAGAATTTTGGGCCTACTCAATCCACTATCTTAATAATATTATCGTTACAATCAACGATAATAAGTAATTTTAAATCCATCAGATTAAATTACTTATATTATCAGTCTTTTGTTAGTCTAAACTAAATACCGTTCTTAGTAATTACTTATAGATTTAGCTAATTAATAATCTGTGTTTATTTTATAATTTCCGTAAGAGAGGTGTACAATAAAGAGTATTCTATCTATCTATCTAGCTATAGAACATCAAGTCTCTTGATTCTACATTAATTTCTACAGTGTCTAATTGGCTATGCCTTATGAAATGTCATCGTGGATCATATTTGGGTGCTCCACCTTCAGACTTCCGCTTGACAGTATATATTTAGCCACCCTGTATGTCCATGGCTCATATTATTCTGGATTTGCCTACATCTGCGACATTTTTCACGTCAGTCGCAGAATCGATGAGATGTCCATTGCAATGCCATTTATGCTTATTAAGTCGAGGGTCAGAGACCTGTTTTCATGAAAACGGACACTGTTATGTAACAGCGTTATATTGCGGTCACATTATCGAAGTTATGTTCTATGTGGTTATTTATTTATTTAATAAGGGTATCCAACAGGGAAAAAACATGAAAATACAATTAATAAAACTAAGGACTTAGGTCTAAGTGTTTCTCTAATTAGTTATTTATTTAGATAAGTGTCAAAGTAAGAATTTTAAGGCTTAGGTCTTTTCAACAGTATAACGTAAGGAAAACATCTAGAATGTCAACCAACTCTTTGTAAACAGTGTCCATTTTAAAGAGTTGATGACTTCTATAAGATTACTAGCCGTCGCCCGCGGCGTTGCTGGCGTCCTATACCCTTTAGAGTATGACTTTTCAAAATTCCTGTCTTAGTGCACCCCTACACTATATAAGGATACCCTTCAAATTTCATACCTCTAAGACTTATAGTTTAGGCTGTGCGTTGATTCTAAGTCAGCTTCAAGAGTTTTATATTATATTGATGATATTCTCTCGTAATACGGTTCATAATTCAATGACAACTTAGTAAAGCTAAATATTCTACGCTACACTTACTTGAAGAGTTTAATGACTGAAAAATAACAAAATATTCAAAGAACATTCCCACTTAAGTGTTCCCCTGTATAACCATTTTGTGACCAAAAAGTACCACTGCGTCGTAAAAACTTCATCAGACGAGTTTTTCCATTGTAGAAGATGGTTACATTAAAATTCCATGTAACAGCAGATAAATCTTCACGCCATTACCCACAGGGGTAGGCAGGACAGGTGCTTGTAGGAAATTGGGCGGCCTTTTTAATTTGGAAACATTACTTTGATACATACGATGCGGATGGGGTTATAGCGGTGTGACCCATTCAAATTAGCAGGGTTATAATAGGGTGAATGTGAACAAATGGGTTTTAATTTTAGCAAATCTGGAATTTATATAGGTTTTTATAGCAGTTATTATCGCAAAATTAAATTACGCCAGCCCACTCAAATACCGTAAAACCGGTTTTGTTTTAAAAACCTCGTTAATAACGAAAAAAAGATTAAAATAAAGATTTACTGGTTACAAATGTTACAATGCTTGTCTTATGTACTTATTTTTATTATTTGATTAAAAAAATAAGTCTTTTCTTGAGTAGCATATAAAATGACCCCGTAAATAAATAAATATCTGGATATCATTATTTTACTAAGAAAATTTCCTCATATTTCTAACGAATAATGTTATTCTTGGCTACTTATTACATATCGCTATCCAACCCGTTAGTGACGTGTGCGGTCCAGTTTCATAATAAAACGACATGTCATGCTCTTAACCCTCCCTTTTGCATTTCCAACGATACCCCGTTATTGTTCTTTTCTAACTTGGATTTGACAGTTATGAGAGGGGTTATGTTTTTGTGTGATCGCAAATTGTAGAATAATTTTGTGAGCTTGGATTTGCTTTGATAGCAATATCGTGTTTTTTTTTATTTTACTTTGGTTTAGATTATTTCAGAGTGGAGTAGTACTAAATTACAATTTTTTTGTAAACATTAGCCTTTTGGCTGTGTATTTGCAAATAGAGGCTTTAGCCCTTACAAAATCGTACAATTTTTTTACTAACTCACCAACTCTATTTATAGGTACAGAATTATTAATTGCTGTATGAACAAGATAAAAATAGCACGCGTCAGCTCACGTACAGTTCGTCACCAGGGTGACGCAACACTGACTTGGCGTTGGTGACGTCATGCATACGTTCTATCGGTATTGGACTAATAATTTCGTCGTTGTCATCACAGAGCAGAGTGGCGCAGTGGAAGCGTGCTGGGCCCATAACCCAGAGGTCCGTGGATCGAAACCACGCTCTGCTAGAATCACTTTTTGCATTTTTTTTAAGTTTTTTTTTTATTTTTCCTCATTTTTATGACTGATGTTTTAAAAAAATATAAAGAAAGGCAGCAAGATTGAAAAATTATATTGTCCATTGAGCACCCGTCCGCAAATATGTATAATGTAGGTATTCCTTAGTTATATCATAGCTTAGAAACTCGTGTCCGCTATATTACGCCCGTCATATGACGGTCGTACAGTAATCCAAAACTGTAAAGGTGCTCTGTCTGCGCCTAAGGTAAGGTACGAGTAGAATTGCCCTAATCTTTCACAGCGTTTATCGACTCTTTACCATTCTCCACTTCAGATTTGTTTCATAGTCTGAGATTTCTTGAGTTTTCTAGATAAAGTGTTAAACTTGCAGTTCAATGACCATTGCTTTGTAGTTCGTTTTTATACGAACTACAAAGGACGGGACTAGCCGCCTATTACCTGATGTTAAGTGGTAATCACTGCCTATACGCCACTATTTTGTAACTATAAAAAAAAACCTTATTTTAAGTGTCTGTCACTGATCACTGGGTAGGAAAAACTAAAAAAAAATATCACAAAAAAAAAGATGATAATTAGTTAGGTACTCGTTATCCGTACGTGCATACTACTAAGTCTACTGACCGAAGTCCCACGTCCCCAGTCTACGTCCAGCAGTGGACGAATATAGGTTGATGATGATGAATGAAAATTCGTTCAAATGTAATAAGGCATAATAAGGCAGTCTACTTCAGGTTAATACACCGACGAAGATCAACTCATAATAACCCGACCATTACATCGAGACCTATTTAAACGCCGCGATCGTTTGCAATTACTTTCAAAATCGTTTACATGAGGGGTCTTTTTAAGTAGTGCTCTAATCTCTAGCAAAGGGTGAAATTAGGAGAATCTGCGTGCCGTTGCCTAGCAACCATATTAGCAACCATTTTGAGTGATCGCCCATCAAAGTGTTTTTTACTTGCGAAAAATTGGTTCTTTATCATTCATCGATAAATTGAGCGTAACAAATTGGGTGTTGTTTCTCTGTACTAGTTGTTATGTATTCTGTGGCTTAAGATTCTTCGTTATTTTTTATCAGTTTGCTCATAATCTGAAGTGGGAGGAACGCCTAGAGCAAAAATACGAAATTAAAAAAAATATGTTTGTGTAGTTGAAACTATAATTTTACCACATAATTTTGGGTAAAGTATGTAGGTAAAGTAAGGTATCGTATAAACAAGCCCTTATTTACCAAAGGAGGTATTCCACTTAGAGCACTAATTGCTAGAACACCTAAGCTATTCCAAGAAGAGCACATGTTAATCGATTTATAAGCTATGATTGCCTTGAATTTAGAAAAAACAAAACCCCATGCATAGGTACCTAACTTAACTAGGTATCTAGTTCCCATACTTACTGCAAACTTTGCTAAAGGGACTAAGAAGGCTTTGTGTCAAATGTCCATGATTTTTTTTTTTTGTTTATTTACTACTAATAAGTAGGTGGGGTGTCCTGTGATACTACACGTAGTGTGGTACACTTTCACAGTAAAATATATTTTTTTAAATTTTGTTCTGGCACTGGAAGCTTGTCCTTTTGCCAAGTCTTTTTTGGTTTTCACTTTTTGTTGTCACTTTTTTGTAAAATAAAAATTAAATATTAATAGTTGCCATATCCCAACATTTTTCCTCTAATTGCACCAGTCAGAAACCACGTACTATTCTCCACTCTTATGATAATAAATGATGGTTCTTCATTGACGTTTAAGTTGCAATGCGCGTTTGCCTTGTGAGTTGAACACTACGTGCATAGGATTGCTCCATGACCACGCAGTGTATTTCAAATGTATAATCGAAATTTCGCTCATAGTTTTCAATGGACATTGTAGTTCCCGACCACTGTTTTCATCACACCAACTTGCAAAATCACTCCTATGAATCTTTACTCTGTTAGATATAAGGTTGATTTTAGATTATCAGAGGTAGTGTAATAGGTTTTGTGGTTTTACACATGCGATAGGAAACAAGAGAATTTAATTTAATTAATGGATTTCAGATGCAGTTTAATTTATTGAAGGATTAGGGTTGGAATACGCATTTTGTCATGACGCATAACAATTTATGACGTATTTCTATATCAATACGTTTGAATGTCCATTGGTAAAAATTTAAATCCCTTGCCATGACGTTCCGTCTGTGTAGGCCTTTAGCGTACCTATTTACTTTCACATTAAATATTGCCTTCTGAGAGGAGTCATAAGCATAGGTAAGTATTAATATCAGCGGTATCTCTAATCGTTATTACTCATTGATTTATCTTTTATCGTAAGTCTTTGAGTTGTTTGGTTCAAAGTAATCAAGCTTGATAATTTGAAGCATTCCATTTTCCGCAACAAAATTTTCCGCACTTGCGCTATACTCTTGCGCACCAATATCAGACGTTTTAAAATCTCTCCCTTTTGGTCGAGTTACCTTAAATCGCGAGATGCCAATGAGGGCATTATACATAACATGAGATTTGTTTTTTTTTTCAGTCTCGATATTCTAACGAGTTTAAGAACCTTGAACTATCAAAATAAACAATACTTACTTAAATAGTTTATAAGTAGTGTCACTAAACATTCTACTTGCACAACTAATATAATCTGAGTCACGCGCAATTTAGTAACTATTCACCTACAACATAATTTACAAATCTCTGGCGCCATTATTTTCAAAACATTCAACCCGTTTCTCACTTTGGGTCTATAGGCTTAAAGCACAGTTTCGCATGTGAATATGCTAGACAAACTAGTGAATGAATGGAGTTACACTGCGCCTACGCACGTCTGTAAAAGACCTTGAGTAAATCCGATGCTTATCGTCCATTCACGCTGAGAATCTAAAATTGTTTCACATTAGTATGAAAAGTCTATTTTTATACACGGATATATAGTTTCATTATTCTGAGGCTGTAATTACGTAGGCTATTCTAGATTACAAACTATCATTTTTTTTTTAATCAGATCAATTTCAATTTACGCTTTTCACTTGACTGCGCCTGATTAAGAAAAATAAATAATGGAACAAGCCGATAGCCTGATGTTAAGTGGTAATCAGTGCATATAACGATCCATTGCTTCACTGAGCACATCCACTGATGACGTGTATTGTAAAAATAATGTTTGTTTTTAGTAACTTCAATTAATTGTGTAAACAGTTAGTCAATATTCCATACTTGCAAACTCTTTCTTACTAAAAGAACCCGACAATCGTCACCCCATCAAAGCACAGTAAAACCCGCCCTGTCGTTACATAAACAAAGCCTAAAATCCCCAGACAGCGCCGACACTAACAATCTACTCAGGCTTCCAATCGTTAATGAATCTGGGCTTTCGAATCAAGGCCTATTTCTCTGAAGCTTGCGTAGATTACAAGATAGTGATACAAGATGACAGGCGTCATGGCTCAGTCGGCAGTAGCTCTGCCTTCCGTGCTGTGGGTCGTGGGTTCGATCCCCACCGAGAACAAACATTTGTGTGTTATAAACATAGATGTTTGTTCTGTGTCTGGGTGTTTCTATGTATTATAAGTATGTATTTACAAAAAAAAATGTATGTATGTATTCTATCAGCCACCTAGTTTCCATCGTACAAGCTTTGCTTAGTTTGGGACTAGAAGGCGTTGTGTTAAGTGTCCGTGAATATTTATTTATTTATTTATTTATTTAGTTACTATAGATGGTGAACTCTATGAAGCTCTCAATATTGGCAATGTAGAGTTTTTTAAATACATAAGATTCTTTTTTACCCGACTACAGCGAAGCAAAAAGGAGGGTATATGATTCTTTTTATAATTATTTTATGGTCATTTTTGTATGAGTTATCATGGCTTCCATGATATTCGAGTTGACAGGCGTCAGTTGGTACTAGCTTTGCCTTCCGTGCTTAGGTCGTGGGTTCGACCCCCATCGGAAAAAAACATTTATATAAGGCAAACATAGATGTTTGATCTATGTCTGGGTATTACTATGGATTTAATTATGTAATTACGAAAATCAGCAATCTAGTTTTCATAATTACAAGCTTTGCTTAGTTTGGGACTAGAAGACGTTGTCTGAAATATCCATGAATATTTATTTTATAGATGACCCAGAGTTTTGGCTCTCGATTGTATTATTTAGAACCACATAAGCCTCAATCTATACGCATCCGGAAAATTCCCGTAAATTCATCCGACATTCAATTTCCGGCACAAAGTTGAAAGCGATCACTTGAAACACTCCGTACTTCCGGTATCCCGTAACTTGGCAGTTTATTACAATTTACATGAAAGTCTTAAAAAACCATAAGAGTTGGCAACAGTATGTCCAAAAGGAATAAACTGCGACTTTAATTAATGTTATGTAGTACTAGCTGTCGCCCGCAGCGTTGCTCGCGTTCTAGACCCTTTAGAGTGTGACTTTTCAAAATACCTTTCTTAGTGCACCCCTACACTATATAAGGATACTACCCTCCAAATTTCACACCTCCATGAAATTGTTTATTTGCTAGAAACATGGTAGAAGTAGGATCTTAATAATAGGTACATTGTTCCTCACATTCATTTCTAGGACTTATAGTTTAGGCTGTGCGTTGATTGTCAGTCAGCTTCAAAAAAGTTTTATATGTTTAGAATAAGAAGAAGAAGAAGATGCGAGTTAGAAACAACATTCTTCTATACAGAGGCTGCTAAACATTAGGTTTATCACGTTTTTTTTCCAGTAAAAAAAGTTTATAATTGTAAAAATTAGGCCCACATCGCGTCTAAATTGCTTATAAGTCAGTAGGGGCCACTTTTACTCACTTTTATATACTGGCCCCATATACAGGACATTGTATATAGTTGCTGAGACATTTCTTAGGTGGAGTAAGTAGGCTGGCACCTATACCATCCTCTCGGTCTAGTCGACCTTATTCAAAGGAAAGGTAAGTCTTGAAGACTATGAAGACTATGTATGTTTGTGCCCTCTGAAGTGTGGCAACTTCCAGCAGTAGCCATTTGCCTTTGTCTTGGAACCGGCCGGGTTTAATAAATAAAGTCTGGGTAGATTTAAATTTCATAAAAACTATATTCGTCTCCGTGCCCCCTGATATGTGGAATCTTCCAGCACTAGCCTTTGTGTTGGAACCAGTCATCAGGATTTAACAAAAAAAATATGTCGAGGTTACAAAAATACGTACGTATGAGCTGGGAATAAATTGCAGTCCTGTAATGTCCTGTGTCGTAGCCGTAGCTGCTACGCCGTAGCCGGGTGCTATAGAAACCGGGATCAGTTACGGCGGGCTCCTCACACCGCGTAGACGTGTCTACGAGCCGCGCGCATTCGCCCGCGAATTCGCGTTTTTCGCAAATTCGACTCTGAAAGGATTTGAATTACTGGTGCATGTTTTTGTGCGGTGATCTTGTGAGCGTGCTCAAGTTTTTTTTTTTTGGTGAGGCTTGGATTTAAATAGGTTTTTAGCGTGTAAAATTACAGTATTATATTTCAGTTTGGAGTTTATCGAAAGCTGAAGGAAAATCGCGTTGAATTATTTCCGCTCGGCAAATAATATAGGTCAGCAGTAGTCAGCACGATTTTCTATTTTTGGTACGAAAGCCTGTGATACGCCGTTAACATTGTAATCGTCTGATTTCTGACGGAAACACTGTTTTGTTTGGATTTCCTACTTCGAATACGTGAATATTGTAGTAGGTTAGTGTGGTAATAACGCTAGTGTGGATGTGATATTGATCTCGCCTAGGTTGCGCTACGTAGGCTCTCAATGTGAACCATCAACATACGGTTTTAATACATTGATCAAAATACGAGTTAAAATTATTTGAATTCAGACTTCAATTTATTTGACTTAATTTTTTATGAATCGAAAATTGTTATATATTTGCAAAAATACCATACAATTATTGTACTGCGTGTGTATAATACAGGTTTGTCGGCTTTTGTTTTTTTATGGCATTATCAGTTTTATTTTAAATATTTTAAATTACTCAAATAAACATTAACACTATGGACAAACAACGAACAATATTTTATTCAATTCATAAAGTAACGCGGTACATTTAAAGGCATTATGAGTAGGTAGAGAGGAAGCCTAAAAACAATTTTATATGTTTTGTTCAATTATAGACATTTTTCTTTTAGTAGCATTGTAAGAGTTCGTAACGTGAAAGGAAATATCGAAAAAAATAACAGCAAAACTCACACAAAAGAAATCCAAGCCTTGACGTAACTTTGACATTCTGTCGAGCTCTCCCGCCTACACGCCTATCTAGACAATCTAACTACATCTATGTATAACTAGACTAGGTATTACATCCCGACTTCCCTGAATCATATCGCGCACTGAGATATTGTTATGTAGTGGAAGTGTAGGGCTGTGTGTTGTGAAGATAATACGGTCAAGAATTTATGTTGGCGTTTTCTAACCGTATACAGTAATATTAGTTTTAAATCAAGCGCGCGTTAGATATGTTTAGGTTTTGTATAATGTTATCTAAGCTTAGAAATAATAATAAAATATTCGCAGACACTTAACACAACGCCTTCTAGTCCCAAACTAAGCAAAGCTTGTACAATGGAAACTACATGGCTGATAGAATACATACATACATTTTTTTTAGTAAATACATACTTATAATACATAGTAACACCCAGACACAGAACAAACAAATAAATAACAGACACAGAACAGAATAAATATCTAAATAATATAAAACTCTTTTAAAGCTGACAATCAACGCACAGCATAAACTATAAGTCCTAGAGGTATGAAATTTGAAGGGTAGTATCCTTATATAGTGTAGAGGTGCACTAAGAAAAGAATTTTGAAAAGTCGCACCCGAAGACCCCAGAAAGTTGGTACATCTATTCCTTACATAAATTGACAGTCACGTGATTCAGGATTTAAAAAAAAAATGTTGGCTACTGCTAGTATACTATAAAATTTGTTGACTTGCTTGACCTGAAAGCCTTGTTTTATTTAATTAGATAAATAAGTAAAAATGTAAAAGGTAACTGGAAAATTAAAAAAGATATGAAAGTGCGAAAAAGATATGAAGAACCGTGTCATGGCCGTGACTTCTTATTTCTAAGGTTATTCGAAGGCTGAGTATTTCTTAGCCGTCGAGTATTTCTGGCCTTGCTTGTCAAGTGTCAACGGCTAAGTCTAGGAGGCTAGATTTCTAGCTTAGACTCTATTTGATCTACCTATTTTCGATCAATGACCTAACATCGGCTCTATTGACCTGTAATGTATATTTTACTAATAAATGCTTTACTCTTCACGGTAAATATTAATCTTCAAATTGTATTTTCGACTTTGTTATTTATTTTTTAATAAATTGTAAATTGTTTTGGGCTAATTCGATAAACTTTTTAAACCTATGAAAAGATATTCATCAAGTGATTTCTATAGAGTCTATGGATAATCTTATTTAGATTACTTAGGGCTGTCCTTCAAAAGTTTGTCTTTACAACCTTTGACATAAATAATGTACTTACTACTGAAAAATGAATATGTCTCAATATTTAATTTAATTTATGAGAATAAATGTTAGATCAAGTAGATAGCACACCTGATATTAAGCGGTAAACTCTGCCTAAAACAATGCATTGCCTCATCGAGCATGTCCATCGAGGATGTGCTCTGTGAGGCATCATTCTGCGTCAATCATATTCTTTACGCATTAATCTTTTAATGTGTCTCTTACTACCTTCCCAAATATCTTACAAAATAGTAATTAATAAGTTAATTTTTGGAACAGAAACAGAAATAAGGCACAAGTTAGTAGAAAACTATAAAATCCGCAGAAGAGTAAAAACTGTGTCGCAAATATGTATTTAAAAAAAATCCTTAAAAATACCTTGACTTGACTAAGATGGTCTGATAATATGTCTACCGTGCCTGAGAATCGCACCATTTTATTTCGGACTTTCAAACCCTTTGGCGTAGTATCAAAACGCTTGACTCTGATCGTAAAGAGGAATACTCGTATATCACGTTTGAGTATTGTGATATCTCTTTGGGACAACCCTGATTATATTAATATTAGGCTATACCAGAGAGTGGTAACTGTATTTATGGAGTGTAAATGCCAGATATATTTTGTTGATTTACTCAATAGAGTATTGGTTTGTCGACGGTCTATAAATAAGATGTTTACGATTTCATTTGATAGAGTTTATTAATCTTTGATGTTGGATTTGTTTGTATGAAGTATCTTTTGCATGGGCACTGGAAAAGGGGGTTTTAAGAGTCAGCAACGCGCATGGGATACCTCTGGTGTTGCAGGCGTCCATTAGCTACGGAAACCGCTTTACATCAGACGAGCCGTATGCTTCTTTGCCGCTAACTAGTATAAAAAAATGGTATTAACTTCGAGAAAAGTCTTATGCAATTATAGCAATTTTTTTACTAATACATAACCTGTTTCGTTTTGCAAAGGTCTCAAATGACAAAAAGAAATTAGAAAAAAAATATTAAATAAAAATCAGAAAATATAGTTTTAATTTGAATGTTCGAAACCGCTTGCCTTTCTACATTACATGCCACTATTAAACTGTGTCGAGACATAAATATACCTTACTAGCCCCTTTTACTACCCTACCCCCATATCGCAAGCTCTGAACTGTACCTTGATCACGAATAAATCTGACAGTCGCCGCGTTAACGTATTCAAGTTATATTGCGCGTCAATGCCAGCTCGACTGCCGACCGTTGTAGTGTCACCGCGCAGTGTATCTCGGATACGCTAGCGTTACGATACATTTGCGATTGTCACATTTATTCGTGATCAAGGCACTGCTATGCCCAGCATAATATCAAGTGCAGATATACGAAAACAAGAAGCTTTTGACGCCAAAAAACGCGCTGAAACGCGCTAATGTCACTATTTAGCCACAGAATACCTATAATTTAGTATGAAAACAGTTCAGAAAACATGCCAGGCTTAAACCTGGGAGGTTTTTATGAGACAACGATTGCGACCCCTAGAGTACATCCAGATGATAGAGCTAGCTTACGTAATATAGGTACCTTTACATTTTAATTGCTCTTTCCAACTTCCGACTGAGTTTTTTTAGTCTCTTTTGTCATTTTAATTAAACTCGACTTGATCCGAGTTTTTCGCGAAATAACTGTTTTCACAGTCTCTCTGTCGATTTTTAAGGACGATAACAATGGTATGTTTCAATTTAATTATTCGTCCCGGCAACGAGTTTCCACACTACCACCGACACGACACCGACACGATATCTGCGGAGAGTTATTGTCATACATTTCTCTTTCTTCTTTTATGGTCTCTGTTTGTCATTTTGACAGATGATTTTGTCGGTATATGTTTAAAATAGCTATAGTCAAGTGAGTCAATTCGTCAAGTCGGCTGTCATGGGTTTTGAAGTAAAAATGGTAAGTTTTCTCTTCAAAACTCTGAAACGAATTCCATCAAATATAGAAATCATCACATTTATTTCAATATCTCACACTTTATACTACGACCTTGTTATTAGTTGAAATTCCACCGAAATTAAACAATAACACCAAGAATCATCATCATCCACAACCCGACTTTACCCACTATTGGGCATAGGCCTCCCCAAGTTTGTACCATCCACTGCGGTCCTGTGTGCTAGTGTTGCTTCCAAAAATGACAAAACTCGAATTCAATGTTAACCCCGAGTCGACACTGACGCTCACAAAATACAGACTATTATCTCTTCTGTGCTGACGAGACACTGCTATTTTTGTTCGAGACTGACATCCGTAATCCAGTACTCTACCTAATCCGGAATCGTGTCGGTATCGGTCATTGTGCAAACTCCCATTCCCTCGTTCGTTTGTTCGGTCTTCGTTCCTCGTTCACTTCGCTCACAAAGGATGTCTTTGCCTGTTCCCAACATCAAAACGGAACTCGACGTTTTCGCTTTTTGGGACGCGTTTACGGATCATCGCCTTTTGCGTTGGAATTTTTAATGTTATTCGGGACTCGATTTCAGAGGAATGAATGTTTAGGAGTTTTTGAGAATGCACTAATCTTATAGAAATACCGATGTGTACTTCGCTTGAAATGAAACCTTTGTTTTGTAGAACAATGAATAATATTTTGCATATATTCGCTTTGTTTTCTTTTGCTATGTGCATTTTAAGTTTTTTGTTTTTATATCAATGGAATAATTAACTATTTGATTACATCTTCGACACGTGCTAATCCGCTGATATAGAAAGATTAATGATAAAAAAAACCGGCGTGGGTCATTATATCTGAATACTGATAAATATATAATTATAATTACCCCAATCCCGACTTATGCAACAACAGAACACTTCTCAAGAGTATTGTCAAAACAATTGACAAACGAAATCCCAACAGTTACCCCAACTCGTCATTATTGCCGGTCTATTGTTCCCGAACGAGATAATTGAAAGCTTGATGCAATACACTACGTTTTGAATAATCGAAAACGAATTAAGGGTTAATGAATATTTTGCAACGCTTAATTATTTTTCAGTTATATTTGTTACGAGCACGGTCATCGCATGGTGAGCGGCAATTTAATTTAATTTCGTGATGAAAAACTATATGAAGTTTTCAACATTTTATAGGGGTTTGAATAGCTGGAACAACATGTTATTATATTGTAACAGGATGATAAAATAAGTGTAGAAAAATAGCTTATATATGCGGATTTTTTTGGTGCAATACTTCAAATTTTTTTATGCATAATTACAAAAATTTCCTCTGCGTATAAGAAAACATGAAAAGAAAAACTAAAAGTTCTACTTCTTTTAATAAGACCACTGTTTTAACGTATATAAAAGCACTGCAAAAAAGCGTCTTTGATGTTTTAAAAATAATAAAAAAAAAAATTACAAAGACGAAAAAAAGTCATTAGCCAGAATGAAGATTGCAAACTAAAAATGTCTTGAAACTTATGTTGCAAGATTAATTTATTTTTCTATCAAATTCAATACAAACTTGCTAGACTGGAAATAATCCTTAGCAAAAAGTATGTACTTGTTGAAGTTTCACCGAGGGCTGAGCACTTCCAACTTTATTGAAGAGGAAGACAGTCTTAAATAAATAATGAGCCATATTTTTTGCCGGACTCTTTATAGCAGAAATGTTTTCTTTTACATTTAATGTTATGAAATATTATGTCTTTCTGCTTTGAGATATAGTCTAATATCCAGCTAGATTTCAGCATGTCAGTGTGAAAAAAGTCTGTAGATGTCGGCACGACACGACACAAAACCTACACGATATCGTCGGAATTTTCATGTCGAATACATTTAGTATCTAGACACTTTCTCATCATGCCGACACCTATCACCTTTACTTATCCCCCGTACAACTACTTGGCACAACACATAAAAACGAATAATAGGCCTTTACATCTATTGAAGATGATTTATACAGCGTCGTCAGGAGGCAACCTATGCCTACACTCAACGGGACACTGTAGTGCCTGGGACAATGTTTAGATGGAGTAGGCTTGCCCAGCACCTATACCATCCTCTCAGCCTAGTCAGCCATATCCACAGGAAAGACAAGGTCAATACGTAAGGAGCTGACTAAGCCGCGGGGTTCCTCACGATGTTTTCCTTCACCGTTTAAGCACGAGCACAACACAAAGGTGTTTATTCATTTATTCTCTTTGGCTAACTTTTTGATATTGCATTCTCAAGGTATATGTGCAATTACGGGCACATTTAACTAGACGTAGACAGGATGTGAGAAAAGTACTCCCTAAAACTAAGAAGCATGAAATGCTGTGCAAGTCTTTTATCAAGGTTTTGGCTCTATAAAAGTTTAATTTATGGAGGTTTACTTTTGACTATCTAGCTTTAAATAAATTACAGAAGTGCTAGGATCCCATCACTGATAATTTGTTATGAATAAGGTTAATTATGCCCCCACGCACTTACGCAGGGGAAAACTGGAACAGGGGAAAACTGGAACAGGGGAAAACTGGAATGAGCCGGATAAACACCAGTATAACGGTAAAATCCCGGATTTTCAAAAATGATGATAAGCCCTCAGAAGTATCAATTATGTATTCTTTTTAACTAGTTTATTTGCGTAGAAAATTACGAAAATACAGTTTATTAAATTCACAATATTTACAGGATAAAAAAAAATATTAAAAAAAAACCCATTATTTCTACTACTTAACATAACATAGGTATAGGTAAACTAACTAGGTACTTCACTCTTATTTCTACTCTTATTACTATCTTAAACTATTTCCTCTTCAGCAGTAGTCGCCTCAGCGGCGTAGGCCTCCCCTAAAATCCTCCATTCGTCCCTTTCCCTCGCCTTTCTCATCCAATCCGGTCCATGTCGTTGCGTGAAGATGTCTCTCCACCTCCTTCTTGGTTTCCTTGTTTCCGCTTCCATCACACACATAAAAATAAAAATAATTTATTTAAGTATAACAAACACCGGTAGATACATAAAAATGAAACGGGCCAATAATTATTTAGTTGCTGATGCATGGTTGTAGTACATGAACCAGTTGAGCTGTTGAAATCTACAAACCGTTGCTCTCGCTGAAGATTTCAGTAGTAATATTACACCCTGTATTTTGTTTGGTAAGTTTTAAACAAACTCGTGCAAACTTCTTTGCTTACATTAATTGCCTGAAGTTTCCTGCACCTGAAACTTGTTTAATACTAGCAAACTCGATTTGGAAACTTGTTTATTTTTATTATGGTTATAGGTCTTGATAGATAGATAGATAGATATATTCTTTATTGCACACCAAAAAAAAAAAACAATAAAAGAGAAATAAGTTATAAGTATGAGGTACAATGGGCGGTCTTATCGCTATAAGCGATCTCTTCCAGACAACCTTTGGTCTTGTTTACTTAAAAAAATATTGCAATGTCACATTTAGCACGTCCTTGGTGGATAGCTTCTGTGTGATAATGCAGGCTTCATAGGCAGAGATATAATGTATCAGGTCATTAATTTGTACCGCCATATCCCATTTTACATTTACCGGTCATTATCTACGAGTATGCAAGAATTACACTGCGTGGCAACTACTACTCGACTGCGGAACATTGTCGCATTACCGCGCAATGTACCACATGAATAAAAATAGGTTCTAAAGCGTAAAACAGTGTAAATGTGTTAAAGAAAACCCACGTAAACGTTCATTTACTTGTATCTACCTATTAAATTATATTTTTTTGAGTATACTTAGTAAAATAAACCCTTTTTGTATAAAATATAAATACCTACATTATTTATTGCCAATTGACCAATTGTTGTCAACACCTGAGTCCCAGACGTCAATAATGAATTATGCAAGCCGAGCCGGATGCGTCTAGTATGTCTTGCTCCGACTGCTAAACACCTGTAATCCGTAATTGGCTGATTAGTAAGCAGAGGAGTGTTTACTTCAGATATTGACGATGATTTTATGTAGATGTTCGATCAGAATGTGGTTTAGTATTTCCTGGTATTTTTGTAGGCGTGCTCTTATTCACGTATTTATTTAATACCCTTTCGAAATCCTCCATCACCTTTTCAGACGTTAAACAATGACGGAGGTCTTAAGGCGGCCTAATAACTCCGTCACCAGAGTTGGCCACTAACTCATACGATCTTGCTTGTTAGTCTTGCTAACCCTTTCACCTCCGGACTACTAGCCGGCCTGATAGGTACTATCTCTTCTTGGGAAATATCCCACATCTTCGGACGCAGCGCTTTGCTTCCACCTTCATAAAGCGAACTGACAAGGAGTGGAACTCTCTGGCATTGTCAGTATTCCCTGATACAAATAGGAATTTTCAAGAAAAGAGTCAATAGGTTAATTATGGCTAAGCGTGATGTACATTCGGCTGCAGTTACACTGCCTTTAAGGTGTTCTGGCAGCCAAACGCTAAACTATCCCATCCCACTAATAATATATTATGTCAAAATTTAGATGTTTGGATGTTTGTGTTCTAATCACTCTGCAGCTGGTTCGATGAAATTTGGAATAGATAATAGTTTGTTACCTGGATTAACACATAAGCTACTTCTAACCCTGAAAAATGAACAGGATCAAACGGCACGCGGACGAAGTAGCGGGTGGAAACTAGTATCTTAAAAAAATGTGGGCGTGCACAGTAAGATTTGGACGTTGCTTAGACGAATAACCTCATTGGTCGCTGGGTTGCCTAAAATAACCGATTTCTTATCATTATTTTTCGTTGTCATATGACAAAGAAATATGATGAACATCGTATACTTTTTAGTAGATGATGTTACTCTGTTATTTGTAGATGATTGTGTGCTTTCAATGCGAGGCAGTGGGCGTATGAATGAAGCAACATGAATAGAAGCCTCAGAGACTTGCAACAAACGTGATTGGAACTGCGTGGTTGGAACTGCGTGGTTGGAACCTTGGCTTAGTTATAAGACTTGTGATATGTAGTATACCTATCAGCGTTTTTATTCAAAATTAGATTTAAAATGTTGCAGCAGGCATGAGCGCGGAGCGCCCTAGATAGCTCGAAGCCAGACAACCAGGAGCGAATGTGCGTGATGCGAGAAATTGTCTCGATGGGAATAACCCTTTTTGCCTTGAAAATATTTTGTTCTCGGTCTTGGGGTCAACCTACAAGTTTCGGTTTGAAGGTGCAATTACAGTATTAACACCTTTATGTCTCTAGAGTGATGGGTGCAATGCATCAAAGGGCACGTCCTCTGTAGATGTGCTTAGACAGCAATGCATTGTTATAGGCAGTGGTTACCACTTAATATCAGATTCATCGGCTTGTTCCATCATTTAGTTGTATAAAAAAAGTGTGCAGAATTTTCTCCGACAACAAAAAATGAATGTCGTGTTACCTATAAGTATTCTACGTTCATTATGACCCACACATACACAGTATTTTTATCTGGTAAATAGCCAAGCAAAGCGCCACGAGCTTCGTAAGCTAGTTTTATCTAAACGGCTATAATACAAAAGTACAATGCAGTACACAATGCATTGCATGCAACTAGGCTCTACGTTGGAGGTCAATAACACTTGGCAGCGAGATGACATTGTGCTGTGTGCCAGACCAAGGCTAGTACGCGAGTGTACTATCTAACACAATACGCTAGGTAGGTACTACAAAGGGTTTAATGACTGATTTACTACTCGTTATACAACTGTGAAAGTTTTTGTATTTTAAAACTAAAACTATGTACAGATATCAACATAAAGTTGATGAACAATTTAAACGGTCCAACTATATTTGGCAGCATTTTATTTTTACTAAGATTCTTTTTTTACAGACACAGATAAAATATTGATGTAAACAATTATTTCTAAGTATTTATTCGTAACTTTTGCGAAAGTAGTTTTATACAACAGAATACCGGAACAAGTTTCGTTAGATACGTTTCTAAACAATGATAATAACTGCATAAGTATAATTACTTGGATGTCGACAACTCAATTTGATAATCAACTTGTGCTGCCGACTGTGTAAAGCTAGTCAATTTTTGACAGAGCATAAACTCTATATTACTTACCATATAGTTGTTGATTTTATATTTCTATAGGTTTGATACTTGAATTTTTAAATGACTACTTAGTAATTGAAAAATTCGAGTTTTAAAAAAAAAAAGGTTTAAAAATTTTTGTAAATACATTCTTATGTATTTACAAAAAAAGAAGTATTCTATCAGCTACCTAGTTCCCAGTTCCCATAGCTACAAGCTTTGCTTAGTTTGAGACTAGAGAGCATTGTGTGAAAATTTTTCATGAATATATTTATTATAATTCAAAAAATGTGGTAAATATCATCTTATTTCATAACGTGCGTCTGATATCTCTAAAATATGAGCAAGCACTTCTGTACGTTGAAAGGGCGTACAAGAATCTGCGATGTGTACATAGGATAATTATGTATACACAGCCAGACCGAGCGAAGTCAGGGGGAGGGTAAAATGAAGTGTAACAACGTTGGAGTTTATGCTCTACTAGGATTTTGCTATTCTTGCATAAACTAGTATATTACATAAATAAAGGTAATTAGATTTGCATAATAATTTTTATAGTACTACAAAGAAGTAGTTTACTTCTAACCTAGTAAAGTCAAAGCCAAAGAAGTTTATTTGTTTAGTAAAATCACTGAAGTTCCAGTGTGGTGCTCTACCCATAGCAGAGGGTCAGTTCTTCAAATTATACTTATTAAAAATATCATCAATGTCATTTTGTGACTTTCCAATCATCATCAATCATCATCATCATCATCAATATATATAAAACTCTTTTGAAGCTGACAGAGAATCAACGCACAGCCTAAACCATAAGTCCTAGAGGTATGAAATTTGGAGGGTAGTATCCTTATATAGTGTAGGGGTGCACTAAGAAAGGAATTTTGAAACGTCACACTCTAAAGGGTAGAAAGCGAGCAACGCCGCGGGCGACGGCTAGTCATCAATATATATAAAACTCTTTTCAAGCTGACAGAGAATCAACGCACAGCCTAAACCATAAGTCCTAGAGGTATGAAATTTGGAGGGTAGTATCCTTATATAGTGTAGGGGTGCACTAAGACAGAAATTTTGAAAAGTCGCACCCTAAAGGGTAGAACGCGAGCAACGCCGCGGGCGACGGCTAGTTAGGTATAATATGCCTCTGTTTTTAAATGCCAGCCATATCTGCAGGTAGCAGATTCTTTCGCATTTTGTAAAACATGCGAACCGACATGATTGAAAACAGCTCATTCCGTAAAACAAACATGGTTAAAGTATGCAAAACAACATTTGAGTAATTTTGTTTATACTGGATGTTTATGTTGGCTGTGTATTTTGTTTAATTAAAGGATATTTTCCATCAAAGCAAAGTAATGTAAACATTGAAAAACATATTGATGGCCATATATCATAACCATCCTTTTTGCCTCGCTGTAATCGGCTAAAAACGTGATCTACAATAATGTAGCGCAGTCACTGGATGACAGGAGCCGAAGAAGTCTTCTAGCTTTCCACCCACCGCTGATTTCTACTAGATTTTATTAAAAGAATGACCCCTCTTGTACAAAATAAACATTTTAAGAAATAGATCGCAAGACGAACGGGACAGTTGACGATGTGACTTTATGGGCCATTCAATCAAATAAAGAGCTTGCTAATCAATTTTACTTACTTTATTGCTAGGGTGGATTCGGACAGGCTCTACGGAAAACCATTGTATTTTACAAAAATAGATGGACAATAAAATGATAAAAACCGACCCATTGATTCCGTATCTTGCGACGGGCGTAAATTGTACAAGTTATTTTGCTGTCAAAATACGCAAAATTGCACACGCACAATGACAAAATCGCAATTGGGTTATCTTCCTCACATTCACATAAAAAGTAGTCCCAAAGTTTATTCTTATGGGCCCCATGACTGCATTCTTTGCAACAGTGTTGCGACAAGCATAAACTGTGCAAGAATGCTACTTTTTAAAAGATTATAATGCAAAATTACACATGGCCAAAAGCGCAGAATGCTAGAAAATTTACTTCTTATTTTAAACTTAATAAAAAACCTTTATAAGTCTATTCTTAGCGTAATTTATTAGTACCCAGCTAGTACTAAAAACGTTGAAGAGCTATTTTAATAAAGATTAACTAGTTAAGCTTTGTTTCATTGTATAATTTCTAAACCAACTATGATTATATTCTTGAGCAAAGTGTGACTCTGCATAAATTTAATGCAACTGGATTTGCTAATGCCTATGTAAATGAAATTTAGCTTAAAATTGGGATATTTTGAAATATTTCAAGTGTTTGAACTAATTAAAAAATATAGTACAAAAAAATTATCTTAATTTTAATAGCTTTAATTCAACTTGCACTGTATGTATGTTTGTTCGGGTAGAATCTTTGAACTCAATTTTGTTAACAGTAGAAATGTCCAAACAAAACAATTGAAAATCACATGCAGCATATCACAGAATTTCAAACCAAAAATAAGAAAACCATCTCATTTAAAGTTATTTCTTTTCAGTGTAAAATACAGTCTTCCTCAACAATTCTAGTCAATTTAGTCAAAATATTTTAACCAATTATTAATAATATTACGTACTAAGTTTAAAGTGCTTCAAATAGTAATAAGTGAAAAAGCGTGATAAAAGTATTATCATCTTCATCGTGGTACAAACTAAAATTCCAAAAAGTAACGGAATACAAACACATACTTAAAAATCACCCTTTACAATAATCGCAGAGCAACAAATACCTGTGTAAAGTGAGCGCAGTGAACTTCCTACGCGTTTTCACCCAATCGTAATTTGTGAAGAAGTGAGTGTCCAAAGTGGCGGGCTACCTACGCGCATTTCACATGTGGCGTTGCGCGGATCACCTATGACGAACAACAACAACGGTTTGAACGGGAGCGCGGGCGGTGAGCCCGCCTCTGCCGATATGGACATGGACTCGCTGGAGGAGATGCTTCGTAAGGTAAGACGAGATTTGATTAGATTGTATTCAATTCCTACATTCCTACGAGTTTTGTACGAGTCGCCAAATCTATCAAGGATACCTACATAAAAGTAACGAGTTTTTCACATCGCTGGAATTTGAGCGGTTTTAAACAAGCTACGTGTGGTGAAAAGAAATCTGTCGATTCAATGTCTAAAGTAGTTAAGACTTTATAAGGTATGAAAACTGAGTAAACTAAACTAAAACTGAGTTCTCCACTCGTGTTTGAGTAGAACACTTACTCGCAGTTGCAAGTTTTGAACTTAAAAGGTGTTTGATGCACTTATAGTTTAGAACTCAGTTTCTTAGACTTACATTTTTTTTGTGTAACTTCAGTACATACGTTTTTAGCTATATCATATTTTGCTTAACATTTTTTTACCTGACTGTACTCAATGGCTTCCTTAATTTGATGTTGTCCGAATCGTCACAACAAAAATGATTAAAATCAAAAGTGACAATTGGGACAATTTTGTCCGTATATTTTGTCCGAATCGTCACTAAGTCAAGTTTTTGTGCATTTACGTAAGTTACTAAACCCAACTTACTCTTTGTACCAGTACAGTTAACATCAAACTGTTTTGTACTATCGTAAAGATACTTTTGATGATGATTGTACGAATATTCTACATTTTACTATATAACGACTACTTGGTAGTTTCTTGCGTAAGGTCAAACAGCATTAAGTGCCTCCTACGCCGAATTCGTCTGGCAAGTAACCTGCTTAGTCATTAACTTAACTGGCATGTTAATCGAACGCCTACACTGTGATCCCAAACACAGAGGTATAGCTACCTACTACATATTCTGTAGTATAGGTACAAAAGTAATATAATATCAATACAGTGTAATATACAGTGCTGTCACTTTATCATAATTATGATGGTTGTGTGATGATGCTACCAATCTACCATGACCCTGGCTACGTGTAATATATTGTGGCTGTAATTGGGCAGCAGTGGAGAAGACTCGCGCAGGACCGGAGAGACTGCCGTACGAAAGGGGAGGCCTATACCTAGCAGTGGGTGCATACACGCTGAATAGATAGATAGATGTGATGACGCCTTCGAAAGAGGATGGTGGGAGGAAGCTCGGGACAAAGAACATTGGAAGTTTTTGGGACCTTTGCCTAGCAGTGGGACGAATAAGGTTAAATTAAAAAATTAAAAAATTCAGGGTACCGGTGGTTGTAGTTGTAGTAACCCCGTCTTCTGATCCTAAGGTCGTGGGTTTAAGCCCGGTCGTGCACCAATGAACTTTTCTATTCGGAATTTTATTTGTGCGACGATCATCATCGGGAAACTCTGAGCTTAGGTGGTTTTCACCAATATAATATTGTTTCTATTCGTAAAAAATGCAATACCAGCTCTCAAACGTTAATTAAACCGTCGAACCTACACAGCATCGATAAACCATCGTGCCTAAGCTCTCGTTAAAATGAAATATGTTCAGCGTGTACCAAAAATGGTGACTAAAGATATGTATGAGTATGTTTAGATGCGTTGCCTGTCATCTATAATGGAAAAAAAGCAAGGCAATTGCCTGAGCACCAAGCAGCATTGCAGCTACACGTCACTGTGTATTTTCTCTTTCTAGCAAGAAGTATGACGGCCGTAAAAGTGGTTTTATACAAACAAACGTACAGTAGGTATGCCATACCACAGATCATATAACACTATGCCATACTGTACAGTAAAATGTACAGAGGTAATATAAATACTTGCGCCATTTTTAAGTGTAGCGATACTTGCGTATGACCCCTCTATTTCTATCATAGCACGGATGGTGACGAAATTCGCTCCAGGGCGTACGAGCATTTCCATCAGGTTTTTTCTTTTTTTTGGTTCGACGCTCAAATCACCTTATGCACTGTCTGTTGCGTTTTATCGGGAAAAGATTTTAGCAATTTTGAAGCTTTTTTCTATAGTGAATAGTGAATCGGTGTAAAGTTTTTTTTCTGAAGTACTAGAAAGATTTGTAACTCTTAGAATGAGATAAGCTTTTACACTTGAAACTATGATAATAAAATGTAGGTTGATAAGTAACTAACTTTCATAAGTATAGCTACTTAGATGAGCTCCATTTCAAATCTATTTTTTTATTTATTTTTTGATTCGTAATTCTTTTTTCCAGTTTGGTACAATAAAACTGTATTTTTTCAATCAACATGCTTTTTTAATCTGGGATTTATACGCACGAAGCCGCCAGCGTAAGCTGATTAATAAATAATGAAAGCATCAAATTCATTGAATTGCAACCCAATAGCCATTTATTTAACGTTACAGTAATCCATACAAATGTATGGAAGCGATATTAAATTAATTACCTATTGATGAGCGATAAAATGGAAAATTAAATTAGTTACGATATATTTAATTCGATGAATAAATAAATTGAATATTTTAATTGCTTGTCAGATCAGAGCTACGAAGATCGATATTCGACTGTTCAGTCTTTTTGGGTTACACTGCGTAGTGGCGCTGTCATTTCGTAAAAGTCGGTGTCAACGGACAAGGCGACCACGTAGTGTAACAGAAATGCTATCAAATCATTTTTTGGAGCAGGCCCTGGCTGGGACAGAGTAGTTTTTTTTGGAAATTAGAGAATTGACATAAGTTGTTAAACAACATCATTCAATTTAACCTCTTTTGGGTAAACTTTGTTTTACTTATTGCAACAATCTATATTATAGGAACCAGTGTGGTGAATGAACCAGTGCTTGCAGAAGCTCCTTTCATTAACAGGCAAGACAAGTTAGAACACCAAATATTATAGACATCTGTGCATGTTTCCCTTACCAAGTTGCAAACTTAAGCTCGGGTTTCTATAAAACGGCGACTGTATGACTTCTGGAGACCATGGTCGTGGCGACCAAGGTAGACCTCTAGCTAATGTATTAATATGTATTAAAAAAAAAGTATAAAAGTTACGTCTATCAGCAATCTATGTAGTTCCCATAGCTTTGCTCAGTTTGGGCCTAGAAGGCGTTGTGTGAAATGCCCATAAATATTTATCTATTTCATTATTGCCTAGTTATCACATTAATATGAACTGTATCACGAAGGCATAAAAGTCTTTGAGTTGGTCAAACGGAAAATTGTATCGTCATAAAGCTCTGTCTGAAGAAATTATCATCTAAGTCTTAATATTTTTAATAGTTATTTTTTCTAGCGTTTCTAGAATATCGTCTTACCTAGAGGACGGGCAAAGGAGCAAGTTTGAAATTCTAGTCTAATGTTATAAGATCGTTGTTTTCTAGAAACCAAAACTTATGCCGGGAACTTCATACAGTCCACGGAAGCACTTCATTTGTGCAATCTTGAAGCTCGCTACGCTCATCAGCTTAAAGCACGTGAACTAATTATGCAGAAAAATAATATACTAAGTGGAAAAATATACACACAACGAAGTTTATACTCGTAGCTTGCATTTAGAGTCAAGTGTAATTAGGTTACTGTTATAACTGCTCTGACGTCAGCAAGTGAGCACAAATAAGGAGGAGACGAGGAGAGGTCACTCACAATACACGCCGCCATCACAACGTAACATTTGTTAAGAGTTACAGCAACTCCGGGCGCTTATTATTTATTACTAAGGACAGGGATGGATTAAGGAACTGGGAGAGTTTTTAAATATAATGGTACTTTCACTTTGAATCCTCAAACAACTAGGCAAATTGGTAAAAATTTACGGCTTGGTCCCGACATTTTTGTACACAATATGCGAAAATACCTTGTACAAAATATTATAAAACTATTTATTTTCCGAATAAAATAAAATAAAACTTTTCTCAATAAAGAAAAAGAAAAAGGAAATTGTACAAATAAACTCATATGGTGCCAATCAAACGTAAAAAGAAAAAGAAATTCGAATATATTCTGGCTCAAGCCACCTCAAGCTAAGAAAATCGAAGAGAAACCAAGTCCTAATTACATCCACCGTCCATGTAATAAGCTTACCCACTCCAGCCTTTATTTGTTCCCCAACTCGTTACGCGAAAGATTTGGTCCAAATTCGAAAAGTCAATTACTTATTCATACAAAAACGTCCGCCCAGTCGGTTAGCTGTTAGCTGTTACGGCGTTATGATGTTTTAAGGCTGTATTGAATATTTAAGAGCCTTTGCATGCCTTCTTCTTCTTCTTTTAACCTATATGGCCTGTGTCCGTCATTTCGACAGACAATTTTGCCAGTGTCAAGTGGTGAATTTTAAACAATATAAGTCAAGTCATTGTCAAGTCGGCTGTCGTTGATTTTCTCTTCAAAACCTGAAACGATTTTTCACATTCAGAAAAACAACTTTACACACATTTATTCCAATGGCTCACACTTTATGTTACGACCTAAGTATTATTAATTAAAATTCCACCAATGTAATACAAAAATAGTACTCGCAATAACACAAGAAAAACTATTAAAATAAAAATGCTATGTGTTGTTTAAAAAAATGTGAAAACTCGAATCCTGGCATGCCTTTTCAGCCGAGCTATGTCTTCGGTCTACATGCCAACGTCATTAGTAAATGATGAGAAACGTCAAGATTGTTTTATAACTGAATACTAGGAAGTTGGACACGAGTTTTGACATTTTTTGAAACGACACATAGCACTTTTATTTTAATAGTTTTTCTTGTGTTATTGTGAGTATTGTTGTTTAATTTTGGTGGAATTTTAACCAATAATACTTAGGTCGTAACATAAAGTGTGAGCCATTGGAATAAATGTGTGTAGAGTGGTTTTTCTGAATGTGAAAATTCGTGTTAGGTTTTGAAGAGAAAATCCACCATTTTCTTTTCAAAACAAACGACAGCCGACTTGACAAATGCTTGACTTGACTTATATTATTACAATTATATCACTTGACATTGGCAAAATTGTCTGTCGAAATGACGGACACAGGCCATTATTGAAGAGAAGAAGGAGAACTAGTAAGTTTTCATTTTCTTTTTCCAACTATGATAAAAACGTTAAAAGCCAACAAAAAACAATTGTGAAGTTCTGAAAAAGATGTACCTACTTCTGATAGGCTTCTAATTTTGTTTGTAGTTTGGTTTTTGCAAAGGAAACTGACCATATGTCTATGGGAAGTGTTATAAGCCAATAGCGATACCAATGTAATATTTCTGTTGGGGGTCTTTTGCACATTCAATTTTTTTTTTTTTAATTTTCTAAGTACTGCAACAACGCAACTTTTAATATTTTTTAAATATAGCTTAGTAGGTACAACAGTAACAAATAAAAAACAAATTCATAATGCCCGCAATATCAACCGCTCAGCTAATCTACAAACAAACTTCGGCAACTCGCTCCATTTCCGAAAAAGTACACGGTAAAGTTCCACCGCCGGGCCGAACTAACTATTTAATAATAAACCCGGCTTATAACTATAAACTCCGAAGAGTGGGGCCTAACTTTTTAGGGTTCCACACCGTAGTAGATGAAGAACTCTGAGATTGGTGAACAAGGAGAAGATGGGAGAACAAGGTGTTTTCGCGGTCGACCACTGACCCGGTTACCCGGACACCGGTAGATAATACCACAGATCATAATAATCCATGTGATTGTGCGAAAAAGCAAAGGTTTCATTATTTTGAAATGAAATTCTAATCCTAGGCAAAGCTTGTACTATGGAAACTAGATTGCTGATGACATTTTTTTTTATGTTTTAAATATTTAAAACAACTTTTGTGTTCAGTTAGTTACTAGGTTACAGTTGTTTGGTACATAGTGGTTATAGTCACTGTGGCATGTGGTTTTTATGCCCTAAAAATCGAGCCCACTCATTTGCATGGTGGGCTCGTTGGGATTTTTTTTTCCATCCGCCTCACCAGTGGGCCAGCCGGTGGGCTCGGTGGGAATAACCCAAATCAACGTAAATTCTGCCAGGTACTCAAATTGTCGTATGGACGGACGGAACCCCGAGTGCTACTGCGCACGACTGCACTTAGCCGGTTTCCCCTTATTGCAAGGTTGCGTGGCAAAAAAACATTAATCGGTTTCGACGTGAAGTGCGCGTTTTCTGCCGATTTATAACCCCCCAGTTACGGCTAGTTGTGAACTGCATTGCGGTGTTGCATTCATATATTCCAGAAATCCCCACCGAGAAATCCCCACTCGTGGTGATTTTAGTTTTTTTCTTCAGAAAAATCCACTGGCATGCTACGTTACGATACGTTGTAGCATGCAACAGTGTAGCAGTGGGGATTTTGGGATATTTTTCCCCAGAAATCCCCACTAAATAGTACTTTCTCTTAGCAAGAAATGTTTGAGATTAAAATATGAATTGTAATTATGATTTCCAGCGGCCGAGTTTTGTAGAAACTTAAGAAACAGTTTCCTAACTGGCTATAGAATGAAATCTATGATCTCCGCGCGTAGCAAAATAAGGCTTACGAAGGTTATTCCGGAGGTTAAGGGAGCATTCTACCAAAAAATAGATTTTAGAAAATATTTCTAAATATTTTTTTTATGGTTTATCTTGTAAACTAGAAATAACTTTACACAAACCACTCGGTTTTCCTCAACCAACAGTAGGTTCATTTGTTTATTTAACTTTTAACCGAATAATTTTCATTTTCGACAACTAGGTAAAATACCCCAATATTAGAAATAAGTAACTTTGATATATTTTTCTTTCTAGAAAATATTACTGAATTATGTTTATATAACAACACTTGTGTGTTATATAAACACAAGTAACAACACATGATATAACAACACTTGTGTGTTGTTATATCAACATAATTGAGTAATATTTTAGGTATATAAATAATGATCTGTCTGTATGTATTTGAATTTTTTGTTTAACTTTTGAATTGATGAATAAAATACTTATCTGCGGTAGCATTTTTGGTGGATATGCCCTCTTAAACTTAAAATTCTTAAGTGGGGAAGACATCGTGCTAAGTTTTTACAGCTTGGCAGCGTAAAATCTTGTTTAGTCTTAAAAGCTGGTCAAGAAAGAGTCTTGATTCATGTGTTCCGTACATGCTTTTAAAGTCACATTGGTCCATTGAAATTGGATGCTATATGACAGACAAACCTTTAAATAAAAGTATTTTAATCGAGTAAATAAAAACTATAATCTATCAAAGTAATTAATCAATTCTTTATGTTGTCCTCTAATTTAATTTAATTTAAATGTAGGTAAAGCTTGCAAGGTGTTCTTAGGTTTTTATTATGTTAGTCTCATAATCCCCTTTGAGCCGTCCCCATCAAGGGGATTATTATACCAAAGTTTAAAACTACCTATCGAAGCTGCACTGAAGTATTGATTTTTTAAACTTATCTATGAACTATACTATTATATGTTTATATAAGTTTATTTGATTTTTTAATTAATGTGATATGTTAATACGTTTTTATTTAAAGAAAATAAACATCTGTCAATATCTTGATTTAAAGTAAAAAAAACTTTTAGCGTACGAGGCTTTAAGTTGTCCGAAAAGCCTACTGTTTTAATAATTTACTACAGAACCCTAAAAATGAAAACTTTGCAGCAACGTCCACGATTAAGTAGATATTTCAATTAAAAGACGGTATTTTACGAGTCCTAAGTGAAATAGGACACATTAACGTAAGTACGAGATAAAACTCAAACTTGCTCCACCCTAATGTATTTTACTTGAGACATGAAAATGTTAACAGTTGAGAGATCATTATAATTACTACTTGAAGAAGCTTATTAACTTAGTAACATTTGTTGCGTTAATAGGCAAAGTTGTCAATCCAGTTCATCCCAAAGTTGACTGGAAGAGATCGCCTTTAAAAATTGGTTTTATTTTTCTTTCACTTGTAATATTATATGTGGTGTTCAATATAGTGTTTTCTGTATATCTAAAGCCCGCCTTTCTTCAAGCGTAGCGCTCGTGGCGCAACTTGCTATCTTCACCGATGTTAAGCGTCGTTCTGCGCAGTCACTATTTGGATGGGTGACCGTTAGTGGCATTTACAAGCGTTGTCGTGCTTCGGAGCGCCCTGCTTTTATTTGCGAAGTTGAGTATAACGAACCACTTTTAAAAATAATAAAAAGTCACCCGTCTATGAATAATATTGTACCACGTTTTTACAATTTTTCATTTTTCAAGAAGCATTATACAGTCACCAACATAAATCGATTAACAAATTGAGTTTCTAAAATCCAAATCAAATCGTATAAAATGCTGTATGCAGTTCTGTAACAGATCTAAACTCTTACAAAAATTACAAAACAAACTGTCAATATTATAGCTCCCATAACAATTGGTCAATCAACTTATGTAGCAAGCAAGCAAGCTCGTATGAGTTAGTGGTCAACTCTGGTGACGGAGTTTTTAGGCCGCCTAAAGGCCTCCGTCATAGCTTGTGTTGCTGAGTGTACATTCGCAGTCCCTTATCGACGCAATTCGATGTACAATAACGCGTTGGACGCAATCCAAGTGTCTGTAATGACGCTACGCTAAATATCACGTGTATAACTACAGGTCCATTTACACGTGGATAGTTCATTAATTCACTTACCGCTTGCTCATAATCAGTAAACTTTATTCAGCTGTTTAAATGATTGTCAGGCGTCATGGCTCAGTCGGTAGTAGCTTTGCCTTCCGTGCTGTGGGTCGTGGGTTCGATCCCCACCGAGAACAAACATTTGTGTGTTGTAAACATAGATGTTTGTTGTGTCTGGGTGTTTATATGTATTATAAGTATGTATTTACAAAAAAAAATGTATGTATGTATTCTATCAGCCATCTAGTTTCCATCGTACAAGCTTTGCTTAGTTTGGGACTAGAAGGTGTTGTGTTAAGTGTCCGTGAATATTTATTATTATTATTATTGTTTCTTGCTAACTGGTAATGTCAAACAGACAGAGCTAGATTCAGCCATAAATTATTTGATTAGTTATCTAGTGCTAATAGCTAGCTTTGCTTTTTTTGGAATAGATGTCGTTTTGTGATTCTTAAAACTATTTCAGCGACAGATTCATAGCTTATCCTTAATTGCCATAGGCTATATTTTATTTGCTTATAAAATAGTCTTCAGTAGGTACTTATCTACGTAACTAAATAGGTATTTGAATTATAATAATAATTTTTTTTTTTTTTTTTAAATAATTAATTTCAATATTTGTAAATCAAGTCGGAAAGACGGAGTTGCGGGCCAATTAGGCTTACACGCAACTGTATTATGTAAAGTAAGTAAACACATTATTTTGTACACTGTTAGGTAAGAGTACACTTCTATGTTTTTTTATAAACTATATTATCACTAAACACCAAGGTAACCAAGACTTACAACCGAGATAACAGTGCATTTTCGCCACGGCACGTTCGTAGAACTGTCTCCGTGTAAACGAAGCTTTATCAACGTGTATAGTAGATAGGTACACGTTACAAGTACGTGTTTTGCTGGTTTATTGGACTGTTATGGTCACGTGATAGCGGGTTCTATGCCAATTTAATGTATATTGAACGCTGATTTGGTAGCTTAGGGCCTTGTTACTTAGTGCAGCGAGTTATGTATACCAATCTGCTATGTATATAAGTGTTTAACAAGCAATATAGTCTCCATAGTACAAGCTCTACTTAGTTTAAAATTAAGGAGTGTCATGTGAAAAGTCCTAGGATATTTATTTATTATTATTGACCGAGTGAGCGAAGCAAAACTAACTTTTGGTTTTTATAAACCTCTGACCGAAAAACAGAAGGGGTGTTATGAGTTTCACGGGTGTCGTAAGAAAGATTATTTAATTTGGATCATGTCTTGGATGATTTTTAGCTAGGTTTCGTGAGAATTGGTGAAGCCGTTTCCAAGTTATGAGGATATTCATCAGCTTTGAAATCCAATTTTGAGGAATTTCCGTCATAATTGCAGTTTGAAGCATTTAATTCATCTCAAAGTTTTAAAATTAGATGAACTGGTCCATACTCTAAGGTCTGATGATGACTTAGGTATTTATCGAGAACATCACGAGACATGCTTCTGTCCATCCAAGGTTGTCTGGAAGAGATCGCTTATAGCGATAAGACCGCCCATTGTACCTCATACTTAAAACTTATTTCTCTTTTATTGTTTTTCTTCTTTTCTTGGTGTGCAATAAAGAATCTATCTATATCTATCTATCTCAGTTCGGGGCGAACTACTAGTTTTTAATTGAGATCGGACTTCACTTTAATATCCCTTTCGACATCCTCGAATACGCTACAAGCCTATTCCAATAACATTTTATCACCACGACTATTACCCGTCAAATCATTGGCCTCCGATATTGCGATCCCTTACAGATATCTCACAATCGTAAAAAGTTAATAGGCGTACCAATTTATGTGACTTGAACGTTACGGTAACGTTACAAAACGCAGTTTGTAATTTCGCAGCCAGAGGCGTGACTTTGTAGGGTTGCGACTGGTATTTCGGAATGTCCGGCCTGAGCCGGTCTGAGTATTGTTTTGTTCATCGAAACGCATATTGAGAACGCGACTTGCGAGATATCATCATCATCAATATATATAAAACTCTTTTGAAGCTAACAGAGAATCAACGCACAGCCTAAACTATAAGTCCTAGAGGTATGAAATTTGGAGGGTAGGTTCCTTATATAGTGTAGGGGCGCACTAAGAAAGGAATTTTGAAAAGTCACACCCTAAAGGGTGTAGAACGCGAGCAACGCCGCGGGCGACGGCTAGTTTTGTATGAAAACCCGATAAGCACCTCTAGCGGGACATTTGCAAACTAATTTTCTCCATACAAAAATCCTATCTATTCCAGTCCGTACTTTGATCCTTGTATGCAGTCCTGAATGCGGGCTACCATACGAGATTTCAGTTCACTTTTTCCGGCTTTATCCGACTTTTTTACCTACAACTCTATGTTCTATAATATGACTCGTTTTAGGGTACCGTAAAATGGAACGTTTCCCTCGTAAATACGTAAGCGTTTTTGTAATGTGCAAGTGTGGATTGCGAATGACCATAGTGATTGCTTCTTTCATTTCGACAATCACTTTTTAACTGGCTCCCCGCATTTTCATTGTAAATGGGTTTGATACTTAGATTTTGCTTCGCTTATTTCGTAAGTGTGGATTTTTCTGTGAATTTTGAACCTTATTGGTATGGAAGTTTGTGAAAAGCTTAGATGCACACTTGCACAGCGAGTTAGCAAGAAGCTAGCTTACTATAGTGAATCTAAATAAATTGTACTAAAACTTGAAAATTGTCACTTTTTTTTTATGAGCTATAGCTAAGCATTTGGCTGCCAGCACACCTGGTGGTAAGTGTCACTGAAAAAAACTGTATGGAATAAGTGATTTGAGCTACAAACTTGTTGCTCAAACAAGTGTCAGCGATTTGTACGAACCTACATAGTTATTATGTGTGGGAACTTTTATTCATTTAAAATTAGGTTCAAACTTTGAGATTTTCATAAAATGCAACTGATGTTAAAAATCTGTTCCAACTAGCTCTATTACTTGTATTGATAGAACTGATTTGAATTACATTGATGATTCTTAAACTAAATCATTAAGGTTCAATTTCAGCTAAAATGCTAATTGGATAACCTACGGAACCACGCAACCCTGCAGCCGTTTTCCTCTTTTATTTTAATTTGTGATAGGTCTGTATTGTCAAAGAGTGTTCATAAAAGTCTGTCTGCAGGCTGGTCGTACAATTGTTACTTTTGTGTACTTTTGCAGCCATTTTTGGTAACATCCAGCAGGGATGTACCCAGGGGACCTACACAAATGAATAAATATGAAGTTACATATTGACCCAAAACTCCATATATCGTGGTCAGTAGCTAAGCTAGGAGCACCTTGATAGACATCCCTGCAATGAGTTTTCTTCACATTGATTTTAAAAATGGGACGTGCTGCTTTTGGACGGAAGGAGCTGCCAAGCCTTAATTGTTACAGCGCCCTAAAATCAAATCAAAGTTAGCTTATACTTACTAAAGAATTTTTGACTCCTGCATCCAACCCTGCATTGGAACCTACAGTCCTCGATTGGCCCATTGTGTCTAAATTCAATCGGGGCCTTGGGTTTCAATAGTTTTAAGCTTGCATATATGTGTTCCGCCTTTAGTTACATTTTTGCAATAGAATATTTCACAAAGAAAAAGGCCGAAGTTAAAAAAAACATTCGATCCAACTATCAATCAACTGCAATAAAAAAACAAAACCAATTTGCCGTCGAAAAATCACCCCGAAAACTCCACATAAACGGTTTTCCGTACTTTCGAGTGGCAATCTCAGTTCGGAACTCCCAGTTGTATTTACCATACGAAACTATTTTATCTAGTTTCAATGGGGCACTAAAACGTTCCGAGTTAAATTTTACAGTTGTCGTCGTCGAGAACACAAATAAATCGGACGATTTAGACGCTCTAGTCGTTACCTCGCCCGTCGAGAAAGTACTAGCAACCTTAGCTTAAGAGTCTGGCGTAATTTACAAGAACTTGCGTCTTGTGAAAATAGATCTTACACTGTATTTGAAACTACTTGCAGTACAGTGTACTAGTACACGTCATACATGTCATCCAGAACTTTCAATATTTGCAGACCACGCCAGATTTCAAAGGAGATCATTCATTCTGGGCTATATCTGAAAATGCCAAACAATTTTGATATAATATTCTGTTAGCGATCGTGTTCCTTTTCAATGTTTACTGTGAAGCCAAACATCTAGGGTCATTCTCTAAAGAGTTATATTAGCAGTTTAAAAAAGCAACTTTTTATACATTTTTTTCAAGCACTACTTTTGCAAGCAGACGGAGATTTCTAAGGAAGATTATTAAAAACACGTTTTTGTAAGTCAATCTAAAGACGAACAGGCTGGTTTAATTACACATACACCTGTCTCTTTCGATAGATAGATAAGGGATATAAGCCCACAGTAAACAATACGATCCTGGATATTGTGTAGTTCGATTCCCGCCACCGCCTATTACTTGGTCTACCTTAGTCCAGGCTCTCTTGGCAATATTTTAGCAGCACCAACGGCCGGTGGCGGACGGTAAACGATCAGCCTTGATTGCCGGCTTTAGGGACGATAATTTAGATCGGAGAATAGCCGGATTAAAGCTCCAGTGGCTTACTGACTGGCTAGCTTTGTTACAATCTTTAAAATAAACAACACTAGCTAATCTTAGAATGAAATCGTAACAAAACTTTTTACAGCTTGCTTTTTTACTTTTACTTACAAAAGCTACTCTTTGAAACAAAAGGGTTATTACCATCGAGCCCACCGGCCGGCCCACAGGTGAGCCAGATGGGATTTTTTTTTAAACAAAACAGGTGTTTTTGAGACGTCACGAAGAATCGGACTTGTACGAGTAATATTACTTGTAGTTTAATAGATTTTAAGAATTTTGAACCTAGAAAAATAAACGAATGCCTAGTTTTTAAATTTAGAAACTAAAGGGTCAATAATATTTTGTCTAAAAACAGAAAATCCCCTCACAATCACGCTCTTCAGAAAAGTTTTCACGGCATTCATAATATCTACGTTCCACTCCCCAGTGGAATCAGTTGGTCAAGACAGTCACGTAGTTACGAGTGGGGTAACGTTATGTAGAGTTTGGAATATTGTGATATACTTCTAGCATCAGTTTCTTTTCTTGTGGTTTTTGTTTCGCGGAGCAACTAAAGTCAGTAAAATAAACAAAACACTAGTGAAATTCTACACTCACTAACAAGTTCGTCGCAAATATAATCATCTTTTATTTGCAGGCAAATTACAAATTCTTCTTTCGGCCTATCCAATTGCTTGTACTTAATTCTTATCTAATGGCATTAGCTGTCACATATGTAACACATTCGCATTGTAACCACGGTCTATTGGAAATGTACTGTACCTAACCAGACAGTCACACCATAGCGCTCCTGCATAATTACTTCAAAGGTTCATTTGAGTTTTCATTTTTTTTTTTTTTTTTTTTGAAATCACCTGAGAAAAATCTCACACGACAACGTCATGATTAAACCTACAGTCAAACCTGACGAAAACAGATGAAAGCCAGCCACCCGCAGTTATCATTCATTGGCAGGAGGGGTTTCGTCGAGATCTCTCCCAGTGAGATTTATCGAGCGTTTCCAAATATAAAGGCTTCGTCAGCTGAACCGGTCATTGCAAATGACAGACGCTGCGGTCGTGTCCGGATCAAACGGAATGCCCAACGTAGCCCGGCTTGACTAACTACCCGAGGAATGCCCAATTAACACTGCACTGCCTTCGTCCGGATTTTTCATATCCGGGTTTTATTTATCCGGTTTTTTAGTAACTGTGGTAGGCAACCGCTGTTGCTAATTGAAAGAGCGCAAAAAGTAATGTAACTATGTACTGAAGTTAAGTAAATCAACTGGGATTATTATTAGTACATTTCCTTTGGACCTCAATATCATTTTGTACAAAATAATAAAAAAGTATAAGCAAGACTCATTGTGTATTTTTTTATTTACACACTGTTTATATTTTTCCGTATGATATTTCTAATTCTTTTTTTTTTATTTTTTTTATGTCATAACTGGCAGACGAGCGGACGATTCCTTTAATTTCAAATGTAATTGAATCGGAAAATACAACTTAGGAACCAAGCAATAAGTAAAGCTCAAAATAAATAGAAGTATCAAACGTTGAAAGCTTAACCGGGTTCAAGCCAAGCCTAGCAACCTCGCCCGGATCGTTGCCGTGCCGCGCATATTATTAGCTATATCCGGATATAGGGATTAGAGCCTCAGCGAAAGCCAGGCTCTGTTTATAACGTATTATTTGCCCTCATGAATATTCCCGTACCTGTTAGTGTTGATTTGTTTGAGCTAGTGTTGGCTCATTGAGATACACCTGAGACACTGGCAATCGTGAGCTAAATAAATCTTCAAAATAAGCAATTGATAGTTATAACGATGTATAATCTAGGTAATGTTATAATCATGGAACTAATGTTATAACAATAAAATTATTGAAAACAAATATACCTTTGGTTCAGTTTTTCTTCGCCGTAGTTGGGTATGATTGAATTTAAAGTAGGCAAATGAATTTTCATGACCATTTTTGATTTACGACCAAAACTTATTTTAAAACTTATAAGTTTTTAAATAATTTTTATCCATTTTTAACCGACTTCAAAAGGAGTTTTTTTTGTAGCTGGTTATTGTAAGCAGCTATGAATAGTATTATAGTACTTACTCATTTTTAGTCACAGAAATTACTCATATCAAATTAGCATAGTGTACCTATACCTACCTACTGAATTCATCTTTATAATAAGTACCTACCCTGATAGTTTCATTTAAGCACCATACCACGCTTCATACCATTTCTGGCTTCGTAATACCTACAATTTTCACTTACCACAAATATTAAACCGCCAATACGAGTACGCTCCCTATATCCGGTTCCAAAATAATCCGTAGGTATTTCCGGGTATAACTACGGGTAATGACTGCCACGCTTCGCGCAGCTATTGGCTGTCACAATGCCGCCGACACGACACCTACACGTTATCGGCGGAGAGCTAATCTCGTACAAGAACACGATATGATGGCTTTCACACTGTGTCGACGATATTTTGGTTGACGAGTCACGACATGTCAATATTGTACCTGTCATACGATTAAATAAATAATATCGTGTCGGTATCTGTTAGTTTGCAAACGTCCTTTCGCGTAGCTATTGATATATATACATTTAGGTCCTATTAGCAGTGGAGAACATTTATCTTCGTTGGCAGTCGGCACCCGTGCTATTACTGCAATCATTATGCGTATATGCGTAGCCAGGTTTGATGACGGAGTTTATTTCTTACATTTTTAAATGGAATATTAACGTAGATATTCTTTTGTTTTTTTAGCCATCGTAGGCTGAGTTGTAAACAGCATAATTTATGATGAATTTGTATAAAAATTTGCATGTAAAAGATAAACAAATTGACTGAAACGCTCGCTGCGTTAGGTTTTATAAAACATGGGTACCGGATATTCTAACAGAGCTCGGGAAAGCCATTATTATGGAAGCAGATCAAATGCCACGAGTAGGTACAGTCAACAACATTATTTGATGTATAATTTAAGATTGCCAACAGTAACTATGTTTTGGGAGCTTTCGTGTTTTGTAACTTTTGCGCAAGAGTTCTGATTTTTTATAAGTACATTTATAAAACTGTAGGTATACTAAAAATTCCGTAAATTAATTTACTTAGATTTTAAAACGCAATTTTTTAATCAACAAATTTTGCTGACTGTACATTATTGGAAAGCACTCTTTTGCAGTGGAATATTCCCAACAATTCAGCACTGGAATAGCATTTTAGCGTTTACCTATGCGCCATATCCGGGTTTTCAAAAGGACAGCGTTATTACATTGCAGCTGGATCATATCCGGGTACGTGAATATTGTAGGGTGCAAAATAGTTTCATGTTTATGAAAAAAAACTAACTTAAGCCTACGCTTCAGCTGTAAACCAATCGAATGAGTTATAAAGGCGTTAATAATGGATTATTTTCATAACACAAAAATTCAAGCTACTTTTATTTTGAACTAATGAAAAATTACAAACCCTGAGCAGAAGTCCTTCAAGTCGACATTAATAATGAGAGGATGAAAAGTAGGCCAAGCATCCGACAAGTATGAAGTGGGCTAACTTCACAAGAGCATCTTGAGCAAAGTGGCAAGGCATGACGTGCTCGGGAATAAATTAAAAATAAACTGGCTAAGAAAGCAAAACCGGACATGGCCCGGATATAAATCAAACGTAACAATACAAAATATCAAATAGCAAGTGTTCAGTTCATAGTGTAATAATTGTTAATGAACCACGTCTCGTAACCATCAGAACAATTATAATTAAACTTGGAACATTGTATTTCGTAACTTGGAATAATAGGCTTTATCAGGGTAAAGTTGAGAGATGAAGTCACCTAAAATTATGAAAATAACAGTGAAAGTTTTAAAAAATCCCGGGTAAAAATTAGGTAAAAGATAAATGTCCCGGTTCTAAATCAAACAAAATGCAAGTCCGTGGTGGGTGTTTAAAATTAGCATTCGAACAACAAAAATTACCGGTGATAAATCAAAGGCCAGTAAGATTAACCCGGGCATATCTTCACCTTAACCGGATTTTACCGGTTGTCGTAGAACGTGCAGTGAATACATTAGCGGGTAGCGTTTTATCCGTATATTTGAGCGCATGACTATCTGTTGTTTTGTTACCATGTGATTTGGTTTTCTTTTAAATCTGAGACGAGATTTATCTTTACACCATTTTTAAACTAAGTAGATTTTTAGTATAAAAATAGATTCGGTCGCCAAGATCAAACCCGTACCTATTACTCTGCAGCCGGCTAGTTATCTGCTACATCACATAATGGTATTCTATGTTAGAAAGCTCTTCAAGCAAAGAGTATACTTATCTATCTTAAAAGCTTATTTCTGACGAAGCAGTAGAGAAAATCTCTGAAATGATTTTACCGTTCCGAATTTACACGGCTTTGCCGCGTTTTAATCCACAAAGAGTAAAGTTAAAATGAAAAGAAGATTTAAACTGAATATTTTAGCACCACCTCGCAAAATTACTTTAATTTCTTTCATCTAGTAAACTGAGTTCAAGTTATAAGTGGTGTTACGCCAATCCCCCGGTAAAATAAACAATTTTCGCGTAAAAAAATATGCTTTTTCAAGATACCTTTGAAGTTTCACGCAAATGGAATAGAATATAACGAAGTAAAGATTAGAGAAGTTTCCTCGGATACACGACTCAATTTCAACGCCCCCTGAAGATTCTTTGATCGTGCAATTGATATAAATATCCGATGTTTTACTTATTGCATTTTATTTTGTTTTTTTATGATCAGATTTTTATAAAACAACTAGTCGTCGCCCGCGGCGTTGCTCGGGTTCTACCCTTTAGAGTGTGACGTTTCAAAATTCCTTTCTTAGTGCACCCCTACACTATATAAGGATACTACCCTCCAAACATACCTCTAAGACTTATAGTTTAGGCTGTGCGTTGATTCTCTGTCAGCTTCAAAATAGTTTTATATATATTGATATTGATGATGATGATGATGATCTATGTAAACTACATTACTATGCCTCAGACTAATATCTTGCATCGTTACAACATAATTAGACCGAACTTAGAAATGTTGGATTTTTCAAAAACATGTTATTAGGTAAGTACGGAGTATATTACGGAGAATAAATACGAATTTTTGGTCAACCTGAAACTTTTATAGTTATAAGATATTGGATATCTTAAAACCGTTTCATTTAATGTTATTGACGATACAGAAGCTTATAAGGGATGGCAACCATTTTAACCGTATTATCCGGGTGCACACACGTTATCGAGTTGAGCGGAGAAAACCGGATATTGCACCGCGGGTTGCCTAGCACAGGGTTAATAAACCTGCCTCTTAGCATGATTAATTTTACTTTATTGAAAACATAATACACACAATACTTACCTACTTAAATGTTTAACCATATGGATGTTATGTTTTACTTAGTTTTTTCGACGTATATATTTGGATTATTATTACTAAGTTTATGTATCTGGTTGCAATGTTTAGTGATATGATTGTTATGAAGCCTTTTTGGATCAAAATCGTGCTGTGTTTTTGTCCATAACCCAAATGATTTTTTTTTTACATAAAAAATATTACAATAACAGGAAAATTCTCATTTTTCCGTTAAGTTTTTTTTTTATGATATAAGTAATGGAACAAGCTGATAGCTCACCTGATGTTAAGTAGTAACTTGTGCCTATAACAATGCATTACCTCACAGAGCAAGTCCAATGAGGACGTGCCCTGTAAGGCAACGCATTGCGTCCATCACTCTGAGACGTAAAGATCTAGAAGTCTCCTGTGCCTGTAATTATACCGGCGCCCTTCAAACCGGATGTTACCAATCAATCACGCCTTTGTAAGATTTAATGAGTGTAACCAAAGTTCAGAAGCCAAACCGAAATTGTGTAAAATTCAATTAATTTATCGACTACGAATAATGGCGCGTAAAAATAAGTTTTAACAACCCATCAAAGTCTCGGTTGATTACGCAAGTTTGCTTTTTAAGTATTTAGGTTTATTAACAAAGGATCCGCCATGTTGAACGGGATTTTACAAGTCGTACCTATGCTGAATCTCCGACGAGATTGGAAAAGAATTTAAATCTTAAGTTACTACTTGATTTTATTACCCGTAAACAGTTTCAAGATCGTTTTAAAACTGTTAATCAATTTTAATTCTTATAAACTTATTACTAAGATTTCAAATTCCAATTTCATAGTGTCGATGCAACAACTTCTTTCAAATATATTTACGTTAATTCTATTTACAATTTTAGAACTTTATCTAAACGTCTGTCTTCGAAACCTCTAGCCCGACTGTCACGAGCACGACTGCATAGGAAATTGGAACGGAAATTGACCACGTGACGCGGCCGGACATGACGTCATCGAACGTGATATGAACTAGCCAATCAACGAGCATTCAATTATAGGGTTGTCGCAGCACGTTATATTTGATTTGTCCCGTTTACTTTACACGGCTTTTGGTTTTGTTACTTTTAAAATCAGAGCACACAATTTTCATGGAAAAATTCAGTGGCAGCCATTTAATTTTGTTTTTTTTTTCAGGTACGGTTGAAAATGGACTTCTTGTTGGTTCTTCGCTGGGTAAGAGTCTTATTGAATTATCAGTGCCGTGCTGGTGCTGATGTTGGTGGACAAACGGCGTAAATACGCATGCCAAGTGTATACGTCTGACGTTTACAAAGTCACGTAAACTAATTGTTTTGTACGGAGAATCATCAGTTTCGTAAACTACCCGCTAGGGGCGCTGCTCAATCTCTATACAAAAATATAGTTTACGTCAACTTTGTAGTATACTTAAAACGACCACACCTAGCATGCCGTTGCCGACTGACAATTTCCACTTTTCTTCTAGGATTGTGTCACAATGAGTTGAAAGCAATAGAAAACATCTAATTCTATTGAACAAATTCTAGTTAGACTTGAAAAATTTAGTACAAACCGCCTTCAGACTTCAATTTACAGAACACTTCCAAACACCTCAATCGGGCTGATTCAATTTGACCACGACATATCATTCAATCTTTTCACATCGCACGATACGACACTTACACGTTATCGGAAGAGTTTTTCTAATACATTGAAGACTCTGACAGCTTAAATAATTTCCCGCTCGCACATTTCAATCCCCACTGGTTTCTTAGTGGGGATTTCTAGAATATATCATTTCAACATTTCGGAAGATATAAAATCACTGAAATTAATTATAAAAAATCGCAAACAGCAATGTTGTGCGCAGTAACATTGCACAAGGTTCATGTATGATATAATTTTGGATCCAAAAAAGTTTTCTAAACGAAAAGTGTTTTTTACTTATTTTCTACTAGCTGGTGTCCGAGACCTTGTCAACGCAGGATTAGTAGTGCAATTTGCTATGCGAAATCTTCTAGGCGTTTCTGAAGAGTTCGCGTCGCATTAATTTTCCGGAATAAAAAGTAGCCTAAGTGTTAATCCAGCTCACGGACTATATATATTCCAAGTTTCATCCAAATCGGATGAGTCGTTTTTGCGTGAGAGAGGAACAAACATACATACGTCATTACAAACTTTCGCGTTTATAATATTAGTAGGACTTGACGATTGACACGTGCTGGCACCGACATCAATGTTCCAACAACAGATATGTCGGTACCGGAGAGTGTGCAAATACCCATTGAGTGCTTTTATGGGAAGTGCCATGGCTTTTTGGAAACGTGCGTTAAGTGAATAACAATGTGGGCATGTGGGGTCAAGCTTTGTTGGTAAATGCACTTTTGCGGTCTTCCTCGAGGCTTATCCGTAAGCCGCGATGGACAGTGGATGGACTTTGTTTGTCTGTAAGCTTGTTTTTTCTAGAACCTTCGCAATTACAGCAGATGAAGTGAATTGGAAACTCTGAATCTATTTATGGATAGTGATATTACTAAAATAATTATAATTTTTGTTTTTTTTGCCATATACAAAACACGATGGTGTTTTAATCTTCTCTCTAAATATATAACTCTTTTGAAGCTGACTGACAATCAACTCACAGTCTAAACTATAAGTCCTAGAGCTATAAAATTTGGAGGGTAGTATCCTTATATAGTGTAGGGTCACACTCTAAAGGATCTAGAACGCGAGCAACGCCGCGGGCGACGGCTAGTTTTACATAGAAAAATAAAGAAAAAATGTTAGTGTCTGTTTTGTAAGACCACTTTGAAATCTATTTACCTCACTAAGTAGGTTTTAGTGGTTTGACTAGTGCCTGAGATAAGTTTACGAAAAATACATGGTTTCACATATTCAAGTGTTTTTTTTTTTATTATGAAAGTAATGGAACAAGCTGATAGCTCACCTGATGTTAAGTGCTAACTTCTGCCTATAACAATGACTCGTTGACATGTTTACAGATGACTCGGAATTTTTGTTCTCGACTGTACAATAAAAGTTTTTCGCACCCATTAAATTGTTTATCTAAACTCAATTAAGTACATCACTGTCCCAACAAAAGTACTTAAAGAACTGTTTGGTGCCAGTGTTATTTGTCTTGTGAAGAAAGAAACCTATTCTTTGAAAATGGGTGAAAATTTTCAAGCTCGGCGCAAGTGTGACTCGAATTTTAAAATGGCTGTTTATTGGATGAGTTTGTTTTTAAGGTTTAGAGTTGATTTTCCTGGTTTAAGGCATTTCAAAGTCAAAGTCAAAGTCAAAAAGCTTTTATTCAATAAAATCTCACTGATCACTTTGAATCGTCATAAAATTTTGTATGATTAGGTATGATTACATTTTTTTTTATTGGATGAGTTGGAGCTAGTTCGTCCCAAGCTTGTTTGTCTTCTTTATTATTATTATTAGTATTTATTTATTCACTGGATTTTAGCGGTAGATTTATGAATTTTAAAATGTTTAATAATACGCGGATAGTAAACACGCATCAAAGAAGTATAACACAAAACTGAAGATAGCAACAGAAAGCAGTCACAACGCTGCAAGGAAAAAGTTTTCACTTCACATCAGTTTGCCATCAGTTAGTTTCGTCACAAACAATTTTTTTTTTCAATTGATTTGATAATTTCTACTATTGACCAATTATTTGAATGATCCTGACTACATCAATTTTTAACTTAATCTTAGACAACCCTATAAGCTATCCCTATATTTTTTAATTTTTTTTTTAATTGGCGTCGCACTGCATATCCCTATATTACTAGTATAGTATTTGATCTGTCCCTTTAGTCAGTATATTAAAAACAAAACAAAATCAAATCAAGATTTTTACGAGTTCATCACCATTTGACAGTTGCACGTTCTACTTTTAAAATCGAACAGCCATTTCAAATCGATAAATTCAGTAGCTCAATTTTATTGACTCGATTTTAGAATTTTACAGACTCTTTTATAGAGTTTATAGTCGATCTTAGAGAAACCATTGCAATTTTACTGCTGTTTTAGTCGTGCATTTGCCGTATATACAGGGTCATCATCATCATCATCATCATCATCAACTTATATCAGTCCACTGCTGGACGTAGGTCACAAATACAGGGTGTACTTAACAAAAATTCTGAAAACTTAAAATCAACCTTAACATCTGCCTAAAATATACATTAGATTAGATCAACCAAGAAATATCGGTACCTACTCACATAAATAAGGTTTTTTTTTTAATTTGAGTCATATTCGTGAAATTATTTTCAATATTATTGAAAATATTTTCCGTATTAATTATTTTTCTAGAGACATTTTTCAGTAGTTTTTTTTAATACCTCATACAGCTCGCTGTGTAGAAGCAGCTTTAGGAAAGCTAAGGTTACGTCTATAGGTATATTCCTAGTTGAGTTAGTGATACCACCGATCACTAACTCAACTAACTTAACTCAATAAAGCAGTAATCTTCCTTCGAGGCAGACCAGACTTCGACTGATTCGACGCTAATGCAGTTTTATCAAACTTCGGATAGGCACTTAGGTCGTGATCGAGTCTAGGCATTAAGCAGGGTAAAATGCTAAAACTTGAGGAGATAGAGTATTATTAAGTACTAGCCGTCGCCCGCGGCGTTGCTCGCGTTCTACTATTTAGAGTGTGACGTTTCAAAATTTATTTCTTAGTGCACCCTTACACTATATAAGGATACTACTCTCCAAATTTCATACCTCTAGGACTTATAGTTTAGGCTGTGCGTTGATTCTCTGTCAGCTTCCAAAGAGTTTTATATAATTACTAGCCGTCGCCCGCGGCGTTGCTCGCGTTCTACCCTTTAGAGTGTGACGTTTCAAATTTCCTTTCTTAGTGCACCCCTACACTATATAAGGATACTACCCTCCAAATTTCATACCTCTAGGACTTATAGTTTGGGATGTGCGTTGATTCTCTGTCAGCTTCAAAAGAGTTTTATATATTACTAGCCGTCTCCCGCGGCGTTGCTCGCGTTAGAGTGCGACTTTTCAAAATTCCTTTCTTAGTGCGCCCCTACACTATATAAGGAACCTACCCTCCAAATTTCATACCTCTAGGACTTGTAGTTTAGGCTGTGCGTTGATTCTATGTCAGCTTCAAAAGAGTTTTATATATATTGATTGATATTGATGATGATTGATTACTAAAACTGCAGAAAGTAGAATAGATAAGAGTTTGAATTAACAGTTATTCGAAAGGAATAATTAATCATCATCATCATTATATATAAAACTCTTTTGAAGCTAAAGAAGTAAAAACTCTATCCTAAAAGTAGTATTTAGATAAAAAAATATGATAAGAGCCAACAGTAAACTACATATTTTGTAATTCTATATATTCATATTTCGGTGTAATTACAGGCACATGAGACTTCAAGATCTTTACGTTTCAGAGTGATGGACTCAGTGCATTGCTTACAGGGCACGTCCTCATTGGACTTGCTCTGTGAGGTAATGCATTGTTATATGCAGAAGTTACTACTTAACATCAGGTTAGCTATCAGCTTGTTCCATTAGGTACTTTATTAATTTAAAAAAAAAAAAAAATTGTCTAGTTTTGATGCCGACTGTACACCAACTTTAAAACGTTAATTTGAAGTGCGGTCTACTATAAAGAGTTTGATTTATACAGTCGTATAGAAATTCTTTCCATCCACTATCTTAGAGTGAAACTAATGATGCGGGCAGACAGTATACCAGGAAGAAATATCCCTTCTTTGACAGTTAAATAGTTCGGAGCCGGTATTGTGTACTTTCTAGACTAGATAGACCAAAGAAATTCATTTCTCTTTTAAGTGAAATATCCTGTTGGTGGAAATGTGCTTTAAGTACATCTAAAGTACTGCTGTAATTCAATTAGGTAAAGGAATCCTATTAATATTATAAACGCGAAAGTTTGTATGTATGGATGTATGTATGTATGGATGTATGTAATTTTTTTTTTCTTCCAATCTCTTTTTTTTTATACAGCACCCCTTGTATTATACCTTGAAGTCTTTTGCGTTGAAGGTTGTCTGGAAGAGATCGCTGCATAGCGATAAGACCGCCCATTGTTTAATTAATTTAAGTTTGGTTTTTTATTTTCTAGTAATCCGTAGGTAAAGGTGTGCAATAAAATATTTTCTGTCTTCTACCTATCTATGTATAGATGAATGTATGTATGGGTGTATGTATGGATATATGTATGTTTGTTACTCTTTCACGCGAAAACTACTGATCCGATTTGCATGAAACTTGGGATACATATTATTATTGTCCGTGACCTGGATTAACAAATAGGCTACTTTTTATCCCGGAAAATCAACGGGATCTAACAGAACGCGAACGAAGTCGCGGGCGTAGTTTATAAGTTTTAAAACTGGAAAACCGACTTTAATTTGACACGTCTTCATCATCAAACGATGATGATGATTATTGATGATGGCAGTTCATCGAGGCTGTTCGATTGATATAAAACCACAGAAAAGTCACAAGAAAGCAAAATACGCAATGTGGTATGTACGATGATGACGTGTTTTTTTCCAATTATTAAAAAAATGCAAGCTTCCTTTTTTGAAGTCGGTAAAAAAAAAAGTTATCCTGTTTTTACTGTAAATATAAATAACGTTATTACTAATTAGTTGGAAATAAGCTAATCCAGTGCAATTACTGGCAATACCGATGTTATGGGCTGCGTGAAACGTGTTTTACTGCATCTATATAAAAGTACGCCATAATAGTAGCTCAGTTGAGAAGGCTGGTTCAGTCTACGGCGTAGCGCTACGGTGGTGCTACGAGGAGCTACGAAGTTTGTAGAACTTGCTACGACCGAAGTAGACTTCTATTTTTACTGATGGTATAAGAGTATTGATGGTCTAGTGGTAGCAACCCCGTCTTCTGATCCAAAGGTTGTGAGTTCGAATCCAAGATTGAAGAAATGGTTATGTACACGAAAAATACTTTGTGCTCTTACGGTAAAGGCAAACATCAGAGAACATGAATTTAATCTGTAGCTATCAAAATTACACTGCTTTGGTTTACCATGAAAATAAATACAGATTATAAAAGCACAAAAATTTGTTCCTATCAGATTTTAACATTTTTTATGTTTAAAATTAAACACTACTATGAATCTATCTATCTTCTTCTAAATATATAAAACTCTTTGGAAGCTGACTGACAATCAACACACAGCCTAAACTATTAGTCCTAGAAGTATGAAATTTGAAGGGTAGTATCCTTATATAGTGAAGAGGTGCACTAAGGAAGGAATTTTGAAAAGTCGCACCCTAAAGGGTCTAAAATTTGAATCTAAGATTTTAACCAAATAAGGCGTATGCTGCTTCCACGCGAGCAAAGCCGCGGTCGACCGCTACTTCTTAATAAAATCAAGGTTCTATAAACTCTTGTAAGTTGTAATAAATCCGAATATGAAGGCTGGATTTCCACAAAAGCAATCTATTCCAGAACTTTCGAACCAGCTATTTATTTCAGCTGCACCATTCCATTCTTTATGCTTCCATAAAGTTTATAATAAACGACTGCCTTTAAAAAGCTTAGTAAAATCCCTTATTGCGTGATCCAGGGAAAGGTAGCACTTATGATTTTAAGATCCAATTTTAGAGATTTTTTGACCACAAAACGTGAAAGATACAGTGTTGCCATGGTAACAATAACAAGACGTTATTCTTTGTATCCGGTAGCATCCCCAGTTTTTGCTGTCCTGTGATAGCGTCAAACTACGTCAGAAGGCAAGACGTCGCGTCGTCGTGTAGCTAGAAAGAGAAAATATTTTTTTTTAGAAAAGCAAGCTGTTTTAAGAGCTTTTTCGTTACAATATGCTTTTCCTTAAAAGCTATTTCAGTTATAACGAAAGCAAATGAGCTGAACTTTCGTTTAGTGGTAGCTAGCTAAGGCGTGGAATTACTTTTGTATGTATAATTGTGATGACAGGCGTCATAGCTCAGTCGGTAGCTCTGCCTTCCATGCTGTGGGTCACGGGTTCGATCCCCACTAATACCAAACATTTTGTGGTAAACACATTATTTTTTTTCCTTTTCATCCTTTTTCCTTCGCTTGCATTCATTGCGGTTAGCTGTATTCCATTTCCCAGTTGCAAACTTTAAAATAATCCCATTTTGTTCACAAAACAGTTACCCCGGTACGGAAACACCCAATAACTCTTATACCTGACTTCTGGGATATCACGTACCCCTTGCTGTATTCTCCTAATTTCAAATAAAACAAACCTTGCGAACTTTATGTTACACACCCCCAGCACGGTTCTGGGAGAACACGAATAAATGAGATAGTCGCAGTTGTATCGTAACGGTAGACATCCACTGCATCGGAATCAGAGCGTATGAAGCAGCGTTTCGGTGATCGTAACGCACAACGCTACGGTATGCGGCTCAACGCAGACTACCGCGTTTGGTCTTCGCCGCTGACGCAGACTGCGACGTAACAAGAGACCATACTAGACGTTTTCCATACGATTATGTGTCCGGCGCTGCATGCTGCATACCGCAGCGTTGTGCGTTGCGATCGCGAGACCAAAGCTTTAGACGTTGGTATTTTTACAATGCAATAAATAAATATGCATGAACATTTCACACAACGCCGTCTAGTGCCAGACTAATAAGCTTGTACTATGGGATCTAGATTGCTGATAGAAGACTTACTTGTACATTTTTTTTAGTTTCTGCAGCGTTGTGCCGTTCTGATATGAATATTTTGTCTGTGGCGATCAAGTTGGAACCTAGTGCTGGACGCACAAGAAAAAAAATAGGTAAAGGTGATGTGTTTCTTAAGGCGACTGATACAAAAACTAAATGCTGACAAGACAACAGCACATAATGATAATAGTCACTTCGCATAGACAATTATTAACCTTATCACCTAATTGCATAACGTAGCTTAGGTCTGGAAAAAGCACCCTAATTCTAACTTCCAACTCCCGGATTTTAATATTTGTGATTTCCTTGGTTTCGGTCCATATGCAACACGTGGGCCAGATGGGGAAAAATTCACATCGAGCCCACTCATTTGCATAGTGGTCTCGTTGGGAATGTTTTTTCCCATCGGCCCCACCAGTGGACTAGCCAGTGGGCTCATACAAATATGAAACTTGCACAGATTTTGTCGCAGTCGCAAGTTGCTGGTATCAAAACGCTCCTTAATCTCAGAACGCGTTTATACGCGAACATACGACTTTACAAAGAATTAGAGCGTGCGGATTTATGCTCTGAACGTGTGCCGTGGGCTTTAGGATATGCATTTTAATATCTTAGGTACTAGGTAATACAAGTGATGAGGCCTGGCCACACTGACTACGGGTGACGTTTTGATACAATCCTACTGTCCTATCCTACTAATATTATAAATGCGAAAGTTTGTAAGTATGGATGGATGTTTGTTACTCTTTCACGTAAAAACTACTGATCCGATTTGGATGAAACGTGGAATATAAATAAATAAATATTCACAGACACTTAACACAACGCCTTCTAGTCCCAAACTAAGCAAAGCTTGTACGATGGAAACTAGATGGCTGATAGAATACATACATACATTTTTTTTTAAATACATACCTATAATACATAATAATAATAATAATATATGTTGTCCGTGACCTGGATTAACACATAGGCTACTTTTTATCCCGAAAAATCAACGGGATCCAACGGGACGCGAACGAAGTCACGGGCGGCACCTAGTATTTTGTAAGTTAAAAAAACTGGAAAACCCGACTTCAATTTGATACGCCTTCATCATCAAATGATGATGATGATGATGATAGCAGTTCATTGAGACTGTTCTATTGATCGTAAATATAACAGAAAGGCAAAATACGCAATATCTTGTACGTGAATGACGTGTTTTTTCCAGTTACACTTATTTAACTGCCAAAGTACTGAAAAAAATACAACCTAATTTAGAACCTCCTCCTTTTTTGAAGTCGGTTAAAAATAGACATTTACATCCATTTGGTTTTTACTGTGCTAAGCAAAGATTTTTGATGTAACATCTTTATTTTTTATCGGCATTTTGTTTTACGCTTTGAAGTTATTGATATATATTGATTTGTCTGTACGTACGTGAGCCGACCCCTGAAAAGTGTTCTAATTTTTTATTATTAATTTATTTACAAACAACTTACAAAGAAAACGTCTTACACATAGGACGCACACCGAAGATGAGAACGCCCTTAAATTAAAGGACCCCACACGACAGGTAGCAATTTAGCCGACGCTTTTACCCCGCATTCACAAGATAACACATGTGACAGGGCAGGAGTAGCCACTTTATTTTTCAACAAAGTAACGCGGGTGGAAACGAATTAGTTAAAAAGTAGGTCAACAGACCCGTGACGCACTTGTTTTGCGGTTCTGCATAATGTGACTTTAAACTTTGCTAGAGTTTTCAGCTTTTATTTTGGGGAGATTATGATTTGTGTGACAAGGGTAAGTTTTCTTTTGTTTTTGTGATAGACGCTCAGGGGGGCAATCGTTGTTTCACAAAAACCTGCCAGGTTTAAGCCTGTCAGGTTTTCTGAACTGTTGTCATACTAAATCATAGGTATTCTGTGACTAAATAGTGTATCAAAAGCTTGTTGTTTTCGTATATCTGTATAGCCACGTCACTTGACATTATGCTGGGCAGCGAAAGCAGTTCAGAGCTTGCGATATGGGAGCAGTCGTCGCTTCACCAAGCTCGGGTGACTTCTTGTAAGATTTTTCCACCGTACGAAATGATTACTTCATCTGCAATATTTCTTTGGGGCGATGAGTTTTTAAAGTATATTAAAATCTCTATCCTTTTGAAGATTTCTCAAACTATTATCATGTACAACATACAATTCTACAGTGCATAGAGATGATAAATTACCTGAAAAACACCTTCAGTCTGAAACTACTATCAGTCACCTTTGACAGCCCCCAACAACCCAAAAAGATCGATGCGACTTCGCTAAAGTGGCCGAAGTGGACTATTTCCTCTAAAAAACAGCTTTCGCCCATTTCTCAACGCACACCAAGAGGTCAGCGCATTTTTCTTCCAGCCCAAAATATTCGTCTTGTCGGAATTACTCAAAAAAATCCGTCTAAAACCGGTATAATCCGGCTCGGAGCGGAAGAGGCGTGGCGATCGCCGTGACAAATGGTCAGACCGGATGATGCCATTGACAGTAATGGGGTTGCTGCTATGGGGTGCTTAATAAAACCTCCCGGGTGTATTTAGGTACACGAAGTCGTGGAAGTTCGGCCAGAGCGATAGAGGCTGTGACATACGTTTGTAGATTGATTTTGTTTAGTTTTAAATGTAATGATAATATTCAAAGTTATATTAGTAAAGTTACTCATGCAGGTTTTAGATCATCTACCTAAACATTAATCAGCTAAACCTCATCAGAGTGCCTAGTAGTACGAGTTTTCAGTGTATAGTGTGAATGTGAAACGTCTGACGCCCAGCATACCAATGGCCGCTGATTTGTATATGGAGACACTGAGCAGATTCTTCGAGAAGCTCGACATGCGAGTACGGGCTTGGTCTAGACCAAGCTTCTCAAAGAATCCGCTCAGTGTCTCCATACAAATCAGCGCCCACTGGTGTAATGGGCGTCAGACGTTTCACACCAGATTTACACACCAAAACTCGTACTAGGCCCTCTGCTACACTGCGATAGGGTGTGTGTACATGTGTGTCAAAATGAATTGACGCGACACAACACAACGCGTCACAATGCGTCACAACGCGTCAATTCATTTGGAAAAAGTCGCCTTCACAAAACCTAACCCCAAATGTATATATCCAATGTTGTTCTGGCACATCACGACACAATGTCCATCCAGTGTGTGGTTATATAAACATTGCATAAATTTTTGTGAAAATTCCCGAGATTTTCAAGTTAAAACCATCCGTAAAATACTCGAAAGACCCGTTCACCAAACCGCACCTACAAATCAGCTTACAGTACGATTTAAACCTACTTCTAGCTAAGAGATACAAGTCTGAATAATCGTCGCGGTAGTGTACTGCGACGAACGGACGGACAAAAAACTCGGTGTAAATAAAAATAGTCAAGTAACGTATTCACACAAGCTAGTGTAGAGTTCCATAGGCTCTTATAAATTTTTTGTAATGTTAGTCGATCGACTAACATTACTAACTAGGTGCTTACTAACGTGTCAAGAAGACAACTAATTTTTTTTATTACTTTATTATTATCATTGTTATCATCATCAGCCTATCTCAGTCCATTGCTGGACGTAAGTGGCTCGCTGAACGCGTTCTTCGGCTTTCATCATCCAACGTTTGCCAGTTCCATTTTGCAAACCATCAATCCACCTAGATAGGGTATTAAGTTGTATAGGATTATAACTGATGACCAACTTATAAATAGCTGCCATTGTAAGTTCTATAAGAAAACAGTAAGTACTTTCTATGGCTTTCGGAATGGAAGCTAATTATTGCGTTCAAGAAACACGCAGTTTCATAATCCCTTTTCGTTCAGTATAACTAAACCGGAACTCTGTTACATCGAAACAGACGCAAAGTGAAAAAAGAGTTGTTTGTACAGAACCCTAAAAACGTAAAACAAAAAATGCGAAGAGTAATCGCACCATATGAGACCGAGGGTGGACGGAAATGCAACATACGAGAGATTCGTACATATCCGGGCGCCATTTTGTGCATATATTGAAAACTATAAACCAAGGACATGGTTGAAACTTGACATGTAATGTAACAACTGCCTTCAAATGTGATGCATATATTTATTTCAAGACATGCTTTTATTGCAATAGTAGGTATCTTTTCAATTAGTTACTTAGAGAGGATAATATGAGTAATAGTAATGGTAAGTAATGCCTTCAAGTTATCAAATGGCCCTTCGATGTTAAGTAAGTAGTCTTAAACATGCATTTTAGGTAATATTATGCTCTTAGTTTGAAACTCTAACAAGGCCTAATAAAATTCCCAAGCGCTCTAAAAGCATCAACGTACAAGCGAATGGAAGAGAAAGTCTAAATATGCCCAAAGAGGAAATTAGCCTTACCTAAGTGGCCTTTTTGTACTAAAATGAGCCTTTTTTAAGGCTAAATTGTGCATTAGTATGCATTTGTGTAGATTGCTTTCCGTCTGTTGTTTAGTATGTAAAGTTTTTTAGCTCATTACGTTTCAAAGAACAGATTAAGCTGTCTGGGTTCAAAATGCTAATTCATATTTAGCATGTGCAAAAAGTGTTATAGGATACCTTAGATATCTTCTTCTTCTAGATATATAAATCTCTTTTGAAGCTGACTGACAATCAACGCACAGCCTAAACTATAAGTCCTAGAGGTATGTGGAGGGTAGTATCCTTATAATATAGCGTAGGGGTGCACTAAGAAAGGAATTTTGAAAAGTCGCACCCTAAAGGGTCTAAAATTAGGATCAAAGATTTTAACCAAATAATGCGTATGCTTCTACCACGCGAGCAAAGCCGCGAGCGACAGCTACTCAATACCTATGATTCCGAACAGACCAAAATTGTAGGAAATTATTATAATTTGAAATTATCATGATACGAGTAACTATTGTCAGGTGTTTTGGTTGTGTTAGTGTACGAGTTAATGGATGAAAAAGTTACTTTAGTAATACAAACTCATTGAAAACCGGATAACGAAAAAATTAATAAAACCAACAGATCCGTAGAAGCAAAATAATATTTCCTAATTTTTCTACTTAAAATTCATAATCCTCCACATGCCAGATATTTGCATGAAGAATGAAAAGAGTTTTAAATTTTCATTTCGCAATATTAATTTTATAATTACCCTAAAGCTTAAGCTCCCACTACACGCTACTACAGTATGCTGTGTACGGAACCACAACAGCGTCACAGCGCCGCGCCATCTTTGCATGATTGATGGTCCATGACACGGAGGCTAGGGTTGTCACCGTGCCTAATTATGAACGAAATAACAAATAATCTGTGCTCGGCTAATCCAAGTCCGGATCAGTGCTTGAGAAATTCATGAGAATACGGGCCTTAGAACTAATTACACAGCTAGTAATTTACATCTGCGTTGTACTTCGTTCTTAAAGTAGGTAGGTTGTAGCCTCCAAAGTTCCTCAAGCCTTTCGAGTCTTACAAGTACTTAACTTAAGTCGCAACTTGCAAGTAAGACTGCAACGTTACGTACAATGTGACTGTTTGTGTTTTTATGTGTAGGTTTGTATTTTTACTATCAGATATTCTTTGTTGGTACTTATCAGCCGTTTAACAGGTTAAGTTTTATGTAAAGACTAGCCGTCGCCCGCGGCGTTGCTCGCGTTCTACACTTTAGAGTGTGACGTTTCAAAATTCCTTTCTTAGTGCACCCCTACACTATATAAGGATGCTACCCTCAAAATTTCATACCTCTAAGACTTATAGTTTAGGCTGTGCGTTGATTCTGAGTCAGCTTCAAAAAGTTTTATATATTTAGAAGATATGTTACTAAATAACGTTTATTTTATCATAAAATTAAGTGCATTTTACTCAAATCGTTTCTCAAAAGTAAAATTTTGAAACCACACCATATGGCACATTAAGTATTGCGTATATTAAAAAAAAATTCTTGATAGTACATTTTAACATACTAGTAACTGAAAACCACAAAACACATGACTGAATTCACATAAAGTGGATTTTAAATTGCTAAATATTTAAATTCACTTATTGAAACTACAGAGGCAGCCCTACGGTAACAAAAGCCACGGGTGCTTTTAATAAATTATTCTGTGAAACCTCGGTTATAGCTTCAGGGTTACACCACAGTCAGTGAACACTGCGTCAATATAGCAGGTGTGGGTTTGCCTTTATTTTGTAATAAATAATTATTTTATTCCGAAGATAACCAAAGCTCTTTTTAACGTGATCTATCCACCTTACGAAAGTTTTTAAGTAGAAATAGGTACTTACATTAACATGCTGCAAAACTGATCATGGCCGAGCCTTAAATAACCCATCATCTTATTGTATCCATGTTTCGTTAAATAAATGATTTGAATTTCACCTACAATGTTTGAAAATAAGGGTTCTTTTCAATACATCAACAACTCTTTTGATTGGTATTTAAATATTAATTCTTAATACAAGCTAGTTTTAGTGAAGACTGATGTCTGTTTTGATACAAACACTTATACAAGGTGTAACTATACAACCTGTAAAAAATATTGTTGAAAACATTTCTAGCCACTTCTAAGTTCTACTATACCGGACTGCAACAACAAATAACATTTAAAAAAAAAATATCGGCCAATTCTAGTTTTTTTACATAGTATGGTCAGGTTCGACTTTTGACAGGTGCATATTCTAATCCTCTCAAAAGTTTCACCTAAAATTGTGAATTTGAAATGTCCATTTCACGAACGGAACGTTTGGTTTCTTAAAAACAGCGGGCGTCATTTTACGACCGTGTCACTGATGGGGTGTATTAATAAACACCCCAGTACTACTGGCAACCTATCGATATCAAAACTACTACTACTAGTCACTGGACTAGGAAAGTTATTTTCCTGAGAGAACGGTCCTGCTATCTGAAATACTGTAATTTTAGTTACTGAAACACGGAGGTCATCGCACTATTATGAGGTATGCTAGCCTCAGATAAACCCAAGGTTGAGTGAAAAACTAAATATTTAATTCTGAAAACCAATAAGTTGCTAGTAGTTGATTCACGCATTAGAAGTTTTGTTAAATCACTAAGCATGCTCTGAAAGTCTTGTCAAAACTTTCAAGATAAGTTTGTTTACACCTTGTATAACGGCCGCTAAAACGGCGACCGCTTTTAAACAAACTAAGGCTCGTATGCAAAAATGGAAGCCGACCGCCAATCAGTGAGAAATGTAATCTATCAAAACGTCACCTTCAGTTTCCATACAAACTCGAATTTTCACACAAACTTGCCTATTCGTGGGATAAAGCAATTAAAACGGCTTAGGGTACAGTCAGCTCGTAAAGTTAGTTGACTAAAAATATATGCTATTGTTTTTGTGTTGCATTTATTTCTTTAACGACCGTATTTGAAATGAAGTAGGTGCAAAAGATAAGGCTTAGTATATAGGTAGCGGCCAGAACTTTCTCCTTTTTTGAAGTTGGTTAAAAATAGAGCAAAACAGGCATTTTTATCAAGGAGTTTCAAAGTACTACATATTTTAGGAATATTTTATCTATTGGGCACTTCACTACATACCTACTATTTAGTCAAGTGCGATCCTTTTCAGAGTACTGTAACCACGAGTAAAAGAAATTACTCGTAGTCACACTGGTGTAGCAAACCGGTGTGACCACGAGTCCGTCGTCGATGTAATAAATGCCACACTCGACGGCGTACCATCATCGTCAAGAATAGAATAATGACTAGAGGGTGGACACGACCCTCGGATATGAGGAGTGCGATTGAAAGAGGAGGATTTCATCACCTCATGATTTAGCTATCCGTCAGTTAAAGATGATGAATGACAGAGATAGTGAAACAGGCCCTACTATAAATTAAAATAATTACACGTGCATAGGTATGACGTCACAGGATGGTAGATGCAGTTTAGATCACGTCCTCAGTAGACCTATCCTCTGAGATAATGCATTGTTACAGATTTAACCAGTTTACGTCACTTTTTCATACAAAAAATTTGAACCCTTGGTTAGCTTCTCACTTATGCGGCTGACTGTACTAACTAGTGTGATGGGTAATTTATCATAGCGCAGACTGTCAGGCCAGATGGATCGGAAGTCACATTCAGATCATCTGATAAGGTTTGATTAATGTAATCTAGTAGAAGTTTTCTAATCAAGCTAAATACAGGAAACCAAATTAAACCTAATTTTGATCAAATCGCACGAGTAAGATTAGAAGCAAGATTTCACTTTCATCGAACAAAACACGACAGCCGACTTGGTTAGTCTTTTGTTTTCTTAAGATGCCAAAAAATCATTGATGGTATGTAGCTAGCGATTGGTTTGATTGGTTCTGTGGTGAATCCTAATTCGACTGGACGAATTAGGATTTGACCTGGAAAAAATTATAAGTAGCAATTTGACTTTGGAATTCGTTGGGGGGGGGGGGTGTCATGGTTTTGCGTGGTGGGTACGAGGTACTCGATCCGTTGCGTCATCCGCCATCAAACTTTTTCCGGGTTTGCCCATTTTCGAGCTAATTCGACTGGGCTATATAGTTTGTTGTAGTAAACAAAATGCTAATATCACGGATTTGATTCTAGATAGTCACAATATTCAAACCACAAACTCCGTGTTCTTTTTTCTCTACGCCGCCACAACCGAATTTATGATAGACCAGGCGAGTAAAAACTAGAATTCATTGCTTTGTAACATCGTGATTTCTTTAGCCCAGCTAAAAACTAACCTTATATAACCTAAAACAGTTTTGGAAACTTTATACTCGCAAGAAACTTTAATGGCGACTGACATCAGGGTTTGAACCCTGGCGAGGATTATTTTAAAGTACTTTGGCAGGGCTACCCGCAGGTTCTTATAGGGGTAGCTGACCTAACATAATCTGGGATTTTGTTACCAAAAGGACAAGCTTATTGTGACTAAAATAGTTGATTTTTCGCGTCTCTAATTGATCGGACTGTGGGGGTATCGTTGTCTCATAAAAACCTCAGATTTTCTGAACTGTTTTCATACTAAATCATAGGTATTCTGTGAGTAAATAGTGACATTAGCGCGTTTCAGCGCGTTTTTTGCCGTCAAAAGCTTCTTGTTTTCGTATATCTGTAGTCACGTCACATGACATTATGCTGGGCAGCGAAAGCAGTTCAGAGCTTGCGATACGGGGGCAGATATCGAATTTCACTCTCGTTCTCAAAATTATACAGCTACTAGCCGTCGCCCACGGCGTTGCTCGCGTTCTACCCTTTAGAGTGTGACGTTTCAAAATTCCTTTCTTAGTGCACCCCTACACTATACAGGGTGTTACCAGACCACTTCCGAAAACGAAAGGGGGAGCTACAGCACACCAAAACCCAACCAAAAAAAAAATCAGTTATCCTGAAAAATAATTATAGCCGGAGAAAACAATGTTTAAAGATTTGTATTTATTTCGCCAGCCCGCAATGTACGCATTCACGTAGGTAAGGTCAAGGCGTAGTACTATTATTTATTCTGTGTCGTAAGTGCCTACTAACGTAGGTAGGTACTAACGTAGGTCGCTCGCACGTCGCGTACTTGAATGACCCGCGATGAACTCTCAGCTGTTCATGCTGTAGTAAACGTAATCTGCGTGCTGCGTGTACATTGCTGCTTTATTTATTTTATTTGTTTTTTTGCTTCTTTAAATGAGATAATTAGGTAGATATGTCTTATTATGTTGTACTGTGTGTATGTAACTAGAAAAAAATTTAAAAAGAGATAGTCAAGTCAATTTTTTTTTTCGCGATTTTTTTCGCTTAATGTTTTCAGTATCATGGTCTGATTGGAACCTCCAAGTTTTCGGAAGTGGTCTGGTAACACCCTGTATATGGATATTAGTCTCCAAATTTCATACCTCTAGGACTTATAGTTTAGGCTGTGCGTTGATTCTCAGTCAGCTTCAAAAGAGTTTTATATTATTTAGAAGATGTTTGAGAAGGCTAGAACGTATTAAAAATGAGTCAATTATCTGTAAAATACAGCTATAGGTATCATCATAACTACAAGCTCCTTGTTAATAATCTTCGCCACCAGCAACAGTTCAATTGACCAGAGATTTTTTCATTCCGTTATCTATACTGACGTCATTATGCCTTCCCCTGTTCACTCCTTAGTTCCACCCTCCTTAGTAGGGTAAACGTGACAGGCTCATAACCCAGTTGTGGCACGCTAAAGCTGCCTTCAAACAGAGCGGTATATATCCTGCTATGGTATTTTCCAAGGTCAAGTACATAGCTTTATATTATTTTTAGATGTCTTTATTGCATGAAGTTTAGGCGGAAACACTTACAGTCAAATTGAGAATCTTCTCCTTATTTGAAGTTGGTTAAAAATACCATCAGAGACCTAAGACATATTCTTATTTGATACCCATATGTCTAAGAAATTCATATAGAGTTTATTGACCCACATTTTTTTTAAAACGTCATTTCTTTAATTAAACAGAAATGACATTGGATATGAGCTTGTTTGTTGATTACGGCCGCGACTTTCCCTTTGTTTGAGAGCACACGCGAGCGTATAGCACATCGTTTGAAGGCAGCTTTATTTACAAAATCACTTTAGTTTCGCGTAAGTAGATAAGTAGAGTACACCTGTGGTGTTTGATATGATAATGGGTAGGTTACTGCATGCATGGTCTAGATTAGAGGCACGTGCTCTCGTATGAAAGCTGTTTAAAGTTGCAAAGGGAAGTAGCTTTGGTTTTCAAAGGTTTTCTTTGTTATTATGATGGGTTTGTGCGAGATATATTCCAATTGCTTAGAAATTCGAAAGGAACGTTTTTGGTCTCGTTTAGTTGTTTCAACTAAGCGCTTTACGGTCTGAGATGTTGTGATCCACGTTTTGTTCCTAAGATAGAGAGTTCAAAGCCAGTTTTGTACGTGAAAATATTTTGGGGAATCAATGTGGATGTAATGGTAAGAAACCCTATCTTTAAAACATAACTCTTTATAAATAAGTTTATTTATGTACCAGCAAAGTTTCAAAATTACACAACAAATGGAAAGAAAAATTCGGCAACTTGAAGCCCCAACTCTGTAAATAGATCCATTTCTTTCAGTAACTTAATCAGAAAGAAGTTTTAGAACTTTAAATGCTGGTAAAAGTTGGTCTCAGAGTCGTAAAATAAAAATAAAAGCTCTTCAAAACAGTTCTCGAGATTTCGCAAGCAAAAGTTTCGGTCCCTTTTGTAACTAAAAAGCAATCTAGGCGATCTAGGTGGAATGTTAGAAATGGTAGCTCTTTCTTAAAACTGTATTTCTGCATTGTAGTTGTTGAGTATTTCTCATTCTACATCTGTGTAAACTACACTTTATTTGACAGAGAACTATTCTCTACAGCCGAAGCGTAAATATTTAAACGATAGCGTGTTCAACAGGATTTTACTTACAATCAGCTCAAGAAGCTACAAACGCTAAATCTCAAATGGAGGGTAGTCGTAAACCGCTGTATTTGAATCGCCATTACTACGGGTAGTTTGTTAATATTTGAGCGCGACCGTCTCCTTGCTCCACTGGGGTCATTTATCGTCCGACCGCCACGCGGAGTGGACGTCTCACGGCTGTTGTTGCAAACGTTTATTGCCGTGAAATAAGGCTTAACGTTTCGACTGCGGAGGTACGCAATTGCAGTTTCATTATGCCAAGCTTGTAAACCGTATTGTGTTCCGGGAAATTATTTGCCTGGTTTTATTAAATGCCTTTTTCTTTTGGGATCCGCGTTCTTTCCTTATTTTTCATTTTTAATTAACCAAGTTTGTTCGTTTTCTAAGAGCTTTGTTCGTAAAGCAAGCCCGCGAGCAAAACAAGCGTGAATGCTATGTTTATGTATGTATAGTTACATTTATGATGGATACGCCTTCCCACCTGCACCATAATTACATTCAGGTGGGCGATAATCACTTTATCACTGTCCGGATGTCCGCCGCCCAAGGGGATTATGGAATAGATAGAGCGAACTAATTAATTTAACTCTAATTTGCGAATTACTGTTATGACGGTAAAACGGGTACTGTGTGGAATTGACCATTGGTTTCTATTAGATTACCCAAAATCTACTGGACAGATTCTACCAGCACTTTGAAATTGGGTCTCCTGGGGAACAGAGGGACAATGGAAAATCCTAGTAACCAGGATTACAAAAACATTAAGGTGCTTGAAATGCTGGTATCTCAAAGGTTAAGCATATATTGTAATCGTATACCCTGTGCTATTTTTGTTACTTATGACCAGAACTTTAGAAGGCTCTTTTCAGGGTTGCTAATAGGATTTAGTAGCGAGATGCCTACTATTGGACTTGCGTTTGCTTATTGACAGATCAGTGGCACGAACCAAAATAACATTAGATCTTCACCGATATTACGTAGGTGCCATCTCATTTCTTGACCCTCACTTAGGTAAATACCAGTAACCAAAAAAAAACAAAGTAAAACGCTGTTTTGACCAAGTTTTGTCAGTTTCAAAAACCTCAAGTGCCCAAATCCATCTCAATTTTCTGCTCCAAGTCATACGAAGAACTGTAGGTTTTCCAGCGGAATGAACTCGTTGAGAGAAGGCCTTTGATCTGGAAGTAATAGGTTCGAGTCCGAGAGCAAGATGAACTCTGCGGATATGTTCAGTCACCGACCATAGGACCTTGATCTCTCATATACCTTATGAGAAAAAGAACGAAAGTGAAAGATGACGCCTTAATGTTAAGTGGCTAACTCTGCCAATATCACGCATTATTGTAGAGTATGCTCACATTCTCCACCTTAACTACCTAGGTACTTACCTACATTAGCTTAAAATGTACGTTAGTATCTTGAAGACCAACTTTAGTTACTAAATTTTTAGGCACCCCAACATCGACCTAACAACAGAGCTCTAGAATAACTCAGATGAAACTATCACTAGCGGCCACCCATCCAAATGATGACCACACTAAACGTTGCTTAATTTTCTTCTTCATACTTCGTTACTCTGTAAAGATATAAACAGTCAAAATAAAAATAAATAAATGTGAGAAAACATGTCCCAAACACTTTGAACCTGTATTTGCTCCACCTCGTTGCATATTCCTTTCGAATCTCAATATTCACAGCTCATTTTCCGTAGTAGTTTGGATTTGATGCATCACTGAGCAGATTTGCTTTGAGTTTGAAAGCCTTTGGGTGTTTTACACTGCTACCGACACGATATCGCCGGAGAGCTAATAAAACGTAATATAACGTAACGTAAACTAGTTTATAACGTAAGTAAACAAATATTATACGCGAAAGTTTGTAAGTGTGGATGGATGGATGGATGTTTGTTACTCTTTCACGTAAAAACTACTGATCCGATTTGGATGAAACTTGGAATATATATTGTCCGTGACCTGGATTAACACATAGGCTACTTTTCATCTCGAAAAATTTACAGGATCCAACGGGACGCGAACAAAGTCGCGTGCGGCACCTAGTAAATTAATAAATATTCATAGAGATTTCAAACAACGACCCTCTAGTGGGACTAGAGGGCGTTGTGTGAAATCTCTAAAACTAAGCAAAGCTTGTACTTTGGAAACTAGATTGCTGATAGAATACTTATATGTAAGTATTCATTTTATAATTTAGCTCGAGCCACTGAAATGCTGGTGTCGTGTCTGTATCGGCCGGTGTGCACACGCCTTTTAGGTTCTGTCGACCAAGAAATTGCTGTTACATGTGACACATTACTATGGATAAAAGCTATTTATACTTTGAAGCTTTGACTGGCGATGCGAGAAGTTATCATAGCGAAGGTTCAAGATATGCTGTATGATGTTGGGAGGAGAAGGAATAAATGGAGGAGGCTTCTGGTTGATAAGGAGAATGATGATGTACTGTCAGAAACAAAAGTTTATATTTATAACTCTTATTCTTTGGTTAATCATCAGTGCACCATCAGTACTAGATCTAGTACTGATGGTGATGATAAGATTATATACTGTCATTGAGAAAAGTCTATAAGCAGTTTTAATTATTAAATTAACCGACTTTAAAAAAGGAGGTTTTCAATTCGGATGTAATTTTTTTCTTTGCATTTAAATAAATTGCAATTTTTGTTTGCATGTAGTTTAATTCAAAAAAATCAAGACTAATCTACTAGTACGTTCGTTGATTGATATATAAAAAGCCTACTTAAAAAAACTGAACCCATATAGGACCTCAGTATTGGTCATCTATACATCAAACAAGACTAACTCTTTGAAAATCGTAGATACCTAAGCGCGCTTTTAAAAAGGCAATCTCTTGCACAACTATCGCTAAATCAACCCTTAATTAATTAATAGTTACACCGTGTTTTGTCTTTTACATTGACAAGCAAACTCTAATTCAATCGAAAACACGATATAAATATTCCAAGCTTACGTCTAAATAAATAAATATTAATAAATATTCACGGACACTTATCACAACGCCTTCTAGTCCCAAACTAAGCAAAGCTTGTACGATGGAAACTAGATGGCTGATAGAATACATACATACATTTTTTTTTGTAAATACATACTTATAATACATAGAAATACCCAATAGTCTAGATTATACCATAGATTGAGGTTACCAAAACTTGACAATCTCCTCCAAAGAAAGGGCCATTCTAAGATATTACACAATTCCTAAGTACATGTGCCAACCTACTTTCCCATATGTTCCACATCTGAAAAGCAATAAATGCCACTCATACCCAACAACGAATAGAATACCCGAGATGGGGCGGTTGTACTCTGTCCGACACCGACACCGGCACGATAACGACATCCATTTTATATCTTGCAGATAACCATGTTTTTAATAATGCATAAATGTTCATAGACATTTCACACAACGCTTGTTAGTCCAAAATAAAAAAAAATTTGGGCATCACACAACACTCTTTTGTCCCAAACTAAGTAAAGGTATATGGGAATTAGATTGCTGATAGAATACTTACATTTTTTGTGTTAATACATACCTCCTTGAAATATATAGTAACTTCCACACAGAACAAACATAATGTTTACCATCACACAAATGTTTGTTAACTGTGGGGATTGAACTCACGAGCCACAGCACGAAAGACAGAGCTTTGCCGACTGACCTCAGACGCCTGTTATAAGAATTAAAAACTCGTTATCTGTAGACTGTTTTTTCCAGGGTTATTTCAAAGAATATTAATGTCGGTGTTTGGCGCAATCACAATGATGCTGAACTACTGACAACTATGTTAAAGTATCTAGTATTAAATGTATAAGATAAGAGCCCGTGGTCTGAGTTTTGTTTTTTTGATCGAAACGCATATCGAGAAGCAACTTGCAAGATATTTTGTGTGAAAATCCGATAAGATCCTCTAGCGAGAGATATGCAAACTATTTTTCTCCATACAAAAACTGCGAGTATCTCGATTCTCGGTTGTCGCAAATCAACTTAACAAAACTCAGACTACGGGCTAAGTTCTTCGTCGATATCGTGTAGATGCTGTAAAAGCAGCCATACACGAGGGCTAATACGCAATAAAACATTCGACAATCCAAACTGCCGACACAGCCTCCCATCCGCAATACAACTGACATTACTCTTCAGCAGTTGTCGGCCTCACAGCTGGAGAGGGCAGCTGGTTGTCTTAATAAAAGAGTTTGTCTAGAAGGACCTGCCTAATTCCTTGAGAAAGACAGAATATGACAGACGATTTTTCCTAGTGACTACAGTATGGGGCACTTCAAAAAGGGTGTTTTAAAATTCTTCAAGGGTCGGCAACGCGCGTGTGGCACCTCTAATGTTGCAGACGTCTATAGGCTACGGTAACCGCTTCCCATCAGGCGGGACGTACGCTTGTTTGTCTACTTTGTTGTATAAAAAAAAGAAAATTTTAGACATATTTTTTTTAATACAAGTCAATGGTGGAACAAGCCAATGGCCTACCTGATGCTGAGTGGTAACCACTGCCTATAACGATACATTGCCTCACTGAGTATATTGGTCTCTGCTCTAACAGTCGTTAAGTCACAGACGGAGGCCTTAAGGCGGTCTAAAACTCCGTCACCATAGAGTTGACCGCTAACTTATATACGAGCTTGCTTGCTTACTGAGCATATGCACTGAGGACGTGTACTGAGATGCATTGCACCCATCACTCTTAGACATAACGTAATATTAAAAAGCAGAAAAATTTATGCTACGGTCGGAAAATTAAAAAAAATCGCTACTGTAAGTACCTACCAATCTTTTTTTTTACTAATAAAATGGCCAATATTGTAAGGTAACGCAAACACTATAAAAATCAATAAATATGGTTATTATGATGGTGGTTAGTGTACCAGATGCAATCTTTATTACCTACGTCCTGACCCAAATGTCATATTATTGAGCTATAAATAGCAGCTCCCATCATAACGTGACCTTCGCCTCAGAACTACATGCTTTATCATCAGCTAAATTGAGGGGTCTAAGCTAAGTGGTCGTTATAACCTGGCGTATAATGTTGATATGTGACCGGGTAAGAGTGGAAGTGTTCAAAAGCTTCACACCTTTATGTGTAGTGGGTATTTTATGGGATTCTTGATTTGCCCTTACCAACCAAGGGTCGTTAGTATAATGAAGTCCAAGATAATTGTAATAATAGTGTTTTTGTAATCAATTTTTTCAATTAATATTCTTATTCGTTATTTTGTTGTCTAGTTAAGGAGTGAGTTATTAATAGACCATTTTTAGTAGACGAGTATTGAAAAACTTAGATAATATCAAACTATTGTTTGTTAGTTATAGCACGGTTACTTATTAGCAGCAAATAGAAAGAAAATAAATAAATATCCTTGGACATATACACACAACGCTTTCTAGTCCCAAACTAAGCAGAGCTTGTACTATGGAAACTAGATTGTTGATATAATACTTATACACAATTATTTTGTAAATACATACTTACGATACATAGTAACACCCAGCCATAGAACAAACATCTATGTTTGCCACACGCAAATGTTTGTTCTCGGTGGGGATCGAACCCACGACCCACAGCACGGAAGGCAGAGCTACTACCGACTGAACCATGACGACTGTCTCAAAAAAAAAATAGTCAAACAGCTACACAATAACCATGCTTATTGGTGATTACCCCCCAGGTACGAAATACTTGTATATACTACAAAATAGATATAGGACTTACTTACGTGCAGGATATCAATTGCCAACATCAAAAATTCGCCACAAAAAACATTCTAGTCTGTGCAAAATATTGCCTACGCCGTAGAGCCTCTACAGTCTACAAGGTCTACGCTTTCTCGTAGTCTTGCAAAAAAATGCAGGCTTATTCACATTTTGAAAGCAAATGTTTATAAAAGTTTCAAACGCCAGGAAGTCGAATAGCAATGATTTTTATTCCCATGTTCAAAGAGATTGCAGCTTGCAATATTTATTCCTTTTAACTTATGAAAACTCCATAACAAAATAAGAAATAGAATCAAAATTGCCGGTTCGAAAGGCTTTGAATTTGATTCATTGCATTTCCTGAGGAATCCTTTGAAGTTCGTATGCACTCTGTACATGCAAACAGGGTGATTTATTGTATTAAAGTAAAACAGAATCATAACTGTGAACTATGTATCAATGGAAATAAGGGAGTGTAGTCAAATAAAATTATGATTATTAATAACATAGCATTACAGTTATTATTTATTCGTAATTTATAATTAAATAACTAAAAAACTGATTTCTATCGCAGAAAGTTTACATTATTTTATTTTCTTCTAATTGTTTTTCTAAGGTTTTAATAAATAATAATAAATATTCACGGACACTTAACACAACGCCTTCTAGTCCCAAACTAAGCAAAGCTTGTACGATGGAAACTAGATGGCTGATAGAATACATACATACATTTTTTTTTGTAAATACACACTTATAATACATAGAAACACCCAGACACAGAACAAACATCTATGTTTTACAACACACAAATGTTTGTTCTCGGTGGGGATCGAACCCACGACCCACAGCACGGAAGGCAGAAGTACTACCGACTGAGCCATGACGCCTGTTTTGATCTTTAAGTTCGATTATTTCTCCTTCTACCACTCACTGGTGTTTCTCTTAGGCAGGCGGCACTATTACTAATTTTATAAGTAGTGTACATGTCACGAATATCAAGTTTATAAAAAAGTTATTTACCTTTATATAGGGATTTGAAATAGAATTGTGAAATTGTTGGATTTGAATGTCAAAATGTCCCAGTGCCAATCGGACAGCGTACCACTATGCAATATATTCGTCCACGTTCACGGGATCACCCTGTAGCATTTCTATCTTATATTTTTCTATTCGTTAGCTTTCTGTTTATTTGAAGAAGGATTCCTTTGTTTACTTTCCATCACGCCATAACTTTGTTTGAACATTTTTATTTAACTATCGAAACAAAATGGCATCGGAAACTTTGAATTTTTGACGCTGTTTTTGAAACTAATCTGGAAATCTTTAGAATCATACTTTGGATGCTTTAAAAAAAAAAAGACGATCTTGTGCGAAATATTTTTACAGGTGCTTCTGGCCACTGACTATCTTCTTAGACCCAAGGATTATATTGTGTTCTGTTCATAATCATCAAGAGAGAGATGAGAATACAGTCGTGAGCCACTTTAGTTCTGAACCTATACTATATGACCACGGTTCTTTTATAATCCGATATACAAAATAATAAAGTGTTGAAATACACCACCTAAGTGTGCAAAAAATGAGTTACGGAGAATTGTGCTCACAAAAAATCATGTAACACTTTCTTCGTATACCATGTAATTTATCACCCAGCATGAATATTCCCTTCAACACTAAAATAAACCTTCCAGGCACGATTTTACTCCTGTTCACGCACACATATCAGAGGCATAACATACATACATAACATAGCATACCCTTTCAAGAACCAATACTCCCTACGCGCCTTGGAAACCGCACGAATACTCTCTTACATAACAATAGTACCTATTCTACATGTCCGTGATAAATAGCACATATTCAACGCAGCTTAGACCACGTGGTTCAATAAACTCTAGCGCGACGCTAGCGCCATCTATTGGGTGGTTGCGGAACTGCGTTATCAGCTAGGGAGCTTTAGTTGAAAGCTTGGAAAGCGAGGTTTTCACGCGCATTTTCTTCTAATGTTATACCGCTTAGAGTACAGATGGCGCTGGTAGTATTGTTCAAGTGTGTAGAATTTGTGTTGGATGGCGATTTAATTGAATGTTTCTCTTTGTTTCAGCTCTCGGAACTCGAGCAGCGGGTTCTCGAGGCGGAAGGGAGGGCCGAGGAAGCTGAAGACAAGGTAATTTATTGTTTCTTTTTACCACAAAACCTTCTTGGGTGTCTAAAGCTTTGAATAATAATTTGTTTTGACCGATTTTTCTTATCAAACCCACCAATATTTCTAAATATTTTTGCTGCTTATCAATACAAATACTTGCACAATGTCATTACCTATCTTGCGATAAAATAAAATAGACCCAGATATTCTTTTCCTCTCACAAAAGACAAGTTTTCAATCTGCATCACTTGAGTGCTTACATTCAATTTTCTGCTCTACAAAGCTGGTCAAACAAAAAAATCCTCTCGAAGTTTCATTAAACGTGCTCAGGGTGGGTACTAGGTACCGTTGGAATAAAAAACTTCTCATCCCAACGTCCTGTGGAGTTGCAAGTCAGGACGATCAGCAGAAAAGTTTCATTAATCCTGACCAAGGGCCCTTTGTTTGACAGGACCTTCGTCAAAACCCTCTGAGATTAGGCAAGAGTATAAGAGTATATATAAACAACTACAAAGATATAATAGCACGTGTGTAAGGATGCGAACTAAATAGCTATCGCTAAGTACAAACGATAATCGCTCGTGCAAACTTGCGATTTACAGAGCAATCATTTTAGAAACAAACAATTGAGCATTTCTGTCGCTCGTCGCAGCATCATTTGAATCATGATGAGTCGAAACGTGATTGATTTCTTATAAAAAATACAGGTTGCTAGCATTAAAAAAACTTCTAAAAAGTTGCTGAAGATCACCAAAGACAGCTGCTTGAAGAAAGCGAAATCTTATTGTGTAAAACTGTTTAATCCCTATGTCCATATAACATTTTGGCGTAATATCTTTGTACAAAGCAAGTAGGTACCTGTTACAAGCATCTTATGTCACTTATCAGTGAAATGGTGTCTAAAACGTGTGTTGTAAGTAGACACGTCATAAACAACCCTGCGTTTACATGCCTGACAACTGAGAAATGGGGGAGTCGCAGGGGATTACTTGAGGGTGTCGTTTTATTGGTAGCGACAGTAAATTGTTATAGAGTTTCGATGTATTGGTGTTATACTGCTGGCTTTCATTTTACGGTCTTAAAACAATTTATTACATTGTTTAAGATTGATTTGAAACATGAATCAGCTTGCCTTGTTGAACTTGTCGAGATTTATAGATATTTTTAGTTTTGGATTTGCGCTACGTACACCTACGTGGTGATTTTTTTAGTTAAACAGATATTTTCAAGAACGAAAATATTGAAAACTTAAAAAAAAGAAGCTGTACACAGTGGCGTGGTGTTTCTAATTGAAAAAAATACAAAAAATAAAAACCAAAAGAAACGCCAATAAAACATATCGTAATTTTATTGCTAAGTATAAAGTTAATAGTTAAAATATAATGATAAAATCAAAATCAATCAAAAAATTTACTTGAAAAAAAAAGATACTGGAAAGAAACGAAAAGAAACAAAAAATCTGTTTTTTTTTCAAACTTATCTATTTAGTCAAATCTGTTCTTATTCAAACCAAAACAAATGCACCTTGATATAAAAATAAGTAGTCATAAAACTTGTTCTGCGATCAGTACAAAGCAATGAGAGCAACACAAGTGCAGGACGCGGGGGACGACCCGCTATTGATTTTCACAATTTGTAGGATTATGACTCACTCCTGGGTTTCTGTACGTTTGAAAATCATCTCTAGACATAGATAGCCTCAAAACACCACATAATACATATTCGTAAATTATATATTTCGATATCCTTAAGAGCAAGAATGAATGAAAACGCTTTATTGTACTTAAAGAACACCGAAACATATTCTTATGACATAAAACAAAACAGGTTGCATTAAATGTACAATGGGCGGCCTTATCGCTCAATAGCGATCTTTTCCAGGAATACCTACCTAAGCAATAAAGGAAAATTAAGTACTCTATTATCGATCTAGTTCCCATAGTATAAGCTTTGCTTAGTTTGGGAGTATAAAGCGTTGTGTGAAATGTCCATTAATATGTTTTTTGACTATCGATGCCTTGCGGCTTACATTTGAACAGCATCCTTGGATATCCCCAAAAGATAGAGAAAATAATGTAACATACAGGTATTGTAGTCTACGTATATGTAACGGCTTATTTTAAAAACATTCTTAGATATCCTAGGTGTTTAGGGCTCGGGCTTAATGTGAAAGAATTAATTAGGGAAGTGCCTGCCTACTACTACTGCAGCAAATTCTGCTGCCAAGCAGTGATGCATTGCTATGCTCCTGTTTGAAGGGTTCGGTGACATCAGTAGACTCTGCTTGGAAATTGCAATCTTATGTATTTTTTTAGGGTAGTTATTTTTGTTTCCAGTAAATAGGTATATAAATAAGCCAAAGTTGCGATATTTCAGACTCTTGGAAACCATGACATTGATGCAGCCGTAATATTATTCTGCTAAAACTAAACTCATTTAATCCCTTGCATAATTATTATTACATCTAGTTAACCCTTCGCCGTAAAAAGTGCAAACAAAGCGACCGATAGAATCAGATTCCATACGCATTGTACAAACATGAACGATGACATAATAACCCCTCACAACGGTTGCTGCCACCCTGTCTTTTTTCATTTCAACCCCCGTCGATTGAAATGAAACCTTAATGTGCAATAAATAAAATCGAGTTCAATAATAGTTCAGCCGATCAATTGCATACTTTTTTCTCCGATATCAAAAGTCGGACTCTGGCAACAATAGGCCCAAAGCCACCCCTCTACGCATGCGTGCTACACGCAACCAACTTCAAGCCTATAAACCAAGCCACCATAATCTACAACTTCGTCCCTAAAACTGTATATATATTTTATTTCTCTATTATTTAGTAAAAAAATAATACTAAGCGTGAATTAAATCCGTCTAAAAACATCCGCGTGTGTCCTCGTGTCGTAATAAAAACAGAAACAAGTGAGAATCGGTTTTTAACCGTGCAGTGGTGTACTTTTGATCAATAAGACCTATTTATTAATTTATTTGTGTTCTAGATAAGAAAGCATCGCTTGACGCTAAACGTGTTCGATTCATATTGTGATAGTAATATTAGTGTGTTACAACGAAATTGCTTTAAGTGTTTAGATAAGGTACTGTTTAGTGTGTTTTACTGAGTCAATACCTTCCACTGCGTGATCAGACGTTGATAGTGATAATGTCAAAACCAAACACGCTGAAGGCCCACAGACTGAGTGCTGAGTTTGCTGAAAAACGAGCTTCTATGAAGAAAGCTGATCCTACTAGTTCATAGCAACCAGCCGTAAGTAATTTACATTTCTTGATATCAAAATAACTCTTGTGTTGATTGATTTCTTTAACTAGACGAAGACATTATTATTCAGATCAGAAAGAGTTATTTCAGTATTCTATATTATGGACTACCTTACAAAAATTCATCAATTTTGTCGTGGTAAAAACATAAGCATGGTCAATTAGATTTTTCAAATATATCTAAAATCCTCATTTTCGTAAATGTTTTACTTATTATTTTTTATTAATAGAGTGTATAAAAATAGCTGAGTCTTAAATAGAGTTGAATTGAAAGATGATGGAATACTAGAATACACAAAGCAATGCTCGTAAAGGGTTGTAAAAATGACTGCTGTGCTATTGAGGTCATTCGTTCATTAATGGAATGATCGTGAACGTAGTACAGAGCACATGTCTTATAGAAATGTCTACAATCCAACATGGACGCCCTGTCACTCAGCTGTTTTATACGCATGCGCGATGAGTTTCCCGCCATCTTTGGAAATTTCTTGAAAGGACTCGAGGTAATGTTCTTTTTAGAGGCCATTGTGAAATTGCAGGTAAGGCTGTAGGTAGATGAATTGTGAAATAAAATGCGGAGAAAATTTTATTATTAATCTGAGAAGCTGGGCGCTTACAGTAAACGGCTATACACATGGAAAAGATAATAAATTTTTTGTTAAATTAAATACGCGTAAGTATGTACCTAAACAGAAAACCATATTCTTAGCTAATGTAACAAATTAGTATTTTTAGATGTGAAACCAATTTTTAGATTTCACATCTACCTTTGCATTATACTTTACCAGACAGTAAACCAATAACAAGCTGACATGGGTTTTCGATTACAACAAAAGCTTTTGATAAAGTCCTCGAAACTTTTGGGTGATATAAAACTCTTTCTTTTACGTACCTTTGCACAGGTAAAAGCAACTTGAAACTTTCGGGTTTCATTCTAAACCCAAAACGTTAACCTGATATCTATATTAGACATCAAATAGCTTTTAACAAATTTGGAGTACCTCAAGGATCCATTTTCAGACAGAGCTTATTTTTGTTATTCATCAATGTAACATTACATAACTTATTTTAGTAATATCTTAGCCAACAATCTTTCGATCTTGTTACCTACTTTGAAAGCGCTCGGGAAAGTTTTAAACAACTAAATTTGCTCTAACAGCGAAATAAATATGAGTTTTCCGCAAGTTTCCGAGCTAAAGGATGAGTCATAGTGCAATAACCCTGACTAGACGAATCACTGTGAATCAGTCGGTGGATTAGTTGGGCGATCCGTTGGCTTTTCTTTTTAGAATGGTCGGCCAACGATAACGACTTACTTGTTCGATTTCTTTGAAAAGCTTTTGGGATGGCATTGGGGCTTTTTATAAAACAAGAATAAAAATATTAACTTCAAAGGTTGGTTGCAATGATATCGTCTTCAATCTAAATGAAGTTTGTAGAATATCTTGAACAATTCGTTTTGTCAGTATAATAATCTATAGTATGTTAAACTTAATCACAAGAGCCGATTTGGTTTGCATATGATTGACAATATATTATACTTAAAACTTAAGACAAAGTTGAGCTTTCTAAAGACGGTTGCATGCAAAAGCTCAAAAGCTATTCTAGTTTAATTAAAATTAAGTAATATGATCCCTATTTCTCGGCATCTTGAATGTATAATTTGGTTGCTTAGAGTCATAAATCAAAAACGCCTTGTAACTAAGGTCATAATTATTATACCGACGCTATGGTACGTGTATATACGTTCAACACTTATATAATAATTCATAAGAAGTTTAGAACGTATTCAGCGTAGAGAGAATAGATAAAACTTTTTTTTTTCTTTTCTGTATTTAAAAATCTATGAAATTGCGTATCAGTAATAGCTTCTTGTATTATTATGAGACTTGTGAACATTGTTGTTAAATTTACGAGCGGTTCTATTATTTTAGGACTAAAGATCTTTTTTTTTTTTCCATACATTCCATGCCAACTTCTGTGCACTGGTTGTTTCACTAGATTCACTAGAAGCCAGAACCTTAACCAGAAATATCAATACAGCTCTTGTGTGTACAAACTCTACTAAAGAAATTCCTACATTCCAACTACTCGGAACTTTATCCTCGAATATCACTGGCTCTTCTTAACTTGTACGCCTGTTATCCCAACTTTGTTATGTGCTCGTACTATCTACCTAGTTCAAGATTACTCCCGTAAAACGAACAAAAGTTGGGGGAGTGCTCAAGTTCTGTCGTGTATTTGTATTTGTGTATTTGTACTTGTAGTTTTGTCTATCATTGGGTTATCGCAATGTAAACACTCTGTCTTTGTAAATGTGCCTAGTTTTGTAATATCTGTAACATGTACCTATTTTGCCAAAAATTATTTGCCAACTTTGTCGTTATCGTAATCAAAGTTCAAGGCAGAAATACCTAACTGATGGCACAAATCACGTTCCTTCCAAAGAACCTTCATCACAAATTCAAACTAATAACAGGCTTTGAATTGGTTAGTGTGTAATATGACAGATGGACAGACAGGCGTGGAATATTAACTAAGAATCTGTAGTCAATGGGAAGCGTGACGGAGGCGTTTCCTGTGACATATCCGAACGTGATTTCCTGATGGCTCTTTGTGGTTCGTGTTGCATTGCATAACACGTGTGTCGCAAGATTTAACATTCTATCTGTATTCCTCATCCTCATCATCATCGGTTTCTTTTCATCCGCAATTGGATGAAATTTTCCCAAGACACGCCACTGAGCCTTATATTTTAATCTCATCATCATCAGTCTATTTTGATCCATAGCTGGACGTAAATCTCACCTAGCCACTAAGCCTGGTCTCTAGTATTTCTCCAAGTTTTGCCAGTTGTAGTTCATAGCTCATCTCTGTCATAAATAAATGTATTTTCTTTCTTTCTTTCTTTCTTTCTTTCATCTCCACGTCGCGCGTCGTCACGTCATACCTTGGAGGTCCTACTAAACATTTAATTTTCTCTGATGCCGTAGATTAATCTTTTCTATTTCTTTTTTTACCACCATATGGGTTCTATTCTGCGGCTCCACAGCGATTCCCAATTTATTTATCCTTCAATACATTGTGCCATCTGAAATCTTCGAGTTTAATGGAAATCTAGAAGCCTTTTTCAAGCTAGCGGATATAAAAAATGTATTAACCCCACAGATGCGCCCGAAGGCTGTATCGGAGTCTATGTAAATTTGCAATGCGTCATACATTATTATGTATGCGCAGGCTCATGAATTATGGACTATATTTATAGGGCTGTCAATATTAAAGGTTTTTGGCGCATTCGGAAACCATATTTTATCTTATCTCTATCTTTTACCCGCTGTGTTAATATTTCACAAAAAGAAAAGAAAAAAGAAAACTGGAATAAGCTTGCTACAGAATCGAGGATTGGTTATTGCCTTGCTTGACAGCTAAATCGCTTATCACGCAATCTATACTTTCGGTAATCTGGGTTATACATGATATAAAGATTTGTTTACCTGAAATAAAATCAAAAATCCTATAAAAAACTGCCATCTATTGCCATTACACTAGACAGGAATACAATTTTCATCATATTTCCTATGAAAGTAACAGTAAGTAATAGGAGCCACATCTTTGTTTGAACCGCTCCCTAGCCAGCTGATATGGTATACGGTCCAACCGAGCAGTAGCTTTTACGAAGAGCAAATTTATGTGACAACCCTACCCCGGAGGCCTTTTGAACGCTTGAACCAATGGCGATATCATTACGCTTTTGTACCGGGGCTCATGATGGGCTTATGCTAAGTTGTAGTGTACTAAATTTTTGCGTCGCTCAAGTGGACGGTTTACGTTCAAGGGAAGAAGTACTTATAGATGAAAGGATGTTATGAAGATATGATAATCTTCATGACGCTGAAAATCATCTACGTGATGCTGTTATTTGCCAGACCACCCTAGGTATATTGATTATTTGTTTCGTGTGCTTCATTGTTTTTGTGTATGTAGTAATTTGAAGTGTCCGGGAGGTGCTTAATAGCTGAATGTCAAATTTCAGAACTTCACCTATTTTTAAATTTATCATACCTACCTACATTCGATAGCACTATGTCCATACTCTCTGGGGTCACCCGTTTATATATCCCTAGCTTACTTAATAAAATTTCATCAGTTTCAAGCTATCAAACTGCAGTAAAGTACCGGCTGTTTCCGTAGCGTTTTGTATGATTACCTTTGTCATCATCAACCACTGCTGGACGTAGGTCTCTCCCAAGACGCGCCATTAAGCCCAGTCTTCCGCTCTTCTCATCCAGAGTTTGCCAGCTATATTTCGCAGATCATCGCCCTTACCGGAAGGAGTCCTACACTACGCTTGCTTAAACGTGGTCTCCACTCTAGTATTATTTTATTCTTTATTTACGTAAACTTTTTTATTTCAAATGTTTTTCTGGAACCTAATATAATTTGGATACATAAATGACACAGTTTGATCCCTGTTAAATTATTCAATCCTTCCCATCCATATTAATATACTCAGCCACTTTTTCAGCAGTCGGCTGACCTGTTTGCATATTTAAAACATTGGGTATCCCGAGGGACTGATAGGGGCAAGTATCTAAATTAGTGCCTATAAATACGTTTAGTTTATATCAGCTCTTTTTCAAAGGCTAACCTATAAAACCTCTCACGAGATTCACTAGTGTGGAGAGGTTAGCTAGTATGGATGCTCGTAGCAAAACTTAAAAATTGTGGTGACATTAGTGATATAAATGAGTGTTTGTGTTTCTAAAGTCAAATGCTGTTACCTATATCTTTTTACTCTACTGTGATCTTTACGGACATGTTCCTGCATGTTTCTACTGAAAATGTTCCTTGCACCGCACCTAGTGTGTTCCTAGTATCTCGTCTAGTTGCCTCCTTTAGTGTTATTGTAGAACTTTTCAGACCTTTTCTTGGCTCTTTTTATTTTGTAACATACAAATTTGCCCTGCTTTTTCGAAATACAATATTTTTCTGTGATTCCAAAACATCCATGTGTACCTATAAGATTGTCAATGGGCTAGGTTGAGCAATGATGCAATTAACTGTTATTGTTTTCTGTTATATTTACTGTTTTACAAACTAGATGAGGTCACAATTTGCGTCCATTTCTATTCAATAGAAACCCAGTGTGTCTTGTTCTACTCAACCGAGAAGACGGTGTGTAATTTAGTAATGTTTCGTCTAAATTAGTCCATTTATTGGTTCAAATGTTGGACGGTGAGACGTGTCGTCGTTATGAAGGTCTCTTTGGTGTTTGGGCAAGTAAATACTATCATTATAAATATCGTCTTGAATACACTCCTAAACGGGCCAGTCAAGGCACGATAGGTAGACCCATATCGGGCCATATCACATCAAAAGTGAATGACCCGTAAAGTTCTTGGGTGTGGCTCTAGCCTCTAACGTATAAAATCGTCTTTGTTGATACTTTTCTACTAGATATAGGTTTCTATTCAATATTGCGGTGCGTTGCACCAATATTTGTTTAATACATATCCTTAGTTTTAAAGTTTTTATTTATCTATTAGTTTCGTTCATCATAATCTTTATAATCACCTCTCATTCAACTTTTTTTTTTATTTACTTCTGAGCTTTAACAGCAAAAGATACATAAAATCACTAGGGTTTCTTCCGTGCTTTTTCAATTAGATGTAACCACTCACCTCAATATGTTTTATCCTTCACTCTTTTCCATCAGCCATCATCTTTGTCACTGTTTTATTATATATCCTTACAGTTTATTTTGGTTCGGTTCAAGATATTTATTTCTCTAAGAATACTATTCACTTAACGAAAAACACAAAAGTGACATAGGAGTAAAAATAAGTAGGTAACAGTACATATTATAGGTACGAGTATCGGAAGGACTTATTGTTACCTTAGTTAGTGTTTATTCGTCTTTCCTTCTATATCAATCCTCATAATATCACAGTTGGTGGTATTGTAACTTATAAGATCTTTAAACATCACATCACAGCTCTGTATTTGGAGAACCGCCAGACCGTGACTCCGGCGCTAACGGCACTCATCCTTTTGCTCTGAACTAAGGTGTGTTCATAAAGGTTCTGGGACTTTTGAGACTCACATTGCACAAATTCATGTTTTTGTTTTTTACCTCCTATATTCTTACGCCATTTGTCCAAGTCTTTTTGAATAGAATTCCGTGATTTATCTTCAAATTCTTGTTATAACCATTTCATGGTTAATGCTTGTGACATTCGCCCACTCCTTCGCTTTATCAATGCCTTCGCCTTCGTATTTCGCCTTTTAGCACGCGTAGTATGATTGCCTAAGACAACGTTTCTTTATTCTAGAGCAGACGAATCTCAATTCGTTCTTTTCTTTTGTTTGACGAGCACCTTGGCCGTTGGGTGCTGGTCTATCTGTGCCAATTTAGTGTTAGATAATCCTTTGCCTGTCTCTATAATATTCATTGCCATCATACCTATATCGCTCTTCTTCTGGTTGGTACCTTCCAAATCGCGCTATCGCACATATTCTTCGACTGTTCTCGTCCAGTGTTTGCCAGCTACATTTCACGGGTCATCGCCCGCTTGGACACCACCTTGCTGGCACAATACTAATACTACATAAATAATGTATTAATTTAAATTTATTTTAGTTTAAACTAGTGTAAACTTAGCCTTACGCTAGTCCCGTGTCATGTTATTTAGTTGACGCCAGCTCGGTTTAGTGTGCGTCGCCTTTTATTGTCCGTAGCTGGTGACTGCGATATGGTAGGGCTTAACAAGCGCTTTAGTGTACCTATAACTTTATTTCTATTGCTCTATTTTCCGAGGTTGTTTTTGTGTGAGTAATGTTAGTGGCGTCAATGGTTTTTGTTTTGTTTAGACCGGACGTCGGTTTTTGAAGCTACGGTGTCCGTTATTTAACATAGATACCTACTAGTAGTTAATAACGGTAGCTATTGTCATCTATCACCTACAAAAACGGATCTTAGTTCGTATCTTTTGACAGGCGTCATGGCTCAGTCGGTACTAGCTCTGCCTTCCGTGCTGTGGGTCGTGGGTTCGATCCCCACCGAGAACAAACATTTGTGTGTTGTAAACATAGATGTTTGTTCTGTGTCTGGGTGTTACTATGTATTATAAGTATGTATTTACAAAAAAAAAATGTATGTATGTATTCTATCAGCCATCTAGTTTCCATAGTACAAGCTTTGCTGAGTTTGGGACTAGAAGGCGTTGTGTTAAGTGTCCGTGAATATTTATTTATTTATCTTAGTTCTCAAGCTTTAGTACTCAAGTCAGGCTACAATCAAATACCACATTGGACTGGGTTCATGCAAAACGAGACTGTCTTTACTTATAATTGTTGCATAACTTTATTCAGCTGTTTAAACTGCTGCCTCTTACGAGCAAGATTTTAATTAACTGCTTAACTATATAGCGTTTAAATAAGTAGGTTCCTGTGTGCTTAGTGTGCACGTTTGAGGTTTTAGACGCGTCTTTCATTCGCGATTCGATTCGAGAAACGCTTATTAGAGTTAAGCTCGCCTTTGTACATATCTTTAGTTTTTACTTCTTGCTCATATTTTTCTGTGTGCAATAAATAATTTAAGAAATTTACTCCCTCGGTTGCCCTGTTCTGTATGAACTTAATAATCATCAAAAACTTATGTTATCAGTGCTGTAGTGTTCGCACTCACTTTACCGCAGGTGAGCTGGCACGGCTCCAATTCCTGAGTATGGTTGAGTGGATGTCAGCTGTTGTTTTTTTGGAGCTTCCATCAGAACTGGCCATTGGTTTTTCTATTGCTATGTAGGGACATTTACTTGTATGTCTAGTAGGGTCAGTCGTAGTTGGATAGGCATATCCATCATCACTGCTTGAAACTTGAAGCATCTTCGAGTTACAAAGCACGGCGATGTCAGCTCGACTGCAGAGTGCTGGCGCGTCACCGCGCAGTGTATTTCGAATAAGTTTCATTACGATACGTTTTCGATGTCACATTTATTCGTGCTGACCCCCAGGGGCACAACTCTACTGTCAAAGTTGGAGGCTGAAACGCTGTTGAACCGGGGTTTTTCATCAACTATTTTGTATTCTCTAACGAACAACGATCCAGCTACACAGTGACGTTTCAGCTGAGCTGAAAATCGATCGAACCATAGTTGGAACTAAATAACTGTTGTGAATTAGTAGAATGAAGCCCTAGAACTTGCTAGTGGCACGTAATTACAATTGATTACCTCCACTCACTAGTCCTGACTCGATCAATCGATTAGATGTTATCGCCTCAATAAAGTATTGTTTTTAGATCGATTCTCACTCAATTGAACTAATTGCTTTAATAACTGTTACAAATGGTTTCTGATCAAATACACAGAAGAGTGTGGAGTCGAGACTATTATGTACGCTCCTTTACCGCGTTTTCTTGAAGCATTCCACTTTTGAGCACCAAAAACTTCCGCACCTACGCTATTCCACTTTTTTGCACCAATCGATTTTAATCTTAGTGTGCAAAAGTGGAGACAGTTTTACGATGAAAACGCTGAACATTTTAAAAGAGAAAAATCCGTGTCACACTCGGTTAGTTTTTCTTTTGAATTTTTTAGCACATAGCTACTACCTAACGTACCAACTTTCCCGACTTTAATACTAGAAATGGTCTTAAAAGTATAATAGCGCCACCTTCCGGTCGAACAAATAACCAGGAATTATTAACAGGGTTTCCATAACTCCTAACAAGTAGCTCATAATAAATCACACGGGTATAGAAACTGTTTTAACCCGGAGTAGTAAATAAGTTGGACATGCCAGTGAAGGTATGAACTGTAAGCTCACAGGGTATGAACTGCTGACGTTGGATCGCCAGATGAAATGATTGGCGCAACTAAAAATCCAAAAACTGTTTGTAATTATCCGGAGTTTTACCTGGGTTTTGATAATGCTGTGTAGTTAACTTTTCTATGGATTGCTGCCTTGAGGAGACCACGGTAGGATGTGTCCTCCTACGAAAAGGGAAGATCTTCCACGCCGAGCGACCTTTGGCTCGGGATCCGAGGACCGATGAATGGTATTCGGTAGTATCACTTATGATCAATCTCCGTGATAACTTCGTTAGCGCGAACTAGGATAGTTCTCATGTAGCGATCTAGGATAGTTCTCATGTAGCGAGCTAGATGGCGCTACAGCCTAAAGCATATTGGTCCAGTATGACTCAAGCAATTATTTGGTAAATATTGACGTAAAAGGCGAATATCTTTAGTGATATCATTTTGCAAAAAACTCAACATTTTTATTACACTTCGGCGTGGTTTTGAGCTTGACTGCTCAATTCGTTTTGCTTAGCGGAGCTGGAAGCTTTTGGGTCTAAGAGCTTTTTCTATGTGTCCATGTTAAAAAAGTCCCGTTCGATAGCTTGCTCTACCACTCTCAATTCGTTACGTAAACAACCCGAGTTTAGATCTAGACGTGACTGTTTCTGGCGTTGTTTAGTTTCATGAATATATTGCCTGTTTGAAACTAATAGCTGTTTTGTGGCTTTGAAGCGTGAATCATGCTTCGATTCATAATTCTAGGCGACGTGATTTCGTCTAGTAAGAGCGTTGTAGGTAACTAAAGTCACAAGAATTGGTGCGTGTCAAAGATAAGCTAGGATTACTGCAGAATGGTTATGCAAAAACTAGTTATTGAATTTACCTCTATGTTTCTGTCTTTACTTAAATCGGTGACTTATCTTTGGCCTCGTTTTAATTGGCCTATAAAATTCTAAATTATACGTAGGTAACAATAATAATTGAGAATTTTATAACATTCAAAAACGTTTACACATGGAAAAGGCTAACCCCCCATCTTATAAAAAGTTTAATTACGTATGGTAAACAAGACATAATGTCTACTCTAACTTTTTATAATATAGACCCTAATGGTCTATACATAGTTGTGGTCAATAGTTTGTCGATTGTTTTTCTTTTCAAAATCATGAGGTTCTATCCAGGATTAGTTCTATCGCACATAAAATAAGCAGTGTTCTAAACTGCGAGACGCCTAGCCGGCGCCAACGTAGGCGTCTGGGTGAAGGCTCGCGTTATGGATCCTAGGGTTGCTAGTTGCTACATAAGACATCAGATAGTCTTGGCACATAATGTGAACATAAGCAAACTGAGCCAGAAAGTTCTGTCGTAATATAGATTGCTTGATTGTATATCACAGAGCAACTTTCCAAAGAGTAATGAAAAAAATCTTAGATCCACAAGTTCTTTTTTCTCTTTTTTTTGTTTTTTCTAATTTATTTGCGATCGCCTACTTAGCCATAATCAGATTGGTTCGTGATATTTGCATGTTCCGGTGAGACTCCAGCGAGTGACACCATTTGATATTAAGAACAGTCTACGTTCTCTGGTCCAGGTCTATTTGCCATCTCTTGAGGCGTTTTACATTCTCTTGTGTGTTAAGTAGGTTTCTAGCCAGTTCGTTTGAGTGATGTTCAAGTCTTTCTTTGTATTTTATGTTGTTTACAAGTAACTAAGTTTTCAGCTATAGTTGGTAACAAGACACATATTACCTACACTACAAGCTGACAGCTTATGGCTAGTGACATAAGTCAAAATACTGAATTTTCAGTGTTACCTAGATGACTGGCCTCTGACCGAGTGTAGATAACTTGGGGAGGCCTTTACCACGCAGTAGGACAGAAACGGCAATTCAAAAGAACAATAAATAAAACTAAATTAAAAATTTTTAGACATTTCACAAATAAAGATTTTCAGTAGCAAGTGGCAGCCCTATGTGCTACAGTCACTTCATGAAGACTTCACGCTTGGTTAATCAGTTTCCTTGAACTTAAACTGAAGATGAGCTGATCAAATGAGACACCGTTCGAAGAAATTGTATTTTAAGACTGTCTTATAAGCTTGATATTTTGATTTCAATGACTAACTATTTTAATTAAAATTTATAAGGGTTATATTATAGCCAATTCGCACCTTCTTTTGTTATGAAAATAGAAAGTTATGGCACAAAAAAAAGAGTGTGTGACCGCACGGCAGAAAAAATTGTTGGCGTTTTCCCCACTATCCTGCCTGGTGGGGATTATGGCAATATAAATAATTTAGGATTATTTTTTATTATCACTCCTTTTAACGTGCCTCTGGTTACCCCTTTACCTAGGAGACAAAGAAATCGAACTCCAAAAACACTGACATGCACAGAAAAAAAATACTCTTCACGTGACGTGTAGAAATTGAAAATGAGGTTGATACCGTAAATAAACCTTAGTTATGTACTTCCTTATTTAGTATTCATATACTTTAAGTAGGTATAGCAATAAATACCTACATATCTCATCAGCATACAACACCACAATAGGTAGAAAAGCTACAATTTATGCAACAATTTAATATTCAAGCCGGAACCTTTATCAAAATGCCGTCTAAGTAACCTAGATTACATCGAGGTTCATGCCCTCTTGTGGAGCAAATAATAACTAACAAATAAGTATACAATAACGATATATGAAGGTAGAATATGCATATTGTAGGTTCAATAGTTCGATAGGAAAGTAGTATTCTTGACTTAGGCACAACGTGCACTTGGCGACCAAAAAAGGCGGCCATGTTTGAAAAATGTTTTTCAGTTTGACAAATTCAGTGATTTGTATGATCTCCTTATGGTGTCGTGATAAAGTTCATATTTTGATGGCAATACACAATGATCTATGTAATTAATGGCTACTATACAGAGAGTAAACAAATCCGCAGTAAGTACCTAGTAATATCATTGTTCCAAAATGCATCAGTTCCACGCACATTTTCTTCGTCTTTTTCTCTGCAACGGCAACAAGAGTTGTATACATAGTATCTTATGATCTGTGGTTGTACATAGAAATTATAACGATTATTTTGTATACATAAATTATTTTATTCTTATTTATTCAAATAAATCCAAAGAGAGCGTACTCAAGCTTTCTCCAACACCTGTGTTTCTTGTAAAACTCATAAAAAAGAAATCTCCGCTCATTAATATCGCCCGCAATAAAACCTTCATAGCGTCGTGCTTAATCAGCGTAATGGCCAAATATTTGACCGCCTTAAGGCCCTAATAAGAACAAAGTGCACTCGCCCACACAGCCCTTCACCACCTTCAACCTTATACCCAAGGATTACGTATCAAAATCCAATGGCAGAACTTTTGGCAAATAGTATAATGGGTTTCCCTTGGTATATGAGTCAGTGAAGCAAAATAGGGGTGCTGTGCATGCATACCCTATATTTAGGGTTGGTTTTGACTCACTGGTCGATATTTTACCCCAGAAACTAAGAGTTAAAAGAATTAGGTCGGTTTTGAGATTAATGTTATTTGGGAGACGTCCAGCGTAGCCTTGACCCGATAGTGATCTGCCAAGATTAACATGAATCTCTAAAACAAGGTTATAAATAAGCAAAGCAAGCAAGCTCGTATAGTGGCTAACTCTGGTGACGGAGTTTTTAGGCCGCCTTAAGGCCTCCGTCGTGGCTTAACGACTGCTAGAGCCGGGACCGACAGTTTAACGTGCCCTCCGAAGCACGGAAGCGCTCAGATGTAAATGCCACTAACGGTCACCCATCCAAATAGTGACCGCGCGGAACGTTGCTTAACATATATAATCAGTGAAGATTGGCTAAGCAAGCTACGCCATGAGTGCTACTACTAGGTTAAATATAAATAGTAGTGTTCTATTCTATCTGATTCCACCAATAGGTAGGTTAGGTACTAGAATTTCATTGATAGTGGAGAAAATATAGGTAGGTACACTGGAAGCTGTCCTAGGGGAAAGAACGCAATGCAGACACACGTAGACCACGTTCTGGTATCGACGTTATTGAGCAAAAAGTATTTGTCCACTCCAATACCAACTTACACCCGATTTTTCATAATGAAAAAGCTCATGGCTCTGTAATCCTGGCGCGATTGACCCAGAACTCTGGCAAAAACCAATTTTACATAGGTACCGGGTGCAATAAAAAAACTCCTGAAAACTTCGTAGGGTTAAAGTACAAGTATCGGCATTTATTTAGTTAGCGCATACATACTATTTTGGTAATCTACATCGAGGTCAAGCAAGTATGGGGTCAGACAATTCTAACCCAAATCAATATAACCAAAATTTTCGAGTGAAAAAAACAGAGATGTTGTATACATTTTCGAAAGTGGTTTTTACACCCTATAAGTGTTAAGCTTGTGTAAAATCAACTTTAGTATTAGAATAGAAGTCGTCTAACGTGATTTTATCTAGAGATTTAACACGTCCGTCGGCATTCAATTTCGTAATCTATTTCGGGGGGAATCAAGATCGGGTACAAGTAATACTTATCCCTTTCATTTACAATTATATGATAAACGGGGTAAAATGAATGTAGTATAGTACCTAATCATTCTCAATAACAATAACACATACAGAAAAAAAACATTTTTGGACATACAAGTAAGGTCAAGTTCTAGTACATATCGATATTTTAAAAAAGTATCAGTACGTTACTGTAGTTAAATCACAAGGTTTTAAAGTTGATCAAGATAAAATAAAATAGCTGAGATAAAAATTCAAGTTAGCTCCAGCGTAAATACAAGGGCTCTTTGTTGCTTTCTCATTTGGCTGAGGCTCATACATCAGACGTTCCATTTTCAATTTTGGCTAGCTTTCCCACTATTTTGTTTTCAAGGCGAAGCATCCTACCCTTGTTCTAGCCTGAACCTCGTCCAACTTCGCGAATACGGCAGTATTGTTATCATACCTTATTGCTTTGGGATAAGAGTTAGTTTTCAAGGTTAATCTAGCAGACAATAATAGCCGTCGCGACGAAGTGCTATGAAAACTTTGCTTTTTTCCGTGGATGTTTTTGTTTTGCAATAAAGAATAATTTAGTACAGTAGATAGCGGTAGGTAAGTACTCTAGGTACATATTGTTACAGTTCAAAGATCGGTGTTTTTTTTTTTTGGAACATAAGTTTGCGACTGAAGCCGTACCTATCTCGATCTCGACTCTCGACCTCTTCTGTGTTTTCAACATGATAGTTTCTTTTATACTTTTCCCTTGCGCAAGTAAGGTAGGTAAGTGAACGGAAGTAAAATTATAGTTACATGGGTAGAGTTGCGTAAATATAACTTTTACCTTACGTTTTCGTGAATGTTACCACTACGAAATTCAATGGTTACCATTAAATTTGAAAACAAAGTTGAAACAGTAGCGTAATTCAGTATACCTATATACACTTTTAACCTTTGTATTTTCTCTTATAGTAGGTATATAATGATAAACCTTACCCCTAAGAAAATCTTTTAGTTTCTTCAACTACAAAGTTTAGTGGTGAACTGTGAACGCCTCAAACACGCGATATAGCCGCAAAAAGTCAATATTTTTTACAGTATGAGCGAGCTACATATTAATATTATCTACCTTGATAGGTAAAGGCAGGTCTTACAATCCCAAGGGAAGCAAAAGTAATAAGTTATATTATCTTGGTAGGTTTTGTTTTTGTTTTGAACAGTACCTACTTTACTCAAGCGGCTTGAAATAAACAAAAACGTATGCCAAAGACTTATGTGGGTAATTTACATAAGCAGCGTATATTATGCTGGCTCTGGATAGCTGGGTATTACTTCCGTAGGAATTACTTCCACATTCCGGTAGATTTTATATGATAGAAGCAACATTTACGCCCGGATTTTAAAATAATGCTGAAAACAGTTATTTACAATCGAATTTGAAATTAGGTAGGTACACAAGACAAGGCTCAGTATAAAGGGCATGCAAGGAAGTTAAAGTTGATATTTATAAATAAATAAATAAATATTCACGGACACTTAACACAACGCCTTCTAGTCCCAAACTAAGCAAAGCTTGTACGATGGAAACTAGATGGCTGATAGAATACATACATATTATAATATTTTTTTTGTAAATACATACTTATAATACATAGAAACATCCAGACACAGAACAAACATATTTAATAATGATATAATAATAACAATTGTAATAATAAATGAAAATAAGATAATTAATCTTTGGAAGTTTACTGCAGTATTTAATTAATTATCTAATAGGTATTAATAAAAATACAGTTTATTGACTATGATTCCTAATTTACTCACTGGACTTATGGGGAGTACAATAATATGATAATTATAAAATGTACTAGTTTGTGTTTCACCCTTTACTTGAATTAAATATTCTTGTAAACGTTAGAGTAAGTTTTATTTCCATTCCATTCATTCATGTAAGTCGACCTGAATATGCAATGAGTCCAACGAACCTCATTTGCTTTGCGCCAACTTAGTCTACCTACCTATGGAGCTTTGCTAAGTACAGTCAACACCATTAGTAAATTAAATGATGATAGTACAAAGTGTCAAAAATGCAACATTTAAATTTACTTTTCCAACTATGGTTAAAACTTAGAAACTCTATCTAATAAAACTAATGATTAAAGCCAACAAAAGAATTTGAAATACATCAGAAATATATAAAATTTACACTTCAGTACTATACTAGGTACTTTTAAAAGCTGTGAATTTGAAAAATAAATGATATACTTAGTATTCGAGTCAGTATTCCAAATTCAATTCATCATTTTCAATAAATCATGCATTCATAAATCGTAAAAATAAAGATGAATCTACACAGCGAAATAAATTCGCCACCGTGGAAAAGTGCAATAATTTGAAATTAGAATTTCATGCAGTGTGAAATAGTGTGGATTCCGCGCACCGTGTGAGAGAATATTGGTATTCATATGAAGTGCTCGCTCGCCGCTCGGGACTGCTTTGTGCTTGAATCAGTCAATGGTATTTATAAACGGTAAAAATAGACAAATAAAGCTTCACAGTGTGACATATAGATGAAGGAGTGAATGCGTTATTTATATTGTAACTGCCACATTTGTCGGGTCGATAGGTTTCTGTTCGTGGCTAAAATTATTCTTCGTAATTTGCATAATGCAGTAATACTATGCAACGTGACACTGCAATGGTTAGTCTCAAAATCTCCTTGCTTTGTCTCTGGGGAACCTTTTCGGATGTCCAACACCCTTGGCTGGCTTTTTCACAGCGATAGTTCCTATAAATTGAAATCATCGACTCTATAAAATGTAGAGAGCGGACAAGAACCTCCTTATAATTTGCTTACCTCGATAGACTGAATGCATCCAACAACATAATTTATTAACCTTAAAAACAAGCACTATAAAAATATTCAACAAGCACTTCTCATTCATCGGTGTCCATCCTGAAATTAATTATGCTGTTAACAACCGAGTAGTTGCATATTAAAAGCTCTATGTAAATATCGATCCTCATAACGTAAAACCGGCACGTCCTGTAGGATATCCTCGGTAGTTCTCTTCCGCGCAGCGGCGAGCGTGCACGTTCCGCCTTCCAATTATAAAATAATATCGGTGAATCGGAATTCCACGGGGAATGCGATTCTATTGATAGTGTGGAGTGACCTTTAGTGTTTCGTGAATATTGGGGAATTCAGTAACTGTTTTGACTTCATTTTTGTGATTTTTATATACCTATTCTTTGTTTGGTTGCTGGGCAGTTATTTTAGTTATGGCTGTATAGTAAGGTATTGGTGGTTTAGTGAAAGTAATTGAACTGATTATTTGGAATCGGGCTTTGAACTTTCGGTTGCAGATAAATCTTCCGCCAAGATGACGTTAGTATTTTGTAACTATTTTTTTCAATTATTAAGTGGTTAAGAATACGTACTTATAAGTAGGTATTTATAAAGCTCATTATTACTGAATCCCACTATTATTATTTATTTATTAACTAGCTTTACTTAATAGCTATTACTAGCTTAAGTGAATATTTAATGTAATCTGATTGATTCGCAAGAAAATTAAGACTAAATAGGTAAGTAAAGTACCTACAGTATCTACAATATTACAAAATGCATAATGATAAGTTTTTAATTTTTGTGTACCTACTTATGTACTTAATAAAACTGTATGAAATAAACTCACGGCTTATCCAAAAACAAGACTTTTATATTACTCTAGCCGTCGCCCGCGGCGTTGCTCGCGTTCTACTCTTTAGAGTGTGACGTTTCAAAATTCCTTTCTTAGTGCACTTTTACACTATACAGGGTGTTACCAGACCACTTCCGAAAACTTGGAGGTTCCAATCAGACCATGATACTGAAAACATTAAGCGAAAAAAATCGCGAAAAAAAAAATTGACTTGACTATCTCTTTTTAATTTTTTTTCTAGTTACATACACACAGTACAACATAATAAGACATATCTACCTAATTATCTCATTTAAAAAAGCAAAGAAACAAATAAAATAAATAAAGCAGCAATGTACACGCAGCACGCAGATTACGTCTACTACAGCATGAACAGCTGAGAGTTCATCGCGGGTCATTCAAGTACGCGACGTGCGAGCGACCTACGTTAGTACCTACCTACGTTAGTAGGCACTTACGACAGAATAAATAATAGTACTACGCCTCGACCTTACCTACGTGAATGCGTACATTGCGGGCTGGCGAAATAAATACAAATCTTTAAACATTGTTTTCTCCGGCTATAATTATTTTTCAGGATAACTGAATTTTTTTTGGTTGTGTTTTGGTGTGCTGTAGCTCCCCCTTTCGTTTTCGGAAGTGGTCTGGTAACACCCTGTATAAGGAACATACCCTCCAAATTTCATACCTCTAGGACTTATAGTTTAGGCTGTGCGTTGAATCTCTGTCAGCTTCAAAAGAGTTTTATATATATTGATGATAGACCCGTGGGTTTATCCCCCGTGATACTGCTTGGCTAACTCAACTAGTTGTGTCACAGAAAACAATATTTTCCGTGACACAACGACTCTCAATACTTACCTCATTGTGTTCCATCTTGTACTTATTCTGTGTACTTATATTAAAAATGCAGCCTGCACTAGATACTTAAGTAGGTACTAGGTAGTTTACCTGGGTTCGTTTATAGTAAGGGAGGAGTTCCCAAGAGCAATAACCAGTCTCCTTCACTTAGCTAATGCGCAATGCTCGTCACGGAGTTGAACCCGCTATACTTTTGCTCATTTACTATCTACATAGTCTACTTACCCCCTAGAGGTGCGCTAGGATACTTCGCGCTTGGTAATTAGAAACTAATTGAACTAAATAGGTAGAGTAGGGTACCTAACCTAAGTAACGAAGGAGGTAGAATGAAGGAGTTTTTGTGCAATGCAGATACGTAGGTACTTAGGTAGATACATACTTCTTGCTTTTTGGCCCGTAAGATAATCTTTAGCTCTTATGTACCTATACCGCATAATAAGCTGCAAGTTTGCTCAAGTCGGAATAACAACACTAATTCGTGGGAATAAGCATTGATTTTTTGATATTAGTCAGTCAAAAATATTGAGAAAACTTACCTACACCATGGGTTTCGTTTTCACTTTTTTTCGCAACAGTACCGACATTGATTTAGCGCATACATACTTTTTGGTAAAGCCAGTACGGGGACAATCAATTCCAACCCAAAATGGCCACCGTCTCGCTCTATACTCTAAAAACTGCTAAAATAGAGGTGCAAGTGGTGTAACTAACGAAGCACCTACCTGCGGTCTGACCGCCAAGTTTAATAGTAATGGAGTTCAAAAACATTGATTGTAATTTTTACAAAATTCCCTATAACTTCAACTGCTGGTTTCAACCGGTACCTATGTGGTTAATAAATTAGTTATGTAGGTACCTACCTAGTGGTCAGTCAATAGAATAGAACTTTCCTCTACACCTACCTACTACCTAGGTATCTCTCACTTGAAACTAAATCTAACCCAGCCAAGAACCGACTGATTTACCTACCTACACATCTTTGCCACTACGATTTTTCCATCAGTCAAGATGTTTTTCTGATCTTTGAACTGTGAAGATGAACATCGCATGTTTGTTTTACCGTGCTATCAATCTGAACGAACGAACGCGACACGAGCCATTTGGCGCCAAAAATAGATCAAAGTAGTTACTGTCGAATCGCGATTGGAACTTAAGAAGTGTTGGATGTGAGACATCCGGCCTTCTCCGTATTCGGGACGTAAGAAGAAGTTTTGGGAATCTGTGGGTGGTGCTTTTTGATACAACCCTGAAACCCAATTCCTCGATACGATGTGCGATTTTCTTGTCTTCACCAGAGTTTCTGTCACTGAAACTCTGGTAAAAGTAGGTGGGTACTTATACATTACATGGTAGGTACAGATATACCTAGGTAGTAGGTACCTATTGAAAGGATGATATCTCCCTTGGCGTGGTAGTTATAGTAAATAAGGCAATTATACGTTCAGATCAATATAATATTTCAAGAATACCACTTTTCTCCACTCAACATCTTTACGCGCCATCAATACCTCCCCAATACGTCTTCTTCTTCTTGTTTTATCATTTGCTATAGACTATACAACTGCCACACACGGCATGGATGAAGATGGGTTAGCCAGACAATATTTAGCAAGCTTTCACTATTATGATATGGGTAGTACGTAAGTACCTAGGTGCTACTACGAGTACGTTTGATTATTCTGTGGTAGTGGCTGTCTGTACCTACCTACCTACATACTACTACGCTCTTACCATACCAAAGGTCCATCCAACTCCACTAAGTCCGCTAGGATAGGACAGAAAAGCTAGACTGGTCAATGAAGAAACTTTATATAGGTACCTACTCATTAAGAACTTAAAAATAACTTTTTTATCTTTACTAAAAGCTACAGTTGCTTTGGTAATTTAATTTTGTTCGGATCCTAAAGCACCTAAATAAAGAAACTAAACGACACACGCGCATCCGGTGACCAGTGAAATAAATGATGCTCGAATGATGCGTTCCGATTTATTTCAGATTAGAAGTTCTTCTTCTTCTCTTAATTATGGCCTCTGTGTCCTACTATTATAATGTATAGGTACTCATAGGTTTTTTTTAACCCTGAAGTGTCATCATAGTAGTAATTGTTTAGTTGGGGTACATATTAATTTAGATTAATATTAATATTATTGATGATAAGTTTTTTTTTTACATAAAACTCTAGTGATGTACATTGTGCAATGTGCATTGTGCATGCATGCGCCATAATTTTAGTACCTACTTTCCCGGGATCTATTTTCGCTCTTTTTTATTGTTTGTACGTTCCGATTGTTTTTTATTTCCCCCAATAAATAAATTCGGTTAACAGTCGGCTGTTGGCAATTAACACTAATTTAAACCACCACCGTTTTGTTGTTCACTTCGCAACAAACTCATTACACTTTAACTACAGTTCTAACTGAATAAACAAGGAAGCTTGTTACTGGTCAATTCATTGCTGTCGCGTTTAATTAGACGGTGTTTGCTTGACAATGAATGACCGTATTCTATATATGTTTACTTGTGAAACCAGGGTTTAGAAGTGCTCTAAACCCTGGTTTCACAGGTTCAGTTGGGACCTTCTCAATCCTGCTATGATCTGAAATGGTTATCAATCATCGATGGCATCGTTTACCATAGTATTGGTATAAAGTTGGTAGCGTTAAGTTCAGCTTTAGGAGTTTCTAGATTCTTTTTTGACAAACCAACTCTTCGTAAATCACACACCATGGAATGCCATAGCCCATAACTAAAACTTGAAAGTGCCAAGAAAAAATGCTATTGGATGATCGATGACTCCCATCGCATTTTTTACCGACTGTTTGACGCTCTTGGATTGCTCCACTCCATATTCCCCCTAAGTTAACTAAATCCTTGTTTTTCCTTGACGCTGTCTGAGTGCGGCTCGATTTAGAAAGTTCCCGATATTAGTGCTTCGTGGCGTCCCCTCACGTCGTGAGTCAGGCAAATTACGGTGTTTGTGATTAATGCGAGCTATTCCTGGACATTATGGCTATTCTACGCGGTACTACACCTACTTCGACTTCTTTGTTCTGGATTCACTTATGTTTCTAGGAGAGCAAGCTGTAAATTCTTTTTTAAAATTAGGTTGTTAGGCTTCACATCGATATCCAAACTATTTCGTCAACATGATGTTCATAATGTTGGAAACAACCTTCTTCGAGTTAGACCAAGCCTGTAGTTAAAATTATGTTTATGTAGGTAGGTACCAGTTATTTTAGTTTGCGTTTGTACATTAAACACGAAATTTTACTAACAATCAGGGTGAATGACCTATTTTCTAGCCATCCCGTAAAATCCACCTTGAGTTTTAAAACGGAAGTCGCGTGGCGTTTGAAGTTTATGACTAGGTTATGAACAAAATAAGAATAAAAAGACCGGTTTGCTCTTATACCGTTTTATAAGGATTATGGACTGTAAACTAGATTTGTGTTGATGAATCAGCTTCGTGAAGCCGTTGGAATGCTTTCTCTGCGTTGAAGTGCTGTTCACGCCTCATAATGTGCATTCCCAGTTGAAGAACATGCCATTTATTAGTACCGCATGGTATCATTTCTATTTTGTAGTTCTTGGTTACATCACAAATTCAATCAATTAATACTTTTTCACAGATCAACGCATACCTCTCAATTTATTTCCCCCTAATGATAATTATACAACCCCATGTGGCCATTTTTCAAGGGTTGTAGTGATGAGTAACCTGAACTTTACGAGGGTTTCATTAATTTAATTTACGGTGATGAGTCAGATAGTCACGACAAATCATCAGACTTTAGTTTTTAGAAACCTAGTTTGTACCTAAACCTAACCAACTACATTCCTCCTCCTTTTGTAAAAACCTCACTCTGATAAATCAATCAAACAAAGCTTCATTTTAGGCTGCCCTAGACAGTTTTTTGAAAAAAAACACTTGATTACATGTTAAGCTAAGATTAATCCATAGTAACACGTTATTATTATACAAGGTTGTACCTAATATAACACGATTATTTTTTTTATAAAATAATAGGTACGAAATTACAAACTTACATGCTACCTATTTACTCACTGATCCTACCTAAGTCATACAAACGAAGCGAGTGATCAATCAATGGAAACACCCGAGTATACGCTAATCCCGCCCAACCAGGATAACTGGTGTTTCAATTAAAAGTATTGCTTGTTAATCCCATACGTGATAGGATTAATTTGTCCAACAAAATAACGGGATTTGAGGGGAATGTTGCCTAGTGTAATGAGTTTGGATGTGTGTAAGGTATAGTAGATATTATATGATCTGTGGTGTAGGTAAGTGGGTAGTGCCTGTAAGTTAAGTATAATTACTATCTTATTACTATCATGTTAGGTTCCTAGGTAAGAAGGTGCCTAAGTGATTCATAATAAAAAATCTACGTACTCGATACCTAATTTAAATCTTAGAAAATGCTTGTGCCTTATTTAGTTAGCAGTTATAGATCGAACTACAATTAATTACTGTAGTTTTATGTAAACAGTGTTTTAGCGTCTTTAATGCATTGCATTCTGGTGGGTTACTCTCGACCACAGTTCCAATCCGGTTTCACGGAATTTGACAGTAGTAATGTCATTTTTCAGCACAAAATGACACGAGATCTCTCAAAATCCGGATCCAATTTGGAACGGCGGTGGTCAAGAGTAGCCCTACTGGTCTCTATTCTACTATCAACTGGTTTGCACGGTAATCTGAGTAGATCGATATAGGATGATGATATTAATGATGATGAAATAAAAAGGATACAGGTTCGAAACCTTAATTTTCTGGCTCCCTACTTTACATCATCTATACGTGTACCTATGTAAATTAGAGAGGACGTAATTGGGTCGTACAAAGTAGGTGTAGTAACTTGCTGCGGTTAACCAAAGCACGGAGTCGACAGGCTCGCCGCAATGTTGTGATACACATTACCGGGCTGCCGTTACAACAGTTTGATATCGTGCTATAGATTCTGCGGTTTGAGCTAGCTTCGCGTGGTGCATAGTGTAGTGTGGTTGGTTTTATTGCAAATGCGGTGGCTTGGTCGTAAGTCACATAGTTCATTGTGTCGCTGTTTTAGCAGACCAAGGTAGGTTAGGTACCTAGTTAGTAGTTGGTAGGTACCTACTGATCTTGATGGTATTATTCAACATAGCTAGGTAGCTACCTGAACTAAATGAATCACTAAACAAGATTTATATTATAAGTACCAACCTACATACATACCTACTAAAGGTTAAAACTAAAAACAATAAATGAATTAATAAAATGTGTCATTGAATCTCAGAGATCACTGATTCTTATCAACGCACTTTTAGTTCTTTGTTTTTAATTTTATGCATCTCTCTTGTTTCAGGTCCGCGCCATGGAGCAGAGGCTGTGCGAGTGGCCAGCGGGCACGGACGGTGCACCAAGAGCGATCACTCGATTAGAAGGTCAAATAGAAGAACAGGTAAGCCAATAACAGTAATATAATGCAAAATTGTAATACATATTTATATTTTATATGAGACGACGACACGTTACTATCCGAACAACCGTACACCGAATTTGTGAATTTGGAACGCATCTTTTAAAACGTCACATCCGGAACGTCATTGGAATGTCAGAAAAAGTGACGTTGACGTTTCGGTTTTTTTTTTGTTTTGATTTTGTTGTGTTTTGGTTTGTGTAGCGGGGAAGATTTCTTTAATGTTGAATGAAAATGTGCTCTAAACAATGTAAACTCTGTGCTATTGTTTTCGCGAGATCAGATACTAAATATTTGGTGACATGTTCCATTCAGAAAACAATTGTTATTTGTAAATAGCGTATCGAAACGAGCGCAAAATAAAATAATGCAGGTAAACTTGAAATTTTGTACGTCCTATATCCATCTAATACTCTCTAGGGCAATGACCTACATAGTAAACAAAGGAATATATCTAGTTGGTCTCCCTGTTTGGCAAAAATTTTATGGTTCTCTTGAGGTGCTCTCAGTAGGTACCTACCTCCACTATCTATTCATACCTAAGTACCTAATTTAGAAATGTCTGAATTCCAGAAACAACTAAGACTCCAAGACGCGAAGCAGGTAGAAGCGAAGGCGGCGCGCATTAAAGAGTGGGTGACCAACAAGTTACGGGAGCTGGAACAGCAGAACCAACAACTGAGAGAACAGAACGACCGCTGCAATCAGCAACTCGAGCTGCTGAGGAACCATATAGCAGCTCAGGGGACTAGGAATTCCACTGTATGTACTTTTCTATTATTGTCCAGATAGATCCCCAAGAAAGAGTATCGCATGTTAGGTCAAAAATGCACAAAGAATACTATAAGCATGTATTTATTGTACCTACTTCTTCAGTTTGTACTGTTTACTTACCAAAGAACACACATCATTGAACTAGATGAGTTATGTTTCCCAAGAATAGGAGAAGTACTCACTGGAGCTCCCATCCTACATGTCTGACAGTCTTCACCAAACCTGCTCATAGTCTGAAGATTGATCGCAGATCAAATAAAAAAAAAAAGGTTACAAAGAAAATACCCATCTACATGAAATAATGACATGAACCGCTTCTAATCAGGCGGGCCGTACGCTTGTTTGCCTACTTAGTAGTATAAAAAAAAAAGTGTTCATAGTTGTATAGTGTCCCAGTAGCATTAATTGTATGTATGATATGTATTTATTGTACTATACAGTTTGTACCAACCCGAGCGAGCCTTTCCTTAGAAGTGAGCTCAGACAGCTCTCCGAGAGCCACATCCAGCCTATTGGCAGCTCACAGACGGAGATCAGAAAGTCTAGAGGGGCCACAGGTAGAAACCGATAGAGCCATCACAATCCATCCTTGCACCATTTTTGTTCTGCCTGTGCTGATTTTGTGTTTTTAACCTGTGAAAAGACCTGGGCTTTCAAAAGTCAGGAACTTTAATTCCTATTGAGCAATTCTGGTATTCTACAGGTTAATTTCAACTATTATTCATTATGTTTTGTTGTTATTACATTTTTCATCTCATGGCCTAAAACTCTTATACAGAGGTCATGTTAATGGCCATCATCATTTCAGCTAATTTTTTTTTTCGTCAAAACAGAAATGACTCCTTCTTTTACATTCAAATAGACATTTACTCAAGGTAAAATTTTTTTCCAGTTACCAATAGTATCGTCAGAGCCACATTACAGTACTCCAGTGCGGCACAGACGAAACCTATCGATCGGTACTACCAACCTGGCGAATAACACCGTGCCCAGTACTGCCACTACGATGAATCGAACTATGGATGAGAGGACCGCTGCCAGCTTGCTTGCGGACGACTTAGCTGTAAGTTTTCTACTTATTTCAAACTGTCGCCTGATCTCTCTTTCTCGATCTACATTATATAGCTTATAGAACCTTTAACCAGTCACAAAAGTTCAAAAATCTAACTTATTGCTCTTATCAATTTACAGACTGCAGTGGAAAACTTGGTGGTAGCGCCAACAACCCCAAACACGTCCACTGATGGCGACACCACTCATGACTACGCAGAGATTTACACACCAAGCCGAGGTACATTCGGCTGTTATATCTTCCACCTTCCTTATACCTTCGTTATGCCTTTCTTATACCTTTCTTATACCTTCCTCAAACCTTCCTTATACCTATATCTGGTTTGGAATGGACAATGTATTTGGGAAGTTATTTTTGTGTTTTAAAACATTATCCATAGAATGCGTAAAAAACGCAACTGCCAAAATGGCTTGGGCATGCGTTTATGCATGATAGCTAGTTTTATCATTAATTAGTAAGAATCATAAAATTAGTCTTATTGTCATACTTACAGAGCGCACTCCAGCTTGGCAGGGGCCAGTCAACGTGATCGTCCAAGGGAATAGTCGAGGCGGGTCGTCTACAGGCGATAGTTCGACTTCAGAACACCTCATACAGCCTAGACCGCCTACCCCGCCATTACATAGGTTTCCTAGCTGGGAAGCTAAGATCTACCAGGTTAGTTTAAAACGAGTCTTATTTCTACAGCAGCAAAGTGTATAACGAGCCGACATAGAGATTTGAGCTCGAATTTTGACAGTTGTAAAAAGTACGGCAACACTGCGCGTTTACGCAGCAGCGATCCGCAGTCGAGCTTTTTTTGCCGCGCAATGTAACTCATATAACTGCTTTAGATAACCGAATAAAAACATTTGTCTGAGAAAATGTTCAAAGCAAATCTAATAAAATATTGGACTCACAATATCTTGAATACCGCATTCTACAGATATATGCAATGAAGCAACCTTAGTCCAATATTGTATTTACATTTATTTTCTTTCATTACTATTCTCTGTGCAGACCTCGCGGTTGACCAAAAAAACTAGTAATTTGTGTCTCGCTCGACTCATTTTTGTTTAGCGAAACACAAATTACTAGTTGTACTACGTAAATTTAATATGTAGTTACTACGTAATAAGTACTACATTGTGATCCAATTATTTTTATGACTATTTAATCTAAAAAAAACAGTAATTCTTCTCGTTTCGTCTTAGTTACGATCCAAGTATTTGTATGAATAAAAACTCTGTCTAACTAAAGCTTTTCATTCACAGGTGGCAGATGACGGCTTACAGCAGTCAGTGGAAGAAGAACTAAGTCCACCACCGTGTCCAAGACCAATGCATGAGTCTACAAGTTACCAGGACATATCCGTCCCTGTTTATGCCACTGTCAAAGGGGTGAGTATTAGTATATTAGCTTCCGCTCGCGACTTCGTTCGCGTCTCGTTGGATCCCGTTGATTTTCAGGGATAAAAAGCAGCCTATGTGTTAATCCAGGTCACGGACAATATATATTCCAGGCTTCATCCAAATCGGATCAGTAGTTTTTGCGTAAAAGAGAAACAAACATACATATATATACAGGGTGTTACCAGACCACTTCCGAAAACGAAAGGGGGAGCTACAGCACACCAAACCCCAACCAAAAAAAAAACAGTTATCCTGAAAAATAATTATAGCCGGAGAAAACAATGTTTAAAGATTTGTATTTATTTCGCCAGCCCGCAATGTACGCATTCACGTAGGTAAGGTCGAGGCGTAGTACTATTATTTATTCTGTGTCGTAAGTGCCTACTAACGTAGGTAGGTACCTACTATGTTTATTTATACCTAATTGGAATAGTACCTACTTACCTAATTACGCTGTAGCCTCGGTCAAACTAGAAATGGCTCTAACTGAGCTCCTCCTCGTTCATGGCACAGTTGAGCTCGCCTGATTGTTGCCTGATGAACGCGATCCAGGAATAAAGGATCCTCGGCACTTCTCGCATTAAGGTCTGAGAATACTAATCTAATACGGCTTCTCATTTCTTCAGCCGTATCGCACCCATATTCCCTCGCACGAAACATAGTAACTAACACTCACTGTTCTATCTAAAATCTTAACAAAAGTATCCACCTACTCTAAAAGTAACTCTAAATTAACACATAAATTAATAAAAAAACACACACTCATAAACGAACTAAGTACCTAATTAACTTAAGTAGGTAATTAATGAAATAAAACATAAAAAAACAACTCTTTCACGCAAGGTATGCAATTTGTATGCACCGCGCACAAGTGTCCAGTACGAATATCAAACACGAACTAGGTAAAAATAAATCAAAAATAAGCAAAATGATAGAGAGTAGGTAAATTGCGCCAAAACAGCCCTTTGAAAGATGCCGACAGAGAAAAAATAAGCGCCAGCGCAAGCTCGGTCATCAATCTGTTTTGTGTTCTAAATGAGTAATTTTAAGGTTCAGACTTCTATTTCGCTACATTTTCTTTTGACTAAGTGCCGACCTGCCTATTTGTAGATAGGTACCTACCTACTAATTATTTAATGAAAGTAGGTAAGTAAGTAAACTAAGTAGGTATTAGGTATCTGATGTAATGTTTACGATTATTTATGTTTATGACACAATGATTTAGTGCTCTGTCATCTAAGTCCTTCCCAAAACCAAAGTACCTAAGTACTTTAATAGGTACCTACTTAAGTAATTAATAACGTATAGCGCCTAGTGTTGCCCCTCTGCTCCTCCATCCCCTCTACGCTGCCGTCCCTCCGCGCGGGTAGCTGAACGCCTGGCTCACGCCATTCGCGGGGCGCCCCACTAGTCTCAAAACAGTCTCTGAGCGGAACGGTCGCTCGCGCGCGCGCCGGCAAGGTAGCAAAGTTCCGACGATGTATTTCTATGTGCAAAGACGAAAAGTAACAATATCAGTTTTCTATTCCAATTCTTATACATCAACCTATAAACGTAGAGAAAAAAAGGTAGTAGGTACTACTAAAGGTGGTAGGTAAGTACCCTTTATAAGAAGTGGGTTGTTTTTATTATGAAATCATGAAATTATTACAAAGCTACGATTTCGATTCTCTTTGATTGTAAATACTTAGTAAAGTGTTTGCCTATGTGTTTACTCAGATGCACGCTTCATCCAGGTAGAGCCTAAACAACCTATTGGTGCATAAGTTCTTTCCATTATGTACCTGCCTAGATTAGGTACTTGCAATTTGTTTCAACTTTGTGTTTTTGCGGTATCTAAGATTCTGTAGTTTGTAGAAATAAGGCAGGCTGGCTGCCTAGGTAGGCTACCTAAGTAGACGCAGACGCGGGCACTAGGTAGGTATAATACCTACCGTTTGTAGTCGCGCTTATTATTTTCTATGCTTGCGTGACGCGACCGCGCGATAAAGACGGGCGTCTCTTGTCTCGCTCGCACGTCGCGTACTTGAATGACCCGCGGTGAACTCTCAGCTGTTCATGCTGTAGTAGAGTGGGCGTAATCTGCGTGCTGCGTGTATATTGCTGCTTTATTTATTTTATTTGTTTTTTTGCTTTTTTAAATGAGATAATTAGGTAGATATGTCTTATTATGTTGTACTGTGTGTATGTAACTAGAAAAAAAATTAAAAGGAGATAGTCAAGTCAATTTTTTTTTTCGCGATTTTTTTCGCTTAATGTTTTCAGTTTCATGGTCTGATTGGAACCTCCAAGTTTTCGGAAGTGGTCTGGTAACACCCTGTATATACATCCTTACAAATTTTCGAATTTATTATATTAGTTGAAAGTAGGATTTTTCATGTGTGTTTTTATTTCACAGCGTGCAAGTCAGATCCGATCGATGCCGTTCACGGGTGATTCATCAGATGATTCCTCAGACGGCGAGGAGTCCATGGGAGTGACGGTACACAACACACCTCATCACCAGCTTGTTAATAACCATGTTTATGGTAAGTTCTTTAATCTAATCAACTTTGTGGATTTGCTAGGTGGCATAATGTTTAGGTTAATTATGGTTTATTGGTTACATGGTTGATATTTGTTAAGTACATCATAACTCCTTCATTTATGAACCAATTTGATAAAAATATTTTTTTATCTGAGACCCTTTTATACTTCCTTATTGGTCCCATAGTGTTTTATCAAAATCGGTTCAGTAGTGCCAGTTAAATAGGAATAACTGAAAAAAACACGTCATACACGTGTATGACGTGTTTTTTTCAGTACGTACACGACATTGCGTATTTTGCTTTACTGTGACCTTTCAATGGTGTTTATGATCAATAGAACACTCCCAATGAACTGCCATCATCATTTGAAAATAAAGGCGTATCAAATTGAAGCCAACTTAATTTCAACTCTTGGTTTATGACATCAAATTGAAGTCAGTTTTTTAAGTTTTCTAACTCTAGCTCGAGCTATCTATAAATCGTTTGCGACAGTTTGTAGATAGCTCAACTGTTTCATGTGTATTTTGTAAATATTGTAAATACTGTATCAATATATATAAAACTCTTTTTAAGCTGACTTAGAATCAACGCACAGCCTAAACCATAAGTCCTAGAGGTATGAAATTTGGACGGTAGTATCCATATATAGTGTAGAGGTGCACTAAGAAAAGAATTTTGAAACGTCTCACTCTAAAAGGGAAGAACGCGAGCAACGCCGCGGGCGACGGCTAATTAGTTATAATTTTTTTTGTGAATAAACTTTTCTGACTTATAAATTATTAATTTTAATATCATATTTCCAGGTCAAACATCACAAATGCCGATAAACAACGTGAACCTAACAAACGTGCTTCCAGCGTCTATTCAACAAACATCCCACGCATTAGTACTAACAAACAGTGCTAATGGTCAATGTAGCTCATCGGATACAAGTCTCAGTGCCAGCAGTCCTTCGAAAAGTGTCAAAACTAGCTCAAGTTTGAGTCCAGCGAAACGGTCTAGTAGTGGATCGCCTAGTAAACAAAGCAAGACTCGTGGTAAGCTATTTTAAACTTTATTTGGGTGTCTTTAGAGCTGAAATTTACGCTTAGCAAAATAGAGCGGATGCCATAATGCACTAGTTACTAAATACAGTGCAAATGGTCAACGTAGTTCTATTTCATTTCATTTATTCCTTCTTTTTACATTTTACAATGTTCTTAGAGTGGTCACAAAAAAGGTACACAGTTACATTTTAATGAAAAATAATAGGTACATATACACACAATAGAAAACAAGCAAAAGTCAAAAAAACATGCTAATAAAATAAAAGAAATAAATGTTACTGAGGGATTGCATCTCGACTTTCGATCCGAAGATCGTGGGTTTCGAATCCCGGCCGTGCATTAATGGATTTTTCGTTCGGAAAATTTATGCGCATTAACACGAGCTTAAACAGTGAAGGAAAACATCGTGAGGAAACCCTTGGCTTAGTCAGCTCCGCACGTATTGACGATGTCTTTCCTGTGGATATGGCTGACTAGGCTGAGAGGATGGTATAGGTGCTGGGCAAGCCTACTCCATCTAAACATTGTCCCAGGCATTACAGTGTCCCGTTAAGTGTAGGCATAGGTTTCCTCCTGACGCTGTATAAATCATCTTCAATAGATGTAAAGGCCTATTATTTACAAGTACCTTGTATTTCCAGACACGTCATTCGAATCGGACATGTCAGACGACTAATAATCCCCCCTGACGCAGTATCTTGCGACAGTACCGCGTCGGCGTGGCTCATCTCTGTTTTTCTTGTACATATTTAATTGTACCCAATACCTATCCCGTGTTTATATACCTACTGAGACTCGTTTTTCTTATACTTAGACATATTTAATTGTACCCAATACCTATCCCGTGTTTATATGCCTACTGAGACTCATTTTTCTTATACTTAGACATATTTAATTGTATCCAATACCTATCCCGTGTTTATATACCTACTGAGACTCATTTTTCTTATACTTAGACATATTTAATTGTATCCAATACCTATCCCGTGTTTATATACCTACTGAGACTCATTTTTCTTATACTTAGACATATTTAATTGTACCCAATACCTATCCCGTGTTTATATGCCTACTGAGACTCATTTTTCTTATACTTAGACATATTTAATTGTACCCAATACCTATCCTGTGTTTATATGCCTACTGAGACTCATTTTTCTTATACTTAGCCATATTCAATTGTACCCAATACCTATCTTGTGTTTATATACTACTCAGACACATTTATTGTATCTAATTAAAACTTACTTTTCTTTTATTGTTTTTCTTCTTTTCTTGGTGTGCAATAAAGAATATATCTATCTATCTATCTAATTATTGTATTCCCATTGTATTCCCAGACACGTCATTTGAATCGGGCATGTCGGACGACTACGCGATACCCCCTGACGCGGTGTCGTGCGACAGCACCGCGTCGGCGTCGCTCGCGTCGCTGTGTCGCGCGCCGCCAGCAGCCGACTCGCCGCGACGACACGACGCTCTGGAGAAGAGCGGACATCTTGCTAAACTCGGAGGGAAGCTCAAGACTTGGAGGAAACGATGGTAAGCAAGCAAGCTCGTATGACCTAGTGGCCAACTCTGGTGACGGAGTTTTTAGGCCGAATTAAGGCCTCCGTCGTGGCTTAACGACTGCTAGAGCCAAGACCGACAGTTTAACGTGCAATCCGAAGCACGGAAGCGCTCAGATGTAAATGCCACTAACAGTCACCGCACAGAATGTTCCTTAACTTAGATAATCGGTGAAGATTGCCTTCGAAAATTAAACTTACAGGTAGTGTAGTGTAGGACGTCCTCTAGGTCGATCTGAGAAATGTAGCGGAAACACTAGATGAGAAGAGCCGAAGAACGGGCTCAATGGCGCGTTTTGGGAAAGACCTACGTCCAGCAGTGAACTGATATAGGTTGATGATGATGAAGACAAAGAGGAAGTGCGTGAAAGAGGAACAAACGTACATCCTTACAAACTTTCGCGTTTATAATATTAATAGGAAGGATAATCGTTGATATGGATATAGAGGAAGACGTAGGTCTAAGAAAAGATGGATGGATTGTGTAAAAGATGACATGCATAGGAGGGGAGTGAACACCGAGATGACGAATGGTAGGGGAGAATGGAAGAAAAGAACATGTTGTGCCGACCCCCCCCCCCCCCCCCCCTAGTGGGATAAGGGCAGAAAGAGGATGATAATCATTGGAGTGCAAGAAAACTCACACACATTCTATAGATAAAACCTCTTACTATGTGTAGTAGAAAATATAGATACTTCTCAAAAGTTCCATGTCTCTCATCAAACAATCACAGACTCAACTTCATTCCAGGTTCGTCCTCAAAAACGGTACCTTATCATACTGGAAGAGCCAATCCGAAGTGAACCGCAAACCGCAAGGTCAGATCGGATTGGGTGAAGCTTGCAAGATATCTCGTAACGACGGTGCTGCCACCTTTGAGATATACACCGGCAGTAGAACATACTATCTCACCGCTGATAGTAATGCTACTATGGAGGATTGGATCAGGGTTTTACAAGTAAGTTTTTAACACCGATTGAAATCCATGCGTCCTCACGCAATGTACGACATTGGACGTGCTCTCTAAGATAATGCAGCTGTTGTAGGCAGAGCTAACCACTCAACATAGAGTTGAGTGGTTAGCACCTGAGATTCGACCACTTTTTGAAAAAATATTAAGATTGCCAATTTTTATCACATATTCGACTTAGCGCGTGATACAGCCGGCCCATGTTTTGGTAAATATATTACGACAGCGAAGTAAGAAGCACGGTGCCTTGGTCACTAATATAAGTGACAATTTTAAACGTATCACAACGCTTGCGTATCCGAGATACACTGCGCGGTGACGCTACAACGTTCAACAGTCGAGCTGACGTTTGCGCGCAATATGATTTGAAAACATTAGGTTTAGGTAACGACGCAACTATCAGATTAATTCGTGCTCCGGCCTCTTAATTACCTATTAAGAGGCCCGACCACGAATTATTCATCGTATCGGTACCATGTACAAATTAAAAACTTTTTCTTTTTTTTTCAGAACGTCCAAAGAAGAAACGCGACTAAGCTATTACTAAGCAAAGAGGATAATAAGCCTACCATTCAAGGTTGGCTGACGAAGGTTAAAAACGGCCACGCTAAGAAAAGCTGGTGCGTTCTCATCGGCAAAATGTTTTTATACTTCAAGTCGCCGGGTGATCAAGTAAGTTATCTTTTCTCTATTGTCTTTTTTCTATCATCTGTCATCTTGGACGATGTCGCCAATATGCCAAGTGAGTAATCAATCTTCTTCTTCTTCTCTTCAGTAATGGCCTGTGTCCGTCATTTCGACAGACAATTTGCCAATGTCAAGTGTTAAAATTGTAATAAATAAGTCAAATCAAGTCATTTGTCAAGTCGGCTGTCGTTTGTTTTGAAAAGAAAATGGTGGATTTTCTCTTCAAAACCTAACACGAATTTTCACATTCAGAAAAACCACTTTACACACATTTATTCCAATGGCTCACACTTTATGTTACGACCTAAGTATTATTGGTTAAAATTCCACCAAAATTAAACAACAATACTCACAATAACACAAGAAAAACTATTAAAATAAAAGTGCTATGTGTCGTTTCAAAAAATGTCAAAACTCGTGTCTGAGTAATCAATCCAAACTATAGAAATACTAGCTGACCCGCGACAGACGTTGTCCTGTCATTCAAACTCTTACTGTCAAACAACTGACAGTGTGATTTCAAATGTGACATTAAAAAAGTTTTTATGGAAAAGGTTAAGGAACTTTAACCCCCCCCCCCTTTCAACCCCTTACAACCTTACCTTAAATTTACTTTTTTCGCATTAAAAAGTAGCCTATGTCCTTTCTCAGGCTCTAGACTATCTGTGTACCAAATTTTATTCAAATCGGTTTAGTAGTTTTGACGTGAAAGCGAGACAGACAGACAGAGTTACTTTCGCATTTATAATATTAGTATGGATATGGATAACTGCAAAAGCATCTCTTGTAAGCAAAGTTGATAACAAAATGGAATTTGACTGACAAATCCAACTGTGGTCAGTTGAGGCAAGCAATCGGTTATGCAGATGTTACAAACCGAGCAAGATTCGAACCCACGACTGTGATACAATGAACAAATTCGTTATTTATCTAAATATCAATGTAATAACTCTAAATCTGTAACTAGTTCCTCTAAAGGTCCATTTACATGATACAAGTTTCTTGCGTGTTGCATACAACTAAATTGAAGCAATAAATGACTTGTATGATCTAATCTAAACAATACGTAACATTTTTGATCTGTTACACAAGTTATGCTTGAAAACTTTTCTTGGTGTAAACAGCACATACAGGCAATTCTTGTATATTTTTTTCTCGTGTTTAAGATTACAATTCTAAAAGGTTTATTGCACTTCATTTATTGCTCTTGTATGTACAAGAAAATGGCATCGTGTAAATTGGCCTTAATTGTGGGTAAGCATAAATACTATAAAAATACTGATACCTATTTATAATTGTTCTGTAACAGTAACAATTTCATGCATGGCCCTTTTATTAACCTATTTACTTCATAATATTAATATATAAACAAGTAACAATTCACATTATCTTAATTTACGCAATCATCCATTTATTTCTCGGCAGATTTATTTGCTAACGCTGAATTAACAACGTATGGATTTATTTCCACAAAATATCTGACATAGTTACAATAAAATTTAAACTCAAAAATCTTATCAGTGTATTATATGCTCGTTTTTTTGAGCGTAGAATTGTTCTATGTGTAAAGTACTATGATAAATGTTATGCGCTTCGGACAGTTACTAGTATAGAGTTGTAAATATTAACTGTTTTTTTTTTTCATTTATTATTTATAAAATACTAGCCGTCGTCCGCGGTGTTGCTCGCGTTCTACCCTTTAGAGTGTGACGTTTCAAAATTCCTTTCTTAGTGCACCCCTACACTATATAACGATACTACCCCCCAAATTTCATACCTCTAGGACTTATAGTTTAGGCTGTGCGTTGATTCTCTGTCAGCTTCAAAATAGTTTTATATATATTGATTACACATATCATAAGCTAAATAGTGCCTTAAAGCCTAGGTAAAGTAAGGCCTAGGTAAGCCTAGGTTTCCCACCCGAGCTAAGCTAAGCTACGTTGCTAAGGATGTGTTTGAAATTCACCAATAGGGATCGTTTGTTTTCATATTAAACGATTCCTATTGGTGGACACATCCTTATGGCCAATAAAGATGTGTTTAACATCCACATCCACATAATTATTGCTATCTCTTACTACCGGGTAATGTTAAATAGTGACAGAGATAGTTTTAATCAACTGTCTTACTTATTCAGCGTTTACAAGTAAACCCGTTTAACTTATTCAGCGTTTACAAGTAAACTCCTCTAATTTATTCAGCGTTTACAAGAAAACCCGTCTAACTTATTCAGCGTTTACAAGTAAACTCCTCTAATTTATTCAGCGTTTACAAGTAAACCCGTCTAACTTATTCAACGTTTACAAGTAAACCCGTCTAACTTATTCAACGTTTACTAGTAAACCCGTCTAACTTATTCAACGATTACAAGTAAACCCGTCTAACTTATTCAGCGTTTACAAGTAAACCCGTCTAACTTATTCAGCGTTTACAAGTAAACCCGTCTAACTTATTCAGCGTTTACAAGTAAACCCGTCTAACTTATTCAGCGTTTATAAATATACCCGTTTAACTTATTCAGCGTTTACAAGTAAACCCGTCTAACTTATTCAACGTTTACAAGTAAACCCGTCTAACTTATTCAGCGTTTATAAGTATAGTGTGTTCGTATTGCCGTAGTCCGAAGCGCATAATTTGAATAGTAACTGTGAGATCGATTAACGTTGAATTGAATCCATACTAGGCTCGCTTGCTGGACTCCCTATCTAAGAAGAGACCTGACTCGGAACGGTGGGACCATAACGAGGTATATTTTAATTATATTCGTAATTATATTAATATTTATGCCTACTGTGGAAAGGAGTGGACGAGCTTTTCTACAATTATGTACTATTTTTGGACATTAATCGTCAAAGCACTAGATATATTTCTAGATATTTCTAGATCATGTCGTGAGACTAACTATCCAATCGACTAAAACGACATTATAGATAATCGTCAGTATTTACTTCATTTTTCCTCTTGTATCTATCACTGAATTGTTTCAATTTGACGGATTTGTGTCTTTTATTACATTGAAATAAGGTCCAATATTATTATAACAACTCAGCAACGGTTTTGCTGCTAAAAGTCAGTCGCAACTAGATATGTAATTGCTCTTCCTACCCATTACCACAATAGGCATATAACCCATATTATGTAAACTGCCACCATATTATTTACAACCCCACTTTTCCACAGAACCCCACCGGACAGATCAATATGAGGGACGCAAGAGTGGAAGATGTAGAACACGTGTCTGATTCAGATTCTGAGGAGAAGAATGATGATGCACGGAATCACCTTACAGTGGCTATATATCCGCAACATCAGGTATTTTTAGATTCCATTTATAATTTCCCTGCCTTAATCCCATTATATTTACTTCCTAGCTGTCGCCCGCGGCTTTGCTTGCGTGAACCTTTGATGCTAATTTTAGACCCTTTGGGGTGCGACTTTTCAAAATTCTTTTCTTAGTGCGCCCCTACGCTATATAAAGATACTACCCTCCAAATTTCATACCACTAGAACTTATAGTTTAGGCTGTGCGTTGATTCTCAGTCAGCTTCAAAAGTGTTTTATATATTTAGATTACTATCTATATTCCAGGGACCAACATACTTATTATTCGAGTGCAAAGCAGACAAGGACTCCTGGTTGTACCATTTAACAGTAGTCAGTGGCGGAGGGCTCAGTCAAGGCACGCACTTTGAACAACTTATACAGAAGCTTATGGAAACTGATGGTGATCCTAGTAAGTATCTCATCATCGTGAAGATAATTACAACTAATACAGTATTCACTAATTGACAATATTCACTATATTTAAAATATGCACTATATTTACAATATTCACTAATTGACGATATTCACTATATTTACAATATTCACTAATTGACAATATTCACTATATTTACAATATTATGCACTATATTTACAATATTCACTATTTACAAAATACACATCATTTCAGCCGTAGAACGTCTGTTTGTTTAAGGCCTTTTTAGTTTCTATCTCACAAAGACCGCTCGGCTATGCTTATTTTGTACACACACATAGGTACACAAACAAAGCAAAACGGTCTTTACAAGTTAGAACTAAGTGTACGTAAAATCGTGATTTAAAACTTGTCGGTTTTAACATTTTATTGTAATAAAATTGTATTTTAATTCCAGATTGTGTTCTATGGAGGCATCCAACCCTACTTTACTCGAAGGAAAACATCACATCTCCGCTGACTTCACTGAACTCTGAAGCGTTACAAGCAGAGGCGCTAAAACTATTCAAAGTAAGTCTTATATAACACACCCCTCAACAAATATTTATTGTAGAATTTTGTGTGTTAAATAAACTTATATCTATGACTTTATGGTTCATTTTCCACAAGAAATTGAAGTAATATGCTAACCGAAAAAACTTCTAATACAACTCTAGTTTTCATTTGTCCAATCAATTGGAAACTCTGGGTTGTCTTGTAGCTCAGTTACTATGAAGACTTCCCAATTTGGTCGTATAACAATTTTAAAGAGCGTAGAGCCATTAGACATTCCAGTTTGGTCACCCTGTTTTCGCAATTTGAGCTTAGATTAGAAAAAGATCTTCCACAAATCATCTGTTTACATTTGTTTATCAATTCCATCAAATCCCACCAATATTATAAATGTCAAAGTTTAGATGTTTGGATGTTTTATGTTTCAATCACGCTGAAAGTACTGGTCCGATTCGGGTGAAACTTGTAATATTATCTAGTTCGTAACCTGGATTAACACATAGACAGCTTCTCATCAACACACTTATCAATAGAATCAAGAGGGCTCGTATGATGGGGTAAAAGCTAGTATTTACAAAAGTTTTTGTTAATTTCAGTGCGTCCAACTATTTATGTCAGTTTGCGTGGAGCAGGCCGGCATAGACTATCACGTGGTGCTAGCTCAGAATGCTCTCCAGCAATGCCTGGAGGTATCAGAGCTGCAGGACGAGCTAGCGGGCGCGCTAGCGCGTCAGACCGCGCCTATAACCCATTCCAAGCATGGGGTACAGGTAACCACGCCGCGACCGCATAGGCTTAAAGCTGCTAAGCTTAAGAATGTAAGTGCGCTAATTTTAATGGACGGGGCTCTTTTTAAAGTATTTTTTTAGTTTTGAGATATTTTGACAGACCAGAGGTCGATTGCGTATGTATTTCATAACATTATTCAAATCTTTTATCCTAATCCTAACTTTTTTAATATTATAAATGCGAAAGTAACTCTGTCTGTCTGTCGCGCTTTCACGCCAAAACTACTGAACCGATTTAAATAAAATTTAGTACACAGATAGTCTAGAGCCTGAGAAAGGACATAGGCTACTTTTTAATGCGAAAAAAGGGTTGAAAGGGGGTGATGAAAAGTTATAGAAATATCGTCATTTTTAGAGCTAGAAGCTTAAAACTTATCTTGTAGGCTGTTGATTCGATATAAATAAATATGACATTCAAAGTTTGTAAAATTGTTACCCTATGCTACCCAGAGACACTATTCCACGCGGACGAAGTCGCGGGGCACAGCGAGTTACTCATATTGTTTTATAGGAGTTGTACAAAAGGTAGTGTAGCAAAGATAAGCCCTGTTAGGGCACAGTTTGTTAAGGTATAAGTAGGCACTAGGTGGCATATTTATGTAGTTAGTTTCAGAAGTTTTCATTAGATAAAAAAAATAGTCAAAAAAGTAACTTCATATTTAGGCCGCCGTAAGGCCTCAATCGTGGCTTAAAGACGGCTACAGCCATTATTGTTACTTCATAATAATATTCGATTAATAATAGTATTCCAAAACTAACTGATGTACCAGTGGAGTTGTGAAAATAATCTTGACGACCTCACTTTGTAGTAGGTGCAATAGAATCAATATATATAAAACTCTTTTGAAGCTGACAGAGAATCAACGCACAGCCTAAACCATACGTCCTAGAGGTATGAAATTTGGACGGTAGTATCCTTATATAGTGTAGGGGTACGCTAAGAAAGGAATTTTGAAACGTCACACTCTAAAGGGTAGAACGCGAGCAACGCCGCGGGAGACGGCTTGTCATTGTATAAAAATCTAATTATTTAATGAACTAGATATGCAAAAGGAATCTGGTCAAATAGATTAAAACTTGATTATAAAAAACGTGAGAATAATTTACAAATAATATTATGTACTTTCAAATGAGCCCTTCGCCTAAACCAAACAATATTATTATATGTGAGTTTGTGTACAATCGAAGAAAAAAAATTCATTCTTATTCGTTTTTGTCAAATTACTCCATAATTTCAGTATAATAATGAATCAAAGACGTATTTAAATTCTTCGATAGTACAATAGCTTTAAGATAAATATATACCATCATAAATAATTTTAAATAGGACAAAATTAAAAACTTGGGACAACTCTCTACAAAGTACGGGGGGTGATTTAGTTTGACAAGACTGACAAATGTTTGTCAAGTTGACTGAAACTTTGTCAAATACCGTACACGTCTCTCACCCCTGTGCCCCGAGTGTGTGCACTTGTTGTGACTTTCGACTCGAGTATAGCACACGCAAACGCATTCGCAAAGCGAGACATTTTGTTGAGAATTGCGCAATTCCCAAATCTCCCGCTAGAGGCACTTATCCGGTTTTCATACAAAATTACTCGCTTTGCGAATGCGTTTGCGTGTGCTATACACGATTCGAAAGTCAAAACAAATGCACAGACTCGGGGCTCTGTATATTTGAAGAGATGTATACTGACTTGGCTTACCTATGATAAATAACGGGGGGTGTTCAGAAGTTAATTTGTCCTCTTTTGAATTATAATAAGTACATTAAATTGCTTTTTACGGTCAATCGATTTACGTTGCGTTAGCTCGTACATGTTTAGATCAATGACATGTTAAGTTCTGTCAATACGAAGTTGACTATATTATAGTTACTTTATTTCGACTTCAAACTTACATATTTTATATGCCCAGCAGTGGGTAAAGTCGGACTGTGGATGATGATGACATATTTTATTTGTGTTGTACGTACTTACATCTCAAGAGTTTTTTTAATTTGCCAACACACTTTAGAATATTTTCTTTTTCTTAAACGAGAATATTTTATAGTAGATTCACAGATTCAAGCCAATATCGACACGCCTAAAATAATCTTTATTACATTCAAAGTTGTACTCTAACGTTAATAAAATAGAGTACAAAATGAATGAAGATTTTGTAAATTATCGCTTTATATCGCGAAGCTTTTGGGCGGAACGCTTCAGTGCTTTTCTCATACATTTATTACTCTCATACATTTCACTTGGAACAAATTAGTACCTATTAGAAATAATTCGGATCACATGCACTTATTCTAAACTTAGTTATACTAATACTGGGCTCTATAGAAAAATATTGCAAAAGTATTGTCCTTACGTCAGTAATTGTATTTGTACCTCTATCACGAACAAATCTGACAGTCGCCGCGTTAACGTATTCGAGTTATATTGCGCGTCAATGCCAGCTCGACTGCCAACCGTTGTAGTGTCACCGCGCAGTGTATCTCAGATACGCCAGCGTTCGATACGTTTGCGATTGTCACATTTATTCGTGATAAAGGTGGTTGCTTTGCTACCCAATATTATCGAACCAGTAAAACTTGAACCCTTCGACAATGGGCTTCTAATTATGCCATAGTTCGAATAACACTGGTTTCGAAAATCTTGGGTCTAAGAAACTATTACAAGTTATACATAAGCTTTAAGTATGTTTTTGAATAAAAAAGTATTGATTTTGATCTATATATTTAGCTGTAAAAAACAAAAAAATGAGCACAGTATAAAGTAGAGCTTAAAAATCTATCTTTATGTTGCAAACTAAATACACTAACAAACCATTTTGTTGATAAGTGTAAGCTTTGAGTGTTGCCGTAAACAAAAAGCTTCTAGTTTTGTGGTTGATCAATTTGGAATTGTATGTACATTGAATTGGCTTCATTGAAATAAATTTATGTCAAAAACAAAATTATAAACAATTTGGAATATATTCCAATTTGATCGTAAAGTTCTGGCAACATTCAAGAACGACGAACCAAATACGATCATTCGTTCTTCGTTCAAAAACGAATGACAGTTCGATTTTAAAAATAATGTTGCCACAACTACGTTGCAATATACTCAAATGGAATGTTGGTGTAAATCCCCGATTTAGTTTTTTTTTCCGGTTATTTGAGAATGTTTTTACCCTATCCCTTAGTACTAGGGAATGACTTCTTATCTATCATTCATATACTCTCATAGCTGTTATCCTAGCACTGTTGAATCCTTTGTTATGAAAGTTTGATGTTGCAAGATTTAGTCTGTTACCTATATACCTCATAATAGTAGTTTTAAAGGTAAGTTAATTAGAAAAAAACTGCATAAAATACCTACTGTATAATTTTCTAAGAGATTCTTTCAGTAAATTCAAATCATTTGCTTTTTTCACCTTTGTATGAATCTCCGAAACGGAAGCTACTGTTTCAATGTCTTTTGTGTGAAAAACTTCAAACTTTGAGATTTTATAAATAATCTTTGTTATTTTGGAGACTTCTTTCTTAGTCATGTATTATGAAAACTATAAAAAAAATGGTTTGATAATTTTTCTTCATAATTCACATACTTAGATAAAGATTAAGAATATTAATTTGTTTAAATCATGTGTACATAAATATTTTAATTAAGACATCTCTGAAAGTATGTAGTACATTTTCTGTAGTCACAAAAATAAATATCTTCATATCAACACTGTACAAATTGAGTATCACTCTTCACTCTATAGTCTTGTGTTAATGTAAATATAAAATACTTACAATATAGTCTGGGTCTGGTAAATTGGTTACTGGTTGAAATATTAGCAAGGGACGCAAATAGTTTTAATAGCACATACAGATCATGATATCGCACGCGCACTAACAATGTAAATTGAATTACAGAAGCATAACTACGTTATACGATGAACCACATGTCTGTGGTGATACCTTCTTGGGCAAAATAATGAAAAAAAATTATCGCGTTATTTCATAATAATATATCAAGAGTGAATAGATACAGTACAATAAAGAATAGTATTTAACCAAATATAAATATCACAACTTCAACTTTTACTATACAAATGTGTTTCGTTACAGTGTACATTTAATGTGTAATCCCCTTTCTACACAGTCCATTAGTTTATTACTCTGTTCATGTATGCATTTGGAACAAGTAGAGATTCCCCCTTAAAATTCCTTAAATTTACTTCAAACTTCACTTCATGTATGTATTTAAACAAGTATAAAATCCCCCTTAAAATTCTGAAAATTCAATTAAAACTTCCCGAAAATTCACAACCAGTGCCTAACCTCTATGACTCACAAAAAATCTCAATACAGTCACAAATCCCACTTTCAAACGATATAGTAGAGTAACCCCCGGTATAGAATCCCTCTAAAAACTTCACAACCAGTGCCTCTAAAACTCACAAAAAAATCTCAATACAGTCAGAAATCCCACTTTCAAACGATATAGTAGAGTAACCCCCGGTATAGAACCCCCCTCAAAACTTCACAACCAGTGCCTCTAAAACTCACAAAAAAATCTCAATACAGTCACAAATCCCACTTTCAAACGATATAGTAGAGTAACCCCCGGTATAGAATTCCTCTAAAAACTTCACAACCAGTGCCTCTATGATTTACAAATAGTCTCAATACAGTCAGAAATCCCACTTTCAAACGATATAGTAGAGTAACCCCCGGTATAGAACCCCCCTCAAAACTTCACAACCAGTGCCTCTAAAACTCACAAAAAAATCTCAATACAGTCACAAATCCCACTTTCAAACGATATAGTAGAGTAACCCCCGGTATAGAATTCCTCTAAAAACTTCACAACCAGTGCCTCTATGATTTACAAATAGTCTCAATACAGTCAGAAATCCCACTTTCAAACGATATAGTAGAGTAACCCCCGGTATAGAACCCCCCTCAAAACTTCACAACCAGTGCCTCTAAAACTCACAAAAAAATCTCAATACAGTCACAAATCTCACTTTCAAACGACATAGTAGAGTAAACCCCCGCAGAATAGCAACACCAACATTTCATTTGTGCAGCAACTCCTACTGTGCGCGACACAGTCACTCTTCACTTGCGACACTGGAGCTTCGTCTGTGGGTGACAACAAGAGTGGTGATGTGCAACCTAACTCGGCGGGATCACCTAGCTCTATACAGGTAATGGTACTGTGTTAGGATATACTATGGTTTTGATGATTTGGCGACACAGTTTTTAGGGTTCTGATATTTAGAGTTAGTGTTTCTTTATTTGCTTGAAATAAGGTCCATAACAGGTGGCAAACAAAAGCTATACTCTTCTGTGTATTAGTTGTTTAAGTTTACAAAATACCTAAATGATTTATTAGTTACTTACGAACGAGCAAATATCAAAAAGTTATGAAATATTTTTCAAAATGGCGTAACATTTTCTTTCTGTTCATATTGATTGTTGTGTCTGAGAATTGATTTGTTATTAAATATGCTATGTTAAATTTTTTATTGATTTCCCTGAAGCCAATTTATGTAATCTTCTGAAATATGTATGAGAAAAGCATTGTTTTTGGAATTATTAGTATTCCCAAATACTTGAAATAACTTCTAAATACAATAAATTACTAATACCTAACCCATAAGCTACCATATACATAGAAATATGTATGTGTACTATCGGGCAATCAAATTATGTATTTTTATGGCTCCACAAAATTTTTTTCTTATAACTTTACAACACTACAGAAGGGACACCAAAAGTGACATCTTAAAATACTAGCATAAACTATAATACAGCCAAATTCTGTTGACACTCAAAAAGATTCATAATCCGATTCCTCGATAGTAATAAACCCAATTAAAGAAACATCCTAAAATATATCTAAGAATATATCTATCTATCTATCTATCATCCTTGTATCCCAATAATGTTACCACCGTTAAAAATATCAAACCCTTTGCAACCCAACGACCCATTCCAGGCGCCTCTACTGTCAGTGGACTGCAAAAGTAATCCTCCAACATACAGCTTTGTCCAAGGCTGGCAGTTACTAGCATTGGCTGTCAGTCTCTTTGTACCGAGGAATAACCGGCTCTTGTGGTACTTGAAGCTACATCTTAGCAGGCACGCTGATTCTAAGTAAGTTTAACTCCTTTTAACTAGATTTTTTTACGTTTCGATAGCAAACCCTAACACAAAAATATATAGAAAATTATTTTATTTTTGTTACAATATAGGTAACTATTTGATGACTATCTCTCTTGATGATAAGCGATGGGTCGATAATGTAGCACTTTTACCTAGAATATTATGACATCTAATCAAAAACGCTAAAAATGGCTGATTTATCACGAAAAATTCGGTTATAGTTTGTGGCAAATGGTTGCCACTTCTAATTATGCAAATATTTGACGTTAATTAGTTGTTAGAGTATAGGTTTGGGCAGCAAACCCAGCGGCGACTGGCAGATTTGTTCGTGATAACCTCTCAGGAATGCAAAGTTTATTTTTATCTGTACTTTTATATCTAAAACACGATGCTAATATTCTTTTTGTTTCTAGAACGGAATGCGGAAAGTACGCAGCGTACTGCGCAAGAGCGTTAGAGCGGACCATTAGAAATGGTGGACGAGAGGACAAGCCCTCTCGGATGGAAGTACTATCTATCTTGCTCAAGAACCCTTACCACCACTGTCTACCACACGCTATACCTGTACATATGCTCAATAATACATACCAGGTATGTTAGAACAGAAATTCAATGTGAAGCACATCACTTTGAAACGTCTTACTGACAATTATGTATCTTAGGCCTTTTCCACGTTAGAAGATATTTTTCTTATGTCTTTAGAGAAATATCTTATAAGACATTTAGTCACTTGATTGTTATTATGAGACTGTACATATTTTACTAGTCGTCGCCCGCGGCGTTGCTCGCGTTCTACCCTTTAGGGTGCGACTTTTCAAAATTCCTTTCTTAGTGTACCCCTACACTATATAAGGATACTACCCTCCAAATTTCATACCTCTAGGACTTATAGTTTAGGCTGTGCGTTGATTCTAAGTCAGCTTCAAAAGAGTTTTAATTTTATCTTATGTCGGATACAAATTTTTTCTTGTCTTGTGTTCGTGTCTTATAATGTGCAAAAGGCCTAAAGCATTTGCATTCCACTTAAGCCCGTATGCTTATATTAAATCGTAACTCAAACATAGATTTGAGTAGAGATTTTCATACAAAAATCTATGCTTGAGTCCCGATCAGTGCTTAAGCAGTCAATTAGTATACGGGCCTTCGAATATAAATTCAATGCAAGAAGTCACTTTGAAACGTCTTACTGATGATATGCGTCTAAGGCTGTTGCATTTTACTTAGACTCGTATGCTGATAAGGAAGTTATTACTCAAGCATAGATTTCAGAAGAGATTTTCGTACAATAATCTATGTTTGAGTCCGGAACTTAGTTGCAAGAAAACTAGTTTTTCCAAACTAATACTTGCGAATCACAAAAGAGACTTTCTTTTCATCAGGTGATTAGTTTCGACGGGTCAACAACAGTAGAAGAGTTCCTATCGACTCTGAGCACTGAGCTCGGCTGTCGTGAATCAGCGGCTTCGGGATTCGCGCTGTTCAGTGATGACCCTATCGAGAAGGACTTGGAGCACCATATCAAACCGGATAAAAAGGTATTATATTAATATTTTAAAAAGGTATACCTAACAATATTTTTGTGTAATATATTCAGGGACTTTTCATACAACGCCTAGTCCTAAATTAAGCTTGTACTATGGGAACTAGATTGCTGATAGAATACGTACTTATATAACTTTTTTTTTATAATTTATATTTTTTTTCTAGACATAGTGACAAATTTATTTTTGACATTAAAAATTATTATGTTGTTATTATTTTTTGTGTGTAACTTACTGTAATTAATACTCTTTTAACTAATGGGATTGGTCTAACATAAATAAATAAATAGTACATACAAGCTTTGCTTAGTTTGGAACTAGAGGGCGCTGTGTGAAATCCATGAATATTTATTTATTGTATTCTAAATGTATTTTCTAATTGAACCATTTGATTGGTACTGATTTGGACCAGTTGAGCTATCTATAAATCGTTTGCAACGGTTTGTAGATAGCTCAACTGTTTCATGTGTATTTTGTAAATATTGTAAATACTGTATTAGTTCAATAAACATAATATTGAACCATATTTTGCAGTTATGTGACGTCATATCTAAATGGGAGACGGCCCTTCGTGAGAAAGGCTCCGGCAAGTTTGAGAATTCTCGCGTGATACGACTCACGTACAGAAACCGACTCTACTTCAAGAACTCTGTCAGAACTGAGACTGATAAGGAGAAACTATTGCTATGTTATCAAGTTAACCATCAAGGTATGTACACTGTCTTACAATATTGACTAAAAGGTATGTACACTGTCTTACAATATTGACTAAAAGGTATGTACACTGTCTTACAATATTGACTAAAAGGTATGTACACTGTCTTACAATATTGACTAAAAGGTATGTACACTGTCTTACAATATTGACTAAAGGCTATCTTCTCCTCTAAATTCTAAATATATAAACCTCTTTTATCCCTAAACTTTAGGCTGTGCGTTGATTGTCAGTCAGGTTCACTTCATACCTATAGGGCTTATAGTTTAGGCCCTAAATTATAAGCCCTAGATGTATGAAATTTGGAGGGTAGTATCCTTATATAGTGTAGGGGTGCACTAAGAAAGGAATTTTGAGAAATCACACCCTAAAGGGTCTAAAATTAGGATCAAAGATTTTAGCCAAATAATGCGTATGCTGCTACCACGCGAGCAATGCCGCGGGCGACGGCTAGTAATACATATAAAAATAAAACTAATTCTGTAATTCCAGTGGTAGCAGGCCGTTTCCCAGTAACCCGGGAGTTGGCAGCAGAGTTGGGAGCGCTGATGGCACAACTAGATATGGGCGATTACTCTGCGTCTAATTCACAACACAACCAGCCCTTAGCGAGGCGATTCTACCCGTACCGGTATAGAGCGCCGCTATCTAACGACGAACTAAGGTTAGTATCAACATTTTACATCTCGGAATTTCTCTGAAGGATAGAATCCGGAACGAGGTTATCCGACAGAGAACCAAGGTGGTCGACATAGCTCAGAGGATCAGTAAGCTGAAGTGGCAGTGGGCCGGCCATGTTTGCCGCAGAATCGACAATCTTTGGAGCAAACTAATACTCGAGTGGAGACCGCGTTTAGCAAGCGTAGTATAGGACGCCCTCCGGCTAGGTGGGGCGACGATCTGAGACATGTAGCTGGCAAACACTGGATGAGAAGAGCCGAAGACCGGGCTCAGTGGCGCGTCTTGGGAGAGACCTACGTCCAGCAGTGGACCAATATAGGTTGATGATGATGATGATGACATCTTACGAATACAGTCGAGACTAATAATTTGATTATCGTGGGAACGATGAATAAATCTTAAATCATAATCTTTATTTGTGAGAATGTAGGTACAATACGACCGACAGCACGGAGGGCAGAGCTACTACCGACTGAGCTGTGACGCCAAAATTGATTATTGACTTATTGATTTTATTTATTTTCAGGGATATTGAAGAAAAGTTGCGATCGAAATGGATCGCACTAAAAGGGCGGAGTACGGGTGACTGTGTGCGGATATACCTTAATTGTACGAGAAAATGGCCTTTTTTCGGTGCTACGCTATTCCAAGCTCGGGTTAGTTACAACCTTATTACTTTAGTATTACGGCTCTTTTTTGAAAGAGCTCGTCTAAGGGTATTTGTTTGTGTTTTTTTACCCTCGTAGCTCTGAAAGTACCAAAATTGTTGCAGCCGTTTCCTAGTTATGAGGATATTCATATCAGCTCCGAAAACCAGTTTTGAAGAATATGAGGCATAGTTGCAGTTTGAAACATTGATATCATTGAAGGGGTTTTCAGTAAAATCCAGCAGTTGTTGAAGTAGATGTTTTATTATCGGGGTTGAGACGGAGCACAGGGTATCGGCGGCAGCCATGCAGAAAGAAGCAGGGAGACATTTTTTTTCTTTACGTCAGAGATGTCAGTTTGACATTGACAGCTAACTAGCAGTGTTTACATTATAGATTCTACAATCATCTCAATGTATTTGGAGGAAGATGAGTTAAAAATTTCGACCTGTTTTTTAGCCCAAATTAAAAGTCAACGGAATACCAAAAACAACTGTGGAAGATATTTTGCGAAATCTCAAAAACTGATTTTTTTACGATTTTTTAAAGTTTGTAGTCGTTAAAAATTCAATACATCTCGCGTGTGACGTCACGCAGCTCTGTTTTGTTTTGAACGAACTATTTGAACGTAAAAAAAGTATGGATCTATATTTTTTTTAACTCGTTCCACTGTTGAACCAAGGTCTCTTCCAAAACGAACATAGATAAACTAGCCGTTGCCCGCGGCGTTGCTTGCGTTCTAGACCATTAAGGGTGCGACTTTTCATAATTCCTTTCTTAGTACACTACATAAGGATACTACCTTCCAAATTTCATACCTCTAGGACTTATGGTTTAGGCTGTGCGTTGATTCTTTGTCAACTTCAAAAGAGTTTTATATATATTGATGAAATATGTATATTAGTCTGTAAGGTATAAATATGGGTATTTTATTTATACTTTGTAATTATAATAAGTGCCTGAAATAAAATGATTTTATTGATTGAAAACCTTCTACTTTTCTCTCTCCAGAGCCTACACCTACCAATCTACTTATATAAAAAAAATATTAATTACGTTAAATCTTGTTAATTTTCAGATAAAACAGCCGGATCTATCGATGGTGTGGCTCGCGGTGTCAGAGGAAGGTGTGACGGTGTTGGAGTTGGCCTCGATGGCTGTTATCGGCAGATATGCGCTCACTTCCATCGGACTCTTTGGAGGATTACAGGTACTTACACCTTTCACAACTACTGGCAGACGTAGCTTGCTTACTCAATCCTCACCTCACCGATTGTCTATGTTAAGCGACGTTCTGCGCGGTCACTATTTGGATGGGTGACCGTTAGTGGCATTTACATCTGAGCGCTTCCGTGCTTTGGAGGGCACGTTAAACTGTCGGTCCCGACTCTAGCAGTCGTTAAGCCACGACGGAGGCCTTAAGGCGGCCTAAAAACTACGTCAACAGAGTTGGCCACTAACTCATACGAGCTTGCTTACTAACAACTACTTTTCTATAGTTTAGAGTTTGTAAAGATATTGATTTTTACTTCAAATATGTAGTTATTACGCGATCTTTATAAGGCTTTATTTCTGATCATTTCCTATATGAGTAACGATAATCCATACCAATTTTAATTGGCAAAAATATGTGAGACAATTTTATAATTGTCTGACATTCTTGTAACTAATTCAACGTATTTTTATGCAAATAAATAGAAAGAAAGAAAATGCATTTATTTGCAAAAACTTACACTAAACGAATATACTTACGTAGGTACAATAAATGAATGATTGATATATTTTTTTGCATAATTCACACATTTCCCTCAGGATGACCTGATGATGCTGATAGATGCAGAAGACGCCGGTAGTCCGGTTCACAAGATGTTAATCAGTCTCAACAAACCTAAGGTATATTAACTATATAAATAAATATTCTTTGATATATCACACAACCCTCTCTAGTCCCAAACTAAGCAAAGCTTGTACTATGGCAACTAGATTACTGATAGAATAGTTATATACATTTTTGTACATACTTATGATACATAGTAACACCCACACAGAACAGATATCTAAGTTTAAAGAGAAAATCCACCATTTTCTCTTCAAACCAAACGACAGCCGACTTGACGAATGACTTGACTTATATTATTTCAAATTCATCACTTGACACTTGCAAAATTGTTTGTCGAAATGACGGACAGAGGCCATATAGGATAGAAGAAGAAGAATGTAAAGAAAATCCACCATTTTCTTTTCAAAACAAACGACAGCCGACTTGACAAATGACTTGACTTATTTATTACAATTTTAACACTTGACATTGGCAAAATTGTCTGTCGAAATGACGGACACAGGCCATTATTGAACAGAAGAAGAAGAAGAAGAATATAAGTAAGGTATATCCTTCAAAGGTTTCCAAAACCACGTGAATTCTGTTCCCAGATGGTAGAGCTGACGCATCTAATAGCGGACTACAAGAACGCCCTTCTCCGACCAGCGCCGGGAACTCCTCAGATGAACTCCCTCACAAGGAACGGATCCCATCGCTCCATCAGGAAACCTCCCCATTCAACTCCCTCAACACTACCTCATATGCATCAGCTGAGCCAATCCCATCACACGCACCACACAACCGGACATAACACATTGAACTCTCACGCGACAACAATGACTCTAGGATCCGATAGGAACGCCACCTTAACTCTCAGTTCCCATACTTCAACCTTCAACCATGAAGCAAGGATTCTATCCCATGGGCAGCCGGATATATTGAAGTCTACCCCGGATCATAGGAGTGATAAGAAGCGAAGTCACACGCAAGACAGTGGGGTGGCGTGATCTAGGATGTGAGTTAGGTTTAAGGGACTTGGGAAGGAGAAGTGATTACTCGACTGTGGATTTTTTTTTTATGTACTAGCTTTATTCGTGCCCCGTCGGATCCTGTTGATTTTTCGTGATATAAAGTAGCCTGTGTTAATCCAGGTCACGGACGATATATATTTCCAAGTTTCATTCAAATCGGATCAATAGTTTTTGCGTGAGAGGAACAAACATACATACATCCTTACAAACTTTCGCGTTTATAATATTATATAACCTGAAGTAACTGAGAGCCTTTAACAAATCAACTTCTGAAACTATTATGGATGTTTATGCCTTTTAAATTGACTCAAGTTGAACCGTAGTGTTTCTCATAACACTATAATAAACAAGATGCGACTTTGTTCGACTTTATTTGATGCCGTAAAAAGCATATTACTGCTTTTTTCTCTCAGAACAACGAAAAAGGCATAATACCAGTATTTTTTTCTATAAAATGTGAAAATGAATTGAAATTTTTGTGAAAAAATAAGCAGTCGCGTAATACACTTGCGGATAGTTAACTAAAGATGGCTAAAAGACTTGATGTAACAGCATTCCACCAAATATAGGAGTAAAGCGAATGAACGGAATTATACCTCATATTTTGTAGTTGATACAAATCGGGTTCTTTGGCTTGATTTGCAATTGTTTTTTTTATGATTCGAGCATAGATTTGAGTAGAGATTTTCGTACAAAAATCTAAAAATAGACCCAAACTGGTTGCTTTTTTTAAATCCTTTTCGTGCATCTATTATTGTATTACCTAATATTTTTTTCATTTATACAAGAATATAATTATTAAATATGTAGTTAAGATTATATTTGTCACTGCAATAACGGTATTATTATTAACAATGTGTAACTCGATAGTTATTATTAATTTATGTTAAAAACTTTTAAATTTTGTGTAATGAGAATGTGCGAAAGAGATGCTAGAACTGATGTGGTTTTGTATGAATCTCATTAGACTAGTCTAGTGTGTCCAATCAGAAGAAGAATCAAGCATTTTTGAAAATCATCTGAAATTTTACCAAGAACAGTTTTATTTGATTTGATTAGAATAGTTTTTTTTATTTAGCAATCTTTTTTCTGTAGAATTTAGATTGAAAATCATTCTTCTGGTAAATGACTGAACTCATGAAAATCTTGATTTTTCCATCACCCCTCCTGCCATCGTAAAATGTATCATAACGCGTTGAGTTAAGGATGAGATTAGATTCTAACTCGGAGGGTGCCTAAAAAGAACTGATTTTGTAACTTAATGTTTCAACGAATCTCTGAATTAATATCTATCGTGTAGTTTTTAGTTCTATGTATTTATATAGTTTTGTAGTTCATGCTCATTTTATGTAGCCGATAAGTGAATATGTATTATATATTTATTGTGAAAATACTTCCACGCATTTTATAAAAAAAAAACCTGATTCATACTTTTAAAATGTATCTACTCAAAATAATAATAATATCAGAACCAAGTCTTCTAACATTTACCTTTTTTTTTAAATTTAGTAATTTTATTCGCAAAGAAAATTACAACTAATGTAATATTTACAATAACCACACAGATATTGTAGATACATTATTTAAATAGTATTTTTTTTTAAATTTCTTTTTATATTTTGTGGTGCGAATCAGGACTTACCGAAAAAATATATCTAAAAGTATACTTACAGATTCTTAACATAGTTTATTGTAGTTGCGCGGCGGTTTCACTGCACTGAAATGTACATAAGAAATATTTTGTATATTTTTGCCTTGATTATTTTTAGGGTTCCCGACAATATTCTTTTCTAGATTCACTAGCACTTTCTGTAGCATCGTTTTTGATGCGATTTTGAATATTTAGTAGTTGTGTCGCGGAGCCCTGAGCCGAAATCAATATAATTTTATACCCGACAGGCTTATATAGGTAAATTTTTACCAATAGATATTTTATAACAAAGAATTTTGTTACCAGCTTTGTATACTATATACTATGTACTTGTTAACTTACGATAAAGTAAGATATATAAATGTCAACAAAACATAGTAAAATGATCAAAAATGACAAATAATGTCTATTAGGGAGTGTCCATTCGATATAAATTGTCTAGATTTAAATAAAAAAATATATCTTACTCTATCGTAAGTAAAAACAGGCTATAATGTAAAATGCTACAAATAACATCTAAATAACAGTAGTTTTGTAAACTAGGATAGACATAGCAATCCATTCGTTGTTCGACCAATTCGCTTCTGGCCATCCCTGCGATTGCAGCTCTTATTCCTTAAGCATAGAGTTCAAAAATAGGATCTCTAGGACTGGCAACTATAACTCATAGCACAAGTAGTCGGAATGAGAGATGCCGGTTTAGATTCGGCTGCACCCATCCGCAAATGAATTTCATGTTTCATTAAAACATTATCATGCAGAACAATAGAGTAATATGTGTAGTTTCCTGAGAGGGGGTTATTTAGAACACATCTGTCAAATTCCACTTTCGTCAGATTTCACTTTTGTCAGATTTTACTTTCGAAATATTTTTTTTCCCCATATGTGGCCTTTATAATTTTTGTCCAGACGAAATATGATTCACATCAAAAATATTGTGGAAAAATTTCGTGAAAAATAAATGTTGAAATGGAAAACAGATGGATTTCTTTAAAATTTTAACTACGTTACTATTTATATCCGTGGTGTTGCCCTCTTTCTTGGCCACAATACATATTACAGACTTATGGCCTAATACTCAAATGCCACTTAAATTAAGTTCACGCTTAAATTATTGTCATCTCTTACAAGTGAGTAATGTCAAACAGAGGCAGAGCAATTTTAAGTGGTGCTCAAATTTGAGTGACGTTTCAGTATTCCGGCCTTATTGTTGAGGATCTAAATGGGCCTTTAATTAAATTTACTCCTCTAAATGGACGCTAGTCTGCGGTTTAGAAATATAGTAAATATGAACTGCACTTTTTGCATTACACCTAACTGTTGATATAATTGTGTATAGATTATGGTAATATTAACTAATTAGTAACTTTTTTCATAATAATTAAGTTTTAATTTATAACTAATTAATTTATTGATTTGTAATTAATTTTGAGATAATGATTTGGTACTAATTTTGCGATTGATTTGTTAAGGCCTAAACAGAAGACTTATTGTTCCAGGCCTAAGACGGTGTAATTTTTTGTTTAGTGTAAAATTTTTGTTTGATGATGCGATAATAAACATGATTATTGACAAAATACTGTAATTTCTGTAACACTATATATTGGTCTTATTAAGATAATAATAATATAAGCTTTATTCATACCTTACACAACAATATTTAACTAACGAAACTATATTAATATATTTTACCTATTTACTAATACTTAATTTAACTATCTTAACAAATTTTTTTTTTTATTCGTTTTGTATCTTATTAAGATACACGCACACAAGACAACAAAAATATATTTAAACTTAAATATATGACAAACATCAGTGACTATTCACAAATAGTAAACTCATCAAGCTTCACATCCAAAGCCTTCAAAATCGATTCAGTGTCGTACGGAACGGCTGAAAAGAAAAATAATATAATATAGTTAACTATATTTAGAATCAAGGTTGAAAATCAAAAGCTCTTCAGAATACCTTACTTATAGTATATTCGGGAACATTTTTACAGTATATATTTTCATCAGGGTCGTTTTGTTAGTACTATTGATGCACGGTAACCAACTTTGTTGAACTTGAAGCGCTCGTGGCTAGGCTTGCTTAGCCAATCCACTGATTATCTAAGTTTAGCAACGTTCTGTGCGGTCACTATTTGGGGGACCGTTAGTGGCATTTACATCTGAGCGCTTCTGTGCTTCGGAGGGCACGTTAAACTGTCCCGGCTCTAGCAGTCGTTAAGCCACGACGGAGGCCTTAAGGCGGCCTAAAAACTCCGTCACCAGAGTTGGCCACTAAACTCATACGAGCTTGCTTGCTTTGCATTAAAATAATAGTACCCGTTTAACAATTTAAACCTTTAAATAAATAAGGTTGACTTACATATATTGATCCACTCCCTGGCGTCATATCCAGAGTCGGCTCTGGACTCCATAATGCACTGTCGCAGTGCATGTGTTACTCCATACGTCGTGCATATACCCATTTCTCCGCATGCTAAAAAAAAACACTAGTGTCAGTTATTCTACCTCTAAGAAGGTACTATCATACAGAAGTTAAAATATAAATAAAGAAAATACGAATTAGTTTGTATTGAAGAACATGTTTATAAATAAACCGACTTTGGCTTTATCTATGTATGTATGTACTAGCCGTCGCCCGCGGCGTTGCTCGCGTACTAGACCCTTTAGAGTGTGAATTTTCAAAATTCCTTTCTTAGTGCACCCCTACACTATATACCCTCCAAATTTCATACCTCTAGGACTTATAGTTTAGGCTGTGCGTTCATTCTCTGTCAGCTTCAAAAGAGTTTTATACAGGGTGTTACCAGACCACTTCCGAAAACTTGGAGGTTCCAATCAGACCATGATACTGAAAACATTAAGCGAAAAAAATCGCGAAAAAAAAATTTTACTTGACTATCTCCTTTTAATTTTTTTTCTAGTTACATACACACAGTACAACATAATAAGACATATCTACCTAATTATCTCATTTAAAAAAGCAAAAAAACAAATAAAATAAATAAAGCAGCAATGTACACGCAGCACGCAGATTACGTCTACTACAGCATGAACAGCTGAGAGTTCATCGCGGGTCATTCAAGTACGCGACGTGCGAGCGACCTACGTTAGTACCTACCTACGTTAGTAGGCACTTACGACACAGAATAAATAATAGTACTACGCCTCGACCTTACCTACGTGAATGCGTACATTGCGGGCTGGCGAAATAAATACAAATCTTTAAACATTGTTTTCTCCGGCTATAATTATTTTTCAGGATAACTGATTTTTTTTTGGTTGGGTTTTGGTGTGCTGTAGCTCCCCCTTTCGTTTTCGGAAGTGGTCTGGTAACACCCTGTATATATTGATGATTGATGATTCTATCAGCCATCTAGTTTCCATCGTACAAGCTCTGCTTAGTTTGGGACTAAAAGGCGTTGTGTTAAGTGTCCGTGAATATTTATTTAACATCAGATGATGATGATGATGGCAGTTCATTGGTATTGGTCTATTGATCGTAAACACCACTAAAAAGTCACAGTAAAGCAAAATACGCAATATCGTGTACGTGGATGACGTGTTTTTTTTTCAATTACTCTTATATCACTGACAAACCACTGAACCGATTTCGATAAAATTGTTATGGTACTAATTTAGAAGTATACCTACTCTTTCAGATAAAACAAGACTTTTTTAAACCGGCTCATAAATGACGGAATTCTGAGGTACCTAACAAACATAAAAAAACACAAACGAATTGAATGAATGAATTGAATTAAATGTCCTCGTTTTATTCGGTCGGAAAGTTTCATCGTCTCTTTCAGTACTAAAATACTTTTACCACTATACTAACTTTTTGATCCCAACACTCCATTCGTGTTCTTAGAGTTGTATCGCATGTGGATATTGAAACAGACTGGCGTGTCCATGGCCAGGGCTACATGATACAGGATAGACCCATCTGTCAGCAGTTTTCCAGTTTTCTCGTCGTAGACTAGCTTCTCACAAGTGTAATAGCCTATACCTTGCATGAAAGCACCTTCTACCTAATAAAGGAAATTAATATGGGTAGTTTTTTGTTCCAACCAGAGCAAAAAATTATAACTATGAAGACGTTTGATGTAAAAGACATTGCAAATAGCGTTTTTTTTTTGTTTCACAGCAGATTGATAGAGGTTTTTTTACTTTAGTAGGTACCTACCTGTCCAACGTCTATAGTAGGATTAGCGCTGAGTCCCACATCTTCGAGAATATCAGCTCTGTCAATCTGGAACCTTCCCGTCAACACGTCCAGTATTGTTTCAATAATGCTTACTGAGAAAGCGCTGTACGATGACAAATCTTCTTCTGTATCCTTCATCATGTAGCTAGCTGTTAGGTCTACCATATCTTTACCAGCTTTCGCTATAATTTCCTTCCAAGTAGCATTAGGCATTTCAACTTTGATCGGAGCCAATCTTTCCTTTAGCATCGCACAAGCTTTGATTATAGAGTAGCATACACTTTCACTTGTGATGCTAGATCCGGAGAATACGTTATTTGCTGCTGTGAACGAGTAATTTGGTATAACTGATACATAGTCGAGGGGTATTCCTAGTTCGTACGCGCAAACTTGAGCCGCCTTCGTGTTGATGCCTTGACCCATCTCTATGCCACCGGTAGTCACTGTTACTGTACCATCTCCACGGTAAATGGTAACTAGAGCTGAGTAATTTCCGTAATACATGACAGGGAAACACATAACGTTGATTTTAATCGCTTTTTTCATCCATCTATTATTTTTATTGAACTCTTGGATGTCTTTGAACCGTTTTTCGTATTCGCATTTTTGTTTAAGGGTTTTTATGAGGGTTGGAAGGTCATTGTCGTCGGTTCTCATGTTGGCGAGTCGGACGGATGTCGGGTCTTTGTTTACGGCGTAAGCTATGTGCTCCATTATATGCTCGATTGAGGCTATACCTTCGTTTGTGCCTGAGGAATTACAAAAAGATGGTGTAAGTTGTGTGGTAAAAGGCAAACAATGTCAAAAACAACTCGATACTTCTGAATAGTTGTATTTAACTAATGGAGATAGTTTTGGGTTAGGTACTTCTGTCGGAAAATTTCCTATCACAGGATCAGAGCTACCTCTTTGATTATGTACAAATTGTCTAAAACATAGGCTAGGTATTGCACAAATTTCGGTGGATGAACAAAAGCCCATCCAACAACTTCCCGCGATCTCATTGACGTTGGATTGGTCATTAGGTAGATTTATTGATGCCAACCATCCTTAAAGGGATGATTTGTTTCCCGGTTATTACCTATATACTTACCTACCTACTTAATTTACATTTACCCTAAAATGTTTCTTACCAGGCGCCCTCATAAATGTGTTAGAAGGCAAATCAGTGATGACTGAGGCAGTCTTCACATTAAAATATTCCTTATTGTAACAGTTAGGAAATCCACCAGTTACGAATTCCAGGATGCCTTCATTGGTAGAACAGCCCACATCTTGGATTATGGTCGCGTTCAGATATTGGATCTTCCCGATTTCGTCTACGCCTACCTAAAAATGAGTCAGATTAAGAACACATCTTCCAAATTTCACTTTCTTCAGATCTATTATTTATTCCACTTTCGTCAGAGAACTCAAGTAGGTACCTAGGTAGGTACCTACCTAGTTTTTTTTGCATTCGTTTGATTTTGTTTTCCGCTGACGAGAGTACCTATCGCGAGAATCCAAAGAAAAAGAGTGATTCCGAGTTTGTCCATACAAAGACCAAAGTGGCCTTTGAGGTAAGCACACATTGCCTATGTGGCGACTTGTACCTAGGTAGGTACAAGTCGCCAAAGTGGCTATTACTCAGTAGGTATTACCTACATATTAACACACATACGAAAACTCGCCATGTGTGTTAAGCGCCGCGCCCCTAGCGGCCTAGATAAAATTCATTTTTCTTTCTACAAAAACTGCAAGATCCACGATTTATGAGAACAAAAGTTGATACTCTGCACTTAATCCTGAAATCTACCTCATAGTCACACTGCGTGGGCACCCTCCGCCCTGCAATCGCCATGTTAGTTTGTATGGGCAGCACGAACCGACATGGTTTGTTCATTTTTCGGGCCACGAGAGCGGCTGCCGTGGACACTATTGCACTTCGACTGATTTTACCACCGAAACCTCCGCCAACTCTTCGGACCTTCACTACAATGCTGAAAATTACAAAAAAAGGATCCTGTAAAAATTGTCACATAATTATGAAATTTAGTCTTATTGGTTTCAGTCATTTGTGAGATTGCGTGGTATATCAGGCAGTATGAGATTCAGTTGTAATGAACCGGGGGGATAGGTCCTACTTAAATTCGTGCTGAGGCTTCTGGTTATCAGCTAACCGCACTTAGCGGCCATAGGTTTTCGGTTTGCCTTCAAAAGACGGTAGTCGGCTGTCGCGGCTGCGGGTAGCCAACTTTCAGGCTAGAGCGAACACAACGACGGGTTTTGACAAACAGAAAAACTCTGACCGCTGTTCCGGCCGCCGTAGTGCGTTTGCTTACTGGCTCTCCTTCATGTTCAAGCACTGAGCAATGGCGATCTGCGTGAGATCGATCCACTGCGTAGAGTCATACACCTCTAGTCCTTTATCCACCGGTATTACAACACAGGTCATAGGCTCCATGTAGTAATGGTATTGCGCTTCTATCTCGAACACACCTGGACAAAAAACCAGTGCAATCTTGTTTATATTCCAATTCAGCTTATAAATATTAGATGTATGCATAAAATAGGTAGGTAGGTACTTTGTTATTTTGGGGACAGCGGAAAAAGATGGCAACACAGACTACCGGTATTGGCCATGTTATCTCCCTTTGCGTAGTTTGGTACAAGTTTCATTGAAATTGGTCCAGTAGTTAAGGCGTGATCCGCGAACAAACAAACAGATAAACAGACAGACTCGATTTTCGGAATCTGAATCGTTTATTTAATAGATCTGCATATCTAGTTTTTCCAATATATTAGTTTTAGTTTTTGGCTTTTTTACAGTTTTATAATAGTAGGTAGATATATAGGTGACGCTAAAAATCGAAAGTTACATTATCTATCTCACCTTTGATGACAATCTTTGCATCTGCTCCTTTCCCAGTGGGTTCTATGGAGGAATTTCCAGGTACATACCGTTTGCTGTCCCTCTTTGCCGTGTCTATTCTCAACAGTGGGGCTGCATTTGAAAGATTTGTGTACTTCACCTGAGAAATCAATTAGGTATAGCGTATATAGACTCTACGCTATATATTATGTAATCTACGCTAACACTCTACCGTAGAGTAGGTATACCTAGCGTAGATTGCTAAATATACCTATTGTACCTAGGTAGGTACCTACTTGTATAATTTTTTATGATAAAGGTTCAGGGTGTGTACGTACACCCAGAACCAGAAAACTGAAGGTGCATTCCAAGCTCGAACGGTGACGATAAAAACAAACAAAAGAGACACTGGAACATTTTATTAACAATGCAATTTTTATTTCTGACATATCTGAAATCTGACGAATGTGGGAAATCTGTATGCTTATCGTAACTTATCTGTATGGCAAGGTGGTAAGGAAAATGGTAAATAAATGTGTGTAAAGTTGTTTCTCAGAATGTGAAAATTCGTTCCAGGTTTTGAAGGGAAAATCCACCATTTTCTCTTCAAAACAAACGACAGCCGACTTGACGAAGACTTGACTTTACTGATATTAGGTATTTCAAATTTATCACTTGACACTGGAAAAATTGTCTATCGAAATGACGGATACAGGCCAAAAAGTTAGGCCAGGTTTAAAAGAAGAAGAAGGAAAATGGTAGGTATTACGGTTGAAAGAATGTCACTCGAGTTTCGATTCAAACTTCAGCATAATTACGACCCTTAGCCATGGAGAATGCAATTATTAGAACCTGCTTTACCTTGACTTTCCTAGCTTCACTCGCAGCTAACTCTTCTGAAACTGCGACTAATATAGCAATAGGCTGGCCGTGGAACTTAATGTCCGTGGCCAGGATCTCTTCGTCTTCCGTCTGCAGTTGAATCCCGGGGATAGTGAAGGAGTTTTTGCCGGGGATGTCGGATGCTGTGTAGATCGCTAGGACACCTTCGTTGGCCTTTAAATATAACAAAATGAACTAGTCTTTAGATATTATTTAGATGCAGTAGGCTTACTTAGCTCATTTAATAACAATAATCTGTGGAAACTTTTAATTGGCCATCAGTGTAGGTACTTGAATCTTTATAAATTCCTGTACCTACCTACGTACAATAACATGTTTTTTAATTACCCAGCTGTTAGTTTTCTTAAACATCTTAAAATAAAATAAAGTAAAATAAAAAATTACCTACTCTCTCATCTATGAGTACCTAGGTAGTCCAACAAAAAAGTTAGAACTTTAGAAAGTTTGAAAACTGCGGTCAAATTAATTTGGCTGCGTAGAATAAGTCCACAGGTTATTTTTCATGGGTTTTTAAACTTACCAAAGCAGCAGCTATATCAATACTCTCGACTTGTCCACTGCTGACCGTGGACAGCACAAACGCTCCGAAGACGTCATGCTTCGACGGAGGAATGTCGTTAGCGTAGTGCGCTTCTCCAGAACTCTGTATCCGAGCTTCTAGCTTCTGCACTGGCTGGTTTAGGGGGTAGAGGGATGGGTCCGTTTGGTAATCCTAGGGGGAAGGTCGTTGTTATAAGTTACTAGCTCCGCCTGCGACTTCGTTCGCGTCCCTTTGGATCCCGTTGATTTTCCGGGATAAAAAATAGCCTATGTGTCAATCTAGGTCACGGACAATATATTCAAGTTTCATCCAATCAAGGTTAAAATCGGATCAGTCGTTTTTGCGTCAAAGAGGAACAAACATACATACATAGGAATAGAGACACGTAGAGCATGAGAGAGGTTCTGATATGATGCATCCGTGCTTCGGAGGGCATACATTGTCGGTCCCGGTCGTTAAGCCACGACAGAGGCCTTAAGGCGGCCTAAAAACTCCGTCACCAGAGTTGACCACTGACTCATACGTGCCTGTTAGAGGGAGGGAGGTATAAAGGTTTTTTTTTTTAAATAAGGTTGGTTATTAAGGTACCCCACCTGAGTGCCACTGGATAGTGGTCGAACAATGAGCGTGCTGCCAGATCGGTAAACGGCTTTCACTTTTTCAGCAGGAGCGGTGTTGAGGACGAACTGTCAATGCAAATAATGTAAGTAGGGTAGGTATAGGTAGGTAGGTATATGCAGTAAAATGTCCTTTTTTTTATTTATTTTACAACTAATACAGTAAGGATATTTACAAAGTACACATGTCCTTGTAGAGATAATAAGATCAATTTCCGGTACTTTGGGGAGGGTCCTAACTGGTTGTCCACCGGTACTACCTCCCCGCTCAACATTTTACCAGCAACATACATTACCTACTGACTTGGACTGACTTTATCTGACTGACTGAAATATCGCGAAGTAATATCAAGATATTTAAAAGGATAAATCTACCTATTTAAGGGACTTTGTGTAAATGTAGATCTGACCTTATAAAACAGTCCAATAGCCAACTTCTTCCGGCACTCAGGGGAGGGTTCTGGCGGGTTGTTCACCGGTACAACCTCCCCGCTCAGCACTCTCACAGCCATTTTCAATACACAGTCGTTGTATAGATCTTTTCTTATCAAAAAATTTTCTGTCATGGTTGCGTGGACAAAGTCAGCGGATATGTTGCCGTAAACGATTCTAAAACGGAATATTGTTTAATTATGTAATCGAAACTTATTCAGATGATTACCTAGTATAGTATGGTAGGTAAGTGCCTTCAAGACCGTAGCTTTTAGTAGGTACAGGGGCACAGAGTAGATTTATGTAGTAGTACTTCAGGCAGGGTGTAAAACTACGCTGTGACGGAGTGTAAAAAAAATAACACCAAAAACTAAAGTTTTTACTTTTGTACTCTTACGCTCTACGTAAACTTTTACGTAAACAGTTCTACATAGAACATAGGAAATACAGGACAAAATTAAATATTGGAGAACCTAAATATTTATTGTTTTAAAATGAATTTATCACTATACCTGGCTTCTTCTATGCGGCGACTAATGCTATTAATCTTAATGTTGAAAGCAGCGTTAACTATGGCGAGCGCATTTTGGTTTCGGGGCATAATCTGTGGATTCAATTATTATTCATTATTTAGAATAAATAAATAAATAAAATATATAAATATTCTCGGACACTTAACACAACGCCTTCTAGTCCCAAACTAAGCAAAGCTTGTACTATGGAAACTAGATGGCTGATAGAATACATACATACATATTTTTTTTGTAAATACATACTTATAATACATAGAAACACCCAGACACAGAACAAACATCTATATTTACAACACACAAATGTTTGTTCTCGGTGGGGATCGAACCCACGACCCACAGCACGGAAGGCAGAGCTACTACCGACTGAGCCATGGCGCCTGAAAATGGTGATGTTGTATTTACGACGAGAATTGGTCACATTTTACCTTGTAACTTCTAAATATGTTTTCTTCGCCCATGGGCGGTAGGGCGATGCAAACTATCAGTTTCTCGTGCATGTCATATTTTAGAAAATCTAGTAAACTCATACATTTCCTTTGCCCGTTGGAGTCTCCTAAAACGTATCTAATTTATAATTATGGTTTTAAAGGCACTTAAGAAAATCACAAAGATTTTCATAACATCCTAGAATCTTGCTCGTCTCATAACTTTTGCTTGTAAAATATCCGGTTGATAACTTACGAGAAAGTTTTTTGCCTAGCGAAACCGTGATATTTTGATTCGCAAAAAAAGTTATGCTTGGTGATGATTGGTGAATTATTAATTTACAGAACAAAATAAATTTATTCACAAAGAAAATTACAACTAATACAGTATTTACAATATTTCCAAAATACACATGAAACAGTTGAGTCATCTACAAACCGTTGCAAACGATTTACAGAACTAAATATTGCCTACGTATTTTTGCAGATTATATAGGATAATAAATTTTTGCCTACTAGTCATGAATTATTGCTAGTAAAACGGTTCTAAGAACCGTGTTATCTGGTGTCAGTTATCTGAGCGTGACCCAATGGGACTTTCCAATAAAAAGCTTTATAGGGTCACGAACAGTTATGCATACTCTCGTAGGCTCCTTCACCGAATGTATTTCTTACTTATAATTTACTTACGAATGGTAATAGCTGCACCCACTGACTCAAACAGCAGAAAAACATCAGATTGGTAGGCTGGGTTAGCGTGTTTTAGCATTAGATTTCCAGCAATCGACCCAATCTACAAGTTATAAGAAATAATCGTTGGTTCATTTACTTATCTAGGTTATCTTGGAGTGTATTAAACTGACATGAAAACATGTGATAGAAATAAGATGTATTTACATTAAAAAAAGAACAATATTTAAGCTTTATACAAAATGAATGGCGGTATCGGATGTTCACATTCAGACTAACTAATCACGCAATGGAGAGGAGATGAACTTTACCTACCTTTCTCACAGGAATATGAGCGATCAGCTCAAAATGTTTCACAAACTCTCTCAAATATGCAAACTCCGAATGTTTCTCGATTGTCTCCTTGAAAATACGAATGGTGTCTTCTAGTGAAACGTTTGCGCAGAGATTCAGATTCTGGTCCAACTGGAACTTTTTCAAGGAATGTACTTCACTAATATCGATCAAGACTTTGGGGTAGAAGAAATTTTGAAGCACTCCTAAAATAATACAAATAGTTACCTTAATATTTTAAATCATTCCAATAATCAATTATTGGAAGCTGACTCTACTGACAAAAATATAGAGCAAAATAATCAAAGCATCGGTTGGTACATTATTTGGTAAGCTTGTACCTTTTGCAGTATTTCCGTCCACAAGCATATACGAATAAGAGCCATACTTGGCCAGCACATCAAATATATCATTCTCTTCATAAACCTTGAAGAACTTGGATTTTCCGAAGTCAAAAGCCATCGTTCCCTCTACTTTCACGAAATCTTCAAATTCGCATATCTCTTGTTCTGAACAATTTTCTACCATAACGTAATCTTTGATATCGCATGTCTCTCTACATTTCTCTTTATAGCATTTTTTTTTTAAACATTTGTTCTTATTACTAGAAAGATCTTCAATGTCTTGGACTAGCTGGCGTAGTTTAGGAGTAGCGTCTGAGCCAAAGCTTTTCATAGTATCAAGAATTGGTCTGAACCCGGTGCAACGGCAGGTGTTAGAACCGAACGATTTTTCTAGTTCAGCCATTGTGAGATTTTTGTCTTTTAAGCTGGAAAATTTTAATTAGTATAGGCGTTTGGTGGAAGACGTTTACGAAATGGCTAATTAGGTACTATGATGAAGAATTCCATTATATGAATCTGATTACTACTCAGGTGTAGATGATTTATATAATATATAACATCATTACCATCAAAAATATACCCTTCAATTCTTACGGCACAAGGCAGAATACAAAAAGCTCTTGATAAGCTATCATCACATATCACATGTCATATTGTATAGCATTAGGTAATGCCCAAGTAGATTCAGTAATCTATTAAAAAAATTATGGAGTATTTTTAGGTAGACGTGACAACAGTAAATTGTACAAGTACCTACAGATAACCTTAATAATGGTAGGTAACAAATTAAATACGTCATATGTACACAATATTCCAACTGAGCTAACACACATAAAAGTGAAAGTAAAGTCATATTGGCAAACAAGACGCTGAATAATACGTTTATGGTATGTACTTACCTACCTATATTTCTCAAACGTACTTTATAATAGGGTGATGCTATTACACTATGAAGAATGTCAGTGAGATTTAATGTACCTAGTAGGTACGTAATGCTAAATAGCTTAAAAAAAAAATATATAGGTGTGGTGATCCGTATATTCTGAGATATGGTAGAGGTACTGACCTGTTCATCTGCATAACGAACCCAGGAGTGCAATACCCGCATTGCGTCCCGTTGAAGGCTGCGATACGTTTCTGCACATCACCGTAGCCACTCAGACGGTCACCTACACCTTCCACGGTCGTGATGTTCCAGCCGTTACAGGAGAAAACTAGTACTAAGCACTTAAAATAATGTGAACGTAAGTATTCGTGTAATTTCTACCTCGTTTTACAAAACCTACACGTTGTCATCTCAGATCAGATCAGATTACCAAAAGTTGCCATGATAGGGATCTACCTATCCCTCGAATATTTTTACGGGTGATTTTGGGTGCCTGTTTTATGTGCAACTTTGGTAATTTGGTATGGCTGTGTGCAGGGCAAACTGAGGCGGTTGACATCCACAAGGTTGAGGATGTGTCAGAGACCACACGTTGCCTACGTTTGACATGTACCTATTATAGCACTTACAGAGTTGACGGAGAAGGTCTCCATTTCGCAACTGGTAGATCTCCTGGCGCGAACCATCACGATGCAGGCGCCGCAGCCACCCTGCTTGCACATGGCCTTCGTGCCAGGCAGGCTGAGAGTGTAGCGGAGGTAGGCATTGAGACTGGTATTTCTCGGAGTGCATTCATCGACTAAAAAATTTAGTAGGTACAAAATGTTTTTGTATTTTCCTAGGTAGGTAGCTACCACTGATAGTCACTCCTAGGTATGCCAAAAAAAAAAAAAAAAAGTAACCTACCCCTACAAGTCTTCCCATTGACGTGAAACACAATTTTAGGCATTATTTTCACAAATTTGTAAATACTTCGGTAGTATTTATTGTTCACTGGTCTGCGATATGTTTAAGCAATGCACTACCACAGGTACGACTAAAATTAATAATTTCACTAGAGTAGGTAGGTACTACGTACTTATTTAAATAAACAATGCTCCGTAATACAAGGTGTAAAATAACATCTTTCAAAAACTGAATGACGTATGTACATAACATGTTATTATGTAGGTACGCTGTCGTTAGATTTTGTTATGTATCGATATTTCCTAGTGTGGGTAGTTTTGTGCCTACGTACTTTATTGAATAAACGCCTACCGGCAGTTGGCTCACATCAGATTTTATATTGTGTAATTGCATAAGAACACAGGTTGCTATTGACGTAATACCGTAATTTATGTAACACTGTTTATTGTATCATTTTAGTCACATATACTTACAATATAAAAAACAAGAACAAAAATTAGGTAGTTGTTATGTCGGCCTTGCAGCAAGAAATACATAATGCTTACAGCGATCATCAACAAACGAGGTTATTTACAAATAATTAATTCTTCTAGCTTGACATCCAGGGCCTTCAAAATAGATTCAGTGTCGTATGGAACGGCTGGAAAAAAAAGGAGCAATGTCGAAATTGGTTATCGAAACTTTGCAACATTTTTAAATGGATAATTTTATTGATCGGATCGGTTACTCTAGCTAGTGGAATCACATCACATGCAAAATGATTAGCGATGTGACTCAACGAAAAACCTTAGGTGGGTACACAAAAACGCAACATGATTATTTCGAAAGTGGCATTAGCACTGACAAAAGGGACTCACATATATTTATCCATTCTCTTGGGTCATATCCGGAATCACCCCTGGACTCCATAATGCACTGTCGCAGAGCATGCAATATTCCATGGGTCGTGCATATACCCATTTCTCCGCAAGCTGAAATAAACACCATAGTGCTAGTTATCTGTACCTCCAAGGAGAATTGTTAGACTTTGAATGAATTACTTTTCTTTTTAGATATGAAAGGTCACGAGTGAAATAAATGGGCGTTACGTACCCTAATTAATGTCTAATGAAATACAGAAAAAGTATCATTGTCCGCTTCGGTCTTAACATACTTTTAACAGTTTTACTCACTTTTTGATCCCAACACTCCTTTCGTATTCTTAGAGTTGTATCGCATGTGGATATTGAAACAGACTGGTGTGTCCATGGCCAGGGGTACATGATATAGTAATGACCCATCTGTCAGCAGTTTCCCAGTTTTCGTGTCGTAGACGAGTTTCTCACAGGTGTAATAGCCTATACCTTGCATAAAGCCGCCTTCTACCTAAAAATTTAATAATTAGAACGTCGCACGAAACGTCAATGTTGGTCCATTTTTAGTTCCGTACAGTGAATTCAAGAATTTCAGTGGATCAGTCACCAACAAAAATAAGCTTCTAGAAACGAGAGTGTAAAACGCAGCTCCAAGCCTCGCAAATGTTTTCAACGTACGTGGACCTACCTGACCAACGTCTACAGTAGGATTAGCGCTGAGTCCCACATCTTCCAGAATATCAGCTCTGTTAATCTGGAATCTTCCCGTCAACACGTCCAGTATTGTTTCAATAATGCTTACTGAGAAAGCGCTGTACGATGACAAATCTTCTTCCGTATCTTTCATCATGAAGATAGCTGTTAGATCTATCTGTTCTTCACCAGCTTTCGTTATAATTTCATTCCAAGGAGCATTAGGCATTTCATCTTTGATCGGAGCCAATCTTTCCTTTAGCATTGCACAAGCTTTGATTATAGAGTAGCATACACTTTCACTTGTGATGCTAGATCCGGAAAATACGTTATTTGCTGCTGTGAACGAGTAATGTGGTATAACTGATACATAGTCGAGGGGTATTCCTAGTTCGTACGCGCAAACTTGAGCCGCCTTCGTGTTGATGCCTTGACCCATCTCTATGCCACCGGTAGTCACTGTTACTGTACCATCTCCACGGTAAATGGTAACTAGAGCTGAGTAATTTCCGTAATATTCGACGGGGAAGCTCATAACGTTGATTTTAATCGCTTTTTTCATCCATCTATTATTTTTATTGAACTCCTGAATGTTTCGGAAACGTTTTTCGTATTCAGTTTTTTGTTTAAGGATTTCTATGAGGGTTGGAAGGTCATTGTCCTCAGTTCTCATGTTTGCAAGTCGGACAGATGTCGGGTCTTTGTTTACGATGAATGCTATGTGCTCCATTATATTCTCGATAGAGGACATACCTTCGTTTGTTCCTAAAAAATTACAAATATTTGAAGGATTTGCAGTTGTGCACTGTGCATCACAACATCTTCCTACAGTCTGTTTACAAAGAAAATCAATAAAGTTCACTATGAGCAACTCAATGCCTATGAAAAGTTGTACTTTGCAAATATTAGTGATATAATATGTAGTTGCTAATAGTTGTTATATTTTCTATCACAGGGTCTGACTGAACTATTGCATTTTTACAGTCATCATCGTCTGCTAAAACATAGGGAGGCTTTTCTACTTGACTTCACGGAAGAACTATTTGTGTCCAACGCTTCGTTTTCCGGTTACACTATTAACACCATAGTGTTTCTTACCAGGCGCTCTCATAAACGTGTTAGAAGGTAAATCAGTTATGGCTAAAGCTGTCTTCACGTTAAAATATTCCGCATTGTAACAGTTAAGGAATCCACCGGTCACGTAACTCAGAATATCCTCATTGGTAGAACAACCTGCGTCTTGAACTATGGTTGCATTAAGATACTGGATCTTTCCATTTGCGTTTACACCAACCTGGAAATGAGACAGACTTAGTTCCAGACTCCACTTTTGTCAGAATTGTTATTTCATCAGCATTCGTCAGATTTTGTTACTTCTTATCTAATTTCGACAAACAAGTTATCTCTCATAATGCTTTTGTCAAGAGTTATTATCTATCGAAAATAAAAGCTTCATTATTTCGCACGAAGCAACTAGTTTCTAAATTGTGACAGAACAAAGGGATGGCTTACCTGTGCCTTGATCACGAATAAATGTGACAATCGCAAACGTATCGTATACGAGATAACACTGCGCGGTGACACTACAACGGTTGGCAGTCGTGCTGGCATTGACGCGCAATATAACTCGAATACGTTAACGCGGCGACTGTCAGATTTATTCGTGATCAAGGTACTGATCCCAGGAGCCTAAAACCGAGATTCATCTGCCAAAATATTTGTATGAGTAGCTCACTCAACTTTAGTGACACAGTCTACGATGTAATTAGTAACTGAAGCTAATATACTTACTTCATAGTCACATTGCGTAGGCAGCCTCCGGCCTGCAATCACCATGTTAGTCTGTATGGGCAGCACAAACCGACAAGGCCTGTCCATTTTATGCGCAACGAGAGCGGTCGCCGTCGCCGCCTGAACGTTTCGGCTGATTTTACCTCCGAAACCACCGCCCACTCTTCGGACTATAACTACAATGCTGAAAATTTAAAATAAGGTAGGTCTTAATGTTATGTACGTATAAGTATGCATAACGATTTTACCTACCCTAGCCTAGCCTCCCGTATCTAGATCTCGTTTAGGTTTTTTGGTAAATATAGGTAGGTGCCGGTAACTACTGCTAAAAATAATGTTATACGCGGAATGTTAAATTATAATCTTGCATTAGCAGTGGAGTATTCTGAGGTTTTAGTTACGATCTCTACTTTTCCTATTTTCATCATTGAGTAACACACGTTTCTAAGAAAGTTCTGCTTACTTACTCGCTCTCCTTCATGTTCAAGCACTGAGCAATTGCGATCTGCGTGAGATCGATCCACTGCGTAGAGTCATACACCTCCAGTCCTTTATCCACCGGTATTACAACACAGGTCATGGGCTCTAAATAGTAATGATATTGCGCTTCTATCTCGTATACACCTGGATAAAACAATTTACTCAAGTATTCAACCAAATAGTTATCTACTCTAGTAACAAATATCGAACTAGTTCTTTAAATGCATATTGTTTTGTCTCGCCTTTAATCACTGTCTTCACATCTGTTCCTTTCCCAGTAGGTTCTATGGAGGCATCTCCCGGTACATATCTTTTGCTGTCTCTCTTCGCCATATCTATTCTCAACACTGGTGCCGCACTTGAAAGATTTGTGTACTTTACCTTGAAAATAAAATTACGTGATAGTTTTTTTAATAACAAGGCAAGGAACGTGTTTGAAACAAAAACTGTTTTTATCCAGACCATTAAAAAACTAGTAATATGGCTGTTTGTTGCGGTTGTGGATTACCTTGACCTTTTTAGCTTCACTCGCAGCTAACTCCTCTGAAACTGCGACTAATATAGCAATAGGCTGGCCGTGGAACTTAATGTCCGTGGCCAAGATCTCTTCGTCTTCGGTCTGCAACTGAATCCCCGGTCGAGTAAAGGAGTTTTTTCCGGGGATGTCTGATGCCGTGTAGATAGCTAGAACCCCATCGTTGACCTTAAAACAAAGCAGAATACCAGTACAGATAGCCGAAGTTCTCTAGAAATAAATTTTTATTTCATCAAGAAAAATGTTTATGTATACAGGATCTATCGAATTCATTTTTGTTTGCATGTTTCACTACTCGCTCACATGGTTTGTGAAGTGATTGTTATGTTACCTATACTTTATAAGATGCATTTTTACAAAAAAGGGGTAGGTATCATTTTGTTTTGTTTCCAGTTTTTACAGTTTAGGTAAACGTACCAAAGCACCAGCAATATCAATACTCTCAACTTGTCCACTGCTGACCGTGGACAGCACAAACGCCCCAAAGACGTCATGCTTCGACGGAGGAATGTCATTAGCGTAATGCGCTTCACCAGAACTCTGTATCTGGGCTTCTAGCTTCTGCACTGGCTGGTTTAGGGGGTAGAGAGAAGGGTTTGTTTGGTAATCCTAGGAATAAGGATGGTTGTTATTAAAGGGGATACGTACCTACCTAATTAAAAAGAATATGTCGTGGATATGGAGTCATCGAAATAGTATTTGAGGTGGTATCACCTCATAACCTATGGACTTACTATAGTTTAAATATGTAGTTGATTTACCTGTGTGCCGCTGGAGAGTGGTCGATCAAAGAGCGTGCTTCCAGATTGGTAAATGTCTTTCACTTTTCCAGCAGGAGCGGTGTTGAGGACAAACTGTTAATTTTTATTAATTTATATTATTATTATTATTATTATTATTATTTTATACACAGGCAGCTTAAAGCTGATGCTTTAAGCTGATTGTGTCTTTTTCTTTATATGTAGGTATAATGTTGATTAAACCCTATTATTATCAGTGGAAATTGTATAATCCAGGGTATTTAGGTAGTACCTACATACTACCTATTTGTAAAACAAAGCAGTCAATAAGAGCAAGGCTCGCAGAAAGTTTCGTGCATATCAAAAAGTTAGCCACATTTTATAAACTACTAGTACCTAAGGTTACATTCCTTTTATCTAGCTTTCTCTCCACATTTTTTTTTACCAGTCACATAAAATCCTAACTCTGGGAATAACGAATAACAATACAGTCCACTCCAAGTACCTAGGTACCTTATAAAACAGTCCAATAGCCAACTTCTTCCGGCACTCAGGCGAGGGTTCTGGCGGGTTGTCCACCGGTACAACCTCCCCGCTCAACACTCTCACAGCCATTTTCAATACACTGTCGTTGTATAGATCTTTTCCTATCAAGAACTTTTCCGTTTTGCAGGCGTGGACAAAGTTTGCGGATATGTTGCCATAGACAATTCTAGAACAAAAAGGTAGGGAAGAGGTTGGTGAAGATTATTAAAACACTAGATATTAAAATGCCTTTACTTAATTATGTTAGTAAGTAAAGGACGTAAAAAGACAGTCACCAAGGGTTTTGAGATATGGTATTTTTCTACTATTCTTTCTTTTCTAACCTTTCAGTATATGAACAACTTCTTTGTTTGCAATATCACAATAAAGATACCTACCTGGCTTTTTCTATGATGCAAGTAGTGCGGTTTATTTTAATGTTAAAAACAGCGTTGACAATAGCAAGCGCATTTTGGTTTCGAGGCATGATCTGTGAAAAAATTAAAAATGATTAAATCTCATAAAGTTATTATCAAAATATTTATCAATAAACGAATAAGGCCGATTGACACACTCATAAGTGCCTAGGTACCTACTAAGCGGCGAATAACAGACCGCGAGTTCTATGGCGCGGTAATGCGGCAGCGTCTCTTCGCGGTCGAGTAATCCTTACCACGCTTACCTAAATCAGGATAATAATTTTATGCTGGGTATCAACAGACACAGATGGCCTAGTACGAGTTTTCAGTGTATAGTGTGGGTATGAAACGTCTGACGCCCAGCAGATGTTTCACACCCGCTTGGTCTAGATACACCAAGCCCGTACTCGCACGTCAAGCTTCTCAAAGAATCAGCTTAGTGTCTCAATACAAATCAGCGCCCACTGGTGTGCTGGGCGTCAGACGTTTTACACCAGATTTACACACCAAAACTCGTAGACGTACTAGGTAAGGCGAACTTCAAAACTAGCTTCAAAGTACCGTCCTAGCCACTGTACCTACAAGTAGGTACCTAATACTTATGGTGACACAGGTTATAGGTAAAACAAATTGATTTGACAAATGAAAACGTAAGCTTTTCGGTATCTAGTCGCAGTCCCCTTGTTTTGCTTTAGTTTTACCTTGTAGCTCCTATAAATGTTGTCTTCGCCCATCGGCGGTAGAGCAATGCAAACCATGAGTTTCTCGTGCATGTCATATTTGAGAAAATCTAATAAACACATGCTTTTCCTTTGGCCGTTGGAATCTCCTGGAACGAGTAACAATTTGATTAATTTTGATACCTATAGCAAATTAGCAAGTAGGTACCTAAGGCTTTAAGAATATCCGGTTGAGTGGAATAAAAAGACGTTAGCAGAAGGTATTTTAAGTTTTTTGTCGAGTTTTGCCACCTCTATGGCATTCAAAGGCAGGTAGAGTAATTTAACAGAACTAATTTACAGACTTATTTTTTGCACATAACATCATGATAGACGTCGTACCTACATATTAGATATCCTCAAATATTAGCTTGTTTCTGTTTCATCATCAAATGTTCAGCCCAGCACCCTTATCGGAAACTGAAACTGGTAGGTACCTAATGGAGTTCAAAACTTTGAGCTTTACCCAAGGGATGACCTGACGTCTGGTTTTAACTATCAAGCTTAAAACTATTATAAAAGTTATGCCCAAAGTTTGGAACTCCATTATACCAGTTTCACTTTTTGATATAAGTAGGTGTGGTGTGGTAAGTACCATTGGGTCACGAAAGCTAAATGCTTTCATGGCCCAACGGTACTTTCTAATAAAAAGTTTCATTGGGTCACGAAAATATAACTGAAACCATGCAACATACATACAGCCAACAGCAAAAACTGTTTCTAGCTATGTACCTAGTAGGTAGACATTGTATAGATAATCCATTCGAAAAAATTCTCACGAGTTAAACTTATTTTACTTACCTAGGTAACAGATCATAATATATTACTATACTAGTACCTAGGTATATAGGTTCCATAATAGACCTAAGTAATACTTACTAATGGTAACAACTGCCCCGACCGATTCAAACAGCACGAAAACATCCGATTGGTAGGCTGGGTTAGCGTGTTTCAGCATTAGATTTCCAGCTAACGAGCCAATCTAGGAGGAATAACAAAATAACAGTCAGTCAGACAAAGATGCACGAGATGGACATAAATAAACAAAACGTAGTTGATGTTTGTATAAAAAGGTTTCATTAAGAACCAAAACCATAATACTATGGAAGCCACTTCGAACTTTCGATTGTACCTATAGTGTTTACGATGAACGATCAGAGATGAGTAGGTACCTTTCTCACAGGAATATGAGCAATCAGCTCAAAATGTTTCACAAACTCTCTCAAATATGCAAACTCCGAATGTTTCTCGATTGTCTCCTTGAAAATACGAATGGTGTCTTCTAGTGAAACGTTTGCGTAGAGAGTCAGATTCTGGTCCAACTGGAACTTTTTCAAGGACTGTACTTCACTAATATCGATCAAGATTTTTGGGTAGAAGAAATTTTCAAGCACTCCTGAAATAATAATAATAGTTACCTTGATATTTAAAATCATAGACAGACAATCAATCATTGGAAGCTGACTCTACTGACAAAAATATAGAGCAAAATGATCAAAGCAACGGTTGGTACATTATTTGGTGGTAAGCTTGTACCTTTTGCAGTATTTCCGTCCACAAGCATATACGAATCCGAGCCATACTTGGCCAGCACATCAAATATATCATTCTCTTCATAAACCTTGAAGAACTTGGACTTTCCGAAGTCAAAAGCCATCGTTCCCTCTACTTTTACGAAATCTTCAAATTCGCATATCTCTTGTTCTGAACCATTTTCTACCATAACGTAATCTTTGATATCGCATGTCTCACTACATTTCTCTTTATAGCATTTTTTCTGTAGACAATTTTCTTTGGTTTTGGAAAGATCTTCGATGTCTTGGACCAGCTGGCGTAGTTTAGGAGTAGCATCTGAGCCAAAGCTTTTCATGGTATCAAGAATAGGTCTGAACCCGGTGCAACGGCAGGTGTTGGAGCCGAACGATTTTTCCAGTTCAGCCATAGTGAGGTTTTTGTCTTTTAGGCTGGAATAATAATCTTATTTTTATATTCTATGTATTCACTAGCTGCCCGTCCGCAATTTCGTCTGCGTGGATGTATTCCATGTTAATCTAGTCTAGAGTGCGTGCAGTATTACCTATAGGTAGGCTAGGTAACTAGGTACTGCGTTTTTTTATATAAAAATACGTTTGCCTAGAATATTGCTCAATAAGTAAAACTTTAATCAAACCTACCTATCATAACTAATCATTTATTCAAAAGAAAATTAGCTAACTGCCATCAAGAATCAACCCCAACAATTACGACGAAGTTAAACCGCAGGCAACATACAATTCAACACCGTTTAAAAGCAATCATAGTTCCACAGATTATAACAAGCATTTGAAATATATAAGACCTCGAACTAATGCCAAAGACACAAATGAGATCTGAAGCAAGGACTTGTACAAATGGAAGTCGTGAAAGTTGTGATGATTATGACCGTGTGGTTTGGGATATCCTTATGTTTAAAACATGAGCGTACATTGGTTGTAGATGTGGTTAAATCATACGAGCGTCCCACTGCGGTATTAGCTAAAGTTTGCTGGAAACTCGGTAAGCTCGATATTTGTTATAAAAAACAGAAAAACTACCTAACCATCTATAAAAATATTTATTTACATAGGAACGTACTTAGATCTCACGTAATATCCTACTACCTAATATTATAAAAGCTAAAGTTTGTGAGGATATATGTATGTATGTTGGTTCCTCTTTCACGAAAAAACTACTGATCCGATTTAGATGAAACTTGGAATATATATTGTCCGTGACCTGGATTAACACATAGGCTACTTTTTATCCCGGAGAATTTTTGATTATCCTAACCGACTTTGTTTTTTAGCGGATATACACACTCTTATGGTGGAGCTGATGAAAACAAATAAATCTGTTTCGTTTATATCAGATCAAAAAGAAATACAGAAGTTTGATGCGAAAGATACGATTGTTGTTATTGATCTTAATTGCCAGGATACTGGCAGATTTCTTCAGCAGGTACTGGTATAAGTATAACACAGGCCTTGATGTTTTAGTGATTTAGTTGGGTACCTACTCGAGACTCTCACGCTTTTTCATAAACTTTTAGCTATTTTTTTAAAGACAGCTATCATTTATTATGGATAAGATTACTCTGGCTTAGATGATTTGATGCATAAAATATAATTTAAAAAAATACCTTATTTTTTAGGCAAACGATAGCAAATTGTATGAAAATGTATACAGATGGCTTGTAATTGGAAATACTAATAAAATACACAATAATATTATTCCAACTGAACTAAGACGCTTAGAAATGCTCGTGAATTCTGAAGTCATATTGACAAACAAGACGCTTGATGATACATTTATGCTAAATTTCAGTAAGTACGTAATTATTTGCTCCTGTCTTACAGTATACAAATGTCTCATGAATGTGACCATAAGGCTGACGCAATGGTGGCGAGATGCAATGCTCCCAAGTGTGGAATGTTACTCGTAATTATTATTTACCTACGGCATAGCATTTGCAGGGTGTTCTAACAAATGATACTCCATGGAAAGAGTATCATGTTTTAAAATACTTTACATAGAACAGATCGTATAAAATCTTTATTTTATTTTAGTATATCGCATTGGTCATACTAGTGAGTTTCGTACTGAAGAATTTGGCATTTGGATTGCGACTGAAGGGTTGAAACTATCTGAAGCTGTTACAAGAAATAGCTTGGTGGCCAGAAGAAAAGATTTGCAGGGAAAATCAATCGCTACTTCTTATGTTATCACTGACAACAGCACCAGGGCGAAGCTAAATGAACTACAGTATGATGATTATTGAATAACATTTATTTATTTTAGTCTGTATCGTTCCACTGCAGGCCTCCTTTCCTGTTCTCCACACTTCTTGACGCTATAACATTTATTTTGTTCATCTAACTTTTTCTGCTACATATTATAATAAATATATAATAAATAATTATACTAATTAAAGTCTTTTTAATATATTTCTAGATAGTAGAGTCCCTGTGAAATTCCACCTTTAGATCTGTTACAGCGATCTGAAACTCGACAACCTCGCCAAGGTGACTCATCACAACCTTCGGCCTTTGTACTACTTTATGAATGCTACGGAGATCATGCTGTTCACTGACACTTGGGGTTACTTTATTAATAACTCTTGGAATGGTATGATTGGAGACATGGTGAATGGTCGAGCTGAGCTTAGTGGTAAATGAACTTATTTTTCAATTGCACAGCTTTTTGAATTTTATAAAAAGCGACGTATCATCGACCTGTACTTACAATATTTAACTGAGATTCTTTTAGATTATCGTGATTTAGAAAACATTGCCATTTTGATTTCCAGGAACCGTATCGTTCATGAATCTGGAACGATACAACGTGGTACAATACATGGCCCAGCCTACACATGTAAAAGCGAAATTCGTATTCCGAGAGCCAGCTTTGTCATTCCAAAATAACTTATTTATACTACCGTTTAGAAGTACTGTTTGGATGTGTAGTGGCGCTATAGTAGTGATGTTGACTGCGGTTATTTATATAAACGCTAAATGGGAAGCAGAAAAAAATAAAGACTCGGTAAGTTTTCCATTTGGGTGTTATGAATTTTCGAGAATGGCGTTTGGATTCAATCTGACACTGCCAAAAAAAATTAAAATGGATTTACTGTATTAATAATAAGGGTGATTTTCAGATGGCGACAGACTCTAGAATACTAAAACCTAATGTGGGCGATATAAGTTTATTTGTGATAGGTGCTATCGCTCAGCAAGGAAGCTCAAATGGATTACACGGTAAGTAAAGTACCTACCTTCTTTAACATGAAACACCTTTGATACAAACATTAACATTCATGAATAACAAGTAGCGGGTAGGTACCTAATATATCCATCCAGCGTACGTACCAAAAAAAGTATTTTTTTTACATCTTTCTCTCCTTCTTGACTTTTTCCAGGATCGTTAGGCCGTGTGGTGACATTTCTTATGCTCCTCATCTTTCTGTTTCTATACACGTCATATGCTGCCAACATAGTCGCTCTTCTACAATCTAGTTCTAACCAGATCAGAACGCTGACAGATCTTTTGAACTCCAGGCTGGAGTTGGGAGTCGAGGATCAAAAGTATAATAGGTATTATTTTCCCGTAAGTATTCAAAATTATTACAGGAGATTTTACGCACTATTACCTACCTAAAATGGAGGCATAGAATATTGAATTTTAGCCACTAATGATAGCTTTTATTTCTAGACCGCTACAGACCCAGTCCGCAAAGCCATTTACCATAATAAAGTAGCAAATACAGGGTATAAACCTAACTTTATGAGTCTTGACGAAGGAGTGAGGCGATTGAGAAATGTACGTACCTATTACGTAAACACAGTCATGCTTTGTAAGTAAACGCTTGATATTTTCTTCATCTTTGTGTTGTATTCACAGAAAGACGTTCCTTTCGCGTTCCTCATGAACGATGGCATGGGCTATAAGATTGTCGCAGAATTGTTTCTGGAGCACGAGAAATGTGGGCTCCACGAGATTTCATACTATCCTTACAGCGTACCTTGGTTGTTTTCAAGAAAGACCTCGCCGTATAAAGAGATTTATAAAGTCGGGTAATAAATTCTTATTCATATTTTTGTCAGTCTGGCAACAGTCCTTTAGTTTTGTGAGACTTTTAGCGGTGCGAATAATTTTGCATCAAATTCGTAGATATATAGGTACCTAGGAAAGTACCTACCTAGGTAGGTACTTATTTATATTTTCTCTCTTTATTTATTTTGCATCTAGCGACCACTCAGCAGCATAAGTTAAAATATTATACACTCAATAAAATATGTTCTCTGTGACCCGTGACTAATTAAGATTTTTTTCCAACGTATGTGACAGGGTTAAATATGACTGGCTAAGAACACGTCATTAAATTTTCTCGCAGATTAGCAAGAACTATCGAACACGGGTTAGCAGATCGAGTAAACCGTATGTTCTACGCTCGCAAACCATCTTGCAACAGCGGTGGAGGAAGTTTCGCATCAGTGAACATGGTAGACTTCCACCCAGTGCTGCTGTGGATGCTGTATGGAATGATTCTGTCATTGTTCCTGCTAGTGATTGAAATACTGATCTATCGGATGCAGAAAAAAAGAAAAAACTCCATGCTGGACTGAATGAAACTGATACGCGGGCTACGCGATTCATTTTTTTTTTATGATAAAAGTAATGGAACAAGCTGATTGCTCACCTGATGTTAAGTGGTAACTTCTGCCTATATTTGATATTTGATATTTGATATTTATTTATTTAACCATTTCGTTATAATATACATAACATTGGCACGTCAATTTTATACAATTTCAAGTAATTCTTATTCTAACCTAAAAATCATGTGTGCAACTATGAAAATGAACATCCCATGTATTCACTGACATGGTAAAATGGGTGACATTCAAAAAACAACAGTAGCTTAACCTTAAATTCACTTAATGAAAGTTTTGTAATTTGTAGAGGCAATTTATTGTACATATCCAGTTTAAGACAGAAACCTTGCTTGTATGTCTTGACCAGTCTGGTTCTTGGTACGTGTAACTTTTCTTTATTTCGGGTATTATAATGGTGTTTTGTCATTTTCATAGGTAAGCTATCCTTTTGTGAATGTACTTCTAAAAGCGAGTTGAATATAAAAAGAGATATAACGGTTAAGATTTTTGACTTTTTAAAATATGCTCTAACTGAGGTTAACCTATGTAGGCCGTAGATGATTCTAATTGATCTCTTTTGACAGATGAGAACTTTTTCAATTTGAGTAGCATTTCCCCATACTGTTATAGAATAATTTATAATAGAATGACAATAAGCATAGTAGACTGAGAATAGAGTTTTTCTGTCTATTATAGGTCTCAGTTTGAACAGTGCATAATTAGCACTGGCTAATCTTTTACAAAGTTTATCTATATGGCTATCGTAACTTAAGGTCGAGTCTAAAGTGCAACCCAGAAACTTAACTTCTTCAATGATATCAAATTTACTGTTTCTTTTAGATGAGTAGTTTAAAACAGAACTTTTGTCCGCATTTAATATGATCCCATTAGATTCAAACCAATCTTTTAATTTATTCAAACTTTCTTTTTTTCGTTCTTCTACCACTTCTAAATCTCTGTTTTTTATACCTACCTGAGTGTCGTCCGCGAACAAGGTTACAAATGCCCAGTCCGGTAAACAATTTCCCAAGTCATTGACATAAATCAAGAACAGTAGTGGCCCCAGTATGGAACCTTGTGGCACACCTATATTACTATGTTCCTCATCTGAATTAGTATTATTCATGTTGACAATTTGAACTCGGTTGTTAAGATAAGACTGTAATAAATTAAGTTCCGTACCTTCAAACCCATAAAAACTGAGTTTGCGCATAAGAATATCGTGTCGCAAGCAGTCGAACGCTTTAGATAAGTCGCAAAAGATACTGGATACCTTCTGCGACGTATCCATAGCCTCTAGTATAAAGTATACGGTTTTACGAATGGCCATTTCTGTTGATCTTTCTTTTCGAAAACCAAATTGACACTCTGTTAGTAAATTATTGGATTCAAAATATGTGATCATCCTCGTTTTAATAGCACTTTCTAAAAATTTTGATAGGACTGGTAAGATACACACCGGCCTATAATTACCGATATCAGTGATCTCTCCCTTTTTGTATAACGGTACTATTTTACCCATTTTTAAGCTATTAGGAAAAATACCCTGTAAAATACAATCATTAAAAATGTTCAATATAATGTCAAATAAATAATCATTACCTAAAATCAGTTCTTTCATCGTTATGGTGTTCATGTCATAAATGTCCTTAGTTGGCTTACTTTTAATGTTGTAAATAATTTTTCTTAATTCAGATTTTGTTATTTTAGGGAACCGTATTTTATTATTTATAGTTAATTTGCCTAAATATTTATCACAATTTTCTATTCCTATATCAGAGTTTTTTGTTAAATCACCTGCTATGTTATTAAAGAAATTATTAAATTTATTAGCTATATTTTTACAACCTGTTATGAAATGTCCATTTTTATCCCTTATTTTATTTATTTTATTGTTACTAATGTTTACTTTTTTATTTTGTTGTTCTTTTACAATTTTCCATGCCATTTTTATTTTATTTGTTGATTTTTGTATTCTACTTGCATAACAAATTTTTTTTGTGGTTGCTAAAACTTTTTTAAATGTTTTCTTATAAATTTTTAGTTTAATTTTTCGGGACGGGCAGGGATAAATACTTTGTAATATTTCTAATTTGTTAATATTATTTCTTGATATGTTAATACCTTTAGTGGAAAAGTGATGTTTCTTATTTCTTTGAATTGCCTTGGTTTTTAATGGAAAAGCAGAATAGTAGCAATATTTAAGGTGATCCATTAAGATGTTCATTTTCTCATTTGCATCATGTGTAGCGTCTATGGCATGTTTTAAATCAACAATTTCTTTACAAAACAAATAATTAAAATAATTCTTATTCTCTTGAGACATTATTCTCACTGTAATTTTTTCATTTAGCACTTTGATTTTCTTACAATTTAGTTTATAGTGAAGTATAATGACATTATGGTCCGATAGTTTAGTATCTAAGACTTTTCCTACATGATTTTTGAAATCATCATCGTCATTTATAATAAAATTATCAATACATGTGGCAGAATTTAATTTAGACCGCGTAGGCTCATTTAATATGACCTTGCATTTAAATTCGTCTAGTAACCTAAGAAATTTTTGAACATCTTTTTTGTTATACTTGTTATTTTTTAAGACATTCAGATTAAAATCTCCTGCTATTACAATCCTCTTTCCTTCTCTGTTTGTTTTTTCCAAAATTTTCGTCAAAATATCTTCAAATATCAAATAATCATAATCAGGTCTATATAGACAAATTATTAACAATTTACAAAACTTTACTTCTATTGCGGTTACTTCACAGTTCATTTCAAAACTAAGTTTGTTAATATCATGTCTCGTTTTAAAATCAATTCCATCTTTCAAGAAAATTGCTGTACCTCCGTGTTCAAACATTTTTCTACTATAAAAAGACGCTAAAGTGAAACCTTCAACACTCATTACCTCTACATTTAGTTCATTTGTCCATGTCTCGGAAAGACAGAGTACATCACATTTTGTTTCTGCTGTTAACAGTTCAATTTCTAAATATTTATTTCCTACACTTTGTACATTTGCATGCACTATTTTTAACCATTTACAATCTTCATGGTGTCTTTCTGAAAATTTGAAGACATATCAGAATGAGTTTTAATGAACTGTAAGCACGAAGAACTATTAAAATATTTGCATGCTTCTATGATTTCTCCAGATATAGAATTTATCTTTCTTTTGCTATCATTTAACTCCTGGTATTTCACATTTTCTGTTACTGTAGCAAGCCGTGCAAGTTCTGTGTTCATTTTATATATAATAGAGTCATTTTTTCCGTTATAAAGGACGCTTCCCAATAAGATATTAAATTTTCTAGAGTCGTTTTTTAGGATAGTCTTAATAGTTTCTAAATAAGTTCCTTCCATTTCAGTTTCAAAATAGTTTCCAATTATTATAACCGCCACATCATTTTCTTTTAGGTTTTCTGTGTTTAGGTAGAAGTTACTAAGTATTTGTCGGCTCGTAGCTCCAGGTTTACAAAAATTGATAATGTCAAACGATGCAGATTGTTTCAACATCTTAACTGCTAGTCCACTTCCTAAACTATCTGAGAATATGTTTACTCTTTTCTTCTTTTTAGTTTCGTTCACTATTTTGCAAGCGATTTTGTCATTGGTCGTGTGTATTTTATTTTTAGCTTCGCATTCTAATATTTTCTGTTGTATTCTGTTTCTATCTACCATAATCTGTTTTAACTCCTTTTGTAAGCTTTTTATTTTTTTATTCTGTAATCTCAACTTTTTAAACAGACTCTTATTTGTGTATTTATTTTTCGGTTTTAGGTATATTTTAACTTTTTTACCAGTTTTATTGGCTCGTTTTTTAGGAGTCCAGCTACGACTTTCGGTTTGTACTGCTGCATCGCGTGCCGGTTTTTGTGTTGAAAACAGCTTTCGTTTACGATTTTCGCTGTGACTTATTCTAGGTGACAAGCAGTGTTGTCTATCTGCCAGAGGACTCTGCATGCTTTTAAGAGATTTTATAATTAGGTTACTATGTTCTATTTCTTTTTTCAATGTAACATTTTCAAGAGTTAGGATATCCACTTCTTGGTTTGCTATAGTTAGAGTTTGTGTAATTTGCTCTAATTGCATCTCTAGATCTATGATACGTGAGTTGTTGCACATAGAGACATCAGGTAGGCTTCGGATTGATTCATCGAAGATAGTTGCAGAGTTGTTTGCCTCCGAAATGTTTAAAGTTGTGATGTCATTTTCGGAATTGAAGCGGCGCACACGCCTTAGAGTCACATTGCTATGCGAGTCCATGTCTTCAAAAGGAAGCAAAAAGTACAAACAAAAATTTTTGTGCACAAAAAGTCACTCTCCGTGACTCAGGATCGAACCTCAGAGCGCTGAACGTCAAGCGGTAGCCTTTGCCACTTCGCCACCAGTCTCGTAATTGTATCGACGAAAATAAGAAACACGCTAGTAGTGAAACACTGGTTAAACAGTCATATGAGGGTAAACGCCAGGTAACGCGAATAATTGTTTATTTTCGTATAATTTTATAACAATATTTGGTTCTAAAGGCTGCTTTATAGTTCACTGAGATCACTTTACTCACGGTTTGATGATTGTTTAAATTTGTTTACAGTTTTGAGTTCCCCCTTAGTGTTGACGTAAATTGCATTTTTCGATGTTGTTTTTTAGGAGGCACTGCTTATTTTACACCGAGATAACAATGTCACACGAACTTTCACAGTAGTACAACATATTAAACTACTTTTCAAAGCAATAAACTCTGATGGCGTTTTTATTTTATTTTTACAAGATAGCCGTATTCACTTTGAGTGTTTAGCCTATATAACAATGCATTACCTCACAGAGCAAGTCCATTGAGGACGTGCCCTGTAAGGCAATGCACTGCGTCCATCACTCAGAGACGTAAATCAATCCACATAAAGCACCACGGTTACCGGCAGCTCTACCAAATTCTTGTATTTTTCATAGCAGTTGCACCTAGCCTGTAGTAGACGCTAGTCCGAATACCTATATATTTGTAATTCACAGAACTGTTTTATTTAAAAGCCTTACCAAGCAAGATCTGTCCGATACAGACTTCCAACTCCTTCCATATTATTAAAATTTACTGTGTACTCAGCGATCGTAAATTAGGCATTTTATGTTAGTGACACTAGTGATATTTTCTCTTTGTGTGACCTTGTTTTTTCTCCGGAACTTGGAGTCCCTCTAGGAGTCTAGCTGATGACGATAAGTCACTAACCTGTTCATCTGCATAACGAATCCTGGCGTGCAGTACCCGCATTGCGTCCCGTTGAAGGCTGCGATACGTTTTTGCACATCGTCGTACCCTCTCAGACGATCACCGACGCCTTCCACCGTCGTGATAGCCCAACCGTTGCAGGAGAAGACTAAAACTAGGCACTGGAAAGAAATGTTCTGTTTTCTACCTCCAAACAACCATATTATGTAGGTATTTACATAATACGTACATTATGGTAAATGTGTGTGTGTTAATTCGTCCAAGGTGTGTTGGTATTATGGTCGGGAGGTCAAAGGCCTCATCCTGAAATATCTATTTCCAAATATAAATAAGTATCTACCTATAGGTATAGGATGTAAACCTACAGGGTGGAAGTAAGCGCATTCCTAAAAAAATATGCTGTTCCTAAATTTTTTGCATGTTGGCATTTTGGATGAAACAGTTGATTTTATTTTCGCGCTTACACTGATGGTTTTATAAGAAAAGTTGTTCATAGTGATGATTACTTACCATTTTTACTCACGAAGTTTTCGGGTTCTTATTAGACCTAGAGGGAGAAAAAGAAAGACCACCTGGACAGCTGTGTTAAACCGCGATATGAAGGCATGCAACGCTTCCGAAGACGACGTCATGGATAGGGCGAAGTGGGGAAGAATGTGAGGAAGGCTAACCCCACCACCATGTGGGACCAATAGTCGGAAAGAGAGAGTCTTACACATGGCACTTACAGAGTTGACGGAGAAGGTCTCCATTTCGCAACTGGTAGATCTCCTGGCGCGAACCATCACGATGCAGGCGCCGCAGCCGCCCTGCTTGCACATGGCCTTCGTGCCAGGCAGGCTGAGAGTGTAGCGGAGGTAGGCATTGAGACTGGTGTTTCTTGGAGTGCATTCATCGACTGAAAATTTTTTTTTAGTTACTTGGGCTGAGTTGAACCATTCATTTCATCATAAGTAGGTAAATTTTTCTCGTCAATGCTCTACCTACCTACCATCTCTATTATTTTTTAGCCTTGTGCGTAAAACACACAACAGTTCGCATAGATTAGGTACCTACCTATCCGTATACCGGTAAATTACCTACAGCAATCATTTCACCATAAACAACGAGGCACTCGGAAAATTATACCCATATTCTAAAGTATACCTACTTAAAGGTAAGTAACATTCATCTACACGCTACGCTAGATAGGTACCTATATGCATAGCAGCTAACTATAAACCTACACCTAAAAACCTAAGTGGTAGGATTATTTTATTGCCCTAATGCCGAGCGTGGAGCGGGATGACGAGATTATCCTCGTTGTTTTTCGTGAACGCAGAGCACAGCGTTTTTATCTAAATAAACCACTAATAAAAAGACGTAGGTATAATAAAGAAATACTTCTAGGTATCTTGAGAAACTAAACATAGCCTGTTGTTTCTTCAAATGAATAAAAAACACGCGTGTATTACGGTAACCGCACCCATCAGGCGGGCCCAAGGCGGGCCGTACGTTTTTTTGTCAACTTTGTTGTACTTTTTTTAACTTTTTTAAAATACTTATCTAAATAGGTAAGTATTTAAAAAAAAAAAAACTAATGCTTAGGTACCTAGGTATTATCGAGAAATTCGAAGTAGGTACCTAGGTAGGTAGGTTCCTTTCCAACTTCACAGGTTTGAGATAACTCTATCGATTTCAAAACCCAATGTTGGAGTAGGAGATGATATCACTTGCCTACGTGATCACAATCGTCTATGAATTAAAATAAAAACATATCCTACCCATGCAAGTCTTCCCATTGACTTGAAACACAATTTTAGGCATTATTTTCACGAATTTGTAAATATTTCGGTACCCTATGTTGTTCACCGGTTTGCGATATGTTTATGCACTGTAAAGCCAGAGTTACAACTAAACATAAGAATTTCGTGTATTAGATACTTATTTAAATAAACGACGCTACGTAATAAATACCTACAGGATGCAAAATAATGTCTCTCGAAAACTGATAGGAGCGCATGCGCATGCGCACGTCTATCAGTTTCCGAGAGACATTATTTTGTGTGTGGGTAGTGCGCCTATAATAAGAGCTTGTTTGCTTGTCTCTCTCATTAGATAGACAAGCAAGCAAAGCAACCTTATTATTTATTACCTATGAGTTAGGATTTTTGCACATTAAAAGACACGCGAACACAAGATAAAAAAATTATATGTGTATGTCTCATCCGACATAAGAAAAAATATCTTGTAATCTGTACGGTCTCATAAAAACAATCAAGTGACTGGATCTCATACGACATAAGAAAAATATCTTATGTGCAAAAGGCCTTCGTGGCCAACTCAAACGAGATAGACAAAATGGTTTTATCCTTAAGAGATACCTAATAGGTATGTAGGTACCTACATACCTACATACAGTCGAGAGCCAAAATTCCGGGTCATCTATATATTTTCTAAACAATGATCTTATGTAGTTTCGAAATATCTTATCAAGTAGGCGGAAGTATGACGTGATCACTGGATCTACAGAGAGTAAACGTGTTTCTCGATTTGGATAAGACCCTATTTTGTCTCATCGTGGTACTGACTTGGTACTGATATCTACCTACTTTACTTATATTAGGAGAACTTAGGAGGTACCTATACTGGGTAAGTAGGTAGGTATATTTGTTTATAAATTACTTAGGTAGGTACATAGGTACCCCAGTACAAAATTAAAATAAAACTACCCAGTATCTAAAATGCTGTTTTATCCACAAAATTAGTTCACGTAAAACAGAGATAAATACTACACTTTCTAAATACATAACAATTGCTACGGATTACATTATGATAATATCATATTATGCCATAATTATTATGGCCAATGGTATCGATTCGCTTGTTGCATTTTTGTAAACTAACCTACCTAATTTGACAGCAATAAAAACGTTGCGTCTTTGTCGTAAACGACAAAGACGGCAATAATTTTCTAAACTAACCTAATTAGGTTCCTACCTATCTAATTAAGAATTTGGTTAAAAAGTTAATTATTTTTTAATAATTAGTCTAGTAGGTACAGAGCTTTTATAATTATGCTTAGCTTAGAGAGTGAAAAATATTAGAGCTTATGAGCAGCGTAAATCATTTATGTACCTAGGTACTTTTCTGAAAACAATCTTCAAGGTTTTTTAAAATCCACATTTTCTTCTTCGGGAATCTCAAAATTCAATCTTTTAATTTTCGGAATATCTACACCTTTTATTTTTCTGAACCTGGGTGTCGAGCCGATGGGTACTGGTTCCTCGCTCGTGGCTTTTGGATAAGGAGTTTTTTTACAAATTAACTTGGGCGACGTCATTTCGGGAGTCCAAAAGGTGTCTTCTTCAACTGAAAAAATACAAAGTGGTTTATGTTCCAAATTCAAACTTTCCGAAGCTTTCAACTCAAAATGGTCAATCAATACTAACATAATTACCTACTGACGTAAAAATTGTTTGTCGAAAAGTTTTGTTCAAACTTCGATAAAAGTTGAACAAAGATTAATATTTCAGAATATCAAAACCACAAAAATTGTGTACCACGAAAAGTGGAAGTGAAAAATGAATATTCAAAAATGGTTCCTTTTTTCGAAAGTTTTAGAAATTTGAATGGATACTGTTTTCAATTCTAAGTTTTTAAATTTCGAATAAACGTGTACTCGAAATACAAAAAGTTCAAATTGAAAAAAGTATTCATTCAAAATTCTAAAACTTTGGAAAAAAAGGGACCATTTTTGGGTGTAATTTCTGTTGCATTATTTCAGTCTGCCAGCTTGCTGCCAGCCAGTAATCCGCTAGGATATAGGTGTTCGGTGGCCAGTAATCATCAGGCACAAAATAGTACAAACAAACGGAGTTTAAATGATGTGCATACCTAATGCGTCTACTCACCGTTATCATTTTTGTTGCTTTTAGCACTACTCTTTTGTATGCACTGAGCATTTGTGGAAACTATTAGAATGTATGTATTGCTAAACTCCATGATAACTTCTTTCACTAAGATGTTTATTCGACTAAAATCTGTCTGTTTCTGAGTAATATCATATTAGAGATGCCCTTATGTACTATATTTTGGATAATTAGTAAATTACATGTTATAATGAGGCCTAATTGAGTAGGTACCTGCCTTAAACAAAATGTTTACGTTTCTATACGATATGAATAATTCTTATCAGGGAATTTCATTGTGTCAATTTAATTTAATATTTAATAATATTGTCAATTTGCGCACGTCTACGTAATGATGATGACTATGATACAAATATAACCACCTTTTCTGGTATACATAGTTTAGCAAAGTATAATAAATTTACAAAGTAAAATAGCGAGCTACTTGAATCTGCCTAGTCCAATTTACAAAGTTTTTAAAGAGCCACACAATTTTTATCTTGCTAACAAATAAATAGTACTTAGGTACTTGATTAGTTTTTTAATAAAAAAAAACTAATCTATTTATTTGTGTTTGTAGAAGTGGCTGAGAGATAGAAATGGTGCCTAATCTTCGTTAATCGATTCAGAACGATTTTTAAATAATATTTGCGTATGGACCTAAAGGGCCGCAGGTTGCTGACCCCGGCCCTGGTGACTTCTAGTTCTATCCCTACATAACATTTACAAAAACAGTATACTTATTAAAAAAATACGATTTATTAATCTAAAATGCATAAGAGTTACAAAAAGTATCTTACTGATATTTGGTCATTCAACATTCAAACTTAACATTTATTTGAGGTAAGGCACATGAAATCTTATACAAATCAAAAACGTACTATTTTCGCTAATATCTAAGTATACTACCAATTATAGGTAGGTTTACTACCTATGTTAATTAAGCAAAAAAATACTTAGTAGGTACTTACAACATATTCTAATAAGTTCGCTTAGCAAAAATTTTAGTAATTGATTGTCTGAAATATAACATGAAATATTGACAACAATACTAAAAACCTGATAACACAAAACATAAGACACTTCGGTGATTTTCGAGTTTTCAGTTTGTGTTAATAAATAATCATAAACACGTCAATTTAAAACACATTATGTACCCAACAATAAATTGTTGTGGTTTTAATGACAATAAATGCCAGAGGTACTTTCCTACCTATACTTAAAATCGCCTTCTAATACACATAGTGCCTTCTGGTAGGATCGGCGAAGTAGTAAGTCCGGATACTAAGCAATTCGGCGATATTTTGAAATGATGGCAGCATCGCCTTACGCGCCATTTTGCTATACAGTGGCATAGCAAAATGGCGCGTAAGGCGATGTTGCCATCATTTAAAAATATCGCCGAATTGCTTAGTTACGTGATTTATCCGGACTTACTACTACGCCGATCTTACCAGAAGGCACCTTATACGTTTCAGTATTGATAACAGAGACAAGATTTTTTTTTTAATTGCTTGTCTCCGTTTAACTTACATACATTAAGATCTAATTTACTTTAACATTTTGGTATATATTGAAAAGAATCAAGAGCTTTGCAAAATTCCACAATAAAATATGGAAGGCATTAATTGTTTCCTAAAAACTAGTTTGATTCTTTTCAAAATCAGTCACAAGAACTTACATTAAAAACATTACTGCCACATTCAGAGACGTACAAACAGAATGTTTTGTCTATTGATCTTTTAGCAAAGTAACGACGATAACGCAGAACAGTGACATTGCGGTTGACGCCTCTGAGTGGGGCAGTTAGCATAACTTAAACACATACTTATGTTTAACGTTAGGATGCTAGAATGATCGATTGTTGGATTGATTCTTAGCTTTTAGGAGCCAGGGAATTTTCAAAGGTTATTAATTAGTTTAGGCACTGGGGTTAATCACTATTATTATGCGTTCTATTCCTAACTAGCCGTCGCCCGCGGCGTTGCTAGCGTTCTACCCTTTAGAGTGTGACGTTAAAAAATTCCTTTCTTAGTGCGCCCCTACACTATATAAGGATACTGCCCTCCAAATTTCATACCTCTAGAACTTATAGTTTAGGCTGTGCGTTGATTCTCTGTCAGCTTCAAAAGAGTTTTACATATATTGATGATGGATAGGTTTCCAAATGATTTGCATTAGATACATTTTTGTGACAGTTTGATTTTACAAATGTGATAATATCACCACTGAAGAAATAATCGTAGTACAGAAGAATTCTTCGTATCTTGAGTAAAGAGGACACATTAAAACATGATTCGGGAGCTTACTGCTATTTTAAGTTACAATATAACGTTTTTACCACACTTTTTGGATGGGTGACCGTTAGTGGCAATTATATCTGAGCGCATCCGTGCTTCGGAGTGCACGTTAAACTGTCGGCCCCGACTCTAACAGTCGCTAAGCCACGGCGGAGGCCTTAAGGCGGCCTAAAAACTCCGTCACCAGAGTTGGCCACTAACAAGCTCGCTTTTACCACACTTTGATCTTTGATTAAGATCAAGGATTTACCTAGTTATGTAATTGAACTAGGTTTTGGTTGTTATTAGGTTCCATAGTAAATACACTAAGAAAATCAGTGATCATAATACATTAGTTGCAAATACAGCATTTTCATCAGATGGCCTAGTACGAGTTTTGGTGTGTAAATCTGTCTAAGCTTGGTATACATCAAGCTCATACTCACATGTCAAGCTTCTCAAAAAATCCGCTCAGTGTCTCCATACAAATCAGCGCACACTGGTGTGCTGGGCGTCAGACGTTTTACACCAGATTTACACACCAAAACTCGTACTAGGCCCACAGGCATTGAGTGCAAGTCACACATAATATTAGTTCATATAGATAGATCATTCTTGCAATTTCCCATGCACACACTTGATGCATGACTGAATCTCATCGTGATCAGCCAACATGTTCTGAAGCTTATCATGAACATCTGCCATTAGATCTTTAGCTAAGACACCTTTTTTCAAAGCAGTCAGGCAGAAGTTAGTCAACGCTTTGAAACACTGCTTCCTATGAGCATTGTGGGGCTGATTGTCCCACACTGGCGTAGCTTTCACGTAGCTCCAGGCCATAAAAACGTACTTGAGTACAGACTCCCAATGCTGAGACTCGACTAAAATTTTCCCCTGTTCGATAAGAGCCTTTTTGAAAGCGGCTATGTGAGTCGAAACGCGCGAATATGCTGTAGAATCAGTTTTAGAAGTGAGTCTCGATGTCGGCAGACTTTTGAAGATGTTAGACTTTAAGTAGCTCAGTCTATCTTCTAACGGACACATATCAGGCATCGGCATACTCTTTCTTATCTCACGTTCCACATCAGGATGTTTGTAGGTAATGTTCTTGATCATGTGAATCAGTTGGGTAGGACTCAGGCCTTTCAGAGCAGAGTCTATCGGGCCCTTGTACTCCGCATCGAAGGTTTCCTCCATCCTACATCTTTTTATTGGAGGAGTACTTTTGATGGGGCTTGTTATCTTGAACTTTTGGGGGGTGCTGATATCGCTGAAGTCTATTTTCTCGGGTGTGAGAGGGATTCTTTCATCGCCCAATAGGAGCCGCTTTCTTGGAGTTGAACGGAGAGTGACGCCTAGTTTGTAAGGGGAGAGCCGGTTCGGGACGTTTTTGGGCGGCGTGCGAACGGTCGAGTGGAATGGAGAGTTGCGTTTCAGTTCGATGTCCGGCGACCATGTTACCGGTAAGCGCTTTCGACCTGTAACGTATAAACATACTGTAATTAGACTTTTCAAGTCGGCAACCCTGCAGCTGAAGTGTATTAGTGAGTGTTTCCAGAGGCGTGACTCTAATGGTGCGTTCACACTCAGCTCATGCCGCTGCCAGGACTTATTGTCACAGCAACATCACCGTTATTCTTAGTAAAGAGCAAGGGCATAAACTTTAAGATTAAGATGCATGATCGTGTTCACACTACACCCACTTCCCTGACGACTGCGGCTGAATGTGAACGCACCTTAAGGCGGTCTTGAATCTTAGGGCATGACTCTGTGGAGGTCGAAATGAAATCTCACCTCGTTGTTGTATCAGCATTTCATCCGGCGATGGAGCGGGGCTCAAGTACCCGGAAGGTAAGGCAGGTGACAGCTCTCTTGTGTTAGTGAGTGTTTGCAGAGGCGTCACTCTGAGGCGGTCGAGACGCGCCGGGATCTCGGCGAGGGCTGCGCGAGTGCGGCGGCCGCCTTCTGGTGTCACCGCGCCCTCCATTGGCGCTAACATATAAATAAGTTAATAAAGAGTTCCTGAAACTTTAATTATTGATAATTAAAGTTCCAGGAACAATGGAATCTTTTCCTTCTAGAGATTCCATAGATTGCTTTAAGCAATAAGGCCGCCCATTGTACCTACCTCCTAAAACTTGACTGTATTACCAATTTTGATGTTTTTTTTGTAATTTGTTTACATAAGTGATGTAAAATAAAGAATATTCTATCTATCTATCTATATTCTATAGTTCCAAAGAATTATGGTATCAGAAATCTTGCTAAATGATCTATTTCACGAAGGCGATTAGAATATGTTTGTGTGCGTAAGCTCCGCAGCACTCAGACGTATTGAGATAGAAAGAGGCGGGGCATACGATTGGTGTATGTGTATATACTACTACAAACATAGCTAAACCGCCTTCGTGAAATGGAACAACTTTACCAGTATTTTGTTTGTCGGAAATAAGAAAAAATTATGAGGATCTATCTGTATGGTTTAGTTTTGGTAGGCTGATATGAGAGACAGATGAATAATGATTGTACACACAAACAGAGATTAAAACTTATTCACCTGGTCCAGGTATCGCAAATAATGTTTTGGGCGTTTAAACTTAAATATCCTAATAATTTTAGGTAGATAACTCTAGGCAGGTAGGTAGGTACTAAATTTAAACATTTTCTCTTACTACATAATTCCTAGTTACCACCTAACTCCTACCAATCCCCATCAACCCTACAAACCTCTAAAAACCACTACAACGTTATAAAATGTATAAAAAAACTGAGATAGCCATGAGTAAGTACAGGGTCTGCTTACCCAGGTGGTATTATACAGAAAATTATACATTTAATAGCTAACGCTACAATAACAGGAATTACTGTTTTGAGTGGCAATAATTTACGTTTATTAGAACAAGTTGCTATCAAATAGCTATTGAATCGAATGAAAACCGAGCTGTAAACATAGTTGGCGGGCTCCCAAACGAACATGGTACCGACGGACCCAAAAACATGTTTTTCATTATTGCAGATGATTAGATCGTAAACTTACCTGATTTAGAACTTACTGACACTAATTTCGGAAAGATTTGCACCTAGAAAACTTTAAAATAAAACAAAATAATAAAAATGCAATGAAAACGATATTGGCGCAAAAATTGACAGTTGGTTGGATCACGGTTGGCAGTTGGCTGGTTTTTTTTTGTTCGGTTGGCTATTTATGGTCTTAGCAGAACAAGTGACTGTAGTGACATGCAGATGCAGGACATGATTGACATGCTGTGCATGATCATGAAACCTCAACGTCTAGTTTGTTGCACGGCGCGTCGCGCGTTGTACGCTTGAACTATTATTATCCGCTATAAAATAATAATATCGCCGATGTGGTTGCGATTCGGACTCTTCATGCATGCATGCTTGTCTAAGATGCTTGTCAACATAGACCTATGACATAGACAAAGGAGTAAATGTAAATATCAATCTGTGTCATTCAAAGAGTTTTTGTTTCTATGGTGAAGTAGAAATGAATGAAAATAATAAGAAAGTGGCTGGTAGTACACTTTTTTTAGAATTTTGATAAAATGTACCACAAGCGTTCGCTACAACATTTGTAAATCATCTTTGTGAAAAGTTTCTAACATCTCGTCTCCCAAAAATCGCTTTCCAAAGACTCCAAAAGCAAAAGTGCAGTGAGGTGCAATCCTTGAAAGTGAACTCTTTTGTTATTGTATCACAACTCGAGGAATTTCTTGAATTTTGTGTGATTTCTGTGTTCAAAACAAAGGATAAGTAGTGTTGTGTGTTTGCGAAGTCTTTACTTTGAGTGGTTCAGAGGTTTTATCGCAATTAGAGAGGTTTTTCAGATAAATTCCATAGTATGTTCTAGAAGGCAGGTATGGGTTGACTAGTTCTTGGCTGTGTTTACTATGGAGCGACTATCGCATGACCTAAACCTGGCGTTGGAGGAGAGTAATTGCGGTCGCCCAGAACGGAGGAAGATAGGGCTCCGTCGACGCACTAGGTCCGCTGGGAACCTACGTAAGTGTTATCATAACAAGTTTTGAAATGTAAACAAAGTAGGTAGTTACTTAGGACTAAAATAATAAAATTGTTGTTGAGAAATAAGATATGTACTATAAAACTAGAATCTTTGAACTGTTTGAGTTCTCAATACTGTAAAAATAGTATTCATTTCATTGCAAAGGAATTTTCAAGTACAGATTTAGGGTTTAATCAAGATTAAATATCAGTTTTTTTCTTATTTCTAGCAGCTGCAGTGACTGTCAGCATTGTTGAGGATGGCAGCTCAAGTAGCCCTCCACAAGCTCCCCTCATTACACAGCCTCTATCTGATTCAGATGATCCTCAACTCAGTATCCACAAATCCACAAACCTGAAGTCCCGACACTACTGTCAGATCGGCAACTTTGAGTCTGATTCCTTTAACGAGAACTTCTCTCCGACACGGCCCGCTAATGCCAGGAGGAAACGGAAGTATAAAAAGATGCCGGTGGAGTACACTGATGGAAAAAGATCTCCGGATGTTGAATTATTGAGTGTCACTACTTTAGTAAGTGGTTCTAAACAAGTCCAATGAGCTAAACACATCGCTTTTGGCTCCTGTAACACAGTTTTTGTAATTAGCTCAGGAGCCTATAGATTCAATATTTTTGTGTTCAAACATTATTATGTCAATAAAAAAGAAACTTTTACTTTTTTTGGAATTCTTTATGAAATAACAGCTTGTCTCATAGTTTACATAACTGATAATTTGTATAAAGAGAATTGTTTATTCCAGCCGAACACATTACCTGTGACCATAGACCTAGAAAACCAAGCCCTGTCTCCAGACATTCAAGTATCCATAATCCACAAACCGATAACAGAGAGGTTACTGATTTACTATTCTTTTTTACCCTCCGGACTAAAATGTATGACAAAGCAGCAGAAGCATAGAAAAATAATGTATAACCTAATAATATTACTAAAATTACATCAAAGTTCACAGCCACTAAGTACCTACCTTTATTTGGCCAGTCTCTAATTTTTGTCATCTGTTTGAATTAAGGTAAAAGGGTAAGTTTTACAATTCTATTTGTAAATTACAGGAGTGCATTCTGTGGGAAAAGAAAATGGTCACACAGAGATAAAGATGTCTGTGAGATGAGAGAAAGGTCTTTTAGTGGAGGATGCTCATCAAAATCGCCGTTCTTCAAGCTCTCAAAGCACTCCAAGAAAGACACAGTGGTGCAACCCGGGAAAATAGTGCTCAAATCCCAAAATGATGACGCTAAGCCCTCAGTGTTCACTAACAACCTTACATTACCAGGTAGCTCAAGTTTCAACTTCGTCTATAAAAGTTCGTCGAAAAACGGAACGCCAATTCTATCCAAAGTGACTGGGTACAAAATACCAACGGACCTACCTCCCTTCTTCAACTCCTCGACAAGCAAAAACTATTTTGAAGGCAAATACTCTAAGAAATACAAGTATATGAATAGAACACATCCTCCTAACGGCTTGAGGAATCCTCTCCTCTTCGACGAGGATGGCAGTATGGACTTTGGTGGTAATGAGTCCAGTTCACTCAGCAGTAGTGATTCAGATGGCGTTGTGACGAACGACAGTGATAGAGAAGGCGACGATGAGCTGACCGACTGGCCAGGAATCGAGGAGCTCAAAGTCTTCAATAAGAGCCTGACTTTCAAAACTTCTAAAGCTGTCGAAACACCTAAATCCGTCAACAGCATGCCTCCTCCAAAACGGTTAAAAAAGGAGAAAATGCTGGTCAAAGGTGGATGGGCGAGTTGTAAGAATAGGTTCAAGAAAAAGCGACCTAAAGTCGATTCGGGAAACGACGACGATGCGATGATGTCGGACTCGAAAACCGTCGTCGATTTAGAGGAAGAGGCTCCTAGCAAAGAGAACAGAGACATACTCCAACCCCATTCGTCGTTCAGCAGTTTTAGTGACGTGAAAAACGCAGGTGTGTCCGGCCAAAACGCGAACAAGACGTTTTTTCATTCGTTTCAGGCGTTTCAGGATAAATCGAGAGCGCCGGATGCGTCGTTTAGTCGGGCGCCGCGCACCAACTTCGCGCTACAAAAAACCTCCTCGAGTGATTTGAATCTGAGCGAGAAATCACCTCAGAGCGATCATTACTATAGCGAGCATTCAATGGGCAATGCGGTGGTCACTGAGGTGAGGGAAATTAGAGCTGGCTGCAGACGGATACGGGAAGAAAGACCAGGTTTTCTGATACTAAGCGCTGCAAATGAGCAGCTGTCGAAGTTTCTGCAAGATTCTTGCCAGACAGAGCTGAAGTTGCCAAGCTTGAATGACCCTGAGGAAAAGGAGAAGCTGGAGTCATTGGCTAAACTGTATTCCCTGGAGTTACAAGTCGAAATGGGGCGACCGATTTTGAGGAAAACTAGGTGAGTTTTACATGAGATCTTGGTGTTTTATACAACCATGCATTGATTCTCAAAACGATTTACTATATAATGCTTGCTAAATATGCCGTCGATCTAACTAAAATGTTCTCTTCCAGCAACACAATGCAAGCCATCCGCGTCGAACATTCCTACCACAATTTCCCTTCAGATCACAAGCGTCGTTGCTACGGAGACGACACCGACACCAGCCTCAGTCTGTCAGATCAGAACTCTGTGAATTCCATCAACGACCTAGATGAGTCAAAGGAGTTTGAAATAGCTAATATGCTGGATACATTCTCCAATAGCTTAGTGGATAAGTCGTTGCTGCATCCCGGAGAGATTGATTGATGTAAGTTTTATCGTGTGAGCCAATAGCCGATTTTAAAGTTGTAGTATTTATTTTGAGTGGTGAAACAACGCCAACGACCGGGACCAGTGGAAAACTGGGGGAGACCTTTGCCCAGCAGTGGGACACAATAGGTTAAAAAAAAAGCATATTTATTTTAGAGTGTAACAGTTATTTTGTTTAACAACTCTAAAATTGAGTGGAGCTAATGGTCTGACTGAACACATTACCACAGCATAGCGCCGTTCCGTGGTGCCACGACGCGCCACCACATGGTCATGGCTTCCAATCCCAATCGTTTCATAACTTTTGAATGTTATTGGTAGGCATATCGAAAGCATCTTTTATACAAATTAATAAATTGTACATACTGATCGTAGATCCCAACGCCAATTTTAAAACTTCCCGAAATACCGCAAGAGCTCTAAAAATTCTGTTAATAAATACATAGATTTAAGATTTGTATTTTAGTAAATAAATAAATAAAGTAAGAAATAACCTGAAAATACTGTTTTTGAAACAGACATATACATGGTGTATCAGCAACACTGCTTAGTGTTCCAACAGGTCTATGCAGAGTTCCTGAAACTTAGTGATGAGCTGTTGTAAGAATACTTAATGACACTTTTTGAAATACAAAATCAGTTTTGGGACACCTTGTGGAAATATCAGTAGGTAATTGATAAAAAAACAAGTTACCAACGATTTATTATTTTATTTTTTTGTGTTATTCGAAGTTACATATCTTTAAACTAGTTCATTCCTTGTCTTTTTGTAAACTAATTCATTTTCTTTCATTATGAAAAGTCGAAGTAGAATCGCCTTTGTAATCTTTAAGATTAGAAAAACTTATGGTAACTTTTATTTAATTAAGGAGTAGGTACTTAAACATGATTTGATTTATATCACTAAGCTATCATTCATGGTTTCCAAGATATTCAAGTTTTTATAGAAAACCTAAAAAATTATTGCTCTCGAATGTGGTATCTGTTGAAAAAACCTCCCTAAAAATGTGATTGTTTTGGTTCTAAATTATCAAAAAGATTCCCGCTGGTACGGGTTAGATGTACTAAGGTAATTCGGTTTTATAATTTATCAGCACGCGTAGATACTAATGTAAATAGATGTAAGAACATACTTATAGTTGTAGTTGCCATACTTAAGTTTTAATAAATAGTATTGAAAACTTACCCCCAAATTCATAAACAGAGGCTAATTTCATCTAACATTCGCCTATCGCAGCGCCAGAGTTTGTAGAGGAGCTTCGACATTGTTCATAAGTTCCAGGGAAGCGCTCGTGGCGTCGCTAGCTTAGTCAATCTTCACCGATTATCTAAGTTAGCGACGTTCTACTATTTGGATTACTATTGGATGGGTGACTGGTGACGGTTACTATTTGGATGGGTGACTGGTAGTGGCATTTAAATCTGAGCGCTTCCGTGCTTCGGAGGGCACGTGAAGCTGTCGGTCCCGGCTTTAGCAGTCGTTAAGCCATGACGGAAGCCTTAAGGCGGCCTAAAAACTCCGTCACTCCGTTGGCCACAGACGACCGGTTAGTGAACTTCTAACAAACCACTCTTCTGTTTATTGAGTGTGTGTTTAGTTAAATTAAGATTCTACACATTTCATTACTAAAAAGAAACATGTACCTAGCTATAAAATATTAATGTTAATACTTAAGAACACCGGTTTTTCCTTATAAGAATTTGTAGAATGTTTAGGAATTAAGTGAATGACTTTGTTTACGAACCTAGCATGCAAGGTAATTATGTTAAAAACGTCTCGCCAAGTAGGACTTTATGGGCTCGGCTTAGACCGACTGTACAGTACAGTCAGCGAGAAAACTAGATTAATTAATTAAGAAGTCATTGAAAGGAAAAATTGATTTAATAAATTAAGAAAACAATGGAAGGGTGTTTTACCAGAGTGAATAGGTAATTGTTCATATATTTTTATTATTGACTAACATAATTTTTTAGTAGGTAATTACTTTTATATGTTTTTGATGAATATCAATGTTGATCTACACTAACTTTTCTATGTGATTAATAAGCCGTGAATATTTATGATTCAATATAAGAATTGTATTTGTGAATACAAAAAATGTTACTCTATAAACTGCAATAGACTTTTTTTCATACCCTGTAGACATTAACCTACCTATTCAAAATAAGTTTCTGAACCAAAGGTTTGAAAAGCAAGTAAAAATAAAACATAGTATTTTCACATAAAAATCAAATTTTATTCAATAAAAAAAAATATATATAAAGATGATGAAAAATAGCAACAATGAATATAACAATATGAGCACCAAAGTAACAAAAAACAATAAATAATTCAGTCAAACAAACTACTATCATCGTGTGTTTCAGCATGACTTAACATCTAGTAATTTTGTGTGTCGACACACATGCTAACAAAACAAAGTGTCTGTGTAAGTTAAGTTACAACTGTTGCCGATCCATACAAAAACCCTAGAATAACTACTACCCTAGTATAACTTAAGTTATACTTTAGCTTTTTCGTAGTTCGAGTTCAAACTTTGAGGCCCGTATGCTGATTTACTGCTCATGCACTGATCCGGACTCAAGCATACATTTTTATATGAAAATCTATTTAAATCTATGCTTGAATAATGATTTCTGGGTCTAGGTTCATTTGTACGGCATTTTTATAAGGTTTTATATCCACAAGCGAAACAGAAAGTTAAGCTGTTGTTTTTGAGCGTTACAAAGCTGGTATTGGACTAGTTGAGATTTCGTTTGTGTAGACAAATTGATTATTATACTAATCCGTTTTATTTTGTACTAAAAGTACCAGATAATTGGCACTATTTTAAACAGCGCTATAAATATCATATCACATGTCTACTGTCCAACAATTCGACATTCCTTAATTTAAAACAACAAAGAAAATGTCTTTTCATTATTTGAACTTAAAAAAAAAGTGTAGCTATGCTAAAAGCTTGATTTCATCGATTGATAATAAAATGACTTACATAAACAAAACATGCTTTCTTAGAAAATAAATAAAACTCATACTAATTGTGATTATAGTTTGCAAACAATCTCGTAAAAACTAATATTTTTACATAATTATTGAATTTATAAATAAAAGCTCAACAAAGTACTCATCTTTTATATAAAAAAAAATTTAATTGTAACAAAATCAATTAATATCCAACGATATGTTTTTATTTCAAATTAACTTCATCACATTACATCTTTTAAGACATTTATAACACAAAGTATGTAAGTACTTGTAAGTGTGTAAAATTCGAATTCAGTTTATCACATTCTATACATTTTCCACAAACGTCCAACTACCAATCCATTTTGAACGGACTTTGACTATTATAATTTCACAAACAATTTGTAGCTTAGATTCTAGATCTTAGATAAATCTAGTTCCCATAGTATCAGCCATCTAGTTCCCATAGTACAAGCTCTGCTTAGTTTGGGACTAGAAGGCGTTGCGTTTTATTCCAGGCAATAGTTACACCCAGTATGACATATGCATAGAGTTACCCTGTGACTCAATTGATCTAGAATAGTGTTTACCAACATTGAAAACAATTTTTGTATGTATCAACTTTTCATTCAAAGGCAGTCCGTTCAAGTTGGCAAACAAAACTGAACCTCACTCCGTTCATTCGATGGTGCAAATCAGATCATCTCCTTCTAACTTCTGTCCGTTGGTTATAGCCATTGTTTGGATAGTTCCGGCTTTCGGGGCCTGAACAACCATTTCCATTTTCATGGCTGATAGAATTGCAAGCGGTTGACCTTTTTCTACGTGGTCCCCTTCTTTTACTTTGATCGCTAAAATAGAGGGGAATAAATAAAGAACATCAAATTAGAGAAATTGAGAGAGACCTTAGCTCTCTCGACTCAATATAGGTACTAGAAATAATACTACTAGATTAACCACTATAGGCGTAACAAAAGTTCACGTCGTGAAAAAACATCACGGGGTAATTTTGTTCTGTCAAGTTTTAGAGCGGCTGCATACAGTTACTAATACGCGTTAAAATTTTTAGTAAAACCGCAGTACCTACCTAAAGTGAAAAAGATTATAGTGGAACGTGGCTGAACACATGGTCCCAACACTACTATTAGTGGTATGGTTTCGTCCCAGCCTACCCCCAGGGTTACGGCCAGGGGTATGGTGGATCCGAAGTGGTACATAATTGCATGGGTAGGTAGATACTTACAAAGAACTGTGCCAGGCATTGGAGCCCCAACTTGGTTCTTGTCACCCTTGATTGCCTTAGGATGGATTTTCATTTCCTGAAATAGAAATAAAGTCCTATTAATACTATTAACGCGAAAGTTTGTAAGGGTGTGTGTATGTATGATGTTTGTTCCTCTTTCACGCAAAAACTACTGATCCGATTTGGATGAAACTTGGAATATACATTGTCCGTGACATGGATTCATATAATCCTACAAAAAAAAAACGATTACGTATGTAATGGTTTCATTAAATTCTTTAGCGATACTTTATGTTAAACATTTTCGTACCTTGCTCGCGTTTTCGTCGCGTATAAACACAGATCGGAGTTGTCCATTCAGCTCGAAGAACACTTCTCTCTCGCCGGCCGCAGTCATTTCCTCTGATACCGCTATGGTTCTGATGTCAAGGGTCTTGCCTTTCTCGATCTTGACTTCTATCGTTTCACCGACCTGGGAATCGATTATTTTACAAATAAAACTAAAATGAGATCGATAAACCATATTTCGAATGGTGTTTTCTAGTAACGGATATAACCTCTTTATTGCCATGACACAGTGTAAAACCTCTGACCTTGAATGGTGGGGTGCTTTGCGCAGCGAAAGAAATATAGGGCAGAAATAGGATATAGATATTCCCCTCCACTTTCGCAGAGCTATTAAACCGTGTCGGGACCTGTACTAGGTATTTGTTTTTTGATTAGGCTTAAATTTGACAACAGTAAACGAGTGCAGAGCTGACTAAGCCGTGGATTTGCTCAATAGGTAACTTGCGTACATATTTCTAAAAGGAAATTCACATTCGACTAGGTGTGTAACGTTCAGGACCAAAAATGTCCTGAAATAAGGGCATGGGTCAAAAAGGGGAGTGGCCCCTGACAATATATAAATCATGTTGAATTCATCCAACAGCTTTATAATCTTTTTTACTTGAATGAAATTGGTAAAAAACATGACATTATAATAAACTTACAGAAGGTCCAACAAGGAAGGTCTTGGTATCTAAATGCTTCACCGGCCCGTACTTGTCACGGATGCGGAAAAAATCATTTGCCACTTGAGGATACATTGCGGCAGACATCACGTCATGGTCTGTTACCTTAACAAAATATTAACCACAAAATAAACATGTTAATTTTACAAAAATTTAAAACTTCCGACATTGAAAATCTTCTTAAAGATCTAGCTAGAAATATGGTTACAAATCTTACGGATTCATACATATTTCACCAAACACATTAGTTATTTTAAGTTAGCTGATAATTGAATATTTTTGATTGATAATGATTTATTCACAAAGAAAATTACAACTAATACAGTATTTACAATATTCACAATATTTACAAAATACACATGAAACAGTTAAGCTATCTACAAACCGTTGCAAACGATTTATAGGTAGCTCAACAATTGATAATTGAAAAATTTAATTGAATAATTTGCTGATCATCATTAGTCCAGTATGGACGCCATAGTTCATCATTATTTCAGCTGTAGCACGTCAACTGCTGAACAATACCCTCATAAATGTTTAGAGAATATTAATAATCAGACTGAGCAATGTAAAGTAAAAAACAGATGACTTACTCCTGGGTAGCTTTCTTGGAGATCTTCCTTGAGTTTGTCGAAGTCTAGCGGAGCCAGTTCAGCTCCAGGTCTGCCTTCTATTCTTGGCATGTCTTTGAGCACTTTCGATCTGAAATTATTTTTAACATATTCTAAATGAAATAGTCAAGTGCTATAGAGAACCAGAATGCGCCAAGCAGTGTTCCGATTTTAGAGCATTGTGTGATATGTCCAAGAGCATTTATTCTAAATATACTATTTTGAAGCCGACTGACAAATAACGCACAGCCAAACAAACTATAAGTCCTAGAGGTATCCAATTTGGCGGGTAGTATCCTTATATAGTGTAGGGGTGCACTAAGAAAGGAATTTTGAAAAGTCACACTTTAAAGGGTCAAGAACGCGAGCAACGCCGCGTGCGACGGCTAGTTTATTTATATGAATAGATAACTTACCTGAGTGGTTCAGGGAACCCTCCATACGGAATCCCGATAGCTCCTTGCAAGTATTCGACCACAGATTTGGGGAAGGAAAGCTCTTCAGCCCGTTCCCTGATCTCGTCAGCGGTCAGCTTGTTCTGCACCATGAACTGTGCTAGATCACCGACCACTTTAGATGAGGGGGTGACCTTTATTATATCGCCGAGGAGGAGATTCGCTTCTCTGTAAGAGAATAGATAATTTTAATGAGTTTTATGATGTACTTCTGTGTGAGATTCCAAGATAAAGCGTGGTTTCAATATTAGATGGTTTTGGTAACAAGTTTATTTTATATGATGACTTAGGAATTCTCAAGAAAAGAGTGAATAGGTGGCAAAATTGTCTTTCGAAATGACGGACATAGGCCATAAAGAAAAGAAGAAGAGTGTATCATCATCATCATCAACTTTGATGCCTTCACCTTGAGGCACCTACGTCCAGCAGTGGACTGATATACCTATAATATCAGTCCACTGCTGGAGGTAGGTCTCTCCCAAGATGCGCCACTGAGCCCAAGAGTGTATACCTGTATGCTTTCTTAATGCCTTCAAACTGGCTTCCAAGACCCAAAGAGAACGCTTGAAACTGCAGATTAGTGTACTGTCCTCCGGGTATTTCATGGAGGAACACATCAGCGTTGCCTGACTTCATAGTAGCGGTGCATTCAAATGGACCATACAATGTACGGGCTTGTTCCCAATACGCTGAGTATTCTGATACCGTTTGGAGGGAGATATCTGTGAAAGAAATATATGTTAAAATTGTAAGTTTCTTTGATTCTTCTAGGTTTTTATTAGACCCTAGGACGGTAGTTTACTTTGGTACTTTATTACCTTAAATAAAAATTTTATACAAAAAATCTTAAATGAAATAAAATCTTATACCGTGTGCACACTATGCCCATGCCGCTGCCGGCATGTATGCCGCTTAGTGAGAATAAAGGCGATATTGCTGTAGCAATAAGTCCGCGGCATGAATGCCGCCATACATTCCGGCAGCGGCATGGGCATAGTGTGCACGCGGTATAAACACGGCGGCAATAGTAATTGACCTGTCAGGCGTCATAGCTCAGTCGGTAATAGCTCTGTCCTCCGTGCTGTGGGTCGTGAGTTCGATCCCCACCAAGAAGCAAACATTTGTGTGTGGCAAATATAGAAGATTGTTCTATGACTGGGTGTTACTATGTATTTTAAGTATGCATTTATTACAAATTTTTTTTTATCAGAAACCTACTTGCCATGGTACAAGATGTGCTTAGTTTGGGACTAGAGGGCGTTGTGTGCAATATCCAATAGTATTTATTTATTACCTGTATCTAACGCAGTGCCCTGTAGACTAGCGACGACAGCGCCCATGCTGGGCTGTGACGTCATACCGGACATGGAGTCCACGGCGACGTCGACGACGTCAGCGCCGGCCGCCGCGCACGCCAGCATGGCGGCCACGCCGGCGCCGCTTGTGTCGTGCGTGTGCACGTGTATCGGCACATCCGGGTGCTTGTCGCGAATCGCCGTTATCAATAGTCTGAACAACGAATAGTAACAAGATTTGTAATTTCTCTTTGTATACAATAGACAGATTGTTATATATTAAACTAGCTGTAGCCTGCGGCTTTGCTCGCGTAGTAGCAAGCATTATTTGGTTAAAATCTTTGATTCTAATTTTAGACCCTTTATGGTGCGACTTTTCAAAATTCCTTTCACCCACCCCTACACTATATAAGGATACTACCCTCTAAATTTCATACCTCTAGGACTTATGGTTTAGGCTGTGCGTTGATTCTCTGTCAGCTTCAAAAGAGTTATATATATGATGATTGATGATTGATTGATGATGATAGTATTAGGTAAATAAATAAATAGAAAGAAAGTGTTTATCTATCTATCTATCTTATGGTACTTACTTAGCAGCCTGAGGCTTCAATAGCCCAGCCATATCCTTAATAGCCAGTACATGAGTCCCTCCTTTAACGAGCTCATCAGCTAGATTCAAGTAATATTTCAGATCATATTTAGTCTTGTTTTTGTCGGAGACATCCCCAGTGTACGATATTGCAGCTTCGATAACACCCCCGGCTTTGCCTGCCGCGTCCATACCGAGGATTAAGTTGGGTAGGTAGTTTAGAGAATCGAACACGCGGAAAATGTCCATGCCGGATTTTACCTGGAAAAATTTTGATTTGAGGAAATCGTAGTAACATAAGCGACTAGCCGTCGCCCGCGGCGTTGCTCGCGTTCTAGACGCTTTAGAGTGTGACTTTTCAAAATTCCTTTCTTAGTGCACCCCTGCACGATATAAGGATACTACCCTCCAAATTTCATACCTCTAGGACTTATAGTTTAGGCTGTGCGTTGATTCTAAGTCAGCTTCAAAAGAGTTTTATATATTTAGAAGATTAGATAAAAGATTCGTTTAAACGGTGAAGAAACCCAGAAGTTTTCAATAAAACTCACAGCCATTTCGCAGAACTTGAAGACCACGTTATCAGGATAGTTAGTATATCCGACCGCGTTGGCACCTCGAAGCAACATTTGGAAGGGAATGTTGGGAATCAAACGACGCATGTCCTCCAAACGCTCCCACGGACACTCGTGGAGAAATCTGTTCAAATACATAACATATAACACACACATAACGGTGAAATTTTGATCTTGGATGATTTCGAACTATTTTTCAATTGTTAAAAAAATACCAATAATTGAAATAGATTAATCGGAATTTAAAAATCTGTTTTGGAAGCCATTTTTTCAAGATGGCGGATTTTTCAGCTAAATTACAAGGTGAAAAGGTAAAAATTCTTAGAGAGCACACAAAATCCAGTGGGTAAAGTTTGCTGAAGTTATGAGCGATAATATGATCTCACTCTAATAGCTAAGAGTTATTGGTAATATTCCTATAGCTGGTTGAGATCAAGTTTTAGATAAGACTAGCCGTCGCCCGCTGCGTTGCTCGCGTTCCCTTTAGAGTGTGACTTTTCAAAATTCCTTTCTTAGTGCACCCCTACACTATATAAGGATACTACCCTCCAAATTTCATACCTCTAGGACTCATGGTTTAGGCTGTGCGTTGATTATCAGTCAGCTTCAAAAGAATTTTATTGAAATTGATTAATTAATTACCTAGGTACTAAAATAATAAACTGTTTTTTTGCAAGCTGATTTAAACGGCGAAGTTTGTAAAAAAAAAAACTATAGGGTCTACGTACAATCATACTTCTGGCAAAATAAATAATTTCAATGATATAGATTGAACTTACCTAAGAGCTACATCAAACGTAGCCCCGCCCCAATTCTCCAGCGAGTAAAGTTTGCTGAAGTTATGAGCGACGTATGGAGACACAGCCAACAGATCGTGAGATCTCACTCGAGTAGCTAAAAGTGATTGGTGAGCGTCCCTGTATGTTGTGTCCATGAGTAGTAAGCCCTTGTTTTTGCGGACTGCTTTAGCGAATGCTTCGGGACCGCCCTCGTTGAGGATTTGTTTGTAACCTTTTGGGGGTTGAACGGCTGGAAGGTTAGAAATAAACTATGTAACACTCGTACGCTGCAATATTGTAAATCTTGAGATTGTAGTCAAATATTTACCAATATTTTAAAAAAAGCACACATTCTTGAAATTTTTACAGTGAGAATTGTACCTACTAAGTTGCATAGAGACATGCATGAGTCTCGATTGAAAACTCAAATCGGATAAAGTAATAATAACGTTATTTTCATTCTCGGGTAAACTTAATAGAGTTGAGAATGTCTAGTCAACAACTGAAGACCCTACGTGTCTTGTCGTTTAACGGGATGCTTCAAAATGAGACTTGTTTACATATAAATTAGTTATATTTCCCTTTGAACTAGAATTGTTCACTTTTTAGACGGCGTACCGAGGTCTTTTATTTATTAGGTAAATACAAAATACGCATTGAGCTGTGAAATAATGAAAACCACGTAAATATGATCCATATTACAATGTATGAGAAAACCTTAGTTATAAAATTAGGTTTATAGTGCTCTGAATTATTTTATCACTTTACCAAATGTCAGAATGTGTATGTGATTTACTAATGATAAGCTACAAAAAATACACACGAAAAAGACGATAAAAACAAAAGAAAATAGACGCGAAAGGAGGATAAAAACAAAAAAAAATAGACACGAAAAAAAAAGATAAAAAAAACCTCACCTGTATTTTCACCGGTTAGTTCCTGCATTTTTATGGCCTCTGGGGAAAGGTCTGAAAAACACGTTACGGTAAAAAAAAAATGCCGGTGCAAGTGTTACAGTGCAAGGGTTAAAGAAATGGCCATTTTTACCTGTACCAAATTATTTGCTTAGAGGTAATGCAGGGTCTATGTCAAAAGAATGAAAGAAGGCGAAATAGTTGACGGGTAATTTGAAATGTGAGACAAATGTTAAACTGAAGTACAGTTGCGATTACAGGAAGTTAAAAAAAAAACTGTTTAAAGCTGCCTGTCCACTGAAGCGGAGCGAGGCTTCTGAGCGGGGAAACGGAGAAATATTAACCAATAGGATTGTATAAAATCTCCGCTCAGCGCCAGTGGACAGTCCTATTGGTTAATATTTCTTCGTTTCTCCGCTCTGCACAGCCTCGCTCAGCTTCAGTGGACAGGCTGCCTTAGTTTCGGCACTGTGGTTTTGGTAGTGTGTGTGTGTGCAGACAATGCCCCCGATCCTGTTGTTTCATTTTCCTAAACTAACCTAATTTGAAAGAGCTAAAATTGTAGCCGTCCCTTTCTCATGAACTGAAACGACAAAGACGGATTTCAGTTCTGACAAATTAGTTTAGTTTAGATAAATGAAAAAGAATCGCTTCCTTTTTTATTAGTTAGTATTTCTTATTAGTGCTCCGGAACGCACACAAACGATTTTTTTTTAAATAAACTTGATCTTCGCTTGCATTCGTTTGATCTTGACCCAGCATTAGATTATTCAGAAGTAGACATAGATTTTGTTAAAAAGAAAAGTGGTGACGATTTCAGTCTGGCTTTGTCTTTGAAAATACAACGAAATTGCTATGTATTTTAGAACAATTTTCACCCGATATTCGATCAAATGTCTCTGATAGTATCAATGGCTGTAGTTTTAAAAGTTTGTATTAAGTTACGCGTTCTTTGAGTTTGAATCGGAGATTACGGAGCGAAAGAATTTGCTTGTTGCTTTGTATTGATTTCTATGGGACAGCGTGTATATCTACGACAAGTAACTGTTAAGTAGGTACATTGTGTGTACATCTATTTGCCTACCTATTATAGTGACCTGTAACAATTTGTTTATCAATAAAATACTATGACTTTCACTAGACACAGACGCGTCGCACGCTGCGTACGCTCAGACTCAGTGAACGCGCAGCTTTATAGCATTATCGTTTTATTTTTCAAAGTCGATAACCACTTGTAACAAGCAATAAACTATGTGTAGGTGACAGAAATGTGCTTAAAAAAAATTAAAAGCTTGTCTTTATTTTAACCAAGCTGTACCATAAAGTAAATAACCCCCCCGAATTCATAAACAGATGCTGAATAATCCGCCAAAATATTTAAACCAGTACTCGCGTAACGTAGCGTCAGTATCAATCGTAGAAGAGTCTCAACATCGTTTATGAATTCGAGGGTATGTATGTACTAGGAATTATTTACAGATAGATATCTTATTCATAACATGGATCGAGAATGAGAAGTTCCAATAGTAATCTGTTTTAGGAGAGTTTAATATTTGAGGCAAAAATATGTTTGTTATAATTATGTATAAGTACTGAATAAATTTATATATAGGTATAAGTATTCTATCAGCAATCTAGTTCTCATAGTACAAGCTCTGCTTTGTTTGGGACTAGAGGGCGTTGTGTGAAATGTCCAAGGATATTTATATTACTTTGGGAGAAGCCACTGGTTTCTGTAACACAGTTTTCAAACTAGTTTAGAAGGATTCAATATTTCTGTGATCGAACATTATAAAGTTAATAAAAAAAATACAAATTTTTTTGACGGATAGCGGTTTGTTTGTCTAAAGGGCGTGCTTAGTGTTATAAAATAACGCAAAAATGTTGCATATTTTAAACCCTATTTTCACTCACAATAAGAGTCATTTATTTTCAGGGAGGAAACGATTAAAAGAGGTCCCAATTGGCACATTAATTCCACAATATTAAAGGCAAAGCAAAACAAAGATATAGAATAGAATATTGCAAATACAACGCATATAAATATTTTAGAGTATTTTAGTTCAAACCTACCATCACGACAGCCAGAGGAAGCTGGAAAAATCAAAATAACAACTTATATTTTCTGGGAAACATTGATTTTTGACTATTTTCTCAACCAACCAAAGTAGCTGATATTATCTTCTGAGCGCGATTCTGTGAGAGAGACTACCTACCTATATTTATTTGTATAATTAGATAACCACTTAACATCAAGCGAGTAATTTCATTAATAAAGTACTGCCAAAGGAGTTAGCAGGTATCGGCATGGTTTAATATCGATAATCTTGAATTTGTAGAAGTCGAACGTTAGATCTGTTTGGCTGCGTAAGGCACTCCTCTACTACCACTCGCTTTTCGCCGAGCGCTATTAAACCATGACGGGACTCGTACATGTTACTGAGAGTACTAACTACTACAAAATGTGGGCATGGGCTAAATGCACTGTTTGGACGATTTTGCGTGCGTATTAGGTAATTTTGAGTGGGTATTAGGTAACTTTGAGTGGGTATTAGATAATTTTGAGTGGGTATTAGATAATTTTGAGTGGATATGAGGTAATTTTGAGTAGGTATAAGGTAATTTTAAGTAAGTATTACGTAATTTTGAGTAGGTATTAGGTAATTGTGAGTAGGCGTTTAATAGTTTTGAGTAGGTATTAGATAGGTAATTTTAAGTGGGTATTAGGTAATTTTGAGTGGGTATTAGATAATTCTGAGTAGGTATTAGGTAATTTTGAGATGTCTACCATGACGTTTAATTTCTTTTTTCTTTGCTTACCCAGTGGTACAGCAGGGATGAAAGGCGTGACGTCAGAGGGGGGTATTTGGGTAGCAAGGGGGGTTGCAGCCCCATTCACCATCACATAGCCGAGGTAGTTGAGTATCTTCTGAGCGCGGTTCTGTGACGGACGGAACATGAAGAGTTGAGGGTGTTCGTCGATGAAGTACGTATCGACCGCGCCTGGAAACATTATATTTTGTTTATGGATATGATTCTAACTCCACTTTTTTTTTCCCATGTAGCCCACTGGTCGGCTAGATGGGAAAAAAAATCCCATCGAGCCCATTTATTTGCATAGTGGGCTCGATGGGAATAAGCCTAATAAGTTAGTGAATTCTTTCTTCTCCGCCGACTTCACGTGATCTTTGAAAATCATTCACTATCTTTACAAAAAAAAAATATGACTAAAGGCCTATTTACATGACGCCTATTTCTTGTATATTCAAGAGCAATAATTAAGGCGACGGGTAAAGTCAGACAACCTTCTCGCTCGCACATTTCAACATTTTTGAAGATATAATATAACTAAATGTAATTATGTGAAATGGCAGAGCGTCAGGGTCGAGAGAATAACAATGCAAAGGTTTAGTAAAAATATCACATTGATCCAAACAAGTTTTCCAACCAAAAAATGTGCACTAAAATCGGTCGCATTGGTACAAGTTTTGTAAATTTAATTACTTACCGTTGAGGAATTTCTGGTTTTCTAGTACATTGAGCAGGAACGGAATGTTGGTTTTGACTCCTCGGATTCTGAATTCTCGAAGCGCGCGATTCATCTTAGCAGCTGATGACGGAAGATCGTGGGCGTGAGAAATAACCTGGTTATAAAGAATAAGGCAAAAATAAGTAAGAGTTTGACATTTTTTGAAACAACACCTAGCACTTTTATTTTATTAGTTTTTCTTGTGTTATTGTTTAATTTTGGTAGAATTTTAACCAGTAATACTTAGGTCGTAACATAAAGAGTGAGCCATTGGAATAAATGTGTGTAAGTGGTTTCTCTGAATGTGAAAATTCGTCTCCAAGTTTTAAAGAAAAATATCCACCATTTTCTCTTCAAAACAAACGACAGCCGACTTGACAAAGACTTGACTTATATTATATAAAATTCACCACTTTACACTGGCAAAATTGTGTGTCGAAATGACGGACACAGGCCATATAGGGTAAAGAAGAAGATTTAGCAACCATTTTAGCTAGCGGAGCTTTAGAACACCAATATAAATAAGACCATAACATTGTACATATTTTGTTTTCAATTGTTTACTATGACAAAAATGACCGTATAATTCCCAAATTATACAGTGAATTATACAATGACTGCACGTCAGAGGTATTCATTGTATAATTTACATTAGTTTTGAACTTACTTTGACTAGAAGGGAATCGTAGTATGGAGAAATGACAGCACCAGCGTAAGTCGAAGCCGAGTCTAGACGAATACCCATGCCTTCGCCGGACCTGAAATAATTATCAACTTTATCACTAATAACGTAAGACGCAAAATACTTTGGCAACATAAATAGAAATAGATTGTGTAGTAACCTGTAGTCAGTTTTGAAACTTATGTATAGGAAAATAAAGTGTACATTGACAGTACAGTCCAGAAATAGTTTGCCAGCATTGAATTGAGTGGAGTTTTTTTTTATATTTATGTCAACCCAATATAAGCCCTATCTGTTTAGAAATATGGTGTATTTTTTTTGAGAATTAGAAATTGACGTACATTCTTTCTTAACTCTATGCAAATGCAACAAGAAATAAGGTGAATTTTACTTCCATCTGTTCAATCATGCGTTCAGACAGATCCCAACTTTTGGGTCCGTATTTCGCTGAAGAATAAGGTACATTTTAGCTGAACACTACAAATCTTTTTCGAAGGGTAGCGTATATTTCGCTTTGTTTGTCTCGTTTTGTACCTATAATTGAGTCTTATCCAGTACGAAATAAAGTTCTAAATACTTGAACTCATTTATTTTTTCTAGTATTACGAACCTTATGTGGTGCATTATTACCTGAACACTTCAATCCTTCCAGTGCTAGGTTGGAAGTTATTAGCCGGGTCCTCAGTGGTAACCCTGCACTGGATGGCGTAACCTTTCGCCTTGATTTTGTCCTGAGTGAGGTTAAGTTCAGGCAACGTCATTCCCTCTGCGACTCTGATCTGAGATTGGACTAGATCTATGCCTGTGACTTCTTCTGTGATTGTGTGTTCTACTTGTAACCTGGAAATAATATTTTTTATTGAATGGGTTTGACGCAAAACTCTTAAAAATCTACACGATGTATAAATAACTTGAGGAGAACATTGTAGGATATGTGTCGTCCTACGAAAAGGGAAGATCTTCCACGCCGAGCGACCTTTGGCTCGGGGTCCGAGGACCAATGGATGGTATTCGGTAGTATTACTTATGTTCAAACTCCGTGATAACTTCGTTTGCGCGATCTAGGATAGTTCTCACGTAGCGAGATAGATGGCGCTACAAACTAAATAACAAATAAATATTCTTGGACATCACACAACGCTCTCTAGTCCCAAACTGAGCAAAGCTTGTACTATGGGAACTAGAATTGCCGATTTTGAAAAGGTTCTGATAGATAGAGTACTAAAAGACCTGAGATGTCTACCGTGCTTGGAGTCTTAGCTCTTTTTGCATGTAAATGGGCAAGTCATAATTTTTGTAAATTTCTTGAATAATTTGAATTGAAATCATCATCATAACAGCCTGTAGAATGAACATAATAAAATAAAGTACCTAGCGTTTACTTCAATAAAGTAGAAGTTTCCTTTGTCGTCGAGTAGGAATTCAACGGTGCCAGCGTTTTCGTAACCAACACTTTTAGCTAAATGTACTGCGCACGCGGTCATTTTATCTCTGATCTGTAAAAATAGCATTATTTAAGAAGACTTGCCTAGCTCATATGCCATCGGCACTAGTCGGCCTTATTCACAGAAGAAACATCATAAATATATCATTTTGATTTTACTAAAGAGACGATTGGCCACGCTTTGTCGCCATGTAAGTGACGTCATAATGCCGTTGAGTTGGGTTACCTCAGGGTCCAAATGTGGTGCCGGTGCTATTTCCACGACTTTCTGATGGCGCCGTTGAACGGAACAATCTCGCTCGTATAGATGCACAACATTACCGGCTTTGTCACCTATAAATTGACATTGTTCATTAGTAAATCTCCGACTTACATGCTGTAGGTCGTGGGTTCGATTCTCACTGAGAACTGACATTGGTGTATTGGTTCTGTGTCTGGGTGTTACAATGTTTTATAAATAAATATGTATTTACAAATAAAAATGTATATAAGTATACTATAAGTTATCTAGTTCCCATAGTACAAGCTTTGCTTAGTTTAGGAATAGAGAGTGTTGTGTGATATGTCCAAGAATATTTTATTTATTTATGTGTGGCTATTTTATAGTGTTACTATTTTATATTTTTATAGGCATGTATTGAAAAAAAAATTACTTATATAAGTATTCTATCAGCAATCCAGTTTCCATATTAAAGTTTTGCTTAGTTTGGGACTAGAGGGCGTTGTGATAAATATCGATGACTATTTATTTATTATCTACTAGCTGACCCGAGTCCCGACTGACGTTGTCTTGTCATTCAAACTCTTACTGTCAAACAACTGACAGTGTGATTTCAAATGTGACATTAAAAAAGTTTTTATGGAAATGGTTAAGGAACTTTCACCCCCCCCTTTTAACCGTTTTTTCTCATTAAAAAGTAGCCTATGTCCTTTCTCAGGCTCTAGACTATCTGTGTACCAAATTTCATTCAAATCGGTTCAGTAGTTTTGACGTGAAAGCGAGACAGACAGACAAACAGTTACTTTCGCATTTACAATATTAGTATGGATTTACACGCAAAAATTTAACTTACCAAGTAATTGTACTTCAATATGCCTCGGCCGTTCAATAAACCGTTCTATGAACATAGATCCGTTGCCGAACGCGTTGAGTGCTTCCGAAGACGCGATGTCGAATGAAGAACCAACTTCGCTCATTTCACGAACTACCCTCATCCCTCTCCCACCACCGCCGTAAGCCGCCTGAGAAATATTAATAGATAAGATAAAGACAGAATTTCATAAAATGAACAGTGTAGGTATTTGGTAGAATGGTTTTGATAATGGTAGGTAATAAGTTTAAGTTTGTATAGAACAATTTCAGATGAGAATATTTTCTTGTTTCATACTTTTTTAGTGTGATTTCCAGTAGTCGGGTTTTAGTTTTCGAACTAAATTTTTTTGAACGGTATGAAGTAACTTAGTGCACAGTTTAAGGCGTCAGTAGGATACCGATCATGTTCGTATACCAATAGCAATACCATACATGCTTTTGTTTTGCGCCAGTAATGGACAGTCAAAAAGATAAGGTCTCACCTTGAATATAACAGGAAGCCCGTGCTGTTTGCAGAACTCCATTGCTTCTTCTTTTGTTGTGACTGGGCCGTCCGTGCCCGGGACTATTGGAACCTCTGGAAAATATTGAAGCTTATTTATTACTAGCTGATACCCGCGACTTCGCACGCGTGCGAAACTTTCCACCAAAATATCTGCACCAGCATACGATGAACCTCGTAGCAAATGGCTTCTTTTAGTTTAGGTAGTTGAAGCTGTATCTATGAATCCTCGCTTTTGATTTCGATAACATATTATAGCCTATGTTTGAATCCGGGAAAAGGGCTTCTGAATGGTATGAGTTTCACTGAAATTGGTCCAGTAGTTTAAGCGTGATTCGCGAACAAACAAACACACAAGCTCGATTTTCGGAATCAGAATCGTTTATTTAATTAGAATCACCTAGTTTATATGATGATTCTAAACAGTCCTAGTGATTTTACTGAATAAAAGATTTTTGACTTTGTCTTTGACACAGATCAGGCGTCTCGCTGTTTGCCGTATGAATCTCGAATCCTAGCGTATTTAGCATTGCTATAACTTATTGGATTGCAATGTAAACTGTACTACTATGAAAAGTAAGCTCAAATTACAAATGCAGTATCTTACTGGCATTTATAGCAGCTTTCCTAGCAGCGACTTTGTCTCCCATTTGTTGGACTACGGCCGGCGAAGGTCCTACAAAACGCAGGCCAGCATTAATGATGGCCTGCGCGAAATCCGCTCTGAAACAAATCAATAAATAAATAATCTTGGACGATTATTAACACGAGCTTAACGGTGAAGGAAAACATCGTGAGAAAACCCTTGGCTTAGTCAGCTCCGCACGTATTGACCTTGTCTTTCCTGTGGATATGGCTGACTAGGCTGAGAGGATGGTATAGGTGCTACAAGCCTACTCCATCTAAACATTGTCCCAGGCACTACAGTGTATCGTTGAGTATAGGCATAGATTGCCTCCTGACGCTGTGTAAATCATCTTCAATAGATGTAAAGGCCTATTATTATTAATCTTGGACATATCACACAACGCTCTCTAGTCCCAAACTAAGCAAAGCTTGTGCTATGGGAACTAGATTGCTAATGTAATACTTGTATACATTTTTTTGTAAATACATTACATAGGAACACCCTAACATAGAACATAATTATCTATGTTTGCCACACACAAATATGTTTGTTCTTGTTTTTTTGCATTTGACAGGATGTCTTACCGTTCTGACAGAAGACCATATCCAGGGTGCACTGCATCTACATCATTCTCCTTAGCCACTCGGATGATTTCAGGTATGCTGAGGTAAGCTTCAACTGGTGCGAGCCCTTTGCCGACTATGTACGATTCGTCTGCTTTTTGTCTGTGTAAATAAAAGAACACATAATACAATATACTATATTACAAGTATTCTGTTCTATTTTTTATTTTATTTTATTTTTATTTTCTAATTATTACCTAATTTTGTATTGTTTTCTTATTGTGTCATTATTTTACTGTGTTGTGTTGTGTGCCAAATAAATATTTCTCTATCTCTCTATCTCTATCTATCTATACTAGGTACTACTATTATATATGTGAAAGTTTAGATGTTTGTGTTTCAATCACGCTGAAACTACAGGGTCTGATTTGACTGAAAATTTGAAATAGGACGTAGGCTAGATTTTCACGTAGGCAACTTTTTACCCTGAAAAACTAACATGACGAACGCGAACAAAGTCGCGGGCGTAAGCTAGTGTACTATAAAAATAAAGTGCATAATATTAGGCTACTAAGTTTTCGGCAGTTGGACCTATGGTGGACAGATTTGTGATTGATTTTTTTAAGTAAATCCATACTTTTTATACACAGACAAAAATCTCTCTCTCTTGCTCATGCTCATACGTAACATTCCTATCAGTGCAACTCAGGTACCCAAACAGAGTACCTGAGTTGTACTGATAGGAATTTTAAGTCCTGTTTGTACAACCAGGCGTACTATTTGCACAACGGGTTAGTCACGGATTTTTATCATTAGTAAAATGTCAATAATAAAATAATCTCAGTAGGCCGTTCGTACTATTACACAACAATGTTGAAACAGTCTGAATGAGCGTTGATTAACTTATACCTACAGCTTTGTTTTTTTTTATACACCAATAATGATGGAACCAGCCGACGCCAAAGTCCACGTGCTATCTGATAATCCGTAATCTGTTTGTTTATTTCCTTTTTCATGGACTTGGCCTTACTTCATAATCTACGCTCAGCTCTTCCGTGAAGAATAATTATTTTAAATTGAAACTTTATTCGGAATTACAAGAGCACAAGCCGAATACATGATTCCATGGAACACTTGATGTTTTTTAAGTTTTACGGGACAAGTAGTTATATTTATAGATAGAGAAAACTAATGTGGGACGTGGCCCCGTCCGTGTTTTGTGTATTAGATCCTGTCCATCCAAAGGTTGCCTGGAAGAGATTGCTTTAAGCAATAAGGCCGCCCATTGTACCTACCTCCTAAAACTTAATCGTATTACCAATTATGGTATTTTTTGTTATTTTCTTTACTTGTGGTGTACAATAAAGAATATTCTATCTATACAGAAGCGAAAAAACCCCCCTATCAATTAACAATTAGAGTTATTGTACAAATCCCTCCTATCGGTTAACAACTAGCGTTATTGTAAAAATCCCTTTTATTGGTTAACAATTAGCAGAGATAATGCTAAAAACATACAGCTGACTTCAAAACCTCATCTTTTATAGAAGTAGGTTAAAGTGAGTTGGATAAGGTGTCGGAGGGGTGATCACGAACAAATCTGACAGTTGTCGAGTTACCAAAACCTATCATATTCGAATCATATTGCGCGTCAACGCCAACTCGACTGCCAGGCGTTGCAGAACCACCGCGCAGTGTTTTTCGGATACGCTGCCGTTACGATACGTTTACGATTGTTACATTTGACTAGCTGATACCCGCGACATCGTACGCGTGCGAAACTTTGCACCAAAAATATCTGTCAACCAGCATTCGATGAACCTCGTAGCAAATGGCTGCTTTTGGTTTAGAGAGTTCAAGTGTATCTAAGAATTCACGTCTTTGATTTCAATAAAATATAGCCTATGTTTCAATCCGGAAAAACCGAATGATTTAAGTTTCGCTAAAATTGCTCCAGTAGTTAAGGCGTGATCCGCTAACAAACAAACAGACCAGTAGTGTATAATTGGGTTTTTTGGATCAGAGGAGATCCAAAAAATCCAATTATACACATTTCGATGCATTCATCGATTCATTTTCATCGTTTCAAAAACTAAGCATTAGTTTTATTTGAAAAGATTATTTTCTCAAAAACTGATCAATTTCTTTATTCATTTTCATCTATTCAAAAACTAAGCATGAGTTTTTTTGAGAAGATTATCTTCTCAAAAACTTAACAGTTCATTTTTTTCATTTTCATTGGTTTTTCTGGATCAAAGATCCAGAAAAAAACAGTTATACACAGTTCGATGCATTCATCAATTCATTATCATTCTTTCAAAAACTAAGCATTAGTTTTATTTGAAAAAAAAATATCTTCTCAAAAACTAAGCAGTTCATTTATTCGAAAATTCAGCAGGAGTTTTTGGAACGGAATAATTAATCTTTTCATTTTTGTATACCTAGGTATTAAAAAACTATATCCATTTCTTTTCTATTCGTGAAAACCTGTTATTGGTCTTGTGTTTCTATGTTTGCTATCTTATTCTTTTTATTGTGCTGTTGGTTTTCCTTCAAATAAATAAATAAATAAAACTAAACATAAAAGTATTTAAATTGATATCTTGGTAAGTGTATATAACCTAAATAGTTTATCTTCTTACTATCATTGTATTCAAAAACTAAGCTGTATCTTCCTAATGTTATTGTGTATGATTATTAATAAATCAACTACTGTGCTGTAACTGCATGTGTGTGTGTGTGTGTGTGTGTGTGTGTGGGTTGGTGTTTTCAACTCGTATGAATAAAACAAATGACATTCTAATATTTTAATTTATTTAGGTTTATTGTTTATTTATAACATAGACGATAATTAACATAATATATTTGAATTTAAAAAAATTGAATTATCTTTTATGCAAAAATACAGTGATTAACATGATCATCACACCATTTCTTAATACACATCACATTTTTGTGTGCACAGTTTTTTCTGTGATGTACACAGTTAAAAGTATTATTTACATCTTCATAAATACTATGTAATATGAAAAAATTAGGACAACCATTTTCACCCACATCTATAATTTCACTGTTTTTGCACAAATCCTGTATCCACTTGACTTTTTCAATGCCCTTGGTAACAATTTTTTTGTTACTTAAATAAGGTATAACTGTACGCTTAAATTCACGATAGTCAATAAATCCTTCACTCCAAAAAAGCCCTCGGTTATTTTCTAGCCATCGTACTCGTTTTTTTTCTTCCGCTGATAAATTGTTGTATGAAAAGGGTGGCTTGATAATAAATGTTTGCGTGTTACCGTTGAACCAAATAGCAAACTCCTTAACAATAAAGTTATTGTTTGCATCCTTGAATCCTTGCAGATCTACTATTCTCATATCATAATTCATGATATTTTTTTTACTAAATTGCTCAGAGGTCTGTATTCTATCATGCAATCATTTAAAATGAGGCAATATGCTGCTGTCTGATCAGGAATCTCTGAATTGCACTCAAGCTCGACACGTACACTTACTACAGGACCTGACTTGAGGTTTTCGCTTTGTCTAGAACAGTCAATTACGAACAGAGGTGCTTTTTCTAAAAACTCGCGAGCACTTAACAATGGCTCACTTCTGCGTCCATAATAAGACTGTTGAAATTTTACATATTGCTCATATATTAAGGCATATTTTGAATCGCTAAAATTAACATTCAGATTTTCATAAGGAAAATATGTAGAATTGAGATATACTTTAACATCTCTTAAATTACAATGATCGAAACGTGACATATCTGCTGCTGTCAAGTTTTTTCTGTTTGTTTGTAGACCTATGATAACATATCTAGGTTTTTCAATCTGTGACGAGGTTTTAATTGACCATGTATGCTTAGTAGTTTGTGGTAATAAAGGGTATTCATATAAATCCCAATTTCTGAATGCGAAACGTAGAGGACGATCTTTTTCTAAAAGCTTCAATAAATTTACTTTTTCCTTGTCAGATACTTTTACGTGCGGAACGCGCCATACCAATTTATGAATTGTTATCTCTTCAAGAAGCTCTCCTGTTGGAACTTTTAGTGAGTTTAAATCGGTATTACTGCGTAATAATATCAATTCATGTTTGCAGTTGATGATGATTTTCTTATAGTCTTCTGCAAAACCTAAAATACTGCTTAGGGGGATTGAAGCTGAAAAACTTTCTGTAGAATTTGTTCCATTTATATCCCATCCCCAAGCTTTCGCTATTTTAGCATCGTTTTCATTTAGGGATAGCAAAGATTTCATTGTTGTAGTTATCCCAGCATTTTTTAATCTATCTATTTCCACTCCATTCAGTTCATATCGAATATCTTGAAAGAGGAACAGTAATGGATTATTGGTGAATTCCACGCTTGTGACTTTTTGTTTCGAATCCTTTTTTACTATATTAACTGTTCCTTCTAAGTAAAGGGTGCTTGCTGATGGTAAAATGTACAGATCTTGTTGATTAATAGGTATACGAACTTCATCATTTCTGTTAAAACTTGTTACGTATGGTTTATATGAATGGTATTCGATACTATCGATGGTATTATCGAATGTTGGCAAACTTGATATATCCAAGATACTCATTTTAGAAGTCCAATTAATTTTAAAAATCTTTTATTTTCTTCAGTTATTTTAATATTTCTCTTAGTTGTTCCTTTTAGGATTGTTCTATGAATACTGATGTGTTTTGGTTTTGTATTACCATATTTATTGTAGTCAATCATCTTTTCTTAATATGCAGATATAATTGAACCTCTTCTCCACGTAAATTAATTAAATTATTCCTAATATCTAAAAGTCTAATATTTATGCAACTAACATTAGATTGATTGACCGGAAAGTAGATTATATTTTTGGGTATTTCAATGATTCGGTATCCTGGTGCCACATTAGGTGCAAATTCATGAATTATATGACTTGATTTTCCGTTAATATATGATCCACTCACTATATCACATTCGACTCTCACCACAGTCGTTGATAAAATGTTGACTGGAAACTTGGACTCGTGTATTATATTGGATTTTAAAGTCTGCTCCCCAAAGCCAAGTAACGCCCCTAGGGAATTTTTTTTTTCAAAATGTATATCTTTGGAACAGAAAATATGAGTTTTCAAGGTGTTGTTGTTACAAAATAAGTTAAATGTTGTTCCTTTTTTTACACTTGATCTTAAATTGTCAGAGATATCTTGCAGTTCATAAGTACCTTCGGGTATTTCTACGACTTCATTATCCCCGTAGTGAAATTTATTATTTTCACAATCAATGTTAGGAATTGAATTAAACGTTGTGAGGTGCAATAAAGCGCATTCGTATTCACCGTCAAATTGTAAATTAGGATAATAGTTAGTAGCTAAAGTAGATGTATTACCAGTTATCGACAGGGTGAAAGACATTTTACAAATGAAGTAAATAAAACCAGTTCTTAAATTTATACAATTTATTCAGTAAGTACCAAGCGATACCTATTTACGTATTTTTTTTCCAAAACTCATAAAGAAACTTTAAGCATAAGTGACCACAGTTGAATGTATTTAAATTCTGGTAATTACAATAGTTGTATGTTATATTATTAGTTTTTAGATATTTATTAATCTCTAATGGTGGCTTCAAATTTCCATAGCTATCAAAATACTCACAATAATCTAAATATTTAACGTAGGCTACCCAATGTGTTCCTTCATTCTCAGAACTGTCTAAATTTATAATAGCACATTCAATGTCTTTTGGGTTTTTTGGTAATTCATCTCTCATGAAAACACCTCTAAAATATGGTATATTTTTAGAAGCATATTCTATTAAATCTATATTACTCAGAGCACGATTGGGTAACCGTTTTATTAGTTTTTTTGATTTTTGACAAAAAGACCATTTCCTTTCTTGTATGGTTTGATATACAATCCTTTCCCTAATGCAATAGACTCCATCATTTTATTATGTCTTTGAGCCTCAGCTAAGTTTTTTGTAGCTGATTTATGATCATTTACAGCTTTGGCAATACCTGCTGCTCCTCCAGCTAATGCACCTAGTGCAGACAGTCCAGCGAATATCGGTATCAGCGGAAGTATACCTCCTGTTTTCGGTAAAGGTATAATACGGGGTACACAAACTCCTTTCTTACTTTTAATGAGCTTTTTCGCAGCAGAATATGCTACTTGTATGGCTTTCGCATTATTTTTAGGCTTCATCTTCTTCAGGCGTGTGCGTATTGTAGAAACAATCGATTTAAACGACTTTGTTCCAGCACCATGTTTAACTTTGGTTTTCATTACTTTACTCACTAGCCATGAAGCTAGCTTTTCTCTTTTTCCTGCATTCTTGGATTGTAGTCGCTGTTTTGCCATGCTTAACAATTCTAAATCAGCTCTATGTCGATCTTCTAAATTATTTGAGTTATATGCAATGTCGTGTTGCATACAAGCGTTGTCTAACTGATTAATTCCTTGATCACCTCTCAGTAATCGTTTTTTTAATCGAGTACCAGGACCGCAATAATTATAACCAGGTAAATGCAATTCAAATGGTAGGATGTTTATCAAACTGTTAACTAGTCCACCACCTCGCATTGCTCAGTCATTAATGACATGATTTCACTGGTATTATATAACTTTATATAAGTCCAAACTTATGAACTTAAAATAGTACGTTTTTCAATCCAGCTATTTTCGCTGCTGGGGAGACCTAGCCATTTCACATAAAGTTTGTTGCCTTTTTTTCTTAGAACTTTTTCAATCAGGTAAACATTAGGACAGTTGGTTTTCTGAAGTTCTTGTTCATAAAAAGTTCCTAATATCGGTTGCTTGTGCAAATCTTCTATTACATAAGTAAAAGGTGTTGAACAATTTACTTTTTTAACTAAAAACAATTCAGTGGACCAGTTTGGTGTATAACCTTTTTCAAAACTACCTTTATATTTGCTTATACGTACAAAATCTCCGACGAAAAACTTGCTTTTCTTTAGTTTAATATTTGTGTTATGAGATTTTTGAATGTTAGTCATGACTATATTTTGATTTGACTGATTAACTTCGTTTGGTTTATATTTTGTTGTCCGATGTTTTGTATTATTGTATGCGGCAACAACACTTTGTAACGTTTTCCCGACCCACTTGTAACTACCATTCAAGCTGAAACATTTGTGTAGTTTACTTTTAAGAGTTTTGATAAGTCGCTCGACTATAGAAGCTTTCTTTATAGAGTAGGTAGAATAGTGGTTAATTTTGTAAGAAAACATAATTTTTTTAAATTCATCGTTATAAAATTCTGTACCCATGTCCGTTTGTAAGTTGGCGGGTTTACGATGAGTCTTAACTAAGATATTATTAAATGCATTTGCTACTTCAGATTTACTTTTTGTTTTAATTGGGATAGCCCAAGAAAATTTTGAAAAGCAGTCTAATACCACTAATATATACTTAAAACCATTGTTATAAGTTTTAAAATTTTGGTAATCTATAAGATCTGCTTGCCAAAGGTCATCGATTCCTTTTAACACTACGTATCGTCGAATAAAATTTTTACGGGCTGTTTTATGAATTTCATTCACTACTTGTAGCTTACTCATTTTAAATAGGTTCCCACTAGCGTTATCGTTTTTAATTATCTTTCGCACGATAATCTTCTTTTTGCTGTTGAATATATTTTTTGATATCTGATTTTATTGCAATAACTAAATCATGAACTTCTTCCTTGCTTGCAAATGATTCAGATTGCTTATCAACGTATTCTTTAGTTACAGCGTCGTTTGCTTTCAATGGACTTGCAACACCCGTCAACCTCACTGATAGAAAATCTATTTCTCCTTTATGTAATGCTTTCTCAAAGATTTCAAATGATTCTGGTAAACGTAATCGTTTATGAATGTAATGACCAAATTTATCCATATTTTTCTTATTTATATGGAGACTTGAAAGGCGTAGAGGGTAAGGCTCAAATGAAACTAGCATTGATGATTTCATCATATATATTAAGGTATAATACCACTCTCTCGCAATTCTTCTATAACAGATATTATTTCATTATCTAACCCCGTGTTACCAGCTTCTCGAGAAGCAATCAATAGTTTTAATCTATCAATTAATTCATTAGGATCATCCCAGTAAACGTAGTCAACATTTTTCTTCCATTTCTTCATTGTAGGCAACCCTTTTCCTTGATATAAGTCAGGCTGACTACTGCCAGTGCTTGATGATAGTTTACGCATTTGGAACAATGGTTTTATGATCTTCATGTATTTTTGACCCCTGTTACTTCTAATCGGTTTTTCTGAATCATAATCTCTTCGATGAACATTCGTTTCTAGCAACATTAACTTGTAATTTGCCATGTCGTCGCTAGTTATTAACGATAAGTCAGGCTCTTTTTGAAAAAGCAGCTCATTTATTCCAAGAGTTCTTTTAAATTGGTCTCGCCCAATTCGAATATATTCACCAGAAACAGCCACAAGTGCTGATCCCATCATGAGCTTACCTCCTTCATTTCTCACACCAAACGGAACATCAACTAGAGCTTCAGAAGACTTAGACCATGAAGATATATCAAAACTTGGGTCACTCGAAGCAGATTTAATTGTTTTAAATGAATCATTATTTTCTTCATCTGTATAATAATTTTCTAATGGTTCGGTGTTGTCATCGTATTCTTCTGAATTATTCGAATTCTCTGAAGTAAGCTCGTCTAACGCTGCATTGGATTCTTTCTTCTTTAAGGTTTTGTCTTTATCTACTGGACTTGATGCTTCGAACTTAACCTCACTATTTGGTAATGCTTTCAGACAGTTTTTACTATCAATCATTTGATTTAAAGAATCTGTGACTGGTTTAAAAACAGATTGTAATACAGTGTTGTTCTCAGTTTCAATATCTCGCATTTTCTGAACCTTTCTTTTAACATTTTCCGCAGCCTTGGCAATTTGTCTCTTTAGTTTTTTTTCCATATTCTTGTTAATAAAATAAAAAGTCATGCAATATTTATGTTGAAAACGCTGTAGTCTTCAACCGAGTGTTGTTCAACGGAGTTTGAAAATATTTACTATCGTGTGGTTGTTAAATAGTAAATAATAATGACGTAAGTATTGAATAGCATTGTGACTACCAATGCAGGTGTTAAGTTTTCAATAGGAAAAAAAGGTTTTAAAAAAATTATGCGAGAGTACTAATGAAACACAACAAACGTGTCAAATTTTTTTCTATAACAACCCTTATTTTTTTCGCAATCTTTGTTTATAACTAAATAACTATAAGGTTCTTTCCACATATTTGAACACATATTTCGAAATTCTTGCCATGTTATATCTGTGTTTACGTGTTCATTATAAATATGTTTCATATTTACATCATCTTGTTTAAAGACGACTATTAAATTAGCATTATCTCTCACCAGTTGTTTAGGTATTTTGCTATAAGTTTGATTTAAATAAAAACAATCGATGTTTTTATGTCTACCCATTGCAAAATAATTCCGCATACTATTTTGGTTTTCACATGCAACGTCATCGAATATTATTATAGAATTACATATTGCTGTTTCTGGAGAAAGAACGTCTTCATTTTCATGATATTTAAAAAACTTTACGCCTGGGACCATTTTTAAAACCTGCTCTAAAAATATATATTTTGGCTGATAAAGAGTTTTCGAATAGACATACACATTTTGAAACTGTAATCCATGCTTATGTAAAAGTAGACCAATTACTAAATTGGTTTTTCCACAGTTTGATGGGCCACAAATTATGCAACGTATCGTGTTTGGTAAAAGTTCACCATGACGAGAACTGTGTTTTTTAGCATCTATATTAATGTCATCAAATTGCAAAGTTACTGGCTGTTTTACGAACTGCATCGTAAGACACTTTATAACCAAATGATCTAAAAAATACAATAGCTTCTATATTATACTCGATTTTACTTATGCAATTCCTAAAGCTGCAGAACAAATCATTTTTTATTCTATGTAAGTACTTAGGCTATCGAGAGTTAAGGCTGAAATTATAGTGCCTACTGTTGATACTTATGTATTTTTTATTATAGATCTCTAATTATTCTTTGTAAACCAGGCTCTTATTTCATTTGGGAAGCATTGATTGATATTAAATCGCATTCGAATTTCAGGTTTATCAAAGTGCGCACGTTTTCTTATTGGTAAGTCAGTTTATAAATTAATTAATTAAAAGCTTTATTATACTTTAAGGCATGGTTTACTTAGTTATTTAATATTGTAACTAAAATAACTTATTTTTTTATTTCAGATAATGGAAAACAGCTATGAAGACGATAACCCTATCACCAACCCATTTTACTACGCCCAAAATATGGATGCCGTGTACGAGACAGAAATACAAAGACTTCAAAAAGTAATGGAAGAAGAACAATCAAGAAAGAATTTAGAGGCAAGCACGTCAACTAAGGAAATTGCGGAAAACAAAAAGAAATCCAAATTATCTCTTAAAAGGAGCATCTTAAAGCCGGAAACTTCCACTTGCGCTGCAGGTACATCATATGTTATTCGCAAGGAAACAAAAAAAGCCCATCATATAATAAAAATATCTATTGAAGAAATAACAGGTACGGATTTATGTCAAACAAACATAAACAACACTAATATTAGTGCGCAATACTTAGTTAAGGATAGTTATGATGAAATTTTAAATGATACAGAAAAATTAATAGGTAAAATAGTAAAAAATTTAAGTTCAGTCGATGCATTCTATCGTTAGATAATAAGCAAGTGAAATACATTGTGAAATACATACAAAATGTAAGCAATAATTAAAATTATGTAAATAAACAATTTAAAAATGTTAAAGGTACCTATTATTTGATATAATTATGATTATTATTTCTATAAATTTACTATTAGAATTTACTTAGAAAATAAGAGAATTAAAATTAATAAAGAGAAATATAAATTGCATTCTTTGTATTTTTTCAAAAACTATGGGGATAGGAATAGGAATAAGGATGAATGAATACGTTTGTTTTATAATGAGAAATAATATTTTAGGTTAAGTGGGTAAAGGACATACAAATGAATGAAGAAATTAAGTTTTTTAGAGTAGTCTTTATACTCCCTGTAGATATTTTTAATTAGTAGGAAACTAGCAGAAATATTCTGACATTATTACTGTAGGCTGATGATAATGATAATGAAGTTTTCGAGAGCAGTCTTTATACACCCTGTAGGTATTTTTTATAAGTAGATAACTAGCAGAAACATTCTGACATTATTACAGCATTCAGGCTGATGATTATTGATAATCAAGTTTTCAAGAGTAGTCTTTATACACCCTGTAGGTATTTTTTATAAGTAGGTAACTAGATAAAGATGATGAAGTTTTCGAGAGTAGTCTTTATACACCCTGTAGGTATTTTTTATAAGTAGGTAACTAGATAAAGATGATGAAGTTTTCGAGAGTAGTCTTTATACACCCTGTAGGTATTTTTTATAAGTAGGTAACTAGATAAAGATGATGAAGTTTTCGAGAGTAGTCTTTATACACCCTGTAGGTATTCTATGAAGTGCAGACTTGCAGAATCGATGCAAATCAATGCATGGTGCCTCTCGATAAATGCATCTCAAATAACATTCCCTATAAGGAAGTCAACGACATTCTTTGTGCTATCATGCATCTTATTAGAGAACTTAATACCAACTTTAACAATAAAGAGAGGTAATGTTTTAAGTGAATTGATAATCATCGTCATCATTGCCCCGGGGATGGCGTTTTTATGGATGGCGTATTTATTTCACTATCATGAAGACACCACTGATACTCTAGGTACCTACTACTCTTTAGCGCAAAGTATAATCAAAATAATTTCGGGATGACTAAAAGAGTCAGATGAAGCTCCAAATATTACATTAATTGACATAACACCTAAATTTGTAGTTGGTATTCCGTACAAGACAGATGTATGCCCATCACAACTGCTACTACTGATACTAGCTATTTTTCTCATGATAGATAGATAGATAGATAGATAGAAAATACTTTATTGCACACCTTAACCTAGGAATTACAGTAAAATAAAAAACAAAACTTAAATTAATTGTACAATGGGCGGTCTTATCGCTATGCAGCGATCTCTTCCAGACAACCTTGGACGGAAAGGATGATGTTTTCCTTCACCGTTTTAAGAGCACTGCCAAATTATCTTTTACATTATGTTATTGGTTTTTTCTTAATCGTTCTGAGAGTACCTACAAAACGATAGATTCTGATATCTATCCATAAATAAAAGGTTCGATAGCTAATACACAAATACTTATTCATATTTATTATAAAGTTTCGTCTGTAATAACATAGTCATTAAGATACAAATTATTTTGATCGGATACTTTCATTCTACGCGAGAATTAAATACAATTTTGTTGATGTAGCTTTTTAACACTAGTAAGATCATGTCGTATGGATAGCTAGCACACTAGTGCAAATAAAAGTCTATAAATTAATCCAGGAAGGCAGGAGCGCCGCATTCAATATTTTATTTTCTAACGAGAAACAAACAAATTAAGTGGTTTTTTTTATCAGTGAAATTGTGAGAAATGTGAGTACCTATTTAAATATTCATTATTCGTATAGTAAAATAATTCACTTGAATAGATCAGCATTCAGATAATCCCCAGTATTAAACGTGTAAAGTTTTTCAAATTACAATTGAAAGGAGCAGTATATTCAAATAAAAGTTCAAAACGTATAAGTTTTATTCGAAATAAAGATCTGAAAAGCAGAGTGGGTGCAAGATAAGTTTATGCATGACTGATGGTGATGACGGATAATGGAAAAAGCTACTTATCACAACAATGAATTGAAGAACTAGAAAGTTTAACTTTTACGTCTGATCTTGTTTTTTAACGTTCGATCGAAAAATAACCAGATACAAAACTCTAAAAGAAGCCTCTACGCGCAGACTTATCTTGCGCAGACTCTAGTATTAAACATTAATTTTATATTATTCAAATTTTAAATAGATAAAAAGAATTCATAAAATAGGTACCTAGTGTACCTACTTATAATACTTTTTACGATAAATAATACAGTCATAACATTGTATTTATAAATTATGTTTTGCTATTACAGGTCTAAAATTGCTGATCAAGTTTTCCCATCGGACGATAATGAAGGGTCGGGAATAGACGATCGGGAAATAGTTGTGCCGAAAAAAAGGAGCAAGCCGGCAACTATTAAGAAGCCGAAACCATCATCATCATCGTCAACCTACAGGTAATATTTTTTAGTATTCAGTATTTAGTTTTCAGTATTCAGTATTCAGTATTCAGTTTTCAGTATTCAGTTTTCAGTATTCAGTTATCAGTATTCAGTATACCTACACTATCATAATAGTGTAGGTATGTATTTTATGACAGATTAGTAGTTAACTACTTAACTAATTTAGCACTTGAAGTTCATTTTAAGTTTATTATTAAATTAATAATGTTTTTACTTACGATCGTTGATGAACTCCTTTCGCTGTATTCATATCATGTTTCTTTTAATTTCAGATCTAAAAATACTGAACTCTCCGATGAAGAATCAGAAATTGAAGAAGGTGAGATAATAGAGGTGCCGAAAAAAAGAAAGAAGCAATCTACTCCAGCAGCTAAGAAACCCAAATCTACAGTGAGCACCTACAGGTAAAACATTTTTTATGCAGCGCGATGGGCTTTACAAGCTCATAAAATTATAAAAAGATCTGTAATTCTGTACTGTCTATTCAGCATTTATCACGATTATTACTATTACATTAGTTACATCAACCAACCAAACTCAGTATGAATGAATAGTAACTTTTATATAAGCTTAGTGATATATTCAGTACCTAATAATACCTACAACTAATCATCAGCCACTAACAATCCGGCTGTATAATTCCAGTGTATCTACTTCATCATTATCATCCACTTATTAAAAACAATTATACTTATAAAAATGTTTTTCTTTTTACAGGCCTAAAAACGGTGATGCAGCTCATTCGGATGACGACGATTCAAGCATCGAAGATGTTGTTGAGAAAAAGAAGGTTAAGCCGTCTGCATCGAAAAAACCAAAGCCAGGAGGAGCTTGCAAGCCTACCATGAAGGATTTATTCGGTGGTGACACTGATGACGATGAGGACGCAGGCACTGGTGGTAATAAAGAACCCCCTAAGCTCCCATGCTACATTACTCGACGCGTGGCAAATGGCTACGCGAAACAATTTTACCCCGAAAAAAAAGGGGGTCTATATGTAGAACTAAAGGTGTATGAATGCAGCGAAATAGAGAAGCTGTCGCCAATGAATCGTTGGCGACAGGCTATAATAGCGGTGAAAACACGAGCTGATAATAATTCAAAAAGTTGGGGCTTTTTAGCCAAATATGTAAAAGAGATGCGGGAGGAGTTTAAACCGTGCGCCACTACTTTTACGAATTATTCATAAACATACCTAGTCCATAAGTTTTTTAGTTTTTAACCATTTTTTAGCAATTACTACTGTAAAATATTTTTTATGTACCAACCCATACAATTTAAATAAACTTTTATTCATTATCAATATTTTCTGTCTTTTCAGTTAATTCAACAGCATCGTGTTATTATACAGAATCAGATAACGAAATATTGAAAGACATACTAGAAAACGATAAAAGTAACAATTTAATGATTTTTTGTAGCAAATGCAATGTTAAAATTAATAAATCACGTTACAGATACCATACACGAACTAATGTTCACAAAGCTAACTGTTTAATAAAATCTGAGTTTGAAAATATCGATATTATAGGCACTGCTTTTAAAAATAGAATCAGATCATATCGAGTAAATCCACATCCCGATGTTGAATACCGCACTCCTGAGACCTTTTTATGTGAACATGAAAATGACATAATTAAACTAATTGATTTATCTATTATGAAACATACTTGCGCAAAAGTAAATTTTGAATTGTTTGCCTTTTTTGTACAACCTAAAAACGAATGCTTATCAAGGCAAATAAAATCATTCAGCATAAAATATCATACCATTTACAATAGTACAAATTTATCTGAGTTATATTTAGATGTGATAGAAGATTTAAAAAGAAAAATGATGGAATTTGAGCATTGTGAATCAGGCTGGTCTTTTGAAAAAATTAGTCATTTGGAAATCAACATTAATAAATACTGTCCACTGAGAGGTGGATCATACATTGACTTGCCATCTTGTATAAAAAATACTAAAAGCTGCATTAATATAAAAACACATGATGATGATTGCTTTTTGTGGAGTATTGTTGCTGCTTTGTATCCTTGTAAATTAAACGTGAATCGAACAAACTCATATCCTCATTACTCTCAAGTTCTTTATACACGAGGGCTAAACCTTCCACCGACTCCGAATGATATTAAATTATTTGAAAATAATAATCCAAGTATAAGTCTCAATATATATGGATTAGACGATAAATACCAAATCACTGGACCCCTGTATACTTCAAGCACTCGAAAAGATAATCATATCAACTTGCTATATTTCGAAAAGACAGGTAAGCGGCATTATTGTTTAATAAAAAACTTATACAAGCTAGTACGACGACAAATGACTCGACATCAAGGTAAATCATATTTATGCGAAGAGTGTCTTCAATTTTTTGCCAGCAAGAAAAAATACGAGTCTCATAACTGCTCCAAGGTTTTAACTGTATTACCCGATGATAAAATATTGCAATTTGAACATTATGAACGACAACAAAAAATCAATTTCGTAGTCTATGCTGATTTTGAAAGCCTTTTAATAAATCATGTGGACACGAATAATACAAATACTCGCAAATATAAAGTCCACGAACCGTCTTGTTTTGCATATTATATTTGTTGCTCACACGATCCCTCTTTAAACAAATATAGAACTTATAGAGGTATTCAATGTGTTAAAAAATTTATAGAGTATTTGATAAAAGATGTTGAAGACGTTTATAATATTTTAGATGATATAAAACCTATGACTCCATTAACAGTTCAAGAAGAGAATGAATATAAAAAAGCTACAATTTGCCACATTTGCAAGCGATTGCTATTAAACGATAAAGTAAAAGACCACGATCATGTGACTGCACAATTTAGAGGACCCGCACACGCCCATTGTAACATTAACTATCGTAAATGTTCATTTGTACCTGTTATTATTCATAATTTGTCAGGCTATGACTCTCACCTTTTTATAACAGAATTATCAAAACATCCAGGTGATATAAAAATAATACCTAAAACTAAAGAAAAATATATCAGTATTACGAAATATATTCCAAAGAATAGAAAGAATACAAGTAATGCAATGCAAATAAAGTTCATTGATTCTTTTCAATTTTTAAGCACAAGTCTGGATAATTTAAGTCAAAATTTAGATAAAAACGAATTTGTTAATTTATCGAAAATAGTTGAAAATGAAAAACAATTTAATTTAATAAAAGTTAAAGGAGTATATCCGTATGATTACATGGATTCGTGGTCTAGATACAATGAGTTAAAACTTCCATCTAAACAATGCTTTTTCAATAGTTTGAAACAAGAGAATATCACCGACGTAGAATATATTAGAGCGCAAAATATATGGATGGAGTTTAATATCAAGTCACTGGGTGAATTTACTGATTTGTATCTAAAAACGGATGTGTTCATATTATGCGATGTTTTTGAAAAATTTAGAGGCACTAGTTTAAAATATTATAAACTTGATCCTGCTTACTATGTGAGCTCTCCTGGCCTAAGTTGGGATGCAATGCTACTTTCTACTAGAGTTCAACTGGAATTGATTCAGGATTTGGAAATGTATCAGTTGTTGGAAAGAGGCATACGTGGTGGGCTAGCACAATGTTCTCTGCGACATGCTGTGGCAAACAACCAATATTTACCTAACTATGATAAATCTAAAGATTCCGAGTTTTTAATATACCTTGACTGTAATAATCTATATGGTTATGCAATGATGAAAAAATTTCCAATATCAGAGTTCCGATTTTTGTCAAAAAATGAAATAAATGCATTTAAAATTTCTAATTGCTCTGCTGAAGATGAATACGGCTATATTTTAGAAGTTGACTTATGTTACCCCGAGCACGTACATGATTCGCATAGTGAGCTACCGTTTGCTCCAGAAAAATTTATACCTCCAGGTGGTAAAACCACGAAATTGATAGCAAATTTATACGATAAGTATAACTATGTCATACACTATATGCATTTGAAAGAATGTATTAAACAAGGCCTTGAAGTGAAAAAAATTCACCGCATAATAGGTTTTCGACAGCAAGATTTTTTAAGAAAGTATATTGAGCTGAATACACTATTAAGAAAAAAAGCCACATCAACATTTGAGAAAGATTTTTTCAAACTATTAAATAATGCTATATTTGGTAAAACAATTCAAAATAAACGAAAACAAGTGGATGTCAAATTGATATCTTGCTGGAAAGATAATGGTAATAGAACTAATAAGTGTTTGGGTGCTGAAAAGCTAATTGCAAAGCCAAATTTAAAAAGTGTAGCGATATTTACGGATGACCTAGTAGCAATTCAGTTAAAACCAGAAAAAATTGTTTTAGATCGACCTATATACATTGGTTTTTCTGTTTTGGAATATGCAAAGACACATTTATATCAATTTCACTACGACTTTATAAAACATCGGTATGGAAAGAGAGCCAAACTTTGCTACACTGATACAGACAGCCTTCTTTATTTAATAAAAACAAACGACTTTTATAAGGATATGAAAAATAATATCGAATATTTTGATACAAGTAACTTTTCTCCCGAAAATACATATGATATACCATTAGTTAATGCTAAAATACCTGGCTTATTTAAAGATGAGCTTGGCGGTGACGTTATTTGTGAATTTATAGGATTGAGAGCAAAACTTTATTCTCTAAAAAGCTTAAACAATCATATTAATAAAGCTAAAGGTGTAACTAAGCCAGTTACTAAGACACTGTCTCTTTCTGATTATGAAGATGCATTATGTCACAACAAAGAATTGAAATGCAGAATGAATATGATTAAGTCTATTCATCATGCCCTTTATTCTCAAGAAGTAAATAAACTGGTGTTAAACGCAAAGGATGACAAACGTCAAATCTTTAATAAAGTTCAAACCATGCCTTGGGGTCATATTAAAACCATACTATAGTTATTAATCTTAATGTTATCTGGTTCGTATTTTGGATGAATTTGTTTGTAAAATATTTTACTTAATGTTTTAGCATAGGTCAAGAACTATCTATAGACTAGACTAGATGATAAGAACCTTGTAATTATTACATTAAATACAATTTCGTCAATAAATAATATTGATTCCATTTTTGATTTTTATTTATCGATAATCTAAAATTGTTTATTTATTAACTCCAGCTTAGTTTTTTGAATAAATGAACTGTTCAGTTTTTGAGAAGATAATCTTTTCAAAAAAAACTCTGCTTAGTTTTTGAATAGATGAAAATGAATAAAGAAATTGATCATTTTTTGAGAAGATAATCTTTTCAAATAAAACTAATGCTTAGTTTTTGAAACGATGAAAATGAATCGATGAATGCATCGAAATGTGTATAATTGGATTTTTTGGATCTCCTTTGATCCAGAAAATCCATTGAAAATGATAAAATGAACTGTTTTGTTTTTGAGAAGATTATCTTTTCCAAAAAACTCCAGCTTAGTTTTTTGAATAAATGAACTGTTCAGTTTTTGAGAAGATAATCTTTTCAAAAAAAAAAAACTCTGCTTAGTTTTTGAATAGATGAAAATGAATAAAGAAATTGATCATTTTTTGAGAAGATAATCTTTTCAAATAAAACTAATGCTTAGTTTTTGAAACGATGAAAATGAATTGATGAATGCATCGAAATGTGTATAATTGGATTTTTTGGATCTCCTCTGATCCAGAAAACCCAATTATACACTACTCAGACCAACTCGAATTTCGGAATCAGAATCGTTTGTCTAATAGATCTGAATGAGCCTGATGTAAATTTAATAGATATTTAGTTTATCCATATCTTTAATTTTATGTTTTGGCTTTTTTACATTTTTATAATAGTATAGATAAAGGCATTGAACTAACCTGTGCATCTGCAGTTTGTCCTGTTCGCTGTAAATAGCGACGGAGCGGATTCCCAGCTCTGTACATGCTCGGAACACTCGGATTGCGATCTCCCCTCGATTCGCGACTAACACGCTTCTGATCGGTTTGTACTCTACTTTCTTGGTATCCTGGAAAGAGATAGAAACTTAATTACTTAGAATTCAAAAGACTGGAGAAACGAGAATGGTATTGATAGAAACATCAACATAATTATGTTAGAATATCGGCAAAACGGCGGCAGCGGCTCCTGATTTTGTGATAACAAAGAAATCGTATCTTCACTTAAGACTTAGTCGCAGTCGGTACATACAGGTTTAAAGCAGCGTTTCCGCGATCGTATCGCATAACGCTGCGGTATGCGGCTCAACGCAGCGTACCGCGTTTGCTCTTCACCGCTGACGCAGACTGCGACGGAACTAGAGACCATTCTAGTTAGTTCTACGTTTTTCATACGATTTATGTGTCCGGCGCCGCATGTCGCAAACCGCAGCGTTGTGCGTTACGATCGCGAGACCAAAGCTTAACGCAGACTTTGTGCTAGTATATTGTTCCATCCTTTTAACATCCACCGCCTCAAACTGGTTAATCATCGCTTTTCTTATCAGAGGCTAACCACATCAACGTTATCGGTTATCGCAAACATTATCAAGTTATCGTGCAAATTCCAAAACAATTTAGAAGTGCTCATAATGTTTATATTTACAGGATTAATCTAGCAAATAATCTATAGAGTAACATTTTAAGCCTAGAGGGTGATATTTATACCAATAGGTTCTCTCTTCAGTACTGGTAAGTTAGTTTCGTCGAGGTATACCTAAGTAATAGAATATGCATGCGTGATAAATACATGCGTACATGCCCATCATCATCATATAGGTCATATAATAGGATTTTTTTTTAATGTCATAGCTGGCAGACGAGCAGGCGGGCCACCTGATGGAAAGTAGTCACCGCCGCCCATGGACACCTGCAACACCAGAGGTGATACTAATGCGCGGCCTTTTAAGAGGAGATAAACCAGCCTTTTGAAGGACCCCATCTCGAAACTCCGTGGGAAAACCTCACTACGTGGGATACTACACCATTATCATCTTTCTATCCTTGTCCTAGGTGGGGTCGGTACAACGTGTCTTCGTCTTCCACCCTCTTCATAGGATACCTACATGATTCTTGACAAAAAAAACCTTGTTATCCAGGGTTCAGCGATACTTCCTACTGCTAGGTAAAGGCAGACCCTCATTCCTTTAAACCTCCCATCACAGACAGATCAGCAGTTCTTAGAGTTCGTACATTTCACACGTCCCGTTACACTACGGATTGCCGTTCATCAGATAGGTAATGGAAAGACTCTATGTAAGGTAATGGACACCGGAAAGACTCAATGTAAGCTTGGAAGGAGTACAGATTCCATGCCACTATAAAAATGTTCAATCACTATCAGAAAATTAAGTTATCTTAGCCTTTTACAACAATTAGCACTTACGTATGGTATGTTGATTAGATGTAATCAATTGTAATCTAATAAACATTATTTATAATGCAGGGACAAGACAGATAATTCCTCATGGTCTTGTAATCTAGACGTATTACGCAGATAATGGTATTATCGTGATAAATTATGCATTTCTGACTTAATTTGGGTAAAAAAAAATGTATCTCTCTCAGGCCATCGATGGCCAGTGGATTATTATGAAAAGACCAGAAGCACAAAAACAATAGATACATAAAATGCGGGTTTGTAAATAGTTTACCAAAGAACAACTTTGGCCCAACCCTTCTAGAATGATTGCACCACGCCCAAATTCGTACACCTATAAATCAACTGTCGTAAAAATAATATTATGTACTCAGCCATACATGCCAGCATTTAGCATTGCGTATACGGAATAATGTTGGATTAGAATGTAGTGTACAGACACGTTTGTTTTCTCACATTAGTCGTGTTTTACATTGACAATCAGTATCTAAACTGGCGAAATAAACGTATTTCATTTATGTACGTTTCGGTAGGTCCATATAATTACACGGAGTAGAGCAAAATTAAAATAATACTCACCGAAGACGCGGTCCGACTTTTCCCCGCGCTCCATGCTTGAAACTGTGACGCGGATGCTCGGAGAGCGAAGCGAGCCTTCAAAATTTGCATTTTGCACTTACACTTAAAAAACTAATAAAAAACGTAAGTACTATAAAAAAAAAACTTAAAAATAAATGAGCACTGCGGGGCTATTTCATCGTGTCAGTAATAAAAATTCGCGATTCGATTTGTAAGGTTTTTGTTGCGTTTGTGTTGTGCTGTTTTTTTTCGATTTTATCTGTAACAAAAGAAAACTATATTAGGTACTAAGTAATCATAATCATAATAATCAATATATAAAACTCTTTTGAAGCTGACTGATAATCAACGCACAGCCTAAACTATAAGTCCTAGAGGTATGAAATTTGGAGGGTAGTATCCTTATAGTGTAGAGGCGCACTAAGAAAGGAATTTTGAAAAGTCGCACTCTAAAGGGTCTAGAACGCGAGCAACGCCGCGGGCGACGGCTAGTAGTAAATATTTTTATTGCTAATGAATATGAACGTACGCCAACCCCAATGTGACGCATGTTTCTTAAAAGTAAACGAAGATATTTTATTTACTTATAGATAAGATTCGACCTACATTGTTAAGCAATTTTATTCCAAACGCGTTACTCTTTGGTTTGACTTCGAAGAGACGTTTTCTTCTATTCTGTATTTGAAACTGGTAAATAATTTTATTATACAATAAATTCAATACCTAGGTTGGGCAAATGTGCCCAGAATTACATTGACAGGTCACCTGCAAAGGTTGCTAGGTGTAGTGCTAGGTACACAGACGTAGGTTGTCGGGTAGGAAAAATATATACTAACCGTCCAACTAGGTGGATAGAGTGGTTTGTCGGTTGGTAATAGACAGTAATGTTATTGAACACGTAAAAATGTTCTGGTATTTCGATGACCGTTTTAGTTATATGTTCTAGTTTGTGTTTTCATTTAACCTCAAGCTAAATGATGCAATTATTTAGGACGCAAAAATATAAACAGTATACGTAAAAAATATTATCACGCATTGACTTTTTCGAAGTCAAAACAATCTGGTTACGTCTAGGTACTTACTTACATCAGCACACGTCGTCACAAAGAGTGATAATATCACTAAATATTTGTAGAATTTGAAGTTAACAGTTAACCGATAATTTGTTAAATTTGCACAGAGTTCTAAACTTTTAAAATAAATAGAATTGATAGTCTGTTCACAAATGTTCAAGAAACAGTATTAGAAAGTAAAGAGCTTTAGAAGTTTACCTAAAAAACAAAATCGGCTCTAGGGTGATGCCTTGAGTAAAACTAAATAAACCCAGTGATGCCCAAATTATTTGTTTTCAGTAGTCTTAGTTTTATTCTTCGAGTATGGTTTAATAAGAATTTTCCTATAATGCATAATGCTGTTTAGTGTGGCTACGGGTATAACCTAAGCCACTAGAAAGCAAAGGAATACATAGAGCAATGGCGTGAACTAAATAACAATTTAAATTATTTATCCATGAGGTACCTAAACATTGCGGATGATATTATTATAATAAATAAGATTAAAATGAAGTCAGTTACGCTAAAATAAGTACCTAAGTAAAATAAATAGCGTTGAAAATTAGCGTGCCTAACAAGCCGTAATACCTAAGTATAAGCCGACCTCGAGACGGCGAAAAGTAACCTTAACGTGTCTTGACTTAAGGTAGATGGTATAGGTAAATGTGCCTACCTAACATACTTATTTTTTTTTTTTTTTTTTTTTTTTTTTTTTTTTTTTTTTTTTTTTTTTTTTTTTTTTTTTTTTTTTTAAAATATTCACGGACACTTATCACAACGCCTTCTAGTCCCAAACTAAGCAAGCTTGTACGATGGAAACTAAATGGCTGATAGAATACATACACATAATTTTTATTTAATAAAGGTATCCAACAGGGAAAACACATGAAAATACATATTATAAAACTAAGGACTTAGTTCTAAGTGTTTCTCTAATTATAGGATACCACAACATGCAATTAATTAAAACTCAACTAAGCTACGTACCTACAGAAAAAAGTTACTTTAACCTACAAAATACGTAAAATACGATCTATCTACGAGTAAAACAAGGTAGACAATAATAGAAACTAGAACAAGTTATAAGTAAAAAAAACTAGAGAACAACTTCAATTTAACCTTCCTGCTTCATCGTCAGTTGATGATGATGATGGCAGTTCCTTGGGGTTATTCTAGTGACTGTAAACACCACTATTAAGTCATTGGGAAGCCAAATACGCATAATAAATATATAATAATAAATTTCCAGTTATTTTAGTTTAATAACTAAACTTTTGAACCGGCTTTCATGAAAAGGCTTTGCTGGTTTTGTAGAGCGGATTTTTCTAAAACTATTACTACTACCATTTCTATAGGATCAGGTATTAAAATTCTTTCAAATAAAAAAAAACCAAAATCAGTAGTTTTGAGATAGCGAGCGGTATTGTAAAAATGTTATTTCACAGATTTACAAATCGCATAAGTTTCATAATTTCCTTGAATTTTGTGTAAGCCTTACCTAAGTAATTTTCCCTACAGTAGGTAAAGTTTACCAACTGACACCATTAAAAAACTATCCAACAAACATCGGCCTAGATTGTAACAATCACTCTGGTTAAATAAAGGAATCCTTACAACCATAATCAACATTTGCAGACAAATCAAATGAAGCCTAAACAACACAATGTAGTCCGTCGTTACGGTAATAACAAGATTCGTCAGTTTTCTTCAGAATTTCGTTTTCAGATAAGCACGGAGAAATGAATTCGAGTAGGTACCTATGGGAACTTTTTGTCAGGCCAGAATGTAGAAAATATTGGTAGAGTATCATTGATGAAGAGATCAATATTTTTCGGCCATCTTGAAAAAACATTTCGCAACCAGCAGTGCAAGTACGGTTCTTATCGATCGCTTAGTTGTCGATCGCTAAAGTCGGTAAACGTATCGAATCGTATCGTTCCATGCGAGTACGGATCTCTTGTCGATAAATTTTAACGATGCCTTACGATCGTCAGAGTTTATCGAAATCATTCGTTCACTGCTGCCATGATTTACTAGATTATCTGTCAATGTCACTGTCAATCACTTTCGTTTGTCAGAATCAAAACATAGTAAACATGCACCATTGCCAGCTAAGGTATTTTACCCGATTTCGGGTAATTTTGACGTCTAGTGGATAATTTACGGGTATCGAAAACTACCGGGTAATTTGCGACAGACTCAGGAAAGGAAAAAGGAAGTGAAATAAACCAAACATCTTGTCAAAATCAATCGGTTTTCGGTTGTCAAGCGTTTACATTAACCAACTTAGCCACTTTTCGCTTTGGTAATATTTTTGAGTAGGTACTCTGTGAGTTGACTACTGGCAATACCTACTGATTCTGCGTGTTGGTTGTGTGTGTGTGTGTTTGCTGTGTAGAGAGTAGAGAGTTACACATACACATAGGTAGGTATACTAAATAGGTTATGTACTGTATGTAAGTAGCAATATTGTCAGGCATGATCTAGGTAATAATTACTCAGGATACTTATAACAATATGCACGGGTAAACCGTGAGATCGCGTCCGCCTTACATCATTTTCCATGCACTGTATGAGGGCAAGAGCCATTTACCCGGGAATTCATAGGCTCCATAGGAGGATTGACATCACTCAAACGACGTCTAATAATAACTAGGCTGCCCTCTGCTCCTCTTCCAAAATCATTATAAGACCAAAATCCATTTTATTTGAGCACTCCGACCTTTACCGAGACCATTTTCAAAGTCGATAAAACAATCGCGTAAATCGACAAAATAGACGATTTCAAATGTCATTCAAAAGTTCCATGCTAGGGTTATCGGTAAATTCGTAAAATTTTAACGAATTTGTCTACTGATCGACAAAGTTAGGTAACGTACTTGCTACTGTCGATAAAACCATTTTTAGCGAATTTTGACGATTCTAAATGTCAAAATAAGCGATCGACAAGAACGGTACTTGCACTGCAGTTTCGTTCGCGCTCATGTCGCAAACTCGAGATATTATGGGTAGGTACTTTACTTACCTATCTCTCGATATGTACCTTGATGTTGAAGTTTCAATAATGGAGCCTATTGTTCTAGTGTTTATAAAATACAGGAACATACAGAACGCCCACAGAAGATGAACATATTTCATTATCAAACGTTGAGAAAGTACCTAACAGTTCCACTGTATACAGGCTGCCTTTCTTTGGCAAGTGAAGGGATTACGTTATTTGTCGACAGTATGAGTGCCAATGCCGAACGTTGAACCTGAGACTGCAATATTGATTATGCTAATCCAAGACTAACGAACTCATATACTGGTTTTATAGTTTTGAGCACGATACGATAGCATAATATCAAATCAGCTAAACCCAACTCACAAGATTTACAGATAATATTCAATTCTATTTTTTTTCAGACAGTATACCTATTGCAAAATTCACGACATTTTGTTTTGCCCTTTGTGTACATACCTTTAGGTAGGTAGTGTAGGTACCTACCTACTTGTAGTCAAACCGGTGGTGGATAAAAACGGATCACCTTGGCTAGGTCATCTTTTAAATTATTTCGGTAAAGTACAGAATTGAGCTGCTACGTCAGATCACGTCAGATTAATGGCACGAGGCGTGAATGCATTTAGATCTACAGCTTTGTGTCTCTCTATGACCGACAAGTCTCGAGCATAGGGTACCTTTATTTATTTCCAGTCATGTGACTTTACAATCTAAAATGGTTTTTCCATGACATTATGATAAATGTAGTTAGAGGTCGTCAACACGTCTAGTTTCACAATCCCCAGCTTTCAAACACAAATCAAATCTATTTAACAACAGACTTGTTCAGTTCAAACGTAAAGATTCAAGATATCAAAAGAACCAAGCAATGTATAAAACTTAATTTGGACTTTAACCAAACTCCGAATTGATCTTTGATAAAATATAAACATGATCAGCCAATAATGACTACACAGTTATCATTGGCTATTAGTTTATATTTTAGTGGTCATTTCTATTTGATCAATGATATAGTAACAGGACATTTGATAAGTTATCTGAAAGGTCAGGTGGTTACATTGCATCTTATAACGCAAACTTCATTAGGAGACTGAAAGGTTGAAAAACTATGATCAAGAGCTGTGACTGTAGGTGTACTTCTAAAGCCATGACAGAGTGGTGGCCGAGGGCAGACGTAAGAAATCCGCGTCGTTCAACAGATGGTTGGGTCGACGACACTGATAATGTCACATTAAAACGCACCTGGTTTAAAGACAAGATGGAGGATTCTGCCAAAAAAAAAGGCTTTTAACTACCTACTAGGTAAGGTCCCCATAAATGGTGACTAAAAGATTGACTTTAGGAACCATCGTCGTAAATAATGCTGGCAAGATTAAAATTCGCTATAAATATGCCTCTATTTTTAGCTCCTCTATGAATTAAACGAACGCTCATTGGAATATATCATGTTGGCGAAGTAATTGAAGCTTTTGCAGTAGTGTGAATTGGAAATGCTGGAAACAAATTAATCTGCATCTTACGTTATGACTTTAGAGTTCGTATTTCTGTAGATAAATTAATCATCCTATGACTACATCAATAAGGCTAATATACATTTAAACAAGAGGATTATTACCTTAGAAAGATGTACATAAGGTCCGTAGATAAACAGGAAAACACAGACACGTCCGCACACCTCGACAACCAACACGCAACTGAGCTTCAAGTAAAACAGGTCGCAGCGTCCTCTAAGGCTTATCAGCTAGGTTCAATGGCAAAGTGATGATGGCTCGTCACGTAATCAGGAGTTAGAAGAGCGTGATTAAACCTATTAGGTAAAATGTAGTGACGTACCTATGATCGTTAGAGTGACCTAAGTCATAAACTTAGGTCGTAGAGAATGCGGGCAAGAATCGATAGTTGTTACTACCTATACCTGTCTACCTATACCTAGTTCAAACCTATAAAATTGCATGCACTAGTACATACCTACTAACTAAATAAATTTTAATTCATTTCATTTCAAATAACACCACATATAGTTCGCAGAAGAGATAATTAGCAAGATTAGGTAAACAGTAGCGATAGATGATTCAAGTGGCGTGGTGGCCGACCGTCACCGCAAGGTGCGGGTTCATGCGTCACTATATTTATGTTTCTACATTATGATGCCCTGGGTTCACAATATTGTCCACTCCTCGATGCCTGTTAAGACTTCAAAGCCAAGAAAAAAGACTTTATAACCAGATCCAAAACCCTGTTATCGCTTTTTCGTGGTTTTTTGCTGCTAGAGCAGCAGGTAAACCAATCTAGGTACATAATGATTGAGTTAAAAGGTGAATAATACATACAAGTAGAGAAGGCACCTAATGTTAGTAGGTACATTACCAAGTAAGTGAGAGAAACTCACAAACCTTGATCCACTTTACAGTGAGTTAGTACAGAAACACATTATTGTACATGGTAGGTGGGTTAGGTAATCAGACTCCATAAAGGTAGATTTAGGTATTATTAACGAAGTAAATATTAGGCCCGATTCTACTGGTGCATTTTTGTAAGTATTTTTTTTTATACAACTAAACGATGGATGGGAATGGTGGTAAACGTTAACGCGGCAGACCCAGATTAAGATGGCGAGATGAATTGGACGCATTTTCGAAGGATTGGCCTGCAGCTGCACTAGATCGTGAGAAATGGAAGGAGGGAGGCCTTTGCCCTGCAGTCAGATGAAACTGGCTAATAATAATGAACGATGGAACATGCATTGCCTCACTGACCACATCCACTGAGGAAGTGCCCTGTGATGCATTGCTCTACGCCCATCGTTCTGAGACATAAAGGTGTTAAGTCGCATGTGCCTGTAATTTCACCGACCCCTTCAAACCAAAACACAGTAATACTAGCATCTCTGACAACACTAAAATGATAGAAAGTTAAACAATTTTGAAATGATGACAAAGGTTAACAAAAGTTAAACAACAATGTCTTTGTGGTGTAATAATTTCAAAATTGTTTCCTGTTGGCTCCAATCATAATTTATTATCTGAATACTACTTTTGGATAGTCAGTGCTAAATCCCTGACTGTATCATTACTTAACATCAGGTGAGATAGTGGTCAAATGTTTACAAATAGAAATTCTTTATTTAGAATAGAATAGAATATGTTTATTTTGAGTCATAATATAAAGAAATATGCACAGTTACATCAAAGAAGTCACAATAAAAATTAAAATCTAATATAATGACAACAAAATAGGTCGTCACTATTTCATAATGTTATCATGACATTCTTAGTATACCACCGTTGTCTGTTCACTTATATTGTTTAACTTTTGAAAGTACTCGGTACTTTTATGTTTTATAGCTTAGCGATCACATAACCCTATTATATACATCAGTAAACATAAAACCTAGGTACTTTTGTTATAGTATCTAGCTTTTTACCCAATAAGTTGGCACCGGTACATAAGTACTAACTAACAAGCAAACATCTGCTATAAAATATATATTTTTTTTTAGAGACGATTACCTACCTAGGTACTTTTGGTAGGTACTACTCTGCAGACAGGTAGACGAGCTATATTGTATCTACCTACTGCCTATCTTGGTATACTTATGTTCAGTTTTGACAGCTGTCATTATCAGGTTGACGCACTCGCGCGTCATTCTGTCTGTCACCCAATATAGGTCACGCAGGTCACTGACCTCCTATAGGTCGAATAAGGGTTCATTCACCTAAGTCAAAAACTGTAACGGATATTTTTCGTATTTTTCATGAACGTTTAGAACTTGACCCGAGCGTCATTGCATTTTTCGTCGTGTCGTTTTATAACAATTTCTGTCGTGTCGAATAGACTAAACCACAAAACTAGCGTCTTATTTAATGTACTGTGTATCCAGTTAGTGTATAGTGAGTGGCCTTACGTAGGAGCTCTATCCAGTGTTTTGAAGCGTGGCGGTTGCGGAATCCTGACGATTTCTAAGGCGAAAACTAGCTAGCCAGTACCTGGAAGATCTGACGGACCCGCCTACCGAAACGTATGGTTGGAGCTGCACCATCGCCCCCCCGGATATCGAGGTACGTGGGACATTTCCTTGCACCCTGTATACACAGCCTTATTGGTTTTATGATCTAGTTTGTGGTTTGTCGTGTCGGTAAAAATACAGTCCACTGAAATCGTACAACTTAATTCCAGTCATCTGTGTAGATAACCTACCTAGGTTGGCTGAAATAAAACGTAGTTGAATAACCGGTTGTTTATTTTATACAGTGAATTTTCCTCAAAGACCCTGCAGACCTGCACAGCGTATTTAAGAAAAATTTAATGTACCTACAAATGTGTTAGGTTATTGGCTACCGACGACTATTTATCTAAGTATTACACTTTTCTAGGTAGTTAGATCACGTTTTCGAAGTTGTTAGGTTTAATAACATGAATTAACTTACCGAGGAAGGCTTTCAACTGCTTTGTTTACTTTATTTTCATAGTAAGTATAATTTTATTTCCGAAAATGATTACACAAGTCGGTCCAAAACCAAATTATTTCATCAGACAGATCAAATCAAAAAGACAGAACCACAGATAGACGCAGCAGACATTGAGAGATCACAGAGCGCGGCTATTTAGAACATAACTCAACATCACCAAAAAAAAAATTCAGGCTTTATGGCTTTATGTCATAAGTTTGATTATGTCAATGTCAACGTCACAGTTCCTAAAACAGAAGGGCTGCCAACTTGAAGAGATCTCCTGATTTTTCTGGAAATCTCCAGCAGTCTTATTATATGTGTTTATGTTCCTCGAAAGATGCTTATTTCAACGCAATTTTGGTCATAAATAAATAGCAGTATTATATCTCGATAAATCTGAAAAAAATTACTTGTTCAAGATTATACATATAACACAATATAACACAGTATCCTAGAAAACGAAAATCTACATACAAAATAGTTTATTTGCTCAAAAAGAAGTACAGCAAATAAAGACACCATGTACAAGTTAGTACTACAAGTAATTATAATACCTACTACCCAGGTTTGGTAGGTATCAATTCAGTTGATTACAGAACTAGGTAGGTAAGTTTCTGGTGTACTCAGACGAACTAGGCTCATTCAGACTAATATGTTTATCTCCACAAAATAGCAGTTTGTATATTTAGTAGGTATTTTTAAGTATTTTTACAAGAACCTCCTATTTTTGAAATTATAAACTGGCAACACTGACTTTAAAAAATAGAAAGAAAAGAAACCAAAATAGAAACGAAGCGTGAAAATTAAAAGGATTGACTTGACTGGAAAAGTAACAGTAATGTCGAGTTTATTACATCGCAGGAACCTCAAAGAGTGTTGTAGAACGTGCTTGAATGATCTATCAACAAAAATGTTTGGTTTATATGATGAAAAGTCTGACTCTCCCAGTGTGGCCGAAATTCTGTCTTTGTTTACAAATATATTGGTAAGTTTCAGTACGGTTTCACTACATGTGATGTGAATCCTCAAAACTTCTCGGTAGGTACTAGGTAGGTACCTACCCAACTAGTTACAGGCTAGTTTTTGATATACCTACAGTTACAAGGCGTTATATAATTCCAATTAAAAAAAAATTGGCTCCGGTTCCAGGTTCAATCTGATGACATGCTTCCACAGAATTTATGCAGCAGCTGTTATAACTGTCTTTTCAATTTCTACGACTTCAAGAAACTTGCTGAATCACTAGATCATCAACTACATGAATACTACGACAATTTAAAAGACAAATCTGTAGAAGATTCTGGTGAAATACCTATTAAAAATGAACTAGCTGAGCCAGATGATTTTGATATTGAGGTGGGTATTGAAAGAATTAAGAGTGAAGACAATGGAACAGATAGTGATCAAACCACTGACATACAAGAACATGCTTTTTCCACCGAATACAATTTCCCGATGGTGAAAACTGAAAAAAAAAACACATATGCGTGTACAAAGTGTTCAAAAACGTTCAAAGTCTATGAAAGATATGAGAAACATCTTTTTTATCACAAAAATGAGAATAGTAATACAGAATCGGTCAAATGTGACATTTGCTCGGCTTCCTTCAGATCATTAAACTCTCTCGCAGCGCACAAACGCAAACATGTTCCAAGAGGCAGAGTGCTATCCTGCCAGTATTGCAAAAAAGTGTTTAAGAAAATAAGTCACTTGAAACGACACGAGGCATCCCACGACATAAACCGCACTTACAAATGTGCGCTGTGTCCAAAAGCTTACCACTTAGAAAGTCAACTGACTGACCACATGCTCAAACACAACGGAATCAAGCCACACCCTTGTCCGATCTGTCCAAAAGGGTTTGCACATCAATCTACATTGAGTACACATTTAAAACTGCATACGAGAGGAAAGCCGTTCTTATGTCAGACTTGTGGCAAAGCTTTTAATTCTAAAGGTAACATGACGCAGCATGTCAGAAGGCATACGGGAGTGAAGGAGTTTTCTTGTAGCTTGTGTCCAGCGAAGTTTGTAAATAAAGGTAAGTGTGAAGTGATAAAATGAAACTCATTTCAGCATCGTTTTCACTAAATAACATTCACAATAAAACATGCAAAACTCTGAAAAGATATTGATTTGCGTTACCACCCTCCACCATACATGTTGTTCCAAACCTTGTGCATGTTAACACATTCAAAAATAGACTGGATAAACCAAGTGCACAGACAATATTAAGTGATCTACACGCATCAGCTTTAAGCTGCCTGTGTATAAAATAATAATAATAATAATGTGTGACATTTTGAATCTTGTGCCGATTGTTTTAAAGATTTTCTTGATTGTAAAACAAATTGATGGTAAGGATTGTGCTGTGAAGGTTTTATTGTGAATGTTTTTGGTGGAAACCTACAGTTAAACAGGACTCTCGCTTGTATATTTATAACATTTAAACCTCAGTGGGTCAAGTCTTGGAAAAACCCAACCTAATCTAATTAGTCGCGGGGGAATGAGATATGCACTGACATCCCGCATTAGGGTGTATTGTGCATTGTCCTGCTGATCTCACCCCAACTCCTTAAGGTAACGGAGAAGGACATTGAGTAATAGAGAAGGACCCAACCTTTCGTTAATTATTTATATATAAGTAAATAAATATTCATTATTTCTTTTTCAGGTGACATTCAAAAACATGAGAAAACGCACACAGGCGTGAAATCGCACAAGTGTAAGCATTGCCCGGCTATGTATTCAGTGTCGGGCTCTCTCAAGAAACACATGCTCAAACATCTTGGAGTCAAACCTTACAAGTGTGACACGTGTCCCATGAAGTGAGTATCTAACTCCCACACACTCAGAGACATCACAAATTTAATACTTTCTATTGACTTTCATTACCAATGAGTAATGGGAGCCCACATTTATATAAGGAACTATCTGGTGCCCGCGACTTCGTCTGCGCAAGATTAGAAGTGCGATTTGCTATGCGAAATCTTCTAGGCATTTCTGAAGATTTCGTGTCTCGTTGGATCCCGTAGATTTTCCGGGATAAAAAGTAGCCTACGTGTTAATCCAGGTCACGGACAATATATATTCCAAGTTTCATCCAAATCGGATCAGTAGTTTTGGCGTGAAAGAGGAACAAACATCCATCCTCACAAACTTTCGCGTTTGTAATATTAGTAGGAAGGATTGACTACGCAATCTACGCATCTCTGGTAAATACGTCAGAAGTACCTAGGCATTGAATGTTTTGACGCTGCATGCCCCTATGATGATGATATCTCATATTATGATATTTCTTGTAACTATTAAAAAACAGTAAATAAGCCAAAAACAGAAATTAAACATATGGATAAACTAAACTAAATATGCAGATCTACTAAATAAACGATTCTGATTGTGAAATCGAGTTTGTCTGTTTGTTTGTTCGCGAATCACGCCTAAACTACTGAGCCCCGAGTCTGTGCAATTGTTTTGACTTTCGACTCGAGTATAGCATACGCAAACGCATTCGCAATTTTGTATGAAACCCGGATAAGCGCCTCTAGCGGGAGATTTGGGAATTGTGCAATTCCCAACAAAATTTTTCGCTTTGCGAATGCGTTTGCGTGTGCTATACTCGAGTCAAAAGTCAAAATAAATGCACAGACTCGGGGCTCTGGACCAGTTTCAACGAAACTTATACCATTCGGAAGCCCTTTTTCCGGATAGAAACATAGGCTATATTTTATTGTAATCAAAGACGATTCTTCGATACTTGAACTCTCTCAACCAAAAGCAGCCATTTGCTACGAGGTTAATCGTATGCTGGTGACGGATATTTTTGTGGAAAGTTTTGCACGCGTACGAAGTCGCGGGTATCAGCTAGTTTCTTAATAAGATTGCGTTTCTAAAACGTTTTTTTTATTAAAGATTCACAACAAAACAGTATCTGCTTACTCACTACCGTACGCACACAGGTGAGAAGCCCTATCGCTGTGTTATTTGCGAGCGCACATTCACACAAAGTGGAGACCTACTCAAGCATAAACGTATTCACTTAGGGGTTAACTTATACAAGTAAGTGTTTTAGTCATTTTGTAGTAGAGCCTATTCTAAAACCCTCTAGTCGTGAGTCCATTTGGTTAGTTTGAGAAAAGTGAGTCACAATTTTTGTATGAACAAAACATTAGTGAAATGAAAACTGTTTTCTCCATGCAAAAATTGCGAATGCAGAACGAGAGGTGATCACGAGCAAATCTGACAGTTGCCGTGTTACGTAAATCTAACGTAAATCGAATCATATTGCGCGTCAACGTCAGCTCGACTGCTAACGTTTTTTTATTTTGTTCTGGCACTGGAGGCTTGTCCTTTTGCCAAGTCTTTTTTGGACTCTTTTCTTGCAGATGCGATCAGTGCGGCAAAAGCTTCAGACTCAAGAGTGAACTGCGTGCTCACATATCAGATCACTACGTGTCATCCATGAAGGCTCACCCCATAGAAATTATCAATGGAGTTACGCAAGGAGGTGAAACTGAAAAAGTTTGATAAAGCTGATCTTCATAATGTTAGTTAAATCAATTCAGGATTGGCGGCGCGAGAAAAATAACTAGGGTAATATATATAATTAAATAAAATACATATACAATCAAATAAAATAAAGTTATACAGAATAAAATATAATAAGTAAGTACCTAGTTTTATTGATTTTCGTAGAATCCCGTAAAAATACAAGATATATATTTTATTTATTTAATTATGATAATTTTATGAGAACCCATCTGGAAGCATTTACCCTTTCAGATATTTTTTTTTTCAAATCGGTTCATAAATGTCGGAGTTCTAGAGGTAACAAACATAAAAAAAATACTAACCGGATTGAGAAGCTCCTATTTTTTTAAGTTGGCTAAAAACAGTAGCAAATAGCAGAATTTCGCATTCTATGTAATCCCAAACTTTTTTGACCCACATGCTTGTTCCTGAGGCTACGTAAGCAAATGGTAAATAATATCACTATAGGTATTTAGTATTATACAGCATGTATCTACAATGGCGACAAAAAATTGACACACGGGTAGAGCTACTTATTAGTATTCATAAAAAAATAATTAAAGTACAGTCAGCTGCACTAGAATGTGTACTTTAATTATTTTTTTGTTTACTAATAAGTAGGTATATCCTTTTTTTTTTTTTTTTTTTAATTTTGTTCTGGCATAGCTCTACCCTGTCAATTTCTTGTCGCCATTATAGATACATGCTGTATGATCTGTGGTAAAGGTAAGTAGGTACGGTACATGTTTGCGTTACATGCAGCAATTTATTGTACGTCGTAAACCAAGTTACGGTAGTAAGCAAAGAAAATACAGAATAGGAAGCGTATGTTGTATCTGCTTACATTATCTTTAGTTAGGTAACCAATCGACGGATTATGACATTTCCTGATAGATGTTCTTCTGATAGTCTTTCTTGAATTACCAATATAAGCTTAGGACGTTTTTTTTTAAATAAAACTTTCAAAATCAGTTCTTGTGGTAGGTAAGTAGGTACCAATTTACTATCTCTACCTAAGTACTTTTTATAGCAAGCAAGCTCGTATGAGTTAGTGGCCAACACGGGTGACGGGAGTTTTTACCGCTGAGCAGGACTCGAAGCCACGAATCAGTATACAAAAGTATAAAGAACGTCGTTGGTCAGTTGTGGCACGAAATGAATGTACCTAGAGCCCATAGGTATGGAAATACAAAAAATATGGGGTCTTCCTGAACACTGGCCTTCTTCAGGCTGATGATGATGGTTGATGATAATGGTAGTGCTGGTATAATGGATGTTTGTTTTATTGTGTTTTTGCGTAAAATAAATAATTTGTACTTCTATTCTATTCTATTATAGCCAGAAATAAGGCAAAGTGTCGTAACAAGTAATACTTAGTAGACCGTCTTCTTAGCTCAGACTCTGACTATAAAATTATCCAAAGTTATACGCAAAATAACCACAGCCTTTCAGATATCGGTTTTATGATGAAACGTTGACATTTAGATCTTATCGCTATCACAATAAGAGCTATAATATTACATCATAGTCTGAGTGGTAGGAGTCGAGCGAGGTAGGGCAAGTCTGGTGCGGTAACGCGTGCAAGTCGCACGCGCAATCGATCATCGATTTTAAATTTCGATCGGTTTTGTTTTTTTTCTGTATGGATTTTTGTGGCTTTATAAAATTGGTGAGTAGTCGAATATTTAAAAATCAAATTTTAAATTAAGTCAACGGAAAAAAGCCGATTAGGTACCTAGATAGTCGTGCCGCATTATTTCGTAAAAAAAATTAAGATCTATGGTACCTAGGTAGTTAGGTACTGATAAATAGTTATAAATAGGTAAAAAATAGGTATAAAATATTGATGGATACTGCACACAAAAAAGTAGGTAGGTACCTAAGTATTATTATCTATTATCTAAAACTGTGGGTACTCTACCTATTCTTACCTTACTTAGGATATTTACCCTACTGAAAATAATTCATGACGGATTTATTGACTTTTCAGTCTTCTAAATCTGTAATCAAAATAAAGAGACCTTCCATAAATACGTCCACCTTTGGACTTCCCAAAAAGCTGATGATTCTGAGGTGTACCTACTATTACCAAAAGTTCTGCCTTACCAACATAAATCTCCCAGCCGGTCATAAAGTAAGAATCTGAACTGAATGGTTCGGAATTTCGGATAGTATATTTTTGAATTTTTCTTCAAAATTCAAATTATACATTGTCAGTAATTCTTGTTGTCTATTTTCTAAGTCTGTTTATCTTAGTCTGAAGTTAATTATAATCTGTGGAAACTTTTAATTGGCCATCAGTGTACCTACTTGAATCTTTATAGATTCCTGTATTGTTTTTATTATCTTACCGTGTAACTACCGGTACTTAACTGTTAGTTTTCCTAAAATTCTTAAAGTAAAATAAAATACCTACCTACGTACGTGCGGCACTGGTAGTAATCCAGCTGCAACAATTTGTATGAGTATGAATTTCGTCGTCAGGGGTCACGAACAATACAACCTTATTACCTAGCTTTGTCTATTTACTTGTCATAGATACTTACTTTACCAGATATTTTCACACCGCAAGTAGACGCTGCAGTGTTTGCGTGTGTATAATTGCCTACATACACCTAACTTTAAATGATAAGTGCTAATTAAAAGTATCTACATCCTTTATTGGACAAACAATTTACTTATACGGGAGGCTAACTAAGAATGTGTGAAATATTATTACCAAAATAAGTGATAGCGATGCCCTTCGACAATCTTGAAAAAGGTGTGAACGGTAGGTAGTCTCTTTGGGGACAAAGTTGAAATCGGAGATCCCCGAATTCATAACTGAAAATGAACATTTTGCCAAACTGTTTTCTCTAGAGGAGTCTCTACATCGCGTATCAATTTGGGGGTTAGTCTTTAGTGAGCTTGAATCCCTAGGTCCAATACAAATTCTAGTCAAAACAGACTCCTTCGTGGCCTCATAACTCCTTGGTTAATAATGTACCTACTATCATATTTACTAAGTAGTAAACCCTGGTTTTGCATATTTTTTATTTACGCCAAATTCACGCGCTGACGAGAGATTTCGCGCGTCTGAATTTGCTATTTTTCGCTATCTTAACATTAGCAAAACACAATAAATAATTCGATGCGCTTCGACTCTGCACTAGTATTAGTTGACCCCGGGTTTTGCTTTCAAGCATTTGCACAGAATTTTCAATTTTATTACATCAGAAACCTTGCTGACGACGAAACTGTGAAGGTATGCAGTGAACTTCAATATTAAACTTGCCAAGTACTTTTCATTTTATATTGCGGAACTGTGATTGCATCGGGGCTTTGACCAGCAATGTTAAAGTGGCCAGAGTGACGGTGGAGTCATTCCCGTTCACTTAAGTGTTGTAATATTGGTTAACATTTTAATTTAAAACTAAGTATAAATCAAACTAAAGGGGCGTCGAATTGCGTAGAATCTCACCAAACTATGTGGATCTATATTTTCGGCTGTCTACGTCTACCGATTGGTAATGGGCTCCGTGATTCGCCCGACTGATAATCGGTTGGGAATTCAGATAGAAATATATAATGTACAGGCGGCCTGAGAAGTAAACTTTTAAAGGATTTCAATTTTTTTTATTTTTAGCTTGAATCATCACTTTTCAACATACCTACTTACCTAAATATCCTTCCTACTATTTATAAATTTCTGTATTAAATACTTAATTTTAAAAGTTGTGTTAGGTATGTAAAATTTTGCCTCTTTTTAGCTAAAAAAAATAACTAAAAAGCTACCTAGTTACCAACTAGTTTACAACATAATTAAAACTGTGTATCATTACTTTAATGGTGACTGTACCTACCTACACAGTCTACCTAATGAATTTGAACGGTTGCCCGATATGATTTCTGAAGGTCGAAAGATGCCAGCTGATAGAGAATATCGGGGGTTCTACCTAAATCGTTTGTCTAGGAAATATGGAGAAAGCTAGATGAAGACTTCTTCAGTCAGATGATGATGATAAAAAAACTTACATGAACGTCAAGACCGTCAATTCTTTTTTATTTTATTTTTATTTATTTACAGGGTTTGATCGCTTATTATATACAACCTAACTTATCAACTAAAACCACCTATATACACAAAATAAAACATAACTTAATCCTTAACTAAACCTACTTCTGCTAACCTATATAGCATCTTGGCTTCGTCCGAAAAGGGACTAGCCAAGATGCTATTTACTATGCCCACTGCCATAATCTTTCCAAATGCAAACCATCAAATCTTAAAAAAGATATCTAATACAAAAGACATGAACGAGCGCACCCGTGCTACGAGTGCTACGGCCTACGAAGCTACGCGCTTCTACTACGCAAAACGATGTTCATTTTGACAGTTTGATTTACACTGCGTGGCAAGTGGTAGCTTCCGTAATCGAGTTTATAATTGCCGCGCATTGTTAATACATTTTTCTTATATCGTCGATCCTTTTTTATCGTTTTCCTGGACGAGGAAGAAGTAAAAATAGACGTACCTATGAGTTAATGATATACCTAAAAAAAAAACAGATCTGAGGGACTATCTCCAAAATCATCAAGGCATGTAATGGCTTCTATTTTTTTTTTATAGATCAGTCTATTTCCAAGTAACTTATCTCAAACCATTTCCTCAACATGATCCTAGAAAGATTGACATGAAATTCCTAACTCACGCATGGAAACACCATTGCGGTAATTTCGACCTCAAGTGTTACAACACTAAGTCGAACTTCCCTTAATTTCGTGGCGTGTTGATATCTTGTGGTTAGGTTTTCGTAATATCCAATTAGGTATCAGTAGATAGCTTTCGACATGGAATAGGTACCTAGTTTCTACGCGAGGGCCGGTTTTAGCTAGTTTAAGGCCAGCCCTCACTAAGTAGGTATATTCAATTAACCATTCGCCATTTTGTCATGGTCATGCGTTTACTTGACAGTCTGTGAGTTCTGTGACATTTGAACACAATGAAAATGTGAATGATGATGATGAAGGTCAATGTACGATTTAATTAGGTACCTTGTACTAAAACCTAAAACATAAATTAAAATAGGTACGATAAATAAAGATGCCAATTTCAAAATCTTTTGACACTTTTCCTATATAATAATATGAATTTTTTCCTCAGCACCTAGATAAAAGCCTTTAAGTTATAAACCTTTGACCGTCCTTGAAGTACTCTACATTTAAATACAAAACTTTACTTAATTTCAATAAATTAAAACCAGTTTACCAATACCAAAATATTATCTCATCTCGATCAGATATCTGTGCCGGTAAAAGTTGTGAATGACCGAGTAAACACGCATGACATACTAACACACTAGCGTCTGGCCCCTACCATGATGTCCAAGTTTAATGCAACGCGAACTCAGCGACTTACAAGTATCTGTCATTATTTCTCATGCTATATGATTATTGATCTAATATCGATGTTTTCAATGACTTACCTTTTATACATCTACGTAATATTTTTTTCCCTGTTTAATTCCATTTATCCCGTGATCCCACTTTATCAGGTTGAAATGAGCCATGTTGAAGTTGAGCACGTATTAGTACAAAATGTAACGTTTGACACCAGTGATTGTCACTTCACGATCTTAGGAGACGTGTTGCGTCTAAAAATGAGGGTGTTTTTCCTCCAGAGCTAAGCTAAGCTACGTTGCTAAAGATGTGTTTGAAATCCACCAATAGGGATCGCTTATTTTCATTAAACGATTCCTAATTGGTGGATGTCAAACACTTTTTTGGCAGCGTAGCTTAGCTTAGTACTGGGGGGAAAAGCACCCTAAGGCTGGTTGGTGTTTACCCACATTTTTTTTTATACTGGGGAAATGCGTTACGCCTACCCCCCTCATGGGGGATGAGGAGGGTTATGTGGGGCTCCCGGTCCACATAACCCTCACCCCAAATAGGACTGGTGTACCCACTAAAACCACCAGTTTCTCCGGCGTCGTCTACGTGGAGGGAGACTGGGAAACCGGCAGAGCCTTTACGTCCAGTCCCCCGCCGACGACTGCCTGCTTGCAGCAGGCCCTTCACCCCTCCTTACGGGTTTACCCACCTGTAATAACACGCCTAACCTGTGACGTACATTGGCAGAATAGGACAGAGTATACAACCAATAATTGAATCGATTTCAACTCATCTTCGATGACATTCGGATGTTTTCAGTCGTAGGGGCCGAGAGCATATAATTGCTCAATTTTTACAATGATACCCCCTGTGGTATTACGTATCTATTACAGCTGTTGAATTAAAATAATATTAACACAGTTTTCGTCGGTGAACATTGCGGTTTTATAAAATGTTAGTGCGTATGTTGCAACACAAAACGTGCTCGAAATACCTATGTAGCAAGGTAGCCCGTATTCGTAATGGACGCATGAGGTGTCTCTTGCGTCAAATACATAGGGAGTGGAAATTAGACGTAATAACATTTTACCGTACGAGTATAGATAGATAGATATATTTTTTATTGCACACCAAGAAAAGAAGAAAAACAATAAAAGAGAAATAAGTTTTAAGTATGAGGTACAATGGGCGGTCTTATCGCTATAAGCGATCTCTTCCAGACAACCTTTGGATGGACAGAAGCATGTCGATCGAGTGTCTGTAGGACATAAAAAAAGGTTCCTGCCAAGCCTACTCTGCCTAGGCAGAGTTACCTTTTTGATATCTTCATGGATTCTTCAACGAAGTAAACGATTTTTTTTTATACTACTATGCTGAAGAAACAAGCCGATGGCCCACCTGATGTTAAGTGGTAACCATCACCTATAGCAAAACATTGCCTCGTAGTCATGCACGATAGAATATCCGTTGATTTCGGGACTGTAAATTTTATAGTGTTCATTCCTTAGTCTGCCTGTTCTAAAGTTCATGTATTTCGCTCTCGATGAGTTTACATGTACACGGCTCTTTAATTTATAACATAATTAAAATTACTCCAAGTCGACCAGGCCAAACAGGCCTTGCTCTTTTTAGGGACTAGGTATTCCTCTTATCAGTTTACTCTCGTTCATTCCTTACCCACATATTGTCTTATATTGTGGGGGGCTGTTTCACGTATAATCCACTTATGCAAATTACATGCCAATTAGTTTCATATAGGACGTGATGTCATAACAATCTTATCTGAATACAGAAGGGTAGATCGGATGTCAAATCCATTACCATGTATGAGAATCGGCGCCGGTGATTAAGGTGAGAAAATTAGGTAGGTATATAAACATAGATATACTACCTAGTATTATAAGTATGTATTTACAAAAAAAATATTAAAATAAATATGTATTCTATCAGCCATCTAGTTTGATAAGTTTGGGACTAGAAGGCGTTGTGTTAAATGTCTGTGAATATTTATTTTAATATACGTACCTACTCGTACCTATGTCTGCCGCCAAGCAGCCATGCTCGCATTGCTGTGTTACGGTTTGAAGGGTAAGGGCGCCGGTGTAACTACAGGCACATGAGACTTTAAGATCTTTACGTCTCAGAGTGATAGACGCAGTGCATTGCCTTACAGGGCACGTCCTCATTGGACTTGCTCTGTGAGGTAATGCATTGTTATAGGCAGAAGTTACCACTTAACATCAGGTGAGCTATCAACTTGTTCCATTACTTTTATCATAAAAAAAAAATATGGTTAGGTATAAAAACGTATATAAGAAGTATACTATCAGCAATCTATGGTTTCCCTATTGCAAACTTTGCTTAGGGACTAGAAGGCGTTGTGTGAAATGTCCATGAATATTAAGTGTATCTAGATCAAGACGTAATGATCTAATGGTTCATTTATTTAACCGCAGACTTCTCTTCGTTACACTTTGAATATCTTTTTACGACTTTTTTTTTTTTTTGGATTTTTTTTTTGTATGTGCACTTTTCTTTACTTATTCTTAGTGTTCCGATACAGTTTTAGTAAACGGAACACTTGTGGTCTAGTTTGTTGTAGCAAATGTGTGTTAATTCGTCTAAGTAGCGAACCCAGGAACGGACGAGGCATGTAGGTACTACAAGTATGACACAGCAAACGAGGCGATAATTAATTTAACAGACCATTTCAGGGTAAATTACAATCGAAAATCCGCATAATTTTATTATAGCTTTATCGAAAGCGAGTTCGCCCTTGGCCGTGTTAAATGTCTTTAAACAAAAATAAGTTGCCATTTTATTTATGGTTATTACTACTCTTACGTAAAAGACTGTGACGGTCTTGACACAAAATACAGTAAAATGCTTTAGTACCTTTTAACTTTGACGTTTAAGCTGATAAGCTGTTAAAACAGATAATCCGTAAAAAGGCATTTTTTTAAATAGTTTTATTTTCTGTTAAAATAAAACTGGCTCAAGTCAACCCACGCCTTTTCTATAAATGCCATCTTTTTAATCATCTACTCTGTTTTATATTCGTGTAAACTTGGGATAATTACACCGTGTTTTATCTATTGCATTGACAAGTACATTTAAATACGATTGATGGTGACGATGATAGGCTTCATGGCTCAGTCGGTAGTAGCTCTGTCTTCCGTGCTGTGGGTCGTGGGTTCGATTCGATCCCCACCGAGAACAAACATTTGTGTGTTGTAAAACATAGATGTTTGTTCTGTGTCTGGGTGTTTCTATGTATTACAAGTATGTATTTATAAAAAAATAACGTATGTATGTATTCTATCAGCCATCTAGTTTTCATCGTACAAGCTTTGCTTAGTTTGGGACTAGAAGGCGTTGTGTTAAGTGTCCGTGAATATTTGTTTATTTATTTATTATCTATTGAAAGAGACAAAACACGGAGTTCATATTCTAAGCGTACATTGAGTTTACTAATAACAGAAAAAAGTCTAGATTAAATGAGGTGTTTTACTCTATATATTTTTTTTTAATTTTCTCTAGCTTGTCGCGAAGGGGCAGCTAGTTTTTGTAATGATGATGTTCTCTTATTGAATTTACGTATAACCTAAGCTACCTAGGTACCTATCTTTTTTTATCAAACTATTTTGACTTTGCCTTTCCTCTTTCTTATTTGAAATCTTCCTAGCTAGAGATTTTTTTATAGACAGTAAAATTATTTTACCAATCAAACCACTTCTGTTTGGTGAAGATTTAACACTTCGTTGCATAGACGTTCTATCAAAACCATCTCAACAAACAAAGCAAAGGCAGGCATCGCATTCAGCCAGTCACTTTCACTAACGCGATTTACTTTTTTTTTGCAGGCTAGCAGCGAGCAAGGCATTCAGTGCATTTTACAAAACAGTGCTGTGTGAATTAAGTGGATGACTGTTTGTACGCGTTCTAGGAAAAGTTTTCTGTGGTGACTTGTGTGTGAGTGGCGAATTAAAAATGGTAAGTTTTTTTTAATGTATTTTTTTTTAAATCAATTCATACGCTTATGGTTTAAATCCAAAAAAAATAAGTAGAAAAGATAGATAGAGACAGCTTTTTACCTGACGGTTATGTACATAAATAAGCCCCCGAGGGTTATCTGGGGTTATTTATTTACACAATAATAACTGTTTACTAAAACATAAGCTATTTACATTCGTACAAATATTATTTGTACATTGGTAATGTTTGGGGAACAGCTCTCCATAAACAAAATTATAATAAGCATTGTATGTAACCTTATATAATAATTTGGTTCAATAATCTAACCTAAATGAAACATTTATAGCTTCCAGCGGGTACTGTTAATTGCATTATGACTTCATATAGGCTCTATATTTTGTTATCACAATGGGTGCTTAGCCATTTTTGATTGTTGAGGAGTATTGAGCCGAATGTTTACGGAAGAGATAAAGCAAATGCGTCAGTGTTCAAAGTTGTGTGATGACAATTTTAAACATTGCGCAGGTACTTACAATGTCAAAGTCAATCACAAGGACAATTTCGATTCGTCTACATAATTTTTTTTTAATTTGAAGCATAGGTATAATCTAGGTGATTCTAGGTATCAGTAGGGCTACTCACGACCACTGCGCCGTTCCAAATTGGATTCGGATTTTGACAGATTTTGTGTCATATTGTACTGAAAAATGACACGACTTCTGTCAAAATCTATGGATCCAGATTGGAAGTGTGGTCGAGAGTAACCCACCAGTCCTCCGAGACCAGCCTAGAAGAACGGGTTAGAAACTACGGCGTATGGTTCCTAGCGCTTTGTATGATCCTTATTACAAAGAAATATAGGTATTTAAATACTGAAGTTGGTTTGAGGAAAAGATTTACGACCTACTTATACAAAGAAAAACAAAAAAAGGTTCTGTACCTATCTCAGGAATTTAATTTACCAGTTACCTTCAAATAAGTTATTTTGTTCAGTAATTAAAAAGTCTATGGAACTTTTTTGTTTTTTCGCTTATTTGCAGTGGACAGCAAAAATTTCGGGTCATAACAAATGAATAAGGGTTTTTTAAAAAATAGATCAAACAATAATTTAAGTTACTGTTACCCGACACACATCGGGGTGCTACAATGTTCATGTCAAAAGCATGTTTTTTTTTCATTTTATTTTTAGTACCTATTTAAAAAAATACAGACAAAATCTGGTAACATCAAACACATTTTTATTAGCTTAGCCATTTTTTAGACGATTATTTAATTGTATCACAAATACTTAGATACAAGCATGTGAAAAACATTTCCTATTGTAGAAGTCTAGTAAAAATGGTAAAGTACCAAAATGTTTAGTAATGGGTAACAGGTATGGGTTATTTCTTCGGTTTACTCAATGGTTGCACTCGAATGACTATAGGAAACATTACGGTTACACAATAAAACGTTTAAACCACTTATTGTAGTTGGAACAGTCAGCGGCAAAGACGTTGACCATTATAATAAAATGGAATAATCCCATTTAGGAATTCAGTGTGTACTAGTATTCTAATGATTTCTCCAGGCATGAATTACTGTTTTATTTTAATTATTATTTGGCCTAAGCCTGAAATAAACCTTTTTTTTTCTTTTTTATGAAACCCTAAATTTAAAAACGTGTAAGAATAATTTAGGAATCTTTACTGCTTGTCAATTAATAGATTCTTAAATAATTAACACAAAAAAATTAGAATAATTGAATTGAATCTCATCCTAAGGTTTGCTGGAAGAAAACTCTTTGTAGGGTTAAGCTCGCCTATATGTACATGTATTAAGTTTAAGTTTCAATTTAAGTTTCACAGTGTACAATAAGGAATTAAAACTGAAGCGTACTATTTGGGCATTATGCTAGGAAACGTTCGATAAAATATGTAACTAGGTGAGATGATATCACATCTCGAATATAAACAGATAAATTCCACGTGGTTACCGGCGACAGTTATATGGGTTTCGTCAACTTCCTGCTACCGAGTTTATGGCCCAAGAATATAACTTATCAAAAATAATCTTTAAGGGTAGATAAGTAAGTAGGTAGGTAACTAGAAACTTTACGAACAAAAGGTTGGAGCTTATCTTGGCTGGAGAATTGGTAGGTGATGGAGCATCTGTGGCAACCCTGTAACCCATGCTCAGGTGGGTTACTTTCGACCTCAGTTCCGATCCGGATCCATATATTTTGAGTGGTCGAGAGTAACCCACCAGTTCTCAGAGTACTATAGTATCCCTACTATATTAAAATCTCTGCCGAACTTTGACGTCAAAAACAAGTTTTTGGCCGAGATATGATGACATCCCTTCTAGATTTGTTTATTCCCTGTAAGATCGTGTTATTAAATTTATATTCTTTTTTAACTTTGTTGCTTGTTAACAATAGGGTCGATTTTGCTATTGCTAACCGATTATGAAAGCTCTAAAAATGTTGGCGTCCCTTTCTGAAAAGCTTAAACGACAAAGATAGCTATGACTTGAGTTCTGTCTTGTTAGTTTAGAAAAATGCAAGAGCAGAAATGCTACCATTGTTAACAATAGCGTCTACATAAAACTACATGTTATGTCACCTATTACGTAAATTATGTCATAAACTATTAAAAATTAACAACTGACATTCGATTTAAATAAATTTTAACATCAAAACATTATTTGCAATATCTGTTACAATAAGTAATACAAATGACAAAATTGCATGAAGAACCCGTAGTCTAATAATTTTTCCTGTTTACCGATAACGGTCTTTCTTTCTACTGCATAGTTTGAAACATCCGTATTGCGTCCACCCGGAAGGATTATGGACTCTATATTAAAGATGATAAAGTGTAAATTATGTACCTAATGTAGTTCAGTCGGGGAGCGAAAGTGATTGTGACGTAGTGAATTATATTTACTCTCTTTGCTCGGTCACGGTCGCAGTCCGGAAGTATTTTGCGACAATTACTACGACAGAACGATCTCAATCGTTTTTAAATAACACTTGAAACAATGGGTTTATTCGTAAGCTTCTTCAGTTAAGCTACTTAAGGTTTTTTTCTCAGTTTATTCGGTAGATTAAATTCTTAGGGTTACTGGTGCATAGCAAAGCCAGACCAGACTAATGTATAAAAATAATTTCGTATCGTAGCGAATGTCGCCTCCGGTGTTATAATTTTAAGGAACAGCAAAATTAGTAGGACAAAGATTGAAAAAAAAATCATGATCGTTATTTTTTTTCGATAATTCCGGAACTGATAATTACAAAAGAGTTTCTAATTATCATTTCTCTCTTTTCTAATAGGCCTCAGGTTAGGATCACAAATAACAATAGGATCCTTTCCCTTTCTCTTTTCATTTTCATAATTTAATTATATTTAACGAAATATAATTTCGTTTTATCCTTTCATTCGTTAATCAGAAAAAAATCATTGTGTAGCAAGTAGAATCTTCCTATCCGTCTTCAGAGAAACTCCACTTACTACAAATATTCTTTATTCCCAAAAACAATAGGTAGGCGTAGGTACACTAAACTAAACTTAATTACTAGGCAGTCGTTCCCGGCGATACGTTCGTTACACAGGACGTGAGACGAAACGGTCGTAAGGATGCGAACTGTGCGTGAGGGGAGCGTGAGGGGTGCGGGGAGCGTCTGAGAGCTGAGCCACCTTTCCAGTGCTGGATACGGGGCGGAGCGCATACGCAGACTGAATGCTTGGCCCGCACGGCCGGCTTTATATAGGCGAGCGGCGGGGCTGGCGTCTATGTGTGCGTAGGCCGGTTATAGGAGCGGGGCGTGTGAGCGTCGGCACACTAGCGACCGCGCGCTGTGGTGCTACAGTCTCCCCCTCTGGATACGAAGACGTCCCGACGAGTAGACAGTCAGGCTCGTTGCTCCGGGTTGCAGTTTTCCGGGACCGCCCACGACCACGAGCGGGCTGCGAGGATGCCACAGAAGCAGGCCTGGGTTTAGGCGGACGCCCTCGTTTCTTCAACGGGCGTACAGGCAGGGGAAGTGGGCTCGTGCCACCTTGATAAGGAGTCAAGGCAGACGTGTGATATACCCCAAGGGCTTTGTCTGGTGTGCTGTGATCTGAAATCACATAAGAGGAGACACCATGACGTTTTTTGGATGACGTAAGGGCCATCACGTCGAAAGCTTGTATTTGCAGCGCCCATCTTGCTAACCGTTCTGTTGGAGACCACATTTCAAGGTTTGATGATCAGTTATCACGGCAACTGGTAGGCCTTCTATGTAGCCTCTGAATTTGCCAAACTACAGCGAGCGCCTCTCTCTCTCTGTGGTGGAGTAGTTCCTTTCTGCAGGATTCAACAGTCTACTAGCAAATTCCACAGGATGTTCATCGGCTCCCTCCCCCTGGACCAGAACAGCTCCTAAGTGCGTAGTTGCTTGCGTCTGTCTTGAGGATGTAGGCTTTGGTTTCTTCAGCTTGGCGGAGTATGGGGCTGAGGTTAACAACGTTTTTAACGTTTGAAAGGCTTCTTCTTCTTCTTTTAATCTCTGTTTCGGGCCCCACGTTAGGCGCCAGTTTGTAGCAAGTAGAATCTTCCTATCCGTCTTCAGAGAAACTCCACTTACTACAAATATTCTTTATTCCCAAAAACAATAGGTAGGCGTAGGTACACTAAACTAAACTTAATTACTAGGCAGTCGTTCCCGGCGATACGTTCGTTACACAGGACGTGAGACGAAACGGTCGTAAGGATGCGAACTGTGCGTGAGGGGAGCGTGAGGGGTGCGGGGAGCGTCTGAGAGCTGAGCCACCTTTCCAGTGCTGGATACGGGGCGGAGCGCATACGCAGACTGAATGCTTGGCCCGCACGGCCGGCTTTATATAGGCGAGCGGCGGGGCTGGCGTCTATGTGTGCGTAGGCCGGTTATAGGAGCGGGGCGTGTGAGCGTCGGCACACTAGCGACCGCGCGCTGTGGTGCTACAATTGTATTTTAATCCAAAAACATTTTTTTTCGTCTAATTTGGTGTGTTCCTTTGAGTTTGAAAAACATTTTTGTAACATTACAAAGGAATATATAGAAAAATTAGAGAATTACAGACATTTTTTGGAATAAAAGTGTATGATTATGTAGTTAGCATAGCACTAACGACTACATCATTTTTATTCAGAAAATCAAATGAACTAGACATTCAAATGATTACAGACTTTTTTTTATGCCAACCAGTGTTCCGTAACTGTGGCAAAACAGACCGTGTATTCAAAAATTTAAGGACATTATCAGATTTCTACTTGCTTTGAACATAAAGGTAGGTAATTGCGTAACTATAACAATAACTAGGCGTCGTCCGCGGCGTTGCTCGCATTCTGGACCCTTTAGAGTGTGACTTTTCAAAATTCCTTTCTTAGTACACCCCTACCCTATAAGGATACTACCCTCCAAATTTCATACCTCTCGGACTTATAGTTTAGGCTGTGCGTTGATTCTCTGTCAGCTTCGAAAGAGTTTTATATATATTGATGATGAAGATGATAATAATTCCATGTTGTGAAAAGGTGTCTAAATAGATCGATTCTACAGCAATTGAATTAATCTAAATAATGTCTTTCATCCTTTGATTGCGTAGCGTTGTATTGATAATCAAATCAATCCACACATTGCTATGCTCGACGTATCAGCTGTTGGTGATTAATGGCTTTCACTACAGCCATGGATCATGGAAAGTGGATGCAGGAGTCCATACAAATTTTCTATAGTGCGTTCCATTCCGTTGCTACTCAACTTGATTGTTTTGAGTGCTCACAGTAACTTTCGCTAGGATCTAGACGCACTTCCGTACGTTCGCTAAGTGGTATGTGGTATACTATTCTAGGAATAGGTATTCATAATAATGTAGGCACTTATAGGTAAACCACGTAACTCAGTCCACTCCCTGCAAAACAGAGGTTAGAGACGTGTACCTACGCGCGCGGTGAAGGCAGCAGATGCGCTTTTGACAAAGATTCAAAATAGTTATTTGTTATACAAGAGTGCAAAGTTGCTTTTTAACCGCGTGTTCAATTTTAATGACCGAGCAATCGAAGGATTCTAAAATTGAATCACGAGCGCAGCGAGTGATTCAAAATTAGAATCCTGAGCGTTAGCGAGGGAATCAAAAGAGCACGAGGTGAAAAATCTTTGCACTCGAGTGCAACACGTAACTTTTCATTCCACCTCAGCGAGGAAATGACTAATTTGCGCATTATTAACAGTTTCAGTCAATTCTGTTGGCGTCAAACAAACTTCCTCGTCGCTAGAATCACTCATTTTAGTTTTTTCACTTGTTTTCAAGTTTCTTGTTTTTAATATAAGGTTTAACAATGACGTGAAAAAATGCCGCGTAAAGAACCGCGTACAAAGCAAATTGAAAAAAGAACACCAAGAAGGTTCCGAGTCTGAGTTTTTAACAAATTAAAAAAAAGTTGTATGATATATTCGGCACCATAGAGGTAGCAGTAAATAGGTTTAATGTTTTTTTTAATTCACAAACTTAGTGCACACGATGTTCTAAATTCAATTTACTTTATCCTCTAGAGAATAAAAACGGCTTTTCCACTCAGATATTGAAGATTAAAAATACTCTTTCCGAGATGGTGGGATGAAAAAAATATTCTGCTTGTCAAACAAACATTGTAAATTTTGTCAAACAAAATCACCCAACCGTGCCCCTGTACACTTCGTAGGAAGTGGTCTCATTTAAATGGTTTACCTATACACTAGCATTTGTAGTGTCAGTACTATTTTGATAGAATTGGTCTGGTCTTAAGAATGTTACCCGTCGCTTATGTAATTACTTATGTAGATTACCAAATTTACGAAGAGCTAATTTGTTTTGACACACTATTCGTAATTTCTTAGAAAATGTTGCCAAATTTTAAAGCGAAAGATAATATTAACCAATAGGTAACTTTATTTTTTCTTGCTGGTAGTATTGAACTTTACTGCCATGGTTATATGGTTCAAAAGCTTGAAAGTTACGACCAACAGTTTATTATTTTCTGACAAAATTACGTATGCATGATGATTGATGTGTGTTAACTAAGTCTCCAAGATAATAGAACCACAGCAAAAAAAATTTAAAACCTCAAGTTACTTCGTAGTTAATAGGCTTAGATGTCGTTAAGGAGAAAATATGTGATTACGTACAGAATTACCTAATACCTAGTACTTTTCTGAGAATATACCTTACCTACACCTATGTTAATACTTTCCCGAACAAAATTTTTGGGTCATCTATAAAAATTTTAATATCTTAGAAACCATGAATGTTAGCTTAGTGAAATTATGCGAGCCAATCATGCAATTAAATAATGACTATAATTTAATTAAGGAATCTTAAATTATCGTTCGAACACAGTTTATTTCACTTGGCTAGCATTTATGGTTTTCATGATATTCAAGTTTTTATAGAAGACCCGAAATTTTTAGTTTTAACTTTAATTCTAAAATTATAGCTATTTCTATTCCTATAATAGTACCATAAGGGTGTTGGGGCCACATTTAAAAATAAAGATTTACTTAATGCGCAACCAACGGTATAATTACTATTGTCGAAAGGACACACATGATTAAATTAATATTCTTCGTTCAACATATTGAGTAACTTGTTGTTCGAATGATACCCACAAAACGTCCTACAGACCGGTCAAAACTAAGTATTTACGAATGTTCTTTTGTTTTTTTTAGAAATAAAATTTCCTTTAGGTAGAACCATTATCTATCAAATACGACCCGAAGAGCTTTATGTTTCTCAAAGGAAACAAGATTACAAGTGTATTGCTATGGTGACGCTGTTATTTTGTGAAAAGAAAAGGTGCGTAAATCTTTTATCAAGATTTATTAGTATTCTACACAGTTGTAGATCGGTGCGTGTTTCAGCGTTTCGTGTTAGTTCGTTCAAATTAGGCCTCGATGAGTTTCGTTTTACTAAAGAGTGTTTCTTCGGATGCAGGTAGGAAATATAAAGTCTTTCCCTTCATACAAGTTTTCTCTTGGTAAAAAACACAAATACAACATACAAGTTGATTGGTTTTTTCATTGTAAATGGTTTTGGCAAATATGCACAATAAAACTACTTAGTACTAACCTACCATAGAAATTTTTTATGTGAGACACTGGTGCCTAAGGTACATAATAAAAAAAAGTACATAATATAAAAAAGGTATATAAAAACCTTATAATACAGGACACCAGTAAAATCGCGTATGGTATGTTCGAATTTCCAAACATGACTTTTGGACTCGATACAGCCCCATGCTTTGCAGGACTATTTCAGACTTACATCTTACTGTCGCTAACTGTACCTACATACTTGCCCATATTATTTAACTGATGTTTCCGGACATCACGTTAATTATAATCACAAATAGTAAACAATACTCATCACGTGCGTGCGAGCACGAGTTATTAAGAAGCTGCATCCACGCAACGTTTGAAAGTGTTACGGAAACGATGTGCGTGTACACACTAACCGATACCGACTTATGAATGGAACAAATATATCGATATCGTGGAAGTGTAGTGTCGGTAGTACAATATAAGAATCAGATGTAAGTTACTCAGTTAATTCACTGTGGTAATATTTTTACATTTATTTGAGTAGTGTTTATTAAAATAAAACTTTCCGATATCTCTGGCTCTAAACAGATAGACACACAACATCGTCGAATTATAACACTACATTCGTTTTTCGGTCGGGGGCTAAAAATTAAGAGGTACGTACTTATAAAATGCTTAAAATTAAGTCATTTTTTATTATATTTTATTTTATATAATTTAGGCAACCGTTTGACCACAATCTCACCTGGTGTTAAGCAATGACGTGGGCGACGATGTAGCACGGTTACCTAGAAGATACCTATTCACTCTACTCTTGAAAACTTCCAAATTCTAGTCATTCGGGAACACAGACGCCGGCAACGAGTTCCACTCTTTGGTTGTCCGCATAATAAATGTAGACGCAAACCGTTTAGTGCGGATAAGTGGCATATCAACCATGAACTTATGAATTTTATTTAATCTTGGACATTTGACCCCTCTAGCTATTCATTTTGGGTTATTCCCATCGAGCCCACCGGCCGGCCCACCATTGGGCCAGATGGGAAAAAAAATCTCATCGCGCCTACTCATTTGCATAGTGGGCTCGTTGGGAATTTCATGGATGGTCTAAAATTATCCTACTAGTTCTGGGATACCCTGTATAGTACCAGAGTAAGAGCAGGCATTTCAAATTATTGAAATCATTCCTATTGCTTCACCGATTGTGATTCAAATGAGCAAATTATTGGTTCTACAACACGTATGCAATCAGTTTACGTAACGGATGAAGGGCATAAATGATATTTTATTAATATGGATATAGAGTAGATATAGAATTATAATATCCGCTTAGAATGTTATTTAATTGAGATGAATTTTGGCGAATATGACCTAACTGAGATTGTTGACTGAAGATGATTTATACAGCGTCAGGAGGCAACCTATGCCTACACTTAACGGGACACTGTAGTGCCTGGGACAATGTTTGGATGGAGTAGGCCCAGCACCTATACCATCCTCTCAGCTTAGTTAGCCATATCCACAGGAAAGACAAGGTCAATACGTGCGGAGCTGACTAAGCCGCGGGTTTCCTCACGATGTTTTCCTTCACTATAAAGCTCGTGTTAATGCCCATATAAATTTTCCGAACGAAAAATCCATAGATGCACGGCCGGGATTTGAACCCACGACCTTCAGATCGAAAGTCGAGGTGCAATCCCACTCGGCCAACACGGCTTTTTTGTTCTTAGTATGCGCTAGCTTACAGCATCACGACACTCTCCCTTTTGGTTGTGCAGTCGAGCAATTTTTTGTGTGCTTTACAACAGATTTTATGAAAGTCTAGACCGAATTCTGCGCTGGAAATAAACAGGGCGTGATGTCAAATGTTGCATAACAATGAGTTGGTTATTTATTTGACCAACTTTAAAAAAGTTGTAATGAATTAATTTTGAGCTCTACTCAGCTGTATCATATACACGACCTCATGTTATGGTTCCTTGTGGGTATCAGAAAGTAATGAAACTACGTATACAATGGTGCGGGTTTGATTTCCAACGAACCTAATATCATGCCAACATCCTGATCTCTAAAATTTTAAGAGTATTGGTGCTTTGGTTGGTAAGTAGATACCCTAATTTTATTAGTGGTCATAACTTTCGATAGATATAATAAAGGCCTTAGAGCAGCCCAAAAACTTCGCCACCAGAATTGGCCGCACTAACTTTCACGTACATACTCATTACTTAGTTTTGAAACTGCAAACTCATTTAAAACTGCAGTTTTCTTACATTTTTAGAGACTTGAGGTGGTCTTCCTTGAGATGAAAGTTGAGAGCGTGTTCTTTTGCACTTCCAATTCAACGACTTTAAAATTGCACCCTCCGAGATGCTAATCTGGGTACTAAGATGGTACTAAGTGAAACTTCCGTATTCCGTTTGTTTTAACGTTAATTAAGTTGCAAGCTTGCACAGACTTCTACAGTTGTCTTAAAAGCTCTTTGAGAATAATAACGTCGCTTCAGGTTCTTATTTTAGCAATTACATCAAAAACTAAGTCAAAGTAGCTGTTTGTGCATAACTAATTTAATCTTGGGTGTTGGTTATAAACTAAAACAATAATTATGATAATAAGTAACTTAGGTTGCAGCTACACTTACCATTAGGTGTATTGGCAGCCAAACGGTCAGCTATATAAATCATAAAGAAAAAAAAACTTAAGTCAAATGATTCTTAACATCACACTCGTATTATTATTATATATCTATACGGAAAGGATGAACCCTATTGGCTAATCCTTGTTGTGTGTGTCTGATAAATAAAATTAGGTAACTGAAAATAGACCCTAATCACTGAGTTTGTAGATCTCCCTAAAGTTTTAGGACCCTCTGAGTCTTGACGACTTGCCTCCGAAGCAATAAAACCACTAGTGCTCATAGGTCACCCATTTAAAGGAACGTTTTACGAACGACAACACAAAACTACAACATTCTTTGTGAACGCGTGTTGGTTTTTCGTATCGTTTTCCGACAGCAAACATCTGTCGAATGAAATATCCACACAGAATCCCAGTTTGGGAAATCTTTAAACCTGGACACGTACAGGGTTCTAAAGAAAACATTCACAAAACATCTTCAGCATCGACATGTGGAATGCATTTTCTGTTATTTATGTTTTAACACAGTTTTTCAAGAATTTGAACATGTCTGCATGAATTTCAATACTTTCATGGCATACCCAAATACCCAGTCCTTTTGATTGGACGATCATTCGCTAATTACATTGAAATTGTAGTTGAGAGATATACGGACGAACGGAAGTGACCACTGAGGTAATTAAACTTCTAACACCTATTACTTTTAATAGGGAGGTCAAAAATATGGTAAAAACGTAAAGCTTAGATCAATGTAAACTAACTGGGTATAGAAAAATCTTAGCAGATTTATCAAGCGATAGGAAAAATATGAGTTAGTGCCAACTGTGGTGACGAAGATCCCGTTGTGGCTTATTGTTTGCTACTGTTTCTAATATTATCATGTTCTACACTAAAAATGTTTCTTACAAGATACACAATAAGACCTTGAAGAGGATCGTGCGATCTTATTACTACTGTGCTCTCGTATTCAGTGAAGATGGGCAGGTACCTAAATAATCGTGATCTTGATCTACGTATACGTAATCACTTGAACTAATAGTTGGGTTCAAGGACCAACGACGCGCGACGTGTGACATTGTTTAGTACCTACTTCATTTGTTTACATCTCCCGTATGCTTGTCAAGATTCCATCCAAAATATAAACAATGCTTGTACCTCGACCGGTTTAGGATTAAACTACTCCTAGCTTATACAAATACTTTAATTAACACAACCACAAACACTGGATGAGATTTGCCGGAGACTGGGCTCAATAGCGCGTCTTGGGAGAGACCGACCAGCAGTGGACCAATATACGTTGATGATGATGATATTTTAAAGTTAAAAGAACTGGCTACAGTTGTAAGGAGTGGAACGTCTGACCCAATTTAAACAATGCTTTACGACCCTATTAAATCAAGCGTCGTGTTATCTTACCCCAAAGTTTGGGGCTCTTTGAGCAACATGGCGGCTGGTGTTTCCCATTATATTTACATACGTCATACTTTGTAGATGACCTTTGTAGCCCGAAGGCCGACTCACTGGCTGAAGGAAGCGGGTGCAATTCCTGAGATGAGAGAAATTCTTATTAGGGTTTGTACATATCTTTAGTTTTAACTTGTCTTGTTTGTAAATATTTTTTGTGTACATTACCTACTGTACATTATCTGTGTGTGTACATTATCTCCACACTACGCTCAGGTTAGTTGGTAGATAATGCTAAATAGCATTAAACTCTGTACGATTTTTCTTAAGTGCAATAAAGAATTTTCTAATCTAATCTACTGAGTACACGAAATAAATATTAAAACTCGAACGAAGGAATTTACGTGAGTATTCCTTTCATTGAAGTGAAATATGTTCCTAGCCATAATAATATCAATATGTACTTAATGTAATAATAAAGAATACTTACTTGATGAAGTGGCGAATAACAAATCATAGCTAATATGCGGAATAACACACGACATTCAGTCAACTTGAATTACAAAATCTAGGCGTCGTCGTCGTAAGTACATCGCAAGTAGATAGAACGAGAGTCATTTTCTAGAGAATAGTTTTTTTTAAACTACCTACTTAGTAGTATTTATTCTCTTGTTCCATTTTTCTAAACTAAGATAGTTTGACAGCTCTAAAAATGTGGTCGTCCCTTTCCCAAAACAAAAAGGACTTGTATAATTTTACAGCTGTCAAATTAGGTTAGTTTAGAAAATGCAACAAGAGAATTGGTACAAGTGTCTGCGGTGCTAATTTTGTCCCGCAAGAACTTTGGAACTAAACTACATAGACACCTAAAAGTACTAGATATTTTCGTAATAATTTATCTATCGGGCACTTTTTTTTTTTGAATGATAAAAGTAATGGAACTTCTGCCTATAACAATGCATTACCTCACAGAGCAAGTCCGATGAGGACGTGCCCTGTAAGGCAATGCCCTGCGTCCATCACTCTGAGACGTAAAGATCTTGAAGTCTCATGTGCCTGTAATTACACCGGCGCCCTTACCCTTCAAACCGGAACACAGCAATGCGAGCATCGCTGCTTGGCGGCAGAAATAGGTACGGTGGTAGTACTTCCCCGGACGAGCTCTCACAAAGAGCTCTACTACTACTAATACTACATACCTACTATTCAGTCAAGTGCGATCCTTTTCAGAGTAGTGTAACCACGAGTATAAGAAATTACTCGTAGTCACACTGGTGTAGCAAATCGGTGTGACCACGAGTCCGTCGTCGTTTCTTCGTAATAGCATTCCAGTCAGTAAACCACACAGTACCGGTGCAACCAGTTAACTTGCTCAACTATTCTGACAATACCACTCTCTTCGTAATAGTGAGGGCACTTGCAAACTGGGGTATTTACGTGTTACATAAAAACTAGATTATTTTTGCAGCATCGCTTATGTACATGTTTTCAAGAGAAGAGTGAATAGGTATCTTCTAGGAAAATGTAGTAAGTAGTAGAGCTCTTTGTGAGAGCTCGTCCAGGGAAGTACTACCACCGTACCTATTTCTGCCGCCAAGCAGCGATGCTCGCATTGCTGTGTTCCGGTTTGAAGGGTAAGGGCGCCGGTGTAAATACAGGCACATGAGACTTCAAGATCTTTACGTCTCAGAGTGATGGACGCAGTGCATTGCCTTACAGGGCACGTTCTCATTGGACTTGCTCTGTGAGGTAATGCATTGTTATAGGCAGAAGTTACTACTTAACATCAGGTGAGCTATCAGCTTGCTCCATTACTCTTATCATAAAAAAAAAAATGTGCTATACCCGTCGACTGCATCATTGCTTAACATCAGGTGAGATTGTGATCAAACGTTTGCCTATAAATGTAAAAAAACACAGCATTGCTGTGTTCCGGTGTAAAGGGCACATGAGGGCACAGTTGAAAGGACATCTAGAATATTTTTTTGAGTTTTTTATTAAATGCGATAAGTTCCTTAGTCAGCCTAGCCCCCAACAGATTGACACAGAAAACCAGTTTCCTGCTAAACTTGTATCTTCCTATTACGCGGGGCTTTCGCCCGGTTCTGCAGTAGGTATGATCTAAGCCTAGTTGCGAAACTTGAGAGATCAAGTGCTCCCTTGCATGACGGCGTCTTAAGCACCGCTGACTGTGAGGCTGAAACTCAAGAAGTGTGAGTTTGACTGTTTGACTGGATTGTTGCATGGTCTGTAAGATGTGATCTGGGCCCCGAGTCTGTGCATTTGTTTTGACTTTCGACTCGAGTATAGCACACGCAAACGCATTCGCAAAGCGAGAAATTTTGTTGGGAATTACACAATTCCCAAATCTCCCGCTAGAGGCGCTTATCCGCTAGAGGCATTTGCGTGTGCTATAATTGAATCAAAAGTAAAAACAAATGCACAGACTCGGGGCTCTGTAAAGTGATGGACGCAGTGAATTGCCTCGCAGGGCTCTTCTCTAGTGGATGTGCTCTGTGGCATATGCATAACAGTTAACATAAACTATTTCTCTTTCAAAATTTTTTTTTAATTAATTCTAATTAACTTCTTTGACATCCCAGTGATATTTGGTTTATACGTTACTTTTTCTAAAAACCCGGTTTTGTGATACTCAGTAGCTGACACTCAATATTGGAAGGGATGGCTACCGTGCCATGTCATGACCCTTATTTTTCTGCAGCAGGAACAACCGAACAATTTTCTACTTATTATTTTTTCAACTTCCTACATTATATTATTTTCGATTAAAAGTTATAAGACAAGGTTAAAAATGCAAGTCCTTACTTAATAATAGCAGTACTTAAAACTGCATTCTATCTGCTGTACCTATCAGGGTCAATCACAAGGTTGGCAGGACCTGCGAAAGTTGGTTGCCTTAAACTTCATTTATTTCGGTTCTTGTGCCGTTTCCCGTGTCTCCCGTGTATAACGCGTGCAGTTTTAAAATTGTCTTTGAACATCGTTGAGATTTTTAGAATAAAACAGCATAATATTTTATTCTAATTTTAAATTCAAGCCGCTCCTGGTGATTATGCTGCTGCGATGTCGATAATGAGCGAAAATGCGGCTTTTTGATATCTCGTTAGGTAACAAATCCTACCAACACGCCGTTAGAAGATTTTGCTGTACGTACTCGTATATACTAAGTAAAATATTCCAAGCGCCAATTTCAATTGAAATTGTATAAGTACTTGAGATATAAGGCCCGTATTTTTATACAAAAACCTACGCTTGAGTCCGGATCCGCGTGGAGACCGCGTTTAGGCAAGCGTAGTGTAGGACGCCCTCCGGCTAGGTGGGGTGACGATCTGAGACATGTAGCTGGCAAACACTGGATGAGAAGAGCCGAAGACCGGGCTCAGTGGCGCGTCTTGGGAGAGACCTACGTCCAGCAGTGGACCGATATAGGTTGATGATGATGATGATGAGTCCGGATCTGTGCTTGAGCAGTAAATCAGCCTACATGCTTAAGTCTTTGAAAATACGCCCTGAAAGTATGCGTCTAGTTCATTGAGGTAGCATGTAAACAATACATCAATTGATCTAGCCTTGAGTTTCCGAACGTCTGCAATGGCTTGGGATTTTGCAAGTAATCATATATTTCTTGATGGATCGACTATCACAATAGGCTGTATCTATGTAAACAATATTAAACACGTGTAAAACATCACATGACAGCCCTAGAAGGACCTATGGATTAACATCACTGTATCTACAACCTTGAGTCAATGGAATTGAGTTCAGAATGGTATATCTTTTGTATTCAGACATGAATGGGTAGTTCAGAAAGCCGTATTTAGTTGCTAAACAAATTAATTTTGCATTCGTATTCTGTTGGCGTTACAACTATTTAGTTCTATTAGTTATTATACATGTTGGTTTCTGTCACTTTGGTTGAATACCATGACACACCATGATAATGCAAGCAAGTGCTTGCTTGCTTGCTACCATGACAAAATAACAGAATTATGAGACAAAAAATCTCATAATCCCCTTGAAGGGGACGACTCAAAGGGGATTATGAGAAGTACCTCCTACTTGGGGTACTTGTAATATGTGCTTTGCATTATTTACGGAATACTAACCCATTGTCAAATAGTTCTTCTTGGTCGCTCGACAGTTGTTGTAGTCGTCATGTTGGGGCAGTGGCTGTGGCGCGACCTTCCTTCACTCCTCTTGCTGCTTTTTCACCTATATTCTTTTAGGGGGACGTCAATGGCTGCCTTTATTTAGAGTACAATACGGAACAAAGGTACAGAAATGGGGTCTATGTAAGAATACACCATTTTTATGTCTACGGCGCTCATGCTAGAGATTTAAAGAATCTCTAACTGCAGGATGAAGTAATAAAGCTACTGAAAACTACTTTTTCTATGGAACTATCAATAGTGTGTTCGAAAGAAGAAAACCACATGTGAAAATGCAATACCTACTTGACAATAATTATGCTCACACTCTTAGGGTCCATAGAAAAGCATGTTCATTTTGATCAGTACTTTAACTCGTCGAATTTTTGATGAGTCCGGTTTTTGCACCCCGTATGATATCAGTCATGTGTTAAGTGTTTTGCGTCAATTCTATAGGATCATCAAGTGGCGTCTGTATATAGACAGACCACCATCAAGACGTATTGATGGAATACGCAAAGGAATTACTAATGAGAACGCGGCACGTGCAAAGTCACTGATTACTCCTGAAAATCAGGGTTATGTAGCTGTCAGATTCAGTCAGTATACAGCTGTAAAGAGACTGGCCTCTGAAACAATAGGCTCAATTCTCAATCCTTATCATTAAAAAATGGAAGTTTCTATCCAAGTTCTATTTTTATCAGACGTCATGGCTCAGTCGGTAGTAGCTCTGATTTCCGTGCTGTGGGTCGTGGGTTCTATTCCCATTTCCCACCGAGAACAAACATTTGTGTGTGGCAAACATAGGTGTTTGTTCCGTGCGGGTGTTACTATGTGTTATAAGTATGTATTTACAAAAAAAAGTGTACATATCAGCCATCTAGTTCCCATAGTACAAGCTTTGCTTAGTTTGGGACTAGAAGACGTTGTGTTAATAGTCTGAGAATAGTCTGAGAATATTTATTTATTTATTTAAAAGGATTATAGCGATTTTATTTGAAGTTTTTTGCGCAAGCCGAACGTGTGTGGGCAATAGGTATAAAGACGTCATGCAAACCTGAACAAGCCAATGTGTAAACCTGTGTTGAGTATCCTATTTAAATAAAAATAAAATAAAGCCATGCTTGTCGCAAAATTTGAAGGTAGAGTGTGACTATTATGTTTCTCAAATATCGTAGTAGGTATTTTGTTAAATTAAGCATTTTCGAGATTACCAAACCTTGTTAAATATTAACTTATGTACCTTATATTCGTACTTAAACTTTGCACATAGACCGCTGGGACATCCGACTCTCATTTTATTGTGGGTTTCCTCTGAGGCTTACCACAATGTAGGATATTAATATTATATCGGCAGTATAAAGTCCTATAACTTTTTTAATAACGAATTTGTTGGTTCATATCTCAAAACTTTCGATTTTCATTATGCTATCGGAAAATCAAACCCCATTCATTTTTGATAAATAATTTTTCATTGAGACATGTCAAATGAATGCTTGTTTTCTTTTGTATTCCTCATATAATTTATGCAGACTGTAGCATTGTTTCGCATAATAGCTTCCCGTGAAGGGTGGGAAAACCCACGTGAACCATGATGGGAAGCCCGAACTGACAGCACCATGAATTAACCATGCACCTAACCGTGTAAACGGGTTACTACGTACCTGCAAGCAATCGGTATTAAATAATACTTATGGGGCTCTTCAAAGGGCGATAAAATTCTTCAAGGGTCGGCAACGCGCTGTTGATAAGTCTTGTTTAGCAGGCGTCCATAGGTATTAGGTATTTCTACGGTAATCGCTTACCATCAGGTAGGCCGTATACTACAACTCAGTTGTATGAAAAACTGTACAAAACATTTTTCTATTATACAAAAATAAACACTGCTGTCGTTTCATTTTAAAAAGAAACATTTTATTTATCCCAATTCCCAGAAGTTGACCTTTTTCCATCTTTTCCGACTTCGAAGTCACATCTGTCCCAAATGTTGTTTCTGAATATTTGTTTAAATGTTCAACAACCTTTTTATATCCGTTCAAACACGTACGAAGTTTGGTTTTACCAAAAAACTCCGTAAATTCACGCTTAGTTACATACTTTTAAGTTTAAATAGTAAATGTAAGTAAATATTTAGCACTATTAACTAAAGAAGAGCCAAGAATGATCACGGTCTAACGATGATGTAGCGTTTTTACATACTTTGGGAATGAAGATAACATATTTCTCGTCTCAGAAAATGTCATTGAACAAGAAGTAAATCTAAATTAGATCATTCCCTTGGTATAAATTTTGAGTCAGTTGAACATTTAAATAATATTTATTTCAGACTTAATCCATACATGGGACAGAGAATACTGGAAATAATGTTGCGAGGCCTTTGCCCAGCAGTGGGACAAGATGGGCTAAAAATAATAATCAAAAAATTGTATAATATCGTTAGTAATAATATCTAGTTTGTCTACGTTGAACTGCCAGCTGACTAAGCCCCTGGTTTCCCCATTGGTTTTCTTATATGGTAATCTTTAATGGTGGTGATTAGTAAACAGACGACGATCTATCAAAATGAAATAGTTTGGGGCAAATCTGTCTCAGTGTTAATGAAACCAGAGTAGGTATGCAGTATACAGTATCACATGTCATGTCCATTACGTCACGATAGTTGTGTTGGGAAACCAGTGGCTTTCTATCGGATCTGACCTTATGTGTTACGTGGCCAATGCAACATGCTATTGCAATGCACTGGGTAGTGATCGCCTTCATCTAAGAGACGATTTACACTCGCACATGCAAAGTAGCCAAGTAGAGTTACACTGCGTGGAAGTGACATACTCGTTTGCGCGACTCTACACTTTATTAATATAAATCGGAGTTTAAAATAGATGAATTTCGGGATAGAGAAACGTGGCCCTGCCTTCCTCGCTATGGGTCATGGGTTCGATCCCCACTGTAAAAAAACATTTGGTGTGGCAAACATAGATGTAGGATCAGTCTGGGTGAGTTTACAAAAAAAATTAACACAGGTATCAGCAATCTAGTTCCCATATGAGCTTTACTTTTGGGACTAGAGGGTGTTGTGTGAAATGTCCATGAATTTTAATTCATCTTACGATGGCTCTAGAGTAGGTTATATACCTAGTTGCATGCTGTAGGTGTTACTGGTCACGCAAATCGGCTTTGACCGGCAAAGCGTCAAACTACAGAAGACAAGACGTCGCGTCGTGTAGTTAGGGAGAGAAAATAAATATTTTTTTGAAAAGCAAGTTTTTTTAAGAGCTTTTTCGTTACAATATGCTTTTTCTTAAAAGCTATTTCAGCTATAACTAAAGCAAAACGGTATAAAAGTTACAAACGAAAACAGCTTATGAAGAAAAAAATAACGAAAACCCTCTTTTGACGGCATGCTTTTTAAAAGAATATTTATTTTCATGTCACTAATACGGACACGACAACGACGTCTTGTCGTCAGGTGTGCGCCAAGGCGCCAACGCAAAATGTAGAAAGCTTATGTCATAACGGCAACCTTGGTTGGCGAACTAGAAAACAGTGTAAATTAGAGGCAATAGTTTGCAATGTTAGTAAACTTTGCTAAGAAATTCCGAGCAATTTGAGTAACGCGCAATAATGCGAAAGAGGAAATTATTTTGTTTACTATATATTCAAATAGTAAGTAATAAGTATAGTAAGTAGTATTCAATAGTTAACTTCGTTCTTTGCACTCGTATTTTTTAAAATTCTCTTGTCAAAATTCCCTAGCTAATGCACGGGTTGACATTGACAGAAACTTTAGGACTACTTATAATAAAAAAAAATCTTTATTTTAAAAATGCCTCATTATCTCGATCCATCTTGTTTTTTTTTGATTCCATGGAATGTTGCAAAGCCGGCAATTTACTTCACGAATAAATTGCATGTAGGAAAATCACTGTTAGGAATTTGTAGAGTCACTCAGGTCATGCATAATGTAATTGAACTTTGGTGTTTTGGTGGATTCAACCAATGTTTTGTGCAATCCGCCGAGACTCAGCTGTTGTGCAAACGTTTCCATCATTTTGAAGATCTACACTTGCCCAAAATGTCTTGCGTTTTGTATAGAACAGCAGATTTTGTTCCCGCTCAAACTAAAAAAAAAAATTGTATATTAATTAACTTTAAGTTTTATTACGCGTGGCACACCACTTTGGTGTTGCTCTGCATGCATTTACTTTGACTTTCGACTCGAGTATAGCACACGCAAACGCATTCGCAAAGCGAGAAATTTTGTTGGGAATTGCACAATTCCCAAATCTCCCGCTAGAGGCGCTTATCCGGTTTTCATAGAAACTTTCTTGCTTTGCGAATGCGTTTGCGTGTGCTACACTCGAGTCGAAAGTCAAAACAAATGTACAGACTCGGGGCTCTGCTCTCCAGCTCCTCGCCAACAAAGCCTAAAAACTTACGGGCATAAAACTATTTTTTTTATGTGCTTACAACTTTGTTCCTTTCCTAGTACGTTTTGGAAAAGATTGAAAACATTTTGGTTTTTTTGTCAGGGTGGCTCCCGCTGGCCAGCACTATGGCTGCCGCTGCTGCTGGCTGTTTCCGTCAACAGCAGCGACATCCTCATGGTCACCATGGGCGGCACGAAATCACACAAGATGCCTTTCTGGGAGCTGGCTAGGGGGATGATTTCAAGGTAAGATTTGCTCAGTACCTGTCAAAGTAGTTTATTTAAGTCAAAAATAGGTAGGTACCTACATAGTTCGGCAAGTCTTTTACAAGGTACATAACACGTACATAATAAATACGTCTGTGACAAGTAAATAGTAAATTTGTGGTAAATGGCACTTGAGCTTTGATTGAACCACATTGAAATAGTTTTGAAGCATTGAATCCTAGTTCGCAACGATTTCATTGTTTGAGTGGGTTTAACATTTCCTCAAGCAACGTCTTGTGATACGGGTGCAAGAAAACTTTATTTACTCGTCTGACGGCCGACACTGAAGTGTCGGTCATTAGTTTCGTAGCGATAGAGAATAGATAATGTTACTGTTAATAGGGGATTAATATTCAAGATATGGTACCTTCTACGCGTCGTCCTTACGACGAGGTAGAGATCTTAGAAAAACAATTTCTGTGATCCTACCCACATTTTTTTTAAACCGAGTTCAAGAAAGGAAGAGGTCCTCAAATGGGGAGAACGGACCAGGTGAGTAGGTACGGGACCGAGTGACAACGGGCCTAAGCCATTATTTCGGTTGTATTTTTTTTTCAATAATTTGGCAGTTAGATAAGTGGTTTTTTTTAAAGAGTGGATACCTACCCAACACAGGTTTACACATCACAAATCAAAGTACATAAAAGGAAATAAAACAACAAATGAAAGTATCTGGGGCAAATTGGACGGAGCCCAGGTCCCACATTTTTTTTAACTTGCAATGATGGAACTTTGTTTGTTACAATACACTTACAATGCAGTTTAAAAAAATGTAAGAATTTCATTATACAGCAGCGGGAATAATTAGTTATTAGTCGTTTTACTACGAACAATGCGTCTTTTTCAATGTTGTTTATTGTATTTACAAGTATTGACGTCAATATAATTACTTTATTTTGCGTTTTTGTGACTGCCACTGCATAATAGATGGTGATAAAACCAACAAAAGTTACCTACCTATAAATAACAAAATTAATTTAAAAATTAACTAAATGTATAAATATCGAGACCTGAAATGCCCCAAAGTCTTTATATAATAAACGTTTATCGTAGCTTGGTGCGGAGGAGTATTTCATTTGACAAGTTCTGCAATAATCTCTAAAATGATAATTTGCATAATATAGCTAAGCGGATTTTGTTCATAATCTTCAACCTTGTTATTTTATATCGAAAACCAACTTTATCGTTATAGTCATAAAGCTGATTTTACGCTGAAAGTTTCGAGTCTGAGTGCATGCAAAGATGAATGTGGAGATGAAAACTTGGAGCGATTCGTAAAGTTTTCTAATAAGGAGCTGCGATGCGAGAACACATTCACGGTGAAGTGTGGAATACCACACACTCCATATTCACTAATGCCCATTTTACGAGTGTCCGAACACGGCGAACTTGGACGAGTGTCAATTCGTCCAAGACTCCGAACAACATGAAAAGCTTGGACGAATTAACACACATGAAAAGTTACTGCATTACGAATTTACGGATTCATCTACGCAAGGCTACGTGGTAGAGTCAAGCTTACAAAACCACGAAAACTTGAGTTGCAGTTCAGAGCCCCGAGTCTGTGCATTTGTTTTGACTTTCGAATGGAGTATAGCACACGCAAACGCATTCGCAAAGCGAGACATTTTGTATGAAACCCGGATAAGCGCCTCTAGCGGGAGATTAGGGAATTTTGCAATTCCCAACAAAATTACTCGCTTTGCGAATGCGTTCGCGTGTGCTATACTCGATTCGAAAGTCAAAACAAATGCACAGACTCGGGCTCCAGTTTAGGTTTGTAACTTCGATTTCATTCAGCACATATACACATAACATTGTTTGTGACTCCACGAACACAATTTTCGTTCGTTCGTATGAGTGGCCAACTCTGGTAACGCAGTTTTCAGGCCGCTTAAAGGCCTCCGTCGTGGCTTAACGACTGCTAGAACCAGGACCGAAGCACGGTTTTTTTTTTTATGATAAAAGTAATGGAACAATCTGATAGCTCACCTGATGTTAAGTGGTAACTTCTGCCTATAACAATGCATTACCTCACAGGGCAAGTCCTCAGAGCAAGTCCAATGAGGACGTGCCCTGTAAGGCAATGCACTGCGTCCATCACTCTGAGACGTAAAGATCTTGAAGTCTCATGTGCCTGTAATTACACCGGCGCCCTTACCCTTCAAACCGGAACACAGCAATGCGAGCATCGCATTCGAAAAAGCTCCTTCTTCGTCTTCCTGCTTTTATTCACTTGGTTGGGTCGGTACCAACGGCACAATGTCTCATTCGTCCATACTCCTCCATCAGCTTAACTTTGGCCATTTTATTTTATTAAAAATTCTGCTTTATTTTTGTCTTCTTTTCGCAAACTTTATTTCCCAAAGGCGTCTTAGGATAAGGGGACCGTTTAAAACTTTGAGCTCTTCAACGAGGTTTGAGGTTTAAGGTTTTACATAATGCATAACATTATCTGTGGTTTTACTTCGAGTGTCATGTCAATCTGTGAAGTAGGTACCTACTCTGAGGGATAATTTGCGCGGAGTAGTTTGTAAGAAATAGGAAAGTAAGATCCAGGACGTAAGTAATTCACAAAGATCTGTCATATCCTGCAAGTTATGACAGATCGGAGTCTATAAGTTTGAGTAGGATCACCCAAGGTCACCAAGTTGTGATTTTATTGAATAAAAGATTTGATTTTGACTTTGACAAGGTTACACCTTCTTGCATACAATTTTTATGAAAATCTATTAAGTTATCAGACAAGAAGATGGCGCGGTTACTTCTGACTACAACAGTGCATTACCCAGAAGTCTCTTTGAGACGTATGTGCACCTAAACATCTATTCAGAGTAACGCTTAAGTGTGACAACCACAAAATCATTAATTCCCTCGAAAAAACTTGAAATTTCGCAAAAGTCCAGGAACTTAAAGTTCAACTGGAACTGGTTCAAACTAAACCGGAAATTAGGTCACTTCCACCAGTGATCGTAAGTAGGTACCAACGAACTCATTTGCTGGCTCAAATACCGAGACAAGTATTTACCATTCGACTTTCAACGGGAAGTCTTTTGTGTTAGTAGTGTACAGTCAGTGACAAGGAAATCTATAACCGTGAAATATTTAAGTATGAAAATTATTTATTTTTTACTTGTAATACATGTTATTGTCAGCGACTGTACCTAGAATAAACCCTTGAGTGTAACATTAAAAGAAGTGAGTACAAACGTACCTACAATGTTCATAAGCAAGCAAGCACGCATGAGTTAGTGGACAACTCTGGTGACGGAGTTTTTAGGCCGCCTTAAGGCCTCCGTCATGGCTTAACGCCTGCTAGAGCCGGGACCGACAGTTTAACGTGCCCTCCGAAGCACGGAAACGCTCAGATGTAAATGTTACTAGCGGTCACCCATCCAAATAGTGACCGCGTAGAACGTCGCTTGACTTAGACAATTAACATTAAAAGAAGTGAATACAAACAAATGCAGGTACATACAATGTTCATTTTCCGCATTTACATCGCAATATTGTACTGAAACGAAGCGATAAATATTCATGTAAAAAAAGAAAATTATACCATGTTTTTCCCCGTATTTTTCATTGCATGATCGTGCCTTTTTTTTTTGGATTGAACGTAGATATTTTATGGAAGAAAAATATTGTAATTTTGCTCGAGGGTAACTTTTACATACTTATTAGTACGCAGGAGTCGAGCGGCAATGATAACTTCCTTTGATAACTGTATTCAGAATGCTACTTACAGAAGTTACAGGTCAAGCCGATTTACACACTTACTAGTAAGTAGTGTAAGTACTGAGCCCTGAATCTATCTCGGTGTTGTGTTTTCTTGCTATTTTTGGCATTCGGAAACGGATTCGCAAAGTGAAAAATTTTTATCTGACGTCTATAGACTCGCAGAAACAGTTCCCAAATCTCCTGCTAGAGGCGCTTATCCGGTTTTCATACAAAATTTTTCACTTTGCGAATCCGTATCCGAATGCCAAAAATAGCAAGAAAACACAACACCGAGATAGACTCTTCTTCTTCTTCTTCTCTTCAATAATGGCCTGTGTCCGTCATTTCGACAGACAATTTTGCCAATGTCAAGTGATATAATTGTAATAAATAAGTCAAGTCAAGTCATTTGTCAAGTCGGCTGTCGTTTGTTTTGAAAAGAAAATGGTGGATTTTCTCTTCAAAACCTAACACGAATTTTCACATTCAGAAAAACCACTTTACACACATTTATTCCAATGGCTCACACTTTATGTTACGACCTAAGTATTATTGGTTAAAATTCCACCAAAATTAAACAACAATAATCACAATAACACAAGAAAAACTATTAAAATAAAAGTGCTATGTGTCGTTTCAAAAAATGTCAAAACTCGTGTCCCCCGAGATAGACTCAGGCAGGGCTCAGTGGAGTGTTTAGTAACGGTGGTAGACACGACGATGACGCGGTATAACGTTACGTTTGACGTTTACTACAAAGTCACGTAGACTTGACTTATATTATTTAAAATTCACCACTTGACACTGGCAAAATTGTCTGTCGAAATGACGGACACAGGCTATATAGGTTTAAAAGAAGAAGAAGACTATAATTTTGTGTGAAGAATTATAACTTTTTTTAAACTACCCGCTAGGGGCGCTGCTCAATCTCTATACAAAAATATAGTTTACGTCAACTTTGTAGTAAGTATACGTAAAACGGCATGCTGCGGTCACTGTACTTAAGAGTGTGTAAATTAAGCAATTATTATAGTTGTACGTACCCGAGTTAGTGTTTCCAAGTAAGTGAGTAATAATAGCTTACCATAAAACTTTAACAGGCTATCACAAAGTTAAACAAGACATTTTCTTCAAGGTTACCCCATTAACTTGTACTTCCAAAGGACTCACAAAGTTGCATTAGTAACTAAAGAAGGACTACTTAACCACTAACTTTACCTAAAAAACTGATATCCCTAATGATAGGGTTTTTTTAGTGGGGATTACTGGAATATACTATTAAATTGAACTTTGTAGGTGCAAAATATGAAAAATTCTAAAATGTCTGTATTTTTTTCTCAAGTCTCCCAATTATTTTTTTCAGAGGTCACAACATAACCTTCATCAGCGCCTTTCCCCCCGACTTCCTCATCCCAGGGCTGGAGGAGATAGCTCCAACTGGCCTGGTCTCGTACGTCCGAAGATTCATGGTCTTTGATCTGGTGGGCGCCAAGATGAAAGGAGAGGAGCCTGTGCCAGTGGCTGACATCATGCGATACGGGTATGAGGTACGCTGACCTGATGCTGACCTTCAAAATTTATCACTGTCAGAATTATGGATTTCCATGTTTAGATTTTCATTATATAAACATAACTAGCAGTCGCCCGCGGCGTTGCTCGCGTTCTAGACCCTTTAGAGTGTGACTTTTCAAAATTCTTGTCTTAGTGCACCCCTACACTATAATAAGGATACTACTCTCCAAATTGCATACCTCTAGGACTTTCAACAAGTTATTTCAGTGTTTACTGAAAATAAGTACAGACAGATTTCCCCTCCTGGCAGTCGCAGGGATCGCTAAGGGGATTATTGGACAAAAGTTCCAGAAATCTCCCATGCAGGGGAATACTGGAATTAGCCATAAAATCACCTCAGTTCAGCTTGCACCATTTTGGTTCCGAAGAAATTATAAAGTCCGTTGGCAATAGCTGTAGGATCGATTCAAGTGTGCCACAGTAGACTGATACTTACTAATGGTGCTATCGATTGTATGGCCAGCCAATTAGAGATCTTGAGGGTTGAGGTTCAGGGTTAAACTAAACTTAATCATACGAAACAGCATCTCACGATCTCACTTTAAATTCCGATCCAATAATAATAGAGTGGTACTGGCTGGCATTTGAGAAATGCGATGGTATGCGATTTAACCTTCGTGGAGTATTTCTGAGAAGGCTCAATCACAGCATCGCCTTTTGTAGGTCCATAGAATTCTCATTAATTTGGCAGCTTTTGATAACGGGTATAATAGCCCGATAAAATAGTACGAACGTACCTTGTAGGTAACCTACTCGTGTATTTTCGTGATACCTACTTAGGCAATTATCTTTTGAATTGATATAAATAATTTGAAACCCTTGTTTTAAGTTCTAAAACAGTTTGTATCATTTTCTTTCATTTAACGAAATTAACGCTAAGTTGAGCAAATTGTACGAGTACACGGTACTTTACGTAAACTTTCTACGTGATTAGTGATTAGTAACACTTTCTGTCGGGACGAGCTGGAGACTAGTTCTAAAACTGAACCACTTTAGTCATTCAAAGTAAAATTGTTACTAAGTACCTAATTGTTATATTTCGGGGAAAATTATAAAGAGTCCGGCGCGACAGCGTGAAAAAAATGCGTTCTGCTCTGGGTCTGAGGTAATGAGGCGACTTAGAATATATTTTGGGTAACGCACAACGCTGCGGTATGCGGCTCAACGCAGAGTACCGCATTTGCTCCTCGCCGCTGACGCAGACTGCGACGTAACAAAAGACCATATCTAGACGTTTTCCTTACAATTATGTGTCCAGCGCTGCATGTCGCATACCGCTGCGTTGTGCGTTACGATCACGAGACCAAACCTGTAGACAGCATTAATCTATGTTTAAACTAAAACCGACTGGACTCATCGAAGCCTACTGATTTTTTTCTGGACACTACATTTTTTTATCCGAAACTCGCGCTCACCTTTTCCTTTTTTCTATAAAATTCATATGTCTTATTTACAGGCCTGTGATGCATTCCTCAGCGACTTCGAGACACGTTCCTTCATCAGCTCTCGAAGGAATTTTGATCTCATCATCTTGGACGGAGCGTACCCAGAATGCGCGCTAGGTCTGGTGTACCGATTCAAAGTGCCATTCATGTACATCAACACTGTTGGCTTCTACACCATGCCGCATAGCAATTCTGGTAGTCCCACTCCATATTCTGTGACACCGTTCTTCGGGAAAGGATTTACGGATAGCATGAGCTTTTTGGACAGAACTATGAACGCCGCGTGGCATTTAGGAGCAATGGCAATGCATACGCTCAGTGTCACGGTCTTACAAGGGGTTCTGAGAATGCATTTTGGATGGCAAATGCCGCATGTGTACGATATGTCGAGAAATGTGAGTTTTATACTCCACAATGGGCATTATTCTGTGACGTATCCGAGGCCATTTCTTCCGAATGTTGCTGAAGTGGCGTGCATACACTGCAAGGAGGCGAAGAGATTAGATCCGGTGAGCTTTTGTGTTTACTCGTTTCGGAGAATACACTGTATCGTGTCAGTGTTGGACTCAGTGAATGAATGAATGAAAGAAAATGCTTTATTGTACGTAGGTACACCTTATAACTAATATGCGAGACAGATTAAATTACATTATGTTACGTACAATGGGCGGTCTTATCGCTAGGGAGCGATTTCTTCCAGACAACCTTTGGATGGAGTGGAGTATATAAATGGGAAGGTCGGCTAGGGTGTACTATTAGATAAGAAAATAGTTTATATAATAACGAGATTAAAATAGAATAAAAAAAATACTATGATTATACCTACTTACTAAGATAATATAATACTATACACAGATAAATACGAATATATACATACTTATATACACTTTAAAAATATAAACTCAGTGCCTCAAAAGGCAGGACCAAAAGGTAGGTGATAGCTTCCAATATGAACCCTGATAGGGCAACTCTCATGCTACTTCCAATGAAATGAAAGTGTCATAAGTTTTACAGCGTTGAAGGTTCGTTATGTCTGTGTTCACAACGCACCAATTTCAATGCAGTTGTGTTTAGTCAAAAAGCTGTTTGATAAATCCTTGGGAATAAAACCTCTCTCAATCACAACACTAAGTAGGTCGATAGGGATTTAGTAAAAAGTCGATGAACCGTCCCTCATACTGTGCTGCTGGTCTTCAAGACTGTGAGACTGGTACTGAAGTCTTTAATCTTGCAGGAAATCGAAGAGTGGATCTCAGGTGCTGGAGACGCAGGTTTCATCTACATATCCATGGGCTCGTCTGTCAGAACCAGCAGTATGCCGCTCACAGTGCATAGATTGATCGTGAATGCCCTGGGCAGGCTGCCTCAGAGGGTGCTGTGGAAGCAAGACGCTGAGCAGAATATGACTGATATACCTTCAAATGTACGGCTTTATAAGTGGCTGCCGCAGCAGGATTTACTTGGTAAGGCTGATTTTTATAAAGGAACCCATGTGGACCGATTATATGGACTGGTATTCTACAAAACATCTTATGTGTCAGCTGTAAATGAGGTAGCTTTCTTAATTTCAAACACTTTTATATATAAAACATAAATTATTTTAATTTAACGTGTCTTATCACCGTTTGAGTTCGCTTTTTTCATAAACGTCTGTAAAAAAAATTATGAAAAATATTTTTAAATTCCAAGATTTTTCCTAGGACGGGTGTATAGACACGACAGACTCTGATAAAAGAAAATAATTTGACATAAAAATGTAAATAAAGAATGCTTGGAAGTAATTTACTGACGAAAATATTTGAGCACGTGAGCAACACAAAAATCCGCTGCAACAAATGAATCAGTTTCTGCATAGTAACAAAGATTCATCGTATTTTCAGGTCATCCAAAGATCAAAGCGTTCGTCACTCACGGAGGCCTTCTCAGCATGTTTGAAACGGTCTACCACGGCGTGCCCATAGTGACCATCCCCGTCTTCTGCGACCACGACTCCAACGCAGCCAAAGCAGAGACCGACGGCTACGCAAAGAAGATAGAACTAAGGCATCTCACATCAGAGAAACTCTACCTAGCCATCGCAGAAGTTATCACAGAACCAAGATACAAGACGGAAGTGAAGAAGAGGCAGTTGTATCTGAGAGATCAGAAGGAATCACCGTTAGAAAGAGCTATTTACTGGACTGAGTATGTACTGAGACATAAGGGTGCGTATCACTTGCAATCCCCAGCCAAAGACCTTACCTTCTTCCAATACTACATGTTCGATGTCGTCCTCTTTGTGATGTTTGTCTCCATCTCAATTTATATCCTTATTTCCTACGCGATAAGGTTGGGAATCAAGAAGCTGGCGAAGTTCCTTCAAAGCAAACAGATACTGGACAAGCCAGGAATACTCCGCTCGAAAATCTTCATGAATCACAGTTTGTTGAAAAAGAAAAAGTTGTAAACCAAATTATTTTTACATAAATAAGTTTAACGAGACGATTTGCAAATTAAGTTGATGTTGATAACCTAATTATGTAGTTGGTATTAAAATGAAATTTGTTTAGGAACTAATTTATTTCTGAATTTATTTTTACTTTTAGAAATAAGTAGGATCGCTTGTCACTCTCATGCGTGGTAGCTAGAATTACAATCATCTCTGTACTAACTAGTAGTTCGCCCCGAACTGAGATCTCGTGATGGTCGGAGGTTAATAAAACCCAAACAATTTTTATTGACCAATGCTTGTAATAAACTTTGCAAATCGCTTCTAAATCGCCGTCTAGCTATGTACCAGTCTTACTTGAACTACAAAATCATTGAAACTCCAAGAAATGGTAGCTCACGTTATACTGGGTTTGCCAATTTTATAATTTTTACAACTCAAAAACTGTTAGACCTAAAATCAAAATAAAAACGGTTTTGGAATGTCCCGTTTAAGTTTCGGGAGCCGTTTTTTTACAACTTGTAGACAGGAATTTAGATCCTTATGGATTTTCAAGGGGTAGTCAGAGGTAAGTCCAGATGTAAAGCTTACTTATGTACATTAATGTAACTGTGATTATTAATTAGTTAAGTTTGTATATTTTTTGGATGAATTTACAAACCCATTAATGTGATATTTGAAAGGTAGGTAATTCCAATATTTTGAAAAAAAAAAATTGGAATAAAACCACCGTTTTGGAATCAAAGTTACCATTAGTTAAAGTTTCCTACCATCATTAAAATAAATGTTTATGGTGGGCTTTTAAGTTATATACCTAATAAATAAGTTAAATAACAATTAATTTACTCAAGTATAAGTACATTAATGTAAATAGTCTAGGTATTTATAAGGTCTTGATTTTCAAATTGGTGACCCCAAAGACAATAATATTCAACTTAATTGATACTACATTTTGAAAACACCTATTTTAAAATCAATACTCGAAACTTGATTCCTAATCACTAGAAATTTATTTAAGAGGCCTAAGTTTTATTTTCCCACTAAGTGATGAGTCGAGTGTAAAAATGTGCCTTGCATACTTAGAATAAGGTTAAAAACTGCAACTGCTATTTTTACGACCGTCAAATGTTGGTCCATAGAAATCTTAAAGAAATAATGAATTTATTTGTAAAGATGTAGGTGTGTTTTTATAATTTTGCTCCATAAACGAGTAGGTAATGATTAAAATAAATGATTATTTGTTATTTATAACCTTTTATTTTCTAGTTCTTTCATAGTATTTATCTAACTTTATTTGTGCAAAGCCCGATGCGTTGGAGCGATCTGAGTCCGCAGTCTGAGTTTCGTTTTGTTGATCGAAACGCATATCGAGAAGCGACTTGCGAAATATTTTGTATGAAAACCTGATAAGCGCCTCTGGGAGATTTGCAAACTATTTTTCTCCATACAAAAACTGCGAGTTTCTCGATTCTCGCTTCGTCGCAAGTTAACATAACAAAACTACGGGCTCTGATTCGTTGCACTAGACTCCTCCTTGAGTGATGCCATCTGTTCTGCAGCAGACAGATCCCGCTGGAAGAGCAACATTCAGAACAAGGTCTTACATAAAGGTCACGACCCTCGACCCTGAGGATGTCGACGCAAGGAGGAGGAGGAGATTTGTGCAAAAGACTTATCTAACTTACTAACTAAGGACTAGAATCGTGTGAACAAAATTAATTCATGACACGTCGTGTTAAGCTTCCACGTCACAAACACTTGGGACTTCTTATCTGCCTACCTCAGTTTTGTGAGTATTACAAATCCTTCTAAACTTTACTTAAATAATTTCACCTGTAAGGTCTAGTGGCTAATCAGAGACGCGTGAGGTGTGGGTTCGATGTGACAAGCAAGACAAAATGCCACAACTAGCCGTCGCCCGCGGCGTTGCTCGCGTTCTACCCTTTAGAGTGTGACGTTTTAAAATTCCTTTCTTAGTGCACCCCTACACGATATAAGGATACTACCCTCCAAATTTCATACCTCTAGGACTTATAGTTTAGGCTGTGCGTTGATTCTAAGTCAGCTTCAAAAGAGTTTTATATATATTGACTAGCCGTCTCCCGCGGCGTTGCCCGCGTTAGAGTGTGACTTTTCAAAATTCCTTTCTTAGTGCGCCCCTACACTATATAAGAAACCTACCCTCCAAATTTCATATCTCTAGGACTTATAGTTTAGGCTGTGCGTTGATTCTCTGTCAGCTTCAAAAGAGTTTTATATATATTGATGATGATGATGATAAGAAGATAATATCCTAATTATACTGTAGGGGAGCTTAGGCTTTGTACGTCGGGTCTTCGAATAAACTTATACCATAGAATTGAACGAATGAGAGTGCTCAGAAAATGTTTCTAGGGATGATATCCATATAGATGATAGAGTAGATACCTACAAAATAACATTTAAATTCTCTGCCCTAACCATTCCTAGGCCCTACTCTCCTGGTAAAGAGTCTGTACACATGTCTGCAGACAGTATACAGCGTGCGGTGACGGCTCCAGCCGAGGGCCAACGGCAGAAGCCGTCGTAGATGACATTACATGGTCACCTTGGCTGGCTCCTGACCCTGGCCGATCACGCTTATATTCTGGAAATAAAGTTTCATTGTTTAAAGCTGCTTTTCCACAAAATATGTTCGAGGAAAACTAAATCAATAGTATATCACTTAATTTGTCACGTGAACTGATAACTATTGGTGGCCTCGCACATCTCTGGTGGAAGCGCAGCCTAAAGCTGAAGTTTAAATCGAGACAATACCAGAGATATAAGAGAAGAGATCATTAGTGTAAATTAAAAACAATGCTGGTCACAGAATAGATATATAGTACTGGGTCGAGGATACTACCTTGTGGGACACCAGATTTTGTGCTCTCACAATCGCTAGTGTGGAGACTATCCTTTATGCTTGAGCCCTGACTTGCTGTATTTTCCGTGAAATGCTATCCAAAATTGAAAATGGCTAGGTGTTAAGTAGTCAGAATAATACATATTTGAACTGACCTTTTTTTCTTCCTCATCAGTAGTAACACTGGTAACTTTGTTACTGTCACCCGATGTGGCAATGCGCATGATGTCTTCTACAAAGGAAAAAAATACTTCTTACACTTTGGATTCAACAACCGATGGCCCAAAGTAGACAATCCACAATTTTTTTATTGCTTTTTCATTAGTCGCTTTTTATACAAAACTCTTGTGACTCTTGCAGTTGCCTTGTGGCATATTGTAGCTTTTACCAAGGATATGAAATATGTATAGGAGACACCGGCAAGATCTGGTCTTCCCCGGACAAAAGCCTCCTCTAGGAGTTTTCATTGGGCATTATTTATAGATTCCGCTTATTAAGTTTTTGGGAAAAGAATTTAAAGTATGTAAACAGGCCTTTTCGTCTAATCTAGATATTTTATACAACGCCTAAGGCTACTTTTTTACTCATGCCCTAATGAACGGGACGCTGTAGTACGTGGAACATGATTTTAGATGGAGTAGGCTTGCCCAGCACCTATACTATCCTCTCAAACGTAAACCCGTCAATAGTTATACTGAATACTACCACTCACTTCTATAGAAGTGCAATATTCCAAGCACAGTCGCAATAAATCCGAATGAGAGAAGCCACCAGCGCACCACAGTCACGATCCGCTTCGGAATGAAGAGCTGGTTCTTCAGCATCCCCACGAAGGTCTTGTTCAGAGCTAGACCCTGGAAACGAGATATTTAATTCAGGTTTCTGTCGGTCCCAGCTCTAGTAGTCGTTAAGCCATGACGGAGGTATTAAGGCGGCCTAAAAACTCCGTCACCAGAGTTTGCAACTATGACTCACACGAGCTTGCTTGCTTGGATGTCCGTGGAGTCAACATAAGCCACAGCTGAACACCAGCGCTGTTATGTGGTAGTACGTGGCAGCATAATTTGCTGAGCTGAATGCCCTTTCACCACCACACAAGCATACACTTTTGCTTTGTAAATATTTTGTATGCTTACTTATGCTTATGTATTAGTTAAGGATTTTATTTTTATTTTTCTCATGTTATTTATGTGGTGGTTTGAATAAATGGTTTTTCTTTCTTTTTTATTCAGGTTTCGCGACTCCTCTATCTGGAAGATATTGGGAACACCTTTACCAATGTATTTTTTTAATGGACATTTGACACAACGCCTTCTTGTCCCAAACTAAGCAAAGCTTTTACAATAATGAACTTTTATGTAGTTCTTGGTGGCGATCAAACCCACAACCCACAGCATGGCGACTTAGTTATGACGCGATAATCTAGCTTGACGAGAGAATAAAATGCTTACCTACTATCTACCATAAAATAGTCCGTTCATTCGATACGAGCTCATTATAAAACTGATGACTCATACCAACACAACATAGGCACACTTCCCGGAAAACGGAAAAGCGCCTGTTTGTGACACAGGCAAAGCCGTTTCCATTCTGCTACCAACACGACATCTACACGATATTCAGAGAGGTCATATAATACTAGATAGTTTGAAACATCTCTGTTAGCGACGGCTGCAGCGGCCACAGATCACGTGGACGTTTTTTTTCGTTGAGGCGCCGACACCGATATGTTTTTTCGAGCAACTGACATGTCGGTACCGTATAGTATCGTCATCGGTGTGTGTACAAACGCCTAAACGAGGGTAAAATAGCTCAATTACTTACGACATGATGCTTTTTATTTTTATTTGCGCAATATCCACGAGTATTCACAAATGATGAAAGAAAATACTGTATATGTAAACATACGTTTACGATGAGGGTTTTGGGACGTATAACCATATTTTATTTGTTAGTACATACTTAGATAGTCTTCCTTTGCGTGGTGCAGCGGTGAGTAATCGGCTGAGATAGGTCCCGTTCCCGTACTGAGACCACATGTTCATATAGTGCGGAACTCGATTAGTGGCCCGTATGCTGATTTACTGCTCAGGCACTGAGCCGGACACAAACAAGCATAGATTTTTGTATGAAAGCCTATGCTCTAATGATTTCTTTATCAGCTTTCTTTATTCAAGTCCTAGTGGTCCTAGCCGTGTACTTATGCTAAACTTCCCTGTTTAATAGTCTGTCAAACACGGAGATTCAGAGGTCAGTAGGTATTACGGTAAATAGCGCAAAACTTTGGTATAAAGTCAAAGTCAAAGTCAAAAAGCTTTTATTCAATAAAATCTCACTGATCACTTTGAATCGTCATTACGTTTTGTATGATTAGGTATGATTACAATTTATTTTTTTATTGGATGAGTTGGAGCTAGTTCGTCCCAAGCTTGTTTGTCTTCTAAATAATCTGATATTTTATAGTATGCTTTTGAAATAAGTCTTTGTTTTATTACGTTTTTGAACTTGCCAATCGACAATTGAGACACATCACTTGGGATTTTGTTAAAGAAGCGTACACATTGCCCTTTGAAAGATTTACTAATTTTTGAGAGCCTAGTGGTGGGAACAGCGAGTTTGTCTTTGTTTCTAGTGTTAACATTATGATTATCACTTTTTTTGTTGAATAGATTTATATTTTTTTTAACATACAATAAGTTTTCATAGATGTACTGGCAAGGTACTGTCATTATATTTATTTCTTTAAACTTATTTCTTAGTGATTCTCTGGGACCCATGTTATAAATTGCACGAATAGCCCTCTTCTGCAACACAAATATGGTGTTTATATCTGCAGCACTCCCCCACAACAAAATGCCGTACGACATAATGCTATGAAAGTAGCTGAAGTAGACTAGTCTTGCGGTTTCCACATCTGTAAGGAAGCGGATCTTTTTGACTGCGTATGCCGCAGAACTAAGTCTCTTCGACAATTTATCTATGTGTGGGCCCCATTGAAGTTTATTATCTAGAGTTATGCCTAAAAATACTGTGGTGTCCACGAGATCTATATTATTTTCCTTGATTTTTACATTAGCATTTGTTTGTTTGACGTTTGGTAGAATAAACCGAATACATTTCGTTTTCTTTTCGTTTAGTAATAAATTGTTTACATTAAACCAGTTTACAACCTTAGAGATTGCATTATTTACATCGTCATAATTAGTTTGTAGTCGTTTCACTTTAAATACAAGTGAAGTGTCATCTGCAAACAGTACAATCTCATGATCGTTTCTAACTACTCGTGGTAGATCGTTAATGTAAATTAAAAACAAGAACGGTCCTAGTATTGATCCTTGTGGTACACCCATTTTTACCACTGACCCCGGAGAACGTTTTCCATTAACATCAACTCTTTGAATTCTGTTACTTAAGTAAGAATTAAGAAGTTCAAGAGCAACCCCTTTCACACCATAGTGGTTTAGTTTCCTGACTAACGTTTCATGGTGCACGCAATCAAACGCCTTAGATAGGTCACAAAAAATGCCCAAGGCGTCATGTGACTGCTCCCAATTTTCAAAAATATGTGTATTGCTATATTCTCTGAACGATTGGATTAGTAGGTATAATGCATCAATCTATATCAGTACATCAATTGATCAAGTAACATGTCCTAAAAAATGTATTAGCGTAAGTAACCTTCGTAATTTGTGTAACAGATTTCTGAATGACAAATACTATAACTACTATGAGCTTTACACAGATGGATCAAAGGATGAGTCGGGATGTGGATCAGCTTTTTTTGACCCGCAGATAAATACAAGTGTCGCGTTTAGTATTAGCGCTGATATTTCTATAATGCACTGTGAACTTATAGCCATTTCTGAAGCACTGTCTTACGCTACATCTTTAGATTACAGTCAATTTGTCATATTATCCGACTCTAAAAGTGCCCTTTTACATTTGGCTCGGTTACCTTCGAGCATTCGAGGGTTTCCGATAGCCTATAGTATCCTTGATTCAATGTGTAAGCTTCGTGCAATGAACAAAGAGGTGATCATCCAATGGATACCCTCTCATGTAGGTATCATGGGCAACGAGGAGGCTGATAAGGCCGCGAGACAGGCAATAAGCAGTGGTATGAGTTATGCTTGTTTACCATTACATAGCGAGTTATTGTGTGGGGTTAAAATAAGATGTAGACAGTTGTGGCATGAATACTTCGATGAGCGCTCACGCACAAAAGGCATATGGTACAGAACTATCCAGTGTCAACCTCCTCGTTTCCCATGGTTTGACCAGCAAACAATAAATAGGAGGTATGTTGTCGCGATGTTAAGGCTTCGGTCAGGACACATCCCGTCAAACAAATTTAAATTTTTGATGCGTATATCTGAGTCGCCTAATTGTTGTGAATGTGATGTTGAGGAAGACGTGCATCACGTATTGACGGAATGTGTGCGGAATGAGGTTTTGCGCCGAGAAATGTTATTTATAGGTATTGATTTTAATGTGGGTATGTGTAACAGCATTTTGGCTTCCCCACTATCTGAGGAAGCCAAAATGCTGGTTAAACTTTATTTAAGGTTAGGTTTTTAGTTGATTTCTTTTTTTGTGTTGCAGTATTTATGTTTAGTTTGTACGGGGGTGGCATGGTCACTGTGTGACAAAACCCCATTAAATAAATAAAGATTAAAAAAAAAAAAAAAATATGTGATATTAACTCAACACCCGCGTCGGTGGTTGAGCGACCCTTTGTAAAACCGAATTGTTTATTGTCAAGTAAGTTGTTTATTTCAAAATGCCTTTGCAGCTGATTAAGCATAAGTTTTTCAAAGATTTTACTAAATGTAGGTAGCACTGATATCGGCCGAAAATTAGTAGGGTCAGAATGACTACCTGATTTAAATAAAGGTGTTATTTTACTATGTTTCATTAAGTCAGGGAACTCACCACAATCAATGCATTGGTTGAATATAAAAGCTAGATCTGGTGCTATAAGATCAATTACGGATTTTATGACGGCAACAGAAATGCCCCAGAGGTCCGTGGTTTTTTTAACATTTATCATTTTAAAAGCTTTGACAATGTCATTTGGTTGCACATAATCGAAATTAAATAATGTTTTGAACTCAGGTATATTTTCTTTAAGTAATGTCTCCGCGATTATGTGCGAAGAGTTTAAAGACTTTGTAGTGGAGACTGGAATGTCGGTAAAAAATGTTTCAAATGCTTTGGCCACATCATCATCTTGGTTAATGATAGTGTCGTCAACATTTAGATTGAATACATTGTTATGTGTTTTGACTCTTCCGGTCTCACTATTAATTACTTTCCAAGTTGCTTTGATTTTGTCTTGACTAGTTTTGATTTTTGAGCTTATATATTGGGATTTGGCAATACGGCAGACTTTTTTGAAAATTTTCGAGTATTTTCTAACTTTTTCTTTGAACTCTTCACTGAAGTTGTATTGTTTTTCACTATAAAGATCGTACAATGTTTGCCTGCTTTTATGAATACCTGCTGTTGCCCACTCACTGAATTTAGAACTGCCAGTGACCATTATCGACTTAGATGTAAAAATAGAATTGAAGATGTTATTGAATCTATAGAAGAAAGTTTCATACAAGTTATTTGAATTACAGTTACTGTAAGTTAATGTGGGAAGCTTGGAGATAAGGTCCAGCTTTAGCTTATCCAGGCGATGCATGGTCAATGGGACAAAAGTAATTTTTCTTGTTTCATTATTTCTAGTTTGAGCTTCTATTTTAATAAGTTGACCAAGGTGGTCCGAAGAGATGTGACTAATTACATTTTTACTTATTATTTTTACGTTGGTAAAGATGTTATCTAAACACGTAGCCGAGGTGGCTGTTATCCTAGTTGGTTCCAGAAATACATTTTCGAGATCAAATGATTTAAATAAAGTTATTAGTCTGGTATTTAAGGAACATTGAACAAGCAGATTTACATTGAAATCGCCGCCAATTATAATTTGTTTATTTGTTTTACATATTTTATACAAGATCTCTTCCATTGCTTTTTCAAAAATATCAAATGAGGCGGATGGTGGGCTGTAAGCGCTTATAACAATGAACTGCTCCAACTCTACGCATGCTACTTCAATGTGCCTTTCTACAGAGTGGTGGACAATATCTTTGCGTTCTTTAAATTTTATTTGTTTATTTAGTAATATTAATGAGCCACCTCGAATAAAGCGTTCTCTGCAGAAAGCACTACCAACCTGGTGATCACTGAAACTAAACATAAGCTCATGACATTTCAGCCAGTGTTCTGTGACACAAATAATGTCGATGCTGTTCGAGGTCATGTACAGTTCCAGCTCTAATTCTTTACTACGCAAACCTTCAATGTTCTGATGCACCAAGCTGGTATATTTTAATTTATTTAATTTGATAGATTTACTTTTTGACTGACTAGATTGATTATTAAAGTTATTTCTCTTATTATTATTTAGACTGAAATTTTTATTATTATTAAAATTATCTTTTTTATGATTATTTAACGAAATTATGCTAGAGATTTCCTCTATTGTCTGATATTCTAATTTAAATGACTTGGAATAATTTCCATAGTCTTGTTATGAGTGTCATGATACTGCTCAATAGAAGCAGTTTGTTTAACCAAGTTTTTGGCTGTAATATCAAAGTAATAAGATAGCGAAACAGCTACCTGTCGTTTGTAAAAATTAGAAAGGTAATATTTACCTTTAGTCAAGTAAAAAGGTTTACTAACAATATTGTTATAGTCAATTAAATGTATCAAATTATTATTGCACAGTATTGTATGCAAAGTCATATTTAACTTATATCTAAGATCATTTTCTGCTTGTGGCCAGCTGTTGCTGTAGGGGAATGTAAACATTACAATTTTGTTTACTGTTAATGAGCATAAAGTCTCAATGTATTTTATTAACTGAACTTTGTTTAGATCACCCCTATTTCCAAGCCAAATTACTAGATTTGAATTAGAATTAAATGAACATTTAGTGATTTTTCCCATGATTTCATGTAAACTAGAATCAGGTAAACAGTTATTCATGACTGAGTGGCCCATTCTTGAATATAATATTTGACCCATATTTTTTCCAATTTCATCGCTGAACATTATGGTGTTAGTTTTATTATCTTCACATCTATGTGACCCAACATACAGCTGAGAAGTTGATGAGGCAGTCGATGAGGCAGCACCCACTGGCTCTGGGCTCGAAGAGCGCTGGCAGTCACACATGTGATTTGCCACAAGTGAGTCATACCGCTCCTTATTGCTCTGAGATAGTTGGAGTAGTTCATCCATAGCCAGAGAATACTCCCGAATCGCCTCCTGAGACTTCTCATAGGTATAGATCAACCCTTTGAATTAGGGGTTCATCCCATCAAAACTGATAAATCATAAAACCCGTACCTACATAGGTAATGTTCAAAATACTCATTGCGAGATTCAGAATGGATTCTTCATATAAAAGTTTATGACGGTCCGTACCCTTCCAAAACATGGATTTAGATGGAATATTTTGGTAGTAGTCATAATCAGGGTTCAAACGGTACCTAATAATCAGGATTCTGATGCGCTTACTCCAGCAATGCTCAGCAATCATGGTCACTATTTGGATGGATGTCCCTATAAAGAATATACTTTAATAGTCCCCTTTGGACTTATAGGATAATTAATAATTATGTTACTCGTTGTATTTTTTTTGTGAATACACACTTTATAATATAGAAAACTTCTGATTATAAAAAGAAAATGGCCACGTATCGAGTTGCATCGAATTCTTTTATAAAAAAATCTACGGACTCTACCAAAAATAGTTCAATTACTAAATTCTTTTGTACTTTTAAATTCACTAGAGATTCTTGAAATTTTATTGGAACCACTAACTTCTCATTTAAGAGATACCAGACACAATAGTATTTCTATTGTGCTTTGACCGGTGTACGCTCACAAAGCCCTTTAAACCCCTCGAGAAAGTTTTCCTAAAATACCATCTCAAGAATTTAAGACCAGCAGAAAGAAAATATATTTTTGCAAACGACCTTACCAGTTCCGGAAACTATAATTTTCCCATCGGCAGGAAGAGGTTGGCTGATATTTACGAGTAGCTAGAGGAATTTGCTTCATAAATGTGACTACAAATTAAACTTAAGACCCTAAAGAAGAAAGGCTTGGCTTAATAAAACGGTGGTTGCTCTATAACGGCCGTATCAAAGCATCACAGAAGCGTAGATCAGTCTCGGCCACATTTTGTAGGTATGCGATAGATTTTTTCCTCTTTTTTTGAGTCAAATATATACGTTTAATGAAGGAGAAGAAACAAGTTGACTACCTTCCGGCTTTATCTTCAGGTGATGATGATGATGGCAGTTCATTGGGATTGTTCTATTGATCGTAAACACCACTGAAAAGTCACCGAAAAGCAAAATACGTAATGTCGTGTACGTTTTTTCCAGTTGTATTTATTTAAAAATCTAACTACTGAACAGATTTTAATTAAATTTTTATGGGACTAATCTGAAAGTATACTTATTCTTTCATATAAAAAAGGTTAAATCGGGTTTTAAATGACGGAGTTATGAGGTAACAAACATGGAAAAAAATACTACCGAATTGAGAACCTCCTTTTTTGTAATTGAGAACCGCCTCTTTTTTTTTTTTAGCTGTCCACTATTGATTATCACAAGTGAGTCGTATGGAAACCTTGCAGTTACGCGATAGGAAATAAAATCACGAAGACCTTTGACTGCGAAGTACATAATTGCTCATAACTACCCCACGTGTTAGCTCTCACGACTGAAAGGCGTAGGATTAAAATCAAGGCTGGGATTTTTATTTATGAAATGGTTTTATTTTCTTTCTTTGTTTGGGTTTTTTTGTGACTCGGTAAGTTTTTTTTTCTCTCTCTGTTTGTTTGGGTTTTTTAGTTACTTGCCATTTTTTAGAAGTTTAAGTTATAAAAAAAAGTAAAGTGTAGTGTTTAAGTAGAAAAGTCAGCAACTAAATTATGTTTTGTAAATACAATCGTAAAAATATCATAAATAGTAAAGTTTTATCATTGGATTATTCTATGCTTTCTCGCCACTATGTATATAATTAACTTGTTTACTGAAATAAATGGTTATGATATTATGATATGATAGTTGTATAAAGTTTGGGCGCTTTGGTTTTCTAACTGTTAGCCTAAATTGTGTTTTTAATAATAAATCTAACTGAAAGGCAAGAACACAAAATAAAATGGCCTCGTACTATTTCAGTGTTAGTCACATTAATATTCATTTATTTAAAACCATGGGTTCTTATAGAGAAAACTTAGTTACGTCAATTTGCTACAATTAAAAAAAAAGTGAATTAAACGTAGTCAAATACATGGGTCATTTTGTGTTGCAGCTGTCCCTATACAGCTTTGTCTAAAATTATAAATAAAATATTATTTACCCACCTCTTCGATCCAAAACAACGGTGCGATGGTCCCAGGAAAGTCCTTGAACCAGTCCAACTTGTCAGTTTTCAAAAGCTCTATATTGAACTGAACCCTAGTTCTCGCCACCATGGGAGTGCCTGATATCTGAAGAAGAAAAGTAGTATTAGGCGTTTGGACACTGATGTTGTAATCTGAACTTTGTAACGTAACGTGTGTATTACGTTTCAGACGTACCTGTTTTATTTCACAAGGTCCTTAAACTTGTATTATTAGCGTCTGGATTAACAACAGAAACTGAACCATCTGAACTTTTTAACGTAACGTGTGTGTTATTTATTATATTATTGATTTATTATTTAAAAAGCGGTCCGTAAAAACAATTCTTCTGAACATTGGTAACCGCGATCTCTTTTTATCATTGGGATTATTTTAATTTATTACTATTGCTACTTATGTTTTCCAATATTTATGCATATACGAGAACAGTCAAAAATATCTAAATGAACACAGGGTAATTCTCGAATTTGGAATTTTATTGAGATGTCATAAAAGTCAAAATGGCAACTGAATTATTCAACAACATCCCAATCCCAACTGTATGGAAATAGGTAATATTTAAAAAAAAAAAATTATTAAAGAGAATACGCATATGTCTTCTGAAATAATACTTGCCGGTTCGAAATCAATTTGAATTTCATGTTCGTCGGGGTCCGGATTCAGTCCCTTTACGTTATTCAGTATCTCAGGGTCAGCGTCCAGGAAGTGTGGCATGGAGGCGTACAGAGGGGCCTTCATACACTTTGTCAGATCCATTAGGCCCTTAAAAACAATTGGAAATCGAAATTTGCTACAAAAACAAATTGGAATCCCATCTCATCACAGCATCCGCCCGCCACTTCGTTCGCGTCCCGTTGGATCCCGTTGATTTTCCGGGATTAAAAATAGCCTATGTGTTAATCCAGGTCACGGACAATATATATTTCAAGTTTTATCTAAATCGGATCAGTATTCAGTAGTCTTTGCGTAAAAGAGTAACAAAAATCCATATTATATCCATACATCCAGACATCCATACATCTATAATACGCATTTATAATAATTATAGGATGTTTTTAAGAAAGTTTAGATGTTTGGATTTTTGTGTTTCAATAAGGCTGAAACTACTGGTCCGACGGGTGAAACTTGAAATAAGTATTATATAGTTCGTAACCTGGATTAACACATAGGCTACTTTTTATCCCAGCAAATTGACAGGATCAAACGGGACGCGAACGAAGTTGCGGGTGAAACCTAGTAGTAAAGGTTCCCACGTGTACTTCCTGATCAATGTTTGGGTCCACGGTCCACGCACCGCTTATAAAAATAGTTGAACATCAAACTTTGTTCGAAAAAAACAAATTGAGATAAAATAATCTGCTTACATACGTAATTTTCTTTCAAACTGTCGAATTGAAAGCAAACGGCACGTTAAACGGTTGGTCTTGGCTCTAGCAGTCAAACCTCAACGAAAGCCTAGAAACTCCGTCACCAGAGTTAGGTGTAGGTTCTAGGATTAATAGGGTATTGCACACTACCACAACAATCCATCCAGGGGGTACCTATGCAGGGGGTAGGTATGGGGAGGATCGTATTTGTAGGTGAGTTTGGTACCTTTGGAGGGCACACTCCAGGTTCATTACAGAAGCACTGAAGCTCAGGGTCATTGGCGAAGTCGCCGATGCTGGCTATGTACCGATGAGTGCGTATTCCACTGTAGGATGTCTTCTTCTGATACCAGGGTTTGAAGGACCTGGGAAAATTAAGCAGTCACAGATTATAATCTAATAGACCTACGAATTTTCCATTAATCCATAAAATAAATCCATTTTTCCATAAAAGGTTGTAAAAGATAGCAAAAAGTTGATGATACCTGACATTTGATGATACATTTATACTATTTAATAGGAGTATAATCGATAAATCACAGCTTTCATTTCTATCGATTCTAGAGTATCAATTTGAAAAAGCTCTACATTCTCAAGAATCCAATAGCTGCCGATAATGGTATCCTCAGACCTTTGTCATTAGGGAGCAGCCTGAAAAGTTTGTTAGTTTATTGCTGTTCACCAGCCTTCCGCGCCAGGATCACCACTCCAGCTTCATTACCTAGCAGGTTCCGGCTCTGTAAGGTCTGCCATTATAAGTTCTGAGTTATGCTGGTTATGCGTAGACTAGCTTATTTGTTTTTTCTTTTATGATTTCTTATATCTTCCATTTTTATTTTATTATTCTTCTTCTTTTATATTTATTTTGACAAACCTGCACAAATCCCCTGAATATGACTGCAGCCGATCATCCATAGTCAAGAACGGAGGGAACACAGTGCCGTCTGTTCCCTGGTACTCGTTGCAGTGATCCCTCCACATGGTCAGCTGTGGAGCTCCATCGATGGCGACCACAGAGCCGACCTCCATCACGTCTTTGATGCCTCGCTTTACGGTAATCACGTGTGGGTCGATAGAGGCGTTCCTCTGAAAAAAAGCAGAGGATCTGATCACTTCACAATATGGGGAAATTACTGTCCAAAGCGAGGCATAGGATGGCCACCCAACAGAAGAACCGTTTAAATGTTAGTTGCGAGAAACCAGTGGAAGGCTCAGAACCGTTCTTTCTGGAAATCTATGGGGTGGGCATATCCAGCTTGTGAGCTTCTATAAGCAATTATTATGATGATAGTATTGAAATGAAGATTTTAGATCTGCGCGTTCTATGCTGGGGTGTATCGTTTAGTGCATTGACCCCCTACTAATCTCATTCCAACCATCTTCAAAAGTAACAGAGAAAGACTTTGGGTTGTTAGCTGCACAGAAAATACCAAGAAGAAGCCAGCAAGTTGGTGAATAACATGGTGTAGGATATTTTCTTATCAGAATGAACCACTCACTACCTAACGATCTTTCTTTTTCATTTAGAAGTTAGTGAAATTCTTACCGTCCCAAATATAGAAAACCTGAGCTGATTGTTGGGCTCTATCACCAATCCCGACACGGCTTCCTTTTTGAATTGCGTACACACGGCTTTGGGCGCAAAGTCCGTTCTAGCACAGTTGATAATGTTGCCATTAAACAGGGCATCCATAACCTTGGTTCTCTGGAAGGCGTCGACGGGATTGTCGAAGATGCCAGCGAGAGCCTTGCCTATCATGTTGAGCATGGCTGGCTTCTCGCGGTTCACTACTATTGCCGTAGCCTGGGAAATCATATTATAGATCACAAAGAGAAGGATAAAATAATAGCTGAAGTGCTGGTGTTATGGTTGAGAAAAAATCTCGAAAAAATGGTCCTATATATCCTAGAAATCTCAGGAGTTACTGCGCGTCCCGCATAGTGCGCATAGCTATAGTTATTAGGCAGCTCTAAAATATATTATGTTCAGCTAGGGTATTCCGTGCTTCCAAACTATCTGTTCTGCCAAAAACTGTATGGTATATATTTTTCACGGCACATGTAGATAAGCTTTAACCAACACTACGAACTAATCTGTGTGGAAGTCAAGTACGATAAACATTAAACATGTATAAGATTAGTTTTTCACCGATATCGTGTGTGTCGCAGGCAGTTTGAAAACAGCCTATTACCAGCATAAACATATGAGGCATCGTGATCACTTCTTCCCCAGTGAGTCCTGGTCCTGACAAATCTGGCCTGAAGAAGAACGTGTCTCGTTTCTTGTAGGTTATGGTGTCATCTTCTTCGTGATCTTCTATTTCTACCTTTTCTTTCCATTCCCTTGAACAAAGACGTTGCAAGTTCGCAGTATCTAAGTTTGGTTACCAATGATCTTCTATGTAATATAAAAAATCTTTGTTTTATACCTTACCTAAATGGCTATTACAACAAAATTTGTACGAAAAAGTGATGAGAAGTTAGCTCTACCTCATGCACGGCCGCTACCATGACCTCTTTATTATTATGTACCAGGTAAACTGAGGAAACTGGAAGATATATATTTCTTCCAATTTCCTCATTTAAAAAAAGTCTGAAAACAGCCTTGGCATGCACAAGTACCACCACCGTACGTGGGCGTCATTCACCCCTTGAATATCCTTATTTCTCTTTATATTGCAAAGCACTCTTTTCCCCACATGCATTTAATATGAGGTTGGTGTCACATCAGACACAAGGCTTTTCCTTACCGATATTTTTTTAACTTTCCCAACGATATCTTTGAATAATAAATTAAATAAGTGGTACTAACTTCTTGTTTGTGATTGAAATGGGTTGGAAAGTGTCTTATACAGTTAATTTACTGTTCTTTTTTAAATGAAACGTGCCAAGGCTATTTGGGCTTTATTAAATGGAAAAAGATTTTCAATTCTAATTGGAATTTATTAGAGTTTTCAGCCAAGACAATTTTGTTGATATTCTTTTTTCGCTTGAAAATATTCCTTGTTTCTATTGTTTTTTCACGTGCACAAGATTTTAAACACACACTTACCGTTTTGACTATGATAGGCAATAATTTTTTTGAGAATGCACGTATGTAAAGCCAGGGTTTTTTATCGCAATTTACGATTTTACTACTGCAGGTATGTCTAAAGCAATTTTTGGCTTTTCAACCATATTCTACAATGGTCCGTTGATTATTTTTCTCTTATTCAGCGATTGTAAGAGTATCAGGTTGGTGAGAAGAGTAAACAATTAGACTTGGTGTGTGTTTGTTTATTAAAAATGGGCTACGCGAGACGACTGCAGTATTTTGTCATGCGGAAGAAGGGAGCTTGTTACATAATCGCCCTCATAAATTCAGAATAACGTTGGATTTCGGATGTCTTGTTATTCCGACGGAGAAGACAATTCTAAAAATTATACATGTATTTTGTAGATTTATATATTTTTGTTTTCTTTAAACTTTCCCGTTTTCATTCCATTATTTAGATACCTATCTATCTCTAGATCGAGACTAAAATGGGTGAATGTTTTGATAAAAAATCTTCTTGTTTCACTTCTTGTCATTTTGACAAATAAACACACAAATCATGAAACCTATTGTTTTAAAGGATCTTAGACACATCTTATAGTTGGACCACGTGTTTTCTGAACTTTATTATGTAGATTCGCAAAAAGTATTTCAAAATTTATGTATTTAGGAAAATATGTTAGACGAAAACAATTTTTTTCCACGCAAAAACTGCGATTCACTCTTCACAAATCAACAAATTGAAACTCAGGCTACGAGCTGATCAAAGTTGTAATTGGAGAACCGTTATTTCCGAAAAGGTACACTTACTCAAAGTAATAAGGTCCAATTTCCTTCACGATTGGTATACCTCCCTTTACGATCTCGTCGACATTGGTATAATTGAACATGTAAACTTTGAAGTCCAAAGCAAACGGGATCACCTCCCACATCTTCCGGACGTCGGTCTTTTTCGATAGCGCCATTTCCTGGAGCAAAAATTAATAAATAGAGAAAAAGTTGCAGTAAAGCAACTTTTAGTTCGTTCTTGCCTTCGATAAAATGTTGCTCTCTGCTTACACCACGAGAGTTTGGAAAACGACTTAAAATAATATTGAAATAACATTTTCGTGTGCCTAGTGTGGACTAACGCATACCACAAAGTTCACGTAAACTATAATTATAACTCGCTTCCGCCCGCGATTTCCTCTGCATCCCGTTAGACCCTGTTTATTTTCCGGGATAAAAAGTAGCCTATAATGTTAATCCAGGTTTCATCCAAATCGGACTTCCGGGAAACACAAACATCTAAACTTTGACATTTATAATATTAGTAGGAGATGTACGGATGTACGGAGCTTTGAGCAGCGCCTCTAACAGGAAGTTCACTGATGATTCTATACGAAAATATAGTCTACGTGTGCTTTGTTTTGAACAGTACACACTACCTAGTTGAGAAAATTGACATGATGTGTCATACAAATAAGACGATGTAACTCTAAATTTTCATACTTGACATTCCATGTGGCAAGCTCTTGATGACATTGTGAAGTCATTAGAGCAAAATGACTTTTTCGCTTGCAACATGTTTTTGTTATTAGTCTTTTCTATGGGCCTTTTCAGCTGTTAAAGTTGCGTAAAGTAATCTTGCGAAGTTTTTACTTGGGCAACTTTAGGCTATAAATTTGTAGACCCCTCATCCGCAGTGTCATGTAATTTCATTTGAGCCCGTACTTAGTCTGAGTTTTATTTTGTACTAGCCGTCGCCCGCGGCGTTGCTCGCGTTCTACCCTTTAGAGTGTGACGTTTCAAAATTCCTTTCTTAGTGCACCCCTACACTATACCTATAAGGATACTACCCTCCATTTGATACCTCTAGGACTTATAGTTTAGGCTGTGCGTTGATTCTAAGTTAGCTTTAAAAGAGTTTTATATATTTAGAAGATACTAAAAAATTATTCGCAAAAGTGATTTTTGTATGAAGAAACGTAGTTTCTGATTTACCAAATGATTTTCTACATACGATAATTGTGAGTCAAATTTCGTGAATTAAACAAATAAAACTCGGACTTGAGGCTCGGGGAAGGGCTCGGGGTAATCATGGGCACATCATGGTGTAGACGCAAAATATTGTGCTAGTCGCCGTCTTACATACACCTAAAAAAACTTTATTTAAAAAGAAAACTACAACTCATACAGTATTTATAATATACAAACCGTTGCAAACGATTTATAGATAGCTCAACTGGTCCAAATCAGTACACCTAAAATGTTTGAGCTATACTTGTAGTTAGTTGGAACTTCGTGTAGTATTTTTTACTTACCTTTTTGAGTTGACTCTTCAGTATGACCGGAAACAAGACCCATCCGAAAATGACCCCAAACAGGGCCGTAGCAGCTCCAATAGCCGCGTATTTCAGCGACTTTGGCATCGCCATGTCTTCAAGATTCTATACCTGTAAATATTTCAATACTTTCAAAACTTTGTTCAATCATCATCATTACCATCATAGGCAGCTTGTAGTGGCCCACTGCTGGGCATAAGCCTCCTCGCTCAAACACCTTGTTCATCAATAATATTAATAAAATCAGCCACGCAGAACTTTAATTTTACATTGAACATGTTCATGGAGGGGAATTTAAATTTCATTCTTTTTTATCAGCTCTATAAAGCCAAGTTGTATATTATACAATCCGTAGAGAATATAAATAATAATAATAATAAATATTCACGGACACTTAACACAACGCCCTCTAGTCCCAAACTAAGCAAAGCTTCTACGATGGAAACTAGATGGCTGATAGAATACATACATACATTTTTTTTTGTAAATACATACTTATAATATTTAGAAACACCCAGACACAGAACAAACATCTATGTTAACAACACACAAATATTTGTTCTCGGTGGGGATCGAACCCACGACCCACAGCACGGTAGGCAGAGCTACAACCGACTGAGCCATGACGCCTGTCATAGATAGAACTTACCTAAAACTAATCGAAACATTTCTGAAGATAAAATCTCGTCACCATTATCATACATGTTTTAAATTTTCTATTCTTTAGCGATGGTATAAGTAAATTTGATTAAAAAAAACTTGTATTCGACTAGCGGGTGAACAAAATTATTTTATCCATACAAAAACTGCGAGTTTTTCGATTTCACGATTCGAGAATCAAAGAAGATAAAACTCACGGCTGCGGGCTCGGTGTGTATAGTTTTGCTAGAAAAATAAAACCTTGTTGCCTACAACTTCGTTATTTTTAGTAAAATTGGCCACGTGTGCCTTCAGTAACATGCGATCAATACAGAAATCATATCCAATGTGCGTCAATTCACATGAACTTGAGTAAATTGCAATGCTCACTCGCCTTCACGACCTTGATCATATAAGTAGGTTTGTAGGGTTGTGAGTGAAACCTCCGCGGTTTTCTAACCATGCATAGTTTTTTTTTAAATAATAGTAGTGCTGCGTGCTGGCGGGATAAACGAGGTCTAATACCATAGAATACTAATCCTAGCGATATTTTGGAAATTCGAATGGAATGTTTCTGCTTTTTTTAACCATTTCCTTTTTCAATATTGTATTGGAAGCTCTGGCTGGTAAGAGGAATGAGGTTCAATAACTATTAAGTTTAAAATTCGAATGGAATGTGTTTTTTTATTTTTTTTATTGGCGTCACACTGTTTGTGCATTTGCCATGTGGAATGTGTTTCGTTTTTGTGGTTTATATTTATAGCTGACTTTATTTAAATAAAGTCGTTTCTTTATGCTTGCTTTATGTATTTCACGTTTTTGCCCGTTTGTGTGTCAAAAAAAAGTATTTTCTTTCTCTCTAAATTCTATGCAAAAGTATTGGTAATGAGATTAGTAGGTAACTAGTGTTTGATTGTATTGTCTGTGTAGAGTTTTTAACCGAAAGGTATCGTAAGTAAGGCTAAATAATAGAAAGTCACATACCTGCTAATTTAGAAATCTATTGAGGTTGATAGCAAATTTTTTATTTTATTTAGGAAATTCAGTTTGTCTTCTAAAGCGGTTATTAGTTTATCTCTACAGTCACATCAGGCTGTACCAAGGATCCACTTTATCATAAAAGTGATAGTATTATGTTACGTGTGTTGACGATTTATCACAAAATAGGCGTATAGGGAATCTTCTTGGATACCTATACCTATAAAACTATTGTGTTACAGCCTGACTGACAGACACCCTAACTCCTGAAAGTTAACTAGAAAGAAAGTAAATACATTTATTTATGACACACAAACGGGCACAAACATGAAATACACAGAGTAAGTAAAACACAAAGACAACATAAAATATAAAATGTGTATCTCTCTGCACTGCCCATCTAATGGCCACAAATAGGCGTCCAACTCAGCATTTGTTGTGTCTCACAACACAACGCTGATCTTCCGTTGGAACCATTAACTGTCTTTTTTTCACGGAGGTCTTACTTTTAAGAGTCCTTATTAATACCCTTCAGTGCATTAAGTAAAAGTAAACATGAATGGTGGCCAAGATGCGGCTACAGAAACGTAGGACGTTCGGCAGCGAGATGGGCAGACGACATCGTCAAAATCGCAGGCCGCAATTGGGAGAGACTAGCACAGGACCGCAGTGGATGGCACAAACTTGGGAAGGCCCATGCCCAGCAGTGGGTAAAGTCGGGCTGTGGACGATGATGATGATGATGAAACATGGATTTGACTGCCGGCAGGTGAAAATTTTACACCCATGAACGAAGTCTGGATATTCTACTAGTGAAAAGTAATATTTCTCGGTCTCTACGTGACGATTATCATACGGTAGTTAGGATGTGTCATTCAATGATACGCATCTAGGCGGTTAGGAATGACAGGAAATGGGGTGGACCAACCCTAAGGGAAGATATTGTAGTTTACGTGCTACATTACTTACGTGTAAGTATTCTAGGTATACTTACGTGATCGTATTTTTTAGCCAACACTATCAAAAATGATAGGTCACGTGACTTTGACACTTTGATGTTTTCTATTCTTTAGCGATTAGCACTTGGACGAATTATTTGTCCAAGGATTAGCACAATTAAAATATATCAAAAAATTTTGCTCGAGTTTCGCTTAAACTTTACGTAAGCATTATTTTGAAAGTGACAATAAAGTTATTTCCAGTAGTAGGTAAGTATAATATTTTAAAATGCTTAATAGTTTTAGCTTGCACGGAACATTTTCCAACCACAAGAAAAATAACGAAATAGCAATTCTCGAGTACGTATTCCAATTAAATGCTACCACAAAATCTTTTATTTCCACAACGGATTTAAGCCGGATTTAAGGAAACTACTGCAAACCGATTTTATTTGCATAATTTTTCTTGTTTCTGCCACTGAAAAATATTTTTCAAGCATTTTCATAAAATTAAAAGAGAATTTTGTCATTGAATATTTTCCCGCATTTTCCGCGGCTTATCCATGAAAAATGTACACTTTCGTATTAATACAATTTGTTTAAAACATTAAATGGGTTTCTCCACCACTTTGGTTATTAAAAAAACCTGTTAATCGTTTCGTGCTGAACCACAAATAGCTTTTAACTACAAACTTATAAGAAAACCAAATTGATACTTCACTTAGGTACATTTCGGTACTTACATCGGGGAGGGATAATTTCATTGTTTTTTTATCTATTTCAGTGTAACTTTTTCAAATGTATCTCTTTGATTTTGCGAGTAATTTATTTATTAATTAACAGTTGATATTTTAACTTTGATCATATTAGATCAAAGCTAAATGTCAATTGTTCTTTTAAAACATCCACCTACATACTGAACAATTAAATACAGTAAAATTACTACATACGTGCTAGGCAGGGCAGGTGGTCCGCTTGTGAAGGCGTCTAGCTAGCACATGCCTAGTATTGCATCGCGTCTAATGAGGGGCGGATCTGAGTACAGACGGAGAGAAAACTTGGTAGCCTTTTATAATTTCGATAATTCCAGAAATCTTCACCTAAATCATTTAGAACTGAAATAAGGTATCGTTAGTATAGTCTGGTTTTAACATACCTATGTAAACATTGTAGATTTCACTAATGTAAAAATAATGTCCAAGATTTGGACTCCATTATCAATATTACTTCGCGATAAGGGTGCTAACAGGGGCTTGAATGGCCTAAGCTTTGGCCAAAATACTTTTGTAATTATGTCAAGTAGTTTTTTTTTTTCAGAACGCAATCTACTTTTTCTTGTCTCTGTACAAGTACCGCCTACCTTTCTATCGAGACTCGTTATGAATTATTTACGCCTAGCAAAAGACGAGGGTTTTTATACTACCTAGTTTATTATTTAATTTTTTTTTATAAATAAACTTGAAAAATCTTACTTCAGTAGGTAGTGCTTCTATTCAGTAAATCATGAAATTATGAGTTTGTACTCAATAATAGTGATACTGTGCTATCAAACTAAAACCCACCTTAAATCGTCTAAAATCTAGCACTCACGATATTCTCTCCAATCACCATTTCCAGTTGTTTATTTTTAACAGATTTTAATAAAATCATTTTTTTAGTTTTAGCACAGATCATAATATAATACTTAGTGATAAAATAAAAGTAATAAAACGTAGGTAAAGTACGCTGTTACTTAACGAGATTTAACACTTTTATTGGAAATATTTTTAAAATTCGTAAAAATTGTCTAACTACAAGTAGCTCGTTGGAACTTCTTGGACCCTAGTACTGCGATCTCGAGGAACTTCGCTGAGACTAGTTCTAATCATTAGTAGAATGATAAAACTGACCAAAGAGAAAATATGAATAAAAAACAAAGAAGTAGATGACCTACTGGTCTGGTAGACAGAGACATTACTAGAAAATAAATAATTTAATTATCTAATTTATTTTGACCTACAAAATCCATTCTAACTAATTTTGTTGGAAAACATGGACACCTACTAATCAGCTTGAATTTATAAGTTTTAAATGAAAGGGTTGGAATTATAATGAACTTTTTAAAGCAAATTTCCTATGTAGCGTCGCCCGTTTGAAGACGTCCATAATAATTATTTAGCACCTGGGCCGTACTCAACAAAATACTTTCATTAATTAAAAATGAAACTGACTAGCTTCTTCTCCTTTTTTATTTATGGTCCCGGTTTTTTTATTTTTTTTATTTCGACAGACAATTTTGCCAGTGTCAAGTGATATTTGAAATAATAAAAGTCAAGTCAAGTCATCGTCAAGTCGGCTGTCGTTTATTTTGAAGGAGAAAACGGTGGATTTTCTCTTCAAAACCTGAAAACGAATTTTCACATTCAGAGAAACCACTTTACACACCTTTATTCCTATGGGTCACACTTTATGTTACGACCTAAGTATTATATTTTGATACAGACAATTTTTTTTGTAAAAAAACAAAAGACAATCTTGCTGATCTGAGACTCAGCAAAAATTTTCTTTTTACCATGCGATATTATTATTACTTATATTAGTTTAAGCATTGCTTTATAAAACATAGAGAAGCATAGGTACTAATTAAAAGAAGGAAGGAAGAACTTACAACAAGATTATCAATTAAAATTATAATTATTGGTTTAATAAGCTGTATACGATCGAGCTTAGCCTATTTCAAAACTTGGATAATTACTCTGTATTCCTAAAGATAGTTTCGTAACTACCCAGTAATTACTAAAACAGAGCAAGAATTAACATTTTGGAACAACGCTATGTTTACCTAGTTACAAGTACCTACATTTCCTCAGCTCTTTAGCTTGTAATACGTATTGTGTAAGGCAAAAATGGTCCCGTCTCAGCATTTAAGCTACACCTAACTAGGTAGGGAAATTGACATTCCCTACACAAGTACAGTGCGGCACTGATTTTCAGACGGAACCGTTTGCGTGACGCTATGACGCTCCCACGTTAAAAAGCTCAGCCCGACTTACCTAATAGTACCTACCTAATTATAATTAAATTATATTTCATTTTATTGGAGTGAGTTTGAGTTGTTATTGAGTAGCAGTTAAAACTACAGGCAGACATTATAAGTATTATAACACACGTCATAAAGCACGAATTTCACAAAATGTTTTTTTTTATACCAACTTTCACGTTTGTAAGGACACGTGACCACGTGATTCTGCGAACTGAACTCTAGCTAGTACGATTTGTGAAAAGCATAAATAATGATTCTGTTGAATAAAACGGCAATATTTGTATAACAAAATACTAACTACTAACTGACAAACTTAACTGTAATATTCAAACATTGCAAGCCACAACAAAAGAAGAAGAAGAAGACCTCTAGTTGTTCTATTCCACGAAGAAGGTTTGGTTGTGTTTGTGTGCGTTAGTTCTAGAGCACTCTGACATATCGAGATAGAAAGAGAGGAGGCGTACGATTGATGTACGTGAATGCACCACCACAAACATAGTCAAACCGTCTTTGTGAAATAGAAGTACAGAAGTCTGATAAAATTATACAGTTTAGACTTAAATATGTTATTTTAAAACAAAATGTTCTAGCTTGTGCCCAGAAGCCATGAAAATGTTCTCAACTGTACATGGAAACTCTGAAACAAATAAAACAAAAGTAAGTATAAGCTACAAAGTCAAAATATCCTGTAAATGAGTCACCATCTTAGTATAAAATATGGTCTAAAACAAACAACCCACACTATCATACCTAATATCATAAAGGAACGCATCTAAAATACTCTCTTGCTTTGCACCAATTCCAATACTTAATTTTGTCAAATAGACCAACTTTTGAACATGTCTCTACCGACCTACCTATATCAATCCGTTTATCCAATTCCAATAGGACCCAACATATTGTCTCTACCAACCTATATCAATCCATTTATCCTCGTAGCCCGCTTCTAGACGAGCAGAGCGGATGGCTTCGCGCGCTGCGTGGACGAAAACTGTTGCCAAATTCAAAGAAGGCTCGCCAGTGGCTGGAACAAAACGAACACACCGTTTTATTGGATGACATGGATCTATTGAGCGTAATTTGTAGAATTAGTTGATGTTGAAATACCCTTGGACTGTAAGACCCCAAACGGATTCTTTGAATTCCTGCGGAAGTATATCCTCATGTCGGCTGGTATGTCCTTGATGCCTGGTGGCTTGTAGGTCCACGTCCTATCAGTGAGAAGCTTTCCGTTTGATTTGTCGTAGACCAGCTTCTCTGATGTCCAATATCCTAGACCCATGATAAATGCTCCTTCGATCTGTTACGCAAAGACAAAACTATAAAAAATTACACATCAAAAAGCTAACCATTGGACCACAGATTGTAACCTTAACATTTACCTGGGCTACATCGATTTCCGGGCTCAAACTCCTCCCCGTGTCCTCTAAGATATCAACTCTTCTCACATCATGATTACCAGTTAAGATATCCACTTCTACTTCCATCACCCCTACAGCATACACATAATACACCTTCACGTCAGTATCTTTCAAAGGCGAATACATGTAAGTAGCTTGTAAGTCTATACCTGCTTCGTACGCTGCAGTAATAACATCTTCCCATTTAGGGTTATCCAATTTCTCTTTGAAAGGTTTTAATCTTTCGTTTAGAGTTTCACAAGCTTTTATAGTAGCATACGAGACACACTCGCTACCAATGCTCCCGCCAGTTACAATAGCATTGGGAGATGTAAAACTTGTACTGGGTTTAACACTGACTTTGTCTAGAGGTATGCCTAGTGTGTAAGCACAAACTTGAGCTACCTTCGTATTGAGACCTTGACCCATTTCGATGCCAGCGTGAATGATGACTACAGATCCATCGCCGTGATAGATGTTGACTATGGAATTGAAATTTCCGGTGTAAAATATATCGATTGCTATCGGTATCAACTTAATGGCTCGCTTTCTCCAACGGTTCTGTCCGTTAAAATCCTCTATTTGCTTTTTTCTGGAGTCAAACTCTGAGTCTTGCTTGATTTGTTCTATCATTTCAGGAATAGGGTTTTTCTCCCCATCTTGTTCTTCTTGCAGGTTTTTGAGTCTCACATTGATGGGGTCTTGACCAGTACTGAATGCTATTTTCTCCATTATAAGTTCTATCATGGCTACTCCTTCTGTTGTAACTGGAATAACAGTCAAATTTATCCATAATTTATGTTTTGCTACGACTACTATCTAGATTATGTTTATTATAAGGATAGAGTTATAGATATGGATACTCACATGGTGCTCTACACCAAGTAGCTGACGGTGTATCGGTTTTAACACTATTGGTTTTGATCTGCCATCTCTTGGCATCGTAGCAGTTTTGGAAAGGCTTCAGTAAGAGTGCAGAGAAGGCCTCATTGAACGAACATCCAGCATCTTGGTAGATATCATTCTTTAAGTACTGGATCACACCCTCATCGTTAACACCCACCTGTGTAAAAGTTAAATTGGTAAAAAAATATCCCTAAATAAAAGAATCTCAAAGAAATTTTTTAAACACCTCAAAACTGCAGTCGTTTCCTATTCTTTTCCCAACGGCTTTCATATTCGTCATCAATGGCATTATGAATCGGCATGTTTTTCTAAGTAGATGAGTAACTAGTGCTGCAGCACACGCCATTTGAGCTGGTCGGGAGATTTTACCACCATAGCCTCCACCTACTCGGCGAACTATTATATTGACACTGGAATAATTCATTACTTTAATGTAACTTGTAGTTTATGTTGACCACGTCAGATAACTATCAGTAATGATATGGAGCCACGATATAACAAGATGGTCCAGGGTTAAATTATTAAAACTATTTACCTATTTACTGGGATATTCAGTAATCTAGCAACAGCCACATTATTCAAATTAAGCCATTGAGTAGACGAAAATATTTCCATTCCATCTTCTGTTAGTCTCGCCACGCTAGTTTGTGGCTCCATATAATAATGATACTGTGAGCCAATACTCATCATCCCACTCACTACTTTTTTCACGTCATTTCCAGTATCAGTAGGTTCTACCAAACTATCGTTCTTAACTCTTTTATCCTTTTCTGGTGAAGCCATTACGTCGTGAATGCTTAAAAGCGGCATGTTCTTGCTTTCAAAACTATATTTGACTTTGACCAGATTAGCTGCCTTGTTCGCAGTTTTTTCTCTATCAGCAACAATAATACCAACTGGTTGTCCGTAGAATTGGACTTCTTTTTCGCATAGTAGTTCTTCTTTGACTACTAAAAAAGGTATACCAGATGGTGTGAACGTGTTTTCTCCTGGTATATCTTTAGCTGAATAAAAAGCTATGACGCCTGGTGTCTTCTAAAAAATCAAACATTTTATGAAGTGTATATATTTTTTAGTTTTCTGCATAAAAATAAAATAGTACAAAATGTTGGTGCTCACTATAGCTTCCGTAGTGTCAAAACCGCTGATGACACTGCCTGGAAGAGTATCAGCAGTTACAAATGAAGCAAAAACTTCATCTGTTTGCGTTGGAAGATCATTTGCAAAAGTAGCTTCACCACTGCACTGAGCAAGAGCTTCCAATTTCGGTATTGGCTGATTCAAAGGCCATATTGTTTTGTCAGTATCGTAGGACTGAGAGCCTTTTGATGTATGTCTTTTTAATGCTTCTCCTCCTGATCTAAACCTTGGATCCACTTTGTCATCGGGGCTGAGACTGAGAATGGCCTGAAATGGATCAAAATGTCATAGATTTGGTGCCTAATAACTATATCCAACACCAAAAATAATCAACGTAGAATCAAATCTATCATACTTAATCTAGCAATGTAAAAAATGTTATGTAAACTCGGTTAACTTCATAAATACTCAAAGTTTAACCACTTTTTCATCATCTTCATTCTGATTTCCTTACGCACTCCTTATACTTCGTAATTGTTACTTTCAAGTGTATTTGTAACTTTCTTACTTTATAATATAAAGCTATTGCGAGCGTTTTCCTAAACTCTGCTGAGGGCTCCGGAGGCGCGTCCACTGGGGATAGCTCCTCGGACAAAGTTTTCAAAGCCAATTGCAGAGTTTCATTGTTGAACGGGTCTTTTCCGCGTAACACTTCTTCAGTATTAGTTGCGTGGATAAAAGTTGGCGAGATACTGCCGTAGACTATTGAAGCTTTGGACAGTAGGTTGGAATTTTCTTCAAATTTGAAAAGGAAGCCAGCGTTGACGATAGCGTGAGCGTTTTGAGCTCGTGGCATTATCTGCAATATAAAAGTTGTGAATATGTGACCTAACCCAAGCAGGTAAGCCAAACAGGCTGACTATTCTACTTTTTGGCTTATGGCTTTTGCAAGCTTGTCTATAAACCCGACATTTTCTACTGCAAGGATTTAAAAAGCCTCCTCATTTTCTTAACACGAGCTTAGCGGTGAAGGAAAACATCGTGAGGAAACCCGCGGTTTAGTCAGCTCCGCACGTATTGACGATGTCTTTCCTGTGGATATGTCTGCCTAGGCTGAGAGAATGGTATAGGTGCTGGGCAAGCCTATGGCATAGACTGCCTCCTGACGCTGTATAAATCATCTTCAATATATACGCCTCATTTTCTGCATTTGCTTTACGTTGCAAGATGCAACACTTACGACTGTTAGTTGCAAGTCGAGTATTTTCTGCTCGTGCATTAGAAATGTATTTTTATTGTTAAAAATATAATCTATAGAGATGAGCAAGAAAGTGCTCGTAAACGTTTCACCGATAAAATAGTAGGTATGTATTTTTAATTACATTTTCATCTCTCATTTTGCCGTCGGGTATTTTCTTAGTGCCGTATATACCTAATTCTTTGTTAAAGCTTGCATATTCCGAAATGGAAAAAAAAACTTGTCTTGTAGTAAGTAGGTAAGTATAAAAACACAACGTTTTTTAGAAATGTATAGATATGTATAGGCACAATTCTCACTTCACTATTTGATAAAATTTAATAGGTAGGACCTATACCTACCTACCAACATAAGGCAGGCACCGTTAATTAAAAATGAATAGTTGTAAACTAAATAAATAATAAGTGAGTAGGTAAATGAACGTAAATGAACGGGCACAGAAATGTCGGTCGTCCTGCAGCAAGATGGGCAGACGATATCGCTGTCATAGCGGGCAAAAATTGGATGAGACTGGCACGGGGTCGTAAGGAGTGGTACATCAAAAGAGAGGCCTATATCCAGCAGTGGGTGAAGTCAGGCTGTGGATGATGGATGATGAGTAGGTAAATATACCTTGTATGTTTTTAACAAACACCACTTTGATAACGGTGGCAGCAAAACATTTGTGATCACTTTCCCTTTCATGTCCATTTGCAAAAAATATGGCAACGATACTCTTTGTGAATTAGTAATACTTTCCGCTGGAAAATAAACATTATTTTAAATTAGTCGAATAAAAAAAGGTTAGCGTTTGTTTCCGACAGAATCAGATGTCAAGGCGTTTCTTTTTTGGTTTTTATTTTGCTTAAAAACATTTTAATGCATTTTCATTAAAAACATAAAAATATCAAATAATATAAGTTTTTATACCTTCCATACCATTTAAATTTTTGCTGAATTGAAACTCTCTGATGTACCAGAATGTATGTTTTGAAACATGGGATATTCTTCTGTAGGTTATGAACATAAATTACTTATGGATAAGTTAATAAGTTATGGAGAGTTATAAATATGAACCAGTAACGTAAACAGATACAATTTTCTCACCGATTGTCAACATGGCTCCAACAGTTTCGAAAAGGACGAATAAATCCGACTGGAAATCGTTGTGTAAATATTTTAGGAACAGATTACCTCCAATCGTCCCTATCTGCAAATATAAATAAGTAACAAATTACACAAAAAAAAATTTCACTATCTGCCGGTTCATTATTACACTTGTGTGGTTTTGGGGTTATGCTAACATTTTTTGTTGTTACACAATATTTACTTCAACAAAATAGCCGGTTATTTCCCCAAAAAAGATAAAGTTTTTATAAATTTCAGCTCTGCTCAGCGGTTCTGTGAGTAAACCAAACCATGAAACTAACTAGCCGAAACTGGTTTAACTTACGTTTCTCACAGGAATATGGGCAACTAGATCCATGTGCTCATACATCTGCTTGAGATACCCAAACTCTTCCTTCGACGTGGCCAGGTCTTCAAACACCTGCATCATTTCAGAGAGGGGCATCCCCGCGCCAAGAACCAGGTTCACATCTATTATATATCCTTTTATCTCGGCTACATTGAATATGTCTATAGTTATTGGAGGATATTCTGTGACGTGGTACACACCTAGAGGTAACAATCTGGTTATTGGATAATTTAGCATTATGTATGAAATACCGATTTATTTCCTCTGAGCAGTTCTGTAGACAGACATTCCTTACTTCCCTTAACAAGTAAAGATCATCATCATCTCCATCGGCTCACCTTGTCCCGTGTTCCCAGCTACCAACTTGTACTCCCCATTGGCCATAGCCTTGAACGCATCATCCAAAGCATACGTTCTGAACCACGTCTGTTGCGTTCCATGTGTGACCTTTACCAGCTTGTTATCATTCACAAAAGTAAAATCATTTTTTTCACCACCAATACCATGTTTGTGTCGACATTGAGCGGCACATTTGATTCCACATTTCTTTATACCTAGATCTTCAAGATCACAAATTTTATTGAGAAGACTCTGATCGGCGTCAGTAGCAAATGACTTGAAAGCGTCAGCGATGGGTCTGTAGCCGGTACATCGGCAGATGTTGCTGGCAAAAGAGTTTTCAATCTCTTTGGAAGTTAACTTTTTATTTTGGGATTCGTAGAGGCTGAAATTAATATATTAAAATGTAGAGATGCAAAGCTGTTTCGGTGTGATAGTAAAAAGTGGGAAACCATTACCTATACATGCTCATAACCCATCCTGGAGTACAGTAACCACACTGAGTTCCATTGAAGGTGGCCAGCCTGTGCTGGATGTCGTGGTAGCCGTTGAGTTTGCTTCCAACACCCTCGACTGTAGTCACCTCCCAGCCGTGGCAGGATAGAACAGAGACCAAACACTTAAAACAAGCGGTATTTTAAAAGAAACGGAACGTGAACTAAGTATATTTTAAATATTAAAATATCTCTTAGTATCATGATGATAATAAATGAATATTTTCGCTCTAGAATATTTTTGAATATTACATTTAATTGAATATGATTTTTTTTCGTATCAATATATATAAAACTTGTTTGAATCTGACTGATAATCAACGCACTGACTAAACCATAAGTCCTATAGGTATGAAATTAGGAGGGTAGTATCCTTATATAGTGTAGGGGTGCACTAAGAAAGGAATTTTGAAAAGTCACCCTCTAAAGGGTCTATTTAGAACGCGAGCAACGCCGCGGGCGACGGATAGTTACTGATAATACGCCTTCGTAGGCGTGTAAATAGATAATTTTCGTGTAAAACTAGATCATTAATCAGAAATCTATAAACGACTGAATCAATATATAGAACACTCTTTTGAAGCTGACAGAGAATAAACGCACAGCCTAAACTATAAGTCCCAGAGGTATGAAATTTGGAAGGTAGTATCCTTATATAGTGTAAGGGTGCACTAAGAAAGGAATTTTGAAACGTCACACTCTTAAGGGTAGAACGCGAGCAACGCCGCGGGCGCCAGCTAGTAATATTAAATAATTTCTGAGATCTTACTGAATTAACAGAGAATATCTTCATAGTGTTAGCTGGTGGTAGTGGAGCTCTGACGGAGACCACACACGCCCCACATCCTCCTTCATGACACATCGACTTGGTTCCTCGCAAGTCCGCCACATTTCTGATGTAGTCGTTCAGAGATACATCTGGACCATATCGCCCATCCACTAAAATATCCAAAAAAATATACTGTGCTTACTGAACTTTGGACATAAAATTTTTACTATGCCTACGATTGTTTATTAATTATTTTAAAGTTTTGTAACTTATTTTTATTAATTATTTTAAAGTTTTATAGTTAAAAAATATATTGGCTTTTGAAAACCCCTTTTAGACATGCATCCTTACATTTTGCTAAAACAATACAATTCGTGAGATTTTTCAATTAAATAAAATAAATATTAAGTTCATATTGAGCTAGTAAGTCTAGTCCACTCTTATTTCGTGTTCATAAAATAAGTTTTACTGCGTTATGAGGAAAAAGTCCTTAGAGAAATCAAACTCTGTACCTATTCGTTTAATCTTTGTATTACTTTCTAGAAATCCAAATACCAGAAAACTCAACCTTCATAACCAAGTTAATAGCCTCTAAACTTTGACCACAGTAGGATTAGTTATTACTTTACGGATCAGTCGGTAGTAGCTCTGCCTTCCGTGCTGTGGGTCGTGGGTTCGATCCCCACCGAGAACAAACATTTGTGTGTTGTAAAAACATAGATGTTTGTTCTCGATCTGGGTGTTCCTATGTATTATAAGTATGTATTTACAAAAAAAATGTATGTATGTGTTCTATCAGCCATCTAGTTTCCATCGTACAAGCTTTGCTTAGTTTGGGACTAGAAGGCGTTGTGTTAAGTGTCCGTGAATATTTATTTATTTATTTAATAATAATGTATATTACTTACTTTTAGTGCAGTCAAATATTACCTTGATATCCTTTCCCGTTAATCGTGAAATATATTTTAGACATTCTTATGTTATTCAACAATAAAAAATATATCTACGTTGTGCAATCCACCATAGCCGTTTGAATAAACACGACAATATTCTTAAAATTACTGCAACGCACTGACGCAAATAACTACTGGATAGATTAACATCATGTACCTACCATTAGGTCTCAGTAATTTCACAGGTAATGTTGAGTATCCTATTTGAGCAAGGATTCCGCACACAGCGATTTTTACGAGTATGAAAACAGTACCCCTGTAGCAGGCAAACGAGTAAAAAAAATCGATTTCCTTTGGGATCATCGTGGAAATCAAAAACTAGGTTTTTTTTTATTTTTATTAGAAAATTAGTTTACCAAATGATTTTGAAAGTGAATAGGCAAGTCAATAAGTGAGTGTAACATTTTCATTTTTATTGTCTAGCAATTGTAGAATATACAATAAACTAAACATGAATTGCTAAAAAACTTAAATCATACATTAAGTTACTACCTATATACTCAAAGTGTTGAAGTACTTCATGGTTAGGTTTTGGTTAGGTTATACTAGCTTTATCCCTACTCAACGCTAAGAAGCATGATAGAGGCAAGGGCAATTACATAGTGATGTTTCTACATAATTCTGTTAGACAAGGGTGTTATTACCTACCTGCTAGCGAATGAAGTCATCATTTCAAATGGCAATGGAATTATATTACTCTATAATTTTATGGACGCGTCTACTGAAGTTATTACAAGTACCGTCTCTGCGATGCGTTTGAAACATAAACGGTCTTCTTCTTCTCTTCGTTAGTGGCCTCTGTCCGTCATTTCGTCAGACAATTTTACCAATGTCAAGTGATAGAATTGTAATAATTTACGTCAAGTCAAGTCGGCTGTTATTTGTTTTGAAAAGAAAATGGTGGATTTTTTCTTCAAAACCTAACACAAATTTTCACATTCAGAAAAACCACTTTACACACATTTTTTCCAATGGCTCACACTTTATGTTAGGTACGACCTAAGTAATTACAGAACGAAGACTAAAGAAAGTCAAGGTTTAAACGTACGTCAACGTAAAGGTTTATGTCAAGGTAAACCATGACTTTCTTTAGTCTTCGTTCTGTAATAAGACCGAAAAAGAATGCTGCTACATTTTGACATAGTGTACATAATAGCTGTTTATGAAGATGATCCTCATCGAGCCCCAAAAAGCGAATGATTAGATCCCTAAGAGGATTTTTTTATGGGGATTTTTCTGAATACATCTGGAAATCTATGGGAAGTCTAGGTATTCGCCATCTAGATGACCATAGATTACCTACTCATCTTTGACAGGAATATAAAAACCGTGCCTACCTACCTTCAAACGTCATTGAGAACCTACGCTTTACAAATTCCGGATAAAATTACCTACCTACAGCGTAAATTTGTCAAAAGGTATTAAATCCTTTGTAATCTAAACGTAATGCCTCTTTAATAACACAATTCTATGGAATATGGAGGTTAATTATGTCGATTTGTCGTTGACAAAATTAAGGTGTGTGTGGAACATCCGGAGCAATCCGGCTGCGGGTGCTTGTATCACTTTATTTTAGCATGCAATGAAAAATGAGACTTAATAAACTCTTTTTTTAAATACATTTTGGCATAGCATGTTATATTGTGGCGATCATAACTCTTTCTCGATATTTAGTTATTTTACAGCGCGTGTCTTACATACAAAAAAGTCAAATATCTATTGATCAGTATAATCAGAAGGATCATTTAGAATCGTCTTTATAAACTAGGTGATTCTAGGTGCCAGTTTCTCGAGAACAGAGCCTAGAGAAACGGACAGCAAATTACGGCATGAGTACTAAGAAATATACAAATGCTGAAGTTCCAGTGTGGTGCTATTTCAACTAAGTAACGCTTCAATGCATGGGAATAATATAAATTCAGTCATGTTAGGGACATATCTAAGAAAAGGCGACAAAGTGTGAAATTAAAGCAATCCGGCGAAAGGGACCGCGGTCCCTATACCTACCGGTCCCAATCGACGGAAGCCTCGTGAGACTAGGTAATACTTATAAAAAGTAGGTACTTTTTTAACTTTTGTAACCGCATATGCTTTTAGCAATATAAACGTAGCTATTTCATTTTTATACTTCTCAGAGACGTACCTACCTATTTTACGTACATTCCTTTATTCATATTCAACTGTCACTTGCATGACAAAAAAAAGAGATGACAACTGATTTATTAGTTAGCTCAGCTTTAGAAGACCAATATGAATATACCCCTAAGTCAGTAAGTATAACAATATGCCAACCAACTTATCTTATCGATGCTAAAAGACGTGATGAAATCAAGGCTTTATTTTCTGTTTATATTTCTTCAACATCTACGCCTACTTACGTGCCTGTTGAGATGTAGATGACATTGCGAATAATTATGTAATGCTGAAAAATTAATGAGCTTTCATTATAAATGTATTAGGACCTCTTTAATTAAGAACGTAGGCAGGTACTTTGCATATTCAAAGGTTTTTGGTATAACGCGACAGGTCTGTGCTCAAGTGCGATAAAAAAAAATCTTGGATATTTTACACAACTATACTGTCAAAGATAGGTAAGCTAGGTAGATAGAATAGGTAGGTAATTACTAAGTCATCAATTAAAAAACTATTTATCGTTTTTTTATAAGCTTTATTATTAATAATTTTAAGTGTACTTATTTAAATAAAAACCGTTATAACTATTATAAAAATAAACCAAAAATAGACGCAAAATAAAATATGTGTGACAAGTGACAAGTAAGTTTGATATAGCATAGCAAATTTAAATATGGGTGTTACAAAGAACGTGTGTCCCCCTGTAAAAGTGCCCGACGGACCGTGACGTTTTAGTCAGTACAGTCTGACATAACCTGCTGCTCTAACAAGCAGTAGGTATCCATGATGGATTTCCTCACGAAAAAAAAAGGTACCTACTACATAACTTGTTCAATGTTACTTGAACGTATGCCACTGGAAAATGTACACTGCCACTGGTAGTGTAGTTAATTAATAAGTAATCAAACTGAAAATGACTATTATAAAATTGATTTTTCCCATGTGTAAATACATACTTATTTTAAAACAAAATGCTCCAACTTATGCCCAGAAGCCATGAATATGCTTTCAACAGTACATGGAAATTCTGAAACAACAAAATGAGAAAACTGAGCTACGAATATTAGTAAAGCAAACTATGGTTAGTAATTTATTTATTTTTCAACACACTTGCTCATAAAGTGGCTTTATGGTCACCGCAATTAGGCACATAATGACACCCATAATCAAACTGTGACTTTTTCATGTTGCTATAACTCACAAGTGAGTTATAGATTTTTTTTTGAATTTTATTGGTTGAGTAGCTTTGTTACTAAAAAAGTTTTTATTCAAAAAAAAGATCGTGTTCAATAGAACAAATAAATGAATGTTCCTATTGCTTGCTCATTTCATGCAACTTCTTATTTAAATAGATAATTTTAACTCGTACGTGTTTAATAAATAAAACTTTCACTCAAATATAACTTTTGTTTTCTCTGTAATAAAAGAAAACTTTAAATTTCCCATTTTTACGTGGCAGAATAGGCGCAAACCCTAAGCGCGGAAAATAAATTAAAAAAAAAACCTCATCCCTTTAGTCTGTGGCCGATCGCAATGCGCGCGCATAGGAAAACTGATTATTTTTTCCCGCCATAGCGAAACATTTTTCACAACGCGTTTTCACTGTTGAAATTATTGTTATTTTATTCACAAGTGTGTTGAAAAACGTCGTATGATACACGTGTGTATTGGTGATTACCGTTCTCGGCTTTCTTAAGACCCTCGCCTACGGCTCGGGTCTCAATGGCACCTCGGCGGTAATCACCAATGTACCACACTAGTACCATAATGTACTATTATAACATAAAGCCATAGAATTAGATGCTTAGAACTAATGGAATAAAAAAATAAAAGTCCATGATTCAGAACTAACCCCAGCGATCTTTGACAATCTTCGTAGAGGTCAGTCGGATTGAGTTTTATGACCAACCTATAGTTTCTAAAGTTTCTAAGTCTTCTTTTTCTATTTATGGCCTCTGTCCGTCATTTCGACTGGTAATTTTACCAGTGTCATGTCAGTAAGTTGACATTCCACTCAAGCATTTCACAGTCGCTAACGAATAGAAAACTTCAGAGGACACGAGTTTTGACATTTTTTGAAACGACACAATAGCACTTTTATTTTAATAGTTTTTCTTGTGTTATTGTGTTATGTTATTGTGATATTATACTCATACATAACATAACATAACAACATAACATAAAGTGTGAGTCATTGGAATAAATGTGTGTAAAGTGGTTTTTCTGAATGTGAAAATTCGTGTTAGGTTTTGAAGAGAAAATCCACCATTTTTTTTCAAAACAAACGACAGCCGACTTGACAAATAACTTGACTTGACTTATTTATTACAATTTTAACACTTGACATTGGCAAAATTGTCTGTCGAAATGACGGACACAGGCCATTACTGAAGAAAAGAAGAAGAAGAAAACTTCAGAAACGAGATTAGCGTGAGATGAGGCCATTAATTTAAGAGATTATTAATATTCCTTGGATTATAATATAAAATGTCAATTAGGCTAAAATGAGATCTACTAACCTATATCAATCCATTTGTCCTCGTATCCTGCCTCTAGTCGAGCAGAACGAATGGCTTCTCGTGCAGCGTGGACGAAAACTGTCGCCAGATTCAAAGAAGGCTCACCAGTAGCTTGAACAAAGTTAAAACAATTTTTGAAGTGAAAACTTCTTTTGTCGCACCTCACACAGATTTTTCCGTAGAGTTAGGCTGATCCGTCCCGCTCTGAGGTGAAAAGCTCGATCGGGTGAACTCGGGACCGCCGAGTGTACCCGAGCGAGAAAGATACAGTCAGCTGCTCTTCGCTGTTGTGTCGCTGTGTTTAGTATATTCAACTCATACGTAATAATTGTCTTTATTAATTTAATAGTTATTATTGGTACGTAATAAAAAATATTTCGACAATTATTTGGTTTACATTGTGAGGTTAGTGTGTGAAGTTAGCGGTTTATCGTGCTAATATTATACCTACATTGAAAAAACATTATAAACATGAAGTGTTCACTTCTGCCGTGCGATCTTAAGCACACACTCTTTTTGTAACTAACTAGCCGTCACCCGCGGCGTTGCTCGCGTTTTACCCTTTAGAGTGTGACGTTTCAAAATTCCTTTCTTAGTGCGCCCCTACACTACTTATTAGGAACCTACCCTCCAAATTTCATACCTCTAGGACTTATAGTTTAGGCTGTGCGTTGATTCTCTGTCAGCTTCAAAAGAGTTTTATAAAATTTTTTTTTTTTTTTATTTAATATTGATTGATGATGATTGATGAAAGAATAAATATTGAAAAAACTATACAATATTCATGGACATTTCACACAACGCTCTCTAGTCTCAAACTAAGCAAAACTGTACTATGGAAACTATGTTGCTGATAAACAAAAAGATCGTCTATTGTTTGAGGTACCTTTGGACTGTAGGACTCCAAACTGATTCTTTGAGTTCCTGCGGAAATATATCCTCATGTCGGCTGGTATGTCCTTGATGCCTGGTGGCTTGTAAGTCCAGGTTCTATCAGTGAGGAGCTTCCCATTCGATTTGTCATAGATCAGTTTCTCTGAGGTCCAGTATCCAAGACCCATGATGAACGCTCCTTCGATCTATAAAGCAACAATGATGTAAAATGGCTTAGGCTATGCAAAACCCTACTTGATCATTATTATCTACAGTTTTCTAGCGACCTATAGGTGTTTTATCTGTTTTAAAAATAGACCTACCTGTGCAACATCTATTTCAGGATTTAAACTTCTTCCAGTGTCTTCCAAGATATCGACTCTTCTCACATCATGGTTGCCAGTAAGGATATCCACTTCTAACTCCATCACACCCACAGCATACACATAATACACCTTCACGTCAGTATCTTTCAAAGGCGAATACATGTAAGTAGCTTGTAAGTCTATACCTGCTTCGTACGCTGCAGTAATAACATCTTCCCATTTAGGGTTATCCAATTTCTCTTTGAAAGGTTTTAATCTTTCGTTTAGAGTTTCACAAGCTTTTATAGTAGCATACGAGACACACTCGCTACCAATGCTCCCGCCAGTTACAATAGCATTGGGAGATGTAAAACTTGTACTGGGTTTAACACTGACTTTGTCTAGAGGTATGCCTAGTGTGTAAGCACAAACTTGAGCTACCTTCGTATTGAGACCTTGACCCATTTCGATGCCAGCGTGAATGATGACCACAGATCCATCGCCGTGATAGATATTGACTATGGAATTGAAATTTCCGGTGTAAAATATATCGATTGCTATCGGTATCAACTTAATGGCTCGCTTTCTCCAACGATTCTGTGCGTTGAATTCTTCTGTTTTCTTTTTTCTGGCGTCATATTCTGAGTCATATTTGATTTGTTCTATCATTTCGGGTATAGGATTTTTCTCTCCATCTTGTTCATCTATCATGTTTTTGAGCCTAACATCAATCGGGTCTTTGCCAGTGTAAAATGCTATTTTCTCCATTATAAGTTCTATCATGGCTACCGCTTCTGTAGTGACTGAAATAACCATTAGGTTTTGAAAAAAGGTTTAATATAATATGATTTTTTCTGTTTTCTGTAATAATACAAATATTTGAATACTTACATGGAGCTCTACACCAGGTTCCTGATGGAGTATCGGTTATAACACTGCTGGTTTTTACCTGCCATCTCTTGAAGTCATAGCAGCTTTGGAAAGGCTTCTGCACTAAGGAAGTGATCGTTTCGTTATACGAACAACCAGCGTCTTGATAAATATCATTTTTTAAGTACTGGATCACACCTTCGTTGTTGACACCAATCTGTGTAAAATTAAACACAGTAAGGAAAACTTGTTATTTTGCTTGTTATTGCTGCACCAGCACTAGTGCTTGAACAGACTACTAATTGTTTGCAGGTGCTGTTAATATTATGTCTACAATATACAAAACCATATCATCCAGCTACTACTAGTAGTGTTTTTAGATTATGTATTTTTGAACTGACCTCAAAATTACAGTCGGTTCCAATTCTCTTTCCAACAGCTTTCATGTTCGTCATCAGTGGCATTATAAATCTGCACGTTTTTCCTTGCAAGTGCGTCACCAATGCTGTGGCACATGCTATTTGAGTGGACCTGCTGATCTTACCACCGTAGCCTCCACCTACTCGACGTACTATTACATTGATACTTAAACAAATATTATTAATTAATGCACTAATATTTTTAAAGCTCCTGTTAGTTATTACAGTGACAAATACGATAGAGCACCAACACCTATCTATTCTGTTTCCATACTAGCTCTTACCCAAATCGTTTTATTAATAATTATCTATTCAATTGTTTACTAACCTATTCGCTGGTACTTTAAGTAGCTTTGAAACTGCCACATTAACTAAATCCATCCATTGAGTAGATGAAAATATTTCCATTCCATCTTCTGTCTTTCTCGCTACGCTGGTTTGCGGTTCCATGTAGTAATGATACTGTGAGCCAAGGCTCATACTCCCTTTTACTACAGTTTTCACGTCATTGCCCGTGTCAGTAGGTTCTATCGAAGAATCGTTCTTAACTCTTTTACTCTTTTCTAGAGATGCCATAACGTCTTGTATGCTTAAAAGTGGTTTTTTCTGGCTTTCCAAACTATATTTCACCTTTACTAGCTTGGCTGCTTTATTGGCACTTTTTTCTTTATCAGCAACAATGATACCGACTGGTTGTCCGTAGAATTGAACTTCTTTTTCGCACAGTAGTAATTCTTTAGTCGTTAAGAAAGGCATTCCGAGTGGTGTGAACGAATTCTCTCCTGGTATATTTTTAGCCGAGTAAAAAGCTACGAATCCTTGTGTTTGCTAAAAAAATATATATGTTTTATTATTATTATGACATTTTATAGTTTTGTTGGTTGCAAGAACAAAAATTATGAGGTTTCATGTTTGGCTTACCATGGCTTCAGTTATATCAAAATCTTCAACAATACTGCCTGGTGGAGCATCAGCAGTGACAAAAGCTGCAAAAACCTCATCTGTTTCCGTCGGAAGATCATTTGCAAATATTGCTTCACCACTGCATTGAACCAGAGCTTCTAATTTTGGCACCGGCTGGTTCAAAGGCCATAATGTTTTATCAGTATCGTAGGTTTGCGAGCCTTTTGAGGTTTGTCTCTTTATTGCTTCTCCTCCAGATTTATACCGTGGATCTACTTTATCATCGGGACTAAGACTAATAATGGCCTGAAATAAATTGCTTATCAAAACTAGTATTACGTAAGCACAAATTGAAATTGTTCGTATTTCATGTACGGAAAAAACATTTTGAGGTCGTATATATCTTGTTAATTTGGGTAAGCTTTCGTACTTTGTAATATAAAGCAATTGCTAGCATTTTCCTGTACTCCGCTGAAGGCTCTGGGGGCGCTTCTTCTGGGGATAATTCTTCTGACAAAGTCTTCAAAGCCAGTTGAAGAGTTTCGTTGGTAAAAGGGTCCTTTCCGACTAAAACTTCTTCTGTTTTGATTGCATGTATAAAGGTTGGCGATATGCTGCCGTACACTATCGAGGCTTTAGCTATTAGACTCGAGTTTTCTTGGAATTTAAAGAGGAATCCGGCGTTGACGACTGCGTGAGCGTTTTGTGCACGCGGCATTATCTGCAATACCAACGTTTAATAGTCAGTTTATCATAGTCGAGGACGGCAACAAAATAATAAGTAAACCCGTAGATCTAACCTTGTAAGTTTTCAATGAACAGGACTTTGATAGCGGCGGCAGCAAAACGTTTGTAATTATTTTCCCTTTCATGTCCATCTTCAAAAAATTTGGAAACGTTACTCTTTGCGAACTAGTGACACTTTCCGCTAAAAATATAATGCAAAAAAAGAATAGATAGAGCCCAAACAATACAGAAGTTTTCAAATCGGAAGAACATACAATTATCGTTGAAGGAAAACATGAAATAGTCTTACCTACTGTCAACATAGCTCCAACAGTTTCGAAGAGAACAAATAAATCTGATTGGAATTCATTGTTGAAGTGTTTAAGGAATAAGTTTCCTCCAATAGTTCCAATCTGTGAAAATAAAAAACACCGAAATGATATAACGCACCGACTTTAAGAAATACGGTGGTGCGGTGCATAAGATCTAGCTTACGTTTCGGACTGGAATATGTGCAACTAAGTCCATGTGATCATACAATTGTTTGAGATATGTAAACTCTTCCCTCGTCGCAGCCAAATCTTCGAACACCTGCATCATTTCAGACAGGGGCATCCCCGCACCAAGGACCAAGTTCACATCTATTATATATCCCTTTATTTCGGCTACATTAAATATGTCAATCGTATGAGCTGGGTAGTCAGTGACATGGTAAACTCCTGAAATTATTATACAAGATGGATTTTAGATGAGTATCTAAATACCTATGTATAATATATCAACTATCATATCCATTGTATAGAACAATGTATAGTACAAGGTAAACATTATTTCTCTCTCAAGTCAATCAAGTTGTCAGGTAGGTATTTTAATAATTGTTTCTATGCAGATACAGTTTCAAGAACGTCGTTCTTACCTTGACCCGTGTTTCCGGCTATCAACTTATACTCTCCATTGGCCATAGCTTTAAATACATCATCTAAAGTATACGCTCTGTACCACGTCTGCTGCGTTCCGTATTCTACCTGCTGCATCTTGTTGCCATTAGCAAAAGTGAAATCATTATTTTGATCTCTAACGTTGTGTTTGTGACGACATCGAGCGGCACATTTGATTCCACATTTATTTATACCCAAATCTTCAAGATCACAAATTTTATCAAGGAGACTCTGATCGGCGTCAGTGGCAAATGACTTGAAAGCGTCAGCGATGGGTCTGTAGCCGGTACATCGGCAGATGTTGCTAGCGAAGGAGTTTTCAATCTCTTCCGAAGTTAATTTTTGATTTTTGGATTCGTAGAGGCTGAAAGTTTACGTCAAGGCTTATTTAGTTATCAGAACAATACATGGAAGATACAGAAGGTGAATTGTTGGAACTTGCTAAAACCAAGTACCTAACGCTTACATAACTTTTCACACAAAACCCAATGGTGAATGGCTTAGGTTTAGATGAAGTAAATTCAAATATAATAAGAAAAGCAGAGGCCACATATTTCTACACTACCTGTACATGTTCATAACCCATCCTGGAGTACAGTAACCACACTGAGTCCCATTGAAGGTGGCCAGCCTGTGCTGGATGTCGTGGTAGCCGTTGAGTTTGCTTCCAACACCCTCGACTGTAGTCACCTCCCAGCCATGGCAGGATAGAACAGAGACCAAACACTGAAACAGTGTATGAAAAAACAGATCAGGAAATGTTGGTTTTCCTCGTTCCTATAAAAAGTGAACACGCCTACATAAACACCACATAGAGCGGTAAGACTTGTGTAATTATTCACGAACAATAGTTTTAAACATGATAAAAAAACTATTATCTGGAAAACACTATTATTGTTTCCATCATGGATACACATGATGGAAACAATAAGGCATTATACAGAACACAGCACAGAACATAATTAAATAGTCTACTGCTGAAATAATTGGATGGTCTCCCCTTGCAATGCTCAGAGAACTAAAGACTCTTTTGAAGCTGACAGAGAATCAATGCACAGCCTAAACTATAAGTCCTAGAGGTATGAAATTTGAAAGGTAGGTTCCTTATATAGTGTAGGGGCGCACTAAGAAAGGAATTTCGAAAAGTCACACTCTAACGCGAGCAACGCCGCGGGAGACGCCTAGTACTGTATATGAAAGCTATAGTCAGAAGCTGCAATCTAAATCGCTCTTGTCCCGCCAGTAAATAGTTTTCTATCGTTCTAATTCTCCTTACCGAATTAACAGAGAATGTCTTCACAGTGTTAGCTGGTGGCAGTGGAGCTCTGACGGAGACCACACACGCCCCACATCCTCCTTCATGACACATCGACTTGGTTCCTCGCAAGTCCGCCACATTTCTGATGTAGTCGTTCAGAGATACATCTGGACCATATCGCCCATCCACTAAAATAAAATAATCATGTTAGCTGACTGAAAATTAGAGATCGCTCATCAAATCTCAGATAAAGGTAACATTTTTATTTTTATTCTACGTTTGTTGATAGTGAAATTGATAAAATAAACTTAGTGTCCATTTCATAGAGCTAAGCTGTCATTCTACAAGTAGTTAAATAATATAAAACGTCAAAATTTGATAGGAATAGTCACGTGACTTTTGGTTGATACATTTTTAATATCTAATTTCCATAACTACATTATAAAATTTATATTCTCTAGTGACTATAAGGCAAGAATAAGTAAATACAAATACTGTTTCTTGGTGTTCTGACATTTTTGTCAACAACTAGTATAGCCCAATGTAGGTATGTACCTTGATATCCTTTCCCGTTGATGTTGAACAATATTTTTGACATATTAATGCGTTTAAAACCATTCAGACGTTTAAGATTTTTTTTTTTTAATTACTTTATCATTTACTTTGAACACGTCGATATTTTGAACGTTTCCGCACCATACTGACCAAGGTACCGGTTTGGCGGCTAAAATTATGATCTATCGTCATTAGGTATTTCTTAGTGAATATTGAGTTGAGCGTATCTTTGCAAGGATTCCGTACAATTTTCGGGCAAGGTGTAGGTACAGTATGCCTAAAGAATACTAAAATAACCTACATTTTTGGTAGAAAGTGGTTTAAAAGTCGTACTTTTGAAATTTTAACTTTGTTAGTTGCACACTTGCACAGACTTCGATCATGCGTTGGTTGCATTTCGAGCGTGACGTCAGCAAGATAAAAAAAAACTGTTTTCTTGGTAGCACTTCGTGCTCTCGTTGACAACAGACGAGTTTTTCCAAACATGATGAGGACAAAGATGAACCAATCTATCGGTCGAATACTCAAACGCTACTTATATTAAGTTCATGCTTATATTATTACCATAATCTTACAAATGAGTAATGTCAAACAGAGGCAGAACAATTTTAAGTGGAGTTTTGAGTGATGTTTCAGTATTCGGCACTATGATTACCAAGATACAGAGACTAAAAGGTCCTGCAAGATGGGTTGACATCTCAGACTAGCTTAGAATTGTGATAGATGGCACCAACTTAGACAGGATTAATAACCCTGCAGTGGGGTAAAGTCAAGCTGTAAAATAGATGATGATGATGATGTTGAGTGACGATGCTATTCAAAATCTAACTTGTGATGCTTAGCTTAGCGTGTTGCTGGAAAAGTAACTATAAGTAAGTCTGCAATGATTGAAAAATGGAGTTGAGATGGCTACGTATAGAAGCAAAAAAAATAGAACAAAATTTCAAAAGGAACCCTAATAGTACATAACATTAAGTGTGTATATAGGTAGAGTAGGTACATTATGTACCTTTTTGCGTTGATCATCACCAAAAAACAGTTAAGTAATACTACCACCCATAAAGTTGCTTCTAAACGACCGCGTGAATGCTGTTGATTTTTGGCTCCGCGACGCGGCTTTTGATGCAGAAGTTGATAAAAAAAAAAAAATCTGTACTCTCTTGCACGCTATGGCATCCTTTTCCGGACTAGGTACTAAACGCACTAATAAGTGCCATCCCTTCACGATGTTTAGTCCACGACTTCGCACAAAGCGCTTTGCTTCAACCTTTATAATGCGAACTTTCAAGAAATGGAACTCTCTACCGCCGTCAGTATTTTTCTAACGATGTTCCTAGATTACCTATAGCACACATCATCTAATACTATCCTATTAGCACAGATCATAATAATACTATACTAGTAGGTAGCTAGAGGTAATCTAGATTATTATTTTTTTATATTGTAGAAATATCGTTACATCTCGAAATATATAATACCAATTAACTACAAACTGAAACGATTTTTAAAACTAACGGTTAGGTATAAATATTTACACGAGTATTTTTACTATATACAAAATTAAATGCTTATACGAAATAAGACTGATACTCTAAGCTCTCCGAATAAAATACAAATTACGACTGACTAAACCACTGATTTCTTCTTCTTCTTCTTTTAACCTATATGGCCTGTGTCCGTCATTTCGACAGACAATTTTGTCAGTGTCAAGTGAGTTATTTTAAATAATATAAGTCTGTTTGGAAGAGAAAATGGTGGATGTTCTCTTCAAAACCGATGGGCGTGTTGGATTAAAGTTTTCTTCTTCTTCTCTTCAAAAATGGCCTGTGTCCGTCATTTCGACAGACAATTTTGCCAATGTCAAGTGTTAAAATTGTAATAATTTAAGTCAAGTCAAGTCATTTGTCAAGTCGGCTGTCGTTTGTTTTGAAAAGAAAATGGTGGATTTTCTCTTCAAAACCTGAAACGACTTTTCACATTCAGAGAAACCACTTTACACACATTTATTCCAATGGCTCACACTTTATGTTACGACCTAAGTATTATTGGTTAAAATTCCACCATAATTAAACAATAATACTCACAATAACACAAGAAAAACTATTAAAATAAAAATGCTATGTGTTGTTTCAAAAAATGTGAAAACTCGAATCCTGGATTAAAGTCAAAATGATCTACTCGTACCTTCCGAAACGACACGGCAGAAGCAACCGGTTTGGAGGTAGCTTTAGAGTATTTAGATAGTCATGATGAATGGCATGACCTATTGAATCTTGGCATTGATGTCGACATGTTATGCAATGAAGGTTATAATTACATATTTTGTTTAATACATATCTAAGTACGGTAGATTTATTTTGTATGTTGTGTTTACCTAATATCAGGTGGGCCATCGGCTTGTACCATTTAGTTTTATAAAAAAATATTTACGGGTGTTAAGTTACCTGTACGTTTTTGTGGTACAAAATACAAATAGAACAAAATTATAACTCCTAGTAGTAAAACCTAGATACTCGTAGTATAGTACTACCTATAACATCACTAGGCGTTTGAAATTGGTACCTAAACGCCAGCTAAGATAAGGCCTGTCACTAGCTCAAAAATAAAATATCTTGGCATCGGTCACATTGCCAACATTGCTATTTGGAACTAGAGTTACATTACAAGTACTATACTCACACTATTATCTATTTTGTGTTATTATCTAGCACTCCGTCGATATCATTTGATAGATAATTATGTAAACAAATCATTCAAATAATTAGATAATAATTGTTTTTGTTACGTTTTTGGCAACAATTTGGCACTTCCAGCCCTCATATCGTCTGCATAGGTTTATTGTCATAATCCCCACTAAGTTGTCCCCACCAGTGGGGATTATGACAATCTTAAAAAAACATTGGCGTTTTCCCCACTATCCTGGCTGGTGTAGACCCCTATCGTATAATAAAATGTATACAGATTGAATCAGTCAATCCATTGCACACAATCTGATGTGTCCGCACCGTACCATGACAAAATGACATGTCAAGCATTGAGATACGATCGACATGTGATGTGTATTTTTCTACTAACACTGTGGAGTTCTACCCTTTTTATTTTATCTGAATATCGGAAGGTGCTTTTATAAGATTTTTATGAAAAATTTAACTAATGAAATTAAAATTATAAAGGTGAGCGGGCCTTGATTTTTTTTTACATGGAACTATTATTAATATATAACTTACACTAGCGGCGCGATCGGTTTGCTGGCCTTGCTTAATGAACTGTTTTCATACTAAATCATAGGTATTCTGTGACTAAATAGTGACATTAGAGCATTTCAGCGCGTTTTTTGCTGTCAAAAGCTTCTTGTTTTCGTATATCTGTAGCCACGTCACTTGACATTATGCTGGACAGCGAACGCAGTTCAGAGCTTGCGATATGGGACCTGAAAGCCTGAAACCTCACAGGTTTTATATTATGAACAAGTTACAATTAATGTAGTAGACAAGCGTCAAGCCTCAGTCGGTAATCGCTCTGGCATTACGTGTTGTGGTTCGTGGGGTCGATCCCCACAAGAACAAACATTTGTGTGTGGCAATCATAGATGTTTGTTCTATGTCTGGGTGTTACTATGTATCATAAATATGTGTTTACAAAAAAAAAATATTTATAGCAGCAATCTAGTTCCCATAGTACAAGCTCTGCTTAGTTTGGGACTAGAGGGCATTGTGTGATATGTCCAAGGATATTTATTTATTTATAATGTTGAGTCACTTATATAACACTAAAAAGCAAATTTTCTACCAGTTGCATTTACTAGAAAGATTTTTAAATCAAATTTTAGTGATTATGTGGCTTTATATTAAATCTATTAAGAGTAGGTATATGTATCTCCTCGTAAGTAGCTGCAGTTTCTGGTGCTAGTGAACTCGTACATCTCCCTGCTTTTCATACTTTTAATTAACATTTCAAAGCAATGTTGCCTGAAGGAAAATTCAAAATAAACTAACACTGCTTCTCTACAATAATTTAATATTCATTAGTCTGTGTTATTATTTTTACTACCCGTCTATTTTATTTTACTCAAGAATTTAATTATTATTTGGCCATAATACCTAATTAGGTACGCAATGAACGCGAGTTTAGGACTTGGCAGGAGGCCAATCTCATGTTTGGGCGATCTTAGTTAATGTAGCAAAATATATTTTAAAAGATACCTACTTAAACATTCCAATCATAAAATTTTCTATTGCGCGTGTCTCTTGAGGTTTTGTCAGTGTCTTAAACGATAAAATATGGTAGCTCTGTGTTGTTTCCATCATCCCTGATCTCATTGAATGTAGGTTCAATCCGTATATCAGACTGGACCTACCGTATAATCTATGTCCAGCACTGAACCAATATTTATATAGGTTTGTATTTATTGCTCAAGTACTAATCCCAAATCAAGCATATTTTAACAGTATTTTATTAGCATATCTACTCAAATCTATGCTCGGTTAAATTTATTGATAAAAATTAGTGGGCCTCAGCTTTCATGCGTCAATTTACGCTTTCGAATCTTGTATTAATTGGTCCACGTACTTCTTTTTTATGTCCTGACGAAACGATACTCTTCGCAATTCCTCATTCCACAGATTCAAATCGGAGTATCAAAACCATAGTTTCCATCGTACAAGCTTTGCTTAGTTTGGGACTAGAAGGCGTTGTGTTAGGTGTCCGTGAATATTTATATTTATATTTATAGGCGTCGTTAGAAACACGTCTTTTAAAAATCTGTTAAAAATAAGGCTCTGCATCATCCAAATCTGACCCAAGCGTATAGGTACTTGTTTTCCCTTTTCCCAGCTTCATGAGGCTTCATGTATAGAAGGCCATTTATGGTAAGAGCTAACGCCCACTAGCTAGACACGTGTATCTCAAGATACTTGATACAGTCCAATAAAGTATTAAAGTCACGCGCGTGACCTGTCTCTCTTTGCGGAGTGTTTTAAAATATTTTTCTTATTAAAATTTTAAAATAAATAAACATTTTTGGACTTTGAATTCACACAACGCCTTCTAGTTACAAACTATACGCTAGCTTTTTACGAGTGTTAAAATACCTTACGAAAACACGCCCCATCTGTAGTAAACATCCTTCCGTACAATCAGTCAAGTCTGACGTCACATCGACTGCCTCATTAGGAGCGCCAAGACGTGTCAATTGTTCTTATTACAGTAAATTCTCAACGTGCGACATAGACAATCAGGGGCCGCCATTTTGGTTTTGGGTTTGATTGGGGCAAAACGTGTGTAGGAAACTAACATTTGAAAATCTATTGCAAGTTTACGATTCATACCCAGGAGTATGCATAACTATTTTTTTATCTCTTTATCTTTTATCTTAAGTAAAACACAATAAATAGGTCATAGTGCTATCTTGTGATGTAACTTAGAGACCGTCGAAGCGTGCTGGGCCCATAACCTATCAAATTAAATACTAGATCTAGATACAAAGTTTACCGTGAATTCAAACAGCCAACAGATGGGGCGTATTTTCACAGTAATATATTGAAAATTAATGTTAAATTATGGAATTTGCTTCAGTGGACGTCAGCTCTTTGACCCTTAAGTGGCTGTCCGGTCATTACATTAGCCTGCTTCAGCAGAACATGAGCTAGCTGTACCTATGCAAATTTGAAGACCTCATCTGCTTTTTAAAGGTTATAAATTCACTTTTGCTGGAATATTTTATATTTTTTGCAAATTTTAAAACATTTTTTGCTATATTTATACATTAATAGCTGTCGCCCGCGGCATTGCTCGCGTTCTAGACCCTTTAGAGTGTGTCTTCTTAAAATTCCTTTCTTAGTGCACCCCTACACTACCCTCCAAATTTCATATCTCTAGGACTTATAGTTCACCTAGGCTGTGCGTTGATTATCAGTCAGCTTCAAAAGGGTTTTATATATTTAGATTATTTAGCCAAGTTAATTTAGCTAAACACAATTCCTGTTAGATTTAAGCTTGGAATAATTACACCGTGTATAAATCTGCTTGTCAATGTAAAAGACAAATAAAACATTATGCAACTATTCCAAACTCGTGTTAAAAAATATCTAAATACAATAGTGGAATATGTGCAAAATAACAAAAGTAGTTGTTTAAATGATAATTTGAATGATATACAATTAAACTAATTAAAAAAAAAAAAAATTTTAATTTTAAAAAAATTTGCTTTAAATCTGACTCTATGTTTACCCTTAGGTACCTACTCGTGTAGAAAACCTGTTACGTAGAAGCCTCGAGACTGTTACAATAAACAAACAAAGCTGCTAATCTTGTTTCGGCTGCACGGAATGTTTTCATTCCAGATTTACTCAGCTGAGTTTTCTACTCCTCTGGACAGACAGCTACTTAGTTTCCGTTCAAAGAATCTGCCTTATTCTCAAAGGGTTTATTGTGCAAACTTGTTGCTAGGAGTGTTTGCACACTGGCATGATAACTTCACGATACTGACATGACCAGCGTGCCGAGTGTGTACCTAAGTCACGTAAATTATAATTTTATATTAAGAATCATCAGTTTTGTAAACTATATTTCCGCTAGGGGCGCTTTACAATCTCTATACAAAAATCATTAAAAAAAAAAATTGACAAGAGCGTATAAAGTTTTTCAGTTGTTTGTTTGTCGTTTGTTATCAGTGGATCGAACAATGCGGGTTAGAAAAGTAAAAATGTCGGACATTCCACGTTTGCAAATATAGGAGTTGGGTTGTCAGAGTGCTTTCGGATGTGGGCGAAACTGTACCGTACCCAATACTTACTATGCTTGTCATAACCTCTATCACGAACAAATCTGACAGTCAATGCCAGCTCGACTGGCAACCGTTGTAGTGTCACCGCGCAGTGTATCTCGGATACGCTAGCGTTACGATACGTTTGCGATTGTCACATTTATTCGTGATCAAGGTACTATGTTGATACTGTTACCACAGAATATTAGTACAAGTACTTTTACGACGAAGAGATTCCTTTTGTAGATTTATCAGCATCATTCGATGCATCCCAGCACTTGTTTCGGTGTAGCGCTGTTTCGCACCACGGGTTCTCATCACAAATATTTTTTTTGCTGTTTCATACCAAAAAATTTCAGCGTCCACATCAATGTCTATATAATATAAAAGAAGGGGGACCTGACTTACCTATCAGCCCCCAGGCCAAACCTCTGAAGCTAGAGAGCTGAAATTTGGAATGTGGTTTTCTTACATGGCATAAGCACCCGCTAAGACAGGATTTTAAGAAATATTAAATATAATTTGCTGGACTGTGGAATACAAAATGTGAACTGGATAAGTCTTCGCTAATGTTAAATTCAATTGTTTATTATTCCGAGCCTGAATGTCAAATAACAACTGTCATTGTTTCAAACGTTTCCCTTCAGCGCTCTATAAGACATACCGATTCCGGTGCAACTTCTTTTCAAATAAGGGGGTTCATCAGCAACAAGTTAGCAAGAAATGGCCTCGCGTTGAATACCTATTGTTTTTATGTCAACTACAGTTGTAGGTCAATTTATACAGTTTGTAATTTATACTATGAACCTAGAGTACAAGTCTTAGAGTTCAATATTCTATTATTTAGAACACATTTAGTAATATTGAAATTATTGAAAAACGTGGACACAGTCCCCCACCCTTCTCTTAAATACTGTTATACTAGTAGATGTATAATTTATGTGAAATTTACAGGAAAATAGAACAAAGTCTCTAAAAAGGTTTAAAAACAAATAAGTAGGTATACAGTTTTAATTAGGATGCTTGGACTTCGGATATCTCGGTGGGCGACTCCATTCGAACTTTCGAAGGCGATTTCAAATATCGAACTTGAAATTTCCTTCGAAAGTTTCCGATATCGATCAAATGAGGCTTTTCGAATGAATAAGAATAGTCCACTAGATTAGTCACGTGACTTAACGTTGAGATAATAATGAATCATTACCATTTTGATTATTTTTCTATTCTCTAGCAATTGTATTATAACAAAAAAAACTTGACTACTAGAGGCTGATTAATATTTTTTTTATTTTGCTCAAGTCGCTGCATGCCGTGGTTGAACTTCAATGTACATAATATGTATCATATTCATTTGGCCAAAACATTACGCAAACCAATACAAAGCCTTATTTCGTTACAATCGGGCTGAAATGGTTGTCGGTGAGAGTTTAAATATTTTGTAATACGTTATTTTATTTTATTCGTTAATCGAATAACCCCATAGAATTACTTTTAACTTATGAGAGCGTAAAACAATCCCAAAAACCATAGACGCTTTTTTTTTAAGATAGGTTACACATATTTTGAACGGATTGGTTTTTTTTTCAGGGCAGTTTAAAAAAGCATTGAATTTGTATGTAGTTCTACTTGTGACCAGTGTTGATTCTGGAAAGAGCCAAGAACCTGCGAAATTCACGTTCAGATCGGTGAGAGATTCCGTCCTGCCGGCGATACAGCCTCTGGTTGCCGCTGGATCTTATGGATGTGAGTACTCAGCAGACATAGTGGACGTGCTCAGTGAGACAATGCATTGTTACAGGGACCTCTCACTGTTGAAGTAGCTCTAACTCATCCAATAAAAAAAAAATAGTTATACCTAATCATACAAAACGAACTTTGAATCGTCATTCAAAGTGATCAGTGAGATTTTATTGAATAAAAGCTTTTTGACTTTGACTTTGGCTGCCTGTTCCATAACCTAGGGCCGAATACTGAATGGTCACTCTTTAAGCACCACTTAAAATTGATCTGCCTTACATTACTCATTTGTAAGAGATGCATGAACTTAATATAAGTAGCGTTTGGGTATTCTGCCGTTATTGTCATAAATATTGCAGCATCGGCTTCGGTGATAGGTTCGGGCCCCTATAAATGTTAGCTGTCATGAAAAAAAATTCATAATAACGCAACTTTAGTCCTTCTAGGTACATTGATTTGAAATTAATAATAAACTCTACGGTCGTAGAATTTGTCAAAAATATGAAACTTCATAATCTGGTCGCTGGTCACTTTAGAAATAGAAATTATTTATTTTACGCAAAAACACATACAAAGACACAGTGAAATAAACATTAAATTATAGAGACAGATGCTTAAAAAAGGTAGTCGCTCAGCAAATGCTAAAGGTGCACGGTGGCTCCTTAAGCGCTGATTTTCAGGAGCAAATTACTGGTTCTACCAGTAATGTCTCGCATTGTTTGACTAGCATTGTAAACATGCATTACTAAAACATAAGCAATAATATTGTTACACACTCAACAGCCGCATGTTCCAACCTCACTAACATTCTCCCTGTTGTGGGTTTCGGTAGCTACGAGTGAGAACTTAATTTTACTCTGTGGTTTCACTATTTTGACCTGGTGTCAGTTTCCCAAAATGCGGTGATCAGTATAAGGGCGCTTTTCCACTAAAACTAAGGATACGTTGCTAAGGATGTGTTTGATCTCCACTAATAGGGATCGTTTGTTTCCACTATTATTGTTGGATGTCAAACACATCCGTAGCAAGTAGTTTAGCTTTGCTGTGGTAGAAAAGTACCACTGCAGCGTGATAGATGGAACTTATAGATCGGAATCACTACAAGTCTATTTAAATTGTTGTAAAAATTGGAAAAACTCTTGATCGCCAGCAGAGTATTTAGCCACCTAGAGGCTAATATTGTTTGTGCCCTATCAGGGTTCATATTGGAAGCTAGATCCTTTATGTACAATACAAAAACTAAAAAGAACATGAACTTGAACTCGATAAAGAAGAATTAGCAATAAACACATCGCATTTTTTTTATAATATTCCGCTTGCTTATACTTAGATCAAAATACAGTAAACCACACACTTTTCTACATTGGCGGATCTAGTGTCTAGACAAACCTTACCTAGGCTTTAAGGCACTATTTTGCTTATAATATGTGTAATATTTTATAAAAAATAATAAATAAGTAAATAATAATCACAAATTGTGTTTGCAAACTACGGGTATTATTTGTGTGAAAGAAGAAAAATGTTTCTTTAAGCCCTTTTTGTTTGATCTTCGAACATGTAGGAGGGTCACCATTCACCAATTTCTTCAGCTTACCTACTTATACAACAGAAATGTACACATCAAAAGCCTCTTTGATGTGGAGTAAAAAATATTGTGTAAGTATAAACAGTGTGAAGATTTTAGACATACAATCAGATACCGCATTTCTTAGAATTCAAGCCTTTATTATTTATCTAAATTAACACTTAATTGAACAAAATAAAACATATTACACAAAGGGTAGACTGAATGCTGAAAGAAAGAGATATAGGTACGTGTATTAATACGTAAGCAGTAAAATACTATGGCGGTACTAGTTTCCTAAGAAACTCCTTGTGAAATGTGCGCACATCACAAAGACTAATTTGTGGCATGTTTACCACATTCTGCAGCTCATAGTGGATTTGAACTGACAACTTGTGTATCCAATGTCGAGGTACAGTCGAGGTCAGCTTGCTGTTACAACTTTTTATAAAGATATTCCCTAAATAGAATAAATGTAAAATAAAGAAAATTAGATAGAAAGAAGCAAAAAAAGAAGATTGTTTTATGGTTTTAGTATCTTTTATTTCTTTGGCTTTAGGTGCATATTTCAAAAACGTCTTCGGCCTTACTTACGACCAAATGCAAGCGAAAAACGCATCCCTTCCTGAAAACATCACGATAGACCTCATCACCAAAACTGGCCAAGTCAAAAATGTGCTCTCTGACAGCAAAAGACTTACGAACCTGGTTAATAAAGATGATAAAGTGGTCATCCTCATCCATGGGTTTGGGGAGAGCTCAGAAGGCGAGATGGTTCAAGCCTTGTCTTCGGAACTGCTGAAGAAAGAGGGGATGAAGATATTTGCGCTGGATGGCAGGCGTACTATAACACTGGAATACCTTAGAAGTTCAACACACTCTAGGTTTATGGGAGAAATGCTTGGAGAATTTCTTAGTCATTTGATTCAAGGTAAAATTTACATCAAACTTTTTTGTAAAGTATATTTATTTAGTATTTCTTGATGAAACCTATATTTATTCTGTGATGAAACTGCCCCTGCTCATTTTGACGTTCTACCAGCTGACGGAGAAAGTACTCAGAATATTGGTAGATACGTAGTTACATAATCTGATAGAAAGTAGCGCCTTCTACTCCAAAATCTTACAAGATGTTATAGCGCTCCAATACCTCGTTATTTGCAGAAGGCCACGACCCATCAAAGATTTCGCTTATCGGCCACAGTCTTGGCGCTCACATAGCTGGAACAGCCGGCAAGCAAGTCTATCAGATGACGAGCAAACAGCTTGGAAGGATCACAGCGCTAGACCCGGCTGGACCTTGCTTCCACAACGTCAGTCGAGCTGACAGACTTGATCGGGCTGATGCTATGTATGTGGATGTCGTTCACAGCAACGGAGGAATTTTAGGCATTATTACGCCCGTAGGTAAAGGTTCTTTATTTGAACTCCTGGTTTGCTTCGCTAGCAAACCGCTAGCAAACGCCAGCAAACATAAGTTTGTTAACCATTTAGGATTATTTATTTTTTGGAATTCTCAATTTGTCATTTGAATTTATGTTGCTGAGTGTACCAATAACCCAGCATAAGTTCAAAATATTTACGTGCGCGCTTCGATTTTTTTGATCGCATTTGGAACTGTTTCGCCGGGAAAGCTTTAAGCCTGAACTGCCTTTTCGCAAGTAGGTAAGTAAATATTGAACGTTTATGTATGGTTACGGTTTCAAATAGAATTTTATTCTGCTGTTTACGCGGAAACTATTACCGGTGAAACCCCGGAGCACTGGAAAATAAAATGGCTTGCCCATATTTATTGCTAAGTGGCAGCGAAATTTTATACTGTATGTAGGAAGAATTTTGTAAGTAACACATCATTAACCGAGAGAAAATTGTAGTAACACGCGTTTTCGTAAAATCAGCAAAATAAGTGGCCTTTCAGAAACGGAAGGAACCTTAACGGCTGGATCATTGAACACTTTGAAGGGCTGGATTGCCAATTGGCAGTGCACGACAAGCGTGAAGTCGTAACATTTCGGGCCAATTTTGTAGTTTTTGAAATGACATATGGCTCCTTCGTATTTGTAGCTCTATACTAAGACGTATTATTGTTCCATCCAGGGCATAAAGATTTCTACCCAAATGGAGGGATGTCTCAACCAGGATGTATGTTTTACATCTGCGACCACAGCAGGGCTTGGGAGTACTATGCGGAGTCGATCAATAATCCTAAGGCATTTCCTGGTAAGAGTTGAACCCTCTTGTTAGATTAGCTTCTGCCCGCGGCTTTACTAGTACTACCTGAGCTTCATGTCTGAGATTTCGACTTGTGAAAACAAAATGCGGGTCGAGTTAAGCGAGTTAGAAGTGTATTTGTGCCTTTTTTCATTAAAAAAAACCCCGTATTCAAACCGCTTTTTTATTTAGTTTAATAAGGAAATCTATGCTTGAGTTTGAGGTCTATGTAATGATTATATGATTTTTAGCTCGAAAATGCTTCAGCTGGGCGTCATTTGCTGATGGAAAGTGCAACAAATCTGAGCTGTCGTACATGGGAGCTGCTTCAGAAGACAGCTCAAGTGAAGGCTTGTATTTCCTCAGCACAGCACGTTTAGCACCATACGGCTTGGGGCCTGCAGGCTGACGGCATCTTAATAAACTTTTATCTTACTAAGCATAGTTTTTTTATTCAATTTATGTGTTAAAATTGTGGAGTAATTGATCAAATCGTGGCGGCTTTCGCTAAAGAAACAATGAAAAATACTGTCAAGCAGCGTTAAGTTAGTACTTACAAAAATAAATTGTTTTTTATATAAAAATATTAAAAAGGAAAGGCTTTACCAAAAATTTTAAAGGATTAGTACTAGGTAGCGGATTTCCAGGAAAGCATTCACTAAGCCGATGAGACTACTATTATTATAATTCAATGAAAATCTATATAATTTTACTAAGAACTGTCACAAAGCGTCTAAAATACATCAGTGCGTGTGCGTACCTAAATCTTAAAGTAGTAGGTAGGTATAACAATAAGGATTCGAACAACTAGGTACAAACAATGGTGTTCTGTAGGCGCGTAGGTATGCTGATTTTCTGCTCAAACACTGATCCGGATTCAAACATACATTTTTGTATGAAAATGTCTACTGAAATCTATGTTTGAGTAACGATTTCTTTATCAGCAAAAAATATTTCCGTCCTTGTTTTTGACAAATTAATAGTAGATTCGGAATTGGTCAAACCGAATATTAATTGTATCTCAATCAAAATCAAATCAAAAGTTCTTATTGCGGAAATATACAATCCATTTTGTTAGTAGTAGTAGCAACATATTATTATGAAACATATACATCATTAACCTTTGGTAGGTATGCCGGAACGCAGATCTACGCGAGATATAATAAGAGTTTCTATTGTGTCTGGAATTCAGGTAGCTACATGTGGAATTCATCGAAGTGACATATTAGATACAAGGATGTTTATTTGCATATATAAGTGTTACAATTTCGTCCTAACTGTAGGGGCACTTAGAACTTATTTACCTTTTCCAGGTATTGCAAATGTTTTGGGCGCTTAAACATAAGTATATAATTATTAAAAAAAAAAAAAAATTATGTTGTAAGTAATGTAACAAGCTGATAGCTCACCTGATGCTAAGTAGTAACTTCTGCCTATAACAATGCATTACCTCACAGAGCAAGTCCAATGAGGACGTGCCCTATAAGGCAATGCACTGCATCCATCACTCTGATACGTAAAGATATTGAAGTCCCATGTGCCTGTAATTACATCTAAATCTGTAATTGTATCTTTGGGCATGCACTAAACTTTTAAACATTTTTTCTTTACTTAATTCTTACGTAGGGTAGGTTATTATCTACTGTATTGAGAATACAAATTCTGAGTTTTCATAGAGATTATTCTACATAAGGCCAAAGTCTATTTCTGCTACCATAATAGACAATTTCTACTGCCAGCAGAATAACACACAGTCCATAAGTGCCTAGGAGTACACAGATCGGCATTACTATTTGAGATAACTGAGCTTGAACGTGTGGGAGCGAGGTACAATCTAAGTAGGAATTTTCGTAGTTCAAATTCAGCTTATTGATTATTCCTGTCTCTTTCATACGCAGGAATCTGAAAAAAAAAACTTAGTAAAAAATTTTTTTACAAGCTAGTTTATTTTTATCAATATATATAAAACTCTTTTGAAGCTGACAGAGAATCAACGCACAGCCTAAACTATAATTCCTAGAGGTATGAAATTTGGAGGGTAGTATCCTTATATAGTGTAGGGGTGCACTAACAAAGGAATTTTGAAACGTCACACTCTAAAGGGTAGAACGCGAGCAACGCCGCGGGCGACGGCTAGTGGAATTATATGAAATTGAACACGCGGGTAGGTATGCAGGTGTACCTACCTACCTACCTAACATTTTAGTGCGGTTAAACCTACTCATTTTCAGCTAAATCATTTTTTTTATACAACTAAATGATTGAACAAGCCCATGTCCCACCTGATGTTAAGTGGTAACCACTATTTATAGAGTGAGCACATCCACTGAGGACGTGCCCTGTTATGCATTGTATAAAACTGCAGTGCAGACATAAAACAAAACATGTGAGATAAAATGTAAACTCTATGTTATGTAGTTTAATTATGTTTTTTGCTCTGTAAAACGTGACGGACATGATGTGTACTAATGTATGTACGAGTATTTTAGTACAATGCTGTACCTACTTACCCGTTACAGAATAGTACCATGTACACTAATGTACAGTACTGAATGTGCTCCGGAACACCACAACTAATCATCTTTATTGAGGTAAATAATAATAGAGCCATCAAAATAACATGTCATTGTTTGTGTGTTATATGGTACAGTCAACAACATAGTCGATTTAAATTAAGTTTTTTAAATCTATTTTATTGCAGTCGTAAACTTTTATAAGCAGTTAAGTATATCATTCAAATTAGTATCTCTAGTAATTGTAGTTGTAATATATAGGTATAGAAACTCTCGCGAAAGTTCAAAAACAAATAGTCAATATTCCCAAGCAAGTTGAAGAATCTCAAATTGTTGATCAATTTATGTTTCTGAATATACATCTACAAATATTATACAAATCTGCAGATTTTTTGAAAAAAATATATCGTAAAAATTCCATACTTACGCAACTTTAAATTCTTCTTTATACGGAAAGTCGAGAGATACAAAAAAGAACTTCTTAAGTGTGTTACACACAACCACATCCATCAAGCCACAAGTTTCATAAATTTCGAAAACTGAAAAAAACGTTTTAAATACGCTGCAGAAGCAAGCCCATTTTCTTAACTTTTATTTCATCGGGAAATCAATGCGGGTGGCAAGGACTCAAAATTGCCCTCTCTGGAATTCTATGGGAAAACGCTTCTCAGAGGACTTGACTTCTAGAGGCATTATGATGATGATAATGATATCATTCGCTGCTACGACACTTTTCAGTTACTAAGTCCCGTATGCTGATGAATGAATGAATGAATGAAAATACTTTATTGTACGTAGGTACACCTTACAAACTAATATGCGAGACAGACTAAATTACATTACATTACGTACAATGGGCGGTCTTATTGCTAGGGAGCGATTTCTTTCTTCTTGAGCCGATTTACTGCTCAAGCTTCGGACTCGAGCATAGATTTTTGTATGGAAAACTCTACTCATGTACTCTACTCTACTCAATGTATGCTTGAGTAACGATTTATGTATCGGTGTACAGAATATAATAGAATAGAAAATGTTTATTTTGAGTCATATAAAGAAACATGCATATTGCATAGTTACAACAAAGAAATCACAATAAAAATTAAAATCTAATATATGACAACAAAATAGGTCGTCACTCAGCATAAGCTGTAGCAGCAAGTGTACTGCTACAACGCGGTATTATGTGACGCCAATGCGTACGCCGGCAGCAACGGCGGTGTACGAGCGTAAGATGAATCAAATTGAAAAAAACTTAGGTGAGACAACCGTCATTGTAATGGGTTAAAATTTAAATTGCAATAAAAAAAAACTAACCTGATCGTATGAAAGGGTCAATAGTTACGTAGTCGGACAGAAGGGCGACTTTTCCTGCCTTGAGCTCCTCCAAGCCTTCATGTATAGTAACAGTTCTCATATCAAACACTTTTGTGAATAATTCGCTGTTTTTTCCGTTTCTCGATACGTTTATCTGCAAGTACACACAACTCTACTTCTTTAAATGTTGCGTTCACACTATGCCGCAGTCGGCAGGGAAGTGGGCACGAGCATAGTGTGGACACGAACATGCCTCTGTCTCCCAGCCCAAATTCATGCCCTTACTTCCTAATGAGAATGTAGGCGATGTTGCTGTGGCAATAAATCCACGGCAGAAAAGAGAGGACTCTTCTAACACAGGTTAGATCAACTTAAAAGAAGAGATCCCAACCCTATTAGTTATATAACTTGTATTTAACAATAAAACAATTTAGATTTTTTTAATTTTGATTTTTGAATAAAACCGGCAGCGGCATGGGCATAGTGTGAACGCGGTAAAAGAGTGATAGTCGTAGTGCAATACCACAAAGGAGAACGTCCTTGGTGGTCTCTGTGAGGTAACAGCTGCTATCGTCGAAGGCCTAATAGGTGGGATATGAAGGTTCTTCTGTAATTTCTCATAACATGGTTCGCGTGCTCGTTCTGTCACTGTTTTTGCTGTGTCTTTATCCAATATAATAATTATAGTTATATGTATAGTTTTGAGTATTTCACTCTAAAAAGTTCTATAGTTCATTAATGACTGTTATGTACAGTCGCAGGCTTAATCCACTATAGTCCGTAAAAAACATTGGAGCGAATACAATCAGTCAGAATAATAGTAATGTAAGTAGGTAATTTTAATGTACATTGTACACAATAATAAGTTTATGTATTATAAAATGACAGCAACAAACACAGAAGCGGTTTTCAGGGCATGACTAGCTTCAAGGATTATCATACGCTCGATAAACTTTAGAGTGCTTTCGAATTGAAGTTGGTCGGATGCGATAGATTGCAATTTATCCACTTCAAACAGTGCAGTATATTTCAATTGCAGGAATAAATGAGCTAGGCGCTTGCTCGAGTGTAAACTTGGATGTAAGCTCTAAGGCAACATATGCATTAGGCGATGTCATATTACTCTTCACCATCATTCATCGCCAAAATATCATCAAGACTATCGTCGACGTGCCTCAAGCGAATACTTGACTATTTCGGCCACATTGCCAGGAAAGACGGAGATAACCTGGAAAAACTCATGGTTACTGGCAAGGTGGAAGGGAGAAGGTCGCGAGGTCGAAGCCCAATGCGTTGGTCCGATCAGATCCGCACCACACTCGACACATCCGTCTACGATGCCCTACAACTAGCCGGGGATAGAAACAAGTGGCGTGAAGGAGGAGGGATTACTCTTCACCATATAATTTTGGCGGATAGCATAACTGCTGCTGAACAAAAATCTATCGTAATTTTCAGAGTCAATGATTTGTGCAGCGCTCGCAATGGCTCTCAGATATCGTCTGGGTCATATTGCAGCTGGTTTTTTTGATGTTTATCCGTCATAGGCCCTCAGATTACGATTAATATGGCCTATGTTTTGGCCATATTTTGTCCAGTATTTAATTTTAGTGGGTGGATAAAATTTTGGTCTGAAAAGATCTGGAAATGTGGGCTAACAAGCTTGGTCTACACCAAGCTCGTACCTACTTGCATGTGAAGCTTCTCAAAGAATCCGCTCAGTGTCTTCATACAAATCAGCGCACACTGGTGTGTGGGCGTCAGACGTTCTACACCAGATTTCCACACCAAAACTCGTACTAGGCCCTCAGGGCTGGTCACCGCGACTATTCCAGCCCAGTGTATTCACGTTCTAACTGTGGTAACTAGTTACTTATACAACTTACGTTGTTTTTGATGATCCACTCGACATCCTTCACAATAACTCCCTCGAGATCACTGTCTAATATACCATCTACATCAATATCAGCGTCCTTGTCATTCACAATATGTGAGAGCAGGTTAGACGTATAGTACGTGTATATCAGATATGAGAACATGAAGAAAGCTAAGTAAGCTCCTCGACGTGAGTATAGCACCGCATCTATTGGGGGAACTGGAAAAAGAACGGTATTTTACTACTGGTATTACAAAATTTGAGGTTTATCATTCGCGCTCAAAACACCTTGTGACACTTTTGTCCCAACGGTGCATTACGATATCTCTTGCTTGGGACAAATCTGTTCCAGGGTGTTTTGAGCGGTTATAGATGTGAAACCATCTCAGAAATAACAACCAGTGAAATAACTCAAAACTTATATTCATCATCATCATCATTATATCACTTAATCAACAGGAATTTAACTCAGTACATTAACTTAGACTTAATTCAAAAACCAATCTTTAAACGCTCTCAAAATCTAATGACGGGTGTTCCGATCCCCTGTCGGGTTCCGAATCCCCAGTCGTCCCTCGTTCCACCGCCGCCGCCTCACATCCATCAGGATAGTTTGTTTATGTTATAAAGTAATAATCTTTTGTATGAGAGATTCAGTAAACCTTACGGTCTATGAGAAAGCTCGCCCGGGCAATATTTCTGCCGCAAAAGTGATGCCCGCATTGCTGTGTTCCAGTTTGAATGCAGGCACATTATTGTCTCAGAGTGATGGAAGCAGTGGGATGCCTCACAGGGGACATGCTCGGTGAGGCAATGCAATAGGTAGAGGTTACCGCTAAACAGCAGATCAAAGTTATTAGTGATGTTTTTCAAATTTATTTATTTTGGTCCCTTTTCTTTTATGCCTTCTGTTCTAATAATAATATAATAATAATTTCTTTATTTCAGAAAAGGACTTAGTACAAAAAGATGAAATCAGAAAGTCTAAATTATAACCAATGCTTGACATTGTACATAGATTGATGGTATATAGAACCTACACACAAGATATATAAACCTATGAGGAGAGTCAATAGTCAAAACTCGTTATCTGATACAAGCATGATACAAGGATAAATTCAGTAGCATATCGACGGTTAAAAGGCGACTTGACTCAAGCGACATTTTTTGCGATATTGAGTTATATACACAGTTCGATTCGTCTATTTTTTCTGCGTCGTTTGAGCCGGGTTTCACTCAAATCGGAGCAATTTTTTGTCGCTTGAATCTATGACCAATTTGGGCATCATTTTGAATAACACAGAACCAACCGACATGATTTTTAACATTTTTTTTAAATGATGTATTTGAGTCAATTTAAATGAAGCATTTTTTTAGATGGATGTGATTTAAGTTCCTTTGCTTTTTATATTTTTTCGTAATACCGTCTTTTCAATCATTTAAACCTAATCTAAAATTTACTTGCACTGGAGTTTAAAGCATTTGGCCTTGATTACAAAATTGCATCAGTGTCGCTTCATTCGTTTTACTTTGACCGTTGATTTGTAGATATGTCCCTTGAGCCTTCTTGACAAAACCTGTGTCGATGTTCCGTGTCACATCAATCAATAATCTTCTTACCAATTATAAGTGGCCGAGTATTTTACACCATTTATGCATAATTACTTGTTGGCCAATGGTATGCTTAAAGCACATAAAAAACCATGAATTTGTTGTTGAGCCCTTTCTAATTTTAATGCCTTAATGAGGTAAGGTCTTTTTAAGTGTCGTCAGTTTCTTTTTCGTGTCATTTGAATCTAAACAATCCAAATTGTCTGAAATTTAAAATTGATCCAAATGGATTTCTGGAAGAAAAAAAAGATCACCTAGATAAAAAAGATGCCTGTTTATATCCTTAATTCTTTGAAGATGCCTCAAAAACTAGATTGCATTGCCATAGAGAATTAACAAAAGAGAATCCAATCGATTTATGCTCTTCATTTGATTTGCAAAAAGTTTTTAATATTCCCTAAGGTAATAGCATACCTACTCCTTTTCTACACCCGAAAGCATGCAGTCTATAATTTATGTTTTTATGAAAATGTTACAGTAGAAGGTTATTGTGGTTATTGCTATCTATGAGGAGAGTTTGACGCCAAAAGAGGAGGCACTGAAGTTTCTACTATACCTAATGGAGAAATACATTTCTAATGTGGATTTGCGGGGAACAATTAAACATTTTGATTCTCTAGGTACTCGGACTCGTGTCTGGTCTACCTACTCTTCTATTATGGCTTCTGTTCGTCATTTCAACAGACAATCTGGCCAGTGTTAAGTGAAATATTTGAAATATTATCCGTCAAGTCAAGTCAAGTCATTCGCCAAGTCGGCTGTTGTTTGTTTTGAAGGGAAAATGGTAGACTTTTGCCTTCAAAATTTGAAAACGAAATCTGTCATTTCAAGGAAATCTCCTTATAAACTTTTATTCCAATGGCTCTTTCTTTATGCCACGACCATAAGTATTATAAGTTAAAATGCCACCAAAATTAAACAACAAATACTCACTATAATACAAGAAAAACTATTAAAAAAAAGACACGATGTTTCCCCTAAAAATTACAGAAACGTTAAATTAAGAACAATGAAACAAAAAAAAGCTCATTAAGAAAAGAAAGAGGAAAGAAAATTATTTTGGACTATATTTTAGAATATTACTAAAGGAAAATAGGTAGATGATGATTGAAAACGAAGTCTACTGATACCAAAAATATAACAATTAATAAGAAAGAGAAATGGAAGAACTATTAAGAACTAAGAAGTGTTAAATTTTATTATAGATACGTTTTTGATTACTTTGATTTTTTTATACTTCGGTACTGAAGATTTATAACCTGCTAAGTAATGTTAAGAAAAACAAATAAATAACAGCTAATTGTAAAACATCATCATCTCCTTGCCCTTTTCCCATTTTATGTGGGGTCGGCACAACATGTGTTTTTCTTCCGTGCTCTTCTATCAGCCGTCATCTCAGTTGTCACTTCTTTTTTACCCATGTCATTTTTCAAGCAATCCATCTATCTTTTCTTTGGCTTACCTCTACTCTACCCATCTACATTCATATCCAATTCTCTTCTTGTTACATGGCATTCACCTCTCCGCATAACATGACCATACCATGCTAACCTGCTCCTCATCATCTTTTCCTTCACTGGCGCCACTTTCAAACTTCCTCTACTCGTTCCTGATCTTAACCATTTTTGTCACCCCACACATCCATCTCAACATTCGCATCTCTGCCGCATGTACTCTTCTTTCATCCGTCCTTTTCGTTGCCCAACACTCAGACCCATACAAAACGACAGGTCTTGTGATCGTTTTGTAGATTTTCCCCTTTAACTTTAGGGGCATTCTCGGATCACAAATAGTTCCTGTAACCTGCCTCCATTTCATCCCTCCCGCATTTATTCTATTCTTTACATCTCATTCAACTTCACCATCATTCTGTACTAGATACTGAACCAAGGTACAGAAAATCAATGGTAGGGCTGATTGTAAAACATAATTATTAAAATAGATTTCGTTTTCTTTGATCTACAACCCCTATATACCAATCCAGTTTAAAGTAGAAGTTTAATTTGTATTAGATTAGGTAGGCTTAGACAGGTATTCATTTTTTAAACAATAGCTCAAAACCCAACTACACTAAAAAATAAGTAAAGTAAAGGATATGAGTCAATGTTTTAAGATTGAGGTTGTCTTTTTAATCAGTTTTCTTTTTCTTAACACATGATCCGTTGTAATTTAAATTATTCTGCTCAAATCTACTTAGAACATTTGTTGTACTTAAACCCTTGTGCTTCTAACGATGCAGCCATACCCCTGTGGTTTAAATCAATTCGCCTTGAACAATTTCTTTTAATTATGGCTGTTAAATCTTTCAACCTTAATCTATTCAATATTGTATTTGTATTTAAACCAATTTGCCTTGACTTGAAATTAATGCATTTTGTCTTAAGTTACACTTAATTCAGTTATAATAACTAATTTTTTTAAAAAATCTACATCATATCATAGAACCCTTCTAACAGTCTCAATATTCAGCTGATTTGTTCTAATTCAATGAGTAGTTTCCACGCAATTAATTTTTTTCCATTTTTTTATTTTTCAAATCGCTCTCCTGTAAAGTTTTCAAAATGGCGCTTAAATCAAGTCGCCTTTTAACCGTCGATATGATTATAAAATATATACCTACTAACCTTCCTGAAATCAGAAAGAACAATCAGAAATTAGAAATTTATTCGAAATTGTTTTAAAAAAGCTAGCTAGAATTTTTTTTTGCTAAATGACAATGTGTCCCAAATCCGTGTAATTCAGTTTATCTTGATTAACTTTTGTCCTACGAGTTTTAGGTACCAATTAGGAATTAAAATAAATCCAATCTTTCCGGGCTCGTCACCGCGTCAATTAGGTCGTGTTCTATTAGGTAATGCAATTAGAGGCAGGGGTAACATAGCTCAACTTACTATGCTGGCAGTAAGCCCCAGTCACCATCAGCAACTCATACCCAAAGCTGCGTTCCCAATGCTGCGTTCCCTTCACCAGCCTGACCTCCCAGAGCTTGAGGAAGTAGAATAGTACACTGCAGAACAATGCCATGCCGTACAAGCAGTGCCAGAGTCGGTGAGAGAATGGCTTAGCGTAGAACTGAGGGTTGCTGGTGTACACATCTCGCCGGTAGATGGTGAAGCCGAAACTGGAAAAAAAATTATTCGTGTGATATCAAAAAATTAATGGGCGTCATGGCTCAGTCGGCAGTAGCTCTGCCTTTCGTGCTGTGGGTCGTGAGTTCGATCCCCACCGAGAACAAACATTTGTGTGTGGCAATTATAGGTGTTTGTTCTGTGTCTGGATTTACAAAAAAATATATGTATAAGTATAAGTATTCTATCAGCAATCTTAGTTTCCATAACTTTGCTTAGTTTGGTAGAGAGCGTTGTGTGATATGTCCGAGAAGATATTTTATTTATTTACAATCGAAGGCAGCTTAGCTAAAACCTCCTTAAGCAGCTAGATCATTATTGGATAATAAAATAGAAAATAGTCTGAAAACAGATGAAAAGCTACGATGCTAAATTAAATGTCGAACACGGAAGAAATGTGACGTTTCATCTGCATTTTGGATGCATTTAGGGATCGAGGATCCCTATTGGTGGATGTCAAACACATCCTTTAGTAACGTTGCTTAGCTCTGGTGGTAAGGCACCCAGCTGTTTTTGATACGATATTATCTAAAAACAGATGAAATGATACGATTCAGCTAGTCGTCTAGCTTGTGTAGTCATTCTAAATAATCATTCTGTTGAGTAGGTATGCTTACATTAGGATGTCATTAGAAAGATCATTGGTCATTAATCGCGGTATAACATTGTAACATGCAGAAATTATACAAATTGGCAAAACAAATTATCGAAATCATTTGCGAGTTAGCAACTAATTTAGGTAAGTATGCCATGTTTGCACAAATTGCTTCCTGTGGAAAATTGTTTTGTCATTTGATTATGATAACGATTTTTCAAAATATCATTGAATTATGGTAAGTATTGTTCATTCTCGTTTTACTGACATGCATGATGATCAACTTAGTTTCCATGCTCAGAATATTGACTAGGTGTTTGATCATCTGAGTTTCCATGGTGAGGTATCAAAAAAGTTAGCGAGAAAAGTGGCTTTCACACTGCTACCGACACGATATCGGCGGACAGCTAATCATTTAGTGCACCACCGTAACGGAGCCGATACTGATAGGCACTCTGTTCGAGCCACTGACATGTTGGTATTCCTTAACAGTTATTCAGTGCATATACCCAGTGGAGTAACAGTTGTTCAGTGCATATATTCAATATACAATTTTTCAGTGCATATATTATATTTAGTGCAGTTGTTGAGTGCATATATTCAGTACAGTTTTGCAGTGCATATTATGTTATATTCAGTACAGTTATTCAGTGCATATATTCAGTACAGTTTTGCAGTGCATATATTATATTTAGTACAGTTGTTCAGTACATATATTCAATACAGTTTTGCAGTGCATATGTTATATTTAGCGCAGTTGTTGCGTGTTCAGATATTTACTTACTTCCAATCAAATAAATACTGTACAGGGTAAACGAGTTCTATAACATCGGATCTCAGGCTCATGGGACGGGTGAAGATGTCCACAGACAAGTTATTGTAAATGTTAACCTCAGCTGCCACATCGTAAGTGTCATTCAGAATCGAATAACAGACACTGAAAGTATAATAAAGAAAATAATAATAAAAACTTTATATCCGGAAAAGTCGGTGTACCTAATCCCCAAGTGGGGATTATGAGAAACTTTAAAAATTTTTTGGCGTTTCATGCTTAATCCTGGCTGGTAGGGATTATGACAAAAAAAAGGCGTACGTTTAAGGGACACCTTTGATAATTTTTATTTATACATTAAGCAACTGGCGCCACTGAAAACCAGCGCCTGGGCAGGATATTTACATATCTTGCCCTGGCACCACGCTGAGTGGTGGCCACTTTTGTTATTTTATTTTAAGTTTCACTAGGTATAACATTGTAAATTTTAAAAATAACAAAATAAATATTTTTCTTTCTTTCTTTCTTTCAAGTTTTGTTTATCTACCTAATCACCCTTTGTCCGGAGGAGATCGATTATAGCGATAAAACCGCTTATCGTACCTTATATTTGAAATTGTTATTTTTCCTGTAGGTACTCTATCTTCCTACCCTTTTCGGCAGTTTGGTAAAAAACATCACGTGGTTACAAAAATTTGCGTAAATGTTTCAAACCATACAAAAACCGAAGGAAAACATTGGTTTAATACAAATCTTGATCAAAGAGTTTGCGGGCACGTTTCAGTTACCTATTGCAAAAGTTTTTCATGACAATAAGAACCGTTTTCATTGTTAAAACAAAAAAGTATAATTGCTTGTAGACCTGAAGGAAATTATGTTATTGGATGATAAGGGAAAATGGAAGAAAAGAACATGTGCCGACCCGACCTAGTGGGACAAAGGCAGGAAGAGGAAGAGAAGAAAAACGATATTGCGATTTTTTTTGTAATGTCGTAGGTATAAGTCACCAATTTTGCTGCCGTTTTGCAACTTTTATAACATCCCAACAAAATCACAATGATATTTTTACTGGATTCTAAAGAGAATTATTCTCAGAAAACATCAAAGTTACATGTAGCACGTCAAAATTACCCTTTTCGTATGTAGTCTTCCTGAATATTTTTTTATTCAATCCAATATTCAGTTTATTCAATCCCAGCCAAGTAGGGTTTGGAGAGACATACTTAGATCGAGTTTGGATTTGTACTGCGATCGTCGTACCAAAGGGCCTACTACGAGTTTTGATGTGTAAATCTGGTGTAAAACGTCTGACGCCCAGCACACCAGTGGCTGCTGATTTGTATGGAGACACTGAGCGGATTCTTTGAGAAGCTTGGTCTACACCAAGCTCGCACTCGCTTGTCGAGCTTCTCAAAGAATCCGCTCAGTGTCTACATACAAATCAGCAGCCACTGGTGTGCTGGGCGTCAGACGTTTCACACCCACACTATACACTGAAAACTCGTACTAGGCCCTCAGTGTCAACATTTACGATGTTACCAAGAACTTACTTGAAATGAAACATTTCCTGTAGTACATTGAGTATTCTGCATCCAAATAACGACTGTTTTTGCAACGAGTGATAATGATTGCTGTTGTCCACGAGGCTGCAGTCGTACAGCGAACCCACGAGAAAAGTCTCGTTCATTTTGAACACACAAAATATTGCACAAGTTAACAAAACTGTATTTCCAGCTGAAAATAATGCGATAAAAGAAATTATGTGTACAAAAAAAATTATTACTGATAATTGGACAAAAAGTATTTCAAAAACTTACCCGTTTCATTAGTAGGTATGTTTAGCCTGTGAATTTTATGGAGATATCTGTTTGATAATTGTACGGGCCCACTGGTGGGCCAGATGGGAAAACGAATCCAACGAGCCCGGTATGCAAATGAGTGGGCTCGATGGGTTTTTTTCCTATCTAACCCACCAGTGGGCCGGCCGGTGGGCTCGATGGGAATAACGCGATAGTAAGAAGGCATTAACGCGTTTGATCAAACCCTTACATTAAAAGACTATAGTAATTACTGTTTATATTTCACGCTCGGTTTGATTTGAAACAAATATTATGATACCCTACTTAATCAGTCAACATGAAATTTCCGTAATAATATTCCTAAGGTTTAGCTGCTGCTGCCTTACCGCGAAGTGTAATGGTAATGGGAAAAAGTAGTCATTTCTACAACATTATTGAAATCTGCAATGTTTTTAATTTGACCAGCCGTCGTACTTCAGTTTTAAACCTTTGTACCTAAATTACTTTTGCTTACCTATCTTACTTTTTTGTAGCTAAATTATATTTCTTTTTATCTGTACCTACCAACTCATTTTAAGTTTATTGTTTAATTTTATTATAATAGATCGCAGTACATACAGCATGCACTGCACACAACTGGCGCCACTGAAAACCAGCGCCTGGGCAGGATATTCACATAGGTATCCTGCCCTGGCACCATGCTGAGTGGTGGCCATTTTTGTTATTTTATTTTAATTTTAAGTTTCCTTATAACATTGTAAAGTTTAAAAAATAACAAAATAAATATTTTTCTTCTTCTTCTTCTTAAATGATATAAAATAGCACGATAGTTTTCTGCATAGTCGCAGCTTAGCGTTGCAAACAAGGTGTAGTAGGTACTTACTAGTTCAGAATATTGAACCAAGAAGTCTTCCATCCACCTGCTTCAAAAACTCAAGAATGCCCGTGATTTTATAATATTAAATTACTTACACAACTTGACCTACATGTTAACACAATTAGAATCCGTTTCAGTAGTTTTAATAGCTTTGCGTGCTTTGAAAAGCTTCGAACGTCATTTTACTTAGGTATATTATTTGGGCAGGTATTATATTTAGGTAGCCTGGAAGAGATTGCGTCGAGCGATAAAGCCGCCCACTGTTTTACATATTTATTAAATAAGTTTTTTTTTGTACATAATGTTTTCGTGTGGTGAACTAATAGAGTTATTTCTTGTATATTATATCTATCTACTACCATAAGGATTGCATCATCTTTTCTCTCGCTTTTTCTTTCACTCCTTCCTCACCTTCAGCTGCGCGTCCACTGCATCGGTATGAGAGCGTACGGAGCGTCAGAAGTTTTTGCTTTGTATTGATTTGTATAGTACAGCGTGCATTGGATCGGCATTTTTACGCATACAAAATTGTACGTAATACCGATGCCGCCCGTGTACGCTTTGTACGCCCCGATTCCGATGCAGTCGACGCAAGGCTTTAAATAGACAATTTGGCCGATGCTGAATTTTTGGTAGAAACACTATTTACGGTACTTGTACCACTTGTTACCATTATAATCTAATACCTTTAATGTACTTCTAAATGTGCCGGCAATAGTTTTTAGAAGAAAAAAAATCTTTTTTTATAAAGTAATTGATAACCGCCTGCTCGTCTGCTACTTATAAAAAAAAAAAAAAAAAAACCTGTGCCTCCTAAGAGAAGACAGACCATCAATAGTAAATACACGGTTTAACAATATTGTCCTTTAGAACACCAAAAAAACACAGACTTGATATACAAAAAATACAAATAGAAAATATCGAAGAGGTTCCACTGAATTCTAGACGGTACGACCACCACGCAGAGCACTATCAATATAATCAGCGTTGTCGTCATTGACGGTCGCTAGTTCATGAAAAACATGATTTAAGTTCGTGCACATGTTTGAACTTCATTAGTAACTTGGCGTGTGTAGTTTAATTCAGCTACAGTATGGTAATGTTTGACAGTAGAACAACATTAATACATGGACTCCACCATTTGACGGCAGAAGCGTGGAGCAGCTTTAGACCATTCTCAACTTTAGTACATTGGAGTCCACTATTTGGCGGAAGCAGATGCGTGGAGCAGCTTTGGACCATTCTCAACATTCAATCTATCTCTGATTTTGCGTAACTAAACTTTCTAGTGTGAAAAGTGTGTTCCCTATATGACAAAGTAAGGACCTAAATTTGACTTATAGCGATAATTGAATTTTTAACGATGTTATCTATAGCAATATTATTTATTTCACAAAAAAAATATGGTTTCCACGCATATTGCATACTAGCTGTCGCCCGCGGCGTTGCTCGCGTTCTACCCTTTAGAGTGTGACGTTTCAAAATTCCTTTCTTAGTGCACCCCTACGCTATATAAGGATACTACCCTCCAAATTTCATACCTCTAGGACTTATAGTGTAGGCTGTGCGTTGATTCTCTGTCAGCTTCAAAAGAGTTTTATGTATATTGATGATTGATGATTGATTGATGATGATGATATAGCATTTGCCGAGGGCTCATACTATTTACAGCATACTGAGTTTGGTCGTTACTGAGCCGACGACTCGACAACCGATTCTGAAGATGACGTAAGACGTTCTGTCATCTTCAGAATCGGCTGTCGAGTCGGATGTCGGATTCAAAACAATTTTGGATAATGGGTATTATGTAACCAATACTTTGCCATACCATTTCATCCCTATCACCAGTGTTGGGTTAAAAATTTGTTTTGTCCAATTATATCGTGAACGATAAAACCGAATACATGGTGAAATAAATAAAAAAATAAATATTAATGGACATTGAACACAACGCTTTCTAGTCCCAAACTAAGCAAAGCTTGTACTGTGGAAACTAGGCTGCTTATACATTACATAAATAATTTTTTTTTGGAAATACATACTTACAGTACATAATTAACACCCAGACATAGAACAAACATCTATGTTAGCAACACACAAATGTTTGTTCTTGGTGGGGTTCGAACCCACGACCCATAGCACAGATGAAGGCAGAGCTATCACCTAAAAATCTATTTCGGTGCCTCTGACGTTTTGGTAATCTGATCCTGTGACGTAAATATTTAGTTATGTATTTATACCTCCCCACTTTGTCCCCATTGAAAAAGCCATTTGAATATAAAAAGCCCTGAAATATGTTTCACCACCAGGTACATTCATAAGAGGCACTTGTCCCTCAAAAGGTAGGGATAATGATGGATCACAATGAGGTATTTGACGAGAAATAACGGGGGGACTGGAGAAAACCTGTCTTTTGTCAAGGCATACGATACGTAAATTAAAGTCATGAATAGCTCAACTATAGGTAGGTATTTTGTGACTAAAAATAGCCGTGTACTACGGTATCTTCTAAATATAAAAATTTCTTTTGAAGCTGACTGACAATCAACGCACAGCCTAAACTATTAGTCTTAAAGGTTTAATTAATGGTTTAATTTAGAGGGTAGTATCCTTATACGTATAGTATAGGGGTGCACTAAGAAAGGAATTTTGAAAAGTCGCACCCTAAAGGGTATTAAATTATGATCAAAGATTTTACCAAATAATGTGTATATGCTGCTACCACGCGAGCAAAACTGCGGGCACCATCTAGTCATTCATATTATCTATGTAACAAAGTGATCGAAAAAGATATCAGCTAGAAATTGATATTTCATAAAAAGCAAATGTTTTCTCGGTAGTTTTCATAGAGATATCAAGAAAATTGTCTTAGAGCTTGATATAGGTTTGAAATGATACATTTTGATTGGTTTTCTATTCTCTAGGTATTTGTAGTTGTCAACTTGGCTAGGGTATCTCCAATCACTATATAATATAACAATTTAAATGAGATCTATGAAACACACTGACTTTCATTTCGCAGTCACTTTCGAAGTCACTCTTCTGTAGGCACCTACGTACTTTTCCGTGCTGTTACCCTTCGCCTTTATTTTGGACAGCAAACTATGTATTAATTATTCTGGTAACATGAGAAGGCAGTCAACTATCTTGAAGAATAATAGTACGAAGCGAAGCTTCATTATTTTGGTCTGCTCTCCAATTATTCTGGGCGCGCTACAATTTCAAAGTTATTAAAATGGAACACAATTGTGTGCGATGTGGTGGCCACAGTAAATCGCCTTTACGCTTAAAGGTCATAACCCAAGAAGTTGAAACATAAAAAGTTAGTTGAGGCAGTTGCATTTTTCTCACAGTTGCATTTTTCTCACAGTTGCAAATAGTCTTCCAATACTGTCACTCCTGTTTTAGGTCTTCCGATATCACGTATAGTTTTTCTATCTCACGAAGGCGGTTTGATCATGTTTGTGTGCGTAAGCTCCTGAGACTCACACGTATTGCGATAGAAAGAGACGGAGCGTACGATTGGTGTATGTGCATGCACTACTACAAACAGCTAAATCGCCTTCGTGAAATAGACTTTACCAGTACATCATGTCCTTGCAACTTCACAACCGGCTTTAGACAAATCCATCGTTAGCTCCGAAAACTCAAACTGGTTAGGCAGTTCAAAAAATAAAGTAAAAGCTCTTGTGATCCGTTATAAGCCAATTAGCATAGGCTTACGGAACGTGAGTATTAGAGAAGGTTTCCACAGTTTTTAGATTACGTAAAGGATTTTTTGAACAGATAACCCATCTAATATTTAGCTAATTGGTCTGACTGCTCAGTTGGAAAAGGAATGTTAGGTGTAGGCCTTCTGCTGTAAGTTGTACGTTCGATACGTACCTACAAACATTTTACTGGACACTTACACTTCATAGGACAAACACTTTTGTAGCGTAAGACAAGTAGGGTCTAAGCTGTGTTGGTGGAGGTACCTTCATTTATTTGTATAGCGGTAACAAAAAACATTGCAAGATTTGTAGATTTTATATCAAGCAGTTAGAAACGGCTTATTCTACCCCTACTTCGAAAAAGTCATGAATTGGCTCCATTTGTTTCAACGAATTTGCTGGACCATGGTTAAATATTATTTATTTAAAAATCGGAAATAATTTGGTTCGTCAGTTACAAAAAATTTGCAAGTAAAATTGAGATCAACTAAATAAAAAAAGTTAGTATTTTTCTTACAGACCTAAAACTTGTAATTATTTCGTAACAGTTAGAGTTTGTATTTTTAAAGTCTTTATTATTTTACTGGAACTTTAACTTTAACTAGTGATTGTTAGAGACTGTATCATCTAAAACTCTTTTACACCGCATTTCTACAATTAATTCTCGATATCGACAACAAGAATTTTCAGTTTTTGTTTTAGTGAAAAATGAGATAGTAATTGTCATGGCTACGCCGTAGTCTACTGTGACGTAGGAGTAGGAAATTGGGAATGACTATTTTTTATGCATATTGATGTACATACAGGGTGTTACCAGACCACTTCCGAAAACGAAAGGGGGAGCTACAGCACACCAAAACCCAACCAACAAAAAATCAGTTATCCTGAAAAATAATTATAGCCGGAGAAAACAATGTTTAAAGATTTGTATTTATTTCGCCAGCCCGCAATGTACGCATTCACGTAGGTAAGGTCGAGGCGTAGTACTATTATTTATTCTGTGTCGTAAGTGCCTACTAACGTAGGTCGCTCGCACGTCGCGTACTTGAATGACCCGCGATGAACTCTCAGCTGTTCATGCTGTAGTAGACGTAATCAGCGTGCTGCGTGTACATTGCTGCTTTATTTATTTTATTTGTTTTTTTTGCTTTTTTAAATGAGATAATTAGGTAGATATGTCTTATTATGTTGTACTGTGTGTCTGTAACTAGAAAAAAAATTAAAAAGAGATAGTCAAGTCAATTTTTTTTTTCGCGATTTTTTTCGCTTAATGTTTTCAGTATCATGGTCTGATTGGAACCTCCAAGTTTTCGGAAGTGGTCTGGTAACACCCTGTATAGCCAGATATTTCAAAGTGATTCTTGCATGTATGAATTACTAAGATTGTGATTATAGTGTAGTGCTTTAATTTGTAGATTTTTATAGCTCCATGAAATACTGTTGATGTTTAGTTGCGTTTAAAATCTTACCTTCTTCTTTTTTTTTTATTTATGGCCTCGTCTAGGGGCTTATTTTACAGTCCATTAATACAGTTTCTAGAAAAAAGAAAACGACAAAAGTTTAAATGGTCACGTGATTGTTCAACAATATTTCCATACATTTGGCAGTTATTTCAGAACATCAATTTACCTAGTTAAAGGCAAGCATGAACTGCTCAACCAATGATTTACTGCAAACGTGAACATTTTCGAATTTAAACCAAAATATTGTTAAAAAAATACTCGTGTCGAAATTTGTGTTTTGGTGGCGAAAAAGCTCTCGAAGTTTTCCTTATGAAGTTATAAGAAAAAACAATGTACAATACATTGTTTTAAACGGTTTCTTTTTGGCTGCGAGTTACAGAGTTTTGAAACGGAAGAATTACAAAGTAAATTTCTTAACTAAACACGCAATTGAAAATAATTTGTCAAGATGTAAGTTATATTTCTCTTTTAGTGTTCCGTACATGTGAGGCTGCTAAAATACGAGAGCAACAAAAAGAACTTAACTCTATGACCTCACATTTTTCAGGAACATTAAATAAGGTGTTGAATTTATTCAGGAATCTTAAGTTTAACACGCAAAAACTTTATTCACAAATAAAGTTACAACTAATACAGTATTTACAATATTTACCAAATACATACGAATGAAATGATTTATAGATAGCTCAAAGTTCAGATCAGTACCAATTGGAAGCGTGCCCAAGACACTGGCTGCATTGCCGCGCGGAATAGCAATGCTGATACACATAATTGTTTAAGTTAAAAAGTATATAGAATAGAAGTTATATGCTATTTTACCTGAAACCTAATAACTAGAAACAGACTAGGACAGACGGTCAAAATGTTTACTAGAGAATTCCGTTTTTCAAATTTTTCATTGTAACACTAAAAGTCACGTTGTGGTTCAATGCGACGTGTTACAGGAGTTACAGCCAACGCGAACGTGACTTTGTACAAATTGGTAAAAACAAAATCTTGCCTAACCTCAAAGGAGGGAAGTTTTTTTGTAGGTACGAGTTTCAAGCATTCACGTGTACTGTTTGTACTTAAGTAAAACGTGATAGGATTTTTCCGTCGAAGGCGGTTATACCATCATCACCCTGATGATGAAGTCCATTTTTCGAACTTGTAAATTATGTTTTTAAATTTACCTACAATTTATGTTTGTTATATTTTCTATATCCGTTCTGTGTTTTCTATGTGTGTGTATGTCAAATAAATCTTCTATGTTTTTATATATATTTTTTTTAAGTATTGTAAAATTGTAACAATTGTAATATGCAAAAAAAAATTACGTGATTAGGTTTTCCTCTGATATCGTATAGTGTCGTATCGGAAGAAGTGTTTAGCCATCGCGGCAATCGCACTAGCTTCTGAAATTGATTAAAAAATGTGATACCTACTTAGTAAGTATTTAGTCTCAAAAAGAGAGCCGAAGGCTGAGCCTTTGAAACTGACAAAGTCAGAAACTTTTCAATTTACTTAGTACCTACGTAAATTGTGTTGACTCAAGTCTAGTCTAGTCTAGCCTAGTTATCTAGATATCTGCCTTCTGATAATGTTTTTAGGTACTTGACTTGAATTTAAGATTTTTTGACAGGCGTCATGGCTCAGTTGTTAGTAGCTCTGCCTTCCGTACTGTGGGTCGTGGGTTCGATCCCCACCGAAAACAAACATCTATGTTTGCCACACAAATGTTTGTTCTCGGTGCGGATCGAATCCACGACCCACAGCACGGAAGGCAGAGCTACTACCGGCTGAGCTGTGACGCCAAAAAAATCTGGGAAGCTAAATAAAGCAATTTCGGCTAAATCGTCTGTAAAAGAAACCTATTTACAACTTCCAAAACGGTATTAGATATAATCTTCAAAGTGAATAAGTATTAGATACGTACCTAATCATCTTTTAATATAACGTAGTCTCCATTGTAAGATGGAGATTAACAATGGTAAACGGATTAAATATTCCTTTATTCAGTGGCCGAAATAAAATAAAGAGCCTCAGGATGAATATTGTAGTATAAAGGACTACTGACACTATGTTGCATCGTGCCCAATTCGTATTGAAAGCGCTCGTGGTTAGGCTTGCTTAGTCAATCTTCACCGGTTATCTAAGTTGAGCGACGTTCTGCGCGGTCACTATTTGGATGGGTGACCGCTAGTGGCATTTACATCTGAGCGCTTCCGTGCTTCGGAGGGCACGTTAAACTGTCGGTCCCGGCTCTAGCATTCGTTAAGCCATGACGGAAGCCTTAAGGCGGCCTTAAAACTCCGTCACCAGAGTTGGCCACCAACTCATACGAGCTTGCTTGCTTATTTCATATTAATGTTACTTTCTCTACCTTGTGTTACAAACTTTCATTCAATCTTATTGTGAATGAGATTTACTAACCTTTTTTTAAATATACCTACCCAAATGAGAAGTTTACATAATGATTGTTAAAACTACCAACCAATGGTCCCCGCACTAGGTCAGTTTAAAACATTTGCTTCATATCAATGCATTCAAAGATGGGCCCGCTGAGATGATGACCAGCAATGGTCAAAAAAAATTTTTTTTTTTTAAATTAACTTGCCTAAAACCTAATTCTGATTTTATTGAAAGTTTGTAACGCTTTAGAGGACAGCACAGTTAATAAGTAAACCACTTGACAATAGCTTAGCGCTTTACCACAGCGATATTGCGAAACTAATTAAAAGTGTCCGTAACAGATAAAACTTGCTTCAGAACGTTCAGAGAGTTTTTCCACCGTGGTCGGTACTCAATAATAGCTTAGCTCTTATTATTAAAACTATTAATATTCTACGTTACACTTCACACTGACACTATATTTTATGCGACGTCAAAAAAGCTAGAAAAGTGTTAAAAATTTAAAAAAATAAAAGGGGTAGAGTCTACTTTCATGCAAATGAAATCCTCCTATTGATTTTTTTTAAATGTTACTTGTGGGCATTTTCAAAAAAATGTATACCCCCTGTGTTTAGATGTCCCTCGAGTTCGATTATTAAATTTATGAAGATAATGTCTAAATTATGTAATTGATTTTCCATTTAACGTTTTGCCTGATTATTTGTTTCGTTATTCTTATAAAAGATTTCGGAACCGCACATATTGCGTCTTAGTGGCCGCCTAATGAACTAAACAATAACAAAAATAATCACGTGGCGTGGAAAAACCTACGTTTTGTGACCAAAAACGTGCGTTTTGTAAACGAAAATGTGCGTGTCACGTTTTTGGCGAAGCTACAAACACAAAGCCATTTATTAAGAAAAACAAATTAGAACAAAAGAGCATGAAAGCACGTTTTAAAAATTGCGAAAGTTTTACTTAAATTTCTTTACGTGGATTTCCTTTCAGTGCAGCCATGGAAACTCTTTATTGTTTACTTTTGCGAATATTTCGTAACAGGTGGGAGCATGTATCCCCCACTTAGTATAAAAAGGGGTGTGAACCCTCGGGATCTCAGTCTGGTGCGGACGGTCGTTGGAGGTAGTCTCCTCGTCTCGCTGTTGCGAATATTTCGCGAAGTGCTAAATAGTTCAGAGTTATTCAGTTTTGGCTTTTCAAAACTCTAGTCTATACTATTATTTTTGTGCTGAAGCTATAGTGATTGATCAGTGCGCTTAAGTGGTATGTATTTTAGATAGTTTTATTTTATTTATTTATTAAATATACCTGCTCACTGCACTTACAGTATCAACCAACGCGCGCAGTAAACTATTTAACTATATTAAATTACCTAAGATACTACTTACTTAATAAACTCATAATTGCACATTTTAAGACTATCCATATACTTATCCTATGAACATTCCGAGAATGTTCATAGTTATTGTTTTTAATTAAGGGTCTAGCCAACCCGCTATTGCATTGAAGCGTGCTTATCGTGTTCGCTAATCTTAAATATCATCGAAATTGCAAAATTTTGAATTTTTATACCCAAAAGCATATTATTATAAGTGTAAGAAGTTCAAAACTTCCGGATTTTTTTTTCTTTATATACGAACCTCTAAGCAAGAGATTCGTCGATGTGTTTCAAATAAGATAAGGTTAGAGTCATGTGTAGGAAATGTAAGGTACTTCCGTTTCCCCCAGATATTTTCCTGTTACAAAAAGCTCATGTACTGATAAGGCTTTTGATCTCTCGCCAAAGCAGCCTAGGGCATGTTCTGCCGGTCTTCTCTGCCAAGTTTACTCCAGCCTGATGGCTTTATGACCTATAAGGCAATAACTTCGATACCTAGCTAGGTACTTACTTACTCGTATTATGTTAATTTACCAGTATCAAAAAAACTCATCCAGGTATTAGTCATGAATGGCCGATTGAGTCATGCTACTTTTAGCAAATCTTTTGGTAATGTCTAGGTAGAGCAGGATGTAGACTGTTATGACTGGCCCTTTCTTACCAAGGAGTTGTCGGTGCCACTTAGATTCGTCATAAAGAAGTTTGAAAAAGTTTTAATGTTGTGTAGAGCTAGTAGGACGTTACTTTGAGCAACCACTCTGTACATATTTCTTGACCAAAAAAATTTCAATCAGAAAGTAGGTTTGCATAGATATAAGTATTGTAATTTCAATATCCCAAAAACCTTTTTTTCAATTCTGCTAGTTTACAAAAAGAACTCCAGCAGAACTCCAGCTACAATAAAAATGTAGGAACGATTTTAAAGGTGATCTAGTGGTAACAGCCCCGTCTCCCGATCCTAAGGTCGTGGGTTCAAACCCAGTCGTGCGACAATGGGTTTTGTAAATAGAAAAACAATGCCTAACTTTTTTTTTTTGATGTCTCAACGACCTCCAACGAACATTTTTTGTAAAAGCTTCTTCATCTAATTTTAGCTGACGATTGGACCTAAGATTCGCCTTGGACTCTTGAAATCTAATCACTCCCACGATCAGCCGACAAAGATTGATTCTTATCGTTCAAAATTAATTGAACCAAAAATAGATCATTAAGTATGCAGGCTCGATAAGGCTCGATAGAACATAGAATATTTATACAAAGGTATATTATTCCGGTAAGTGAAATTCTACATTCGGAAATTGAATTTGAATCCAATTTGGGTAAAATCCTATTTATATGGATATTTCAGTTCTCTTAATAGAGACCACATATTTAGTGAGATTTCGGAAAAAAAGATATCTTGAAATTCTTACTGCTACACCGTAGTATGCTACGACGTAGCCACTGGGTTTCTGGAGAAAAAACTGAAATCTCCACTAGTGGGGATTTCTCAGTGGGGATTTGTGGAATATACCAATTTATATAAGTAAGTATGAAGATGTAATGGAGGTCAGGGTTTGTGATTTTTCAGCGTTTTTATCTTATTAAAACTTGCTACGGTCAGAATGTACTGTTCAAACATTTAACAAGTATTCAAAGTCACACCACTCTCACGATAGTGGGTAATGTTTACCTATGTACTTTGATTAAAAAACGCGAAACCTTTGTAATCTTTATTTTAATAGTGTCAGCAAAAGTCTTTTTGTAGATTTCTATCGTTTTTATGTGGGTAAAACAGCAAGTGAATAATCATAAAATATCAAAAAGTAGATACATGAAATAATCTCTGAAAGTATGTAAAAAATACCTACTGAATTTTTTTTAACTAGCTATTGTTTCCGTCCCACTGCTGGGCAAAGGCCTCTCGCTCTTTTTTTCATTCGTCTTGGACGTTCGTTTCGTTTCGTAAAAAAAATATTTGAAAAGTATAGAGAAAACTCCAAAACCACTAGCTGCCTGTATCTATTACAACAAAACGGTTTGCTAAGCGTTGGCGCACACCTGACGACAAGACGTCGTTGTCGTGTCCGCAGTGACATGAAAATAAATATTCTTTTAAAAAGCATGCTGTCAAAAGAGGGTTTTCGTAATTTTTTTCTTCATAAGCTGTTTTCGTTTGTAACTTTTATACCGTTTTGCTTTCGTTATAACTGAAATAGCTTTTAAGAAAAAGCATATTGTAACGAAAAAGCTCTTAAAAACTTGGTTTTAAAAAAAAAACATTTATTTTCTGTCCCTAACTACACGATGCGACGTCTTGTCTTCTGATGTAGTTTGACGCTAAAGGCCTAATGGCAACAAAAGCTTCCATTCTAGGCTTAAGTCTATAACAACTGGAAATTTTGTCTCTAGCTAGTTCAGACATTATGCACGGGTCGGTCACCGCGACCAGCGGTCTGACTGCCATGTGTACTTAATAAAAAAACTTTGGTCGTAATTTTTACAACCTTTACCATTACCCAAATCATTTAAAACTGAAGCATGGGATAGTTATTAACCACTATTTGAGTATAACCACTTAAAAACATTATAGTCAAACACATAAGTCTTTTCAAGGTTAGAGCGAATAGGTGTCTTCTTGACTGTCCTGCTTCATCGTCACTTACCATCAGGTGAGGTTGTGACCAAAGGACAATCTACCTCATATAAAAAATAAAAAATAAAAACCTTCATGGGTCGGCAACACGCATGTGATATCTCTGGTAGTTGCAGGCGTCCATAGGCTACTGCAACCGCAGGCGAACCGTAGGTACACTTGTTCGCCTAATTAGATAGTTTTTTTTATAGATTACACTGATATTGTCAAAATTGTAACCAAACATTTTTATTTCCATTACAAGGTGCCGCCCGCGACTTCGTTCGCGTCCCGTTGAATCCCGTTGATTTTTCGGGATAAAAAGTAGCCTAGGTATGTATCCAGGTCACGGACAATACATATTCCATGTTTCATCGAAATCGGATCAGTAGTTTTTACGTGAAGGAGTAACAAACATCCATCAATCCATCCATACTTACAAACTTTTTTTTTTTTAATGATAAAAGTAATGGAACAAGCTAATAGCTCATCTGATGTTAAGTGGTAACTTCTGCCTATAACAAGGCATTACCTCACAGAGCAAGTCCAATGTGGACGCTTATAATATTAGTAGGGTATCTGTGTCCCACTTGGCGGTCAAACCGCAGGTCGCCTAGGGCGTTCATGCTCTACGCGTCAACAGTGAGCTAACCGTAATTTATCGGCATCCTTTGTGACACATTACGCGACCGTTCTAGGTTCTCTAATTACGGCCACGGCCTTGACAAAGGGTGGCATATTGTTGCGAGTTTCAAGTTACCACTTGTACCAAATACACACGGGTGCGTAGGATAATTTCATGTTCGTATTTAGATGACAACTAGTTTCATGGATCAGCTCAGAGGATCAGTAAGCTGAAGTGGCAGTGGGCCGGCCATGTTTGCCGCAGAACCGACAATCGTTGGAGCAAGCTAATACTCGAGTGGAGACCGCGTTTAGGCAAGCGTAGTATAGGACGCCCTCCGGCTAGGTGGGGTGACGATGTGGCTGGCAAACACTGGATGAGAGGAGCCGAAGACCGGGCTCAGTGGCGCGTCTTGGGAGAGACCTACGTCCAGCAGTGGACCAATATAGGTTGATGATGATGATGATGATAGTTTCATGAGTCCAGTCTAATATTGGTATCCATTCTCTTGTTGCCAAACCATATGTACGTCTTTCTATTCTCAGTTGGTAATAGCTCTGCCTTCCGTGCTGTGGGTCGTGGGTTTGATCCCTACTAATTGTGCTAAATATAGGTTCGTACCTAAGTCATATAACAGTCTTGACTAAAAATTAACACCCAGTCTATTTAAGATGGGTTATATATTCTAATCGAGCCCGCCGGCTGGCCAACTGGTGGGGCCGATGGGAAAGATGAGTGGGCTCGGATGAATGCTATCAGTTTTAACAATAATTTTTGATATTTTTCTGCTTTTTTTTTTAATCTTGATCTGAGTATAGGATTCCTCTACTCAGACGTACTTTACATACTTAGTAAGTTCTAGAAACTTGAAGTTTAGTGAACAAACACCTAAATATAGCTAGTTTACGTAATTGAGTGTCTGACAACCGACACAAAGTCTAATACTAGTCTAGGTATAATATAGTACGGTCTAGAAACTTGGTATATAGATTTGTTCTTACATAATATAGAATCTAAGTTTTAACTTAGTTTCAAATATTATGTCAATTGAAAATCATACCTAATAATTTACTAAACATTAACATAACATTTAATATACTAAACAATTGAAACTATCCTAAGTTTCAAGGTAAGTATTTACCTATATTTTAGTTTGATACTACTATTTATATTCTGTGGTTAAATAAAGTGAAACTTAGGTAAGTTTCACGAAGTCACGGGTTATGATAGTCATATAAAAAAAAATACAAAAAAAATATATTTGAATATCCTGTTTACAACCTTTTGTTTAACTAGCACAATGTCGGTTTGTTTGTTTGTGTGTTTGTTTGTTTAGGTCACATCTCGATCCACTTCCCGAAGTCCGATCTGATAATCGAGCTGGAATCTTGTTTATGAAATATGTATTTTTATAAATTAAAATCTAACGTACTTAGTTAATTATTATTCTATATAAAACGGTATCAATGTTTTTACGGCGTGCTTGTTAGATGTTTCTTACTCAATATCGTCAGACTCACAACCACTGGACCGATTTAGATGAAATTGCGAAAAAAATTACGTCACATACATATAATAATAGTACATCTATTTACGATAGGTACCTATTTATTCGTTTTATCTAAAATGTCAGAATAGATGATAATTATGTAGGTGAGTATGAAATATATAAAAAATACTCCGTAGCTTTACGAGCTAAACCGTGGGCGTAACCTAGTGATAAATCTTAAATATATAAAACTCTTTTGAAGCTGACTGAGAATAAACGCACAGCCTAAACTATATGTCTTAGAGGTATGAAATTTGGAGGGTAGTATCCTTATATAGTGTAGGGGTGCACTAAGAAAGGAATTTTGAAACGTCACACTCTAAAGGGTAGAACGCGAGCAACGCCGCGGGCGACGGCTAGTAAAATAATATGAATGAATATGATTATCCCAAAAAGTACACGATGGAAGGAAATCCAGCAGGATTTTTGTTATCCTGTTTTTCCAGTTGGCTATTTTTGTAGATAATGTATGGACGGGGTTCTGAATACTCAAGGTTTATGAATGAGTACCCAAAGATCAGCTCCCTGATCGTAAGCTCTGAACTGCTTTCGCTGTTGATCTGATCCCAGCATAATATCAAGCGATGTGGCTAATACCTATACGAAAACAAGAAGCTTTTGCGGCAAAAAACGCGCTGAAACGCGCTAATGTCACTATTCAGTTACAGAATACTTATTATTTAGTATGAAAACAGTTCAGAAAACCTACCTGGCAGGTTTTTATGAGACAACGACTTCAACGCTGGTATAACGATCTCTAAAAAAATCCGGTGATAATGTATTTGGCAAACTTGAAGGCTCTAAAGTTTGTCTGGAATAACATACTATGTTAAATGCATCTATTTATATGTATTATGTAGATCTACACGCTGAGCTATGAGTTATTCAACATTGAAATTAATGTTCAACCTTCGGCTTTGGTCTCTAGTACTTAATAACTAAGTTCGTAACAATTACAACTCAATTAGTTACCAAAGGCTTGAAGTGGCAACTCACAATGACATGTTCCCGTATAACTCTATCAGGACCCCGCAGACAGCCGGGTCAGGGTTCTATCGTTGAATAATTCCTTTCGTAGTGCATTCATTACTCCATCTGGAACGAATAAAAACACATTTTCTTTACCTTGTACTTTGAAATGTTATATAATATATTACAACGCTACTATGGTTTCTAACTAATGAGATGCCTTATCAGTAGTTAGGCTCTTGTGAAAGATTTCGTCCAGGGAAGTACTTACACCGTACCTATTTCTACCGCCAAGCAGTGATGTCCACATTGTCCACATGGCTGTGTTCCGGTTCTAAGGGTATAGGGGCCGCCCGCCGCCGCTGCCGGTGCAATATATGCTCATCTTTACATCTGAAATGAATGGATACGCCCAGGGCTTCTCCTCAGTGCACATGCTCTGTGAGGTAGCCCATTATTATCACAGACAATAAATGAATTCAGTATGAAAGCATGTTCAATATGTTCATGTACGCCATGTCAAAGAGATCGCGAAATGCGATGTGGTTTAACCACAAACCACAAAACCAATGTCAATGATATCCACCACCACAGAGCCCGTTTAATTAAACACTCTCAGACACGTCAATAGAGTTCTATTTGGCGTGGAACATATAATTTTCTCGAGGAGGTTAGCCATTTATAACTTAACAAGCTGTTTGCTGCCTGCGACTTCGTCCATGTGGAGTTCGTTTCAGATCGGTTTTGGCGAGAAATACTTTTTGATTTCCTGTGGGACTATAAGATTGCTTTTTCGTGATAAAAGTAGCCAATGTCTGTCTGCAATGTCATCATTTCAGCCGTCCAGTGCCGCATAGGTATAAACCTACTCCGTAGAGGTCTACCGTGACTGCTCAAGGCATAGACTCTCAATTGTCCTCCGACCCACATCTCCCTCTAACATTCACAGTATTTCCAGTTAGTACTAGGCACGATCCTCACTTCCCTAATTAGCGTAGGTCCTGTCAACTACTATACCTGACACGTGGTTGCTACAGTACCACGTGGCAGTCACTACCACGTGACACTTTACCGTCGTCTCGTCTTTCCACTATATTGAATCCCGGCACTCTGATCTAAAACAAACCCAAATAAAAGTGAAAAAAGCGGTATTTTTAAAGTGGGATCTGAAAAAAGAACACACACAACACACTATACAAAAATTTAATTCTCAAAACACGGATTTTAAAACAGCATTCAATGCTGGGGCATTGATGCGCTAGGGTTTCTATAGCAAAGTTTCGTAGCTCTTTGGTTTTATTATTATTTATTTATTATACGCAGTCGAAGTTTCCCATCCATACCTACTAAGCGTCAACGGATCCACGGGAGGTATCAAATATGTACGACCCAAGTTCCAACCTGTCTTGTGAAAGCTGGCCCACTCCATCAAACTGCTTCAAGCTTAGATATACCAAAAGCGTGTTAATAAATGATTGTTCGGTCAAGAGCCACGGATATAAGAGAATTAGGTAAAGTTTGAAATCATTTGACAGGCGTCATGGCTCAGTCGGTAGTAGCTCTGCCTTCCGTGCTGTGGGTCGTGGGTTCGATCCCCACCGAGAACAAACATTTGTGTGTTGTAAACATAAATGTTTGTTCTGTGTCTGGGTGTTTCTATGTACTATAAGTATGTATTTACAAAAAAAAATGTATGTATGTATTCTATCAGCCATCTAGTTTCCATCGTACAAGCTTTGCTTAGTTTGGGACTAGAAGGCGTTGTGTTAAGTGTCCGTGAATATTTATTTATTTATTTAAACTTAGTTTATTATGTCAAATCACTTATGTATGTACTTAATTAAGTATTAATTTGGCACTCCTTAAAAAATACAGATAATTTACTTTTTTATGCATAACATTTACAAATATAAATATTGGTAATTCAAGGAAATGAGAATTTTAGCAAATACATACGGAATTATGAAAACTAGCCGTCGCCCGCGGCGTTCTCGTGTTCTACCACTGAGGGCTTATTCTATTACAAAAAATAAAATCTCGTGTTTTTCAAATTTAAATAATTAAACATTTAACAGCCCGTAAATAATTTGCTGTAATTTAAAAAAGAGCTTTTTACTGTGCAGCGTTGTGGACTTTTTATTTACCCGTACAAAGTAATTAACAGTTTATTATTGAGTTTGTCCTGTAAAGACCGACATTTTTAAATCAAAATAGGTCAAGTATTTCTTGACCTACTTTGATTCTAAAGATGAGAAAAAAAAAACTAAAATTGACAGATCACATCTAGGTATTGCAATTATACGTAGATTAGATTAGATTAGATTAGAAAATTCTTTATTGCACTTTAAAAATCGTACAGAGGCGAGTTTAATGCTATTTAGCATTATCTACCAACTAACCTGGGTGTAGTGTGGAGATGATGGTAGTGCTTCTAAAGGAAAACTTCAAACTTTAAAAAGAAAAAACAACGCCTTTAAAACTACATTAACCTACAAAACATACTATATAAGCTGGATAAAATATACTACCTAATACACATACATACAAACCTAACCTAAAAAAACAATACATAATAGACTAGAATATATATATACCTACTATATTATACTTAAAATTATATACATATATTGCTCAATTTTTTAGAGAGATCTGTATTGATAGAAAGTGGTGATATAATTTGGATTTAAAAATATGTAAAAATACAAAAATAAAAATACGTACTAGTAAGAGTATTTAAAATGTGGAAGTTTTTTGTTTAGATGTTTGTTTGGAAGAGCGTATAGATGTGCTTGGTTGATAAGGCGGCCGATGGACTAAGTTTTGCAACGCAGTCATTATTTAGCGAAGGCATTTTTATCTGTAGGTACTTTGATCTCAAGCAGTCTCAGAGTTTAATTATCATTTGAATGATCTCGGTCACTGATCTTAAAGGGTACCTATCTAATCTAATCTACCATGCCTAAATTACAATCGGAAATTTAAATTTTTTGCTTATAGTTACGGTTTGAAGATATCCGTGTCTCTGCCTACCTCTATTTTTTTATACAACTAAATGATAGAATAAGCTAGCCCACCCGATGTTAAGTGGGAACCACTGCCTATTATGCATTGCCTCACTACGCACATCGGATAACCTAAGGCTTCTTACTTACCTCATGCGAACTTAGTCTTTACCAACCGAATTTTCTCTCTTTCCAGATATGAACTGTGAAAACTGAACAATGTGTGTCAGTGTGTGATAATGACGTCATATCCTGTGCACTTCAACGACTCAGTGGTAAAGGAGTACGATGACGGCAGTTTCCCGCTGTTGATGCCCCGATGGGGATACGTCGCGTCTGCCTTCGCACTGTTCCTGATTGGTTTCTTCGGATTCTTCCTTAATTTGATGGTCATTCTGCTTATGTTCAAAGATCGTCAAGTGAGTATCGTTTCTACTAAGGGCTGTATGTATAAACGCTGAATAGTTTAGCAATTGATTAAAATCTAGCTCTGTCACTGTTTGACATTACCTGTTAGTAAGAGACAGCAATAATTTAAACAGCTGAATAAAGTTATACAACGATTATAAGTAAGGGGTATTATAATAGATGTTAATGTTTAGATGTTAGGCTTTCAATCACGCGATTTCGATGAAAATTAGAATATTAGAACCTGGATTGACAAATAGGCTACTTTTTGTCCCGGAAAATCAACAGGATCAAACGGGACGCGGACAAAGTCGCGGGTGGAAGCTAGTCAAAGATAAGTATGGAAATCTTTTTTTTTTACGTATGGCTTTACTCAGAAATGGTGAAATAGGTATCTATAAAAAACTAGGAGACAATTACTATAGTTGATGTGACTTTGCAGTACAAGACAGATAAACAGCTTAGCGTTGTTTGATATATCCATCCAAACTAAAAAACAAAATTATCCACTCAACTCGACTTAAAAAAACTATATCAACAACCACAAGTGGAATTCATGCTATTTTATCATAGTATTTTCATATTAAAACCAAATATTTTGCAATGCGTATATTGCGTAGCGCTGTGCTACGTATGCGCTACGAAATTAAACGACTACGCAGTCTACGCGCCCGAAAACGACATCGACGCGTTTGTCAAAATGACTACACACACACTGTTAATAACTAGCTTCCGCTCGAGACTTCATTCGCATCCTGTTCTTACTTTGTGCCCTGCAGATCATCATCATTTCCCTGCCCTTATCTCACGCTAAGTGAGGTCGTCACATGTTTTCTTCTTCATTCGTCAACTATGAATCCTCTCACATTCATATCATCTGTCACACAATCCACTTGTTCTTATAGTACTTTGGAACATAACATAGCATGCTACGACGTAGAACGTGGGGATTTCTGGGGAAAAAACTGAAATCCCCACAGGTAGGGATTTCTTAGTGGGGATTCCTGGAATATATCACTGGTAGGGATTTCTCAGTGGGGATTTCAGGAATATACCACAAAAATAATACCAGTTCCGTAGTAGCTTGGTAGGTGTATCGGTCTACCTTTCTTGGGTTTTGTTTTCACCCAAGATCTGTTCCTACCATTAACCCAGTGATGTTTTTGTTTAATAAGGAAAAGGTTCTAATAACATTAATTAGCGCATTGCCTCTGTGCTTGTTTTTTTTACCAAAATGTATTTAAAGGTATTAAAATGATTTAACCATCTTTTCTTTGACACCAAACGCAACCCGGCGACGTGGAAGACCCAGGAGGAGATGGCGCGATGAACTCGATGCACATTTAAGATCTTGGCCTGTAACGGCGTTAAATCGCGAAGAGTGGAAGGAGGGAGGGGAGGCCTTTGCCCTGCAGTGGGAAAACCACGGCTGAAAAATAAATAATAAATAAATAATTCTTTGACAGGCGTCATGGCTCAGTCGGTAGTAGCTCTGCCTTCCGTGCTGTGGGTCGTGGGTTCGATCCCCACCGAGAACAAACATTTGTGTGTTGTAAACATAGATGTTTGTTTTGTGTCTGGGTGTTTCTATGTATTATAAGAATGTATTTACAAAAAAAAAATGTATCAGCCATCTAGTTTCCATCGTACAAGCTTTGCTTAGTTTGGGACTAAAAGGCGTTGTGTTAAGTGTCCGTGAATATTATTTATTATATTTTATTTATTATATCTGATAAAACAACAAAAGATGTAAAACAGACAAAAGTTTCTCGCTTTTGTTATACTAACTGGCTCAGTTGGTAGAAGCTTGTTCTGCACTCTTAGTTGTGGGTTCAATTCCCTGGAGCAAGATGTTTTGTGTGATTAAACTTAGATACTTCTGAGTGTTTCCCACTCATTAGCATAATAGGATTTTTTCCCATCCGGCGCACCAGTGGGCATACCCAATAAAAATCTAAGCATTATCTATAAACTACTATATCCTAAAGTGAACTATGATCGCACAAACTTGATTCAAGCATAGATTTTTAACTGTTTTGTATAAACACCTCTATCTTTATTAGAATACGGTCCTGTTTACAGTTACTTTCGGCTGTAAATTATTTTGGTAAAAGATCGGTTCGATTGGTTCGGAGAGCCAGGATTCTAGCTCATACGAGCCTTACCTTTTTAGAACACATTTCCAATGGACATAAGTAACTTCCAATAAGGTCCAGCATGTTAGATTATTAAATTAACTGACCCTTCTTATTTTAACGTTAGTAGACCGGTTTAAATTGAGTTTGAAGGGTCCAGTAGCTACAGATTAGGTCGATTCCACCCACTGAGTGCACTTCCATATACTAATTTCAAGTAAAATAGATTGCGATAATTCGTGTTCGGAAAGAGAAATAGATTTTCATAACTTCACAGTTGTCGTCCATAGACAAAATATTTTTTTATTTTAGAAAAAGAAAAATATGGTCAAAAGGTTATCCTAAAACATTGTTCCCACATCGTATCCTTAAAAAATATGATGTTGCATGGGTTTTAAAACAATACGCTGACTCTTACAAGTAAAACCAAGGGACTGACACTTTGAGTCACTTATTTATTTGCCTTCCGCACCAACATCTCTATTTTACAAAATCTAAAAGTGAGGACAAAGCTATCCTATATTATTATGCTTCGGCTCAACCGTGGAATCAAAACTATGATGAGGTCCACGCTGCCAAAAATAAGTCGTCTGGCGTGATATAGTTCGGAAAAAAAAATCTAAATGGGAATTCTTTCTATAGGTGCTTTTAAACTTTTCCGTGCAACGCCACCGCACGATTGGTGTTGCCATATCGGCCCCTGGGGGCCGATTGTCGGCCTTTCTTTCGCTTCGGTGGCGGCGACTCTTTGATAAGATTGGCCCCTAATCGGCCTTTGGTGTAATAATTATTTTGGTTGCTGGTTGTTTTAATAATTTATTTATAAGTAAATATCGGCTTTTGACATGCTAAAATCAGTCCCTACCAGAACATGAACCTAAAAAGGCAAGCAAGCAATCTCGTATGAGTTAAGTGACGAAGTTTTTAGGCCGCCTTAAGGCCTCTAAATCTACAAAGGCCAAAACCAAAGTTCGTCTTTTTTTAATGCATAAAACGATGGAACATAAAAGTGTCTTCATACAATTCCATACATTTTGCTTCCCTGCCGTTGCGGTAATATTGTGACGTACCGTGACATTGCACCTAAAGTATAACTATAAAGGCGCCTAGTCACATCCATGAGTACTACTACTACTGTGGTTAAACTACCTTCTCTGATTTAAGTCATCCTTCTCGCATCGTATCTTACAGAAAATACTGCTTTCCATTTATATTCCAGGGTCTTTAGAATCGGTGTAATATTTGTTCAACCGCAAAATGATTATATTCTGGCTTCTTATTTCCGCGTGGACGCGTCAGCGTCTTTTGTTACAGAGAAATCTTAGGAAAGAATATAGAATTTTGAAACTTTGTCTTATCATCATTTTATAATGCTGAATGTAAATAGATTTATTGTACACAGGAACAATGTTTTGGTACTGATTTGGACTAGTTGAGCTATCTACAAATCTTTTGCAACGGTTTACTGTTTCATGTGTATTTTGTAAATATCGTTAATGTTGTAAATACTGTATTAGTCCTAATTTTCTTTATGAATAACTTTATTATTTTAGAACAATATTTCAGAGACTAACTAGGTACGATAAAGTACAATAAACAGTCCTATTGCTGTACCTAAGTGGTTTTTTTGTTTCAGCTATGGACCCCTCTCAACATTATTCTTTTCAACCTGGTATGTTCGGATTTTTCGGTGTCCATTCTTGGCAACCCGTTCACCCTGGTGTCGGCTCTCTTTCACCGATGGATCTTTGGCCGAACCATGTGTGTCCTGTACGGTTTCTTCATGTCTCTGCTGGGTGAGTTACTGCTATTTTTGCTAGTTTGGCCAGTTAGTTGTTGTAATTATTAGACTCCTATAAATCATGCCATCTATATGTCACATGCAGGTACTAAATGTCCTCTGACACTGTGTAAAACTGTAAATCATCTTAAGTAGATGCAAGATACTTTTATACAGGTCGTCGTGATCATAGGCAATTTTCTCTTCTCCCAGAACTCTTAGTACTAAGAGTCAGATTCAGTGCTTCTTAAGGAGTTGTCGGAGAATTACAGGGTACGTTCATATTGGTCTTCTAAAGCTGAGCTAACTAAAATGATTGCCTAATCTGTTGTCATCTCTTTTCGTTGCCATGCAAATGACAATAATAGAGTATTTTTTAAAGCCGCGCTAAAATCACAGTTGAATATATTTTTTAATATTTTGGTAATATTTTTGTAGTAGGTATTTCATACAACAGATTTCGAGACCCAATGTCACTTGGTTTCTTCATAATAAATATGACGCATTTTATAAGGTTCTTGTCTCACCGAGTTGGTTTATTCCTTTCACGTTTGTAACTTTATTTTTGTTTTTATAGCGTTAAAAAGTTCTTTGAATTGGGTAGGTAGTTGTAATAAAGTGTTTTACAAATAAAGTTGGATGAAAGCCAGTGAGGTGTGATTTGGGTGAGTCTACGGGATCATTTCATTTCATTTTATTTATTTATTCAATAATAATTATTTACAAACGTATTTGAAATTAAGTAGGTACACAAGATAAAAGGTAAAGTTCATGCAATAAAGTTAAAGTTGATTTGATATAATAATAACAATTGTAATAAATGAAAATTAGATAAAATAAAGTCAAATTAATAAATAGAATTAAAATAAGATTATGATATGGTTTAGTTTGTTTAATCAAAAAGTGTTTGTTTTACATTACATACATGGACTAGAGCTGGTGTCATTTTAACCAACCCTGGAATCCAGTAAATAAAGTAAAGACGGTTTTCACGTGGTAAAAAACTATTGTTTTATTTTGTAGTTATTGAAAAACATAACAAATTGCGTAAAACGCTATATCTAAAGTAAAAAGTATGAAACAAGAAAATATTCTCATCTGAAATCCTATAGTAATGTTTAGAGGATAAACATGGTCATGATGAGACGCGTACAACGATGTGTCATACGTCAAATTCTGGTAGTTTTGGAGTTATTTACATACATTTTTTAATTAAATATAAATTTTGGTTTACCTATAATAACCGTTTATAAAGTAAATAAATAAATTACAAACTTAGGTTGTTTACTTCTCTCAACTAAAATTGAATTCTGTAGTGTGGGCGGTTTAATCGCTTTGATCGCCTACAGGATTTAACTTTAACTCGATCTGTCAATATTTGTTCTTAGTTCGAGTGGCGTTTTTCCACTTTTAGTTTCTATATATATTTAAATATCTTATATATATATATATCTTTGCATATATATATATATATATATATAGTACTATACTCGTAGACTATTTATGTGAACATGGAAGGCAACTCAACTTATTATGACCCGCACGTTGTACCATCCAGAAATCCGATTAGGCATCTCTCTTTCCTAGCAACCACCAAACATCACATCTCTCACACTAACTGCGATTTCATTCGAGCGATACCTAAAGCTTGGGTCTCGCGATCGTAACGCACAACGCTGCGGTGTGCGGCTCAACGCAGCGTACCGCGTTTGCTCTTCGCCGCTGACGCAGACTGCAACGTAACAAGAGACCATACTAGACGTTTTCTATACAATTATGTGTCCAGCGCCGCATGTCGCATACCGCAGCCTTGTGCGTTACAATCGCGAGACCAAAGCGTAAGCCAACACAGTGCAGTACATTTGATACTGGTTATCACAGAGACACAGACGAAGTTATTTCTCCTCAACAGGCATAACGTCAATCACTACGCTAACGGTGATTTCGTTCGAGCGTTACTTGATGGTGACGCGGCCGCTGAGCGCGCGGCACTTGAGCTCTCGCGGAGCCATGCTCTCAATTGTATTGATATGGAGCTACAGTCTTGCGCTGACGACGCCGCCGCTCATCGGATGGGGGAACTATGTGAACGAAGCCGCCAATATAAGGTACATTTATCACATGTAAAGTACAATTCAATACAATTCTTGTCCGAATGGCCTGGCTGTGGCCAAAACTTCGTATTATTACTTGACATAGCAAATCAAAATCAACAAAGTCACATAGACTTTGTGATTGTCTTTTGATACCATGGGTCTGTCAGAATCTCACAAATTGCAATCTAAACGACTTTTTAAGTAGTCAATTCGAGTAAACTGTCGTTTGGGATTGTAATTTATCAAAAAACTCCTTTTAAAGGAATTAAGAAAATCAGGGGGCTCGGTTTTACCAACGCTACCTATTGATTAAAATATTTCTATCTTTGTTTTTGACAAGTTGGAAGTAGAGACGGATAGTATTTTATCAGCATTATTTCGAATTGGTATCTATAGTCGTTTCGTATCTTCCCTCATGTTACATTTTTGGTCATTTCCGAATAAAACAAAAAATTAACAACAAACAAACGCATTCGTCACAATATATCATATTATTATTCGTTATTCTCTATAATAATGACTGCATAGAATCCAAAGGTGTCACAGTAGAATCATAATTAAATTATAAGTAATGAAATTCATACATTTCAGATTAACTTTCGAAAATACATGCAAACTGTGAACAGTTTAATTAAACTAAAAACTTTTTTAATTCACATACGAGTAGGAGCTTTTAGCAGATCCTGTCTGAAACTATCCCAATGATGCTTATTTATACTTTGCTAGTTACTGGCAAGCCAGTTAGTTAGATGGCTACTGACTGACACAAGAAAGGTCTTACGATATGATATGGTGTATTTTTGCTAGTACTTATAGTCAGAAATAGACACAGCGAGCGTGTACAAAGTGTACAAGGCAGAAAAGTGAATAAAATTATGTTTTTTTTATTATATTGAAAACACTTCTAGACTCTAAAGTGCGTTGTGAACTTCTTCTGAAGTCTAGAGTAACTTTACAACACTGGTTACTTAGTAACTGACTACGAAACTCATCTTGATATTTCTGAATAAAAATTAGTAGGTATGGCGTCGTAGAGGAGACAGGCGTCATGGCTCAGTCAGTAGTAGTTCTGCCTTCCGTGTGGGTCGTGGGTTCGATCCCCATCGAGAACAAACATTTGTGTGTTGTAAAACATAGATGTTTGTTCTGTGTCTGGGTGTTTCTATGGTATGTATTTACAAAAAAAAAATGTATGTATGTATTCTATCAGCCATCTAGTTTCCATTGTACAAGCTTTGCTTAGTTTGGAACTAGAAGGCGTTGTGTTAAATGTCCTTGAATATTTATTTATTTATTTATAGTATTATAAAAAACCTACACGGTCAATGCCTCATTTTACCTCAAAGTGATGTTGATGATAAAATGAGTGTTTCATATTTTTAAATTGTTTTGTATTTTTAAAACAGTTTCCACGCCTGAATTTTATAATACAACAAATTCATTTTAAATTGCTTGTGCACTTCAGCATTTTAATAAAACGCTCAAATTACTCGCAGGCACGATTGTTATTTAAAACTAGCTGATACCCGCGACTTCGTGCGCGTGCGAAACTTTCCACAAAAATATGTCACCAGCATACGATGAACCTCGTAGCAAATGGCTGCTTTTGGTTTAGAGAGTTCAAACTGTATCTAAAAACCTACGTCTTTGATTTCAATAAAATATAGCCTATGTTTCAATCCGAAAAAAAGGCTTCCGAACGGTATCCGTGTCGTTGAAATTGGTCCAGTAGTTTAGGCGTGATCCGCGAACAAACAAACAGATAAACAGACAAACTCGATTTTCTAATTTTGGTTTTTGGCTTTTTTACAGTTTTATAATAGTACTAGCCGTCGCCCGCGGCGTTGCTCGCGTTCTACTCTTTAGAGTGTGAAGTTTAAAAATGTATTCCTTATAGTGCACCCTACACTATATAAGGATACTACCCTCCAAATTTCATACCTCTAGGACATATAGTTTAGGCTGTGCGTTGATTCTCTGTCAGCTTCAAAAGAGTTTTATATATATTGATGATGATGATGATGATAGATAGATAGATTCATTTAAAAGTTTTGGTTACCGTTTGGACCGTTTCATCGGGGCGGAAATTCGATAGCATACAGAGCTCGTTTTAATTAACGTGGTCGGAAAAGCACGGCCAATATTGAAAGTGGATTGCAGTAAACTTTACCTTGAAAACGAACTGTCCTGTATGCGAGCAAACTCCATCTCCCCATACCGAACGCACGAATTTTAATTTCATTACAAAAACGTTGGTAACTTTGTTCTCATCATCAATCAATCATCAATATATATAAAACTCTTTTGAAGCTGACAGAGAATCAACGCACAGCCTAAACCATAAGTCCTAGAGGTATGAAATTTGGAAGTTAGGTTCCTTATATAGTGTAGGGGCGCACTAAGAAAGGAATTTTGAAAAGTCACACTCTAACGCGAGCAACGCCGCGGGAGACGGCTAGTTTAAATATAGAGATGAATCAACATTGGTACGATAAAACAAAACCCTATTATTTCTCGTTTAAATTCTACTTAAATTCATAAAAATATGTTTATTTGTATTGTAGCACGGATTATATACACAAATAAGTCCCACTGTGTATACATTTCAGATTAAGTTGAGACTTGACACAATCGTTAAACATTCCGTGAAATAGAAATAGCTCAAAGTTTTTATTCAGAATATTTACATAAAATTATTTTTGTAAAAATACTCACAACAATGTTAGATAGCATTTTATATGAATACACACTAAAATAACCAAATCAACGTTTTAATACTATGGAGGAATAAATAAATAAAATAAATATAAATATTCGCGGACATTTAACACAACGCCTTCTAGTCCCAAACTAAGCTATATGGAATGTACCCATATTTTAAGTGTCATGTTGTTTCCAAAATAGTTTTTTGTAACTAAGTAACTTTTTAAAATAGTTTAAGCCTATTTGTTCTTTTTTTGGGGACACTGACCAACTTATGCAATAAAAAAAAAATAGCGCGTGGAGTCCCTCCGCGCGGAAGAACGCGTTATACTTTGAGTGCCATTTGCGTTTTGTGGGGGTCTCCGTTGTGATCACTCTCGCTCTGTCTCTTTTTATTCCCCCTCCCAGGAGCGTTAAATGTTTTAACGCGTTAAACGCTGTCTCTTTCTATTCCTCCTTCGTTTAACGTTTAACGCTGTCAGTCGGAAGTCGCATTAGAAGTATAACTTCAAAAGTATCTAACCTATATTATATACCCGGCTATCATTGTGTCAAAGCTAACTCCTTACAGGTTTTTTATTATATTTTTTGTTCACAGCTGTTCCGTGAATTGGCACGAACAATCCCTGAATACCCTGACATACATAATGTTCCTGTTCGCGATGGGTCAGATAGTTCCTCTGTCGATCATTACCTTCAGCTACGTCAATATCATCAGGACTTTGAAGCAGGTAAGTTATAAATACATATTTATTTAATACGCGGTAATCGTTTCGCGTATTAAATTCCATTCCGAAGATGGGAGGACGACTTCAAAGAAGCAGCTGGTGCACTTTGGAGAAGGAAAGCTCGCGATCGCGAACTTTGGAAGAGCCTGGGGGAGGCCTATGCTGAAAAGCGAAACAACCACAATACTACCGTTGTCATATAGAAATAATATTTTAGATTAGATTAGTATTAAGTTGTTAAATAAAGGCTATTGAAATTGAAATTGAAATTGAATCGTTTCGCGTAATAGTTTCGCATAGGTAATAGTTTCGCAGTCGCCCTAAAAAGCGTTGGCGGGACGACCTCGACGCTTTTGATAGAAATTGGTGGGAGCAGGCCCGGGAGAGAAAAATTGGAAGATGTTGGGGGAGAGCTTTACCCAGCAGTGGAACAAAATAGGTTAAAAAAAAATTGAGCTTCCCCTCGCCATTTTGTTCGCGTCCCGTTGGAATCCGTTGATTTTCCGGAATAAAAAGTAGCCTATGTGTTAATCCGGTTACGGACAACATATATTCCAAGTTTCATCGAAATCGGATCAGTAGTTTTTGCGTGAATGTGGAACAAACGTACATACATACATCCTTAGAAACGTTCGCGTTTATAATATTAAGTAGGATCAATACGTTTTATTCTATAGGCTATTAGAAGCCCTCCATAGCGTAGCTTGCCGAGTCAATATTCACCAATAACTTAATCAACTTTCTCTGCGGTCGCTATTTGGATGGGTGACCGTAAGTAGCATTACAATCTGAGCACTTCCGTGCTTCGTAAGGTCTCAGCTCTAGCAGTCGTTATATACGACAGAGGCCTTAACGCGGCCTTAAAACTCCGTCACTGGAGTTACGCCACTAACTCATACAAATTTAACTTACTTTTTTGCTCTGTAGGTAGTAATAATAAATATTAATTAGACCGCTATTGGGTTTCAAATTGTAAGGTAGGGTTTCAATTTGCAAGCACGTGGGAAACCAAAAAAAAACATTCAGTAAAACGTGGAAAAGTAACTTTCCTAAATTTATTTCGTGGTGTGAGCCAATATTACCTCAACTGATTGATTTTCTTTTGTTTATATTTCTAAAAGCCTGATTGAAAGCATAAAACGTTTTTCTATTTTCGTCAACTTGCGTAAATACTTACCTGGAATTTTCAGAGGCGTGTTAAATAACATGCTATACATATAACTAAATTTCTCAGAAATTCCGCCAAATATGCTTTAAATATTTCAAAGTCAAAGTCAAAAAGCTTTTATTCAATAAAATCTCACTGATCACTTTGAATCGTCACTACGTTTTGTATGATTAGGTATGACTACAATTTTTTTTATTTTATTTGATGAGTTGGAGCTAGTTCGTCCCAAGCTTGTTTGTCTTCTAAATAGTCTGATATTTTATAGTATGCTTTTAAAATAAGTCTTTGTTTTATTACGTTTTTGAACTTGCCAATCGACAATTGAGACACATCACTTGGGATTTTGTTAAAGAAGCGTACACATTGCCCTTTGAAAGATTTACTAATTTTTGAGAGCCTAGTGGTGGGAACAGCGAGTTTGTCTTTGTTTCTAGCTAGCATTATGATTATCACTTTTTTTGTTGAATAGATTTATATTTTTTTGAACATACAATAAGTTTTCATAAATGTACTGGCAAGGTACTGTCATTATATTTATTTCATTTAATGTAGAGTATAAACAAAACAATTCTGAATTGATAAAAAGTACCTAATAAAGTTATCCATAACTTTGTATTCCATTTATCAACACAATGGTATCGATTCTGTTGTTTCATCTTTCAAAACTAACTTAATTTTTTATCAGATTTATAAAAAAAAGACGGCAATATTTTTAACATTGACAAACTAGATTAGTTTAGAAATTTTTTACAATAGAATCGACACCATTAAGGATTTATTTAAATGAATAGTCTCAAATCTAATTTATACAAAGTAGTGTTTTTATTATTGTGATTACGTATACCTAACTAGTAGGTGTTTAATTAAAGCCTTAGAGGTCAAAATCTAGTGAACACGGCACCTAAAGTATTTTTAAAAATACTACCACCTTTTGTCCTGTAGACAATACCTTAATCTATCTTAGTTAGTTTGGATAATGTAGGTCGCGAAGATAGTTTTGTTTGCACAAAGTCTCAGTGTATCTTCATTCAGTTGCTATTCAAATCACGTAACCTTGCTTAGCCGCAAACCGCCAAGACCATCGTTAAATGCTCGGTCGTAGTGAGCGCGGAGGCGGAAGCGTGAGCGGAGGCGGTCGCGTATAATTGGCAAAATTGCCAACGCTGTTATGCCAATGGACGAGACTGTATGATAACATGAGCTTTAATAGAATACTTCTGAGATGAGCCTTGCTTCAATCAGGCCAACTGGCTGGTGTTATTGTTTCGCAGTATTTTTATTAGATAAACTAGCCGTCCGTTGCTCGCGTTCTAGACCCTTTAGAGTGTGACTTTTCAAAATTCCTTTCTTAGTGCACCCCTATACTACATAGGGATACTACCCTCCAAATTTCATCCCTTTAACCATAAGTCCTAAAGGCTTTAGGACTTATGGTTTAGGCTGTGCGTTGGTTCTAAGTCAGCTTCAAAAGAGTTTTATATATATATTGATGATAGGTAAGTCGAATTTTGGGTAGAAACGCCGCCAAAATATTATTTATTTTGATGTGGGTTGAAACGCTGACCTTTTTTGGTATGAAACGGCAAAAAATCATTTGTGGTGAGAACCTCTGGTGCGAAACTGAGCTACACCGTCTTGGCGCGCGGATGCACGGAAAACCGTTAATAACCTTTTCAAATGTAATCAATAACACACACAACGTGATGAGGTTGAAGTATTTATTTTATTTCATTTTTTTATTTTCTTATCACCTAATTTTTTTATTGTCTTCTTATTGTGTAATTATTTTACTGTGTTGTGTTGTGTGCCAAATAAATGTTTCTCTATCTCTATCTCTCTCTCTATCTATTTAAGCAATGCATCACTAGTTTGAATACGCGTAGGTTCCACAAAGCTATAACTCAGATTGACCGTACCTTTACCAAGCCGTCGACTCCACGCTTCCATTGAACCCAGGCCCTTGTAATTGTGAACTTACTCAAACATAAAATTAGGTCGCAACAGGTAATATACATTTACTTAATACTTAGAAATGGATTAAAACTCACTTGAGCACAAAATTATATGTAAATCTAAATATATAAAACTCTTTTGAAGCTGACTTAGAATCAACGCACAGCCTAAACTATAAGTCCTAGAGGTATGAAATTTGGAGGGTAGTATCCTAGTGTAGGGGTGCATTTAGAAAGGAATTTTGAAACGTCACACTCTAAAGGGTAGAACGCGAGCAACGCCGCGGGAGACGGCTAGTAAGGTATGAAATAAACAACTGACTGATGAGTATTTGTAAATAAATAAACACTATGATATAGGAATCGGTTTGTTGATCTATGAGTTATTATCCCCAGCCAGGATAGTGCGGAAAAGGCCAAAAATGTTTTGAAGATTGTCATAATCCCCACTGGTGGGGAAAGTTTAGTGGGGATTATGATAATAAACCTACTATTTCGATGTATCACTTACTATGTTATGTACATTGTCACTGCATTCGTATCGAATTATCGGTTCTCTTGTTGCATTTTTCTAAACTAACCTAATTTGACAGCACTAAAATGTTGCCGTCCCTTTCTCATAAACGGAAACGACAAAGACGGTTATATTTTTAGAGCTGTCAAATTTAGTTAGTTTAGAAAAATTTAACAAGAGAAGTTATCGGTGTTTTAGCGTTCGTTATGTTTTGACAATAGGTAATAACCCTAAAGTTCGAGTACGATTGACCCCTGTAACAATAAAGTGTGTGATATTATTATACAGGGTGTTACCAGACCACTTCCGAAAACGAAAGGGGGAGCTACAGCACACCAAAACCCAACCAAAAAAAAATCTGTTATCCTGAAAAATAATTATAGCCGGAGAAAACAATGTTTAAAGATTTGTATTTATTTCGCCAGCCCGCAATGTACGCATTCACGTAGGTAGGGTCGAGGCGTAGTACTATTATTTATTCTGTGTCGTAAGTGCCTACTAACGTAGGTAGGTACTAACGTAGGTCGCTCGCACGTCACGTACTTGAATGACCCGCGATGAACTCTCAGCTGTTCATGCTGTAGTAGACGTAATCTGCGTGCTGCGTGTACATTGCTGCTTTATTTATTTTATTTGTTTTTTTGCTTTTTTAAATGAGATAATTAGGTAGATATGTCTTATTATGTTGTACTGTGTGTATGTAACTAGAAAAAAAATTAAAAAGAGATAGTCAAGTCAATTTTTTATACAATAACTATGCTGTCGCCCGCGGTGTTGCTCGCGTTCTAGACCCTTTAGAGTGTGACTTTTCAAAACTATTATAAAGTGTGATGTTTTTAGAACGCGCAGAGGCTGGGGCGAGTGAGCCGCGCCGAAGCCCGAGCCACCACCATGGTGTTCACAATGATCGTCGCGTTCACCGTCGCCTGGACACCGTACTCGTTTTTCGCGCTACTGGAACAGTTTGCTACAGAGGGCATTGTAAGTACTACATATCAAACCTTTTTTTAATCGTAGCGTAACTTCCAACGATTTATAAAAAAAAATGTTGGTAGTACAGTAATCACTTTTTGTTTTATATACCCGCTGCTTACCTACATACCGAAGAGCTTGTTTGTGGCTAGGCTTGCTTGGTCAATCTTCACTGATTAGATATCTAAGTTAAGCGACATTCTGCGTGGTTACTATTTGGATGGGTGACCTATCAATAATTATTATTATGGAAAGGAAAAGCACAGCGAAAGACAGCACTAAGATCATATTATTCATAACCGATAAATAAGACATGTTATTCTATCTGGCACTTTTCGACATTTATCGAATAATAATGTTTCTGTTCGTACCACCTGTATACATCGCGTGTTGCTGTCAAAATATTTTTCTCCGTACAATATAATACCGCAGACCAATTTTGTTGTTGGCATGACATGACAATGACAGTGACATTTCCCGTTTTTTTTTTTTTAATTGGCGTCGAACATTTCCCTTTAAATTAAAGCCATTGCCTCTAATAAAATTGCTAAAACACGTCTTTATAAATAGCCATCTATAATTATGTTTCGTGATCTTTTAGACATTATAAAATGAGGTAGGTAGGTTGAGGTACAAGGTGTAAAAGAAGAAACAGCTAGAATAATAATTAATAGTGATCGAGTCAAAAAATTTTCCTCGTTAAATAATTAGTAAGCTTCTAAAAATAACCAAAAAACTATTAACCGCAATTTATCGAATTAAATATACCTAAAATAGGATGACAAAGGCCACCTTTTTTAAGAATACGAAACCATTATAAAGATTTCAAAATCTCAATAGATATATAATTCAGAAAACATAATTTTAAGCAGGTTCAACTTTTATAAATTGATGATAAACTGATTGCAGGGGCTCAAAGCGTTTTCCATTGAAATTCCAACAACGGAACTCCAATTAGATGTCGGTTCTCATGCCTTGGGTTCCGTTCGCGCCTTTGACAAAAATTTAACTTTATCACCTATTCTGGTGCTGTAATTTTTGAAATATGGGTAAACTTTGTAACGTAGCGATATAGCCCTCAAAATTAATTTTAAAAAAGTACGCGCTCAATCCGAGACACAAACATGCTCTGCTCTCGTCTTGATGATTCTATCATTATTTTTATGTCTTTGTTATTCCAGAATAAATAAATAATAAATAATATACAATGTGGAATTTATCGCGAACTCAGGTCTCCTAATGTTGCTAAAAACAAAAACGCATATTTTTACTTAGCTGTGATAAACTCTTTCAAAACTGCATCGATACCGCGATCTAGCTACTCGTAATGACCAGTCTTTCCTGGCGCTTCATACAAAATACAGATTTGTAGACAGATTTGTAATAGAATGTCAGTCCCACTTTTTAGAACGTATACTATTTCTTCTATGAGGACAGTACCTAGGTAATCTAGGTGTAACTATTTGTGTACTAGCTGTAACTGTTTGTGTACTAGGTGTAACTATTTGTGCACTAGGTGTAACTATTTGTGTATACTAGGTGTGACTATTTGTGTACTTGGTGTATCTGTTTGTGTACTAGGTGTAACTATTTGTGTACTAGGTGTAACTATTTGTGTACTAGGTGTAACTATTTGTGTACAGGTGTCACCTGGCGCGGGTGTTATTCCAGCTCTGGTCGCAAAGAGCTCTATATGCTACAATCCGTTAATCTACGTGGGCATGAACACTCAGGTTAGTATATTTGGAAATAAGTTACACTTGACAGCATAGAATTGGACACAGAATTACATAATTGACATAATTCTAATTAATATAATAAATGTTAAAAGTAAGTGCTCAAAATTGAGTGGACTAAGATATACACGTGATAGTTACTGAGTTTTGAACATAGATTAGCCACTGGTTTTACAAAATCCATTCAATCCGCAAAACGAATAGCAATGGCAATATTTGGTATTATCTGGGAATAGCTATTTGTTTCAGACCAATGATAGCATTGTTTAACAAGATAATAAAACAGTTACTATTAGACTAAGTTACTTGTAGGTTTGATACTTTATATAGAATCTTAATGCTGAACATGTCAGTGTTAGAACGGTTAAAACTGAATCAAATGTTACAGTTTCGTCAGTCGATCAAGCGCATCTTCGGCATTCACGCCAAAGCGAAGGACTCGAATACGGAGAAGTACAACAACACGCTCATGTCTCCAGCACACAAGTTATCCAGCATGAACAGTACCCGGGCTGCTTCCCCCGAAACCAGTCTCCAGGTCCCGAGGAAGGATAAGAAGCTGCTGAAAACTGAGGATTCCTTTGAAACCAGCACCTTTGAACCACGAACTGTAGCTAGGAACCCGGAGCTCGGAACGATACAGGAAAACAAATCGGCATCAGACGCGGAACGATCGAGCGAGATTGTATACGATGACGAATCCAGCAGTCAAAAGAAAATGGAACTCTTCGGAGAATCCTGCAAAGCGTATAAGGACGGATCTCCAGTGCTCACTTTTATGGATTCAGGACGATTGCTTTTCTCGAAACGCAGGAATGACGTCGAAGATAACGTTTTTGGTAACGTGGCTTTCGAAACTCACCCGACAGATAAAGTGGCTATCGAGAACTTTATTATTGATGATGATTGTTCAAATCGAAAACAAAAGATACGGTCGAGTTGCTCGCTTGATTTTAACCGATACAGTTGCGAGGTGAAGAAGAGAAAACTTTCCGTTGAAACGAAACTGGAAACTTTAAACCAGCCGAAAGGATTTTTCAAGGGTACATTTAGCAAACTCTTTGAATACGAAGCAGTCGGGCAGGACAGTTACAAAAGTTGTTTATGCGATCGTACAATTCAAGTGGATGAGGAGAATTTGTAGTTTAATATTTGGACTGTCGCGCGCGAGGGAACAATGTCAAATTATTACTATTAAAAAGTATACATGTAAACGCCCTGCGGCTTAATATGGAGAAGGTTCAGCCCTCCGTTGAAGGGATAGAGAGGTGCTGAAGAAAAGAGTACGTAAGTATTAAACTATGGATTTAGTCAAAGAACTGTGATAAAGATTGAGTGCCAAGGATAAAATTAAGAATAAATATTTTGGGATACTACGAAAAATATGATATTTCATGTAGTTTCTTTGACTTAGATCATACTTAGATAAAACAATTGCCTTCAGTGGAAACGCCTACCTAATTTCAAATCTTTGACCTTTAAAATACCAGGATTATCTACTATTAAAAATGATAGATTTGTCTATTATTCCTGGCTCCCAGGAGAGCTGATGGGTTGATAAAGAATAGAGACTAACGAAATTAGGGACCTACTACTGATGCCGACGATAATATAATTAATATTATATTCAGTAATATATTGACGATTTGACTTTACGTTTTATATTATATGTTAGAAATAATTATACTTAAACTTATTAAAAACGTGATTGTGTGTATTGTGTTATGTTAATGTACTGTATTTCAAACGAATAGTTAAGCAATAGTTTATGCAAAATAAACATGTTATTTTTTTATTATGTATGTATCATATTGTTTTAATATAAAAATACTTTACATAAAATGGTACTGCAGTAAAAAAGTTTTTGATGTGTTTTAAAATTACATATATTTTTTATTACGTTTTTCAACGCAGTTTAAACTTCGAACTAAAATAATATTTTATAAGATAATATTTTACAGTTAAATAATTTAATACGAACCGTTAATTAAATTAATTAATTAGTTTTATACTTATATTAAATTAAATTATTAAAATATTGATTAAATTTTGTAAATTTTATGAATGAAATCATTTACATTTAGTAGCTTTCACAAATTATGTTGCCTAGATTGCATTAAGTATGTCCTTATTATACGTTAGCGAATAAAATATGTCCATTAGAATTTAAATTCGTTCAACATTTTACACCAAAACTAGGTTACGGACAATAACAATCAAACTTAGGTATAGTTACAATGTAGTTAATGCTTTTTCATTAAAAATAATGATAATAGTATATTCATATTAAACGAATAAAAAAAATCATCATTCTTAAAATTTTAATAGTACATTATGGTACTAGTGTGGTACATTGGTGATTACCGCCGAGGTGCCATTGAGACCCGCGCCGTAGGCGAGGGTCTTAAGAAAGCCGAGAACGGTAATCACCAATACACACGTGTATCATACGACGTTTTTCAACACACTTGTGAATAAAATAACTATAATTTCAACAGTGAAAACGCGTTGTGAAAAATGTTTCGCTATGGCGGGAAAAATTAATCAGTTTTCCTATGCGCGCGCATTGCGATCGGCCACAGACTAAAGGGGTGAGGTTTTTTTTTTTTTTATTTTCCGCGCTTAGGGCTTGCGCCTATTCTGCCACGTAAAAAATGGGGAATTTAAAGTTTTCTTTTATTACAGAGAAAACAAGTTATATTTGAGTAAAAGTTTTATTTATTAAACACGTAATCTATTTAAATAAGAAGTTGCATGAAATGAGCAAGCAATAGGAACATTCATTTATTTGTTCTATTGAACACGATCTTTTTTTTGAATAAAAACTTTTTTAGTAACAAAGCTACTCAACCAATAAAATTAAAAAAAAAATATATAACTCACTAGTGAGTTATGTGAGTTATAGCAATGAAAAAGTCACAGTTTGATTATGGGTATCATTATGTGCCTAATTGCGGTGACCATAGAGCCACTTTATGAGCAAGTGTGTTGAAATAGTACATTATGGTACTAGTGTGGTACATTGGTGATTACCGCCGAGGTGCCATTGAGACCCGAGCCGTAGGCGAGGGTCTTAAGAGAGCCGAGGACGGCAATCATCAATACACACGTGTATCATACGACGTTTTTCAACACACTTGTGAATAAAATAACTATAATTTCAACAGTGAAAACGAGTTGTGAGAAATGTTTCGCTAAGGCGGGAAAAATTAATCAGTTTTCCTATGCGCACGCATTGCGATCGGCCACAGACTAAAGGGATGAGGTTTTTTTTTATTTTCCGCGCATAGGGTTTGCGTATATTCTGCCACGTACAAAATGGGGAATTTAAAGTTTTATTTTATTACAGAGAAAACAAAAGTTATATTTGAGTGAAAGTTTTATTTATTAAACACGTACGAGTTAAAATTATCTATTTAAATAAGAAGTTGCATGAAATGAGCAAGCAATAGGAACATTAATTTATTTGTTCTATGGAACACGATCTTTTTTTTGAATAAAAACTTTTTTAAGAACAAAGCAACTCAACCAATAAAATTCAAAAAAAAATCTATAACTCACTTGTGAGTTATAGCAATGAAAAAGTCACAGTTTGATTATGGGTGTCATTATGTGCCTAATTGCAGTGACCATAGAGCCACTTTATGAGCAAGTGTGTTGAAAAAGTTATTAACTCTTATCTCTTATGTCTTTATATTATATATTTGACAATGTTTATTATTAAGATATGTAGGATAGTCATTATTATGTACTTTATATATTTATAAAACTTGTCAAAGTATTACTATGTTGTTTGTTTTTTTTTTTACAATATTTAATTGTTAGTTTTATTTTCTATACCTACAAGCTTTTGACGCTTTCATGATTCATTATACTATGGTCTACGAATAAAACAATGGCTCAATATTTGTTAATCGAACATTTAAAAAGTTGAATACCGTACCCCATAGTTGTTAATTTGTGTCATTGATTATTGTTTATAAGTTTATTAATTTGTGTAATTGATTATTAATTTGTGCAATTGATGATTGTTTTTAAATTTAGTTGTTTATTTGAGATGATTTATCTCAATGCATTAGTACAAAACATTGTTCATATAAAAAAAATTACATATATGCTTAGTATGGGACTAGAGGGCGTTGTGTAAAATATTCATGAATAATATTTATTTAAATTAAAAACCGTATTTAAGTATAATTTGTAAGCATCATTAAATTATAGATTTTTGTATTGTCACGGTATTTTATCGGAGTCACGATCCCCAACAGTGAGGGAACAAATAAGGAGATATATACCTTCCTAGGGAATACCTTCTGTATTATGTATCTCGTAGTAACATGAAGGTTTCGGTTTTAGTTTAGTTTTTGTATTTGCGATATTTCATATTTAAATAAAACAAATTTAGGTATATATTGAATTTATCTAAATTTATCTATAGGTATTTAAAATATTGACATTGTCATTTAGATGTGTATATCTTGCAGTTTCATATTTTACCCAAAAACCTTTTTACTGTGTATGTAGATGTTCAACACAATTTTACCAACATTTAATATTTACTAGTTATATTATTATACCTAAGTAAGTACATTTAATTATCCATAACATTTTTCATTGTGTGTTTAATAAAATTCAAATTCATTATTACACGTGTTTTCTTTAAACTAATTTTGTTAAACATTACTTTTACCTACAGATATTCGCTTACCCATCAGGTAGCGAATATTGTTTTTTTAAATAAGCTTTGAAGGGGTTACAGGTACCTATAGGTCCGCAATAAGATATATGCTTTTATATGTCACATAAAAGCGTAATATAAAGCTTATTGTAATAAAAAAATACGACAAAAAAAAACAAAAAAAGTTATACCGAAAAATAATAGAATTCTGACGCTTGCCTAGTCAATTTGCGAGTCGCGTAGGTAAAACCGCTTCTGCAATCCAAACAGGAAATTCAAATCACAGCGTATAAACCAGTTCTGAAACGACGTGAAACCGAGTGTTTGTGATTGCGACCCATAATAATATTCATGACCACGACATCTAATTTAGGGTGAATTTGCGTGAAAGTTCTTCTAGATCAATGATTACCATAGACACGTGTATGCTATTTATGTGAAAACTTATGGGGGTAGTTTTGGTAATCTGAGAGAGAGGTGGGGAGGCCTGAAAACCAGCGCCTGGGCAGGCTATTCACATATCCTGCCCTGGCACCACGCCATTTTTGTTATTTTATTTTAATTTAATTTTAAGTTCCACTTTTATAACATTGACAATTTTAAAAATAACAAAATAAATATTTTTCTTTCTTTCTTTCTAAGTCTTGTGGACGGGCTGTTACAGTGACGATAAGAATAATAACTATTTAGTTTCGGTCTAAACATCAGAGTTCTGAAACTAAAGTACGAAAGTTTTGATATTTGGATGTCTGTGTTTCATTCACGCTAAAACTAATGCTCCGATTTGAATGAATCGTGTATATTATGTAGTTCGTAACCTGGATTAACATAATAAGCTACTTTTTATCCCGGAAAATCAAACATCAAACGGGACGCGGACGAAGTCACGAGTGGAAGCTAGTACTTATTAAATAAGGATATTATTTTGGTATAGCCTCTTCTTTAGCCAGAAGGTTCAAAGATTAATTACCTACTTATTCATAATTTCAGTAAATTAGAGCACTGTTATTTAACTGTTATTTTAAGACAGACGAGCTTTTGCATAACTATATTTTTTGTAGTGTTTTAAGCTAATTAAAAAACCTTACAGATTATCACGTAGGTACTACCTAATTGTAGGCAGTTAAAGTTGAAAAGATAAATCGCCACAAAAGCTTAGTAAAAATTAAAAGTAGTAGACATCGAAGACGAAAATTTTTATTAATTAAAGATAGCGGTACCTAAATATATTATGTATAATAGGTCTAGTATAATAATACCTACTGTTAATTTAAGTCTGATCTCATAAAAGTCTAGTACCTAGGTAAGATATAGTATAAATAATTAATAACAGGCGAATTAATAATAATGACAGGCGTCATGGCTCAGTCGGTAGTAGCTCTGCCTTCCGTGCTGTGGGTCGTGGGTTCGATCCCCACCGAGAACAAACATTTGTGTGTTGTAAACATAGATGTTTGTTCTGTGTCTGGGTGTTTCTATGTATTATAAGTATGTATTTACAAAAAAAAAATGTATGTATGTATTCTATCAGCCATCTAGTTTCCATCGTACAAGCTTTGCTTAGTTTGGGACTAGGAGGCGTTGTATTAAGTGTCCGTGAATATTTATTTATTTATTAATACTTCTATTTATCCACCTAGCCGTATATAAGTATTGTCCTGCCCTGTTAGGGTTCATATATTTGAGATCTCCTGTACCCACGATATGAATGCAATAAACTTGAACTTGAACTAGTCTGACGTGGGACCACGTTCATGGCAGTATATGCAAAGATGAATAAATATTTTTGGTCAAGAGGCTGATCACGCTCGAGCGTGGGCACGACTCCAAACTCAGGCTCCTAGGCTGGATGACCTTTTTTCTAATCCTCTACAGAATAACTAACAGAAGTAACCTTTTTGCTTCCTACGTTTGACAAGAACCAATGACCAAAACAGAATGAAAGAAGAAGATCATGCAACATTTCAATCATTTCAATGTCAGTCACAAGTCAGTCATATATAAAATGTTGATAGTTTTGGTAAAAATCCAAGAAAACATTATTTTCTTCAATTTTACATAAAATCTACAAAAATGACTGCCTTGGACGATCTGCCTGACGTGGAGTCGTTCTTTGGAATCGATTTAAGAACAGGGTCCTTGATCATAGCGGCTATCGGTATTGTAAGTATTTTTATAAACTTAACTAAGTATAACGTACTAATTTTCTGTTACTATAAATCATTTGCAACGGTTTGTAGATTAGTAATTAATTAATTAATTAATTTAATTAAGCTTGTACGATGGAAACTAGATGGCTGATAGAATACATACATACATTTTTTTTTTGTAAATACATACTTATAATACATAGAAACACCCAGACACAGAACAAACATCTATGTTTACAACACACAAATGTTTGTTCTCGGTGGGGATCGAACCCACGACCCACAGCACGGAAGGCAGAGCTACTACCGACTGAGCCATGACGCCTGTCATTATTATTAATTAGCTCAACTGTTACATGTGTATTTTGTAAATATTTTAAATACTGTATTAGGTAGTTGTAATTTACTTTGTGTTCTTCCTTTTTTCCTACTAAGTATACATAAACAATGTAGCTGTAAAGTACTCAATTTATTCACAAATTACAACTAATAGAGTATTTACAATATTTATAAAATACACATGAAACAGTTGAGCTATCTCCAAACCGTTGCAAACGATTTATAGATAGCTCAACTGGTCCAATGTTCAGACATCAGTGTGTTGTTCCAAATGTCTCACTTTTGTTTATGACCGCGTATCTCCAAAACGGAAGCTCCAATTTCGGTGTTTAAGATTATCTTTAGGGGGTGTTCTATAAGATTTATGGAAATGAGGGTTTTTCGTAAAACTTTTTTTTTCAAAATCGAATTTTTACTGCAACCCTAAACCCTATACGTGAAACATATCAAACCTCTTCTCTTTATTAAAAAAAAACCTATTTTTTTTTTTTTTTTTTTAATACAATTTTTAGATCCATCCTATGGCCTACGGCTGTTCATTCTTCACTCCAATGAGTTACCTGTTAGTCACAATATGGATTCTGGTGGCTTTATATTTTGCAGCCAGCGTGGTTCTGTTCTGCGGACTTGCCAAGGTAAGCTTTTTTAATTTTTATTTATTCGGACAGGTTATTCCTATAATTAATATTTATTTATTTAGACATGTTCATATGAATTAGTGGATTTGTCCAAGGTACAGGCACAGGCTAAACTATCGCGCGAATACTGAAACGCTACTTGGGTTAATAGTAAATTAATTGTATAAATTATTGCCATCTTCTACGTACTTACGGTAAAAATAAGCTAAACTAAAATCTACACATTATTTAGTAAGAACTCTTAAAAAGTCGAAAACTCTGCTGGTGAAATCACAAGAATCGTTATGAACTTTTTTACTGCTTACATTGTTTATTCTGGCGAAATGAACCCTACAAGTTTAGGATCCTAATATAACTTGGCTGAGTTAGTCTTTGATAACTTAGTTCTAGAGCGGGCTAATTTAAGCTGTTGAAAAGTAATTTTGAAAGAAAAAACACATTCATAAAAAATCATAGCCTAGGTATGAATTTTTGAGGAGAATGTTGAAGGTTTTAATTATAAGGGGCATCATGAACCAAAATCTTACCGTGGAATTCATGAACAGTACTCACCACTAAAGTGAACAGGCCTACTAAAGTGGAAAAGCACACTAAAGTGGTCAGTCCCACTATAGTCATACCTTGTTATACCTTGAAAAACAAGTGTACCTATCTTTATTTTTGTTCTGTAGGATGATGCACTCCTCTGTGCTATATGGGTGTGGTACGCCGTCATCTTCGTAGTGGTCATGCTGATGATGATGATCCTCCTGGCGCTGCTCTTCACGTCTCGGAAGCAAAGGAACCGGGTTTTTATCGTCATATTTGGCATGCTTTGGTATATCTGTGAGTACTTTTTGAAGACTTTGTTGTACCTTCGATATAAAACAATATCGTTATGAAATAAGCAGTCGACTCCGATTTTATCACTACCTATAATACTAACTGTATACCTACTTAACACGTTCCCTGTCCAGGTGCCCCCAATGTGGGGCCATGAAGCTTTTTTTCAGGAATCCGTGCTTCCACTATGGGTTCACAACTTCAATGGCCCACACATAGTGGAACCACACTTGGACGTATGAAGTTTTCAAATCATTTTGTATGGGGACAGGGAACGTGTTAATAAGTCTACCGAGGACGTGCTCTAAGAGACGTCTCCATCACTCTGAGAAGTAAACGTGTTTGCATGTGCCTTACGTATGCAATTCTAGCTTCTAAACTGAACAGTACATTACTAGTAGGAGGCATAAGTAGGTATGCAAGTAATACTATCTTGGTAGAACTCTGTCGAAAAAGTCTTACTCTACAAGTTATTTCATTCACAAAAAGCTCTATATCGAAGGAAAACCTATTTGAAACCTATTTTTTCTTTTCAGTGACAATCTACTTTATCCTTGTGGTGAACAGTCACCGGAAGCGATTACTAATAAGCGAAACGAATGATACAATTATTTTGCAACCAGAAAATATGTCGTATCTGAACCTCAGCGCAAAGTTATTAGACAAAAAGCCATAAAAGACCATAAATTATACATCTTTCAAACTCGGAACTGTTTTTTTTTTCACAATAGATTTCAGTGGAGATACAAAATTAATACAGCAACCAAATTGGTACTTATTGTTCTTTTCATAAGTATATATCTGACTTAGCTTTTACTAACTTCTTACCAAGAATGAGAATTAATTTATTTATTATACTCACTAATGAATTTTTTTATTAATGACTAATCAACTTATTGTATAAAAGTAAAAAAAACCACAAACGTATCTACCAACGCTTAGGGGTTCGCTAATGTTTTCATTAAATTAGGTACTTACCTGTTGAAAAATTTAAGTACTTCCTGCTGAAATTACACCGAAACACCTTTAATGTTGCTTAGAGAAACATTCACATCTATTTATCCTACCTGTTGTGTTTTACACTGTAATAAGCGAAACAGGAGTTTTTGCTCGCTCATTAACAAATTACCTCGCAAAGCGGCTTTCTAATTATTCTGCTCTACATAATAATTATAATTCTATTTACAAAGTCGACTTTCGCCTAGCGGATTTAAGCCGGGCACACACTATTCCAAAACGCGCTGACAAATCACAAGTCAGTGCTAATGCTAACTGCTGGCGAAGAGCTATGAAAAATATTAGATACCCACTCACGGGCGGTGGGCTGCTAACTCTATCAGAATGCGTTCTTTAGCCGACTGGCTAAATAAGTGGTCAGTTTCTGGTAATATTTAGACTATTCGATAAATCTGACAAAATTATGACCGATGAAAGTGATCAAGTGTATATTTTTGAATATCCTGACCCCGCAGTATCTAGTTCAAAATGCTGGGTTTATTTCGACGTGCGATAGATCTTTCGGACTTTTTGCTTCCGGTGCAAGCGACCCGTTTGGGCATTAAAAATCCACCCATGTACTACTAATTCGCCTTGAATGTTTACTATACCCGGCGAACGTGTTTCTTCCGTACTAAGCGTTTACAAATTTACAAAAAAATTAAAGTAAAGCCATTTTCTCGATTAATAAAATTATATTAAATGTAATTTCATTTTTATGAGTTAGAAGTTTTAGAATTACATGTGCACAGATCGGTTCACAATTAAATTCCTCAATGCACTATCACGCTGACACGTTGTCTGGTGTGAACTGTTCTTATGTTGTTGTGCCGGTGAGTGGCCTCATCTGGACCCATAATCCGAAGGCTACTGAGACTGCGTAAGCGGCCACGCCTGAAACAAACCCTCATGGATAAGCCTCTACATATTAAACTACTCTACACACTATGATGAATATCATAAAGGACGGAATATCAAGGGCGAGAAATCGGAGTCACCATATTATACGAACTAGCTGTCGCCCGCGGCTTTGGTCGCGTGGTAGCAGCACACTTATCTATTGGGTAAATTTTTTGATCCTATTTTTAGACCCTTTATGGTGTAACTTTTCAAAATTCCTTTGTGCACCCCTACACTATATATCAAACTATATACAGGGTGTTACCAGAGCACTTCCGAAAACGAAAGGGGGAGCTACAGCACACCAAAACCCAACCAAAAAAAAATCAGTTATCCTGAAAAATAATTATAGCTGGAGAAAACAATGTTTAAAGATTTGTATTTATTTCGCCAGCCCGCAATGTACGCATTCACGTAGGTAAGGTCGAGGCGTAGTACTATTATTTATTCTGTGTCGTAAGTGCCTACTAACGTAGGTAGGTACTAACGTAGGTCGCTCGCACGTCGCGTACTTGAGTGACCCGCGATGAACTCTCAGCTGTTCATGCTGTAGTAGACGTAATCTGCGTGCTGCGTGTACATTGCTGCTTTATTTATTTTATTTGTTTTTTTGCTTTTTTAAATGAGATAATTAGGTAGATATGTCTTATTATGTTGTACTGTGTGTATGTAACTAGAAAAATAATGAAAAAGAGATAGTCAAGTCAATTTTTTTTTTCGCGATTTTTTCGCTTAATGTTTTCAGTATCATGGTCTGATTGGAACCTCCAAGTTTTCGGAAGTGGTCTGGTAACACCCTGTATAAGGATATTACCCTCCAAATGTCATACGGGCTGTGCGTTGATTGTCAGTCAGCTTCAAAGGAGTTTTATATATTTAGAAGATTTTAGTTTCGAAAGCGTCTTCGAAAGTGAGTATTGACATTTACAGCGCAGCGCCGCATACATTGCGCGGCAATAATACCTCGAGAGTAAAGGAAGCTCTCTTGAGACTAGGCATCTAGGCATCACGTTACGGATGCGAAGTTTTTTACGGCGCTCAATTCAAAAAGCATTCGCGTGATTTCACGTAACTACGTTTACGCGGTAAGAAAATCACGTTACGGTTCGTCACGACAACGTGAAATGTGAAATGAGCTTTCATTCACGAGAGTTATTACATTCTATATTTAGGTTTTATAACAAGAGAGAGAAACGGTTTGGTTATTTTTAAGAATATTTTAAAGGAAAACTTGTGGATGTGGCGCAAAAATAAAAAGATCGCTTTTAGCGGTAGGACCGCCTATTTTACTTTCTATTTTCTTTGTCCTGTGTGTTTTTGTTACAATAAAGTTTTATCAATTCGACTCCCGGGCAAAGTCGTGGGTAAAAGCCACTTCTCTATAAAATAAGAACGTGGTAAGCCCTCGTGACGAAGTTCCTGGTAATCGTAACACAACTTATTATCAACGTCAATTTCGGGAAGAATCTATTGCCTCGGTTAGTGAGATCTACTGCTAGGGCTGCCAGTGCACGTTCTGTCTTTATTTAACTCACAAGTCTTCAAGAGGCAAAAAAAATAAACGGATTTTGGTCGCCTTACCGTGAACTTGGACGAATGAAATATTGTTCAATCTAATTTCGCGTTTAAGGGAAGGTGCGCGATTCGAATCCGTACATTTTCCGTATCTCGCGAATCTATCAAAGCATTATTAAGTATTCATTAACTAGCGCCTCAATCAATACAACCGACCAACCTAATGCAGAGACATAAGAAATTGGACAGGTAATGGGTCGTGGGTTCGATCCCCACCAAGAACAAACATTTGTGTGTGGCGAACATAGGTGTTTGTTCTGTGTCTGGGTGTTACTATATATCATAAGTATGTATTTGTAAAAAAAATGTAGGTATGTAAGTATTCTATCACTCACCAAAAGCAATGATCCAGAAGATAAGGCAGATCACCCACGTGACAAAGCTAGCGTGTGCCATAAACATTAATAGAAGGACTAGTGTAAGGCAGAAGGTCTGTGCTAGCCACATGCTGGTAACCACAACCCAGATGAGGACCATTGAAGCATTATCCTGCAATATATTTTTTCATACAATATGGGTAACCCTTTGACCACTATATTTTAATAATAATCATTCTTTTTTATAGTCTCTGCTCAGTACCTACTTTTACAGACGTCTTAAGGTCTTAAGGTTAAAAGCATTTATGGTTTTACATTTTTCATGGTTAAGTTAAGTATGTATTTACAAAAATATATATATAATGTATTTTATCAGCAATCTAGTTCCCATAGTACAAGCTTTGCTTAGTTTGGGACTAGAGAGCGATGTGTCAGGAGCGATAATCCAGGAATATTTTTTATTATTTTTTTATTGTATCATTCCACAACTTAGTTCTATCGTGTTTGTGAGAGAGTATTCCTCTAAAAGTGAACTTCGTAATGTATAACTCTTGTCACGTAATAAGAGCGCGGTGGACAATGGCCATTTTCACATTTGTCGATAGCAACACCGACACGATATTTACATTTCAAAAAGCCGCAGCGATATTCTGCGGTTTGAGACACTGCTTCAATATCTCAAAGTATATCAATGATTAATAGCCGTTTATACTAAATAAGATTTAAAAAAATATTTTTTTAGACTTCCAGATTGGTCCTATTAATTTATTATCAAAATCGGTTCAGTAGGTTCGCTGTTAAATAAGAATAACTTGAGAAACACGTACACGACATTGCGTATTTTGCTATCGTATGACTTTTCAGTGGTGTTTACGATCAATACAATAATCCCAGTGAACTGCCATCATCATCGTCACCTGATAATGATGAAGTCGGAACGCAGTCTAATTGATGTAGATTTTTCGCGTTTTTAAACTCTTCACTTCTTCACTCACTTAAATTATTCATCCAATAGTGTTGGTATCATTATCGGCCAATATAAAAGCGCCCATATCTCGGTACTAAAAATTCATTATAGCAATTCCGTCGCACGAAGAGCACCGCGATGACAGCGCCATCTCCGTTCAAATTTTACGTGACGTGGATTATAAATTTTATAATTGACTTTTATTTATGAAAGTGCGGTTTTCATCTTGTATTAATTATATTAAATAAAAAAATATTCTTGGACATATTATACAACGCTCTCTAGTCCCAAACTAAGCTTGTACTATGGAAACTAGATTGTTGATAGAATACCTATATAATTTTTTTTTGTAAATACATCTTTTTTTTTTTAAAGAATGGATACCCTAATTATAGGGTACCACATCATGCGCATAGGAACAAGCAACTTATACAATAACATAAAGTAGGAAAAATAACAAAGTATTAGTTCACATAAACAAAAGTAAGCTTAAGGCAATTAGGTAAGTAGTCAAATAAATGATAGGTATTTAACGTTATATAAACAAGATTATAGTAGAAGATAAAGTTAAAAGATTAAGTGTAGGTAGATAGGTAGATTTTAGTTTTGATCTTATGATACATATTATGTAGGAATTAATTATTAAACTACTGGGATCAGGAAAGTATCCTCCTTCTGTTGAAGGATGTCCCAAGAAGATTCATAAGCTCAAATTTGAATAAAGGATTCGTTACTGAAGCATACATTTGAGTAGATATTTTTATACAAAAATCTATGCTTGAGTCCGGATCTAGTGCTTAAGCACTAAATCGAAATACAACTGAAATCCCTACTGGTAGGGGTTTCTTAGTGGGGATTTCTGGAATATATCCCAGTATGAATGTTGCTTGTCTATTTACCCGTGTCTTATATGGCTCGTTGATAAAAACACGACACGTAGACGTAGACGAAAACACGTAGAAAAAGACAATATTTTTTTTTAATCATATCTAGCTCTCTGCCTGTTGCGAGATCGACGCGTAACTTTTATATTTACCACCTTTTTGGTATCAGACGATACTTTAGAATAGATGTAATTCATTTTTGATAATGAATAATTTATGAGTAAAGTAAGAAAATATGGGGCCTACGCCGTAGACGCCTACGCCGAAGTACGTGTTGAAATGATACTTTGTTAGTTGCAGCGTCAGGTTGCAGCATATGAGCCTTAGAACCTTCTCGGAACGGAATGTAGTCTCACTTGTGCCAGTTTGCCTGTCAACAGTTCCCAGAGAGCAACAAAGGAACTTTACAAGTACCTTGCGTACCTTGCTTAGACAGCTGTAGACTAAATACAAATATTAAATCCTGTGACTAAAAACTATAGCGTACTATGTGCCGCCCGCGACTTCGTTCGCGTCCCGTTGGATCCCGTTGATTTTTCGGGATAAAAAGTAGCCTATTTGTTAATCCAGGTCACGGACAATATATAATCCAAGTTTCATCAAAATCGGATCAGTAGTTTTTACGTGAAAGAGTAACAAACATCCATACTCACAAACTTTCGCGTTTATAATATTAATAGGATAGGATATTTTGCTTTATATCTCATCATCTTAGCGATTTTGTCCACAAAATGATCAATCAGCTGTGCGTCAATTAAAAAAAACATAATTCCTATTAATGTTCCTCTATAAATTCTCTTTTGTGTAAGTATGTACAAAACATTTTTTTATCTATCTATCCTCTCATCAAAATAAGTACTTATACTTACTTTTCTGATTGCCCAAATGAGAAGCAGATGCATGCAGATCATGATGACGCAGTAAATAATGGCAGTTCCACTGAACCCGTACGCACTCCTCAGAACAGACCGTGTGCATGACTCGCACTTTGAGAAATTTACCATTTCTGTCGTGATCACTATGATGCAAGCTATTTTTACACACTGCAAGAGAAAAAGGAGTCAGTCATTCTCATTTTGAATAGTTTTTTTAGTATAGTATAGATTTATTGTTTTATGTGTAGTACAAGTTCATAAAGGGTAGGTAGTACAATTAAATAGTCATTACATGAGGCCCGCAGGGGCATTACAATTTGCAGGCTAACAAAGTAGGCATTTACTATCTCTAAAGACTTCTTATTAGGTAATAGGAACTTTATGTATGTACTTAATATTAATATAGTAAGTCTAGTAGAGTACGTCAGCTTGGCTGGAGGGACTAGATATATGAATTATGAGGACAAGATAGCTGATAGAATATTTACAGCTTGATTAAAACGTCTGGCAACGGAACTTAATAGTTCGCTCATGCTCTTTCATACAAAAGAATAGATAGACGAATATTTTTTTGCAAAGACAGAGACGACTTAAATTTTTCTCCTCCTTTTTGCCAAGCTGCACCTTACATAAGCATACAGGCATATAACAATTTTTTATTTAAGTAGGAATCGAACCCAGAACTAACAACGACGCAGAAGGTAGAGCAGCAAGAAAGTTTCAACCACGTAGAGCAAAGACTGAGACGGACCACAGCTACCGGTGGCCTGCGACAGCCACTTTGTTTCCTATTTGGACCACAAGTGGCCGCTACTGACCACAATTGAGTGGCTTATAAATCCATACTTACAGTTAAAATTATTGCAAAAATTTTCGCACCAAGAGTTAGAGGATAGCGACAAAGAAACGCACTCGGTACTAAGAATGCGAACCACATCTTTACGAAATAAAAAGTAAAAACAAAAAGGAATTTTCAGTAGAGATTATGGAGTAGGTAAAACTGAACCTACTGGATTTGACGTCAGTGCAGCCCAAACTATCTAGGTTACAGCAATTTTGCACATTGTCATTTTTTTGTACTAATACAAGCAAACAAACACGCTTATCAACGTGCGTCATAAGAATTTTTATTACATTTTTTGTTTTGCAACTGTAAATATCACTATTTGTTCAACGTGTGTGCTAAACTAAACTATTGGTAGGTATCTCTAGCTTGGCAACATTATTTTTTTCTATTTTTTTTGACATTAGCACACGCCGTCTCTTGAATGTGGGTAGAGTACCTATGGCTGAAAAATCATCTTACATAGATGACACTTTTGCAAATGCAGTATAACTAATATGCTGCTAAAAGATGTACTAAAAGCCGCAGTGCGTACACCACTCCTAAGTATACCTATGTTTACCAGTTTGACAACACGGCTGACCTGAATAGAAACCATCACAATACAATATGATTTGCTCGTATCTTTACCTTGAGATGGCTCGAGTATTCCAACATTCTTGCAACCTTATCGCCAAGTAAAATGTAGTCCAATAGTGGAAACCAAAAACTTTGGCTAACCATTTTTACAATTGCGAAATCAGAGTTGAAACCAGCCCTAGCAACTGTCTCACAAATCAGTTTTAAATGCTATGTGTACTTAGGTTGTATCAAATTTTGAACTTCATTACCATTTAAAGCTTAAATCTTTGGAGATACCTACCTACCTACATTGAAAGTATTATTTTTGTTAAAAAGTTTCTACTTACCATTTCTTCAATAATTTCTTCAATGACAAACTGCCTGTTTTATTAATTGAATTCTAATTTCCTAACACCTAGGAACCTACTTTGTTTCTAAACTTTTGCCCGCTTCTACTGTCTACTCTTAAAACCTGACCAGACCATGTAACATAGCATAATAATTTGCAATAAACTATGAATATTTAACTTGGCGATAGGGCTACTGATCGAAGTGTTCGGTACACAAAGTTACAAAGAGCTTCAATATGAATGAGAAATACTCGAAGCGCACTCCAATATCATTCATTTCTCTAGAATGGAAGGGAATACTTTGATATTCCGTACACAATTGCACATAATATTTTCCTGCTACACTTTTGGTAAAATCTAAAGCAGATTTTCAGAAAGTACCTACCCACATAACAGTAAGATGTATAAATTAAAATTTACGTAGAGTTATTAAATAGTTTTTCTTTAAATAGTTAGCTAGTATGTTATTTTTATGTTTTACATATTTATATCATGCCGTGCCAACAAAACGTTAATTTCGCTATTCAACTAAGTATTTTAATCTAAGTAAGTAGGTACCTACCTATATCCCGTTATTTACCATAAACAATCACATCAGGAACCTAAATAGATACATACCTTATTTCTATTTTGTGCTTGTGGATTGTCTAGGTATCAAGAAAAAAAAGTACCTACATGAAAACATTCATGAAAGAAATAGCTTTGGAAATAGGTACAAAGAGATTTATTTTCAAACGATAGGTAAACCTTTTCATTCCACCTACTTAAATAGGTAGCTGTATAGAAACTGAGACTTCAACGGGCTAAAAGAAAATCGACACCTTTTCTTTCCATGGACAGAAATAAAACTTAACTACGGGCTACTTACTTAGGTAGTTTCTGCCCAAGAGCAATAAAAGTTTTTTCTTTACCGTGATCAATTCGAGCCTAGGGATACAAACGTGAGATCAAAAGTATTGTGGTTTTAAATGAACATACAATTGAAGTCCATTTTGTTTATCAACAGCCATCTCCGAAAAATAAACCCTATACCTAAAAGGCGTGAGGTAGAGATTTGAGAAAGGGTGCGGCTGGGTATGTTAGGTCCCGTCACGATTTAATAGCGCTTAGTGAAAGTGGAGGGAATTGCGTAACCAAAATCTACTTCTGCGCATTCAAAGTCAGCGCTATTAAACCGTGCCGGTATTGGCATTACACGTGCCACGCTACCTACATCAATCAAAGGCTACGCCTCCGTTCAACTTGTAAAAAACATGGTGGGTGTATTTGGATGGATCAGCTCTATTACGCAGAAACATTGATCAAAATATATTATATAAAATATATTATCTCAAAAACAATGGTAAACAAATAAATCATGAAAGATACAAATATTAATTTTAGTTTAGCTTCTGCTCTTATTCAACATTTATAAGTACATACCTACCTAATATAGGTAGGTACACGTGTGGAGATGTGCGTCATACACGTAGTAATGATAAAACAATCATTTATTTTTATTACTCATCCTGTCAAGTCCATTAATCCGGACAGACACCGAACCGGACAGCCGGGCAACCATATTTATAGCAATTTATTCTGAAATCATTGCAAGGGACACTTTTTGCGTGGGTATTTCGACAAACCGGATTACTTATTCTACTTATTTAAAAAAATCAACAGCACTACTAAAAACGGTGGAAGCAAATAGTTTAAGGAAACCCGTGGTTTAGTAGAAATTCCCATCTATTTATTCCTGAATAAGTGAATGAGAGATATTAAGGTAAAGCCAAGCCTGCTTTTTTCTAAAATTTACCGTATATAGGTACTACGGGGTCGGGTAAATGAAAGTTAGTATTAAGTGGCTTAAGCTGAGAGGATAGTAAAATAGAAGTACTAGAAATCTTAATCTTGCCGAAGGGATTAGGTACAGTGTTTACGGCATCGACTAAGTATAGGTACAGGTTTAAAGGTTCATTTTGTATAATAAACATAATTATTACAACTTATTACTAAATATAATTTCTTCTTTCATAAAGAAATAGCATAAAAACTGATGGCACCTGGAACAAATCATAAATGCACGTTTTTTATGGTTATAACCCTTTAGTTCTACCCTTTAGAGTGTGACGTTTCAAAATTCCTTTCTTTGTGCACACCTACACTATTATAAGGATACTACCCTCCGAATTTCATACCTGTAGGACTTATAGTTTAGGCTGTGCGTTGATTCTAAGTCAGCTTCAAAAGAGTTTGAGGAGAACATGGTAGGATATGTGTCCTCCTACGAAAAGGGAAGATCTTCCACGCCGAGCGACCTTTGGCTCGGGGTCCGAGGACCAATGGATGGTATTCGGTAGTATTACTTATGTTCAAACTCCGTGATAACTTCGTTTGCGCGATCTAGGATAGTTAGTTCTCATGTAGCGAGATAGATGGCGCTACATCACTCCCTTTCCAGACCGGAGGTCGATCCGTTGGTAGCAGCGTCGATGAAAGCCAAGTTGTGCCAGCGTTGCTCATTGTCTACGGTGAGTCGAGACGTGGTGAGCGGATGCGATGCGAAGCGTTCATTGTCCACAGTGAGTCGAGACGGAACGAGATGCGCTTGTCGTCTACGGTGAGTCGAGACGAAGCGGTGCGGTGCGTTGCTGTTGGCGTGAATCTGGCGGGTCTGCGGTGAGTCGAGACAGGTGCTGGGATTCATGTGCTGGATGTAGCAACGATGAGGATGTCGCGATAGCCTGCAGGTCCAGGAAGCTGACTGATGCGGCTGCGATGGAATTGCGGAGGCTGCTGGCTGATGATTGCTGCTGCTGCTGCTGCATGATCTGATAGAAGCTGGGAGGATGAGAGAAAGTAGATAGATGATGATCCATGATGATCCGGCTAGATCGGCTTGATGGTTGAAGAAGGTAGTGCGTGTTCAGGAAACTCCAGTCGTCAGGCTTCGGCAGCTGTTCCGTAGTGGTTGACGGCTGGATCACGTCGGGGTCACCAATGAGGAGAACATTGTAGGATATGTGTCCTCCTACGAAAAGGGAAGATCTTCCACGCCGAGCGACCTTTGGCTCGGGGTCCGAGGACCAATGGATGGTATTCGGTAGTATTACTTATGTTCAAACTCCGTGATAACTTCGTTTGCGCGATCTAGGATAGTTCTCATGTAGCGAGATAGATGGCGCTACATCACTCCCTTTCCAGACCGGAGGTCGATCCGTTGGTAGCAGCGTTGATGAAAGCCAAGTTGTGCCAGCGTTGCTCATTGTCTACGGTGAGTCGAGACGTGGTGAGCGGATGCGATGCGAAGCGTTCATTGTCCACAGTGAGTCGAGACGGAACGAGATGCGCTTGTCGTCTACGGTGAGTCGAGACGAAGCGGTGCGGTGCGTTGCTGTTGGCGTGAATCTGGCGGGTCTGCGGTGAGTCGAGACAGGTGCTGGGATTCATGTGCTGGATGTAGCAACGATGAGGATGTCGCGATAGCCTGCAGGTCCAGGAAGCTGACTGATGCGGCTGCGATGGAATTGCGGAGGCTGCTGGCTGATGATTGCTGCTGCTGCTGCATGATCTGATAGAAGCTGGGAGGATGAGAGAAAGTAGATAGATGATGATCCATGATGATCCGGCTAGATCGGCTTGATGGTTGAAGAAGGTAGTGCGTGTTCAGGAAACTCCAGTCGTCAGGCTTCGGCAGCTGTTCCGTAGTGGTTGACGGCTGGATCACGTCGGGGTCACCAATGAGGAGAACATGGTAGGATATGTGTCCTCCTACGAAAAGGGAAGATCTTCCACGCCGAGCGACCTTTGGCTCGGGGTCCGAGGACCAATGGATGGTATTCGGTAGTATTACTTATGTTCAAACTCCGTGATAACTTCGTTTGCGCGATCTAGGATAGTTAGTTCTCATGTAGCGAGATAGATGGCGCTACAAGTTTTATATATATTGATAATATTTTCTATCGGAGTTTATACAAAATATTACTTATACGTACTTCCGCCCGCGGCTTATACTAGTAATAAAAGGAGATTAGTTCAGCGGAATTACTACATTACTATAAGATATTTGTTAGGTGCACACGCTAGTAATAGTTCCTCAATGGGTACACACAAAGCAATGTCAACAATGCGAACTAAAGCGGCTACCTAGTAATATTACGTAATATGTTGGTGTAAGCAAATAAACACTACAACAAATGCAGGAATGCTACTCCACTTAAGAAAATAAGAAACACTCAAGATTCCCTTTGCTTCTGCATATTTGAATGGCTTTCTATTCTCTATTAGGTTAGAGTGCCTGTCACTGTAATAGTTCGTAATATCTGCAGGGCTGCAAAGCACAGCCACCATTTTTGTTTTGTAAAAATAAATTTCAAACACCTCAGAACTTAGTAGTCGAAACTCAATTGAAATACTTAGTAGTGTGTAGCCTTTTCTTATAAAACTACTTGTCTTGCAAGAGATGTTCGTCGAATCAACGGGTACTATAATTCTCGAGTAATTCAGGTTGTAATATCACCGGAATTTCATGGCGAAACTTGAAATAACTCTGAGATAACAATGGGAAAGCTGTGTTGCTTCTAAACCCTCGTAGAAACAACAAACAGCGTGCTTCCGCTCAAGGCAATTTAGTGTTTGTCATTCATATCAGTTATTATCACGTTTAGTGGAAATTATAATAGGGGAAGATTTTCCCCTATTATAGTTTACTCTAAAACCAAGGTAAGGTTTGTGAGTATTACCATTTCCTTATCAGGATTAACCCTGATAGTTTAAATTAGAATGGCAAATTCATTTATCACATCTCGCTCTTTTCAAAAGATATTCTAACCATTCGTCACTGTTAAAAAGTACATAGTACATAAAAGGCCCTCGTTGCCGGAGGGTCCGAATCTATCTAAAACTTTTATTTTTGGGCTTCAGTTACAGTACAATATATTTTATTACCCGAAATTGCATTCGTTTTGGCTCCAGAAACACTAAAGGCCTCAAAGTCACAGTGGGGGTATCGTTGTCTTATGAAAACCTGCCCGGTTTTATTCCAGAACGGGGACTAAAGAAAGTCAAGGTTTACCTTGACCTAAACCTTGACGTTGACGTTCAAACCTTCACGTTTAAACCTTGACTTTCTTTAGTCTTCGTTCTGGAATAAGACGGGCCAGGTTTAAGCCTGGCAGGTTTTCTGAACTGTTTTCATACTAAATCATTGGTATTCTGTGACTAAATAGTGACTTTAGCGCGTTTCAGCGCGTTTTTTTCTGTCGAAAGCTTCGTATATCTGTAGCCCCTCCACGTTACTTGATATTATGCTGGGCAGCGAACGCAGTTCAGAGGTTGCGATACGCGGGCAGCACTCTCTTATTTTTACTCAGACAGGTGCTAAAATAGAATTCGAGATAGGGTTGCGAAAAATCCGAAGCCTCTGCTTTTACATTTTTAGTGGTACCTACTACCTAATACTTACCTACCTACCTACTAGGTAAGTAGGTACTTGTAAGTTATGCAAGAAGGGACTAGTTACGAAATCGTAAAAACGGTACTGCCAGTTGTTTTGTGAAGCGTAGGTAGATACTCTAGCGAATACTTTTCTCTTGCGCAATAAAGGTTCCGCATCACCTTATTGGACTAAGGTAGGTAAATACAGCCTTTTCTTACTGAAAATCGTGCTTATGTTCGTATACTAGGTTTCGAGTAGCATATTATTATGATTAATTTGGCGTGACAACAGGTAGAGTCTATAGCACGTCCACGGATGACTGCGTAAGATAGTCTTCTAATAGTAATAGCACAGATCATAAATAATACTGGTAATAGTCTTCTAATAAAACAGGGTCTAGTTTGAATCTGTTACCAACCGACAAACCACACTGTCCACCTAGATGATCGGTTAGTGCATAGTTTTCTTAACCGAAAACCTGGTTTATCAGTTTATATTATAACCCTTTGGATACAGAACCCTTTAGAAAAAGCTGACAAGTACAAAACCCTCTCATCAACATTAATGCCCCACAAAAAAGTCAAGCAAAAACCCTAACTGTTCTAAAATTCATCTGCTCTCGCCGAACGCATTACGTATCACGAATCTTATTGTCGGAGAATCGAATTGGATAGGTGTAATAAGATTTTGAGCGTTTCAGAATTGTTTTTCCGTTGGAGCGGTCAGCTCATGTCTTATTTATGACCGAATTTACTTGATGTGTGAGGTGTTTTCATGTAGAGTATTTCGGGTGATGAGTTGCTGGACTTTATGTTTTACGACCACAACTTGTCCTGGTTGAGTCGTAGGAACCTCGCGAGGTTTCTCATTGCATGGGTAGAATACGTAAATAGTTGGATGACATTCAGCTCCTATACCTCCTACCTAACCGTCTGTTACCGCTTGAGTTGCTAAAATAGCTAAAGGTGGTAACGTGAACAAGTCTGTAGAGTAGTAGTATAGGTACCTAGTGTTTGTTGGTGTGGCGGTGCACATAGGTGTGGTGTGGTAATGAAATAAATAACCATATGCAGTAATAGTACACTTATAATGAATTACAGGCACATAAGAGTGATGTACGCAATGTCGAATGTATAAAGATTAACGGTATTAACATTTTGACTTAGTGGACCGCTCTAAGCTCACTAGAGAACTGATAAAAAAAAATTATGACTACCTATAGTGGGCGCAGTACAATGCACACGTCCTCATTAGACATGTTCTATGAGATTTGCATGTCTGAGTTGAGGTTATTCTCATATAGACACCAGCCACCGTTCATCTCTTGATAAACGCGAATCACATGAGGTAGGCCTTCTTACATAAAAATAAAAGATTGCAGTAATTTCAATCAATTTATTTAAATAGGTCTATAGGTACATAATTATATTAATATACTATGAGCTTAGGCAATACTGAACAAAACAATAAACATTTACAAAAGGACAAACTCTCATACGACAGGGTTATAATGAACTAAAATCGCATTTTATATGTCACCGGTAACAAATTGTGGCTGGAACTTAAATTATATTTACAGATAAAAACGAAATTGGGAATAACTTTGAGGTTAGAAATGTATATTTATCCAAAATTTCTACACACCCATGCAATATCACGTTTATATTACAAAAATCCAAAATGTTACTCAATTCCTATAAGATAGGTTTCGTTTACGTTACGATAGCATGCTTGAGGTCAATTCCTTCCACATCAAGGCTACCTTTGCAAGTTAATATATCTAAAAGGTACTTCTAGATATGTTATCAAAATTATGCGTAATCCCAAGTCGGTAATAAAATCTTCATCGGTAAAACGTTTCATATAAATCAGACCATTATTATTTGTCAAAATCATCCACTTAAATACACAAACGGAGGTATATTTTCTAGTCTAATTTTGTATACTAGTACCTATCTTTCTAGATTTTAAATAAGATTGTAAAATAGTATAATATTGGAGTATGAAAAATGGTTGTAACATGAGCAGTCTTCTACGCAGTCGGTTAAAAATAGCACGTCAAGTTAGTACCTATTTATGTCACTTTAGATAAGTACATTTAATTCGAAACTTCTCTAAGCGCAACACTGAAACATCTTCAAGTTATTTTAGTATTTTTATTACATACAAATCTTCAAATAAATACCTACTTCTGACTTATGGTAACCATAACGTAGGTGTATGCAATACCATAGTTTGCAACGTTTTCTTGCCAATAACTTCACACGCTTATTAGTTCCCTTCAAATATTAGAAGTAATGCTTGTGCAAGACTTAAAAACTCAATTCCATCGTTACGAATAAACTTAAAATAAAGTAAGTTTAACATAACGCTATCTTTAAAAAAATTACATGCATAACTAACTTTTCTTCAAAAATTCTTACATTCGAATAAAAACTTAATTCCGGTGTCTGTAGGTAGATATTTGTATTTATAGATTTTGTTATTATTTTCAGTGTTGCGCTATATGTAAATATTATTTTAGTTTTTTGGGTTCTAATTGGGTATTACTGCTATTTTCTTAGATAATATTGCCATTATAAAATCAGTTAAAAAAGTAAAAAGTTAGGCACCAAAAAGAAGCACATAGAATAATACAAAATATGGCCGAAAGAATTATTCGTTGTCGCTAATTACGGAAACTGCAATTTAGCGCAGTGCAAATCAGAACTGCAAATCTCTTGTTTTTTTTTTATAATTCCGTCAATTAGTATCGTAAACCTTTGTGACTTTCAATTCTCCTTTATCACTTTTATTTATTTTTAATCATATACACCACATATATCACTTGTAAACTACGCCTACATAGTCCAATACACATCTGAGACAAAAACTGGTCATACATTAATCACTATAATTCACACTATTTTTATTAGTTTTCTCAACCCAAATAATGAAGTCGAATTTTTGATCATTTTAGATCAAAAGTTGGACATTGATTAATGTGGCACACCGCATTAATTTGCGCTTAGACACCACATTACACATACATACATAGAAAATCTTGCAGCAGTGTGCTTACATTTTACTAATACAACCCCCCTTTGAGTTTCACTGTGATTCACTTCGAATCTCGGTCAGAAAATATTCCGGAATGAATTCCTAGAATAGTGTATTTGGTTCAATTCTTCTGTCTCTCTCTAGAGTCTTCTCTTCGCACGCCGCGTGGGGGGGAATCCCTTCCTTTTATGTTGACTTTGGAGGTTTTCCTCGACCTGAGAACAAAATAATAATTATTACGAAATACTTCTAAAAACCTATTCTTTACCTACCTATGACTACCGAATAGAAGTGTGAAGTATAATAACCGTTAAGTGTGTGAAGTAAAATAAGTAAAAGAATATCCCCCTATCTTATAAAAAGTTAGAGTGGACATTATGTCCTGATTACGTATGTTAAACAAGACATAATGTCTACTCTAACTTTTTATAAGATTAGTGTGTTGATTTTCTAAATATTATTAAAGAATCTTTATTAAAAAATTTCCTATGGATATGTCTGACTAGGCTGACAGGACGGTATAGGTGCTGGGCAAGCCATCTAAACATTGTCCCAGGCACTACAGGGTCATAGGCATAAGTTGCTGCCTTCTGACGCTGTATAAATGATCTTCAACAGATGTAAAGGCGTAAGAGATTCTGAAAGGCCATGAACCTTAATGAGCCATGAAATGTTAAGAAATATAGGGTTGACGATTTCTAAATTTCTAAAAACGGTATTCTTGAAAATCTTCAGGAATTAATACATACCGTTTGAACTTAGCCACGTCATCACCAAACACGTCACCGGTCCTCAGCGCAGAGATGAGGTCATCGAACTCCCCCTTCTGTCCATTGGTTAGGGTTCCGTCACGCGAGCTGTCAGAGTTGCAATCCGAACCGTTTGATTTACCAAGAGATTTGCCCACTGAACTTAGCAAGCTAGACTGTTTGCGCTCCATTGTTCGTCGTTTTAGCTGTGGGAATAGAGCAGAGTTTTAAAACAACAAGATTACGAGACCAGTCAAGTGCAAATGGACTCGCCCACCGAGACTTTCGAACCAAATGTGTAATACCGCGTTCACACTCAGCTGGCATTAATACCGCGATTAATTCCGGACTTATTGCCACAGCAACATCGCCTTTGTTCTTATTAGGAAGCAAGGGTGTGAACATGGGCACGACCCGGGACAGAGGCATTATTGTGTTTAGATTAGGCTCATGCCCACTTCCCTACCGGCTGCAGCTGAGTGTAAACGCAACATAAGTACATAATATGTGTTTTTTTTATTTTTATTTTAAAAAGTATGCAAGTTTAGAGACTATTTTATTTTTCCTAAAACATTCAGGTATCATCATCAATATCAATATATATAAAACTCTTTTGAAGCTGACTGAGAATCAACGCACAGCCTAAACTATAAGTCCTAGAGGTATGAAATTTGGAGGGTAGTATCCTTATATAGTGTAGGGGTGCACTAAGAAAGGAATTTTGAAACGTCACACTCTAAAGGGTCTAGAACGAGAGCAACGCCGCGGGCGACGGCTAGTTCTTCTATAACATTATAATAGTTTCAAATTTTTCGCTCCATAAACTAGTGAGATAAGGGGTAGATAAGAAGCTAGTGGCAAGTTACCTCCTGATCGTGCCTAGTCCTCCGTTCCTCCTCATCCCTCCGTCTCCTGATGGCGTCGCACTCAGCCCTCGCCTCCGACAGCTGAGTGAGGAACGAGTCCATGGCTCCGAATAACAGTTCTGGTGATGTGCTGGGTTCTTCACCGAAAGTGTGCGCGCATGATTCCAGCCGGCTCTTCATGTCCTGGGAATGAGGGAAAACCCTATTATTATTACTCTCCCTAGTGACACTTATATGGGGCACTTCAAAAAGGCTGTTTTAAAACTCTTCAAGCGTCGGCAACGCGCATGTGATACATCTGGTGTTATAGGCGTCCATAGACTACGGTAACCGCTTTCCATCAGGCGGGCCGTACGCTTGTTTGCCTACTTAGTAGTATAAAAAAAAGATAAATCAATAATTAGTTTGGGATTAGATGGCGTTGTGTAAAATGTTCTAAAATATTTATTTATTTTTGGATGATTCACAACCCCTGCATCACAAAATTTGCTAAATACTAGCACATACTTAACACAGTAACTTAAACTCACCCAGACACAGAACAGAGATAATTGGAAAAGCTACCCGTAATGACGAATCCAACTCTAACTTCTTAACCCCATGGAAAATCTAAAGGACCGTGATTGTTACCATGTAAAATAGCAGATGCTGAGAAGTTATTACCAACGATGATTCCAACTTTTTGAAAACTTTACCATACATTTATGACATAGTATGACGAACCCAACTCTTCAAAGGCCTGACGATAACTGCCAGATGAAGGTACCTACTTCAACTTCATTTGGAAGGTGGTTCTCACCTGGAACAGGTCTTCAAGCTGCGTGAAGGAGCAGACAGCATGAGCGTGGAACTCCCTCATGACGGGCAGGAAGGCATCGTGCGGCGACGGCGCTGGTAACGCGGAATGGTACTCCAACTCCTTGGAAACCTCTCGGAGACCATTCCGCAGTGCTGTGACGTCTTTCTCGAGCTGTTCCACGCAAACCTTAGCGGCCGCGCGGACGTGGGGTAAATCCTCTTCGAGTAGAAGGACATCTTTGAACTGTGGGTACGAATTCTAGTATAAACTCACGGTGAAGGTAGTAACGGGGCATTAGTAAGGGTTCTAATATGACTGCGGGTTCAAGGGGTTAAAATCCCATCCCACTAATATTGTAAATGTCAAAGTTTAGATGTTTGTGTTTCAATCACGCTGAAACTGCTGGTCCGATTTGGATGAAACTTGGACGTGGATGAACTTTTAATTTCATAGGAAAAGTCGTTCATGTTGAAAATTTATTGTTTTATATTGATGGGTCCTATTAAGCCTTAATTTATTACACCGGGTCTTCTAAATATATTAAACTCTTTTGAAGCTGACTGAGAATCAACGCACAGCCTAAACTATAAGTCCTAGAGGTATGAAATTTGGAGGGTATCCTTATATAGTGTAGGGGTGCACTAAGAAAGGAATTTTGAAAAGTAGCACAATAAAGGGTCTAAAATTAAGATCAAAGATTTTAACCAGATAGTACGTATGCTGCTACCATGCGAGCAAAGCCGCGGGCGACAGCTAGTATGGGTATATGGCCTATATGATGGTAAACTCCATTGACGTTATTTTTTGTGATGGCTTATGGTAAAATTAATAATAATAAGACATGTATTGTACGTGATCTAAAAAGTGATAAACCAAAAGCAGATGCTAAGATGACGGTGATGATGATTTCGTTGAACTACAACTTACTGTTGACAACGACTGGTAACATTTGCATGAAATTAAATAACTCCTATTAGTAGGTATATAACACTGTAAGTATAACTCCAAAAACTGTAATTTTTTGTCGTGTTAGGTACTTAAATTCTTTATTCCACACATAAAAATATGAGCAGACAAGTTATAGACTAAAGTTATGTACAAAGGCGAACTTAACCCTCATAAGAGTTTTCTTCCGGCAAACCTTTGAGGCATAGAAGAGGATAATAATAAAGATAAGCCCTTTTATGTATCGACCGATGTTTGTTATAGGTACTTGATTAAATTATGTTTATTAATAGCTTATCTTTATGATTTAAAATCACTTTAGCACGTTTTGAAAACCGTTAAGGTGGAAGTAAGATAGGTTACCTAATTTTCAAGAAAAACTATACGATTACATGGAAGTAAGATTAGTTTCGAACCTGTGTTTCGAGCATTTCGACCAGATAGTGTAGTAGCGTGGTGTTCCGTGTGACACTAGACTTGGTGTCCGCTAGCTTGTTGAGTGACGATAGACGGAACCCTGACGCATTGCCTCGAGCACCCCTACAACAAATAAATTAACATTAGTGAGATTCGACATGTACTCAAAGCTTAGATTAGACAATAAAAAACGCAATAAAACAAACATTAAATTATACGGAATAGATGTGTAAAAAAAGTACCCACTCAGCACATGTTAAAGGTGCACAGTGGCTCATTTAGCGCTGGTTTTTAGGTCTGGTTGGAAACAAATAAATAAATAATAATAAATACTCTTGGACATATCACACAACGCTCTCTAGTCCCAAACTAAGCAAAGCTTGTACTATGGGAACTAGATTGCTGATAGAATACTTTTTTTTTTTGTTAATACATATGATATTTAGTAACACCCAGATACAGAACAAACATCTATGTTTGTCACACCACACACAAATGATTGTTCTCGGTAGGGATCGAACCCACGACCCGCAGCACGGAAACATAAGGTATAAATATTAAACTCTCGTTCCCCTACTAATGTAATTTATAATCATCATGGGAAATCTGACCGACGCGAGACGCAAAAGTCTACCTTATACTTCGAAGGATAAGGTACAATACTCTCGTTCACCTAGAATTATCAAGTTACCTGTTCATATAGTTGCCCAGAGCCAGTACAATCTCCAGTAGAGTTCTAAGTCGTCTCGAGCGAGTCATATCTCTTGCAGCTCGTAACACGACGGATGCTCTGGAGGTGGCTTCAGCAGCGGCCGCTGTGAACTTCTTCTTGAACAGCAGCGTTCGAACACGCTGGTGGTAGTGAGGTATTCTAGAAAATTATATTGTTTACTATAGTTCGCGTCATGTAAGAAGAACGCTGGCGGTCAAGCTGCCCAGTAAGCGATTTTGGAGTCCATTTGGCGGTATGAGGCACCATTTTCCCATGCGCAAACACACCCCTCCCGCTGTTTCCAGCTTTTTTTTACATGACGCGTACTATAACAGGTGCCTGCTACTTCGTCTGCGCAGGATTAGAAGTGCAATTTGCTATGCGGAATCTTCTAGGCGTTTCTGAAGAATTCGCGTTGATTTTCCGTGAAAAAAGTAGCCTGTGTTAATCCAGGTCACGGACAATATATATTCCAAGTTTCATCCAAATCGGATCAGTAGTTTTTGCGTGAAAAAGCAACAAACATCCATTCATACATCCATCCTTCTAAAATTATAGACGCGAAAGTTTGTATTAGGGATGTTTGTTACTCTTTCCCGCAAAAACTACTGATCCGATTGGGATGAAACTTTGAATATATTTGTCCGGAACCTGGATTAACACATAGGCTACTGTTTATCTCGGAAAATCAACGGAATCCAACGGGACGCGAACGAAGACGCTGGCGAAAGCTAGTGCCTCATAATTAAGAGATAATTATTTCACTCCTTCAATGGCACTTACTTGGAGATCTCGTAAAGGAACCGGTCAGCTCTGGCCATGCTGTCGAGCTCGTCTTGATGTTCCTCGAGTAACGCTGCCTCTTCAGCGCTCGGTGTGAACTTGAGGAGCTGTTCCACCATGTCTATAGGTAGCTGTTCTCCGTTGTCCATTCGGAGTATGGCACTAAAACAGACGAGAGGTGTAAGAAAAGGTAAGGTAAAAGTACTACGAATGGAAGCTAGTTTTTGATGCAGACAAAGACGTTTTAAAATTATCCTTGTGTTATGACAGAAGAAGTGTTGGTATTTTACAAAAGATTTTTTATTAGAAACCATTTGGTATTTTATAGTTAAAAGGAGTTTGAGTCTTTTTTAGTTTCGACACCTTCGAACTAAAGAGGGTTTTGAGGGTACATCGCATTGCCTAGTTATCTAAGTAGGTAGCTAGATATGTTATTTTTCGTATCGTCTGTTTGAATTTCTTACTATTATTAATGAGTACATCTCCAAAACTAGCTTCATTTTCAATGCAGTTCTTTGTAAGAAACTGATAAACCAGCAAGACTGGAAGACAAAGCTTTTAGCATAAAGTCCTAGCACTAATTTTCTGTGTAAAATTTTAAAATAAATAAATCCGTGTAACTCGAACCTTTTACAAAAATCCTTATGTTTTTGTCATCACACTAACTTTGCTAGCCAGTATGATAATAACTACGTACCGACAGATCTCTTCATCAGACATCTTTAGTTTGGACAGTAGAATGGTGCAGTTTTGAGCGCGACGACCGTCGATAACTGACAGCACTTTGGTTCGGGGTTTGGATCCCAACTGGCGTAAATCTTCTACGGATCCTTCATTCTAGAAATACAAAAGTTTATTTTGATGAGATATTTTGGCAATTTAGCCTGAACACGAGAAATTTCGAAAAAAGTATTTAAATATTATTAGTTATTTTATTATAATACAATTATTTAGTACATACAATATTAGTAATATTAGCCAGAGAAAAAGAACGGTTGCGACGACTGTACTTAATAATCAAGCCTTTGCAAACTTTGCATCTAATCTAGATAATTTTTACAGCGTCAGGGGCTCACGCCCATGAACGCCGCAATTTCTTGGGACAGTTAGTTTATAGAACACAAAAATTTTCTATGGGACAGTTGTTAGATGGAGTAGGCTTGCTCAACACCTATCTGTACATACCTATAATAAAAAACTTGCTTACTAACCTGTTCCTATAATAAAAGACTTGTTTACTAACCTGTCCCTATAATAAAAGACTTGCTTACTAACCTGTTCCTATAATAAAAGACTTGTTTACTAACCTGTCCCTATAATAAAAAACTAGTTTACTAACCTGTCCCTATAATAAAAAACTTGTTTACTAACCTGCACCTATAATAAAAGACTTGCTTACTAACCTGTACACCATTCTTCTGATAAGCGCAAAACATTTTATCAATCGAATGCAGATCTATAGCGTTATAAAGCTTCGTATCGTCCAACTCCTGCCAGATGGTACCATGCAGCTTCGCGTCGGGCAGCTTGCTCCAGTTGAAGCTTTTCAGGGGGTTGCCAGGTGTTGGGACGTTCTTCTTGGGTTTGGGGGCTGAGGAGGCTTGTGGGGGGAGGGGGCACAGAGGAGGCGCGAGGGGGGCCGGGGGAGGGGGCGGCGGGGGGAGCGGGCACAGGGGGGGCGCGGGGGGAGGGGGGATTGTACAGGTCTCAATGACCGCGCTTTTAAGGTTGCTGACCTGAAATTGAGAAGAATCGAATCTTTATCGAATGTCTGACACTATTATAAAACTGTAAAAAAAAACAAAAAGTAAAATAAAAGATATGGATAAACTAAATATGCAGATCTACTAAATAAATGATTCCTGATTCTAAAATCGAATTTGTCTGTTTGTCTGTTAGTTTGTTCGCGGATCACGCCTTAACTAATGGATCAATTTCAACGAAACTTATACAATTCGGAAGCTATTTTTGCGGATTGAAACATAGGTCATATTTATTGAAATCAAAGACGTAAATTCTTAGATACAGCTTGAACTCTCTAAACTAAATGCAGCCATTTGCTACGAGGTTCATCGTATGCTGGTTGACAGATATTTTGGCGGAAAGTTTCGCACGCGTACTAAGTCGCAGGTATCAGCTAGTTTAAAAATATAATTGAAATGAATTACATTACAAGTTAAACAAGTCATTCTCTCAGACCTTTTGATCTTTATTTAGCAGATTTAGGTAAGAACACAAATCAAATAATGGTTACAGTACCTTCGCGTCATCTGGTATGCTTCCTTCACTGACTAGTTTTTCGAACCTCGCTCGTTCCGACCTCTCCTGGTTCAGCTGAAAACATTTCAATAACAATTAGGTATACATACATATTATCTTGAATTTTTTAATTCACACCAAAAATAAATAGAATACCTACACATTATAATAAAACACCTGATTGACAAAATAATGTTGGGATTTTGATGTTTCATGCCATGTTTCTTGAAAATGAGATGACGTAAAGTTTAAGCCGATGCCCGCAAACCTCGTAAATATAATCCATTTCCTCGATTATGCTATATGGCCAAAACCGCTTATTTGAAATGAGTTTCAAAGCTTACTTTTACCGATAAGTTGTTAGAGCCTTAATTAAACTGCATAAAAAGCAGAATCGCCTGAACTCTATGTATTTTCACATCCCCACAAGTTGAACCCGTATCTTAGTATCGCAAGTAAATAGACACTTACCACAGTTTTCTAAGGCTAGCTGTTTCCTACACAAAGTTTTTACCATATAATACCTTTATCCCTTATAGAACTAACCTTGAATTTGTAGTCAGCTACTTTGGACTGTCCATCAAACCTTTACACAATTGATTAAATAAAATATGTAGATATCTATGTCCCCAAAAAACGTCCTCAAAACATAGCCCCACGTCACTACATCGTGATATTGCGATTTCAACTATAAAGTCATTTGTATAGGCTGAGTGAAAAGTTTCCCCAGAACACGATTCCATACGTAAGTCCCGCGTGTAAATGTTCACCTGATGCTCAAGTTGCGTTGCCCGGCAGGCAGCCGCTCGGAACCGTTCAGTGGACTCCATATGAGCAGCGGTTTCCTTCTCCAACCGCTCCTTCATTCTTCCGACGACATTCTCCAATTCCTCTCGCTCCTGGCTTTGCTGATCCACTTGCTTCTCCTGTTAGTGTTAGTCCATGCAATGTTGAGAAGCTATACCTTAACCTATGGATGATTGGGCTTGCAACGGCGCGCGCTAAATAGTAGCTAGTACTGAAACCGGACGAATTCTTTCACTAAATGCTCCACTACTACTGTATAGTCTATTAATCTTTTAGTAGTACTAGAACTTGGAATTATTCGGTAGGCCAAAAACCAATTGGCAATTGACCGAATCGAGTCTGATTTTTTTTTAATAACTATAATTTTTTTTTTATTGTTGTGTCATTGCATGCCCATTGGTTTACTGTATTGTTTGCATAGATCATGAGGTTAAGAACCTTAACCTATGAATGTAATATTCTAGAACGTTCTTATGGGATTAAGTTAACCTTAACCTAATGATTTGAAAGCGATGGTGTCTTTGTTTTTTTTGGGAACTTTGAATGAAAGCTGGGATTTGAAATCAGCGTTGATTTTAAGTTAGGTAGGTAGCTTTAAATTTATATTGCATGTAGGTGTATGGTCTATCTTATAAAAAGTTAGGGTAGACATTAGGTCTTGTTTACCATACGTAATCTGTGCCTCGACTCTGTGCATTTGTTTTAACTTTCGACTCGAGTATAGCACACGCAAAAGCATTTCCCAAGCGAGACATTTTGTTGAGAATTGCACAGTTCCCAAATCTCCCGCTAGAGGCGCTTATCCGGTTTTCATAAAAAAAATTCTCGCTTTGCGAATGCTTTTGCGTGTGCTATACTCGAGTCGAAAGTCAAAACAAATGCACAGACTCGGGGCTCAGGACATTATGTCTACTCTTAACTTTTTATAAGATAGGGGAAGTCTATGAAGATGTATTAGATCATTTTGTTCGTGATCGTAATAATTCCGAAATCGTAAAAAGCTGGGTGTTCTTGAGTATGGTTGTCCATTACAAGACAATATTTGGGATTAAATTAGGTCTCATAACTTAGTACAACACTTCTAAGACAGATTCAATAAAGTAAAATTTGGCGTGTTTGATTCATAAGTATTGTTACTAGTCATAAGTATTGTTAGTACTTATGAGTAGCTTCTTCTTCTTCTTCTCTTCAGTAATGGCCTGTGTCCGTCATTTCGACAGACAACTTTGCCAATGTCAAGTGTTAAAATTGTAATAAATAAGTCAAGTCAAGTCGGCTGTCGTTTGTTTTGAAAAGAAAATGGTGGATTTTCTACACACATTTATTCCAATGGCTTTATGTTACGACCTAAGTATTATTGGTTAAAATTCCACCAAAATTAAACAACAATACTCACAATAACACAAGAAAAACTATTAAAATAAAAAGGCTATGTGTCGTTTCAAAAAATTTCAAAACTCGTGTCCTTATGAGTAGCTCATCATTTAAGTATGTACCTACCTACTTAAAATTTGCTAAATTTGTGAAGCTAGCCGAAACGTAACGACTGAACTAACGAATGACCGTAGGAAGATTACCAATATTACTTATTTGTCAAAAATGTAGTTTTTTTTTAAATATAGAATAGACCATCTTTTGACTTCAATCTCGCGTGCAACGATGAAGCCGACGAGATGGAGCAAGACGGTCTAGAAGACTCTTATTCACTATTGCCTTGAAGACATTCAGATTATAGTTACTTATAGCTATTATAATTGACCTACGGAAATCCTTTAGTTAAATATAGAAATTTAGAATTATCACTTTGATTGTCACCAAAGCTTCCATAGTTTCACTTTCAACTTCATTGCCGGGTACGACTAGTTTGAATGAATTTTTTACCTTCTTAGCCAACTCAGTAGCTAGATCGCAGTTCTCTCGTTCTAGATTCTCGGCTTTACTTCTAGCAGCTACTAGCTCTTCTTCTTTCGCTAGAAGGTGGACTATTTCACCGACGTTGATTTCGAGTGGTGCAACATCTGGGTCGTAGATCTGAAAAGTATAAAGAATAGATTAATTTATTGAGTTTCAGAGAATAAGGATTGTAGCGTTCTCTTGCAAAAGATATTCCACCTCCTTTGTTAGAGGTCTTACTTAGTGGTTTGTGATATTACTAGTTAGTACTCATTACCTTAGTAGTATCACTAGTGGAGCCTCTCTCACTGCCCTGCTCGCTGTTGGCGCGGCTGCCTGCCGCCGGCTGCTGCAGCACCACTTGCTGTACCACGCGGTCCAACAGCAACCAGTGCTGGGATTGAGGGTTGTACTCCACTGGGATAAAAATAGATAATGTCTTATGTTTGTAATGTATGTATGAGTTTTTTAATGAACTAAATGATCGTGGAGATCTCAGTGTGAACAGCTTCAAGTTTCAGTGGGAACGCAATCCAATGCCTCATAGGGCTTGTTCTCAGTGAACGTGCCGTATGAGCTATCTAGGTATTGCATTCAGCATCTGAGATGAGGTAAAGGCCAAGTGCCATTAAATGAGCCAAGTTTTTGTGTCGTTACTTTTTGTTATAAAAATAGTAGAACAATTTATTGATAGCATGAGCCTTGCTTTAAACGTAGAAGAAGTAGAAGAAGAAAAAGACTTAAACACTCACAAGGTAAAAGTAGCAGATGCTCCAATAAAGACAGTAGATGAGGATAAGCAGCAGTATGACTAAGTTTCCGCCGCAGCAGCTCAAACATGGAAGCCGCACTCTTAGTATCAACATGTTCTTTATCGAATCTCCGCGCTAATTCCCTTTCGTCTTCAACGCGGACCATCTCGAAGAATTCAATGTGACGGTCCAGTGTTTCGTTTTCGTATTTGCGTAGTTTTTCGATCACTGAAAATTAAATCGCATTTGGTTTTAAACTAGTAAGAAGTTAATACAACAATTCAAAAAGCTAAGTACTACCGAATTGTACAGACTTTTTTGACATTACAAAAGCATTCAACACAACTACGCAACGTGTGGATTGCTTTCATTGTTTTAACAGGTGCTCACTATGTTTTTTTGACTAGGTACTAGATTAAAAAAGTGATCCAACTAATCATAGAAACATATATCGTATAAGTACTGCAGTAAAATCGCGAAGGCGTTCCCCAAGGCACTACCTTTGATCCTATTCTGTTCTTTATTTACTCAAGAGAACTATAGAGATAAAAACGTGTACCTGGTTGTATTCCCATCATGAGCAGTTCGTATCTCAGATGCAATCTGAACTCCAAGCTATCCTCTCCCGGCCCGTAGTTCAGCACAGCATTGACGAATGACATGATAGCAGTTTTTAGGCCGAGGTCGTCACGGTAAGCTCCAGTACTTCGGTCTAACTCGTTGACTATGCCTTGGAATCGAGCTCGCTCGCCTGCGTATGTTTGGTAGTGGACCATCGCTTCTAACACCTTAGGAGTAAGTAGGTTTTAGCTTGCGCTCATAAGACAATTATTCAAGAGCCTAAAATGCATAAATTTCTAATCTATCTAGAAGTACAACTTATTCTAGTTTTCTTGTTGAAGAAAATGGCTATAGGAAAGAATTCTACAGTAACTACAAAAATTAAACTACAATCTAAGCAAGGTTTGAAACTACAAAAGCTTAATCTACCTTTTTGTGACCTCCAGGCACCAGACATACAGCCCCAAGAATCTCCAAAGCGGCTACTTTAGTCTTCACGTTCTCAGTGTCAAGCGACTGTGCTATTAGATCGATGCTGGTCGGGTGTGCTAAGACGTGTGCTCGACCAGTCTGGAAAGTTGATGAAAATAATGTTGAATAAACTACGCTGGTATGCAGAAGTCCTCTAAACTATGTCTACGTCAAGCTGGTCTGCGTTTTATTGTGTATCGAGCAAATTTACTGTATAGTGTTGATATCAATGTTGTTTTCATGATACATACCTGTCCTGTGTTTGTTTAAGAACCACGGTGCGAAGATGCAGTTTCTTAAACACTACAACTTATGTAGGGATAGGTATAGAGAAAATACGTAGCAGGATAGGATAATTGGAAAAGAAGGATACCTACTTCAGCTGAGAACCACACTGAGACAACACTTTTCCTTTCTCTAAATGGCTGTAACTAGAACGCGACTGTTTCCAAAGTAAATTTCCAAGAAGTAGATCCACTTACCGAATTGTTCATCAACGCCTTGATCCCAGCTATAAGGTTATGCCTTGTGAGAGTGTCGTCCCTGGTCGCTCTTTGCAGTGCGTCCAGCAAAGCACCAAGGCCTCCTTGCTTGATGAACCGGATGACGAAGCTGTGCGCTCGTGTGCGGAGGGCAGTCTTCAAGCCGTCGACTAGAGCGCACGCTTCCATTGGTGGTACGCCGTCAGATGAGGCAAATGCCTGAAGACAAGTTTTGTAAAATAGAGCTTTAAATTTTTGAAAGGGAGGAAATTGATATTCTGCTCTACTAAAATAAAAACTGTAAGTTAGAATCCCTGCGATTCGTACGCCTTCAGAAAAAGCTAGTCATAAAATTTTGAACGGTTTACAGTGTTGCGAATAGAAACATACATCAGCGATTTCATTGAGGGCCTTGATGTACTCTTCGACCTGTGGTGCCGTCGCCAGTGGCATCACCTGGCCCGGCGGCGGCCGTCTGCTGCAGTAAATCTGCCATTTCTTCGCGGCCGGGAGAGCCATCATGGCGGATTTGTTCACCGCTGTCAAATCCAACTCTTCCTACGGACAAAGATAAATGCCTTTAGATTTTTGTTTTTCAATCTGACGGCTAACAGTTTTTTTTAAATAAACAAAACAGCAGCATAATCTTATTTATTTGCTATTAATTTAGGTATCTGTATAGGTATCTGTGAATAATTATGTCAAGAAAACTCATTGAACCCAAAATAACTAGCAAGGCAGGCCAGTTATAAACTCAACTTCTGAGAACGGGCATACGGATGTAAATCGCGTTCCGGACAGGTTTCCATATAAAAAGCATTTAAACGAATTAACTTAAAAGGACTGGCTATTTAGGCAAATGCCTGGAACGCCTGAGCAAGGTTGAAAAACCCAGTCCTTGCCATGTCAAATGCCATTCCTAAAAGGGTCGAATTCGTGATATACCTACTCGAGGGTGTCGCAACTCTCATTAGACTTCTTACTATGTAAGTATAAAGATGCTTAAAATTACAACATTGTACTTCAAACATTTTTACTATGCTACTGCCACGCTATCGCAAAACAACGAACTAATCACATTGCGTGTAGTAAATAAAGCCCTAGGATTATTAAGGCGCGAGAGGAATAACACAAATATGTATTGCACATTATGAAAGTCGAATGTCCTAGTATTGTACTGAGAAACGCAAGATCGACAAAGCTGGTAAAACCGAAGTCAAGAGTACTACTTGCTTAGATAATCGAATAAGTAGACTCGGTTAGCCACCCAGCATCATCGTCGTGCATCAATACTATCATCATGGGAATGAAAAGAGCAATCTCAATTTTCTCTACGCCAAAGTTATGGGCAATTGAATTTACATCGAAAGTTGGAAAGCAAAGTTAATTGAAAAAGGTAACAAACCAATCAGCTGAGAAGGCCGTAAGATAGTTAGCAATGATTTAAGTACGTACTTCAAGACGCGTGCCAGATTTCCAAGTAGAGAAAGAAAGGAGAGCGATATCTAGGATGGATTTACGAACTAGAGACCATAGAGTAAAGTACAGCAAAAACAAGACCTACATTAATATCAATAAAGATGTTTTTCCAGTGTAAATAACTGAATAACTTGAACCGTTTGGATTAGAAACTTGAGCTGGTAATGCCAAAGTCGTTATAGTTTATTTACAGCTGAATGTCAGCTCGCATGGTCACACAGTACCTTACAAACATGACGAAGTACATGCTAAAGCTCTTATTCAATGAGTAGGTAATATTAAAAACCCGACAGAGGTGATAAACTCGAAAGATGCTATCATTTCTCCCGAAATTGTGTCGTAAAAGGACACCTTCCATTACGTGAACATTTTTGCTGTACAAATATTATACCATGGCATGCGATACAAAGTTTACGATCGAATGTTGAAATGACAAATGGCCTAAAAGTGTGCATTTATCCTCATTATGAGCACCATAAATATCACGATATTTCACTTCAGTTGCTAAAGCTCACGCCGACTTTCAAAATGTATCTAGTAATAAGGTGTTCTTTTAAGGGTCTATTTTCTGTTGATAGGCTAGAAAAGCCTTGAAAACACCAAACAATCACCACTGAGCAAACATTATCATACGTTGAAACTTTCTACTAATTTCAAGTCGGTAAACTTAAAAGCAAGACGTAACATGAATGAATTGCCATAATATTGACACCGACAAAGAAATGTATGACATCGCGAATTCAACAATCTCTTGCTAATTGGAATCGAACAAAACGTTCCGAAATCTAGAACCATTCATAATAGGTATCAAATTGATACATTCACCAGGCAGATCCATTCATCAGAAGCCTGTCATCAGACGCATCATACATACGTAACGGAATACATAACAGCAGAAGAACAAAAGCTAATTTCTTTCGGCCACTTTCGTTGAGAAGCGATTTCGCAATACTTACGTAGATAAGTGGCACCAAAGTGCGATAATTGGTTCACTGCCCTGAGGCACGGTGGAAGCTTAATAGTCGCAAATGGTAACTCCCACCATTGTTGGCGGAAGTAAACGTCGAAATGTTTAGTTGAACAGGTGACTAAATTGTAGGTTTCGTGACAGGTGGTTGTTTGAGGTAGGTAAAGGAACAAAGAATAGATCTAATTTAGAGTTTAAACCGGGCTCTTAAGTTAACTCGAACAAATGATAACAACGGATAAAGCAAAGGGATATACAAAACGATTGCTTTTCAAGAAGCTCATAACCGGTAACAGGAAAAGTAGAGAAATCTATCAGAATAACTCAAAAAGGTCGATGAAAAATCACTTAAAACTATCGCCAATGAGTGATGTGATGACCGTGACTCCGGCCAAGACAAAAAGATTATAATGATGATAAATGCGGTGTTGACTGCAGAACAAATGAAGGGCTTTGTCCGGTTATGGAAATGCATGTAAACAGCTTTCTAACAAGTTAGGAATTCATATGAGGAGATAAATTGTAGCTTGTTGCATATCCTCATGCTTCTAGGAAATATAATTGCTTTACGTTAAGGGATCTAATTTCATACAAATAACGCATTACCTATAGAGTAAATACATCACGACGTCTGGTAGTAAGAAGCAATAGCTTATGGTGGTGGACTAACAATTCAGTTTGAACAGTACATGCTATTGAAGCTTAAGGAAGCAAGTACATACTAAACATTATTATAGTAACTAGGTTCACGACCATTAATAAATAACTGATCTGCATCTGTACTCCACATACACACACGGTAGACATTACAGCATAAATTAGTCAGACAACTCATTGAGTAAACGATAACCCGATAACGTCTACAGACAAGTTCAAGAAACCACGGACCGTGAGAGGCAGACCTTTGTTAGTTTGTGTTTATTTAGTACACTTCGGTACACTGCATACAATTTATCTGTCAGTGCATATTAAATTACAAGATGTAGCTTACATACTGGTAAGTAAATTGTTATGTAATGTGACATGCGCTCTGGCAAAGAAGTATTAGACAAATAAGAATTCAATAAAAGAATAACGACTGCAGTAGTCGAGACCCACACCACATGAGAGAGATTACTTCGTCCGACACGTCCAAAGCATGGAAGCGATGAACTAAATGCTACAAGTGGTTGGATGGGTGCATCCAAATCAAAACCAGATTCCTTACGACCGAACAAGCAAACTACGACACGCAAGAGAGCTCCTGGCACACAAAATGTAATATAAAGATTAATTAAACCAATCGTAATTCTAAATGGTGGAACGGTTCGTGCTTCTTCCAGTTTGAGGTGAAATCAGGCAATAAAATAATGGAAAATAGCGTAATGCGTAACATCATCATACAGCATAAAATTTTACGGGCTAATAAAGCCGTAAACAGCTTGTCAGTTTTATTGAGAGCATTGGAAATAGATAGATAGATAGAAAACTCTTTATTGTACACCACTTTTACAGAAATTATAAAATAAACACAGAGTTCATTATTCTTATGTGAAGTACTTCTTACTGAAGTCAATGCGAAGAGAACCAAATCAGATAGAGCTGATATCGAAACTGTAATAGAAAAGAAAAATAAAACTACTTTGCAACTATAAGGAAGGACCATTCTAAAACAATTAGCATTAAATAGATGACATCAACAAGGCTCTGGTAAAACCTGATGACCTTTGAAAGTGAGCAGACGACATAGAGCATAGTCTGACCGATAAATTATGAACAATCTAGATGTCTAGGTTATTTCTAAGGTGTCCCTTTTTTCATCTCAAATATTAGATTTAAAATATTGTTAATATATTGGCATACCTTAATTTATTGAATAATAAACCAAGTTATTTCTATTAAATAAAATAGCAGGGTCATAGAATGGAATACCTAGTCATTAGAAATAATTACAATTTACCTAAATGTTCAACGAAGCAGTAAGTATCAAATTGCAGTGACATTAATACAGTTACAAAATCCACAAACCTATCCAAAATATTTTACAAATTCCATTTTTATTAACCAGACATAGTCATTTAACATTTTTGAGTTCTAACAAGACCCATTAGCACATTGTCGAGTATATTTAATAAGCGTTTAGTAAAATCTGCGATTACTTTAACCGGGTCAATGAAAACCGCAGGTCATTTAGTAATTATTCGTCGTTTATTTTATTAACATAGTTTGAAGAATCCAACGAATTTACGTTTAAAAGTTATGTCTTAGGTCTAATGTTATTAAATTTAACGAACCAAGCTGGTTTAAGTTATATAGTAAACACTGTGTTGTGTAAGTATACATACAATATTCATATACCTATATAAAAATACGTGTGAGTACCTAAATAAGCAAACTTTTTTTATACATTATAGGAACAATGTTTACAGTACCTACTTTTTATTCATTTTGCGAGTTAGATACATTCGATACAAAATACAAAAGTCCGAATGTAAAAGTTATTTCAATTCCTTACTAGACATCACGATGGAAAGCGTGCAATCACGTTTCTACATATAAACTAATGCGTTTTCCGTCTATCTGAACTGAACTGAGGGTGTGCCAAGTGAGAGTGGCTTTCCATAACCTTTGATTGCCTGGTTATCAAGTTTCAGAGACGTAAAACTACGATAAATAAAACTAAGGTGCGTAAAGCTTGAAGCAAAGAAGTGTCAATATATTCATGCTAATAAAGATATAGTGACATAAAATATTGTGGTGAATATCTCACAAGCTAAATGTAAATACCCAATCTAAGTAGTTCCTGATTTGAATCGAGTGTAGGAGTTCTTAAAGTTTTGAGAAAGATGTTGTATCTCGATATTTAGAATAGCTTCATTCGTCTCCTATGAATTATGAACATGAGATTGAAAATCGATCTCGAGTTAGAATAGCAAGTTATATAGAACAGAAAGTATTTCATGAAATCCTAATGTCAGAACTTCAACAAATGCTTTCGAAAGTTGACAAAACAAAACACATCGGTTTTGAGAGGAGAATAATCTCTGGGTACGACTCACATAAGTTAAAACTATGTTTGTCTAAAATAAAACTCAAGACAATGTGCTGTGCACACGCAGAATGCATAACTTAGAACACGAAGTGTCAGTTTGACTTGACAGGCGCGAGCGCATATGCGCTGATCGAAACTGTCAGCCTAACACCTAACTTTGACGAGTGAAAAGTTCATTACCAATACTAGTTACGCCCAAATTAACACGTTGAATGACATAAGGGATGAAGTTACTAGAATAACAGGTAGTGCAAACTACTTTTGATTGTGTATTTGTAGTAGGTACGAGTATAATTAAGTTGTCGGTAAAAAACAAAGTCATCAAAAATGATCATAAATAACGAAATATCGAGTTTAGGGGACTAGGTTACCCAGGTAATTACGAAACTCAAATTCTACTAGTAATCGACTTCATATTCAGTCAGCCAAAACACTGCGCATGACTAAATAGCCCGATCCACATTCCTACATTCTAAGGATTAAGATATTGTAAGTATCAGTGGCACATGACAAAAGAACTGAATACCCTCGTGACTGAACGAAGGCTATTCAGAAATTAATTCACGATAGCCATTCAGTAATATTATAAAACAACTTGTTTCTAGATCGGCATTCAAAGTCGATGTAAATATAAGTGTGAGACAAGTCAAGACCTTTATATTTGTTCTAAGAATCCCGTTTGAAAAGTGACCGGCTGCATCGTTTGAAGAACAAGAAGCTAAGGCTCACTGTCCGCTAAAGTAAACTGACGAAAGGGAACTCGTTGAAGCTGCATTGTCAGTTAGCTGCATTACAATTCAGTATGAGCAATATGAGCAAATTATGCAATGGGTAACTAATAAGAAGACGCGACGGACTTCTGCATGGAAAAAGAACGAACTCATAAGAGATTGTATTATTTTGAACAAGAAAAATGAGGATAAAGCTTTGATGACGATGACAAACGGAAGTAAACAAGATAATTCTTGTAACATGCTGCAAAAGATATAAGTACCAATAGAACATTGTCTATCTATAACTACTATAAGCAGTGTCAGAGACCGTATTTGTTCATTTAACACAATGAGCAAAAAAGAAGTGAGCACCGAGATGGTGGCTGATAGAGGAGTGGAAGAGAAAAACATGTTCCCGTATCGATTACGAACATGTTTAGAACAATAAGGGTAAGAATAAGAAGGTGATGATGATCGCTACTTTGATACTATAATAGGTACTAATGTAGTACTTGAAGTTTGGTATCCTTTTTTTATTTCAACATAGTATTTATTTACAATGAACATTATTGCTATTTTCACAATAAAATTATTCAACTGCTTTCTTTGTTTGATCTAACAAGTGGACTGGCATCAGTGGTCACGGCTTGTGCTACAGTGGACATATGGTCAGTTTTTGAAACAATGTTTGATCACGTTTAAGTCTTTACCCACCACAAAGAAGCCTATGCGGTTATTTACTTGTCTGTGGTTATGCTATGTTAATTATTGCGTTTCACTGACAGTTTAGTTTAGCTTTCCTGTAAATTCCTACTTTGTTTATAAAGTTTGAAATTTAGAAAGCAGATTTAAGTGTCTTCGACTACTTTTCATGTGCTATACAAACGAAGACATGAAAAATAATTTCGTACCAACGCCAAACAAACATTAAACAATATACTAGAAGAAGAAACCCTATTAAATGTGATTGATGATCTAGTGAAAACACCACACAATCTTTGGAGAAATCATTATCTTACTGAGTACGATGTGGTGAATGATGCTAATCACGTTGAGGGGTCAGGAGAAAGCAATTTTGGTTTTTGTTACCAATACACCTGACGTGTTTAACCTTTTGCATTGACAAGTGGTTTCAAATACAATCGAAATAGAAACAAACAGAACATGAAAAAAATAAGCTAAAAAACTATTTTGAACAAACACTTGATAATTTTATGTTAGCTATCAAACGTTGAAAGCGTTATTTTTATAATGCTACCACGAAAAAAAAACTTGTCGTTAGCTGTTTTCATTACTTTAAGGATTTCTAAAATAAATAAATAAAATTCTAATACGAAAGCAAATAACGAACACAATCGTAAAGAAAAATCTGAAAATCAGTAAACTAAAAGTTGCAACAAGTCTTAGTCTTTAGTACAATACGACATAAATCTTTTTTAGACACTTGAATGTAAATGAGAACGGTTTTAATGGCGAAACTGTCAGTATTGTGTGAAAAAAAATTAAGAAACATGCAAAAATTTGCACAAGTTAAACAGAGTAATATTAATAAAATATAACAGGTCACACGAACCTTTAAAATCTAACATAACATTCAAGATAATGATTAGATAATTGCTAAACAATGTGTCGTAATCTCGTAGTACAAAACATATTACAGAAATAAAAGTCAATGCCCTCACAATAGACACATCTTATCTAGACCAGACAAAAGCAGTAGACGCAGTAATGACCAGTGTCCGGCATCATCAGCCGCATTGTAATGGACCTGTCATCGACACCTCAGGGGAAAGTGAAGATAATGTAACTTTACGGGATAAAAATACAGTGGCACTTCGCGCTATCGAGATTAATATACTTTTATGTGAAGCTATTAATCATGGAGATGGATGACCTTTCAAACTTCATTACAATATACACGCGAAATATTCGGTGTAATGAATCGACGGATTTAGGTACAATATAATACTAAAAGAATATGATCATTTCACAAAATATATATGTACCTGATTGTACCTATATAGGTAATGTTGTGGAATTTAAAAAGAATACAAAACCTAGGACTGGAATTAGATCGATAGAAGGTATTGAGAGTCTATAACTAATATGTCCGAAAAGGTTTTATTGATTTTTGTCACGAAAAAGAATTAAAACAACAAGCCGAAAAAAAGTTAAAAGTGAAAAAAGTGAAAAGTGGTATACAGCGATTCAGTGGTAATTATTTAGAGGAATGTGCTCGTATAGCGGCACAAACGCCAAAGGCTTTAAAAACACTTTTACTTCCAATTTACACCAAAATAATATCCTTAAACACTTATTACGACCAAAAATAGGATAAAAACACTGTTTAAAAGTGCATAAATAACAGGTATTATGGTCACATCGGTTATTATTAATATTGTAGCTTCAACGGACCGGTTCACTTACTAAGTGAAATTTTGTTCATGTACATCTTATATTTATTGAGCTAAATAAATGGCATTCGGCAGTAACTTTGAATTTTTATGAACTGATAATTTAATAACATAATCAAGCAAAAACTATCAGATATCAATCGGTCAGTATATCAAACAAACATAAAGCCTGCGGCTGTTCATTGCAGCAAGGTTGGGTGCATGTTAATACAAGACATTATTATAAATAGTAATGAATAATTTAGTTACATAACAGAATCATCTAATAAAAATGTAAACAACCAACATAGACACAATTTCCCAAGACTTAATCATATAAAACTTGGTAGCAGATATCGTCCCCGTAGTTGGAAAACTAAATAACTAACACATTTTGCCAAATCGACTTTATTGCACTATCATAAAGTCCAATTCAAGCTGCATCTTTCTGTGTCTCTAAAGTTCTGATATCATATTTCAATAAAAATATATTCAAAAATGAACCTATCAAGACGTCAAAGATGGAAAAATGAATATTGAAGTAATGAGAAAAAAGTAGCGAAGGAAAAATAGTTAACTCGGCAATAAAATAGCTAACTGTAAATAAGAGCTACTCTGCGGCGAATAAAATGCATAAAGTTACTTATTCAGTTTTCCTTCGACACATTTCTATGCTCTACAGGAACAATGCAGTTAGGAATAATTAAACAAGAGTATTTATATAGTTTTTGTGTAATAGGATAGTGATTTAAAGATATTTTTTAAATTAAATAAGTACCTTTATTCAATTTTCTACCAAATCTCTCTTACTGTTTATAATTTCAGAACAAGTAAAATTTAATAAGAGACTTTGTTCAATATTATCGAACCAGCCGAAACACAAGATTAAAAATTATGTAGTTTTTAAGGTTTTGTGAAAAAAATTTGGCGCGTAATCCATAAAGCGCGCGTAAGTGATCATCAATTCCCATAGGATAATTAGGTAAAAGCGGGGTGGGGCGGCCTGATCTTATCCATTCTAGTCACTCCACACATCCATCTCAACATTCGCATCTCTGCCGCATGTACTCTTCTTTCATCCGTCCCTTTCGTTGCCCAACACTCGGACCCATACAAAACGACAGGTCTTATGATCGTTTTGTAGATTTTCCCCTTTAACTTTAGGGGCATTCTCGGATCACAAATAGTTCCTGTGACATGTCTCCATTTCATCCATCCCGCATTTATTCTATTCCTTACATCCCTGTCAATTTCACCATCATTCTGTACTACTGAACCAAGGTACCGAAAATCGGAGCAGACTGGTAGGGATACACCATCTAAGGCAATATTAGAGAAACTGGATGGACCACCGAAGTCACAAAACAGGTGTTCTGTTTTGGTCCTGCTAATCCTCAATCCGACACTCTCCAGCTTCCCCTGCCATTTTACCAGCCTGCCCTGGACCTCAGTTCGGTCTTCTCCGACAAGGACAATGTCGTCGGCGAACAGCATGCACCAGGGTGCCTCCTCCTGTATGTTTGATGTCAGTGCATCCATTACCAGGAGGAACAAATAAGGGCTTAAAGCCGATCCCTGGTGCAAGCCTACAGCCACATTGAACTTGGTCGTAACGCCAGCTTCGGACCTGACCTGTGTACAAGCTCGACTGTACATGGCCCTTATAAGCTGCAGGTACTTTCCAGGCACTCCTTTCTCTTTCATAGCCCACCACAGAACCTCACGGGGTACCCTATCGTATGCCTTCTCCAGATCAATGAACACCATGTGCAAGTTCTTGTGTGCACGTCGATATTTCTCGCAGAGTTGGCGTAGAGCAAATACTGCGTCTGTGGTCCCACGACCAGGCATAAACCCGAACTGGTTCTGTGATACCTCACTTTCCTCTCTCATTCGTCCGTTAAAATCCCCCCCAATGTAGATATCCTCACTCTGTGGAATATCCATCATCACCGCATCAAAATCCTCCCAAAACTTTTCTTTCACTGCATCATCACATCCACTTTGCGGTGCATACACGCTAACTACATTTAAAACTAAGTCTTCTAACAACAACTTCACAACTATCACTCTATCATTCATTCTCTTAACATCCGTCACACATTTTTTTAGTTCACTGTCTAATACAATTCCCACCCCATTTCTCTTACCATCACTACCACAATAGAAAATGTTATACCCTGCCCCAATTTCTCTCGCTTTCGTACCCTTCCACTTCGTTTCCTGCAAACAAGCTACATTTATTCTTCTTCTTTCCAAAACATCAGCTAGCTCTCTTCCTCTTCCAGTCATCGTTCCTACATTCCAACTTCCTATCCTCAATCTTACTTCACGGACTCGCGTCTTACGTTGCACCCGTCCCTGATGCAACAACCCTAATCCATTTCTCACAGCCGCCGGGTGCTGCGCTTGCGCGTCGCCTTGAGGGAACGCCCTAGCATTGTCGCCCTTATCATTTATTCTTGTACTCATGTTGTAAAGGATTTGGCTTAGTGTTTTCCGACCGGCCGCCTGCCTGACGTCAACCCTCCTTGGGAATACTTGTTGTGTCTAGTCGACGGTGACTGGCTCCCACCGTCTCCTTGAAGACCTTCCACACTGCCTTGCTGCCTCGCCACCAAAGGTGGGTTGCCGAACGGCCGAGGCAGACTTTGTGCACTTTGCGGGGAGCAACCGCACAGGCTTAAATGCCGAAACATTTAAGCCCCCCTCACCAGGTTTAGCCCACGAGCCGACGTGGTTTCCCGGGGTGTGGCCGCTGCATGCAGGACAGCTACTTGGAGCCACTGGTGAGAGTTTGTGGGCTACAACGGTTTTAATATCTTTCCTATCCCTATACATACAGGGCGGCTTATAGGATAGAACGCTGACATCCATGGTTTTATTTAAAAACAAAAAACTAGTTTTATCAAAATCTTTACCCATGGGTAGGATATAAGGGAAATAGGAGTAAAATAATTAAATAATAGGTCATTTTATTAATTAGCTAATGTAGGAAAATTGAATAAAGGCACTTAATGTTAGCTTTTTTAAGTTTTAGGGAGAACATTGACGAAGAAGAACTAAACAACTGACATGATAAATTAAATAAGTGCATAAAAACTTTAAAACTTTGTTGAGGGAAAAATACATAATTGCTTTTTAATTTTTTTCTTACAAACAAATGAACTAGCGTATACAACCGTTAGATTGAAAAATAGGTTATGTAACAATCTATAACATAGCAAAAGATGCATAGTAAAAATGTAATCAAACAAAAAGTTATAGCCATTTTACACGCAAAAAAATAGTAAATCGCGCTTTTCTCGCGATTTTGGTTTTGTTAGTTATTTAGTTTTCCAACTACGGGGACGATATATTCTAATTAATTCAATAAATGACAAATATAATTTATTTATTGTTAAAGATTTTATTTCGGTGTTATCATTCCGCATAATTTTGAGCTGAGAATTTCAGCACTCAATAAATTTTCCCATCAAAAGACACGATACACCAATCATACTTATAACAAGTAATTGCCGATCAATATCGTGAATCCGATAACTCGATAAGTTTGCAAGCATCGGACACTAAAGGGCCAGAATTTGCATGACGACATGGCACGGTAAATCAAATTAAACGCCACCTACGGTAAAACAACAGGGGTTGTTAGAGTAGAAACAGACAATGGTATAAAAAATGGAGCTGAAATCGATAAAAGGGTTAAGAGTGAAACTAAAATAAAAACTGGTTGAAGCGTAGTAGGCAAGCATGAGATAAACAGGGCAACTGGCTTTAAGATAATCAGATAACAATAATCAAATTAAAAATCTGAGGTGTCACTTTAAACGATCAACTATTAGATATTAATTTTTTTGGCGTATAATTATGTTGATTGATTAAATACAATCAGAGAAAACACGGTAACAGTTGACGGACAGTACGATGGTAAAAGTACCATGACGGTTTAATGCAGTATCAAAGAAAGCTTTGCACGAATAGTTCAACGATAACCATCAACGACTTATAAAGATATCGATCGTATAAACGCCTTCAATGATATTGTATCTATTAACGCCTACAGGGCAACGGTAACTGTGCAGCCCTAAGACCGGCATTGTGAAAGTAGCGCGTCCAGGTGTCCGCAGGCGTACGCCTCATCTGTCCCAACAACACCTACTGCCTCTGATTTATCGCCCATTCTGTACACAGCTATTACTCGAACAACTATAATCATTTATTTGAACCGACAAGGAAATGCGCGAGATTGGTTTGAACATCTGATAAGATTTGAACGTCTGCAATACCTTTAAGGCAACAAGATCATAATAGAAGAGCCTGAATTTATCAAATCATTGCCTTGAGCTCAGAGTGGTAGAAACCAAAGTGGTTCCGAGAACGACATCTAATAAAATGTGCCGATTTATTATTAATGGCACGAAAGACCATTGTGATCAGAACAATAATATAATTTACAAAATGAGAACTCATTGGAATAGTGACTGCTGCCAAATCATAGCATAAACGTTTTATAAGTAGAAGCAGACAGCGCAATATCACAAAAGGTGTATAAATATATTTTTTAAGATACCTTCTCAGGGAAATCGGACAGAATCGAGGACGCAGATGATGATGATAGATGCACAATTATGAAACATGTTTCCGATGCATTCGGTATGGTAACTGACAAGAAAATCGTTGGGTTCACTGCAAGTACTGCAACAGAATTACTTGAGATTGAAGCGGAGGTTGCATAGAAAGCAGGTTTTCGGTGCTTGGGCAAAAACACGAAAACTCAGAAAACGAGTAAAGCTACGAGCTGTAAATGAAATGCAATACTATGGACTTATGGAGATTGTGGTCTAGCTTTAGTGATATTGAAATTATGATCATCTCAAAGATTAGGCAAAACTTATAACCCAGTTACATAGGACTCCTGCTTTTTATGAGAATACAGCCTAAGATAGTCATTGCGTAAGATGTAGATCTAGCCTGACAATGATGAAATTAGACACAGAATGATGGGAACGCTTCCATCGACCAAGAAACGCAGCGTATTATGAAAACTCTCCTTAATGTTATGAGAAGTTCGTTATAATGTTTTAAATTCTTTACAGTTAATTTAAAGTGTGATTGTTTTTAATTTATGTACGAATAATTAACATAAATTTTGAGACAATGCACGGAAATCACCTGGGAAACGTGATAATGCTAAGCCAGCCAATATTTATAATAACTGACGTTGCATTCGATGATGAATTTAATTAAAATATTCCGGCGCCAAATGTTTATTTACTGTGATATTTGATATTCCACTTGAAGAATGTGACCTCATATCATAGGTTCACGACACTCAGCTTCGACAGCACAATGAAAATGGTGGAACAAGAAAGAGTATTATAGCAGAGAAGTTACTCACCACCAGCTCTGCAAACTTGGCGTCAAGCTCGTCTTCTGGCGGCATGGGGTGTGTAGGGGTGACGGTTTGAAGGGCCAGACCACCCTCACCCCCCACCACGCAGTACGTGATCTCAGGGGGCTCGTCATTCTGGAACAAAATATAACAATTTAGTTCAATGTACTACATACATAGTTAATTATACAAATAAAGACAGACTAGACTCAGAGAATGGACCTATGTATTTTACAGGCACTACAGCCCGTAAATAATGACATGTATAATATAACAAAGAAAACTACAAGATTAAAATAAGGTTACCATTCACAATAAGTATTTACTCAAGCAATTTTTGTAGACCCGTCTCACATGATTTACTCAAGAGTCTGTCAACAACTCATCTCAAAGTATTCAACAACTTATCTTCCAAGTATTCAACTTTCACGCTGGCATTCATCTTTCTCATACACAACAAAATAATAAATGGAAAGAGGCACCAAAAATATTGACATTACTTGAAACCCATACAAAGCTCAACAATATAATTTAAATTTCAAGTGTTTTTGTTTAAAAATAAATCAATGGAAGAACATAATCTGTTCGCGTAATATAATCAGAAAAACGTCGAGGCAATACAATCATGATTTAAATTGCTAAAGTACCAAACGAGGAAGACAACAGCGACAGCGATGGTTTTCTTCCATAAAAGGAAAGGTAAAATGTGGACAATGAGGAAACAGATGTACAGTATGTAACGTACGGACAGAAAAAAGCCGGACCACTCGGCGAAGCGAAGCTTACATTAATTGATATAAACTGCGTGATTCGAATCGCTCGTAATGTTGCTATTTAGCTGCATATCTAACTAGTTAAGTCTATACGGTATTTCCAGCGGTAATTCTATAAGTTATATCTATTTAAAGACAACTATCAATTAAAACAGCTAATTGTTTCCTTACTTTCTTTGAAATCAAGTTTTTGGAAATATGATGCGTTAGTTTCTGTAAAAACTTGCATGAGATTCAGTAAAAGTTCTACATATTTGGCAAGAAAGAAATAACCAAATCCATCAGCTTCCAAATTAGACAAGACATTCCTTCATAATGTCACAATGAAGCACCCAGTGCGCCAGTGAGTCATATCGACCTTTAGGCGCCGCGGTGCATTCAGCGGATTGTATGAATTTGTATGGCATCGTCATCGCTGTCTCGCGAATCCATTGAGCTGAGAAAGTAGGGCTGCTGCGGTCATTGAATCAATGCAATGTGGCAAGCATAGAGGTTATAGAAACATTAAAGAAAAAGAAGAAGTGATTCGTTAAAATGTATTGCCACTTCCATTCAAGAAAGTCAAGTTTACAAAGAACAAGTTGAACAAATATATTCTTATCGGCTGATGCAAGAGCAAACACCGTAAGCAGGTCATGAGCGGTGCAACAAATATTTGCCGAAAGAACAATGGAATTTTAGCTGCTGATTATGAAAACTACGCACTTGTAATTGAAACTAAACAAGCAAGTTCATTCATACTGATTTTGTCTCTTTCAAGGAATATTGTTTAGCTTTTTAAAGTTAATATGCAGGTAATTATGCGCAATAGCCTAAAAGAGAGTGCGGTATTATTTTCTTTGCTACTAAGTTGCATAAGTCTCTATTACCATTTAGCGCTTTTGAAATCTTCAGCTCGTTACAGCAGCACAACCCCCGCTGCCACTGTTCTGAGGGTTACCTCTCAATGATGTGTGTTATTAGCTCCTACATTGTAAGGCCACAACGAACCTTTCACAGTTGAACCACGTTATTTTTATGGTTTCATAAAGTATGATTTACGAGTGACAGCCCTGAAGTCCTGCAAAGAGCATTCCCGGCGATGACTTCACCAGGACTGGGCCGTTTCGGACGAATGGACCAACTAATTTACGAGACGGCGACTTTTATAGAAATTTATGATTACAAACTATTTCTTGAGAGGTGAACGGACGAAAGAACTGGGGAGTGACGACAAAAGACTAGACGGTAAGACGTATGCAATGTACATCCCTTAGTTCAGCACATGCCCAAATAGAATCCAAAAAGAAACACCTTAATCCTAAAGAAGGACTCATGAACGAATGAATGAAGACATAGACAAAAATATAGATATTTTTCATAAAAGAGTACCAACCAAACACGGCAAAAAATCGTACGATACCATATGCTGTTATCTTTTGTCACTGGTAAATCATAAAAAAAGCAGGTTAGTCCACCTAGATTTAAAAAAAACGCAGGCACCAGCGGGTGAAAGCCACGGAAGAGATTCTAGAAGAACCCATCATTTTGATGCAGTAGAAGCTTAGTCCCTAGGAAATCTATCTTTTGTAGTTTCACTCTTGAACCACGATCAAGATATACTCACGTCAGCGTGCAGTAACTTAGCACTTACGTTAGACTTGGCACCTTTCGCGCTTCTCCTTCCAAATATTTTGAAGCTTTTCGATTTCACCATATTCACTGTTATTGTACGCTATATTTACACCATTGTCTTGAACTGTCTACAGAATATTGCAGCAAGTTTTACAGCTGTCGACTAAAGCTATCACTATACCTCTGACTTGTATTATCTTTGTCGATGCCTTGGTATACCTATTGAAATTCAATAATATTATTTGTTTCTGGTTTCCTCAATGACGTTACTCGTTAACGGTAGCGTGAGTAATACTAACTTAACTGGGAGTCAGTCGTTGGATAAGCTTATCGCCCTGGCTATTAAAACTTCCAGGCTAAGGAGTTCTTTGTGACCATTTCAAGTTAATTAAATTTTGGGTGAATTGGGTAACGTTGTGTGTGAATGTTAAGAAATATTTCTTTGAACACGAAAAAACTCTTGGGCATGAAGTAACTGAATAAACCACTAACACTTTACCAGTCATGGATTTTGATGATTTAGATGGAGAACAATACAGAATCAAGGATAAGAGATAAGAGAAAACAAATAGAAACAGCACAGTTATTTGGATCTTCATTTCGATCAGACAACATTTACTAATGCTTCTGACAATTCTGACATAATACAAAGACAGAATGCCGATTATTAGACAGTAATTAAACAATAACAATTGATAAACTATATTAGTATAATATCACACTACCGTTCGATTAATACGTCTATCAACCAAGACGTTTGTGACACGACAAATCACTTCCTGCATTTATCGACTATTGTGTTGCTTTAATTGTAATCATGTACCTACCTACTTAGTGTTTTAAAATTATTTCAGTCGAGCGTTTCTTTCTGCCAAAGAGAGCTTATCATACATAGTTCTGTCATTCCTTATTGAAAAAGTAAATGGGAGTAGTTTTAGTTTACTCTTCTATAGATAAATCGCTGTCTAGGACGCTCGCTCATGCTAAGCCTGTCGATTCAAAACCATGAATTGACTGTCACTTCTTATTTTACGCTGTAACCTACTTAAAATCAAATGTTTGTATGACCTTATCATTTTGTTCTCAAACGATATGTTTACTGTAACAAAAAGCCTAATTTATATCAGTATATCAACTAAATCAGGTGCCTACTATTTCGATAACCTTCACCCCAGTATTGCACAAAGTTTCAAAAACGTTCTGATTCGTAACTGGCTTATTGTTGTTTAGACGTTTCGATAGCATCGTTTGATTCATTCCACTGATTCATCTTTTCATTAGATTCAATTTATTGTTGACCCAACTATTGAACTTGAACTGAATCGCCGTCAATGGAAGTGGTTTAAATCTTTCAATTGCAGTTTAGTTCATTGTGTTATGTTCAAAGCTATGAAACGGTTCATTAGTGTAATCTTTATCATTAGGTTCGTTAGTATAATTTCTGAAACGCTGTCAGACTGATGTTTTTTCTATTTATTCAAATCACCTCATCAGTTTATTGTGATCTTGCTTCTGAGAAATGTTTGTCCTATTACAGTGTGTAGTACCTACTCGCAGGCCAGTAGGTAGTGTCCTAAACAGCACCTAGTACCTAGATCGTCACAGGCTCGACAACATGCGGTGTGTACAGGCGGCACGTCTACTCTCGCCCGTGGCTCTCGTAGTACTGGCGCACCGCCCTACTTCACTCGCCTGCCTGAGACCGTGGGTTGTATTAGTTAGGTCTAACACAAACACTACACAGTGAAACATACTTCAAAATTATCAATGTTACTACAGTCTGTTTTTACTCATCGTATAGACTTTATGACAGTTTCACTTGAGTTTCGATTTTTATTCGATACAGACTTGAGCGAACTGGCAGAATACGCCCTAGGGCATTTGTATCAAAATATGGTTTCGGCACAAGACATTACAACTTGTGTTTTAGTGCGGACGAGGCTTTAGAGTTGTCCTTTTCGTTTCATCAACAATTTTCACCACTCACTCGCCAATTCTAATTCCAAACCATTTACTTGCCGAGCCCTCTGCTGCCTTGTAAATTTAAACCTCCACTTTCCAGTGCTCAATACAAACTGGTTCTAATACACTCGTCGACTAAACGTACGAGATAATTAAAGCTACAACTTTTTAATGTCGATATTAAAATTAAATGTTAATATCCGAGGTGCAGCATCTATTGACATTCAAAATGATTTATAATCCCAATGAATTATTAGGTTGTTTCTTCTTTTTTATAGATCATCCGTAGCTTTGCGTAGTTGCTGAATGTTATTTGTGCGGATCATGCATCACAAAACTGTCTTATCTTTAGATTCGTCCCCAGGATGCTGAGCTGAGTCCATTGCGTTGAATAGATTAAATGTAAACCAGTCCTCGGGTCGTCTACCGTTTGTGTGTTTTGTCCTATTTCTTTAGGCATAAATTCTTTATTTCTCTTTCAGCCAAATAACTTTTACTTACTTTTCGAATAAAGCGTAACTAAATACCGTAAACCCAGCAACATTTGACGTAGTATGTATGTGGTAGTGTTTATGTCACAAACTTTTATCATCGTCTGTACACAGCCCAAGGGTCGGTTCTTAAGTTAATGGCATATTCAGTACCACGGTGAAATCGTAAATTGACAAAGTCGAGGTAATTCCTGTGATTCCCATTAGGTTTTACTGTTTAAGCCTAACCCAGCGGAGGAAATGGACTTCTGAAGTGAATGACCCTGTAATAACTATGAATACTTACCTAGTAGATACTATAATACTTGCTGCTTACCTAGGAATATGAGCTGGTGAAAAGTTGAATCAAGTGAAGTTAGCGGCAAAGTTTCAATGATCTGAAGTTCGCATATGGCTGATAAAAATTGTCTAAAACGTTGCTGCATTCAGTACAGAGATTTATCATGCAACCCCAACACAACTGAATAAAGAGAGCATAAAATTATACAAAGTTATTTAAATTAAAATCTCCGCTGATGCGATTGTAAATTACCTAGTGAGATATTAGAAACGTCAACTCTAAATTTCACTTAAATTAAAGTCGTTAACCCCTGAACTTGCCGCAAGGATGCCTCTACGATTGTAACTCATTTACACAAATTATGTAAATTGTTACAATAAAAAAAAATTACAACACGGATGTTTTATGAATGTCACAATACATTTCTCTTTTGTAACATCAATTTGTAAAGATTATAAAGCGTGACTGTGTGGGTCAGGGTTTATTTTGAGTGTTATGAATGAAGACATCTGGCATAGTACAGTAGCGTTTCAACTGAGCACATTTAGCGGACGCGACACAGCGGATATTCGTGACAGAATATGCCGCTGCTGCATTCACAACGTGATTTTACAGTTGCTGCCTTCCGTTCCGCTGTTTGAAACGTCAGAGCAACTTTTGATATATTTTTTATCCAAAGCCCTAATTTACTAAATAAAAAACATGTGTGTAATTCACACGTAGAAGTGAAACCTTCAAAAAGACTTTCAAATCACAACGATGCAAAAGAAGTTTTCACTTCAAAAAAGTTGGAAAAAGTGAACGAGTTTGCTCGGGACTTGAACGCACGCACTACGGGCTAGTCTCGATTTGATCCAATCCGTTAGACCGCTTGGCCAGCAGTCTCCTTATAATGCGTACGAAAATTAGGGATCTCTCTTCTCGTTTCATCGACTTTCAAATCACAACGGTGCTAAAGAAGTTTTCACTTCAAAAATATAATAAAACCTAAGAAAAAAAAGTAGTTTCTCAAAATTTTTTTTCGATAATAATGTAATCTGATTTTGTCCGCTGGCTGTTTATAACAGCCTCTGAATTATTCATAATAACCTTTTCAAATAGAAACGTTGTGTGACATGGTGTTATGTAAAGCATCGATTCGCCGGTGAATTCTTCATTTGGGACCAACAAATCTCCATATTACTAAGGCCGGGTTCGATCAGCTCAGAATAACCTACTATATCATAAGAACTTGTAACCAGATTTCCAGCAAATAAACTATTTCAATAATGCTAATCTTCAGATAAAAGACTACACAAAAAAAAATAGGCCTTTACATCTATTGAAGATGATTTATACAGCGTCAGGAGGCAACCTATGCCTACGCTTAACGGGACACTGTAGTGCCTGGGACAATGTTTAGATGGAGTGCACCTATACCACACAAGAACGGCAATATTTTCACCTAAAGAATAGAGTTATTCGGAGTTGATCAGAGTAGATCTTTAGTTCTTTGAACTAGTAAAACTGTAGCTAATCGTTTACAAATCTCCCACTAAATAAACCTAACGAATTAGTCATTGCTTGATACTTCAGTATCAACGTATTGTTATATTGATTGTAGATACATTTCTTCTTTAATCCAAACCTGATTCTAATCTATTTCCCTACCAATTATTTTCAACTTTCGCAAGTCCACAATCCACTTGTCGTCTAGCTCCAACAATTCACCTGCCAACAAGTTGGCACAAGTTGTGCCAATTAAAATGGCAACCTGGCAATGAGTACCTTGTATCCTTGATAATTTATAGGAGACGGCGGTGAAAGTACATTATGAATGATCTCAGCACCTGATACTACGAATACTGCGATGTGGTTTATGCAGCGGGCGTAATCACTTGGGTGCTTGCCGGATCAGTTTCAAGCTGGTCCAGTTGAGTTTACGCTAGTGTTTGCTAGTAGGTAACCTTTTGCCACTGCTGGATCATTCTCGTTCCTTTAATTTGAGTTTGACAGGAAGAGCATTCCTTTATTTGCATTTAAACTCCTATATAGATTAACTTTGCCAGGAAATTGCCAGGAATTACTGTCATTGATAAGATTGAACATTTTAAATTGAATTTGAATGAAAACTGAAGATTAGGTGCACGGACCCACCGTGCACCTTTAGCATATTGTTTAGTGAGGCCTTTTTTGGAAATACCAACACACACAAATCCAGTATTTATGAGTATGAACCACAACTTCTGCTATGATGCTTGTAGGACAATACCTTTACAATACCCATCAAAACTACGGACCTACTACGGAGGGTTGCGATGCACATTAAGCGGACCAAGCCTCAACAAAGCAAATCAATCCTTCGTAGTAGCGACGCGTCAAAGAATATAGATAGATAATATTGGACGTACCTGCAAGCACGGGCACAGCGGCCACCGCCGGCGCAGAGCATGCGGCATCTTCTTCCGCGGCGGGTCGGTCGCTGGCGGGGGCTCGCCGCACGCCCAGCGCACGAGCCGAGCGCGCGCAGCCTCCGCCGCCTCCACGCCGCGCGACCACGATGGCACGCTCTGGGGAAAAAACAAGACATCAGGTTAAATTTGCCAATGCATACAATACCATGCTATCAGACGGTAAACTATCGCAGTGTAGATTAAATAAATTTCCAATACCTACACTACATACAACCCCTATCTGACGGCACACCATCAGTGTAGATTTCTGATGGTTTCCGGCAGTTGGATCTAACGGTGGTGACAGCAGTGGCATTGATTCTGAATCAATATATCTAGATGTCGTGTTAAGTCTTGACGGTATACTACTATGGAATGCTGCCTGTCCGCACACTAGAGAAGCACCGCTAGTGCAGTTCAATGATGCTCGCGTTGTTGTTTCGAATTAAAATATTCGATGATCGCAGCCCGCAGCTGGTAAAACCATAATATCATTCAAGGTTAAAAGCAGCAGCGAGATTTTCGAAACTAGATCATCTTCATTTCGACCTCGTTCACTGCACTAAATCTGAGGTCAGCATTAAACTACATCAATGTCTGACTTGACGCATGCACTTAGCTGTGAAAACGACCTCGCTCGATACATCCCAAAATTCCCAGAGCGTGAAACAGTAGTACAAATGCGAATTTACATAAACATAGTAGTTAATACAAGCGTCTATCTACGTATGCAAGTAATCTCTGTCAAGGACACTGACATCGTTGCAATGCGAACAGCTGTTGGGGCACGCGAGCGGTATTCTCACGTAATATAACGGAAACACAACACTGCTCTACTACTTGTAGTAAAAGTGAAATGATCTATCGTGTACACTGACGAGAGTGTCTTTAATGATTTCACTCAACACTTACGCATTCTATAGCCCGTAACACTGCTAATACGGGGTTGGTAGTAAGTAGTCTATTGGACATTTATAGACAAACAATGATTTTTAAGCTGCCTACTTTGACTTTTTGCGACTAATTTATACGTTGTACACTTTTACACACCGAACTATTGAACTCAAAACTAATTTAGTAGTCAAAACTATGTAATATCTACGAATCATAGCTGATGAGAAAGAATACAAAATATACCAGCAGCATGTATAAGTGTTGTAGAATCAATCATCAAACAAATATTGTGGTCTGTTCTCACAGTAGGTATCTCTCTCATCTGTAGATTATGTTAATCAGCACATACGCGCAGAGGTTAAAAAGCGAAAACATTAGCTTTCTTCCGGCAGGCTTCGATGACGCAATATTCGGAATAGGAAACATTCAGATGGGAAGTCGTATTTAAGAAAAAACTATTAAGAATCGTGTAAATATTGATGCTGAGAGATGCATCACATTGTTCTATCAATGATTTGTGAGACATTGACGGAACATTAAATGTGAGGCATTGGCTTCAGATTCTTTGTTCCAGTTTACAGTACAATGAAGCCGTTAGCAGAAATAAAAACCTTGATCGTACCAAAAAAAGGAAACAAAACTTCGATAGCAAACTAGATGATATGAATTATATAATCAGGGACCATTTTACTAAACCTGATATTAACAAAAATGTGATTGTTGAAATAAAACCATTTGATCCAATATCATACGAATAACTTAAGATAACGATCAACAATCTATTGCAGTAAATTCGTGAATATGATTAGGTTACTCAAGTTACCACTCACAGTCCATTAGCACAGTAACCTAACACCTCTGCACTCTGCATGACAAATACACGATGTAAATTAGCTAAAGTAATTATCTAATAGCTTTAACATAATTGCCTAACGAACTATGTCAAAAACATCAAAATGTCCTAGCTGAATAACCGTTGAAAATGTCACGGTCATCACAGATCTCGATAACATTAAGATGCGGCTTGTCGTTTAAACAAAGCAGAATATCTAATGAGGATACATTAATCAATTTGGAAAAGAACAAAAAGCTTTTAGGAGATTTGTTACGTCAAGAGCTTAGAATTATTTTACCCAAAAAAAAACATTTTTAGAGTCATTCACCAACGGTCAAATCCTTCGGTTTAATGAATCCAATCTGAGTAGTTGGAGCACTACATCACAATTATTAAACTTAAAAAAAATACATTTTGAATATTACTAAAGCGATAGTTACTGCAGTAGATGATGATGATGATGATGAAAGGGATCGTCTACCTACATGCAATACAACATCTACAACAATGTATTCTATAAATTTGTAAGCGACATTTAGGGGCGTTCTCATGAATTCTTGAGAGAAATAGAATAATAACAGTGCAGTTACATTTATGCTAATCCATTCAATAATTCAATCATACATAATGCATGTAATAAGGCAATGGACAGGCACAATTCCGAAGCGAACTGTGTCATATCTGACAAATCTTTTATGTGAAGGCATGTGGTTATATTTCGTTTATACATTAGTCATTTTAGTGTCATTCTCTGAACTACTTTTTATATATACAGAATATTTGCCAAACTTACAAAGCTGGACTGAACCAAATAGCTCTTATAATGAAATGTATGTTGACAGTTTTAAAGGAACATGAATATGGGACATCTGTCGTCTTATAAATTCTTGTCTTTGTTAATTTACCGCTCCTAATTCACTTTTGTCGAGTACCAAAATGTTATTTAACTCCTTGGCTTTTGCCAAAACTGTCTTATCATCATAAATCGGCATGACTTCTATAATATGCTATACGATCTCACTTTTCCTCTCACCTTTCCTATCAAATTACCAAACGAGATGTACATCAAAACAACGGTTAAATCACGTTTGTTCTAATAACATTGCGCAACTTAAAGAGGTCACAGCACTGGTTAATGATGTAATAGAATTGTATCGATATATCCGGCTGCTGCTTCCGACTATGCAGTACTGGTCCGTTCAGTTGCAATCAGAGTTTGCTTATTGGTATACTAACACAGTTCGTTATCTAAGAATTGTTGCGTACTTGATTAATAATTGATTTCGGTAATAACTCCTAATTAAACTTTCATAAAATTTTTGTTTACTTCCTCAAAAGATAGTGCGAAGAAATATATGTGCGTAAATATAATGTGAGCTTTTTGTATTTCGACGATCAATAAAATAAACAAAGATCATTTTAATACACAGTTTAACTATTAAATCTAAGCATAATAACGAAGACTATTATAAGCACTTAACATACAGAAGGGCTAAAAGCCAAATTGCAACACCAATACCTACACTCTCGACCTACTTAATATTCTTTTAAGCTTTGCGTATTACAATAGTTTCACTATACCCTACCTAAGACAATAAAGAGCGGATCTAGTTTCAAAGAAAGATTGTAAAGGTTTCATTTGAAATCAAAGATCAAGGTCTACTATTGTGAACTTTATGCTGCAAATGTGCTCTAAATTGTTTCGATCGAGCTATTACGAGTAATATAGATACCATTACATTTGATGATTTCCTGAATCAAATTGTTCAGATCCAGTACATCACGCCAGCTCGTTTTTCTAACACGATTTCAGTCAGAAAAAGCGTGCAAGAGATAGCAGATCGATACCTTACATTTAGAGTGGACACAGTGGTTTTATTATCTTCATGTACAATTTTAAGTCCGGCTGTATGACTGTATGTGACATGAATAATTCAGCTGGCATCGTTTACTTTCAGTAGTCAATGGTCACATACGCACTCATGGCAAGCGTCACTTACTATAAGCGTGACCGCGAGTGGTTTGTCACTGAGTCTCACTTTTGTCACTGTTACTACTGACCATGAGATGGCATAACATGGTAGCAGATTTAACTTTGTCAGTGAACCATTCTTGCATATCTTCCTTTATCTCGGGCCTCCTAGGTACATTTATATAGATATGGCCCTAAATATACATAGCAGATCTTTGAAATACACGCATAATATTCAAATATTCATTATTTCATTATACATATTATGCACTCTACAAGCTAAAAACAAAATCCGACCAACTGAATATCTCCTCCCATTATTTTACGTGTATATTTAGTTATACCGTATACGTATGTGCATTTTTTATTTACTTCATGGATAGATAAACTGTGCCTTCGAATGAGCTCGGTAGTGGATAAGTGACTTGCCAAGAGTCTAGGCGCATCTAAGCAATGGCAGTTATAGCATCAGTAAAGGCTTGTTTAAGTTTTGTTCTACTACACTATTTGGATCACGGAACTTGGTAATAGGCTTTTTATCGAGATCTAGAACAGACAGCGCTGATTGAGTTATGGAGCAAAAAGTAGGATTATAATTTTTAACTTGATCCAAAACGAGATCGCTGTTGACAAGAATAAGGAAATGAATATATACTGCAAATTTATGCGATATGCCTAAACAAAAGTACAGAACCAGGCCGATGCTATAACACCAATAAACTTTACGAGCTTCCAAAGTATTTCATTTACCTCTAGACTAGAAGATTTAGGATCAATAAATAATCAAGAATTAGACATCGACTCCAATAAAACTACAGCGTTGCATAAGTGAATTAATAAATTCATAGATTTGTGAAAAATGAATTCTGATGTAATCAAAATTTACACAAAAACTTTAATCGTGCTTAAATAGTAGGCATCTAGATAATTCAATATTACGTCATGAATTCTAAGTGGTTTTATAAGGCTGATATTCTAACTATATCCTGAACTTATTATAAAAGCACTGACGATCATAATTTATTCAGAGCTGAAAGGTTGAGGTCTGTGAACGCTTAAATTACGTGAGATTTAACTTTTAAAGAAACTACAAATTTTAAACGATAAGACAGAACTTGCAGAACTGACTAGGTACACTACACATAGCTAAATAGCATAGCAGGAGCAAAACTAAATAAATATTTAACGGTATGGAGGTAGGAAGAAAGAGATAAGTGCATGTCTGGTATGGCAGACGAAACTCATTTATAGCCTTTTACATTAACAGAAAATTCCATATAGACCGAAGCAGTGGCTGTTAGGCGTTAGGGGTACCGTGAGGTGCGACATATACAATCCCAAAGAAAAAGAAACTCTACAGGTAAATAATATAACCTCAGTAGCTCACAATTTATAATTTGCTCTCAATGATCATAGATAATTGTTTGCTCTTGACAAATTGACGCAAGCATCGTATATATAATTACATCAAATTATTTCTCGAATCCAATTTGTAGTGATGGGCACTAAAACTCAGGTCATATGATTAATGTAAAGTGTATTGATGACTTCGGTTTTTGCTATTCACTTTCGGAATGCCGATGTCAAGGTGTCAAGGGTGTTGTCGCGAATTTAATGTTTACAGCTGAGGTTTACAGTTACCTGATAGTTGATTTAATCGTTTGATTGGGGTGACAAAATGATCCTCAATGCCACTATTTGCGACGCAAGTTTAAGCAATTATAAAGACGGTACATGTGTTTTATATTTTATGGCTTAATGATGTGTGTAAATTGCAAAAATACTTTTTACGCTGCTGAATTCGATGCAAACTTTGCTAATATATCCACATCTGGTTAACCTAAATAAATTACTAAAATAGTACCAGCTCCAAGCGACGTTAACTTACAACTAATCCATAGACTGATAATGAATAACAATAGTGTGCTTAACCTACTTATTTCCAAAAAAAACAGGAGTAAAAACCAGTGCAAGTAACGACCACCTGTTGAGTGGTCTCGTTCTGTCAATCGAGCATCACCCACCTCTTCAAAGCACGTAGCCGAACCCTCAGACGAGCAGTCACTTTCACCTGCACATCCTAGTGCCATCACATAAAGATGAGCCTGAAACTGGCAGCCAAATAGCAGCAGCCAAACACAATAATCCAGGGCCGAACTAAGGTTGAATAAATAAATTCTAAATTTTGATTTCTGATGCTAGGTGGAAAGTTCAAGTATAAAATAAGATTATTTGCTACTATTTGAGACCCGAGCACAACATAGTACGTTTATACGTGTGAAACTACCGACAGCAGCATTTTTCTTCTTAGACAAAATATCGTAATTGCTGGTGCTCCCTAATACTTCATGCTTAGATGTATAACAGACACCTATTGGAACATCCCTACTGATTTTCAAGGATTTCCATCGTTGCGCTCACTTAGCAGAAACAAAAAATTGATTTTTTTTAATATTTTTTTTCTAACTCCAGAGCTTCTGCTCCCTAAAACTTTATACTTCGATCTTTAACAGACACCTACTGGAAGGTTTCTAGGGATTTTCAAGGATTTCCATCGTTGCGTTCACTTAGCAGAAACAAAAAATTGATTTTTTTTAAATATTTTTTTTCTAACTCCAGAGCTTGTGCTCCCTAAAACTTTATGCTTAGATCTATAAGAGACACCTACTGAAAAGTCCCTAGTGATTTTCAAAGGTTTCTATCGTTGCGTTCACTTACGAAAATTAAAAAAATATTTGATTTTGAATAATTTTTTTCTAACTCCAGAGCTTGTGCTCCCTAATAATTCCTGCTTAGATCTATAACAGACACCTAAAGAAACATCCCTAGTGATTTTCAAGGATTTCCATCGTTGCGTTCACTTAGCAGAAACAAAAAATGGATTTTTTTTAAATATTTTTTTTCTAACTCCAGAGCTTCTGCTACCTAAAACTTTATACTTCGATCTTTAACAGACACCTACTGGAAGGTCCCTAGGGATTTTCAAGGATTTCCATCGTTGCGTTCACTTAGGAGGAACAAAAAATTTACTTTTTTTTTAAATATTTTTTTTCTAACTCCAGAGCTTCTGCTACCTAAAACTTTATACTTCGATCTTTAACAGACACCTACTGGAAGGTCCCTAGGGATTATCAAGGATTTCCATCGTTGCGTTCACTAAGCAGAAACAAAAAATTGATTTTTTTTAAATATTTTTTTTCTAACTCCAGAGCTTCTGCTACCTAAAACTTTATACTTCGATCTTTAACAGACACCTACTGGAAGGTCCCTAGGGATTTACAAGGATTTCCATCGTTGCGTTCACTTAGGAGGAACAAAAAATTTACTTTTTTTTTAAATATTTTTTTTCTAACTCCAGAGCTTCTGCTCCCTAAAACTTTATACTTCGATCTTTAACAGACACCTACTGGAAGGTCCCTAGGGATTTTCAAGGATTTCCATCGTTGCGTTCACTTAGCAGAAACAAAAAATTGATTTTTTTTAAATATTTTTTTTCTAACTCCAGAGCTTCTGCTACCTAAAACTTTATACTTCGATCTTTAACAGACACCTACTGGAAGGTCTCTAGGGATTTTCAAGGATTTCCATCGTTGCGTTCACTTAGGAGGAACAAAAAATTGATTTTTTTTTTAAATATTTTTTTTCTAACTCCAGAGCTTCTGCTACCTAAAACTTTATACTTCGATCTTTAACAGACACCTACTGGTAGGTCCCTAGGGATTTTCAAGGATTTCCATCGTTGCGTTCACTTAGGAGGAACAAAAAATTGACTTTTTTTTAAATATTTTTTTTCTAACTCCAGAGCTTCTGCTACCTAAAACTTTATACTTCGATCTTTAACAGACACCTACTGGTAGGTCCCTAGGGATTTTCAAGGATTTCCATCGTTGCGTTCACTTAGGAGGAACAAAAAATTTACTTTTTTTTTAAATATTTTTTTTCTAACTCCAGAGCTTCTGCTCCCTAAAACTTTATACTTCGATCTTTAACAGACACCTACTGGAAGGTCCCTAGGGATTTTCAAGGATTTCCATCGTTGCGTTCACTTAGGAGGAACAAAAAATGGAATTTTTTTAAATATATTTTTTCTAACTCCAGAGCTTCTGCTCCCTAAAACTTTATACTTCGATCTTTAACAGACACCTACTGGAAGGTCTCTAGGGATTTTCAAGGATTTCCATCGTTGCGTTCACTTAGCAGAAACAAAAAATTGATTTTTTTTAAATATTTTTTTTCTAACTCCAGAGCTTCTGCTCCCTAAAACTTTATGCTTAGATCTATAACAGACACCTACTGGAAAGTCCCTAGGGATTTTCAAGGATTTCCATCGTTGCGTTCACTTAGGAGGAACAAAAAATTGATTTTTTTAAATATTTTTTTTCTAACTCCAGAGCTTATGCTCCCAAACACTTTATGCCTAGATCTATAACAGACACCTACTGGAAGGTCCCTATTGATTTTCAAAGGTTTCTATCGTTGCGTTCACTTACGAAAATTAAAAAAATATTAGATTTTTAATATTTTTTTTCTAACTCCAGAGTTTGTGCTCCCTTATAATTCATGCTTAGATCTATAACAGACACCTACTGGAAGGTCCCTAGGAATTTTCAAGGATTTCCATCGTTGCGTTCACTTAGAAGAAACAAAAAATTGATTTTTTTTAAATATTTTTTTCTAACTCCAGAGCTTGTGCTCCCTAATAATTCATGCTTAGATCTATAAGAGACACCTACTGGAAAGTCCCTAGTGATTTTTAAAGGTTTATCGTTGCGTTCACTTACGAAAATTAAATAAATATTTGATTTGAAATATTTTTTTTCTAACTCCAGAGCTTGTGCTCCCTAATAATTCATGCTTAGATCTATAACAGACACCTACTGGAAGGTCCCTAGAGATTTTCAAGGATTTCCATCGTTGCGTTCACTTAGGAGGAACAAAAAATTGACTTTTTTTTTAAATATTTTTTTTCTACCTCCAGAGCTTCTGCTCCCTAAAACTTTATACTTCGATCTTTAACAGACACCTACTGGAAGGTCTCTAGGGATTTTCAAGGATTTCCATCGTTGCGTTCACTAAGCAGAAACAAAAAATTGATTTTTTTTAAATATTTTTTTTCTAACTCCAGAGCTTGTGCTCCCTAATAATTCATGCTTAGATCTATAACAGACACCTACTGGAAGGTCTCTAGTGATTTTCAAGGATTTCCATCGTTGCGTTCACTTAGCAGAAACAAAAAATTGATTTTTTTAAAATATTTTTTTTCTAACTCCAGAGCTTCTGCTACCTAAAACTTTATACTTCGATCTTTAACAGACACCTACTGGAAGGTCTCTAGTGATTTTTAAAGGTGTCTATCGTTGCGTTCACTTACGAAACTTAAGCTGTAAAGTAAAAAAAATATTAAAGAAAGAGAGGTTTTTGGTTTTTCCTAAGTGAACGCAACGATGGAAATCCTTGAAAATCCCTAGGGACCTTCCAGTAGGTGTCTGTTAAAGATCGGAGTATAAAGTTTTAGGTAGCAGAAGCTCTGGAGTTAGAAAAAAAATATTTAAAAAAAATCAATTTTTTGTTTCTGCTAAGTGAACGCAACGATGGAAATCCTTGAAAATCACTAGGGATGTTTCTTTAGGTGTCTGTTATAGATCTAAGCAGGAATTATTAGGGAGCAGAAGCTCTGGAGTTAGAAAAAAAATATTTAAAAAAAATCAATTTTTTGTTTCTGCTAAGTGAACGCAACGATGGAAATCCTTGAAAATCACTAGGGATGTTTCTTTAGGTGTCTGTTATAGATCTAAGCAGGAATTATTAGGGAGCAGAAGCTCTGGAGTTAGAAAAAAAATATTAAAAAAAAATCAATTTTTTGTTTCTGCTAAGTGAACGCAACGATGGAAATCCTTGAAAATCCCTAGAGACCTTCCAGTAGGTGTCTGTTAAAGATCGAAGTATAAAGTTTTAGGTAGCAGAAGCTCTGGAGTTAGAAAAAAAATATTTAAAAAAAAAGTAAATTTTTTGTTCCTCCTAAGTGAACGCAACGATGGAAATCCTTGAAAATCCCTAGGGACCTTCCAGTAGGTGTCTGTTAAAGATCGAAGTATAAAGTTTTAGGTAGCAGAAGCTCTGGAGTTAGAAAAAAAATATTTAAAAAAAAAATCAATTTTTTGTTCCTCCTAAGTGAACGCAACGATGGAAATCCTTGAAAATCCCTAGGGACCTTCCAGTAGGTGTCTGTTAAAGATCGAAGTATAAAGTTTTAGGGAGCAGAAGCTCTGGAGTTAGAAAAAAAATATTTAAAAAAAAAGTCAATTTTTTGTTCCTCCTAAGTGAACGCAACGATGGAAATCCTTGAAAATCCCTAGAGACCTTCCAGTAGGTGTCTGTTAAAGATCGAAGTATAAAGTTTTAGGTAGCAGAAGCTCTGGAGTTAGAAAAAAAATATATAAAAAGAAGTCAATTTTTTGTTCCTCCTAAGTGAACGCAACGATGGAAATCCTTGAAAATCCCTAGGGACCTTCCAGTAGGTGTCTGTTAAAGATCGAAGTATAAAGTTTTAGGTAGCAGAAGCTCTGGAGTTAGAAAAAAAATATTTCAAATCAAATATTTATTTAATTTTCGTAAGTGAACGCAACGATAGAAACCTTTGAAAATCACTAGGGACTTTCCAGTAGGTGTCTCTTATAGATCTAAGCATGAATTATTAGGGAGCACAAGCTCTGGAGTTAGAAAAAAATATTTAAAAAAAATCAATTTTTTGTTTCTTCTAAGTGAACGCAACGATGGAAATCCTTGAAAATCCCTAGGGACTTTCCAGTAGGTGTCTGTTATAGATCTAAGCATAAAGTTTTAGGGAGCAGAAGCTCTGGAGTTAGAAAAAAAATATTTAAAAAAAATCAATTTTTTGTTTCTGCTAAGTGAACGCAACGATGGAAATCCTTGAAAATCCCTAGAGACCTTCCAGTAGGTGTCTGTTAAAGATCGAAGTATAAAGTTTTAGGGAGCAGAAGCTCTGGAGTTAGAAAAAAAATATTTAAAAAAAAACAATTTTTTGTTCCTCCTAAGTGAACGCAACGATGGAAATCTTTGAAAATCACTAGGGATCTTCCAGTAGGTGTCTCTTATAGATCTAAGCATGAATTATTAGGGAGCACAAGCTCTGGAGTTAGAAAAAAATATTTAAAAAAAAACAATTTTTTGTTTCTTCTAAGTGAACGCAACGATGGAAATCCTTGAAAATCCTTAAGGACCTTCCAGTAAGTGTCTGTTATAGATCTAAGCATGAATTATTAGGGAGCACAAACTCTGGAGTTAGAAAAAAAATATTAAAAATCTAATATTTTTTTAATTTTCGTAAGTGAACGCAACGATAGAAACCTTTGAAAATCAATAGGGACCTTCCAGTAGGTGTCTGTTATAGATCTAGGCATAAAGTGTTAGGGAGCATAAGCTCTGGAGTTAGAAAAAAAATATTTAAAAAAATCAATTTTTTGTTCCTCCTAAGTGAACGCAACGATGGAAATCCTTGAAAATCCCTAGGGACTTTCCAGTAGGTGTCTGTTAAAGATCGGAGTATAAAGTTTTAGGTAGCAGAAGCTCTGGAGTTAGAAAAAAAATATTTAAAAAAAATCAATTTTTTGTTTCTGCTAAGTGAACGCAACGATGGAAATCCTTGAAAATCACTAGGGATGTTTCTTTAGGTGTCTGTTATAGATCTAAGCAGGAATTATTAGGGAGCAGAAGCTCTGGAGTTAGAAAAAAAATATTAAAAAAAAATCAATTTTTTGTTTCTGCTAAGTGAACGCAACGATGGAAATCCTTGAAAATCCCTAGAGACCTTCCAGTAGGTGTCTGTTAAAGATCGAAGTATAAAGTTTTAGGTAGCAGAAGCTCTGGAGTTAGAAAAAAAATATTTAAAAAAAAAGTAAATTTTTTGTTCCTCCTAAGTGAACGCAACGATGGAAATCCTTGAAAATCCCTAGGGACCTTCCAGTAGGTGTCTGTTAAAGATCGAAGTATAAAGTTTTAGGTAGCAGAAGCTCTGGAGTTAGAAAAAAAATATTTAAAAAAAAAATCAATTTTTTGTTCCTCCTAAGTGAACGCAACGATGGAAATCCTTGAAAATCCCTAGGGACCTTCCAGTAGGTGTCTGTTAAAGATCGAAGTATAAAGTTTTAGGGAGCAGAAGCTCTGGAGTTAGAAAAAAAATATTTAAAAAAAAAGTCAATTTTTTGTTCCTCCTAAGTGAACGCAACGATGGAAATCCTTGAAAATCCCTAGGGACCTTCCAGTAGGTGTCTGTTAAAGATCGAAGTATAAAGTTTTAGGGAGCAGAAGCTCTGGAGTTAGAAAAAAAATATATAAAAAGAAGTCAATTTTTTGTTACTCCTAAGTGAACGCAACGATGGAAATCCTTGAAAATCCCTAGGGACCTTCCAGTAGGTGTCTGTTAAAGATCGAAGTATAAAGTTTTAGGTAGCAGAAGCTCTGGAGTTAGAAAAAAAATATTTCAAATCAAATATTTATTTAATTTTCGTAAGTGAACGCAACGATAGAAACCTTTGAAAATCACTAGGGACTTTCCAGTAGGTGTCTCTTATAGATCTAAGCATGAATTATTAGGGAGCACAAGCTCTGGAGTTAGAAAAAAATATTTAAAAAAAAACAATTTTTTGTTTCTTCTAAGTGAACGCAACGATGGAAATCCTTGAAAATCCTTAAGGACCTTCCAGTAAGTGTCTGTTATAGATCTAAGCATGAATTATTAGGGAGCACAAACTCTGGAGTTAGAAAAAAAATATTAAAAATCTAATATTTTTTTAATTTTCGTAAGTGAACGCAACGATAGAAACCTTTGAAAATCAATAGGGACCTTCCAGTAGGTGTCTGTTATAGATCTAGGCATAAAGTGTTAGGGAGCATAAGCTCTGGAGTTAGAAAAAAAATATTTAAAAAAATCAATTTTTTGTTCCTCCTAAGTGAACGCAACGATGGAAATCCTTGAAAATCCCTAGGGACTTTCCAGTAGGTGTCTGTTATAGATCTAAGCATAAAGTTTTAGGGAGCAGAAGCTCTGGAGTTAGAAAAAAAAATATTTAAAAAAAATCAATTTTTTGTTTCTGCTAAGTGAACGCAACGATGGAAATCCTTGAAAATCCCTAGAGACCTTCCAGTAGGTGTCTGTTAAAGATCGAAGTATAAAGTTTTAGGGAGCAGAAGCTCTGGAGTTACAAAAAAAATATTTAAAAAAAAAACAATTTTTTGTTCCTCCTAAGTGAGCGCAACGATGGAAATCTTTGAAAATCACTAGGGATCTTCCAGTAGGTGTCTGTTAAAGATCTATGCATGAAGTTTTAGGGAGCACGATTAATAACTACTACTTTTTCTAAAAATAAAAAAGCGATGCTATCGGAAATTTCTTAAAATAAGTGTAAACGAATTTTTTTTTTACGGTAGGGGGGCATACAGTTATGAAATAATTACATGTTGTGCCTGTGCTTTCACTTAGCATTAGTAATAAAACTTTGAAATTTTATTCCTCACTTAGTCCGGCCCTGTGCATTTGGCTGCTACTTTTTGGCTGCTAGTTTCAGGCTCATCACATAAAGGTGCGGTATCGAAATCGGTGACTTTCATATTTGATAACTGCAGGATGTTGTGCAATAACTTTAGAAGATATAAAAAAAAATCTAGGAACACCTACGCAAACCAAAACACATTTCGCCGAACTCAAAGGGTTCAAGAAACTTTTCAAGAAATCTTCAACTATCAACATTCGTCCGTCCATCTAAAACCGTTCTTGAATACAACACGTCAAAAATATATGAAAATCGCCACGTGACTTTTCGTCTGAAAATGTCATCTCTGTACTTCTTGATTAGTTTTCTATTCCCCAGCGGTTGTAGATTGTCAACCAGGGGCTGGTCGCTGTCGCTGTCGCTGTCGCTGGTCGCAGCTTTCGAACCTCGCCTTTCGACTCCTACGTGTTTACCCTGACAATGACGCCCTCCTGACATACATCAACATTCACGGTCACACGAAAGTCACTGATAGCCATTGTCCGTACGCTTTATGTCCTCGGGCTCTATTGTTTCGGTGCTGATGAAATTTTTAATCATTGATTGTTTATACAATGGGTTTGTTGATGAGTAAAATAACAAGTTCGATCATTATCATAGCGCCAAAAATCTAACAAATTGCATTATTGATTATATTCTGTTTATTGCACACATTGGGTAGGTATATTAATTAAACCTTACAAGCTTTATCAGCATGTACAATTTTGAAATTTCTGCATAAACCAAGAAATACATGTTGTCTCACATCAACCACTTAATCCATACGTCGACTATCTTATCACAGTTCGCATCAGCTGCAGTTCGCTAAATGTCGAATGCAAAGTTCACGCGAACAATACTCGGTGTTGAAACGGCTTTAATCATTCGTTCTGCATAAATTGAATACTTCAGTAGATAAGGATTTGGAGCTGGATCTGTGTGGAAATTAGATTTATTGGGTTTTATAGGTTTAGCTCCTGTTGCACGTTTTGTTACAGCAGATATCAAATCCTTGACTTATTGTTATTTGGTGCATTCTATAAATAAACTTTATAACTGGCGAGAGTTTTGTATACTGAGCATGAGATAATCTGGTTTATGTTTATGTAATATTTCTTTAACATTTTACGACCGATTTATTATTTGCATCTGCCACAGGTGTAACAGGTTATAAACGCACCTGCACTAATCGACCAATCGTAAGATAATCTCAGCAGAATTTCATGAAATCTTAAGTTAAATTTGAAACTAAGGAAGCCAGGTCAAGAGTCTTGACCGTATTGCCAAGTTCACGGTGAAACGCGTTTCATGCAGCGAAAGCTGAACGGATTAGTCACCATTTTGGAAACAAAAGTATTTGAATTTACGTACAGGAGCGGCGAATACTAAACCGCAAGTAAAAGTAACTTGTTTTTGGAATAGATAGTGAAAACGGACGTAAACATTTCGAGGAACTGATGGCTAAGAACGATGGCTCGACTCGCGTTGACTTTTACTGCTTTGATTTTCATCTAACGGAAGCAAACTATTATTATAATAAATCATTTTTAAAAACCTACTCACAACGCAAATCAATGATAAGAAATATCAACCAGTTTAATATTCTGAATCTACAACTAATATTTTGAAGTCACTAAAGATCTTCACAAACCTAAGACTTCAGAAATGCACACATCATGTAGAATTTGTAATAAGTAGATAGCTGCAAAATAGCACTTTGCTAGGTCTCCTCATCATTCAAAATGAGCTCAACGATGTGAAAGGGGAATAAAAGTTCTAAAGTGTTGAGGCGAGGGTCTCAAGTGGCTGAGGGACTCACTAGAATATTACATCGACGTCAATATAACTGAAATCTCTTACTTCGTTTTTCGTCTCTATCTTACTATATGTCTTTCTCTTGTTCAATCGATTGCATAGTAATTTTAAATCCTTTAGTATATGTAACCTAGCCCAGAATAGGTCTTACATTACATATACCTAGTAAGTACAATGTAATAGGATAAGCACATTGACCACGAACATAACATCATTCATTAAAAAAAAATATTTCTAGCTAGATAAAATTTTCCTCAAATCCTTTGTTGCATCTCATCTTAGTTATTTTATTTAGTTTCTCAATAGTTTTATCAACATTAATCATGCAAAGCCTTTGTCTCGAACTGTCTTCCGATGTGCGCTTGACCTTATGGTTTTCCTTCCTTCAACATACATCATTGTACGCCGATAATTGGGCAAACAAGATTGACCTCAAGCAGGCGCATTGTATTGACAAATGGCTCCCACCCGAACAATGTCCTTGTCCGATAAATCAGCGTATCGAATAATAAGTTTAGCTCGTGTTTTGCCTCATAAATTTTGTATTTTTAGTCATTTAACTCTATGTTCGCATATTAGTAATAATTATTAATAGATTTTGTCAGGAAAAATGATAAAAAACCAATGAAAAAAATAATATTTATACAAACAGAAGTTATATTTGCTCAAATCAGACATAGATACGTGCAAATTTTAAATTTAGATTCAGAATTTAAACATTAGCCAATTGCATTCGTTTCACCAAATAGAATTTTTAATGACTTCGAAATTGAGTTTGCCTAACCGCTGAATATTTAAAAAGCACAGAAGAGGAACACGTTAGACCGAACAAAACCTTAAAAACTAATCACATTAAAATTTTAAAGTAACATTTGCACAATTTGAATATAACTACTTTTACGAACAATCTGAGGAAAATTCAAGTACAGATTATAAAACAATATCGTATGAACCTACAATTGCTCATAATATGCATATAAACCCGCCTGATATAACAGACATGCAGTATGTTTGCCAAGTGTTCCTAGAAAAAGGCAAGTTGAAAGCTTTATAAATGTCAATTTATTACTGCAACAATAAAACTGATTGAAGACAATACGCACTATAAACCTCCTTGAGGAATACTAAGTAGGTATCTAAATAATTGAAAAAGTACACGCAAATTCTATTATCCTTGTTGTGCTTTTGTGTGCGACCTAGTTTAAAAACTCCATGGATGCTCTGGATAGCGCCATGGGAAAAAATCTGTTATGTTATTTTATTTTTATCTGAAATTTAAATTGAAAAACTAAATTAAAACCTATAGTTTATGCAGGAAATGACCTTTTAACCTTTTATCTTTAGTCAAAGCATCTTTTCAAATGTCTGTATCAAATCGTGCAAAATCCATTACCTAGTATTCTATTATATTGAAACAGAAAAGAGATATTTTGTTTGTTTCATTCGAGACTATTGTGCTCCGTGTCGAATTGTTGTATTGATCGATTGTTGCAAATTGTAAGACAATAATAAACATCGTACACGTTATGAAAATAGAAAGTGAATATCCTTATAGCAATTTTAAACTCGTTTAACTCGAATCAAATGAAGATTTGATTACTGTGTGATGATTATGCTGGTGATCTATGAGCAATCTAAGCGAAGGTGTTTCTATAACCGCTCGAATCAGCATCGTTATAAACAAAACATTGTCTACGATATTTGTGTCCTATGGACATTGAACACATCTTAAGTCAAATCTTAGTCTTTATTTTTAATGTAAGTAATTATTACCGGATACTCTACAGAAAAAATTTAGGCTTACAATAACACAGCTTTTTCTCTTATTTTTTGTAGCTGATTTCTTCAGAAAATTGATCTGCCAGTTATTTCGAAACAAAGACCATTTTTGTTTATTCTTGTAGTAAAATGTTCATTAGCTAATACATGTTATTTTTACTAACATGGTTTTTACTGCTCAGCCTGATACAATGAATTTGGTTGTTCCGAATTTTGGGGCTGTAATGTCCCAAGGTCCCAACGTCTATGTTGGCTTGACCGTACTTTTTGCTACTAAATTAACTCTTGTTTTCGCCACATTTAGCCCAATTATTATTGGTTATATTAGACCTAATTGGCAATACTGAAATTACAAAATTTACTACATGCAAATCAGTAGGTAATACTGAAACACGCATACAGAGTTGACACAATTCTACCACAATGCAATCCGTTTTGAAACATCGCACTGCACAAGTTAATCATAGTGCAAGCGAAATTAATTAGTTTTGTATAGGTTGTATTGCGTTGTAAGTATCAATTTGCTAGTGAACAGCTGAAAGGAAAAAAACTAGACCATAGGGGTACAATAAAATGGGTACTACCTACACATATTGAGATTAACCACACATTATGATCTAAAGTAGATGAGAATCTGCTCGAGATAGAACCCAATATTGGACTGTAAATAGATAGTACTGTTACCTTTTTGCTGATGGTGATTAAAAGTACAAAGTAAACTATTGACAAGCCAAAAGATGCTATGAAACAACTAACAAAGCTTCAGCACAAACCGATCTAAACATCCAGCCTTGTAAACTACTTAACTAGATATAAACAACAGTGAGAAGTATTTAGTTCAACAAGGCTACATTAACCTCAGGTTAACCGGAGCATAATTAACCTATCGATCAAACTTGCCCATTCGTAATGCTGGTAAAAGCCCTCAATGTCAAAGGAAACCAAGATTCGGTGCTTGCAGCAAACACATTAACATACCTACTCTTTACTGGACTTGTACAGCCTGATTTGATGATGACTCTTAATATCCAAATCAATTATTAAAGTGATTAAACTGAAACATATCATTATTATGTATGAGCAAATCAGAATCTACGTAATTGCAAAAGTCCTAGTTAGATGTTATAGTTTTTTTATGTAACTTATAATTTTACCCTATAGCCGTGGACCTTCTCATAAAGTAAAGGTGCATTTGAAATATTATTGATATCCAAATCCTCTTGGCATTCTGACCGCAACTGCTTGATATCTTCCTGGTAATTTAATACAAGTCATATTTTTGATTACTTTACGGATGTGGTTCCGACGATCGGAAGAATCGAATCCATCCGTTGTTTTGATTAGCATCGATGGTTTACAAGTGAATTCCTGTCCATTTCATCAATGTCACAGTTTTTCGTTCACCTGAGTTCTGTTCTTTCAAAACAGTAGTCAAAATTGACTAAGTACATGTTACTTTCATCACGCATTATTTCGTATTTAATCTTGATGCCATACGTCATAATGAGTCTGATGACTTGTTTGCTTGCTGAGACTTACCTATCTAATGTCAGAGTATTTTTCATCATACGTTCACTGACTTGTGTTCTTTCACCAGATCGATACAAATCACCGATCCACATTGCCGGTTCACCGGTTCACATGTGCGCTGCATACCGGAATAGTTATACACTAATATTTTTACCATTAACAACTTTCTAATTAGAACCACCAAACGGTCGTGATGGAATTTCTAACATGCATTAAAACATCTATTCTGATGTCAACTATCGGTTCAATAGCCAATTACCATCGTGTTCTTTCATCGACTGGTGACTGCTTTGTTGTCGTGCGGTAGTTATTAATCATTCGGTTGTCTTTCGACTGTTTAATGTTAAGGCTGTTTGTGAACTGTGTGAAACTGATCTTATAGTTTCATTTCTTATGAGTTCATTGTGCTGTTCTGTTCTTTATTGAAACGTTTGGAAAACGGAACAACTGCTAGTTTTATTTTATTTTTAAGTGAAACCAGTTCACCCCTATTCTTTATTTTCTGTTTAAAATTTGACTAATAATGAAGTGTACATAAAATATTTTCTATCTATTTCAACACAATACTGGTATATAAGGAAAGATTCGGAAAGTTCTATAAAAAATAGGAAGCGGTTTACCATGCCCAACACATCACTCCTCAGTTAAGCAATCACGTAAATAACAGGTGTGGCAAAGCGAATCAACAAATTTAACGGAAGCACTTGAAAGAACTACAATTAGCACGAAATGCAACACTCGCACGACAGTCCGTTGCGCACGAGTGCGTGCCTTTACAAATTATGAATTTAGATACTTTTTGTTCGCAATCATCTTTGACACATTTACGCTTTTATTCTATTCAATTCGTTTAAAATGATTCTATGTTATGACAGGCGTCATGGCTCAGTCGGTAGTAGCTCTGCCTTCCGTGCTGTGGGTCGTGGGTTCGATTCCCACCGAGAACAAACATTTGTATGTTGTAAACATAGATGTTTGTTCTGTGTCTGGGTGTTTCTATGTATTATAAGTATGTATTTACCAAAAAATAATAATTATGTATTTTATCAGCCATCTAGTTTCCATCGTACAAGCTTTGCTTAGTTTGGGACTAGGTCCGTGAATATTTATTTATTTATGTTGCAAAAAGGTGTGAAACAAGGAGTCCGATATTCAACGACATCCAAGTCTGGATAGATTTTTGGGAATCGTCCACATAATAAGGTACTAAAGCTATAAATAAACACAAACAAGAAGACATTATTACGCAACGCTGCAATTATTCCCCACCGCAGAATGCAAACCGCAAAGGTCGTGACAACACAGGAGCTCGCAGAAGCGTTGACCCATCATACTACGTCGTATATTTATCATAACAGAGAGATACACTACGCGGCAACGACGACTCGAGCACAACCTTAGCCGCGCAACCGCGCAGTGTACCTCTAATACCATTTAACTTGGTACTGTGCAAATCGGTGAACAGTATTGTAGGGAAGGACCCTATGCAAGTTTTGAGGTGGGCGATGCGATCATCTCACTCGCTCTTATTGCTCTTATATGGATTAGTCCATGGCTATCAAATATAACTATTAATATATCGGATATTAATAATCTATCAACGGATGACTGATCACATCAGCACATATTCTCATCGGTAATGTATGTCAAATATGTAATGAGTATGATAATTTATGATAAATAATTATTGGTAAATTAATTTTTGATGAAGGCTTTTGACTACAATACTGTAAATATAGGTACCTTATTTTTACATAAATCTCGATATTCAGCGAAATATAATTAATACTGATATTATCTAAAAGCTGGAAGCTGCAAAATAACCTATAATAAATATTGGAAACATTATGAAATTCACGCAGTTGCCTAAAATGTCAACAAACATTTCCCAACAATAGAAATTTGGGCTTATAATAAAGCGGTTAAATACAGATCGCTTATCTCTTATCGAAGTAATGTTTCAAAATCTCAATGCCAAGAGTGATATTATTTTGATTAACGGTCCAATATTTCCACCAGTAAACGATACTATCGATATTTCTGTTGAAGCTTTGGAAACTAATTATAGCCTGAAGGTGTATGATACTTTTTATCTAATTCTAATAATCCAAACGTGATTTAACTGGTTATTCAATTACCAAAAATTTAATAATAGTTTATTAGCAACACCTTTACCAGAAGTTAGTCGCTATAGTTTATTGCAATTGCAATACGATAGTATCTAAGTAAACCATTTGAATGAGATCACACTATAGAATATCTAAACAATTTATTATTCGTCAAAAACGCACCATCTGCCAGCTTTCCGCGCGATCTTCCGCGTGCAAATCCCTCACCCTTATTTTGCTAGTCGAGGACTGAATAACGTGGTTTACCATTGCAAGATGGTATTGTGAAAACTATACAATTAAACAACTATGGTGCAAAAACAATATGTGAAGGTTACCATAGATAGCTATATCGCAATCGTATGTTCAAAGTCACTGTGTTTTAAATAATTGTTTTGTCTTTAATTCATAAATTTTATTTAATTGAACCTTTGACGTGACCATCAACTTGCGGTAATATCGTGGATCAATTTAGATTTTATTGAATTTAATATTGATTTATTATTATCAATCAAAAGCTCTCAATTAATTAAATATATTGTTCTTCATTTGTTTTTATTAGTTCTTTGTTTGACCCGCGGCAGATTTTAAAATGTGACGCACACATAACTATATTTCTCATAATTGATAAATAATAATAGTTAGGATTTTTATTCACAAAGAGAATTACAACTAATACAATAAATAATAGTTAGGTATATTTCAAACTCGTTATAACCGATATATAAATTTACATAAAATTTTTGAAAAAGCAAAAATAAAATCTGCTGTTTTTGGGCATGTTAGGCCATCAGATATCACTTTATTATTCGCCACACTCATCATAAACATCATCAATAGGGTCAGTCAAACTTTCTTATAGCGTTCCTTTAACTACAGTAACGGCATAGAGACAATTAATTGTTTTACAATGGAGTAGTCTTAAAAAGCGTCTTGGCTACATCACTTGGTTATAGCAAACCTTGATGACAACCTTCAATCTGATGGATGCCATTGTTTTTGCTTGTTACTCCGGTAGTTTTTCAATCAGACCTCATCAAGTAATTAGTGTAAGCAATAACTGCTATACCGGTTTAATGAATAACCTGATATTATTGTTATTTATATTAGTGGATATAAAATCATAATTATGGAATTTCAAAACCTATAAATCATGAACTAGAGAATGGAAAATAATATCTGAATGTGAAAGAAAATAGGAAAATACGTTTTTTATGATCTTAATATTGCTAACGAATTCTTGACTATTTCGAGCGTGTTCGAAAAAATATGAAAAACTAAATAACTTACCACATTGATCTTCCCCAGGATGTGATTGATTTGATCCTTGCTGCACATTTTGGATGGTTGCTTTACAGTTCTTGATACTTTTCACATTTTACGAGTCACAAAATGTATCACTAGAAAGTTTGTTATGCAATCCTTTTTGAGCCGGGATGGGAACTCTAAATAGGCAAAAGAAAAAATGTATCCAAAGCCAGATCATAGAGAACTGCCGGGTATTTTCGTAAACATTGTAACCTAAACGTTACGCCAACACACACCACTATAACCTCAATTGCACACACCTCCGTTCCGTAGCCGTTAAATTTACATGATATGATTAAAATGGCCACGCAATTGTTTAGTTTAGATATGTTTTTTTTTATTTGCGCAATATTCTATTAGTATTATTATATTAGAGTCAAGTTACTTTAGCGAATAGTGATACCGATCAAATAAGATACGAATATAATTAAGTACCTACATAATGATATTGCCGAAACAAGGTGTTATTGCGAAACTTACAAATTGCTAAAAGATTGTATGGTCTAGAATATCCACTACCTACTTTTGAATCCTGCCTGATAGTTATGAAGTACCTACTTATTTTTAAAAATAGTAGCTTCCGCCCGCGACTTCGTTCGCGTCCCATTGGATCACGTTAATTTTCCGGGATAAAATGTATCCTCTATGTTACTTCTAATACCTCCAAGTATATGTGTACAAAGTTTCATGATGATCGGTTAAGTAGTTTTCGCGTGAAAGCGTAACAAACAAACTTACATTCACATTTATAATATTAGGTAGGATATTCAAGTATTCTATCAGCGATATACTTTCAATAATACGAGCTTTGCTTAGTTTGGAACTAAACGCGTTGTGTAAAAGGCACAATAATGTAGGTACATGTCCATGAATTTAACTTACTAATGCTTCATAATAATTCTCAACGTAAACAAAGTGAAATAAATAAACCAGAAAATCTCTAAAGCGACTTCAGTGAAATCGTCATTTTCCTAATAATTTCTCCAAATTCTTGCATTAATTATAAACAATCACAATAAAGTAGTGAGCGACCAACGTGTTGAATATTAATGTTTTAAAAAATAACGACGCGTGCTCGAGACAGATGATCTCTTGTTTAAATATTTCACATGTGGGCCCAATTTGCCCTTTTACGCGCAACTTTCATCGTAATTCTTATTAGGAAGATTAACATAATGCCTATACTAACATCATTAAAACACGAATGAGTCATCATTAAAACACAACACACGGATAAAAATAGTATTTCGTGCAGAGCTGTTAATTTTAAAATATGTGTGTTTTAAAATAGCGCAGATGTTTTGACAAATGCAACGGTACAAACTGGACAAAAAAAAGGAACATGGCTCACTGGCTTTATCAAAAGAAGCCAATGTAAGTAATCCACGTGAGTCAGTCCATTCCCTGCAAATTGACAGGAGAGACGTGTACGCTGGAGAGCAAGCAGCAGATACGTTTTTGACGAAGATTCAAATCTGCTTGTCAAACCTCTGTACATCAAACCAAAAAAAAAAAAAAATTCACGGACATTTAACACAACGCCTTCTAATCCCAAACTAAGCAAAGCTTGTACTATGCTAACTAGATGGCTGATAGAAAACATATACATTTTTACAAAACACTGTGCCTCCGTAAACTTCGTAAGTGGTTTCATTTAAATAGATTAGGTACTTATAGTTACAATAAAGGTATCAGTAAAAAAGATTCTATCTATATATCTATTCAGCCTGTATTCACCCACTGCTGGGTATAGGCCTCCTCTTTAGTACGCCAGTCTCTCCGGTCCTGCGCGAGTCTTCTCCACCGCTGCCCAAATACAGCCACAATATCATCGGACCAAAAAAAGATTAAAAAATATTCATTCCAGCAGTCTTGTAAATAGCGAAATCGAAAAATCCAACACATAATAGCCATTGCACAATTTCGATATTAAAATTCATATTTTTTGTTCGCAGATGTTACGGTAACAAAACAGGTCCGTGGTCTTTTACTTTTTGTGTCACATTCCAAAGAAAATAAGAGTTCAAGCATTGAGAGGATTTATGCGAGTAATTTCATGCCTTTTGGCTGCGATGTTTACGAAATTAATACTATTTTGTATTACACTTTCACTACGGAAAATTCAACTAGAATATGACCACGCTAAGAATGCAGCACTTAAAACATTGTAGAACTTGATAACGTTTAGTTGCACCGTCTGTACTGCCGTCTATCACGAAAGTTATTGAGTCATACCACGTAAAAATATTTTTGAGGTTGTGCATTTATTCCAATGCATACTTAACGTGGTCAATCTCTACCAATCGAGTTCAGTGATGCATCTTAGTAATTATAAAAATGTACCTACCTACACAATAACATTCCTATTCTTCATTTGATTAAACTAAATGCAAACATTGCAACAATGAAAGACGAATTGATTCGATATAGTAATAAACGTTCGTCACACAAAAAATATAACAAATATTATTTAAAATATCAATGGAAAATATATAGGATCATTGGAAAATATCAATGAAATTGTTAGTTTGTATTTCTACAAATTGAACAATGCTTTAATACAAAAAAAATACTTTGAGACAGCACGCAGCACGCCTAATTAATATCGCGCTATTATTATTTTATGAATAGGTACAAACAAAAATTTCAAATTAAAAAAAAATATCATGTTTATTAGCTAAGCGGTCAAACCAGCCGGAACCTTATCGAAAGTAAAAGTTATTTTTACCAATTCAAATATTTTTACGAGCCAAAGTAAACCATTGATTTTCTATTCATTGTTCAGTTGTAACGTGTTGCTTGTCATGTTAAACGAAATGAGGTATTATCACTTTCACTGTCAAGCTTCACTGCTCGTCAGCATTTACACTGTTATAAGTACAGACTTGTGTAGTGAAGTGGCTAGGTAATAGCGAGTTAAACTGCGCAATCGCTCAGCAAAAATTCCAGCAGTCTATTGAAGAATTCTGCTTTCTGCACCAAAATTGTATTTACACTGTGATAAGTACAGTAGCACGCGTGGTCGTTCAGGAAAATGTCCAGTTCTAGACGTCATCGTAAAACTGTACCCGATAGAGTTCCACGATGACTACTAGCGGTAGAGTCTACCGCTGCCTAACTCTCCACTGTACATGTGTGTAAATCGGCTCTAATAAGGAAAACAACGTCTCTAGGTTTTGTTATGGTAATGAGATAGCTACAACTTCTTATGATCTAACTAATGTGTCAATTTCAAACATGTTATGGCATAAGATAGAAATGCGCATTGCAATGAATTACCTCAATCAATTAACATAAAATTATGATACACTAGCCGTTGCCCGCGGCGTTGCTCGCGTTCTAGATCCTTTAGGGTGCAACTTTTCAAAATTCCTTTCTTAGTGCACCCGTACACTATTATAAGGATACTACCCTCCGAATTTCATACCTGTAGGACTTATAGTTTAGGCTGTGCGTTGATTGTCGCACAGCCTAAAAAGCTGTCAGCTTCAAAAGAGTTTTATATTATTGAGAATTAAGAACAACGAGATTTTAAGTCAGAATTCTTATACATCTAAATATTTATACCAGAAAATAACAAAATGTGATGCTGGAGTTCATCAAGTGATTCATTTATTATGTTCGTTTATCTGATAAGAGTTGATAACATTTGAAATATGCAAAAAACCGCTGTTTTAGATAAAGGTTTGTTTGTTTTGTAACATTTTTTTTTTAATTTTACTCATGTTTACTACCTACCTATATGTTTACCTTTAATTTTATCGGTCTGTAGCTAGGTGCTTTTCGCGCGCATTCATAACATTATGCTATAATAATAGGCCTTTACATCTATAGAAGATGATTTATACAACGTCAAGAGGCAACCTTTGCCTACACTTAACGGGACACTGTAGTGCCTGGGACAATGTTTAGATGGAGTAGGCTAGCCCAGCACCTATACCATCCTTTCAGCCTAGTCAGCCACGAAAATATACTATAACCAATAGTTCAAAGTACGAACAAACATGTATTGGCGTAAGACCTTTAGTTTATTTCATAAATATCCTATTCCTAATTGGAATTTACAGTACAGCACGGCGAAATTACGAAAATTCACCGCAGGCATGTCAAAACTACTCTAGGCTCAATTTTCGCTAAGCTCTTTCAACACCGTTTGTGAGGCTTTGGATAGCGTTTTGTGTTTGTTCAATCATAATAAACAATCGATACTGACAGTAACTAGTTACTTATTTAATAAAATGTAATAGGCAGTTTACACGGCTTCCAAAAATATAGGACTGTCTTTGTACAAACTTGACTTCACTTTGACAAAAACAAGAATTCAAAAATAAGGTTTTTAATTATTTCTCAGATGAAAGCCTTTTATGAAATGCTAATTACTCTGTGTATTTCATGTTTGTGCCCGTTTGTGTGTCATAAATAAATGTATTTTCTTTCTTTCTTTCTTTCTTTCTTTCTTTCTTTCTTTCTTTCTTTCTTTCTTTCTAATAAAATTCTAAGAAAACGATTATAAATGTATTCAACCAAGTAATATTAGCCTAAACTTTCTAACGAAGTATCATATGAGTAGGTACTCGTAAGTGGACCCTTAGTTTACTACAAGATATTATAGTAAAAGTACCATTTGACAAACACGGTGTAGCAAAGTGGTAAACAGTGTAAGATATAACCGGGGTCATTCTAAGTGAACACCCGTGTAAATTACCTAGGTGCTGTGCATCATTGCATTGTCGATGTGGCAATGTACCTCTGTCAAAAGGTTAGTGATGTTTTCGGAAAGTTCAACTTCATACAAAAAAAGTTATTTAAAAACTCACATTGAATATAACTTGAAGACAACGAGCACACATTTTTAAAGTAAAAAGTATGTAAAAACGTAAAATTTTACAAGGTAAATACACGAATTATGTATAGTTACTCGTACTGTCGGCTACCTTATCTTGAATGAGGGTATTACTGACTGAAACCGTAAAATAATGTTAAATTGTTCAGTTTAATTTGAATGTATCCGTTACACTGTGATAAAATTGCAAATAGGTCGTGCATAATTTAACTGCTAAACACGTTTACTTATAGATAACATACAAAATATTTAAAATTAACAAAGTTTAAAATCATAATATCAATGTGAGTTTATGAGAAAGTATACTTAGGTAAATAAATACCTAAATCTTATGATCACAAGTTTGAATAAGTAAAGATTTTTGTGAATTTATTCAAACAAATTAATTATGCAGATTAAAATTTGTATTAAAAATAATTAACGAACCTACTTTAAGAAAAATAAAATAATATTTCTATTCAAATTAAAATATGAAAAATGCATGAGGTAGATGACATTTGCAGCGGCATTGAAATACTTGTTTTTGAACATGTTCCACGAATAAATCCTTTTCGTGGTTCTTTGTAGAACCAAAATTTTCTTGATCTCTTACTACCGGCTTTATTGAAAGAAAAATTTGTATTTCAATAGTAACGCATTTTTTACAGCTTTAGTATACGTATAGGAGTTCATCATTGGCTTCGTAGTGAACGATGCTAAAAGTAACCCGGTTTCTAAAGCAATAAAAAAAAAATTACAATAGGTACCATGAACCAATAAAGCATCCCAATCACATCGGCATCAAAAAGGAGAACACACAAACACTGACCACAAAAAAGTCCACCGCGAAAAGAGGTCCGAAAGACGCGAACACTTCATTCAGGGATAATAAAATAAAAAAAATGGAACGCGCGGGTTTTTTTTTAAATTTCGAATAGAAAGGCAAAGCGCGTGCTGCATTCGAGGTGGGTTGCAGGTGACTGGCGAATCGACCGGCGCCACCACGCAGAATCGTCTGCACCGCACTAGAGCGGTGATAGTGCTGCGCTTATCGAGCCGTCTACGTCTGGCTATGTACTATTGCCTTCTAAAGACTGTTTCCAAAGAAACTAGTAAATAAAGGGCAAGTTTGATGGAAACTTCAGTCATTGCATATCAATCGCAATCATGATGATGTTGATGATCAATTGCATCGAAGTCATTGTTGACTTCAGTATCATGAAAATAGGGTCACTGATTGTTTGATAAGTACCGCTGCTTTGAACATCAGCTGATGAGACCTTTAGTTCTTTTGAACGAATGAATGAATTAATGAAAATACTTTATTGTACGTAGTACACCTTACAAACTAACATGCGAGATAGATTATACAGAAAATAAGATACAATTACGTACAATGGGCGGTCTTATCGCTAGTTCTTTTATTCACAACGAAACATTTAGGAAGATCCATTTTCTTCCAGCTACCACAGCCTATTTCAGCACTAGATCCGTTATCAATTAAATATCAACAAGGTTCCTATACATAGTACTCTCTAAGCTCAAAGCAAACAACACTTGTGCCAGTTCATAAATGGTTTTGTTTTGAAACTATTAAACCTTCCCGAAATAGGTTTCAATGTCATACAATAGAGAAAATCGTAGAAAACTACCAGCGATCACTTACCGTTCCTTACACCGGCGGTTTATTTTTATTTGCGCACGCGCCGTGAATGTCGATCGCTTCTTACCTGCAACAATATCATACGAATCGGTCACATGTGAAATTATAGCAATGTTTCGATGGAGTGATTCTAGAATACAAAATTATAGCCAGTACACATCCAGTACATGATGGATTCAGTTCTGGTCGGCCCCTTCCCATAACTTAGCATTGTACTCGTACATTAGCAATCTACAAAATCTATATATACCACGTATAAGAACATGTAGATCTTTTAAAATATTGTGTTTTATAATAAACAAGGTCAATGGTTTCTGTAACGCATCTTCTATCATTAACTTTGATCTTTGCTTCAAATGGTGTTTGTTATCATAATAAAAAAATAGTTCAACCGTTTCCATATCTTCTTTCAAAGGTAAATAATTATGCACAAGAATTAATATTGGCACGCTCCGAACAAAAAATGGAAATCAACTCCGAACGAAATACTTAATATTACGAGTTAAAATACTTTCAGTTTCCTCCCAAACAATTCTAAAACCAGATAAGAAAGGAAGAGAGACTTTCAATCAAGATAGCGTGATAACAATGTGTTCTCACGACAGATGACGTGATACCTACCACAGATAAGTTGCGGTACCGATCATGGTCACGGGGCATGCGCATTGTAGAATATTAGATACCTCTTGTACTTGCAGTATGCTGGTGCATCACAAATACCCTCCTAACTCAGAGCTCTTAATATAATGGCGATCAAGAAAAATAAGAACACGTAGCGTTGGGGAAACTAGGTCATAGAGGATGATGGAATGACTGATGAAGAAAATCAAGACAATAGGTATCTTCTAGGTAACCGTACTACATCGTCGACCACATCATTGCTTAACATCAGGTGAGATTGTAGTAGCTCTGCCTTTCGTTCTGTGGGTCGTGAGTTCGATCCCCACCGAGAACAAACATTTGAGTTAGGCAAACATAGATGTTTGTTCTATGTCTGGGTGTTTTCTATGTATTATAAGTTATTTACAAAAAAAAGTATTATATCAGCAATCCAGTTCCCATAGTACCTACAAGCTCTGCTTAGTTTGAGACTAGATGGCGTTGTGTGTAATGTCCAAGGATATTTATTTATTTATTTATTGTGTCTGGATTTGTGCTCAAGCAGTAAATGCGAATACGGGCCATAGTGACTATGAGGAAGTCAATCTCACCAAATACCTCCGCAGCTTTCAATCACATCCATTATCGAAATCTGTTATTATCTCAAGTGAAACTTCCGACACGCCATTGAAATAAACGAAGTCCATTACTCCATGATCCAAATTATAAGTTATCACAGCGATGTAATTATTTATTCTGTTAAAGAAATAACAATTTGTTCAAGTTAGCGGATATTGACTGTCGGTTCAAATGATTGATTAGATGGAATACTGATAGATTTATTATGAGGTAGCCCTAGGTAGGTATATATATTATATATCCTCAAATTCTATTCAAAAGTTGTAAAAATAATGGACGACACAATATGCTTCTACGCTGCGGACCATATTATTATTCCGCAGTGGACAGAACTCATATTGCGTTAGAAAAGGTGTAACTTTTGATGAGTCAATAAATTCATTTTGTAAAACAGTGATGGAGAGAGAGAGAGAGAGAGAGAGGGGGGAGGCCTTTGCCCTGCAGTGGAAAAACCAAGGCTGGAAAAAAAAGAAAAAAAAAACAGTAAAGGTGGTAAAACAAACATAAAAAAGAATTCACAAGTAAAGGTATTCATGAGAAACGTTTGTAGTATGTTTGTTTCTATGAAAAAATCAACAACAAACTGAATCAAATATTTACTAACAGTATACTTAACCTAGTATTATAATGATCTGTGCTAACAGTATCCCACTTTAACTATTATTTGTATACAAGGTTTACTTTTTCTTTTTTATTCTAACCCTGACTTCTAAAGTATGTAAAACTAGACCTTCCACTCCTGCAGTCAAAATATCCTCACCCAATGAACATTACCATTTCAACATTGACTGAGATTTATTTCTAGTGAGTATATGGACTCGCCTTTCGACAACATGACTTAACCATTATTTGACTAAAAGTAGATTAAGTTGAATCATATTTACGACGAGATTGTACTGTCGAAATGCTTTTAGATGTGATATATCGAGTCATAAAGTAACTTATATAGATCGAGTCCTTCCTTTTTATAGCTTTTGAATTTTTTTTTTTAAAGTTGGTAATTTCTTATACTATACGATAAACATGATAGAGTATACCTACTTCCAATTCAATTTTCTTTTCACTTATTTGGTACGTAAACGTTTAGATTTTGCGACATATTTCTTTCACGATTTTGATTATGAATTCTAGCAAAATCGATATGTGATTTTTTTATTGACTTATTGAATGAGATCGTAAGAGCGTCGGAGTACAACTATTCAAAACGCATTGTATTTAAAACAATACCGTCTCGCATCTCACACTTGGCTAGATGAAAACAATAGTTTCACGAATACATTCTAACCTAATAGCACAAACTAAATCAAAGATAACCAGAGGTTATTAATCTATCACAAACCGTAAGTGGCGAGCAAAAAGCAGCCACCGGCCAATCCCGAGTTTCTTTTTGGAATAGTATAATATTAGGACGCAAGAATTTCCAGTCAAATCCTATACTTCATACTGTATTGACATCCTGTTATCTCGAAACCACAGAAGCAGAACAGATATCTTAGATCCACGACTCAGTTTCATCAAGGTGTCCATTACTATATCATAGCGGAATGCATCGTGAGAACTAGATACAACTACAACTAACGTAGATAACTAGATAGTAAGTAGGTACGTCCTACGCAAACCGATTTATCGATTACTTTCTCCATTCCGCTATCGAGTGATCCGATTGTGTTGTTTGATAAGTTGTAGAGCACGACACGACACTGAGAAGAATATCTATCAGCTGATTGTTTGGGGAATATTTCTGAACAAGTCGAAAATGAACTCTATCACAATTCAAGAGAATTGCAAATATTTACTATCTACTTATCATAGTCTAAATTCTATGTTAAAATTTACTGATGAATCTGATGATACATACAATATAATGGTGTAGTAAATCTATTCTATATTTGCCAAATTATAAAAGTCTGAAAGTTTTTAAGTAAGGTTATCACTAAAATAAGCTCAGTTTGATTTGGATGAAGAACAATGCTGCGAACAACTTATAAAACCACGGACAGGAGCTAGTAAGTCATATTGTGACTTTGACTAAAGAGTCAAGAGTCTTGCAAAGATGACCAATCTACTTTATGATGTACAGAATCGTGACAACAATATAACACCAGAGATAGAAAACAAATAAAAATAATATAATTGCTGGGTATATGAGTTTTTAGTCACGCGGTCACGAAAAGCATTATCATCGATAAAAAGATACTAACGGTCTGTTGAAAAGAGTATCTATCATAACAATGTTTAGAAAGAAAGAAAGAAAGAAAATACATTTATTTAAGACACACAAACGGGCACAAACATAAAATACACAGAGCGAGTAAAACACAAAGACAACACAAAACATAAAATGTGTATCTCCCTGCACTGCCCATCTAATAGCCAGAAATAGGCGTCCAACTCAGCATTTCTTGTCTTACAACACAACGCTGATCTTCCGTTGGAACCGTCGGAGTTACCACGGATGTTCAGAAGAAGGTAATTATGTACTTATTACCTATTTTATACTAATCGCGACAAATGAATGAATACCACAATGACCGAGCTATTGATCGTTCATTCATCGTTCAATTCATCGTAAGATACAGACGATAGCACAAATTCCGGGTCATCTATAAAAACTTGAGTATCTTGGAAACCATAAAAATAATAAAAAACATTATAAAATCTAACCTAAAGTTTCTAATGAGTCACACAGTCACAAACCATAATAACAACTTCCAAAATACACACCCCAAAATAACTTTTATGAAACTAAATCACTATAAAACCAGCGATTTCATTTTTATAGGATTAACCGCATTAAAATACCACACCCAATTTCGTGCAACTTATAACCTCCATCAATCGTTTGACCAAATCCCACAGATGGACTTCAAAAGCTCTTCCGTGTTCTATTTTAATTACTAAAATACGGCTTTCATTATGAAGACAGCTGGCTGATCCCGAAACCAAACACAGGGGATAAAGTAGTGGTTCTGTCGCAAAACAAATAACACGAGACCATTATAACAGTTTAGGGTTCCGCACATACCATTGGTAGTACGAAGTATTTATTTCTGTGATGTTGTTTATTACGGGTCTCGGCACAGTTTAATAGCTCCGACGGTAAGGTGCTTTGCACAGCGAAAAGACATATAGAATAGAAAGAATATAGATAATCCTTTTTACTTTCGTCCGGGGCCTATAGAAATAGAAAATGGTTTCGAGAAAAAAGCTCTATGGTTAGGTAGTGGTAATAAGCTAGGTGGTTGTTTTTTTATAACCAGACAAATCCCACAAAAATAAATATATTCATGAACATTTCACACAGCGTCATCTAGTCCCAAACTAAGCAAATCTTGTACTAAGTTCCCATAAACTTGGTTCCTGATAGAATATTCAAGAAGAAAAGACCTTACAGTAAGTTTAACCTCTCAAGATACACAGAAGAAAATCTTGCTGCAATCAACAAAGATTACAGCATCATCATGCAAATAAAACAAATGAAATACAAAGCAATATTACAATGTAGGTAATTTGCTTAGTTCACACAGTTGAATTGTTAACAATGCACGAAGCTGTAAATATCACAAATTATATCTTCCTTATTTGCCGATACATGCTCCTCAAAACACGTTTCATTCCAGTACATGTTGTGAAGCGACACAATAGGTACAAGAAAACAAAGGAACGATTTGCGAGCATAGCGACTAAAAGATTCACCTATATTCATACAAACAAGAACTAAAACCAATTGGCAGGAAAAATGTTACTAATTATACAAGACGGCGACGGAACCCCTATATCTAAGGCGGTTCTCACACGCGACAATTTCATAATGACCGTGACGAGTGACTGTGGAACAAACGACGTGAGTGATTTAGCAGTAGCAATAAAACGTATTAGGCTGTGAAAAGAAGACAAAATAGAGGATATTGGGGAAGTTCTTTTAGGAATGAAGCTATTGTTTTTGTGAAACCACTTTTGGGTGGTTTGGGTTGAGTAGAGATGGAATTTCTAAAGCCGAATGCTTTGTTCAACCGAATACGGGTATTTACCCGAGATCCTGATGTTATAAAATTAGTGAAAGAAAAAGTATGTATGTAAAAGATCATCGTTGAATGATCCTTGTGATTTTACCGGGAAAATGAGTATTGACTGCCTCTGTTGCATTTGTTTTTAAAAAAAAAGTGCGTAGTCCCTCCGCGCGGAAGAAGTTAAACTTCGAGTGCCACGCATTCACTCTCGCTCTGTGTTTAATGTGAAATTAATTTAGTATTTATTTTTATGTAATTAACAATATGCAGTACTTATTTAGTTAGAAAAGGTTCTATGCCCATGTTGCCTAAATCAGAACTAGATGGCGCTGCTATGTTTGGTCGGATCCTAGAACACGCCATCGAAGTGTTTTGCGTTTTGTGGGGGTCTCCGTATGTGATCACTCTCGCTCTATCTCTTTCTATTCCCCCTCCCCAGGAGCGTTAAACGTTTAAAGCAACCTTGTAGGAAGTCGCATTAGAAGTATAACTTCAAAAAATTATCAGGTATAATTTTGTATGTATGTTACGTTTAGCCCTTTTAATTGAATAAAAAAAAAGTATAACTTCAATAAGAAATCTCTTCTTGGGAGACATGAAAAATGTGTTTTGAAGAAACACTATAGATATAAAAAAAATCATAACATCCCAAAAGATATGAATCGAGCGGGATTAGAAGTCGCGGCCTTACCCTACTATACAGATACCAACTAGGCAAAAAAACCGAGTGCTATCTGAAATGAAATGAAATGAAAAGTATTGATTCGCAAGAAGTATGGTCGGATTACAAGTTCTTAATAATTTTAAGTTAGTGTCACATACTTCATCGGAGACTGACATGCAAAATGTTTAATTTAAACAAGACTAAAATAAAATAAAAGAGAAACACATTAAGAGAACAAAATAACAGATTACAGGTTAAAAGAATATAATACAAATGTCAAAATAGATTCAATAGAATCATTAATTTAATTTAATTCATAATTGAAGATCTTTAATACAATAAAAACATTTATCTACTAGCCACAAGTAAAGCTTTGTCTTGAACTGTGTATTGATAGTTATCGATGCATAGCCCTTTTCTATTCAAACTAATATTCAAAGCAAAGTTCGTATGAGTAGTGTGTGGGGCCAACTCTATTCTACTCTATACTAATATTCAAAACCAGGTAGAAACCACCAAGTTCACAGGTCAAGTACGATGAACTTTCACCAAAACCAACAATGGCTACGTCATACAGAAAGTCAATAAAAGGTATTCGTGATATAGTAAAACTAAATCCATCCACTTTCTGATATCGATTCCCACATATTTTATTATTATGTAAGAATATGGTAATATGGAAATCAATGCAGTTAGTGTCAACACGCTTCCGATTGTTTTTTTTTTTCAATGATAAAAGTAATGGAACAAGCTGATAGCTCACCTGATGTTAAGTGGTAACTTCTGCCTATAACAATGCATTACCTCCCAGAGCAAGTACAATGAGGACGTGCCCTGTAAGGCAATGCACTGCGTCCATCACTCTGAGACGTAAAGATGTTGAAGTCTCATGTGCCTGTAATTACACAGGCGCCCTTACCCTTCAAACCGGAACACAGCAATGCGAGCATCGCTGCTTGGCGGCAGAAATAGGTACGGTGGTAGTACTGAACCCGGACGAGCCCTCGCAAAGAGCTCTACTACTACTAAATTTGGTATTGATTTGGATCAGATGCTATATATAGATAGCTCTAGCTAGCTTGTAGATAGCTCAACTGTTTTAAGTGTGTTTTGTAAATATTGTGAATATTGTAAATACTGTATTAGTTGTAGGTAATTTTCTTTGTGAATTTTCTCTGTATTAGTTAAAGATCTTTGGTATTAGACGTAATTTTCTTTGAGACTGGTAAGAAGTTGGACCAGAAGCGTCAATACTTGGTACTTAAATTAATTGATTTCTAAATACTACGTGGTGTACTACAGACATCGTCAATACGTGAGGAGCTGACTACGCGAAGGGTTTCCTCACGATGTTTTCCTTCACCGTAATATTTGCATTATTAGCTTGCATAATTTTAAACTAGCATTCATAGTTTCCACGATATTCAAGTTTTTATGGATGACCCGGAATTTTTACTCTCGATTGAAGTATACAAATGAGTCATAAACCACGTCACATCACAATCTCCATAATGTAAATAAATTGTATAAAGGAAAGTAGTAGAACCAACAAAACAGGTTGATTATATCACTCCTAGATATAGACTTGTAGCTATTATCATGAATTAATATAGCCGTAGAAAAACTTACCTAATCTAATACGAAGTGTAAAACTAAAGTGTAACCCCACCTTTCAATCGTAATGTAGCGTTTACACTTGGCTCATGCCGCTGCCGGCGTCAATTATTGCCACAGCAAAACCGCATTTAGGGGCATGTACATGGGCACGAGCTGGAACAGAGGCATGGTCGTGTTTAGATTAGGCTCATGCCTACTTCCCTGCCCACTGCCGACATATTTAAACGCGGTATAAGGTTCTAAATAACCTAAAAAGCGTTGGCGGGAGGACCTCGACGCCTTTGATAGAAGTTGGTGGGAGCGGGCCCGAGAGAGAGAAAAGTGGAAGATGTTGGGGAAGACCTTTGCCCAGCAGTGGGACGAAATAGTTTACAAATAGTTATACAAATAGCATAGTTTCATTAAACCCGTTTCCTCCACTGCTTAGAAAAGCAAAGCTATGAAAAAAAACGATCCCTATTGGTGGATTCCAAACATATCCTTAGCTACATAGCTTAGCTCTTGTGGAAAAACACCCTTAAGGCCCTTGTAGGTAGTTAGATACCTACATTGATCATCATTGAGTTTATCAGTATTATATGGACTAACTTTTGGTTTATTCCATCCAGTCCTACTAGTAGTTCGATTATCTTTATAGTTTCGCGGAATAAGTTGAATCTTTTTAGGCAGTTGATGGTACTCATTAACTTTCTTCTACGTCATCAGATTAAGGATCTTCTGACAAAAAGATTTTATTGAGAACAATAAAAAGGAAAGGTTACTTCGGATGTAAAACGTAACGCTTGCCAGATTACTTTTACATAAGCATTTGTAAACAAACTGCCACACTCAGAGACGACCACTAATTTTTAGTAATCCTTATCCTTACTTATATTGTAAGGGGTTGAAAAAGGGGGGATGAAAAGTTATATGGAAGTATCGTTATTTTTAGAGCTAGAAGCTTGAAACTTATTTTTGAAGCTGTTGATTCGATATAAATAAATATGACATTCAAAGTTTGTAAAAGTTTTATCCTATTTCAAAGACACTATTCCACGCGGACGAAGTCGCGGATACAGCTAGTATTTATATAAATTGTTGAGGGAAACACCAAGTGTAACCATTTGAATTGAACATTTTAAACAAATATTGTGTGGTGTTACTAATTTGCGGTGTCTTCGATCGTCATTACACATTAGTAAGAGATGTCAATAGAATAAGCGTTGGTTATCCTTTAGCGTACGTCTCTGAGTATAGCAGAATATGTGACACTTACCACACACTTTGATTACAAAAAAACTGCCCAGGAAGCTTACAGCTTATTTTATGAAGGCGATTGGCTATAAAAGATTTTATACTTATTTAATGGCTATAAAATTGAGAAAAACAAATTGATGATAATGGGTACTGGGCACGGCACCTGATTATGAGAAGAAGGGCATCGCAGTTATGCCATTATGTACAACTTTACATAATATTGTAGGACACTGTTAAAATATTTAAACCTTTGGTATGTAATTACCGGCACATGAGACTTCAAGATGTTTACGTCTCAGAGTGATGGACGCAGTGCATTGACTTACAGGGCACGTCCTCATTGGACTGCTCTGAAATGCCGGAAGGCTAACCTACGCGAGACAATATTTTATTGTGTCTGGAGTTCAGGCATACTGGACGTTAACCTACCGTATCTCCCTGCTGAAGACTTGACTGCTTTAATTCAATTCATTTCATGATAAAAAGTAATGGAGTTCTCGCTCGCACATTTCAATTAGTTTAAAGATATAAAATCATTGACTTCTTTATGAAAAATCGAAAACAACAATGTTGTGGACAATTACATTGCATAAAGCTTCAGCAAATATCACAAGTTTTCTAAAATAAACGTAGAAAAAATAATAAAAAAATCATTTTTGGTCGGTTTTTTGTTTTAATTTTTTGTACGTTTATTAAAATTATATTCATGCAAAGTTCTGTGGCAATAGAATTACTTACGCGTGCTTTGCTAAGTAAAGTAATGTGCAACACATGTCACGTGTCATTCCGACTAATTATTTTCCCGATTGTATCAAAGTTAGTACACTGATCAACAAAACTTCAACTGCAAAAGTGCCCTCGGTCCCAGGATAAAATAGTCATAAGACTATGACTTCCAGCTGTTACTCTGAGTATTGCCACGTGAGGATGAAGGAGGTTAGTATTTGTAAATAGATTTAATAGTCACATCGTCACTCCTTGGGTGCCTGAGAACGGCAGGCGACGACCGGGCCGGCCGAGAAGACGTTGGAGGGACGATCTCGACGTTCACATGAGAGAGTGGTGGAACAACGCCAACGACAGAGACCAGTGGAGGATTTTGGGGGAGACATTTGCCCAGCAGTGGGACACAATAGGTGAAATAAAAAATAAAAATAATGTAGTAGGTAGTAAAAAAAACATTAGTTGTATCCATTCGTGAGGACCTCTAATTGGCCCATCAAACACTTAATTTTAAGTAGCTTTACCAGAGTGATGGCTTTTGGTCTTCCAAAAAAAAAATATTAAGCTGAGACTTCTGATGGCACCTGTACCATGTACGAGTATATTAAGTTAATATTCAGTGATTTACTGGACGCAGCCTTGATTAACTTATTTGATAATTGGCTTTAGTATATTATACATTATTTTGCATAATATTATGTTTCATTATAATGACAGCTTGTTAAAATTAATGAGCATATTTTGTAACGTGACAGATCGTTTAAAATTTATCACTGTTTCGTTTATTTCTTACATTTATATCTTGGATATAGATTTGAGAACAGATTTTCATACAAAAATCTATGCTTGAGTGTGGATCAGTGCTTGAGCCGTAAATCAGCATGATGATGATGATGATGATGATGTCTTCCTGGCCGGTTTCGGCTACGGCGACATTGTTGCTGCTTGATGCCTATGATGGGCTCTAAGGTGACTTGAATAGCCAATTTTGGCTTTGAAGGTTCTTGCACACAATGTGCAAGTAAGAGCGCCATTATCGTAATTATAGTTCATCAAATCAGCATAGGTATGTTACGGACCTTAACCGCGTTCACACTATGTCCATGCCGCTGCCGGCATTATTGCCGCGGACTTATTGCAACATCGCCTTTATTCTCAAAGGGAGCTAGGGCATGAACTCGGGCCGGGAGATGGGACAGACGCATGATCGTGTTCACACTATGCTCGTGCCCACTTCCCTGCCCAAGTCCCTGCCGACTGCGGCATAGTGTGAACGCAACTTATATAGGTGGCATGAGGTAAGGTTTTATGGCGAGACATGTAATTTTTTTTTATTAACCTTTCGAAGAGTCGAAGAGGAACGTAGTAAGAGTAAAGCTGATGTAACGTGTTCTAAATGAGTATTAAGTAGTGATTGATTGCACTTTGTGATCGTAAACGGTATTTACCGTTTCCTAGTTTAGGCGACAACTTGATAATGACGTCATCGAATGTAATGATGGTGATTGTAAGTGCCGGTGCAGGTAATGTCTAGGAAATCGGAGCAAATTGCATCAAGTATGTAACAGTATTGTGTAATTGGAAAGCTATAATCAATTTTTTTTCGTACTTAATTCTATAAGAAAAAATTATGGAAACTGTAACTGCCTAGACTACCTACCTACTTTCCTAAAGGTTGCCTGGAAGAGATCGCTCATAGCGATAAGGCCCATTGTAATTCACATAAGAATAACGAACTCTGTGTTTATTTTATAATTTCCGTAAAATTGGTGTACATGAAGAGTTTTCTATCTATCTTTCTTATTCGATATTTAGCCTCTATCCTCGTACGTTACAAATGTTACAATACAAAACCTCGAATACCACGCGAAGGGTTAAGTTTTTCGGTTAATTTTCGAAACCAAAAATAGTATGATCCAACCAACGCAAGGTAAGCAATTAGTATAGGTAGGTATCTGGTTAATAAAAACAAAGTTTACGGGGAATACCCAATTTATTTACGTCAATATACTTACTTAAAGCATTTTCCTTGATACTATCTACCTACCTAATTGTAGGTAGTTATGTAGCCAAGCTCAATTCAGTTCACTGTATATTAGGAATGAGCCTGAAACTAGCAGCCAAAAAGTAGCAGCCAAATGCACAGGGCCGGACTAAGTGAGGAATAAAATTTCAAAGTTTTATTACTAATGCTAAGTGAAAGCACAGGCACAAAATGTGATTATTTCATAACTGTATGCCCCCCTACCGTAAAAAAAAATTCGTTTACACTTATTTTAAGAAATTTCCGATAGCATCGCTTTTTTATTTTTAAAAGTAGTAGTTATTAATCGTGCTCCCTAAAACTTCATGCATAGATCTATAACAGACACCTACTGGAAGATCCCTAGTGATTTTCAAAGATTTCCATCGTTGCGTTCACTTAGGAGGAAAGAAAAATTGATTTTTATAAAATATTGTTTTTCTAACTCCAGAGCTTCTGCTCCCTAAAACTTTATACTTCGATCTTTAACAGACACCTACTGGAAGGTCCCTAGGGATTTTCAAGGATTTCCATCGTTGCGTTCACTTAGCAGAAACAAAAAATAGATTTTTTTTGAATATTTTTTTTCTAACTCCAGAGCTTATGCTCCCTAACACTTTATGCCTAGATCTATAACAGACACCTACTGGAAGGTCCCTAGTGATTTTCAAAGGTTTCTATCGTTGCGTTCACTTACGAAAATAAAAAAAATATTAGATTTTTAATATTTTTTTTCTAACTCCAGAGCTTCTGCTCCCTAAAACTTTATGCTTAGATCTATAACAGACACCTACTGGAAGGTCCCTAGGGATTTTCAAGGATTTCCATCGTTGCGTTCACTTAGGAGGAACAAAAAATTGATTTTTTTAAATATTTTTTTTCTAACTCCAGAGCTTATGCTCCCTAAAACTTTATGCTTAGATCTATAACAGACACCTACTGGAAGGTCCCTAGGGATTTTCAAGGATTTCCATCGTTGCGTTCACTTAGGAGGAACAAAAAATTGATTTTTTTAAATATTTTTTTTCTAACTCCAGAGCTTATGCTCCCTAAAACTTTATGCTTAGATCTATAACAGACACCTACTGGAAGGTCCCTAGGGATTTTCAAGGATTTCCATCGTTGCGTTCACTTAGGAGGAACAAAAAATTGATTTTTTTAAATATTTTTTTTCTAACTCCAGAGCTTATGCTCCCTAACACTTTATGCTTAGATCTATAACAGACACCTACTGGAAGGTCCCTAGTGATTTTCAAAGGTTTCTATCGTTGCGTTCACTTACGAAAATAAAAAAAATATTAGATTTTTAATATTTTTTTTCTAACTCCAGAGCTTCTGCTCCCTAAAACTTTATACTTCGATCTTTAACAGACATTTACTGGAAGGTCTCTAGGGATTTTCAAGGATTTCCATCGTTGCGTTCACTTAGCAGAAACAAAAAATAGATTTTTTTTGAATATTTTTTTTCTAACTCCAGAGCTTATGCTCCCTAAAACTTTATGCTTAGATCTATAACAGACACCTACTGGAAGGTCCCTAGGGATTTTCAAGGATTTCCATCGTTGCGTTCACTTAGGAGGAACAAAAAATTGATTTTTTTAAATATTTTTTTTCTAACTCCAGAGCTTATGCTCCCTAACACTTTATGCCTAGATCTATAACAGACACCTACTGGAAGGTCCCTAGTGATTTTCAAAGGTTTCTATCGTTGCGTTCACTTACGAAAATAAAAAAAATATTAGATTTTTAATATTTTTTTTCTAACTCCAGAGCTTCTGCTCCCTAAAACTTTATACTTCGATCTTTAACAGACACCTACTGGAAGGTCTCTAGGGATTTTCAAGGATTTCCATCGTTGCGTTCACTTAGCAGAAACAAAAAATTGATTTTTTTAAAATATTTTTTTTCTAACTCCAGAGCTTCTGCTCCCTAAAACTTTATGCTTAGATCTAATAAGAGACACCTACTGAAAAGTACCTAGTGATTTTCAAAGGTTTCTATCGTTGCGTTCACTTACGAAAATTAAAAAAATATTTGATTTTTAATATTTTTTTTCTAATTCCAGAGCTTGTGCTCCCTAATAATTCATGCTTACATCTATAACAGACACCTAAAGAAACATCCCTAGTGATTTTCAAGGATTTCCATCGTTGCGTTCACTTAGCAAAACAAAAAATTGTTTTTTTTTTAATATTTTTTTTCTAACTCTAGAGCTTGTGCTCCCTAATAATTCATGCTTAGATCTATAAGAGACACCTACTGGAAGGTCCCTAGTGATTTTCAAAGGTTTCTATCGTTGCGTTCACTTACGAAACTTAAGCTGTAAAGTAAAAAAAATATTAAAGAAAAAGAGGTTTTTGGTTTTTCCTAAGTGAACGCAACGATGGAAATCCTTGAAAATCACTAGGGACCTTCCAGTAGGTGTCTGTTATAGATCTAAGCATAAAGTTTTAGGGAGCAGAAGCTCTGGAGTTAGAAAAAAAATATTCAAAAAAAATCTATTTTTTGTTTCTGCTAAGTGAACGCAACGATGGAAATCCTTGAAAATCCCTAGAGACCTTCCAGTAGGTGTCTGTTAAAGATCGAAGTATAAAGTTTTAGGGAGCAGAAGCTCTGGAGTTAGAAAAAAAATATTAAAAATCTAATATTTTTTTTATTTTCGTAAGTGAACGCAACGATAGAAACCTTTGAAAATCACTAGGGACCTTCCAGTAGGTGTCTGTTATAGATCTAAGCATAAAGTGTTAGGGAGCATAAGCTCTGGAGTTAGAAAAAAAATATTTAAAAAAATCAATTTTTTGTTCCTCCTAAGTGAACGCAACGATGGAAATCCTTGAAAATCCCTAGGGACCTTCCAGTAGGTGTCTGTTATAGATCTAAGCATAAAGTTTTAGGGAGCATAAGCTCTGGAGTTAGAAAAAAAATATTTAAAAAAATCAATTTTTTGTTCCTCCTAAGTGAACGCAACGATGGAAATCCTTGAAAATCCCTAGGGACCTTCCAGTAGGTGTCTGTTATAGATCTAAGCATAAAGTTTTAGGGAGCAGAAGCTCTGGAGTTAGAAAAAAAATATTCAAAAAAAATCTATTTTTTGTTTCTGCTAAGTGAACGCAACGATGGAAATCCTTGAAAAACCCTAGAGACCTTCCAGTAGGTGTCTGTTATAGATCTAAGCATAAAGTTTTAGGGAGCAGAAGCTCTGGAGTTAGAAAAAAAATATTCAAAAAAAATCAATTTTTTGTTTCTGCTAAGTGAACGCAACGATGGAAATCCTTGAAAATCCCTAGAGACCTTCCAGTAGGTGTCTGTTAAAGATCGAAGTATAAAGTTTTAGGGAGCAGAAGCTCTGGAGTTAGAAAAAAAATATTAAAAATCTATAATTTTTTTTATTTTCGTAAGTGAACGCAACGATAGAAACCTTTGAAAATCACTAGGGACCTTCCAGTAGGTGTCTGTTATAGATCTAGGCATAAAGTGTTAGGGAGCATAAGCTCTGGAGTTAGAAAAAAAATATTTAAAAAAATCAATTTTTTGTTCCTCCTAAGTGAACGCAACGATGGAAATCCTTGAAAATCCCTAGGGACCTTCCAGTAGGTGTCTGTTATAGATCTAAGCATAAAGTTTTAGGGAGCATAAGCTCTGGAGTTAGAAAAAAAATATTTAAAAAAATCAATTTTTTGTTCCTCCTAAGTGAACGCAACGATGGAAATCCTTGAAAATCCCTAGGGACCTTCCAGTAGGTGTCTGTTATAGATCTAAGCATAAAGTTTTAGGGAGCATAAGCTCTGGAGTTAGAAAAAAAATATTTAAAAAAATCAATTTTTTGTTCCTCCTAAGTGAACGCAACGATGGAAATCCTTGAAAATCCCTAGGGACCTTCCAGTAGGTGTCTGTTATAGATCTAAGCATAAAGTTTTAGGGAGCAGAAGCTCTGGAGTTAGAAAAAAAATATTCAAAAAAAATCTATTTTTTGTTTCTGCTAAGTGAACGCAACGATGGAAATCCTTGAAAATCCCTAGGGACCTTCCAGTAGGTGTCTGTTAAAGATCGAAGTATAAAGTTTTAGGGAGCAGAAGCTCTGGAGTTAGAAAAAAAATATTAAAAATCTAATATTTTTTTTATTTTCGTAAGTGAACGCAACGATAGAAACCTTTGAAAATCACTAGGGACCTTCCAGTAGGTGTCTGTTATAGATCTAGGCATAAAGTGTTAGGGAGCATAAGCTCTGGAGTTAGAAAAAAAATATTTAAAAAAATCAATTTTTTGTTCCTCCTAAGTGAACGCAACGATGGAAATCCTTGAAAATCCCTAGGGACCTTTCAGTAGGTGTCTGTTATAGATCTAAGCATGAATTATTAGGGAGCACAAGCTCTGGAGTTAGAAAAAAAATATATAAAAAAAATCAATTTTTTGTTTCTTCTAAGTGAACGCAACGATGGAAATCCTTGAAAATCAGTAGGGATGTTCCAATAGGTGTCTGTTATACATCTAAGCATGAAGTATTAGGGAGCACCAGCAATTACGATATTTTGTCTAAGAAGAAAAATGCTGCTGTCGGTAGTTTCACACGTATAAACGTACCATGTTGTGCTCGGGTCTCAAATAGTAGCAAATAATCTTATTTTATACTTGAACTTTCCACCTAGCATCAGAAATCAAAATTTAGAATTTATTGATTCAACCTTAGTTCGGCCCTGGATTATTGTGTTTGGCTGCTGCTATTTGGCTGCCAGTTTCAGGCTCATATATTAGGATTCTATTGATTCTACATGATACATTATGATTTTATTTATCTATTTTATTGTATTCTATCAGCCATCTAGTTTCCATCGTACAAGCTTTGCTTAGTTTGTACTTAGTTCCGAACTTCTCAGGAGACCGTTGGGGTTACACTAAATTTTTATACTATTACCGTATTTAGTGAATGCAATTTAGACATGTCTTTAGGAACATGGTGATTATGAATGTGAACCATGAAGAAAAAACTCGTGAAACCACTGTTCGAAGAACAAGTAGGTACTAGATACAGCAGCCTAATCAATGTTTTCTTAACTTTATGACTATAGACATAAGATGCAAGAACGACTTATTTCCGCGTACGACACCTTTGATTTCACCCACCGCTTGTCAAACTTTTCATGGTCCTTCGAGCCGGATACAACACAATACCGTCACACGTATTTATACCATCTCGTTACCTTACATATTATTCTAATCCGATCTACACACTTTTTATTAGTAGGTAGGTACAGTACAGTGACGAGCAGAGCAGTAGAAGTACACTGCACAGCATCGACCACTTGAGGGCGTTACCGCGCGATCGTCTAATGCTGCTAATCAACTCGCCACTGTACTTATGAATGTGTAAATCGGTGCTTAGTAATATAATACAATTACAGATTAGTCTAATACCAACCGGTCCATCTTGTGGGACAAGTTCGAGCTGCCAAATAAAGCCGTGACTTGTCAAGATTTACTTTCGTTTGATTGCCAGGTACAAATTGCTTTTATTTAATCGGTATAATATGTTTTAGAGTCAATAAAGTTTTAGTGAAAGCATAAAATTAATTAAAGAGCTTTTTACTTAAATTCAGGTACTATTAGCACTTCATTCATGTGAGGTCTTATTTTTTCATTGAATAAAACCGTGTAGTTTAATAAAAGTTTCCATTGAAAAATTTAAGAATATCATCATTTTCGCTAAAATCTACTGCAAAGAGTATTTAATAACTGAAGGAATAACTACGTAGTTAACCCTTTAATCAACAACCTTCTGTACCCAATGCATAATTGCATACCATGTTGATGTGTTACTGTTATGTGATCTACCCAGTTTGATAAAAGTTGAAGACCATTCAAACCAAACTGAACTTCAGTGAAATGCGTATAAATTTTACCTCATTGGCTCAACAGGTTATTTCAAAATAATTAGTAGTAATCAATTTAAAAAAACTCCCCAATAAATAAAAAATACCAGCTTATTTGAAGAGAAATTGCAAATTAACTTTCCAAATCGGGTGTTATAAAACAAATTCGCTGTGAAATTGCAACTAGGTTAAAAATTACAGCTATTATAAAACAGTTCATTAATGCTGTCAAAACATCTAAAACCAAAGATCGTAAAACTACTGAATACAAATGAAGTAACAATTCTATTAAAATGCTAATTAGTTATGTAAACTTTTAAGCTTTGCTGCGAGTGAAGGCACAAAAACATTCACAGAAGGGCAAACTTATTAAACGTTTATTAGACGAGTTAACTTAGCTTATGAGATGTTGAGGTGAGGTTCTTTCACTGTGCGAATCATGTCCAAAATACTGACGCATTGCCATTCAAATGTGTATAGCTGTATAGTACCAAGTACGTAAATATTTTGAGTTACCTACTTTATAACTCGGACCAAAAACCTTATTTTACAGTTTGCATAACTAGAGGTTAATAAAGCTGCCTTTTAACTTTTTCAACTTATTACAAATTAAAAGTGGTGTCAATAAAACTGTAAACTAATAAACTTAATAAGGTTGGCATATTCCCAATAGTTGTAATTTGCATTCGGAATGCAGGGCTAAATTATTGCGAAATTGCACGTTACCTGTACAAAATATCGGCGATAAAGGGCACGATAACGGATTAATTGGCTAGCTTGGAAAATTTCAATATTTTATTACACTTAATTAACACTTAAGACTCAAACCAAGATAGAAGTCCGTAACTAACAAAAGGGACACAATTATTTTCCAAATTACATCCATGCAGAAGTTGATGAAATAAGTATAAATCCAAGAGCCAAAGATCCAACTATTAATAACGACTGAATAAAGCCTCATAAAACTATTAATCGAATGACTGATGCGATGAGAGCAGTTATTACTACGCCTACAAGAGGTCTTGCCAGCGATGTTAATGAGACGATTTGTATTACCTACCTGAGTAAAGAAGTTACTTGTCGTATATCATTCCCTTTTAGGACTCTAACATACTAGACATTGCAAAACACGATTAAACCAAAACCAAATATTAGGCACAGCCTAGTTAGTGGGTGTGCTATCAGGATTCCATTCAAAAGCGGTACTAGATAAATTCATCGGTTCAGTCCAAGGTGACCAAGTATACAACGAGTAAAAAACCAACGAATTCTTATGATAATATCTCTTATCGTTACATCTATGTCACTTTAGACATTTTATGCGTGGTCGACTGTATTTACATATCTACGTAATCTACCTCCCTTATATTGTAAGAAAGCATTTATTAATCCACAGAACGATCGTATGCTCTAACAAACTGTAATGTTAATGTAACTAAATGTAAGTCTCTGCATTGAGCTGTGTTCCAGAAATTATCACAGTACTTATATCTTTTTTGCAAAAAGTACAACATAATTTGTCCGCCAGTTTCTGTGGGTTTTCAAACCAAATAGCAGAAACCTTATTTAAAAGTTTGTAAAATAACTGCCTATTTAGATACCTAGTTGATTTCAACATTCAGGATAAGGAAAATAAAATTGAAACGCTTTACTTTATCCCAGAAATCATTCGTTTCTCACGTACACTTTTATGAATTCATACAACTCGTAACGCATTCCAAAAATCTGAGATGCTGCAGATATGCTTCGGGTAAAGACATACAGAATGGAGTTTTAGAGATTCCATCGAAATGGGTAATACCAGAACCCATCTGAACATCACCTCAGAACAGATATTTTCCTTAGAAAGTAGCACAACATTTACAACTAAAAATTCTCCAGATCGAGTATTGGATAAAGACGACGCAATGCGTAAATACTCTTGAGCGGTAGACCACAAAAACATCGGCAAACATGATAAAGCTATCAGATTCGCTGGAAAGAGCGAAAGTGATGGCAGATTATCAACCAGTTCTTTTGACGTGTGGGAAGTAAATAAAGCAAATCTCATTTCGTGAAATCCTTGGAGCAGATAATCACCGAGTAAACGAAAATACCAAACGTACTTGTCAATGTCACCCAAAGAGGTTTTATAATTGAAGAGGGGTTGCTTTATAAATAACCGATTGAAATGCGTGATCGCGAAGCAGGATCAGGATATTGAGAACGAAAATTTTTGGCAAAAGGAATTACCGACTTGCCTATTAAAATAAACGGGATGACCTTACATTGGTAACATTGATAAGGAGTACGAATTAATGTACCAGAAAAATACACTTTTTCTAATTGGGTTTATTTAATCAGAAATGTCTATTAATACTAAGAATTAATGCAAAGCCCCTATTGTTAACACAACCTCAGGCCAGATAGCATAACAAATAGCGTCACATGTAAACATACTTAGCACACAGGAAAATTCTAATGATAATGGCTTTGACGGAAGTAGGATTTAACTAATTGAATACATAGCAAATGCCAGTAAACACGGTATAATATGACCCGGTAATCCTACATGATAAAATATTGTGGACTAACAAGACTACTCGTATAAGAAACAATCTGTAGGACATAGAGCAAATTCTTACTATACCTTACCTAGGTACCTACTAGGAATAGGTTATATTCAGCAAGAACATTTTTATCGCACACGAAAACAAGATACCCGGGTACGTAACAGACGAAGGTTAAACAAAGGGCATTGCAGGTAGATATATTAGTTAGCACGGAAAGTTTCTGTTCCAGACAGTCATTAATCTCTCTAGAGTCCCCTTGTGTCACAGATTATACAAAAGTACCTACTGACGTACATACATCAAAGTTTTCCCCTCACCCTCAGACAAACCTTAGACGTGAAAGCCCCCACCTTATAAGTTATAACATCTAGTTGCATGTATAAAAAGACTGTTGAAAAAATGTTCAGGCATTAAAAAAAAGAGTTTTTATCGCCATGGGTAATAAAGGTTTTATGCTTAGTGCAGTAATGTCTCAATTGAAAGTAACTCTAGATAACTAGATAACTCTTTATTGTTTAAGTAATGTAACAAGTGCGTTCTATGAAAGATAAAATAATGATAAGAGCACCATGAATACTTACTATCTACTACAGATTTAATTTCTCCACTAATCAGTAGATTAATCATGAAATTCACCGTTAAAAGTTCCTGGTTCTGGGGCAAGAAGCCCTAAAACGATTAAGTCGCTAGGCCGGAATGATGGTAGACCAGACAATAAACTGCATCACCAGGTTTACCGCCTAACCAGATGTAAATTTCAAGCTTTCAGATACAATATAACTGCTACAGGTACCATACCATACTGCAAGCGCATAGCCATATACACGCACCCATCAAATTGATGACACAGCCATACTAAGCCCAGATTTCACCAACTTTCCTTCACCTATAACCAGGACAGCCATAAAACAATTAGTTATTGATGGAAAGCATAACCCTTAGGATAGTTTTACAAGCTATTACTGAAAGCTACACCATTATGTACTAAGAAGGCCAATGTTCATTGACAGACGAGTATGTAAAACGTATAGCAATATTCAATGAAGTTTCGTGTCTATCTAGCGTAGATGCCGAGGATGACGCAAGTATCACACATGACAACTTCAATGGGAGGCGGATCATAACGAGAAATGGTATGAAATGGAGACATTCTGTCTACGGGATCAAGTGACAAATGACGAGCGATTAGATATATCTGACCACACCTCGAAGAATAACAAGGTTTGAGGAATAATAGTATTTTAACTACTATATAAGCGATAGTAGTTTTATCATCAACTAGCCACCGCCCGCGGCGTTGCTCGCGTTCTACCCTTTAGAGTGTGATGTTTCAAAATTCCTTTCTTAGTGCACCCCTACACTATTAAGGATACTACCCTCCAAATTTCATACCTCTAGAACTTATAGTTTAGGCTGTGCGTTGATTCTAAGTCAGCTTCCAAAGAGTTTTATATATTTAGAAGAAGAAGAAGATAAAAGATGATATATTTAATACCATGCTTCTGATGCTTCCTTTAGCACAAACAACTAGTATTATTTTCCTTTTAAAATCATTTTACCATGCCCACAATGCCCACACTAGCTCTGGCTACACAAAGCGTTTTCCTATTCAGTAAACTGCACATAATAGCCTGAAGAAAGCTTGGTAGATGGTCTGTATGTAAAATCTACTTATTTGACACTTCCATATCAAAGTTTAGCGAAAGTTATACTCAATCAGAACCAAAAAGAAAGAAACCAATCAGTTGCATGCTTATTGTAAACGATCACTTTTTAAAAAGTTTCGGTAAGTCTCATCGCTGTTACTTTCAGCGATTTAGGAGCAAAATACCGATTAAATCGCTTAGTCCTATATCTCAAAAAAACCAAACATGTTTGTAGGTACATGTGTCACAATGGCCTTGAACACTAATATATACCGAACAATGCTCTCAATCACATTGTTTCAATGCAGACAAATAATTCAATGCAACGTTGTGATGAAAACAGTAAGCGATTTTTGAGAAATATTGTGCAAAGTTTTATTGGACAATGTTATTGCACCTTTGCCAAATTGTTTGATTTCTGAATTCGACGTGGTCCATAGTTCAATGTCATTACAAACGTGGTTTTTACGTAAAAAATAAAAAAGGTGATAAACAAAATATCCGGCTCGAAAGACCATTTGAAAGGATTAGACAACTTAACGCACATTACAGTTTACACAACACACCCTATTTTGCAAAAAATGCAAAAAAATCGTAGACTTGGTATACACGGTATTTATTAGTAGACTTGCTGAAATGCCTGATAAGCCCTTCTAGCCTTCTACTAAGTGTAGGTCATTGTTGATTTTATCAAAGTGTGGTAAATTAACTGTGACAAAATTGTAAAATTCACGCCAATACTTATATTTACATTCAAGGAAATCGGCTTTTGACCAAAATCTTGATTGGACTGATATGTTTAAAAATACAAATGACGTAACTGGAAATATTTGTAGCTAGAAGGAGTAACCGACCTTTTTGTGTAATTTAAAAGGCCACGGTCTAAAAACGTTGGCAACATTCAATTCAACAGATGTGTTTTGTATAAACTTGCTTTCTCCAATTTTTCTCTGAAACATATGAATCTTCAAATCTTTAGAGAAAGGGGACCATCGAATCGTGCCTATAGAATAACAATTAATTTTATATCCTCGTACGATAGAGCATACAATAATTAGGGATGTTATCGTGTCGATGTTTCACCGTCGATGAAGTGTTATCGATTATATCATGTGAACACTGTTATCGTTCGATAGTGCAATCCGTCAAAGTACAAGGTAGTCAGGTATTTCTGAGCTATACCTACAGTATGATCAGTCTACTTTGTGTCAGCATCAGCACATGTTTTTTCCCCATTTCCCTCTACTAGTTTTTGTAGAAGAAATACATCTCAATGTCTTCCTGTTTATCAGACTACCATGGCAAGGTTTTATGTTTCACAAATTAATATTTTCATCGACATTATTACCCACATCACTAGTATAACGACGCGCGTTGACTGCACAAATGCAGGCGCGAAGGCCGCGGGGCGCGCGTGCTCGTTGAATAGGGGTCACAGGCTGACGACGACGCGGATATGCGTCGTCGCGTCAACTACTCTCAGCAGACATTAGTTAGCATCGAGTCGACTATCGATATGTAAATGTCCCCACTGTTCAACGCACGGATTATCATAATTAATTGGATTTAAAAGCGTAGCGTAATAGATCGATTAAGCTTTCGCGAAGTCTCACGCATGGAAATCGACCTTTCTTTTACTTTAAGTAATTCAACCAAGATCACAGGTTATCGTATTTTGACGGACTTTCCGTTGTATACAAACTCTACTACTCACTTGGATGGGCATGAACAACTTTTCTTGCATTTATCATTTATTATCAAGCACGGAAACGAAAACCGCCACACTTTACCAACCCAAGACACAATGCAAGTAATAAAACCCAGAATACGTTGGCAGGAGCAAGGCGAGCCACTTTTTTGTGGCTGCCAGCCAAGCTGACCTTTGACCGATGAATGAAAGGTTGAAGAGTTCAAAGTATTCAAACCAAGTTTCAGCTTGGCGACAGAATAATTGTGATTGCGCCAAGTTCAAACCAAGTTTTGTCGTTGAAGTTAGGTTGGTTTTTGAAGTGAATGACCGAAATTGAAGCCTAGAGCGACTACTTAGCAAAATGCGGAACTTCTTTAGGAAGGTAGATAAGAATTTAGTACGTACGGGCTAGTAGGCCAACCCCGGCGGTGGTGACTGTAGTTAGATAGACCGCCTGAGGACATCGATTATGCCAATACAACTCCGAAGCAAGCACGGAAGCACTCATATATAGAAATTCCACTAGCGGTGTACCAATATTTTGTAGTCACAATGCAAATGTAGATAGATAGACATACACATTACACAGACACAAATTGAGAGTTGTTTAACTTGATTTATCTGTTAGAAAAGCCCAGGCACGACATAAGTACTGGAGTCGCCTCGTTTTATTCAAAGTACCGACCATCCTGTCAATCAGCAGTCAAGAAATTAGATTACATTCCGAAGGTCTATATTAAGGCAGGATTGCCGGTGAAATTAAAATACTTCGAAGTGACGGGTGGAAATTGAAATGTAATCCAATAAAGCCGTATTAGGTGAAATCACTTGGGCTGACAACTTACTCATAACTTAGGGTCTTTATTCTAAAAACCACTTGCCAGCACAGTGGGGCTACGGTGTGCAAAATATAGCTGACAATCACTGGATGAGTAGAGACGAGGATCGACTTCAGTGGCGCGTCATGGGAGAGACCTACAGCCAGCATTCGACCGATATATGTAATGTAGGTTTGATGGTGGTAAGAACTGGGCTTAGACCATATTCTATAGCAAGAAAAAGATTTAGACAACCCCTTCAAAGTTATCAAATAACCTAGATTAAAATTCTTCTGATTGATTCTGGCTGGATCTAAATCTAGGAGTTAGCAGGCAAAATAGCAAAGCAAGAGGCTTTAACATAGATATCGCTAAATTGTCAATTTTCATAGCAACCCTTATGGAAGCAGAGACATAGGTGAAACTCTGCAAACTTACGCACCTACGCTGTACCAGATGTACCTTGTTATCTATGTTACTTTATAAAATAATGGCCTTATAAAATAACAGTAAAATGCTCGGTACTTGATTTTGCTGCACTCGTGAATTTAATTTATTTATCCAATACTTTTTATATCTTTTTAGGCCAATGACGTAGAATTTAGAAGTATCTAGGTTTAAAGAGATATTTTAATTTGTTACACACAGTCAAACATTTACAGACGTTTAAAAGATTTGCTTTATCGGTGAAGAAATTTCTTTTCCGAATTCCATTATATCAGCGTGGGTTTCAAAGTGATTTAGAGACAAGTTCACTGTTGGCACTCCAGGGGGCTTCATAACATAAAAGAATGAATTTTAACATACTTTTATTTTATAATCGACAAGGTGGGCTAATGCCTCCCACGCTCATCGAGCATTAAATTAAAGCCATGTAATGGATGAACATTGTATGGACATAGATCACGCGAACATCGAGCACGCCTCAATAAATACGAAGAGCAATAATAATAGAGTGAGAGTTACTCGGACGTCCGACTGCTCCACGCTTCCTGCCAGCACAAAAACAGCTTGCGATCGCGAACCGGTGCGTGAGTCATGCTCGTGCGCAGGTCCTACTGAAAAAGCGCTTGTCGCTAAAATTAAGACGATAAATACATTCTCAACAGATTTACAAGGGATAGAGTTCGATGAATCTAGATATAGAGTCTCCCAATAGGTGAGCCTAGAAGTAGGCATGAAAAGATAAGCTGAAATAAGGTCACTGGCAGACATAGTCCAGGGCTCATAAGTTCAGAACAACGCCAGTAACGCAACGTTGTAATCGTTTGCCCACGGTAAGTTGAGAAGGAAACAGACATTAATGCAGAAACTCCTCTAGAGGAGAAGAGGAGGAGGTCTCTCTGGAGACAATGGCGCGTAAGAAAGAGAAGAACTACCATGTTGAAAAGAGCCAAGCTATGAAATCAGAAAAAGACTACAATGCAATCGAGATAGTGCAGGCAGGGGTGGCTGTGGCCCAAAAAAAACAATATTTATTACGTTTAGGGATAAACTTGATAAGAACAATAGGGGCTGCACTGCACTGTCAGTGCGGCTACGATCAACACAATGGGAAACCATATCCACTGATAGTGGTTTGTTCTTAGTGACTTTTTGAGTGTTGGAAAAGTCTTTGCTTTGACAGATTATGAAATAGGTTGATAAGCTCGATAGAATAATAAAAGAACGAGTAGGAACAAAGATATTTCCTTAGTGCAGCTTATCAGAAAAAAATTAATGTATCATCACAGCGCTAGATCGCACAGGGAAAGAAGAGCCTTTGCCCAGCAGTGGGACATTATGAGCCTCCATAATAATAATAGTCTGGTGTATTATAAAATCGTAAAACTAACTTTTATACATCTTGCAGTTAATGTAGCGACATCTGCGCGACCGCTACTTCTCGAGTAGCCCCTGTGGCGCCTACTCTCTCAGCACCAAAACATCTCATCGTCACCCTACTTTACTGTCAACCTTATCACAACACCACAAAGTCTACTTTCCCAACAGCTTTTGATTCATTTCGCTGAATCTAGCTATTACTGTTTAAGGAATAGGGTCGATTATCGAGTTTGGAGCACGTGCTGTGGAAGCTGCTTCCTGCAGTTACCCTCAGATATACGTAACAGAATAAATAATAGAATCTAATAATAGTACTTTACTTACTATGTGTCTGACTCCGTATGATCACGAAAGCTGTGTGGAACTTTTGATTGGTTCGCGAAAGTGGCGGAGTATGTAACTTTGAGCAGCTGGTTTGGTGCCCATGGATGAAGCTGCTGGTGATATCCCAAAATCAACAGAGGCTAGAGTATCATGAAGAGACGCCAGAGAGGCGAAATCGATTTTAGAAGGATAATATTATGTTTTGGAAAATATGTTTAGGAAATGATTGTGCTTTTGTTTTTGACAAATCTAAAGTAGAGATGGAAATGGGCACTAAGAGGTTCTATATATGTAGTAAGTACAATGCGTTAAATGTCAGTCAGTCAGACTCAGCAGCAGTTTTATATTTAGACGAACACAAACAGAGGGGCAAGTCAAACAGTGTGAAATCATCGTTGCGTATTTGGAATAACAACCGAGTGTAAAAGACAGATAAGACTAAGCGATTAAGCTAAGGATAGTTAAGTGTGGGGATTAGTCACTGCACTAATGACTAGGCTTGTGCAATTTGCTTTTTGTGCAGTGAGACATCAGACGTTTTGGGTAGTGCATCTGCGTAATTTAATCAAGATAATAACGTAACCCATGATCTCATAGCACTGGATGGAACTAAACCAGACTTGGTAGGTAAGGTTGTAGGTAAAGTAATATTGATATTGTGTTTACGATGGGGGTATCTGACTGAGTATCCAATATATCGAACCAGGAAAATCAAATACCTACAATAATAACTGCATAGGTTGTTTGCTGGTTTATAAATATGTAGTTGGTAAGTAATTTACGTAAGTAAATTCAAAACGAAGGATATGATTTTTCCCATCCTATAACAATACTCTTGGTAGATATGAATTACCTAGCTGTAGTTACTTACAACCGTAGTGGCCTAGTTAATTCGTAACGTCTATATAGCGTGCAAGCTGCAAAGCATTCGATCGATAGCAGCTGCACGATGAACAATAGCTAGATTACAAGCCTGAGGTACATACTTACCTAATCCCTACCTACCCGTACCTACAGCCTTTGTGGAAAACACAATGGAACAACTGTCCGGTGGTAGTTTCCTTTGAAGGAAAAATCCGTAAGGAGAGAAAAGCGTAGCGTAGAAATAAATACACGGGTTAAGAGGTGGGATAGGCAGGTATTACATTTTGTAGATTTAAAATCAAGACATCTATGCTGAACATAACTCCCTCATTGAATGAAAAGGTATCGATCGATTGTCGAATTCGGCGACCATACAAAGACCGGACGGAAGAACGTGATTGGATTTAAATAATTGCTTAAATTTCTGTTTCCTTTGGCAGAAGTCCTGCTTTGATAGTTCATAGTATCTAGAATATCATACCTACATGATTAGACCTAACGTAGAACCTATAGCTACTGGTCTATCTAGAGGCAGCGTGATATAAGTAAATTGATACGGCATGCAATGTTGAAACGAGACACCAACTTTGATCCCTTATGAGGAGAACAATACGCCATCCAGATTCCTATAGGGTTTCTAAATTCTTTTTTAATATGTGCGATGACTCAGTAAGCCTTTTGAACGTCGGTTCAAAAGGCTTACTGAGTCGTCGGATAATGAGCTCATCCATCACATAACTCGCGAATCGAAAATCCCTTGAATTATTTGTCGACCGCCAACACTTTTTCACGTTATTTTTACAAGGTCTATTCACCTGTTCTTCCCAAAAAACGGTATAAAATTTTCTAATTAATAAATTCCAGAGTAAGTTTACAAAAAAATATCGGCCAGATCTCCTTAATTGCTTGAATATTCAGACAGATATTTCAGGATTCCTGCAACCGGTTTTGAACATTTGCCATATTAATCCTACCGATCACATTTCCCCACGAAGCACACAAGAAACTTAAAACGTCGTTCGTATGGACTACTATTATGGACATGCATGATAACAAATCGTATCGCAAAACATATCGCATGATGACAAAAGGGTCATATCTGACACTGAACTGTTGCAAGTGGAAATAACACTTGCGCGGGCTTTTGAGCACTGTAAAGTTTTCGATTGTACTTCTAACTAGGTCTGAGAATGATCACATGATGTCTAGTCTAGTTGGACCGACGTAGAGCTGGGATAATCTGATTTGCAGTACAAATACGGCAGCAAGACGTGATCATGCGGGTACGGATACCTTTACTACGCCCCACAATACCAAGAAAGATCTCTCAGCAAAAACTAGACCATGATCAAGATCCGAACAGTCGGAGCCGGGAGCAATTGAATAAGGAATTTATATTCTCCATAAAAGGATAAGAGTTTTACAATTCGCACGGATAGGCATGTACAAATTGGAGTCCAGAATAGTTCGTAATAACTTTGTTTCAATATATATAGGGTTTAGAGAGCTTATAAATTATTTTGTCAAGCAAGATTTACAAACCAAGGATAGAACCTTTGAAACCGTAGAAGCAGTACGAGCAAGCGAACTTAAACATAATATTATGTCATAATGCAATGAGCTATGTCTAATCAGAACTCATAAATAAAGGTAAGAGAAAACCGATTTAGTTTTAGCGAACTATTATTACAAGAACAGTCCTAATTTGAGCAAGCACGCGACCAAATGTGCAGTTCTAAATATGGAAAGATTTGAGGGGAATTTGGGAGGTGAAAGACCTCGCGAACCGGCTCATGACACAGAATAACCACTAGTTTTTACGCTGATCCATGTTTAGGGGAACATGATCAAAGTTCACGGACGTCGGCGATTGTACAATGGTAAAACTTCGTGTTAGAGAACGTGATATTGCGTATCCTCCGTGGTGTTTATAGTTCGACAGCGCATTGGATGACCCTATGCTACAGCATACAATTTAGAGAATACATCTACCTATAGTATAGGACCTGAAATAACTATACAAATAGGATTTACCAAAGTAGGTGAAGCCGGCAGGCAGAAGAAAATTGAATTCGGTAGTTTCGAGGAGCAACTCGCACCGAGGTATTGCTAGTGGTTACTAACAAGGCAATTGTACTATAAGACAAGGACTGACCAAGAAGTTTGCTCGTATAGATAACGATGATGACAATAATATGCCGAAAGGAGTTTGAGTTGAGGTAGTCATAGTTCGCCAAAGATTTTATTTAACCATTCAATAACAAATGAACAGCATTAGGTATAAAGTATCACAGATGAGTTATATTGTATAGGTACCGAGAATTATGCATTTAGACAATTCGACAGTTCAAAACAATTTTTGTCATTTCCGTAGATATTGTATTAACTTTGTCTTAAAGATAGGTCTTAGGACTTTTAGGCCAATGCACCCTAGAAGCTGCAACTAATAAGACCGCGTAATATAATAAAGACAAGTCCTCGTGTTCGTTGGCTTTTAGCCAGACAGAGGTAGACCTATAAACATCCTGCGTACAGGATTACTTATAGCAACTTCCTTGAGCAGTAAGCTTGTAAAGTCGTTCTGCACAAATCTATTAAAAACCTCTTCTGAAAGTTTAACCAAATACAAGTTATACAAGTTATAGTGCCACTGATACTTTACTTTCCTACTACCCACCTAACCCATAAAGGTATACAAATTAATAAAAAAACAATCGAATTATACTACAGTACCTACTACGTTACCGAGTTTCCCTGTTCAGTCATATTGTTCCATATTTGGAATTGAATCAACAGGAATATACCTAAAACAATTACTTACGGAGCTGCCTGAAGTTTGTCGTTCGGCAGTTCATTCGATTGAAACGAAAATCAATACAAGATAGGTTACTTACTTTACTCCTGAAATTTTATTTTATTTAATTTTTTGGAATGGCGTGGAACAGCGTATGGGAACAATCTCGAATTTTCGAAGATTTGATAGTGGTCCGAGTATGCAAGCAACGTTCTCATGAAATTCATATAAGAAGAGTAGGTACATGTCATTGTAGTAGTGGATGTAGTACGCAATATTGCAGTTCATGAAGTTCATTGTCAGCAATTAGGCGAATTAGACACAGCACGTGTTTAAATGAAGGTGAATGAATGAACTACTTGTTCTTACCTCTAATTAAATGATTTAAATGTAGGTATAGAAATTACGTCTGCAGTTCCAGTTGCTAAAGCAATAACTGGAGACGTTATAAGGGTTCTCGTCGGCAATAAACCCACGATCATTAAATTAATTGAAAAACTATACCTACTGCTAGTTTTGCTCAAATTAGGTACCTATTCAAAGATTCACAACGCGTTTTATTTCCCCACACAGGTAATTTCAATTCTAAATGATACGGCAATAATTTTAGCACTCGCAAACAAGAACACTCTCATGGAATAACTTGAAGCTTTATTTAAAAGTATATTGCTTTCGTCAGTAAAATATCAATTAGCAGTTTACAATAATATGGACGTGTGAAACAATGAAGCGAAGACCACACACGGTGAGTAAGTGGTATGTGAATGTATGTAAGTATAAAATAATAACAGAAACGTGAATGACACTGTAGAACAAAGTACCTACACTCTAGTGGAATAACTTGGAGCTTGAAGAATGAGCTTCGAAATTGAACTGGAAGCAGTCAAAATACCTATTAGAGTAGAAACCAATCGACAGATGAGACCATCTAACTAAGCCAAGGAAAAGAAGAAAATCGAATGCGTCAGAAATGCCTGTTTTGATGATATAAGGTAGGTTAGCTTAAACTGAGATGAGGAGCATAAAAAATAAAGCCTTCTAGCGAGAGCTTATCATGTCACGTATGCTGAAGAATTTTGTATAGTAGGTATAGCTGCCGTAAGCAAAATACCTACCTGAAACTCAGTAACAGTTGAAACCTAAGTCATATTTTGAGTCACGTAGATTACACAGACTACAGACATTCGAGGAAACCATTTCCTTCCGATTCGTCATCCTGAAAAAATCTTCAGGGTTACTTATATCTGAATTCCATAAAACCCGTTCCATTCGACCTACGTCATTTAGTACTTACCAAGAAAGGCGCTGTGTGAATGTTCCGAAAAACTTGCCTCGTCCCCATCCACGTTCGACCTTCAGAGTAACGAGATGAGATGACCCTTCGCAGGGGCGTATCGCAAGGTGGATCGATTAAACCCATTTATTCCCATTATTTCCCATTTGTTTGTAAAAGTTTGCATATTTTGTGGTTCAGATCGAATCTGCTTCTACGTTCCTTTACCATGACATTATCTTGAATTAGGATTCATGTGTATAAACTGTAGTAGGTACCTGCCTAATCTACTTGTATAATAGACTTGTTTATTGTAGGTATACCTACCTACCATGTGGATGTGGAAGCAATAACGTGCATTGAGCATAAGTCACACTCAACTCAACCTAGGAGGTGGATAGGTACGTATCTACCTACATAGGTTCACTGTATGTATCTCACTCAGTAGGTAGTATATTATTGTTATTGTTAGGCGTCGAGATCACGACTTGAATGAGAGAATATAAAGTGGTGCTTAGCATTCTGTCGCATGGCGCTGCGGTGTAGACTGGCATATCCTGAGAGAAGAAATATCTAAAATGGGTAGGTAGGTCGTGTAGGTTTAGGTAGATGAGTTCATAAAAAAATAAAGAGTTATTGACCCCGTGTTCCGCGTAGTAGGTAGGTAGGTAGGTACGTACCTACTGGGTATAGTTGGTACTACTTAGGTTAGTGGGTAGGGGGATAGGGTACCTTACCTGTACCTACCAATCAACCTGCCTTTATCTCACAGGGTAGGGATTAAAAATATACCTACTGCCTACCTGGATAAATCAAAGTAGGCTAAGTAGGTAGGTACCTATTGCATTGCAATCAATTTACATGGTAAGACCGGCACAAATAGGTAGGTATAAGTAGGTATAGGTAGGTATACCTTACATATCAATCAATGGTTTTACGTATACATGTGCTGTTAGCTGATAACCATGAGATAAGCCAGGTTCCTACTACATGACATGTTTCTGTTGGTTTTGGGTAGGTCATACCATACTATACATGACATAAAGCTGACTATTGTCCAGCATTCCGAGACTGGTGTAGATCGCTGAACGCCAACAACACAACACCCCTACACGGAAGAAAACGCATCGGATTAAGCCGCTGCCTGTGCCCTAAAAATTGATAATTATTGTTATTCTTACCTTGATAAAACAATGGGTACGGAAGCTGGTTCACGTTTATGTTGCACTTTATTTACAAAACAGAATTCTCACACACACACGCGAATTTTTGGTTTGTGTTTTTGACAGATGGTTTCGTATTCGTAAGTAGGGTTGCCAATGTCCTCGGAGCAGAGGACGCTCGCTATGTTTGAAGCACGCGCGGCAACTAGACTGCGCGCGCCGGCTGAGCAGAACCGCCCCGGCCGACGCGCATGCGTCACCCCATCCTGAGGGAGAGAATTCTGCACAGATACGATACTCCCTCATTTCACATGTTTATACTTTCCTCTTTGATACTTTCGTCCAACTATCGTCTATGCTTCACATGGACAATCATCTATGCTATCCTGCTATCTCTGTTTTTGCAGCATTAAACATTAGATAAACCATTATTTATTTTATTTGAAATAAGACAACGCAGGAACTTCTAATCTAGTCTACCCTGAAAAAAATTCAAACCCGTATGTATTTTTTCGAGATATTAATAGGACGTCATCTAGGGATGCGTCGTAAGAAAATCTCGGCCGAAGATGGGCCGAAGCGAGCGGCCCCATTATATAGGCGCATTCGATAGACACCGACAATTAATCTACCTACATACCTACTACAAAACCTCGGTCGGAGGAAAGAACTATTGATCGGTACATTAACGCCATGCCGAGGTATTGCTCCATGCCAAATAACTTATCCTGACATTGACATTCCAATGTTTGAATTTATGACATCTGACAATCCTCCAATATTTTTTTTATTTTTTTTAATTCTGTTCTGGCACTCTGGAGGCTTGTCTTTTTGCCAAAACAATCCTCCAAGACTGCAGAGGGCTGCCAGCTATTGTAAAATTGCGCGATTTTTTGCCGATTATGTTATCTCGGTTGAGCAGCACGCGGGTTTTTTAAATGAGCACGCTCACGTTTTTTATATTGATTAGATGTTCTAAGTTTTAGTTAGGGTTTTTATAATTAACACACCGTACCTAGTGAGTATAATCAAACACGTTCTTATCTATTTTAACAACTGATTTATCTACATTTTGCAGCGTTTTCTTTTCACTTTGCTGATAAATGGCCACACTGGCTGGAGAAAAAAAAATAGCGTAAGAAAAAGAAATTGTAAATAAGTGTTCTTTTTATTTTCACAACAATAAAAATTGCATAGAAATAGCACAGAACATAGTCGAACACGTAAATGAAGCAAGTGTTGTGATCACTTATTTAAATATTGCTTTGTTACACGTTGTTTTCCAAGTTAGCATGCCTGAAGATTCAAAGAAAAATTCGTTAGTATTGTGTATGACTAGGTATTGCATTATCTACTTCATCTAAATAAATAAAGTGTTTCCTCAACATTTTCAGTGATAAAAAGAAAAATGATCCTAAGGAACAAAGAAAACCACGTCAAAAACGAAACCAAGCTGCAAAACTTGATAGAAAAGCGGAAAAAACAGAAGACACTAAAACAGGGCATAAAGGTACAACCTATGTATTAATTTTATGTACTTAGGTACAACAAGAGTAGTTTTTTTTCTATGTACCTACCTACTGATGGTAGGTGGGTAGGGACTTACCAGCTGAGCGATGATTCTATGCCTACTTTGTATGCTGTCAAAATATTGATATAAATAAATAGGTACAGACAGAGTACAGACTCATTTACAGATTTCTGTATAAATGATTTGAGGCTAGTTTCGAGTTTTTTGTGAAAACTTGCTTCCATTTATCATATACCTTAGCAAAAGTCGGGGACTATAAAGAAATCCTTTTGACAGTTTCAGCACCTCAAAAACCAGTATACGAAGATCCTGGTCCAGAATTCTACAAAAACTTGAAACGAGAGACTGAGGAAATAGTTAAAATAACCGAATCAGAAAATGCAAAGTACAAAAAGAAAGAAATACAAAGTAACTGGGCTAAGTATGAGATGCCTATCGCCAGCTATGATGATGTGGATGAGCAAGATGTTGGGGCTGACTATGAGGTAGGAATATGACATGAGTTAACATAGTGTTATATATAGTACACAAACTGCAAGGGAAGTGTAGGACGACCCGTAACCAATGGAACGACAACAGTATTAAGATAGCATAGAACCAAATTGTTCTTTGTGGAATTTTATGGACAGGCCTACCCCCATATTCCGAGCAGTGGGAAATATGCTTATTGTTCTGTATATAAGTATTATACTTTGTTAAAAATTCTATTTTTTAATCATGCACCTACTTAATTACGAAGGAGTATCCAAAAAGATCTCTCCAAAACTATGGCCTGCCAATTTCCAAGTTAATTTTATATATTGGTCCCTTGAATTACTTATTGGAATGACTCGAATAAGTAACCAAATCTTTTGCACCTAAGTACTTAATAAAACACACTATTGGTATATCTTGTTTCAGAAATTAATTCAAGCTCCACTATCAGCTGGAGGGCATTTTCAATTCAAACATGAGAAATCTTGGGACATGAACACCGCACCATCATTGTATGATAAATACTTTGAAATTAACATGGATAATCTCTCTACAGCTATATCCACAGTTCCATTCTTGGAAAGGAATGATATCAACCAATCATTGTTCAGTGAAACTGACCTTCTGAGTATGAGCAGCAGGGCTTCCAAGTACAAACTGAAATATTTCAATGATAAAAAATACTCCACTCCAGAAACAGAAGCACAGGATACAATTCTAAAAAATTTAGCATCAAAAGAGAAGACAAATGATACAACAGAGTATGATAAAGTATTACACGAAAAAGTTTCAGAATTAGATGCAAGATCTGATGAATACAACATTAATTTAGATTTTAATGTTTCAAAGACTGATAGTGTTAAAACACTGAATAATAATGAGCAAGATGCCAAACCTGTAACATATGAATCCGTTGATGATGAATACATTTTCAAAGATGTGCCTCATTCGGAATTCAAAAAGTCTGAATCTAAAGCAACAATAGAGGAAGTTATAGACAAAAATAATACAGCGCCTCCTATACAACCTCAAATAACCAATATTGTAGCAGCTTTACAACCTCAAGTAACAAATATGGCAGCAGCTTCATCAAATCTAGCAGAGACTAAACCTAATAATAAAGCATTGGCTGAGAAAGGTAATTGACTTATTTCTAGCTGAGACTATGAATGAAACGACATAATATGTATAGTATTTTATTTAAACTTTATTTTCAGAGCACCCTGTGTCATCTAAAGTAAATCCAGTCATTGAATCTCCCGAGGATCTTGAAAAGTGGCTTGACGATTTTTTAGACAATGAACAATAGTGGTTTATCTTCAACATGCTATCACATGTTTAACATTATGTAGATGGAATAATATAATTATCAATTTATAAATATACCTACCCACTAAATATTAAAATTCATGGCTTTGATTAACATACCTAATAGGTATGCCTATTTACATGTATTAGCAATGAGGTATCGTTAGTTACATTATTATTTAATTCAGAACTATTTAGGTACTGTATAGCTATTAACTACGAAGCTTACACTTAGCTGCGAGCGCACTTAAGCACACATTTAAGAGTAGGTATACAAAACGGGGTAGGTAGGAACTAAGTCTTCGGAACACAGGCACTGGAGTTCAGACACCGTTCAGGGCATGAGGAAGAAGCAGTCTACCATTACTTCGTTATGCCCACACAAAACCTTTACAAGTATATTTAAAAATGTGTTATTTACCATAATCTTCAATCAGGACCTGTGACTTGAATCGCGAAGAACCCGAAGTCTGCCACTTGAGAGGACAACATAGTAGATACTTAAGTAGGTAGGTACAGTTAACAGCTCCAAAACTATGAGAAGGGGAAATAAAACTAATGATTTTATTTCTTCTTTATTTAATTAGCACACGACTTACAATCCCAAGTTCATTGTCGTGACCTTATCCATAGTTCCTACTTGATGTAAGTAGGTACAACTACAATTTGTACAATCAATATCTATAGTTATTGTAGTCTTGATACTGCTGGTTTTGCCCGCCCCTGTTGTCGTAGATGTAATCATAGTCCTGGTTACGGCGGTACTGGTTGGGTGGTGCAGGTTCCGGATTTTTCAATGTCTTGGCGCGGGCGGCGAGTTGAGACACGAGCTGCGCCGGCGTGAGGTGAGCGATGGACATGGAGGCCCCGTCGCCAACACTGCCGCTTGGGTTGAATACCGATTTAGAACTAACCAAATCCTGCTCCACAACTTGAGTGTGGACGGTGGAGTACAAGTGATCCCGATCAATGGACGTGCTACTGTCGTTGCATGTCGTGGCTTCTCGGATCGCGCACACGTCGCAAAAAGGTTTCGTGGTTTGACACGCTGCATCTTTCGTGTTTTTCGACATTTTCTTCTTCGGGCGGGAGACCATCTTCTCCAGACCTACGGCGGCAATGATGGTGTCAATCAGATGCTTGTTCTGCTGCGAACTGGAGGGTCCGTTGGGGCTGGTAAATTGGAACTGGATTGGAGCTTGTCTTTTCAGTGGCGAACAGAATTTTGGCGCGATGTACTTTGGTTCAGGACCCAGTTTTATGGCGTGATTGAACACAAGTTGGTTCGGCAGGTCGAGCGTTTTTAGTTTGATTAGAGCTGTAGTGCATCGATTCAGAACTGGAAGATAAAATACAGAAATTAAATTAAATAATGCCTAAGTGTCCTAGTGCCATTTTAAATGCTGATTTTTTTTTAAATAAAGTTAGTTATATCATCTTAGATTGACCTACCAGGTACAAAAAATATATAATCATAGGATTTTAAATTTAACCTAATTATTAGCGCATTACGTTAACAAATAGTACCCACCCATAGTTCTATTCTTATCATCAGATGTACTGACTGTTCCTGCAATTATAGAAGGAAATATTAAGAGAAAATTTAAAATAAACAACGTAGAATGATTTAGCACCAATAGAGCTAGCAAGCTATACCTTTGTTGGGTGCAAGCTTCATGTAATCTTCTTTGGATATCTTCCCTTCAGCCACTAACTGAAACATTCAAAATAAATGGTTAAAACAAAATTCAAAGTATTACCTACAATCATTTTAAAGAACTTTTTAAAGAAATATTTGTTTACTTTTGCTAAAGCATCATAAGGGTTACAGCCATCGGCTTGTTTCATGGGGGGAGTTGTTGACACAATCGTAGGAGCTGGCACCATGGCTGGAATATGACCTGTTGGTGGTAAAATGGGGCTGGGAATGGGGAGGACAGAATGACTCGGTGGAGGAACAGGCACAGGGCTGGGTACCGGTGCAGGCAATGGATTCATAGGTATAGGTTGTGGAGTAGGCATGGGAGCTCCACTATAATCATATGGAGGATTATAACCTCCATAAGCAGGCACATATGGTGGGTAACCTGTAGCTGGTGGACCTCCCTGGTAGGGACCTCCACCGGGAGGAGCAAATTGTGGGGGCATTTGATAATGCAGAGGTGGACCATAGTTTTGTGGCAATTCAGGTTCAGATGGGTAGAGGAAGTTGTCCCGATTAGTTGGCGATCTTGATCTGCGTGGGCGCCTGTATGAAGACCTTGAGCGGGAGCGGCGGCGTGGGCTGCGGCGCGGACTCCGGCGTGGACTCCGGCGCGGGCTGAAGCGCCGCGGGCTGCGCCGAGGGCTGATGCGACGCTCGCGTCCCGGGCTGTAAAGCTTATAGCGTTTATGAGCAACTGAACTTCGAGTAGGAGAAACTTCTCTAGGCCGCCATGTCGGGGCATTGGTGCGTCGGGGGCTGCGTCGCGGGCTGCGGCTGGGTCGTCGTCGCAGCGGGCTCCTTCTCGGGCTCCACTTCGGACTGCGCCGCTGCTGAGTCTTGCGCGGAGACTCCCTACGGCGTTCGCGAGAGCGCGAACGGGCCTTGGGCGGCGCGTTTGCTCCGGACTGTACTTTTCTCTCCGTCGGTTTACCACTCTCGAAGTAGTCGTCGAGCTCGGTGCCCGGCGGCCGTAGGTCGTCTGAGGATTCCAACGATTTGGCCAGGAACTCTTTCACTTTTTCTTCCTTATCTTTTTTGATGGCTTCGTTGGTTTTGTTCGGGTCGCGGCGGCTGCCTGGCTTGATAAACTCGTCAATCCGAGTGATGCTTGACGACCGCCGCTGCTGTCGCGGTGGCTCGTTTTTCGTGCTGCTGTTGCGTTTATCGTCGCGCATAGTGTCATTTTTCGCTTTAGTGTCGTGTGAATCGGCCCCTTTATGCTTTTCTTCCGACATCAGCTCGCGAAGATCTTTCACCTTCTCAACTGCTTCAGGGTTAAACCGCGGACGATCACTTTTTGAGTTTGCTTCCTTATCCTTGTCATCCCAACTATCGATAACACTGAGTCCTTCTATAAAATCGGCTTTATTAAAATCATCGAAAAAATCACTAGGAATATCCTCAGCCTCGGTACCGTCGCCGGCTTCGGGCTTTTTTGGTGGCGGCGCCTCCATGCGACAGAGAACTTACACGAAAAGGAAAGTTGCTTAGCTTATGTAAACCCTGATAAATTTAATTGAATCGGATGAACATAACACAGCCCAGCAGTCCATGTACCTATTTTTACAAAGAAATATCTTGTGGAAAATGAAATAGCTGTGCGTGCTCTACCTACACTACAACAAAATCAAAAGTTTATTCCACAATTTCCACAGACTATGTATATGTATTGGGTACTCAGGCTAGCGTAGAAAAAAATACTTTAGAGCAAGAGCAGGCTAGGCATGGGCTAGGCTAGGCTAGCTAGCGCAATGCGGTTGAATTTGAAAGAAGAGAGAATAACCACATTACCACCGTAAAATATGTAAGTGAACGTAAATTAGATAAAACGGAAAAATTAGAAAAGTTAAGTTTTTTTTTTTTTAAAGGTATCGTTGCTTTTAGCAAAAATACAAAAACAAAAACATCTGGCTGGACCAATCGGAAAGCACACCTTTTTAAAAAAAAAACATTAACTTTTCTAATTTTTTTCCGTTTTATTTAATTTACGTTCACTTGAATATTTTACGGTGGTAATGTGGTTAATATTCTCTCTTCTCTCAAATTCAACCGAAAGAAACCCACAAATTGATTAAAATTTTTTATGAATGTGGGTGAAATTTTAATGAAAGCTTAATATTATGTTTTGTTTTGTAAAAGTTAAGAAACATTTTAATTGTTGGTCCATTCTATGGTTACAAATATTATAAAACTTGATTTAAATTAAAGTTTATTACCTAGTTTTACTTTAGAAGGAGTGATAATATAAAATAAACCTAAATTATTTTTTTTGACATAATTCCCACCAGACAGGTGGGTTACTCTCGACCACAGTTCCAATCCGGATTCACGGAATTTGACAGATCTCGTGTCATTTTGTACTGAAAAATGACAGGACTTCTGTCAAAATCTATGGATCCGGATTGGAACTGTGTTCGAGAGTAACCCACCTGTAATGGTTTCACGGAATTTGACAGTAGTAATGTCATTTTTCAGTACAAAATGACACGAGATCTGTCAAAATCCAATTTGGAACGGCGGTGGTCAAGAGTAGCCCTACAGGATAGTGGGAAAAACGTCAACAATTTTTGAAGATTGTCATAATTCCCACTGGTGGGAAAAATTTAGTGGGAATTGTGACAAATAAACCGCAGAAATGAAATGTCATACTTTGAACGGGACACAAAACACATTTTATAATTTGGAGAGAGGACGACTGCCATTAAAAAAATACAACAAATCAAGAAGTTGAATGAAACTTTATGAAACCAAAGAAGAAGAAGAATATAATTATCTTTTTTTGCATTCTCTGTCTGTGCGTAGTTGAAATGAAGGGAATGAAACTTTGAAATGGAAGTTTTAATTTTTTGGAGTTGAATTTGTGATTTTGGGAATTGTAATGAGATACACAAGTTAGTAAATATGGAATGTACACAAAGACTAGAGTGTACTCAGCAAGAGATCTTCCAGACAGAGCGAGAGAGCCCCGAACAGGTAACAATAAAAATCGGCTTGCTTCTTTTGTAGGTATTCTGATTAGTTCTAGTAGATGTACAGAATTGAAATAAGGAAGCACCTATACATACAATAGTATAACTACCTACCCAATCCAGTCCTCTAATATACGAAAACTCCTATAAATAAATAAATAAATGTTCTTGGACATAATCACATTTTTTATTCTTTTACAGATTGGCTTCCTAGGAATATGTGGTAATAAATACCCTGTGAAGAAGGGTCCTAATAAAATTGGACGAGATACAAATACATGTAATATAGTTCTGAATTTAAATGTAAGTTTGTACTTGTTTACTCTGTGTTTTCATGTAGAGCTATTGTAAAAATTTTAAAATTGGTAAAACTAACGTAAGCTTCCATGTCTTAGGCTGGAATACTGAAACGTCATTCAAATTTGAGCACCACTTAAAATTGCTCTGCCTCTGTTTGACATTACTCATTTGTAAGAGATGGCAATAATTTAAGAGTGACTTAAATTGAGTGGGGTTTGAGTGGCGTTTGAGTATTCGACCATTACAGTTTCAATGACTTTGTAGTTCAGGTAAGACTGATTAATGTGATTTGCAAAATGGTTTCTTTGCATTTTATATTAGTTTTCGGAAACATCCTGAGATCTCAGTTCGGGGTGTGGGGCGAACTACTAGTTCTCTTAGCTATTGTTTTCAAATTCTGCCTCATTTGGTTGGGCTCTGAAATAATTTAAAATATGTTTCTAATGAGGTGTTTTATATTTACAGTCAGTTTCGAGACAGCATGCAGTAATAAATATCCTTAACAGCAAAGAATTTATGCTGATGGATCTGGACTCTGCAAACAAAACAAAACTATTGGGTGTAAGTACCTACAACCAAATCGGTTTAGGCTTTCATAAAGTGGAAGTTATCAAAAGCAACCACAGAGTAAATTCGACTTAATATAACCCTTGTTTCCACTTCAGTAGTAGGCTCTGTAAAAGAGTTGAGAAATTACTGGAGTTATGTACCCCAAATAATCTTGGATTGGACGCTTGCCATCGAATTTATGATGTTTCTGTCAATTTTTTAGAAAACTTTGTTACCATACATGCCACATCCTCTCAAAGACGGCGATATGGTACAATTTGGGGAGGTGTTTGGGATATTCCGGCTTTTAAAAGAGCAGAGTGAGCTCCTGATGACTCAAGCTTTGCCGATGACACAGCCAATACACATACCGGACACACCACTCCAGACCAAGCATATGTCTAAACTAAACCCTGCTACGACTATACCCGAGTCACCGGATGTCAGTGATAAGGTATGGTAGTCGTTTTTGTAGTTTTAAGAGTATGTAAGGGAATTGATAATAAATATAAATAATTTATTTCCTCTACAAAATAAGGTGGGACAAGCAAAAGTAGATAAGGTATCTTATGCAGGTATAGGAAACAGTAGGTAAGAAGACTGGTGCCTGAAATAGATTTGATAAATCTGCGTCACAGGACACCAGTACCCCACTCCGCTGATTTTATTAATCATAAGATACGCGGAATTACGCCCCTTTCCCTGTGATAAATATGTAGCTATCGTGTCGGTAATGCATGCTGAAACAGTAGATAAATTCTGTAAAGTACATACATACAATTATTTTCTTTATTTTTACAGGATGATTCATTCATTATCGCGTCACAACCGAAAGGACACACATTCAAAAGTTCCAACACACATTTCATTAAACCCGGCAAAACAATATCAATACAACCCATAGGCGGCAATAAAATCGATAACGTTTACTGGAACTCATCTAGGAAGTCCACGTCACTAAACCTAGACGATTCCACCAGTAGCCACAATGACTCGTTTGTTTTTGTTAAGTTAAGCGAAAAAGAAAATGAAGCCAATGCTGGTAACATTCACGAAATAGATACACAAGTATACCCGGGTAGTGTTCCGATACACGATATGGACACGCAGGTATATCCCCTCAAAGTAAAAGAAAAAGATTCTATGTATGAAGCAAACACACAGGTCCCAGGCTCCCCTATTCCTGATTGTATTTACACCGCGGAAACTCAACTCCCTGGCTCAAGTAATGAGTCTCCGTCTATTCGCTCAGCTGAAACTAAAATCACAGATAAATTTCACTCTCCATCAATATACAGCCAAGAAACACAAGTACTCCCTAGAGAAAATTTGCTTTTGGTGGTTTGCAAAATAAATAAACAGCAGGATGTGCAATTTGATCTCAGTGCTGACAAAGACAACAGCATATACACCGCCGAGACTCAAATGTTCCCTGAAAGTCCAGTGCGCCCTAAACGTGATAGCAATTCTCCATCTAGTAAAAAACCTAATGAGAATTCAAAATTGGACAAAAGCGACATAGTTTTATTTGATGACATTGATAATCAGACAGACGACGACAATTTCGAATCACAAGCAATACTGACAGAGGATATTTTATTACCAATCAATAAATACATCGAGGTAGAATCTGAACCACTATCGCAAATAGCTTTACCCAAGTCTTCAAAAAGAAACATGAGGATAAGATCAGATAGTTCTTCAACTGATTGTGAGGAAATTGATGATGATATTTTGCCCACACAGAAGATTCCGGAGAAGGAAAGAAAAGCCAATGACGAAGATTCAACTGACTGTGAAGATGAAATGATTGAGTTGAAAGTAAACGAAAAAGCAAATAACACTGCTGAAAAATTGGATTTAGAAGATGTTGCTACTCAAGTAATAGACGTTCTTGAAACGCCGCCCGGCGAAAACGATGATGTACTTACCCAAGTAATTTATGTAGTCGAAGTTAGTGAATCTGAAAAGCCGGACAACGACGATTTACCAACACAGGTTATTGCAGTAGATGATGCACCAATGAAACGACCTGTAAAAGCTCAACTCGTTTCTGATGAAGTTGAAATAAGTCCATTCAAAATCCCTCTACAATCTGTATTAAAAGCTAAAAAGAAAGACGTTTCTAGAACACCGAAGATAAAGGCCTTTGCTAACATCGAAAGAAAGTCCACTGCGCAAAATGATAATGATGATAAATACTATCAGGCCACTCAAGATATTTATTTGGACTTGTGCTCGCAAACTGAATCTTCGTCCGATGTTCCTAAAATGCCAAGTAAATCGCTTAGTGGCAAACGCAACATTATGTTATCGCCTCAGTCAGACGTTTCTCCAAATAATAGTGATGTTGAAAGCAAAATCAATAGTTTTGTTTCAACACTGAACAGTCAGGAAATCAGGGAAGTAATTGGCGTTGAGAAAGTGGCTCCAGTGAAAAGAGTATCATCATTGGGAAGTGACAATTCAGACCTTGAGCTCACTCCCAAAAAAGTTCGTCCATTCACATTCATGGATACTGACTTACCAAATAGTCAAGAAATCAAAAACAGTGTATCGCTCAGCTCTAAAGCTATAGTCACAGAATCTTCCAGTGATTCAGAAAACGAACAAAATTCAGAGGATCAGTGCACACCGATTCTTTTCCATAAGAAGAAGAAATCTAAACGAGTTGTAAAAATGGATCTTAGGAAAAAGTTCGATGTGCAAGCATTACCCACTAGGGTGATAACGCGAGTAAGAAAACCGACGGCTAAGGTACAAGAAAATGAAGGCAAAAAGATAACCGAAAGTATTCTGAAGCCAAATTTCTTAACGGAGCAAGACAATGATGTCAATGAAGAGATAATCACTGAAAACATAACAAAATTGAAAAACAAAAATGAGAAATCCAAAAGTTCTAAAGACACAATCAAAGTGACCAAACTAGACGAAACAAAAAATAACAACGTTACTAAACAACTGAAAGAAACTAAGAAACAAAAAAACCAAGACAAAAGTACTAATCCCGACGAAATAAAGAACCTTAAAAAAGAGACTATAGCAAAAGTAGAAATTAAAACTGAGAATGATAAAACTAAACAAGCATTACATAAATCAGATGAAATAAATAAGAAAGAAATAGTTATAAAGAGAGAAAGCAAACGTAAAAAAAAATCAGCGTCACCAGTCAATGACAGTAAAGATGATGTAAATCGTGTCACTGAAATATCAGTGCAATCAAACGATACAAGTAAATCAGTTGAAAATGTAGATATTTCCAAAGAGATAGATAAAAAACCCATTCAAACTATGGAATCCAAGCGTAATGCTAAAACTGCGCCAGCTAAAACCAAAGAGGAAAAACCCCGAGGACCCGTTATGATAGAGCCTCACACTATCACTGTTCCTGTCAAAGAAGAGAAAACAAAAAAGAGAGAATACAAACGCAAAAACAAAGAGCCTGCTAATAAAACTATGAATAAACTAGAGTGGTTTTCTAGTTTAGACTTAACATTAAAAACGAAATCGGAAACCATGAAAGTGGATAAAATAGAAGTTACCGAATCAAACAGACCTGTCAGAGGTACGAGAGGTAGGAAAAAGCAATCGGTAGATGTCACAGACTCCACAGAGTCACAAACCGACTCGCAAGATAAAATGAAACAAACAAACAAATCTAAAGAGCCATCGCCAGATAAAGAAGTACGCAGAAGCAAACGTCAGAAGGTAGTCAAGGAAAAAGAAGAAAATAAAGAACAGGTTCCACGATCTATACTAAAGAAGAATACAATGCATGAGCAAAGTACGGTGTACAATATGTCTGGGTCAGGACCTGAATCGCCGAGTTTAAAAAGAACGAGTGAGTTTGAAGCACCATTGCCGAAGCGAACTAGATCAGCTGTGAATGCTAGTTTACGAGCAACACCGGCTAGGGCCCAAAAGACTTGCTATGTGTTGTTCACCGCGTTCCCCTATGAAGAGGTTAAATTGAAGCTGGAGAAACTAGGTGAGCTTTATTTTTTATATACCCCATGTCTTTTTGCAGTCGTATTTTGATTTTGGCCCATTTCAGCTGTTTTTTCGAACTCGAGTTTACTAAATATAAAGTACTAGCCGTCGCCCGCGGCGTTGCTTGCGTTCTAGACCCTTTAGGGTGCGACTTTTCAAAATTCCTTTCTTAGTGCACCTCTACACTATATAAGGTTACTACCCTCCAAATTTCATACCTCTAGGACTTATGGTTTAGGCTGTGCGTTGATTCTCTGTCAGCTTCAAAAGAGTTTTTACGATCACAAAAATAAATGAAAATAAAAATTAGATACTTCGTAAACTGTACATATGTAGGACGAATTGTTTAATTAAATAAGAGATCATATTATCGAGAAAAACATTGACTTGTATCATAAACATTAGTAACTAAATGAACAGTTAGATACTTAGTAGGCCTTTGCAAACGATATACAGGGTGTTACCAGACCACTTCCGAAAACTTGGAGGTTCCAATCAGACCATGATACTGAAAACATTAAGCGAAATAATCGCGAAAAAAAAAATTGACTTGACTATCTCTTTTTAATTTTTTTTCTAGTTACATACACACAGTACAACATAATAAGACATATCTACCTAATTATCTCATTTAAAGAAGCAAAAAAACAAATAAAATAAATAAAGCTGCAATGTACACGCAGCACGCAGATTACGTCTACTACAGCATGAACAGCTGAGAGTTCATCGCGGGTCATTCAAGTACGCGACGTGCGAGCGACCTACGTTAGTACCTACCTACGTTAGTAGGCACTTACGACACAGAATAAATAATAGTACTACGCCTCGACCTTACCTACGTGAATGCGTACATTGCGGGCTGGCGAAATAAATACAAATCTTTAAACATTGTTTTCTCCGGCTATAATTATTTTTCAGGATAACTGATTTTTTTTTGGTTGGGTTTTGGTGTGCTGTAGCTCCCCCTTTCGTTTTCGGAAGTGGTCTGGTAACACCCGGTATAACCCGACCAATACAAATCACCTCACACTTTTGAACCGTAAATTCCTCACAGGTGCAGTGGTTGTGACTGATGTGATGCAATGCACAGTACTACTGACGCTGCAAATAAAAAGAACTTTCAAGTTGTTATGTGCAGTGGGACTGGGGAAGCCTATAGTTGGACCTAACTGGGTGCAGGCTTGCTCTGATACTAATATGATTGTTGGTAAGTGCTGAAGTGAAATATGGCTGAATACAACACTTATTCAGGCGTAACAATTGAGTCGGTATTAGATCTGCTCTTGTTAAAGAGTATTTTTTTCTATGTAGCTCTGCCTGCCGTGCTGTGGGTCGTTCGTCGACCACGAACCGGGAAAAGTGAGTAGGATGGCCCCGATGGACCGACGACATTGTTAAGATCGCAAGTCGAGAAAAGGGCCAAAATAGATCTTTCTAGAATTGTATGGAGGAGGCCTATGTCCAGCAGTGGACTTCTGCAGACTGATATGATGAACACAGTACTCCTAAACGACTTTAACAACTCAAAATAGTCAAATACGGTTTTGTCGCAATGTACGAGTATGTGTTTAAAACATGTTTCTTTTCAGATCCATGGCTGTACATTATAAAGGACCAAACAGCGGAGCAGCGCTTTCGCTTCACCCTCCAGCGCACACTAACAGGCACTCGGAACTTCCTGCAAGGATACAACTTGTCATCCACGCCTTCTGTGTTACCTCAACCTTCTGAGATGAAATGTAAGTTATTCCAAATTCTAATAATTATTTTTGTTTTATGTGCTATAGCTAAGCATTTGGCTGCCAGCACACCTGATGGTAAGTGTAGCTGCAGCCTAAGGTGGAGCACGCTTAGCCATAACCCACTCGTTTCTTGAAAATTCCGGGCTGGTTGGTTATTTATCAGTACTGACAACCGCCGGAAAAAAAACCACGGCGGCAACGAACTGTAGGAGACTAACACAACGCTCTAGAGAACTTTTTGCCTAAAACCTGTTTCTGTCTCTTTTTTAACCCTCGACTGTAAAACGGAAGGTATTGAAGTTTGACGGCGTTCGGTGTAGATCTGTTTATCTGTGACCTCGTAGCTCCAAAAGTATGGTTCAAAAATTTCATGCTATTTTTTGTGAGATGTTCTTTGGTGAAAATTGGTGCAGCCATTTCTAAGTTATGAGAATACGTAGGAATTACATACATAGTTTTTCCAGTGATAGTTCAATGCTCTGGTGGGAACTGGCAAGAAGGCGGTCCACGATGGCTGTGCCTTTCCAACGGAGCGGACAGATCACTGTGGCCGGAAATGCGCAAACGTGGCGCTACGCTCGTCACCACGGAGCTTATACTGGGAGGAGTGTTGCAACAACGGCTGGACATTGAAACTAATGCTATCAAAATGCAATAGTGAATTAACAGGGTCGCAGTGCGTGATAGTGCAAAAACATGATTTTGCCAGTGATTTTGAAAGAGTCAGAAGCGAGAGTTATGAAGATAAGCCACTGTGGGCAGAACACTGCGCAAGGTGACGGTGTACTTGTCAGCATGGAACTATTGAACGCAGTATTGCAACATCGGGTGAATATTAGCAAGCAAGCTCGTATGAGTTAGTGGCCAACTCTGGTGACGGAGTTTTTACTACTTTTTACGTCGCTATAAGGCCTCCGTTGTGGTTTAACGACTGCTAGAGCCGGCACCGACAGTTTAACATGCCCTCCAAAGCACGGAAGCGCGCAGAAGTGAATGCCACCAACGGTCACCCATCCAAAAAGTGCCGCAGAATGACGCTTAACTTAGATAATCGGTCAAGATTGACTAAGCAAGCTTAGCCATGAGCGCTTCAAACAGTGTGGACAAGGTGGTCATTGTGTCTACAGGATGATGGGAGTATTTAGGATAAATGAGGTTTGCCCACCACCTATACCACCTCTCAGCCTAGTCTGCCAACTCTGAGTAATGCTATCTATCAGATAAAAATATATACATCTTTGTTATCGAAGTCTAATAGATGGTGAAATAGGTACTTAGAGTAGTGCGACAGCAATCGCTGAGCGATGTGTCGCATTACGTACAATTTGTATTAAGGCTTTGATTGACCTACTGTGTAAGGAATATTGATGCAAAGATAGTGTTTATTAATAGTCAGTAACATAAGTCAATTAACAAATGGAGTTTGTAAAATCCTAGTAAATGCAGTCCTAAAATGTCATGTCTTTCAAGGTAGGCAACACACTGATAGTGATCCTATTATTGTCGGTGTTTCTAGGCGACCGTGTCGTGTGCCTGTTTGTCTATTACTTACAAATAAAAACAAGTTATTCTATCATTGAAATTAGTACAAAGATATAACCTAAACTCTTGCAACAGTTACTAAAACATGATCAAAAGCTCCCAAATCATTGTTGTACAGTTTTATGTTTATTTACCTATGTTACTGATTGTAGATTGATGGTTTGATGGGTGATCAAAAAGGGCATTAACATAAGTGCCTCAAAAGATACCTCAGTACACTTAAGATGTAAATAACGTCACTAAAAAGATTTATTATAAAGACTAGTTATAAAGATATACATAGTTTTTCTAATTACATCAACCATTGATACTGAAAGTCTGTGCATATATCTGTGTTTACTAACAGTAAAAGCACAAACTTTATTTTAACAGTAAGTTACTGTTGTAATTTGAATTAGAACGAGATAGGACGATTTGGAAGTCTAGGAGGTCCGGAAGGCATGTTAGAGCGAGATTGGACTGGTTTCAGTGTGCATTGCGCCTTAGTCACATATTGATTTCGCTAACCACTTGTCTAGGGTTACTACTTATGTATGGATGTTTTACATTATCTACATTGTACCTAATATTTTAGTGATTTCGCATTTTATTTTTTTATTAAGTACTTACCTATAGGGAAATCTTAATGATTTCCAGGCTAGTTTTAAAATGTTAATATTTTTTAAAGGGGTATAATCATATTGGTCTTCTGAAGCTGCGCTAGCTAAAATCTGCTGTCTGACTGAGCATTTTGTAAAGCCGCGCTAACGTGACAGGAGAATATGAATAAAGCAGCGTTTCGGTGATTGTAACGCACAACGCTGCGGTATGCGGCTAAACGCAGAGTACTGCGTTTGCTCCTCGCCGCTGACGCAGACTGCGACGTAACTAAAGACCATACTAGACGTTTTCCATACAATTGTGTCCGGCGCTGCATGTTGCATACCGCTGCGTTGTGCGTTACGATCGCGAGACCAAAGCTTAAGGTGAGAGTTTTAAAGATAATGAGTGTATTTTGTGACCAACACTAACGCGTGCGCAGGTGCTAGAATTTGTAGGTATGCGTTTCACCAGACTTGCGAATGCGTTTATGTAGGTGGCGTTTTTTACGTTATTTATGAATGACGTTATTATAATTAATACGTTTCTCGAAATAGTTAAATATTTTTAATACAAACATATTTTATTGCAACTTTCGATGCCATAGGCGTTTTACCAAATGTTTAATTTTAATTAATATTGATTAAAACGTTTAAAACTAACAATCGATCATAATAATTATCTTTTTAATTTGTAACATACATAATTGCGATTTTTGTATGTATTTGTAAAATAAAGGACTTCATTCGTTTTTAACAACTCTTTCGATTATTACACCATTTACACCTAACCTTCACATTTACCATAATAATAGGTAGGTACATAACTAAAAAACATGATTTCTGTTACGTACACAAGTCATTTATTATTTACAATACTGAAGAACATGAGGCAGCCAAATATATACTTATCAATATATCATTATATTATGTACAATGAGTAAATGGAAGAGAAGTCATGGAATGTATGCTTAAACTCGTTTACAGTACGTCATATTTTTGCTAAGGTGCGTATTCCTTATATTATTGTATCATAAAAATTTAAAATAATAGACAAAATTGTGGGATGTTGGTAGTTTATAAATAAAATAATAAGTATGTGAACTAACTCATTCTTATGCCAGCTCTGGCGAGAACTACTCTCTACCTAAACCGAAACAAGAAAATAAAGACCACGATTATCCATGTTCACATTTCACACTGACCATAAGAGATACTTACTACATAACTAACTACGTGTTTCCACTCAAAACATTCACAAGAAAACCTTCACAACTTAACCCTTACAAACGATTTGTTTTTACAATCAAGAATATCCTTATAACTATCGGCACAAGATTCAAAATGTCAAACATGCATAACGTTTGGCGGCGGAAACGCAAATCGATATCTTCACAGAGTTGTGCATGTTTTATTGTGAATGTTTTTGAGTGGAAACTTACGGTAATTAATTATTCACTAATTATGCAATGACTGAGTAAAACACTAGAATTGCAAGTGAATATTTTTCGTTATCTTTACATGAGTGATAGGTATCTCAAAACTGGAGGAAGTTAAACAGGAAAACTCTTTGGGTGATGTTTTTATACCCTGTATCCTGTATAGTACATAACATAGCAACAACAAATTAAATTATGAATAGAAGGAAAACTAAATTAAAATTAATAGCAACAGCTTATCTCAATAAAATATTATTTTTGCAATATAAGTAAAAGCTCAGAAAACTTTGTGCCGTTTAATACACATTTTACTCAATATGTTATTCTAGCTATAACTATCTATACGCGTCGTTAAGATTAAGACATACAAGGCTATTTTGTGATTTAAATGCCAATACAGTTTTTTCAAAATTTATGAAAAAACTATAAACACCTATCAGTTCTCATAACATAACGCTCAACAGATACTGCTCTCTTCAAAGTTCGCCTGAAACAAAACATATTTAATGTAATATACATTTAGGCATATATCAAACGACAACCCATACAATGGTTAAAAAAAACGTTCCAGTGGCCTTATGCTCGCTTCGGCAGAGATTTGACTCTAAAGCGCATCACACACTACGCAGGTGCGGTAAGATATCTGTATCTGGGCGCGTATCTGTCAATATCGCTCTCTATACTAAACTCCCATGAGTTTAGTAACGCACACTACGCAGATAACTAATGTTTTACCGTCAAGCATAATAGGTATGACGTCATATCTCGGCCGAATTGGGCGCGAGGCCCCTGATACGTTGCATCAGTATGTGCGTATCAATGGCCTACAAGTACAACGGTTCTGACTATGGACAGACAAACAAACAGACGGACGGACAAAGCGAAACTAAAAGAATTCTTGTAGGACTTCGAAACTCTAAAAATAAGATCATCGTGATGAAAAATTGCGAAGTTGCGGGCAGATTCGTCTAGTGTTGTATCCCTACACCCAAATTACAATAACATACCTACGCTTCGGGATCTCTCTTCATGAGCTCAAGGTCCGCTGTCACCATGTCCTTGACGAGCTCGTCGAATGACACTCGTGGTACCCAGCCGAGTTTAACTTTCGCTTTTGTCGCGTCTCCTAATAGTAGATCCTGAAAAACAATCAAGATTTTATAGTATTTAAGCAGAAATACCGGGCTAACATTAAATGTGGCTCTTCTATACTTGGGCTTATGATAATTCACATGTGGATAAAAATTAAGTTCAAACAATAAAACCAAACTTCTTAGAAATCATGCTGTGACGTGTGAATTAAGAAAATATTACTGTCTCACATTGTAATGACAAACAGTTGGATAGTAATTCAATAACAGCAAAGCCGATCATTGTTCTTTTATTTGTTTGCACAAATTCCATTCAAAAATTTCAATAAACAGAAGGTTTGAAATAACGGATCCTTCTGAAAAATATGGCCATTGACATCTCGAAAAACCAGTAGGTATAAGCCCCGACACGTTTTAATAGCACTCCGCGAAGGTTGAGGGAAATATCTATTACATATTTCGCTGCGCATAGCCTCCTCCCACTTCCCCGTCATTCTAGGTCAGAGCTATTAAACCGTGTCTGGACCTGTGTCTCAGAAAAAAATAAGCATCGTTTTAAAAACTCATTTTCAACCGCTTCCCAAATATGTGAATAGAATAAGCACCCATTTATTTACACAGGCAAATTTTTAGGTTCTAGTAAAAAATGTTGTATAACTCACCACTTCAGTCTGCCTAAAGTACTTAGGGTTCACTTTCACTAGCAGTTGATCAGTTTCAGCGTCGTGTCCTGTCTCGTCAACGCCTGTGCCTTTCCACGTGATCCTCCTGTCGACGCACGCAAACGCCTTTTCAACGAACTCACGCACGCTGTGTGTTTCACCTGTTGCTACTACGAAATCTTCCGGTTCGTCTTGTTGGAGCATTAGCCACATCGCCTGGATCAAATAAAAAATATATTAATCCCATCCCATCCCACTAGTATTATAAACGTCAACGTTTAGATGTTTCAATTAAATCACACTGAAACAACTAGTCTGATTGGATGAAACTTGTAATCAACAGCATCAAATGGGACGCGGACGAAGTCGGGGGGAAGGCTAGTATTGCATATATCTTCTTCTAAATCATCAATATATATAAAACTCCTTTGAAGCTGACTGATAATCAATGCACAGCCTAAACTATAAGTCCTAGAAGTATGAAATTTGGAGGGTAGTATCCATTATATAGTGTAGGGGTGCACTAAGAAAGGAATTTTGAAAAGTCACGCTCTAAAGGGTCTATCTAGAACGCGAGCAACGCCGCGGGCGACGGCTAGTTTTATATAATTTGAGTTAGCCACTAGCTCATACGAATGCTTACCTAGGTATATAATTAGGTAAAATGATATATTTAATAAAAAAATAAATTTTCATAATAATTCATAATAAATAAATACATTTTCATACTAATATATAAAATAAATTATGTTAGCAAACCACAGTTAGCCATGAGCCTAACATCAATATATTTAATTATCTGTATACTGTGTAACTGTTTGTTTACCCTTATAAATAAATAAAATCGGTACATAAGTAAGCCTAATTATTATGTAGGTACCTAAGTAACTAGTAGTTTGCCTAGACATTAGAGTTTAGCGATTCAGGCAGCCCATTGCTTTTCACTGTCGTATTTATGTTTCGTTTAGTCGTAAAATTTGTACCTATATAGTGTGCAATAAAGTGTTTCTATTCTAGTAATAAAAAAAACTCAATAAACACAAAAAGAGTGATAAGAAACTCATTTTGTGTTTATTGTTCTGTTTTTTCCGACAAACATTACGTACAAAACATTCATGTTTGACATTACACAAATGTTAGTTCTTGGTGGGAATCGAACCCACGACCTAAAGGCAGAGCTATTACCGACTGAGCTGTAACGCCTTTAGTAATAGTAATAACAAATGTACTCCCTAGGGTGCCTTAGGCATAGTACAAGCAAGCAAGCAAGCTCGTATGAGTTAGTGGCCAACTCTGGTGACGGAGTTTTTAGGCCGCCTTAAGGCCTCCGTCGTGGCTAACGACTGCTAGAGCCGGCACCGACAGTTTAACGTGCACGAAGCACGGAAGCGCTCGGATGTAAATGCCACTAACGGTCACCCATCCAAATAGTGACCGCACAGAACGTTGCTTAACTAAGATAATCAGTGAAGATTGGCTAAGCAAGCTACGCCACGAGCGCTACAGGCGCTCGCGCTTCAGGCATAGTACAAATCCTCTCAGATGTAATTTCGCACGCAAATGGCTTCGAATCGCTCATCATATTTTTCAACAGTGTTGAAATTACGTATTTTGTAAAACCGGATGTGTATTTCAGTTGTTTATCACAATTTAAATCGAGTGCGACTGATTGTTAGCAGCCGTCGCTGATACGTACTACGATAATATGTGATCGTCCGTGTACAATCAGTGGAAAGTTATTGCATCTAATGAGGTGAAATAGCCCTTTGAAAATTACAAAGTAATACACTAAACAAGTTAAGATAAAAGCGTTATTCGAGGTAAAGCTGAGTTTAACAAAAAAATTAATTCAAAAACTAAAACCCGACTTCTGGAAATCACGCTGTAAAAACTATGAAACAAGAAAATATTCTCATCTGAAATTGTTATGTACCTACCTACTATAGTGATGTTTAGAGGATAACCGTGCTCCGTGGTGAGAAATATATGAGATCGTATATCTATTTGTAATTACCTCAACATAATCCTTAGCATGGCCCCAATCTCTCTTGCTATCCAGCGTGCCCAGTTCAATATGCGTCATCAGTCCAAGAGTGATCTTAGCCACACCTCTAGTAATCTTCCTCGTCACAAAGTTCTCTCCTCGGCGAGGGCTTTCATGGTTGAACAGTAAACCGTTGCAGGCGAACATGCCGTAAGCCTCCCTATAGTTCACTACTATCCAGTATCCATAGAGTTTTGCGCATGCTAGAAAAAAAAATCTGTTACAACACCTGGTTTGAGGAGTATCGCATAGCGGCGAGGTCCACAAATATTTTGACCGAGTTATAAATAGGTATAATGACTCAATGTGGGCGTATCAATCGCTTGGTCTATTCTATAGCTAGGTATACCGATAACAGAACAAAGAATTTTCGGTACTGGCAGTGATGAAGGTGTTAGCAATGAATTTCATTTTACAGATATTAATTAATACGTTGGGGTATTTTCTAAGGACTATTCTGAAATCGTTACTCAAGTACCTACCTAGTACGTATTTGAGAAGTGATTCTGATTTTCATAAGAAAATAGTATCCTTGACTTCGCCCGGATCACCGCATGCGAATACAGACCATTGTCTAATGTGTAATACCAATACGAATTCCGTGTAAAAAATCTATCTATTTATGTTAGAAGTGTTATGCTTCGACGTTTTCTGACTTCTAAGAAAGTATCCTAACATGCGGCACGGGAAATGACAAATATACCTAAGGCGTAAATTACGCCTAAATCACTATGTAATGTAGTTACGCCGCGTAACTACATTACATAGCCTAGAGATTTAGCTATAAACTCATGAGTAGGTAGTTAGATACGTACGTATAGTTGACGTCAAAACTTACCATATGGTGACCTTGGATAAAACGGCGTCTTCTCAGTCTGTGGGACTTCCACAACCTTTCCGTACAGTTCTGATGTAGACGCCTGGTATATCTTGGTTTCTTTCTCCAAGCCAGCAACCCGTACAGCTTCTAGTAGCCTAAGGGTGCCTATAGCATCTACTTGGGCTGTGTACTCGCTCAGTTCGAACGAGATTTTGACGTGTGATTGGGCTCCTAAATTGTAGATTTCCTTTGGTCTTACCTATGAATAAAAAATTGGCTCGTAGAAATTACCTAGTAGGGTATTTGTGTGGCGGACTGGTTTCCGCAACTAGGCAACCAATGGGCCCTTTGCGTGATGGCTAGTAGGGTATCCCGCGAACTAAGTTACGGTGGAAACTAACACTTATAAATGGTTAGTAAGACTAATCTAATAGTTTTTCAGCTCGAAGTTTTATGTAGGTAACGTTTTGTAGAGACATTGTTTTGGATAGAAACATTACCTAACATGTTTTATACCTATGAGTATTTTACGAGTCAGACTTGTCTTTATCAGAGAGTTTATGGTAAGTACAGTCAAGAGAAAACATTCCGGGTCATTTCTGAATATGTGAGTATCTTGGAAACCATCAACGCTTGCTTAGTGAAATAAACTTTATGTGATAGAGTCTATGACATAAAGTTGTTTATAAGATACACAATGTCATCATCATCATCATAGGCAGCATGTAGTAACCCATTGCTGGGCATAAGCCTCCTCCCTCAAACGCCACTCGTGTCTATTTTGGCCTTTTTGCATCCAGGTCTTCCCATGTATGGCATCATCTACCCATATATAGATAGACAATATAATAATTCTTAATTAAATAAAAGTGATTGATGATCTATTATGAGACTAATAATGAAATAAAAAAATAATTTGCTTACTCGACTAATAATGCTAATAAGACAGGTGGTGTCAGTCAGGTCTCCATAGTGCAGATGCATGTGGCCACCGGTGTGGCAAGCCGGCTGCCCATACAGATGCTGTATCCGGCCCGTGTTGAACGATGATGAGCGTCGTAGAATACCGTGGACTTCATAGCCCTTTTCTATTAGGAACTCGGCGAGATACGAACCATCCTGGAGGAAAGATTTTTTTTTTTTCTTACACTTAGGTACAATATCTTGAAAAAATATTTAAAAAAAAGTATTCTAGCAGCTATCCTAATTGTAATTAGTTGTGGGGGACTTTCATTCATTCATTGTGTCAATGGTGGACACTCTAGTTTCTGCCAGTTTTGTATGGGACTGAGATGTGCACTGACTTTGGGTTGATGGCAGCAATGTTCCAGCATCCCTGATGATGATGTGGAGCCTGAGGAGTGATCTAGTTCCCATAGTACAAGCTTTGTTTAGTGTGGGACTAGAGGGTGATAGATAGATAGATGATAGATAGATAGATAATATGTTTATAGGGTGTTGTGTGACATGTCCAAGGATATTTTATTTATTTATTATTTACCAAAAAGTGTTGGTAGAAGTAATAGGTGGTAGTATAAGTTTTCAGAAACAAATTGCGTATTTTATCAGTAGGTTACTACTTACGTACAAGCTCCATCAACAAGTAGGTAAACCGAGCCATACAAGTGTCGAAGCTAAAGGCGATTAGCATTGATTTTACGATAGAAAAATGGTATTTACCTGACCAGTAATACCGGTGATGAGGGCCACTTTATTGGTAGTGGAATTGGTATGGTTGACACTGGATCCTTCGCCGGACATTCTGAGAGAATGTAGGTGTAGTAAGGTTTTATTTGTTTTTTACTAAAAACACGTCCTCAATACAAGCCGGCTAACGCTCACTGATAAGCTTATCATTTCACGCTACACGATCGAACATACTCATCAAGGAAACCGTTTACGGTCGCGGTCGGTGTTAAGCTTTTCAGCTTTTCACTGTTTCAGATTATTTCAAATTGTATTTTTATTTTATCTACTCCGTGCGTACATACAATACACAGCAAAACCAAATAATATTGATTTAGATTACTGAAAAACCTAAAAAAAAATCAAGAAAAATTTTTTTGAACCTATGACAACTGATTGACATGACAACGACAGTGACAATACAAAAAAATAGACAATGACATACTTTGATACACTGACAGTAGAAATCACTGTGACCCCCATGCTTGGGTATGGTTAAAAAAAAGAAAAAGAAGAACAAATCGAATGTTTTGTTTTGTTTGGTTACTTTTTTTTGAAAATTGTCGAAAAAACTAAGAAGTTCAAGGAAAATCTGCTCTAAATGAATCGCGAGCTTTTTGCTACTGGTGCTGCGCTGTGTCTGTTTATACTTACAAATACACGTCTTGTCTGTAACCTAGTTTGTCGCTGATCACTATGCCCGACATAAAGATAACACCGTTGGGCGCTGGTCAGGATGTAGGCAGGAGCTGCATCCTGCTATCCATGGGAGGTAAAAACATCATGTTGGACTGTGGAATGCACATGGGATACAATGACGAAAGAAGATTCCCCGACTTCTCTTACATCGTTCCTGAAGGTCCTATCACCAGTCAGATCGACTGCGTAATTATATCCCACTTTCACCTCGACCACTGCGGCGCCTTACCCTACATGTCCGAGATGGTTGGCTACACTGGTCCTATCTACATGACCCACCCTACCAAGGCTATCGCTCCTATTCTCCTTGAAGACATGAGAAAAGTGGCAGTTGAAAGAAAAGGTGAATCTAACTTCTTCACTTCTCAGATGATAAAGGATTGCATAAAGAAAGTCACTGCAGTAACTCTGCATCAGTCGGTAATGGTAGATAATGAATTAGAAATAAAAGCTTACTATGCTGGCCATGTGCTCGGAGCGGCTATGTTTTGGATTAAAGTGGGGTCACAATCTGTTGTCTACACGGGAGACTACAACATGACCCCAGATCGGCATTTAGGAGCAGCATGGATAGATAAATGCAGGCCAGATCTACTCATAACAGAATCAACGTATGCTACAACAATAAGGGACTCCAAGCGCTGCCGAGAGAGAGACTTCCTCAAAAAAGTCCATGAGTGTGTTGAAAAGGGTGGTAAAGTGCTTATTCCTGTCTTTGCCTTGGGAAGAGCACAGGAGCTCTGCATTCTTCTAGAAACATACTGGGAAAGAATGAATTTAAAGTTCCCAGTTTACTTTGCTTTAGGTTTGACAGAGAAGGCAAACAATTACTACAAAATGTTCATCACATGGACCAATCAGAAGATCAGGAAAACCTTTGTACAGAGAAACATGTTTGATTTCAAACACATAAAACCATTTGATAAGTCATACATAGATAATCCAGGAGCCATGGTTGTGTTTGCTACACCAGGGATGTTGCATGCTGGCCTATCGCTGAACATCTTCAAGAAATGGGCCCCATATGAGCAGAATATGGTCATCATGCCAGGTTTCTGTGTCCAAGGCACTGTTGGTCACAAAATTCTCAACGGAGCTAAGAAAGTGGAATTTGAGAACCGTCAAGTAGTAGAAGTCAAGATGGCTGTTGAATACATGTCATTTTCTGCTCACGCTGACGCTAAAGGTATAATGCAGCTGATCCAGTACTGTGAGCCTAAGAATGTGCTGCTTGTTCATGGGGAAGCGCAGAAAATGGAATTTCTGAAGGATAAGATTGAAAAAGAATTTAAAATCAGCTGCTTCATGCCAGCCAATGGTGAAACTTGTACCATTAACACTCCTATCAAGATTCCTATTGATGTATCTTTGAGGCTACTGAAAGCTGAAGCTGTGAGATACAATGCCTTGCCTCCGGATCCCAAGAGGCGTAGAGTAGTGAATGGCATTCTCTGCGTTAAGGATAACAGACTTTCTTTACTTGATATTGATGAAGTTTGTGATGAAATAGGAATTAACAGGCATATTATACGATTTACAAGCACAGTACGCTTTGAAGACCCGGGCCCATCAATTAAGACAGCTGAAAAACTCAAGGGTTTACTGTCAGAGAAGTTAGAAGGGTGGACGATAACCATTTCTGATGGGAACATATCGGTAGAATCTGTTCTGATAAAAGTAGAAGGTGATGATGATAGTACTAAAAACATCTATGTATCTTGGACTAACCAAGATGAAGACTTGGGTAGTTACATCTTAGGATTACTGCAGTCTATGGTACAATAAGGAGTTGTGATTTTTTTTTTTGTAGTCAAAAAACCTACAAAGAGGTTGTAGCAAACTGGTTTTAGCTGTATTTATGGGTTCAAAAAACGGCTAATGCCTATTCGCGAGAGTAATAATTAGTTTGTAAGAAAATAGTTGATTTTCTGAGCAAATATTTTTAATAAATTACTTAATTTATAGCTTCCTAAGTACACCATGAGATGTCTATATTACACTTTCCCTGGAACCACACGTATTGGAGTTTGTTGTATTTTGTAAATTTTTTCAATTCTGATTCAATATGAAATCCTTGTTTCTGTAAATATAAAAAATGTTGTTTAATTTAGATTTTTTCAATCTGCAATAGAATCTATTATCGTTACCGTAGATTACTGATTACGTACGTAAAATATATAAACCCTTGACCTCAATAAGTTGTAGATAAACATAGTAAATAACATGAGTGTCTGCACCAATTTGGAGATTTATCAGAATACCGAATGTTGAAAAGGACATTATATCGACTACGTACTCTAATTGTGAACCTGCCAAAAATTTGCATAATAATTTTGTAGTAAATTCAGCCAACTGCACAACACGTCATGACTTATTTTACTATGCAGTTCTTCATATTTTGGTTCCAAAAAACAATAAGGTAGGTAGTAGTAAGTTTGCTATAATATTAGTACCATAGCCGGTGGAAATAGTCTTCTAAAGTCTCCTCTATTCATAAACTTTTTATGCGCTCTGAGTAGACTGCTCCTGAGTTTGACATCTATGCATGGTTTGCATAGCCCGCACACGACGTCATCACACTGGTCCTTGCAGATTGTGCTGCATTCCTTACTCCAAACAGCAATGTTCTTCTGGGCAGCTAACATGTCTTTGGTTTTTTGATCACTGAAAAAAATATAGAAATGGTGACTAGGTAGATATCTACTTAAAGAGAAAAGTAAACTCCTCAGTGATGCATTTCGCTACCTTGGCTAATCTAAAAGATTTCTGTAGGTAATGGTAAAAGTTTTTAATTGTGGTAGGTAGGCACATAACCTACAAAAACAAGTACGTAGCCGAAACAGGCAACTTTTCAGATGTTAAAGAAATAAGTGCCAATATCATTGGAGAATAAACTTGCATAACTAAACCGAAATATGTTCTAGAAAAACTAGGTCGATAGTCTAGTGCTTAGGTTGAAACATGCTGAATCAGAAGGGCGCAAGGTTTGGCGTGCGTGCCCAAAGAAACAGATGGCTTGTTCTGCATAGTCGTAAAAGCGCCTCGCATTACTTTTTGTCTATTTAGAGTTATCTTGGTTCTGTCGTCAATGGCGTCTTGTTTTTTGATGTCTTGAAGATTATTTTTATATCATCAAAAGCTGCAATTTTTTCGCGGGAAATCTTTATGGCGTTCGTTTTGGAAATCTATGGAGAATGTCCATGTCGTAGCACAATAACTAGGGCCTGATGCTCCCAACCATCCACTGGTATCATCACCTGGAATAAAATGGGTTCACTGCTGAGTGTAGAGCTCTCCGACGTGCGTGACTCCCAAAACATTTCTACTCTTCTTACTACCTACCCTCTCTTTTGCCAGAAATATTTCTTACCTGTCTTGAACCTGGCTTCCAATCCCTGTAATACCGAACAGGCTGTACAGGACTTGCTCGTACAGTAGCTGGTTGGGCGGAAAGTGCGCGGAACTGAGATTCGGAGACATGTTGGCTTCTAGCAGGTACACCCTGAAATCCTCATCCAGGATTAGGTCAAAACGCATCATTTCGAAGAAGTTGTCTTGGGTTGGGTATTGTTTAACCTGTAAAAGAAAAAAAATATTTCCATTGTGTGCCCTAGCGAAAGCTAACAAAAAATCTACATTAACATAGGTACAAATCACTTACAGCTTCAACAATATGATGTTCCTTCTTAACTATAATATCAGCAATAGCTTTTTGAACCTCGTCCCACATTTTATTCGTGTCCTTTCCCTGAAAACCAAATAAAATTAGGCTATTTCAAGAATAATAATTATAAATAATTAATAATTAGGTAATCCACGAATAATGTCGAAAATGAAGTCTAAAATAACACAGACCCCGTGGGCAAAGGACTCAAGGTTTTGCTAAATTGCTTTTAATATCATTTAGGATTGTACTTATGATCTCTTGAACACCTAAGGCTAGACTTTTATTGTTATTTCAAGCAATGTAATAAGCTAGGGCAGGTAATTTGAATCATTATTTCAGTTATGATAAAAATGTACTAAAGAAGCTAAATACGGATTAAAAATAGAAAACTTTTGCCCTGTGGAGTAAAATAACAGTTTCTTTGTATTGCAGTAATGGTATAAGTAGCTTCTTTTGTAGAACATCCAAAAAAGCTGCGTAGCACTTGTAGAAGTGCTACGAGTTCTAGCTACGAAGCTTTTTTTTTCACTTTTGCTCTAGTTACCTATGTACTAAATAACTTTTTGTGTTGAAAAATAAGGCTTATAATAATGAAATATTGGTCAAGAGTGTGTCGAACCCAGCATTGGGAAGGTATCCAAACTTAGTAACTTTTCGATGTGTTTAGACTGGGATAAAGCAAAATTAATACTGTTTTGCAAACTAAACGCAGTATAGACAGCTCTTGCTATACTAACATCGCTATACTCTATGCCATAAGGTTCCACCCACACATGCTGTGGCATGTGAAGGAAGACTCAAAGGTCAATTTCCTTTGTCAAAACATAAAGGCACTTTGGTGAAGATATGTGTTTGTTAACCCGTCACTAGGAAATGATGGAGGTCTGGCGAACTAGGTGGGATTAAAACCCACGACAATCGTCGTTCCCAACATAACGGAGGCCGTATATTAGGTTATTTAGGGAATTTGAGTTGTGAAAATAAATTGAAATAATACTGCCATTTTTTTTTATAAAAAAATATACATCGATTCACTCACTGGCTAGGTAGTCGTACATTTTGTGATGTTTAATGTAAGAATGCTCACCTTCGACTGCGCGTACAGATCAAAGGCATCCTTCATACTGGCCCCTAGAGCCACGTATGGATGCGACAGTGATGGGACTTCCCAGGTCGGCAGATAGTCGTCCCCTATCACATACTTGTCCAAATTCCCCGGATCAAAAGGGTAGTATTTGACGGGGCAGTATCTGTGGGGTACAAAATTGAATGCAAAATGGTGAGAAATTTACCCTCGATTTCGAGTAGGTACGTGTAGGTACGATTACTCAATTACGATGAAGTTGTCTATTTTTTAAGATCTATTTTTGGATTTGGTTGGTACCCAAGACAATAGTAATTACCATCAAAGAAAATATTTAATTTAAATCTTTCACTCGACATAAGTAGTACCTACTTTCTTTAGGGGCCGAAGCAGGAGGAAGTACCAAAATAAAGAGATAATCTTAGCTGAGCCATTTTTAATTTTTATTACTATTTGGCCACTATTGTTTTCTTTATTGAATTAAAAAATTCATTTACCTGAATAATACGTCGCCTTTGTACCAGTAAACTCGCAAGGGATTGACTGACGTCACTACCACATACACGCCGATATCGAACTTATGTCCATCCACCAAGAACGGTTTTTGCACGTACTCCTGCACGAAACTTTCCCCACTTGCTATGTCTATTTCACTCACGTTCTTCAAATAAACACCTCTGTGCTGATTGTGCTTCTCCAAAAACAAAGCGTTTTTATTCTCCGATGCATATTTCAAAAAGTCTTCTTTACTTTTCGGCAATTTGAAAGCTCGGGGTATGTATTTAGAGTCGGAAGTGGCTAGATCGACTTTGTTTGTTATGTAGCCGATACCGGGGAAATGATTGACTCTTTGATGCGGCTTCAATCTATGCAGGTTGGGGTAAAGCGCTCGGAAAGGGTAATCGTGGGACCATAGCAAGTTCCATGCAGTTTCGTTGGTTGATTTCTCGTAGCCGAATCTATCGAGCACTAGGTGAACGTGTTTGAGTAAGCCGTTCTTATTGTTGACATCGTTGTAGGCGGAATACACCCAGTACTTTCTTTTCTCGTAGTCTTTGGTATAACTATTTCTATTTTGTGCGTTTATTATTTCTAGCAAGATGCCGAGTGAGACGCCGATAATGCACACTATTAAAAATATGTTGACACTTCTGTCTGAGCTTTTGCCGATGGTATCATTATTTATTTCTGGTGATTTCTTGACTGGGGTTTCTTCGGGATTTTCGTGCGATATATTTTCGTTCTCGTCTGTGACTTTGGTCTCCTGAAATGTAAGAAAAGTCTATGCTACAAGAGTATTTCGATAGAGTAGTATAGTGTAGTGTAGAGTCAGTAGGCACTCTACATCCCATAGTTCATGTTTTAAAAATACAAGTAGGCCTCGTAAGTAGAAGTAAAATCTTGTAAATTACTTACCTTGTCCTCATTTTCTTCCATTTTGCTTCAAACACGAATCACTTCCCTTCCACATAAAAACAGTTGTTTATATTATTTTGCCGCGCAATCATCTGCGCACGAGCATACATGTAGAGAACACACCATTCAGTGAGCTGACTGGTTCTCATGGTGCTGTTAGAGAGAGATAAAGCATAGTGTTTATTTACGAGTGCGAAGGAGAGACTACACACTTTCTAAAACATGGTAAACCAGTAGGTAGATGCTTTTAAGGTCACATCAACATAAAAGAGACCCACAAAGAAGTCTCAGTTATGTAGGTGTTCTCTTGTCGCATGGCAAAGTGTGTGGTTACCTACCATTCCCAAGTTTTTGCATCTGGTTTTTGACGAATTTAATATAGCGGAGATATTTATTTGACAATCGAAAACCACGACTATGTTTGGTTAATAGGTACCTACATGCATCGTCTTTTGTGAATACATTTTTGTCTAGTGCGTTCCACTTCCGACAAAATAACGATCACATTTTCCTAGAAACTTCTAGAGATCTACCTAGTTATCAACCGAATGTACATAGGTACATAGTTATGTAAGTACATACGCACACGTAGTAAAACATAGCCTGATGATGCAATGATGATATTGATCATTCATTGTGTTTCTCAACGCAGTTTCCTATGGATAAATTACTTTACCTACTTTCTTAGTGTTATACAGGTACGATAAGTTAAAAGACTGCTGAAGAAAACTTAAGAATTCTTTAGATGGACCACGAATGGCGTGGTACAATCAATATTCAAAAAATTCATCCATATTCGGAAAAGGCCGATAAAGATTACATGTCGAACGGAAAATGTAATCTCATAATCGACCACTAGACACAGGCAGCCTGTTTAACCGCCAAGTGTACGATACGTACCAAGCATTCCAAAATGCCCACGTCAACCTCATTGCACACAGCATAACCACCGTGGCATAACTAACATTATACATATGCTATGACATGCCGCACAAACCCCACAAAGCATCACGCAGATGCCCTACTTGTCCTTCGCTCTCGTAAGTAAACAGAATATACATACATACCTACCTCCTTACACATACCTAAACTAGTAGGTAACATAATAGCTGATTTCGAAATCAACCCTACAAATAATTACGTGTAAGCATAAGCACCCAAAAACAACATTTTTGCGATATTCGAAAAGGGTTTCATTAAAAACACTGGGTAACAACGTTTTAGGTGAACGACCTTACACCTAGGTACCTAAACTAGTATGTAACTGTAACATATGTAGCGGATTTCGAAATCAACCCTACAAATAATCATCAATCATCATCATCATCAATATATATAAAACTCTTTTGGATCTGACACAGAATCAACGCACAGCCTAAACCATAAGTCCTAGAGGTATGAAATTTGGAGGGTAGTATCCTTATAATAAAATAGTGTAGAGGTGCACTAAGAAAGGAATTTTGAAAAGTCGCACCCTAAAGGGTCTAGAACGCGAGCAACGCCGCGGGCGACGGCTAGTTATGTTTATGCGTCCTAAAGCAACATTTTTGCGATATTTGAAAGGGTTTCATTCTAAACACCGAAGAACATAACGTGTTAGGTTAACGACCCCATTTCCTGATACCACAGCTGATACTATAGGCATTCTAAATAGCATTTCACGTGAAGTTTATTCACAAAACAGAAGTCCATTACCAAAGTAAGTATCTAAGCATCTGAATTCGAATAACAGAAACGTGATAAGGGCCTAAGTGTAGCCTAAGTGGATAAGTTAGGAAGTTTAAGTTAGGATTTGTAAAGTTTACCTGGAGATGACTTGGATACATTAGATTGACTACATTATCTAGAAGAAAGTTGTTAAATTAGACAGAGAGCTAAATAGCCATGGTATTACAACCATGTCGAATTATATCGTAAACCATGACAATCATACATATTACCTAACTAAAGCCAAATAAAAGATCTGCTTACGGTGCTTTGGTACTAAAAATTACAAAAAAATACGGCAACACGTTCTAAAACGATAGTAAAAATATAACAATCATTTCATTGCATCGTAGTCATTCTCGAGTAGCACGCTACTTTTTAATCATATCTTATCATTTTATACACGGTCGACTAGGATGCACGTTAAAAACACGTTTATTGGTCTTAGCATTCCCTAGGACGCTGCTCTCTTTATCACAAACGCTTTAGGTTGACGTCAGAAGTTGGTCACTGACTTCTAGGCTCTAAAGCTCGTCTTTCATTTAGGGATAGGTCATGTTGGGGACGACGTGACTTTCTTCAATGATATCGAGGTACTTGGTAATATTGAAAGGTCTTAGAGTTCAATATTCTTTGGTACAGTCATTGATCTATTTGAATTAATTCTAGCAGCTGCTTACACAAATTAATCTGCGTCTGTTTACATTAGGTACCTAATTCTGCTGACTGTACCTACAGCTCTTAAAAGTTTAGGAGGCTAGGTGACCTAGAACTAAAGTGGTCTTTTGATTATCTATGAGTTCTCATAAACTCTGATAACTGAAAACTTCCCAGACACTTAGACACAGTTTCAGACTTAGAAGTCTAAAAGGCCAGTAAGCTGATAAATAAATCATTAGGTTTGAAGCATAGATTTGAGTTGAGATTTTCATGATCGATTCTAAATCTATGCGTGAGTTCGGGTCAGTGATTGAGCAGTAAACCATCAAACGGGCCTTAAACTTCACTTCACAGGCTCTTATCTGGTCTTCTTTAGATTTTCTGAGTAAAAACCTGCAAGTCATTTCAGCCAATCACGAGAGTCGAACACAGATGCTAACGGGCGCTCATCAATAAAACAAGCCAATGGAATGTAAGTGGCAGTAATCACAACAGTTGTATTATCTCCGAAACTGTTTGCTATCGCGACAGACGGACTGGCGGGCGCCGGTGGTCGTCGGAGGCGGTGGCGTATGTAGGTGGAAAAACAACTCTATTTCCGTAGAACTTTTATATTAAAAGACTAATGCCCGAATCACCGAACACCTATATCCTGCCCGAAGACTGAAACGCTACTTCACGCTACTTGGTATAATTTCATGCTGCTATTTTTTTGGGTAAGGTAAATAAGTCAGAGCACAGATCATATAATACTGTCAGGGTGATGTTTATGAGCGACGTTTCAGTATTCAAGGAGGTCCCTACGTGCAAGCCTGAATCAAGACAGATTTCCAAAAACCTTTTTTTGAAGATTGTCATAATCCCCACTGGTGGGGACAACTTAGTGGGGATTATGACAATAAACCGGTCACGCTTGAGTCCCGAGTAATTTTTTGAACGCTATAAGCCGTAATTTGTTTTTAATTTGGAACAATAATGTAATAAATAGGTATTATAAATAAATACCTACTCATGGACATATAACACAACGCGTTCTAGTCCCACACTAAGTACCTATAGCCCTATAATAAGTTAAAAAAGTTAGAAGTTTAGTTAGTTAGGTAAAGTAAGGACAAAAGGAACCCAGTTACATACCTCCGGCGGCCGGCGGCGCCTAGATGTCTACGGCAGCCATCGATCGTACGCATCCCATTCTTTTCAGGACCTAGCTCCCAATACAGGGTGACACGTCCTGAATAACACGTGCTTACAGTGGCCATGCGCCAAATAAGTATTAGGTTACGTGCTTATTAGACTACCTCCAACACGCATCTAGAATATCTAAATATTCTGCTTCATTCCTACCGCGAAACCCAATGGCACAGATCATATAATACACTGGTAATATGGCGTTCAAAAACTTTAGTCATATATTTTACAACTGGTTTTAAAAAGTATACCTTAATAAATAATTTCATTACTATTACGCTTCGCGGTAAAGGTGCAGATCCGAGGTGATATCTCCAATACTTCCGGTAACTAGGGACCTAATTTTAAATCGGAAATGGAAAAATTCTTTGGAAACCCTAGCACCTATACAATAATATGACTAAGTTATAAATAAATAAATAAATATTCACGGACACTTAACACAACGCCTTCTAGTCCCAAACTAAGCAAAGCTTGTACTAGGGAACTAGATGGCTGATAGAATACACACATACATTTTTTTTTTTGTAAATACATACGTTGTTATGTACAATATGCTTTAATAAAATGATGATGATGCGCACATACCATCATCATCTTGGTCCATTATGCGTGAGGAGTGCTCTATCATCAGGAATAATATAATCTGAAGCGGTACTAGTGTTTTATACCCTGTATTGATCATAGAACTTCTGTACTTTGTCGGGAACGGACGCCGCGCGACAGACCGGCGCCGGAGGGGAGCCTCCTAGTGAAAATGCCTTATTTGTTACATGCACTCGGCTGGTCTTTATAAAAAAAAGTAGCCTTTATTTCTCTTGGCCATAGTTCGATTTGACGGTCGGTGGTGCCTGGATTTGGTGGTAGCAATTCGTCTGTTTCATTTTCCTAAAACCAACCTATAATTTGACAGCACTAAAACTGTTGCCATCCCTTTCTCATAAACTAAAATCACCTGAAACCACGAAGCTCTATTTAAATTCAGTACAGGGTCCACTTTATTTTTTGCAATAGAATAGCACTGCCGTTTAAGCGTAACTTAGCGTTTACCGTGCATGATAAAAGGCGTTAAAAGCCCAGACTAACAAATATTTTGTTGTTTACTTGTCCTAATGGAATAAGATATTTGTAATGCCTTGATTTGCTTATAATAAAATTTTTTTTGCCCATACTGCCTTGCTATGTGTATTGTGTAGGCAAGTATGTTAGGTTAGCCAACACCAACCTAAGTACAGAAACTTTTTAATATTTCAAAATGAGGTTTCTTTAAGTGGTTTTTGAAAACCAAAACTTCAATCAACGAATTTTCGGAATTTTCAATCATATGAGGATCAAGGAACTACGTATTACATATTCTTTGATGAGGATGGTCTGTTCCCGCATTAATGGACCCAGTTACCTCTACGCCTCTACCTAAGTCAGACCAAATATCTCTATGAAAATTGTACTGGCCCACTGGTGGGCCTGATGGGAATAAGCCGTCTTTATCAATGCATTAATTACTTACTTACCTCATGTAACAAAAAATCTACTTTTTTAAGGGATGGGAAAAAGCTTTTTAATACTTAGAACTATTTTTAGAAGTCCGTTTGAAACACGTCCCAAGGACTCCATTGAATTGGTATAATTAAAAAAGTATCAATTGAAACTGTTGAAAGTCAAACCAAATTGATGTTTGTAAAACATGATTTCAATTTATTAGTTCTTTTTTAGAATTAAAAATACATCAGCGCGTTCCTAATGGTGTTTTCTAGTGCGAGTGTGTAATTATACCTATTCATATCGGACCCCATACCACAGATCATATACATAAACGTGTGTTTGACAGCTTTGTAATAAACACACTGACGATTTGATAAATAATGTAAAAAAATACAAGCTAAGTAGATTCAGTAGCGATCTTCGAGCATTTGTAGCGATACTTCATCGATACCTACAGTTAGGTGCTTACACTTAGCAGAATAATTTTTATACTCATGTTCATTGTTTGAACTCCTTGCAAATTGGCAACCAAAATAATTCTTATTTGAAAGTGTTCAGTCGGGTTTCAATGACTTGAACGTTGTTTTTACAACCTGAAGCGCTCTCGGCGTAGTTAATTTTCACCTTATCTAAGTTAAACGACGTTCTGCGCGGTCACTATTTGGATGGGTGACTGTTAGTGGCATTTACATCTAAGCGCTTTTGTACCTCGCGAGGGCACGCTATACTGTCGGTCCCAAGCTCTAGCAGTCGTTAAGCCATGGCGGATGCTCTAAGGAGGCCTAAAAACTCCGTCACCCAGTGTTGGCCACTAACTCATACAGGGTTTGAACTAGTAATAAAATAATTTATAATAATTATGAAAAAGTTGATTTTATTAATTATAATTATAATAATTATTATAATACAGTTTACAATAATTACAAGCGATCACCAAACGTGGTGAAAGAAAACGGCATAGTATTAAATTATTTAGTTGAGTGTGCGAGCGGAGCCGGGAGTCGCGCGACGCGTCGGACCCTGTACTCATACGTTACGGAATAGGAAATACTCTCGATTACACAAACAATATATAGGAAGATAAGATTAACAATAGATAGTAGACAACACTTATATCGAAGGTTCAAAATATATATACGCGAGGCAGTCACAGGCAGGAGAGTAGCGACGCGACGCGCGCACGGCAGCGAGGGCCCCTCGCGCACACTTCTATTCATTTATTTATTCATTCGATTTAGGATATAGTCTTTCGAACGCGAGGAACAAAACGTTACACAAGTCGAGAATATCATTTATAATCGATTCGGACGAAATCGGATTCGAGAGCGGCGGAAGCGAGCTGGGAGCGGGCGGCAGCGGGGCTAGGGGCAGTCGCACTCCTCGACCACCATCTCGGGCAGGTCGCGCTTGATGATGTTCGAGTCGGCGCCGAAGTAGATCAGCGAGAGCGCGGAGAAGCGCGTCGGCGCACAGCACGCCGCGCGTTCCGGCCGACCCGCCTCTACCATCTGCGAGTGATAGCTCTGCAGCGGGCTGCACGCGCCGCGGCAGTAGTTGGCGTAGTACCCTTCCGGTGCCACGATCCAGTCGTCCCAGCCGAGCGCGCGGAACGACACGTAGTACGTCTGTCGGCAGCAGCGGCCGTGCTCTGCTGCGTCGCAGTCGAGTGCGCGGCGGCGGCGCGTGCGCAGCGGCCGCAGTCGCAAGCGCAGCAGGGGCCGTGCTGCCTGTCCGCCGCCGAGTCGCAGGCGCACGCGGCCCGCGCAGCCGCTGCAGTCGAGCAGCAGGCGCAGCGGGGCGCCTGCGCCAGCCGCCGCCCAGCGCTGCGCTGCGCCCGTCACGTCCAGCCGCTGCCAGCCCGACGCATCCGACACCCGTGCTGCGCCCGCCAGAGAGCCCACGGTCGAGTTATCGATCACCTGCAAACATGTCAACCATTCAATACCTGAAGCTGGATGACATTGCAGAAGTTAATTTAAAAGTTTTTGTATTCTCACCGTGAACGCCCACAGTGTGTAGCGCAGGCGGCGCGCGCGCGGCGTCTCAGCGCGCACCATCAGCTCCGCGGAGGCGACGGCGAGCCCCGTGCCCTGCTCCTCCGCCTCCTGCCCGAGCCTGAACTCGATCAGACGCTGGCCGTTCAGCGTCTCTCCTGCAGACAAAGTAACTCTCAGATTGTGGCTTAGCCGAAGTGCAAACTGCAAGAAACTGCTAGTCTACTAGATTGTCCTATTCTTTTTGTGTTACCGTAACTCAAAAAGTCACCATACCCTACCTATTTTAAAAGACCTATCAGAGAACCCTACACAATAAATATCCATCCTACCTAACCTGCCTAAACTTGAAATGACCCATCGCAAGCGCAGCGTCTGCAATGGGAGAGAAAGGGAAGGGTGTAGGCAGAGTGCAAGTGGTTTTCGTCCATGGCTGTGGGCTGCACTAGCCCTAGCGGAGTGAACAGTTGGCTTCAAAACTGCTCAAAGGTCCAGACCGTGTCGGGTTCGCGCTGGCCGCGAGCACATCTGCTTGGCTTTTAAACATCCTATGGTGAATGAGTATTGTATAGTTATTTTAAGGCACTTCAAGGCCAGTTTAAAAATATTGCAGCTGCTGTCGCTTCTAACCAGAAAACTAGGTAAAACAAAAATGTTTTAATTCTGCCGGCGAGCAATGAAACCCATATAAAAGGTTGTTCTATTGAAGATCCGTCGTCGGCGATCGCTGGAACATTCTTACGTCACTTTTTCCATCTGGATCACCCTTGGTCCTGCAACAATAACAAATGAAGTGATAAGTGGAATATAAAACATGGCAGGAACTAGTTTTGGTAAACGGTCTATGTCGCTCGATCAAAGAGACTTATCCCATAAGTTTTTTATTTTATTTTGTGTAACGTAATCAGTGATAACATACCATAAAAATGTTCTACTGTATTTGAAACATTTTAAGTAGTACTATGGCCAGCTTTTAGCTCTTTGGCAGGCGTTTTAATTATGTTGTTAGGCCTCATAAAGTATTCAGGCACTGTGCCAAAATACTAAAGAGAGTCCTTGAATTAAAAGTGGCCTAAAAAACAGAGTGCTTATTTTTTGCGCGAAAGTTCCACTTGCACGTCGAATATTAATCTCATCATAAACAAAGCAATATGAAAATAGATTCGGAGTTCGCTGATTCAAGATTTAAGATTTTGCCACAAGTGGTACCTAATACCTATAGATGTAGTAATGCCGAGGGGGCAACCGTTGTTTCATAAAAACCTGCCAAGTCTAAGCCTGGCAGGTTTTCTGAACTATTTTCATACTAAATTATAGGTTAGGTATTCTGTGACTAAATATATAATAGTAGCGCGTTTTAGCGCGTTTTTTGCCGTCAAAAGCTTCTTGCTATCGTCTATCATGTAGCCACGTCGCTTGACATTATGCTGGGCAGCGAAAGCAGTTCAGAGCTTACGATACGGGGGGCTGAAAATCTCGGTTGTATTATTTCAATATTTATCAATACTTTTAAATTGGTAATGAAGTCCTACTCATAAATATCTGAAAGGCTTTTAGACACTATTCCAAATCTTTTTAAAACTAAGCGCTAAGTATTAATCTGACTACAGAATAAAAAAAGACCCAAATGTATGGGGAGTTTAAATGGTCAACCTTCTAAAGTCACGTAATCATTCCTATATATTTTTGACATTTTATATTTTCTAGAGTTCGTAGAATGTCCTATTTTTATAATAGAATGCTATGAAATTATTTTTTCAGTGACATCACACCTAGTTGTACACGTGAAGAAGGTTTGTTGCCTGCAAGTCGAAGTTGCCCTCGTTCTACGTTCTACGAAAAGAGCTATTATCGAAATCAATCTTTTTCTTTCGCCAAGGGCTGCAATAATGCATGCATGAACTGTAAAGGTGGGATCACACTGTGTTATGCGGATATTCAAAATAATCTAGAGCAACAACATTGAACGTTGCAAGAATTAAATGAAATGAAATGATATTTAAGACCCAAACATCTTTTACATTGTGTATGTGCAATGTGCATGGTAATTCTTATAATAATAATAATAATAACAATAAGTCAAATAAACCCATGAAACCTCATGGTTTTTCTAAAGCTGATAAACTACCAATAGGCATGTCAGACAAATCCCTAGCCACATAGCTTACCTTATAGTGGTAAAGCACCCTTTTCGTGATAAAGGCACAGATTACCAAAATAATACAATGTTCTGAGTTTGACACATTCTTCTTATTGAAGAAGAAGAAGAATGCCTAGAATATTAAAAAATCTGCTCTCGTTACTGCCTTCGTATAACACTTGGCAATCTCCAATCGTAACTGCACCAGTTGCTAAAAAAAAGGATTACAAAGCTAGTTACAAAGTTACAGACATACCCGGTCGCTAACTACAATAGCCTGTTAGTCATCGGCGTGGTTGAATTATTTACGGAGGCGGATCGACCAGCCCTCACGTGCACTTATGCAGCAATCGATATTGTCTTCAACTTGGCCACTGGTACGCCAGGCCATTGGAAAAGCACTTCTCAGGGACATCGAGCAAGGACAATAAACATGTTTTTGTAGAGAAACTGCTTTTGATTGTTTACCGTGGTAAATTTTTATGTATGTTCCTTTTTTATAAGCCGTGTTGGCCGAGTGGGATTGTACCTCGGCTTTCGATCCGAAGGTCGTGGGTTTAAATCCCGGCCGTGCATCAATGGATATTTCGTTCGGAAAATTTATATGCGCGTTAACACGAGCTTTACGGTGAAGGAAAACATCGTGAGGAAACCCGCGGCTTAGTTAGCTCCGCACGTATTGACGATGTCTTTCCTGTGGATATGGCTGACTAGGCTGAGAGGATGGTATAGGTGCTGGGCAAGCCTACTCCATCTAAACATTGTCCCAGGCACTACAGTGTCCCGTTAATTGTAGGCATAGGTTGCCTCCTGACGCTGTATAAATCATCTTCAATAGAAATAAAGGCCTATGTTCCGTTTTTTGTACCTATTTATAGTCAGGCGTCACAGCTTAGTGCGTAATAGCTTTTTTTACCTTCCGGTTCCCAACTGAGAACAAACATATAATTGTTTGTTAGAACAAACTAACACCTAGACATAGATGTCTGGGTGTTACTATAAGTTTATTTATTTAGTTTATGCTATACGTAAGTATGTATTTACAAAATAAAATGATATAAAGATTATATAAGCAGTCAGCATAGTAGGTACAAGCTTTGTTTAGTTAAGGACTAGGGCGTTGTGTAAATGGCTTATTTATTTTTAATTTTGCGGATTTTTTTTAATGAGGTGAGTATAAGTACCTATATTTGGCTCGATAAAGTTTTGTACAACTCGCTCAAGCTTACTTCAAAGTACTTGAAGTATCTTCATAACATCAAAAGAATACGCGCCTTAAAATGCAATTGAGATTATCCATTTGAAGAGTCGGAAGATCAGCGAGCTTATGTTCGTTTTGTAAAAAACCTTAAGCATTTTTTGTAGAAACCATTGCTTGTTCTGAACGAGTACCAACAGTATGAATTCCCAAGTCCCCACGCACACTATTATGACACTCAACTCATTCAAAACTAAGGCATGGATTCGAGTTGCGTGGGTTCGATCTCCACCGAGAATAAACATTTTTGTGTGGCAAAGATATTTGTTATATTATTATGTGTGAGTGTTATTAAGTATTTACAAAAATAAAAATATAAAAGTATTCTATCAGCAATCTAGTTTCCTTAGTACAAGCTTTGCTTAGTTTGGGACTAGAAAGCGTTATGTGAAAATTTATACGACCAAATTAGGTATCACTTGTTATATACCTTTTCATTACAGTCGATAAGCCTTCTTTTATGTTCGGAAAGTGCCGTTAGCCCAAACTTTAAGTGATAAACTAAATTGTCTTTGCATGCTATTCATTCACCAATAAAAAACTTCCGTTACAGAAATTATACTTTTTTTACGAACATTTTATTGCACACCGTCAATTGCAGGTAAAATATAAAAACATGAACGTAACACATAAAATGACTATAAACCAGCAAAGTACAGTCAAATCTAAAAGCTCTACTCCGTCACGGAATCATTTGGTAGGACACCGTTTGTATTTTATTATACCTAATGTCTCTTCAACAAGATAGATTAGGTAGGTACAAATAACTACTCAGATATCAACCAGAATATTTTTATATATAAAGTTGACCAGTTAAAGAAGCCGAAAGTGCTACGAAGCGCCTACGCGCGTAGCTTTCAGCTACGATCGTAGATGCGCTACGAAAATCTTGTGTAAAAACCCCCTAAAACGAAACCCAAGGCATGGAAAACTGTGGCCTGACCCCATTACATAACTATCGTCTTGTACAGTTATTTCCATAAGTGAAACAGAAATAAGGTCTAGATTAAGTTTTGCGAGCGAATTATGTCTAGGCAAAAAACAGGTAGAGCTAAAAACGTGTAGAAGTGAAAGTTCTAAATATAAATAATAGAATAGAATAGAATAAAAATCGTTTATTTTGTGCCATAAAAAGAAACATATATAGGTACAGCAGAGAGAGAAATAAAATAGGAGTAACAACAGCATTTTGTTTTTTTTATGTAATGGTGAGACCTAAATTCGTAGCAAACAGAGGAGTACTTTTTAAAATAATATCTAGTAAAAATATCACTGAGATTCTCTTGGGACGTAATAAAAGTAACATTGGCCGCCATTTTGTGACTTTTGTGATATTTTGACTAAGTTTTATTATGATAAAAATTCGTACCTATTATATTATTGTGTGAGATGTACACCGAATGTGAGAATACACTTCTACCCTTTCATTGGCGTGAGCGTCGCGTGCTCAAACGGTGTGATAAAATTATTGTATAATTTAATAATGAATCTCAGCATGTAGTACACGACTGGAAACGTGCAAAAATGCATTGTGCATGAACTAACGTTTTTATAATAAAATGTGTTTAGCTCTTGTTTTTCAATGCAGGCTAGTTTAGTAATTTTACCTTGAAATTTTACCTACCGACAAGTATAATAACTACAAAGTATAATTGATGATAAGTTTAAAATATATTTAATGTCTGAAAACTTTATTTCTCAATTGTAATATTGAAAACATGTCAATTTATGTTCGCAAGTTGCTTGTGCTTTTAATTTTATAAATTATTTAATTTAGTTGACTAAAAAAAAATAACTAATTTGGATTTAGATTTTTTCCCATGTAAATGTGTGTTACGCAACGTTTCAGCTGTAGTTTTGCTATGATTTGATTTCATTTGGCTATGGGGTTACATTGAATAGTACCATTATTTTCTCACTGTTTGTAGGTGGTAATTACATTTTGAAACTAGTTCTTAGCGCCTTGAGAATAAGGCAATCGCGCCATAAACGCCTTTCTAACTACCAATAAATATACATAAGGCAGTTTCAAGGTTCACCATCACTTAGCCTGATCATTGACCCAATGCAGGTACCGCGTTGATGGTAAGAATAAAATGATCGATGGCGTCAAGAATGAAAAGTAACATAATAATATAAGGCATAGTATTGATTTTTAGATTTTTTATAAAAAAAGTCATGAAACAAGCCAATGGCTCGTATGATTTGAAGCGGTTCACTCTTCTTATACTACTATATTTTTATAGGCCATTACGAATTTGCCCTGTGAAATAAAAAAATGCATACAAGACACCCTTTAAACCGAAACACAGCAACTCGAACACCACTATTTCATATTTTAATTGAGTACCTACTCCTAATATAGCACTATCTATGCACTTATTCAAATCCAAACCACCGATAACCTATTACAAGTTACGTGTAAAGTTACCATTCAAAACTATTAGCCCGATCTACGTCGAAATAAGCAGTTAGAACAACTTACCTTTTCAAACAGGAAAGTTATGATCCTGCGTGGTACGTAAAAAGTTTCCCGGTGTCATAGCGCGGCCTCTTCCACAGAAAGCAGTCGGTGGACTGAGAAATTTCGGGAATTCCCTCGCCTTATATATCTTTCGGGGCGCAAGTATGATTCAGATTGGGGAAATCAGGGGTGGGTAACATTATTTGCGTTGGCTGTGCTTTTGCATTGAAAAGGTTGACGAGCTTATGTATAAAATATTTTACAGTATATAGTTTACTAGTCGTCGCCCGCGGCGTTGCTCGCGTTTGCTACCCTTTAGAGTGTGACGTTTCAAAATTCCTTTCTTAGTGCACCCCTACACTATATAAGGATACTACCCTCCAAATTTCATACCTCTAGGACTTATAGTTTAGGCTGTGCGTTGATTCTCTGTCAGCTTCAAAAGAGTTTTATATGTATTGATGGTGATGATATACTCGTAGTTTAGTATTTATTTTAGTATGTTACAGGCAAAAAATTAGGCTATTATGAAGTACCCATGTTATGTAAAACAAAATTATTGGCTAAAGTAATCTCATAGAAAACCTGGAACTTCGGTCGTTTAGTATGTACTAAAGCTAATGAACATTGGAAAAAGTATTCATAACTTCACCTAATTTGAATAGGCATTAGCTAAATGAAATACAGGCACACTTTTAGCATACCTATTCCAGCATAACTAATTAGGCTGCTAGTAAACTAACTTTAGCACTTAATCTACTGATAATTACATTCATTATCATGACAAACGAAATTTATTCATTTTGTGAATATTAACTTAGATTCTGTGAATATCGTAACCTTAAATCAAGTTTTTTTATTTAGTGTCTACAATATTCTAGATGTTAGTTTAACTAAAGTAATAAATAGATACTAAATTCAGTGAGGTCATATGCAGTATTGGGATAGGTATATTTTTTGTACATAAATTTGAATATTACTTGTATATGTTATTTTATTTATTTAATACTTTATTGCACAAAATTATAAATTTGTTATAAAGGGTGCACTTAATGCTGAAAGCATTGTCTGCCAGCTAAGCCAAATGTTCTAAAACAAAAACCAGGATGTTAGTACGTCCTTTTTCAAAATGTAGGTAAGTAGGTACTTCAATTCCTATCTGTACAGCATTTTTTTATACTACTGAGGAATAAGCCGATGACCTGATGTTAAGTGGTCACCACTTCCTATAACGATGCATTGCCTCACTGAGAACATCCACTGAGAACACTAAGGTCCAGGAAACACCTCTTATTTTAATATCTTGTTCCAGTTTGTTATAATCGAAACTTTCCGCGTAGGCGAAGTCGCGTGGACAGACTAGTTAATAAGTTGTTTCTTTTAAAATATATTAACGAAGTCTACGTTTTCTCTGAAAACTAAGTAATAGAGTTTTGTGGGAGGTAAGTATTATGTAATCCAAGTCCGTAGGCATTCGTAGACGCGTAGGCGCGTAGCTGTATCTCGTAGAGGCTGCGTAGCACATTATTATAATCTCGGTTTTTTTAGAATTTTCCTTGAGAAACACTGATGGAAAATACTCTTATGATGCTGAGTGGATACTTCTGCCTATAGCAATTACATGAATTCATAGAAGACGTCCATCAAATGAGCCAGCGCGTTCTATTGGCAGTAATAGACACAGTTAACTTATACATAGAAACAGTTTTACACACATTCTATGAGTAGATCGAGCCTAACACTAATATCAATGACTTGCGTGGCTTAGTGGACAATAGGCTGGTTGATACGTGAAATGTACCAGTTTGATTACCAAGGAGGACTTTTGTTACTTGATTTGTTAGTATTGGGATCATGTTTTGTGTGAAACTACAACTTTCAAGGGATACCTACAAGCGCCCTATAACAACCTACTTCTATACATATACAAAGGCTACTTTTATCTCGGAAAATCCACAGGGTCAAACGGAACGCAGTCAAAGCTTCGGGCAGAAGCTAGTTCTTAATAATGTGGTAGTGTATGTGCTAATGGTGTTTACATATTTATAAAGTCATTTATATACTTCCGCTATCCAATCTAATTACATCTAAATACTCTTATACCTATTGTATCTAATTCCCATGAAAGTATTTATATCGGTACTGATGATCAAGATTGATAAAAAATAAAAATGTTTTTTGATTGAAAATCAATGAATTTGAAGGGACAGAAGTAGAGTATTCGTAGTAGTAGTAGAGCTCTTTGGAAAAGAGATTTTCCAGGGAAGGGAAGTAATAACACCGATTATTTTAAAAAAATATAGAAGAATAATATAGAATAATGAACTCTGTGTTTATTTAATAACTAGCCGTCTCCCGCGGCGTTGCTCGCGTTGGAGTGTGACTTTTCAAAATTCCTTTCTTAGTGCACCCCTACACTATATAAGGATACTACCCTCCAAATCTCATACCTCTAGGATTTATAGTTTAGGCTGTGCGTTGATTTTATGTCGGCTTCAAAAGAGTTTTATATATATTGATTTCTGTAAAAGTGGTGTACAATGAAGAGTTTTCTATCTATCTATTGCTCGCATTGCTGTGTTCCGTTTTGAAGAGTATGCTGCTAAAGAAATCGTTACTCAAGCATAGATTTGAGTAGAGATATTCATAAAAAAATCTATGCTTGAGTCCGGATCAGTCCTTCAGCAGTAAATCAGTACACGGGTCTTAGAGTGGTGTAGTGTATTCCCACACATTGTCATTGGACTTGTTCTTTTAGTAAATGCAATGATGATGAAGCAGAGGTGACCGCTTAACATCAGGTCGGGAGTGCCATCAGCTTGCTCCATTGCTTTCTTCCATGAGTAAAGACACTATATATCAGAAACTTTCTCTGTGAGGTACCTAATGCATTGTAATAGGAAGAGGTAACCGCTTTAAATTGGGTGGGCTTGCTCAAATAATTTCTCTCTTAATAAAAGAAACATTACAGTGAAATATTATATATACAAACAATGGGGGTTTTTTCGTTCAGAGGATAAGAAAAACACGTATATTGCTTTTCAATGTAGTTTTCAAAACAAGTATAATCTTCGCCAAAATGAATCAGGCAGGCAACAATCATACTTATTATTATGGCAGTAGTACCCTTAATTGGACGTCAAAAAGTCTACACAAAGGAAGTCTATTTTAGCTCACAGGCTTCGGTATCTAGTTTTTCACATATTTTCTTTGATATCTTATTCATGAGATCTATGTTTGGATACTATTCATACTAATGCACATAAATTGGTAAAAATAGATGAAGACAGCGTAGACTAAATAAATTGATTTGTATTAAAAAAATAAAAATAGAAAGACAAATATTGTCATGTATGGCTAGGTACAATGGCATAAAAAATAAATAAAAACCATCTTACTTTTGATACGTAAACTGTAACTCATATAATAGGTACCTACTTACCTTAATAACTTCAATTTTGATTGTTTAATAAAAACCTAAGATATGTTTTTAGTTTATGTATTTATTTCAGTTTAGAATGTTAGATAAACCAGGGCAGGGGAGGGTGAAGAAAAACTATTGCTAATTTGGCGAGACGTTCTCGCTATTTCTGATCTTCGGTTTACTTACGATTATTTTCATATATAATTCTTCTAGAATATTGTTTCCTAAAATAGTTTATCCAGATCTTGAGAAGCCTGCATTCGACGGAATCAAACCTCCTCCCACTTCGCGATCCTACCAATTTGCCGAGACAACGGTCGGTCGTTCGCAGTGCGTCTCAATCAATGTCTGGCACCCACCCAGGCAAAGCTTTGCTGGGTCATTTCTATTATTTCTGCAAAATTTTTGCCTACAAAAAATAATCATCATCCATAGCCCTACTTTAGCCACTGCTGGCCATGCATCCACTACGATCCTGAGCCAATCTCTCCCATTTACGGTCCTCGACTTGGACGATGTCGTCTGCTCATCTTGCTGCCGGGCTTCTTATCTTGACCACCATTCAGTGGCCGGGCTGCCTTACTCCATCAAGCCGCCTTGCAGTAAATAAGTACTAGATCAAATGAATTTGGTTAAATTAACTCGACATTTTATTGATGAAAATTGAGTCATGCTTCTTAGTGATATTCCCTCTGCAGAAGACCAAATCAGCTGCAGAATCACAGTGTAGATAAAACTCTGACACAAAGGTGTAACCACTTTTCTCACTGAGAGTTTCCAGTACCTCCTATCGGAGGTCTTATTTGAGTTAAGTTTTGCCGACAATAAGAAACAAAGCACAATCGAGTGACTTTCTTTTTCTTGCTTGATAATGTGACTAGTCTGTGCATTCGTTTATCATTGCCCGATTTTATTTGGCCGCCAGTTTGGCGCCTGTTATTTCATTACCCGCTGTCTTCCATGCGTTTTGTTGATACAGCATTGTTACCACAAACATAATATATCGGAGTTGTAGGTATTTAACTGCTCTTTACATAAACTACATTGTATTAACTATCCTAGAAATGGTTAGCTGACACCAAAGTTGCGGCCAGAAGTAACTCGGAGAATGAATATATTTGCGTGTCCTGTACTTAGTTCTTGTACCAATATGGTTAAAACAAATAAATACCAATAAGTAAAACAAACAGTTAATAAATAGATGTGTATGAATCTATTCATTCATGTGCCTACTCTATTTTACTTCTCAGAATGGTGGAGGCAGTGCAATACCTCGGAGACGTCTTCAGCGGACGTGCACGCAGAGTAATGTACACATCATGGTACAAGATGGCATCCCTGTGGCAGGCTATCTAATGGTAGCCCTAGCTGATAATATATTATTTAAAAGAAACCCAATGGGCGGAAATTAACTTGACGTGGAAGTTCGTAACAAACTAATCACCTCTCGATCACTCTTCCACTTGTCTGTTTATTTTGCTGCAAATAAGAACCTTATAAGTACTGAAGGTACCCTGGTTCTTCTTCAATATCATTTAAGACTATTCTAAAAAGTTTTGGATTCAGTCACTAGATGTCGCATTAATAATGGTTTACGAATGCCTTGCACGTACAGCTACAATAGCTAGTTATTTAAATCAAATATCTTGTTAAATATTATTACTTTTAGCCACCTCAATTTTTGTTCGCATTTGAACTGTGTATCAGTATTCTTTTTTCCCGTCAAAAGTAGATGGTTCTTGGACGAATTGTGGGTTTATTCGCCTTCTTGGATCATGCTCTTGCATGATGCGTAGCAACTACAGCGCAGCGTAACAGGCGATTATAGCAAGTACGTTCTACGAAAGTACGTAAAATGTGTTTTGCGAATCTATGAGTACAATCTAAAATTCAACTTACAGCTATACCTACTTCAAAGAATCATATTGAAACATACGCATGAAGAAAACTCTGTGTAAGTATGTAAGGGTAGAAAATAAAACGATGCTTTACCATGTAGGCTTTAATATAGTCATAAATACAAACAGTAAATAGTATACAATGACAACTACATATTCCGCTATCATAACACATTTAGCGATGCAATTTTATAAACATTTGTAACGTAAAAATTGTCATTAGTTAAATAATACTTAGGCCCTCTAAAACTCTAAATCATGCTTACTATTTCCGGAATATTTCTCCGAAATAAGTCTTATATAAATAATAATATGTTGTATATTATTATGTTAACCACAGTAAATATTTTTCTACATCTACTAGAACAACTCTACTCTTTCAACAATTATTTATTAACATTTATTTATGTATTTTTCACTACATATCTCTTTGTGCTAAATATACCAAGCATGGAACAATATTATTAGGAACTCAAAAAATATACTTATTAAAATAAATAAATACAACTAATCTCTTAAAAATAGTAACCTAGAAAATAGGAACCTAGTCGGTGGGTGGATAACAAATAAATATATATAAGTACCTACTATTAGTAGACTAGGACACTAAGAAGTCATGGTCGCGACGACCAGCAGCCTCTGCCCAAAGATCTTATAATATTTCATTCGCGCATTCAGTGTTGTTACCGAAATCTGGACTTTATCACAGTGGCATAAAACTCATTGAATGTATCAAAATAAAAATAAATATATACCCATGATCACTGTAGCAGCTACGTAGATTAAAGACATTTGGTCTATCTTATAAAAAGTTAGAGTAGACATTATGTCTTGTTTAACATACGTAATCAGGACATAATGTCTATTCTAACTTTTTATAAGATAGGGGGATAATATATTCTACAGTTCAACAACTATACTACGGATCTAAATGGATTAATTATTTAGTGAAACAATTACTTATTTATATATTGTAGTTTGTTCTTAACGACGGTTTCAACATTCATAAACTCTCTTTTTTTTTTAACACAATTTCAACAATAGGTACTAACAAACTTTTTAAGTAGGTAAGTACATTGATATTTCTGTGGTGTTTTCAATCAATCCATTTATTGTAGTTGTGTTCCAAAAAAATATCTTTATATCGAACTGTCTAGATTATCTACAAGTTTTTTTGTCATTTACAATTTATTTCGCTGTTTCATTTAGTTCGCAAATCGTTTCATACATAATCATATGCAGAAACAAAATTACCCTTACCAACCACGAATAAGTTCGGTATTCGTAATGTAAAGGTAAGATATTTTGAGTTACATTGCGTAGCAGTGCTTCGCTTCGCTACACGATGAGATATCGCTGTAGCGTAATGTAACTCGAATGTCCAATATTATCAAAATGACAACAAACCAAGCCTTGATTTCCTATACACATTAGATGACTTTGATTTACCTTTTTTATGAAATAGCTAAGGGTTTTGCTGGCCTTAGTCTCCTGATTGTCTAATTCTGATGATGTATTTCTCTTGTTGCTATAACAACAAATACTAAAAACCAGAATAAAATAAATATTTAAGAGGCTCCCATACAACAAATGGGTTTTTTTTTGCTGTTTTTATAGAGAATGGTACGGAACCCTTCGTGCGCGAGTCCGACTCGCCCTTAGCCGCTTTTTCTAGTTTCGTTTGGAATCCTTGTAGCAATAATCCGTAGCGTGTGTGACGTAGGAAATCAAAGCTCATAGTGATCTAGACAGTCCTGGAGTGGTGCTGATGCCTGGTGCCGGGCCGGCAGATAGTGAAGCCGTCGACGGCAGGTCACGGCAGCTCCTTCACCATTATGCACAGCGCGTGGTGCGGAGGTGGGATTCTGAAAATAATAAATCAGTGCTAATTACACTTCAGCCCTTTTCAGATAGGATAAGATAAATTATTTATTTCAATAAAGCACACACTCTTTTTAATGCAATGATCTTTTACATGAAAGATTATTCATTACATTTGCATGCAATATAGGTGTCTTAACGACTTGAAATTAAGTTTAGAATAAAAATTTAGTTAAAAAACTAAAACCCAACTACTGGACATCACGCTCTAAAAGGTATGAAACAAGAAAATATTCATAGCTGAAATTGTTATGCACTATAGTGATGTTTAGAGGATAACCGTGGTCATATGCCAAATAGCCCTACTCTTCAGATGTGTTGTTTTGTTAAGGGCAATAAAAAACACGCGAACGGCTCGGTGTGACAGCAGAGGGCCTGGTACGAGTTTTGGTGTGTAAATCTGGTGCGAAACGTCTGACGCCCATGCTTATTCCCATCGAGCCCACCGGCCGGGCCACTATTGGGCCGGATGCCCAGCACACCAGTGGGCGCTAATTTGTATGGACACAGCGGATTTTTTGAGAAGCTCGGTCTACACCAAGCCCGTACTCGCATGTCGAGCTTCTCAAAGTATCCGCTCAGTGTCTCCATACAAATCAGCGCCCACTGGTGTGCTGGGCGTCAGACGTTTCACACCCACACTATACACTGAAAACTCGTGCTAGGCTCTCTGGCGGTGTCCACGTGTTTTTTATTGCCCTGGTAGTGCATTATCGGTGCCGTGCCGGTGCCGTCGTTGGTGGACAAACGGCCGGTTAGCAATGGTACCTGAAAATCGGTTGTCCCTGTTCGTTCTTATAGTCTTCGTATTTGACTCGTTTCAGCTCCGTCATGCCGAGCGCGCGGCAGATACGCTGCGAGTACTGACCAGTTGCATCCACCTTGAACAGCTGGAAGGAAGATTTAAATGCAAAAATTTCCTCGTCTTAATAAAATACCTACTACGACATTGCCTGTGGGTTTTATAAAAAAAAAACTTTGGAATTAGGATCATAAAAAATTATAAGTCGTGTGTGTCTAAATATGAAAATAAATGATGTTATAATAAGGTTTAGGGATAATTTTACACAAAACTCTCTAGTCTCAAACTAAGTAAAGCTTGTACCTACTATGGGAACTAGATTGCTGATAGAATACTTATATACATTTTTTCGTAAATACATAGTCGCCCCCAGACACAGAACTAACATCAATGTTTGTCATCATACAAATGTTTGTTCCTAGTAGGGTTCGAACCCACAACCCACAGCACAAAAGGAGCTTTTAATTGACTTTTGGTAGGTTACCCGAAATCCTTGTTGCCTAGCCAACTCCATACTTCGCGTGATGAGTTCCTTAGCGAGGCCTCGACCGCGCGCCACTGCGTCTACTGACACTATACGGCATTCCAGTAGTTTGTCCACCTGGAAACCAAAAAATAACACCTTACGACGTTTTTCAGGGACAAGGAACTTTTTAAGGAACAAATAACTTTTTTTGGAACAAGAAACTTTCATAGGAACAAGGCACTTTTTAGGAACAATTTTTTTTCTAGAATCATTAATCTCTTAGAATCATAAACAATTATGCGCATTAGGAATACAGACCAGACTAGCGGCCACTGGTCAAATTATGATGATTGACAATACACAGGTTAGCTGATAGAAAAAGTTTCCTAGCATTGAGCTCGCCTTTGTATACGCCTTGTGTAAGTGCGATAGAGAATAATAATTATCTATCAATCTATTGAAGAGACTTGGGAAATCGTGAAATTTCGTACATACATTGCAAGTCTTGAAGATATCCAGATCACGGGTGACGGTGTAGAGGATGTTGAAGATCTTGTGGTAGTTGGGGTCATTACACTTCTGGACATTCTGGAGAGCCGTCTCGATGTCGCCGGGTCATAATATCCCATTCAATGCCACTCCCACAATCTGTTACACCAAATGATTTGTTATTTATAGAATTAAGGACTATTTTACTTACAAAAGAAAAGGTCTGTAGAGTACTGATACCTTCCGAAAGTGTTTTAAGAAATATCAGCAAGTCCTACTTATGTTATAGGAAATTAGGTAAAGTACACGCTTTTAATGGAACAAAATAATATTTAAAAAAAACGCAACTGAACTTTTTCTGCTCATCCATAATGAAGTTTTTCACATTCAATTTGTGTCTTATGAAAATCTTAATCAAAATCTTGATTCGTAGGTATTGAGCTATAAATAAAATAAATATTCTTGGATATATTATACAGCACTCTCTAGTCCCAAAATAAGTAAAGCTTGTACTATGGGAACTACATTGCTAATAGACTACTTTTTTTTGTAAATACATATAATCCGCAGACATATACATACTTATATTTAATTTTTGTAAATACACACATCAAAAAAGTCTAAGCAACACCTATAAATTTTGAATATTTTTTATTTTATGGATTTATTTAAAATTCTTTCTTTACTTTTTAAATTAAATGATATTTCTGTGTTATATTTGCATATTAAACTCAATAAATTACTTTAAAAAAATGATTTTTTACACATAAAAGTTTGCTGTGAATCTGGGTACAAATTTGTAATGGTAAAAATAAACAAAAATATGACTTTCGCGTTAAATGTTAACCTTCTTCTGGGCATTTAAATTAAATCTAATACAGCGTGCTTCCTCCTCCGTTGTTTAAAACTTGTCGGTAACGAACGATTCTGCATAGAGTAAATCAGGTTATTGATATCCTCCTAGGGTAATTGGTCCCAGTGGAACTTGAGCAGGTTTTTTAGCTGTTGTTCCATTAAAGCCCCATCCAGACCTTTCAGGACCCTTCTCTGGAGCATATCCCACACATGCTCAATGGGATTCAAGTCAGGCGATTGAGCTGGCCATCACAAAACGTGTACATTTTCGACCTGTAGCCATTCTTGAGTCCGTCTCGCTGTGTACGGACGAGCACTGTCATGCATCAATGTAAACTCCGATCCCAATGTTTGTGAAAATGGACGCACATAGGGAGCTAGCACACCTTCCACATGATTTTCAGCATTCAGGTTGCCATTTGTAAAAACGAGATCGGTTTTGCGGTTCTTAGCTATTCCAGCCCAAACCATTCCTATCGAACTGCTGTATGGGTGGACTTCCTGGACACATCTTAGACGTTCAGCGTTTCCTGGGCGACGATATACCCTCATTCTTCCAGTATCCGGTTGGAAACCGAATCGAGATTCATCGCAGAATAAAATTTTGTCTCATCCTTGTTGCGGCCATAGCACGCGTGGTCTAAACCATTGAATAGGACGAGCTCGATTTCCGTGACGGATCTGTGGGCATCTGATTGGACGACGTGCACGTAGACCATACTCTCGCAATCTGTTTTGCATAGTTTGGGGACAAACCGCGGGACCATCAGCATTTTATGGCCTTGATGCGACCTCTTAGGCAGTCCGCTTTGGTTCACGTCTACATGTTACCTGGATGTATCGGTCTTGACGACGAGTGCTACTACGCCCTAGGCCTGGGTGCTGTTCAGACGGATCACCTGTGTCAGAATAACGCCTCCAGAGTCGGCCAATTACGCTTCGATGAACACCGAAATGCCGGGCAACATAGGCTTGACTGTTTTCAATTTCTACCATCCCTACAACCCTTTGCATCTTTTCCGTGGTAAGATGACGACGCCCCATGACACAGTAAAACCTCCAGGACTGTTATTCGCGACTCACAACCAATCATTACTGCGGTTACAAGTTTTTTTCGTTGAATGAGAAATAAGACCACATCTTTGAAATGCCGTTAAAATGGACAAAATAATGTTTTTATTGTTTAAAAACATAATTTACTAAAAAAAAACTGCCAGTATTAATTTGTTTATCAAAGATGTTGACTATTTAAAGAAGGTTTGATATTCTATGAAAGTTTAAAACGAAGTAAAAAAAAATTATACTAAAAAAGTAGTGTGTTGCTTAGACTTTTTTGATGTGTGTACATACTTATGATACCTAGTTATTTTAATCATCGGCATGACAAAACAACACAGTAGACCTCTTCAACCACTTTCTATCTCCTAACCCTAGCCTTGAAAACTCCTTGTTCTACTCGAGGTGTTACCTGATCGTTCTGCAAAGCGGCAATAGAATGTCCATTGGCCATGGTGGCGAGACACAACAGCTCGAGCTCTGCATGAGGCTCCCCTCGCTTGCAGAGTTTCACTGCCTTGTTCAGCGGCTCATCAGCAAAGAAGTTATTACGCAGGTGCTGAATTACTGCGTTAGACATTTCCGGGGTGATGATCACGAAGCGAGCCGACGCTGGGAAAAAAAATCATACTTAGCAGTGCACTGAGATGACAACTGTACGTGGAAGGGAAAACCTCAGATGACGATTTTATTTTATTTGGGAAACAAATAATTCAATCATCAATATATATAAAACTCTTTTGAAGCTTTTTTTTTATGTCATAACTGGCAGACGAGCAGGCGGGCCACCTGATGGAAAGTAGTAACCGCCGCCCATGGACACCTGCAACACCAGAGGTGATGCTAGTGCGCTGCCAGCCTAGGCTGACTTAGAATCAACGCACAGCCTAAACTATAAGTCCTAGAGGTATGAAATTTGGAGGGTAGTATCCTTATATAGTGTAGAGGTGCACTAAGAAAGGAATTTTAAAACGTCACACTCTATTTCAATTTCAATTTCAATTTATTCAGAAATAAAAATAAAATAACATAACAGAACCTTTTCTATGGCGTTATTCTACTTAACATTAACTTAATACTAAAAACACGGTATTCAAACTTAATTTCTAAATAATACTGTACAATACCTAGATATAATATCTGAGATAGCAGAAAATCTTATAAAGCTGTTAGAAATAATAACATTACAAATAGACTTAACAAGAGTTTAAAATTAAATAATGTAACATGAAAAGGGTGGTATGCGAGCAACGCCGCGGGCGACTGCTAGTATCTTATGAAAACAAGAAACCAGCAAAGTTTTCTTCATTTCATAGCGCAATATGACTATGAACAGAATTAAAAAAGCTATGAGCAAAAAGTAGTAAAAAGGTAGTTACACTATGATGATGAATAAGGACAGGAAGATAATGCAGCTGACGAAAATATTCAGGGCCAAGTCAACCGTTAGTTATTCATACACGCTTACAATACTAGAGGTTGGTATTACTGGCACGCTGACTTCACTTGCATAAGTGAAGATGTTATTCTTAATATGTTCTTCAAGATGTTATTCTTGATTCTTAAAAAGGCTTAAACCTTTAAAAGGCAAGCTAGGCCACCACAAGCTGAATACTTGTACGAAAATTTTCCATTTACCGAAATCTTGAACCTGCAATGTGCTGTCAAACACGAATAGAATAAAATCCGTTCAAACAAACAAATCAATCATGAAAAAGTTTAACACGGATAAAAGACCCGAATTTAATAAAGTACGAGCAAATGGTTCAGGCTTAGGCATCTTAAGGCTGCCTAAAGTCTGCTTTAGCCGGAAAATACATTTTTGGATATTTTCCGGCTATTCGTTAGCCGGTAAAAATAATTATGGGGAAACTGAATTTAGTTCAATAAATCATCTAAAAGCACTTGGTAGCTTTTTTCTGGAGTGTAGAAGGCATTTTATGCGGTGTTTCCACCAGAGATGTGCTGTGCAATGCAGATGCAGATGAGCCATTAGTCAAACGGTGAGGGGGTATATCAAGTCACACAAAAAAAACACAATGCCTGAAAAAGAGTTTTCAGATATTTTATGAAAAGTAGATAACGGGATTAGGAAATCGTGACATAAAAACGAGGGTATCAATGCAGCCAATAGCTATTTTGCAATTGACCCACGTTAGTGTTATACTATTTATTTGTTCTAACCTACCTACTATTAGGTATATTTGTATCCGGCTTTTTATCCGGATTTTTCCTCTCCCTACCGACTGATCCAGATGGAAGGAACCAAGGTCGGTGTAACGATCCGGGTATATTTACGTTGTGGTCCGCGCGCGAGATAAACGTTTTATACTCCGAGGCGAGTGAACACGGTCTTTACGATGGATTCACAGCTCGTTTATACAATGCCCAGGAAAAACTAGAAGGATTTCTAGTAGATTTTTAATTTTGCGAAAAAAATAGTTGTTGGTCTAGGTAGGTACTTGGGTATGCCTAGAACTTTATTATTTACTAGCTGTCGCCCGCGGCTTTGCTCGCGTGGTAGCAGCATACGCATTAATTTTAGACCATGTTCGTTCACCCATGGTGGTCGTGTTATGTAATGTAATGCAGTTGTTATAGGTGTTGTGGATGTTCTAGAAGCGTTGAGAAAGTTCAATGTTAAAAAAAAACAACATTTTTCGTCGACTGTTTGATTTCAGAAAGGATTCGCTTCATCACGATTTACCTTTGTTGTTGACAGTACATCTTCTGCAAGTAGGTCAAGCCGACCGTCTGAAGGCAACGTAAACAAAGGACTACAAACAAAAGCTGGAACGAGACTACACAACTGTACCTAAGCAGTTAGGCGACAAGACAACACAATTACCCTGGTATTTTAAGCCTGTTAGATTAGATTAGATTAGAAAATTCTTTATTGCACTTCAAAAATCGTACAGAGGCGAGTTTAATGCTATTTAGCATTATCTACCAACTAACCTGGGTGTAGTGTGGAGATGATGGTAGTGCTTCTAATGGGAAACTTTAAAAAGAAAAAACAACGCCTTCAAAACTACATTAACTACATTAACCTGTTCAGAATGTTACAAAAAAAATACCGTCAAGGAAATAGATAAAATCATTCCACTCAATGTATAATGTAGGTACATAAGTATACTATTTATATTCATCAAAGACTAGTTTGCTATTGTTAAAACTTAATGTCTAGTAAAAAATACTACGGAAAATAAAAAACAGACGCATTGTAACTCAAAAAAGTTGGATTGAAATAAAAAGTTGAACTTGACTTACGAATACCAGCTAAAGTTCCAAAATCTACATAAATTATAGAAGAAGAAGAAGAAGAAAATACTTTATTTACACACCACACCGCAATTAAAATCTAAACATACATGAAACTTAATAACTTGACTCTATCATATAAGATTAAGATTATACCTAGCTATTTTCACTGATTGGCCATAATAACTTTAGAATCAAAATAGTTTTATAGTCGAGATGAGGTTGAGTAATTACTAAAGATACGGGTGTAACAAATGGTATGTTCTATAGATGTCCTACTATGTCGTTAGTTCTCTACATAGAATCTATGTTAGAGAATAATTAATCAGCTTCCACGCTCGTCCTTTGCGAGAACGTAACGTACAAATTGAATTATATTTATAGAGCTGGCAGTATCTGCCTAGAGTAGTCCTATACAGATATAAAAGTGGATGGTTATCTCTGTTCTGTGCTACTCTATGCTTGCCTGGCGTGGTTTATGCTATTTTATATAAAGAAGTATGTTAAGTTGCATGGCAATAAATGGGTCCTATTTAGGGCGCATAATTGAGTAACTAACCAAAAGTAGAGTAGATCTGTACCATTGGACTACTGAGGCGATTAGTCTGATGATCGATCAAAATCATCGGACTACTGACTAGGCCATTTAGGTAGGCTCTTATTTATTTATAGTCCCTGTACATAAACCCCCTTACTTATGATCGCTGCATAACTTTATTCAGGTGTTTAAATTATTGTTGTCACCTACTAACAGGTAATGTCAAACAGTGACAGAGCTAGACTTTGATTATTCGTCTGTCATAAGTAAGGCCCAAAATACTTATTTTTATCAGTGACTCTCATGACTATCAAAAAAGTTGAAACCCAACTTATCATGCATTCTAGCTAGTGGAGCCTTTAGCTAACATAATTTTGATAAACTGTTGTTCTCGTAAGCTCACCTCAAAAATTACTAAGTTGCCTCTTTGATTGCAACAGCTGCTGAAGAAGTCGTAGATAAAAAATCACTCTTAATCCAGTAACAATAAGGTTCTGTAAAAAGTAATTGAACTTACGCTCTTCAGCCCCGGGGTTGTGCATGATGTCGCAAGACAATTCCTCGCCTGAAAAAGAGAAAGTCAACTTAGCAGTGTAAATTATACAACCTAATCTTTACATTCAAAATATATAAAATAGACCTGGTCTAGCCGAACCAAGTTTTTTTTTTATTTTACTTAGCTTGAAACGCTTTGGTAGTGAAAAATAAAATGGCATCATTACTTAGGCACTTCGTTTTTCTTCACTCATCTGAAAAGTAGTAGTTACCTACAATGTATGGAGATACAGTCACGTGACTATTCCCATACATTTTAAGGTTCGTTATCAAATTCATTCATTCGTTCATTCTTTGTCATTTTTTTAATGTCAGTAGAGCCAGATGAGTTTATGAAACTTTAATGACCCTGTCAGCTTCAATTTCGTTTGACAACTTGCTCAAACGTTATCTAACACAACACGAAACCAATAAAGTTAGGCCCTAAGAGCTGAAAACGCCGCATCTAAATGGAAAGTTTCCTAACTCCCAGGACCTCGTTATAAAGGTTTTGTGCTCCCAGTGGGGAGGGGGAGAGAATTCCTCTCTACGCGATATTGCAGACCATTAGGCTGACATTTTTGACAAAGCCCTATCAATTGCTGAAACGGAGCTGGGTATTCGAGGTATTTAGAAAACTGTCAAGTTTGCAAAATTGCCTATGAATATTTAGGTATAAGAGTCTCTGCTTTTTTTATATTTTAGAATCAAGTCTGGGTTAGCAACCGGGTAAATAATGATTCCAACACCTTGGTAGGCGCTCGTAGCAAAGCAGCTACGAAACAAAATGCTACGATGCTCTACGGTGCTACGACGTTGCCTACGAAACTACTTTTTTCATCAGACCACTTGCATTGAATCACAAATTGGCTGACTTATTTTTAAGCTCTTTGAAAAGCGAGTAGTCTCCATCAAACTTATGTCATCACCATCATCAGTTTAAAGAAATAATTTCTTACGTGACCTATATTTCCGAACTAACAAGACATCGAAGCGCATGTCCGCTGCAATCGATAAATAAACTACAGGTAAAATAGAGCTATCCATCTTTAGTTCAAAAAGCAATTTTATTACCAAAGCAAGGAGCAGTTTTTCCTATGACCGAGGTATTTCCATCTCCGGTTTCCGCTTGGGGAAAGTAAACTTTATCGTTAGTGGTATAGAGCTGTGTTTTAATTGTGCTAGTGCGTTAGGGTAGTTATGTTGAAAACCTTATCGTTTATTATGATGATATTTCTTTTCGACCCTCGCATGGGGTGAATGTCTTAAATGCGTAGGAACAAACCACGTGGATAGCGAGAATAATATCACAACCCCTATTATAAATATTAGTAAGTATACGTGTACTTAATCTGACCACCGTATTTTTTTATTAAAAAAAATCTAATGAGGATAAGAATCATCTTATTTTAATTACTTAGGTAGGTACTTACCGACAGTCAGAGAAGCTACTAAAAATAAGTATCTCGAAATAAGAATACCTAATTTTGATTAGAAAAGTTACATAAAAGCAGATACAAATTATTAATATAACACACCTACGTATAAAAATAACGATACCTACCGGTAAATATTGCATGAAAGTTTTCATAAAAAACTGACTGCCTAGTAAAATCAGCTGCCAAAAGGCTAAAAGGTGCTTCCATTCTTACGACAGCCGGTGTCGAACTTAGACCCATTATCGGAGCCAGGTTGATTATATATTATTAATAGCTTTCGGTCGATATCGGCCATGCTACGGTGAAACTAACACAATTTGTCACTAATAAAGCTGTTTAAAGACGTCAATACGTTAGGTGCCTTTTAGACTTTATTAGGATACTTTTTAGTTCTTTTTTCAGCTACTAGATGAAGCCTCGCCGCGCCCTTACGAGAACGCGCTAAGTTTTTGTTTGCAAATCTACGTCTACTAAATTGACGACCTGCTATATAAAACTTCTTGCGGTGACAGAAGAATTATTGATGAAATGCATGGAGCATTTGTTATTGGTCGCATTAAGACCTAAGTCTACCTCACGATTTATCCAGGCGTAACGCGAATTAATCAGACTGCGTTTTAAGGCATACCCGGACAGAATGGTCTAGTTCTTCTATTGTAAAACCTAACTTAAAATGTTTTATACGTTTTTCAATGGTTTGAATCATAAAAGCTCGAGTACAAGCGACGACGATGAAAGAGAGCATTATACTTTTAAATTGAATAGACTGAAGTGGTTCAGCAGACGCTGAGTACGCAAGCTTGAGTGTAAAAGGATTGTAAAATGTAAGATTCATTTTGATTTTTACGAGAGCTGGAATCAATGTTGTTCAAAGGACTCGCAAAGAACAAAAACTGTACCAAATATTCTAAATTTTTAGTTTTTATGTCTCTACTTTTGATAAATTTTTAATAGTTCTTGCTTTGTTCATTGATATGTTAGCGATACAGTAAAAAAACTCCGATTATCACAAATAACTAACCCAAATGCCAAACGTAACTTTTTCATCGAGAGAGCGCCGAGGTGCGAGCTTTATACCAGTTTATATCTAACTATTTTATTTTGTTTTAGATTCATTTTATTTCAAATATTTCACTATGGATAGGAGGTAGTTATTTATTTTAAAATAAAACCTCGTAGCCTACTGAATATATTTAGTGTTATTACGATTTGTCCAAGCTTTGATGACGTCGCGACTGATTCAATAAAAATAAAGTTATATGCTCGTCGTATCGTAGTTTATGTCGGTCAAAGTTCTGAAGATTGGCCCACCCACTTAGGATAATGAAAACAAAACCAACGCTATATCTATCATCTATAACCAAAGCAAACAAGAAAATATAAGAAGTATGGTTCTACATACAGTACCTACCTACCTCCACTGCACTGTACCAATTTTCTCGATATTTCTACCTAGGTACTCTTAAAAAACATAACCCAAAGCTATCGGTATATTAGAAAAATAACATAGGTAAGTACCTAGGTTCTAAAACTGTGTTTAAAACTTAAAAAAAACCTCCTGCGAGCTTTTACTAAGAACACATCTTAGCATCGGTCAGCGAGAGCTGAACTAGCGCCTGTCAAATGAAATCAATAACCAATCAAGGCTTAATTATAAACTTTATAAACTATCGAAAGTCTACGGATCTAAACTACCCCAAGCTTTAAAACCTGACAAATACATAACTGGTACATCTATTTATATACCTATGTAGTAATCTAAGTATTTATAATGAATAAAACTACGAAGGTATGGAATATAGGTGGTAAACTCACCAAGACTGCCGCCCACGGTGGTCCGAAGCGGACTGATAACGCCCGAGCGGGTTGCCGCCCCACGCCAGATGTGCGCAGAAAATCTGGATGCTGCGTAGACCTGTTGATGTTATGCATGTACTGCATTTAAGCTACCATGCCATAAAGAACTTGGCATATAGGTTCGAATAAAAAGGGATACCTAAGTGAACGAGCTTTAAGCTATAGTACGGGAGCCGACAGTAAAATATCAACGCTATCTGATACAAGGATGAGAATGAGACCCATGGCAACAGATCCTTATATATGCTAACCTTCATAAAATCAGAAAGTACAATGAGACTGGCCGAAAGCACCAGAAAATCCCGAAAGTATAGTACTAGGTGAGATGGAAGGGGAAGATTAAATGGAAGAGCCACAGATATCACTTTCATGAATAAATTACTTTGGATTTGAATGAATTATCCTAAGAAATTAGAAATTGTTTGTTAGCCAGAAACATGGTACCTATAAGTAATATTTTAATAGTAGGTAGGTACATTGTAAGGTTTGTAACCACCTACTTTTGATACCTACATTTCTAATGTCGATTGCGTTGTTCTTGGCCCAGACGACCATAATGGAAGACCAGCAGAAATAACAACCAGTGAAATAACTCAAAACTTATATTCATCATCATCATATCACTTATTCAACAGCAAATTAACTCAGTACATAGACTTAATTCAAAAACTAATCAAACCAAAACGCTCTCAAAAACTGATGACGAGTTTTCCAATTCCCTGTCAGGTCCCGAATCCCCAGCCGTCCCTCGTTCCACCGCCGCCGCCTCACAGCCATCAGGATAGTTTGTTTATGTTATAAAGTAATAATCTTTTGTATGAGAAATTTAGTAAACCTTACCAGTTAGTTGATTACTCATGCTGAGTCAGCAACACTAGGCTTATTTATAGTACCTACTTACGTTTTGGTAACGATAGTGTATTTACAAATAAATTTATTATCAGTCTTTTTTTCTAATATGAATGCTAGTATTTTTAAGCTCTCTGTGCGGTATAAGCTCTACCTACTCACAATTGAAATGTCAGCACTCTAGGTACTTGTTTTAAAAACACCGTTTCAAAAATTATATACACTCCTTTGAAAATATTTTCTTTTGCAAGAATTGTGCAGTTGAAAAAGTTACATAAAGATAAAAACCATTAAGACTGGCGCCAGACAAATCCTCACGCCCAGTCCATCATTGTATCACATGTGCGTCACGTATCGGACACAAACGTTTCACTATTTCTTAACATACATTTTGAACTCTGTTACATTAGTAATAGAGGTTATTTTTAAAGGTAAAAGCTCGTTATTTTCCTCTTATAGTAATTGTGGCCATAGTGTATGTATGAGTGTGGCTGAGTACGCATGTACAGGGAGGTCGAAGAAGTAGTAAGATTGTGTGAAAGATGAATTTGCGAGGAGTAGATTCGGAGACGAAATGATACGTGTGAGTGAAAGAAGAATATATGTGCCGACCCCACTTATCGTGGGATAAGGGCAGGGAAATGATGATGATGTATGTGGAGTGTACGAAACTATTGTCTCGCTGCGAGAATCAAACCCGCTAGCACCCTAAACAAAAGTTGTGAATAGAAATGGTATAATTATGTACAATAATAAACTATGTTTCAGATCACTTAATATTTATATTTCACAGTAAAATACTTAGATTATTTACCACTCAATTTATAATCAAGTTATAAAGATTGGTACCTACACTAACTAAATGCAAATGAACTAAAAACTACTTTCAGTACAGTAAAAATACTTCTAATATACGCTAGCGTGCATATCCGGCATAGTGTAGTCAGAAGGATTAATTGAACCATTTGTTCCGACGATTTGTAGGTACAGTCACTTACAAGTATGAGTTCGTTTATAACTCGCTGTATATATATTTAATTGAAATAAAAATTTATTACTAGCTTTTGCCCGCGTCGCGTTCTACCTGTTAATTTTTTCAGGATAAAAAAAACCCTAGGTGTTATAGGTTATGAACTATACATATGCCAAGTTTCATCCAAATCGGATCAGTAGTTGCAGCGTGATTGGAACACCAAACATCTAAACTTTCACATCCTATTTTAATATTATAAACGCGAAAGTGTGTAAGAATGTATGTATGTTTGTTACTCTTTCACGTAAAAACTACACATCCGATTTGAATAAAACTTGGAATATATATTGTCCGTGACCTGGATTAACACATAGGCTACTTATTATCCAGGAAAATCAACGGCATCCAACGGGACACCAACGAAGTCGCAGGCGGAAGCTAGTTTATAATATTAGTAGGATTATAAAAACCATAATTTCAAATTCTTTGCTTAATAACTATTATTTACGTTACCTTTCGAAAATCATATTTATGAAGCATAAAAATATACCAATATCAAAAGGCACTCAATGTTCTTTCATGACGGAATCTATAATACTGAGGAATTTGATTGAACACAGTGGATGTAAATCTACGAAATACATAACAGAGTAAGAAATATGCACGATTGAACTTTTATAAGGAACAACATTAAAATAAAAAAATTAAATTATATTTATTTATATTAAAATATTTTTACACAATAGCCTCTTTATGTAATGAGTATTTTCATGGACTAATTCTGAATTTTACAGCCACATATGAATCCATATTTTTTCTAGGTAAATACTGTAGTGTTAAAACTCAATAATAATTGAGACATTATAAAATTATTCAAATAATAGTAGTTAATTTCGCTTTATTTACTGAGAAAGTATTTTTCATTTAAAAAATATTTTTCGAGCCAACTTTTTCTACAATATATTTTAATATCACTGCTTTAGCGCATATTGACTTACAGGATAGTGTTCAAAACCGAAATTGTTTGTTTAAAAGTAGAAGTCCGAATATTTACAATACCCAGCTTAAACTAAGGCACTTTCTTTAGTACCATAATATCAATTAATTAGGTACGTTTAAATACATTTTCTCAACGATGACATACGGAATACCTAACTAGACAATAGTACTATAATAATATAATCAGTGTACTTTTAATTATCTATGCTAATAAATTATATTACTTATTATAATTTTCCCGAAATTAAGAGTTGTTTTGACGAGTATCTAGGTTGCATTGTCAAAATCGTTTGAAAAAACAGCCAAATATGAATTACTAACCGTCGCCCGCGGCGCTGCTCGCGTTCCAGACCCTTTAGGGTGCGACTTTTCAAAATTCCTTTCTTAGTGCACCTCTACACTATATAAGGATATTACCCTCCAAATTTCATACCTCTAGGACTTATAGTTTAGGCTGTGCGTTGATTCTATGTCAGCTTCAAAAGAGTTTTATATATATTGATTGATGATGATGATGATAAAAGCATTTTCGTCATTGGAGTAATAACATCAAAAACGTAGATACTTCGATACCTCGATACGAGGTTACACACACAAATGGAAAACATTTCATAATGTCCTATAAATCAATTGGTCCAGTAACATGAGAAAAATAATATTCCTTACACAGGCCCATATGATTTACTGCTCAAACACTGGTCCGGACTCAAGCTGAGATTTTTTTATTTTTTTACTCAAATCTATGCTTGAGTAACGATATCTGTATCGACATACGAGCCTTCCTTTCATATTTCAAACGTCAACAAAGTTGTAACATTTAAGCTAACATTTATTTATTTATTTATTCAATAGGCATAGTTTATTCAACATCACATTTGCTACTTATAGATGTAAGGTGTTTTAATATAAATCAGACTTTGTCTTTTGTTATAAAATCATATTATTATGCGCAGTTTTCTACGATATCGGTTTTTATTATTATTTATCTCATTTCAAGCACAAGTAGGTAAATAAATAAATATTCTTGGACATTTAACACAGAGCATTCTAGTCCCAAACTAAGCAAAGCTTGTACTATGGGAACTAGATTGCTGATAGAATACTTATATATATTTTTTTTTTGTAAATACTTGCATACTTATAATACATAGTAACACCTAGACAAAACAATCATCAATATCTACCACACACAATTCTTTGTTCTTAGTAGGGATCGAACCCACGACCCACAGCAGGGAAGGTAAGCTTACACGCTGTGACGGCTGTCAATAATAAAAATAATTGTTGTACCTACTTGTGCTTGTTACCACACGTTTCCAATGCAAAACATTCACAATAAAACATGCACAACTCTGTGAAGATATCGATTTGCGTTTCCACCGCCAAACCTTGTGCATGTTTAACATTATGAATCTTATGCACATTGTTGTAATGATTTTCTTGATTGTAAAAACAAATCGTTTGTAAGGATTGTGTTGTGAATGTTTTATTGTGAATGTTTTTAGTCGAAACACGCAGTTATGAGGATAGAACATGTAAGTCTACCGAGTCTCAGGCTCAATATTAATAGCAACCATTCCATTATCATCATTAATAGTAATCATAAATTTATCTATTTCTATTTTCTTCATGTCCATTTGCGTGCCATTATCTATATTAGGCATATGAGTCTGTAATTCTTGTAATAAATGTGTTTGTGTGCGTTCATCTAGTGGTGTTATATCTGTAGGTGTTCTTGATGTGTTAGTGTATGTGTCTGTTTGTGTGTTTGTGTCTGGTTGTATGTCTGTGTCTTTGATGTTTGAGGAGAGTTCCTTTATAGTTCCATCATCGTTGAAGTGGACTGGATAGTGTTTTTTTAACTCTGTCTTCAAACGAAACCTCACACCGCAGACTGAGCAACTGAAAAAAAAACAGATATAGATAGATAGATAAACACTATATGGTATACAAACAGACATTACAAGTACAGGAAATAACATAAAACAGACAGTACAATGGGCGGCCTTATCGCTAAAAGCTATCTCTTCCAGACAACTTTTGCGGAGATATTATTGTTCATGACATAATTATCTATTTAGGTGTTTTTTAGTGCATAATGTGTAGATCGAACACATGGAAATTATAATGTGCTTAGGTCGCGTGGAATTTAGATTTTTCTAATAAATAAATATTCAGTTTTTCCATAACTGGACCGGAACACTAAATCATTCAAACTGCTTTGGATTTTTAAGAACTGAAATAAATGATTTCTGATTTATGAAATAAATGATTTATTATTGCAAACAGCAGATTTCAGTGTAATTGCAAGACTTCTATGGTAAGATTGTGCTGGGACTATTACCTACTATATTATTATTATTCTAGCAAATAAATGATTATGAATTACGAATTCAGCTGAAAGCTCTAACTACACATTGTAATGCCTGGTTTACACTTTGTTAAGTATCAAGCGCGAGTGACAAGTGCAAGTGTTAAGCGATAAGTAGAATCAGCGTGTAAACGCATTACGCTGATAAGTGATGAGTGCAGGAACAAGTGCAAGTGCGAAGTAAAATGATTAGAAGCCGTGTCTATTTTTACTGTTAAGTAGCTTCCCCCGCACACCCCGCACTCGGAGCGTCGCCCGAACTTGGTGCACTTATACGTATACAGGCAATTTTTGAGCAATAATTGCTCGGCAACACGAATGGATCAATCTGGAGTAATAAATAGCAGAATCAACTAAACACTGTGTGAACGTTCTGAATACACTTAAGACTTGACACCAAAAAACACGTTAACTAAGCACTTAGCACTTCGCACTTGCACTTAACAAAGTGTAAATCAGCTATAAGTTTCGATACAGTAGTGACAGAATACTCACTCGTATATGTTCTGTCCGATATGCGAGCGTGTGTGTTTGACGAGATCGTTGCTCTGTGTGAAAGCACGCTGGCAGTAACGGCACTTGTAGGGCTTCTCGCCCGTGTGGATGCGCTGGTGACGTTTCAGGTGATCTTTGCAGGTAAAACTGTACAAATATAAGTAAGTTGTCATCTATTCTTGGAACAAGAGCTTTGAATAGCTTTCGGCTGATTAAAAAAACATGTGTGAAATTCACACGTGGTAGAAGTGAAACCTTCAAAGAATACTTAACCAATATGCAGTACTAAGTTTCACCTCAAAATAAAAAGTTAAAAGTAGCAAAAAGTTTATAATATCGCATTGGATTTGAACTTGCTCCCGTTGTCGGTCTGACCGCAGTCCAACGGTATCACTGCTCTCTTCTGTTTTCGCAAAATGTAAGTGTAATAGTAACTAGTAGCTCATCTGTAATCTGTTACCGTTTTCGTTTCATCGAATTTCAAATCTTATCGGTGCTAAAGAAGTTTTCACTTCAAAAACCGAAACTGAAACTGTTACTGAAACATAGATTTGAGTACAGATTTTCATACAAAAATCTATGATTGAGCCCGGATCAGCGCTTGAGAAGCAAATCAGCATACGGGCCTATAATTCTAAAGTACTATTTTACACTTCTTACCTCACAGGGCAGGTGTCACAGGTAAACGGCCGCTGTCCCGTGTGTATCATGGTGTGTTTCTTGAGTGACGCGAGCTTGGTGAAGGTCGCTCCACACTTATCGCACTCGTAAGGATGCTCGTTTGTGTGCGTTATTAGGTGGGCTGTCATTTGACCTGCAACAAATTTATTTTTCCGCTTTTTAGGTCAGACATTCCAAATATAGTTTTTTCATCTTTGTTTATCTGGAAGTGCACCTTGACTATTATTATTATTATTTTATACACAGGCAGCTTAAAGCTGATACAATATGTATATTACTTAATATTGTCTGTGCACTTGGGTTATCCAGTCTGTTTTTAAATGTGTTAACTGTTGGAGCACTAATTATTGTCTCTGGCAGCCTATTCCAGGCTTCGTCCACACGGTTTGGCAAGGTATGTCTTTTAGGGTTGCTTGTACCTGGTAGACTAACCAGTTTGAGAGAGTGTCCTCTTAGATTTGTGTTCTCGTTTAGGTTGTAGATGCTTGCCAATTCTGATACATTGTAGTGACCCTTAAGGATTTTATAGGTCTCTATTAGATAGCCATGTTGCCTTCGCTGTTGTAATGTATTACATACCTTTAGTACAGAATGTCTTTGGGCATAGTTTGCAAGCATGAGGCTTGACTCCAGTATGCCGGAGCATGTGTTGTCTCAAGTTAGAGCTGTTCGCAAACCCTCGACCACACTCCGAGCAAAGATATGGTGTTTCTCCAGTGTGCGTGCGGATGTGGTCTTTGAGACTGCAGACTTGAGCGAATGCTGCAGTAAAAATAAACACTTCACACAGTGTTTGTAATAAATTGGACAATAAATAAATCTTCTAGGGGGTATATTCATATTTGTCTTCTAAAGCTCAACTAACTAAAATTATAGCTAAATCTGTTGTCATCTCTTTTCGTTGTCATGCAAGTGACAAAGATACAGCATTTTTGAAGGCTGCACTAAAATGACAGTTGAATATGAATAAAGGGGCAAAACATTTCAAACAACACCCTCTAGTCCCATAGTTTAACTTGTACTATGGAAACTAGATTCATTATAGAATACTTTGTATACTTTTTTTATGATTTTATTTATCAACCTTTATTTATTATTCAAAATACGAATTTTTTGGTTATTTAACCTATAATAATCTACTTACAACAAAAAATATTATGTGTACCTATACCCTGTTCAAATAAGTACCTATGTACAGTACATACAGTACACTGTTTGGTTTTTTAGATAAACGGTGTACATTTATGATTTCATGTATTGTGATAGCAAGTACATATTACATTGTAACCTAAAAACTAACCTACACTTCCAAATGACCTTTTGAATCTAATCTGATTCATTTATTCACTCGAGTTGGTTGATTCCTCAAGTAAAACTACTGTACTGTATAACAGGTAGGTACTATGATATTAGTCAGTAGAATATTATTACAGTTCAGAAGGTAAGCAAGCATGCTCGTATGAGTTAGCGGTCAACTGTGGTGACGGAGTTTTTGGGCCGCCTTAAGGCCTTCGTCGTAGCTTAACAAGTTCAGAAGATAATAAAAAGGAACCTACCTTTATTACAGAATGGACAAACTTTAGGCTTCTGCCCATCATGAACCTTCATGTGAAGATTCAGCTGATCTAATCTTGAATAACTTCTAGAACATGTGGTACATTTGAACGTCTTATCCTGAACATGCAGTTTCACATGTCGTTTAACTAACGCTTTTGATACAAACTCTTTACCGCAAACATCACACGAGTAGGTAGGAGGTGATTGTTTATGCTTTTTCCTATGCAGTGCCAGAGATCTTGAATTATTAAAAATTCTATCACATTCATTGCACGGGTAGGATAGTTTTTGTTCACATGGCTCATCAATTTCTTCATTCTTGATGGTCGGAGGATTATGGGTTGTGACGTGTTGGAGAAACAGAGCCTCATCAGCAAACAGGTCTCCACATACGTGGCATCTGTTAATGTTATGTTTCAACAAATGTTTTTGCAATGACTCTTCCGTTAGAAATTGTTTCTTGCAGTGAGCACACAAGTATTCTGATGCGTGGAGCTCTAAATGTTTCAGGTATTTTTTTTCTTTTATATAGCTTTTGTCACATTTGGGACAGGTGTAACTTTTCTTATTTTCTCTACTTATAATTTGATTATTACATTTTTCATCAAGCTCTGATTTGACTGGCTCTGAACTATCGAATGAGAATTCATCAGTTTCAAAGTAGTTGTGATCATTTTCTGCTTTGATCTCCTGCTTTACCTGCTCTTTAATGAGGATTTTAAACTGTTCCTCTGCTCTTGCGGCTCGACTACGGAATGTGTATGATATTTGGAGTATTTTGACGCAATCCTCACAAAGCTTTTGTGGCAGACCATCATGATTTTTAACCTGGAAACGAAATCAAATGGCTTGTCTCGTATTTGGGTTCCGATTCGAACCGAATAGAGAATAATAATTGACCTACGTACTTACTTGTATAGCAGCACATTCCAATAGTAGTTGTATTAATTGAATGTTGCTGTTCTCATCAATGGTCACTGCTTCGTGCAAGGGAATCAGGGGAACATTGGTCTTCATACACGTCCTACACGATGTATTCAAGTCCAACATTGTGTAGATGATTCCGGTATTTTTACATAAAACACTAGTAAGTACAGTAAGTAAATAAACACAAAAAGAAAATTCAAAGAAAAGAAAGAAAAGATTATCAACAACTAGTGCTGCCAACTCTCATAATTCCGAGTCGCTAGACTCAATGTTTGACTGGTAAAATTATTACAAAACTACGCCATGGAAAAGGTTCTGCTATGTTATTTTATTTTATTTCTGAATAAATTGAAATTGAAAAACTGATGATCCTCCATTCACACAAAGTTATAATTTACTTTGTTGCACATTAAACGTATACACTTAGTATGCAAATTGTTGTTTAACTATTGTGTCCAAAATAAATGAATTTTCTTGCATTCTTTCTTAGGCTGTTTTGATTTGTATTCCAACCAAAGTCAGCACATACTACGCAAAAGTCGCCAATTGTCGCCACAAAGTTATCCAGTTTGCAACACCGTCAAAACTCATAGAACTTGTCATCAACATTTGGCTGGCTGTCTGTCATAATAAAATGTCATGATGATCGATCAATCAAAGTATGAACGACAGATATAAAACTTGACATAGTTATTGTCTGTAGAAATGTCGGACGGACCGAGACACCGAACACCTTTATCCTAGGACCGAGAGGCCATAAATAAAAAAAGAAGAAGAAGAAAAAAAGTCTCGGGTTTCTTTTTTCTTTTTGCACTTTTTGTTCTGTTTCGTTTTCTTCTGTGTTATTTTTGTACAAACACCAAAAACTCTACTTTATGTACCATAAAATAAAAAACCTACCTATCTACATAATTCCATGAAAGTGAAAATAAAACAATAATAATGGATGATATAGTTTTTATTGGTGACTGGACTAAGGATAGAGTTTTAGGATCTGGGAGTTTTGGTGTGGTAGTACTTTGGAAACACAAAAGAACCGATGAAAAACTCGCTATTAAAACGTGCAAATGGGGTGATGAGCTCACCGCGAAGCATAGAGAAAGATGGACTAAGGAAGTTGAGATGCTTCAGAGCTGTCGAAACCCGAATATAGTGGGCACGAAAGAGTTGCCTCCGGAGTTTGTTAGCGGCCTACAGCGCGCTAACCCCTCGGGCCTGCCGATCCTATGTATGGAGTACTGCAGCGGAGGCGACCTACGCCAGATCCTCAACAAGCCCGAATCCTGCGCAGGTCTAAAAGAACAACAAGCTAGACAAATACTGAGCGATATCAGAAACGCTATGCAGTTCCTTCATCAGAACCGAATTACTCATCGTGATCTCAAACCAGAAAACATTGTGATGTGCATGCTTGACAATGCAGGACAAATAACTGCACAAGGCTCACAGGTTACATATAAACTTATAGATCTCGGATATGCCAAAGAAATTGACTCCAACTCAATCTGTGCCAGTTTTGTGGGAACATTGCAATACCTGGCCCCAGAAATCCTCTACAGCAAAACATACAGCAATTCCGTTGACTTTTGGTCATTGGGCCTGCTTGCATTTGAAGTAATTTGTGGAAAGAGACCATTCCTACCATTTATGGCTCCTGTCCAATGGATGCCACATGTAAAAAAGAAGGCTCGCTCAAATATCTGTGTGTATGAAACTTTTCATGAAGATATAGAATACTCTGATGAAATTTTCCCAGAAAATCATATATCTAAACCATTCAAAGGACTCATTGAGGAATGGTTAAGAATAGCACTGGAATGGGATCCCAAGCTAAGAGGAAGAGATGCTCCTTCAAGAGTAACTTTTAATTTACCTACAGAAGAATCAGAAAAAGCCAGCAATGTTGTAATTTTTGACCAGCTCGGAGATATATTGTTGAAGAAAATCATCAAAATATTTTCAGTGGTAACTTTCACTGAACTTGCATATGTTATTGATAATGCAACAACAGTGTCTACTCTTAAATCTTGGATCCAAAGAGACACAAACATCACAGCTAATGAACACATTTTAATATCACAACTAAACTATGCAGAGCTTGAAAATAATGACCAAGTAATTAAGTATTGGAATGGAAATAATGATATCATGATGTCCCTCTTCAGCAGAACTGCTTTTATGGCAGACAGTGTAGAGCCTGTTGTGCCAAAGTCGGTTCAAAGATGCTTGGAGCACCCCAAAGCTCTTTACAATTTCAAAAATAGCCAGAACTTGTACCAAAATGGCCTATATTTTGTCCAGTCCCAAATGGAAATGTTTGATTCACTTGTGAAAGGAATATTTGTTAGAGCAGAATCTCTGAAATATGAAGGAAATCAACTACTTCTGAAACACAATTCAGTGGATAAGGGCATTGGTAACCTGCTAGCTCAAGATGAAATTCTAAAAAAAATGAAGGAAATAGGCCAAAAACATATCACTGATTTGAGAGAAAACTCTACAGGAACAAACTTGCTGGGTGGGTTTGATAAAATATTCAAGGATGCTGAAGATTTGAATGACAAAATCTGTAAGCTTAAAAGTGCTTGGTCCCAAGTGACCATAAGACTGCAATCTGCCACTAGAAGGTGCAATGAACCCATATCAGCTGATCTCAACCACTTTGTAGCTAAGAATAACTACACAACTGTTTACAAAAATGCATACAAAGTCTTCCTATTTTACAAGAAGAGTATAAATGAAATGAGAGGAAAGGAAAGACAATGTCATGATATCATGAAAGTGTGCTATGACTGCCTCAAACTCAGAAGCAAAATTCTAACAGAGATCAAACACCAACCCTTTGTACTAAAACTGGTAGATTTGAGCACTGAGTTCACAAAAATAGGTGACATAGTCAAAAACGCATCTGAACACACTGAAAAGTTGACAGTAGATTTAGCAAATGTCCTTGAAGAGCTTACAAACTGTACATGGTCTACAATAAGTCTGATTGTAAAAGATGCAGATAGCTTATCTGATCTCCCTTATAGTGTAGTGTCTTATGAGAAGAAAGATTTCAAGATTGGAGAGTCTGTGTCCAACCATTGCATCAAAATGGTGAACAAAGTTGAGGAAGATGATAAACTCAAATCACTGATTGAAGACAGTTTGGAAATACGGAAAAGTCACGCTCATTTAACTGAAAAGCTAAATTCGCAAAAGGAGCTTTTAAACAAATCTCTGCTTGATTTTAGCTTTTTACAAGAAAATTAGAGGTACTTATCCTTCTAAAGCTAGTTACAATGGCTGCTAAATCTGTAATTTCGTGCAAGTGACAATCAAAGCATTTTTTAAAAGCGCGCTAATAGAATGAGTACCTACCTAGGTAGTTATCTAACCTACCTAGTAATACCTACCAAGTAATTTCGCACTGCTGACTGATCGTCAGCTCAATATCCTATGTTGTAAAAAGTAAAGGTCCACGATAACAGTTTTAGACTTACTTTGTAGTGTTCTTTTTGGACTAATATTACTTTTGCGCTTATTTGCGCCTAGGTCTTTTGTAGCTCTAGTTAGTTGGTTTGGTATACCTACCTATCTATTGTAGGTTTGTATTTGGAGCTTTCAGAATTTTCGAATCGAATTAGTTGTATTAATATTACCTTACGTACCTAACTAATGACTTTGTTAATTGTTTTAATTTCGATGTGGTCACTAAAAATATCTTTACTTATCTAATAAATACTTACATAGGTATTAATAATATATTTTTATAGTGCCAATATATTATTATCGTTTTAAATATTAATTACTAACTGAACTTCTAAATAGGTATCTATAATTTTTTTTATGTTCTAGTCATAATTATATTGTGCAATCAGAATAAATCAAATGTACTTTATTAAGTCCTTTGTGTTTTAACATTTTCATTATTAGGTAATTTCTTGTAAGTACCTAAGTAACTATCTATCTAAACATTGTCCCAGGCACTACAGTGTCCCGTTAAATGTAGGCATAGGTTGCCTCCTGACGCTGTATAAATCATCTTCAATATATGTAAAGGCCTATTATATATCTACCTATTGTAGGTACCTAGCTACAGTTAATACGTTCAAAAATAAAAAATATCAATCAATAACAAGGGTAGGTATAATATATTCATTTAGAAATCAAACATCCCGTAAACTCTTGCAACCATTGTTTGAAAGTGTTCATCATTTTGTGCAGTTTCTTTACATCGGCCGGAGTTTGTAGATATTCTTCTGGAGCAATCCTTGGCTCAGGACTGCCGCTTATGTGAAGCCAGATGGCTAACACTGCGTCATCAATATTTGCGACAGATCTTCGACATAGTCTGGCTGACGTCACACAAGTGGCGACCAGCGTTCTCATGCTTCCTACAGACACAGCTATAGGTCCCTCTTTTCGAGCTGCTAAAAAGTAGTGTCTTAGAAGGTTCTCTGTGGAAAACTCTAAAGTAACCTCAATCCCGGAAACCAAGTCGATGTACGACGCCAATTCTTTCAACACCTGCAGTTCTTCCGCGCTGGTATCCACTGGATCAACTGCACGCTCTATGTAAAATTCGATAGTCTCATCGCTGTAATCGCAGATATCGCCGCGGCAAACTGTCCCAAACACGCTGGCGACGTTGTTGTATAGAACAAACTTCTTAAAACCCATCCCTTGAGCCCACACAGCACTGCGCAGCTTCGTCTTCGCTGTTTCGGTGGTGACAGTGCTACTCTCTACTGCAGCTAAAACACCGCTTGTTTGTTTTTGACTGTAAACGTGCAGCGGTAATGGCATAACGCAAACTCCTCCAGAACTTCCTAGGAGGCACGTAGAAAGTGAAGAGTTGCTGGTTCCAACAAAAATTGACCGAACAGCGATTCTAGCTGCATCTGTCATGAGCTTTCCGACAAGCCCGGTGTCGTACCCAGCCGCAAAAACGTGGACAATCTCCGAATCTGTTAGCGTGCTGGATTTTACACTGCAGAGGCTTAACAAAAGATTTATTTTTAGATGCATGAAGCAGTTGAGAGGACAAACACTGACACCGATGCTAGAGGCCAGGCAGTAGATGAACTTCCACGGCAGGCCATCGCAAGCTAGGTATAAATCCTCAATATCTTTTAAAACCGGAGAAGTCGATGAAATCACTTGTGGTCTCGCTTCTTCCAATGACCATACGGTTGTTAGTTTTTTCAGCACGACAGCGTGTATCGAATATTTTAAACCTAATGTTAATTTTGGTATCAAATCATCAGTTATTGCGAATCTCTTTGAAAAACATAGATTTTTTATTTTGAACGTGGCTGTGACTTGTTCACCACACCTTCTATAGCCACTGTTTTCAAACAAAACACTCCTGCAAATATAACATTTGGGAGGAGCTTTCGGAATGTAGCGTAAAACCACTTCGCTGCCTTCACATTCTTCTGGGCAGCACCATACGGTATGATGGACGTAACTCGTTGGTTTTGATATCGAAATCAGAAGACCTTCAAATAACACCAAGCCGCAGTAGCTCTGTTTATTCACCTGAACTAGCAGCTTTGATAAACTTCGTAATCTTACCAAAGCGACACATTGGTCTTGTTTAACATATTGGTTGTACTCTCCCGCGCTGGATTGTAGACATGCATACAAAATCTCACTGCACATCCGCTGCCACTTCAATGGTTCTTGAAGTAATAACATGCCGACATCTGCAAATGCATCTAACAAATCCATGACGTCAATATTAATTAAATATTGAAGCGGTGGAAACTTATTTACAGTCTTTTCATTTAGTTGCTCGTGTGAAAACTTTTCGCATTCAGTTTTCATATCCGCTAAGTAACGCCTTTTATCCAAGTATAGCAATAACTGGCATTGCAGCTCCATTTATTTTGCTTTGTGACTTGTTTTCCAACCGCAATATTATTTTACACATAAAGTGAGGCAAAGGCAAGGAGATGATGATTATTATTTTAGAAACTAAGTATTTCCAAAGTGGATAAACTTCTTTAACTTCCCGCCAATTTTGGGTCAAGAGTTTTTTTTACTGTCGTTCCTACTGTAAACAAACATGGCCTTTATTCAGCCAGCTCTTTTTCAGTCAGTTTTTTTTTATAATGAGCTGTAAAATGTAGCTTGCATACAATCTACACCAAAAAGATTGTGTAAATCTTTGCGACACCGAAAATTACCGGGGCCTTCCTACACACGACATTTTAGAGCGACCCACGCTTCCTAAAGGACAAACACTGACTCCCTATCAAGGCCAATAAGCAATAAAAAATCGGCATCGGGCTTTAGAACGAAAATCAAATGGATACTACCTATTCAAAATAGATTATAATTAGGTGCATAGGTTTATCTACCTACAGTTTACAACCCAATGACATAAGTAGAGCCTTGTTCATTCATTGCCAACTGTACAATTGCGTGGTAAAGTGCCTCATCGAAACCCGTGCCAAAGTGTGATGCAAGAATTTCCTATTCGATTAGGTGTGAGGTTTTTTAAAACCACTATTGTAGATTTCGACTTGTACTAATATTCTGTGAACGAACTAAGTTGTTCATGCTAGTAATACCTATGTCACGCTGTTATAATTAGGTATGTTTGATCTTAGGTGCCTACCTTATTTACATTATTTTACTAGATCCTATGTGACCATCTATAAGTCTATATTTAGGTCCTGTCATGTTGTTCTGTTCCTGTCTCTTTGGTCGTGTTATCTCAGATCGTTCACAAAGCTTAACGACTGGTCGTTGACTTTCCGCAATCAGCCACCATCTCAGTGCGTATCCTGGAACATATTGGAAGCAAGTTCTCCGCAACTGTACATGAACGGAGCAGGGCAAGTGGGCGGAGTGAGCGTATTTGAGATATCCATGCGCGGGCGTGCGTGGGGTGTCTGTCATGCATGCCAGTACGGCGGCAGAGGCAGTCGCGAGTCGCGGCCGAGTGCACTGCCGAGCCGCGCCATGCCCGAGCACGACGCGTACCAGCTGAGGCCGCGCGCCGCGCGCAGTCGCGAACCTCGCTCGCGCCGCACGCCCCAACCCCTCAGCAAGTACCGAAGAAAAACAGCTAACGCGCGCGAGCGCAGCCGCATGCGGGAGATAAACCTCGCCTTCGAAGCTCTCAGGCGAGCCGTCCCCGCGGCTGCAATCACTGGAACACCCGTCCCCTGCGAGAAGCTAACCAAAATCACGACTCTGCGACTCGCGATGAAGTATATTACAGCTCTATCATCGGCGCTGCGGGAACCCAGCTCGGATTCAGAGTCGCGGCCGGAGAGGTGGTCGTCACCGCTCTGCTCGGAGTTGTCGGAGTTCTCCGCGGAGCTGGACCAGGAGACTCCGTCAGAGTTCGCCGAGGACTCGCTATCGCCGTTCGATTCCTTCTTCGCGGAGTTCGACTGCGACTACGTAGACAGGACTTTTGCGTGACAGTGCAATGTTGGTGAGAGATAATGTGATGATCGTGTCGGACTTGTTCACTAAATTAGGTATTAATTCAGCAATTGCCATACTAATATTAGGTTTATGATATAGACTATTTTTGAAGTTTATTTATTACTTTTTTTAATAAATTTTAATTGTTATCGTTTTTATTGGTGCCATTTAATTACTTCGCTAACTCACTTTTTTTTTTACCGAGTTAAACTTGACTTTGCTTTGGTTGAAACCGTTTTTCGTAAAGTCCTAAATAGATTCAGATTCACCTATTTATCAAACTACCCACACCTATCCATTGTTCTAATATGTCGTTTTGCCCCATATATTTTGCTGGTCTACTGATGCGGAATGATGTCGATTATGCAAATACCTCCGGAAGCGTGGGCTCGTCAGTTTATTGCCATGGATCCCGCGGTGAAAGACAGCGATTTTCAAGTCGCTGGAGGACTCTACCTACACGGTGTTGGTTCTACAACCCGTAGTGTTGAATTTACGCACTATTTTCAGAGCCAGGTACCTCATAAACTGCTGGACGTACGATTGTTACATTATATAAGCAACTTGGTGTTTCTAACATGACCTCCAACAACATGTCAAAAATTCAATGAAATAAAATGACGTCATAAAATTAATCAATGAAACCAATAAATGAATAATTCGGAATGTCATTATCATCACGTCATCAATTATCGTCATCGTAATCTATGATGATTATTGATCATGTACCTATCTAAACTTGAGTTTGGATATAGGAATGGAGTCTTTCTCGAGCTTCCTCACAAATGTCCAACTGGGATCAGATTTGTAGATTTTTCTAGCAACTTTTGGTTCAGGTCGGGTCGACTTACTTTCTATACCTACTTAGGTAGGTACTTAGTAAAGACTCACCCACTAGTATTTGCCCACGCGCGCGCCCATTGTCTCGTGTTGCTGTAGGTATTGCAATTGCCATGAAGACGAATGCGATTACTTTTTGTTACGGATCATTTATTTTGAGTTCATCGATTTATTGATACTTATTGGTACTTCCTTGATTGGATTTTAATAGCTTGTATCCCAGAACAAAAATTTAAATAGAGCTAAGATTTTACTCTGCATACGTTTTTTTAGATATTATATTTGAAAACTGTCGCACTCTTAAGATTTAGTCAATATTTTGCTAAAGAGAGCAACGTTTATGAATACGTTCCCTAGATTTGGTGGCTTGACGGATTTCATTGGAACATAGGTAAGCTCGGTCATTTCGGTAGATCTCTGCTGCTCAGCTCACAGAATAGTGGGAGTATGATATCCATACTCTCGCTAAGCCGTCAGTCCACAGACTATCGAGCTTCTAAAAAGCTACCCAGCTCTACCAAATCACTTTGCCATAGGTAAGTATGAAAGCATCACGCTAATATAATGTCGCTGGCGGAATGGATCCTGCACCGTCTCAGCTTAAAATCTCCGGCCGTGCCACGGAGGTCGTGACTGGTCTTGAAAATTCTTGTTTCGGTGTTAGTTTTGTTTTTCTTTGCGATGAGTTCATTCGAGTTCATTCTCGAAAAGGGCTGACAATGACAAAGAAACGACGAAATTTTTAAGACTCCTTTTCGACGTGCTTCACTTTTCTACCTGGTTCGACCAACTTTAGTGTATCGATAGGTAGGTAAGTAGGTACTCTACATAGGTACTGGAAGATATTTTACGTTTATCTCTCCATATCACCTTTACAACTTGATCAGCAATGACGACGGTGGCCTTCAGGCGGTGGATAAATTCGTAAAATATCTTCAGCTTTAAAAATACCTGTGTAATTATCTCTAGAGTCGTCCCAGTGACTTCTTGAGCAAAAATGCTAAACTTATGCAACGGACCATGTAATGCAATAAAGAACCAAGCGGTCCCCGGGCGCATGCCCATTTTGGCGAGCGATTGCTTTCTCACCAAATAAGGAACGCATGACAGTTCACCTGAATTATGCGATATGTGTGTGATTAAACGACAGACTGACATCTTACAATCGCATATAATTTTCGGCGAAGTTGTACGTATTGCATGAAGCCGTCCATAAAGCTCAAGCAACTTTGGCGTGTTGAATGGCTTTGATTAAACTATTGCTTGCCAAATGGAGAGCGCGATGACCGTACTTGGAAACTGAACCGCACTAGGATCACTTTGGGTGTGACTGTCAATCAGAGATAATACTTAGGTATGATTCTATAGGTATTCATGTCATGCTAGGTACCTATATTGCCACATCTATTGAATCAAAATTTAAATCTCGATTTCTTTGTAACCTTCAAAAATATCTCTTGTGTGCACACACTGAAAAAGTTAAGAAAACTCGTAGATCCTCTACGAAATACTTTAGGGAGTCGTAGACCCTCTACGAGCCTCAATCTGATAAAAATAGAAAGTTCCTTCAGCCATGAAATATTTTTTAAAACTTTGCCTCATAATTTTTACTAATTCTTCAATCTTTGACAAGCTTCATTTTATTGGCCACAAAATAGTAAGTAGTCAGTATAGAACCCAGTACACATACGTGTGCTGTCCTTGTTCCCAGCATACACGTAGTAGGTAGGTACTTATCTAATTCGATCCTCAAAACTAGTAGTTGTCACTACCTATCTAACCTACATGTTGAGATAATAAGCATAATCAGATAGTGTAACGGCGTGGACGTACTTGCAGTAAGGAGGTGATCTCGGTTCAAACTAGCTATGACATAATTTTATCATCGTGCTTTATCTCAAGAGATGTCGTGATACCCATAAAGTAGGCCAGATTTATTACGATTTATGACCAATTTACCTATTTACCTGTGATATAACCATTACCTACTTTAGCTGAGACATTGTTATTGTCATGTCAACCTAGCTAGTATTCGCCTTTTTGCCATGTCTTAGGGTCAAGATGTCCTACTTAGAAGTTCCTTTAGCATTGATTTGTCCTTGGTGTTTATTTACATCAAAACACGGTAGATCTAGTTCTCGAAAAATTCCATGTATTTAGTGCTATACTTGGCAATTAGCCCAAGTGAGTCATTAAAGGAAAAATTTACTTGCAATCAAGTTAGGAGTTGACACGCGTTTACCTAGAAAATAAACTGAATTCTGCCTCTTCATAATTTGTTTAAACCTTGTAAGAATTCACATAAATATCTACTCATTATTATATTGTGTAACTAATAATACCACTCCCTAAAACTTTAGGGGGTTAAAGAACTCATAAAGTAACTGTACCTAAAAGGTAAAAGTACCTATCTGTTGGTTCCGTAGGAAAAGTTTTGAACAACTTCAACCCCCTAAAGTTTTCTGGAGAGGTTTAACCACCTTGTTTTTGGTTCTTTGGTGTCCTAGATGGGTGTTGTAGGTAATTTTATGCAAGGTCGTATTGAGATCAGGGCCTGCAGCGGATCTGGTGCGACATTTTTGAGGCTGCGTAAACCGCGCGGGCGAGACGTGGGCAGATCGCGTTTTTTTAACCAAAATAACTGGTTATGGTTGATTGCAACGAAAATGAACTCATTGATCGTTCCATTGGCAAAACAAAAATAAACAAAATCAATTTATATAGGTACCTACTTATTTGGAAGTTCACGAATCCTGAACGAATTTAACCGACAAATGCGGATGAGCTCGTGTGGTCCTTTATCTGCAACTTATTTTGGCAACAAGAATGCTTTCCTCGCCTCTGTTGCAAAGCAATACAAGTTACGACAGTTATCTGCCTACGTAAATCATGGAAGTGACCAGATACCTGCATGGACATTATTTAAATTGATAATTTTGCGTTGCACCGCATACCTTGCTGCATAGCAATCTATTGCAAATTCGTAGTCAGGAAATAGGTAAGTATAGGACAGCAATGTTCTGCGCGATCGCTGTTTGGATGCTGATCGCTTAGTACTTTCATCTAAGCCGTTGGTGCCAGCTAATCGTAAAATTGTGACGAAGGATAAATATGATACGATGAGCTATTGTCTCCTAAACTTGAGCCAGCCAGTTCAAAGCTTGATACGCACTTCGAAATCGTCATTTTTTGCCATAGGACGTCCATTGCCTCCCCATAGACCTCCCATAGATATCCTAGATACCTAAGCAATAGATCTTGTGCGGCACCAGTAGCCTTACCAGTGGAGATCGTCCTAGGTACGCTGTGCTTTTCGGTGTGTGGTCTCTACCAACAACGGTGCGGAAGCGCCCGTTAGCAGACCTTGCCTACATTTAATTTATTTCACTCTGCCAATCTGTTATTCTTTAGTATTTCTATCATTAGGAGGGTCGTGATCGTATTTATTTGATTGAACCAACAAAAAACACAAGATATTAACGGTTTTAGGTGTGTGTTACCATAAAAGCTGATCGTTTGGTACCCGTGGAGCTAATACAGTGTCACTTACACAGAGATGGTGCAAGGGTATTTTTGCCTCGAAAACATTGCTCTACCATAGATTTCAAATGTCATCAAATTGACTATTTATTGATTTGCTCCATTTGTCCCTTAGTGTATCCAGGGCAACATATCTTAAAGTAAAAAACCTATAATTTGGCTGATGAGTTCTTCTGTTTACCAGAGTAGATTTAAAAACTATTGTAGAGACCAGGTCCTAGTTTCAGCTATGGTTCTTGGACTAATAGCTTCAATAAGTGCCATTGTAAATAATTGCAGCAATATTTAGCGCCATATCGGGATAGGCTCGCTCGAAAACATTGTTAGAAATCTTGATTATTGGCTTAATTGGATAGATATTTTTATTAGTACAAGTAGCTTTATTACCTACCTAAGTTTACAACGTTAGAATTTTGGTTTAACCTACTACATATCTATATTAAAATCACTTTTAATCAAATCACTGTTCATCATATGATTTCAATTATACTGTTTAAACTACATAACCATCCTTTTATTACGCGTACCTATCTACTTGGGTAGGTAAGTAGTCTGAGATTATGTGTGTATAAAAAAGGATTTAGTAGCAGAATGCCTACTAGAGCTTAGCTGACTTTCACAAATTTTCACACAGTAGGTTGCCTAACGCTAGCTTCGTACAAAAACTATCATTCATTTGTTTTGCAGCGAGCGGCGCCTAGTGGGGTGCCTAGTTAGGCCTAGGTCTAGGACTCTAGGTGCAGACTAGTGTGAGAAATCTGTAACCCTCACCTACATACTTCTAAAGTGAGTTGTTGTGACTACTGCGCTTCTATGTGGATTAATTATATTTTTACTTCTAGTCTACATGTTCATTGGTACGTAGGTGAGTAAAGTACCTAAGTGGTTTCTCTAATATGCATGCTTCTTACCTATATCTACCTAAATTACCACCACCTGCTGTGATTTGTCTTTCTTGGACGTTTGATTGCAAATTGTCCAAAATTTAACCTAACTAAATATTTTTTACCAAAAAAGACTTGGCAAAAGGACAAGCCTCCAGTGCCAGAACAAAATTTAAAAAAAAAATTGTGTCATAAAAAAATCTGCTATATACCTACTTTTGACCTACTTATTTATTACATACGGTGCCTTTTCGCCAAATATTATATTATGCTAAGTTGCATTTTGTACGGACGAACGAGCTGATATTTTTTTGGCGTGAATTACCTAACCTATATATTATATTCTTTTGCTCAGACTTCGAGGTTTCAATATTCTGAGGTGAAAACAAAGTTCGGAAAACGTGACCATTTCATAGGTACCTAATCATTTTAGGGTTAACTAGTTAGTATCTACTTGGCTTCTAAGGTTGTGATCATGTTTAGAAAAATACAATACGTATGATCGTGAGCTTTTGCACGTGTCTAAAGTAAACATTCTCAATAAGGTTCTGCTTAAAATTGAATCTTTTTCCGAAGGCAAAAGGTTCAAAATAGTTACACTGCGTTGTAAAAATTGGTTCAAAATCGTATAGGGTTGTCCACCTGACGTTGTATTAGGAATGGTGAGTGATCGATTGTGAAAGGGGCCTAGACCTGTCAAACCACGGCACAATCAATGTTAGAACTCATATTTTTTCCTGATGGTCCATGAATGGGCTTCTGCAGTTTAGTTTCGAATTATTGTAGGTCAAACATCTATTTAACTTTTATGGAGTTTCCTATAACTAAAATTATAGTTCGTTTTTGCAACGTTCTGTAAACTAAACACTATTTGGATCAGTTTGTCGAGCACAGGGTCTTTTTTATACAATACCTTATTGCAAAAAATTATAAATTTGTTACAAAGGGTGGACTTACTGCTAAAAGCATTGTCTGCCAGCAAAATTCTGAGGGTCGGTCTTGGCTGTACCTACTTACCTACCTACCTGTTTAAATAGCAGGTTTGTTATCAAAATTTATGAAAATAATACCACAGATCATAATATAATATCAACCAAAGTCTAGGTAAGTAGATGTACCTAAGTACCAAGTTGAAGGTACTTTTGAACTTCAAGTAGGTACTTGGGTAAGTTTTTCTCGAGTTCAGCCTTGACCTGTAAGTGTAACCCTTAACTCATTTGCGAATCGGTCGACCTCAAAACTGTGACACGGCCTTGCTTGCTATCTTAACTACATTATACCTAGGTAAGGAACCAGTTCCTTAACGAAAATTAGGTAACTATGAACTGATTACTGACTGTTCATTTTTGACAAGTATGTTTTGCAGTTTGCTGAACAGCAGATTTTTTTTCACGCTGACGCGGTTGGTTTCACAAAAGTTGTTGTATTGATGAGTAGTTAGCTACCTACCTACCAACTCGAAGTCTTTGAGAGTGGAGTATTTCCGTGTTAAGTGACAATAGTAACCTACTTACTACGAGACAGTTCTTCATTCGGTACAAAAGACATAAACGCGCTCCTTGGCCTACGAAAAGTTGTGAGGTTCTAGGAATTATTTACTTGCAACTTGCCTATAATACATTCAGGTACGTCGTTATGCAAATGCCAAAAACTATAATGAGCAGGTGAATACGCTGATACAAACATGACTCACTACCTACCTACTTAGTAAACAGTAGCCAACAGCCATAAAAGGCGAGGTGGTCCTTCGAAACGCTTAATTTGCACACAGTGTTCGATCAATGATAAGAAATACGCAATTTCAACTGTCTTGCAAGAAGGTAAGTAGCATACCCATCAAAATTGAAATCCATATTTTCGTAGCTACTTTTTTAACCTCAAAATAACGATAATTGTTGATCTAAAAAGCTATGGTGGGACGATCTGAACACCTTTCAAAGAGGCCTAAAAGAGAGAACTGGAAGTCTTGGAGGGGAGATTTTTGCCCAGCAATTGGACGAATTGGCAGCACAAAAACGGTGGCTCTGGAAATCTATGAGGAGCTTCTGCAGCAGATTTTTCGGCTATAATAAAAGCAAGCAAGCTCGTATCAGTTAGTGGCCAACTCTGTTGACTGAGTTTTTAGGACGCCTTAAGGCCTCCGTCATGGCTATAATGATGATGATGATGATGTGGTGTGTTTATCGTCCGTATGATCCCGGGCCTCTTTGGAGGTAGTGGTGCATTATAATTATTATAACTTTTTACAACACCTTGTATGTAATAAAGCTCGGGTTTGTAAATTATATTACGCTCTGATGATTTAATTTTAATATTTATATGACTTGAGGTGCAGTCAACCACAATAACACGTAAATAAATAAATAATAATTAAAAAAATCATGAATAAATTATAAACATTTTCAAAAATATGTCATGGTCCTCCTGATGAGATCAAATTCAAAATTAAAATTAATCAAAATTCCATTAATCAAAATTACTTACATAAAATTCACACAGCGCGCCAACTACTCTCATAATGAGCTCATAATGTAGTTATACATTTTGATGAAATCTTGTACCAAAATAGCTATCTTTCAAAATGAAGACTTTTCTTAACTTACATCCTATTGTCGCTGATTGTACTTACCTACTACTTATCATAAAATCAACTCATCAAAGCCAAGTAGACAAGCTCGCGATTTGGTTCTTGATTGTGAACGAAAAAATGTGTTTTAAGTTTATCACTAGGTACCCAATATTAAGGTGCTACCCGATAAAGGTTTAGAACAGGGCATAAACATTTCAACTAGGTCATAAAATCAATCAATGCGTCAAGCACGATCATGACATGCCTATATCCACCTCAAAATGATGTTGATTCTCCATATAAAGCATGGAGTCACCTTATCTAACGCAGTATCACACATAACTTTGATCCTTCCAATCTGCGGAGCTAAAACCACCTTTATTTTAATGTCTGTAAAGTGTATAAATATTGGTTTTAAAACACACGTGGTGTAACGAGCTGCTTACTTGGAGGCAGTCGACATTAAAATTATACGTAAATACGTAATCAAAGCAAAGTAAACTTAGATGTAGGTGCTAAAGTAGCTACTTTGTTTTAAAGATAACTTGTTGATTCTGGAAGCTTTAGTTTGATCCACCACACATTAACTCCACTTTACTAAAAATTTATTCGTTTCTAAAACACGAAAAAACTTGGGTGATCAAGTACCTAGGTTGTACTAACTTACAGTACGTATAAGTATTATATGATCTGTGCTTACAGACTCTTTGAAACTGTCTTATTTTTTTGAAGTCGGTTAAAAATTCAATAGAATTTTTCTATGTTGTTATTTCTAGTGTTTGAATTGAACTAATTGGGTAAGTATTTTATAGCTATTAGCGGTAAACGGATGTATTATTTATTTATTTTATTCTTCAAGTAGAAGGTGCACACAAAAGCTATCTTATCTCAAAGAAATACGGCTGACAGTGCAACAGCATTAGAAGCTTGAAGATTAATACGAAGCAGAGCAGAACTATTCAAAAAATTACCACAAAAACAGCTCCAGCAGTATCTGAGACTTTTAATTGGTATTTTAACATATTTTCTTGAGTTTCATTGATATAATACTTCATTGACTTTTTTAAAGCATGCTTGGCCGAGTAGGTAATCAGTCGGACTCTACTTCCTGATTCTTGAGTCGTTGATCGTCTTTTATGTTTTCATTCAATCTTGCCTTAGGTAGTTAGAGTTACACCAAATTAGCTACACATTTTTCTTAGAATTTTTTTGGTAGGTAATCTGAGATTATTTGTGTTATATTTATTTACCACGCAGATTACTGTGAAATCATAATCAAGTACCTAAGTAAGTAGGTACTTAGTATGGATGTGATATGGAGTATTTATTTAAGGTACCTACCTAGTGAAAGCTTACTAAATATTGTCTGGCTAACCCATCTTCTTCCATGCCGTGTGTGACAGCTATATAGTCTATAGCAAATGATAAAACAAGAAGAAGAAGACGGATTGGAGAGGTATTGATGGCGCGTAAAGATGTTGAGTGGAGAAAAGTGGTATTCTTGAAAGATTATATTGATCTGTACGTATAAATGCCTTATTTACTATAACTACCACGCCAAGGGAGATACCATCCTTTCACTACCTAAGTATTTCTTATTTTTTATATTCTTATTTATTATATTTAATTTGCTATTATTTATAAAACGAGCGACGTCATAAAGTCGATACGCATAGTTATTGTGGTAGAGATGAGTTGCCTAGAATTTAGACGTAGTTCCTCATACGTGACAATATTTTTAAATAGACCATCACAAAGTTGTAGGAAATCAATATTTCATTCTCAATGCCCCTTATTGTCTGTTCCCACGTGTATTGTGTCCCCAATTAAATAATTATAGTGGATCGATGAAAGTAGAGGCTGACCACGCAGTGACCACACTAACTTTACAACAATAATTTTAAAAGGTTTAGTTAGAAGCACCGGCTGTCTGCAAAAAAAGATTTACTTACCTACCTACTACAAACTTTCTACAATTAATTTTAATAGGAATAGGAAGATGGATATTATTATTAAAAGAAATATGCCTATAGAGGGTGCCTGTTTATTGCATTGCCGGTTAGCGTGGTCAAACTCTACAAAAGTTACTGAGGTACTTCCTGGTAGGTACCTACTATACCTACCTACATATTACCTATACCTATTTTGTACTTAGTTGTCTATTTACTTGTTCAATTAGGTACAGACTAGGTTGGTCAGACTCTACCAACCTACTGAAAACCTTCAATTGGCTGTCCCAATTATTTGATACAGACGATTATTGTTAGTAAACCGTGAACTAGTAATTTTCTACCTACGTATAGTTACATTACCTAGGTACATACAACTGATCTTTGTTGCATTTTAGACACTACGAATGATATGAGTCCCATTGCGAGTGCGAGTGTCATAATTCGAGGTGAAGTACCTTTGAGCTAGCTACTGTAAAAAAACTATCATTCGCAAAATTTCTGAAGATATCTATAGAAACACAAAAAATAATACTTAAAAATAGTCAGCACGAGCTTTTGTCCAGGCTCGTATTCTGATAAAGAAATCGTTAGGTACTCAAGCATAATAATTAATAATATAGATTTGGATAGTTTCCGAGAAAAAAATATCATGCTTGAGTCCGGATCAGGTACTTACAAATATGAATACGGACCAGAATTTTACATGTTTCCGTTTCCCCGCGTTCGTTTTTGTGAGTGCAGTAGGTACTAGTTAGTTTTTGGTTGTAGTATTTTTACACCCGTAGTAATTTTATTGCTATACAATAAAATTAAATGGATGAACATCGTGTCACTTAATTAAATCTAAGAAAACATTAAGTTCTATTTCTGTAGTGCCACAAGTCTACCCCGCAGAGCAACCCACACTTATTTTTACATCACTTAAAGGTAGGTACAATCTCTTCAAAACTCATCATCATTTCAGCCGAAGTCCTATCCCAACTTTCTGCGCTCATTACAATGTTGTTAGGCCAGCGCGTGAGAGATCGTTCTCCTCTTCGTCTTCCGATTCACGGTCTGTTACATAAAAAAAAGATTCATCCTACTTCAAAGCTACTAAACTAATAAAAGATTCATCGATGATGCACATCGAATGTCATGGAGGTACCTAGGCGCTTCTCAGAAACCTATGTCTAATTCTATTTATGGCAGTAAAATAACCATAACAAAACATAAATGAATAAAGATGGCATAATCGCTTGGAATACGACGCTACTCATACATTTCACTCGAACTGGATATATCCTGACCTCAGCGTGAATCATACGACCTGCCTGAGTTCGACCACAAACTCTTTAGACTTCCGACATTTCGCCAAGTAAAGCAATTTAGCCAAACGAGCAAAACTAACGGGAAACTATACTTTAGTTCAGCACTATTTATTGCAGAAGGCCAAAAAGAATAAAATGAAAGAAATCTACCGGGCTAGATAGAGTCCGCGTCCACGTGAAGAGGTTTTTAGACCCGAAAAAAACTATGGTCCTTCGAGTGAATGATAGCGATAGGTAAAAATGCTCGTTCAACACGAGTGAATGAATAGCAAGTAAAGGCGTGCGAAGGAGGGTAAAGATAAAGATAAAGATAATGTTTATTGTATAACTGTGTATATAAAGGTGTTACAAGCTTAAAATTGAACCAACAGTTTATCCGTTTCGGATGTACAATAATAAAAATGGTTAGAAACCAATAAAAATAACTAACACTTATGTATGTAGTAACTAAGTAGCGTACATAAACTTTAGCTTAAGTTGGCGAAATAATATCAATCGATTTCAGCTTTCGCTAGACCTTCACCTACTCATATCACTCACTCGCTTCCTTGTGCTCGGATCTTTTTTCTCGATTACCTAGGTAGGTACTTAAAATGATTTTTTTTTATCACATCGTTCCGATCTTTTATATAAGACAAGTTCAAAGCCTACCTAGCTACCTACACAGTTTACAAACCGGCACGGCGCCAGTCAGTTACCTACATTACACCACAGATTTCATCTGCAAGTTATTTTGGCGGCAACAATAACGTGACTGCCATAACGGGTATCAGTATACCTTTTAAACAAGATTTTTTTACCTTAAACTTTACTTAACACTCGATATGGAACGGTTTTAGTGTCTATTGTTACATAAAATAAGCTCAGGCGAGGCTGATTAAATTATAACTTGCCTTCTACGGAATATTTTATTTGCTGGTGGTCAAAATGATCCCTTTGAGATTAACTTTTAATCTTAGTTGGTTAATGTTTTAGAGAAGGTACCTATCACTATAGGGGATTCTAGAACAGTACAAAAACGCTTTGGAAATTTATCTAATGTAATTACGTAGGCAGATAGGTAATACAGAATGTATACCTACTTATTATCATTTAATAAATGAATAATAAGTACCTATCTAGGTAGTTAGGTATTGATACTGCCCTTAACTTAGAATAATAACAGTGTTATAAATCTAAGGCCCTCAAGTTATCTAGGGTGTGCCGATGAGATAGGGAGGATAATACACCCAATGTCGTCAGTGCAAATAATATTCCCTCACCTCCCTACCCCGTAGGTTACCTATAAAGCGCATGAAGGCAAAGCAAAATGAGATGAAAATTTATATAAATTGCAAAAGCTGTCGTGAACTTTGCTAAAATTAATTGCATTACACCCTGACACACACCATTTGCACCTAAAGCTTCTTGCCTTTTAGGGAGAGAAGACCGGTCGTGCCTTTTAAAGAAGGCTTTTTGGCTTTCGAAAACATTTGCAGATATCGCCCCTCGCATCGTCTGGTATAATGATGCACCTACCTACCTACTTGCCATAGCCTACTTTACGAATTTTGTCGAACACAACATTTAAGAAGGAGTGGGTACTTAGGTAGCTAATAGGACTATCCTCGTAGTTAGCCTAGCCCTAAACCCTGGAGGAAGTAGATAAGGTAATCTGAGGTGTAACCTTTACCTAAATGCATTGTAGAAGTGTACCTACTAGGTATACCTATATTTTACTTCCGTCCGGCAATTGGAGCCAGACAGCTGGTGTGCTAGCCAGCAGACTGGTAGTCTTTACCAAATGGAAAAGTTAATAAATGAGTTAGGTAGGTAGGTACCTAGTATTAGATACATTGTTTTAGTAGCACTAGCTAGAGACCCTCGTTCTTTCTTCAGAGTTCTTGAAAATGAAGAACCATCACGCAATGCCGCATGCCGCGCCGCCGCCGCCGATGCCTGTCGACGCCGGCCGCCGGTTAGTGATAGTGTCGTGTCGTCCACAGAAAAAAAATCTTGCAGCTCGATCGATGACTTGGGCACGTCATCTGTCATGTGCTGCAAATGTTTCCACTGCGTAACTGTTTGCTCATTTTAGAGCAATATATTAAAAAAAAGCATTTTGTTTGCACAACCTGTTTGTTTATTGCCGTCGTCGTCGTTAGGGTGTTTTCCCCTTTAGAGTAGGTTTAGTTTAGCTTGTGAAAATATTTTGACATGACACTGAAACAAAGTGCAGGCATCTTTATCGATCCAAATATTCGTGCGAAAAGGGTTGAATTTAGGATATTTTTCAATGAAACTGGGGGAAAATAGTATTTTGGAGCTGGCATCACTGGTGGTGTTATGTGGTGTGGAATGTGGATGCATCTAGCAGAATCTATGACCGTGTTTGTTTACTGATGTTTTATCACAGAAAGTAATAAAATTATCAGCACATTTTTATAGTAGCATGAAAGAGTTATCATAGAGATATAATTAGCACTTCTACACCATTCCGCTTCAGTTTAATTTATTCCAAAATGTTCAGTGAAATGGCTAGGAAATGGGTGGTCTCAATTAATATTTTAGTGTGTGCTATTTACCTGGGACAAAGGTTTATGGATGTCCGGTTATCTTCAGAGTCTCTTCTGCGACATATGTTAATTCTAGAGAAGGAAAACCTAGTGGGTGTTGGTAATCTGCAGCCTAAAGTAGCACTCGGCTACGGAGGTTGTCACGACCTGTTTGTTAACGCAACCGCTCTCTTGAACTACGGAGCACTGAGAGGGAAACCAGAACATTTCAATGAAATCACGAACAAAGAAGAACTCTTGCAAAGTTTCACATATTTTTTTCAACATGGTGCCGCTGCTGAGTAAGTGTGAACTTTGAAACACTCTTTTTCACATCCATTCCTAGTTGACTCTGTAGTTATAAATGTTATTTTATCCGTATTTCAGAAGGTTCATGTCCAACTCTGAACTGTATGAAGATCTCATTGAACAAGCCCTAGAACTACCCGACACAAGGTGGGCCATTGGTGGCAATGCTCCTCTCATGGCTAAGAGATTCCACACTGAAGGCTGGAACGTTCTATTTGCAGCCAAAATGAGCAAGAAACTTAAAGAACTGATTCCTTCACAGATAAAGATAGTCGGTGATGAGGCCAATGAGGAAGTGAAGGATGATATTCACATGATTTTAGAGTACAAAGCTGATGAAGCATTTGGAGAGTACAAAGCCCCAAGAGCCAACAGGTACATAATGCATAATGACAAGAATAATCCATTGTTGAGTTCTTTGGAGAAGTTTGGAGAAGCCTTGCCGCTGTTCAAACCAAACCTACTAGTCATAAGTGGATTACAAATGATGGATAACTTTCCCTTCAAAGGGGATGGAGTTGGTAAGACTACAAAAATGGAAATTAACTACAAGCTAAACTAATTACCTATTATTATTATTATTATTATTATTTTATACACAGGCAGCTTAAAGCTGATGCGTGTATATCACTTAATATTGTCTGTGCACTTGGTTTATCCAGTCTATTTTTGAATGTGTTAACCGTCGGAGCACTAATTACTGTCTCTGGTAGCCTATTCCAGGCTTTGACCACACGGTTTGGCAAGGTATGTCTTTTAGGGTTGCTTGTACCTGGTAGGCTAACCAGTTTGAGAGAGTGTCCTCTTAGATTTGTGTTCTCGTACCTATAGAAATTAATAAACATTTTTTTCTTTCAGATCTCAGAGAAGAAAGATTGGATTTGGTGAAAGAACAAATTATAAACCAACAGGACAATACGCTAGTCCATTTTGAAATGGCCAGTTATGTAGACATAGAGTTGCTCCTACACCTGACCACCAAGGTATTGCCATACGTTGACTCCGTTGGTATGAATGAACAAGAGTTAGCAAACTTACACAGCGTCTTAGAGTACGGAGAAGTGAGTGTTGTGGCTGACTCTAACCCTAGAGTAGCAATGGCATTGGATCTCATGCGTTTAATATTTACAAAGACAAGACAGTTGAATCAGGAACACGGTAGTGACAGAAACTTGACCCGTATACATGTCCACACGTTAGCTTATCAAGCGATACTGACAGTCAAGGATTCAAACTGGAAACGAACCAGAGCAGCAACGGCAAAAGCTTCTTTAACAGCTCATAGATATGTTTGTGACAATGCTAAAATTGACCTTGACCTCTGCAATCTTCTTCTTGATGGAAGTTTTGCTGTGACTCGTGATGAAAACGACAGCAGAAGGGTGTACTTTGATTCTACAGAACCTATAGCATGTTGGGATGAGCTAGTGAATGAGCAAGATGTGGAGATCTGTGTTGCGCCGGTGTTAGTGTGTAAGGAGGCGCGTTTGACAGCAGGAGCCGGAGATAATATCTCAGCTGCTGGACTTGTGTTGCAAGTAGAGATGTGAACAAAGTCTTATTACTATTGTAACATTGACACGTTGTTCAATATTTCAGCTTAGCTACTGGACTTGTGTTGCAAGTAGAGATATGAACAAAGTCTTATTCCTATTGTAACATTGACACATTCAATATTTCAGCTGTTGAACTTGCGTTGCAAGTAGCGATATGAACAAAGTTTTATTCCTATTGTAACATTGACACATTGTTCAATTTTAGTCATTTTATTGCCAAGTGTACTTATCCCACTAAGTCATGTCACGGCACTTTATAATAATAACTAGAGCAATATTTTTTACTTCTGACATAGAGACGCTTATTAAATTAATTTCAACTATGACCAATTTATGGTATTCCAGTGGAACATTCCTAAATAATTTTATCTTTTGAAAATTTATATTGTTGCTATATAATTAAAAGTGTACTTATTTATTGACTTGTTTATTTATCATACTAATTATATTAAAAGTAGTAAATACAGGATGCATTCATGCGATCACAAAGTTAGATATGACTAAATACTTGTCTTAAGGAATACAAACAAAAACTGGTTGAAATCAAAACAAAAAGATTCTTCTTAAACTTACTAAACTAAACATCGCAATATCTTACAGTACAAGCTTAATAATTAAAAAGCATTATGTGCTCTTTGCAATTGCCTCGTTAGTAGATCTTCTAAACAAGAAAATGATAACAAAAGATATGTTAATGTATAAGTTCCCAGAACGAGAGAGCTCTACTACCTATAAACTTAAGAAATAGCTATCTAGTCTACTAATCTGCTAGCAAAACTATAAAGCTTGCCCATAAGCATTGAAATAACAGACCATAATAACTTACAGTAAATCCTAAACAGTAGTAGCCTTAACAAATAACAAACATTCCTATAATCTAAATAGGTTGGTAGGGACCTACTACTTTTAGTAGATAAAATACAGAGAAAATATGTGTCTAGTAAATTCAGCCTTAGAATAACCTAATTTAATAAGCTTATTCATCATCACTATCAGCAAACCGAATCTTCTTGTTTGGAGGTGTAGCGTTGATGTGGTTGTGGTCAAACAAGCCATTTCTAACAAATCTCTTTGCAACGGGTAGATTGACCGTAGGTCTCTTGTCTCTATCCTTCACTTGTTGCCACTTCAGCATCATTGCCTTTATTCGTTGCAACTCGTCTTTGATTGGATGCTTCGTAGGGTCTTCGCCTTTCATGCGCAAGTTAACCCAATGTAGCGAATTTAACGTAAACGCCAGAAGCAAATCCAGTTCAATACGCGCCTCTAATGGTAGCTTTTCGTACTGTGCCTTCAGTGGAAGTAGCTGATCCAATACTTCCTGCACGCTTACCAGATCTTCTTTCAAATTCTCACATTTGGTCACGAAATCAGTGTCCTTTTCTAGGTCGCCGTACTTTAGCTCCCAGTCCATGATGGAGCAGGTGTATAGGCAGCAACAGCACCTAGTAAATCCTATTTTTAAATAATTATTTATTTGTAAAAGCAAACCACGTTTTTAGCTTAGATTTTTGAGAAGAAAAGAAACCATCAACAGTCGTAGCGCAAGGCCGCGGCCATGAAAAAAAAAACTGTTTTGTTCCGTCATGAGATGAGGTTCATTCAATGTCAAATGGACATTGACATTACTAAAACTTTGAAAACGTCTGTCCACAGTATAGTCCACATCCACACGTTTGGCGAAATTGTGAGCAGCACTGCAAAGGATTGATTGATTACCACAGATTGCCATGCAGTAGGTATCTTAAGGATTGATTGATTACCACAGATTGCCATGCAGTAGGTATCTTAGGAATCTAGATTTTGAAAACTGTGCTTTTAGGGTTCCGATCCCTGATTTCGAAACCCTTATGGTGGGACTTTGTCCGTCCGTCCGTCTGACACAAATTTGAACCTACTATCAACCTTCTTGAGTGGATGACTTTGATGAAGTAAAAAAATCTTAATCAAAGGTTGATGGTGATTATCATAATAATAGGATGCTAATACTATAGGATAATGATAAAATTGTACAAATTTGATGTGTTTTAATTAATTTTATTTGAAGAAGAAATACATTACGTATGATAACTAATCATTTGTAATCTGTTAGGCATTAAAACATTTTTGTGGATTATTGGGTAATATTAGATTTTTTAAAAGCTAGGTACTACTCATCTAAGTACTCAAAGGGTTCTGGGGGCTCGGGCTCTTTTTCTTCTTCAGTCTTGGGGCCGAAGGCAGCTACCGGTTCTACCAGCACTTGTTCAACTTCCCCAGAATGGTTCAACATCACAATACCACCAATGGTTATCTCTTTCAATGGATGGAACCCTGATCCTTCAACTATGGTAACATTCTTAAGCTGTTGTCGCATAAGCCTGGCGGGATTGCTCAGAATTTCGAAGGTAGGCTCTGGCTCTTTTTTCTCCTTGGCTTCCTTTTCCTCTCCCTCTTTTTCATCTTTCTTTCCATCCTTGGATGTCGCCGCTTCCTTATCTTTATCATACTTTCCATGGAAGGTGATATTCAAGTTGGGAGTCTTAGAAGGCTTCTTTTCATCTTCCTCGACATCCATTTTGGACGTGGTCGAAGAGGTAATGCTGCTGCTGGTAGAACCATCGGTTCCGTGCGCCTTCCTGCGGGCTTTTGCAGCGGCGATGGACAACACCGCGGTGGTGACGCGTTCCCTTTCCTCCCGTTTCTTTTCTTCTAATGGCGCGGGATACGCATATAGGGAAGGCTTCGAGTTAGACTTGATGTCAAGTTGAGGCATCTTCAGGTCGCTGTTTAGTGCGATCAGACAGGTAGGCGTGAAGGCTAACGACAAGCAGTGCGCCAGAGGGAACCAGTACCAGTACTGAGTGAACACGAGCATGCCGACAACGGCGAGCATGTTCATGTGTCCCGTTCGGTTCTGCAGAGAAACCGTCACGTTGCGGCCACCAGCATCGATGATCCCTTGAGCCATGATAGCCCCAAACTTCGCCATAACGTCTTCGTGTTTGTTCGAGATCACTTGGGAGTAGAGTTGTCGGAAGTATGTGACTTTGGGGCAAAGCGCCTCCGTCTGTTGGATGAGGATCATAGCGGATGCGATCAGTGCTCCTTGCCGCACAAAGTTGACAGGATCGAACTTGACCATAGGCTCTAAGAGACCGATTGCCTCGCGGTTTCCGGTTCCGGCGCAAGCGATACCTAGAGCCATGGCCGCGCCGTATCTTACGTGAGGATTGTACGACTCAGCCAGTAATGACACCACTGAAGGGCATTGTTCTGGTGTTCTAAATAGCAGGAATCCTAATGCTGTGACAGCCGCCCGACGGACGTCGTCGTTAACGTCAGAAACGGCGACGTGAAGCAGAGTTCTGATGGAGTCATTGTTCCCGGTGCCGCAGTATGCAGTAGCGATAGTGTAGCAGCCGGCGCGTCGCAGTAGTGGATCCTTGTCTCTCAATAGCTGCTGCACGAGAGCGTCGGCCTCTTCAAGCCGACCATACATGGTGAAGGAGATACCGACAGCCAATCCTCGCAAGATCTTCTCGTGCTGGGTTTCCTGGGCGTACGCCACCATATCTTCGATTGCGGCTGCGTGCTTTGATCCTAGCATGACCATTCCCATTGCAATTCCAGCAGCTTCACCAGTTACAGCATCGTCTTGATATAAGTTGAATTTCAGCTGTTCGTAAACATCTTGTCTATGGGTGCCCATAGCAGCCAACCCGAGACCAAGACAACCTCCATGGCGCACCATTTCATTCTGAGCATCTTTTAGTTGAGTTAAAAGATAGTCAATGATATTAGCGCCATGGTTGGCGTGGATCAGTCCTAATGCGTAAAGACCTCCACCCTCCGAGTAACCTGATGATGGTCCTGCTTCTTTCGGCAAGTAAGATTGCATGAGAGCTAAGGATTCACCCTCGTGACCTCTGTGAATGACTCCAAGAGAAGCTGTTACAGTAAGTTTCGCCCAGTTAGTGGCACGGGCTAGCCACTCTAGATTATCCCTTAAGAACTGATCACTGGTGGTCCCCGCATGCATAAATGCATTGGCTATTACTGTGGCTGTGTGGCAGATTGAAACCCTAATAGCATCCTTAGTGTTTTTAAGTATAAGCATATCTGCATGGTTGGACCTGATCAAGAACTGAAGTTGTAATCCTATAGAAACATCTCCTCCTAGAATAGATATAAGTTTCTCCACTCTTTTCTGGTGTTCTTTTTCTTCATCATTGAGACTGTCAACATCTCGTTCTGTTTTGGCCTCTTCACTAGTAGCCGGTGGTTGGTCAACTTCCATGCCAGAAGCTTCAGGGAAAGGACCACCTTGAGGTTGGGGCTTTCCGCCAAGAGCTGAAGGAATAGGAGCAGTACTTCTGAGTGCTTGTAAAACTCTACCTAAGAACTGCTGTGTGGCTGAATCATACAAATCAAAACCAATCTGATATGCCATGAGAACAGACTCTTGTGGGCCATGTGTTAGTTTGTCAAGGATTTCAGCTACTGAGAGAGGGTCTTCGAGGAAGATCAGGCACTGGCACATGTTGACATAGTCCGGGATGTTCAGGTTTCTGTAAAGACCTACCAGGGATCTGAGGACTGTGCTACGGAAGCCCTTGTTTTGGAGTAGGCTCATTGCAACAGTGAAGGCATAGATCAGCATTCCTGAAACAAAGGAAAGTTTCTAAAGACTCATGGGAATAATAGCTTTGATAGTGATGCTGAATGTAACAAGTAAACAAACAAAGCCAATTTTGGGTGCAAAATAAGTAAACAAGCTAGGGTGCAAAATATTTTTTTTTTGCAATGACAAAGTATAACTTACCAGCGATATCATCTGATTTCATAATGGATTCCTCGAAAATGTCCATTCGTCTGGTTTCCAGCGCCAAACCCAAGGCTTGTCTATACTGGCCATCATCTAAGCATCGCTGGAACATCCGATTCACGATAGCCTCCAACCGAGGGTCGATGGCCTCCGCAGAGCAGTCTACGAACAGAGCCTTCCTCTTCTGTGTGTAGAAGTCGATAGCCTTCGCAATCGTAGTATCAACATACTCATTCCTTGCGTTAACGTCGAATAAGTCGCCAGCACCTAGCGCGTAGGTTAACGAATCTTCAAACGCTCCCAAGTGATAATACACTTTACTGGCGACTAAAGCAGCCAGTTGATGCTGTGAGAACACCTTGTCTTCATGCAGGATTTCGATTTTTTCGATAGATTCAGATATTTCAGGCCAGAATTCGTTGACGATGTTGTCCAGCCTTTTCAACGCAAACTCCTTTACTTCGGATATCGGTTCGTCCAGCAGGGAAATTATCCCCGCGGCTGATGTGATATTCATTATGGTACCTTGTTATTCTTCTTGGGTTTATACGAATCTTTTTCTTCAATTTCTTTCAAAATATGAAATGATTACACAGAAATAGGTACAATGAGATGAATTGACAATTTTCTTTAAAAACCATAGACAACATAGAAGATAAGTGCTTCCACTCTTAAAACTACAAGTTCCCGTCTATCTCAGATTCCTCAAAACTGGTTGTCCGAGCTGCTGAATCTTATTCTCATAACTTGGAAACGAGACTGCACTAATTTTCACCAAACATAGCTAAGAACCATCTGATATGAATCAGCTTGGCACAGAAGAAAATGGAATAGCAGTCGGGTCCGTATGCCAGATCAGAAATCGTTACTCAAGCCAATCAGGCATAGATTTGAGTACAGATTTTTATATAAAAATCTATTTTTGACTTCCAGATCAGTCCTTGAGCAGTAAATCAGCATGCAGGCCCTAATATAAGATTTTTAACCAAAGTCGGGTAAAGCGGCCTTCAGTTGGTAGCACAGTATACAATCAACGGGATACAATAATGCACAGCATGTTAAATTATAGCCCAGTAATCTACAACATGATAGCCCGTCTCATCATTGGTTTGAATTATTGTACTGCGTAGTATCATGTGGCGCATTATAATATCATCATCATCTCCCTGCTCTTCTCCCACTTTATGTGGGATCGGCACAACATGACATGTGTTTTTCTTCCATGCTATTCTATCAGCCGTCATCTCAGTTGTCACTCCTTTTTTACCCATATCATCTTCCACGTAATCAATCCATCTTTTCTTTGGCCTACATAGCTTTGAAAAGTCACACTCCATATTATCCAATTGTGGCGCATTATAATATAGCAAATAATGCATAGCTTGATAATTCAAAACATGTTTTGGATTATTTGTTTAATTATCATGCTGTGTATGCTGTATGTACTCCAATCAACAACAGTAGAGTCAGTAAATACGTTCGGAGACTAGAATCTAGTACAATGTTGAATCATTGTACAAAATCTTGTACCAAGCTAATTAAGTAAGTATGTACAAAGAATGTTTCGCAAATAATGAAAAAAGATATTTATTAGGTATGTAACGGACATTTAAGTAGGTACTTAATGTTATGTAGCCAAAGTCAAGGTGAAATTACATAAATACATTCTTATCTACTATTATTTCTCGCTCGGCCGCTATGATTTGGTTTCAGAGCTTGTGTAGTGAGTTGTCATGTATCTGTCAAAAACAGTTGTCATCACACATTCCTTCTGCATAGCGAAACATCTGTTTGCGATTTATTTAAAAACGCAATTTACCACATAATTTTACAAAATGTTAGACCTATTCAGCATCTTCAGTAAAGGAGGTATAGTGCTATGGTGTTTCCAGAGCACGGGTGAGATATTCTCGCCCTCCGTCAACGCTCTGATTCGTGGTGTTATTTTGCAAGTGAGTACAATGCTTTGGAAGCCTAGTGCCTTGTTTATAATCTAATTAGTGATTCAGACACGTGGAAATCCCCTGATACATATATTCTACCATACCAATTCATATTTGTCTTAGAACTGTGTTATTTCTTTATTTATTGAATACTTTATTGCATGAAATTATAAATTTGTTACAAAGGTGAACTTAACACAGTTTAATACTCAAGGCAATGTTTTCTTTTATCTTCAACTATTGTAAAAGTTGTTTTCCTTAACAGGAGCGTACAGGTAACAATACTCACAATCACAACTCGTTGACGTTGCAATACAAGCTCGACAATGAGTTTGAGTTGGTATTTGTGGTTGCGTACCAGCGTATACTGCAGCTGTCATACATCGATAAGTTCCTCAATGATGTACACTTGGAGTTCAGGGATAAGTACAAGAATGAGCTCACAGCAGGGAATCAGATGGTGGACTTTGATTTCTTGAAGACTTTCAACCGCATTCTGAGGGATGCGGAAGAATGGGGTGAGTTTATCAGGTAGCAGAACACCTAACAAACAAAATTAATCAGATTTTATTTTAATATTTCTTGTTAGCGAAACATTTTTTTATTTTATATTTTTATGATAAAAGTAAAATGACACAAGCTGATAGCTCACCTGATGTTAAGTAGTAACTTCTGCCTATAACAATGCATTACCTCACAGAGCAAGTCCAATGAGGACGTGCCCTGTAAGACAATGCACTGCGTCCATCACTCTGAGACATAAAGATCTTGAAGTCTCATGTGCCTGTAATTACATCGGCGCCCTTTCCCTTCAAACCGGAACACAGCAATGCGAGCATCGCTGCTTGGCGGCAGAAATAGGTACATAATAGGTAATATACATTAGTATATTGTTACTGTTACATTACTATTTTGTAACATATTTTATGTCACAATAAATAAATTATCTTACCTACAAATTTTGCAATAAAAACTTGCAAAACCAAAACTGATATCAAAATGTAGAGATGCTATTGTAGATTAGTCAGAAGTAAGTTTAGGTAGGGATTTAGTTATGTTTTATTTTGTGTTATATAGGTTTTTTTAGTTGATAAGTTAGGTTGTATATAATAGAGTAAATGTAATAGCACTGGGATCAAACCCTTTAAATAAAAAAAAAAATGAGGTTGGAGCAAACTATTTATGTTAATTTCAGGAAAGTTACAAGCTAAAATTCCAAAACGAATGAAAACTTTTGAAGACTCACTCAAGTCTAAAAAGACTGTAGCTTCTATGATTGAGCGTAAGGGAGAGGAGAAGGGAAAAAAGTCAGGTGAGTAGTACTAGTCTTTTTCACAGAAAAAGAGTTTGATATATAAATATTCCAAGTTCCCACAACCCACAGCACGGAAGTTACAGATATTACCTAATGCCTGTCACGATTTTACTGTGTAATAAAATGAGCTGCCAGGAAACTCATTCAATGTGAAAAAGACAAATTAGCAATTTTATCTTTGTTTTAGTGAAAATAGTAGAAAATAAGAGCTTGTCAAACGGCGTAGTGGAGGAGTCTCCTGAGGTTGAAGACGATGTGATCGCCGCCAACCGAGCGCGCCTCGCGCAGAAACTTTCTTCTAAAGTCAAGAAGGAACCTAAGTAAGTTTGAAATCAGTAAGAAAAAATATATTATAATGACCCACAAAAACCAAATAATACTATCATAAGGTGAAACAAAAAAAAAATCCATGTTCCCTTTTTCTAAAACTGGACGAAGTACTAATAATAGCATATTATACTGTGAGAAGGCAAATACAGTGGTATCTAAATTGTACTAAAATTATCAAATAATAATAATAAAACTCTTTAAAAAACTAGTAGGATAACTAATCCTACAAAACTTACGCAGGTGATACAGGAGCCCTAACAGTAGGAATTGGCCTATCGCCCTATTTTTTCCTAACGGCACTAGCAAAAAAACTAATAAGCAGTGGAGTACCTACCTACATACCTACAATAAATTGTCTGACCGCACAATTCTTCTTCTTCTCTTCAGTAATGGCCTGTGTCCGTCATTTCGACAGACAATTTTGCCAATGTCAAGTGTTAAAATTGTAATAAATAAGTCAAGTCATTTGTCAAGTCGGCTGTCGTTTGTTTTGAAAAGAAAATGGTGGATTTTCTCTTCAAAACCTAACACGAATTTTCACATTCAGAAAAACCACTTTACACACATTTATTCCAATGGCTCACACTTTATGTTACGACCTAAGTATTATTGGTTAAAATTCCACCAAAATTAAACAACAATACTCACAATAACACAAGAAAAACTATTAAAATAAAAGTACTGTGTCGTTTCAAAAAATGACAAATCTCGTGTCCCGACCGCACAATTTAACATCACAAAACTTTATAATGGTGTCATGTCATGTGAATGTCAACAGGAAATCCCCAAAAAGTCCGAAGGTGGTAGAAAAAGAGCGCGTGAAACAGCCGCGCGTTTGGGAAATGGGCGGCAACTCACGCGACCTGCCGTCTCTGGACTTCAGCACCGATAAGGAGGGCGATAACCAGACTGAGATCAACCCTGACACGCAGGTATTTACTTGAAGCTTTTGTCAAATACCATTTACCATCAAGATGTTGCAACATAATATATAGTTTCTGTTATAACCACTGATGTAATTTAATTCTATGTAATTCTTGTGTGCTATCTTCTAAATATATAAAACTTTTTTAAAGCTGACTGACAATCAACACACTAAACACAACATCACAGCCTAAACTATAAGTCCTAGAGGTATGCAATTTGGAGAGTAGTATCCTTATATAATGTAGGGGTGCACTAAAAAAGGAATTTAGAAAAGTCGCACCCTAAAGGGTCTAAAATTAGGATCAAAGATTTTAACCAAATCATGCGTATGGTGCTACCACGCGAGCAAAGCCGCGGGCGACAGTTAGTTTTAAAATATTATGCAAAATGACTATGCTATCGAATTAGGACCCCTGTAAAGGTAGCTGTAAGAATGACAATAAACTTAACATCAGGTGAGCTATCAGCTTGTTCCATTAATTGAACCATAAAAAAAAAACTAATACTGGAGTTTTTAACACTGCATATTGATTGGTTCCAGCTGGTAGGTCAGATGACGGGTGCCATCCGCGACCTGGAGGTGGAGTCCGAGGAGAGTAGCAGCGAGGAGGAATATGAGGAGGAGAAACAGGCAGCGCCGAAGAAGCAAGGCGGCATGTTCAGTATTTTCAAGGGTAAGTGGAAATAATAATAAGAACTTACTATCTTATTATGTTGTTACTATGTGGGTGTTACTATGTACCTAATATAAGTAGGTATGTATGTATTTACAAAAAAAATATTATATTATGTATTCTATCAGCTATCTAGTTCCCATAGTACAAGCTTTGCTTAGTTTGGGACTAGACTAAATGTCCATGAATATTTATTTATTTATTTTTATTTATTATAGTCCCGTGCATGCGACGGGTATGTATTTTCTGCCTGCATATAATTACCTAAATAATAAACTTCAATTTGTTTGGCGACGCGACGTGCTAGATTTTCTGGACACGTGATTATTTGCGAGTACCTTAGTTTTGACGTAGTATTACTTATTTCTGTCTTTTGGGACTGGATTACGCTATCTGAAATGTCCAATAATATTATTTTTGCTTTGCAGGGCTGGTTGGTTCAAAAGCGTTGACCGAGGAAACAATGCGTCCGGCGCTGGACAAGCTCCGCGATGTACTGATCGGCAAGAACGTAGCATCGGACATCGCCAACAAACTGTGTGACTCTGTCTCTACCAAGCTTGAGGGAAAGGTAATTATGAATTACTGTTACTACTAACCCATCCAACTTGAATACTAAATGTGAAATTTCTGAACACTTTTAGGTTCTGAAAAATAGAGTCTGCGTATGATTTTGAGATTTTAGATGTCTAGTTACCAACTCACAATAACTATTCTCAAACTTCTAATTTAATTCAATCCTTGGCAGATAAAGTGTTGCCGCTTTTTCATGAAAACTTAAGTGAATTAGATGAGCAGCTAATATGACTAATGTGACATTTAATCGAAAATTCTAAAAATAATCGGTCTTATTACAGAACGAAGAGTAAAGAAAGTCAAGGTTTAAACGTACATCAACGTAAAGGTTTATGTCAAGGTAAACCGTGACTTTCTTTAGTCCCCGTTCTGGAATAAGACCGATAGAGTTTAGGTATAATCCCCAGATACGGTAAATATGTAAGCATTTTGAATATAATTTTTAAATATGTTCCTTAGGTGCTGGGTACATTCGACAGTGTGGCAAAGACGGTCAAAAGCACGCTAACGGAGTCCCTCGTTCAGATTCTATCGCCGAAGCGTCGCGTCGACATACTGCGGGATTGTCTGCATGCCAAGTCGCAGGGCGTGCCTTATGTTATGGCCTTCTGTGGGGTGAGAATATGTGCATTATGAATGTAATGAATTTGAAATTTTACACAGTTGCTGGTATCGGGGTAAAGTGATGATGATGATGATGATGATGTAAATTTTATGATGACTCTAATCTCAAAATAATCGCCTATGGTTTTAGGGCAGCAAAGATACAACAAAACATAGCCAAGAAGTAATTTCGGTGGCTATTTACAGGTTTCGGCTGTCTAGATAACACATTAGTGCCCCAAACTCATTACACCTCTCATTAGTCATGTATTCACATGAATGTCTGACTATTGTTTGCTGCCGCATGAGATTTTTCCTAACATAAATTCTGAAAATCTTCCCAAACCTTTAAAACTTTATTTATTTCATCACTTGAGCATTTTTTAAATGACTTTTTTAAATATTTTTATCTCATTTATGAACCGATTTGTAAAACTCTCTCTTGAGGCAGTCGTTTTATCAGAATCGGTGCAGTAGTTTGGCAGTTATTTGTTTTTTTTTATCGATTTTTTGTAACAATCGTTCTTCCCCAGGTAAACGGCGTCGGCAAGTCCACGAACCTAGCGAAAATCTGCTTTTGGCTGATCGAGAACGATCTATCCGTGCTAATAGCGGCGTGCGACACTTTCCGTGCAGGCGCGGTCGAACAACTTAGGACTCACGTCAGACATCTGAACGCATTGCATCCTGAGACGAGGCACAACGGCAGGAGCATGGTGCAACTGTATGAGAAGGGATATGGTAACAATACTAGCTAGTTTTACGTTTTGCCGACTTCACTTATAAAGACAGGACACACTGCTTGCGTAATGACGCGCACGTCTACGTTACGCAAGCAGTGTGTCCTGTCTCGTACAGTTTCATACATTACAACTCAGTAACTACGCGCGTGACTGCGACGTGACTACGACGTACACACGTATACGCATCCGGTCCTTAAGTATTGAGACGTACTGAAATAATTTTGTCACATTATTATTATTGAAGTTGCCGATGTTGAGCTTTACCTATAACAAGTCCATCGAGGGCGTGCGCTGTGAGTAAATGCACTGCTTCCATGCTTCCATCGCTCTGTATACAAGTATTAAAACTCATGTGCGTGTAATTACACCGAAACCCGTACCTTCCAAACCGAAATATACCAATCTAAATATCACACTTTGGCGGCAGAAATAATTACTTTGGTAATACGTACAAAGAACTAACTCTATGATACTGATTAACTGCTCAATCACTGATCCGGACTCAAGCATTTTTTGTATGAAAATCTCTACTCAAATCTATACTTGAGGTGGCTTGAGTAACGATTTCGGCATACGGGTCTTAGTTATTCATAATTTGTTTAATGTCATCAGGTAAGGACGCGGCCGGCATAGCAATGGAGGCGATTCGTTTCGCCAACGAGTCTAAGATCGACGTGGTACTCATAGACACGGCCGGACGTATGCAGGACAATGAGCCGCTTATGCGAGCTCTAGCTAAACTTATCAAGGTAAGCTTTTATGTACACTGTAGGTGGGAAACCCCGGCTCGGTTTTATAGCTTTCGGTGTAAATGGATGGGGTATATCTATATATCTTTCTATGCTATACAAAAAATCGCTGAATAAAGCGTTTAGGATTTTTCATATCATTGTACTTTTTTATTTAAATCACCAGTGTGCGCTGATTTGTATGGAGACACTGAGCGGATTCTTTGAGAAGCTTGGTTTACACCAAGCTCGTAATCGCATGTCGCGCTTCTCAAAGAGTCCGCTCAGTATCTCCATACAAATCAGCGTACACTGGTGTGCTGGGCGTCAGATTTACACACCAAAACTTGTATTAGGCCCTCTGGTAATAGCTACTCTGGTAGCAACCAGTCTCTATAGCAGTAACGTTTACAGGTGAACGAGCCAGACATGGTACTATTCGTGGGCGAGGCTCTGGTCGGTAACGAGGCAGTCGACCAACTCGTCAAGTTCAACCAGGCGCTCGCAGATCACAGCGCGTCACACAACCCTCATGTTATCGACGGCATTGTACTCACTAAGTTCGATACTATTGATGACAAGGTACGTGCGAAAACAGGCCTTTGCAGAGTTTGACCACGATAAGTCTGCAGTGGAATAAACGAGCAACTCCAAAAATATTTGAATATCATCTTACAGTATAGTCACAGTATGGTCATTTTCTTGGTAGGTACATATGCTGTCAAATCGTTTTTGCAGGTTTTATTTTGCCATAATGATATTTTAAGTTCAGCATGCAGACTTAGCGTGGTCATACTAAACAAGATGATTACAGCGTCAGGTACATTATACCTATACCTCTATGAACGTGCGTGCATGTTATAAAGATTGGTGGAGACATCGTACAAATGGCTTATTCCATATTGAACTTTTTCAAACATATCAAACTAAGCCATGCTTGAACAGTCACTCTCGCTTTGTCTCTTTCTATTCCCATTCCCCAGGAGCGTTAAACGTTTAACGCGTTAAACGCTGTCTCTTTCTATTCCTCTTTCGTTTAACGTTTAACGTGTTGGAAGTCGCATTAGAAGTATAACTTCAATAAGTTCAATAATGAAGTTCTGTTATCAACAGGTGGGGGCAGCAATCTCTATGACGTACATAACAGGCCAGCCGATAGTGTTCGTGGGCACCGGACAAACTTACACAGATTTGAAGGCGCTCAATGCTAACGCCGTTGTTCACGCACTTATGAAGTAAACCAACTTACCGCCAACTGTAATGGTAATAAAAGCTTTGATTGCTATTTTGTTTTAGTAAAAACTACAGTGTTTTTAACTCGATAACTGTTCTCTATTTCGTTTTAAATGCATTGTATTTGACAAAATTGGAATCAAAGATTTTGAACGCCATTACCATTAATTTCGCGGTCAGGCCGTATGCTGAAACGATGCTCTTCTTCTTTTCTACCTATGTCATTTCGACAGACAATTCTGCCCGTGTCAATATTTGAAATATTATCAGTCAAGTCATGTCATTCGTCAAGTCGGATGTCGTTTGTTTTGAAGGGAAAATGGTGGAATTTTTCCTTGAAAACGAAATCTATCATTTCAAGGAGATCGCCTTAAACACTTTTATTCCAATCCTCACACTTCTTTTAATTATGGCTTCTGTATGTATTTTTGTCAACCTTGCCAGTGTTAACATTACACTGTACAGAGATTTGAAACAATTTCATTAAGAAATATCAATAACCCTCGAACTTTAACAAACTTTCAGCATACGAGCCTCTTTATTCTTTATTGTACACAAAAAGTAATGACTTACGGGAACTTAAAGATAGGTCATGTACAAAGGTGAGCTTAACCCTAAAAAGAGTTCTCTACCAGCAGACCTTCCACGATAGAGAGGAGAAATAAATTATGATGGTGGATGCGTGTACTCGTAGGCTATTACTCATCCTCAGCCTCATCAAATTCTGGCCATAGATGCTTGAATTCTGTGTGGTTGACAAAATCTAATCTTGGAGGTTCAAAATACGAATAATATCATGTTTTTTCTGTAATTATGATGACTTACAAAGATAATCTAAGTATTGATTTATTCAACAATTCAATATATTACTTTTATTATCGCTATAATTTTATTTTACAGGATATAAGTATAATTAATCACATAACTAATGTTTGAGGTAAAAGGTTACAAATATTAAGTGATAATTAAATAAATTGTATTTTTTTCCGACTAATTGTTTTTTTTTCCGGATTGTGTTACAGGGATTGTATTTTTCGTAAGTAGTTTTATTTTATTATATTTTTTGAGCGATGTCGCAAAGGGACCTAAATTTGTGGTATTTTGATTATTATTTATTAGTTATGTGTTTTTGCTGGGAAAGTGTCATGTGTTATATTTTTATTTATTTAAAGAAGATATTAGCACTTTAGTTTTAAAGTTCAAATAATTCAAATACAGTCCTACCGTTAGCATTATAATGAGTTGTCAATTATCTTCATAAAATAAATATAATAATTTAGTGCCTTTTAAAATAGATTTTCTTACATAAATATAATGTTATAGATTTGAATAAATACCTGTCTAAGTACATGATACGAGTATATAAACTATTCAATTTACTGTTTCAAGGTATATAATAATTATGGTTTTATTAAGAATTAAATAATTTGTTTTCTATGTTTTGTTTTATTTTCAGTAGGACCTCTTACATGAAAATAATAGGACCACAAGAATCTTGTAATCTTTAGGCACCCCGTAGAGACGGTTTGAACACCTAGCTAGGTGGATCACATTCTCAAATAAATATTTTAAAACTATTCCTATTTTGGTACTTCCAATTTGACACCTACAAATTATACCTTTGTACATAACATTGATTTCAATTAGAACATCCAGACCTTGCCACTGTTACCCGCTGCACAATTAGGACATTAATTGCAAACCTAATAGTTTAGTTGACCTTTTAATCAGCAACATCCTAATTATACACCGACGTTTTTGGGATAAACCGTACGAATGGCACACCGTGAGAACGCGTATTTGGTGAAATTACAATAAATATTTTTTGATTAACAAGTCATTTGGTAGAAAAGTGTTAAGATGGAGCCTTTTGATTATATAAAGGCTTTAGTATTGAATTTCCGTCTGTATAATTGCTGTTGGTGTGCCCCAGTTAGAATAGGTTTGATACTAGCGGGATATTTCAATGCGTTGCTAGCGGTAAGTTACTTTCTGTTAACTTCTTCATTCATACCCGATGAAACGGTAGTGTTAAAGTCAAGATGGCGGCGCCTGCTGTAGGTTTTAAGAAGAAAATTACCGGTAAACCGAAGCTTAAAAAATCTAAAAGTACTAAAGTCGCGTATCGACTTCGCGCTCCAAGAGGACGAACATTGGTGCGCGTTCCGGCCGCGCGAAATGGATACCATTTTGGAACGCGCGCCAATGTGTTCGTTGGAACGCACGAACGTGCGTTCTATAGAGGCTATAGTTCCATCTATAGAGGCGGTTTTTTACTGCGCATCAAAGGATGCTCAAAACGATCAAACACTGGAACAGTAGCCACGCGCGCCAGGCGCGCTTTGTTTAGTTGTTTCAAATATTTGGAGCGCGTTCCGCGGAACGCACTCTCGGCGCGGTCATTCATGGCACGCGCGCCAGGAGCGCGAAGTCGATACGTAGCTTAACAGGATTAAAAGATGTATAAATACGTCGTCTCTTGTTTCAGGCAATATGTGTGGTAGGCACAGCCAATGGAACCTTAGTCACGACGCTGATACAGGTGCAGACGAAGATAATGGAGGATTTCGTCACCACATCGGTTGTTATGTTCGCTTACATCACCGAAGTGGGTTTCAGCGTTGTTTGTTTGTGTGGAATCTACCGTGTAAGTTAGTCTCACCTACAGAAGTGATCATTCCTACTTGGGTAAAAAGGTGCTTGGCTGCGTCCGCTCGAATTGACGAGAGCACAGCCGTGACCGATATCTCTCGAACCTTAGATCAAAGACAGAAATTGATTTAAGGCCTTAGCCAGAATTCATTAGGATAAAGAACAAATATTTGCAGATCATACGTAAATCGAACCCGCAGAGCATCTAACAAGTTTCCCCTTACTGGATCGTTCTAAGCATGGTGCAAAAACCACCTATCTCCAAATATCTGCCTCGTTCTGTGCTGTTCCTAAATTCCTAATACAATTTTGTTTTGCAGAAAGACTTGGTCCTACTCCGGGTGTACATGTACTACTGCATAGCCGCTCTTGTGATGTCTTTCCTGGTCTACTCCATCGTGATATTGGCCATAGACGTGGTTATCCAGATAACTATGATATGCGGCATAAGTAAGATACTTTTTTATAGTTTAAGCTTTAGCCGGTGATGTTTAATTTCGGCACGGTTATTTACGGTTAATATTTATTTCAAATAGGAAAAAGTTCATTCCTATTCTAGTTATTCGATCGAATTCGAACCCACGACCTCAAGATCAGATCGTGTGCTACCATTTAGCTCACTGATGTCTAGCGGAGTACCTTATGACGTTTGTTTATTATAAAAGTATTTATATATTTTAAACTATTTTCAGTATTCCAATCCTACGTACTCCTACTAGTTAGAAGCGCAATAGTCGAGATAAAATGGGAGAATAAGCAACCAGATTTGCCGACATTAGTCTTGAGTTCTCTTCTCCACGATAAAGAAACGAAAGACCAAGTCTCGATCAAGAGCCAGGACTCCAAACTAGATCCAAAGAACGACCAACAGACCGAGGAACATGAAAATGCTATCGTCGAACCTGATGAAGCAAATACTGATCCGGAAAAAGGTCCTGAACCGGACGCTGAAAGAAAAAATGGTAAAAAGGAAGTTAAACTCGAAACTGTTAATGAGGAAGTGACCCCGGTTAAACCTTAGTAACCACTTTGCAAATATAGTTATTCACACAGAATTTGTGCTTTGATTTCATAATTTATAACTTTAACAAAACTGGAAAAACCGACTTCAATTTGATACGCCTTCCTCATCAAATGATGATGATGCTTATGGCAGTTCATTGGGACTGGTCTATAAATCGAAAACACCACAGAAAAGCATGGATGACGTGTTCTTTCCAGTTACTCTTAATTATCTGCCAAACTACTGAAAAAAAACAACCGAATTGAGAACCTCCTCCTTATTTGAAGTCGGTTAAAAAAGGTGAACGTAATAGACGAGACAGCTCAATCGCCTTCATATCCTATTCAAGTATAGTTTGTAAATAAACTTCTCCTGAAAACTTTGGGATTATCAATTTCAAAACTTATCTTTTACGGAACAACATCGAAAAATACTTTTATTTTTTTTAGTTTTTAACGTCTAACAACAATTAGTATGGCAATCATAACAAAACAACAATGTTATCTTCAACTATTAATAACCTATTGTAATTGGAAAAAAAATTATAAATTTTTCTTAATTCTCAACATCAATTTAAATTGTTGACCTATATTTTATATACATATTTAAATGCTTTATTTTTACACAGCTAAGTTACATTTACACAGCTAAGTTACATCGCTATAAAAATAATAATTTTACATAGCACCTGTCTACAACTTGTAAAATATCAAATGATCAATCATTTAAATACTAAAAATGAGAGTCAAGAGTCAACAACTTTACAATTGTAAAAGAAATTACTAATTCTAATATGAACACTATATTCATTAAATTTTATCGTCGATCCCAACCCAGATCAATCTTTATTACAATATCTATATGCCTCAGAAGTATTATTAATCATACTATAAAACAAAAGACAGAATAAAAAAGTACTTCTGAAAACGTAAATACGACCTTCAAATGTGTTACGATGGATTTGAACACAAAAGTTACTCTCAGCAGCAAAGGTCTCCCCAAAAACTTGTTTGTCAAACCGATATGAATAAAGGTCGTTCTAGAATTGAATGTACAATCTATATCTTATTTCTATATCATATTTGAAATCGCTAGATTACATTGAAATAAAGTCTATAGGTGTATTTAATTTTGCAATATTATAGTGATGTGTTACATTGAGCGGTAGCTAGAACTCGACTACGAGCTAACGCGTAGTGTAACTTACTTTATCTTTACGTAAAATGTATACAAATCAAAAAACAGTTATTACTTCTAAAGGTCGACACTGCCAGAAGAAACTTCTCTATTACCTCGTGCACACTATGCCCATGCCGCTGCCGGAATGTATGGCGGCATCAATGCCGCGGACTTATTGCCACAGCAACATCGCCTTTATTCTCACTAAGCGGCATACATGCCGGCAGCGGCATGGGCAGTGTGCACGTGGTATATAGTGTTATAGTTCGACGTATTTTGGCTGAGATCATAAATACCTATCCAATTACTTGTTGAGATTCAAATTCTTCATGTCAGCAGTCATTTTGCGGCCGGAACCTGGGAACAAAAGTCACATATTTCTAAGTGTACTTTCGACCCCACTGCGCGAAGCAAAGGCACTTTTTACATTATAATATAATTATAATTATTCACGGACATTTAACACAACGCCTTCTAGTCCCAAACTAAGCAAAGCTTGTACGATGGAAACTAGATGGCTGATAGAATACATACATACATTTTTTTTTGTAAATACATACTTATATTACATAGAAACACCCAGACACAGAACAAACATCTATGTTTTACAACACACAAATGTTTGTTCTCGGTGGGGATCGAACCCACGACCCACAGCACGGAAGGCAGAGCTACTACCGACTGAGCCATGACGCCTGTCATTAGACTTTACATTAGTAAAGTCGTAGATAGTTCCATTGTAAGCTGTAACAGGAACCGAGCTGACATTCGCTAAGCTACTCTAAAAACAATATAAAATTCTAAAAAAGAAAAAAATCACTTGACCCTATTCTGATTAATTCTGAAAGTTTTTGGATTTGATAGAATATTTTCGAAGGATTTTACTGATATACGAATTGGGTACATTTTTTTTATACAATATAAGCAACCGTTTGACCACAATCTCACCTGATGTTAAGCGATGATGTGGTCGACGATGTAGCACGCTTACCTAGAAGATACCTATTCACTCTCCTTTCGAAAACTTCCAAATTATAGTCATTCGGGAACACAGACGCCGGCAACGATATATTATCGAGTTAGATGCACATCCAATTAGAAAATAAATAAAAGCATCAGTATTAGTTTATGCCATTCTGTGCTATTTTCGACTGGCGACTTTGACAATATTGTCAACGTTTAATAAGACAAAAAAGTTACCTCGTCCAGATCCCAGGTTCAGCGGTGGGAAGTTACTCTCTGATAGTTCAGGAGCCATAATTCTGTTCTGGAAGTCTGTAACAATGCATTTATTTATTTGTATCTCCACATGCGTTACTTTTATAATTCTACTAGCTGATACCCGCGACTTCGTACGCGTGCGAAACTTTCCATCAAAATATCTGTCAACCAGCATATGATGAACCTCGTAATATAAATTGAATTTAATGAAAATACTTACTGAGCGTATCGATCGTCGGTTTCCGAAGCGGCTTCAGCGTTCTTACCGCTGGTTCTGTGACAAAGAAAATATCATTACAAGTTAGTCAAGGGCTTGGAAAGTTATGAGGTTCCAAAGGGAGTAAAAAAAAAAAGTTGTACCAAAATATCAAGTGGGGTGTCATATTATTATGATAGGGCTTTGTTTAGATATTCCAAAACCGGTTTTATTTTTTAAAGAAATACAATACTTACTGCCCCAGGAACTGGCCAGAGACTGAACCGGAGTCTCAAAAGAGTCATACAGCGAAGTATCACGTGAGTTGCACGTGGATGGTGCCTACAAAATAAACAAATATAAATAAAATTAAAAGTTAATTTTACAAAACCTTGAAAACGTTTTTCGACAGCAACGAGTCTAGTTCGAGAGTTTGGCGAGGATGCGGTAAACATCCATGCAAATTGTTAAGTGATCTTACTTATTTGTTGTTTTGTAAAGAATGTGGGTGGGTAGTCACAAATATTTGTACTACTTACACCGGATGCAGGCTGGCGTCTTTCCTCCTTCTTCTTCTCCTTGAATGTCAAGACCGCCTGGAAATAAATTTTGACGTAACTAACAGCTTGAATTTGGGCCAAGGTTGCCTCGTAGTAAGGCAATATATGAAAGAGCTCGCCCGGGGAAGTACTATCGTTACTATTTCTACCACCAAGCGGTGATGCTCTTATTGGTGTGTACGGACAGTGAAAATCATCATCATCATCATCATCATATTAGTCAAGCAAGTATACTCACGTCAATATCAGTGTCCTCGGGTACATGATGGCCCGGCAGTGCGTCGACGTCGGCGACAGGGCAGCAGCTGTCCAGTATAGTGTACGCCCACCGCTTTACTCGCGCTTTTGTGCACTCTGTCGTCTTCTCGCCGGACTCGTGGTGCTGACAACCAGTTGTTATTTACACACAAATATATAAATAAATATTCATGGACGTTTCACACAACGCCCTTTAGCAAAAATAATTAAAGCTTGTACTATGGGAACTAGATAGAATACTTAGTAAGAAACAATTTGTCATGGGGTAAGACATAAGTATTAAAAAAAATATTGATCAAGTAAATTCATTACTATATATATAGGCTCTAACCTACTATAATCTGTGTACTTACCTTCACAGCTTATATACCTACCTAACTCTTAAAACGTTAACTGTGTTAACTAAATATTAAGTCAAATAAATATTTCATTCATTCATTTCATTTCTAAGGGAAATACTATTGTTATTGAAGAGTAAGTTACCTCACAGCCTAGTCCCGGCGTGTACTTGAAAGGGTCTTTTCGCAGAGTTGCTAAGGCGAGGGACTCCTTAGGCAATCCTTCCTTGGAGTGGTTCTTGAGAGAATTTATCACGTAGAAAAATAGGACATCCAGCTTGTAAATGCGAAACATTGTCTCGTCTTCATCTGAGGAAGGAGTGTAAGTGGTGAAAGTCCTGACATGGTTTAAATTTTTTTTTTTACATTTAACACAACGCTATCTAGTCCCAAACTAAGCATAGCTTGTACTATTGGAACTAGATTGCTGATAGAATACTTAGTTACTTTTTTTTTGTAAATACATACATATAATCATCATCAATATATATAAAACTCTTTTGAAGCTGACTTAGAATCAACGCACAGCCTAAACCATAAGTCATAAAGGGATGAAATTTAGAGGGTAGTGTAGGGGTGCACTAAGAAAGGAATTTTATTATTATTTTAATCCTAGTCCACCCCTACACTATATGTATAAGGATGCTACCCTCCAAATTTCATACTTCTAGGACTTATACTTTAGGCTGTGCGTTGATTGTCAGGCAGCTTCAAAACAGTTTTATATATTTAGAAGAAAGATTCCAGAAAAAAAAAATCTTGGACACAGCGACATCTATAATTTTTCTTTTACGTTATTTTGTTAATACTTACGCGCTCTAAGGCATAGCTGCAAGGTAAAGTCCTGTACTTGGAGTTCTTTCTCCGGCATTGTGTACATTGGCGGCAAGACCTTACGAAACCAAACAACATTAATTGAGTTAAGTATTAAATAAATAAAATAAAAATTACTGATAGCTCATTTGTGGGACTAAATCAAAATGTGTTTGTGTTTTGTTTCTTATTTCCATCCATGTTTTAAAACTCAAGAAGAGTTTAGGCAACTTTATGTTCAGGCCTACTTATTGATAAAAAATAATTAATCAAAGTGTGTTTGTTTGTTGTTCCTTCCTTTTATCCATTGCCCGGAATGGGTAGGCTGTTGAAACTATTACCATATGTTAAGATCTCCTGTACACAGTTCTACAATAAATGTTTCCTATTTCTTATAGTTTTAAAGCTCAAGATGAGTTTAGACGCTTTATATGCTCAGGCATATGTACTTAAAGCATAATAAAAATATACAGTTACAAATATTGGATCTTATTGGCATAACGGCCCATGGTGCGTCATTGCACGTTCTACGAAATATCTGAACTTGACACCTTTGAACCAATTTGTTATGATTACTACACAAGTTTCAAAATAATGAGATTCGAGTGACGTGGACAAAAATATTTCCCGCCGAATACTGAAACGCTACTTCATGCTTAAATTATAGCCATCTCTTACTAAGTTCAAGTTCTTTATTGCATTCACATTGTGGATACAGGAGATCTTCAGTAGAAACTTAATGGCTTCCAATATGAACCCTGACAGGGCACGACAATGTTTTATCTATCGCTACGTGGATAAATAGAAGTATTACCTAATTATTTATACTGTATCATACTGAGATACTATACTTATATTATGAGATAAGGCTTAAATTAACATTATTAATATACTATACCTACCTAATACATAATATACTTACCACTATCTTTAATTAATAAAATTAATATTTGAAAATCTCTACTCGCATCTATGATTACTTTATGCTCATACAGGGCTAAGTGTGTTACCTTAGTCGTTGTATCTCCCTGCTTCAGATAATCAACAATGTGTGCCAGCAGTTTCATGAAGTCAGTCTTAGGAGCCTCCGAGTCGGGGAAATCCAAGCCAAGTTCTTCACATCCTCTTTTGATGTCTGATGCATAGCCGATAGGGATCTTGGCTGAAAGTATTATAAGGGTTAAAACTAACTACAAACCAAATAAGCATTGTTCCCAGACCTATCTCACCTATCTCAGAATATATTATGTAAACCTAATAAGATAATTAAACAGACAAAGAGAGGCCTATACCCAGCAGTGGGTGAAGTCGGGCTGTGGATGATGATGATGATGATTAGATAATTCTTAGTTATTGGCGCCTTTCTTTTAACTTTTCTCACGATCATCGACAAAAGCTTGTCTTTATAGTAAGTACAGAATAGTGTAACAAACAAAACTTATTTCACATGCATATCTCAAAACTCAAGTCTGAAATTAGTTCTAAACTGCTGTTTTTTTATGTGACTACAATGGTGACCATTAGAAACTTGTGTAATTCTTCCATTTTAATTAGAAACAAAATCTAAATTTTCGCATTTATAATATTCATGAGATTAAGGGATGTTGGTTTGTTACAACTATGTCAATCCCATATTACTTTCTATCCCTGGCGAATGGCAAAAGCGATTAATGAGTATTCTATCTACTCATTAATGGCTTTTGGCGACTTAGAACTATCAGGAATAATGACTAGGTATAAAAATGACGAATTTATAAAATTAAATTTGTCAAAGGCTAGCTTGTACCTGGACTGGTAGGGCATGATGAGCTCATACTTACGTGGATTGATAATTTCATGTAAGTGATCCTTGATACCATTGCGAATGTTGAAGCGTAAGACAGTGACTTCCCCAATCACATAACCAATATTGGTCTCACAGAACGAATTGACATCTATGATGTAGATGTCCTCATCCAGAATTTCTATAATACAAAAAGATTATAATCAAACAAGCCTATAATATTTTTGATGCTGCCCTCCGAATCACGGAAGCGCTCAGATGTAAATACCACTAACACTCACCCATCCAAATAGTGACCGCACAGTACATTGTTAACTTAGATAATTGGTGAAGATTGACTAAGCCACTTCTATATTTCATTTCATTTCATATTGTACTCATGAAATGCAATAATAATAATAAATATTCGTGGACATGTTACACAACACTCTAGTCCCAAACTAAGCAAAGCTATAGGAACTAGACTGCTGTTAGAATACTTAATAAAATTAAATTTGTAATGCTTTGTATTAGTTTGGGAATGAATCAAGAGGTTCTCACTCTTATTGAAAGTGTTCTGCCGCACAAAGTTTTGGATATCCCTCAGTTCTCGTTCAACAGCTTCTTTTGCCAGGCGCTCTTGATTCTCAATTTCAGAGAAGGGTACACCCGTTGTTGTATATTTTACATCCGTAATATTGTACTTAGCTTTTTCTTGTTTAGCTATGTTTTCATACTTGGCGCGGACAGATGGGTGTGATGCCTGTAATTCATAGAATACTTATCAACAGACAAATACGATGCTGTAGGTACCTACTCGGCTCTATCAGTCATTAAGCCACGACAGAGGCTTTGAGGCGGCCTAAAAACTCCGTCATCAGAGTTGGCCACTACAAGCTTGCTTACCTATATAATATAATAATCCAACACATGACTTTGAAGGTGTAGGTAGGGAAGTCCCGAAGGAGATTTTGTTCGACTCAAGACTGAGACGAAAGTAAAGAAAGACTTAAAATTATGGATTACCCTCCAAACTGGATCGGCTGCCTGTTGGACTTCGGTCATATTGGCGTAAGTTACACCATTTTGCTTTTGTTCTTCTCGAAAATCTATCATGAAATAAAAGTAAGCATTTTTGGCTGCTTTCTTAGGCATTTTGATTTCTTCTTGTCTTCAATGTAGGTGGGTCACCGAACACCTTTATGAGGTGGGTATTCCAGATATAGTCTATACAAAATTATATGTAAGTCCGTTCTATGTTTTTTAGCTTTTCACAAAAACCGAGATGTGGCGGAGACAGCACAGCGGAACCACCCGGACGCGCGCGCGGCAAGAGAAGATAATTTCAATTTCTACAACCAGTCAGTACAACAGATTTCATTCAAGATTTCATCAAAAAACCAAATTTAAACTTTTCGTCAAGTTTTTTGTGTTTCCACTTTCAGTTTTCTATTTTCCCTAGTTAATTCACGAATTCTGCCAAAATTTCCCTAAAAAAATCATTATTCCTTGATTTAGGGAGAATATTTTGTTTGACTCATTTATTATTGATCGAGTGAGCGAAGCGAACGAAGATCTTAGTGACAACTTGGGCAAAAATGCTTTGTATGTTTGTATGTTTGTTCGTCGAGATCTTTTGAACCACTTACCTATCCGATCTTCACAGAATTTGGTAGGTATACGGATAGTACTCTTAAGTTTTACTGGTTTGAAAAATAAACAAGTGGGGTGTCATATGAATTGTTATTTCCCACAGCAAATAATATTTGTAGTTTTTTCCAAAAAAAAAAGAAGAAATCCCTAAAAGTGGAAACACCAAATGAAACTACAAAAAAAAGCCATGTTACAATTCTGCCAATGTCTGTTCTTGCTAGTTGTTATGACAACTTCGTGACGTGACAATCAGACAGACAACTAGCCACAAAAGCCACAAACCAAGAAGTCAAGTCAAGTCAATCAGACAGACGACCGTCAGCGTACATTTTTTTTTCTCAGTTTTTGGATTTTATCTTGGGTAGTGGTTGTGCGCGATATTTATTCCAATAATTTTGAAAATTCAGTCAATAGTACTTCAGTTAGATTGTTTCATCACTAGTGTATGTGAACTGGACATAAAGCTACAAATCTACTAGCTCTAAGGTTTGCATTGAACATTTTTAGAACGTTGCTTGAAGGCAGGTTCCGGCCCTCGTTAGCCAATGCCATAACTTGTTTATAACAAGCTGTAGTTATTTTATATTCATCTCATAATGTAGCCAAAAGCATTCAACATCACACTTCACTGAGGTGTGTAGAAATAGAAGGATTGTGTTGGACAAATCCAGATTAAATTAACAATATCCGTTCCTTGCCCAGTCTCGCTTCCCAGGTACCTCTACCGTTATCAATTATTTTGATTGGCACAAAAACAACCTTACTGGTCCATGTATAAAGCGGTCAGTTGTTGCCATGCTTTGATGATGTATATCTTCTACAAACTAGAAGTTAGGTACCTAGGTACCTACCTAATTGATTTTTAAAATAAATGACTTGATGTTTTGATTGAACAAAGAAAAGACGGCAAAAGTTTCTTGGAGTCAGCCCATGCATCCTCAAACTTCAGTGATATAAGCTTTTGGCATCCATTCTCTGACACAAATATACCTACCATTGAACAAAACTGAGTAAATTGAGGCACCTTTCTATACACCCATGAAACACAGAACACAAGGTTTTTTAAAAAAACAATGTTATCATTCTGCATTCTATCACAATTCTATTGTGACTATGTTATCTCATCCATATCATCTAATTGCTCTCACATGTGGTCTAATAAATTTGAACACTATCTGCTAGGGGTTAGAGTATAGATTACAAAATCTGAATCGGATTGGTGAATGGTTGGTTCAGTGTATAGTGTCTATAGAAATAATATTTTTATCCAAATTACCTATACTTATTAAAATGATGTTGGTGTATTATTCGTTGTTATAAATCCATTTACACTTTAAAGGCGTTGGGGTATTTCAGATCCCTATTTTTGAATACATAATACATATAATATATAAAATCATATTGTGATTATGATGTTTATTATTTGTTCCCTTTTTCACAATCTGTTATGCAGTAGCAATCATAAAAATGCAAAATAAAGTAATTATTTTGTAAACACATGCAAATGCATCAACCTTGGAAAAGCGGCATTTTTCGAAGTGGAATGTTTAAACAAATAAGAAACGGTTTTATCTGTTTTTTAATGAACTGAAGTTGTTCATTACTTTTATAAAAACTGCATTTTAACAAAGTTCCATCACTGCCAGTTTAAATAAAAAAGTGGGACCTGGTCTCCATCCAATTGGATCCAGAGCCTTACTTTATGATCCAGGAAACCCAACTGTGGAATAAAATAAATAAGGTTTTTTCATAGGCTTTCCCCCAAAATATATGATTGGGATTTTCCTACTCCGACTTACTGCTCATTTACTTAGGAAGTCAATATTCTAACAAAATTGTTTGGTTGAGAACAGCTGAGAATAGGCCATCCATATTACTTTGTAGTTTTTAAATGTGTATATGTACAGTCAGCAAAATAAGTTGTAAAACATTGAGTTTTTAAAATCCAAACCTAAATGAAATTGGAAAATGGGCTAAACAATACTATCATTGTATATTATAATGATCTGTGATATTAGTATAAAGATCTATCTAAACTTTAAAAATAACTATCTATTTTGCATTTATTATTCTTGTAAATACAATTTTTGGTACAAAAACCTACCATGTCATATTAAATAATATAAATGGCCAATCTACTTCTTACATAGTTCAAAGCGAATAGTCAATAGCTCCCAAAACATAGACAAACTAAATTGATCATCATTTTATGATGCCTTTTATCATCATCAATCATCATCAATATATATATAAAACTCTTTTGAAGCTGACAGAGAATCAACGCACAGCCTAAACTATCAGTCCTAGAGGTATGAAATTTGGAGGGTAGTATCCTTATAGTGTAGGGGTGCACTAAGAAAGGAATTTTGAAAAGTCACACTCTAACGCGAGCAACGCCGCGGGAGACGGCTAGTCATCAATATATATTTAAAACTCTTTTGAAGCTGACAGAGAATCAACGCACAGCCTAAACTATAAGTCCTAGAGGTATGAAATTTGGAGGCTAGTATCCTTATAGTGTAGGGGTGCACTAAGACAGGAATTTTGAAACGTCAGACTCTAAAGAGTAGAACGCGAGCAACGCCGCGGGCGACGGCTAGTTTTTAATAAGTGTGGTGATCATTATGTGTTATTACAGACAGCACGATGCGCTGCGATGCATAGCTATGCGGCGGGACACGAGACACTACTCCAATGGGCACATGACACTCAATGACTACCTCATGATGTACCTGGCGAAATGGAAGCGAGCGGCGGTCTTACTGCTCATTGTGTGGATAGTGGTCACTTATCTCGTGATATCACCACTCAGGTTTGTATATTTACAATGGATTTATTTATATTCGCCTATATATACAGCATGTATCTACAATGGCGACAAAAAATTGACACACGGGTAGAGCTAATTATTAGTATTCATAAAAAAAATTATAAAAGTACAGTCAGCAACACTAAAATGTGTACGGTTCGTAACTCTGTAATTGTAATGTAATTATTTTTCTCTGTTATAAACTTTTTTACTCCAAGTGAAAGTATGTAGGGTAAATAAAACATTGGGCGTTTGATCCAGATGCAGTGGCAACACAGATGACGCTGCGGTATTCCAGGAGCGGTTGAAACGAGTCTCCTCACAGCTGGACACCCTGCGGCAGCAGCATAGCAATCTCATCTCACAAATCCGGAGATCCGCTGGGTAAGTGACCTATCTATCAACTAACTTTACTCAAGTCAACTGAGACCCAATCATCGATTTACAGATTACATCAAAAAGTGTCAAATAATAAAATAAGATGCAGAGATTTTACTAGAATAGGGATGACGTCAATACTTATTAGCCTACGGTAAGGGTCCTTTTCCACCATAGCAAAGCTAAGCTACGTGGCTAAGGATGTGTTTGACATTCACCAATAGGAATCGTTTAATATGAAAACAAACGATCTCTATTGGTGGATTTCAAACACATCCTTAGGAACGTAGCTTAGCTCTGGCGGTAAAGCACCCTAAGCAGCGTGATTTGTCCTCAAAGAAGCAGGCATACCTACAGAATTTGAAAATAAATGCAAACTTACCAATCACTGTTGACCATGACCACTAATTACACAACGATACATAAGCATGTATGTAGTTAAAAGTACCTTTCAATATTTTAATACTTATTAGTTTCCTGGTTTCTGGGTTATAGTCGCACAGTTTGTAAAAGTATTATGATTGAGATTACGAGAGTGTTGAGATCATAGCAAACAACTTTGTGTGTGAAGCAATAAAGATTATATTTGCTAGCGATAATCTTATACGAGTACCATGAATGGTTTAATCTACTTCATCCTCTTCATTTTTTGGTTCTGTATTTTAATTAAATATATATCCGTCTTCCGTTATTCTTTTAAGACAACTCACTTTTAAACAACCCAAATGATTGTAAGATCGGATTGAATATAATTATTAATTTATTATGATTATATACAATTTTAATTTATTTGATTTCTAGATGCAATTTAATTTAATGAATTTTATTAATTTATTTGAATAATTTAGATAATTAATACCTATAATAATTTATACCTAGCGTATAAAAAATATGTATTTACATGACGTGTAATTTGCACCCCCTATTACCAATAAAATGTTTATCTGTTAAGACAATTGGAGATGTTTGTATTCTAAGATTGTATTTTTAAGTAAGTTTTTCTAGTGTATTCTAAGTTTGTATTTTTTAGCCACCTAGCGGTTATTGTTTGTGCCCTACCAGGGTTCATATTGGAAGCTATTACCTACTTTATTAAAGATCCTTTGTACAATATGAATGCAGTAAAGAACTTGAATATTAAGTTATTCAAAATGCTCATACTTGTTATGTAAATTTAAAATATCTTAAAACCTATACAAGCATAGCGTTACTCATAAAAAACATAATTTAAGTATTATGATAGTTTTCCTATGTTAGCTATTAATGTAACTCTTCAGATAGTCCAGTAAAAATACATAAAAGGTTTATCAAAGTGATTCATGTCTCCGTCAGGCAATTTAGTATAAACGTAGGTACTAGTAGCACGCGATTTAATACTAGAAATAACCCCCGGCAACGCCCGCATATCCTATCAATACCAAGGTTCCGAACAAGTTTTCCAAAGGAAAAGTAGTAAATATGTTAAAACACTAAAAATTATAGGTATGCTGAACCTTGTGCAATGTTATTGCACACAACATTCTTGTTTGCGATTCTTCATAAACAATTTCAGTGGTTTTATATCTTCAGAAATGTAGAAAATGTGCGAGCCACAAGTTGTTTGACACTTGTCATGTGATGTCCTGGATTACAATCTAGAAAATTAAATGATCACAACTAACAATTAAAAAAATATTAAGTTCAAAAACTAAAACCAGACCAAAAAGCATGAAACAAGAAAAAATTCTCATCTGAAATTGTTATTTACATAGTAATGTTTAGAGAATAACCGTGGTCGTATTTCCAGCAGTCGGGTATTAGTTTTTTGAACTTATTTTTTCTGTCAACGGTACACTCGAGTGAGTGGAGTGTTTCCAGACAGTTATCGATCGATACTCGTTCAAGTAGGTATCTATAGCACGTCAGCCCTTTCTGTCTGCTTGTAAATGGTCGATTGACATGTCACTGTGCTATTCGAAGCACTGTAATAAATAAGTACAATATAAAACTGTAAAAAAGCCAAAAACTAAAATTAATGAACTGGATAAACTAAATATGCTGATCTACTAAATAAACGATTCTGATTCTGAAAATCGAGTTTGTCTGTTTGTCTGTTTGTTTGTTCGCGGATCACGCCTAAACTACTGGACCAATTTCAATGAAACTTATACCATTCATAAGCCCTTTTTCGGGTTTGAAACATAGGCTACATTTTATTGAAATCAAAGACGTGGATTCTTAGATGTTCATCGTAAGCTGGTTGACAGATGTTTCAGTGGAAAATTTCGCACGCGTACGAAGTCGCGGGTATCACCTAGTTTTAAATAAAACTGTGAGTTGTTTAAAATTTAATTCTAAGTTTCTTTAGACCTTTTGAGATCTTACTAAGCTAAGCACTAGCATAGGTACATGCTAGTGGAAGAAACTTTTCAACTCTTGCTGCACAACTTGCGGTTTATTTGTAACAAAATATACAGCTCTAACACAACAACATTACCATTAATAGTTATCTACCTACTGACATCCGATGGTTTTTACAAGCAAGCGGACACCAATCTCACTAGATGAGCCGATGCAGTCGAATATAAACCATCTATAAAATAAGCCGTCTCCTAGAGCGTTTCAATGTCAAATTGATGTAATATCTCTCTATGTAGTTAGTATGATTGAGCAAACAATCGTCAATTATGTTTTATGTTTTACAATAAGCACCTTAAGTCTATGTAATAGAGGCTAATGTTCACCTAAATTATCAATTCAATTATATTTCTCAGGCCGTAAGTAGCTGGTTATGAATATAGTTCATAATCACTGTATTTCGCCGAAAAGTGATTGAAAACGTAATAAAGGCCAATTTAAATATTAACCAATTAATGATTTGAATATGCAAAACACAAGATCAGTCTTTAAAAAATTTTATAACTAGGTGAATTTAACCGTCGAATTCATAAACGATGTATAGGCTCTTCTAGCTCTTCTAGAGGTGGATTCAGGCGCTGCTGCGACAAATACTGGCTGAAACATTTACGCAGATTGCTTTATCTTGTTTACGAATTCGGGGGTAAATATCGTTTCTTACCTTAACAATTTCTTTCTAGGTTCAACAACCTGAAGGACATAGATGGATCTCTCTTCCTAGACTCGGGTCAAGGACCTATGGAGGAGTACGAGAATCTCAGGAGGCGAATATACTCCAATACCAAAGAGTTGTGGTACTATGTTAACCACGAACTAAGCAAGGTTACCACTGACGACCTCAAGTCAGACAAAATACAGACGATTTTGGACCAAGTTGCTGATAGGAAAAGGTTGGTTTTGGTATGATAAGTTTACTATAGGTCTTAGGACAAGAGATTTGTACTAAAAAGTTCAACTTAGCAAGGTTACAATTGATGACATAAAGTCAGAAAAAGTACAGACGATTCTGGACCAAATGGCCGACAGGAATAGATTGATTTTTGCTTGTTTTAAATAATTGGGTTTACCCACAGAGTTAGTAGTGCTTCTAGTAGTTTATTGATTTGGGGTAAAGATAACATTTTACGGCAATGTGATAATGAAAATACCAAGTATGTGTGGCCTAGTTTAGGTACTTTGACCGAATGTTGCTGTGAAAAAAGTTCACTAACACTTTTAACTGTGTGTAAAAAACTAAAGTTTTTTCTCAAGTAAAATTGTAAAACATTTGCTAGTCTTGAAATCGCTTGAAGGACCACTAAAATTACATTGCGGACATGACATGTGTTAAGTAATATTATCTAAAGATTTAGAAAAACAATAAAAATTAAAATCCTTGTTTCTTTATTTTTAAAATTCCCATAATTTTCTAGGTCTCTCCTATCGGACCAAGAAAAGCTAACAGATCTAGATGGATACCAAGACTGGCGGCACATAGAGGCGGCGAACGTCAGCGATCTGGTGCAAAGGAGGTTGCATTACCTACAAAATCCAGCAGACTGCAAGGAGGCTAGGAAACTCATTTGCAATTTAAATAAGGTTAGTGCCATTGTGAACCTGTGCCTTGATCACGAATAAATGTGACAATCTCATACGTATCGTAACGCTAGCGTATCTGAGATACACTGCGCGGTGACGCTACAACGGTTGGCAGTCGAGCTGGCGTTGACGCGCAATATAACTCGAATACGTTTAACGCGGCGACTGTCGGCGAGATTTGTCCATTTTAGAGGTACTGTAAATGAATGGAAAAATGATGTAAAAAAGTGTGGCGCGTGGGAGCGAAACATTTCTAAAACGAACAAACAAGTTAAATCAAAAGTTATTGCTAATTATGAAGTATATTCATATTGGTCTTCCAAAGTATACTTGATTGACTAGATTCAGTTTCCGGGTCACGCTGGTCATATTGTTTTGTCACTCGTCCTCATCTATATTTAAATACCCCCGATTAGATCACTATAATTAGACGAACAAACAAACACTTGCTAAGCGTTTGTCACGATCTGTCAGTTAACACTTGTCGGGTTGATGACCTCCGCGAGCGGTGACGAAATATTTGATCTTTTTGTTATCAAATTATGTGTGACGTCATGGACGTAGTTTTATGGACAATTCATTTTATCTTTGAAACGGAACTTGGATTAATTTCATGCTTAAATTGTTGCCATCTCTTACTAATAGGTGCTAATGGGTAAGGTAAAAAAGAGGTAGAGCAATTTTTAGTTATGTTTCAGTATTCGGGCATCAACATTAGTTATAAATTTCATTCAAAAAAAGCAAAGAACTCGTTTTTCTTATACGGGATGTATAAAACATTGATGATTTTATAGAAAATTGTTTAAATTGATGACTAGTTTTACTTTCCGAAGTTTTGGGAGAAATCATAGTATAGGTATACCTTGTATCAAGGAAACAATTTATAGAGGATACGAAAAATATGGATTTATAAGCTTTTATTGGGTTTTATCGGGATTTTATCGTGTGATTTTGATTTTTGTATGATTCTTACTAATTAGGTAGGTTATGATGTCCCCCATTGTGATGGTATTTCAAAGCTCTTTTTACATGTTCGTGTTATAATGCATGGCTGAGTTCGATGGTATCTAATAATGACGGTTATAGCCATGGTCAAGGAATGAAAATTAGTTCTTACTACCAATGAAATAGGCTCCAAAGTGCAAAGCACGTTAGCCTTGGTACTAAAGATTCTTGAGGCTTAAAGGGGTTGGTTAGAGTCACAGCGTTTGGATGATTGTTACTGCATAATATAAATCGATGAAACCAAAAAATATTATAAATAATCAAAATGAAATGATTCGCGATATTATAAATGTATAAAGGTTGGGACCTAAAACTCTCAAACGCGTTATTTATTCACAAGTATCTTCTGCTTTTTTGTGTGCAAAATAAGAAGTAGAAAATAACCTAAGTAATAACCTATGAGTACACGCACCCACCATCATAGTTTATTTCTCCTCTCTATCGTGGAAGGTCTGCTGGTAGAGAACTCTTTTTAGGGTTAAGCTCACCTTTGTACATGACCTATCTTTAAGTTCCCGTAAGTCATTTTGTGTACAATAAAGAATAAAGAATAAAATTTATTTATGTTTTACTATTTGCCTTTCTTTAAACCTAGTAACAGCTCTCTACTAAGTATCATGTTATCAAAGCATGAGGTGAGGAAAGGTTAAGTTATTCCGATTGAGATATAAAAAGTTATATAAGCGCTAACGCAAATATAAATCGATTTGATTCAAATCGGTAAAACAATCGATTCCTATTTATAGATTTGATATACAGTTGATTGTCAGACAAAAAAAAAAAACGAAACGCGAAACGTCACGAGTAAAAAACGCGGTAAAAAAGCCAAAAAGTGAAATTAAAGATACGGATAAACTAAATATGCAGTTCTACCAAATAAACGATTCTGATTCCGAAAATCGAGTTAGTCTGTTTGTTTGTTCGCGGATCACGCCTTAACTACTGGACCAATTTCAACGAAACTTATACCATTCGGAAGTACTTTTTCCGGATTGAAACATAGGCTATATTTTATTGAAATCAAGGACGTGGATATACGATGAACCTCGTAGCCATTTGCTACGAGGTTCATCGTATGCTGGTTGACAGATATTTTGGTGGAAAGGTTCGCACGCGTACGAAGTCGCCGGTATTGTTTTAGTTTTTTGTTTTAAGTATGATATTAGTCTACATTAAAATGTGTAAATTTTGTTGTCTGAAATAAAAATTATTGAATTAAATTAGCTGGTTTTTAAACTAATAGTTCGCCCCGAACTGAGATCTCGTGATGGTTGGAGGTTAATAAAACCCAAACAATTTTTATTGACCATTGGTTGTAATAAACTTTGCAAATCGCTTCGAAATCGCCGTCTAGCTATGTACCAGCCTTACCTGAACTACAAAATCATTGAAACTCTAAGAAATGGTAGCTCACGTTATACTGGGTTGGCCAATTTTGTAATTTTTACAACAACTCAAAAACTATTAGACCTAGAATCAAACTAAAAACAGTTTTGGAATGTCTAAACAAAACCCTATCATATGACACCCCACTTGATATTATTGTACTTTTTTTTTACTCCCTTTCGACCCTCATAACTTCACGACTCCTTGACCGATTTGCTTCATTTAACAAACCAGTAAAACTTAAGAGTACTATACGTATACCTACCAAATTTTATGAAGATCGGATGAGCGGTTTAAAAGATCTCGCCGAACAAACATACAAACATACAAAGCATTTTCGTCCAAGTTGTCACTAAGTTGTAACTAATAAAATCTTATTACTTCCAGGGCTGCGGTTTCGGCTGCCAACTCCACCACATAGTGTACTGCCTGGTGTTCGCGTACGCAACTGAAAGAACACTCATCCTCAACTCTAAGGGCTGGCGGTATAATACCAAGGGATGGGAGTACGTGTTCCATCCTATGTCGGAAACGTGCACCAGCGCGTACAACGATAAGGTGCTGCAGTGGCCAAGTGAGTTTGTACTCTATTTGCATGCTGGTACGACCTATGTTACAATGCTTTGTGATGTGAAGTTGTTATAAGGACAGGTAACTATTGGCCAAATACTCAAACGCCACTTAAATTAAGATCACGCTTAAATTATTGCCATCTCTTACAAATGAGTAATGTCAAACAGAGGCAGAGCAATTTTAAGTGGTGCTTAAAATAGAGTGACGTTTCACTATTCCGGCCTAAAGGAACTAAATTAGTTAACTTAGAGTATTTATTCCAGTCTAAGTTCTATTGGTCGGCGTTTAGTTTCAGAATATGTGTACCTTTTATGAGATTAAAAGCTTGTATGATTGGCAAGTTCAAAAACGTAATAAAATAAAGACTTCTTTAAGCAAACAACAAAATATCTGATTATTTAAACGACAAACAAGCTTGGGACGAATAAGGTCCAACTTATTCAATAAAAAATGTCAAATCGTACAAAATCTTGTGACGATTCAAGGCTCGAGCAGACCGGATGCGTATACGTGTATACGTCGTAGTCACGTCGCAGTCACGCGCGTAGTTACTGAGTTGTAATGTATGAAACTGTATGAGACAGGACACACTGCTTGTGTAATGACGCGCGCGTCTACGTAACGCAAGCAGTGTGTCCTGTCTCATACAGTTTCATACATTACAACTCAGTAACTACGCGCGTGACTGCGACGTGACTACGACGTATACACGTATACGCATCCGGTCTGCTCGAGCCTTCAAAGTGACCAGTGAGATTTTATTTAATAAAAGAAAGAAAGAAAGAAAGAAAGAAAATACATTTATTTATGACACGCAAACGGGCACAAACATGAAATACACACTGTAATTAAATACACAAAGACAACATAAAATATAAAATGTGTATCTCCCTGCACTGCCCATCTAATGGCCACAAATAGCATTTTGACTTTGACTTTGTTTTGCAACATTAGTATAAAAATAATAAAATGATCAAGGAACCGAATGAAAATAATGTACTAGGGTAACATAACACTATAACATTTGTTGCAGTATCATACGACGCGAAGGTGATATCTCTACCGTTCATAGACTCGATATCGCAGAAGCCCAAGTTCCTTCCATTGGCTGTCCCGAAAGACCTAGCACACAGGTAACCTACGGTCGTACTCACAATATTCTACTTGTCTTTGGGTTTGCCTTGCTGAATATGAATCCTTCTAATATTATAAACGCGAAAGTTTGTAAGTATGGATGGATGTTTGTTACTCTTTTCACGTAAAGACTACTGATCCGATTTGGATGAAACTTGGAAAAACCGACTTTGGATGAATAATATATTGTCTGTGACCTGGATTAACACATAGGCTACTTTTTATACCGAAAAATCTACGGGATACAACGGGACGCGAACGAAGTCGCGCGCGGCACCTAGTATTAACATAGTTTTAAGTAGGTATGTTTTTCTTGTTGGTATTTCACGCACTGGATTTTTCAATCAAAACTTACTTAAATAGAAAGAAAAAGAAAAACAATTAAAATAATCTGAGTATACTTTATGCAAGCGAATCGAAGCGCTGCCGGTAAAAGAAATACTTGTAATGCTAACAAAATTGAAAAGCTCACGAGAAAATTATACAAAACAAACCCGACTATGGCGACAATCATAATAAAATATCATAGGATTTTATGTTAACTAGCTTTCGCCCGCAACTTTCTCCGCGTCCCGTTTGATCTTGTTTATTTTCCGGGATAATAATAGCCTGTGTGTTCATTCAGGTTTTAAACTATAATAAAGTTATATAAACTCTTTTTAGGGTTAAGCTCGCCTTTGTATAATATATGTTATCTATTTATCTCTTCTGTTTATGTGTTATTTTAGTGTACAATTAAGAATTACAAGAAAGTTTGGAAGCACATTAACATTAGATCCTATTTCCTATGAAATATAAATTATTTGAAAAGTAAGAGCAGTGCCTTGATCACGAATAAATGTGACAATCGCAAACGTATCGTAACGCTAGCGTATCCGAGATACACTGCGCGGTGACACTACAACGGTTGCCAGTCGAGCTGGCATTGACGCGCAATATAACTCGAATACGCTAACGAGGCGACTGTCAAATTTGTTCGTGATAGAGATAAAGATCCTCTACCCAGCTTTTTGACAGTATAGATGGGTTAGAAAAAAAAATATAGTCAAAAGAACATTGTGGTACTTCATAATCTTAATCTAAATATATAAAACTCTTTTGAAGCTGACTGATAACCAACGCACAGCCTAAACTATAAGTCCTAGAGGTATGAAATTTGGAGGGTAGTATTCTTATACATAAAGTGTAGGGGTGCACTAAGAAAGGAATTTTGAAAAGTCGCACCCTAAAGTGTCTAAAATTAGGATCAAATATTTTAACCAAACAATGCGTATGCTGCTTCCACGCGAGCAGAGCCGCGGGCGACAGCTAGTTTAATATAAAGGTACATTTCAGAATAGTTCGTTTTAACGGTGACCCGTCATCGTGGTGGGTCGGACAAATGCTGAAATACATTCTGAAACCTCGAGCTGCCATGCAGAAGGCCATCAATGATACCATCGCTAAGATGAACTTCAAAACTCCTATTGTGGGGTAAGTGCAACCATAGACTTATAGCAGTTGATAAAATACTTCTTCTAAACTTGCATGACAGGCGTCATGGCTCAGTCGGTAGTAGCTCTGCCTTCCGTGCTGTGGGTCGTGGGTTCGATCCCCACCTAGAACAAACATTTGTGTGTGGCAAAAATAGATGTTTGTTCTGTGTCTGGGTGTTACTATGTATTATAAGTATGTATTTACAAAAAAAAAGTATATAAGTATTATATCAGCAATCTAGTTTCCATAGTACAAGCTCTGCTTATTTTGGGACTAGAGGGCGTTGTGTTTAATGTCCAAGAATATTTATTATTATTTATTACACTCTGTATAAAAACGTACACATTACCTAGCAGTAATAAACTGAAAAGTGTGCATACCTCGTACAAGCACAGTTTTACAGTTCCATTTCCACCGATGCATACTCAAGTATTGTAAAATCTTGACTCAAGGCTTATACAACGACTTTACTATGATTGCCTAGTAGTAAATATAGTAATTACACAGAATAACGTAACAACTAGCTGTAAAAGCCGTAAAATTAACGAATAACGCTGTAACTACTTTAATAACTCATTCATTTTACGGCGTACGATAAGTCACGCCTAATCGCGTTCGCAAATTACGGTTATTATTTTTAGTACGTATTGTTAACATTGTCTTATCAAATGCTTGGATGGAATGCTTCGGAATAGGTGTTGGGCAAGACTCCACCTTAATGTGTCAATGGCGATTATAGCGCCTATAGAAAAACAGAAAAAGCGGGCATGTACAAAACCGAGCTTAACTCTAAAATACTTTTCTTCCAAACCTCTGAGGCTAGAGACAGAGGCGACTATAGATGCAGGCCTGTGTACATACTTATATAAATATTGTTATACCCAGCGTACACATTCGACGGACGGACAAGGTAGGCACCGAAGCTGCATTCCACGACATTCGCGAGTACATGACGCACGTGAAGGATTACTACGAACAACTGGAACTCACCAAAACTGTTGACGTGAGGAGAGTCTACCTAGCCACGGATGATGCTAATGTAAGTTTGTAAACATTTCTATTTTTGTTAATTGTCCATTACGGTTAACAAAAACAGAATTATGTAAGTTTGCAAGCATGCAAGCTGGTATGAGTTAGTGGTCAGCTCTGGTGACGGAGTTTTTAGGCCGCCTTAAGGCCTCCGTCATGGCTTAACGACTGCTAGTGCCGGGATCGACAGTTAAACCAGTTAAACTGTCGGTTCCGGCCCTAGTCATAACTAATCAAAATGACATGAAAATACCAAAATTGATAATAAAAACCACTTTTAGGAGGTAGCTACAATGCGCGGCCTTATTGCTTAAAGGAGTCTCTTCCAGGCAACCCTTGAATGGACAGGATCTAATACACAAAACAAGGACAAGGCATACAAATCTCGTTACAGGTACTAGACGACGCTCGTAAGAAATACCCGGAGTATACATTTCTGGGCGATCCGTCGATAGCGAAGAGTGCGGCCACACACCGCCGCTACACGCCGCTGTCGCTGACCGGCCTGCTGCTCGACCTGCACATGCTGGCCATGTGCGACTACATCGTATGCACGTTCAGCAGTCAGGTATGTTACATTACTAAGGAAACTGTACGCATTCCTAGGGAATTTGGACACATTTTTGGGGAATTTCTACGCGTTTCTGGGGAATGTGTAGGTATTTCTAGGGAATGTGTAGGCATTTCTAGGGAATGTGTAGGCATTTCTAGGGAATGTGTAGGCATTTCTAGGGAAAGTGTTGGCATTTCTAGGGAATGTGTAGGTATTTCTTTGAAATGTGTTGGCATTTCTAGGGAATGTGTACGCATGTTTACGCACGTTTACGCACCTTACAAACTGTTCACACTTTTCAGGGCGATGTATATGCTATTTAGGATCTACACTACACGCAGTATTCCAAAAGATTTACACACTTTTTAGAGTGATGCACACATGATTAGTTCCAAAAATCGTTCTAGGAGTTTAACGCACTCTTCAGGGCCATGTATGTACTTTTCAGAACGATGTATACGTCATACACGGTTTACTGTTGGTACATTGAGTACTCACACATTTATAAAAGGCCAAAATTACCAAAAATATTGACCGATAAGTATTTTTTCGTCCATGATAAAGTGAAAATACGTATTTTCAGCATTATTGTAACATGTTTAACGTTCATTTCAGGTTGGCCGGGTAGCGTACGAGATGATGCAGACAAACCGCGTGGACGCCTCAAACAGTTACTTCTCATTGGACGATATCTACTACTTTGGCGGACAGAACGCACACGATCGTGTCGCTGTGATGCCCAACGCTGGGAATAACCATGACATTGCTTTTGATGTAAGTATTTTGTAACTTTACCATTTTTGATTGCACGAGAGTAGCTACATTGTGTGTACCTACCTATTATGTACCTATAAAAACTTTATGTTATCAATAAACTACCTATTATACAGCGTGAATGGCGACAAAAAATTGGCACACGGGTAGAGCTACTTATTAGTATTCATAAAAAAATAATTAAAGTACAGTCAGCTGCACTAGAATGTGTACGATTCGTAACTTTCAAACTAGTGTCACCGTATTGCAATAGACATTTACAGGATGAAAACTAAAAAATTAAGAACACAGTTGATAATTTTACTTATTTATTTAGTATTGGGACCGTCAAAGTCTATAACAATGCTGCGGCCCTACATTGAAAATTACGAATCGTACACATTCTAGTGCAGCTGACTGTACTTTAATTTTTTTTTACTGAATGATGAATACTAATAAGTAGCTTTACGCGTGTGTCAATTTTTTGTCGCCATTGTAGATACATGCTGTATATAATAGGCCTTTACATCTATTGAAGATGATTTATACAGCGTCAGGAGGCCTATGCCTACACTTAACGACACACTGTAGTGCCTGGGACAATGTTTAGATGGAGTAGGCTTGTAGCACCTATACCATCCTCTCAGCCTAGTCAGCCATATCCACAGGAAGGACATCGTCAATACGTGCGGAGCTGACTAAGCCAAGGGTTTCCTCACGATGTTTTCCTTCACTGTTTAAGCTCGTGTTAATGCGCATATAAATTTTCCGAAACGAAAAATCCATTGATGCACGGCCGGGATTCGAACCCACGACCTTTGGATCCGTGTTCGTGTTCGGTAGCCGTGTTGGCCGAGTGGGATTGCATCTCGACTACCTACTACGACTATTTTAAAGTTGGTTTGTTATTGCGAATAAATATATTTCATTTCATATTACAGTTGGACGATCAAATCGGTATCGCTGGCAACCATTGGAACGGTTTTGGTCGCGGCACCAATAGAAGAACAAATATTGTGAGTTCTATCAATATATTTATGCACTTGTGATTTTTAACGAGCTTAGAAATATAAAGGAAAATAATTAATTATTCAAATATCAATAAAATCCTCCTTCTCAGAAGTTCTTTAAAAAAACACTTATGCCTCTGACTACCTCTTTGAATAAAATAATATAATAATATTTAATTGGTTTCAGAACGGTCTTATCCCATGGTACAAGACTGCGGATCATCTTGTACTGTACGAGTTCCCGGAATACAAGCAAGTGCCATTATACTCTGACACGCGGCAATCAAAGTTATAACTAGCAACACTGACTCAGTAGTGGACATATAGCTAAGCCAGCTTTTGTGACATCCCAATAGTGGACATTTTCAGTTATGGTCAGCCCAGCTGTAAGGATATTGGGAAAATCATTATTATCTCTAATAAATAGCGGACATGGAAATTAAAACCGGTGCAGCGTTAAAAATGATAGCTATTTTGCGCAATTTTGAAAGGTATAGCCAACTGGGGTCATTTGCACTATCGTTAAAGTCAACATGGCCAGTTATAATTCGCGCATCTCTTGAGTATATGTTAGCCACATCGTGTTATCCACATTATTGGATATCTAAGTTATAACCAGCGCAGTGTTCACAATATTACCCTTCAGGTAATGATGTTGTCCTCAATTGTGGCCATGTACGTTATGTTTGTACGAACGTAAGCCGCCACGCATTTACAACCCCAATAATGAGCGTTCTAGTTACTGGTATGGTCAACCCAGCTGTGAGATTATTAGCCACATATATTAACCCCAATAGTGGACATGCTGCACCAGTCCAGTTCTAAGAATATCAGCGAATAGTGGACATGTCGATCTGGATATTAGCAACCTCGCATTGCCCCAATAGTGGGCATATAAATGACCCCAATAATGGACATGCAAGTCTTTACCAATACTGGACTAATTATAACCGCAAGATTCAGAAGTTACCGTTTCATCAGCTAGTTTTATAAAATGTGCTTTATGCATTTGCATTAAAGCTCATATTGCATTTATCAATTGGATTGATATGAAACGTACAAAGTGTATAAAAACAAAAATAAGCTACGCTATAAAAGTGCGCGTTTGTGTTCAACTAGTGTGGTGATAGGTTCTTACAGAATGTATTTCAACGTCATAGTGCAATGTTTAAAGTAGAAAAATAATCTTGTGAAAACTTTTGTATCATAGTTTCAAAGGATAATTTAATGTGTTAGATATTTATTTATTTTCTAATATTGAGTATTTATACGTGGGGTAATTCTCTTGTGATGACAAACTATAAATTAATCTAAATTTCATCAGATTAAAGAATTTAGTTAATAATAGAATTTGTAATACATTAACATAGTAGCCATTTTAATATCAAAATCCGAGTAAATTTTTACGGCGTTATTTTACGATTTACCGATAGTGTACTAATAATTAGATCACATCGTGAAAAATAGACTGAAAAAAACTTCCATTAGGTATTCTATGAGCTTCCATCCAACATCCCACTATAATCTTCACCAGGGCACGAACGAATGTGACAATCATAAAATATAACCGAGTTACAATGCGCGGTGACATAGAACGAGCTTCGAGAACGTTGTGCGTCACCGCGCAATGTATCTCGGATACGATACCCAAATTTTTTTGTATCTGCCCTCTGAGCGCGTAGTCTGAGTTTTGTGTTGTTGATCGTAACGCATATCGAGAAGCGACTTGCGAGTAATTTGGTATGAAAAGTCGATAAACTCCTCTAGCGGGAGATTTGCAAACTATTTTTCTCCATACAAAAACTTCTTCTTCTTCTTCTCTTCAATAATGGCCTGTGTCCGTCATTTCGACAGACAATTTTGCCAATGTCAAGTGTTAAAATTGTAATAATATGAGTCAAGTCAAGTCATTTGTCAAGTCGGCTGTCGTTTGTTTTGAAAAGAAAATGGTGGATTTTCTCTTCAAAACCTAACACGAGTTTTCACATTCAGAAAAACCACTTTACACACATTTATTCCAATGGCTCACACTTTATGTTATGACCTAAGTATTATTGGTTAAAATTCCACCAAAATTAAGCAACAATACTCACAATAACACAAGAAAAACTATTAAAATAAAAGTGCTATGTGTCGTTTCAAAAAATGTCAAAATTCGTGTCCGTGAGACTTTATTGAATAAAAGCTTTTTGACTTTGGTTTCTCGATTCTCGCTTGTCGCATGTCAACATAACAAAACTCTGACTGCAGGCTCTGAACTTGAACAGTTTTTGACAGACTTTCGAAACTAAAACGACGAATGGGTTAATCCATTAGCTGTATTGTACAATCTTATTGGGAATATTGATGATTCTTATGCCGTTGTGATAAAGGCCATATTTCAGAAGTCATGAATTTATTGGTAAGCAAGCAAGCTCGTATGAGTTAGTGGCCATCTTTGGAGACGTAATTTTTAGGCCGCCTTAAGGCCTTCGTCGTGGCTTAACGATTGCTAGAGCCGGGACAGTTTAACGTGCCCTCCGAAGCACGGAAGCGCTCAGATGTAAATGCCACTAACGGTCACCCATCCAAATGGTGACCGCGCAGAATGTCGCTTAACTTAGATAATCGGTGAAGAATGGCTAAGCAAGCTATGCCACGAGCGTTTCATTTTATTTCAATTTATTGGTAAAATAACATTTACAAATCAGGCCCATTAATTTACTTTAGTGGCCAGCCAGCCGGCCCACTGGTGGGCCAGATTGCGTCCTTGTATTTCAAGTTTTTCTGTGTGACGTCGGTGGTGTTTTACAAATAAACTCTGTAGGTCTGAGCACAAAGTGTCAATAATTGATGAATATTTAAGTACCTAAGTATAACTTTTTTTTTATACAACTAAGCAGTCAAACAAGAGTACGGCCCGCCCGATGGAAAGTGGTTACCGCAGCCTATGGAAGCCTGTTGATCTTTTCGAAAACAGCTACAAATTTCTTCAAAAGAGATGATTGTTATCTTCTTCTTCTTCTTTTAAACCTGTCTGGCCTGTTTCCGTCATTTCGACAGACCATTTTGCCTGTGTCAAGTGATGAAGTCTTCGTCAAGTCGGCTGTCGTTTGTTTTAAAGAGAAAATGGTGGATTTTCTCTTCAAAACCTGAAACGATTTTTCACATTCAGAGAAACAACTTTACACACATTTATTCCAATAGCTCACACTTTATGTTACGACCTAAGTATTATTAGTTAAAATTAAACAATAATACTCACAATTACACAAGAAAAACTATTAAAATAAAAATGCTGTGTTGTTTCAAAAAATGTGAAAACTCGAAACGAAGATTGTTATCCAAGATGACAGGAATCAACAAATAAAAGAAGCAGAAAAACTGTCAAAAATGCTCGAGTCCTTGCTTTTGGAATTTTAGAAATAATTAGAGAATCTCTTCATATTATGGCCTAACTAAATCATAAAATAATTACTTCTTTAGTTTAGTTTTCAATGTTTTTGTTCGTATTGTTATTTAGAATGTATTGTAATCTGAAATTATTTGTGACACAAATGTATTGGCTGTTTAGAAAATCCGTGATATAATTTTTTAGTTTTGAAGCCATATGCTCTGAAATAGTTAAGGTTTTTAATGTTGTCTACCATTTCTTTTATAACCATACACAAACACATTTTTAACCGACTTCTAAAAAGAAGAAGGTTCTTAATTCGGTTGTAAAATTATTTTATTTAATAAAATTTTTAATGTTTGTTACCTAAGAAACATTATGTATCAGATTATTATATATATTGTTTTCAAACATTATGTATAAGCCAAAATAGTTAAGCCGATGTATAATTATGCTACATAATTAATTTACCCGCTTGAATAATTTATTGACTTAGAATGTTATATTTAGTTACTAAAGTATTTAAGTTTTAATTTTGCTCATATTCTTTTTATGTTATGTTGTTATTGTAATTTATTTTATACTAAGCATGCATTTTGTTGGAAACGTTATACAAAAGTTGGGAGAACTGCCCAATACAAATGGATACCTTATCATCATAGGACGTATACCCCCGAATTCATAAACGGAGTGAACAGTCTACCAAACCAGTTACATTGTAATGATGATAAAAAATGATAGGAACCAGACCCTAGTTTCTGGTCAGTTCTAGGCTCTATACCTCTATAAGGAACAAATCTGACAGTCGCCGCGTATTCGAGTTATATTGCGCGTCAACGCCAGCTCGACTTCCAACCGTTGTAGTGTCACCGCGCAGTGTATATCGGATACGCTAGCGTTACGTACGTTTGCGATTGTCACATTTATTCGTGTTCAAGGCACTGAGGCCGTAGTCTGTGTATTTGTTTTACTTTCGACTCGAGTATAGCACACGCAAACGCATTCGCAAAGCGAGAAATTTTGTATGAAATCCGGATAAGCGCCTCTAGCGGGAGATTTGGGAATTGTGCAATTCCCAACAATTCGCCTTGCGTTTGCGTGTGCTACACTCGAGTCGAAAGCCAAACAAATGCACAGACTACGGGCTCTGGTCTCGAGGAACTGACACCTAGAATCACCTGCGTTGTTTATAGAGGGTTCTAAATGATCCGTGTGTTTTTACTTTTAAGTTTTTGACTTAGACTTTGTACCAGCACTTGCCTAGTGCAGCGCTTGAATCCGCCTCTAGAGTTGTATCTATATCTTGTATGAATTCGGGGGTTTATTTGAATAACAATTCAAAGTTAGGCCCTTGTTATTCAGTTGTTACACAAATAAAGTTTGCTTAAACATTGTAATCTTAAAAGCATTGGCATTTAATTGATGTAAACTGTATTAACGCACCCTTATTATTCAAATGTATGGAACATAGTTAAAACATGTATTTTTATAATCAATCATACAATAGTAGGTATTTTCATACAATATTTTGTGAGTTCTTGTGCGAGTTAGAAACTCTTGGTTATTTTAAATAGAAAGTTGTAGAAATTCTATTTTGTATAGATACTAAATGCATTTAAGAAAGACAAACTAGCTACGAATTAGGATCGATTAGTTTCCAATATCTTTTACACATTGTTCTAACTAGTCGAAATAGTTAATAAGACGGTCACATTATTCCCTATCCAAATTACACTGACCTTTAGGCTTTGTCTACAGAATTAGGAAGGGTCGAAGAACAGAACCCTGAACTTGCACCCGATACATGTGCATTTGTATCCATACAAGATGAAATTACTGTTTTCAAAGATGCATTTTCCAAACTTGAGAAAATCACTCAAATTAATATAGTAAATAAGTAAAAATGTAGTGTCTGTCTGTTGAGAACATTTTAACGTTTTATCGATCAGCTTTTGATGGTGATGTAATATGGACCTAAACTGTGTATATAGCTTTACTATAGTGTATATAGGAGAATTAATATAAATAAATGTAATGTGATTGACGATATTTAAGTTTTTTTTTTTACAATCATAAAGATTTTTTTTTTTTTATTCTTACAGAGTTTTTTTTTCAGAAGAAGTGATTTACATTTTTCCTGTTGACTATATTGCAAATGTTGGACACTGGATTAGTTTTACCCTGAATTGCGCTTGCAATATTTTATAACGAGATCACGAGAAATTAAAGTGCATGTGGGGCCACGAAACTAGCTTAGTGTGACACTTTCTACGAAGGTGTTCCGGTTCAAATAAAGGCTGGTTAATGTTTCGTCAATTCTGCGCGGTTGGATCATGGCCAATGACGGCAATAATGAAATATTTATATTGCCACTAACCAACGTATCAGCCGGTGCTTTGGTCTGCTAAGTTATAATCGGTTTCAGACATTTGTAATGCTGCATTGTACTAACTAGAAATGATATAACTAACGTTTTGAGAGACGGCACTTTGATTCTTATACCTATAGCATGACAAAAAAAAATTATATACTTAGCTATCTTTACTTGAAACTACTATGAAATCTTGGTAGGTAGTACTATTTAGTTTCAGTTGGCTCATTTGGTAACCGATATAGTTGGGACTAGAAGGCGTTGTGTTAAATGTCCGTGAATATTTATTTATTATTTATAAACAAAATAGATTATCTTTTTGCGAGAGTCACGTAAAACCGCTGTAACGTGCGTGCAAAATACCGGATCTTTAAGATCCGTTTTTTATGTCTCATCTGGAGTCCGCTAGTTTCCTAGCCTCGTAAAAAGCGATGGCGGAGAAAGTCACGCCATACGAGTCAAGTTCAATAACACGTAACAGTATACCTCGAGCTGCGATCGCGCATCGTCTCATCCAAAGTTTCCCGGACCTTCCCGTTATTTCCCGGACCATCCCGTTATTTCCCGGGTTCAATCTTCCCGTTCAAATTCTTAGTTTTTCTTAGCAAGTGTACATGTGCAGGAACAGTGAACCGAGTGCGGTGGCAGGATGAAGTCTTTTATTATTTTTGTTATATTCTGTGTGTTACCGACTGTACTGCCGGCGAAGTATGTACCGAAATGGAAGAAACAGGTGAGGTGTTTTTGAATAATTTATTTAGGCGTAGCTCTATGCCTGTATTAGTCTTGTTTGATTTACATTTTGAGGTCTGCATATTTCCTAACGTAGCTAAAAGTTACTACCTATGTTGGTAAATATTTTAAATTTAGCGCTGAGTATGACTAGTGCTGAAATATATTAATGTTCCTAATATAGGTTCATCACATAGTTGTAAATCAGTTTTAGATTAGGCGCTAGTTTTTTTCTCTAGCGGTTATTTAGGATGGTATTTAGGTAGATGAGAATTTTGTGATCTGTATTTTATCTATTTCCTAGTACCTATCTATAATCTCTTGTTTCCAAAATATTCAAGCTTTTAGGTAGATCATTGAAGTAAGTATGATTACTATTTTGTAACGTTGTATTTCCTTATTTGGTTAAATAGTTTTTTAAATATATTTTTTTTTTAAAATAATTCGTGTGTGAACATGTCTGGTTATTTGTTTAATAATTTTATTTTATTTATTTGGGATGCCTATAGATACTGGGTCCTGTTTATTATCTTAGTTGGGTTGACCCACTTTTTAAGGGATGCGCACGCACTGCACTAAGTAGGTAAATACAGTAAATCCACCAAATATGCAATTTATTAGGTATTTTAAAATGTGCGTGTTGGTTATCGCTTCCCGCGGCCTGCTTTCTCATGCTTTCTCGAGTTTATTAGAAAGTCTCGCTTACTCACGCAGATTATCGTCACCAGTTTATCCTTAAGGTTTCTTGAGAGAAACTTGTCCTTTTAATGGATATTTTCCTCAAGATCAAGGGTCCCATCTTAGACTAGGTAGTATGTAGGTATTTCTAAAGTTGATGACTCATCCGACTAAAGATCCTTGTTTACAATAAACAGTTTTAAATAATATTTTATTTAGAAAGCTATTATATTTTGCATTACTGATTGAATCATTTGCCAAATTTCGCGCTTCCACTTACTTAATCCCGTACCTGGGATCATAATCTCTATCCAAACTAAGTTTAAATCGAAATCAGTCCAGCCATTTAGTCACAGACATCAAAATTTTGATGACTTTGATACGAATAAATAAATACAGTGAAACAGAACCTATTATTACTTTTTGAACTCTAAAAACGGGATCACTAAGTCACAACCCAATGGTTTGAAGGTCAAACTTTACAATATAGGTAGCTCTCGTTTGTACACCGAACACCTATATCCTCGTATGTGCAGAATAGTCAGACGAAAATGCAACTGACCAAAACAAAACAAACGAAAGTAGACATTGGAAGTCAACACCTTTCAACGTCTACTTTCGTTTGTTTTGATTACGTCCGAACAATACCGAAAGCAATAAAAGAAATCGAAATTGTTATGACTTGCATAACTAATTGACAATGGATTTGAAACCGGTTACAAAATAGTCCTTCAGCAGCACTTTCGATGTTCTTCTATCGCTTATCTTATGTTGCGTTCAAACTATGCCGCAGTCGGCAGGGACTTGGGCATGGGCATAGTGTGAACGCGGTAATAACTGCGAGGCATGGTCTCCGACAGGCGTGCTCGCCGGCTGAGCGCTCCGAGGACAGCCACTACGTCTGCAATGACAAAGGGGAGCCGAAGTGTCTGAAGGGATGGCAGGGCGACCTCTGTGACGTGCCCATTTGCAAGAAGGGATGTGATCCGATTCAAGGTGATAATAATGACACTTTAATGTCTTGTGTTTTCTTCTTTCTTTCCTCAAATATTTTTTGCAAGATTTATTCACCATACCCTAAAAGGAGTAGTCTAATAGGTACACAAAGCACTAGTAGGCACTTAGTTACAGTTACCTAACTATATAATGTGGTTCACATTATTATGTATTTTGTTCGTAATAAATGCACCTACCTACTTACCATAATAAGCTCTGTTCCCCGCACTAGGTCTCGGTTGAGCATGTGAGCCCTTTGGTGGGCAGTGGTGGATCCAATTACTTATAGCACTTATCTTTTACGTAAAGTAAGCCTAGGTGCAACTATGTAGGTTCACGTACATGAAAACATTTACCTAGGTACCTACACGTCATGCGATTTTCTTAAAACACTCAAGTATTAATTCGTTAACAAGCTTATAATCACACGAGACTAATCTGACCAAGTAGGTAAAGGGTTAATTATGTCGTTTTGACTATGAGTTCAAATTAAACATTTAACTCATTTACGTAATTAGACCTTACCTACTTGTAATTTGAGTTCCATCTAAGATAATTTAACTAATAACTGCTCTAGCAAAATTTACGTAAGTGCTCATGCATAAGTTGTATCAGAGTGAAAGACTAGCTCTCACCTATGCAGAGAAATAGGTTTTCATAATACGAGTAACTATGAGTAATGTGAGTCCACTTTGCAACAGTGACTGGTACTTTATTTGCCTACTAAGAGCTTTCTATCGTTAATTTGCGAACTTTCTTCGAAGTCACTTATTGACTACAGAGAAAAAGCTTTGGTTCCTCATTCTTTGTTTACAAGACCTAGAGAAGATGTTAACTGGTAGATGGGGATGACGCATGATGACTATAAATGATTGTATCTTTATTATAGAAAGCTTATTTTTAAACTTGTAACTTAAATACTAAGGCTCTTGAATAGTGACTACGAATGAGTGAGTGATGATGATTTCGTCTTGGAAAAGCTTCGTTGGTGTGCTCTTATTTTCTTTTAAACAGAAGTCAATGCATGAAAAAGCCTAAAACCAAAACCGTTACCTAATTGGACTTTTACAGGCTGATACGATGGTCTGGCACTTTTGCTGAGGTGACTACTTACAAGTACCTAACTCCCACCGGTTCATCATAAATGTATTTATCGGCATTGACTTTCAGGTTATTGCAAACGGCCTGGTGAATGCCGCTGCAAGCTAGGCTTCTACGGTGACAAATGTAACAAATGCATCGCCATGCCAGGCTGTCTGCACGGCTACTGCAACGTCTCCTTCGAGTGCATCTGTAAGGAAGGCTGGGACGGCATCTTCTGCTCTGAACGTAAGCAAAATTACCTTTACGCTATAGGAATACTAAGACAAATGCATCGCTTTTCGTAAGGAATCTGGAGAAAAGCTGAGAAGGAACTATCTGTTCTGTCAAACTTTAGCTAAAGAGCTACCTTTTATGATAGAGGCTCTTCTAGAAGGATTCAGACATTGCTCTAGGCGAATCTAGTGGTGGGGTCAGCTCTGTTTATGGATTTGGGGGTATGACTTCCAAAATCTACAAAGCGACTGGAGTAGGTATACATTGCGATTGTACTCTTTTCTAACTATGCAGCGACTTGCCGATCCGACTGCCACTCAACACGCGGGTACTGCGAGCAGCCCGGCGAGTGCCGCTGTCGCTTCGGCTGGACTGGCCCTACTTGCCGAGACTGTCAGCCTTTACCGGGCTGTCAGCACGGTTACTGTGATAAGCCGCTGGAGTGCAAGTGCGCTAAGGGGTACACTGGCTTGCTTTGTCAGACGCGTAAGTTCACTTTCTATTTTATGTGTTGAATTGTTTTTCTTCTGGGTTGGAGTCATAAAAAATCATATTATATCATACTTAATACCTTAGGCGTTCTTTTATTTTTCTTTGAACTCTAGTGATGTCAAACCTCGTCAGATCTCATAATAATGCGAATTAATTTGGAGCTGAACACTTAGTGACTGGGAACCACCTTGGAACGCCATAAGCACAACTTATAAAATGTCAAAAAAGTTTGAGAGTGTTTATCAATGCACATGACAGAACCTAATCCAAGAAGAGAAATTTATTGAAAGGTCGTGCCCATTTGTAATAAAAAATGACAAAGAGAGAGAGTAGGTAATCCAGCGTGTTCTTTTCTTTGTTCTACATAGTATGCTTATTGTTTGTTGGTAGCTGTATGCGCGGCTGGTTGCCACAGCGAACGCGGGTACTGCCGACGACCAGGCGAATGTCGTTGCCGTGTCGGTTGGACGGGACAAGACTGTGCCACTTGCCATCGATACCCAGGATGTCTCCACGGCACCTGTTCCCGTCCTTGGGAGTGCAGCTGCGAGCCTGGCTGGGGGGGCATGCTGTGTGATGAAGGTAACATTACCTAGAGTTTTCGTCATAGATGGCTTCAAGGAACTAGGCTTTGACCGCGAGAACTGAACTGCTTTCATGTGTGGGGACAAGCTGTGAAAAAAAGCATCCTGAGTCGATCAAGAGACCAGGCGAGTAAGGACTTCCTAAGTAAGCTCTTATTCAAGCTTAGAATAGTTACAATTTGTTTGGTCTATTGCATTGACAAGCTGAATCAAATTCGGTGGAAAGAAACAAAAGATAGAGTTACTTATTCTAAGCTGACATCTCTATGTCAGCTTAGAATAAGTAACTCTATAAAAATTCTTATAAAAGTTCTTGAAAAATTTATAATACCTACTTAGCAACATCAACAGAAAAAATAAAATGGTGAAGCACGACGCATTAAAAGACTAGCCAAGTCTGTAAGCATCAATACCGTATATGATCTAAAATCCTTTCTAAGAAGTGTACGTGAGTTTATGGCTAAAGATTTTGTCGGTTTACGATATAATATGAACTGTATTTTAGCTGCGAACCACACCTCTCGAATTCTCCATTTTTTTGCGAAACGGGTAAGGCTCCATAGCTAAGCGTGATTAATCAACGAAGTTTTGTTAATAAGTTACTGGAAGTACATTAATTGCTAACTAAAGGTATGCCAAACTTCCCTGTGAGCAATTATGAACGAATGTGTAACGAGAAGATTGTTTTTAGTTGCTATATCGGACACAAATATGTCGGTATAATTTATATTCCTAGTTTTTGCTGTAGGGTTAACATAATCAACACATTCGACATACGTATTCGGACCTCTATTAAAATTAATATGTTAAAATATGGCCTTTTCTTGTTTATGAATTTAGCTAAAGTTGTACCTAAACTGTTTACATTATCATCATTATTTATTTTACTTTATTCAATTGTTTAGTACCTATCTCTATCTAGTTTTAGGAGGCGGGCGTTGGTTCCTCTACGACGCATGTTTTACAAACTACTTTAGCTATTATCGTATCGGCTCTAGCAGTCGTTAAGCCATGACGGAGGCCTTAAGGCGGCCTGAAAACTCCGTCAACAGAGTTGGCGACTAACTCATACCAGCTTACTTGCTTGCTATTATCGTACCACTTATGTTCTTGTACAATTTTGTAAAAATGTTCCGAAATAAAATATTTTGTATTTGTATCAGTCCGTAGAAGTTCACTGTTGGACATAAAAATAAAATAAATGTTTATTTCAGAGCTGAATTACTGCGAGAAGAATGCAGACACTTGCAAAAACAACGGCAAATGTCAATCTTTAGAAGCAGACGATGGCCACTTCCGGTGCGAGTGTCCTTCCGGTATCTCCGGAAAATACTGCGAGGTTCTACCGGAAACTACTACAGCGGTACCTCAAATAACTACAACGGAAGGTACTACAACAGTCGCTGAAGAAGACAATGACGTGTCTGATGAAGAAGTGGAAAAGACCACGGAAACGGTGATTAAAGATTCAGAAAAAAATGTGAAAAATTCTACGGCGATTTCTAAAAGAAAACGCATAGGAAGTTCGCCTGTGCTTTCGAAGACTAAACAGTTTACTTTGTCTGTGTATTTAGGAAAATAGGTACCTTTTAAGATCGACGGATCTTGGCAATCGTGAGCTATTTCTATGAAGTGCTATGAATATCTCGTGCAATTAAAGTGAATAACTTTTATTTGAGACCACAAAATATAACACAATGATGTATAGTAGCTATTTGGAACAAAATTGTATTCGCGCACTACAAACTAACTAAGATAAATATTATTCTCTGTAATGTCGCACGCCAACCTCCTCATTACACCACCACGTTTGGGTTGGCTAGCAGACAATGCTTTCAGCATTAAGTCCACCCTTTGTAATAAATTTATAATTTTGTGCTAAAGTATTCAAAAAATAGGTAAATAAATAACTTCAAGATTGCCAAGATCTACCGACCACACTGGTCCAACAAGTTGAGATTATAAAAGAGAGTTAATCTGTAAAAAATGACTCGAGGAAAAAAATGTGTAAAATGTATGAGTATAAATGTAAATTATTAATCTGAAATAGTTTGCACAAATTGACTGAATTTCATGTAAATAATATATTTGTGAGTAAAGTGTGATTAAAATGTATTAAGATAGCTTAATCTTTGTTTAATTGTATGTGTTAAGTTATTTATTAAAATAAATTATTTAAATATTATATCGTTTATTTTTCATTTATTTCCTTTCCGGCACTGGAAAAGTAGAACTGCCTACCTATTGAAAATTATGTAGATAGTACTTAACCACAATTTAGTAAGTTAGTTAATACCTAAGTATTTAGGTATATCTAAGTGCACATCTTCATTTTATTTCTTAAAAATACAGTCAGAAATCAAAAATCGTTTATTTAAAATTGAGTAGGTGAATGATCAACTTACAAACAAAGAACGTGTCAAGTTTATACAAAAACTAAGTTGCAGCCACAACGAGAGTTTTACTTGATAGGAGTTAAAAATAGTTAATATACTTACATTTATGTAAAGCTAAATATAAAAAACAAACAGTATTCGCTAGGTATGATTTTATTTTCATGTTGAGTCCAGAAAGTATTTTCAGTAAAAACCCTAGTCAGGATACAGTTGGCCATGTTTAATTCATCGATATGTAAATCTGCTCTCGGTATTCGACGTCGGTGTTTAGAAACATCCAGTATTTAGATTAGGTACAAATTCCTTTATAAGGAAGACTTATACCAGCTGTCGAAGTAAAAACTACCGTATCTATCTAATTGATTTCATTTACAAAACTTGTAACTTATGTAGTTAGTTCCTGTCTCTAATTAGATTGGACTTTTCACAAAAACTTATAAAATAGTAACTAACTATTGCATTTCTCAGGTCTTGTTTTTAGAAGTGGGTATACACTATACAACCCTAAAAATAAAACATACCTACTTAGTGTAAAATATAGTTCTGAATGAATATTTTTTTACAGAAAAACTTACCTAGGTAAAGTATCGTTTACGACAAATTGAGCAAGCTGAGTAATTACAGCAATGGTATCATGTCCTCATATCAGTAAAAGAATTTCATAGATATTATAGTCTCTAGGAAAGGCAATTGAGATTTTTCAACGCTTGTAAAATAAAATGCTGTCGCCCTGTAATCCACAGGTTGGACTGTGACCGAGTTCCATCACGCACGTGAGCACGCACGCAGTTTTCATAGATTTTTATATGGTAGGTACTCATCGAAAGCTTAAGTTTTTGTTGTAAGGTATAAGACGGCATTGCTATAAGTACTCTACACTTGCTCTATAATTTTGTATTACAGAGTTATTTTGCAATCAAAGTCAAAGTGAGTCAATTTTATTTTTGGTTTATTATTTGTCTTTACGGATACTTAGCTAGACGAAATAGCCAGCGATTTTCACGTGGCGATTGTCAGATTTGTTCGTGCTTGCTCTGGACGCCGCAGGACCACGGCAGTCGGTTGGGTCATCGGTTAGTGCGTTTCCACATTCACACGGTATTTTGGATTAATCGTAAAGTTCGGAATTTTCTTTGCTTTCAAGTGAATTGTGTTGTGGCGCAGTGAACAGCCAGCTACGATGTAAGAGATGCATGTTTTATTCCCGCTGACTAATGTTTTTTGGGTCTGAGTATTGTGGTACAATGACATAGTACTCAAAAGTTATTAATTAACAAAGGGGTTTTAAGTGGGATTATAACATATACTTATATTATTTATATTACGTATTGTCAGGAGTGTGACCGTTGGGTGCCACAAGGTGTAACCTTACCTACCGTATTTCTGCTGGTTTAGAGAGCTTTGAGAGTAGCCTAGAGTGATCGTTTCTAAGACGTATAACAATGTATTGTGTGTCTGTATGTTTATCAAGGGGTCAAATGCCTTCACAGTTCGAACACTCACCGGTAACCAGAAATTTTGACCAGCTGCAGCACCAGTGAACAATAACTGGTATCACTGTATTTTCAGTCATGTTTTCAGTGTACGTTGTACCGACTTTTCATGCATATAATTAATTTATTACCTACTTACAGACCTCGATATAATTCGGTAGAACACGAAAGTAAATCGTCTCGGTTCATGGGTACGGGCGCTCAAGAGCAATGTAACTAATATTATGTCTATATAAGCCCCAGTGAACTGTACCGATCACATATTGATCGCAAGTAACCGGTGGATGTTAGATTGATTTCGGATTGATTAAAAGTAATGTGATTTGTGATCTCAGTTAAGGAATTATCATGATGTTGATCCCAGTTTTGATGGTAAGAGCACCATAAAATTAACTTATTTTAGAATAATATAACAACCTAAAAGTTTAATAATTTAACAGAAAAATTCTGTTACATTTTCAAATCTCAAACGAATAGATTCATTATTTTGAGGAAACGAACAATCTTGATCTTAATCCCTAAGATAAAACAAAAATAAATAGATACATAATAACGATGCTAAATAACAGGTAGGTATTTCTTTCAACTGTTTATTTGTCACGAATTTATTGTGACTGCTTTCACCACCACTTAATTATTCTTTTAGTAAATTCAGTTACAAATACGAGGCGTTTGATTACAAAGTAAAAGATAAGTAGACTAGTAAATTAAATGTCTATTAGCGTTTTTTAGTTACGTGAGTTATTTTCCAATGCACACACGAGTAGGCATTACGATGATTAAATAATTTGCTTACTGATTTCCGTTTTCTACATTTACCTACTCTACTAAGATTAACTTTGTTTATGTAAGGAAAAAGCAATCTTTTCGTTTATGTATAGTTTTACTATGAATCGGCTAGTATGTGTGCTTGAAAAATTACGTTAGTTTAGGTCTCATAAGAGGTCAATTTCTTTGACATTGATTTTAAGTCGTAACCATTAACTCTGTAGGCAGATAGCTACAGTTTTTGAACGTGTAAGTAATGTATGGCAATTTCGTAAACGCAAGTTCCACATTAGGGTCGAACACACACCTGACTCTAGTTCCGTGAGGTTTCCGACCAGATAGCCTCGCCCTAGTTCACAGTCTAGGTACACTTATGATTTTATAATTGTCTCTGAGCTACAAATAGCAAAAGCTTAGGATTATAAATACACTCGTAGTTATTACCTAAAACAACCTAAGTTTCTAAAATTATCTCCTGACGCAATGGTCAAGGGTTTTGACTTTTGAAGATAACTAATTATATAATTTTTCCAGGTGCTGCTTGCAGCGAGCAGTCTTTCAACAGCAGGAGAGATCGTTGCTAAACAGAAAGTATCCAAACTTCTCCTTGAAACTGGAATCAAGGGGAAGCTGTCTTCCGAGAAGGGCGTGAAGCGAGACGTGGGCCTGTCATCGTACGGCGGTGAAGTCTCGCTCGGACACTCGCTGGGCGGAGTTTCGTATGGAGGGATCGGGCATTCGATTGGAGGTTCTTCTATTGGCTATTCGTCTGGTCCGGGAATAGCAGTATCATCAGGCCCGTATGGATTCTCGTCTGGTGTAGGAATTTCTGGAGGGGGCATCGGCATCGCTTCGGGAGGTATCGGAATCGGTGGAGGTGGTATAGCAGTTTCTGCAGCACCAGCTGTAGCCGTTTCTGCAGCACCAGCTGTAGCAGTATCCGCAGCTCCTGTCGCAGTTTCCGCAGCCCCTGTTGCTTTACCAGCTCCATCTGTACAGACGTCGGTGAACGTTTCACCAAACCCCGTGATTTTGAGGCAGGAAGTTCCGAGATACATCACTCGTACAATCACCCGTGACGTTCAAATCCCGGTTCAGGTGCCAGTACCTGTTCCTGTCGACCGCCAAGTGCCCGTGCCATACCGGGTCAACGTTCCAGTCGCCGTAGACAGGCCGGTACCGTACCCGGTAGTTCAGAAAGTACCGGTAGAAATAACAAAGCAAGTACCGGTGTACTATGAGAAGAAGGTACCATACCCTGTGAAAGTTTCAGTACCGGTGCCATATCCAGTGACGGTTGAGAAACAAGTGCCGGTGGATAGACCGGTGTATGTGGAGCGTCAAGTGGCGGTGCCCCATCCTGTGTATGTAGACAGGCAAGTTCAGGTGCCTGTGCCTGTCCATGTTGACAGACCTGTTGCGGTACCACAACCCGTTTATGTTCAGCAAGCCGCACCAGTAGCTGTTTCCAGCTATCCTGTTTCGTCTGTCTCTTCAGTCGGTGTCGGCAGTTATCCAGTTTCTTCCGTGTCGTCGATAGGTGTTGGAAGCTACCCAGTCTCTTCAGTGGGGTACTCCAGTGGATATTCTTCGGGAGTCCCGTTATCGGCTGGGTATGGAGTATCGTCAGGGGTCGGAGTATCGAAGACGATTTCGTACAACAGTGTGTACGGACATTCTGGGTACGGACACTCTGGGTACGGACACTCTGGGTACGGACACTCTGTATACCACTGAATAATATATTGTGTTACGGCTTATTGAAATTAAAAGATTTGAAAAAATATTGTTTGTTTGTATTGATATTTACTATTTGAGAGAAAATATTAAAGATAAGTTATAATAAACCTTTATTTTGCCTTTTATAACGTAATTTTGTTTGGTCATACAAAACAATATTTTGTGTGGGTAAGTAAGGAATCTTATTCATCATAAAATAATACAATGTTGCAGTGAGAGATGGAGTAGTGTAGGCAAAAAATACTGAATATTACTTAAAGCTTAGAGATCAATTCACAAAATGTATACTTATGATAAACTTCCGGAGACTTTTTACATACCTATAAATTAATCGTTTACTGTAGATATTTTAATACTACTATATTATTAAAAATTGTACTTGATTTCCTTTATAAAAAAATGCCTAAAAAATGCTTGAGGCCTTAAAAACTCAGTGATCATTATGTACTTAGTCTAGGTCCTGCTAGACTATGAAACCCCTAGAAAGAGAATTATTCAGTAAATAATACACTTATTTGTAGGGTTCATAAAAGACCCAGGAGAGCATTTCCAGGCTCTTGCGAATGCTGCAATGTTCTGAAGTGAACCTGTCACTCGGAACTGTTGTGGAGCATGTTCGTCTTCTAAATCTGATGTGAGAGATTCTGATGTTGAAACTCCACACCAAAGCTGTAAAGATATGAATGATTACCTACACCTATGTGATTCTAAAGATCTTATATGTCCCTGAAGATACGGAAATTGCGGTTGTCGTTATATTTTTTACTAGCTGTCGCCCGCGGCTTTGCTCGCGTGGTAGCAGCATACGCATTATTTGGTTAAAATCTTTGATTGTAGTTTTAGACCCTTTAGGGTGCGACTTTTCAAAGTTTATTTCTTATTGCACCCCTAAACTAATATAAGGATACTACCCTCCAAATTGCATTGCATACCCCTAGGACTTATAGTTTAGGCTGTGCATTGATTGTCAGTCAGCTTCAAAAGAGTTTTAAATATTTAGAATAGATAGATTTGGAGTTCAAAGAAATAAAAGTGGGGTCAGGCATTTGCCTTGAGGTACACCACGACTGGCTTTAGGTACAAGCAGTAACTTTAGTTTTTTGACTTACGTTTCCATAAGAGAGGAAGAACATCTGCTCCGATGTAAACTTCTCAAATCCCGGCAGCTTCTGTTCTGGACCAGTTTTCTTGAGATGAGTGAGTAGTGCAGCTAATGCTTCTCTTACGCCTCCATTATCGGCTATGTTCTCGCCTAGAGTTTTTTTACCATCCACCTGCAACAATGTGCAACTGTAAGACTTCAAAAATCTCAAGACTTTGTCGCTGCTGTTATGATGATAATGATGATGAAGTATTCATCTGATGCCTACTGTTAATTTGTGATTTGACATCTTCCGATCAAAAGTAGTCAAAGAAAATATCTAACCTAGAACACAACACCTAGAATAGAACACAAAAAAGTGATTGAACTTACATGCTTGTGAAGTTCTGGAAGATAATACTTGGAATACTGATCAATGAAACACTTTGTTTTGTCTTCAAAAGAATCTATCGTCTCGTTTGTCCACCAAGGAAGAGCGTTCCCGTTCTTGTCAAAGTATCGCCCTGCAGAAGGTAAGTAAAATATTGAAAACTTTGTTGAAGGTCAAATTTCTTTTTGGGAAGTCATTACTACTAGCAAGAATTCCTGATTCCTGAAAAATAAGAAACCTTAAAATAAGAAAGTTTTGCTGGCCAGTAAATTACTAGTTAGCAGTGTTACCACAGGAAACACCCAGTCTGACATTCACACATTCAATCTAATCGCAAGCAACAGAGGTCTTAAACATTAAAGACTTACCAAAATTATCAAACCCGTGAGTAATCTCATGTCCTAGAACTGTGCCTAAAGAGCCGTAATTGAGGGAGCTGAAAATAAGATGGCGTAAATACATAGTTCGATCATAATTCAGACGAAAACATATAAAACTATACTCACTCAATACCTAAATCAAAGAACGGGTATTGAAGAACCACTAATGGCACCGCTGAAAATAATAGAACAGTTTGATTGAGATCATGTTCCGAATAGACATTTTCAACAAAATTGAAACTTACTTATAGTATTTTGCTGAAAGGTATGATACGCATTGACTTCAGTCGGTTCCGTTGCCCAAGAAACATTATGAACATCGTGGAACCTATTGAATCCTTTCTTCACCATTGCTTGTATGATAGCTATCATGTTCTCCAAATGTTTGTCTGTCTGTACGTCAATGCCTTCGTAATATTCATCTAATTTCCCTTCTTCTAGTAACCATTCCGGGAAACCTATTAGGGACTTCATTTGGATAATTTTCTGATAGGTTGCTAGTTTTGTGTTGTCGTCCATCCATTTGGCTTGGCCTACGAGATGGGCTAAGGAGTTCTTCAGTTCATTTAGCATTATCTCCACCTAAAATTATTTAGCTTTAGTTAATTGGGTTTGACAGAAGCTTTCGACTTCGTAGACCACAAACTCTACCTAGAAAAACTTTAGAGCATTGACTCCAAAGTATTACTAATTGCAACAAGTGAAGTTTCAACAAAATAAATAAACAATATCCACCATAATATTTTGTTTCAATTAATAATATTTGATATGACGTACGGTGTAAGCCAAGGCGGTGCTATAGAATCTTTACTATTTTCTGAGAGTTCTACCTTAGGCTTAGTAACATTGAAGAAATGTGGATCAGCTATCCCGTAGGACACTGCCATTCCTAGCATATCATTCACAGCGTTTGCACATTGCAGACTTCGGGAACCAGAGTAGTAATGCAAACTTTCTAGTTGATATGCCTTTTCGAATAGTGTTCTAAGTTCTGATGTAGTGTGTATCGCCATCACTTCTACAACCTGGAAACAATTGAAAACTACGCATTACGATTCTTATCATTGAGACTAAGTATACTATAGATTTTGAAAACTTTATTTCGGTTAGGTATTTTGCTTGAATGTGACTAACTTAACTTATACTAACCTTAACCCAAATATAAAGTTCAACAAAAACAGGTGGTAGCTTTGCCAAAAACGCAGCAATCTGAGCCAAGTACTTTAAATCAGGCTCCGACACCAGAATCTTATCATTCTCAAAGTCTAAACTAACATCACTGACGTTGAATATTCCTTCAAGGTATCTCTTCCAAAGAGGCGTTACTGTAGCATTGTTATGTTCAACGTTGATGTCTGTGAACATTTGGAGTTCATCTACTGTGAAACGTGGTATGTTTTGGTAATCTTCATCTGAATCGGTACTGTTTTCTGTTTCTAGCTGGAAATCAGTTATTTATTAGTTGGTAATTATATTATTATTATTATTTATTACCTATTTATCTACTCTTTTTATTTAGTAGCAACAATCTATTATTTTTGAATAATAAAATATAACAATACCATGGATCAGATTAGGTGGAGCCGACTTAGTTGTGGCATAATTATACTTAGGTATTAATGATAAAAAATACTGATGAATAGTCATTAATAGGTATTATTATAGTTACACTATATTTCCATACAAGCATATACCTAACAAAGTAATGCATTGCATAGTTATAGTAAGGTATATCGTGTCACCAAACACAATAGTAATAGATCACACCGATACGATTAGGGGTAAATCCATCCATATACAAGCCCATAAAAATAATCACTATACCACCACACGATACTGCACAGTGCTATTGCCTGTATCCCGACAGCAATTAAGCGCACGTGTGTACCTATAGTTCAGTATTGATGTCACTTTATACTGACAATCCGCTTTTAAATATACCTACATATAAAAGAGACTTCAGTAATTATGTTTTGATAGTTAGGTTTAATGCTTTTACCTCGGTAATATCGCTTTTGACCAACACATAGGTGTTTTTAGCTGTAATAATATTTTCGTCCAATTCAGCTTCAGCCAGTTTCGAGTCTTTGAACAGACCGGACTCCACGACAAATATCTTCATAAGCTGAGCGTATACAAAGTTGTAAGATTTTTCATCGTCTTTGTCGTCTGCCATATTTGAAAACTCAAATTCATCTCTAATGTTTCCATAGTTTTTATGGTATTTGATAAGATGTCTTGAGTGGTCATGCCCGTGGCCTTTTTGCTTATATTGTAAGCTAAAAGAAAATGTTATGAAATGAAATGATATATGTTGTCCGTAGTAGTTTACAAAGTATATTAAACGTATAAACTGCTAAAGAATAGTGAACTTTTTTTTAGAAAATTCTAAATAATTTTTAAATCTACTAAGTATACGTAACCATTTAATTTTTGTACAGACCTTGGAAAAGGATTTGTGGTCTCCGGCGTCCCCATAGCAAGAGTATAAGTCGAAGAATTCTTCGGATCAGCAAATATATCAAACCCTATTATCACATCCATTCCAATTTGTGTCTTCACTTTGATCACAGTTTCTAGCCAGTCAAAGTTATAGGTGGAATAGTCGAAATCTTCAGATATGTTTAGGTATGTGGGGATGGGAGGTAAACCTAACGATGTTAGAACTTCAAAGATTGGTTTAAGTCCTCGTTTGTCTAATGTCTCTACAAAGGAAAATGTTACATTGAAGGTTTCTGAAGACTTTGTCATAAAACTTATGACGAATATCCCTGTAAAGTAGGTACATCTACGTAATACATTATGAATGAAACAGTTGAGCTACTTGCAGACTGTTGCAAACGATATTAGCTTTATTGCTGTGCATGATTTTCAAATCGAAGTACGAGTAAGTACCTAAAAATATTGGATCTATAACTTTAGAAACTTTTGAAGTTACTTCTAAAGATCAAACGATTTGTTCCTGTCAATGTTTTCTTGGGCTTTGCGACTCTATCGATAGTTTTAATAACCATACTTATTTATCTATCAACTAATTACAGATTTTTATTATATTTTATTTTATATTTTTATTTAATGTGCGCCACGCCCCTTCATTCTAGGCACTCCTGAAAACCAGCGCTAAAGGAGCCACCGTGCACCTTTAGCATTTGCTGAGCGAGTACCCTTTTTACGCATCATTCTTTTTAATTTAATGCTTATTTAGTTGTATCTTTGTGGTTTTGCGTAAAATAAATAATTTCTATTTCTATAATTTTTTTTCATATGAAAAATATTTTGTTTATTTTATTGGAAGTTAGGTACCTACCTGTATCCATACAGGAAGCGTACATATCCTTAGCATATTTGACAGACCGCGGATGATTGCTTGTATTCCTGCTGAGGAAATCCCTCACAAGTGCGTACACCTTGACTTGCTTGGCTCGGAACCAATCGAATGAGAGGTAAGAATCTGGTCGGGGGTGTTCTTCGGCCCAGTTTCCACAGGCATACTAGAAAACCACAATAAAAAGATATCAGTGAACTATCGGTCAACTGTGATGAAGGTCTCTGACTTGATGTTTTATGTGTGTTATACCAATCATACCGGTGAACAGAATTAATGGGAAAAAATCTGTAATAGATGATCAAGACATCACTAGGGTAGTATCGAACGGAATAGTGTTTACAAACGACACCACCAGTGTAGTCGTAGGTACTTTGGTGGTTTGGAATGAACGGATACCTGGTAGAAGTCTTCACAAGGATCAACAGTAACATCCATGGAGAGAGCCAGATTGGAGGCCGATCTGAGACACTCCCTGCTCTCACAAATCCGTACGGGCTTGTGATGCTTTTGTAGTGCATCTAGAATAACATCATTTATGAGTTTAATAACAAATAATGATGATGATGACAGTTAATTGGGACTGTTCTATTGATCGTAAATACCACAGAAAAGTCAGAGGAAAGCAAAATACGCAATATCGTGTAGTACGTGAATGAAGTGTTTTTTCCATTATCTGCCAAAATACGCAATATCGTGTAGTACGTGAATGAAGTGTTTTTTCCATTAACTGCCAAAATACGCAATATCGTGTAGTACGTGAATGAAGTGTTTTTTCCATTAACTGCCAAACTACGAGTAGGTTGGTTCTCAAACGATTTTGATAAAAATATTATGGGACCAATCTAGAACTCTTTTAGATAAAAATTAGATGAAAATGACGTAACAAACATAAAAAAAATACAACTGAATTGAGAACCTCCTCCATTTTTGAAGTCGGTTAAAAAGAGTGGGTATGAGTCAGATACCAGAGGCAGACAAATCACGGCAACCAGCATTTTGGTCGCGTCGACCTGGCCGCTAAGTGCGTTTGTAGCCTTATGTAAATTAGAGGAAAAGGAAATTGTAGTTCATATTGAGTCTGTAATTTCAGCTCAATTGGATAGCAGGATACATCTGTATTGTACTGTTTATTTATTTATCTGTAAATAGGCATGTAGTTTTTATCGCAATTTCAGTTTTTCAATAGTCTATTTCAAAATCATCAAATGGTTTTTGTCATCATAACAAAACGTCATCTACCTAGTAGGTATAAATTTACTAACTACATTGAATTGCCCTATAAAAGCGTAGTTTCAGTCACGGTAGGCACTAAAGTTGGCTAACTGCAACACTCAGAGACGTATGTTAAAAGATAATCAATGTTAAATTATTAGTAGAGTTGTCAATAGAGTAACTATTGATATCTTTACTGGTGCTTATTGGTAGATATTATTAATGACAAACACGGACACCGATAATTTTAAATAGTAACAATACTTATTTTTAAGTGACGTTTCTGAGTGTAGCAGTAAGTTCTTAAAATCGATTTACGCTCACTTACACAGAATAGTCATAATAATGGCGAAAACCAGAAGTACAGTTAAAATGCAAATAAGGATTATTACAGTGATTTTCTCCTTGTGTTTCCTTCTGAATCTGTAACAATCACTTTGCTTAGTTTTTCAAGTAAATCAGTATAAATTGTTGACTATGTATTTTCTGCGGATATAACTAAGAACATGACAGCGAACAGAGTCTTTAGTCTGAGTTTTGTCATGTTGATTTGCGACATGCGAGAATCCAGAAACTAGTAGTTTTTGTATAGAGAAAAATAGTTTGCAAATATCCCGCTAGAGGTGCTTATCGGATTTTCATACAAAATATCTCGCAAGTCGCTTCTCGATATGCGTTTCGATCAACCAAACAAAATTCAGACTACCTCCGCAAATACTCTGCATCCCTAACATAGGGAGAGGTATGGAACAAAAGTAGCCATTAAAGCCGGAAGACGCAACATACGAAACAGGATTTGACGTGGAAAAAGCCTGAAATAGTTCTTTCAGGCATCTATGACAGTGGTTTTTATCCAGCAGTGGCCTTCTACGGCTTCTAATCTAAAGGCTAGTCTGATAGTAATGACCACAGATAATAGTTCTGTCTCATAAAAATACGTGTAAATATTTTCTTTTAGAACAAATTAAGTTCTCACCTTGAAGTTCTGGAGCCAACTGCTATCAAATATCCAGATTCTACTAGATCAGTGCCGTTCTTCAGAGGTGGTGTGCTTGGCTTAGGGCTGCCATTATCTGAAAGATAATAGAGCGCAAACTAAGAAGGTGAGGAGAACACGGTAGGATATGTGTCCCTCTACGAAAAGGGAAGATCTTCCACGCCGAGCGACCTTTGGCTCGGGGTCCGAGGACCAATGGATGGTATTCGGTAGTATTACTTATGTTCAAACTCCGTGATAACTTCGTTTGCGCGATCTAGGATAGTTCTCATGTAGCGAGATAGATGGCGCTACATCACTCCCTTTCCAGACCGGAGGTCGATCCGTTGGTAGCAGCGTCGATGAAAGCCAAGTTGTGCCAGCGCTGCTCATTGTCTACGGTGAGTCGAGACGTGGTGAGGAATAGAGTATCGTAGATACGAGTATCTGTTCACCATTGCGTTTTCATCAAATAATAATAATAACATAAATACCCAAATAACTACAAAATTATCCTTGTTATATTAAATGAGTGAATAATATTTTATTGATATTGTCGGATTTCGGTTTTATGTTGGACGATCTCTTTCTACATAAAGAAGAAACATCTGAAAAATTTTCGCGCTCAACATCGTGGGAAAAATTCAAAATTATTTCTATTCCAATTTGGAAGCGGAATCTTAATTCAAATATTTCACATTTTTGTTTTTTAATTAACATTATAAAAAAGGTTCAATTGAGAATAGGTTAGGTTCATTATTAATACCTATATTTATAAAAAAAACTATTTTACAAGCAAACTAAAAAAGCCATGAAAAAGGTTTTTGTTCGATTTTTGACTTCACCTTGCCATAAAACTTAACCTAGACTCTAGGTGAAATATTTCTTGGCCGCGACTTATCACTACATCTTTAGGTATAATAGTATACTTAATAGCCAGCAGGTAGGCAGGTGCTTACTGCAAAACCTTGAAACCTTGAATATTTGTGACCTACGCATCCAAACTACGAATGTATTCGTAGTCATAAAAACACTGCATGCCACGCTCTACTATAGGAATGAAAACCTTTTCTTATCGTTCAAAACAAGGGGGTGATTGTACCCATGCTGACCTTTAGATTCATGGATGCAGTGCAATGACTAGCACCAGTCTGCTGAAATTCTCGTATGAACTAGATGTCATACAAAACGAGATTTGCAGCAATTAATTTTGTTAAAATGAGAGAGTCCTGCTTCTTAAAACGTGTTACATAATTATTAAGTTTTGTTCAGTAGGTCAACAAATAAATAAATAATCTATATGTCTGTATATATTATCCGCCTTTAGCTGCCTTATAATAATCCGCCTTACAAGTACAGATAATTGTTTTAGTAGCTAATGGAGAACTAGGTATGTACTAACTATTATTCAAATATAAAACTTACTGGTTACCGTGGGCCCCATCACATCGCCTCCTTCACCCGACCACGCTCGCATCATACTTCTAGAACTTATCTAAAACATTTCTCAAGCTCCGTTCCATAGAAAAACTCATAATTGACCACATCTTCAATTTCAAGACCATTTTTAGTGACTATATGTAGAGTTTCAAGTTATTTTGAGTGAATTAAAAACTTGTTGAAAAATATAAATTTTTCGATACTGTTTTTACCGGTAAGTCTAAAGGGTAACTTGAAAGTTTGTTTTTCATGAAAAATACAACCCGTGTGTTTCAGTTCATGGTTTTCAGGCAACTGTAAGTTTGTTGTGGACTATGGAATGCTTCAGCTTTTGTTGTGGTGACCATGCTTCTAGACGGGTTGATAAATTACCTAGAACGGTATATAAACTACTAGCCGTCTCCCGCGGCGTTGCCCGCGTTAGAGAGTGACTTTTCAAAATTCCTTTCTTAGTGCGCCCCTACACTATATAAGGAACCTACCCTCCAAATTTCATACCTCTAGGACTTGTAGTTTAGGCTGTGCGTTGATTCTATGTCAGCTTCAAAAGAGTTTTATATATATTGATTGATGATGATGATTGATGTTAGTGGTAGGTGCAGGTACGCTGGGTTTTAGGGCTTAAAAAAGGTGAATGGCCAACCAAATGTTATTTTTGCGGGTAAAAGTAAAGTTGTTTTATTTGAAAGTGATTTTCGGCAAAGAGAAACTCAAGGGATGAGATATGATAAACTTACCTTTTTTACAATAACTGTTTTTATATTCTCTCTTATTTATTATTATGACTTATGAAAATACTTATAATAAGCTACTTCTTTTAGCTATATCGAATAATACTAATTTAAGTACTAGGTACATCATCATCATCATCACCATCTTAAGAAAACTTTATCCTACTGAAATCCACACTCATGGCTACTACCAGCCTCGATTCAAAGGACAGTGGTGATGTGCTATGCCGCACGCGACTCTAGTGTTGTGCCTTATCGATTCAACAGAAAAACGATACTTTCATTCATCGTTATGACTTGAGTCTTTTACGACTGATTTGAAAGACCTTGTTTCGTAACATTTTTATAAGCACTTTAGTAGTTATATTACTGATATTAGATTTCGCTTGGCTTTTTATGTGAAGAACTTTTTCAAGCACCTTTATGAACTTGAACTGCCTCTCTATCCGAGTTATTATTCAATCTATTTACGAGTAAGTGTCAAAGACAACTGTATGAATTCTCATACAGTTGTTTCTTGTGCAAAGAGGACATTCTATCTACAATAAATTTTCATTCATTCATTCAAGACTTCACAAATGTGTCATGTGAGAAAAAGTTGCGTGACTTATCGTTTAATTGCCTATAAATCGTTTAAATTCACTGTATACTTTTAATTGCTTCATGCCAATACATTTTCGATCGATTTTGATTATTTTCTTGTATTATATATTTCTAATCTTTTCTTTTTTTACTTAGAATATCGACTTGGCTAAAGGTAACTTGTAAGTTCAAGCAGCTCACTGACGCTATCTACATTTCCAACTCTATTTATCGATAGCAACTAAAATATGTGCTGACAACACTAGCAAGATCGATTCTCACGATGAATATTGCATAGCCGAGGTGAGTAGTCCAGCATTAAATTTTAATAATATTAGTTCAAATTGTAACTAGGTTAATTTGTACCTAATACCATTAATACCTACTTATTGTAGGTAGTACCTATGTCAATTTGTCCCACATTTGTCCCACACGTTTGTAGATTGTTAATCACCAATCCCTTAATTTGTAGGACAAAGTACCTAGATACTTAGTTCAGTTAGTCCATGGGATTTGGGCACGTGGATTATCCAACATTATAACTAAACAATTTTATACACCTACTTCTAATACTGATTGTACGTACGTACAAGGTGGGTAACCAAATACATTGATCAATACTGACAGTACTTAACTGCTTTATTTGCACCACAATAGAACGGACATGATCTCAACGTAATAAATAGTAAAAAAATAATAAATCAGAATCCAGTTTCATAGGTTTACCATCCGTGACCAGAGGACACGATTGGTTGGGAGTACGATTGCACGATTGGTTGGGCGTATGATTGTACAATCGGTTGATGAGCTACGGTTTCGACGATCGGTTGGGCGTACGATTGAACGATGGGTTGAGAGACTACAGGAGCGTGGACGATCGGTTGGGAGATGACTGGAGCGTGGACTACGGGTGCAGCGTGGACTACAGGCGCGGCGTGGACTACAGGCGCGGCGTGGACCACTGATGGGTGAATTACCTGGAAAGAATGTTATGGTTAGCGCATTTTTAAAATTTTAGTAATTGATTGAAAAATCAGAATCAGATGAAGTGCATTACCTTCTTGGACGAATTTCGTCCAAGATTACCTCACAAGGGAGTGCTTGTGAGGTTAAAATTATTATACATTAAAAACAATAAGTAGTACGGTCTACCTATAGTTTATAAAGATTTGATTTTTAAAATTAATGGTAAAAAAGTTTTGTATTGAACATAACCATAATTACAAATTGCGAATCTGTCTATAACTAAAGCCTTTTTAGTATAATTGATTTTGTCATTTCATGATATAGAGATGGATATGATGATTTTTTTATCGGCGTACCCTTTGGAATGAGGAGTAGCTGGTGGCAGCAGGCTTAGCAACGGCGACCGGCGCGTGTACGTACTGTTGTACCACTGGCTGTGACACCACCTGCTGGACCACCGGCTGGGCCACGTGCACGGGCTGTTGGACTAGACTAACTGAAGATATCTGGAAGGAGCATAAAACTTTAAATTTTTATGAAATGTTTTCTGAACCCTTTCGTCTATGACACGTCGGATTTAACGATATTTTTTTTGTATAGGTAGGTACTCTCTTTAGTCCCGATATTAACAACTCTTCGACTGAACCAGTAACTTTTGATACTATAACCAGTCGACGTACCAAAAAATTTTTTGTATAGGTAGGTTCTCTCTTTAGTCCCGATATTAGCAACTCTTCGACTGAACCAGTAACTTTTGATAGTATAACCAGTCGACGTACCAAAATCCATGCCGATCGATTAAACGTTTCGAAACATACTCTTGGACGAATTTTAATTCGTCTATGCACATACTAAGTACACCGATTTCTCACGGCTAAATGTCGATACGTCAAAGCCTTCTCTCGCTTTGCTCATAAGTCATTTGATCAATAAAATCTTTGTTGTAATTTCCATTACAAAACTTACATTTGGAGCATCCCATCCTGAGGAGTAGAGGCCTCCGGGTCTGGCCGAAGCAATAGAGAATACTGCACAAAGGATCTGAAAAAATACTTTTTTTTGTAATACCTACAAAAGTCCTTTAGCAAAGAGTCTGTTCCTTTCTAGGTACAATATTGTACCTATTGTAATCAATATCAATCAATATATATAAAACTCTTTTGAAGCTGACAGAGAATCAACGCCAGCCTAAACTATAAGTCCTAGAGGTATGAAATTTGGAGGGTAGTATCCTTATATGTTTAGTGTAGGGGTGCACTAAGAAAGGAATTTTGAAACGTCACACTCTAAAGGGTAGAAGGCGAGCAACGCCGCGGGCGACGGCTAGTTTATAATAAAGCACTAAAAAAGCAACGTATTAGTTCCGGATAACAAAGAATTTTATCACTAAAAAAACTTTTTCTAAAACTCAGAAAAAATAACCTCAAAAACCTTAGCTTTATTTTTTCAATTAAATTAATATGATACTCGTAGTTACCTACCAGAAAATAGTAATCAAACTGGATTTGCAACATTTTAGATAACTATATAATATTTTCTGAGAATTTTCATGAAACTAGTTTTTTTTTATAGTTAATTCTAAATACTTACTAGGGTCCTCATGGTGGATACTGCCACTACTGAACTAGGAATGTAATATGGCAATTACTTGCGCGTGCGCACCTTATATACCAACTTAAAGGAGCGTGATCTAGTAAGTTTAGACATCCTTTGCAATTTATTAAATGTTAGATATTTATTTTTATTCATTTTGGTAGTTCGCAGGCTGACGCTAACGACAGAAATGTCATCCTATATTACCATAGTAGTTTACATGCTAACATTATTTATCATGTCATGACAAGTAGGGCACATAAGTCATGAATTTTCCATATTTCCCATTGGTTTTTCAAAAATGTAGAAAAAAAAACAGAAAATTTATTTGCTTAAAAGAAACTAGATATAAACCAGTGAAATATTCAGACTGTTTTTTTTATACGTGTATTTTGTATGTCTTCGATGATATATAATATAAAAAAAAAGTATGTAAAAGTGTTCAGCAAGAAGAATTTTTTAACAACATATTTAGAGATTTTATTAATAACCTTATAACATCACTCTCAATATGGTAACTAATGCGCGGTATGTTGTTTAATGATATAATTACAAGGGTACAAACCATATTAAAACATAACTAATAAATACGGCTTTTATTTTAGTTTATTATATGAACTTATGTTTTCGTTCGGTTTCACTCGTAAAAAGCGACTTTATAAAACTCGTAGACAGTGCTACGCGACGGTGCTACGAGCCGAATATTCTAACAATATTTGGAGCTTATTACTTACGTATTTGTATAAGTTTTTTATTTATTAATACTGATTTTTTATAAAACAATTGGATTAGAAAAAAATGTTATTAATTACCAAAATATAAAACTGTTTTTCTGTATTTTTTTGTACTTTATTATCTTAATGGACGCTGTTTACTATGGACAGAATGACCAACACTTATGTGTAAAACTATAATTTTATATAAGTATTGAGAATTTATAATAGTAACGTTCATTTTACGCAGATAATTTTAAATAACTAGCATTTCACACTTAACTATGAGATTCTAGCACAGTAACAAATTGTTATTACCAAGTCTGGAAAAACAGAACGCATACAGCAATCAGTTTACATAAGTATTTGTAAGTATTGCAATATTATTTTATTGATCTGTTTATATACCTTTAATAAATACAATGCTCATCAGTATTTCGTTCTAATATCTTTAAAATAAAAATCTACAAAATATTTAGATTTTTTTCGTTAGACAATTTAAAATCAAACCTTACGTATTAAAGTTGGTTCTATTACTAATATTCCGTGGTTCTATCATCAATGGGCATAGCTAGCATACTCTTTCATAGGATCTAGAAGTCTCATTTCCTACCTTATTTAGGTATGGTCGTCCGGCACACCTGCCACTGAGTCGATACGGATGTCCCAAATTACATCCAAACTAGTTGACCAACAGATAGATATATTCTTTATTGCACACCAAGAAAAGAAGAAAAACAAAAAAAGATAAATAAGAAAAAAATTTAGAAATTTAGATTTTTTTTTTTTTTTTTTTTTTTTTAAATTTTTTTTGTAATTTAGATACAGAGTAAATACTAACCTATAGTTTATCATGAGTTTTTATCGGGATTGTAATTACAATACAAAGTAAAGATACATTTTTGATCCCCCCAACCCTTATTACATAGCTTTGTTGCGATTAACTGCTTGAGAACGTTCAAATTGTTATGTTAGAATGCTGTGAATTTTCCGAGATAAAAAGGTAGCCTATGTGTTAATCCCGGTTAGGAACTATATATTATCAAATGTTTCATTCGAATCTAACCCATAGTTAACATTTATTTTATAATATTAGTAAAGTGGAATTAGTGGAAATATGTCCCCTTTTTGGTTAAAGAAAAGATGGATGGACTGTGTGAAAGAAGATATGAGTAAGAAAGGAGTGAACATCGAGATGACGGCTGATAGAGGAGAGTGGAAGACGAAGACATGTTGTACCGACCCCACCTAGCGTGGGACAAGGGTAGGAAGATGATGATGTCCCCTTTTTGGTTTGTACCGTAGCTTACCTTAAGAAATAAAACTTTACTCGTTAGGTAAGTACATGTTAATTACACATGTATAACCAAAATATAAATACCTGCATATTTACAAACCAGAGGACAATTCTCTAAATAAAATCTAGTAACATTATCATTGCGATTATATTATGAGAAATACCCTCTAGTTATTTAAATTTGTAATGCGATCTATGTAAGGATTTCTGTATCAGGCAATTTTTTAACTCCACCCGAAGATATGCTTTGAATTTCGCATACTTTGACCCCGTTTCGAGATTGCGTGATAAAAAACTGTATGTTTATTAGATACACGATTTAACTTGTTTAGAATATCTACTAGGCTTGGCTAAGGTATCAAAGTTCTTTATATAGAACAAGCAATGTAACTAATGGGAATTCTCCACTACTAGTGGACCAATTTTTCATAATGCCCTGTTGGAAGGAGCTACTAGATACTTTATAATAACATTTTTATTCACTAACAATAATTACAAAATTCAAGATACTACTTACTGACTTAACATTGATCTAGGTTGTAGTATTAGAGCTCTTTGTGAGAGCTCGTCCGGGGAAGTACTACCACCGTACCTATTTCTGCCGCCAAGCAGCGATGCTCGCATTGCTGTGTTCCGGTTTGAAGGGTAAGGGCGCCGGTGTAATTATAGGCACATGAGACTTTAAGATCTTTAAGTCTCTGACTGTTGGACGCAGTGCATTGCCTTACAGGGCACGTCCTCATTGGACTTGCTCTGTGAGGTAATGCATTGTTATAGGCAGAAGTTACCACTTAACATCAGGTGAGCTATCAGCTTGTTTCATTACTTTAATCATAAAAAAAAAGGTAGGTATAGGTACTTACATAAAAAAACAATGCGAACTAAGTAGGTAATGAAATGTTTTGACTTTTTCTTTAATGATCTTCTCGACTCTACAATGCACTGCCACAAGAATAAACTAAATAGCTTACTCAAGAGTTCATGAAATATATTTGCCATGTTATTATATTAGTACCTAAATTGTAAATGACTAGTTTGCGCCCGCGATTTCGTTCGCGTCCCGTTGGATCACGTTAATTTTCCGGGATAAAAAGTAGCCTATGTATTAAAAGGATTGTCTTTTTGATGATAAGCGTTCTTTTTTTTTTTTAAACCTACCATGCAACAGCCACTTTAACAAACCTTATATCAAAATGAAACTACAGGAGTCATAGGTCAAACAATAGCCAACAAAAATCAATAAAAAAAACATCAATATTTCATTAGATTTGGTAGCTGCCCTTACACGGTGTCATATCGTGACCCACATAAAAACTAGCCTTACTTAGCACTTAGGTATTCAACAATTCTTTCGAAGCTAAGCTAGTGTTATAGGTCATCGATCGATATATTAAAAATGCATGTACTTACTATCGATTGTTAGCATCGATAACCATCGGTGTCACGCGAGGTGTACCATTAGGACAATAGCGGTATGACCCATCGTGGGACTAATATGAGTACCAGCAAATTTAGGCTGTGAGGGTTTGAATCCCGCACAAAGAAAGATATTTGTTCAGTGTCTAATTTTGTGTTACAATGGCAATCGTGGTAGAGAAATATTGGGCAAAAATTTATCTAAGAATGATGATTTTACTAGAATAAAATATTACTGTCGCTGCCAAAATAGTCTAATCAACAAGTAGATACGGAGGTAAAATCTAGTAGGTACATAATATTATTGGGTTCTTGTTGATAACCTGTAAATTAGTGGTCCAGATAACTTTTTTTAAATAGAATCAAAAAATTCTTTTTTTTGAGATTTGATAAAAGTTACTTTGGTGACATATTGTGTCAAAAACTCAATTAGGTATAGGTAGGTAGGTACTGGTAGGCATGTATATTTAACGATTGACTTATTATGCCCACTTTTGGGTAAACTCAACTATATTTTTACCAGATTTTATCACAGATTTTATTCCGCCCGTGACTTCCTTCGCGTCCAATTGGATCCCGTTATTCCCGTTAATTTTCCGGGATAAAAGTATTCTATGTTACTTTTAATACCTCCAAGAATATGTGTAAAAAGTTTCATGATGGTCGGTTAAGTAGTTTTCGCGTGAAAGCGTAACAAACAAACTTACATTCAAATTTATAATATTAGTATGATGTGCCCTGGGTACATGACAAAACCTGGTAAAATATAGTTGAGTCAAACATGTTGAGCAATAATCAACACGGTAGAAGCGACATCTATCCTTATACTATTGGATTAAACTGCATGGTGCAAGGTTCTACGGTTGAGCTTTTTCGTATTTGAACCGAAGGTTTTACTTATTACATATAATTTCAAGTTGACTTGTTAACTTTTGAAGAAAGATGTCACTAATGTAAACTTTTTTATTTTGTCGGTGGAAAAATTACAAGAATAAAAAAAGTAAATTCGAAAAAGAAAAAGAAAAATCACGCTCTAAAAAGTATGAAAAAAGAAAATATTCTCATCTGAAATTGTTATGTAGGTACGTAGCTTTGACTAAGGTTTTATATTAGTACCTAAGTCTAAGTCACGAAAATCACTGAAATTCAATCTTGTCCCATTTTGTAACAGCTTGTTGCCTATAGTTCCGGGTTCGATTCCGTGACTCTATCAAATTGTGCAAGTGTTGCAGCTTTATTGACATTTGCATTGCTATGGTTTGTTGCACCACAGGTAAGGTACCTTCTATAGGAGTTGCATTGACTTGTCCCTTCTCGTTCTGAAATGGGACCAATTGAATTGTTTTATCTAACAGATCGATAAAACGTTAGGTTCCAGACCGTCAGTTGTTTTGCCCGTTTTTCTAAGTCTGGTCCCAAGCAACAGGCACCTAGAATGACCTAGTACTTATAAAAGACGCTTCTAAATATTTTTTGTGATTTTAATTTTCGAATTTGTTTTTTTTTCTAATTTTCTAATTCATAATAATGGACCCAATATTACTCGGTTAAGGTTAGATAGTGATTTGCGTCAAAGCCAGTCCAGACCGTAAATTTTTTGACCTCAGAATATATTTTGATTGAGGTTATACTTACCTAAGAACATTGAGAATAGCTATTAACGGCTAACTTGTTTCATTTTTGGTTCTTTAATTTCATAATTCGACTAAGCAAAGTATCATCCCTGTAACCTCAATGCAGTTAGGTATAGATACATATTCTTTGGCTTCAGTAGTTATGAGGCTTTTATGAGGTCTATAACAACCCTATATGACGTGTGTATGACAAGACAACTTACATCATAATCACCATGACATCATCCTAATTCCAAAAGAATTCAGACCACGTCCTTTTTCCTATAGAAAGTGGTTGGGCCACATATGCGAGCATGGGGTGTGACATAACCTGGGAGTATGGAGTAAGGAAGGTATGGTTGACCGGATGTTACGCAATGATATGGACTGCTTATCGATGTTACGGTCTAGAACTCAATAGATTGATTCTAGTACTTAGTATCTACTTAGGCATCATGATTGATTCGCCTCTAGTATAATACTTACAAATAAATAATAAATAAATAAATTATTCACGGACACTTAACACAACGCCTTCTACTACCAAACTAAGCAAAGCTTGTACGATGGAAACTAGATGGCTGATAGAATACATACATACATTTTTTTTTGTAAATACATACTTATAATGCATAGAAACACCCAGACACAGAACAAACATCTATGTTTACACACAAATGTTTGTTCTCGGTGGGGATCGAACCCACGACCCACAGCACGGAAGGCAGAGCTACTACCGACTGAGCCATGACGCCTGTCTTACAAGGTTTAGTGGTGTTGACATCCAAGTCCCGTTTGAGCCTGTTGATTTTTCGGGATAAAAGTAGCCTATGTGTTAATCCAGGCACAGATTATAATACTATGATCCAGGTTACTAATTACATTCCAAGTTTCATCCGAATCGGAGCAGTTGAACCAGGATTGAAACACAAACATCCAAACATTTACATTTATAATATTTGTAGGATTGTTTTTTTGTGTATTTGCATGCCTTCTATGGTAAGATTGTGTTGGGACTATTAATATGTTATTATTTTATATTGTAACACCTTCTAGTAAATAAATGATAATGAATTATGATACTTTTTTTTTTCATAGCTACACTGAAATACCGAAAAGATTGGTGCAACAATATGTCAACCAATATTTAGGGTTAAACTCATGATTTTTTAAATCAACCATTTTATTTTATTGTGTTTTTGAAGTTACCAATTAGGTATGCAAATGGTCACATCGAAAACAGTAGTAATGGATAGTATTATATGATCTGTGCCCTGGGCCATCGTCTTGTTCCATCATGTGAACAAAAAAATTCGTCTGTGACTTTTTACTGAAGTGCTGTCTAGCAGGCGCTTTTATTGAACGTAGAGTTGTTTCAGAACAAAAAACCTTTTTAAAATAAGCGGGGAAATTCATCATAAAGTAAACCAATACTTTCATTAATACATTTTATTACAAAAGTTCGTAAAAAATAGTTTTAGTCGACTGCGATCGAAATAAACCTTATTCATTGAGTATTAAAGCTATAATTATAACTATATACAACAGTGCAATAAACTGGTCCATTACATACACACTCTTGACGTTTCCTCAAAGGGGAGAGATCAAGTGAATTACTTATATTCTCAAACTGTGTTTGAAAGTTATATAAATAGGATCAAAATTATTCTCAATAATTAGCTGATTTTTCACAAAGCAATTAAAAGCCAATTGACACTGTTATAAGTACAAAAAAGTAGAGCTACACTGCGTGGAATCCACAACTCAACTACGGAGCGCTCCTGCATGCCGCGTAGTGTAACTATACCTACTCTAAACTCGCTACTTATGACTGTGTAAATCGTCCACAAGATTACTTCCGTAGTCAACTGTGAAGTAACAAAAAAGTATAAAATAAACTTATTCTGAAAATTCAAATTAATAATGAAAATATTAATTATGGTTTATCACAATCATATAACTTTTAAACACAAAAAGCTTACGCAAGATTTCAACTGCTTCTTCACAAAATAATTGTACAATACATGGCTTTGAATAATTGCACTCAATTCTCAAAATACTTCAGAGTTTATGATTGACTTTATTAAACCAATTTGGCTCTTGCTGCTATTGGATTAAAAGCCACTCATAAACTTGAAACTCCTATATCGATGCCCATAACCTAACTTAACTAAATCACACAAATCCTTTGACTACATACAATTTCTATTTGAAAATGCCTCATACTCTTTGTTTTTTTACGTAGATTATGGTGCTCTATATCTCTTCCATACCGTTTCCGTTCTTACAAAATTTTCTTACATTTCATTTAGTGGCAAATATACCTACTCGTACTTACTAGAAAAGTTGTTTTTCATTGATTTCAATAATCATTTTACAAACGGCCAAAGAAGGCTTGGATTTAATACCACCTGTAGGTGCATTCTCTACACCAAATAATAATCTTTTTAACTCATAACGCCAGCATTATGACGTCATTATCACTAGGACCAAGTCTGACACAGGAGTCAGAAGGCTTCAGTCAAAACTAGTAAAAATATTCCTTCTCCATCCACAAGACTAATCTTTACCATAATTAAGTCAGAGCACCATAATCGCACGTTACCATCTACCACCCCAGTTTTCCATGAAACCCGTGTCCATGAAAATCATGTCCGAAAGACGCGTGTGAATGAGGAGCATAGATGGACTTCACGATAGGAACGGGAGCGGCAACCGGGACGGCATAGGGCTTCGGAATTCCTACTGGGTACGGTGCTGGTACAGGGACTCCAACCTGGAAGGAAGATACCATCATCAAAAGTTGCATCAGGACTGCGTCAGTTTGTTTTGGTGGGACCGTAGTTCTAGATATTTTGCCTTCAAGCAGTGTCAAGTATCCATTCTAAAGGACACTGTAGCCAGTGGAATTACTTGCAAAACCTTCGAAAATAAAACGGTTCCTTGATGCACCACGCTTACTTTACAACTTTTTGTATGACTCCAATGACGAAACAAAGCTGTCGAAAAATTACAGCTTAGTGTCTCACCTGTTTGACAATAGGAACCGGCACAGCATGAGGCACTGGTACGGGCACTGGGCGGTCTACCGGCACGGCGATGTGCTTCTCAACGGCGACTGGGTATGGCCTGGGCACGGGTACTGCGTACGGACGGTCTACCGGGACTGGAACGGCCACCTGCACATGGTTAAATACCATTAGTATCTGTATGCAATGGCCCGAAATCAGGACCTTAGGAGCTTTAGCTTAACTAATAAATACCTTGACAGGAACCGGGTAGGGTCTATCAACTGGCACTGGGTACGGAGCTGGGACCGGCACACCAACATGCTTTGTCACTGTTGTGTGCACATCAGCACCAATCACGGCTCCAGAACTCAGACCAACATGGCCTCCATAGCCGATGCCTGATCCAGCATAACCAATCGCAGGGCCTGCTGATAGCGCAAGACCATGTCCACCAATAGCATGGCCGAATCCACTGCCTAAGCTGTAGCCATGACCTAGGCCGTAGCCATGGCCGAGGAGGGGTGAGCTCAGGCCGTAGTGGCCGATCCCACTTCGTTTCTCGACGACTTTGCTCGGTTCAGCAAGAACTGATGCTGTCACAAAGAGTATCGCAATCTGGAAGAGAAGGAGATTCATCAGTTTAGTCATCCACGTAATACTGTCTGCTAGATATTTAGTTACAAAGATAGTTACAAATTCTTGAGTAAGTATTAGATTGATCCATAAATGAAAGTTATGATTGCATTATGAAGTTATTATTTGTTTACTAACTAAAATCATGCACTTGCATTAAAATAATCAGTCGCGGTCAGTTTTCCCCGTTACGTATGACTCCATCACCTCATTGGTGATTCCCGAAGTGATCACAAACGAAATTTTGACGTGACGAGCTTAGCAATAAGGTTTTTGAACCTGGACAATGACTTGTAGCCAATTGGACATTTTCATGTCGATAATTTACGTAATAGCGGTGTAATGTTGAATCTGATTTAGACATTTGCTTGGATTTGGAACAAAGGCGTATTGCATTGTAACTGGTTTACCGCTGGCGAATAAAGGTTCTAGAATAACGACTAACAAGCCTAAAGATAAACGTAGTTCGGCTCTCTAACCGATGGACCGGCGGGAGTGGGACGACGGTGGAAAGTTGAAGAAAAATGGCCTTTGCGCAGCCAAAGAGATATAAAATTCGACTTCTAACGACACGGTTTAATAGCTCTGAATGTGTCAGAGCTATTGAACCGTGTCGGAGCCTATAGCAGCCTCACTGATTACTTAATTTGCGAGCAAAGTCACACGTCTTCATATTGTATGCACGGATCGTAGCAAAAGGTGATTTAAATTGTGTCACTAACTTCACCTAGTTTTAGAACCTAGTTGTTATTTATAGTATTCATCTCACGGTTGTAGTGAGCACTTTGCTTTAACTAATCATAAAGGTGCGTGCCAACTAATGATTTATATAAAAGATCATTGGTGCCAACTTAATGAAATCAGGGGAAAAATTTGTATAGTTATAAAAATTGGTACCTACGAGGTGTCCAGATGCACCAAAAGTCTACCAAAAGTTATCAAAGATGGGAAGTGTGCTAGTGCTAAGGGTATACGTTTATCAGAGCTTGGATAAAAAGTATCTTCTGACGCTATAAATAATGTAGATTAGATGCAAAAGCTTGTTTATTCTAATATTTCAGTTAGAACTTTAAAAATTATTTGTTTCTAGCCATGAAAAATCCGATAAATGAGTCACATTTTGTTTTTAACCAAAGAATCTGTTATTTCGAAATTAGAATGATCTTGTTTTTTTTTCTTCTTGTTGTTTCTTTTTTTGTTTTCGAAAATACGTCCGCTGCTGCTACCGGTAAAGTGGGCCTTCTAAACAATGAGACCTCCGTCCAGGCTGACCTATTTCACATAATCACAAAACCACTTACAAATGCTCTCATATTGATTCACTTCACAAAACAGGACTTAATACAGCACACAAACTCGCTGACCAAGCTTCATATGTGCCTAGGTATCTGCACTGTTCTTATATAAGGCAGACTACCCCACTAGAAACCAGAGAATACACAACAGTTACTACAGCAAAACTCCATAGAATACATAACAGTTATTATGGCATAAAGGCAAAGAATAAGCAATACTAGGACTTAGCTTTGGATAAGTTGCCACAGTTTTAAAGTTGGACAATTGTACCTACTTTGAATTAACGATCAAGACAACTGTGTTTTGTGAAATGCTAAAACGTGCATGTGTCAATGACAAAAAGGTGCATACGAAAGTACAGACACAAGTCATCCTATATCGTCATAAGTTCATGAAAACACTTCAGCATTTTTGTTACATCTTCTGAAGCTGTGGGGTTGAATATGTGTGCTAGAAACGTGAGTGTTCCGTTATAGATATAATAGATAATTTCCATTAAAAAGAAACATATCTTTTTAATGGAAAATATCTATCTTTCAACGTTTGAGAACACTGGTTTTTTCCAAGAAAAAAGTTCTTGGAGTAAAAAATCATTACTCACTAAATAGGTAAATGATGTCAGAAACACCAGACTAGATATTGATCCAATAAGTATGTACTTATTGGAACCATCTCAGATAAATTAACTTTTTTAACAAAAAAACTTCATTCAAATTGGAGCGAGGGCGCAGACCAACAAACATACAGACACACAACGCTGTCAATGTTAAAACACCTCTTCTGTTTTTCGGTCGGGGTTTAAAAATACCCAGTAATATTATGAGAATGCGGCTAGCGTATCTCACCTATTGATCTCTTTCAATTCGACCTATTTACTTTACAAGCAGGTAGATAATTACCCAATAGACTTCCTATGTACTATCTTTGGTCGAAGCAAAATTTCAACAGCATCCTAGGAATAGGGTCACCATGATACTCATTTGTTACGAAACTTCGAAATCTAACAATATTTTTTGTTTGGGTTTCACCCTGCCCAAAGTTCAAAGTCAAATACCAAATTTAAATATTTATTGTACTACTAGCCGTCGCCCGCGGCGTTGCTCGCGTTCTACCCTTTAGAGTGTGACGTTTTAAAATTCCTTTCTTAGTGCACCCCTACACTATATAAGGATACTACCCTCCAAATTTCATACCTCTAGGACTTAAAGTTTAGGCTGTGCGTTGATTCTCTGTCAGCTTCAAAAGAGTTTTATATATATTGATGATTTTAGAGAAAATATTATGTACCCAGCCACTTAGTGATTTTGGTCTAGTTTCTGAGGAAGTCAAAAATTGTATTTAATTTAAAAAATTGTAAAAAAATATTTAGTTTTTTTTTTTCAATCATACATCGAAAATAAGTAAGAGCGCGTTGAAGTCTTTTGTATGGAACAACGCATTAACACAAATGATTTCAACGCGCTACAAGTTAGAATGTCTGAGATTAACATCTGGTATCATCTCTTTAACAACCTTCTTAGAAATCTAGAATTGAATACATTTATAAGCATGAATCAAAGCCAAAAATTTATATTTTTGAATTATTTGTAAGTGAAATATTTTTAAACAAGTGATAGATTGGAAAATATGAGTTTGCGTAAAAAAATATAAGTAACTAAATTATTTTCTGGGTACCGCAAATCCGTGAGTGGAAGCTAGTCAATGCTATGTAGGAAATTTTACGGTGTCCCTACTCATGGTACTATAAACCACTTTACATTTGAAAGGGACAACAGTTCCCACAGCTCCTAGATCTAGATTGGACAATGCTGTACAAGGACCTATGTCTCACTTTATCTTATGTACCATTCTACGCTTTAAAGTTATTAGCAATTAGGTTTATTATAGGTTGATGAGATTTTCTGGTGACACACGAAGAATGCGTCGATGGTCTACTTTCGATGGCGGTTTTCAAGGACTTTAGTAGTAATATTTTTGATAAGATAACTTGCATAATTTATTTATTATTTATAATGATTATGTACCTTTTCACATGCATGTGGCTGCTCATATTATAGGTACATATCCCATTACCAGCAGTTTAAAAATAATCGAGTCCTATTAAAAAAAATATGCGACATGTATCAGGCTAATATAGTCTGTACCTAGCAATCTCTCATTTCATTAATCGATAAGTCGCTGCATAACTAAGTTATTCAATTTCATTCCAATATACTTCTTCACTCGTAAATAATTTTTCCTCCACACCTCTTATATTCCCACAGCTCTACCAAACAATTCTTGTCTTTACCGTCATAGACATAGAGTCTCATCAAGTTGTCTAGTTACAATTGTAGATGTACTCACAGATAGGGAGTGTCGTGAAGTTTTTATTGCATTTTCAATGCTGACATAATATCACTGGACCCAGTATGGCTTAAGATGCTCCATTTTGTAATGAATAATTGTGTAATGTACGTACACACTTCAGCACCATCAGCACGAGTTTTCAGTCGCAAATATTCGTCTTTCAGCTTTTTTTTTTACTCTTTTCTTACGCGTGGTGTCGCCTCAGTAAGCATCCTTCTTTTGGTTACCAGGGAAACAAGGAAGCCCGCATTTGCATCGCTGCGCTATAGGTGGTTTTAGATCTCACCAAGAAGACCAACAACAGCTTGCTTGTGGCGGTCCGGGCTAGCAAGCTGTTGTGATTGGTTCAAGTGGCTGAAATAGCGGCTGCCATCTTCCTTGCAAAAATCGCTGACCTAGGAGTTGCGGTAACTATTCTATGCATCAGAAAAATGTAGAGAACCATACATCAAGGCACCTGTAGTTACCAACTGGCTGTGTTTTTTTTATTATTAGATTACTAAACATAATGTACCTACATCTTTACAATTAAAAAGGATAGGTACAGTTAAAAAATAATCAAATCAATTGCCAACACAATTATAGTTGAAGACGACTTGGTATAAAAAGATAATTTAAGCGAGTCCAATATAAAATTATGTAAAATTAAAAACCAAAAAAAAAACTTTACCAGCTACCACGTCTCTTACAAGATATCATAATCTACAGCAGAGCATCTCAATCAACAGAGATTATGAGGTTCATATTGCTCAGCGTACATATCGAGCTCAATGGTCGGCTAGATTTGACTAGGATTGTTTTTGTGTTCTAGGTTTGATAAACTAGTGCTAAAGGCGTTTTAAAGGCGTTTTTCTAAGAACGTTTTAGGACTAACCATTACGTCTCAAACAGTGTTACGTAGTTAACGCCGACGTTGTACTAGTGTTCGGATAATTTTCCTCAAGCAGCCATGTAATTTTCTTTTACCCCAGTTTTCTTGCTTCTTATTGCAATAATTTAAACGTTGAATAGTCAATTGTGCTAAGAGTCTGACCACGCTCAGTTTTCAATGGAATAAAATGGTTTAAACGACATGGTACCATAGTATTTAACTGTTGTGGTGACATACAGTGCCTCTGAATCGCACGTTTTTGCAGAACCTACAACTTTGACAGGGGGTTAGTGTGGTCGAAGTCTACTTCCAACCATTCTTTTTGCTTTTGACTGACAGTATTTAAATAATTGCTTTGGCATTACCGATCCAAAATTAATACAATTCTCTCTATTATGGATCTCTGATGCAATCATTTTTCTTTGAAACAAGTTTTTTTTTCTGCTAAAGCCAGCAGCGGTCACCCATCTAAATCGTGACCACGCTGAACATTGTTTAACATGAATGGGTAACTAAGCTACTATTCAATTCAGATGCGTAAGACTAATAAACATAGGTACATTGCCTGGCATGCGTCGCACGCGCAGCCCTCAGCACGCGAACTGGTGTTTACGACTACTTTGCCAGTGCCGACAATGTTGCTAGTGCTCATCATCATCGTCATCACCATAAGCTTTTCGATTGATGTTCATGTATGATGATGATGTGTAGTCAGACTAGTTAGCGATTCTTCATGGTTTGCTCGGTTTATCGGATGGGGTTGTAATGCCACAGTAAACGATGCCAAGGGGTTACCAGTCGCTAGATTATTCGTTCTTTCAGGTCATCAACTTTCGTCATTACGCTATAAAAGTCCTAAAAAATAAAGTCCGAAAAATAAAATAACACAATCAAGTACATTGTTTTAAATAACGTACATCACAGTCTACTAAATGAATATGTGATTATTCAGTTTACTGTGAAGTCTTCTATGATATTTTTTTGGTTATCGTTTGTCTGGTACGTAGCTAACTTTTGGTTTTTTTATCGATTTACAGCAATGATCTTTACCAATATAAAATACTAGCCGTCGCCCGCGGCGTCGCTCGCGTTCTATACCCTTTAGGGTGTGACTTTTCAAAATTCCTTTCTTAGTGCACATCTACACTATATAAGGATACTACCCTCCAAATTTCATACCTCTAGGACTTATGGTTTAGGCTGTGCGTTGATTCTCTGTCAGCTTCAAAAGAGTTTTATATATATTGACTAGCCGTCGCCCGCGGCGTTGCTCGCGTTCAACCCTTTAGAGTGTGATGTTTCAAAATTCCTTTCTTAGTGCACCCCTACGCTATATAAGGATACTACCCTCCAAATTTCATACCTCTAGGACTTATGGTTTACGCTGTGCGTTGATTCTCTATCAGCTTCAAAAGAGTTTTATATATATTGATGATGATGATAAAATAAAATAAAAAAATATTGAATATTGATGATGATGATTATTGCTTTCCTTTATTTTCTTTGCCATTTCTAACCATTGTTGAACATCAAATTGGCTCATACTTGGTTGGTTAAAAAAAAAGCTTTTCTATAAGCAGTTGGGTTAAAAATAGGTCCTAACAAAGAAGGTCACGCAATCTCACGCATCGGTGCCACGTGACTAAACTGTAACACCATCTTCCGTGACCGGTGATCGCACATTCATGGAGCGTACACTCTAATCTTTAATAGTTATGTCATAAGTAGGTAAAGGTATTGTCACAGATTGTTGCCTATGAGCTCGGGTCTTCAAATAAATTGTTTATTTATCAATTATTCCACTTTTAGAGGTTTAGATCTTTAGATGTTTGTGTTTTAATCACTTAGCAACTGCTGGTTCGATATGGCTGAAACTTGGAATATAAACTTGGTGCTGTGGGTCGTGGGTTCGATCCCCACCGAGAACAAACTTTAACATTTGTGTGTTGTAAACATAGATGTTGGTTCTGTGTCTGGGTGTTTCTATGTATTATAAGTATGTATTTACAAAAAAAAATGTATGTATGTATTCTATCAGCCATCTAGTTTCCATCGCACAAGCTTTGCTTAGTTTGGGACTAGAAAGCGTTGTGTTAAGTGTTCGTGAATATTTATATTTATTTATTTATTTATATACACCTAGTTCGTGATCTGGATTAACACATATATAGGCAACTTTTTATCCCGGAGAAGCAAGAAGATCAAACGGGACGTGGGCGGAATCTAGTATTTACACGTTTGCCTTTGAAAAAATAAGCCTAATCAATCATCATCATCATCAATATATATAAAACTCTTTTGAAGCTGACAGAGAATCAACGCACAGCCTAAACTATAAGTCCTAGAGGTATGAAATTTGGAGGGTAGGTTCATTATATAGTGTAGAGGCGCACTAAGAAAGGAATTTTAAAACGTCAGACTCTAAAGGGTAGAACGCGAGCAACGCCGCGGGCGACGGCTAGTGAATGATAAATCGCGATGTACAACTTTGTGGAAAATATGGAAATGTACAAAAAGTAGGTGATGTCGTATAACCTCGTAAAACACACGTCAAGTGAATAAAACTGCTGTTCAAGGTTATTTTGCCATTGTCCACTTTCCCCAGAAAACGTGTGTGCTCTCAACATTTCGTTTTGTTGCAAAATGAGCGCCACGTATTTTTGCACGATAGTGCACCTGAGTAAAGTTTGTAATAATCTACCATGTGCCCAACGATCGACTAGAAGATTTAAATGTAACATACTAGTAGGTATATATACAGGGTGTTACCAGACCACTTCCGAAAACTTGGAGGTTCCAATCAGACCATGATACTGAAAACATTAAGATTAAATTGACTTGACTATCTCTTTTTAATTTTTTTTCTAGTTACATACACACAGTACAACATAATAAGACATATCTACCTAATTATCTCATTTAAAAAAGCAAAAAAACAAATAAAATAAATAAAGCAGCAATGTACACGCAGCACGCAGATTACGTCTACTACAGCATGAACAGCTGAGAGTTCATCGCGGGTCATTCAAGTACGCGACGTGCGAGCGACCTACGTTAGTACCTACCTACGTTAGTAGGCACTTACGACACAGAATAAATAATAGTACTACGCCTCGACCTTACCTACGTGAATGCGTACATTGCGGGCTGGCGAAATAAATACAAATCTTTAAACATTGTTTTCTCCGGCTATAATTATTTTTCAGGATAACTGATTTTTTTTGGTTGGGTTTTGGTGTGCTGTAGCTCCTCCTTTCGTTTTCGGAAGTGGTCTGGTAACACCCTGTATATATATATAGCAGAATAAGTTTGGGAAGAAAATTGTTTGGGTTTTATTATCCTCCGACCATCACGAGATCTCAGTTCGGAGAGAACTACTAGTTATTTATAATTTTAAGATAATTTTAAACATAGCCCCTTTACAGCTGCAAGTTGCAACACAAAATGAAGTACCTATGTACTTTTACAACTTTTAATGAACTATCTTATTTTAATTTTACTTTTTTTAATGGTTATTACTATTATTATTTTTAAATTGTACAAAAATTTACCTAACTAAGTGTTCTCTATAAGATCCTATGGTTTAAATAAATGAATTGAATTGAATATATTTAGTAAGCATAAGATGCGGGTAGTTTTATGGTCAAGTTATTTAGATATCTAGATAATAAGAGGAATGTTAACTCAGTTGCTTTGCGATCAAGTTCTTCCATGACCGTGGGGTTTGTTACACACATTTTGGCAGAGCCAGATGTAGAGCTATTTTCAGTTAGTAATAGGATAACTTAATCGTGTCGTTAAAATTAGAGTTTTTCTTTATTTCCCAGACAAAAATATTCCTAGATCATGAAATCGTTTGTTCGAATCTTTAAATATAGTTTCCACGTGAGAACTTATAATTCATATAGGTAAGTAGTTAAGTTACATCACTAAGTTGTTACGTGTAGGTCTAGACCAGATCTAGTTTACTAGTACCTACGCACGATACTTGACGCAGACAAAACGACGTGGTAATTGTATGTTGCTAGAGCTGATACAACCACGAAGATCTTATATTTTGAAGCTGGCAAGTCCTTAATTGTTTCAAATCTTTTTTTTTTAAATTCTGAAGCTGACCAATTTATTTTAAATCTTTTTTTCAATTTCAATTCAGTGCGTACTGAAAATCTGGTAATCCAGCCTAAATTGGGTCTTGTCCTGATATAATATGAAGAAAATATCAATTCAATTAAATTCGATGGAGATAAAAGGTTGGTGCCTTTAAAAAATTTAATCGGTATGACTCAGCTCTCCATAACTCCATTACCAAGTTAATCTCGACTATACAGGGTGTATCAAACGCCGGTTCCGCCCTATACAGCCGCCACGTGTGACATTATAAATACATACGCTTTCCTAGATCGAATCACTTTCTTTCCTTACTCCACGTCGAAAACTTGTACTTGTATCAGTCACTAGGAAAATGGTTTCGATACATTACGTAAGTTTAATTATATCGTATTTATTTAAAAAGAATAACATTTATAAATATTCATGGATATTTTCAGAAAAAATCTTCTAGTCCCATATTAAGAAAAGCTATTTATATATTTTTTTGTACATACGTACTTTTAATACACATAGACATAGAACAAAAATCTATGTTTGCGACACAAATATTTTGTGCTCTGTGGGGATGCAACCCATGACCCACACACAGCACAGAAGCATTGCTAATTATGACTAAACTGTCACGCCTGTCAAAGATGTCATTCTTACTTCTTTATATAAAATTTTAAATGACGTTTTGTATCTTCGTTTCAGGCTCTTCTACTAATCTATGCAAAACTAGCATGGACCGGTGCAGTACCAGAGAAACGAGACATTGGCGGCTCCATAGTCTCACCATCTCTTGGAGTGTCATCCATCGGGATTGGATCGTCTTCTGGCATTCTCGGAGCTTCTGGGATCGGCGGAGTAGCATCTTCAGGCGTCAGAGTTGCAGGAATCCCTACACGCCACACATACGCTGAATACCACACACATGTCGGTATACCAGTCCCCCAAGCAGTTCCTATCGAAGTTCCACGCGCAGTACCTTACCCGGTACACGTTGGAGTGCCTGTCGACAGTCCTCGAGCCGTGCCAGTAGCAGTTCCGCATCCAGTAGCTCATATAGTTCCAAGACCAGTAGCAGTTCCAGTTGATCGTCCATTCCCGTACCCAGTAGCACAACCTGTACCCGTAACTGTGACGCAAGGAGTTGGTATACCAGTACCGCAGCCCTATGCGGTTGGTGTTCCATCGCCGGTTCCTGTGAGGGTAGCGGTTGGAGTACCAGTTGCAGCAGGTGTGGGCATTGGGGCGGGTATAGGTTCTGCGCTGATCGGTTCTGGAGGTTCTGGTTTGGGTTCAGGGTTAGTTAGTTCGGGTGTAGGTTCGTACGGTTCGTACGGGGCAGGTTATGGTTCGTACGGGGCAGGCTATGGATCGTACGGGGCTGGTTATAGTTCGTACGGATCAGGGGTGTCACATCCGGTGGTGAGTAGTGGAACTGTGGTGTCTAGTCATGGACATGAGATCCAGCATCCGTATTGATTTGCCTGTGCATAAAAATGATGTCCCACCGAATGACTCTACCATCAGCTTTGCTGATTTAAACTATTTTTGCAGTAGTTATTACCTACTTTAGCTAGAGTTATTCCCATCGAGCCCATTGGTGGGCCAAATGGGGAAAAGAATCCCCAACGAGCCTACTATGCAAATGAGTGGGCTCGATCCGACCATTACTTAAACTATGTCAATAATCTAATATGAACCTAGTTTAATTAAGACTGGGTTCATAGTAGGTTTTCCTTTTTTAATAAAACCTATGTCATATAATATTTTTAGTTTTGTATATAGCTTTATTAGTATTTATTGCAGAGCTTAGGAAGGTGTAATCTTATCATAATTAATACTTACTAGATAGTAATAATGTTAGTAACAGTAATATTCTGTGGTAACAGCATACTATTGGGTATTATGTAATTATTATTTTTATTTCTAGAAAATAAAATAAATTTACGGTGAACAGCTGATATTTTATTACCTACCTTATTTAAATATCTATTATCGATATAAAAGTACTTGCCTACTCACGACATTTCAAATAGATTGAATATTTGAAATGTCGTGAGTTCGATCGCCAGTGTGAACAAACATTTTATTTTATTATTTTTAAAGTATTACGTATTTACAAAAAAAGAATTTACCTAGGTATTCTATCAGTAAGTAGTTCTCATAGTAGGGTAGATAAAGATACACGTTTTGCTTAGTTGGGCACTAGAGGGCGTTGTTTGAAATGTCCATGAAAATTAATTTATTCATATTATTTTATTATTGAAGAAAACTAATGAGTATAATCCAAACAACATTTATTATTATCATTACGATACAAACTCTTGTCTAATTTTCGATATTTACAAGATAATGGTACAATATCACAAAAGATAACGGTTATCATTATCAGTGTCCGTCCTCAAGTCACTGGCAGTGGTCATAGTGCTAGAAAAATAAACTGTTCCAATTTCAAACTTAGTATTCGATGTTCAACCTCTTTAGTTTATTGTGAAGTTTATGTATTCAGAAAAAAACAAATCAATAGAATTGAAAGAAGGTTTTCAGTGTTCTGTGGAACTTCTGTGTGTGATTTTCAAGTGATATATTTTTGAGAGAGCAACTATGTATTCCAGTAAGTTGTTTTTATGCTACATAAGGTAAACAAACTTTTATCTTTGTTTCTTTTATGGATTGATACCTAGTAGGTATTATACTGTGTAATTCTTTTTACTTAGTATACTCGTCGAATGCAATGTAGGTTGAACACAGCGTCTACCTTCCTAGCCACCTATTGTGATAATACATAAGTGTTGACAAAATGCTCGTGTTATTTCGTGTCCGTGGTAAGGTGAAGTTTATTTTTTTGATAAATTTAAATTATATACAAACTCAACTGTTTTATGTGTATTTTGTTATGTAAATACTTTTTCTTTGTGAATAAATGAGGTGAGTATATAGTTAAAAAAAAACTATTTCGAAGATATTGTGTTATTTTTTCTATTGCTATTTCATTCTGAACCTTAATAGTTACTAAAAGTTAACTAATCGGTAGTTAGGTAGATGTTTACCACTAAATAAAACAATACAGAATAAATTAACTAAGTATACTTACTTAGATGCATTGTTTTCTAATTGTGTGTTAAAGTCGGAAACGGAAGAACGGAATTCAATCACCAGAGGAACGTCGCAGATTCGAACCCCGTTCGACTCATCTTACCTTAACTTTTTTATTTGTCAAAAAAAAAGAAATAACTTGCACTGAGATTTTTTTGCCAATGCTCTAATGCTCATTTTCCTCGAATAATCCTCTCCTCGACTCAACCTCAAAATTGTGCTTTGTTAGTTTTTTGGTAGTCCTAATCCTAATACTAGTACACATTATTATTACTCTACTTTGTTTGTTTAGACTGGTTTTCATGTCAATAAACGATGTTGTGTTGTGTTTGACGTTAAGGTCAATGAACCTGCCCCAGAAGTAGGAAATTAGTAGTGGATTTGGTGCAGTAGGCTATGTATCCATTAGATAGCTTTGGCAAACATTGCTGATAACCTCTACATCTTTTTTACGACAAATTTATGTGTTTTTTCTAGAATTTCCCTTTTCAATGGAGAACATCCCGAGGCCGAAGAGTTTTGCCTGTCTCTCCTTGAAGTTCGGTTGCATCGTCTCTGCTTTAATTATTATCGTAAGTGTAATATTTGTACTTTTTTTTATCGTATAATTTTTACAACCTTTGCAATATTAAAATAACTAAAATGACCAACACATTTTTTTGTATCTGAAAATATCTTATCGAATAGATTTATCGAGACATAGAGATATCGACATATTCATCGAATTCCGATCCGATTCAAGTTTTCTGATGAAAGTGAGAATATACCTAGTTAAAAAAAAAAAGTACCTACATGTAAGTGACATTTTACTGCTATAAAAAAAAAAACAAATAAAAAATAGTTTTTGAGCTTTTTTTATATTGAATAGACCATCTTTTGACTTCAAATTCACCTCATGGTAAGCGACGATGAAGCCGACGATGGAGCAAGACGTTCTAGAAGATACTTATTCAGTCCTGCCTTGATGACAATTCAATACAAAAAAGAATTTGGTACAATAAGCGGTTTCTATCTAAAACCACAAAAAAAAAGATCAAGAAAGTTATAACAACTCCAAAATATTTTAATTATTACGAAATTCATTCATAACTAAAAACATCAGTCAGAATAGTTAATTAGAAATACAATTTGAATTCTTTTGGGTAGAGTGACAGCCTATTTCAACAATATTCGAGAGGTGTGAGTGAAATCCTCGAAGTCTGAAACGCAAGTGAACGAGTCAAGCGCGCGCTTCTCTTTATATAGGTTTTGTACTCATGTGATCAATTTCCGCTTATTGTACATATTATTTTGTCCTCTGTTACAGCTATACTCTATACTTTCACTAGCACAATGTACAGCAGCGCTGGATGAGCTGGCCGTGCACATCAGTACTGACAATGTGGACTCCATGCTGACGTTCGGACTGGTGGTCACCGTGACCATCGTCCACGCAGTCACGCTGTTCCTCACTACGATTATGCTCGTTGGAACTTTGAGGGTAGAGATCACAAAATCTATAAGCAGCATTTCCGTGATTGTAACTCACAACGCTGCGGCATGCGGCTCAACGCAGCGTACCGAGTTTGCTCTTCAACGCTGACGCAGACACATGTCAGCGGACACATGTCCGGCGATGCACCGCAGCGTTGTGCGTTACGATCGCGAGACCAAAGCTTTATTTATGTTTTTTGACATCAAGTAAACTTTTTAGTTTTTTTTTAATACAGTTAAATGTTAAAACAAAAGTTTTGTGAATAACTTATTGAATACTAGCTTCCATCCACGATTTCGTTCGCGTATCGTTGGATCCCGTTGATTTTCCAGGATAAAAAGTAGCCTGTGTAGTGGTAATCCAGGTCACGGACAATATATTTTCCAGTTTCATCCAAATCAGATCAGTAGTTTTGGCGTGAAAGAGCAACAAACATCCATTCATACATACAAACTTTCGCGTTTATAATATTAGTATTAGTAGGATTGTATTAGTGCTTATTAAAGTTACAAAAATAAAATAACTCTACCTAAGGTATCATTTAAAATAAATTGCCTAACTAATTCATTGCCTTCACGCAAATAAATCATTCATTCCAATAAACCATTCATTCATTTATTCAAAAATACCAAAGTGCATCATCTTTTTATATAATGTTTCAGGAAAAACTTCAGCTCATGCGTCCCTGGGTGGTGTGGACTTCTATCCAGGTGATCATTTACCTGATGCTGTTCGTCTTCTGGACCACAATGAGTGTGATCAACCATGCCGGAGGAGACTCGATCATCCTCTACGTTGTGGAGCTCTTGAGCCTTTGTAAGTTCATCCATGTTTTATATATTTCATTGATATCATGACAATAGATATTTTCTCCGCTCGTTTATTCACAAATTTTTTTTTTTTTTTCATTTAGCGCGTCATATTATTTGCAACTGCGACCGTTCATACCTTATTTGTCGAAACTTTGTCAGTTCAGCTAAGTACTTTATTTTTATTTTTTATAGGGGTTTTTAGTGTTAGGAGTCAGGGACGGCAGCGCTCGCAAGGTTGTATGTTCTGATCTAGATAGATGCAATCATACCCATTTATATCCACACACGAAGTCGCGGGCAGACAGCAAGTTTTATATTAAACTAAATGATGGAACAAGTCGATGGCGCACGTGATATATTAGTGGTAACCACTGCCTATAGCGACTTAGTATTAAATATTAGATTTATCTATAAGTTCTAGGAACACTAGTACCTACATTGCCATAATTATTTTACAATCATACTTACTTATATATAACCTATGCTTATATCAGTATCATTGTCAAATTCAAAACGTAGAAAACAGAATATATTCTAGAAATATTTGCAATCATGCGGGTGTTATAGAAGATAAAGATAAAATAATACGCAAGGAACCATTGCACATTATGTTTTCTAATTCCAGTGCTGAGATTCTACATGCTGATGCTCGTTGCCAGCTATTACAAGCAGCTTGAAGAGGAGCAGATTGATGGAGAGCGTCTGAATACCCTCGTGAACCAAGATGTTTGGTATAACAGTGCTTAGTTCATTCCACTAACTGTTTAACTGTTAGTTATAACTGTTTAAATTATAGCAAAATAAACGCGACCAAAAATAATAGGCTGATTATTGAAACATTTACCTAAAAGGTTATTTATTTTATATGGCAATATTTTATTGTAAAGTTAACTATAAATAAATTAAATAATATTAATTAATGTATAATATTTTATTAAGGCAATTTTAAAATAAAACTTGTTTCATATAAAATACATTTTATTTGGTATAATACGGATTTTACAACAATACCATCAAAAAATATTTAGTTATTTACTAATAATTGGTAACATTATCTTCCTTATACCTACTACAAATATAATATTTAATTTTTTTAATGAGCTCAAATGGAAACCACTTTACGTCATATCTATAATCGAAACTGTCTTTAAATGTTTGAACTGTTTTTATAAATAATGGTTTATATTAGCTAGGTAGGCACATAATGAAAATTTTTCATAATTTTACAGGCGTATATTTATAACACTTGTAACACCTTTGGTTAATAAATCTATAAAATGTTCAGCGTAGTTCTACCATTATTCTTAATTTTGTTTATCTGACATAAAAAATAATAATTTAAAGCAGTATAATTTGGTTATTTATTTTAAAAAGGCATTAATCTATTGTCTCCATTGAATTAATATTATACGCTAGTAATAGTTCCTCAATGATTGTCTCAGTTTTTAGAAAAAGAATATATTTATAAAAAAAATAATGACATATAACCTACAGATTGGATGTTCTCATTATATTTAAATGAATATTTATATACCTAGACAGCTAATACTATTGTTTTCGACCACGATAAATTGAACATTATTATCTCCAAAATTTTATTTCATCTTTAAATTCAGTAATCATAAAAATAATTGCCAAAATCTACACAAATAATTTTTACGATTGCTCAAACGTTACTAAGTAGGTATATTCAGATTTATATGTATGTATAATGTATTCAAAGTTATCACGGTATTTATTTTATATCACATTTATCCTAAGGCACATAATTTATTAAAATCCAATTTAATTTTCTCTTCACTTATGTCAAAGTAAGAACTCTTTTGTTAGTGCTGACCATAATACGCTGGAAGCTTAGAATAAAAAAAAATATTCGAAATTTTAAACGATGTTCCAAGGAGGTTCTTTGTTCTGATGATATCTTCCTGGCCGGTTTCGGCGGGTTAGGTACGGCGACATTGTTGCTGTTTGATGCCTATGATGGGCTCAAAAGTGACTTGAATAGCCAATTTTGGCTTTAAAGGTTCTTGCACACAATGTGGATTCTATATAAGTCTTGGAAGAATGATATAATAAGTACATCATAATGCGCTGAGAGCAACAGCTCAGTGATATAATAAAATTACTATAAAAATATCTACCTACCTAAAGAGCTATTTATTACGCATGACACTGACACTTGCGCGATACCTACCGATAAATCAGTCGCTCCAACAAAATATCGATAACGGCGCCGACTCAGTGTGAAAGCGTCTAAAGCCCGTATGCCGATACATAAATCGTTGAGTAGAGATTATCATACAAAATCTATGCTCAGTGCTTGTGCATAGTAAATCAGCATACGGGCCGTATGAGATTAGCTCTCCGATAATATCGTATAGGTGTCGTGCCGTCGCGTCGTCGGCAGTGCGAAAACAGCCACATTTACATAGCCCCTTTCACAAAGAGAAGTCTGCCATTCTTACCTACTAAGTAAATACAAGTAAAAATAAGGCGTACACTACACGGGGTCTCTGTCTCGTGTGTACTTGACGGTACCGTCTCGCTCCATCTTCACGATCGAGCTCCAGATGAGGATCACCAGGTAGATTTGCAACACTGAAACGTGGGAAAATAGATTTTAGATTATTGTGTAGCTAACCTATAGAAGTTTTACTCGGCCAAACAATTCAATTTTTACTCAAGAGCACCTCAAAAGAAAACCAGTGAGAGTAGGGATTGCATATAAAAATGTAGGATAGGTGAAATAGAATATAATAGAAAACGTTTATTTTGTAGCAAAATAAAAAACATAGCCATTAAGTACAGAAAACATATAAAAATTGTGACATCAAAATAGGTCGTCACTCAGCATAATATGCCGTTGTCGGTAGGTACTGACGAAATAGGTGGGTACCTAAGAAATAATAAAAGATATATAAATGTGGGGACGTATTTGGACTATCCTGTTCAAATCTTTTTTGTCAAAATCTGTATTTTTGTATCTGATCTTCTTTATGGACTCTCGAATATTTTTTATGGTAAGTAAAAGTGCGTATCTTGAAACCTTAAAACTTGAACCTATGAACTCGATTTGTGATCATCAAAATACTGTACCTACCTACAATTCTGATAAATAGTAGTCAGATATTAAAATATGGAAGTGACTATCAACTTACTCAGTTGGAACAGTATAAGGAATAGTTCACTGGCTGATTCCTTCGTCAGGAAGGCGAGGCTATAGATGAACCCGATGATTGAGTACCCAATCTCGAAGTACAGGTACACTTTCATCAGCAGTACATGTTTCTGAAACATAATGAAGGGTAATCAACATCTAACAGCACTTATTATATTATTCACTTAACTACCAGATTACGGAAAAAATGGTCCCGATGAATGATAATCCCGATGGAAACAGATAGCCCTTATATCGTAAGCTCTGCCCAGCATAATGTCAAGCGATGTGGCGATGTAGCTTTTAACGACAAAAATCGCGCTAATGTCACTATTTAGTCACATAATACCTATGTATTCATTATGAAAACAGTTCAGAAAACCTGCCAGGCTTACACCTGGCAGGTTTTTATATGACAACGATAAATTTGGTCTTCAGGGTAATATTTCCAAAAAATATTTTACTGATGCTTTCGTGCTGATTTAAGAAAGGGGGCTTTGCAGTGTATCTCTCTTTATCATATCTGGAGCTACGAGTATATCTTTACGAAGTAATTAAATAGTTTGACAGAGCAACCGCCATTTGAGTGAATTATGTTCTGGCATCATGCGAGAGTATTCGCGCTTCGTTGGTCCTCGCACCAGCCATCAGACCATGAAGGAGGCCTTTGCACCTCTTAGCTTCGTCATCGTACTTTATGTAACTATTTTTATGCGTGCAGTAGAGCAATGGCTCTTGCAAATGACTTACTCGTTACAAACCTTAGTATAACTACTTGGGCCCTGGGACCCTGGAGTACTCCAGGGTTTACGAAAGTTGTCAAGTCCCGAGCAGGAGGATATACTCCCAATCAGATATCTGAGCACCCATCATCATCATCATCAACCTATATCAGTCCACTGCTGGACGTAGGTCTCTCCCAAGACGCGCCACTGAGCCCGGTTTTCGGCTTTTCTCATCCAGTGTTTGCCAGATTTCGCAGTACATATAAACTATATTCAGCAACGAAAATATGCGTAAGTACTTTATGTAAAGCTACGATGAAGGAGACTGTGAGGACCAGCTCCAGTATCAAGCCGATGACGTCTACTATCAGCCGGAAGAACTCCGACGCCAGCTCCGCCTGGTCAGCCTCTGAGGAGTTCCGAATCAGCGAGATGTATAGTGACAGGAAGCAGGTAGCTGTCACTGACAGCATCTGAAAGTTTAGAAATGACAGAATTGTAGTCACATCGCAACACATATAATTACAAAGGATTCTTCTATTCAAAATATTGCGCAGCTTTGAAACAGTGGAGAAACATTGCAAGGGCATAACTATTTTAGCAGCAGGAGTGAGGCTATACAAACAATCATGTATACTTTTAACTTCCAACAGTTCCAACTAAAGAAGTGGGAGTGTTTCTGTAGCGTTCCTCCAAAACTAATGGCTTTATAAAGGAGTGGACAAAAAGCGGTCAGCTTGTAAATGCCCCAATTCCAATCAGGTAAACTGCCAATCGCTGATCGCTTGCGCTAATAGATTTTGCAAATTTTTAGTTAATAAAACTAATTAGTGTGATAGATTTTTTGAACAGGTTTCCACCGGCCGGAGGACTGAGCCAATAGCGATGCTATTTAGTTCAATTTATAAGTGGGCATGTGATAATATCCTGGTACAGCTTTTGCAACTCTGTTACATCATAGGGCGAAGTGGTTTATTTGCAATTGGAAGGCAATATTTGGTTCTGAGTACCAGTGGTTCTAAACCACCTTTAAAGTAGTTAGTTATGTTAGTAACCAGGCTTTTAGTTTAACCTTTAGTATGCCTGGATTTCAGAAAAAATGCATATGGTTCAATTCAATTCAATTCTCATGCTCCATCTAAAACCAATGGCATGGTTAAAAAGTTTCTCCTGACGCTGTATAAATCATTTAGATTAGATACACATACAGGCCTGACTATATTTATTCAGTGATCTAGGGCAGATTGATGACATAGCATTCCTGGAGTCGTCTCCCACGGGTGATGGAAGAATCCACTGCTGGGATCTTCAAAAGCTCTCTGCGTTTTTGGCGCTTGCATGTACTGATTTCCTCATATTATCCTTCATAGTTGTGAGTGAAATAACAATGTGAGTCACTATTTTGTACACATTTTACTATGAAAATTGGTGGCTCACAGAAAATTGTATCTAAGTACTACAGTACTTAGATACAATTACATATTGTATTTATTGGGATCTAGAATTACAATATAGTTTTCTAAATGAAGACGTACTCACCAGATTGATGTATGCAAAGGCCATGAGGCCTCTTCTCAGAGGAAAGCAGAAGCAGCATCTTGTCAGGATGGGGATTTCTATGGATTCCTTGATTTTGTCTCTGGAAATAGCAAATATATTGTTAGTGATTACATTTTATAAGTACTTGAAAAAATATAACAAGATCAATTACAAATTTAAGAACAAAATACTTAAGTATTTGAAATAAAAAAGAACATTAAATTCAGTTTCTTCTATTCAATATCATAAATATAAATCTTTTTCGTCTTCAAAAAGTAAAAAAAAAATTGTGTTTCCGCTGATATTGTTGTTAGCTTTATCATTGTTATTGTTATCTTCACGAGAAGTCATTGCTTTGTTGTTTCATAATTATCTTACAACAAGGATGCGATTTTGACACCACCGGAAAAGGAAATACATAGTATCAGTGTAACTTACAATAAAAATACATTCGAGAGCTAAATGTCGGCCATGAATGTGAAATTATTCTTCTTCTCTTCAGTAATGGCCTGTATCCGTCATTTCGACAGACAATTTTGCCAATGTCAAGTGTTAAAATTGTAATAAATAAGTCATGTCACGTCATTTGTCAAGTCGGCTGTCGTTTGTTTTGAAAAGAAAATGGTGGATTTTCTCTTCAAAACCTAACACGAATTTTCACATTCAGAAAAACAACTTTACACACATTTATTCCGATGGCTCACACTTTATGTTACGACCTAAGTATTATTGGTTAAAATTCCACCAAAATTAAACAACAATACTCACAATAACACAAGAAAAACTATTAAAATAAAAGTGCTGTGTCGTTTCAAAAAATGTCAAAACTCGTGTCCGTGAAATTATTCAAGCTACGAGTAAGTAACTACGTTTAATTTAAACTGTCAATCACAATTTATTTCACTAAGCTGGCATTCATATAGATTCCATGAGATTTTATTATGGTGTGATGAGTTTTAAACAAAAATATGTGCGCCTAGCATTTTCCTTTCCAACAGTACATTTTATAAAATAGTGATCCAGCGGAGATTTTTGTTAGGTAATTTTGTGGTCCAGCGAAACCGGATCGTCCGGGATGAAGCCCATTTTTCTATCGACTGTATTTAAAATTTACTTTGTTTGAACGCTGTCCGTAGCATTAATTAGTTCAACGGGAAGTTACAAGAGAGGTACAAGGGAATCAGATACGAGCACAGTGACATATTGTTTAATTGATAATATGTTTAGGAACTGACTTTCGCCCACGACTTTCCACGCATTTTACGAACTTCATCATAACATTTCATCTTCTCTATGCCAGGATTTATCTAAATTGGCCCAGACGTGGATAGTGTGAATACTAATCTCCTTGGTAGAAAGTGTTATAATAATATCTTAGAATAAAAAACCTAAAGAGAGTTTTATTTCTTTCCAGAAATTAAGCTTGTGAGAAATAGCTTCAAACGAAGGCAAAAGTCAAAAAAAATATGCAAGAACTTGCAGTTGTAAAGTACCGTCTGCTAAGTGATTGTTACCACTACCGCATCCTAGGGGTGTAGGTCTAGCTAGGGTCTAAAAAAAAGTTTCTAGTCTATCCAAGAATGGACCAGGATTAGTCAAGGAATACGTTGAATAAACCCCAAACTGAAATTCTGTCGAAAGCCCCACTTGACAGGCGTCATGACTCAGTCGGTAGTAGCTCTGCCTTCCGTGCTGTGGGTTGTGGGTTCGATCCCCACCGAGAACAAACATTTGTGTGTGACAAACATAGATGTTGGTTCTGTGTCTGGGTGTTACTATGTATTATAAGTATGTAATTACAAAAAAAAAAGTATATAAGTATTATATCAGCAATCTAGTTTCCATAGTACAAGCTCTGCTTAGTTTGGGACTAGAGGGCGTTGTGTGTAATATCCAAGAATATTTATTTTATTTATTTACTTATACAGAAATCCTGGATCCGTCTCTTATTATTAGGTACGCATTATTCTCACAGCCCAGTTGTTGTAGGAAGACACCGCGATTATGCTAGATTGTGTATAGTTATTGCAGTTTGTGATTACGTATGTCATTGTGGTTAGCAGTGTCTAATCAGGAGTTGAATGGAGTGGTACTTAGTTGGGGTTTAGTTGCTGCAAAAGAGACGCCTTCGTCAGCATAAGATTTTTTAGGTTAAAGTAACTTATATCTGTACATTTAGTTGAGTTTAATTTAATTGCATGTTGTGGTATCCTTTAATTAGAGAAACACTTAGACCTAAGTCCTTAGTTTTATAAATTGTAGTTTCATGTGTTTTCACTGTTTTATACCCTTATTAAATAAATAGCCAGATGCAATAAATAAGGCAAGTGCGACTTGCATTTGCTGTTTTTTGTATGTTCCAAGGTTGAGAATACCTACCTATTTACTAATTCATTAGATTACTTAGCGCGTTTTTTTGCTGTTCCATAAAAACTGAGGAATGTATTTAGTAAATTCAATAAAACTGAGTTGTTGTGTAAATATCTACGCGGCGTATATAAATGCATAGCACATCATACCTATTATACTAAATGCAGATTGTATATACATACCTAGGTAGTATTTTATTTTTAGTGTGATGTTTTGCGGACTGGTAATACCGCGTTCACACTCAGCTCATGCCGCTGCCAGCATTAGTGCCGCCATTAATTCCGGACTTATTGCCACAGCAACATCGCCTTTATTCTTAAGGAGCTAGGGCATGAACATGGGCACAAGCCGGGATAATGGCATGATCATGTTTAGATTAGGCTCATGCCGACTTCCCTGTTCAGTTCCGTGCCCACTGCCGCCTAATCTAAATGCGCCATAAAGGTTTCTTTCTGCCCACTACCACTACTGCCACTACCAAGATCGCGATGAGATGAAACGATAAGCGATATTATTTCCTGTCACCTTCATTTCTGGTTTCCTAAGAGGGCGTTATTGTTGGTCTTATCTAGTGAGAACGATAAAACTGCGCATACGCAGTCAGGTAAAACTGAAATACCATTTTGAAAGTTTTATAAGTCAATTTGACATGTCTGTATTCGAGCTTACCATAATAATATATAGAAAATTCTTGTACTTACACAATAAATGTCGTATACAAAGGCGAGCTTAGTGCTAGGAAGCATTTTCTACCTAGCTAACCTATGTGTATTGTAGATTACCTAGTAGGTAAAGACAAACTTATGAAGCTGACCGGCTGATAATCAAATAACAACGTAGGTAGGTTATTTGACTACGCGGTCCACGCGTACTTTATACCTCGCGAAATAAAAACATTAACATCAGGTGCGCCATCGGCCTGCTCCTATTAGTTGTTTAAAAATACCTCACTGAGTCAGTGTGCTTATCTCTGTCGTATTGAAATATAAAAAAAGTCTAATTATTACACGCTTCGTTCACTTGACAAATTACAGCAAGCGTGCCTACTAATGAGTACTTGTACTATCTCTTTGAACTTTAGACATTGTTTCATAGTAGCTAGTGAGGCTACTTACGTTATCAGAATTTGATGATGACTAACGAACTCAGTAAAATACACTCGAGTGCAAAAATTCCGAGTCATCTATAAAAACCCGCTACGGAAACTATGAATGCTAACTGAAATTATGCAATCTAGAGTGTCTATATGTGTCAAAATGCGTTCGTGGCGCATGAGTTCCACTTAACCTGGTGTTTTTTTAAATAATCATCAATTTATGAATTCATGATCATTCAGCATGCAATTGTAGATGACGTCACAAGATGCGTTCGGTCGTTTTACCAATATTTTACAAAGATGTAAGCAAAGATGTATGTCCACTTCCACACTGATGTATAGACTGACTATAGTCAGTCTATAGCAAGATATAATAAAAACAAGAAGAAGGGGAGTTATTCGAGTACATGGCGCGTAAAGATGTAAATTAGGTAGTTGTATGTTTGGAAGATTGATTTGAAACGTTTAGCTTTATGTATATGCTTTATTTTCTATAACCACCACGCCAAGGGAGATACCATCCTTTCACTTGATGGATTCAAACCACTACTTAATTATTCTCTGTTTCAGTTTTATATCATTTCGTAGTCGACTGCAGACAGCGGTAGTAACCAGCAAGTGACGTTATGCTGTCAATCAAGGTTGTAAACAAATCAAAGTTTTAAGTTTTTCGGTACACTTGGCGGTCAGACCGCTCTGTTGGGAAGTATTACGTGAAGAAAATTTACCCCATTATTCAATACGTCGAAGATGGATACGCATGCTGTGTACCCTATAATTATGGAAGCACCTTGGTTTATTTCCTTTTAAATGTACGTTTATTTGTGTTGTGTAAACCTGTGTTGGGTATCCCTTCTTTTAAATATAAAATAAAATGGATCCGTGGGTTTCCCCCCGAAGTATTCCTTCATCGTTAGCTATGATTCGTGAGGAAAACTCACGAGCCATTTTTTTCTACGAGGCGAGATTGTAAGTAACAGTCATTCAGCTCTCATAATAGAAGTATGTGCTAGGTATAGGCACAGATCATATAGAACTATACTAGGTATAGGTATGTACCTACATCGTGAATTTCATACAGCTATGATTAGACGACTGTATTGTTACGTTTCATACAATTACGGTCAGAGTATCCTTGAATTGTACAATTATCTGCTCATCTGCTGTGGCTCTCAAAGTTTCAAATGAATCAAAATTGTACGTCAGAAATAAAAACCTACGCTGAAAACCCCAGCTTATTCAGTCAGCATGCCGAGTGTGTATATTTAACGTTTACTACAAAGTCACGTAAACTATAATATTGTATGGAGAATCAACAGTTTTGTTTACCCGCTACGTCAATTTTGTAGTAGGTATACGTAAAACGAACACACTAACATGTATGTGAATTATTGTGTATGCAGAACAATGTATGTACCTATGGAGTGTGCAAAATACAAAACTAAAACGATGAAACAGCAAAAGATTATACTGCGTAGGTACTTAGTGGTGAGCCCGCCCACCTAAATAAACAAGTAGATATTTAGGCTATATGTATTAGAAGAATTTATGTCTTATCTAGATAATTTTATATTGAATACCAAATTTTCAAAATAGCTAGGTAACAATATCTGTTCCCCTTACTTTACGCCTTTAAACCTTTGCCTGTCAACTTAGCATGTACCTACACTTACTTTGACTTTGAGGGTTGTAGTTTTTACCCAAAATTATAGCAGAAATATTTTCTGTAGGTAGATAACTAAATTTGAATGAAGTTTGAGCACCACAGTCACGTGGTCAACCAACGAGGTAAACCATCCAGATGATCTTTCATTAGCGTGCATTGTAGCAATTGTTACGTAAATTACAAAAAAAAAATACGTTGACAAGGCTGGACTGGTTCCACGAAACTATTGCTAGTTCATTGATAAATTCTTTCTCACCCTTTGGTTATCAATCATCATCACCATAATCAGCATTCTTTCTAACTATAACCTACTTATAATTGTCCGCAAAAGGCCATGTAACCGATGCAAACGCAAAAGAAATTCGAGAGTACCCCGTACTTTTATTTTGTTAGAAGAAATTGAACCCTAATGCTCTGAGATAAGGAAGTTTCAAATAGGTAATAAGGGTAACTGAGGGCCAAATTCCGTTTTGAAAGTCTTGAAAATGTAACTGATTAAAAAATAATAAAATGAAACCAAAACATGAGTAACTTACGGTGTTATTTAAAATTAGTCATATACTTTGTCATGCCTAGAAATTCATAACTATTTTCAAACACTAGAAAAGAGTTTAATTGAAACTATCACTGAACGTTTGTTTAAATAATTTTGTTGAAGTACCTCTACCTACACGTGTAAGTTAGGTAACAGAAAGAAATGGTAATCTTTTCATAACATTAATGCGGAATTCTAATCAAGTATGTTATCATGATTTTAAAACAAATATTTTTTAGCTCAAAACTGATATTTAAATATACTAGCTAACCCGACTTACGCTGTCCTGCCTTAACTATTTGCAGCACGCATTCTGTCAATGTTATGTCAAACGCCATAAGGTTACATTAAAAAGTTTATATTGTCATCGAAGCTTTTTAAAATTGTAAGTTTATTTATTTATCTCGCTCACGACTTTCTTATACACTTTTTGGGCTTAGCCACATGTGTGCCTTGCTAGTAGTTTCCTGATCCTTTGTTCTAGCAGGTACTTAGTAGACAAGAGTTTTTTTGCTTCTGTTCTATGAAATAAAAGAACATCTTGTTAGGGACTTCATAATATCTTTTCTTTTATGAATGCCTTGCTGCACAAAAAGTTGCGGCACATGTGCGTTGGTTTTTATTCAAAACCTTCGTGAGTTGTGGTTTAAATAAAGGTTTTATGGGTTGGTGCCATGAGCAATAAAAATATATTACATTAGGTACATAAAGATTATCATCGTTATTTTAAATAGCTACCTACCTACTGTCTATAATTCTATAGGTTAGTAACGCGGATTATTTACTCAAATCTACAAAATATGTACTTCAATAAAGCCTATCAAAATATTGAAGTGCCTACACTTGAAAAAGTATGTGTTGTAAAAGTTTGAGTATGCATTATGCATACAAACTTCAAGTAAGTAGCACTTGAAGTTTTGCTCCACAAACTCTACAGCGCGGGTACTCGTACTTAGGTATGTGGATATTGAAGATATTGTAGTATATTTTTTTGTATGTTAAATAAATACTTCTTAGGTAATTCCATAGAGGTGAGATTCGAATTCTAAATTCACAGTCACCTATCTTATAAAAAATATAGGTTTGGTAAACCGATCCTTACATCTAGGACTCTGTCGAAAGATAAAACAATTACTATTTTTTACGTATGTTTTATTACGACCTTTATAACCCATACCCACGGGAAATGCCCAACAGTGAGAGTTGGCACGTGTTGGCGGAGCATTTAGAATGAAGTGGTCTCAGTCGAGTGCTCCTGCTAGTACGGCCTCTAGGAATCCCTTCCAATCCATAACCAGCTTCTCATAAACATCAGTCATCATCATCATCACCCATCTGCTTACTGAATATCCTAAATAAAAACAACTAGGCACTTGTAGACTAATATAGAGCCCAAAAAAATTTCAAATGTAATAATAAAATGAAGTCATGACAAACGACTGAATTTTAAATTACTAACTAATCGATTTGTTTTGAGATAAGTATATTTAGTTTAGTTTGATATAAGGTTTGATGCACTCTAATGGACGCGATGCTTCATGCCCTTATCAGTAAACTGGGACAAGCGGTCACCGTAAGCGAAAGTAAGAGCGGGTTTAGAAATTTTATTCATCGAGCTAAGGCGTTAGACTGGTTTTTTGCAAATGTTGACACGAATCAAGTTTTTGTCTGCACAAAATTAAACCCTTGCTCTGTTATTAATAAACTCGATATTAGCTTTGTTTAGTTACACCGTGTTTTGTCTCTTTGGATCTAATTAGAATTTGCTGGTCAATGCAAAAGACAAAACTCGGTGTAGACACTTTTTTCAGAATTTCAAAATTGTTTATTTTTAGCTCATAATAACACTTGTCTCATCATCACTATAATGATGAAATGGCGATGAATCTATCTGGTTATAAATACTATACTTTTTCGGTTAAACAAATAAGTACGAAATATGTAGTTTAAAATTGAAATTTTGGTGACTATAAGGAAACCCGATTTGGATGTAGCCCACGCGAGCTAAACCTCTCACGTGGAGGCTGGCGAAAACTTCCGAACCAGTAAGCCCGAGGGAAAAGAACCGGTATAGATCAAAGCCGTATGCAGTCCACTAGTCGCAAGAGTAGTATACAATCAGATGACCTCCAAGGTATATGCGGAACGTCCGTGGTTTTTAAGCGTTGTTTATAAAAACATCAATAAAAAAATACAACATCTTTATTGGCCTTGAATTTTAAAGATTAACTATTAATCATTGATAGAGTTGAGATCACGCGTGGGTTGAATTGAATATGGAAAATTGAGAAAAAAAATATTTACGACCTCTGGAATTTTGCTAGACCAAACGCAAATTCATAATCTCCTATCGTTTTGTAGCGGATTTTTTTTCTTCAAAACAAACGACAGCCGACTTGACGAATGACTTAACTTGACTTATATTATTTCAAATATATCACTTGACACTGGCAAAATTGTCTGTCATTAATTAAGAGAAGAAGAAGAACAAAATGCTCTGTCATTGTGACTTGTATGAGTTGCATGTTACATCATGGCAGCATAAGATGGTAATATACGAGACTTGGCACTCTCGTTTTGGCTAGTACAATTATACGCTTTAGATGGGTTCGTCTATTAACGGTCAATTTCTGATAATTAAGCCAAAACTTGAGAATTTCAATTACCTAGCGAGAACACAAATTTTGACATATTGTTAAAATCTTTTGTGATCTCGAGGAAATTATTTCAAATTTAATTTAGCTACATGCTTTTTAAATACGTACCCTGCGATCAAAATCATGCTCCCAGGCTTGCCTTCGAGAACCTTCGCGGTGTAATCCCGACCCGCAGGTCATATTATTATTGTTACCAACCTCTTTGTTACCAAACAATGCACGATGACATCTCACGATGTTACCTTATCAGCTGGGAGTCTACTCTTCATAGCTATGAATATAGTTTGTACATAAAGCTTAAAGCTACTATACACTGCGCGGCAAGAGGATGTGCTCTGCACTCTTATTTGTCGTAGAGTCGCAATGTAACTCGAATAGTAAATATAAATATTTGTTTATCGCTTTGGACAGTAGAGCGAGGGAGCAGATAAGGTTAAATCGTGGTAAAATTCCATAATTAGACTATTTGTCGTACACTGAGCTGCAACTTATACTTCGTTCCTCTGGCTCCGAGAGAAGGACACTCACGTTCTCTTTTGATATTTGATATTTGATATTTATTTATTTAACCATTTCGTTATAATATACATAACATTGGCACGTCAATTTTATACAATTTCAAGTAATTCTTATTCTAACCTAAAAATCATGTGTGCAACTATGAAAATGAACATCCCATGTATTCACTGACATGGTAAAATGGGTGACATTCAAAAAACAACAGTATCTTAACCTTAAATTCACTTAATGAAAGCTTTGTAATTTGTAGAGGCAATTTGTTGTACATATCCAGTTTAAGACAGAAACCTTGCTTGTATGTCTTGACCAGTCTGGTTCTTGGTACGTGTAACTTTTCTTTATTTCGGGTATTATAATGGTGTTTTGTCATTTTCATAGGTAAGCTATCCTTTTGTGAATGTACTTCTAAAAGCGAGTTGAATATAAAAAGAGATATAACGGTTAAGATTTTTGACTTTTTAAAATATGCTCTAACTGAGGTTAACCTATGTAGGCCGTAGATGATTCTAATTGATCTCTTTTGACAGATGAGAACTTTTTCAATTTGAGTAGCATTTCCCCATACTGTTATAGAATAATTTATAATAGAATGACAATAAGCATAGTAGACTGAGAATAGAGTTTTTCTGTCTATTATAGGTCTCAGTTTGAACAGTGCATAATTAGCACTGGCTAATCTTTTACAAAGTTTATCTATATGGCTATCGTAACTTAAGGTCGAGTCTAAAGTGCATCCCAGAAACTTAACTTCTTCAATGATATCAAATTTACTGTTTCTTTTAGATGAGTAGTTTAAAACAGAACTTTTGTCCGCATTTAATATGATCCCATTAGATTCAAACCAATCTTTTAATTTATTCAAACTTTCTTTTTTTCGTTCTTCTACCACTTCTAAATCTCTGTTTTTTATACCTACCTGAGTGTCGTCCGCGAACAAGGTTACAAATGCCCAGTCCGGTAAACAATTTCCCAAGTCATTGACATAAATCAAGAACAGTAGTGGCCCCAGTATGGAACCTTGTGGCACACCTATATTACTATGTTCCTCATCTGAATTAGTATTATTCATGTTGACAATTTGAACTCGGTTGTTAAGATAAGACTGTAATAAATTAAGTTCCGTACCTTCAAACCCATAAAAACTGAGTTTGCGCATAAGAATATCGTGTCGCAAGCAGTCGAACGCTTTAGATAAGTCGCAAAAGATACTGGATACCTTCTGCGACGTATCCATAGCCTCTAGTATAAAGTATACGGTTTTACGAATGGCCATTTCTGTTGATCTTTCTTTTCGAAAACCAAATTGACACTCTGTTAGTAAATTATTGGATTCAAAATATGTGATCATCCTCGTTTGAATAGCACTTTCTAAAAATTTTGATAGGACTGGTAAGATACACACCGGCCTATAATTACCGATATCAGTGATCTCTCCCTTTTTGTATAACGGTACTATTTTACCCATTTTTAGGCTATTAGGAAAAATACCCTCTAAAATACAATCATTAAAAATGTTCAATATAATGTCAAATAAATAATCATTACCTAAAATCAGTTCTTTCATCGTTATGGTGTTCATGTCATAAATGTCCTTAGTTGGCTTACTTTTAATGTTGTAAATAATTTTTCTTAATTCAGATTTTGTTATTTTAGGGAACCGTATTTTATTATTTATAGTTAATTTGCCTAAATATTTATCACAATTTTCTATTCCTATATCAAAGTTTTTTGTTAAATCACCTGCTATGTTATTAAAGAAATTATTAAATTTATTAGCTATATTTTTACAACCTGTTATGAAATGTCCATTTTTATCCCTTATTTTATTTATTTTATTGTTACTAATGTTTACTTTTTTATTTTGTTGTTCTTTTACAATTTTCCATGCCATTTTTATTTTATTTGTTGATTTTTGTATTCTACTTGCATAACAAATCTCTCACGAGAGTTAATGTGTTCTGTGTCATAAAACTAGAGCTTTTTTGAGACAACTAAAGGATAATTTATACTGTCTAAGTTTAAAATGTAATGATGATAAAAATAGATCTTTGAAGAAGTCCAAAAAAACAGAAAATGTTGGAAAAATGGCTTCAAAAAAGCTCTAGCTCTACTAACACTTTTGGAGTACCTAATTTACGTATTCAAGGTTGTTTCAGGCCTTTATTTGCATAACACTTTTACTAATTTTATGACAGTTATTTCAGTTTGAGAGTATTTATTTAAATCTATGTTCCAGTATCTAATGCGTTATTCAGAATACAACACCTAAAGTATGAAACTATACGAAACCCACAGGACGCATCTTTTAATTGTTATTCTATCTATACCTCGACAAATGTTTCCATCTCCCTCCACGCTTCATTAGCTACCTCAATGCAATGATTTCATCATATCAACGTTACCTAAGACCAGCCTCGGGGTCTTTGCCCTTCTGCATTGTGTTACGACCATTCCATCAGAAAGGCTCATCATGAATAAATGTGACAATCGTTAAAATATCGTAACAATATTTTTGAAGTTATATGGATACTTCTATTCTAATGCGACTTTCAACTGACAGCGTTAAACGTTAAGCGTTAATCGTAGCATTCAATTGTCAAAGTGTTCGTGCACACGCCAATGATTTGACAGATAGAGATAGAGCAATGTTAATAAAGTTTGTCTTAAAGAAACAATATGATTTCACTAAAAATCAATTTCTATCCCTTCCTATCTTCATTTCCACATTACGAAGTATAACTTCTTCCACGCGGAGCGACTCCACGCACAATTTTTTTTTCAGTGTATAACACTGCGTGGTGGCGGGGCAAAATTCTGTAGTCGAGTTGTTATTACCGCGCATTGTACTGGTGGATGGATACGCTAATGTTACGATATACAACATGCAGATTTAGAAAACAACTTCCAACAATAGATAAGTGTCAAAGACATTCTATTCTACTATAAGATTCTACTGTAAAACAAGTCAGGTAAAGGTAAGACATTTTTTTTTTGTTATTGATAATAATAGCCAAACTACTGAATCGATTTTGATAAAAAATTTATGGGACCAATCTGGAAGTGTACCCTTACAGATAAATATATTTTTTCAAATCGGTTCATAAATGACGGAGTTCTGGATTACCAAACATAAAAAAATAATACAACCGAATTGAGAACCTCCTTTTTTTGAAATCGGTTATGAACTGCCTAATACGATCTTTTGTGTGCATCTGGTGGCCGCTTTGTTGCTTAGTGCGCATGTAGACTAATGTAGGTTAGGTACCTAGCTTTATCGAATAAAGTTGGTTATTGATAGGCTGTTGTTGAATCATTCTGGAACAAGTACCTAATTATAATTCATAACAACAGTAGGTACCTACGTACATTACTAAGTTGGTGGTCAAAGATTAAAGTTTATCGTTACATTGTTTATATAAATGTTTATTTCGTGAAACTACTTTATTTGTGCTAATTTGATATTTAGGTTCATGTTATAGGTATGACCCCGAGGTTACATGGAAACTAATAAATACTCTAGTATAGTAGGTACCTAGCTGGCCACACTGGGTGAGAAGAGTCCAAGACGTGATGTGCTCATAAGTGTCAAAAATATTCAGAAAACAAAAAAAAACTTGGCAAAAGGACAAGCCTCCAGCGCCAGAACAAAAAAAAAGTCAAAGACCGGGCCCCGGTCTTTGTATCAGTCTTGGAAGAGACTACGTTCAGCAGTGGATTGATATAGATAGATGATGATGAAGAACAAATACTCTGTATTTAGTGGGTAGGTACAGTTCTATTCAATACTCGTAATTAGTTAGTCATGACTGAACAGTTAAACATTCCAAAGTTTAAAGCAATTCTAATGATTTCATTAAATTATTTATTATGATTGATTTATTGATAAAGGTAACTTTGAACTATTACCTAACTGAAGTTTTAGAAGTATTTGACTGAAATCTTCAATCCGTCTAGCCAAAGCAGACATTTTAGACGCTAGGGAAGATAAACGGTCACGTGACTATGCTCTTAGAAATGTCATTTTTATTTTTTGTTCCTTTTGTTCCATAAATTACCCTCAAGCAACCAAGCTCGTAGAGTTAGTGGCCAACTCTGGTGACGGAGTTTTTAGGCCGCCTTAAGGCCTCAATGGCTGTATATTGCAAACCTGTCAGAGCTCCGGAAATAGGTAGGTATTGCCCATTTTATAACACAAGGTCTGTTTTTTATAACTACTACCTAATTATGATTTTTTAATTTTTTTATTCATCGCACCTTTTCTTGCGAAATGAATGCATAGTTGAAAGAAAGAAATAGAATTCTCTCTACCTTTTGGTACGTTTGAGTGGATCTTGTTTGTCAATTATTTCATGGAACCCATTTACTAATAAGATAGCAGCACAGTTGACATGTTTGTTGGAAACAATCGATAAGAGAATGTTATTCTATCGTTAGATCAGTGTTTAACCATCTAAGATACTAGAGAAATAAAAATACTAAGAAGGCCATTCACGAAAAAAGAAAAATACCAAGAAGGTCACGCACAAGTCAAAAAAAAAGAAGTAAAGAATATCCGGGAGGAAAACAGTCTTCACGAATTATCTAATTTTAGTTATTTGCAGGAACAAGCAGAAGTTTTTTAGCAGTGGCTTTATTTAACACCCTGTATTGAACTCATTTCGAAAACGTAAACAGACTGACTCTTAGAATATAATCTAGATCCAAGCAATTATTCACTGATAACGTGATAGGCAATAATAAGCCTTGTAACAAAGAGGTTGGTCTTTTATCTTTTCGACACGACAAGCATTGTTCTCATCTCATGTTTACGCTTACCTATCAGCTGATAACAGCAACGCGTTATGAATCGACAGAGATTTTCAATGTTGAAGTCCTTCCGAACAAGTCGCACTAGACTCAATTTAAATAGCTATAAGTACTTAGTTGGAAATCGGGGACAGGCCAGTATGGGGTCAGGCCAGACTAACCCAAAGCACCACGGTCTATATTCTATACTATAGGCACCTATAGGTAATATACTGCGAAAACTATTATTTTATGTTTTGTTTTTAGATTACGTTTGTAGGTTGTCCTAATATAAAGACGATTTTACAAATATTTAAAAAGCACCTACTCTACCTTCTACTCTACCACAAAAGTTACCTTTGAAATTTAATTTAAAAATATTTAAAATGACTTTAAAAAATTGACTAATATGTTTACTCGTATATCGTTTTCAATCATTGTGTTTGAGCAATATTTTCACGGTGTTTAGTTTACAGCAATTTGGACATTATTCGTTGCGCTTGACCTTTAATACTGTCCTACACGGTCAAGGATTGCGGGAGTACAAACCGGTTGGGAGTTGGGTTACATACATAACGTAATGAGTAGAGGCTTCGCAAAAAGCGGTACAGAAAAAACGGAAGGAATCGATTTTTGAACGTTAATACTTTGGAGGAGAAAACATAAATCAACGCTCTTGTACATTGATCTCTCTTATCAATGTTATTCCATCGAATGATTCCCATAAATCATATATTTTTAAAGGCTATTTTGTTACGCGCCAATGGGTTTTTTCAGTTGTAGGTATAGGGTAGGTACGGAGGGCGATCAGGGAGGCCCTCGTGTTTCACGGGGTCCCCCCCTACCTGCAGCGCATTATTGGCGCCTACCTGCGCGACAGATGTGTGCAGTATGTGGGCAGAGATGGTACCCGCTATCAGAGGGAAGTGTACTGCGGGGTTCCTCAGGGGTCCGTTTTGGGTCCGCTACTGTGGAACCTCGCGTACGATGCGGTATTGCGCGTCGATCTCCCCATCGGTCTACACGTCGTCTGCTATGCGGATGACACTTTAGTGTTGGCCGGTGGGGACAACTTCGAGAGTGCCAAGGGGCTCGCCGAGCTTGGGGTGGCATGTGTCGTGGACAAAGTTCACGAGCTGGGTCTTCGGACAGCGCCTCAGAAGACTGAAGCGCTGTGGTTCCACAAATTCCCGAGGGGAAGGGAACCACCCAGCTTGTCGGTTCTCGTAGGTGACGTCGAAGTCCAGGTGGGGCCGTACCTAAGGTACCTGGGCCTCACTTTGGACAGTCGCTGGGACTTCGGAGAGCACTTCAGCCGTACCGTCCCCCGGATTCAGAAGGTAGTGGGTGCTCTGCACAGACTGCTACCAAATCTCGGGGGACCCAGGGAAGGTGTTCGCCGTCTCTACGGAGGGGTGGTGCGATCGATGGCCCTCTACGGAGCGCCCGTCTGGTCACATAGACTGGCGGGTGTTAGGCGCTATAGGCTATTATATAATGGCCTACAGCGCACTATGGCCATCCGTATCGCACGAGGGTATCGGACGATATCTTTTGAGGCGGCGACGATCTTGGCGCGGTTTCCGCCCCTTGACATCTTGGCGAGGATGGATGCCCGTGTATACGGGCGTCTCCGGACCGATGACGGGAGTGGAACCGCGCCCGCTGAAGTGCGGGTGCAGGAGCGCCGACGTGCGCTCGTGGAATGGCGCGAGCGGTTCGACGAACCGCGAAGCTTGCGCCAGCGCATCGTGGGCGCCATTGCGCCCAATTTCGAAGCCTGGCTGGGACGGGAGTATGGGCACGTCACCTATCGGCTTACTCAGGTACTTACCGGGCATGGATGCTTCGGTGAGTACCTGAGTAGGATCGGACGAGAACCCACACCACAATGTCACCATTGTGGGTGGGACCGAGATTCCGCGCAGCACACGTTGGAGCAGTGCTCAGCGTGGTGCGAGGAGCGCGGAATCTTGGTCGACAGGATCGGGCCGGACCTCTCTCTGCCAAGCGTAGTCGAGGCTATGCTGGCAGATGAGACAGCTTGGACGGCTGTGGCTTCTTTCTGTGAGACGGTTTTAGTCCGGAAAGAAGCCGCCGAGCGTGATCGGGAGAGGGCCGATCCCGCTCGGAGGAGGCGGCGGCGGGGTGCTGGCAACGGCCGCCCCGCACTGCCTGCCCCGTGAGGGGCTGAGTGGTTTCTCCCTGCCAAACAGGGAGTCTTTCGGGTCCGTGGGCGGTCGGAGTGAGGGCTCCGGCTGGTCAATAGCGGACTCCGGGAGGGCGGCTGGCACATTGTGGCGTGTGCAGCCGTAGCACCGTAGGTGCTGGGATCGCGACTGTGGGTGTCGTTCTCCCGGGACGGGCTTTTTATTGGCGATATGCGGTGAGGGCTCTGGCGTGGTCGTTTCGAGGTCCCAGAGTCCCTTGTCAAGCATCGAGGCCGGCCACCGGGGTGGTTTTAGTGGGTCGGTGAGTGTCACCATCCCCACACTACCTTGCCGCATCCCTCAAATGCGGCAATGGTGTCTGAACGCAGATTTCCCCCCGTTAACAAAAAAAAAAAAAGGTACTAGGTACCTACTAACAGTAACATTTTACAGCTTAGAATGGACTGGATACTAATAGAAGCTTGGACGTAGAAGCCATATTTAAACTGCTAAGTGTATACCCATTTGTTTTTATTACCCGATTTCATTAATGATTTTTTTTGTATCAACTCCAACCGTAAATTTATCAAATTGGTCGTCGAAATATTTGTCCATCAACAATGGAAAAGATTGGTAGGTCAGTGACCGGAGAGAAAAGAAAGGGTATCCTCGTCACCACATCGGAATCCACTGCACCGCAAAGGCTCAGGAGAACCTTGAGGAGACCTGTGGTTTGTACATCATTATTAAACTGAATAAATAATTACATACTAAGTAAGTATTGTAGGGCTGTCGAATGATTATGAAAGGCTTTCTTTCTATAGTTTCAATACAAACTTTCAGATAATGTCATCAATTGTATTAGATAGAAGCATAGAGCTGCATGTAGTCTCATGCGATATCATCAACTCAGTTCCAACTAAATCATTTAATTTTTAAATGTATTCATTGAAGCTGAACTCGAAACCACATGATACTTGACGCGAGAAAGAATAATAAAATTAATTGTAGTCAGTGTCGACCACTTAGTGGGTACTGAGAAAAGACCACCACTCGAAGCTATCTTTATCATTCAAAAAGTAGGTAGGTATTTTAGGTATAGTAAATAGGTTAGGTACATTACGTATTCTGTGCTGTGCTGTATGTAGGTATAATTTGTTTTTAATTGTTACAAGCCGAAGCGAACCTCTTTGATAGGATGAAAGATTTATTTGTAAAACACTGTCAACAAAAAAAAAACGGGGCTCGACTGGAATCTTGAAGTTCACATCACACCACACACTGCAACCGCAGTATTACATATTCTTTGCTGAAACCGTGGTGGCCTGCGACTCACATGATGTAGCGGGTGGCTGCCACGGGCCACACGAGTGCGGTGAGTCTATACATGATGCATGAAAAAGGACTCAAAGTGGCTGTTGCAGACCACCGGTGGCTGTAATCCATTGCCTGTTTACGCTTAGCCTTACACTTAATTTTTTTTTACCTGATTGCACTCAACAGCTTCCTTAATTTGATGGTGTCTGAATCGACAGTAACAAAAACAAAAGTGTCAATTGGGACATTGTGTCCCAATATATTTTGTCCGGATCGACAGCAAGCCACACGTTTTGCGTGATAAATAATCTAAACAAATAAACGCATTTCAAATGCATCTATTCAAACTTTCCAAATGGCGAGAAATAGAGAGTTTTATGGGTTTCTCACTATTCTGTTATTTACTATTCACTACTTTTTATTAATTTATTCGACTTATTTTACTTCGTCGAGTCGAACGTTGACATTAAGGTATATTGTATCTGTTTAGTAATTAATTCGCACTAAGTTCTTTGTACCTAACTGTTTATTCAGATGTCTATGTGTGTGTAGATAGTATTGTATGCTTGGACGAATTAACAACTAAAAAAACAAGAATACTTACCTACGTCATTCGAGTTTATGATTACATTTTTCTATATTTTGTGTTATCTATGAAATCATAAGAATATCGCAAATGATTTCTAGAATTTTGCTATGCAAGCAGTGGTAACCGCTTAAAATCAGGCGGCCAGTAACTTGATATGTCTGTTCTACCATGCCTATGATATCTAGTAGTTTCTTTTTATTTCTGTATGAGATAGCATTATTATTATTTTCCGTGATAAAAGTAACTCTACCAATAAATAGTAATAGTCGAGTGACTTTGTTGATGATTTATTATTTTTAAATTTGACGATGGAGCAAGAAAACTAGGCCGAATCGAATGCAGACGATGAAGAAATATAAACATAGGATAAGGTTATGCAGAATATTTTAATTAAATTCTAAAAATTTCATGTCCTTTCAAACCATAACAATCAATAAAATAATCGTAAAACGAAATAAATTCTTCGTGAATGTAGAAAATTAAAAAAAATATTGCGCTACTTATCAAGAATTTTACGAAATATACCCTTAATTTGTACACTTTTAATATTTTTAACCCCGGACCCAAAAACGGATGGGGTATTATAAGATTGTTACTAAAGAAAATCGAACCGCTGCACACCTACAAACAAAACAATGACTTCAATCACACAATAGAAATACGCGAATTTCTCAACCGCTCACAACATGACCCGAATCGTTTGACCGATTGCCCGAAGGTACTTTCGCCGCACATCACTTACTTCAAACTAGTCTGCACGGAGGCCGACATGTCGATCCGTCTGATGCGCGACGCGTCTGTTCGATCACTGAGGGTCTTGCTTGGCTCGGCTGGGCCTGTGCTTGTATTGAGCAGATGATACGCCGGCTAATACCGCGTTCACACTATGCCCATGGCGCTGCCGGCATTATTGCCGCGGACTTATTGCCACAGCAACATGGCCTTTATTCTCATTACGGGCACGGGCATGAACTTGGGCCGGGATCCTGGACAGAGGCATGATCGTGTTCACACTATGCTCGTGCCCACTTCGCTGCCCAAGTCCCTGCCGACTGCGGCATAGTGTGAACGCAACATTACACTCAGCTGCATTCGGCAGGGAAGTGGGCCTGAACCTAATCTAAACACGATCATGCCTCTGTCCCGGCATGTTCATGCCCTTGCTCCCTAAGAAGAATAAAAGCGATGTATGCTGTGGCAATAAGTCCGGAATTAATCTCGACAATAATGCCGGCAGCGGCATGAGCTGAGTGTGAACGCGGTAGGTATAATGTTGAAGGCTTTAGTGTCGCTCTTCCGTTGTGAGTTTGATCCCCATCGACAATAAATATTTTGTTTGATAAACATTATTTACTATTTAGTATATTTTTTGTGATGTACTGCATTAGGCGCAGCATAACGGGTCATAGAGCACGTCTACTGGGATGTAAGGCAATGCATTTGTAAAGTCAGGTGTGACTAGTGTACCACTAACAACATAAAATTAGTTAAACAATCAGTTTTCTTCTATCGGAAAAAAAAATTGTAACAAAGTTTTAAGGATCTTGAAAATTGCCAGAAATTCTTTAGGAAAAAGTACACGGCTTCGCCTTTACGGCTTGACGCGGGCTCTACCAAAGAATATGTAACACTGCGTTTATTGCTCTACCGCGTCAGCAGCTGACGTGTTGTTGAGCTAAGTCACGGAGTACTTAAGATTTAGCATGAAAATAGTTCAAAAACATGCCAGGTTTCAAAACTTGGCATGTTTTGAGATACTGTTCCATCTAGCCTTATCAGACGCTCAAACGTATTCTTTTTGCCAAAACTGAAACCTAATGCGGTAGGATTTCAAAATAACAGCAAAGAATTCAAAATACATTTTTGGTTCTAGTTTTATTTAGATCCAATGTAATAATATGTATTCTAATAAGCGTGCTTTTACTTTTTGCATGTATTATGTACCAAACCTACTTACCAAAGTTTGGTTAATTAGTTTATGGTTTTAGTTTTTTCCCATGGCATTTTGATTGTACACGCTTCGAATACTCAAAGCCATGAAACGCTTGATACCTACACTGCTGTCAGTGGTATTGTGTAATATTTTTTTTTACCCATATCTCACACAGTATACTATATCAAACTACACTTGCTTTTTTGGTGTTCTCGTTAGAAAATAGAAAACTAACCATAATAAGCCACGTAAATTCATAAATTGATGTGTTTTGTTTCTTTTATTTTTTCGTGTTCAACTGGACCAAAGGCGGCTTGTTGGATCGCTGGAGCAAATGAATACTTGAGCGGAGACGGAGACCGCGTTTATGCAAGCGTAGTGTAGGCCGCCCTCCGGCAAGGTGGGGCAACGATCTACGAAATGTAGCTGGTGAAACTGGATGAGAAGAGCCGAAGAACGGGCTCAGTGGCGCGTTTTGAGTGAGACCTACGTCCAGCAGTCGACTGATATAGATTGATGATAGTGATGATGAAAGGCTGCTAGTGCTTCCGGCTCATATGCGAAAATAATGCGTGTCCGAAAAAAATCCGAGTTTATAATTCGTTGAAATATCAAAAAATCATACGTGAGTCACGCTGGAATCTGATTTTTTTCGAATACGATGGGCCAGGCTTGCAAAATAGTTTCACTTGTATACTGCATACCCTGCAAATCACCGACTAAGCTACCATGACATGACATAAGACTCCATAATTGTGGATTTGCCGCAACCGTGGGAAGTCGACGTGTTTAGAGTAATACCAGCTATCATCACTGTTTCAAAACAGTTGTAACGTAAGTAGGTACTATGTTTTAGCGTAAACAGAATCTGTCTTTGCTATAGAGCTCTAGAAGTTAGTAACTTGTAAGCATATGCCCATAGTCACGAGACCTGCGAAACTGGATTGCAAGATTTGTTTTTGGCTGTCATTACAATATGACAAAAAAATCATTAGTCAGTGAAGATAATAAGTAAGATAATGACCATTAGCACCATTAGTAACAATTGTTACTCGAACTCGAGTTACCACCTCACTGATTGATTTTAGACCGATTAATATAAAAAATAAGTAGGTAGGTAGGTACGTTTCTATTCTAAAATAAAACAAGGAGACAAACAATAAAAGATACCATTTATTTACAAAAAACATCTGGTAAGTTAAAGCACTTTTTATTGACGTACCTACAACCAGCTAAGAAAGAGACCTCGATAGACGGCGCAGCCTCAAATGCTCCTTGTATTTTTATCGAAAATAACTTGGCAGAATTGGGCGTTTGCGAACTGGCCGATACTAACACGACACCTACGCGATATCGACATGTCAGTAACTCGAATAAAAATATCGGTGTCAGCGCCGACGCAGCGGGAAAGTGTATACCAAATGTATTAGTTTTTATCGTCGATAGCGAAGCTCTCGTGGCTAGGCTTGTTTACTTTGTTTAGTCAATCTTCACCGGTTATCTAAGTAACGTTCTGCGCGGTCACTATTTGGATGAGTGACCGCTAGTGGCATTTACATCTGAGCGCTTCCGTGCTTCGGAGGGCACGTTTAACTGTCGGTCCCGGCTCTAGCAGTCGTTAAACCATGACAGAGGTCTTAAGGCGGCCTAAAAAACTCCGTCACCAGTGTTGTATACTAACTCATACGAGCCTGCTTGCCGTCGATATCGCGTAGGGGTCGTCACAGTTGGTGACAGCTCTGGCCGAAAATGGAGCGAAATCTAAATATATAAAACTCTTTTGAAGCTGACTTAGAATCAACGCACAGCCTAAACTATAAGTCCTAGAGGTATGAAATTTAGAGGGTAGTATCATTATATAGTGTAGGGGTGCACTCAGAAATAAATTTTGAAACGTCACACTCTAAAGGGTAGAACGCGAGCAACGCCGCGGGCGACGGCTAGTATCTCATATATCTCTGTCTTTCCTATTCTATTCTATCCTACATATACACTTAACCCCCTCCCACTTCCCCTCCATTCCAGATCATAGCTACTAAACCGTATCGGGACCACATTAAGTGTTCTCTAGCAGCAATGAGAGAAGAGCTAGAGCTATTGGTAGAGCAGACTAATGTTTAGGTTCTGTGTAAGCCACGTACTGGACCTCGGCGCTTTCTTCTATTAGATGGACGGTGTTGTAGACCAGGAATAATAGATAGATATTTAGAGCTGAAACAAAGAAATACGAAGGTTAGTAAGATAAACTCTCAAAGGAACAGCACAAAGAGGAACCACTAAGAAGGAATCAGAAAAATTATGACAGGACCATTATGATATACCAAGGACAAATTAACACACAATTCGATATGCGATATATGAATAATGCGAATTGTCAAGGAATGGAACTCTCTGCCATCGTCAGTTTTTTCGGACCGATATAACCTAGGAATTTTCAAGAAAAGTGTGAATAGGTGGATTATGCCTAAGCGTGCTCCACCATAGGCTCCAGCTACACTTACCAGCAGGTTTGTTGGCAGCCAAATGCTCAGCCATAAATCATTTAAAAAAAAACTAATACAAAATACAAAGCAGTCAAGGAATGCGAACTAAATTTTTCAAGATTCTGAACCAGAAACGCCTTGACCAAGTTTTTAGCGTGTCGAATCTCCATCAAAATGCTAACTTTTGTTACTTCGAATAAACGTGTGGTTTGAGTAGCATCAAAATTACTGTGGTCATACTTGGTTTATATTTTTGCCCTTAATTTAAAGTTTGTTAGAAAACTGATTGCAATTTATTTAGGAGCTTCTTGGTTCAGCCATTATATATCAGTATATGGTTTTTTACAATCATCATCATTGTAACCACAGAACGTCTACTGCTGAAGATTAGGTCACCTGTCAGTTAGATATTTTGAATTATCTCACCTAAAAAGAAGAAGTAGATGGCATTTTCAATGTACTCGCGGTAATCGAAGTAAACAAGGTCGACACACAGAGTCACCAGCTGGAAGAACACCCCGAAGTAGAAGTACACCTTTAGAAGCAGCTCTTTCTTCTGAAAATACACAAAACGTAGTATTTTAAAGCTGTTGATATTATGTAGGGAATTACGGAATTTTCAAACGTGCGTCATTGCTCCCGTTTCTGTTGTTACATTTTCCTACACTAACCTAATTTCACGGACACGAGTTTTGACATTTTTTGAAACGACACATAGCACTTTTATTTTAATAGTTTTTCTTGTGTTATTGTGAGTATTGTTGTTTAATTTTGGTGGAATTTTAACCAATAATACTTAGGTCGTAACATAAAGTGTGAGCCATTGGAATAAATGTGTGTAAAGTGGTTTTTCTGAATGTGAAAATTCGTGTTAGGTTTTGAAGAGAAAATCCACCATTTTCTTTTCAAAACAAACGACAGCCGACTTGACAAATGACTTGACTTGACTTATTTATTACAATTTTAACACTTGACATTGGCAAAATTGTCTGTCGAAATGACGGACACAGGCCATTATTGAAGAGAAGAAGAACCTAATTTCACAGCACTAAGATTATCCCTTTCTCATGAACGGAAGCGAAAAAGTCAGCTTTCATTTTATTGTTTTCAAATTAGTTTAGCTTAGAGAAATGCACCAACAGAATCAAGCCCATTGTTTCCTTAAAAATTTTGGAGTTTGTTTTTCTTTAGCGTTTTAAGAAAATCAACTTGGTTAAGGAGTGTGTTATTCTGTAGTCTTTATTTGTGCCTATGCTAAAGTTTGAGCAATGTCCCAACTACATTTTCCTTAATTCACTAGGAGCTAGCACTCTAAGCGCTCATAAGAGCAATACGATTTTTGGTATTTTATACACCAACAAACGGAAAAACAAAGGTACTTGTTGGTATGTGCTTATTGTTACATAAGAACCTCTATAACACTAGTTGCAGTCACATCTAGGTACCTACATACTGCACTTCAGACCTACAACTGCTTAGTTAATCTTATGGAATTAAACTTTCATAGTGGCAAACCCTAAAGTGGCACCTAGTAAACCCTAAACATTGCGTGTATAGTATACGCAGTCGACTTGTTGTCACTTAATGTAGCTCTACTTCTCTACCTTTTCTACTTTTATCATTTTTTTTAAGTTTATCATGTATAGCCCATCATGTTTATCATGTATGTCATGTATATAATTCAAACATTATATTTGTAATGACACTGCTTGAAGGCACATTAGGCGTTTAGGTCCCCCAAGTAAAGATTTTAGAACCCTTTGCTCCATCAAGATGAACGTTTTGCAAAACATTTACTTAGACCAGGTTTTTTAATTCACTGATGATAATAACGACGATTTAAAATGATCGAGATTTTTTTGAATAAAATCTATTTCACTGAGGTGCCTTCTGGTAAGATAGGCGAAATTTTAAGTTCGGATAAATCACGTAACTAAGCAATTATCATTTTAAAATATCGCCGAATTGCTTGGCATCCAGACTTACTATTACGCCGATCTTACCACAAGGCACTATATAACACTAATTCACCTTATATGCACCAATAAGTAACACCACTGTCATGACAACGTCAATGAGCACAAACGCAATAGTCAGCGGTAGGTGGATGGCTGGTTCCAGCAGACCATGATCCTCTTCCGGCTTCTGATCTGAAGTGAGGTGTTCCACCAGTAGGAATACCAGCAGAGGGAAGGATAGGAGAGCTAAGACCTGAAAATATGTATATAGATAGATAGATAGATAGAAAATACTTTATTGCACACTACAACTAACAACTAAACTTACAGGAAACATAATAACTTAACTTATGATGTAAAATGGGCAGTCTTATCGCTAAACAGCGATTTCTACCAGACAACCTTGTAATCGGGGTAAATGATTTTGATAGTATTTTGGATGTGATGCCTATCAACTGCCTGCCACAAAGCCGTAATGGAGGGACTTTCGTCACAATTTTTACAACATTAAGTCGATGGAGCTAACTTTATAAGAGAACTTCTATTTGATGACATACGCAATGCTAAGATGATGATGATGCTAAGATTTAAAATATGAATCGGTATAATAATGAAAAAAAAAGCAAAGTATGAGTTCCACTCATCCAGGGTTTGCCGTGAGAGCTCTACACCACTTTTCCATGCTATTGGTATCAATGGAAAAAAAACTCACCAAATTAACGTATCCGAATATAGTAACACCTTTGCGAATCGGAACGCAAAAACAGCACTTTCTAGTCACAGGCCACTTCGGGCACTTCGCCTTGCACAGCGCCATTCTCTCCACACAGCCCTCCATCGAAAACTACGCTTTAAGCTAATCCCATTAGGTTTAATTTACATCTAAGTGAAGATTTGCTGTTGTGATCCATATCGCGGTAAAGCAACTGAGCAAGTGTATCTCAAAAGTCAGGTTCGTTGGTGATGTAATAGGAGACTTCCTCTCCCCACTCGTGACTATTAATTCTCATTGTGGCAACTATTACACAATACATTGCTTTATTTGTAAAGTCTGTATCCAGGAATGCTGTAGATTGCGACCAATCAGTGTGTACTTCAAGACTTCCTAGCTGAAGTGTTGAGGCGTCTAATATCCGGTGGAGTAGGTAGGTACATACAGATTTTCTGACAAGGCTTAATTAAATAAAGTGTACTTTTATTGATATGATTTTTTTTATACTAGTAGTCAATGATCTTCTAGATCTTCTAAAAGATTATTGATAGTAGGCAACTAGGCAACCTTTTGCTTCACACACGATACAAAATAAATCTAAATTATTGTCTTTTTGACCATAAAAATTCAATTTTAAATGTCGTAATAAATGTATTTAAATAAGTAACATTTTGTTATAAACACTGTATAATAAGTCGTAATTTTCTTTGTTTAATAATTAATTTCACATTAGTATAAATATTTGTTTACTTAAAATATAGATTTTTTTTTAATATAATAATTTTTTTTTTTTTTTTTTTTTAATATTCACGGACACTTAACACAACGCCTTCTAGTCCCAAACTAAGCAAAGCTTGTACGATGGGAACTAGATGGCTGATAGAATACATACATACATTTTTTTTTTTTTTTTTGTAAATACATACTTATAATACATAGAAACACCCAGACACAGAACAAACATCTATGTTTACAACACACAAATGTTTGTTCTCGGTGGGGATCGAACCCACGACCCACAGCACGGAAGGCAGAGCTACTACCGACTGAGCCATGACGCCTGTCATTTCATTTATACTCACAAATTTAAACCTAATCTTACAAGTGGTTATTAGTGGAATATCATTCGTGTAGACTAGAGAGTTCATACTTATGATGTACTTTCATAATTTCTTTCTTCACTTGATTTATAAGGCCGGCATCCAATACTGAAAATAAAAAAACATGAAAAAATTAGTAAAATAAGTAACTTTTTACTGTTTCTTCTTTGACCTAAACACATGTTCGTTTTACAAAAAATAGAGCCCACAACTTTTTTAAAGATTTTTTTACAACTGTTTACCTACGAACATGGTTGAAAGGTTAGTGATTGTAAACTTTGGGGGTTAACCCGAGAATATAACTAGATACTCTACTTTTCTTAAGAAACAGCGTCAGTGCGAAACCAATCTGCTTGCAATACTGGCAAAAATAGAGAAAAAAAATGCTTACAAATATAAAATAATCCAACAATAAGTATAGTAACCGTTTTGATGACATCCACATTAACACGCTCCGTGTTCGTCATGTATAATATCACTGGAGTTAGAACAATGTCTGTTGTGAGCGCATATATTTCATAGTAATAAAATACACGAAGAATGTTGTAACTTTTCTGAAAAAAAAATCTTGAATATATTTCGTACTAAAATTTTACTCAATAGGTACATTCATTGATTTCACTCGCATGGTTTACGTGAATTTTACATGGGTTTTTGGTGTAAGTAAGTATTTCATGGACTCTGAGTTAGCAACTGGTTAATTGGAGTATAACAACATGGAGGCAGGCCGATGTTTTACAAATAGTAGATCTATAATAGTAGGCAGATATGATCTATGTATTGTATTTGCTGCGATAGGTAAAATAAGTTTGCTACCATCCTAGTAAAGTTAAAAATGTGTTAGGCCAACTGTCTTTAGGTAAGTATTTGGATACTCTGAGTTTATACTCACTTGGCGGAGGAGCTTTTACCTTATGAACACCTACTATCGAAGCTGCCTGGAATCCAAGATCCACTACTAAGACTACTAATAATACCCATAGTAGGGGCTGCGTCGAATTGTCCCCGAAGACGTGTCTGTCAAAGCCATTGAAAAATACTGGTAATATACTGCTGACTATCAATAGGAGTCCGGTAACCTGGAAAGTATAAAAAACATTGCCATATTACATTGTAACAGCTCAAGTGCTATGCCTCACAGACAACGTCCTCAACAGACGCATGCTCGGTGATGGGGAGGCAATGTAAAAATTGTTACTTAACCTCATAACAAAAAAAAACTATCAATTTGAAAAGTTCAATAATATATAAAAAGGCCAGAGGTGTATTAGGACATGACTCTGAGTACCCTCTTCATCATCATCACCCACTGCTGGGTATAGGCCTCCTTCATGTTATGTCAGTCTCCTCTGTACGTCTTAGATATCTTCAAATGTAGGTAGAACAAAAGTAGAGCATTTTTTGCCAGCCATCCTTAGGAGTTGGAGACAAATAGGTTGGCATTGAAGACAAGATCTACTTAGTAACCAGTTCAGAATCACTAGTTATTTGATAGCACAAACTTATAGATGCGCCCATCTGTGGGTAAAATCTCAAAAATCAAAAAAATGTTTTTATTGTTAAATACAAGTTATATAACTAATAGGGTTGGGATCTCTTCTTTTAAGTTGATCTAACCTGTGTTAGAAGAGTCCCCTCTTTTCTGTGGTCACTAAAAACACACTTGTATAACTTAACATAGGTAATGTACAGAAAGTTCTTATAAAAAAAAATATTAAAGTAACTAGGTATAGGAGAAGGATGTACCTAATGTATTTGAGTACCTACAGGTATCCTTGTACAAATAGGCACATATACCTACCTATTTGTACAAGAATAGCTGAAAATGAAACATACAGGTAGGTTCCCTAATATTCTCATTAATGAGGCACACTTGTGTAAGAAGCGAGATAAGAGAGAATCTGGCTGCGGATGATGATGATATACGTAGGTATATTAAGAAACTGCACTGAACTCGTACGTGCAGCTAAATATAGCGCTGTAAGCATTGTTTACATGACCTAAATCTGAATATATAAAAGCTTTGCTTGCAACTAATTTATTAGGTCATCAACTGTTTAGGAAATGAATTGTTATATTATTGGCTAAATGCAGTTCTTACAAAAACATTACAATGACAATTCTTATATCGAACACACGTTTTTGTAAGTGAGCGTCACTACGAGTACGGAATACTCTAATTGTAGGTTTGGAGTCGTATTTTTTGTTTCAACTTTACCATTACGTCATCATTTCTAGACTGAAAGGTATAAAACAAATCTATTTACATAAAAAAAAATTAAAATACATGAATGAAACAATATTCCTCACTGCTACCTGTTAAATTACAGCACTTCGGAGCCACCATACCCCTAGTCATACCCCTGGGGGTAGGGTGGGACTAGACCATACTACTATACAACTGTATTAATTTTTTAGTTTACGCCTGCTTACTTTCATCATTTGATGTTTTAGTTGACAGCGTAATGAAATTAGTTGAACATTGGTTTAAGAACTCACGATTTTAATGTAAGCCCAGGTCTGCAAGCTCAGCTTCAGTGGAACGTAACAACACCACTTGTTTATCTTCGGCTGCTCATCTCTCATCATACTCGCGGCATTAGCGAAAATCATTGTTTTCTCAAAATGCCTGAACTTTCACAATCACAAGTGAGTCACCATTTCAAACGCAAAACAAACTGACGAAATAAACATGGGGTCGAGTCTGAGTTATATTTGGCCATCGTTTATACGTTTTCGTATGAAGTCACGATGAGCGCCCCTAGCGGGAGTAACGAGAATCATTTTTCTCCATACAAAAACTACGAAAACTAAAACTTCGATTTGCAATTAGCTGTTTGAAGTCCGTAGTCAACTCGTAGTCCGTCCGTACTCGTACTCAGCTAATCTGAGTCCGGATCAGTCCTTGAGCATCAGACTCAAATCACGTTCTTATTCCGAAAATACAAGAAAACCTCTACTCAAGCGTTTTCCATAGATAAATAACAGATGAAATCTCCCAAGCACAGATTTCAAAGCCTAACTATCGTTTCCAACTTGCTCGAAATTTATTTTAGAGAGTCTTACCTAACCTCCTTAGCTGGCGTCTAATAAATGAAACCACTTTAATCCTCAGTGAAGGTGCTTTATTAATTGACTTACACCCTATTACAACAATAACTACAATTTAGATAATATAAAGACAGATATAGATAAGTTTCTCTCTATTTATAGACCTTAACACTAAAGAAATATAAAAGAATGCCGACTAGCTGCGGAAGAGCTTGGTAAATGAGAACGTATCACGGTGAGTGAATGAGTTATTAAAATTCGACACTCCAGCAACGTTTCGGAATCAAACCTCGACTCGAATCAATGCAGAATATATTTTGCCTGAGAATAAAACTTGGACTCGGCACTCTGACGACATAAACCGAACTCATGGCCGGCAGAAGGAGAACGAACGAGGGTATTTTTAGAATGTACTACTACTCTACCACACGTTTCTACTCTACAATATTACGAGAAATGTGAATTTACTATCGAGCTTGTCACACGTCCAATATATAAACTGTAAGAAAACAGTTTTCAGAATGTATCACACAACATACTTGTAGTTTAGATGGAATACAAGACCTAGACACAAGTGTATTTAACCTAAAAAGTCACCGTTAGTTATAATAATTAAAATTAATATAATTAACCCTTTATTTCAAAGTATAGGCAGAAGTTACCACTTAACATCAGGTGAGCTATCAGCTTGTTCCATTACTTCTATCAATAAAAAAAAACATGTTAAAGGTGAATTAAAATTCAAATAAGTGCATAATTTTACATTTATTGAAGAATATTTTTAATATCATTACTTATAATTTTTATGTAAGAAGGTAGATATATATACCTACCTCTACGAGGGTACTTTTAATTTTTTATTTTACATACTAAAATATAAATAAAAAAACTGAATATTACTTATTTGTATTACCTATGCCTACCTACTTATTATTTTAATATTATATTCACATTTTATAAGTATAGATTATTTATTTAGATGCAATGCATAACATGGTAAAGCATACATGCACCATACTTATGAAAGGTTGGCGAAAATAAAACGCGATTAATTTTTTTATGTCGGTTGTAAACGATAAAAATCAATATAACTTACACGCTATAAGTATTCAAACTGAACAAAACCGTGACCTGACCAAAGAATATGTAATACATAGTTCCTACGTAAGAAGAAGCGGGACTCCCATTCTACCAAAATTACACACTGAAAATCTCGTTTTGTATGAAACGTGATTCAAATTTTGACCCCCGTTTCATACATTGTTCGCTTATCGAAAGCACGAATCTAGTTCGAGAATTTCGCCAGTCTGGACTTGACTACTTACACCGTCAAGTAGTCAACATTGTTGTTATCGTCAACAATCACACTACGACAAATTATAGGCTGACTTTTATTTTATTGAAGGCAAAGATGATTCGCACAGCTCGATGTTATACAGAGAAAAGTTTTTGGCTAGCAGACTACGGATTCAGCATGCTTAGTGTGTTTGTTTTACGTTTATTACCTATAAAGTTCACGTAAACTTTTTGTACAGAGATTGAGCAGCGCCCCTAGCCGGAAGTTTACAAAACTGATGATTTTCCATACCACAGATCATATAATACTTTACTCCATAGTATAAAGTCTAGTATAGTATTTTATGATCTGTGGTTATAGATGCAGTATACCTACGTCAAACGTGGTCAACGTGCCACGTGTTCGCACCAAGGGTTATAGCTTCGTAACTCTCATTGATATGCAAATCATAATAACCAATTTTAAAATCCCATAGAGCCTCAACATTCACTATGAGCGCCAATGATTGGAACTCCCTGCCAGCATCTGTGTTTCCGAATGCTTATAATTTGAATGTTTTCAAGAGAAGAGTGAATAAGTATCTTCTAGGCAATTGTCTACCGCATCATTTCTTAACATCAGGTGAGATTGTGGTCAAACGTTTGCTTAAAATATGTAAAAAAACGTACACACTACAGTACACAAAGCTACTCGTCTTCAGCTTTGAACTTGATAGAGTCGGTGCCCTCGACATCGTCTGCTTTAGGCGGCATCCGTGAGAAGTCGTATTGCTCCTTATTTCTTAGTTTAATCATCTCGCTCTTCACTGTTATGCTTATAAACACGTCAATAACTGGAAACAATGAAAATTATACGTTTATGTAGGCACATACAGAAAGTAATTCAGGGTTAAGTTTTTTAAGACTATAAATAGGTATTTGGATTCGTAAAATGGCCTAAAAAAGTAGTAAGCTATTAAACTATAATTAGTACTAGGTCTAGGTTGCTTATAAATGTAAAAAAGGGTTTTTTCTAAGGAAACTCAAGTTATTTATGTATAGCCTGCCTAATAAAAGTTGTAATTTTTCAAATATTGATGGTGTCAATCGAGACCAGCTTCATATTTCTAATTTTTGTTCTAAAATGCGACTTAATAAAATGCGTCTTACATATAAATAATTTACTTACAAATGTAGAAAACTCCAATAACGGCGTAGAGCAAACCCTGTGCCACGTCGTGTTGCATCATCATGATACTGATGATGATTATAATGACGATCTCGACTGTCATCATGTAAAACTCGTAGAAATAAAACACGCGGAGGGTTTTGAAGTTTTTCTGCAATATTTTTTTTTTCATTAGTTACTACCGTACCTACCTATGAATCCTTTATTCCTACAATGTAAGTATAAGGTTTTATTTATACTTCAAAATTACTCGAGTGAGATTTGCGCTCAAGTAATTTTTTCATGATTTTTTTTATCATTGTGGTTATTTCGTTTTCAAAACATAGAATCATCCAAAAATGGTAGCGTATAAGCAATCTCCACATAATTACCTACATAAAATAAGTTTTTTTTTTTATGTTAAAAGTAATGGAACAAGCTGATAGCTCACCTGATGTTAAGTAGTAACTTCTGCCTATAACAATGCATTACCTCACAGAGCAAGTCCAATGAGGACGTTAAGCTTAATTACATAGTTTTAAAACTCTTTTCAACATACCATAAGAATGCCTGTTATCAACGCGATGAGGAAGCCCACGTCGACGACCATAACGACGACCATGAGGACCATCAAATACACCCAGTAATGGCTCCAGAAGCTCCCACTATGGTTTAAGCTGTATAGAAAGGCTAACACAAGCACTAGGTGACTCAGGATTAGGATATCTGCGAGCTGAAAAAAAAATTAAATACTGTAAATGTAAGCGTTTTTTGTGATATTTAGTAGGCCTTTACATTTATGGAAGATGATTTATAGAGTGTCAGGAGCCTACACTTAACTGTAGTGCCTGGGACAATGTTTAGATGGAGTAGGCTTGCCCTGCACCTATACCATCCTCTTAGCCTATAATTATAGTCAGCCATATCCAGAGGAAAGAAAAGGTCAATACGTGCGGCCTCACTAAGCCGCGGATTTCCTCACGATGTTTTCCTTCACCGCTAAGCTCGTGTTATTTTTGTGATAGGTTTTTAATAAACCAGGCGTTAATTTAGCCTACAAAAATATGGAGAAAGTTTTCAAAGACAACAATTGTTATGCACGCTGATGTTTATATTAAAAAATAATCAAATAAATATTTTTTTTGGAACACAAATTATCTCAAACAAAATAAGGAAAAAATCATACAAAAGTATTTAAAACCACACAATGCTGCGTTTATCTTACCTACCTATACCCGCCGGTATATGCATAAAATTTACCTACGCATAACTACGCAGATACAACAATACAGGTTTCAGCATACCAAAAGATTTCACACTTCACTTACCACTTTGATCAGCGCCCATGTCTGTAAACACCATCTCAAGGGTATAAAAAAACAACACTTCCTAATCGGAGGTTCCTCTTCCATCGTTATGAAGTTCATAATGTTTTTACAGTGATATAACACATTCAAAGTCTTGAGCGCGACTGAGAGGAACGGAGTGGTGTATTTTTAGACGGAGAGTACGAATACAAACAATCCAATGCAAGTTATTACTATGCTATCAGCTGTAGCTGTTAATGCAGTTCCACTGAACGCAGAGTATAACTAGAATTCACCTACGTAACAAACGTGCATGTGCATGATAGTTCTCTTTCATCTACCAAAGAACATTAATAAATGCAATAAATTATGCATCATAATAAAATTAATAGTCTTCCAGTACCTTTTCATTGTTTGCACTTGAATCCCTGAGGAGTTCTCAAGACCATTAGCTAGTTCCTGTATATCATTGTAACTAAAAGCTAAATTATTTTATAGTTTTGGTTTCATCCACGTGGTCAGCCGAAATTTAGTTTTAAATAATGTTAGTTTTGTTCAAATTAATAAAAAAGTTCATGTAAAAGTAACAATTTATATTTCATTTTTTATCAAGTCCCAATTGTTTTTTTTTATTATATAGTAGCGTATAACGAGCCTAGAATTAATTTTTGAATGGCTAAATATTATTAAATCAATGCGTAAGCTCTATTGTATTCAGATTTAACTCTTCACTAGAAGCACCTACCGATTTATTTAGTCTACTTATTTGGTTTATACGAAAACTTACAGGTATCATGAGTTTATCATAATGATACATGCAAAGCACATATTTTTATAAGGGCCAATTACAAACTTCCATCACATCTAGTCAAACTAGCCCAAAAAGGGTTCATAAGAGAAATACTTAGTCGAAAAACTGTGGTCAATCTGGTTAGTATGACTTCACCCTAACGTCTTAGGCGTCCACGAAGGACTCTACTTCTGACGGGATACCCTTGGAGTTCAACTTCCGAATCTCGTGGTTCCTCAATGAGACTGTCTCTATCCTCAGCAAATACACGATGAAGACTTCAAGCACTGTGGAAAAAACATTACTTCTTAAATTGTTAACCAATATTCACAATAGAACTAATGCTACGACGTAGCCAATGGGGATTTCTAGAACAAAACTTGAAATTCCCACTAGTGGGGATTTCCTAGTGGATATTTCTGAAATATATCAACTAAGTATCTGGTATGTACGTATATATAGCGCGTGCACACTATGCCCATGCCACTGCCGGCATGAATGCCGCGATTATTTCCGGAATTATTGCCACAGCAACATCGCCTTTATTCTCACCAAGGAGCTAGGGCATGAACTTGGCGATGTTGCTGTGGCAATTATTCCGGAATTAATTGCGGCAATAATTCGGGCAGCGGCGTGGACATGTGTGAACGCGGTGTAGGAATAAAGGCGATGTTGCTGTGACAATAATTCCGGAATTAATCGCGGCATTCATGCCGGCAGCGGCAATGGCATAGTGTGAACGCGGTAAGAAAAAATAGGAGAGGAAAGTGGATTGTGTTGTGTACATAATAATATTATTTTGTTTCAGGTTCCAAAAAATACTTACAAACATAGATAGTGCCTATCGTAGCAAGTTTCACTATATCAGAAAGCTTAAAAGTCCGTAGCTCTCGCCAGGGGGCGTTGTCATCAACTCCCCATAACACTGCAAGCTCGTACATCGTGTATGATGTGATGATGATGATGGCAGCGATCACTGCGTAGACTGCATAGTGGAAGTACGCTGATACAATGTTGTAGTTCTTCTGTAAAAATAAATTGACGTTTATACAAAGTTACGTTGAAAATATTTCTAGAGTGGTCCTGTAGTTGGTTTTATTGGGTTGTATGTCTAATAGGGGGAATCCATTTTCCAGTGCTTTTCTTTGATTCTCCGTTTGATAACGTTTCTGCCCTAGAGATGTAAGCTTTCGAGCTATCTTTCACTGCGAGTGATCAGCATAGCCCTCTACACATTTTAAGGGTGAATTTGAAATGTATATTGTATAGGTATCAATCAACGAAATAAGCAAAGAGTAGATCAAATATGGCTTTGAATAGACAAAAGTGATCATAGACATGTACACTGTACAGACATGAGGATCCTACATGTTTTTTTTGTATACCTATAATATTTTTTTATACAATTTTGGTAACGATTTGAGCACAATCTCACCTGGTGTTAAGTAATGTTAAATAATGTTAAATATCTCGAAGTATTTACCTTACTCTCTCCCACAATAAGCATTATGCTCATACACACGTCCACCAGCAGAGCTACCTGCAAGACTGTCAGGATCGCAAGCAACCATACATTATGCGTTATTCCGTGCTTTATGAACATGTAGTAGATGCCTAGGAATATGTAACCGAAGGAGCCCAAAGCCAATAGCTGGAACAATAAAAAAAGATACCATAATATTGACTAACCGGATTTTAACTCGATTTTTGAAATCAAAATCGTTTATTTAGTAGAACTGCATTATTTAGTTTACCCATATCTTTAATTTTAGTGTTTGGCTTTTTTACAGTTTTATAATAGTACTAGCCGTAGCCCGCGGCGTTGCTCGCGTTCTACGCTTTAGAGTGTGACGTTTTAAAATTCCTTTCTTAGTGCACCCCTACACTATATAAGGAACCTACCCTCCAAATTTCATACCTCTAGGACTTATAGTTTAGGCTGTGCGTTGATTCTATGTCAGCTTCAAAAGAGTTTTATATATATTGATATATAGATGTAAACCTAGTAATAAGTAATTGCCTTTTCACAATATTATAGGTATTCATACATAATCAGCAAATGAATGCTTATTTTAAACATTGCAGCAGGCTTACTCAGGGTTCATGTAGTACCTAAATGATATTGTACACAGCCTCTACACAGCATATTATATAAATAAATAAATTATACCTTCATGATGCTGTTAGTTAGAGAGTTAAGTTGGAGTAAGCTTGACCAGCAACTCCTATCGTCTTAGCATAGCCAGGCTATCAGTAAAGAAGATGTGATAATGGCCAACTGGACTCGGGTTTCCTCATAGGGTTTTCCATCCATTTTTACGCTAGCAAGTGCCGAATGCCGTAAAACTTAGTAGCTATAGTATACCTAAATGCGGATACTTATCCTCATGTATACTAGTGATAGTGCAAGGTAACACATTTTACCTACTAAGTGTGGTGCAAACATTATAGTTAAAAACACCAGTGGATTTCAATTTAGGTATTTAATATCCGGTGGATACTTACAGTTTTCAAAATGGCCCATGCAATAAGGCCATATCGATAACACTTTTCACTTTTATCAGGGGGCATATTAAAAAAATAATGGAATATGTGCAAAACACAAATTATTACAGATTTCTTTGTGATTTTTTACAAAACATTGTTGGGTTTCTAATAAACTGTAGAAGAATTTTAGGCGCGGAACTTTTTTGATGGATTTAAACAATAAATTAGAATGTAGGTAGTGCTTGCTTGTTTATTAAAATAGTTGATTTCAAAAACAAGAAACAGCAATGATTACATTATTTGACAGTAGCTTTGGAAGAATAAGAATTGACCAGTGAAACACAAGCTCACCGTTCCAATACTATTGCTCTACTGCTCTGCTCGAGCTGTCACTGTCATGTCATTCTGTCCAAGTTTTGTTATTGGCTCCAGCAGCTAACCTATCAATGGTATCATTTGTATTGTTAGATATTTTAGCACCATTGCATATTACCCGATGATCGTGGAAACCACCGTCAGTAAGTATAAGACATGATTAAAATACTCCCGATTCTCATCACAGAAGCATCTCTGAATTGCGTTGTATTTTTGTTCTATTTTTAGATGGAAGCCAAACTTCAAACGTGCTATTCAAACACTTCAGCTACAACTTTGGTTGACGATTTGGTTACGAAGCTCGAAAATACTAAATGTTTATTGCCACATTCTGGCCTCCAAAATCCATATTATTAGGGTACCAAACCTTATATTCGAAATGATCCTGAAATATTTGACTTGAAAAGTTGTGTGCTATTTCGTGGTGCAAATATACTTAGGGTGGAATAACACAATTTTGACCTTTATTGATTGCGGTATCGGGTTATCAGAACTCGGCACTTGGCACTCAGGTTGGTACCAAAACAAAGATAAAGTCTGTAAGAAAAATAACTGATTCTATAAAAAATATTCATTTATGTTGCAAGACTATACTTAATTCTTAAAATAAAATTAAAATTACATATAAAAACATATTTTTTCACTAAACTACCTTATAATTTCCATTTAAATTATTAGCTATGCTATCATTTTCATCGTAAACTTCATAAACTGGTTCATTTTTGACGCCATTTGCCGTAATACCTTCTTCTTCGACTATTTTACACTCGGCTTCATTGGCGTTGTTCGAAAATCTAAAGTTGCAATTGTTTTCCAGTTTGGTGATCTCAGACTTGTTTAGAAGGATCAGGTAAACTTGTATAACTGAAAATAAAAAGAGGGAATTTAGAAATTGTACTTTTGAGTTTTTATGTCGAGGGGAAAAACAGCGATTTTGAATTCTGAGCCCGTAGTCTGAGTTTTGTTTTGTTAATCGAAACGCATATCGAGAAGCGACTTGCGAGATAATAATATTTTGTATGAAAATCCGATAAGCACCTCCTATACTATCCTCTCATAGCCTAGTCAGCTGTATCCACAGGAAAGACAAGGTCAATACGTGCGGATCTAAACATTGTCCCAGGCACTACAGTGGCTCATTAGGTGTAGGCATAGGTTGCTTCCTGACGCTGTATAAATCATCTTCAATAGGATGTAGAAGGCCTATTATATAATAACTACTTACCTATAGATCTATTGTGAATGTTGTTAGGTAAGCTCTTGTTAAAGTTATACTTACCCATATTTAAAAATCCAATGGCCAAGCTGCTTTTCAACATTAAAATTCCAAAGACAAGTCCCGTACGTTGAACCAAGAAGAACAAGTGAGCTCCATGAAACAGAAGATAAGCCAAGACGTAGAGCACTAACATTCCAATTGAGTAATAGTTATACACTCTCAGGAGCTTTGGATTTTTCTATAAAAAAATAAATATGAATTAGAATATCAACCAGTTATTGTAAAAATAAAATAAAAAATGTTTGATTGTGCTTATCCTTGGCAGTTACGGTGGTTACGATCAATGATATTTTATGTAGGTAGGTTTTTTATGTAGCGATGGTCTACAAAAAATCTGGCCTCCAGTATAGACAGTTTGTCGCTAAATACGTTATCAGAAAACCGGCAAAGTATGACGATAAGTTTCATGAACTTTTATGATTTGGTCGCGTGAAACTAGTGCCTAGATTTTTTTTACAACCATATTCATAGCCAACCCTACCACGTGTGTACATTTGACGTTTACTGCAAAGTCACGTAAATTCAGATGAACAAAATGTTGTATGGAGAATCATTTGTTATCTTCCCGCTAGAGGCGCTGCTCAATCTCTATACAGAAATAATAGTTTACGTGAACCTTGTGGTATACGTAAAGAATACACTTGTATTGCCTCCCTAGATTCACTTATTTCATCACATATAAAGCGATCCCTTGATTTTATTGACTAACTTTGTAAGGCCTCAAACGCACTAGCGGTTAACCGCGGGGGCGGCTAACCGCGCGTTTCCAGTTTAATATGCAACCGCTTGTCAACCGCTTGTGATTGTACGCAGCGGTTGCATATACTGGAAACGCGCGTTAGCCGCCCCCGCGGTTAACCGCTAGTGCGTTTGAGGCCTTAGGTGTAATAAAAAATGTTTTTTTACCTTGTGACATCCAACGACAAATACAAAGGTCAAAGCGATATCGCCAATCATAATGAGAGTGAACAGCCCGAGGAACGCCATATGGATGTAAAATACTGATCGGTTAATGTCATCCAAATTGTTAAATAGTGTCAGCAGAACCATCAGTATCGAAATTACCTGAAAGGAAATACAATAATAATTAAAAATGGGTTAGTTCCGCTATGCACGAGTCCCGCTTTGCTCGGATTCTAAAATACCTAAATAAAAGTGCCGCTATGCTACGAATTTCTCAGTTCTACCTTAATCAATGGAAGGTACAGTTCGTTAGAAAAGTGTTTCTAAAGCATACTTAATTACTATCAAGGATAGTGGTAGAGGATTAGTCATCTCACCAGAAATTGACAGGATGGCAGGCACATCAAGAGAGTACGAGGCTGATTTTGTGAGCAGTATGGGAATAGAATATTGAAGCGCTCGTGGCGTAGCTTGCTTAGCCAATCTTCACCGATTATCTAAGTTAAGCAACGTTCTGTGCAATCACTATTTGGATGGGTGACCGTTAGTGGCATTTACATCTGAGCGCTTCCGTGTGTGTCGGTTCCAGGAGTCGTTAAGCCACGACGGAGGCTTAAGGCGGCCTAAAAACTCCGTCACCAGAGTTGGCCACTAACTCATGCCAGCTTGCTTGCTTGTATTAGAAAGATAAGAAGAGGACTTTCAGAACTATAAGTCTTCTAAGCAAACTTAAAAAGGTGACGTTGGTCTAACCATATTTAAATCTAAACTTACAAAGTTATTGTTGAGGGGATGAGGGGAAACCTGCACATGCTGAGATGGGGCCTTTTTGCAACACTGTATATTTAGGCACAATTCCTAAAACGTGTTTAGTTAAAATGTGCAATGTATTTTATTAAGTTTATTTATTAAGTTGCAAATAAACGTTTTGTATTTGTATTTGGATGTTTCTATTCAGTTGAGGAATTTATGACTTCGGATCATCTTGTCAATTCGAATTGATTTATTTTTATGATTTTATAATTATGTACTGTTGACCTTTGTATTGTATTTGTTATTAAGCTATGTGTTTTTATTTATATTTTTGTGTAATTGTCTGTGTTGTGGCTGTCCTTAAAATGTTATTTGAAATACAATTCTGATGATTGTTTGTGAATAAATGAAATGAAATATACTTACCTACCTCCATAAGCATGATTTGCCTATGCAATTGCATAGTATAATACGTGGATTAAATCTGAATATGTTGAGATGAACTAAATATTTCAAACTGCAATTTTGCCTGAGATTCCTTAAAACTTGAAAACTGCTTCACCAATTTTTACAATTCGGGTAAAGAAAATAATATACGCAATGTTCAATGAGTTACATAGCTATAGGTAACTCAATAATTTTATAACCCAAATAGTATTCAATCGTCCTATATTTAATTAGTAGGTTCAGACTAAATAATACATTGTAATCAATTTATTTCGAAGTTAATCAGGGTCTCGCGATAACAAAAATATAACTCCAGTGATGAAAGAGAAAATCCACCAATATTCTAATGACGTCAAAGTTTGAAAAAAAAGGGTCAAGCACGAGTCTCCAGTGACGTCATCGGTCAGTCCAAAACACATTTGTCACAAAGTCAAAGTCAGTTTGTCAATTTGTCCGAAAAGGTATGTTACGGCTCGACAAAAAAAACGATCGTCAAGAACCTTAAAACTTTTAACAAAATAAGTTATGTTGCTATGGTAACATACGTTTGGCAAGCATTAAGTATTGGCCAATATTTAATACACAATTGAATCCTACTAATATTATACTCAAACGCGAAAGTTTGTAAGTATGGATTGATGGATGTTTGTTACTCTTTTACGTAAAAACTACTGATCCGATTTGGATGAAACTTGGAATATTTATATTGTCTGTGACCTGGATTAAAACATAGGCTACTTTTATCCCGAAAAATTACCGGGATCCAACGGGACGAGAACGAAGTCGCGGGCGGCACCTAGTACTTAATAATACTTACAATACTTACCAATTTTAGATATCCCCAAGCCAGGAGTCCATATCTCAATGGAATACAACAACAGCATCGTTTGAACTCAAAACACTCCACCCTCATCCTGTATTTTCCAATACACACTTTGAAATGGTTGTATCGAAGCTCTACTTATTTTTCAGATATCAAAATACCTATTTTAGGTAGGTTTTAGGTAGGCACCTATTTTAATGTTTTAAAATATTTGATTGCAAAGCTCCTCTAGGCAAATACACGTCCGATAGTGTCAGATACTGATATGAGTTTGAACTTTCAACTTATTGTACTTACTTATAACTAAAATGAACTGTAATCAGTGGTTACGAGCAAAATGATAGCGGACATCAACAAAGTCAGGGAATTTTATATTTGTCGACGAATAATGTTTTTCTCTTGTTATTGTTCAATTCTTTGAACTGACACGATTGTCTCATACTTTTTAAAACTACGCACTATAAATGTTTCTGGGATATCCTCTTTTTACAATGTTATTTGTTATTTTTACAGCATAATTGCGATTTTTTCGTACCTTTTAAAACTACGCACATAAAAATGATTCTGTGGGAAATCCTCTCTAAGTTATTTGTTATTTTTCCAAGGTTCTTATCTTATATTATCCTATCTTATCTTAAGATATTTTAGTCACCGTTTTGAACTTTCATTTTGAGCTCGATAAAACCAACACTGCTACGAAACTTTAAAAAAAAAAGAAGTAACGTGCTACTCTGAAACCGCAACATAAACTAACCTAAATGAGTGAATTGAAGAATGACCTCCGTTCACAAGAATACTCGTGTACATACGAATATGATACTAGTTACTAAATGGTAGAATGCATGAGTAGTATCCTGCTAAAGGAAATACAAGTAAGTGGACGAGATCACGTCTTCCTAACGTGTCAAGGTTTTTGACCATTTCACTAAAATAATGCTATATAAGTAGGTACCTACTAATGATGTTTTCAAAACATAATTTCTAGATAGATTACTGATGGTTTTGAGCGTACACTACTAGTTAGGGAAGTGGAGTAGGTACCTTCATACTAAGAAATTTAAAGGGATGTCGAGGAGTGGAACTCTCTGCCATCGTCAGTATTTCCTGAGCGATATAACCTAGGAATTTTCAAAAAAAGAGTGATTAGGTGGATTATGGCTAAGCGTACTCCACCTTAGGCTCCAGCTACACACCATCAGGTGTGCTGGCAGCCAAACGCTCAGCTAAAAAAAATGTTGAATGTGCCTAAAAATATAGATTAAATCAAGGACTTTTTGAAAATAAACGATACAAATAGATTTGATACAAAATAAGAATCATTTTATTTATCAAACAAGCTTAACGTAATTACCAGCTAACTTCTTCGTGCGATTTTCTTCATTGTCATTGAAATCCTCATATTCCGGTTCAGAAATTTTTATGTTAGTTCCATTTTGTTGGTCATTATTGATACCATTTGCCACAATACCTTCTTCGACTATTTTACACTCGGCTTCATTAGCATTGTTTGTAAATGTAAAGCCGCTGTTGATTTCTAGTTTGGTGATCTCAGCCTTGTTTAAAAAGATTAGGTAGAGTTGCATGACTGAAAATACAAATTATTTATATTAAAATATATTCGAACATCTCAGTATCTGTAATCTGAATCCCAAAATATTTAAGATTTTTTGCTCTTGGCTGTGCTATGTAGCTTTCTTGAACTTTTGATACTCACCGACACTAAAAAATCCAAAACACAAAGGGCCTTTAGTTATTAAAAGTGTATTAATGAACCCATAACGCGGAACGAGATAGACAAAGGTTGGTCCAACTTGAATAAGGTTGACCAAGATGAGGAGCCCCAATAATCCAATCGAGTAGTAATTGTACACCTTCAACAGCTTAGTACATTTCTAAAAAAAAAAATTTTTTGGTTAATAAATAGTATATTCTACTAGTTTGCATTAGAAAACAGAAGTATTTTACTGAGTGGACTCGGTTTAATGATGTTGACCTTGTACGCGCGCAGAAATTGTTATAAAAATATATCATTTAATTTTTTGCAATTATATTGCTTCCTCTCCACTTTAGCCAAGCGCTATTAAACAGTGACAGTACCTGTAACCGAGCATTGACTGTTAGAGTCCACAGAGTCACACAAACTAGAGTCTAAAACCCGTTACTGACTGACTGACCCGTTACCCACTGATCCGGACTCAAGCATAGACTTTTGTATGAAGATTTCTCCCAAATCTATACTTGAGTAGGTAACGTTTTTGCCTACCTTTAGGTAAATACCTTATGAGCTCCAACAATAAACACTATGGTTAAAGCTATATCTGCCAGCAGAACGATAAAAAACAGTCCAATGATTCCCAGCTCCAGACCTTTGTGCCCAAATCGGGCAATGGCGGTCACGATACTCCGTGTCAATACTGGTATCATTATCAGTACTGAAATGGCCTGAAAAAAAAAACTATAGTGAATAAATCAGTGTCGTGGAAATGTTGGAATAAAACCTGTTAGTAGACTTAGTAGTAAGTAAACTTAAGTAGGAATTTCCGTCTAATAAACATTTGAAATGTAAAATTTGAAGATAAAACCATATATTATCATGTAGACTTTTCAGTTACTTTCTACTTGCTCTAGCTATCGAGGTTATATATTAATATATATCAACTTTACAAAGAGAAAAAGAGCTTGGTTCGGAGAAACCGCCTTGGCGTTGGGCGCTGATTTGTATGGAGACACTGAGCGGATTCTTCGAGAGGCTTAGTCGACACCAAGCCCGTACTCGCATGTCGAACTTCTGACCACTGATCGATTCAAAATATCGATATTGAGTAGGTGTCACGTCGTGTCTATAGCATTATGAAAACAGTCAATGAACGCAAGTACATCAGGTACGTACCAATTTTAGATATGCCCAAAACAGAAGTCCATATCGCAACGGGATACATCCACAGCACCGTTTGAACTCAAAACACTCCACCCTCATTTTGTACGCTTTTTTAAACGAAAGATTTACTTATCAAAGTTATATTTAACTGTATCTCTTTTTGCTATTTCAAATTTATTTATAAGCAATAAATAAACAATTCTTTTTCACAGTCGTCTGTTAGTGTCAGTTGTCAGCTGCAAATGAACTTGAATCGTGCAAATAATTTGTAGATAAAATGGGGGCGTTTATTTGACGCATATTTCTTCACACATCTGCGTAGAGGTTCTACTGTGTGTTATCTATTCCAGAGGGCCTAGTACGAGTTTTGGTATGTAAATCTGGTGTAAAACGTCTGACGTCCAGCACACCAGGGGGCGCTGATTTTTATCGAGACACTGAGTGGAGTCTTTGAGAAGCTTGGTCTACACCAAACCCGTACTTACAGGGAATCTGCTCAGTGTCTCCATGCAAATCAGCGCCCACTGGTGTGCTGGGCGTCCCAAATACATCGCTGATTTGCGTCTGGGTGTAGGTAGTGTGTACACTCCACACTATACACTGTACACTGAAAACTCGTACTAGGCCCTCTGGTCAGGTATAGATGACCCACGAAAAACTTAAGATAACTCTATTTTTTAGTTGTTATTCACTCAAACCCGTGTATTGCCAAATGATGGGTTTTCCCCAGGAAATTTTCAACCATTTAGGAATGTTTAACCATGTTTTATATTTTTTTACTGAATTCATTGAACACATCATTGTTTCCAAGCGATATTAAACTCTTTGTTAACGGGATTTACATAGTTTAGATAAAAAATCGTCATTTATTAAGTATTTCATTTGAGCTTACTTTTGAATACGTTACTAATCTTATTAGCAGAGATACTAAAAAAAAAGCTAATTAATGTGGGCCGGGATATGAAATAATAAACGTTTATTTGTTCAATGCGGCGTTTTATTTGGGCAGATTGCAAAAATATCTAATTATTTGAAGAGAACACTGGAGAACACGACATGTCACCCATTCGCCATTTTACAATTCAATCTTTCAAAATACGTTCCGTTCAACGCTGAACCTACATGCTCGGTCATTCTACTACTGGGTCTGTCCTCAGACCCAACGTTACATTTCACATCATAAACCAAAAATAAGTATTGAGTAATAGGGCTAGTCCCTAGACTTAATTCATCATTAAGTACAGTTTGACAACAGAAGAACCCGACATTGAAGGACAACATTGTCATTTGTGACGTCTCCGGACTACCCTATGGATATCTACCTTACAACTTAATCTTAATCTATCAACTTCTCTTAGCTGTAAAATAACAAATAATTAACTAGGGTAACTTATACAGTAATTATCTACACTAATACAACAAATAAGTGGAAAACATAACATGGTAAAAGTTTTTACAACGTCAGCAACAGACATGGACTCAAAATAGAAGCTACTTTCATATACATTCATCATACTATGTTTCGAGTGGTTGAGAACTAACAGCTAGGTACCTGGTTAGGGGTTACTCACAATCTCCACCATCCGGCCAGCGTTTCATGGAGTCTGCCGCTGTACTGGTTCGTTTGGGACCTTCACTCATCATGTCCAGTTTCTCGACATCATACCTATCTTTTCCTTTGACTGCTGTGATTTCGTATGGACCAAGGTATTTTGGTTTTACTTTCATACCTACTCCAAACTGTGTTCTTCTGATTGCTACGATGTCTCCGATTCCATACTGTTGACTTGCTTTTCTTCTCTTGTTGAAGCTCCTGGCATTCTCTTCTTGTATCTGCAAGATCTGTTGCTTTGCTTGAGTTCTCAAGACATCTCTGTTTTCTTGGTAGCTATCAACATTTTCTTGGTTGAGCAAATCATGAATTTCCAGGTCTTCTCGACTCCTCATTCTAGAACCTATCATTAGTTCATAGGGCGATGTTTTTATGCTTCTTTGGTAGGTGCTGTTGATCGCTCTCTGGACCCGACTTATGTATTTATACCAATGGGTAGGATTTTCAATGCACAGTTTCGTGATAATAGATATTATGGTTCTATGCATTCGTTCGACTTGCCCATTTCCTCGCGGCATTCCCGTCGTTATCTTGACATGCGTAATGTTTTCTTCCTGGCAGTATTCTGCAAATTCTCCACTAGTGAACGCTGTACCCCTGTCTGAAATAATTCGGGTTGGATTACCAAAATGTTGCTGGTGAATTCTCAGCTTGCTTATCGCCTCTGCTGTGGTAGTACTTTTTGTTGGAAAAATCCAGGTAAATTTTGTAAATGCATCCACAACTGTCAAGATGTAATTATATTGTTTTTTAGTTTCTGTCATGGGTCCCAAATGGTCAATATGAATGGTATGCAGGGGAATGTCTCCTTTCTCAATGCTATGTAAAAATCCTTCTTGCTTGCCTTCTTTCTTGTTTGCTAAAAGACAGGGAACACAAGTTAGCAGATAATTATCTATTTTTTTTTCCAATGAAGGGATGAAGAAATCTTTGTTTATGCTACTCATCATCTTCTTCTTGGCAAAGTGCCCATTGGCGTGAACTCTCTTCAGTATTTCGTGTTCCAGAGATTTTGGAATAACCAACTGCTTCTCCATTCCCTTATATAGCAACCCATCATCTAGAACATAATCTTCAAAGGGCTGGTTGTTTAAAACTTCCCTAATGGCCTTCAGTCCATCATCATGTTCTTGAGCATACTTGATACTATCCCTTAAGTCAGCAAACACCACTGAGACATAGGGGTGTCTGCTCAATGCGTCGACATGACGCATTTGCGTACCCTCTCGATGCTCAACTTCAAAGTCATAATCTTGCAGCAAAATGATCCACCGAGCAACCCTGGTAGACATGGTTAGATCTCTTTTCTTTAGAGTCATTTCAAAAGCTTTACAGTCGGTTACCACTTTGAAATGAATTCCATACAAGTAATGTCGGAATTTCTTCATGCCCTCCACAATTGCTAAACCCTCCAGTTCGTAACTAGTATATCTACTCTCCGCACTGCTGGTTTTCCGGCTCAGATAATGCACTGGGTGCAGTTCTCCATCATCCAAATCTTTCTGCATCAAAATGGCTGAGTAAGCAATGCTGGACGCATCCGTGTGAAGTTCTGTTTGCAATCGAGGATTAAATATCTTCAATACTGGATTGGATGATAACTTCTCTTTCAACACAATGAAACTGTTCCTGTGCTCATCACCAAATTGAAACTTTTCATCTTTCTTCAGTAGGTCGGTTAATGGTTTAGCAATCATTGCAAAATTTTGGATAAACTTTCTAAAATATGAACATAATCCAACAAAACTATGTAGCTGCTTCAAATCTTGGGGTTCTGGGTAACATAAAACAGCTTCTGTTTTTCCTGGTGAAGGTTTTATCTCTCCATTCTCAATCACATGTCCCAAGTATTCTACTCTGCGTACCATCAGCTGGCTTTTCTTCCAATTTATGTTAAGTCCATATTCTGATGCGGTCTTTAAAACTTCCGCTAATCTCTCCTCTGCCTCCTGTTCACTTTGAGCTGGAATGAGAATATCATCGATAAAGATTATGACTTTACCATTACCAATTAATTCTCGGAATATAATGGTAATAAAGCGAGTAAAAACTTTCGGACAAATGGCAATTCCAAATGGGGCCCGCTTAAACTCATATTGGCCTGTCATCGTAACAAAAGAAGTGTAAGGAATTGACTGTTGATGCACCCTCAGATGAAAATACCCATTCTTTAAATCCAGTGCACTAAATACTTTCGCATTCTGACATTTATCAATGTGGTCCTCAATAATTGGAAGAGGATATGGATCCTTCACCATTTTTTCATTTAACTTTCGATAATCTACACACACCCTCAGACTACCATCCTTTTTGCGAACAAGAACCAATGGACTAGCATATTCTGAGGTACTTACTTGTATAATGTCGTTGTTGAGCCACTCTTTAATTTGGGCGTCAACCTCCTGTTGCTCCCTCAAAGCAAGTCGCCGTGGCCGTTGCGTCACAGGTATGTCATCTCTGAGGTGAATCTGAAGTTCAATCGGTGCCTCCTTCGTTTTTGCAGGCTGGTAAGTTTCCATCATGAGTCTCACCCGATGTTGAACCTCACGGCTTACCTCGCATCCTACGATATCAGAACCAGACACAAAACATGTTAACTTCCTCAACCACTCTTCATTTGATGGCAACAAGTACAAATTACTTTTGTCCATGACCATTACTATTTGTTGCAAAAACTGTTGTCCCAATAAAACAAGGTATGGCATAACTTCTTGAGGTACAATGTAAAAACTAACATTACTGTAAACCCTATTATCGATTGTAATTGGAGCCCGTACCAGTCCAAGAGGGCGTACCTTTACAGACCCTAGTCCTGTCATCACCATATCAGTTTCTTCACATTTCGGGGAGCCTAAAATACGGTAGCACTCATTTGACACAAGGTTTATATCACTACCCGAGTCTATCAACGCTAAAAACCTTTTTCCGCTCACTTGTATCACTTTTTCGGGTTTTCTAATTCTAGGTTGTAGCACGCTGCCGCCTCCGTCGTGTTTGTTTACATTCATGACTGTCATGGCGGCATTGGTGTCCATAGCCTCGTCGTCGTCACTCTGTTCGCCGCCATCTTTCTCGATGTGTGAACAGCCAATCGGTAAGCCGCATTCGACCATAGCTTGATTACGTTCCGTTTCGTCCTCGCAGTTGCAATAATACAGGTTGGTAACCCCGCGACTCGAATTTGTATCAGCTGATGTGGGGTTTGATCTCATCCGTCCACGGATATTATGACTCACAGGATCTTCTTCGCTGATCTTTTTTGGTTCGCTACAACTCGACGCTATGTGTCCGAACTTATTACATTTGAAGCATTTGAGTCCCAAATGTTTATGCGGGCAGTTAAGTGAAATATGCTTCAGGCCTCCGCAGCTGTAACATTTCTTCTGGGACTCACCTTGGGGTTTTGAACTTCCTGCCACCAGTTGCCGTTTACCATCACCTTTGGGGTCTTTCATTTTCTCTTTTATAGTCTCATAGATTTTAAATTTTTCTTTTAAATCGCTGTAACTAGTGACACCGTACAACATCATTTTATTCATCTCGGTGTCCACGATGCCATCCACAATGTACCGGATGGCCACATAATCAGCCATTTTGCCACGTCTGCCAAGCTCCTTCATAACGAGCATAAAATCAAGGCAGCTTTCTGTTGATTTTTTCTTTCTCGTACTCATCATTTCGTGAATTGTTTTGGTGTCCAATGGGTCTGTGAACTCTTTGGATAGCGCCGCCTTCAGGTCCTCCCAGGATTTATGTGGCCGCTCAGCCCGCAACCACAGCGATGCCGTGCCCGTCAGCGCCCTTCTAGCCACCAACAACTGTTGCAGAGGGGACCACGAAAAAATCTCTGCATGGTCGTCGACGTCCTGCACCCACCGCGCTACCGTGTACGTCTTATCTTGTCCGCTGAACTTGGGAATCAGGTCAGCCGTCATCATCAGCATTCCACCCCGGCCCGTCTCCGTCTCATGAGCAATCGGGTCTCCTTGCCTGCTGGGTCGTCGGTCGTCTTTAGGCATGATGTCAATGCGTCGTCGTTCGTCGTGGAATTGTAAAACCGTCTTGTTGATGAATGGACGACACAGAGAAGTGCCCACCTGAGCAGATCTCGTATTGTTTTGTGCCGCGTCGACGCGCCGGTAACCTCACAATTGTCCACGCGAGCCGGTTCCGTTTTACTTCAAATCCCGGACGAGCCCCCAAAATGTGGGCCGGGATATGAAATAATAAACGTTTATTTGTTCAATGCGGCGTTTTATTTGGGCAGATTGCAAAAATATCTAATTATTTGAAGAGAACACTGGAGAACACGACATGTCACCCATTCGCCATTTTACAATTCAATCTTTCAAAATACGTTCCGTTCAACGCTGAACCTACATTAATATAGAAGTTTGAAGCATCTAGGTAGATAGGAAAGAAACTAAACATTAGTTTGAGCACTTATATCTAAGCCTACGCGAGGACCTCGGAAACTAGTCCTAGACTTCTGCTGCGTTAGCATCTCATTCTGATCTTCCTTCTGCTTCTGCACTTCGCTTCTTGTCAGCAGCATCAGGTATGATTGAAAACCTGCAGCAAAAGAAATATGAGAGACACTGACGATAAACTCGAAGACTTATTATTATAATTTTCACCTTAGGTAGAAAAAATAACTTAGGACTTTGGAACTCTTGATATGACTCTCTGACGCGTCACATATTTTTTTTTTACTCCCTTCATAACTTTAAAACCTCCTTGGCCGATCTACCTCATAATCTATCAGTAAATATATTAGGACTAACTGTGAACATACCAAATTCAATGCCGATTGGGGCGTGGTTTGAATGTTATGTTTTAACAAAAATTACTTACTTTACTTACAGACAAATATATATATCAAACTTATAATATTGCAACACCGTTACTCAGGGATCACTAGACCTAAAATGACGTTGTGCACAGCATAAATGAAGCAAAATAAATGAATATAAATAGCACCAATTGGCACTAAAATTATAAAACTAATAATAAAATATAATAATAATAAATATTCACAAACATTTAACACAACGCCTTCTAGTCCCAAACTAAGCGAAGCATGTTCTATGGGAACTAGATGGCTGATAGAATACATTATATGCCTTTTTTTTTGTTAATACATACTTATAATAAATGGAAACACCCAGACACAGAACAAACATCTATGTTTGCCAAACACAAATGTTTGTTCTCGATGGGGATCGAACCCACGACGCACAGCACGGAAGGCAGAGCTACTACCGACTGAGCCATGAAGCCTGTCGAATCTAAAAGTAAGCTTACAAACATGTCCAAGTCCAAATCCCCAAAGTGTAATGTAGTCTAGCTCGAGCACAAACGCGTGGTGGAAGATCAAGTTGTGCAGCAGTTGGAACCGCTTCATATTGCAAGCCGTCAGCAAGATCACCAGCAGAAATACCGCCAGCATCGTGATGCTGTAGAAATAGTATACTTCCAGCATTTTGAGGTTCCTCTGAAATAACAGACAGTGCTCACCACAGGCTAGATCCTACACATTTGTGGTAGCTATACTTTTTTTGTCGATGCAAAATATTTGGAGGCACTTTTGGATCTCGGATGTATAGGTATGGGGCTTAGTCCCTTCACCCCTCCCCAAAGTTCTAGGTGTACCCTAACTAGTTCCGCCCAAAGTGAAATCTTGGGTTAAGTCAAGACTCTCCCAAACCGGAATCCTGGATCTGCCAATAGTCAGGAAAAAAACCAGTAATTATATTTGCAAAAGGCATGCAATACCTGCTTAGGTACTAGGCTTATTCAGAACCAAAATTATCTCCTCGGCACTAGCGGAAATTAGAAGCTCTAAAATAGAGCACGATTGGGGTTTCCAAATCGTGCTTGTTTCTATCCGCTGAAATACCCTGATAGATGATTAAATGAATCACACTGTTTATTCACTTTTATCATAGGACAGTTTGTGGCAAACTCTGGATAAGTTTACCTACGTCATTTCCTTTGATAAGCTATGAACACAAAATACACGCATTTAATTCGAAGTGATCAGTGAGATTTTATTGAATAAAAGCTTTTTGACTTTGACTTTGACTTTGACAATGGTAGATTCTACAAGCAATTATACTATTTCCCGATTTTTTTTGGATTTGATTGTTTTTTTTTCACAAATTTTGTTTACGACGAGCTATGATTACCTGCTCTCGTCATCGTGCGTATATTTTTCTTAGTCCCTGCCCCCATATCGCAAACTTTGAACTGCTTTAGCTGCCCAGCAAAATGCGACGTGGCTACAGATATACGAAAACAAGAAGCATATGACGGTAAAAAACGCGCTAATGTCACTATTTAGTCACAGAATACCTATGATTTTGTATGAAAACCTGCCAGGCAGGTTTTTATGAGATAACGATTGCCCCCCGATCAATTTATGTCATCAAAGCTATGTAGCTAAATGTGGCTTTCATCCCATTTAGGTAAGTGTAAAAGCTGTGAAACCTCACGTAATTTGTACTTGGTGCTGGTCTAAATCTGAATGAGAACCAACCTTATGCACAGCGATAATAACGACCAAAGTAAACATCAAGTCCAGCACCTCAGGAATGATCGTAGTCACGCACTCCAGGAATGTGACAGCACAGTCGTAAGACTCTGACACTCGGCTGAACATACGAGCTGATAGATATATGAACGTCAGACTCACTAGGAGAGATATAATCTGAAAGGAGTCAAAATTACTCAAAAACTGACTCAAGCGGCTCAAGTCGTGGGTCGGACTTTTCAATTTGAAAAAAATATTTGCGCAATAATTACCAGTCTTGGACAAAATGTAACAGTGTATTCAAACGGGAAAAGAAATCATCGTGACGAAACCAGCGGCACTCCACATTTCCTGTGGATAAGGCCGACTAGGCTGATAGGATGGTAAGCCATATTGTGTCGAAGAGTCGCTGTGACCACGCTTTACAGGACGCAAGGACGAATTAACTAATTCGTCCAAGGATAGAAACTTACCAGTTTGCCGTATCCACATACCAGTAATCCATGCCTGACCGGCAAACAAAAACATTTCTCAAGATTCCACATTGCCATCCCATCTAACTAAAAACAACGTCTTTTATTGATAACTTGTGGATAGATACTATGTAATCTTGGTGACCTAGGTATTGCATTATCATGAAGTCTGAGTCTGAAGTTCATGTTTATGACAACATATAGATCTTTTCCTATGAAAATAAAAAACATGGACATTTTCACACAACTCCCTCTAGTCCCAAATAGTGACAAAACTATGGTGGCTCATGTATATGATGTGAAGCGCCTTCCTCTGCCTATGAGTATGAGTGGGATGAGTTAGAAATAAAATAAGCTTGTCTTCTTTAATATTCTTTTATTTTTTATTTCGCTTTTATATCAACGCTAAAAATAGTAAATAAAATACTTTAATATAATAGCGTTCACATCTTGGCCTCAAAACCCCTACGGTAAAACTAATATTCGAGACCCCGTTTACGAGTCTATGATCTCTTTGTATGGAGGGCATGCCTCTAACCGATGAGTACAACCCCCCAAAGGATTTGACCCACCAAGCAAGACTTGCATTTGAAAAAACATACAATAAGCACCTATAAATAGGTTTTTTAGAGAAGATTTCCTTTGCAGCTATACAACGTCAAGGACTACTCTTCAAACCTATCCCTATTTACGATATGCTGTAGGTGGTAAGAACTTAATCACAGATAAATCCTCCGATTGCCAAACGGCGGTGGATCCAAAACCACCTCCGTCATATGGTTCTCGTAGCTATGTCCCCTCCGCTGGTCTTTCAGCTTCTTTAGCTCTGTTCTGATAAGCAGCAGTAGGTAGACTTGGATTACTGGAAACCAGGAAAATAAAACCAGTTGAATTACATACCTAGTTACTCCTAACCATGTGTAAATGAGATTCTTTAATCGTCAAAAAAATTATATAATTTTTTGTAATTGTCAAAACTCACAACGTATAAATTACAGAAAAATTTACCGAATCCAGAGAAAGCGAAGCAGTACTCCAGCATGGTCCAATACACGCTCTGCTCATCATGGTAGAGCCGCAACACGACAAAGGTTAACAATGTTGCCACTGTAGTTAGTAACCCGTAGTAGTAGTAAACACGCATAAGATTTGGGCGTTTCTGAAAACAAAAAAAAAACATTTGACAGAAGGAACAATGAACTCTGTTTATCTGAAGGAAGGTCAATAAATTTTTATAAGGTTTTGACATTGTGACAAGGAAACTTGTATGTATAACCAAAGTTCTTTCTAAAAATCTACAGACGGGCATTGGGGAGACCAATGTTCAGCAGGATGATAATTATATTGCATCTTCATCACTAGAAAGTTACTAGATTTTATTTGTCCTGTTATAAAAGCTGATCATTAACAGTAAGCCTCAGGCACGGAAGCAGAACTAGAAAACTACAAAAACTAGAAGTCTCACCATATGAGCTCCAACCAGCAGTACAATATCAAACACCACTTCAAGGACATACAGGAGATAGGGCAACCACATCTGCACGTACATTGAGACACCCCTGTAGTTCGCCACGGTGACCGTCATTAGGGGATTGTAACCCCAGTCCACCCATACTTCTAGCGCTGTGATCAGAATTGTGAAGACCTGGAAAGTTTTTAAAAACAATGTGAAAGAGTAAAAACGAAATGGAGAAATAATGTTGGAAGATGGACGCATTGGTGTGTTCCGGTTTGAAGGGTGCTGTGCTGGTACAATTACAGATGCATAAAGTGATGAATGCAGGAGGTGCATTGCTTCACAGAGCACGTCTTCAATGGGTTCACTTTATCAGGGAATTGTGCAATGGATTTTTTCAGGACATCTTAGCTCTAACTTGTACTTATTGTAGCTTACACCACAGATTACGATCCTGTAAATAATTACTAGGATATTTTAAAATTATAAATATAAAAAATATAAAATTACATCCATAAAAAAGGATGAATGCGCCATGCCATGCCTTGCTCTGTGAGGTAATGCATTGTTATAGGCAGAAGTTACTACTTAACATCAGGTGAGCTATCAGCTTAATCAAGTAATGGAACGAATGAATGAATCGAACGTAATGAATCCATTAATCATTAAAAAAAAAACATAATTTTATGTTGGATTGGTTAGTGCAGTAAAAATATTGTAAATCTTATAAAACTACTTACCAAGTTTAAATATCCAAAGGTAAGTATCCCGTACCGCAAAGGTATAAAACAACAGCATCTTCTAAAATCAGGAACTTCGCAGCGCATTTTATTTTTCAACTAAAACCTCTTTTTACAAAACACTTCTAAAAATATTGAATTCGAAATACTGGCCGCTACCACTTTTAAATGTTCAAAATTTAAAAATCTTTTTTTTTTCTATTTTTGTTTTTATTATTTCGGACAGTGCTCTAGATATAAATGTGTCAGTTTCATCTGCTGTTCAGAACAACGCCCTGCCCTGACGGATGAGCCTTACGAATGGTCCACAATCATCTTATTTGCCAGTTAGGAAATTATTATTGTGTCGTGAACGCTATTCTTGACTCGTTTATTACTGAAAAGATGGCATCACCGTACTTAGCTTAAACTGTGCTAATCGCGTATTATTGTACACAAATGTGCAAAAATATAGGTAAATACCTATGTACCTCTAAGTAATTTTTATAAAAAAAAAACTACAACTCGACTTAAAAATACTTAAAAATCACGCTTTAAAAAGCACATATGAATCAAGAAAATATAATGTAGGTACATGCGATTAGAGAATAACCGTGGCTTCGCCGTGGTTAGGTATATGTTTAATCCAGAATGCCTGAACTGATTTAGATCAAACTTTACAGTTACTCTCGCCGTTGGCGGATACGCCAAGACGGACATCATGCACAACAAAAAAAAATATTTTAAGTATTACCTATATCAGCAATCTAGTGCCCATAGTACAAGCTCTGCTTAGTTTGGGACTAGAGGTTGTTGTGTGTAATGTCCAAGGATATTTAAATACGTTTGTGCTAACGGGTGTTTTGGGCTGTGAAAAAATATAAGCAAAGCTAGGGCTTATTCCACTAACCCCTACTTAAGTAAATAGTACTTAGTAGGTATCAAGAAAAATAACACAAACGATACTTAGTGATTTATATTTTTATTCAAATAGCGACAGCATTGTTTGTAGATACGGTCCTCTGGTAAGCAGTGTCTATTATTTCTCAATGGCGGCGGTAGATAATATATAGGTATTTTGAGATATTGTAATATGTAAAGGAATAAGTAGGTACCTATATCTACCTAAGCATAATATACGAGTATATAATCAATAAAATAATCAAATAATGACTTATTTATAGTGATAAGGCCAGAAAAGGATTGTTTTCATCGATCGCCCATGTTTAGTTTAGTTCGTCAAAGTATTATTTATGAAGAATTCCAATTTCTTCGCTCCGTCTGCATACGAGGGTGGTCCACAACCACTTCAGCGATATCTTGACCTTTCTGTTGATCTTTCTGTTCTTTCAGTTTCTTTAGCTCTGCTTTGATCAGCAGCAGTAGATAGATTTGGAGTGCTAGAACCAATATAAATTAAATTAAATAAATTTAATAATAACGAATGTCTCGAATTTGTACATTTTACATATAACCATGAAGAGTCTAATAAAAACTAGATGTAGGTACTAAATTGTTTTGAAAGTTTCTAAGGTACCAGGAAAAACTTCTATGGAACTGAGCAATGTGAGCGCGATGAAAAACAATTCCAAGAAGGTATCTTTTTGACATAAACACTTAAGTTTTCAGTAGATACTGCTCTTATTTATTTTTAAATGTATGTAGGTATGTCATGTAAAGCCATTACATATAATATTATACGTTTAAATTAAAAAAAAACCTATAAAAAATACATAAAGTAGGTACCTAGGTAATTATTATATTAATACCAAAGATGACAAAAAGATAGGCGAGTATACGGCCTTCTAGATGAGAATACTTCAAACACTCTGTGGTTTATAGAACACTTTTCCACAAGCTCACTTACCGAATCCAGTGAAAGCGAAGCAATATTCAAGTACAGTCCAATACCAGTATTGTTCATAGTGGTGGACTTGCAACTCCACAAAAGCCAGGAATGTAGTCGCTGTGGTCAGTATCCCGTAGTAGTAGTAAATATGCATGAGGAGAGGCCGTTTCTGGAAAGGAAGTCAGAAGAAATATGGAAGTTCTCTCTCTGTTGCTTGCCGGCCTCTTTGGCGCAGCTGGAGATGCTAAATCTATGTTCTTGATATAAATTGTATTCTAGTAGTAGGTCCAAGATTTTTTACGATTTTTGCTGACCAATCCACTGCCTTGGTTATGAATAAATGTGAAAATTGTAAATGTATCGTAAAGCTAGTGTATCCGATATACACTGCTCAGTGACGCTTCCACATTTGGCAGTAGAGCTGTCGTTAACGCGCAATATGATTCGAATACTTCAAATAATGATTCGGTTTACGTAACGCGTAGACCCTATAGTAGACCCGCAGTTTTTTGGGGAACTAGAGCCCCCTAGCGCCCTCTTGGATCTGTTAGATAGTCAGTAGCTACTAACACCACGACATGAGAAACGTCACACTAGGTGTAGGAAGTCTACAAAAGAATAAGCGTGATAAACATTCCTTTCATTCATTTCTTTGAGGTATTTCTGACGTAGTAGAGACCAGAGGCCCGAGTATATATTTTTTAATTGTTAATCTTACCGTATGAGCGCCAACCAGCAGTATAACATTAAATATTACTTCCATCACATATAAGAAGCGAGGAAGCCATCGCAAGTTCTCAGATAAACCTCTGTAGTTAGACACGGTGATCGTGAGGACAGGGCTGATGCCCACAAACCCGTTTAGCACTAGTAGTAAAATGGTTGACACCTGGAAATAAAAAATGTTAATTACTATTCACCGGAAAAAGTAGAAGATTTCGGGAAAATCTGCAGTACGGTCATAGTTTAAGTTTATTTATTTTACTTCATTAAGTAAACAATTTTTTTGAAATACTTTAATACACTTATGGTAAAAAAACTATGATAGGGAGTAAGTAACTATAGCACTTACCTTGCCTATTTAGGTCGCTAATGGCCTATTACAATAGCTTTATACTTAGGTATTTTATTGTGAAAGTGGCGTAAAAATATACTCACCAAGTTGAAATATCCAAATGTTAATATCCCGTACCTCAGAGGTACAATGCAACAGCATTTTTCAAAATGAGGAAATGCAACACGCATTTTGAGCTAAAACCTTTTTTCTCAACCTTTTTAAAATATAGAACAATGGTATGTCGAACTCTTTTATGAACAAAATACTCCAATTTTAAATTCAAAACGCAGTGTGGTGATGCCCAGACGGATGGGCCTTGTGACTGCTCCAAGATGGCTCCTTGTCCAATTATCTTATTTGCCAGCGTGAATTACATTCAAGGAAATTACATTATGCCGTGAACTCTACTCTTGAGTCAGCAGCAGATTAATACGAACTGCAGAGGTCATCATTATCTTTATTGCAATAGTCATAAGTACTTAGACCCCTACATATAGTACAATAAATTAGATACCTATATAAATACTTTTTACAAACGATTTTTTTTATTGCAGTTAGGATTCTGATCTAAAAAAATCTCTGTTTCTTAGGCTCTCTTCTTCTTCATCACGTACAATTTCAGTGTTGGGTTTGTACATCACGCTAGTGTGAAAAGTGCAAATTTTTACAGTAGAGAACAGAGATAGGTAGAGTTAAGGTATCAATCAAACATTATCGATGAAAAATACCTCGAGAATATGTTATAGGTGTGATAAAATGTTGTAAATATTTGTATTTCATCATTTAATTTTCATAGGAAATTATTATATTTAAGCTAAAATAATACAAGCTAGATATTTCAAAATTTTATTAACATCTCTGTCTAACCTCCTAGACATATTTTCTCAATAAACCCAGAGGTTTTAGAAGAAATATTATTGATCATGCAAAGGTATTATTTCGAAGCAAAATAATGTTCACGATGTGAATAGTTAATATAGTTATTAGTTATATATCATTTGTTCCGTCTCCAAACAGCGGCGGGTCCAAGCCCACTTCAGCCATGTGGTTCTCGTAGCTCTGCCCTTTTTGTTGCTCTTTCAGCTTCTGTAGCTCTGTTCTGATCAACAGTAGCAGGTACACCTGGAGTACTGGAACCGAAAGAAATACACAAGGCATATTATTGTTGAAGATAGTTGGATCTTGGTTACATATCGGAGAATTGGAAAGTAAAATGGTCGATACTTTTTTACAAAACATTGGCGATTGAACTTGACATTCTTGACAGGCGTCACAGCTCAGTCGGAACTGGGTGGTGAGTTTAATCCCTATGTAAGTATTCTATCAGCAATCTAGTTCCTACAGTACAAGCCTTGCATTGGGACTAGAGGACGTTGAATGAAATGTCCATGAAAATTTATATACTTATTTAAATAACGCACTTTATTAGATGTCCCAGTAATATGTCAGTAGTCTAGTCTCTGATAACAAAAAGTACTTAGCAAGAAATTTACCGAATCCGGTGAAAGCCATGACATACTCCACTGAAGTCCAATAATAGGAGTCCTCATCCATGTTGACTTGCCACGCAACAAAGGATATAAATGTGGCCACGGTAGTCAATATCCCGTAGTTGTAGAAAATACGCATGAGGCGAGGCAGTTTCTGGAAATTCACGACATGCTAAGATTGAAACTACCCGTGAAAGCATCGTATATTCCTCTAGCCCTTTTGAGATTATTCAGGTCCGTTCAGGTGATTTTTTTTTGGGACTAGCGAGCGTTGTTTATATTATGTTCAAGAATATTTATTATTATTATTGTAGAAGTCCTTGGTTCTGTTTCTAATAAAAAAATAGTTGTGTATAAAAAAATATAACGGTAGGTACTTATGTCAAGTCAAAATGTTAGAAATAAAATTTTCCTTGAATAAAAATCATATTTTTTCTAACATTTACTAAAGAGTTGCTAAAGGGGTGTTATACACACACAAAGATGTTATAATATGTAAGCTTAGTCAGTAAAAACTTACCATGTGAGCCCCAACAAGCAGCACAACATCAAAAACGACTTCCAATGCATAGAAGATGTGAGGAAGCCACCACACCAACATTGCCGTACCACTATAGTGTGATGTGATATGCCATAGGGGGCTGTCACCAAACCATGATTCCAAAACTAACAGTGAAATGGCAGTAGCCTAAAAAAAATAGACAAGTTGCAATACATGAGTCACTCTGACTACAACGACTCACAAAGTAGAGCAGCAAAAAAAAAAATGTCCAGTATGGGGTATTTTGTTACGTCGCAGTCAGCGTCAGCGGCGAGGAGCAAACGCGGTACTCTGCGTTACGTGACGATCGCCGAAACGCTGCTTTAGACAGCTTTTCCCTGAGAATACTTACCAAGTTCAAATATCCAAAGATCAGTATCCCATACCGCAAAGGAACAAAACAACAGCATCTTGTAAATTTAGGAATGTCACAGCGCATTTAGTAGCGTTTAGTAAAACCTTTTTGCGAACCTGGCAACTGAAAATTCAAAATTCAAATGGTTTATTTAATATAGATGTTACCATAACAGTGGGCCCAAAACGATAACTTTTTAGCAACAAAATATTGATGCAGTTTTATTTGTATAAAACTGCCTCAAATGGCGGACGGCTGCACTGTACTGGATGAGCATTATGACTGCCCCAAATGTTATGTGCCAATTATCTTATTTACTAGTCTGTCTTCAAGGAAATTGCAATAAGTCGTAAACTCTATTTAGCTGCAGTCAGAACTCTTCCACTAGGTGACGGATGCTGGGTGCTTTGGATGAAACTAATCGAGATACAATTTAAAAAATAACTAGTTCGGGGGTCGGCAACGTCTAGATTGCTTTGGCTTTGGCACAGCCTTGGCTGTTCGGTTTGACTAGCTAAGTCTAATATAAGGCTTTAGATGAATATATGGTTGTCTGGAAGAAATCGCCTGTGCGATAAGACTGCCAATTGTAGTGCTAAATGTAACGGTTACTCATATGTCGAGTACATTATGTAACTATTTTCTTGAGTCAGCAATAAAGAATCTATTATTATTAAGCCCATTGCCAAAGATACTTCAGATATTTAATTTTGGTTCATGAACTTTCCTAACTGTAGGTACCTAGGTACATTAGTATAATTATGTATCGTAAACTATTATTAAGTAAGAAATAGAAGAGTACTTATTAAAAAGCAATAAATATTTGTTTTATAAATGAACATGGAATGGTTAAAATAAAAGAAGTATTTTTTAAACTTTTAATCAATTTATTACAAAATTTACAAACATTATCACAATATTTACATCAAATAATAGTCGTAGCTCTCTACGAATTGCTAATTGTCGTAGACCCTACGACAATTAGCAATTAACGTAGCGTGCTACGACTTTCGTAGCACGCTACGAAGTATTTATAGTTGAAACTTCACAATTTAATTATAATTAAATTATTTCAATTTAAGTTCATTTTAAGTTTCGGTAAACTTACTAAACTATAAATATAAATTACTTAGATTGGAGTAAAAAAAAACTTTTTTTGGGTGACCACCATTTTTCATATTATAAAATAACATTATCGTTCAACTTGTTTTGTCACTGTTATACCTTAAACTTAAGTATTAAACCTACTTACTCTATGTACAATTGATTGATATTCAAAAAAAAGGTTTTGTCAGAGAAAATTCTAATAGCAATACCAAGACCAACCCAAACCTATTTACAGTTCCATTTAAGACCTAATTTCATATCTGACAGAGGCATTACATTAATTATTACAATCCTGGATTCACCACAGTTTGTGACCCTAAAGAATTCTTCAAACATCAGTAGGCAAAGGCACCACAGTAGTGTTATTGTAGATCCCATTTGCCTCGACCTTCGACTCTCCGTTCACGATCTGATGCAACGGGTTTCCGTAAACATGAGGACCCGAGACTTCCAGCTTTCTGATGAGACTCCAGATCAAGGTCATGAGGTAGATTTGTATACCTAAAAGGTAGAGTATTTTACAGACTCTGACAGAATTATATAATGTTTTTTCTAGTGGTGATAAAATATGAGTCATATCTATAAATAAATAAAGTCTGTCAATGTGACGTGTACTAAGGTTACAAAAGATAATATTAATTATCAATGTAGCAAATTCTTGAGGTAAATACGTTCCAAAAATGTATGATCCAGTGTTTTAGCGGTTACATCCCAATTTAGCATCATTATGAACCGGGAACAAGGTAGCACTTGAGAAATAAACCGCGCAATATGAGATAATTTAAGGATCACGTCATTTCAGTGCTATTTTTGCATTTTAGTGTTACATGCAGAAGGACTTTTACACCTGACAAACATTTGAGGGATAAGCAGGAATAAATTTTACGATCATGTTACACTGCGCAATAACGCTGAAACAGGTGAGATATTTAGCAGTCCAGCAGTTATCTGCGCACAGTGTAACACATCATTTTAGAAGTAGACGAATAAATGTGACAATCCTCGTCCAAATACACTCGAGAACAAAAATGACTATACTTATAGCATTCATGATTTCCACGAAATTTAACTTTTTATAAATGACCAGCAATTTTTGGTTTCAACTGTATTTATGGGGCTTTCACTCATAGGAAAGTGGCAGAATAATAAGCGTAGCTCAAAAAAACATGTAATTAGGTACTTACACAGACTAGCAAAAGCGAAGATACACATCTCGATAGCGCTGATGAAGAACATGCGCCCAGAGTTGGCAACAGTCAGTAACTGCATCACTAGAACAGCTACACACGTTGCCATCGTGTAGTAATAGAATACTTTTAGGTAGATTACTGCTTTCTGTAAAAAAAAAAAGAACTTATAGCTACATTAACCCCTTTATTCATATTCGACTGTCATTTTAGCGCCAATCAATTTAGTTAGCTCAGCTTTAGAAGACCAATATGAAAATACCCCTTAGAATTGTTGATGCCGGGTTTGTTTCAGTTTATTTGAAGGTCCATACACCTTCAAATAAATTGAAACAAACCCAATCACCATACTAAGGTATACTTAGTAGGTATACTTAGTCAATTGATTAGGCTCAAAAGCTATCTCACATGGTATAAATAAAAAAAATTGGGATATGTACATGTAGATATTACGATTTTAAATTGATAGACGATGGCTGTATTAGATAGATAATAAATATTGATTTCATTGTGAAAAAAAATCACAAGGTAAGATGATAAATTTGCTGAGGGCGTGCCCTAAATAAATATAGATACAACGAATCAGGTGTTTTAAATATCGTAACTTATCCGAAAAAAATATTTTAGCCCTGCATAATCTTTTATTAATAACTAGGTGCTGCCCGCGACTTCGTTCGCGTCCCGTTGGATTGGATCCCGTTGATTTTTCGGGACAACGGACAATATATATTCTAAGTTTCATCCAAATCGGATCAGTAGTTTTTACGTGAAAGAGTAACAAACATCCATTCATACTTACAAACTTTCGCATTTATAATATTAGTAGAATAGGACTAGTAGGATGGGTAGCTAATGTTTGCCTGTCAGCTGCCGCTTAGCTACAATCCGACTGTTCACTCCCAATGTCTGAATTGTAGCGATCAGGAAAAGTGTCGGAGACAAAGCATCGCCTAGCTCGCCGCCGCTGCAGTCGGACGGCGAACCTTACAAACCGCGGAGCGCGGCTCGCGGCAGGGGACGAAGGAGCATAGTCAGCGCAAGACCCGCGCGCCACACCACTCAACACAATCGCGGCACCGAACTAGCACGCATCTTTCTATTGTTACCTTTTTGTACCAGTACACCTATTTTACAGTCCACTCTCTTTTATTTCTACCACCTGAGATATCCAACAAAAAGCTTACCTTATGAGTTCCATAGATGAGAAGTGCGTCGAAGATCAGCTCGAGGCAGTAGAAAGCCAGGCAAGCCTCAGTCGGTAGCAATTGGAATCTTCCGTAGATGAGCCACTCGGTGGTCTCAGCGTAGTTCACGTCGAAGCTATACATGCCTATCATGAAGGCACTGAAGAACTGGAAAAAAGTAAAAGTACTTGCTATATTTTTTGTTATTGTAAATGGTTCTACTGCCAGGCTAGGAGAAAGGGGTAATCTCCTCTCTGTCAAGTTATCTGTAGCCAGAAAAAAAAGGGCAGGTCACTGAAAAGCATACCTCGGCACTGTTTATGGTTTGTACTAATAGGCTGAGTCATTCCTATAATTTCTTCTCTGAATCCTGAGTAAAATAAGCCCATTTTACATATTTTATCTTGTTTACAATAAGTAGGGGTATTATTACAATCACTCAAGCGCTATCTCCTATGACCTATCACCTCTGAAAGAGATGAAAAAATCTAAAGATTTGTATGTTTGCCCTTAAGGCCAGAGCTTCCATTCATTTAATTTTTTTTATCAACTACCTCTGGTACTTTTCGCTTTCGTTTTGTTGTGTTTTCGGTTCATGAATTCTGGAGTAAATCTCCAATTTATTCCTGAATTCATGAACAAAGGCTGACCAGTCCGTCAAACTGTTTTAAAACCCAGCATTTGCTTAGCGCAGTGTCTTAATCACCTTTGTGCTTCATAGTTTATGTATTCGGGGTTAGTTTCTCATAAGAACAGTAGCTAGAAGATAACGCACTGCGGGCTGGGTGCCCACAGCGAGTGGTAAGCGCTGCTTCTGCGCTGATTCATTGACTAGTTACACTAGAACTATGAACTTTACTCTCCTTCTTCTTTTTCTTGTGGCTGTTCGGTGGCTAGGGCTGCCACAAATTTGCCAATGTCAGTGTTTATTGGCCTTTACTTGTTTACTAATCTTTTAACAAAAGGCGGAGATCTGAGTAGGTGAGTTATGAAAAATTACCGGTGAACTACTCTTCATTTGAAACGACCATAATGTCTACAATTCTGAAACTTTTGGCTTTTTAATGGTTACTTATATAGTATTAAAATGTACTTACAATATGAATATACCCAAAGGTCAGCACCCCTCTTCTCAATGGCATGCAAAAGCAGCATCTTCCCAGCAATGGCCAGTCACAATACATTTTTAAAATTCACTTTAATTTCCCCTAAAAATAAAACACAACTGTAAACTACAAAGGAGTACCTGACTGTTTAAAAAAGTAAAAGAGGCTTAAACAAAAGAATCAAGGTGACGTTTTTATTCGTCTGTGTACGGAGTGCTACTGATGGGTCAAGCGACTGGCGGGAGCATTTATCTAATGAACCACTCGATTGTATTGTGTCGTTTATCAGGGACTGGGGAAGCTTGGAACGGGGTATAGCATGCTCGAATAGATAAGACACATGTGCCACACGCCCATATTGTTTGAATCACTGACTAATTTGTATAGATTTATGTTAAAGACCAAAACTTTTAAAATCCAGTCTATGGACTATATACTTTTCAGCATACATACTTAAGAAATTAAACACGTTAAAAAATCTTATAATAACAATGACTTAACCCTAGATTTTCCACACATTTAGAAGAATCGTTATCCTTGTTAGGTAGGTACCTAATCGAGCTAGCGTCCAACACAAATGCCAAAATTTTGGGCCTTCGAAACTTAATATACAATAAAAACGGGATATTCATTTAATTGCCAATAATTTGGGAGTTTGACTGTTCTACGGCATTTCGGCACAGTTGAAGTCTCGAAACTAGTGCCAATCAAAGCACTTTATGACTAGACTATATATTTTCCACTTACTTTTCAAAAATATCACTGCCTACGAATGCTTCTGTGAAACTAATATGCCAATACCGAGTTTTGAAACAAGATAGACAAGAAGAGCATTCGGAAATCCTGTTCATTCCTTTCAACGTTAACTTGGACTCCTATTACAATGGTGATAGAGTCCATAATTTAATTATCCACGCAAATATCAATATCTGTGTGTTTTGTAGGTTTATCCATTACGTGTGTTGTGTACTCGTATATATACGTCTGTAATCAGTTGAATTAAACCTATTGAACCACCGAAAATTTTTGCACGCAAGTACCCAATGTTTATCTTTCTAACCTAACCTGCATTCAAGAGACAGATACCTAGACAATATTTTTTCATGTGGAAAACTCAAAACAATTAAACTAAAAGTCGCTAGCAATAGCTATTACCATTATCATAGCCTGAGGAAGTTTTTTAACGTAGACCTCTCCTTATGTGTTCCTTTAGTCCGTAGGTCCGTAATTATTGCACTGGTACGTACAAGAAAATGGTATGGTGTAATTGGGCCTTTACACAACGCCTTCTAGCCCCAAACTAAGCAAAGCTTGTACTATAAAGTTTTGTCTGTTATGTAGGGTAGGACTCCCGTAGCAACGAGATGTAGAGAGAACAAGAAGCTTTTCACTACCTACAATTTCCTCAGTTCATCAGAACATTAGAGATTATTTAATGCCGTAATCAGAGACGTCATTATATTAAAGTGTTACTTAAAAAATAACGATGTCTCTGTTGGTCAATGCTCATTAAATTAAATAATTATAAAATAAATAAATTATTCACGGACACAACACAACGCCTTCTAGTACCAAACTAAGCAAAGCTTGTACGATGGAAACTAGATGGCTGATAGAATACATACATACATTTTTTTTTTGTAAATACATACTTATAATACATAGAAACACCCAGACACAGAACAAACATCTATGTTTACACACAAATGCTTGTTCTCGGTGGGGATCGAACCCACGACCCACAGCACGGAAGGCAGAGCTACTACCGACTGAGCCATGACGCCTGTCATTGGTAAAATCTTATGTCTCTCAGTGCGGCAGTTGTGTTTTACCTACTGAAGTGATAATGGTGATAAAGGCTGACCTTTATCAAATCAAAGAACAAAACAGTAAACAAACCTACTTGCATATTGGTGTAAGAAGAAATATGGAAATACCTACTGTTTAGTGATTCCCGTTCGATTTATAATATTGTTTTTGCAATTTATGCCTTTGCGCAGAATTATGACTAAAGGGGAACACGTCAGGGGATTTATCGTTTTGGGGTTGCCCATTTATTTGATTGCAGACTTAGCTTGGTCACACTGAATGGTATTACCTAGTATTATATGATCTGTGGTAGGTATTACTAAATTGTCTATCGAAATGACGGACAGAGGCCATAAATAAAAGAAGAAGACTGCAATACTTTGTGACAGCATCAACAATCTTATTGTTTATTTATTTTTATAACATTGCACTAAATCTTTACTTATGTAAATGCTCAGAATATTGGTTTTGGTAATCTGAATTGTTTTCTATACTCATTGGCTCTCGTTTACCTAGGTCCTACTTAATAAGGAAAATTTACTTGAAAAAGAAAAGTTAGAAAAGTTTACTTACCTGGTCCTACTTAATAAGGAAAATCTCTAGGTACATTCTCTACCAGTAAAACCGTCGGTTAAGTTTTCATTCAGAAAATTTTAGAATTTTCATTTTGTGAATTAAAAATATTGAAACTGGATACAAAAACAGCATTAGATACAATTATTCTAAGGAAACAAAACCACCGAATAAACAATGTGCTTTGACATGCATGTTAATTTACCGGTCGTGGCATCGTTCCTGTTACTCTACTCCTTGAGGGTTGGCAGCACTGCGGTTTTTTTTTGGACTGTGGTAAGATTTAATACTAGAAATATTTTATACTACCTACTGGCTGAGTAAATAAAGAAACAAACCGCCAGCTGATAGATAGATGTTACTGTAGTGTACCTACCTAGGTCTTATTCATATTGGTCTTCTAAACTTGGTAATAAAAGAAAAACAATAATAAATATGAGTTACCTGCAAATTTATCAGCTATTTTAGCTAGTGTATGCTTTAGAGCTATTTTAACTAGCGTATGCTTTAGATTCTAAAAAATACACTAGCTGTAATAACTGATAAGCATATGTTTCAATGGCAACGTTTAGGCAAACATAGTGTAGAGTTATCATTATTATATCATTATAGTGTTCATATTGTGTGCAAGAACCTTTAAAGCCAAGGTTGGCTAATCAAGTCACCTTAGAGCCCATCATAGGCATCAAGCAAGCAACAACAATGTCGTCATCATCATCAGTGTAGAATGCACTTCGGCAAGATGGGGCGACGATCTGCGAAATATATCTGGCAAACAATGGATGAGAAGAGCCGAAGACGGCTCAGTGGCGCGTCTTGGGAGAGACCTACGTCCAGCAGTGGACCGATATAGGTTTATGATACCTAGTGATGACAATAACAGAGTATTGTTAAGCCGCGTTGAAACGACAGGAGATTACAAATTGCTGTTGACTCTCTACGTAGTCAACACCCATTATACATACGCATGGTAGCTTATCTTATCCGTGCTTTCGCTGAACTTTTTGTATCTATTTACGAGTAGAGTATATTAGGGCTGCTATCCATCGAGATTTCTTTGGAGGCGCAGTAGGGTTTTACGTTGTAAAGCTTGTGAGCATTGATTCAATTGTAAATTTCTTTCAGATGCGCTCATTCTTCACACTTTTCTTCTTCATCGTGGTCATTCTTGAAGGTCTTGTAAAGAGGAAGTCTCCATTCGGCCAGATATTCATATACAGCGAAGAGCCGACGACAGAAGAGAATATCTTCCATTTTTATTACTGCTCCGTGGCTATGGTGCTGGCGGAGGCTTTTCTGTTCGTGTTTTGCTTTTATTTGGCTCATGCTGTGCTTTGTGTAAGTTTTGAATGTTATGCTCGTATTTATATTGGTTTTGTAAAGCACTTTTAGCTAGAATGCCTGCTAAACCTGCTGTCGTCTCTTTACGTTACCATGCAATTCATGGTAATATGATTTTGGCCATCAAATTACAACCTTATAGAGGTCACTTTTATCTATTCTAGAGTAAACCTCAACCAATGTGTGAGTTTCTGACCTGCCGGTTCGTAACCTGGCTGATCGAGGTCATTAACCTGACCGTCCTCACACTGGTCCATAAGCTGCTTATTGGATGGTACATAGGGATGTTGATGTCTATAAGTAAGTGCGGTGTAGCTGATTCTACCTTCAGAGATAGCTGAAGATCTACCTATTGGCACAGGCCTGATGGACATCGAGAATGGAAGCTAAAGTTAGGTACTTACATGAAATAGAGATAGCAAATGGTTTATAAATAAGTAGGTAAAACTAAGTAGGGTACGTGAATCTACGCTAAAAAGCAGTTAATCTAAAAGTAAGAAAAAGGTAGATTTAGAAGCACAGAAGAAAATAATTGGGAAACTGGAGACCTCCTTTATAGATCCTAGGGTACCAAGAGATATGAGGGAATTTAACGTACGCACCACAGTCCAACTTTTGCCTGTGCATTTACACGTTAGATCTAAAGCAGTCTAGAAAAAAAAAACTTTATTTTCCAAAACAAAACAGAATCTCTCGTGACTTCTTGACCTGCTTCTCAACCTAAAATATTATTTTGTCCACAGTTTTGGAGTTCTACGGGTTTATTGTCACCTACAGTTACTACATAGAGTTGATGGAGTATGAAGGATCCCAGATGGGAAAACCTAGCTTTTAGAGAGCATCTAAACTGTTCTTTCTGACCAAAATAAAACCATTGAAGCTCTGGTTATTTTTTTATACAGCTAGTATTAGTATAATATGAGGTAAAGTATAGGCACAGACTATACTAAACTAGGTAGTAGGTATAGGTGTAGGTAGGTACCTATATGTCACTGAAAATACACCCCCAAAATGGATACTTCCTGCTGAGTCAAACTCGGCGATAGTTTATATCTCGAATGTCATATTGAACTGGAATGATACACTCCTGCCGTAACCAAGCTCCAAATCTGTTGCTTATCTCTCGCCCAAATAAAATGAAATATGAATTATACACTAACTAGGTACCTACCTACTTATTTACTTTTGTGTCCATTCCGTCTCTTTCTAATCGGAAGTTCATTGGTCATTTGTTATCTTCCCCACTATCGTTGCTACTATCAGATAAGGCGACGTCTACGTTATCGTACTTATTCATTCAGTCAGCATGTTTTGGAAACCCTGCTCAACTAAGCAATTTTTGACTGAAAATTTTTGTTGAAATCAATATTTTGTTGTGGTATCATTGGGAATTTCGCATTATAAGTTGTAATCAGTGTTTTTGTTGTGTCGGAAATGGGATTTGAATTTCCAAGGATAACGAAGTGTTGTTTTTGTGTGCCGCTGAGGATAGCATCATTATTGATAGGGTATTTTGCTATTGTGAGTAATTTCCTTTTTGTCTGTGACCTGGAACCACCTTAGTTAGAGGTACTTTGGTAGCTGGTACAGTCACCTGTTATATCCTTAGCTATCCATTAGCTTCGGGAAATTAAGGTAGACTGATTCGTGTGGCAACATTCCATCATGATCTATGCTTTATGTAGGAAAACATCATGAGGAAACACTTGGCTTCTCAACTCCGCACATATTGACGATGTCTTTCCTGTGGATATGGCTGACAAGGCTCAGAGGATGGTATAGGTGCTGGACAAGCCATCTAAACATTGTCCCAGGCACTACAGTGGCCCGTTGAGTGTAGGCATAGGCCTCCTAACGCTGTATAAATCATCTTCTATAGATGTAAAGGCCTATTATGTAGGTATCTACCTAGATACCTACATACTATTAGTAGTCTGTGTAAAAAGAGGTGTGTGTAACATATCAGGTTTTGCGATACAGGTAGGTATCTAGGAGATGGCCTATCTGATAATAGCTGAGGGTGGACCAATTGCTTGGTCAAAACGTCTCTTATGTAGTACATCACCACATATTTTTCAGATAGCATCATGCCTGATCCTGGCAGCCGTGTCCTTCTACACATACAAAGTAGCAACCTTCGTAGATTCCACCAAGGATCAACCAAACCCTGACCACTCGCCTGATGAGGTGGCCAAGATGGCGCTGAGCCTGTACATCTCATTCGCGTATTATATGCTGGTGTTCTTGTACAACATTGTGATCCATTTATTGCTGGTGATCGGGGTGCATAGTGTAAGTTCCAACTTTACCTCACATAGTACCTACCTACTATAATTTACAACAGGCCAGTTTTTACCTTACCTCCTACTAGGTAAAATCGTCTGTGGCAGCATTAAACTATACCTACTATCATGGTGATGATATTAGCAACAGCAATATATACCGTGGGAAAAGAACCACTTAGGTACTTGGTAGGTACTTACGTGCTAATTAAGTGATCTAGGGTATGTCTACCGTGCCCTACATCGTCATCATATCAGCCTGCTGTCCACCTGAACATAGGTAGGTGATCACGTCTTAATTGTTTCAGAATAAGCCAAAATATTTGAAATATTACTGTAACGCTGGCTATTTCTTGTTTGCATTGGCGGTGGCACTGGTAGTCGTCACATGTGTGTTCATGGGCTTCGTCGCTACCGTTCCGATGTTGAAGTGGGCTTGTAAGTACATAAATACCAACTTTACAACACATTCAATTGTTTTTCTACCCTGAAACTGTGTTGTAAAACAATAAGGTATCAGTTTGGACACCATTTATAAAAGAGACATCTATTGTTATTTTTATACATCACTACTTGTTACTAAGCCAATGGATAACGTTTACGGCGGTGCTTAACTAACTTAGAGATAACTGTTAGATCTGCTATTCACCACTAGATGGCGGTAATAGCTGTTGTTAGACGAATGACATACAGCTGATTTAATTAGTGGTGACATCTATAGTTTTTTATGAACAAGACTAACAGCTTCTGGCCAAGTCAATAGATGGCGTTGCGCAATGTTCCAATCGTTAGCTTTGCTATTCCCCGGTAGATGGCGTAGGTACCGCGTTAAAATAAAATAATAAATCAGTTTAACTAATCAATAGAAGTGTGTGTGTGTACCTAGTACCTAATTAGACTACTTTGGTAGGTAGTTAATTAAGTGATTTATTTTTGTTCTAGTTACACTTGCAATTTGCATAATCGTAGTACGCAGCACTTATCACGAGATGGAAGAGCAGCTGAAGCCGCGTAGCTTCGAAATGCAGAACTTGTATATACCCCAGCAGGCACCGCTTATGGTTGTCTAGTGGTATTTCTATTGTAAATATAAGTATTAAAAGTCTAAGTATTAAAGGTACCTTCATGCCTACCTATTTGAGTTTAATTAAATGCAAAACAATACCCACCTACTCACATTATCACAAGAAAAAAAAGCGCTAAATTAAAACAAAAGGGCTTGTCTTCTTCTTCTTTTTCTTTGAAACCTATTGGCCTGTGTCTGTCATTTCGACAGACAATTTTGCCAGTGTCAAGTGGTGAATTTTAAATAATCTAAGTCAAGTCATTGTCAAGTCGGCTGTTAAATGGTCTAGATAACTCAAAATCACAAATGCAGCAAAGTGTCAATGTTCATTCGAATTAAAATGTCAATGTCAAAATTGACAACTCAAAAGAAGAAGTAAAAGTCGCGTTTTGCTAATTTTGCGATGCAATGCGAGCGAGCGTTTACTTTACTGCTTTTATTTTAAGATTTTCATAGTTTTACTTCAAAAGATTGAGTAAAAACGATGAACCTTTGTTAATATCACTATCCTGTTTTATTAGCAATCAATTATGTCGAAGAGAAACGCTACGAACACAAACATTGCTACCCAAAACCAGGTTCGTTGTCTGATGGACGCGCGGCTCCAAATTCAGCAAAACATCATTGAATAGTCCTCCTAATTTGTTGTTATTTGTGTTTGTTCCTTTGTGAATTAAAAGTTTTTACGTAACGAAGCGTCTTTTATTTCTTTTACTTTCAGCTTGTACAATGGATAAACGATGCAGGCATGGCCGAGGGAGTGAAAAAAGTGAACTTGTTGAGGAAGATCGTAGAAGTTCTGTTACATCAAGGAGCACAGTACATTCCTCTGTACATCCAGAATATATTAAGCTTTGGAGGTGATAAATCCAATGATGTGAAGAAGCAGGTCATTGTTTTTATTGAAGAGATAAGGTGAGTTGGGAATAAAGTAGGATGTACTAGGCTGATAAGTCATGGAAAACTTTAACCTATCAAAGTCTCCCTGTCAACGCTATAATATTATTATAATATTCTGTATCAATTGACCCAAAAACTTATCATAACCCCTAAAAACTACTCTTAACTCATACTCATAAGACCCAAGATACAGGCTTTTTGTCTAGTTTGGGCATCAATCAGCAAAAATTTGTACTAATTCTCTTAAACCTTTTACTGCTGTTTACGTACCAAATACCTGTGTTCTGTTTTGGCAATAAAAATTATTCTATTCTATTTTATCTTAGCATAATATCACCTATTGCTAGGTATAGGCCTCTTTCATGTTATGCCAACCTCCTCAGTTTTATGTCTCAATCACGTGTGCCCTGTGACCTTTACGATCTCATCAACCCATCTTACTTTTCTCGGCTAATTTACTCCATTTCAGCAAACTCCATCCTGACAATCTGCCGGAAGTAATAAGCCAACTGCAACTCCTCGTCATGGACTCTGTAATAGCTGTTCAAAAGCGAGCGATCCAAGCTGCCAGCATTGTCTACAGGAACACCCTGCAATGGATCTGCAAGGGCAAGACGGAGGCCAATATGCAGGTGGTCTGGGAGCATCTAAGCCAAATCAAGGTAAAGAGTTTAAACAGTAGATTTTTACTTATTTACTACTGAACTTATATCTGGGATAATAAATAGTTATATATTGTTAGTCCAGGTCACGAAGAAGAGAATCCACGTTTTCTTAGTATGTACAGTTTGCATGGTACTAATTAAAATGAAACTTAAAACTAGTACATACATATATAAGAATAAGAGTATTTTATTGTAGTAGGTATCATGATGTAAAAAAATATAGCCTAGAATAAACAATTTTGAAATTCTGAAAAGCTAATTACTGTGATGTTGATTGTACAAGTTTTGTTTGATAAGATAACAATCCATGAATATTTATGACTCGTACTCAATGAAAGACACTTTTCATATGACATATGAAAAGTGTCTTTCATACCTAATACATTGTATTAGGTATAATCAATAAGGTGGTATACATGTAAGTAGGTAGACCCGCGCGTAAAGTAAGTAAGTGAAGTGTTGTCGCGGCGGTGGTTTATGAGAACTGGATGGCCGCGGGCGGCGTGTGCGCCGGGCGGAAGGAGACGCCCCTTGCGTCTCACCCCGCACTCGTCAGCTGTGGCTTGGTACGAAGTATCGGCCGCAACAATTTATGTTTATCTGTTCCACAGCTCATAGTACTTAACATGATAGACAACGATAATGAAGGCATCCGGACTCACTCGGTAAAGTTTCTGGAAGAAGTGGTTCTTCTCCAGAGCCCTGGGGATACATCCGATGGAGACTTCAGTTTGGATAGCCTGCCCACGAACCTGCCTTTTATAAAAAGAGATTTGCTTGAAGAGGAGTCTGAGTGAGTATTTATATAGCTAGCACCTCAATCGCATGCTTCTTTTCTAAACAAAACCAAATTACAAGAAACAACTATATGCTTATACAATTGACGTACATACGCATTAACTTTATACAGCTGTAGTCGAAGAAGACGCGGAGGAAAATATAACGTCTACGCGTATATGCCATGTCTATAATACTAGCTGGTGCCCGCGATTTCGTCTGCGCAGGATTAGAAGTGCAATTTGCTATGCGAAATCTAAGCGTTTCTGAAGAGTTCACGTCCCGTTGGATTCCGTTGATTTTCCGAAATAAAAAGTCGCCTTTGTGTTAATCCAAGTCACGGACAATATATATTCCAAGTTTCATCCAAATCGGATGAGTAGTTTTCGCGTGAAAGAGTAACAAATATCCAAACATTCATACAAACTTTCGCGTTTATAATATTAATGCTTTTGACAGTGAGGTTTTCCATCTTTTCAGGCATATCTTCAATCTATTAGTAAACTTCCACAATTCGCAACACATTTCTAGCGTGAACTTGATGGCTTGTATGACCACACTCTGCTTGCTAGCCAAATTCCGACCTAAATACATGACGCGAGTCATACAAGCACTAGGAGATTTACACACGACCCTACCACCAACCCTGACTCAGTCACAGGTCAACTCTGTTAGGAAACACCTCAAGATGCTTTTGATTAATCTAATCAAGCATCCATCTTCAAACGACCATCTGCCCCAACTCACACAGCTACTCATGGACATTGGTATGACGACGTCTGAAATAAACAAAGCTTTGCCAAAGGAAAAGAGGAGTAAACGGTTAGGAGAGCTCAGAGTTAGCGATGTTCCTTCCAAAAGATTCAGAATCGACTCGCCCCAAAGCAACAGCCAAGGCAGCGATAGTAACAGTCGCAGTGACCTTATAACAGACAGTCGGAATGAGAGTCGTGCCGAGCTAAGTCGTATTGACCTCGGTACTCGTGAAATTCGTAGTGACATCTTCGACGACGATAACAGTCGATCTATGACGCCAAAACCAGCTCCCGTTAAACCAGAAGATAAACCGGTTTCCGAAGATACCTTCTTCGACGGACTCAACAATGTCGAGCTAGTCGTCGGTCTAGTTATGTCCACACTGGCTAACGGGCTTCCAAAGGAAATTCCGCCAAATTTTACAACTCTGTACAAACCCATACCGAACTCTGGGAGTAAGGTTCAGAAGAGAAGTCTCGCTAAGATGTTTATGAGTCTAATCCAAAATGAGCTCGAGACAGTCGCTCCAGCGCCCATGCCCGTCCAGCCACCCATAGTCCCACCTTTACCGACTCAAGAACCACCTCCTCTGCCATCATTATCTGATATTGCAGCAAAAATTCCAATGATAAAGGAGGAAGATGAAAAGATTACTCTTAAAAACGCGGTAGCTAAATTGCAAGAAACATCGAAAGCTGAACGGCAAAAGGAAAACGCTGTATCTAAACTCATGGAAGAAACCAGAGCGGAACATTTGAAGGAGGAAGAGCGAAATACAAAGAATAAAGAAAAGTTGATACCCCCTCAAACGCCGACCGTACCCAAGTTGAAACAAAAGGTAAAACTGCTCAAGTTGCAAGAGCTCACACGCCCGATACCGAAAGAAATAAAGGAAAAGATGATCCTACAGTGTGTAGATAGAATTCTCCGCGCTGAGAAGGAAAGTTTGATCGGTGGAGCCGACCAAATCCGATCCAAATTCATAACAATCTTCGCATCAAGTTACACGCCAGAAATTCGCGATCTGGTTCTAAACTACATTCTAGATGACCCTGCAAGCAGGATAGACTTGGCGATGAATTGGTTGTACGAGGAATACGCGTTTATGCAAGGGTTTAACCGACACCCGGTCACATTACAGCCAAAAGTCCATGAAAAACATGATCAGAACTACAGCCATTTACTTTGCGCGCTAATTACACAGATATGCGAAAGAGGAGATCCGGTTGTAGAGGCGTCTAAGGATGTTCTTCTGAGGAAGATATACTCGGAATGTCCTGTGGTCACAGATGAAGCTATAGATTACTTGAAGCATTTAGTCGCTGAAGAGAAAATGGCGACAGTGGCTTTAGAGATAATGGAAGAGATTTGTATAATGCGACCGCCGCGGTCTCACAAGTATGTGAGCGCTTTGATATGCCATGTTTGTGAGTATTTTTTTTATTTTAGACACCTGTAGTTATTAATAACTGAAATTGGTCATACAAACAACTAAGGATTTTTTTTGATATCATAGTAAGAATGAAATCAAGTCAAAACTCAAAGGAATGTTACAAGGGCTAGTAACTTTTCTGTGATGTGGGATTTTTGTACGCTTAAAGACATTTCAGCTAAGGGTATGTGGCAAATTTTCTTATTAATCACACCAACCCTTTGAAATGTTCAAATCCAACTTTATTTCACAGTAAGTCACCAAGAAGAAATCCGTGAGACCGCAATCAAATCGATCATCAAAATCTACAAGCGTTCCACTGACGCGACTCGCAAGGCTATAGAAAAGCAAGCGCGTCTGTACCTAGGTTTTATAGCACTAGCCACGCCCCCGCCTGAGGTGCTAGGAGATAGAACTGGCTATAGAATGCCGTGGACTGATAATCTTTATAAGCTGTGCTTGAATTTGACGATGACTTTGCTTCTGGAGAACGAAGGTACGTCCATATTTAGATAACACTAACTAGAGCTCGCGATGTCGTCCGCGTCCCCTTGGATCCCGTTGATTTTCCGAGATAAAAAGTAGCCTATGTGTTAATCCAGGTCACAGACAATATATATTCCAAGTTTCATCCAAATCGGATCAGGAGTTTTTGCGTGAAAGAGTAACAAACGTCCATACATACATCCATACATCCTTACAAACTTTCGCGTTTATAATATTAAGTAGGATGTAGTGCAAGTTTCCTTAGTTGGAGACTAGAGGGCGTTGTGTAAAATGTCCATCAATATTCATATTTCTGTATCCAGATCTAATAATAGAAGTAGCACGAGTATACGGCTGCTGTGACCCAGAAGCGAAGCGCGTCGTGCTTCGCTGTGTTGAGACTCCAGTGCGCGCCGCTATTGCCAAGGGAGTGCCCGAAGGAGGCCTTCGCCCCGCCTTTGCAGCCCTACTCGATGAGTGTCCTAGGGGCGCTGAGACCCTTCTCACAAGATTCGTACACATATTTACTGAGAAATGTAAGTTATTTACTGCTAGCTTCCGCCCGCGACTGATCGCGTCCCGTTGGATCCCGTTGATTTTCCGGGATAAAAAGTAGCCTATGTGTTAATCCAGGTTACGGACAATACATATATTCCAAGTTTCATCCAAATTGAATCAGTAGTTTTTACGTGAAAGAGGAACAAACATCCATACAAACTTTCGCGTTTATATCATCAGTAGGATATAGTAGGATTGTTGTATAGTTCAACTGGCTCTGTCATGTCTATTTAAAAAGTAAAACGTAGTGCCAATTTTGAGCTTTATCCCCGTTCCAATAAAGTTCCAAATTCGACTGACAACGGTCACTGTCCAGACCCTCGCTCCGTGTGAGTGTAATCTTTATACAGTTTCTATCATCATCATTATCAGAAAGTATGAAAAATCCACTGTTGGATATGTTTCGTGTCATTCAAATTTTCCAGCTAAAAGTGTCTTTTGTTGACAGCGTCCCCTACGCCGGAGTTGGTATCCAAGATTCGAGATCTGTACGCAACCCGAGTGTCTGATGTCAGATTCCTGATTCCAGTACTCACTGGACTGTCCAAAAAAGAAGTAAGGTTCCTACATTATTACCTAATTATAAAAAGAATATCGCAATTGCTTTAATACTGGTTTGAATCGAATTATTACGCCACTTCTGTTATATTCTTTTATATTTTTTACCAAGTGTTTTTTATATAACTGTATGATGACCGTGTGGAAACCCTTGGCTTAGTCAGCTCCTTACGTATTGACGATGTCTTTCCTGTGGATATGGCTGATTAGGCTGAGAGGATGGTGCTGGGCAAGCCTACTCCATCTGAACATTGTCCCAGGCACTACAGTGTCCCGTTAAGTGTAGGCATAGGTTGCCTCCTGACGCTGTATAAATCATCTTCAATAGATGTCGTGGCCCACCTAATGTTAAGTGGTAATCATATCATATAGCGATGGATTACCTCACTGAGTACGTTTTTGATTGCTTTCAATCGTCTCATTTGAATTTGGCTTAACAATTTACACTTTATAAGTAAGATTGCAATATTTTTCAAGTGTTCTTTTTGTTCTAGATATTAGCAGCGCTGCCCAAGTTCATAAAGTTGAACCCAGCGGTTGTAAAGGAGGTTTTCAACAAGCTACTCGGATTGCAAAACCCTGATGAGCAATCTCCAAGTAAAATAAACTTTCTATTAACAAAATTATAGATAGAAAATGTGCACCCCTCAATTTCATAAACGATTTAGAAGCTCATCTAGAGGCGGATTCAGCCGCTGCGCTTAGGGAATGCTAGTCGTAACGGTTTGGGGGATTGTTCACTGTTCAGCCTCTGTTTATTATTTTTTTGTAAAAATGCCGCCTTTCTACCTCGTTCTCTCCATTCAACTCACAACTGGGTGTTCAAAAATGGTCCTTCAATCCAAAAACTCACTTTGAATGAGTGCAGTTTGCAGTGTGCAGTTTTAGATTGGACGATCTTAAATCTTTTATACTATAATAGCTTTACTAAATTCGACCTTATAGGCATTACATTACAGCCTGTAGCTCTAGTGGCGCTATTTCATTTCGCTTCGCTGTCATCGCTATCTTTTATCCTCTGACAGTGGCGCCCTCTGGACTGAGTAAATAAATCGACTTCACCTAGTTGATTATACTTCCCTGGTACTTTAAATGCCAAACATTTAGAAAAAAATGTTCCAAAAGAGTATTTTTTTATCATTTGATCGTATTTGTGTTTTATTTCAGTATGCATAATCTGTAAGTACTATCGTCGGTTTATTTTACTGTGTGCTCTTGCTTTTTGTTATTTGCTTGCCCTCGGATCTGAAGACGGAGGAGTTGTACTAGGTATGCTGTTTCATAAAAATATTCATCGACATTTCACACACCGCCATCTAGTCTCAAACTTTAGGAACTAGTTTGAATTTCATTATATTCATCGACATTAAGCACAACGCCATCTAGTCTCTAACTATAGAAACAAGTTTGATTTCAATGTGCGTTATTGTAAACGGGGAATCCCACAATTGTTATTTGAGAGTGGAAAAAGCAAAAGTTCGTAAGGCCGCGACACGGTTTAATAGTTCTCGGCGAAAGTGGAGGTACTTAATATCTATCATATTCTATCCTATATATCTCTTTCGCTACACAAAGCAGCCTCCCACTTCCCCTCCTTTCAATATCAGAGTTATTAATCCGTGTCGGGACCTATGCTGGTCAATTTCGACTGTCTACCCCTTTGGTCGTATTGGGCGTAACATGAGACTCCTAAGTTGGTACTTCATGTACCTTTTGCACTATTGTTACTAAAGTTGCTCGTTATTCAATTTTCAGCTCTAAAGATTATCAATATAATGTTTTTTTTCCAGTTTCACCATCTGACCTGTTAATCGCTCTGCACTTGATAGACCCGAGTAAAGCCGATCTGAAGTTTATCATCAAAGCCACCGCCATTTGCTTCGGAGAGAAGCATATATTCACGCAAGATGTAAGTCAAATGAACATACCTACGGCCGAATATTCAAACGAATTTGACTTTGCGATAATACTGTTGTAATTGTACGAAGTTTTTTAGAGTGCTCCTATTGCACCATGTACCAAAAAATCTGAGACTTTGTCTTCCGTGCCTGTGGATAAAGTGACCTTATTTTGTCTAATTCCAGGTGGTATCAGCAGTTCTTCAGAGGCTGACCGAGGAGCCTGAGATCCCGGTTCTGTTGATGAGGAGCGTCCTGCAAGCCCTGACGCTGTATCCCGGGATGGGAGCTCTGGCTCTGAATATATTGCAGTTGCTTATTGAGAAGGAGGTAAGGAAGTTATAGTACAAACAATTCGCTTCCATTAGTTACTTCACCTGTGTATAATTCTACTAATATTATGAACTAGCTGGTGCCCGCGACTTCGTCTGCGCAGGATTATAAATGCTATTTGCTTTCTGAAATGTTCTAGGCGTTTCTGAAGAGTTCGCGTCCTGTTGGATTCCGTTGATTTTCCGGGATAAAAAGTAGCCTATGTGTTAATACAGGAAACGACAAATCTTCAGATCTTACAATTGACATAGGTTCTTTGGTCGGAAAACTTGTTTGGATCAATGTGACATTATTACTGAACCTTTGCATTGTTATTCTCTCGACCCTGAAACTCTGCAATTTCACATAAAATTACATTTAGTTATATTATACATATCTTCAAAAATGTTGAAATGTGCGAGCGAGAAGGTTGTCTGCCTTTACCCTACGCCTTAAGGCGGCCCGTCACCAGAGTTGTCCACTAGCTCATACGAGCTTGCTTCCTTTATGGAAACCTAAAAGTATGGATACTTGAACAGGTATGGGTGAACAAGGTAGCATGGGAAGGTTGGCTGAAGTGCTGCGAGCGGCTGCTGCCGGCGTCGTCGTTCCTGCTGGTCTCGCTGCCGGCGGCCGCGCTGCAGGCGTGTGTGTGCGTGCCGCGCATGCGTACAGCGCTGCTCACGCACACCGCTGCACTGCCGCAGCACGAGCTCGACGCGTTACCCGCGCACGTAGCTCTACTCGTGCATACACATAATGCACAGGCAAGTATTTTAACATAAGATAAAGATTAAAAAACCAGTGCGTGGAGTCCCTCCGCGCGGAAGAAGTTATACTTCGAATGGCACGCATTCACTCTCGCTCTGTGTTTAATGTCAAATTAATTAAGTACAGTGCCTTCTGGTAAGATCGGCGTAATAGTAAGTCCGGATGCTAAGCAATTCGGCGATATTTTTTAATTATAATTGCTTAGTTACGTGATTTATCCGGACTTAATATTAGGCCGATTTTACTAGAAGGCACCCTATTTATTTTTATGTACTTAACCAATATGCAGTAGGTACTTATTTAGTTAGAAAAGGTTCTATGCTCATGTTGCCTAAATCACAACTAGATGGCGCTGCTAAGTTTGTCCGGATCCTAGAACGCGCTGTCGAAATGTTTTGCGTTTTTTGATGGTCTCCGTATATGATCACTCTCGCTAGTCTCTGTCTCTTTCTATTCGGGGGAATAGAAGGAGACGTTTTTTATTCAAGAAATGCGCTCGTAACTTTTACTTAAAATGTACCTACACAACACGAAGTAGCCCTTGTTTGTTCATTAACAACTGTTTGTTTACCTACAGCAGACAGCTAAATCATTTTTATATATCAAAGTTTCTGCCTGAAGCCACAGACGTAACGTCGTCCTCACGTGTTGAAATATTTGGCGCCACTAATCCCGTTTATTTATTTAAGCCTGATAGTTTTTTTAGGCATAAAAATTAGCCATGTATTTATCCAGGTTACCAACTATATATATATTCCAAGTTTCAACCAAATCGGACCAGCAGTTGCAGCAGGATTGAAACAAACATCTAAACTTTGACATTTATAATATTATTAGGATATGATATGCCCTAAAACTATGTGTGTGTAAAATAATTTGTTATTCCTTATCTCTTTGTCATTACCCCTTGTATCGAAATCCTATCCGTCCAAGGTTGTCTGGTAGAGATCGCTGATTAGCGATAAGACCGCCCATTGTACTATTAATGTAATATATATCTATTACAGGCTGAGCCCCAATACGTGGATACCCCGGCTCCCGGGACCCCGCCTGCAGTGCCGGTACCAGGAATCAACCTTCTGGAGCCATTACCGCCTGGCATGGAGTGAATACAGCTATGTACAACTTATAAATATACAATTATACTTTCATTGTAATTACAAGTCATATGTAAATCCATTTGGATAAGCTAACTGCAAGAAATAACTTTATTATAGTATTTATCAAAATACACATTAAACAGTTGAGCTATCTACAAACAGTTGCAAACGATTTATAGATAGCTCAACTGGTCCCAATCAGTACCAATCGGAAGCGTGCCCAAGAGTGTCTTGGGCAAGAATGAAAATGAGTATCAAAACTTTTGGTGGACATTTTTATAATATTAGCAAAATCTAGAATGTTACTTGGTAAGTTTTAAAATCTATATTTATAAACCCATATTTTACACGATTTTAGGTAATGCTAAGATTTTAAAACTTATCACCAAAGTTGTGAAGGACATCATAAAAACCAATTCATTGGAAGTTCTCATCAAAAATTTAAGAAAAAAAAACCCATTTTATTTATGTATTCTGTGATTTTACCGTAATTTCATTGATCAAGGCAAAATTCTACAATCACATTCATTTCAAATTCAGTTATGTCAACTATTTTGATAACATTCAAATAATGATGTACTATAGACAATATTTCGTAAAAACAATGCAATGATTTCTATTTTCATGTGAGAGTAATTAAGTTATTTAACTTTTTATTTGTAAATACATAGGAATAACTACTAGCAGCAGTCGCAACGAGTTTTTGCAACTCTGAAATTGTCTATCACATATTTCTATCTCGCTCTAACTTTTTTCAACAGTGCATGAGTAACAGGGACGCACTACACGAAGACTAAATTTAAGAGTCACAGAGATTTGTTGTATCTACTTATTATAGGAATTGTGAATTGTAAATTTACGTTATTCTTTAAATAAAAACAAATAATATTTCACATACAGTTTTAATAATACCGTCAGTAAAAAAATCTTTATCTCTTAAGTTAGGGCTATTAAACTATTTTAAAATATTCAGTTTTTGCCGAAATCGCTTTGAGTATGTGTTCGACGTTGTATGGCGTGTCTGAAATAAAAATAATAATTTACACTCAAGAAAAGATATGAAAAATATGAATTACTACCTTCCGCCTGCGACTTCGTTCGCGCGATAATTACATTTAGTCATATTATATCTTAAAAAATGTTGAAATGTGCGAGCGAGAAGGTTGTCTGCTTTTACCCTACGCCGTAAAGAGCTTACCAACGTTGATCCACTCAACATCGTTGTATCCGAACTCCTTCCTAGCGTTAGCGATAGCGCCGTGCAGTGCTATTATGACAGCTACTGCTAGGACCAATGCTGGCTCTCCTGTTGCTGAAATAATAGACACAAGTTTAAAAAAAAACCATCAAGTAAATCAGGTAGATGCCAGCAGCCATACTTTACAAATGATCCTAACTAATATTATAAATGCGAAAGTAACTCAGTCTGTCTGTCGCGCTTTCACGCCAAAACTACTGAACCTATTTAAATGAAATTTGGTACACACATAGTTTAGAGCCTGAGAAAGGACATAGGCTACTTTTTAATGCGAAAAAAGCGATAGACAAAGACACTATTCCACGCGGATGAAGTCGCGGGCACAGCTAGTAATTTATAAGATTAGAAATTTAAAAAGACCGACTTCAATTTGATATAGCTTCAATAATGATGATGGTAGTTCATTGGGTTTGTTCTATTGATCATAAACACCATTGAAAGGTCACAGTAAAGCAAAATACGCAATGTCGTGTACGTGGACGATGTGTTCTTTCCAGTTATTCCTATTTAACTGCCAAACTACTGAACCGATTTTGATAAAAAAGTTAGGAGACTAATTATGGTGATATGAGGTGACAAAAATAAAAAAAAATACAACCAAATTGAGAACCTCCTTTTTTGAAGTCAAAAGTGGTAAATAAGCTAAGACACAAAAAAAAAACATTTTTTGGTCGGAAAACTTGTTTGGATCACAATTTTTTGTATAGTTTTTTGTCTACATGATTCCATTGCTGTGTTTGATAGGGGTCTTTTCACATGCCAACACTGCTTCTATCCATCAAGTACAAGTTGTCCAGCGGCTCCTTACCTTTAGACCTCAACACCCCAGCAGAGTTAGGCGAGTTTCTTCTAAAGCTGACCCTGAAATCCTCTGGGATGTCCTTGATACCCGGCGGTTTGTAAGTCCAGGTTCTGTTCGTTAGCAGCTTGCCGTCAATGCCGTAGATCAAGTGCTCTGAGGTCCAGAGTCCCAGACCCATGACGAATGCTCCTTCGATCTGATTTATGAAAAGCAGATCCAAATGATAAGTTCTATGGTTCGTCCAAGCAAACTATTGATCTAGACTACAATGGCTCACACTTAATGTTACTACCACAAGTATTATTGGTTAAAATTCCACCGAAATTAAAAGTGTTACGTACGTACGTTCGTATGAGTTAATAGCCAACTTTAGTGACGGAGTTTTTAGGCCGCCTTGAAGGCCTCCGTCGTGGCTTAACGACTGCTAGAGCCGGGACCGACAGTTTCACTTACCCTCCGAAGCGCCCAGATATAAATGCCACTAGCGGTCATAAAAGTACTAAGTTGCTACAAAAAATGACAAACTCGAATGTCAGGCGGCTAGTCTATTCGCTAGATAGCGAACCCAACTAACTTTGACAATCAGTTTCAATCAATCCTTTGTTGCTACCAACGCTGTGTTTACTACTTACTTGTCCAACATCAATATCCGGGCTGATACTGATCCCCGTATCCTCAACTATGTCCGCTCTTCGTATCTGATGAGTTCCCGTCAGTACATCCAGCTCGATTTCTGTCGCGCATACTCCATACACCGTGTAGTCTTGAAGGTTGTCTGACGGAGAGCACATGTAGGACACTTGTAGGTTTACGCCTGGAAAATGGAGATGAACGAAATAAACGCAATGATATAGGACCTACGGATGTCAATCGAATTTTTCATCAAGTTATTTCAATGAACTGTGCGTATCTAAACGTCCCGCGTGCTTGATTTTCTATCGATTTTGAACTCTATTCTTTAGGGCCAAACTCTCAAGGTCGTTGGGTGGTGTAAACCCCTTAACAGTAAACCCCAGCGATGACCAACCCCAGTGACCATATAATTCTACGCTGGTCTTGCCATTCAAGAATCTTTATTTACCAGTGGTTATCACTTCTGCAAGCTATATGGCCTGCCCATTGCCATTTAAGAATCTTTATTTCGCAGTGGTTATCACTTCTGCAAGCTATTTGGCCTGCCCATTGCCACTTTAACCTGCAAATTTTGTTATGTGGTCAGTTATACCTTTGTTAAAAGCGGCTTTGATCAGCCCCTCCCAAGTGGGTTTCTCCAGATCCTTCTTCACCGGCTCCAACCTCTTCAGAAGTTCCTCGCAAGCCTTCACGGTGGCGAAGGCAATGCAATCGCTGGTGATGCTTCCGTTGGTGGCCATTGCGTTGACGCATGTGAAACTGTCGCTTGGTCTTACTGTTACCTGACAAACCACAACAACAGTTCTGAAGCTTTTCGGGTTTGTAGTTAAATAAACTACTTATCAGACTTCTTCTTCTTCCAGTCCTTATCCCACTAGGTGGGATCGGCACAACATGTTTTTTTCGTAAGTTCATGTTGTTTAAGATTTGGAATCGTAAGGCTTTTTAAGGTACAATTTGATAAAATGTACACTGCGTGGTAATGAGAACTCTTTTGTGGATCACTGCCGCGTTGCCAAGAAATGTAACTCTAACTACCTTTAGCTTCACGTTACGAATGTCAAATTCATGCTTAATCTACGAGTGGGTCGTGCCTGGGTATTGTTTCGCAATCATAACTCCGTTTTTTATATCCAAGGTAGTTCCAATCATGACCTTACCTTTTCTAAAGGAATCTTGAGCGTGTACGCGCAGACTTGAGCTACTTTAGTGTTGATGCCCTGTCCCATCTCAATGCCTCCGTGCGCCATGCTGATGGTGCCATCAGCGTGGTGGACTGAGATCATTACCGGGTAGTTCCAAGAGTAGGCTGGTTTGTAAGTTTGTAAAACATTAGTAACATATAAAAGTTGCATGTACAGGTATATCTACTGTCATGGGACATTGCATTGTAAGACATCTTAGTGGGTATGGTGTGACCGGCAATCTAGCATAAGAAAACCTTCACATTTCTACCGAAGCGTGCAGAGACACCAAGTCAGAAATTGGCAGGACTTAGCAACTATTATTGTCACTCTCCAGCGTTTTGTTTTCATCGAACAGTGAAAGAAATAGCTTAGTTCTATGTGGTTTTATAGCATCGATTTATTTAACTTCGTGATAAGAAATGGTAGTAAGTAGTATTTATCACTTACTTATGGGATATGCCATCAGTGTCAATGCTAAAGATTTCTTCTTCCACGCGTTTTCTTCATTAAACTTTTGTATCTCTACTTTCCTCTGCTCAAAATCACAGTCTCTCTTGAATCCAGCTACGATATCCTTCATGGCGATATTGTTAGTCGCTAGATGCATAAGTCTTATATCTATTGGGTCCTTTTTCGTTGCGAATGCTATCCTTTCCATTATGTGCTCAACGATAGCCGTCGATTCAGTGTTTCCTGAAATACAAACATTTATCTTACAATGACATACATCTATTCAGCCATCTGCTAGTTCCCTCTCATACTAACTTACCAGGCGCTCGGCACCAGGTCATGCTAGCCTTATCCGTCAGCACACTGTATCCTTCAATCCGCCATCTTTTTGTGTCATACAACGTACTCAGCATACCGCTGATATCGCCAGCGGAATCGTTGAAACAATATCCAGCGTCGCTGTAGTAAGTTAGATTTACGTATTGGATCTGGCCTGCGTCGTTCATACCTATCTGTAAAGGGGTGCAAAAATTTGTTTTCAGTAAGTGCCTTTGGTTCCTTTCTGATGTTTATTTATTGTCCAGATGTTTTTGTGTCATATAGGCTTTTAATGTTTGTGCTCGCATCAACGTACGTTTCTTTGGTCTAATTTAAACCAGCCCTTGTCTCTAAATATCAGAGCTTATACGAGTTAGTGGCCAATTCTGGTGATGGAGTTTCATATCTGCCTGAAAGGCTCTTCCGTAGATTTAAGGCTGCAACAGCCTGGACCCACTCATCATACCCTCAATAGCACATCACTATTCATCCAATTGCTGACTTCGTTGAACGTTGCCTAACCTAGTTGCCGATGCTACGCTACTAGTGCATCAATGCGATGATCTACCTCATAATCAGTCTCGCACTCCTGTCTCTTCCCCACAGCTGCCATATTGTCTGTAATCGGCAGCACCATCGTAGCTGTTCTGTTCAGCTTGTACGCTACGACGGCACATGCGCAAGCAACCAACGAAGCTCTGGACCCTTTAGATCCATATCCTCCTCCTAATCTAGGCACTATCACTTCCACACTGAAACAAATACAATATCTACAATTGGAAACAAATTGACAGACGTAGCTGAATCTGGACTTAAACTACCAGTCGTTAGGCTACCTCAAGGCACTCTGTTTGGATTTATCGTCTTAAGTTTGATATAAATAAGCAACTGGTTGTATTTCGAGATTTACTAACCGATTATGATCAATACCCAACGCATTTCCTACGGCAGCGTTAACCAGATCTATCCATTGTGTCGCCGCTCTGACAGTGACTCCTCTAGAGTTGTTGGAGACAGTACAGCTCTGAGTTTCCATAGTGTAGTGGTATTGCGAAGGAATAGCGAAGCGACCTTGAAGGGTTTTGGTTATATCCGATCCTCGGTCACTGGGCTTTAGGTTAACTTCTTGGCGTACCTGAGGGAATTAAATCGGACTGAAATCATTTCATGCTTATGAAAGCTGAAGAAGCAATATTTGAATGGTGGCTTGCTTGTCACTTACCCTTCGATCTTTATCTGGAGCGACCAATGCATCTCTAACATTCAGTACCAGTTTATCACTACTCTTCTTATATTTAACCTTTACTAGCCCTGCTGCTGATAATGCTAGAGTCCTTGTCACAGCCACCATAACCCCAATAGGCTGTCCATAGTAAGACACAGTAGAAGCCAGGATTTCTTCGTCATCGTCGATCCAGGGGATTTCTTTGGAAGTGAAGGAGTTTTTTCCAGGAATGTCGTTTGCTGTATAGAAGGCTATCACTCCGGCGATTTTCTGTGGATCAGCAATGAGGTAAATAACATGGCTTTTACGTGTCTAAAGACTTCAGCTTCCTAGAAAAGCATTTAAGAATATTTTCATGCTACTGTTTGCTGCTGAAGCTGTATTATATCATTCGTTTCTTTACTTTCGATATTTACCTAGAAATATAGAATTGCTTATATTTATACGTACTAAAGCTTCGGTCGCGTCAATGCTCTCAATATCTCCTTTGCATATTTCAGACAAGACAAAAGCTACTTGCACTGCACTGGGTTCTGTAGGCACGTCACATGCGTAATGCACTTCTCCGGAACACTGTAAACCAATATTGTTTAAGTTAAGAAACCATTATCGTGCTGATTGCTTGTAATAATTACATACCCATGTACCTAATTACGATACTATGTTTTACAATTATGCCAATGACAGGCCAGACGCTCGCGGTAATTGGTTTTGCTAGAATTGGTTCTCACAGTCAGGCATTTTTATTGTTTACGAAACAATGTCGTCTCTATGTGATATACCAACCATACACACATGATAACCTACGAGTATACATTTGTTGGAAATCATTTAGTATTCCCTAGATTTTACACCGAAGTGACGAAGCACATCATCATCAAACCTCATAGGTACTCTATCAAAGTCAGGGCTGATAGTAATAGTTATATGTTCAGTTATTCATATGACACTGTATCCAGTGTGCTAGTATCTATATTACATAGTAGAGAATCAGTCAGCTAAAAAAATACAGACCTGAGTCAACCCTTCCAGCTTAGGCACAGGTTTGTTCAAAGGCCACAAGGTTTTGTCCGTGTCGAATATCTGAGTTCCTCTCGACACCTCACGTTGTAGGATACTCCCTCCTGATTTATATCGAGGGTTCACGTTCGGAGCTAAGGATAGGATCGCCTGAAAATAAGATTTCTTAGATCCTATGTATGTTTTACGTCCAGCATTCTAGGTCCGGCAAAAAGACTTTTATTATTCTCTGGGTCTTTCATCATGTTGACATCATCATGCAGCGTCTTCAATCAGTAGATTGAAGACGTAGGTAAGTAGGTATAGTAGGTATAGGTAGTAATAGATACCTACTTAACATGATATATTACCAGCATTAGATAAGCTACCGTTATTAATTAACATTACCTTGTAAAACAGTCCTAGAGCCAGCATCTTCCTACACTCAGCCGACGGTTCCGGTGGTGCCTCCTCCGGCACCAACTCGTCTTTTAAGCTCATCAGCGCTTTCTGCAGTGTTCTATTATCAAATAGCTCTTCACCAACTAACAGTTTCGCTGTTTTATTAGCAGTTACGAATGTAGGACTTATGTTACCGTAGACAATGTTAGCTGATGTTACTTTTTTTGCCGAGTCTACTTTGAAAATGAAGCCGGCGTTAACTATGGCATGCGCGTTTTGTGCTCGAGGCATTATCTGAAATACACCGCAGTGTTTATTTATACCTAGTGTCAAAACAATGGTGTTTACTCAACTGAAAATGTTGGTTTTCTAGGTCTCTGGGTTTCATCGTTTTAGAATTCGAAAGCACTAAATGGGATTGTTCTTTCTTGTGTATTTATTTATGGTCATGCCTCTCATTGCCACCTTTCAGGGGATTGCGAAGTATATCACCAAACTAACTTCTAGTACCTAGGTTCATTTACTTTTGTGCTTACATTTTAGTAAGCAGGTGAGACCCATGCTGTTTGTACCTTGTAAGTCCTTATCAGGTTTTGTGACTCCGACATCGGAGGTAATCTTATATCCAGTATCAGCAGGTTTTTCAGCTCCGTTTTCATGAAGTCTTGCATTTTCAATTGTGTTTTGTTTAGTTTTCCGTTTACTGAAAAAATAATTTCTATACAATAGTATACGACCAACTACTGTTACCACTGGGTTATTTTTTGAGATGATCTTTGGTAAAAGGACACTTACTAATTGTTACAACAGCTCCAACAGTCTCCAGTAGAAGAAAGACATCAGAAGGAAACTCGTTGTGCATATTCTTCAATGCCAAGTTTCCACCTATTGTGCCAATCTAAAGATAAAAAACAATTAATCTCTTATTTTTTTAAGGAATTTTAACAGTTCTGGCCTTAGATAATGTTTATAGGTATGTCTATGATCGAGTATCATAAGTTCTACATTCGGGTGACGTCATCAAAACATCATGTAAGCATTGTGTATTGTGTTGGAACCAAACTCGCATTTCACAATTTTCTTTGATGAGTCTTATAAACTTACGTTTCTAACGGGAACATGTGCAACCAAGTCTATATGCTTGTAAAACTCTGCCAAGTAACTGAAGTCGCTCTTTGTAGACCATCGTTTGCACGTCGTCATCAGATCTGTGAGGCTCATGCCAGCTCCTATGATCAGGTTCTCATCAGGGAGGTCAAATTTCATTGAGGATATCGAGGATATGTCTATGAAGACTGTTGGCTGTAATTTTATTGGGTACACTCCTGAAAAAATAAATAGGTGTAAATTGAAATCTCCGTGCGTGGTTGGTTGATCTTTATGAGAGAAATCTGAAGAAGTGCCTCAGAACATATATCCAGGTCAAAATTGAGCGTCTCTAAACAATTAACAACCGTCGAGAGAGGGTAACTGCTTATACAGTGGACCCTGTAATTCTTGAAATAAAAACTAATAATTACAGGCATCTAGTCAATTTTACCTTGACCAGTATTTCCAGCAACTAATGTGTAGTTATCGGTTCCGATTCGGGAGAGCACCTGAAAACGTATTGACATGTCAAAAACATACCTAACATACTCGTACATACATAACATTCAGTTTATACAGGATTTGAAATAAAATGGACTCGCGACCGGTTGTTTCGTCGTCCTCAATGTCCTTATTGGGGAACTGAACTGTAATCTCCATTCTCTTTAGGCACCCCTCTTAAACTGGCACCAATCCTGACGACGTCGGGTCCCATGATATTGGCGCACATAATAATAATGACCTGTTGTATTTCTGCTGTTCTTATGTTAGTATTTCACCCATGAAGGTTCCTAGTCGAATGTCCACTAAGACTCACCATGAAAACATCGCCAATAGTGTACGCTTTGTACCACCTTCCAGATTGAAGAGTCGCAGACCTTAGAGAGCAGCTGTCTGTTTCTATGATGCACCAATCATCTTCCTCTTTGCATTGAGGCTTGGTGCTACATTGCTTTAGACACTTTGATTTATTGAGGTCTTCTATATCCTGAAAATAGTGATGATTATCTGATCTGAAGAGTAGTTTAATCAGACTCAAATGAAGTGTCCAATTGGCTTCGCCTTCTGCACATCTGTGTCTTGCTTTTTTGGTACCTAGTTGTATAAAAATCTGGCTTCAGGATAAGATATAAGAGTCCCAAAAGCTCCCTAACATCCCAACTTGTCAACAGTTGATGACAGCCTTTTTGTTTAACCTACTTGACCTTGACTAAATCGAAGTCATTGACCTGTATCCAGATCAATTAGGGTACAGTCAAGAGATGATTGCACTGACCTGGACTTTACTCTTCAAACCAGGATCCAGGTCCGTCGCAAAGCTCTTGAACGCGTCCAGGATGGGTCGGTAGCCGGTGCATCTGCAGATATTGCTACCGAAAGAGTTTTCTACGTTCTGCATTGTGAGATTTGGTGTGGTTTTGTAGAGGCTGTTGACAAATATAATTTAGGTAGGTATGCGAGATAAACGAAGCAAACTAGTCCAAGGTTTCTCGCGCAGAGTTTATTTTCTGACAGTCACAGCTCAAGAGAGCCTTCAGCTCTTAACGTATATCTTGTGCCAAGGATATCTAGACTCATATTGGCACAGCACTCTAGATTATTACCAACTGCCAAAATGCTCACCTATACATATTCATCACCATGCCTGGTGTGCAGTACCCGCATTGTGTCCCGTTGAAGTCAGCCAGACGTTGCTGGATGGCATGGTAGCCGTCGCGCCGGTTGCCGATTCCTTCAATGGTGGTGATGTCCCATTGGTGGCATGATAGGATATGGACTAGGCACTGAAAAGAGATGTCCATAGTATTGGGATTTTGCTCTTTGGACTGTAAGTTGTCTTAAGTTTAGTAAACTTAGTCGCTGGAAGGGTTGTTAAACAATCGTCGGCATTTATCTCTTCGAAAAAAATAGTTATAGGTACCTAGATCATTATTAGCTAACCAAGGTAAATGACCGTTACAATAAACTTTCATTTCATCGGAAGACAGTTTTGCAATAAGGCTAGAGATCGCCCCAGTTCTCGTAGGTAGGTACCTATAGGTAAGTACGTTTAGGTGTCAGAAACGGTTAGGAATTTGTAATGGGATGTCTCCAGAGTCACCCACTGCCCAGTTATTATGAATGGCCGGAGAGAAGATAAACGGCTGGAAATTATTTAAGTGGGGGTCATGCAGGATGCAGGACTATACATTGGACGGGGTACTAAGGCTCCGTCGTCAGAGTTGGCCACATACACCAGTCACCATACCCTATTTCTGTTGCCAAGCAAATCGGAACATAGGTAGCAATTTTGTTTATTAGGTGTCGGTACAATCACATGATACTAAATGATGACACGCAGTACCAAGCAATACAGAGCACGTCTTCATTAAACGTTTTTTGTAAGATAATGCAACACACCGTTCAACATCAGGAGAAATATTTGCATTTGTCTTCCTCTTCTCAGTCAAAAGCAGTCAGAACTTACCGGCTATTTAGTGGGACTTACAGAATTAACCGAGAAGACGTCCTTCACCGATGTGCCAGGGTTGGTCCGTGCTACCGACACGACGCACGCACCGCAGCCTCCTTCATGGCACATCGCCTTCGTGCCGTGCAGCTGGAGGTAGGTCCGTAAGTAGTCGTTCAAAGACGTCGAGGAGCTCACCTCCGCACCCGCTGGAGATAATCCAACACGATAAAACACAGGGGTGTTGATGTTGTGTTAGTAAAGTGGGCAAGTATACAAAGTGCATATTCTATCTAAATCGGTTTATACACATAGGTTAAAACCCATATCCATATAGGCATATCGTCCCACTGCCCACGCGATGTTGGGCCAAACTAATAAATAAATACCAAACTAAATTATTAAAATGTTATCTCTGGATTTACCTACTTCACAAGCTTACACTGCTCGCTGGTGAGACGCATGTAGAGTAATTGTAGAGTGAGGTACTCTACATAGAAAACTTGATCTACATGACGCCGTTGGTACCTACCTAATGTTTCAATGATCTTTTAATGTAGAGTACCGTAAAAAGTACGATTTTATTATTTTTGCTATCTATATTTAGTTATCCCAACCCAACATAATTATTTTAGCTCTTGCTTACTAAATCTGTGACTCCATATGTCCCTACCAATGCTAAGGTCAATAATAATACCTAAGTACCTATAGGTAGTATTACGCAAACAACATTACAAGTGGTTCCAAATGGCGTCTAAGCTACACGCCATTGTACTAATATTCTGTGGTAGGTAGGTAGGTACTGTCAACTGCGCCAACTGACAGGCGTCATGTCACAGTCAGTAGTAGCTCTGCCTTCCGTGCTGTGGGTTGTGGGTTCGATCCCCACCGAGAACAAACATTTGTGGGTTGTAAACATAGATGTTTGATATGTGTCTGGGTGTTTCTATGTATTATAGGTATGTATTTACAAAAAAAATGTATGTATATATTCTATCAGCCATCTAGTTTCCATCGTACAAGCTTTGCTTAGTTTGGGACTAGAAGGCGTTGTGTTAAGTGTCCGTAAATATTTATTTATTAACTGTTTGACTTTCTCACATACGAGTAGGATGAAAATACATAAATCAACTAGACAGGTAGGTACATTAAACCTGCAACAATCAGAGTATAACGTTGGATATTTTTTATCTGATTAGTATTGTTTGTCCATGCTAGTAGGTTCAGTTTTAACACATGTAGGTTGCAAATCAAAATTATCTTAAGTGTGTCCAAAAAACATGCCATAACATTATCAAAGCTAGTTGACTAATAGTTATACATTAGTCCGTACCTAGGTATGATGAGTTTTCTCATCAAGTACATTTAAAAAAAAAGTCTTGTACCGTAATAATATGAAGTCTTGTATCCCTTTTTATACTCATATATACACTTATACTTATTTTGGCAGTTTTCCCTTTTTATATTGTTATTTTCACGATTTTCACACTGTTTTTTTTCATTTATGGCTGGTAGGTTTTCCGTGATATCACCGTACGGCCCTGGCGGAAGACCAGCGTTGGTTGCCAGTCATCCAACATATGCTGAGCCAGGGTACGTTTTACGGCACACTGGACTACCTTATACCTAGTTTACTTGTTGTATGTACTCGTAGTACATAGTTTTTAGTTTAGTTACCATTTAATTAGTCTGTATTTGTTTCTGTTCTAGTATGTGTCATATGTGTCGTAGTCTAGTATGTGTCGTAAATAAAAAGTATTCTATTCTACCATATTCTATTCTAACATTCTGATACTACATTTTCAATAAAATACCACATATTATAAAGGAACAGCCCCTTAAATGATTTAAGAGCGTATTACGCACCTGGTTGCTGGATCATGGGTTTTACACGGTTCGTGAATTCATGGAGTTGAAGTAAAATTATATAGTTGTTATTAGACCTACCTAACTATTATTGTAAAATTTTTTTTTGCATGCTATCATAAGAAAATAGCGAAATAATGGATCTAGTTAAAATTTGTTTACCACCTGTTGTGTACCTATTTCAAGCAAATAAAGAAACTCTAACTCTACTTTGGACGTTGGCTGTACCTACCGATATACTTATAGCTAAGAGTATGCATAGTATTATATGATCTGTGGTATTATGATGATGGTCCAAGCCTGGCTGGGCTGAGTAACAAGCGACAAAAAACAACAATAGCTAAAAATAGCGTCAAAACGTCAACAAAAACTCGGAATGTGGTCCCACCTTTTTTTAAAAACCTCTTGTAGGTAACCAGTTAGGTTAGGTCTCATTTTTTTCATAAGAGACGTACTTGAGACGTGAGGCCTTCAACCTGTTTTAGGTACTTACCTATGTAGTATATACTGCCTTTTACTATAAGATTTAGACTCTGGAAAACGTAGTATATATATTTGTATAATTTAGTTAGTTGTGTGGCTCTATTCTATGTTATTTTTGAAATAAACACTATCTTATCTTATATACGGAAGGTTTATGCAAAATTGGTGTGGCGTGGTTAGGACTAATTACAGGCAAAATGCTTTTATTATTAGGACTAGCAACTTGCTTAATACTTTGATCAAGGCAGATGTAGATGTAGACTTATTTAATACGTCATTAGCTGCACTTAAGCGTTTACTCAGTGGCAAATTCTTTAATAATATTTAGTATGCTTTTTTTTTAATTTAAATTTCTCCTCAAAATTCTAATTTGTAATTTCTTGTAGTATATTTATATGTGGAAACTTTTAATTGGCCTTCAGTGTACTGTATTATGTCTATCTTCCTACTGTATCTATAAATACCTAGCTGATAGTTTTCCAAAAATTATTAAAATAAAATAAAATAAATTTAATTTTTTTGCTCGAAACGTTACTTGACGATTACGCCTCAAGTGTTTATTTTTCGTTTTGATATCACTCTGATATTTTCGAGCTCAATCTCATCATCTATCTTAAACTACTAGAAGAGTTCATGGGCCATGATTTTTTTTATTTTTATATTATTGCTAGTCTTATTTTGTAGTAGAAAAACAACACCTTTTTAATAAAATTCAAAGCTTAATTATTCAAATAAAACCAAAAGTTTCAGCTCCTATTCCAACCCAACATTTTTGTCGAAGAAAGTGTATTAAAAAATCTAGAAAAATACTTACACAAGCTATAAGACTGTCCATTGACCGTGAAATGTATCTTATCCATGTTGATCACTACTACTTCATTGTCACACTGAGTTCACTGTACGAATTGCCATTCGAGATTATCGCACTAAGTAAAGTGGCTCAACAGAATAGTGCTCTCTAAAGCAAGCAAGCAAGCTCGTATGAGTTAGTGGCCAACTCTGGTGACGGAGTTTTTAGGCCGCCTTAAGGCCTCCGTCGTGGCTTAACGGCTGCCAGAGCCGGGACCGACAGTTTAACGTGCCCTCCGAAGCACGGAAGCGCTCAGATGTAAATGCCACTAACGGTCACCCATCCAAATAGTGATCGCACAGAACGTTGCTTAACTTAGATAATCAGTGAAGATTGGCTTAGTAAGCTACGCACGAGTGCTCTCTGTGAAGTACCGAGACGCTACTGGCTGGCTGGAAAAATATACTAGCACTATCTATACTACGTCATACATAATCAAAACATGCGCCGACGCCACAGGATATACATATTTATAAGTATACACGACTGAGGTAACGGGCTGTATGGTAATTAAGAGCTTATAGCCACTATCTAAGGATATAAAAAAATATTTTAGAGTAAGTAGGTTAGGAGTAAGTAGGATTTTTGATTATTCAATAAAAAAAACATTAGGCAGTGATACAAAACAGTGTATAATTTTATAACTAGTAAACGTACCTACTTATGAATTATTAATCATATTTTATATAAAAATAAATAGTAGGTACCTAGGTATACCTACTTTTTATTTAGGTACTATCTCATGCCTAATAGACATGAGTTCGATATATCGAAACGTAACTTATATCGAATATGGGTTAGATATCATACCATATCGATATTTATATCCACATTTATAACCGATATCATAAAAACTAATCAAAACCTCGACTAAAGACACGAACAAAACGAAAACTTCACAAATATTCGCTACCTCCCTTTCTAAGTATGACTTGTTTTACAGAGATGGAGCGAATATGAATGACGTAACATCAGCTATATTTGCATGATAATTTCATGCCTAAAAATATATCATAGGCCGCTGGTAATATGGTTTACTTTCTACTGTTACTTTTTTGGACGCTGTTTTTGCGGCGCGAAAACAGGAGGTGTATATCGATATCTGAAAACCGATATCGGCTACCTAACCGTTTGCGCGAAAAACCGAAAACGCCCATCTCTAATGCCTAATGATAATATTGTTTTTTGTTTATAACAAATTTAATGTGAGATTCAAAAAAGGCTCAGAGTTGGAGCCTACAAAAATGTTCACTCGAAACATTACTGTCTAATAAATACACAAAAAGACGATACATTCGTGATTACCACAATATTTAAGTATTATTTTATTATTATGAAAAATATAGTGATTATATTAATAATATAGCACTGCTAAGTTAATTTCTCGTCCAAATCTACGCAGGGTTTTCGTTTAGCTGTAGTATCTGTAAAACTGATAAATAGTAGTTCCTGATGATGAAGTAAAACAGGATTTGCAGTACTGAAAAAAAAAAAAAGGTATCATCAAACATAGACCTATCTATATCAACCATGTCAACAAGTAAAAAAAAACTGATATATTGGTCATACCCATGTATGCCTCTGTACGATTTTTAAAATGCAATAAAGAATTTTCTAATCTAATCTAATCAATCTATGACAAAAATATCAGAATCGCACAGAGCCCGTAGTCTGAGTTTTGTTTTGTTGATTAAAACGCATATTAATTAAATTATTTATTTATTTTATTATCTAGCGATTATAAAATTTCAACTAGGCTTAGAGGGTTTACGTACAAGGCACCAGACGGACATAATTTTAAAGAAAAACAAAAATATATAACGATACTGACTTGCCACGAAAATAGCTGCAAAGTAGGCGAAGACTCCGTAATGCTCGGGTCGAGTAAACAAGGCGTAGATTATTGAAATGATGGATAGGACTATGAAAACAATGGCAAAGACGAGATAGATCTTGATGAAATCGGCACGATCCTGGAATGAGACGTTCGAAAACTTAGTCGCTCTGTCTGGCCGACAGGGTATTATGAAAAAAAAAGAAAAAGTAATTATGCCCATCACGCGATTTTCAATGTGACGGTTTATAAATAAAATAGTAATCAACTACCTATAAGTAAGTAAGTATTTATTACTAGTTACTAGTAAGTATTTTTTTCAAACAATTTAAAAGAAAACCCCTTAGTAAAATAATTTTCATACAAAAGATATAAACGCGTTCGCTTTGCTACGAACTTTTTCGTAAACTACTTTTTTTTATAATATTATTCCTATGTGTGTCGATCGATGTAGAATAAGCCCTATAGTTTAGGCTGCATTATCTACACACACATAGATACACTCATGTTAAACCATGGGCTAATTTAGGTTAAAAAATAAAAATAAGAAACACAAATGCACAAAAAAAACAAAGTTTTGTATGCTGAGTGTGGCTGAGTATGAAACCTTATACTGTGAACACATGCTAGCTATGTATATATCCTAGTTTATGGCAATATAGTCTGTGGGACACATCATGATTAGGTACGTTAATTTCCCGCTAGAGGCGCTGTAATCATACACACCGCACAATGACGGTGAAAGTACCACACCTAACTGCATCTAGGTTTGTGTGCGGAAGGTAGGTATTCAGGTTTGCCTAGATGCCATAGCTCTCTAGTGCAACGAAGTGAGCACTGCGAGTTGTATGTTGCGGTTAAATGTCGATACCATACGCATAACGTGAAACAACCAACGAAGAATCAAATGAACTTGAACGTGTATGAAATTGTATTGAATCCTAATCTAAGAAAGATGTTAAAAAAAAAAAAATATTAACCTATGAACGTCTTACAAAATACGTAGGTACCTAGATTGTTTTCGGTGGAAAGTTAACCCACCACAACCCACAGCGCCGAAGTCAACTAATCAAGAAGAAGACTTCTTCGGATAGAGTAACGTTCAATTCAATTCAATTCATTCAGATAAAAATAAAATAACATAACAGAACCTTTCAAAACTTAAAAAAAATATGTTTATTTTCTTTTGTAACAGCGTACCTACATACAAGGAGGCTTCACAAAATAGAACGCATACAATAATGTACGCGTTCTATTTGGCGAAGCCTTAAATACTTACCTTATACAGTCCGAGTAGTAATAAAACCGAGAACCCCAACACGACTAAAGTGAGTATGATCGACAATGCAAACCTGACATTGTCATAGCTTTGAATGAGTTCCTTCAAGTAATTTGGTGGGAAGATGTAGTTGAAAAGCCCTATTATCCATAAAATCTGAAAATTTAAACAAATAATTGACTAAAAACTACTTTTACAACACCTAAATTACACTACACGCTTAGTAATATAATTTTCTCAAACATGCTTGGAAATTAAAGCATTATTTTGACAACCTTCTTCGAGATAAATCGAAAATGCAGTACTGGCCAAATACATGCGAGCAGCGGCCGGCAATAAATGAATGAAAATCCATTGCCGGCGTGTTTAGCGGCCATTTCAATTACATACAAAACTCATTGTGTCGTGTAATTTAAAATGGAACGATCTTTTACTCCATAACATGGCAACCAAGAAGGTAACTTATCAAACGTTTTATTCAAATTTCGAACAGGCTTTCAAATAGAAAGCTGATTATTGAAAAAAAAAACAAATGAACACTGTAACTTCGTTGTTTTGAAAAGTAATTGTATTTTCAACTAATAAGTTTTGCCTATAGGTACTTAGTTTTAATTTCCGCGCATTATTTGAGAAAAGTACTATACAAGCCTTGGCCACTAGGCAATGAGGGACTCACGTATGTGTGCCTCGTCTTCGACTCGGCCCACATTTACACGTTCTTCCCTCATTGCCTCTGTTGCGGGCCGCTGCAGTAATGTACTATTGATCAACAATCATCCAGCGAGACCCGTCAAGATCAAACTTGTAAAAAACTTGGTCGATTTCCGTCAAAAATTGACTATTTTCGTCAAAAAACTTTAAAATCTGCCAAAAATATTACAGTAGATTGAATAAGTATACTTATAGTAGCAAATTGGATGAGATTGGCACGGGGTCGTAAGGAGTGGTACCAAAAAAGAGGCCTACCTATAACCAGCAGTGGGTGAAGTTAGGATGTGGATGATGATGATGAAGTATAGTATACAGAATATAAATTAGTACCTGGGACTGATACTAGGGAAAAGCCCGTATGTCGGTACAGAAATCGTTAATCAAGCATAGATTTGAGTAGAGATTTTCATACAAATCTATTTTTGAGTCCGGATCAGTGCTTGCGAGCAGTCAATCAGCATACGAGCCTTAGACTACGCGGCACGCCGAACACTGTAACTGTACTGTACTGGTAGGTATAGGTAGGTACTGATAGATACTGACTACTGAGCCCTGAGTCTGTGCATTTGTTTTTACTTTCGATTCGAGTATAGCACACGCAAACGCATACGCAAAGCGAGTCATTTTGTTGGGAATGAAACAAATGCACAGACTACGGGCTCTGACTGATGGAAGCTTAAATTCGCAAACAATATTCAGTAGATAAGTACAAGACTATGTAGAGTAGTGTACTTACAAGTTGAACATATCCAGTGATGAGGCTGACACGTTTTTTGGCTAAAAACTGTCCGATTTTGCTCTCAGGCTGAACGTCCAACCAAGTGCACCACATCGCTCGTGCTCTTACTGAAACATGAAACAATCAGAACATAGAATTTTTTTTTATTATTTTGATCTAACACGCCGAAAATTTGGCTAAATTAGCAGCGTAGGCTGGTTTTTCGAAATAGAAGGTATATTTTTTAGACAAAGATTTTTTATAACATCGAAAAAATTACGGGTCTAGTTGGATTGGGATTCAAACCCAAATATTTGTGATGAGTACCTACTTACTCATGTGACTTTTCATAACAATTTTTGATATGGAGGTAAGTAGTGAAGGTAGGTATACCTATAGATTTTGTTATAATAGAATAATTATCTCTAATAAGGTAGAATACGTCTCTACCAGTTGAGATAGCTCCCTACCTATATCCTGTTAAAATGAAATATGTCTAGTTTCACTTATTATCCGTAACAGACTCTTACTTTACGAGTTACTTGTTTCTATACTGTGACTCAACTTTCCTACGCTTGTGAAGTTTCACCGGAAGAAAAATACGGTTACCTCACTGCTATTCCACCTATCTAGACTATTCTAGACTCTCTACCTAAGTACTAGTAAGTAGATACTTATCTATACCTAATATTAATTTCTATTTTTATGCAAAAACTCCTACTTCGTAACTCCGGTGACTGCATTATTGCAACACCAAATATTTATCCATTTGTACTTTGGTTTATGTTACTTTTACCTTAAATTTCTGGATCTAAGTAACTTTCTGTTAAGAAAAAAAGTTACTAATGTTTCCAACTTTGAAATGTATTATTTTTGCACTGGAAAGTAAATTCAAATCACTTTTAAAAAAACAAAATGCAACAATAATGTGCACACAGCATTTCCCCAGCACGCAAACACGTTCACTGACTGGCACAGCTTATCCTATCAGTACATCCAGTACTAAGTACACTTTACTTAACTAAGTAGGCGTTCATGTATTCATTTCATGTCTAGTAGGCACTAGTAGTATACCTACTATATATGGCCTACATCTCCATATATTTTATGACTTCATTGTCTAGAACAGTCTAGGATAGATGATACAACCACCCAAATCGGCTGTAGAAAATTAAAAACAATTTATCCTGTTGTGATATAGGTAATAAATATTTTTGAATATTTCACGCAACGCCTTCTAGTCCGAAACTAAGCAAAGCTTGTACTTAAAAGGAACTACCTAGATGGCTGATAGAATATACTTTTTTTAGTTCGGGATAGGGAGCAAGAATAAAATAGAAGTTAAATACCTAATCTATAGGGTTTAATGCTCGTTTTATAATATTTGCAACGATGCTATGGATAATACAATACCTAAATGGAGAACAAAAATAGGGGCGAGCGTGCAAAGAGAACGGCTTCCGTGGCTCTTTGAAGCTTCTTTCTTCTATGACGTGATGTATCGATCATGGTATTGGTTTTCTCGGCCTTCTTGCCAATGACGTGACAAGTCGCTTCTGTCATTGGTTGATTCAAGGCTGTCGCCGTTGGCTCGATGAACTGTCATGCGTATACAACTACCTATATACTTTTTTATGTAAAAAATAGTACCTACTTATAATACTTAGTAACACTCAGACATAGAACAAACATCTAAGTATGTTTGCCACATATAAATGTTTGTTATTGGTGAGGATCGAACCCAACACCCACAGCATGGAACGCAGAGCTACCTACCTACTACCGACTGAGCGGTGATGCCTGTCAACAAAGACATAGGTATGTTATTAATTATTTTGGTAGGTGTTCTTGGAAATATCACACAGTCCTAAACTAAGCAAAGCTATGGGAACTAGATTGCTGATAGAATTAGTACATTACTGCAGCGGCCCGCAACAGAGGCAATGAGGGACGAACGTGCAAACGTGGGCCGAGTCGAAGACGAGGCACACATACGTGAGTCCATCATTGCCTAGTTGTGGCCAAGGCTTGTATAGTACTTTTCTCAAATAATGCACGGAAATTAAAACTAAGCTAAACTTTTTAGTTGAAAATACAATTACTTTTCAAAATCAATAACGGACAACGAAGTTACAGTGTTCATCTGATTTTTTTTCAATAATTAGCTTTCTATTTGAAAGCCTGTTCGAAATTTGAATAAAACCTTTTATAAGTTACCTCCTTGGTTGCCATGTTATAGAGTAAAAGATCGTTCCATTTTTAAATTACACGACAGATATGAGTTTTGTATGTACCTAATTTATTTGGCCGCTAAACACGACAGAAATGGATTTCATACATTGAATTTTTTATCTGGCTGCTGCCCGCATGCATTTGGTCAGTACTGCATTTTCGATTTATCTCGAAGAAGGTTGTCAAAATAATGCTCTAATTTACAAGCATGTTTGAGAAAACTTTTATAGGTAATTTTTTTTTATACTAACAATTCAATAAAATAAAATTTGTGACAGCTGTAGCTTGCAGAAGCAGAATGTAGGTGGACTTTTACAAGCTGATATGATGATGATGAACTTAAAGCTCGTGTTAAAGTGTCTTAAAGTAGTGGAAATCCTCGTGCAAATTATTTTAATTAAACATTGATATAACTAATTGATTTAACAGTAAATTGAGAAAGGTCAATGATCCACAAACAAATTGATTCAAATAATAATGCATGTCGCTATAGGTACCTACTTATGTACTAAGTTTCTTATTTAATAACATGGTAGCTTGCACCTATTAAAATATGCAAGATTTCAGACCAAAAAATGCTTGAGAAAGAGAATATTGAAAGGTCTGAGGGAGATCTTTGCCCAGCGGTGGGACGATCTAACCAGGTTCATCATTTCCCTGCCCTTATCCCTCGCTAGGTGGGGTCGGCACAACATGTTTTCTTCTTCCACTCACTCCTAACATTCGTCAACTCTGAATCTACTCCTCTCACATTCATATTCTCTTTCACACAATCAAACGATCTAACCAGGTTAATTTAGAAAAATAAGTAAAAAAGAAGCGAGAAGTTCTTTGACGATTGTTAGCGTCATTATTATTTCTGTGACCCGACACCCCAACAATCTCTACCATGTCAAAGTACTTGAGATTTCTTAGAAATATTATAGCACGTGCACACTATGCCCGGCATGAATACCGCGATTAATTCCGGAATTATTGCCACAGCAACATCGCCTTTATTCTCACCAAAGAGCTAGGGCATGAATTTGGCGATGTTGCTGTAGCATTAATTTCGGAATTCATCGCGGCAATAATTCGGGCAGCGACATGGGATGTGTGAACGCGGTGTAGGAATAAAGGCGATGTTGCTGTGGCAATCATTCCGGAATTAATCGCGGCATTCATGCCGGCAGCGGAGAGGGCATAGTGTGAACGCGGTATTATAGTGAGAAGGAACCTACTCTATAAATAAATGTACACTAGTAGGTGCTCCTAAAATCGCGATAAGGGGCGACGCTGACTGGATTGTATACAAATACTTGAACGGAACAGGGGTGGACTTCACAGCTACGTAAAGAAATGCTAAAATGAATTCAAATTTTTTATTTACCACTTGAGCTATCTATACATCTTTTGCAACGGTTTGTAGGTAGCTCAACTGTTTCATGTGTATTTTGTAAATATTGTGAAAATTGTAAATACTGTATTAGTTGTAATAATTTTTTTTGTGTATTTTTTTTATAATTTTTTTTTTCTTTCTAGTTGAGCTATATAAATCCTTTTCAACGGTTTGCAGATAGCTCAACTGTTTCATGTGTATTTTGTAAATATTGTAGGTAAATACTTTATTAGTTGTAATTTATTTTTTGTGTATATTTTTATAAAAAAAAAAATTCTTTACTATTTGAGCTATATAAATCCTTTGCAACGGTAGTTTGTAGATAGCTCAACTGTTTCATGTGTATTTTGTGAATATTGTAAATAATGTATTAGTGTTTATGTATTAATTATTTTCCTTGTGAATAAATAAATACCTAGTTATTATTAATTTATTGGTATTTTATACTTAGTACCAAAGCATAAACCTAACTAAGCTGATACGAGGGTATACTTTCTGGGTAATTAGTTATATTATTATATAAAACGTCAGCGTACCTAGGTACCTACCTAGTGTACTTAGGCCGCAAACGCACTAGCGGTTAACCGCGGGGGCGGCTAACCGCGCGTTACCAGTTTAATAATAATTATGCAACCGCTGCGTACAATCACATGCGGTTGACAAACGGTAGCATATTAAACTGTAAACGCGCGGTTCGCCGCCCTCGCGGTTAACCGCTAGTGCGTTTTCGGCCTTATTGATGTGTCATTTCAACAAATAGCTCTCAACTGTTTTATTTACTTAATATTTTGTAAATAAGGTATTGGTTGTGAATGTTGTAATTTTCTATAATAAATATTTAAATAAACATAGGTTACCTACAGAACTCGCATAACTGATATGACAGCCGGAATGGGAAACGAAGTCTATGTATAGTGGTTTCTCTGAATGTGAAAATTCGTTTTCAGGTTTTGAAGAGAAAATCCACCATTTTCTCTTCAAAACAAACGACAGCCGACTTGACGAATGACTTGAATTGACCTATATTATTTCAAATTCATCACGTCTTGACACTGGCAAAATTGTCTATCGAAATGACGGACAGAGGCCATATAGGTTTAAAAGAAGAAGAAGAGTTTGGATTGTAAAGAAACGACGATGAAGCCTGACGAAGAGATGGTTTTCTGATATCATTGATGAAAATAGCTAATGTAAGTAGATTTAACATTTTTTTTTGGAGTCGTTTTGTTCCAATAGCTAGTAGGTATAAAATAAGTGTGACAGCAAATAAAAATACATAAATATATTTCATCCTTATGCCGTCCTTGTTACACACTTTACACGGGGCTGTTATGTTTACGGCGAATAATTTATTATGACATTGCCATCCAACACTTCAACGGTGCTTCAACTTCACGAGGGAAAGAGACGTCACATAGGTACGCTTAGGGCTGTCACAATCTGCCAGTAATACGGACGGACAGACAAACAAAACTTAGGTATTGGAATAATAGTAACTTGTAATCTTGTTGAACTTTTCAACCAACTTCAAATAGAACTTATACCTACAATAATATGTAAAAAAAAGCTAGGCTTCTTGTACTCCGAGTTTTTGTTATGTTTTTGTTGCATACGCATGAGACGAGACTAAACTAGAATCCACAGGGTTACGTTAGGTTACTTTTATTTTTAACGAAAAAAAAAAAGGTTACCTACTTACTTATCTGTTGTACCTGTTCTTGTACCAATAGGTTTGTTATATTTTCTATGTCCGTTCTGTGTTTTTTATGTGTATCCTACTAATATTATTATAGTCCTATCCCACTAATATTATACCTAAACGAATGTATGGATGTTTGTTATTCTTTCACGCAATAACTACTAATCTGATATAGATGCAACTTGGAATATACTTATACGGGATTCAACGGGACGCAAACAAAGTTCCAGGCGGAAGCAAGTTTTAAATAAATAATCAATTTTTTTCCCAGTTAACCGGCGAGTGTGACAACCCTACGAACACCGCTGAATTAGCACAAAGCTTACAGAGGCGCTTACAGTTGTATTTCAGTTCGTTAACTAATCGGTAGACTTCGTCAGTAAAATGTGCAACGTGGAGAAGTTCTTCTTCTGTGTTCCTCTGGACCTGGGGTGTCACATGCTGGGAATATTCACATTTGTAAGTAACTTTAGACACATTTTATTCAAAAACTAAATGCAAAAATAACAACACTTATAAAATAAATATTGATATAGGTATTTTACAATTGTGTAAGAACAGGCGAATTAAAAAAAATAGTTACATATAATAATAGCGTCATTTAGCCCCTTAGTGCTCCAGACTAAGCCAAATTAATGCAGCGGAGATCGATAAATTGATAGAAAAGAAACCTTAACTTTTTTTTATAAAAATATTAAATTCGTTAGTCGACCCAATACAAAGATTCTGTTGAATAAAATTAAAGACGCCTTAGTTCAATGTGGATCTGCGTCAGTAGTGGGGACTCCCCGATTAAGCTATTCACGATACCTACAGTAGGGACGTAAACCAACCATTGCGTGTTAATAGTACATTATGGTACTAGTGTGGTACATTGGTGATTACCGCCGAGGTGCCATTGAGACCCGAGCCGTAGGCGAGGGTCTTAAGAAAGCCGAGAACGGTAATCACCATTACACACGTGTATCATACGACGTTTTTCAACACACTTGTGAATAAAATAACAATAATTTCAACAGTGAAAACGCGTTGTGAAAAATGTTTCGCTATGGCGGGAAAAATTAATCAGTTTTCCTATGCGCGCGCATTGCGATCGGCCACAGACTAAAGGGATGAGGTTTTTTTTTATTTATTTTCCGCGCTTAGGGTTTGCGCCTTTTCTGCCACGTAAAAAATGGGGAATTTAAAGTTTTCTTTTATTACAGAGAAAACAAAAGTTATATTTGAGTGAAAGTATTATTTATTAAACACGTACGAGTTAAAATTATCTATTTAAATAAGAAGTTGCATGAAATGAGCAAGCAATAGGAACATTCATTTATTTGTTCTATTGAACACGATCTTTTTTTTGAATAAAAACTTTTTTAGTAACAAAGCTACTCAACCAATAAAATTTAAAAAAAAAATCTATAACTCACTAGTGAGTTATAGCAATGAAAAAGTCACAGTTTGATTATGGGTGTCATTATGTGCCTAATTGCGGTGACCATAGAGCCACTTTATGAGCAAGTGTGTTGAAAATGTTATTACAGTGCCTTCTGGTAAGATTGGCGTAACAGTAAGTCCGGATGCTAAGCAATTCGGCGATATTTTTTATGATAATTGCTTATAGTTACGTGATTTATCCGGACTTAGCCGATCTTACCAGAAGGCACCCTATAAGAATTAAACCTTATGATATTTTCATATTGTTTCGGTAATGTAATAGTGTAGATATGTGTAAAAAAAAATGTAAGTTTTAAAAGTTTGATATTGGTATCGATTCGCTTGTTGTTGTTGTGTTTTCTAAACTAACCTAATTCGACAGCACTAAACTTATAGCCGTCCTTATAGTTTCAGTTTATGAGAAAGGGACGGCAACATTTTTAGTGCTGTCAAAAGTTTAGAAAAATGCAACTAGCGAATCGATACGATTGATTATCGTATCTTGACTTCCAGATCCTAGCGAGTTTCGTAGCCCTGTCTTCCACCATTCTGCTAGTAATAGAGTGTACCGAGTCCGGTCGGGGAGCGCTCTACCTGGAGGGTTTCCCTCAGTTGGTGATGAACACCACTTCTGCAGTCACCATCCTAGCGACGGTGTTGGTGCTGGCATTGCTTTGGATGCTCTTCTCCGTTATGCTGGTTCTTGGAGTTAGGAAGGTATGAATAAAATATTCTTGGACATATCACACAACGCTCTCTAGGCCCGAACTAAACAAAGCTTGTACTATGGGAACTAGACTGCTGATATGACACTGATACTTTTTTTTGTAAATACATACTTATAATACATAAGTAACACCCAGCCACAGAAGAGACATCTATGTTTTGCCACACACAAATGTTTTCTCTCGGAGGATTTACGAACTGCCTTAAAATTAGTTACGCCGAATTGTTTTTTAGCTTCAGTCGATTCAAGAAGAGTACAAGAAGTCTAATAGAGTGTAATACATAAGATCCAAGATCTAAAATTTAATCTATCTAAAAATAATCTTAGTATATCCATAGCCAAATAGAAAGGAAAAATAATCTATGCGAAATGTTCAGCGTGTGCGAAGAAAATAATAGTTATTTGTTATACAAGAGTGCAAAGTTGCTTTTTAACCGCGTGTTCAATTTTGATGACCGAGCAATCGAAGGATTCTAAAATTGGAATCCTGAGTGTTAGCGAGGGAATCAAATGAGCACGAGGTGAAAAATCTTTGCACTCGAGTGCAACACGTAACTTTTCAGTCCACCTCAGCGAGGAAATGACTAAATGCAAAAAAAGCAAATTGAAAAAAGAACACCAAGAAGGTTCCGAGTCTGAGTTTTTAACAAATTAAAAAAAAGTTGTATGATATATTCGGCACCATAGAGGTAGCAGTAAATAGGTTTAATGTTTTTTTTAATTCACAAACTTAGTGCACACGATGTTCTAAATTCAATTTACTTTATCCTCTAGAGAATAAAAACGGCTTTTCCACTCAGATATTGAAGATTAAAAATACTCTTTCCGAGATGGTGGGATGAAAAATTCTTTTTTCTCATCAAAAACGGTGTGTGTTCTACTACCATCCTCAAACTTAACAGTGGGTAATAGTTCTGCCTTCCGTGCTGTAGGTCGTGGGTATCGATCCTACCAAGAACAAACATTTGTATTATATGTGGCACATATCTATGAACACAGATGTTGGTCTATGTCTGGGTGTTACTGGGTGCCCACTGCCCATAGTACATACAAGCTTTGCTCAGTTTGGGACTAGAAGGCATTGTTTTAAAGTGTCTATGAATATTGATTAATTCTTTCATCCTTGTAGTGCCTCTAAACAACTAAATACCTATTTAAAAAAAAAATTGTTCCAAAACCACGTTTCATCAGTTTCGTTGTGGCTCATACATAAGTAGGTACCTACCTATACATGTAGGTACTTTCATTGGTGTCTTAATAAACTGAATTGCAAAGTTTTATTTTGTCATTTGATACTCTTTACACCTACCTAGGAGCAGTCATGTTTTTAGCTCTATCAGCATAGTGTCATATTTCATGTTTGAAATACACGAGGTAAGTATTTCAAGTGAAGATATACGGAAGAGAATATTGACCGCGTCAGATCGATACCTACCTTATAAGTAGTTCTCTCACCGAAATTGTAGAAAAACATATAAGTAGGTAAGTAGTAAGTACCGCTATATTTACAAACGTTTGATGATAATAACGATGCATAGGTACCCTCATAACCAGAATCGGCTAAAAACCATCCCAGTCACAAATGCTTTTGAATCTCGCAAAGCATTGAAATTTGAGCACTTCTTTTGGAGCTACGAAACCACAGACCACCTCATTTTCATTAGGATGTTAGGTAAAAAAAAAAAATTTACTATTAAAAAATTTCATTCACACACATACTACCTAGACTAGTGCCAGACTGGCGAAACTCTCGAACTAGACTCGAACTATCTAAAAACGAACACTGCATGAAACGGGGGTCAAAATTTTAATCCCGTTCCATACAAAACGAGATTTTCAGTATGTAATATTGGTAGAATGGGAGTCCCGCTTCTTCTTTCATAGGAACTATGTATTACATATTCTTTGCTAGTGCTAGGAAGACGCATTGTCTACCAGACATCCTTGTCTAGGGTTGTCAGATGTTGTCGTGCAAAAAGACGTTGTGGCGTGTTTTTTTAAATTATTTAATTTACTTATTTCAGAATAAGTCAAGCTTCGTGCTCTGGTACTTCTCGTTCGGGATCATGCTGACGATCCTGTGCATACTGAGCGCACTGCTGCTACTGCTGGAAAACCACTGGATCATCTCCCTCGTCCAGCTCATCATCGCTAGTAAGTTACACTTTTATTTTTATTAGTCATCAATTTATACAAAGAGCAGTGTAAAAGCTTACCTAGGGTTGTCTCAGTGCCTGTAGACACTGGAGCTGTTACACTGTAATATTTATATTATTAATTGGTTACTTACCTACCTAGTTTAAAACTATGAATGGCACGTGGAAAAAAATAGGCTCACGCTCAATTCTTGGATTCTTGGAAGATTTTAACTTTCATAATATGAATATTTTCTGTATCTATTTCTTTTCTACTCGTGAAAACCTTTTATTGGCCAACTGTTTCCATTTTTGTACCTAATCTATGTTATGTGCTGTCGGTTTTCGTATAAATAAATAAAAATAAAAATAAAAAGTATAAAAAAAAAATTACACGTCTGGTTTTAAAGCTTAAACAGGTTTAATACATAGAATAGATGTATTATGCATAAAATCAATTCTCTTTTCCGTTTCGTCGAAAACATACGGAATAAACGATTTGAATACCTAAATAAGCTCCACTCCATCCAAAGGTTGTCTGGAAGAAATCGCTCCCTAGCGATAAGACCGTCCATTGTACGTAACATAATGTAATTTAATCTGTCTCGCATATTAGTTATAAGGTGTACCTACGTACAATAAAGTATTTTCATTCATTCATTCATTCATTCATAAAAAAAGATGAAAAACAATTATCAAACTAATTCTTGAAATTGACTTACATTTTAAAATCGTCAGCTTTCCATTCATCTATCATTTATTGCTTATCAACAAGTTAATTATAATATATTTTTTCCTTATTTCAGCGATCTACATACATTGCCTGGTCGTGGTGCACACAACTTACGAACTTATTCTCAGTGGTACAGAATTCAAATACCGTGAGCGACGTCTGTCGGACCTGACCGTGCTTGTGGATTCTACCGATGACTGTTAGCTTATCCTGGTTTGAATCTAATTCCTTCTTTATTACATTGGCGAACTTTGACAGACTTTGAACTTGCCCTCAAATCGCCACACAAATGGGCACACTAGCCGACACGAGACCAACTATATTGATGTCAGTTGCTCGGAAATATCATTGTCGGCGCCGACATGCGGGATAGTAAGGGGTATATTATTGGCCTTCTAAATCTGAGCTAACTAAAATGATTGCTAACTCTGCTGTCATCTCTTTTCGTTGTCATGCAAGTGACAATGATAGAGCATTTTTTAAAGCCGCGCTAAAATGACAGTTGAATACGAATAAAGGGGTAAATGTATAATTATAGTTCCACGACGATATCGTGTGTGTCGTGTCGGTTTCAGTGTGAAATCGCCCAATATATTAAGTGTAGCTTAGTAGTTATAGCGTATTTATAAGCTAGTTCCAAAATTACAGACGCGTATGAGCCGCTGGGTAAAAAGACCCTTGTACACTATCAAAAAACGTCTGATAAACGACGAAGGTAAAACGTATGACCATAGTACCTTTGAACTTTGAGGCCCATATACTGATTTATTGCTGCTCAAGCACTGATCCGGCCTAGAGAATAGATTTTTGTATGGAAATCTCTACTCAAATGTATGCTTGAGTAACGATTTCTTTATCAGCATACTATACGGGCCTGAACTTGTCAACAAGGACGGTTGTATCTTAATCTAATTTTTTAATTTTAGTTTTGAGTAATCGGAAATATGAAACATGTATTCGTTGAATGTAAGTTTCAGGGAACATTGGAGTGTGGTCAAACATTTATAACAAAATTAAATTGAAATACGCATAGAGAGTTGATATAATCCAGCCTTAGACAGACAGTCAATGTGCAACAAAATAAAAAAAAATATCTAAGTGCCAGTGACCCCGGATAGTGCCATAACTTACGATGTTTTTTTTTATTTCTAAAATACATTAGCATCTAGGTAGTTATAACAGGGGCCAAATATTAAACTAGATGATGTATTAAGTAGATGCTTATTAGAATTAAGTCTCAAATTCTGAAAAAAAAAAACATAAGTACCTACGAAGTTTAGGATAAAAATAAAATATATTTTATAGGAGCTGGTTTTATTTAACAATCATTTTATACTATCTAATGTACCTATATTTAAATATTTCTTTTTAATATGGTTATACACAACAACTTAACACATTATGTAGGTTATTACTTATATTTTTTTATAGTAAAGTACAGTAATTATTACCTATCTACCTACCTACACTTTACAAAATTGACGAAATAATTAATAAAAAAAATTTTTATCGCTAGAGTCTTATCATGGAACACAATATAAATTGTAATAAAACCAATCAAAAGTCTTCTAACATCCGCACAACTTTACAATTCCTTTTACTTTTTCCTTCTATTTTAAGTTTGAGTTTTTGTTTTTTTTATTACTTTCAACAGGCGAACTGTAGGTAGAGTTTTTAATTTCCCAGAGTGGGCGAGTTTTTTATTTTTAAATTCCTTTGAATGGTTAAACCTCCTCACGACAGTTGAGTTGCTTGTAAAAGCTATGGCTTAGAAGTATCATGTACACGTTCACCCCTGAAAAATAAACACTGATCATTAGCCTGAAAAGCCTCAATCAACAAGGAGGTTCTTTGTACCAAAAAAAATATTTAAAAAAAAATCCTCTGTCGCTGAAACTTTGCAGTGTGATATATTAGTGTTTATAGATTACAGACTACATGGTATAGGCCTCTTTCAAATGTATAACGATAATTTTTTTTCTCAAAGTGTAATATGTAGGATGAAGTAGATGAATATGTCGGTATTGAGAGATTTATCACTTGTACATACTAGAACTAATCATGAAAACTGCACAGCTATTAGGTACCCCTTATGTAGAGACGAGATGACTTCTTCATACTTTTTAAAAAAATATACTTATACCTATTGTTGGCTCTTGCTGCACAACATTCTACGCTTGACTTGGACGAAACACTCTAGCTAATAACTAAACTCTAATCAATCTAAAGCCTTGGTCTCGCGATCGTAACGCACAACGCAGCGGTATGCAGCATGCAGCGCCGGACACGTAGTCGTATGGAGAACGTCTAGTATGGTCTTTTGTTACGTCGCAGTCTGCGTCAGCGGCGAGGAGCGAGCGCCGTACTCTGCGTTGTGCTGCACACCGCAGCGTTAGACCAAGGCTAGACGCTTGGCTTAATTGTAACACTTATTTATGCAAATAAACATCTTGTATCTTGTATCTTGGGTTCTTTGATTGACTTACCAATATAGAAGAGTTCCGTACACACCGTCTGCCAATCGAAGTTGTAGATGTTTAAGAAGAAAATTGACAATGATAGGATGGAGAATACAACCCACATTATGAAGTAGGCTTTAATGATGTTCGCTCTCTCCTGAAATAATAAACATTTTCTTAAGTAGGTATCCATTTCTCCGCACAGAGGCACTCTTGCACGTCACGCAAGCGCAAGAATCCGCTCAGTGTCTCTACACAAATAAGCGCCCACTGGTGTGCTGGGCGTCAGACGTTTCACAGCAGATTTACACACCAAAACTTGTACTTGGCCCTCATGCGGTGTGATCTCGGAAGATTGTTATAGGTAAGTATATGGTTGTTATGTTACTGACAGCGATATTTTTGTTCGAGGAAGGAACTGACAGAACATAATATATCTCCTCTCACCAAGATCTAGTGGTAAAGTGCTCTAAGGCATAGAAAAATATGCTCACCGCTATAACCCCGTACACAAACACCACATCAAAACAGAACTTGGCCAGAAACATGATGAGTAAGATGATACTCATGACGTAGAGCCCCGTCAGGCCAGCCTTCATCTCCAGATCGTCCAGATCCTTGAACTCTGTCTGTTCCACATCAACTGTGGCGGCTTCCACGCTCATCATCACCAGCATCGTGAATGATAGCACCTGTAAATGCCAGAAGACAAATTGCGTAAGCTTCTGATGGTTGAAAGGCTTAGGCTGGAATACTGAAAAGTCATTCAAATTTGAGCACCACTTAAAATTGCTCTGCCTCTGTTTGACATTACTCATTTGTAAGAGATGGCAATAATTTAAGCGTGACTTAAGTTGAGTGGCGTTTGAGTTGCGTTTGAGTATTCGACCACTAGGCCCGTACTTAAGCACGTCACAATAGTTGGTCCAGTAAAATACATACTTCCACCACACAAACTATTTCTCCCTATTTTCTAACGCCAAGAAACGATGTAAGTAGGTACTTATTACAGGCAAGAGAATAATACATGTTATACATGTCAGAATAATAGACGTGGTTCAATATAAAGTAGGTTCGTTACGAAAAATACTCAGTAAAAAAAAACTTACCGCGTTCATACAACCCATTATAATGTTTCCAGTTTTTAGGTCGAACACAAAACAGCAGGAATCCAGCTGAGGTAGCCCCATGATTCCTGAAATTATGATGATACGATAAATATGTACCTACCTACTTTTCAAGAAAGAAATGAGCTTTGATTCTTTGATTCTTCCGGTTTTAATGACACTGTCTAGCATCTAGATGCGTGTCTAGATACGTAGATTCACCGTTAAATACACTGACACAATTTGACAATATCCTAACCAATATGGCACTATTTTAAATGCTGATTAATTTTAGGCATATGTTGAGAGGCAAGAGTAAACCCTTAGAACTTCCGCCCCCTTTCTTATGGCCGTATTCGCATAGAAATTCAGCTTGAAAAGCTGAGTCAAGGGTAATTCAGCTTGACAATTTAAATTTGTAAAATAATAACTCAAACGAGTTTTAAGTCAAACTAGAGTAAGAACCTAATCATAGTTTCAGCATATGAGCTGGTGATAGAAAGACCTCTTTGCATGACAAAAACTAAGCGAATTATGGATGGTACCCTTTCTAACGATCAAGCATAGGTAGGTAGCCTACGAACCAGACTGGCGAAACTCTCGAACTAGACTCGTGCTTTCGAAAAACGAACAATGTATGAAACGGGGGTCAAAATTTGAATCACGTTTCATACAAAACGAGATTTTCAGTGTGTAATTTTGGTAGAAAGGGAGTCCCGCTTCTTCTTACGTACGAACTACGTATTACATATTTTTTGCTACAAACTACATGCTCGGTATAGGTATACTCAATAGGTACCTACTCACTGTTATGAATTAAAAAAAATAGTAGAGTGTGAACTTTTTACCTCTTTTTAAAACTATCACAAAACTACACAAACCCTCAGGAATAGGAACGGAGACTGACTTGCTGGGTTCAGATGTTGGATCCCTATGAGGGTGAGCCAAAGAATAAACTACAGACGAGACACGCTGTATATAACTTCCTATGATTACGAACGCTGTAAGTACAATATACACAGATATCTTTACTACCTATCCTAACTACAATAGACATAATATTATAATATCAAAGCATCAATAATTTATTTTTAATTTAAAAATAATACTTTTTCATTTACCAAAATAGATAGTACTTACGTCACTTTGAGTTAGAGGGTTTAAGCTTACGAGCCTTATGGTCGAATACTCAAACGCTACTCAATCTAAGTCACGCTTAAATTATTGCCATCTATTACAAATGAGTAATGTCAAACAGAGGCAGAGCAATTTTAAGTGGTGCTCAAATTTGAATGACGCGTGAGTATTTCAGCCTTAGATAGACGGGTTTTAGCGATCATCATCATAAGCCGATAGGTGCTGGATAAAAAACTGATTCCTCGGCGCTTAGCTAAGCTTATGCAGCTTAGCGTAAGCTTTATAGTCTATTTGTAGCCATTCACATTCATTGCACTTCTTGTCTGACTGATGGAAGATCATTTTTATTTATTTGGTACGTCTGCGCACGATGTTCTTTGGCTGTCTCATGGCGTCTAGAAGTCTACTGTTTTAATCAATATTGTATTTTCGTCACAACCGAAGTCAGGAGATGAAACTTAGGTAAGCGATCTACTTCCTTCCAAACCGTCGTTTAACCGTCTTTAACTATCTTAGGAATATATCAAGGAATATTCAGTGCTACTTTTTATTTGATCTTCGTGTTTGTCATAATTTGTATGAAGCGTCGTTAGATTAAAATATTTCTGTGTTTTTGACAAGTTAGTAGACGGCTAGTATTTTTAGCCCACATCAAAAAAGGAGAAGGTTCTCAATTCGGTTGTATTTTTTTCAGTAGTTTGGCAGTTAAATATGTACTACGTACGACGTACGACATTGCGTATTTTGCTTATCTATGGTGTTTACGACCAATAGAACAGTCCCAATGAACTGCTATCATCACCATCATTTGATGATGATGGCGTATCAAATTGAAGTCGGGTTTTCCAGTTTCTTAAACTTATAACTGATATATTTTTTAAGTTACTTGTATTATATGATCTGTGACTAAGTATATGATGGAATAAGCCGATGGCCCACCTAATGTACCACCAGTAGTAACCACTGCCTCTAACAATCAGTCATTCTGAGTTAGTAAAATTCGCTCTTAAGCAAAATATGGTGAAACTTAAAGATTACACTAAAATTGTCTCATACTTAATACTTCAACAATCGTCGTACCTATGTTTCTTTTTAATTTTATACTAAAAACTAGCCGTCGCCCGCGGCGTTGCTCGCGTTCCAGACCCTTTAAAGTGCGACTTTTCAAAATTCCTTTCTTAGTGCGCCCCTACACTATATAAGGAACCTACCCTCCAAATTTCATACCTCTAGGACTTATAGTATAGGCTGTGCGTTGATTCTCTGTCAGCTTCAAAAGAGTTTTATATATATTGATGATGATAAACCATGGTGGTGTCGCGTATTTCCCATTGCACAATACGTATACAATACCTACTTTCGAAATCCAGAGTTGTTGCTAGAAAATGGGGCTCTATATTTTCAATCCAAAAAATAAAGGGGTAACAAGAAGATATGATTAGGGTTCTACTTAATAACCAAAAAGTATTTTTCAGATTGATGGTAAAATAGTTTAATTTTGTTTATCGCATAATCTTTTTTTATTTATTGCTCTCGTAGAAGAGCCACGGTCGCTATTATCAATCTAAGAGTTAGCAACTTGAAATGGCAGACTGAAGTTCTCGAATTCACAAACCGGAAAGTGACTTTGCTAAGATCGCTGGAAGTCGATGAATGGAAAAGGCCCAAATTTGATCTTTCTAGAATTCCGTAGGGGAGGCATCCAACAGTGGACTTCTGCAGGTTGATATGATGATGATGAGATTGTGTCCTAGGAGTACCAAACTAAAACACGACTTAAGAAACTTACATAGGGGAGGCATCCAACAGTGGACTTCTGCAGGTTGATATGATGATGATGAGATTATGCCCTAGGAGTACCAAACTAAAACACGACTTAAGAAACTTACAAGCATAATAAACCGATTCACTAAGTACCTACGGGAATTGTGTTTCATAGACTCTGGTAGAGGTTAGAAGATTGCAAATCCCAAAATTGAAAACCTAAAGTAATTGAATGAACTTTCTAAAAAATGCCGCCACATATCACGCAAAAAGGGCCCATCTGTGGCCTAGTTGCCGAACAAGTAACAAGTAGGTGCCCCACTACGGCTACTGCCAATCCTCGATACGTATCTGCAGATGAATGAATACGTCTCGTTCGTGACCATTTGCCCTATGGAGGGAGGCGCCTCACCGCCGCAGTGTGCATCGCACGCACGTTGTGTGCTCACCTGCGTTCTAACTTCCAATTGAAAATAGAGGTGAGTTTGTTTTGTTTACATACTATAGTAGGGCGATAGCTAGTTTATATAATTAAGATCTGTGGCGATAAGTAGGTTGGTATGACTGTTGGAAAATCATTATACACTACTTTTAAAGAATTCTATGTAAGTACCATACCTACCTACTTTATCGACAGGTTTACATTATAAGATCATTTGTAAATCTGTGGTATAAATAGTGTTTTGATGTGTGAAGTTAATTTACAAGTAAAAAAAGAGTAATAATAATGTTTTGGTAAGTGAAGTCGATACTACGTAATCATGTTATTCTTGTATTTTTACGTAGTTTTCCTTATTCAGTTATACCTAGGTAGGTATAGTATAGGTACCTAATAAAAATGCATAGCTAAGTGCAAAGTGCATGGTAAAATAGTGAATCACGGCTTAAGATACTATATTCGTCTTTGTTTTTCACAAGTTTATAATGGAGACAAATAGTATTTTATCTGACGGAAAGCTTTATTCAGATTTGCTAAAATCCACCCTAAGTACCTACTTTAGCAAAACTGCCAGGTTATTAGTTCACTAGGTATAGTATAGTTATTTTCTTATATGCAATTATTTTTCTTTTACAACTAAGTGATGCACGCCGATGGTTAAATGATGTTAAGTGGTAGGGAAACTAGGTAACCACTGCCTATAACGATTTATTGATATTGATAGTTTACATTATTTTGTAATATATCTACCTACTCAAGTTATTCTGTTTCGGACTACCGGTATCTCGTCCCACATGGACGAAACACTACCTTTCAATTTTATTGACATTTGTAACGCGGGAATTTATATTCATACAATTCGCGCTCTTAGGATAGCGTTAAGACGCTATTTTAGTTAGGAGAGTTACCTCGGGCGACGGCCAATCAGTGCGCAGCGCGGACTAGAGTCCCGCTAATGCTCGCAAGCATCTGGCACCCAGATGGGTCGGTCAAGCGACGCTGCACTGGACGGCGCCGGATGCAATGACAACGAGAGGAAGCTACGACAGTCTGTCCTAGGCCACATGCCACTGCACTTGTGTTCTTGTGAATCCCTTCACACACGCAAATCGCGCAGCTAGCTATGGAAAGAGCTATGCTCGGACTTTATTTGAGAGACAGAATCCGAAATGAGGTTATCCGACAAAGAACTAAGGTGATCGACATAGCTCAGAGGATTAGCAAGCTGAAATGGCAGTGGGCCGGCCACATTTGCCGTAGAACCGAAAATCGTTGGAGCAAACGAATACTTGAGTGAAGACCGCGTTTAGGCAAGCGTATTGTAGGACGCCCTCCGGCTAGGTGGGGTGACGATCCGAGACATGTATCTGGCAAACACTAGATGAGAAGAGTCGAAGACCGGGCTCAGTGGCGCGTCTTGGGAGAGACCTACGTCCAGCAGTGGACTGATATAGGTTGATGATGATGAGTTAGTTATTAATCTGGATTTCATTTTAGGCACTTAAGTACAGTCAGTAAGACAATACGGGTTAGAGAAATGAAATTGCGTAAAGTTAACTGGTACTGATGCTGACCGTACTTATCTCACCATAACAATCAATTAGGAATTGAGGTTACGAAAGAAAGTAGTGTAAATCGCACAGCGTAAATAATAATAAGGATATTTAGGCCCGTATGCTGGATAAAGAAATCATTACTCAAGCATATATTTGAGTTGAAGATTCTCACACAAACATCTATATGCTTTGTATCAGTGCTTCAGCAGTAAATCGGCATAATAACGGGCCTTAGAGGGCTTAGGAAAACCCCGCAGCAACATTACCTGGTCTTATAACATCTAAATATCAAGTTTATCTTAGGAGGATAAGATTCAAACTTGAATGTACCTGTAATTGGTACTTAGGGGGCCACATGCTAACATTTTCCTCAACATCCATCTGGACAGGTAAAATCAACTTTATGTTAAGGCGCGAAGGTACAAAGTCAACTTTATAATCTGGATAAGTTTTTATCCTCACGTGATAAGGTTCAAAATTGATTTCGCTGTTCATATTTGAAACCAGTTTCTTAGTATGGGTTTTCCTTATTCCAGGTTTAAGATGTCTCTGGGAACTTTTAACCGATGCTGCGTCTGCATCGACTTGAAGACAGGCAGCTTTATCATCGGCTACTTACTATTGGTAATTATCTAAATCATCAATCATCATCAATCAATATATATAAAACTCTTTTGAAGCTGACAGAGAATCAACGCACAGCCTAAACTATAAGTTCTAGAGGTATGAAATTAGGAGTACTACCCTCCAAATTTCATACCTCTAGGACTTATAGTCTCGTTTAATCCTGTTGATTTTCCGGGATTAAAAGTAGCCTATGTGTTCATTCAAGTTACGTATTACAAAGTAAATTACGTATTTTTTTATTTATAAGTGTATCTAAACAAACAGTTACACAGTATACAGATAATCGGCTAACTGTGGCACCAACACAGTTTACCAAGGATTGTATGAAATTCCAAGTTTCATCCAAATCGGACCAGTAGTTGCAGCGTGATTGAAACACAATCATCCAAATATCTACCTAAACTTTGACATTTATAATATTAGTGGGATCAGATACATAAAGTTTTTTTCTATAAAATCATCGTTTGAAAAAGAAAATGAAAAATTGTCGGTCATAATTTGGAACTTTCTCATCCTGATTTACTAATGATGTTGATTGTACTAGGTGCTGGTGGTATTTTCGTTCTAGCAACTGACATGTCGATATCGTGTCGGTAGTCGGTACAGGCCAGTGCACCAACGCCCATTGTCCCTCGTAGCGAGTTCGTAGCAAGCGGCGCGCGTTTATGTCTTTTGGGGCGCGATCGGTGTGCTGCCTTGCTTATGCTTAAGCCTGGCAGGTTTTCTGAACTGTTTTCATACTAAATCATAGGTATTCTGTGACTAAATAGTGACATTAGAACATTTCAGCGCGTTTTTCGCCGTCAAAAGCTTCTTGTTTTCGTATATCTGTAGCCACGTCACTTGACATTATGCTGGGCAGCGAAAGCAGTTCAGAGATTGCGATACGGGGCTTGTTTTCAAGTAGGAAAGTCTACGACCCTTGTAGACATCCTATCCTATCCAAAAGTAATCCTATCCAATTCAAAAACCCTATCCAAAAGTACCTCCCTATTTTTAGTTATTCAAAGTAAAATGTTTAAATGTATAAATATTCCAGCAGAATTCTAGTTCCTTAGTACAAGCTTTGCTTAGTTTGGGCACAGATCATATAATACGTTTGGGACTAGAAGGCGTTGGTGATACGTCCGTGAATATTTATTTTTATCTTTAGAGTTCAATAATGTTTTTACATAAAAATTCATTGTCAATTATCAGATTTGGTAACTTTTTACACAATTTTACAGATATCTCGAGCAGTCCAGTTCACCGTGAGTTGCATCCATCTCTCCGGGCTAAACGCTCGCATGGCAGGATACGCGAATCACAACCTTATCCTCATGTACCAAGACTTAGAGTTCTTTAAGCTGATCATCAGCTTCGAGGTACTACTGCTTACGTTTGAGTTGCTCATTACTTTGGCGCTGCTCAACGGACTTCATAAAGTGAGTACTATATTTTTACGTTTACGTTTCTTCGCTTGCATTCTATGCTATCGCAAGTCATCACTATAGCGGATTCTTTGAGAAGCTCGACATGCGAGTACGTGCTTAGTGTAGACCAAGCTTCTCAAAGAATCCGCTCAGTGTCTCCACACAAATCAGCGCCCACTGGTGTGATGGGCGTCAGTCGTTTCACACCAGATTTACACACCAAAACTCGTACTAGGCCCTCAGGTATATTTTTTAACAAAAGTATTTCACTTTCAGAAAATACAAGACCAAGTCCAGATGTTCTACGTCGGTGGCTTCGTGTTTGAGGTCCTGAGACTCATCATCTTGGCGGTGGTTCTCTTGCGGTATGCCCACTTGATGGCCAAGGTGTACGGAGCCTGGGAGTGGACCACCCTGACGGTGGAAATACTATGTCACTGTAAGTATACCGAGTTTAATTAAGACAACTCCTGAATGGAGACTCCAAGCCTACTCCATCTAAACATTGTCCCAGGCACTACAGTGTCCCGTTAGGTGTAGACATAGGTTGCCTCCTGATGCTGTATAAATCATCTTCAATATATGTAAAGGCATATTTGCTAAAAGGAGACCCACTCATCGATATGAATATCTTTTTCTATGGAACTATCAGAGCGCAAAAATTACTTTTTCATACATTTTTGCCAATAAAGTAATCAAACCATTACATTTAATGGTAGTCGAGATGATTTATACAGCGTCAGGAGCCACACCCTCACGAACGGGACGCTGCAGTATTGGGATTTTGGGAACATGTTTTAGATGGAGTAGGCTTGCCCAGTACCTATTTACCATCCCCACAGCCAAGTCGACCTTATCCACAGGAAAAATAAGGTCAACACGTGAGCTAACTAAACAGCGGTTTTCCTCACGATGTGAATACTTATAATAATTATTACATCAGACTTTATTTCGCGCTAACACTGATGGTTCCAAAAAGTTGTTATTTGTATAAATAGAAAATATTTGTGACAATATTTTTCTCTATTTCAGTACTGTACTTGTACTTCTTAAGCGTCATAAGGAGTTATTATTTCATGATGAAGAAGGAAGAAACCCCACAGCAATGGAACGTCTACTCAAACTGTCCAGTTCAGCTGAAAATCAACAAATAAGGTTTTGACTAAGTAATCCCACACAACTACGTACGGTCTCATACTGGAGTGCCCATGGATAAATTGGTCAGTCTTCGCTGAAAGTCATCTTTTACGAACATTTGGATGTAATTCTATTTTAAAGAAGTGCTTAATAGTTTTATAAACTTTTTATTAAGTTTTTAAGTTGATTTGTACTTACAATTGCAAGAAAAATTAAAAGCTAAGTAATATTTAGGTACCTACTTAGTTATTTTTATAAATTTTATTGTTTTACAAAGCTGTAAAAAGTACCATTGATTTACTGTGACAATTTTATCAACACTAACGATGGTTTCGGCCCACCCTACCCCCAGGAGTTTGGCAGGGGTATGGTGGGTCCGAAGTGACGATTACTAGCTATCCTAAATATCTACCTAGGAGTCGTAACATACCTACCAATTGTTTTATAACGTGCGCTGTTGTGAAAAAACTGGTACGCATTGTAGGTACTTTACAGGCACTAAAAGCGATTTTAATAGGGACCAAACGTATTTAGGGTAATTAATACTTATTTATTATACTTACTATAGTTACAGAGCTATAAATTAACTATTTATTTTTATTTAAAAGCTACACAATTCTAGCTATCTATAATAATTTATACAGGGTGTTACCAGACCACTTCCGAAAACGAAAGGGGGAGCTACAGCACACCAAAACCCAACCAAAAAAAAATCAGTTATCCTGAAAAATAATTATAGCCGCAGAAAACAATGTTTAAAGATTTGTATTTATTTCGCCAGCCCGCAATGTACGCATTCACGTAGGTAAGGTCGAGGCGTAGTACTATTATTTATTCTGTGTCGTAAGTGCCTACTAACGTAGGTAGGTACTAACGTAGGTCGCTCGCACGTCGCGTACTTGAATGACCCGCGATGAACTCTCAGCTGTTCATGCTGTAGTAGACGTAATCTGCGTGCTGCGTGTACATTGCTGCTTTATTTATTTTATTTGTTTTTTTGCTTTTTTTAAATGAGATAATTAGGTAGATATGTTTTATTATGTTGTACTGTGTGTATGTAACTAGAAAAAAAATTAAAAAGAGATAGTCAAGTCAATTTTTTTTTCGCGATTTTTTTCGCTTAATGTTTTCAGTATCATGGTCTGATTGGAACCTCCAAGTTTTCGGAAGTGGTCTGGTAACACCCTGTATACTACGAGTAATACTTATGAAAATTAATACTATTGTGATAATAAAGTGCTGATACAGTAAACCAAATTATTTTCTATTTTCTATATATTATAAATCTATTAGGTAACCTACGAGGTAGGTCCTATGACGGCATTTACGACCGTCGGAAACGGTCACATACTTTCATAGCTTAGCTTGAGGTCAACGCTTAGCAACGTAGCACATCTTTGGTGAAAAAGAAACCTTACTCCGATGGTGGTCGCCTAATTGATTTAAAAACCATCGTCAACATTAAGCATGTGTTCTTGAGCCTGCTAGCTACCGCAAAGCAATTCGAAGCACAATTTGCTAATAATTTATCATTTATCATCAATCATCATCAATATATATAAAACTCTTTTGAAGCTGACAGAGAATCAACGCACAGCCTAAACTATAAGTCCTAGAGGTATGAAATTTGGAGGGTATCATCCTTATATAATGTAGGGGTGCACTAAGAAAGGAATATTAAACGTCACACTATAAAGGGTAGAACGCGAGCGGCAGTAACGAGGAGTTTGTTGACAAAACCGTACAAGTACAGTGCTTACATCTGTAAAATAATTATTATTGTAGAATTAATGACTGTATTAATAAGTATTAATAAGTAGTTTTATTGTGACGTGTCCTTTATGCTTACCAAATGAATGTCTAGGTAGGTACTGATGATTAGTTTGAGATTCTTTTGCATCATATCTGCCCTAAGGTTCATTTTTCACTAAGCTAAGCTACGTTGCTAACGTTCTATTTGACATCCACCGTTTGAAAACAAAATGATCCCTATTGGTATATTTCAAACATATCCTTAGCAACGTAGCTTGGCTAACTCTGATGAAAAAGCACCCTAAACCTGCTGATCCACTTGACGCCACGGCCGCGTCGACTGGCTCATGGGAGATGAATCAAAATATTGATACGATTGTATGAAAGTTATTGATTTGTCAAACAGAAAATGTAAACTTTTTAATTGACCCCTTGTCTGCTGGTCGCTTGTTTGGCCGTCAAGTGAGCGTTACACCGAAAAGTACCAATATACTACTTTTATTCACAAAGTAAATTACAACTAATACAGTATTTACAATATTCACAATATTTACAAAATACACATGAAACAGTTGAGCTATCTACAAACCGTTGCAAACTTACTTAAGTAAGCGCTAACTTTTTGAATGAAATTCCACCCACTAAACGCCCTCTAGCGTAGAGTAGACCGAAACTTAGTAGGTAGGGTACCTACCTTTAACATAAAAACGTGCCAAGGCTGCCAATGCCATCACAAAGAGGCTATGAAACCCTAAGTATTAGTTAAACTTTGATAGGTAAGCCTACTAAGTACCTACTTAGTATGCCAAAATGCCAACCTAATAGGTTATATAGGCAAGTATAGGCAGGTATTATACCTAATGACTTTTAAATATTGTCATCAATTTGGAAAAATAACAAATAAAATTGTCTTCGTTTAGTGTAAAGCTAAGAATTCTTATAATACCTGCAGATCCCAGTTGTCGTTCATTATTATTACTGAAACTGAAACAAATATACAAAACAAAACAATAACAAATATTTTCAGAAAAAAAAACAATAAGGAAATAACTTACATGGAAAACACGACTAATACCTGCCTAGCTACAATAGATTTTACTATTTTGTATTTTTACAATAGAAATAGAAAATATTTATTTTGTTTTAAAAATAACAAAATAAATAATTTCTATTTCTCTTTCAGTTCTATATTTGCAAAATACACGTGGACAGTTGAGCTGTCTACAAACCGTTGTTGCCAACTTACCTGTGTAATACCTAATAATACCTAAATAATACTAAATAATACCTAACTAAAATATAATATATTTTTAAGTAAGACCTACCTTTTTTTTTTGAGCTGGAAAAATATTCGGAGATCATGCAACTTAATTCCGAAGCTAGAACAAAACACACCTTCGGAAGAGGTGCTAAGTCACTTGCTATGCCATAGAGGTCGTCGATGCGCTATTTATGTGGACCATAAACCGCCCATAATACAGTCAAGGTCACGTTCAGATTCAAAACTGGTTTTATTGCTCAGCAGATTTCGTCTCGATCTAGACAATCGTGAATTTAGCTGTTTGTGATGCGTGAACAAAAGGCGTTGCGGCATTTCAGGTCCCAATTTGCATACATATTATAGTTTTTAGATTGTGAATATTGTAATTACTGTATTAGTTGTAATTATCTTTGTGAATAAATTTCTTTTCAAGTTTTTATATTCATTTTGTTATTTATAATCTATTATGCAGTAGCAGTCACAAAAACGCAAAATAAAGTAATTACTTTGACTTAAACACCTGTAAATACGATAAACAACATTAAAAAAGACGCACTTTCTAAAGTAAAATATCTAATAACTAATGATTCCCGCTGCTTTATAATAACATTGATACATTTTAAAAAACTAGATTGTAAGTGTATTGTAACAAACAAAGTTCCATCATTGCAAGTTAAAAAAAATGTGGGACATGAGCTTCATTCAATTTGCCCCAGACCCTTTTGTTCGAAAAACGCTCCATTGTGCATCAAATCTAGATAGGTACTTCACGATTACCTGGATCCGTTGGTTTTTGCCGGTTCTAGGCTTTGGTCGCGAAGAAAGGTTGGAATTGCCCAGACCTCGTTCTGGCTTGGCCCCGATGATAAGCAGTTTCTACCTACGTCGTCATGTAAAATTTCAAATTCATGTCGTTTGTCGTTAGTGGACGGCACTAGATCAGGGTTATGGCTACTTTGTACCTTTTTTTGTTATGCAAATGTATTATCCAAGGTACTTATTATCTGAAACTTAAAAGATAGATATCTGGTGGGTTACTCTCGACCACAGTTCTAATCCGGATCCATAGATTTTGACAGAAGTCATGTCATTTTTTAGTACAAAATGACACGAGTTCTGGAAAATCCGGATCCGGATCCGGAACGTCAATGTTCGAGAGTAGCCAGCCTGAAACTAGGTACATGGTGATTGGTAATACCACAGAATATACGTCAAACGCCTAACGATTGGTTCCAATAAATTAAAAGTCGTAAACACACATTGCTCGATTAGTAGGTAACGCGATAAAAACGTCTTTAAGATATTATATATCGATTAGTACACAGACTAATGTTAATTACATAATTTTGTGTTTTCCCGGAAGCAGTGTCGAATGGGAGAGGGTTTTTGACCTCACAGGGCATATTTTTTTTTAATATTATTTTTTTATTTAAAAGGGTGTAATCCCATTGTGCCTACCGACTGGCCCACCAGGCTGTCGGTACTAGGTAAAGCACCTTACTTAGGTACCTACTACACAGGTCATAATAAAATAAAATGTAGGTATGTTTTATTATTATAATCGGCAGCACTCTGTGTCCCACTGCTGAGCAAAGGCCTCCCTTCAATCTTGGGCTATACAGGGTGTTACCAGACTACTTCCGAAAACTTGGAGGTTCCAATCAGACCATGATACTGAAAACATTAAGGGAAAAAAATCGCGAAAAAAAAAAATTGACTTGACTATCTCTTTTTAATTTTTTTTCTAGTTACATACACACTGTACAACATAATAAGACATATCTACCTAATTATCTCATTTTAAAAAGCAAAAAAACAAATAAAATAAATAAAGCAGCAATGTACACGCAGCACGCAGATTACGTCTACTACAGCATGAACAGCTGAGAGTTCATCGCGGGTCATTCAAGTACGCGACGTGCGAGCGACCTACGTTAGTACCTACCTACGTTAGTAGGCACTTACGACACAGAATAAATAATAGTACTACGCCTCGACCTTACCTACGTGAATGCGTACTTTGCGGGCTGGCGAAATAAATACAAATCTTTAAACATTGTTTTCTCCGGCTATAATTATTTTTCAGGATAACTGATTTTTTTTTGGATGGGTTTTGGTGTGCTGTAGCTCCCCCTTTCGTTTTCGGAAGTGGTCTGGTAACACCCTGTATACCTACTTTGATTTTTTGTTAGATTTGCATATCATAATTTTACATAAGTGTTGTAAAATCGGTGTTTTGTGAAGATGAGTTTTAAATGTTACTAAGCACATATTGGTATGTGTGAGTGGATGTAGGTACCTTACAATTTTACGTTCAGACAGATAAATCCGTTATTATCAATAACTAGGTGCCGCCCGACACTTCGTTCGCGTCCCATTGGATCCCGTTGATTTTTCGGCATAAAAAGTAGCCTGTGTGTTAATCCAGGTCACGAACAATATACATATATTCCAAGTTTCATCCAAATCGGATCAGTAGTTTTTACGTGAAAGAGTAACAAACATCCATACTACTTACAAACTTTCGCGTATATAATATTAGTATAGTAGGATAAGATTTGATGATGATTAATTTGTAAGTTAGTACTAATAACTATGTAAGCTACAATTCAATTACAATATCATTATTATAGATGCTAGTTGCTAGTTTTTATACTAGTGTTTCATTTGTTAATTTCCTGAAAATATTTTTCCGGCAGAATATAGAATTATTCGCGTAATTTATTTTGTATTATGTATTTCGCTCCCGAAAACAAACTGAAACTAAAAATACTGTAAAACTCGTATTGCGTGCTGAGTTCCGCGCACCTGATTTCGATCCGTCGTCACAATCTTCACTACCTAACCGACTTTTAAAAAAAAGGAGGTTCTCAATTCGGTTGTAATTCTTTTTATGTTTGGTGCCCTTAGGACTTGTCATTTATGAACCAATTTCGAAAATTCTTTATTATTTGAAATTTTATACTTTTGAGATTGAGAATAAATTTTATCAGAATCGGTTCAGTAGTTTGGCTTTTCTGTTTGGATAGTCTGATGTTTAGATGTTTGTGTTTCGATCACGCTGAAACTACGATTGTCCGTTTTGGATGAAACTTGGAATATTTAGTTTGCAGAGGATTTATTTTTCTCAAGAAATTATTATAGTTCGTAACCGGGATTAACACATAGGCTACTTTTTATCCCGGAAAATTAACAGGATCAAACGGGACGCGGATAAAATCGCAGGCGAAAGCTAGTATTTTTTAATTTTTAAAACTTGTGCCTGCTTACCTGACTATCTTCAAAAACATAATTATGAAATATACTATAGGACCTATAATTTTTTCTTATTTTCTGTCGATAATCGTGTATTTTTCTTTAGGAGGTACGTGCAGGGACGTCGGGCGAAGGTGAACCAGCCATGGGATTTGCAGAAACACGCCAGATGGACGAGACAAAATTCAAAAACGCGCAAAGTTATCAAAATTGACGGAAAATCGCAGTTTTTCAAAGATTTTTCTAAGACAAGTGCCCAAATGCACTCGCTCTACAGATAGAGCGCGACGAGCCGCTTCTAATGATGTAGCACAGGGCTATGGTCACTCAAAGTTGGAGTCGAGAAAAATATGTTCAGTTTTTGCCTCAGACAAAATTGCGTTTTCGTTGGTGTACTTTTTTAAATTCTTACAAAAATGAATCACAAGCAGTTATGCCTTCTAGGCAGGTACTTACTGTAAATTGCAAAATTATAACTGTCGGGACTTTTCATTATCTCTAGGGGATATGAGCAAGCACTCATATTGTCAAGTACTTCTGACTAAACGAATTATTAATATGCCAGAACCTATAGGTATACAATGCAACTCAAATCCAATCAGCGAAACAAAACCGGTTACAATTTTTGTGTCGAGCTGACTGTAACGCCCGCCAGTCTTCAGAAGTGAGGAGTGAACGACGCTCGCGTATCTCTGTCCATTTTCAAAAAGTGAGTACCTAAATACTTACACAATATTTTTACATACTTTTTAGGTGCTAGTCAGAGGCTAGATAAAAGTATTTTAAAAAGTTTTTTTTTTTATTATTGTCTGATAATTTTGGGTTTGAGTCCTTGAAATTATACCGTCATTTGTAATGAAGAATGCTTTTGGTGTTCAAGGTTGAATAAGAATTTTGGGACGCTCGTCGTAAAACTAATTTAGCGTGGCCGAATTGAAACATGTGGTTTGAAAATAAATATATCAACACGCAATATCTTGTGTACTGAAGAACGAATCTATTATTAGGATTGTTTAAAATATGCTTACCTAAATATAAATATGCATAATTAAAACTAAAAACTACTTACCTATTGACTATTAGCCTGTGCTAAACAAATACAAATACACAAATACCTAGGTATAGTATAGTAAATAAATAAGTAACAAGTTTATTCGATGTCTGAGTATGTTGAGTGATATAAAACCTAAAATAACAATGCATTAAATTGCAAAGTTCATTGTTCATAATTTCTAGCTGACTACACACACATATTTAGGCACCATAATGACCACACCCTCTATGTATGAGTTCTACCACATAGCATAGTACACTTCTACTATTTATTGTAAACTGGATAACGCCCGCGATTTCGTCCGCGTCCGGTTCAATCCTGTTGATTTTCAGCAACAAAAGTTAGCTTATGTGTTAATCCAGGTTCCAAACTATTTATATTCCAAGTTTAATAAAATCGGACCCATGTACAGAGCGTGATTAAAACACAAAAATCCAAACGTCTAAACTTTGACATTTATAAATATTAGTAGATTAGACTAGAGAGACATGTTAGTTAGTGCGTCGGCCAGTCACCCCCTGTATCATAAGCTGAGGTGGGTTACTCTCGACCGCACTTCCAATCCGGATTCACGGAATTTGACAGTTCTCGTGTCATTTTGTACTGAAGAATGACAGGACTTCTGTCAAAATCTATGGATCCGGATTGGAACTGTGTTCGAGGGTAACCCACCAGAACTGCTTACGCTGCCCAGCATAATGTCAAGCGACGCGACGCGACGACGCGACGACGTGGCCACAGATCATATATTATACGAAAACAAGAAGCTTTTGACGGCAAAAAACGCGCTGAAACTCGCTAATATCACTCTTTAGTCACTTAGTATGAAAACTGTTCGGAAAACAATGGTTTTTATGAGACAACGATTGCCCCCAGGTTTTTTAATTAGGCACTAGATTTTAATTCTTAGTAAAGAAATATCTTACCTATTTAAGAAAAATTACATACCTAAGTCATAGATACTAAAACTATACTGTACCTAAGTATAATAAATAACAAAAATTGGAATCTCAATATACCTATAAAACCGGTACCTACAAGACGGACCTAACTATCTTTTATATTCTCGTGTCGTGATCAATCATAAGAAACAAAGTGGGGATATAATCTATACTGGCATAAGTACCTACCCACAGATCATATAATACTATACTAGTTTATCCTAATTCCTTAATACTAGTAACCTAACTAACCTAACCTACCACTATTGCAGCCATGAACAGTAGCGTCTACTAAACTTCAAAAGAAACGGTGTAAATGGACCCCTTAGGGGATTTCTGGAATTTTATTCCAGTTTTCCCCTGCCGGCAGTCGCTGAGGTTGCTAAGGGGATTATTGGACAAAAGTTCCAGAAATCCCCCACGCAGGGGACTTACGTAGAGGAAAACTGGAATGAGCCAAAGTTTTGAGTTTACTCTTTCCTGATGGAAAAACTCTTTGGTTTTTCCATCAGAAAAGAGGAAAAAAATTAACTTTTGAATGTTTGGCTATAAATGCTATAATCTATACTTTACTAAGGTACATACCTAATTAAAGTATTATTATCAAAAAAAATATTGTTCCATTAAAGGAGATGCCCCATTTTGTAAGTTAAAATTAGAGCATGTTGCCATTTAATTGGCTAAAAATAGATTATCCTTAATTTTAGTTTTTGTCTTTATTACAATTTTATAATAGTAGGTAGGTTCGTCATATAAAGCCGCAGACCGCAACATTTAGGAGGATAATTAATAATTCTGATATTTAAAATTGACTTCCCGTTAGCTTAGCAATTCGCTGATAAGTGTTTCCAAGATAAAAAGTAACCGTTACGAATTATACCTATATATTTCATGTTTCATCCAAATCGGACCAGCCGTTGTAGCGTGATTGAAACACAAACATCTTTCGTCAACTGTTAATACAAAGGCTACTTTTTATCTCGGAAAATCAACAGGACAAACGAAACGCGGACGAAGTTGCAGGCGAAAGCTAATACATATACCTACATATTGAAGTTTTTGAAGTGTGCGTGGCCGTCCGTGTACCAAGCTATGATGCCCGTCAGAACTAAGGTAGGTATCCTATACTCGGATCAAGATCAAAATTAGGCAGGAAAATGTTAATGAATTCATAGCCTTAGTTCAAAGCACTAATCCAAAAATTTGTAAAGCCTAAGCTTTATATGAGCATTTAGTAGATCTGCATATTTCGTTTTATTATTTAGTTTAGTAGGTATCATAAAAACTTTATTTTATTGTATTCTTTGCAGATTTATCAATTATGTTAGCGGAGAAGATTATTATTTGTTTTTGTCAACTGATAACAAAGGTCGTGTCGTACGGTGTTGATATCGGAAGGTGCTTCATGTGTTTGCGGTGTTTTTTGCAATGTGGGTTTTATTTAAAGCTTATCAGAAGAGATTGGGGAATTTAGTTTACGGGGTCGAACAAAATATAGTTACCCACAGACCTACCTTTTGAGTTCCTCGACTTCTACGCAGCATTATAAAACATCTAGAAGTAATTTGGGTTTTTTATCACGAAAATATTGCTCTATTGTGTTTTTATTGGAACTCAATGAATTTTCCATACATTGTTTTTTTTTTGTGCAACATAATTTGTATTTTCGCTGCTACTCACCACCCGACACTTCGGTAAATCGGTTGCATTGCAATTGCAACGGTTTGTACATAGATGAAAGAGTTGAGATATGTTACATAGCTAAACTCTTTCAAGATATTTCAAAATTAAAAAAAACTAGTCAATGTGTCCTCTAGCTGTTAATTTTCTGGGACTCTGAGACATCTGTAGATATTTCTGGTTAAATTGCAATAAAAACTAAACAATAAAAATAACTAAACTAAAAGATTAAATTAAAAGGCACAGTTCCAGTTGATGAACAGCTCCTATTCAGCTGATGAATCCAATTAAACAGCTCCATAAAATTCACAGTTCACATTCACACCATGATGTCATATCTATCAGATATTGGGGTCAACTTGTGACCTCATTTTGGCGATATTATACGCGCGCTTTAGCGTGTAGGCAGATAAGACAGATCTTTTTTTTTTAAATCTTTTATTTTGTAAGGACTTTGAGTCGCTTAGCGACTATGTCAGCCCTGTTATAACTTACAATAGAATTTCTATCTACGACTTAACAATATCATATACTAGTGTAAAAAGAGCCCTAGCTGCTTCGCACAGTGGGACCGAAAGTACACTTATAAATGCGCCAACATCTAACATATTCAGATTATAGCGGCTACACATGTGAGATCTCAGAGACTGGCTCCGCACACATTCCTCCAGAAGATGGTGAACGTCTTCTATAACTCCACAAGTGGGACAATTAATTGGGGGAGTCAGAAACGTTCATAAGGTGATTAAACTTAGCCAGAGGAATGTGTCCTGAGCGCAGTCGGTGAGCTGTTACAAGCAAACATCTCTTAAATCTTACCCATCAATAATAAACAATTTGACTTAGTGACGATTCGGACAAAATATACGGACAAAATTGTCCCAATTGTCACTTTTGATTTTAATCATTTTTGTTGTGACGATTCGGACAATATCTAAGTAACCATAGCATAAGCGTGAAAATATATATGGTGAAAAATTACGGCACGGTACGCTACTTCGTAATGGGACTATTAAATCCCATAAATTTTTCCAATTTCTTTTTTCCTTTTTTTCGTAAGTAATCTTTTTTGCAGCAGAGCAAAAGCGCAGAGCAAAACCAATGATCTATTCATAGGAAAAGTTTATTGATAGGAACTTTAATCCCTGAAGGTTTCTGGAGTGACCTAAGTTCATGTCAGAAGCGCTCGTTGCGTAGCTTGCTTAGTCGAAGGTTGACAATGCAAGCCACTGACTATTTATGTTATGCGACGTTTTGCGTGGTTACTATTTGGATGGGTGACCGTTAGTGGCATTTACTTCTGAGCGCTTCCGTGCTCCACGTTAAACTGTCGGTCCCGGCTCACCAGAGCTGGCCACTAACTCGTATATAAGTTTTCTGGCTTACTTCTTATGACTCAAAATAAATAATCAATATATATAAAACTCTTTTGAAGCTGACAGAGAATCAACGCACAGCCTAAACTATAAGTCCTAGAGGTATGAAATTTGGAAGGTAGGTTACTTATATAGTGTAGGGGCGCACTAAGAAAGGAATTTTGAAAAGTCACACTCTAACGCGAGCAACTCCGCGGGAGACGGCTAGTAATGTATACGGCTTGAATGGAAGCATGTGGGTACTAGCGTTTTTTACATGATCTATTATTATATCTTCATTGGAAACAGAGTTGGATATCGATCAAGAACTGTAATCAAGATAACATAGAATAAAAAATCACAATAAATAGTTTAGTAGATACGTACGGAGCTAGGTGTCTATAATTCCCCTCGGAAAATTAAAACAAGATAATTAGGTCGACACTAAACTACTTCGGTTTACGACTCAGCACATAGGGAGTGGTATTTGTGTTGTGATGTTGGTCACAGAATGTGTTTCATCTATCGATATAAAGTACCTACCTATTACATAGTTGTGTTCACTAGTAGTCAGAGGCACTAGGGGGCTCAGTACCTCTATCACGAACAAATCTGACAGTCGCCGCGTTAGGCGTATTCGAGTTATATTGCGCGTCAAGGCCAGCTCGACTGCCAACCGCTGTTGTGTCACCGCGCAGTGTATCACGGATACGCTAGCGTTACGATACGTTTGCGATTGTCACATTTATTCGTAATTAAGGCACTTCTCTACTCTAGGGACTTTTTATTATTGAGTCAAACCTTATGGTTTAAAAAGGCACCGGTGTTATGTACCTACTTTTTTATGTGAAAAGAAAATTGGATGTGGTCTTATTTATTTGGCTTTAATTGGTATGCTAGATTCACATTTTGTTGAAAATTTGAGTAAAAAAACGGGTCTTAGCAAGAATATTTAATACAAGATGGAAAACAAACTAGGTGTATCAATTTTGTGACTCTTATGACATTCTAACAGAATCCCAATCATATTTTTACTACGTTTTATCATAGAAAAAAATTACGTTAAATAAAATAACTCGTTAACCTACTTATAAAAAATAAATTTTAGCATTGAAACTAGCTGTAAGGTAGCTACTTATTACAGATCAATACTAGTTTTTAATTAAATACTTACCTGACTACATTAAAAATGAAGCTAAAAACACAACATTTAAAAGTAAACTAAAAAAACTCCTCATAAGTAAATGCTATTATAGTATCACCGAATTTATGGAAGACCAAATATAACTATAACTAAAGATAACTACTATTTAATATTAAGTTCATACATAAAGTTCCTATTACCTATAAGAAGTCTTTAGAGATAGTATTAAATGCATACTTTGTTAGCGTACAGGCAATGCCTGCAAATTGTAATGCCCCTGCGGAGCTCATGTAATGACTATTGTACTACCTACCCATTAAGACCCTGTACTACACATGAAGCAATAAATCTATACTATACTATACTATACTATACTTATTTATCCTACTACTAGTCTGAAAACGGCCATAGAATTCATACGTACTTATTTCTTTGATATAAATAAAGCATAGACTGTGGATACTAAAATGGGATCAGGTAAGGAGCGGCGGCGGCGGCGCTCAAGTGTTGTTTAGGGCTGTCCAAATATCCTACTTCCTAATAATATTATTAACGCGAAAGTTTATTTAGATGTATGGATGTTTGTTACTCATTCACGCAAAAACTACTAATCCGATTTGGATGAAACTTGGAATATATTATGTATATATTCCAAGTTTCATCCAAATCGGATCATTATATACAGGGTGTATCTGGAGGAGTGGATCATCGGTGGCAGATCGATGGGGGACCTATATGTATATCTAATGATTGTCCGTGACCTAGATTAACACTTATGCTACTTTTTATCCCGGAAAATCATCGGGAGCGGAATGTCTCGCGGGTGGAAGCTAGCCATAAAAGTCGTAAAGAAGGAGCGAATTTGCAAGAAACTTTGAATGTAGATACTCTAGATGTACCTATTTAGTTCGTAGCCAAGATAAAATTAAATATAGTTAACCTAAAATTAAAAGGTTACCTTCAACCCGAACAGTTAACCCGAAAAATTAACTGAGTTACACGATTGAAAGGACGAAATGAATGTCGAGGAAGCCCCGAGCGAAAGCAAGTTTTTTTTACCGGTTAAGTAACAGACTAAACGAGCAAGCAAACGCAAGACGCACAGAAATATATTTTTAAACTTGACAACTTCTAAAACACAAGCCACAAACAACTTTAATAAATATGTGGTACAATAATAAGTAGGTAGGTAAGTATAGTAATCATATCACGCCCTTTTTTGCAAGCAAATAACGTTCTATTGTGGTTGGTAATAAAGTAGGTGATTAACTATTCTCTGCCATCCGTGGCAGGCGCCAGCCGCCAGTGGCGCCGCGCACATTTCCTAACTTCCAGTCAGGTAAGTATCTAATTGATGTAAAAAGTGTTTAATAGTAAATATTTACACTTTTTACATGGACACCTTCCCACGTGGTGGCCCTAGCCGGCGACCGGCCGGAGCCGAACAGACTGACCTTGTCTATGGCATGAAATGACGTCAGTAGCATCGAATGGCTTTGTTTGCAAAAAAAAACATTTTGCGTCGCACTCGAAACGAAACATTAATAGTATTGAGGTTCAATATGGTTCAATATTCTAAAATGCCATAGAAAAGACTATAAGCACTTTACTAACTTTCACTCGGGGTTTTTTCGTTTGGTACCAGGAAAAATAACTTACCTAATTAAAAGAAACAAACGTAGGTAGGTGCATCTATAGAATAGACTTGCCATCCTCTATATTCTATGGGTCTATGGGTTAGAATAGGTTATTTTGGGAAATTTTGTACCCGCAGTCTCGATGCGATGAGGCGTCCTGTAAGACACCTTGAAGTTTTTAGTTAGTATGAGTCCGACATAACCTTCCACCTACCTGAGGGTGGAAGATGGATTTTCCCCAAAATTAAAAAAAGGTTATTTTGTAAATCTGAAGTATGGCTGTGGGCACGGTTAATAGCACCTCGGCTAATCCGTTTTCTTTCGGACGAAGCCAAGATGGTACCTATCTATACCTATATAGGTTAGCTAAAACAGGTTTAGGCCCGTATGCTGATATAGAAGCATAGATCACAGAAGAGATTCTCATACAAAAATCTGAGCTCGACTCCGAATCAGTGCTTGAGTAGTAGGTAAATCAGCATACGGGCCTTAGTATCACAAAAAGGCCGATTAGGTATTTCGGTTTCTAAATAACCAAATGCACTTCTAGAATATTTTGTGTTATTTGAAGCATCGGTAGGTGTAAATTATACAATGAACTTATCTCATATAAATATTGTACGTTTGGTTTTCTAGCGGAAATGTCCAAAATCAGCGAATGACATCATCTAATCGTTTTAAGAATTTAATTACGATACCTAAACTATTGTGGCTCGGCCAAAGCAAACTGAGCTTTATGTTTACCAAGTTTTTCTTCGCCAAATACCACTGCATACGCCTACAAGTACCTACATGGCAGCAAAACAGTCATAACGTCATTTTCCTTTTATTGACTTAGGGGTACCTCTTGGAATAACATTCTTCCAACACATGTAGGTTAATGAATATGTAGTGTTATGGGTTTTCTTCTTCAGATTCACCATGGGATCTTGGGAGTTCGACAAGTGCTGTTTCTGCGTGGACCTGAAGACAGGGTGCTTCATCATTGGATACCTATCCTTGGTAAGATACCGTGCATCATGAGATTCATGAGGATAAGTGTTTTCTAATACAATTTAAGATGTCAAAAGCAGTTATTTACTTGTTTTGATAATCGTTTCATGAGAAATACATAGTAACACCCAGACACAGAATAAACATCTATGTTTATCACACTAATGTTTGTTCTCGGTGGGGATCGAACCCACGACCCACGGTACGAAAAGCAGATCTACTACCGACTGAACCGGACGCCTGTCTAAAACGTCACCCATCTTTGTTCCCAGCTCGGCTATATTGGTCTAGCTGTAATAAGTATAGTAGGTCTTGGTGTTGGCGGAGCTGTTGCGGTAGGTGAGACAGAAGACAAAGACACTCAAGTGGCTGGTGTGGCGATCATGGTCATCTCTGGGATCCTTCTACTCTTCACGGTGGTACTCCTCACTTTCATCATTGTTCTTCTGGTCGGCTTGCATAAGGTAATTGATATAGTAAATGGTAACAGGTCTTTAGGCCTAACAACTCCGCTTCTCTTATCGCGTTACTACCTTCTAATGACTACATAATAACATCTAATTAAAAGATTTTTTATCTAACTCAATAAAAAATCCATTATTACATTTATTTTTGTAGGTGAGTTGGTTTCTTATATTCCAAAAATTCCCACTGAGACATCCCAACCAGTAGGGATTGTATTGTATACAAAAATGTATGGGAGTCAAATCAAAATCAATCAAAATCGTTTATTTCGGAACAAAAAACACAGGTTTCAAACCAAAACCAGTTGTAAACGATGATAGCTGCAGTAGTTACATAAAACTGTGTCGCAGCTATCAACGCCCACCTCCTTGACATAGGCAAAGATGTTCCCTTATGACAGGGGATTTTTTTGGGAGTATGATGGTAGGAGTACATTTTTTTGTATGGAGTAGTATAATGAGACATGAGACGTGACATTATCGTTGTGCATTATCGTTTAGAAACGTGGCTACAAAATGTATGAATTTTATGAAAACAGGTTGATGCAAGTCAAAGTTGCTGTGACAAGCGCTCCTCCGAATCCGCTAGTAGAGGAAGCTTTACTTAAAAACCGCATTGTCTTTTCCAGAACAAGCCAGGTCACTTGAAGGCTTATCTGATCTACGCCACCATCTACACAACCATCACGGTCCTGCTGTTCATCTCCAGTGCTGTGTCTGGAAATGTTGCAGGATCAGCCATCGCTCAGAACATCTTCAGCATCGGTGAGTGATCTTTGTGGTCCATTTTAGTGACCCTATCATTTATTTTAAGAAATAGGACCTTATACAGAACACTTAAGTCGCACAGATCATAATACTACGTATAGTAGCAGTTAGGTCAAATTTTGTACAATTTAAAAATAATAATTAGATACCTATCTATTGTTATTTTTAAATTGGCAATAAAAAACAGACAGTTAATTAAAAGTTGTAAAAGTATATGGGTGTATAGTAATGATCTGTTCTAACAGTGACGTATATTGTCCCACTGCTCGGCAAAGGTCCCCCCCTCTACAGTACTCGTCTTCCACTCTCCTCGATGTTTAGAAATTACATTTGAAAAAAAAAATTGTTTCAGTTTTAACGATCTACTTCCTCCTGGTGATAAGGAGCCAGTACCTCGTGATGAAGCGTCCTGAACGAGGACCAGCCATCTACAGCACTGACCCTAAACATGGTGTCTAAGCATCTCATACTCTCGCTGCATGAGGCATTTAAATGTGCTTTTATTACATTTTATACTACAGTGTACTTTTGACTTGGAAAATCTAGATATCTGAGAATGTCGACCGTGCTGGAACTAGAAGGTTCGAGCACATTATGCCGGGGCGCAGCGTGTCGGAGTGCAAAAATCCGTTCATATAGCTTGAACATTTTGCGCTGCGCTGCGGCCCGACATATTATGTGCTCGAACCTTGAATCTTAAGCCTACAAATGTACCTACCTACTTTTATTTTTCAGCTAAGTTTTCTATGCATAAAAAAACCTGGATGTACTTACGCTGCTAGAATCGTCTTAGATCATTTCTATTAAGTTTCTTAGAAATTATGTTAATCCTTCTTCTAATTAATAATCCTTCTTCTTAATAATAAGTTGTACTAGGAAGTGAAACTATAACCCGTTGAATTTAATTATCAAAACTTTTAAGATACCCAATTAAGTGCCATGTACTACCTATAACTGATAATGAAAACACCTAATTATTACTACCTACATCTACTACCTACTTACATTATTACTATAAATAATTAATATAATGTTTAATTAGGTACGTAGGTACTGTGTGGTCAGCAATATTCCAGGAATTCAGTTTCGTAGTTTTATATCACAATAATTATGTTTACTTCCTAAAATAAGTACCTAACCAAGTTTTTGGAGCGTACCTAATATTAATAGATTTTGTGCAAAATAAATACCTACTTAAATACTAGTATCTATACTATATCCATAGCAAACGCTTTCGCGTTTTTGTGTATATACATTTAAGATTGTTATAATAAAACACCTACCTCACATACCTAATACACTAACGTATACAAGATAGTGGACCCAATTCGGTTGGTGATTTTTTTTAGTTTAACCAACTTGACAGCACTAAAATTATAGCTGCGTTTTAGTCGTTCGATCGTGAGAAAGAAATGGCAACAATAAAATTATACGCGACCGCCGTTTCTTCCTACTTTAAATAAGATTGTAATTTTAGGTGTTTTCTAGTTTTTATGCATTTTTGAGTGCCCGCGCACGACCGACTTATGTTGCGTTCACACTATGCCGCAGTCGGCAGGGAAGTGGGCACGAGCATAGTGTCAACACGATCATGCCCCTGTCCCGGATCCCGGCCCAAGTTCATGCCCTTGCTCTCTAATGAGAATAAAGGCGATGTTGCCGTGGTAATAATGCCGGCAGCGGCATGGGCATAGTGTGAACGTGGTTTGGTTCGATCGACGCAAAAAAGTTTCTGGCAACTAGGTAGGTACTTAGGTATCTAGTTACTCTTTTTGTGTCGATTTTTATCATCTGTCGCGTCGCTACGTCCACGAACTTTCATACAAACCTTCTTCTTCTTCTTTTAAACCTATATGGCCTGTGTCCGTCATTTCGACAGACAATTTTGCCAGTGTCAAGTGATGAATTTGAAATAATATAAGTCAAGTCTTCGTCAAGTCGGCTGTCGTTTGTTTTGAAGAAAAAATGTTGGATTTTCTCTTCAAACCCTAGAACGAATTTTCACATTCAGAGAAACCATTTTACAACACATTTATTCCAATGGCTCATACTTTATGCTAAGACCTAAGTTAAGTATTATTCTTTAAAATGCCACCAAAATTAAACAACAATCCTCACAATAACACAAGAAAAACTATTAAAAAAAAGTGCTTTAAGTTGTTTCAAAAAATGTCAAAACTCGAATCATCCGTTAAGTTCCTTGGGCATCTCTCATACAAACCTAAAGATAGAGAGACAAGTAGACAGTGCGGAGACAATTAACATGTTTTTGTCATCAATGTTTTTTTTATTATTTTTAAATACTAAAAAAAAAACTACGTTTCATCAACCATTTAGGGTGAAATTAAAACTCTAAAAAACTAAAAAAAAAAGCTAAGTGTAATTTTTTTTGTACTTAGTTTTTTTTTTGTTGAGATGACTGGTTCAGTTTTTTGGAGTAGTTTTATTACACCTGGTAGATATAGTTTAGTTATTTTTTGATGTTTGCATTTTGTAATTTTCTACTGCTATTGCTAGTAGGTACTTTACCTACGTCATTAATCTTTTTGATTGTACCTACTTATAAAATAAACGTAATTGTACACAAATTAAAGTCTTGTATTATTTATTTATTTAATACTTTATTGCACAAAATTATAAATTTGTTACAAAGGGTGGACTTAATGCTGAAAGCATTGTCTGCCAGCCAACCCAAGTAAAGTAAAGTAAAGTACACTTACTTTAAAAGACATTACATTACATTTACATTTCCACTTACTTACATTTAACATACACTTATTTTTTACTTGTAAAGTCTTGTATTATTTCTAGCTGTAAAATTAGTAAAACCAGTATAACGGGAGCTACCATTTCTTAGTTTTAATGATTTTGTTGTTCAGGTAAGACTGGTACTTAGCTAGGTGGCGGTATCGATGAGATTTGTTAAGTTTTTTAATTAAATTGTTAATAAAAATCTTTGGGTTTAATAAACCACCGACCGAAAAATGGAAAGGGTGTTAATAAGTTTGACAAAAGATGATTTATCTTGGATCATGTCTTGGATGGTTACATACCTACTCGTTCAGAGACATCAAGTATTGGGATACTAGCAGGCGATTCGTAAATTCTCGATGATCAAAGCAAAGTAAGCAGCACTAGCTCTAGGGAGTAGCTGATTTATCGTCGCCTCACAATGCCCAGCAATAGACAAAGAAGTAACGCGATTGATTTAAGATGGTGTGCCACTGCCCCACTGGTACTCGGTGTACTGAACTCTCCAATTTTAGCAGCATAGGCAATGGCATGGTATACATAGTGCTGTTCATGTACGCTGTGGAATAGGTGAGAGTATGGCCCTGGGGAAGAAAAAGAGAAAAAATTACGTAAGACAAAACGAAAATGATTCCTTCAGTCGGTCAGTAAATCTAAAAAAAGAAAAAATAAAGGTTCAATTACTATGCATCATCATCATTATCGACCTATCCGTCTACTGCTGGACATAGGTGTCTCCCAAGACGCGCCACTGAGCCCCGTCTTCGGCTCTTCTCATCCAGTGTTCGCCAGATACATTTCGCGGATCGTGAAGTAGCGTTTCGGCGATCGTAACGCACAACGCTGCGGTGTGCAGCACAACGCAGAGTACCGCGTTCGCTGCTCGCCGCTGACGCAGACTGCGACGTAACAAAAGACCATACTAGACGTTTTCCATACAATTATGTGTCCGGCGCTGCATGTTGCATAGGTGCCGCAGCGTTGTGCGTTATGATCGCGAGACCAAAGCTTTACCGGAGAGCACCGGATTACCTTATTACTCCAGGGAGAAATACTAACCCTGCGCGTAAACAGTAACATCCCCTCCTCCATGCGTGTTCTCATCAGTCTTTATCCCCGCCACCTGCTCGTAGAAGAAGTCCTTAGTGTCCTCCAAGCTAGGATCTCTTCTTTTGACAACCACCTCTCCACTGGCGCTGGTTTCCGCGTAGTAATGCATGGACCCGGGCCCTCCGGTGCCGTACGAGAGAGTTGTATAATTGATGTTGTCTGCTCGAGATGCTTGAGCAATGCCTGTGGAGACCAATGCGATTAAAGTTAAAGTATTCCGAGTAGTAGATGTGCAATGTCGAATAATACCCTAGACGTTTTTTATAGGAAGCTTAGAAAAAAAAAACTAACTTCTAAACCACCTTATCTTCTTACCTCACGCTAGTGAATCTAGAAAGAAGACTAAGAGGCTCAAGCCCCTCAAAACTCTTGTTCTACCCAAGGGTGGAGCGGAGTTTGTCAGGTTATTTGTCAACTTGATTAAAGGAACACTAGCTCTGCTGACATGCCAACTCACCAAACAAATCCGACCCTAGCTCCGGATACCCATTGATTGTCAGTGTGTGCGTATGGTCAGCTGTGATGATGATCAGGGTCTCTCTCTCATCAGTCATTGCAAGGGCTGCCCGGACAGCGTCATCGAATGCCGAGGTCTCGTTGATGGCTGTCTTGGCTCGGCCACGGTGGTGCGCCAGGTCTATGTTTCCACCTTCAACCTTAAAAGTACCGAATGAAAAAGACTTAGAAAACCATATGGTTTTAGGAGCCATCCAGTAATTCTGAAGACTAGTTTGTATAGCTTAGCTCTGGCAGGCAATGACAGATAAACTGACATTTAAGATGAAGACCATGGTGCCAATGAATCTTGGAACAGGAACAATAAAACTAGGTTTACCATGAGGAAGAATCCATTTTCATTCTTCTTAAGGACTTTGATTGCAGCCTCCGTCATATCGATGATAGAAGGCATTCCCTCGAGACCGTCATCTCTTTCAAACTCGTATCTCAAGTGCCCGTTGGCGAAAATACCTGAAAAACATATAAAGAAGAATATTCTTAAGTAAGTAAACTGTGCAAATAAAATAACTGACTCGTATCCAAGGAGTGAAAATGTAAGCGAGGTACGTCCTACAGCAAGTGGTTTCAACGACCCACAACGTCGAAGTGGTGGCCTCTACTACACCTAGATAAAACTAGCGCAGAACTGAGGTGGAAAGCACTACACAAAGGGAAACCTATGCCCAGCAGTGATTGAGGCCTCGCAAATTGGTTGAAACCTCTGGAGTGAAAGTTGTAAAATGCTATTGATCTGCTGGTTGATCTTGAACAGTTCCACTCACCCAACAAATAGTCCGTATCGTTTACATTCAAGTTTCTCAACTCCTGGTTATTCCTCACATAGCTGTGCTTCAGATTGCGGATCTTCTTGTCTTGGATGTATGAGTTGACCAGGTTCATACCGTCTTGCCGATTGCAAGACCAGTTGTCAAGAGGGTCTTCGGGGGACCCTGAAGAGTTGGAGATCATCATCTGCCGTCCACCTCCAAGAATAACCTGAAAGATAGGAATAAACATTGAATTTATCTAATACTTTTCACTGGGAAGATCATAATCATCAAAATCAACCCGTAGAAGTATAAAGGATACAGGACTCCCAATAGACCTCCAAAAACGGTTTTTGGCTTTCTCCGTCCACTATCTTCCCGCGATCTTAGCAATGTAGTAAGTCCATCGCGTTGGGCCCTTCCGGTTCGTGGTTAACGGACCTTTGTTTTCCATCATACCTGAAGGTCCCTTCCAGGCCAGTCTTCAACCAGCTGCCTGGCGATATCCTTGCACTGACTGCCAGCCGGCATGGCAGCTTCACACTCCCACCTTCTGTTAGGGCTGCCCGCGTAGAGAGGGGCAGGTGTTGCGTGTGTCACACGCATCGTTGTTACAAATCCTGGAGAAATATCCAGTTCATTTAGCAAAATTGAACTATGAAAACTCTAGATCAACTACCACGATAACTTCTTCAGGTTTTGAAGACTTATGCTTGTGTTCTTAGAATATTTTGGTCTACAACCTCCTACGTTTGGGTCAACATTGCAGTTCGGTAGTTAGAGCAATATTGCTTTGTTTGAGGCAAATAAAGCTATTGCTCAGATAAATAGAAGCAAAATAATAATTAGGTAATGTTATCATCGAGATAAGAAGTTCTTATACCCGCTGAGGTATTATCTTAAGATAACAGGTTTCATCATGATTACTCGAGTCACCTTACAACACATAACCTCCACCTAGGGGTATTGTCTGGCATTCCACCTTCTCTACCTTGAGGAGCCAAATCAGAATAAAGATCAGAGAAAGGTCCAGACGGAATATGCCATCTTGCTAGTTTCTAATATGTTATTATTGTTGTTCCACCTAGATACCTGCACTTTTTCCAGCATTCAAAGCATCTGCAGCCAGAGATTTCAGTCTACTTTCAGGCCTAAGGGACCCCTCGCAGTCGTCGACTTTCACGCTGGAGTCTACCCCCAGCACTGCCTGGTTTGTTTTCACCCCGCACATGAGGGCCGTAGCTGTGCTTGAGGAGTCGGGCACTGTGTTGGTAGTCGAATATGTCTGGAACAATATCTTGATGGTATTGTTAAGCTGATGGGTAACGATAATAATCGTAACCTTCTTTGCTTTTATTCATGAATGCATAAGAATTCTTCTATTCCACCAACCTTCAGCAAACCAAGATGCGGGAACTTCTCGAAGCTCAGCTTAGATCCCTCACGACCCTTGTAGATCCTGGTAGTGGTCACCGTGTTGGGTCCCATGCCATCTCCGATGAAAAGGATTACGTTCTTCGCTTTGTTGAGGTTCCATTGCACTTTCAGAGCATCAGCTAACTCTTCCTGGGCAAGGCTCTTCCAATAAGCTTGGCCTGATTAAGTAATTTTCATTTTGAGTGCTTGGATTATTAATCGATTTAATTCTACTCGATTCATCCACTGAAAATGATTTATACAGCGTCAGGAGGCAACCTATGCCTACGCTTTAACGACACACTGTAGTGCCTGGGACAATATTTAGATGGAGTAGGCTTGTAGCACCTATACCATCCTCTCAGCCTAGTCAGCCATATCCACAGGAAAGACAAGGTCAATACGTGCGGAGCTGACTAAGCCGCGGGATTCCTCAAGATGTTTTCCTTCACCGGTGAAGGAAAACATCGATTCATCAGATACTAAAAATTAGTAGGTAGGTTACGTCCTTATGTTTGCTAGAAAAACTGTGCTAAAAATTTAAGGAACAAGGCAGATGGACCGAATGTTGAACGGTTACTCTAACAATTATATTACTTTACAAAACACGTCCACCAAGAAGTGACATTTTCACTGCGTCTATTGTGGATCGTTTCATACCGTAATAGCACCGCTTTTAAAAACTAGAACACAATAGGTACATTATTATATTAGTTGTAATTACTAATTGACGATATAAATTGGTAAATAACACTTCCTCAGCAGAGCTCTATACTCAAGTGCTCTACTACACTTAGCTCCAATCACGGTCATGGCCGTAAAACTATCCGAGTAAGTATACATTATACTTACTCGTAGGTGGGTATTTGACTCCTCATTATCAATGTGGTCCAATCCTCAAAAGTAGACCTTAGTTCATTATATTTAACTAACAGTCCGGACACAGTAACACGAGACGCGTAGGTAGGTAAACCATAAATAAAGTAAATCTAAGTCAAACCGCGGCATTTATAGATGGCTTGAATCGTTGAAAATCTATAGGACGACAGGTCCAGCAGTGGACTCTAAAGGCTGATGATAATGATGGAGAAAGAGCATTATAAGGCAAACCTTTCGGTAGAGAACATCGCACGCTCGCAACTAACAATGAACACACGACTACACAGTACAACAACATGAAGGAACAAGGCAGATGGACCGAATGTTGAACGGTTACTCTAACAATTATATTACTTTACAAAACACGTCCACCAAGAAGTGACATTTTCACTGCGTCTATTGTGGATCGTTTCATACCGTAATAGCACCGCCTTTTAAAACTAGAACACAATAGGTACATTATTATATTAGTTCTAATTACTAATTGACGATATAAATTGGTAAATAACACTTCCTCAGCAGAGCTCTATACTCAAGTGCTCTACTACACTTAGCTCCAATCACGGTCATGGCCGTAAAACTATCCGAGTAAGTATACATTATACTTACTCGTAGGTGGGTATTTGACTCCTCATTATCAATGTGGTCCAATCCTCAAAAGTAGACCTTAGTTCATTATATTTAACTAACAGTCCGGACACAGTAACACGAGACGCGTAGGTAGGTAAACCATAAATAAAGTAAATCTAAGTCAAACCGCGGCATTTATAGATGGCTTGAATCGTTGAAAATCTATAGGACGACAGGTCCAGCAGTGGACTCTAAAGGCTGATGATAATGATGGAGAAAGAGCATTATAAGGCAAACCTTTCGGTAGAGAACATCGCACGCTCGCAACTAACAATGAACACACGACTACACAGTACAACCACATGACTCTTACTAAATGATTGTTATCAAGAACAAGATTCACTGATCCTGATCCTTTAGTTGCGTCATATCATAATGTTGCGTTCACACTATGCCGCAGTCGGCAGGGACATGGGCAGTGAAGTGGGCACGAGCATAGTGTGAACACGGTAATGTATCTGTCCCGTCTCCCGGCTCAAGTTCGTGCCCTTGCCCTCTACTGAGAATAAAGGCGATGTTGCTGTGGCAATAAGTCCGCGGCAATAATGCCGGCAGCGGCATGGGCAAAGTGTGAACGCGGTATTACGTAGAGAGTTGTACCAAGCGCCTGAAAATGAAACTGCCTTAACCTGTACGCATATGCTAATTTCATCAATATTGTGTAGAGTCAATGAAACATGGCAATAGGTTAATGGAGAGGAACTTGGAGGCTAATCTGCGCAGCTAAAGAAGTATCTGTGATTTATTAGGATACTCCATCTAAACATTGTCCCAGGCACTACAGAGTGTCATTAAGTGTAAGCATAGGTTGCCTCCTGACGCTGTATAAATCATCTTCAGTAGATGTATATAATAGGATAGAAAAATTGGTGCTAGAAATAGGTGCGGTGGTAGTACTTCCCCGGACGAATTCTTTTACAAGCAGCTCTACTACTGAGTTCCTTTTAGGACCTTATTACCTACTTACGACCTTTTTCTTTCCTCTGTTCATGCATTTCTATTGTTTTTTTTCGCACTCATGTTCTTTTCTCAAATTATCGGACCCAATAATACCACATTATCATAGCGTTAATACTAGGTATATCGTTCCAGCAGCGCCTCAGATAGGTCATAAAATATGTAAATCATAAGTTTACACATCATAGATAGGTCGCGAATGACAACTGAATGGATATTGATCGGCGCGAGCTCTTCTACGCATGTGCAGTGCAGCCTCCTTGTTAAGGCGAAGCCTTTTATAACACTCTGTAACATAAGCAAGCATCATCATCCTAATCCATCACTTCATACTATTTTGCTTTCCACTCTCCATCAAGGTATTTTTTTTTGTTTTACCAGACCCAGTAGTCTGAGTTTTGTTATGTTGGTTTGCGACAAGCGAGAATCGCGAAACTCGCAATTTTGTATGGAGAAAAATAGTTTGCAAATCTCCCGCCAGAGGCGCTTATCGGATTTTCATACAAAATATCTCGCAAGTCGCTTCTTGATACGCGTTTTGATCAACAAAACAAAACTCAGACTGCGGGCTCTGTGGTTGTACTAAACTTTTACCTGACTAAAAATGTATGCTCTACCTCGACGAGAATCGCAGAAGTCTAATAGTTACAGATTTTACAAACTGTCTATTTTCTGTTACCGTTTTTTTTTTTGCGATTTCATCACTTTTAATGATTAGTTCCAAAAATTCAACGAGCTTCCGATTTTTTCTTCTTCTTTGATTGTAATAGAACTTCTACAAAATAAGTTAAATGTACAATCTAACTAATTTATATATGTAGAAGTGGTCTTTAGATCAAAATTAAATTCACTTACATTACACCACCTCCCCTTAACCTTCCAATCACATCTGGCATCCCGTAGCCTTGTTACGTGCTAGTAAAATGCTCTCCCGTGCTTAATGCTTTCCGCGTGAGTGCCAGTGGTAGTGCTTGAAGCTAGGATCTCAGCAGGGCTTATGGTAAGCAGCCACATTTTATAAAAATTATCTGAAAAAATGCAAAGTATTGAGCTGTGAGTTTTTCGACAATTTGTTCTGGGGTTGGTTACGAACTGGAGGTCAAGTGAACGTAAGTATAATGAATTGTCCATGCTTGACATGGACCGATCGGCAATAGATAAGTACGATTTTTTTTTATCTGGAATCCTGTTCTGCCAGCTTTCCACTTAGAATTCTCTATGTTTTTTAAGCTCGTCCTCATGCCTAAGGTACCTATCTATCTAATCTACTTATTCATAAATTCTGTAAAAACCACTGAAAAAGCCAGAATTATGCACTTTGCACAACAATTTCTTGTATTTTATCCACAGGCAGATATGGAGCTTCCAGTTCTTGACAAATTCTGCTTCATCTTCCACCTGAAGACAGGATGTATAGTTCTTGGAGTTATCAATTCTGTGAGTACCAATTTACTAAGCGACTAGGCTGTGAGGATAGTATATAATATGTAGTTACAGGCACATGAGACTTCAAGATCTTTACGTCTCAGAGTGATGGACGCAGTGCATTGTCTTACAGGGCACGTCCTCATTGGACTTGCTCTGTGAGGTAATGCATTGTTATAGGCAGAAGTTACCACTTAACATCAGGTGAGATATCAGCTTGTTCCATTACTTTTAGCATTAAAAAAAAAAAAAAATTGTAGGTATATAGTTGCTGGGGAAGCCTACTACAGCTAATACATGTGCCACTAGAGTGCGTCCTATTTACCTATAAATATTTTTTATATAGGTCATCTAGATTAGAGTACCTATTACCTAGGTACTCATCACGTCTTTTATTCCTAGACAAACCTACAGACAAAAAAATAATATTCTAGGTGTAGTCGCTTTGTTTAGAAGCAGTTATATTGGATACTTTTGGACAGTCACGTATTTGGAACACAAAGCGATGATATCGAATATAATTACCATGATGTGACCTGAAGATGAATCAAAAAGTTGAAACCTGTCTCTAGATGGTGGACGCAGTGCAACGCCTCATAGAGCACGCAAACCTCGCGCCATTTGCGTACGCACGAAAATAACCAACTTACAAAGATATTCAAACGCTCGTAAATTAGGCCAGTTGCTTAATCTAGGTGACCTAGATGCCCTAGATACATCTCTTGGCAAAAACGACGATCAATAGAGCCAGTTGAAGTGTTTAATTACAGATTGTGGGAGATCTCTAAATGGGTTTCTGTTAATTTATTTAAACTTGAACAGTAATTTTATCTTTTAATTAATAATTCCGCATCTGAAAAATATCTTCAAAAGTCACGTTTTCGTTTTAAAAACCGTAAATTTTTATCGCAGACGGAGATGATAATTCTTTTGTATCTGAAGGAAACATTTCAACTTACTGCAAATAACAAGCATTAGTTAGTAAGTAATTTGTAAAAACCTGTAGGTATTTAGAATGTTCGTTTGAGCTAAGCTTACGAAGAAGCACGGCACAACAGTGCCTCTACTAAATGTTGTACTACAACATTTGGCAGAGGCACTGTCGCTCTCAGGTATGGTAAGTTCCGGTAGTTACAGCACACATTTTCTGAAAATAGTCGACCAGCCAAAATCCTGAATATCTCAGTAGTGGCTTGAACTGAACAACTAATATTTTTATAAGCAATGCGAACAAAACTATTGCGAACTAGAAAATTGTTTATCTTTTTCTTGCGAATGAAGTATATACCTAAATCGTTTGTGTGATTCTATTTTCTATAACAATACATTGCCTCCTCGACCACGTCGAATAACACGTGTCCTAAGCCATCACACTGCGTCCATGTGGTCGTTATCATCGTTATACGGTGGTATTATAACTTCCCCTGACGAGCTCTTTTATAAAATGCCCTAATATTTTTTTTAATAAATATCTAGCAATGCCGGCTCGTAATTTTAAGCCGTGAAACTTATCTTAACATGGTCTAGGAGGAGAGAAAGATTTCTACTATCTCTTCTTCCAGGCCAAGAAAGGAAGAGTAAGCCAACTTTTCAACTAACATTTTCAGTTCCTGACGTTCGTGCTAGGCCTGGTTCTCATCACGCTGGCGATGGACGTAAAAGCAGCTGCTGCAGCGCAGGCGAAGCGGGAAGACGCCGAGGCCAGCTTGTCCGGAGTGGTCTACACCATCATACTGCTGTTAGTGGTGCTGCTTTTCTTGAAGTTCCTGTTTGATCTGGTGTTCATCTGGGCTGTGCTGAAGGTTAGTTCATATTTTTTATTGGTACATTCTGGAATTTTAAAAGTTTTTTTACTAATATACGGATCAGTACGGATTTTATTTTTATCTCACTACCTATACCTAATACTTTAGGCAAAAATATTCTAGGTACCCACCCATACAGGTACTACCTACAAGCTTATAAAATTACGGTAATAGATATAAGTACCTATCTACCTAGTATACCTACCTACATAATGTTAATTAATTAAAAATCCACGTAGGTATGTGCCTAATTGCTCCGTTACTTCTGTTTTTTTTTATATTTTGAAGATTTGTGTGAACTATATTACCATTATCATCAGCCTGAAGACTGACTCCGAAATGATGGCCTGCGGTACACTGCTGTATTGGAGTCGTGTAGTGTTTGTATTCAGTAGATGCGTTACCCTGTCTCGTGTGCACGAGTGGTTAGGTAACTGTCAGTGTCAAGCTGCTGACCTGTCAATGTCACCCGTACGTGAGGGCGGGCGACAAGGGGGTCGAGGGGAAAGCCGACGAAGACGGTCACGGACGGCAGGACTGTGGAAAACCAGCTCGGTGTAAGAGTGAGCCAGGGATATAAAATACAGTATTATACAGGTTGTATATTTATTGTAGACTTACATGGTCAAACCGAGGCCGACGCACGAGCGTCGTAGACATTACGAGACACAAACTTGTTGCGGAGACAAAAGTTGCTCGTGCGCGACATTCCTTAGTATGTATAAAAGATGTTGCAAAATTACCCTAGATATATAAATTTTTTTAAAAAATGCGTATATTTTTAATTCTAGGAGAGATCCGGTCTTATCAAGAAGTACTGCATCTTCTGGATCATATTCCTGGTGCTCTTCATAATCGGCTTTCTGAAGACGCTGTTCCACATGGGTGCTGGCATCGTTATTGGTCTTATGCTCTTTTTAGGTGAGATTTTAAGATTTTTATGTATTGGTGTGACACTGCTAAACTAATAACTAGCTTTACTCTGGCTTCCTATATAATGCTTACTTAGTACGAATCTAACATTGAATCCAAGTGGCCTCCTACTGGCCATTTATCTAAATTAATTACCTAAATACTTGTAGTCCGATATGTATCGAAGAACTAGGTACAAGTATTTAATTAATTAATTAATTAATGTTAATATGATGGAAGAAGAATCATTGCTTCCACATCCACAATCTACTTAGATTTATTGAATTTTTACTATTACATTACCGTGCAATAAGTTTCGTAGCGTCGTAGCACTCGTAGCTCTAAGACTGCTACGCGCGTAGTCTCGTAGCTGCTATGCGTGTAGGTCCGTAGCAGCTGTTATTGACTTCGCTGCCTTTCAAGGATGTAAGAGGTAACTATGAAGTGGACAAAACCAATAGAATTACGAGTATTTATTTCCGAGGATATAAAAATGCAACAACCCTACTATATAACCCCCACTCTATTGGTGCTTTTCCTTGCTACAGCCCGATCTAGTAACAAAAAAAATTGTTTCAGCTGAAAACCTATACTACATCAGCATTATCAGAAGTTACCTAAGATCCATCCATGATGACGGAGTCCTGTAAGGCAAGTAAGACGAAAAATAGTGCAAGAGCTCGACTACAATATTTCACCACAATTCATTTATTTTTGTAAATGTATTTTATGGAAATAATTTTTGAATATGTTCCTATCAATTTAGGTATACAAAGGTATGTAGATACAATCTTTACGAACTTAATGTTGTTATAAAAAAAGAATATTAACTGACATTTCAAAATATTTATTTTTGCTGCCAATAGATAATAATAACTATTTAATGATGTGCTTTCTACAGAGTTTACTGTTGTTTAAAAGTATTTTATGACAGGCGTCATGGCTCAGTCGGTAGTAGCTCTGCCTTCCGTGCTGTGGGTCGTGGGTTCGATCCCCACCGAGAACAAACATTTGTGTGTAAACATAGATGTTTGTTCTGTGTCTGGGTGTTTCTATGTATTATAAGTATGTATTTACAAAAAAAAATGTTTGTATGTATTCTATCAGCCATCTAGTTTCCATAGTACAAGCTTTGCTTAGTTTGGGACTAGAAGGCGTTGTGTTAAGTGTCCGTGAATATTCATTATTCATATTCATATTCATATGAATATTTCGTTGGTGTTAGTTAACACACAAACTATACAGCAAGTTTTAAGTAAGTTTTAAGTAAACTAACGCACACACTGAATTATGTTACAGTGACACTATTTAACAGAATTTTCTTATTCAAAAAAACAGATATAAATTAGCGTGTATCTGAAGTAGGTATTAACTTTAATGTAAATCACGAATATTGAGGGTATGGACCAAAAAGGTGAAGAGTGATCTCGAAAAACATTTACAAGAGTGAGATAAAATTACATTGGAAAGACCGGAATGGTACATAATATAGCTTAAAGGCATATTATTTGTATAGAAATGAATATTTATATAGCGCGCTGATTGTTATTGACGTTATTATCCTTATCAGCGGGCCTAAGATGCGCACGCGAGATATTTGTCATGTCGTTCTGTCAAAATTTAAGCATTTTGTACCAGTTTTTGAATTTTTGTATTATCTGTGGCAATGTTGTCGACAAAACGCGCCTTGATTCTTCAACTTTTGACATTTCTGCATGACTATTATCTCGTCCTCAGAGAGATACGACGACTAAGAAGTGTCAAAAGTGTACAATAACAAGGCGCGTTTTGTCGACAACATTACCACAGATAATGTAAAAGTTCAAAAACTAGTGCAAAATGCTTACATTTTGACAGAACGACATGACAAAATATCTCGCGTGCGCATCTTAGGCCCGCAGGGCTTCTGGTCTATTTATAGTTATTTAATTAAAACAGTTCATAGTAATATATAAAGCTTATTCTTCTCTTGTTAGATCAGAGCTCAAGGGCTACTTCTGACTTAAGTGTAATATTTTAGACCGGTCGGTTGTGAACTAAGTAGATTTAGGTGTATTTGTATAGAGATATTTGTTATGTGAGATCATTCAAAATATTAGAAATTGTCTTCCATTTAATAATATTACTTTAAGAACCCTTCAAGTTGTTCGTTTTTGTCGCGTTGATCTGTAATTTTTGTCTTTTGCTTACTACAATTTAAATAACTTTTTTACGCAATTGTATTTTTTGTAATATACTTGTTTATATTTTTACTAGCCGTCGCCCGCGGCGTTGCTCGCGTTTTACCCTTTAGAGTGTGACGTTTCAAAATTCCTCTCTTAGTGCACCCCTACACTATATAAGGATACTACCCTCCAAATTTCATACCTCTAGGTCTTATGGTTTAGGCTGTGCGTTGATTCTCTGTCAGCTTCAAAAGAGTTTTATATATATTGATGATAATCATAATATTTTTCTAATAACTAATAGACTATACGTAATTATTCAAATTCTTATCTCATAATCTCTAAAACTGATCAATGATAATAATATTACCCACTTAATTTTTATAAATTTACGATCTTACCCAATGTTTTGAATCTACACTTTTATTAACTTGAATAAGATAATTCAGGGTCGCTAAATGATTTATATACAGAGTCCTTATACCTACTTATACCCACTGTTTTATATATACCTATTTTACCTAATATTTGTATAGGTAATTTACTTTTTTGGTCGATTTGTGAAATAAAATCTGTGTTTTAGTGTTTAGGGATCAAATCATTACCCAAATATCTTTGTTATTACACTAAGTACATATTAAATATTATAAAGCAGTATAATATGAGCGTCATATAAGCGAATATATTCAAAACGATAGGCAAGATGCCTTTGGTATAATAATTTACAATAAGTAGTTTGTGCAAATTATATCTTCCAAAATATTATCATAGATAAAGATTATTCAATTACTTATTAATATGTAACGTATATGTGTTAGAACCAATTATCTAAATATCGACAATAAATTCGTCCTTCGCTTTAACTAGCATTAGAAAATCATATCCTATCTACTATTCAAAATGTTCTAAGTCAGCAAGGTTTTAAGAAACATTCTACTCTTTGTATAACCTTACTACGCTTACCTATAAAAAAAAAACAAAAATGTGCACAAAAATAAAAAAACAAGAATTGTAAACGTATCTTATCTGACAGGTGAAATAATGATACATTTATTTTACTATTAAAAAAAAAACAAGCACAATAAAAAATTGCAGAATTGCCTTTCGAGGCTTATTCGACCGAAAATGAATTTAACTTTTCATTGTCATCTTGCTGGCTTAAAACTATTTCCAATACAATATGAGAATACACCCTTATCATTGAACATATCGCTGTATAACGTGAATGAGGGTTCTTCTTATATTTTATCCTATGTATTTTAAAATCGATGTTTATTAGGAGGTTTCCATTTTCTCTTTGTAACCTACTCTTTTATCTACTACATTATGTAAAGGCCTATTATAATAAATACCTAATTGTCGCAATTTGCCACACAAAACGATTTAAATGAATACTTGTTGTAAGTTTATGACAGAGTTGTATCGATTTGACCGATTTGAATGAAACTTGATAGCGGTTTGTGATTGCTTAGAGTTCAAGTAATATTTATTTGGATACGTGAACACAGCTACAAGTGGAATTCAAAGGTTACATTCAGGTACCAGAGAGTTTCTGTATGGAGAAAAATCGATTGGGGAAACGAACTCTATTTTGCTTCATAAGTACACAAACTCAGAGTTTTACAGTTACAACGAAACACTGGCTCAGAAAAGGTTTTTTCTACGTAGAGAAGTGGGTATTGTTTACTAAAATTGTGTCTTAATCTTATTTTATACTCTCACTTTCTACCTGCCTAACTATCGATCAATTATAGACGCTTTAAATGTCGTTACAATTATTGTTAATTTATAACGTATATTGAATTTAATTTTATAGAAATTTTGATGTTTGTGATCGTTGTACAATTGTACATGCTTTGTTAAACGCATCGGAGTATTATAATAAAACTTTAAAATAAAAATATTAATTTATTTATTTATTCCTTCCTCAACACCTTTTATAAAATGTTTAGGTGCATATTATATTTACCTTAATCATCATCATCATAACTTATAGCAATTATAAAATAGATAATTTAAATAAAATCAAAAAGAATAGTATAACAATATTTATATTTCAATAATGTTTATAGTGGTCTATACATTAGTTAACTTTCATTATGTATAAATACAAGGCACCATTTTGTGTCAATAATTTTTCTTTATTACATTAAATAAGAAAGTGCGCGCTAGCTCTTGCTCTATGTATCACATTAGACATTTTGTATCATAAATATAATAAGTACCTACCTGCCTAACCCTGGGTAAAAATGTTTTGAACCTAGATCTAAGTACATTGGTGTCATGTCAGTACATCTCAGTCTGTAGTATAGGTACGATATTTGAAAAAGTACCCCCAAAATACATAAATCTACAAGTAGATACTTCCTAACATCAAAATAATAGGTATACAGTGCCTTCTGGTAAGATCAGCGTAATAGTAAGTCCGGATGCCAAGCAATTCGGCGATATTTTTAAATGATAATTGCTTAGTTACGTGATTTATCCGGACTTAATATTACGCCGATCTTACCAGAAGGCACCCTACCTACTTGTACCTATTCTCATCTTTGAGGCATAAATCTTAAAATAACTACTAAAACCACAGATCATATAAATACTATACTAGTACGCACAACTCTTGCTTGCACTTTAATTCTTCGTAAGTCATTTTCATAGTCTGGTCGTCATCACCAAACTGACATGGCTTCACATTTGTGAGAACGTCAGTGGGGTAATTTGAATCACCGAACAGCCATAGCAACAAAAGAAGAAGAAGAAGAATCACATTGGTATAGCACTCTCCCCGTAAGTCATCTTCATAGTCCGGTAGTAGCTGTTAACCACCATCAGGTAAAAGATGGAGTACGCTGGAATAAATGTGGAATATCATGAGGGACAGGTCCAGGGTCAACGAGAAATAGTTTTTCTCAATCATGCTTGGAAATTTTAGCATTATTTTGACATGTTTCTTCGAGATAAATCGAAAATGCTGTACTGGCCAAATACATGCGAGCAGCGGCCGGCAAAAGTTGTATGAAAATCCATAAAAAATTACAATAGTAAACTCTTATCTGTCGTGTAATTTAAATCATCGAGTTAGAATCATATATGATTCTTGCTCGATGTTTAAAATGGAACGATCTTCTACTCCGAAGCATGGCAACCAAGGAGGTAACTTATCAAAGGTTTTATTGAAATTTCGAACAGGCTTACAAATAAAAAAAAATCTACCTAATCTAATCTAACACTAAAAACTATTTAAGACTATAGTAGCTTCTATTTTTAACAAGAGCATTTGAGCCTACAACGACGTAGAGAATAAGGACGGGCTGAATAACCTCCTACTAATACTCGAGTGAAGACCGCGTTTAGGCAAGCGTAGTGTAGGACGCCCTCCGGCTAGGTGGGGTGACGATCTGAGACATGTAGCTGGCAAAAACTGGATGAGAAGAGCCGAAGACCGGGCTCAGTGGCGTGTCTTGGGAGAGACCTACGTCCAGCAGTGGACCGATATAGGTTGATGATGATGATGATGATGAATAACCTCCTACTAATCATTCAACTGTAGGTACATCGACGTTTAAAACAGCCTTCATACATACCAGCTCCAGCCAAAAGCAGCAATATAACCAGCGCTATGTTGACAGCTTGCTCGAAGAAGACGCTCATTCTGAAGAGACACGTCACGACGGCGACCACGAATATGCAGAGAATGAACACGGTGTTCGACATTAAGGATAGCTGGAGGTTACCGGGACGCTTCTGGAAATAAATTAAGGAAATGTAGGTACACCCTTATGGCGAAGTGAAAATGGTAATAGAGTTCTAAACTTTGAACATCATTTTAACAAGATTTTAACAACTTTAGCATTACCTAAATCATTTAAAACTGAAGTACCTAAGGGGTAGTAACTAACATCTGGTTTTAACTTATCAAATTTTAAACATTGTACCTGCCTATATTTCACAAATACTTATTGTAAGAAATAAAAAAAATCAATTTCCGATAAGGATGCAGAATGTTTACCTACGGAGATTTGAACCGGTTTTGTCTCTCAAACCACCCAAACACTAAACTTTAAACTTATAAGAAAAAGTAATGAAACAGATGACCCACCAGATGGCACTGCCTATGCAGGCTCCAAAGATGTATTATCTCGCAGAGCCAATCCATTGAAAGCGTACCCTGGGCACGCATCAATACAATAGGTAATTGAAATAACAATAAGATTTCACAGCTTACCAACCAAACCCCGAATAGTGCGATGATATTGCTGACAGCTGAGAGGCTGGAGAACATCACCATACTCAGGGAGATGAGGTTGTCTTCGGGATCCCGGTCTCGGTGGACGGGCAGTTTCCACGCGCCCGCTGTGATGTTGGCTATGCAAGCCAGCTGAAACATCGCATTATTGAAAAATACTTAGGTATTATATTAATAAACTAGCGGACCGCCCCAGTTTCACACGGGTATTTAATTATTTTTTAAATTTTTTTGGTAGTTACGGTTTAGGTTTTATACACCTTGGGTTACATTATTGCAATTTTAGTAAGGATCCCTAATTGTTTTTAATTATAATTATAGTCTATGTCACCCGGGGAGAGTGTAGCTTCCCAACCCAACGGTGAAAGAATTTTTGAAATCGGTCCAGTAGTTTCGGAGCCTATTCAATGCAGACAAATAAACAATCAAATCTTTCCTCTTTATAATATTAGTAAAGTTAGATAAATATTCATGGATAACTGGACGTCTTGAAGGCTGCTGCTGATGATGATTGATGAAGAAGTAATAAAAAGATCGCGTGATAAAAACTGATTTATTTGCCTTTCGTCCATAGTAATTTTGCGTTTCGGTGATTTGTGTGCAAAATAATAAAAACACTTTATTAGGGCAAGGCGGAATATAAATTAGGTAAGGTACCTTATTAGCTTATTACTACCTACTAACTTATTTTGGCAGTTTTATTTTAGCCTAGTTTTTATTGAGTTCTAATGAACTGTCAGGATAGAGTTTTTAAACCATTCTGGAAGGTACGAGTATATCATATCGTAAGAAGTGATTCCTATCGACCGCTCCGGAGGCAGGCTCTCATAGTTTTTAGGGCTAATGTGTAGGTAAATCAAATAAACAAAAGATTGACGCGCAATGTAACGTTTTGGGCACGCTTCCGATTGGTACTGATTTGGACCAGTTGAGCTATCTATAAATCGTTTGCAACGGTTTGTAGATGGCTCAACTGTTTCATGTGTATTTTGTAAATATTGTAAATATTGTAAATAATGTATTAGTTGAATCAAACATGTTTTTTTATACCTTCACATTTTGAAGGGTAAAACAGGCCTACTTACGGTGGATAAGGCACAGAGCATGAGACATCCTGTCTTTAAACTAAGGCATCCGCAGCTTCTGATAAGCGGCATCGGAGACTCTCTTCTGAAAATGCACCAAAATAAAATAATAATTATTTTTATGTTGGTCGTGTGGGTTTGACACGAAAGCTGAATACTGTAGATATATCTAGGAACTACAGCGTGATAAGCGCTGCGAGGACATGTAATTCCTATGATCAAATTCGTATTAGGTTACAACTAGAAAAGTGATATAAGAAATAAGAAACATTTATTGTAGAACTGTGTACAGGAGATCTTAAAATATAATAGTTGAACACTTGAATTGATGAATACTTGAACTACTTTTTCTAACAACTAATTCACGCACACTTATACTGGAGCGGAAAAACTACACTGAGCGTCAATGACGAAGTCTTGACCGTAAGTGCGCGACTATGCCCCTGTACTTAAATTAATATGTGTGTAAATCGGCCCTAATAAGGTGCACCTCAGCTTTGTGGTGTTATTTTCAAGGGTGACATGAAACCCCTTGATAGATTGAGCGAAGCTATGTATACCTATCGAACTATTATTTTTATTGACAGCCTCACCGGCGAAAAATTTGCAACCAATATTGTTTATATTTTCTATTCGCCTATCTATATGTGCTGTACACGTACCCACTTTCATTTTCATTTTCCCATCTCTCATCCTAAAGTTTGCTGGAAGAGAACTCTTTTTAGGGTTAAGCTCGCCTGTATGTACATGTTTTAAGTTTAAGTTTTAAGTTAAGTTTCTCTGTATACTAATAAAGAATAAAGAACCAACTGAAATTAAAATACAGGCATTTAATTTTAACCCTTCGCAGTACAGACTATTGACTTTATATCTTTGGACACGTGAGTAAGACAATAAAGAATCTAGAATGACAGAAATATGAATAAAATGACCATTTTCCATGTATTATGAGCACGCAAGCGTAAATGGGTGAGCAAGTACTCTGTTCCGGTATCTGGGTTGGAAGTGTAATGGTAAAATAGACGTGTCATGCATTTTGATTATACTAATGGTTCCATTCAATACATATTTTGGAGTACAATGGTAGGTAGGTATCAGAAAAAATCAGCAATCAATGACTAATGATAACATTTAAATTTCCACATTATTTTTCTCATTAAAACTCAAACTCATGCCCGTATAAATTCAAACCTAACTGGTTTTGAATTTATTAACCTCTCGCATGCCGAAACGCTAGCTCCAGACAAATAAGTCAACCAATAACCCTCAAACAAATTCATAAACGATGAATTTGAGACGCTCCACTAAGCGAATACTGGTTGAAACGGTTTGGCGGTATATTCAGCTTCTGTTTATAAATTCGGATGTTAGTATTCTGATATGAAAACCAAAAGAGCGGCTTACCTTTTCATTTATGATCTGGCAAATCAGTCCAAGCCTCAAAATAACTTGCAAAGCAGGTCACACAATGCACAACAACGTAAATACTTTCGGCAGAGCATCTCACCACTTCACTGGCACTTTGCACACAAAAGCACAACTTCACTATAACCACTAAAAACGTTTCTTTACCTTTAGGTACTCGTAGCAATGTTACTAAGCGAATAACAAACGTGTTCTGTTTATTTATCCACAAAGTTTACTAATAATTGAACAAGTGTTCTTAATATACTGTGTTCCGTTCACTCATTCATTCAATCTATTTACTTGTGCTATAATTAAACGCACATTGAATTGATGTCTATTCTATTTAAAGTACGTCCTCTGAATTCCCGCGGTGCTCAATTCAGTGAAATAACAACAATTTTCTGTTAACCTTCAACTAACGCATCGTTTTTGGCACAAAAAGTTTTTATTCACATTGAACGAACATCTTTAGGTGTGGGTAAATAATACTTCCGAGTACTAAAATTAAGGCTCTGCCTAAATTGTTGATTGTTTCAAAACGAAAATCATTCGGTAGATCACTCGGTAAAGTGTGTATAGATTATAGGTAAATATTTAGTAAATAAAAAAAACACAGGTATAAAAGAACCTCTAGCAGAATATTGTAAAAAAAAAAGTTTGAACTAATCTAGGAACTGTAACAAGCTTTCGCACAGAACAGTCTTTTGTTTTTAATTTATTTGCAAGTGTGTTCGAGTGGAAGAATGAAAACGGTTACTTTTCTAGAGCCCCATTTCTATCCCCTTTTATTATTTAGGACAACTAAATTTATTATCGCGTATGTATTATTTGCGTGTCGTTTTCTGTTTCAGATTTAGGTTTTCAGGAGGCCCCGTTTATCACAAAAACAAATCTTTTATTAAACACACAAAAAAAAAATTAACCCCAAAAAGGAAAACACAATAAGCCCTGTGGTTTTATTTGAAAGATGAACAGAACTAGATATCGAATCGCGTAGTTTTATATGAGAACGTAGCACAGATGAGTGGGTGGGACTGCGTTCAGAACAGCACTGGCTTCCTACATCCGCAGGCCGTGACCCTGAGACGAGACGGCGACGGCGACGACGCTCATTTTATTAATTGATCGGATCTTGATTGTTTTCCATGTGGATAACTTTGGTATTGATTGGTTTGACCCTGCAGAGAGCGGGCTTTAGTACCCTAAAGTACCTACGTATACAGATAAAAAAAAAATTAAAACCCATTTTGTATTAAAAAAAACTAAGTACAGGTGATTAATGCAGAAGCCTTTGTGTAATTTTCTATTGAAAAGTCATCTATTTTATAAAAAAAATATAGAAAAAGGAAACTTGTACCTACTTATATCGAATAAAGTTTAATTTAGAAAGTCCAAAGTCCAATTATTTTGAAATACGTCTTATATTTTATTGTCACATAATTAAAGTATTTTCATTAGCCAATGATCTAGAAATCACATTTAATAAATAAATAATTTGAGCGCTGAAGACAAATTCGTTCTGCATCGAAATAATCTTTAGTGTGAATAGAAATGGTATAAAAACCAAATAAATTTGTAGATTAGTAGATAATAAGTATAGAAAAGTTCATCAATTCACAATTGATAGGAAATCTCAAAATATTGGTCTCAATTTTAGATAGATACCTACTTGTCAATAAAAAAATGGCATTCAATGATTTTCTATCACAAGCCCGCTTACAACAAAAAACAATAAACGGTCGAATACTAAAACGCTACTTATATTAAGTTCATGCTTAAATTATAGCCATCTCTTATAAATGAGTAATGTCAAACAGAGGCTGAGCAATTATAAGTGGTGTTTAAATTTGAGTGACGTTTCAGTATTCGGCCCTTAGAATGTAAAAGTTTTAATAACACTTACGCCCGAATACTGAACCGCTTTGATTAATTTCATGCTTAAAACATTGCCATCTCTTACTATTGGGCAAGGTAAGCAAGAGGCAGGGCTACTATAAGCAGTGTTTAAATTTTGAGTGACGTTTCAGTATTCAGGTGTATGTGTATCCACTATAAAAGTATCATCAATGTATATTTTAAAACCTAGATCAAACCTTAAAAGAAAACATATTTAATATTGATTATATAATTTACAGTAAAAACAAGCGAAGGAATGTGACACATTACTACGTACAGATAATTTTACAGTTTTCTACACACTTGAATATAGATATTGAGATTTTTGCTTACATTTAGCTAGTACTGGCAAACTAGAGGACTCTACGTATTCTCTGAGCGCGATATCTAAGTACCTATAGTTGTTTTTTTCTTTCATATTTTGTAAATATTTCTTACCTAAATTAAACAGCTGTTAAATGTTTTAATTTGAAGTCTAACGCGACAAGTAATTCTAAATGATCCTTGTGGTTTTACTGAAACTTTTACTCTTTTTTTTTTTTGACTTTAGAAATATCGGAAGGCGATGTGTCGGATGTCTCTCCAATGGACATGTGACATTGTTAAGATCGCGGGAACTCGATGGATGTTGAAGGTCCAAAACCGTTATTTATGAAAACCTACGCGAGGCCATGTCCGTGGACTTCTGCATGTTGATTATGATGACGATTATAATAGTTACACATCATATAATGTGCATTTTGGGTCCACTAATTTACTGCTTAAGCACTGATACTCAAGCATAGATTTTTGTATGAAAATCCCTACTCAAATCTATGCTTGAGTAACGATATCTGTATCGGCATACGGACCTAGGTCATATATTTCTTCATTACAACACCTATGATGATTGCAGCTCCAAGCGCAAGAACCGCCCATTTCAGTTTGGAACTGAAAAAAAATGAAAAAAAAATATTTTGATAACTGGTAATGAACGCGTTGAGTGTATTTTTTTTAAATTTATGTTTTCTTCATACAATAATGCATTAGAAACTATTACTACCTAGATGAAATGTTTTCGCTGAAACACATTTTTTATTTTTTATTTTAGAACACTAAGTTACCTACTAAAACTAAAAATGTATGCCCCTCCACTGCGGAGGGGCATACATTTTCCTCCACTTCCGGATTTTTCAAAATAATCCTTGTGATGTTATTTCACTTTGTCATAAAATGGTGAGATTTGCAGTTTTAGATTAACATACTTTTTATTTATCTAGCCTATTACTAATATTTAATGTACCTTCTAAAACTAGCTATACAATACTTATAATCTAAATACAATAGATCGCAATGAGCTACTTATTACCGGTAAATGCCAACTTGATACAAATGATATGCTATCTTATACTAACACAATACTAACGTTAATTAATCATATTTTGTCTATGGAAAAAAAAAACTGTTACAAAAGTTACCTTCCGCCGCCGCCGCAGGGCGGTCCACGTGGTCGTCTTTAAAAACAATAAACAAAAATTAAAATAAAATAATAATTAATAATAAATGAATAGTTAAATTAACTAACAGATACCGAGATGTGTAATACCGAGTTCACACTACACCCATGCCGCTGCCGGCATTATTGCCGCGGACTTATTGCCACAGCAACATCGTCTTTATTCTCATTAGGGCCGGGAGCCGGGACAGAGGTATGTTCGTGTTCACACTATGCTCGTGCCCACTTCCCTGCCCAAGTCCTTTCCGACTGCGGCATAGTGTGAACGCAACATTACAACCTGTGAATGAGACCTTTTTTGGTCTGTAGTGAATAATAATCATTACTGAAGACTCATAATTATCACAACATGACAAAACTCAAATCGACCAGTTTCACTGCCTTCCAGAGTATTTTTTTATTTACCTCGATGGTAGACTACATATCCCCTCAGTCAAAACCTCTGAAGATGTCGATAATAAATAGGGGATAATCTAGTCAGTAGCATCTCCGAACATTACAATAAGGCTTCCCGGGATCGCACCAGTCTGCCTGGCTACCGGTGGCCGAAATATTAAGCATGAATGTTGAATTCGTAGCTGAGTGGCTACGAATTCAACATTCATGCTCAATATACGTCGACACACTAGACTGTGTCTGGTGCGCGGGCGAACTAAATACCTAAATATAAAAATTACAGTAACCTTTCTCTTGGGACTACAATAGTTTGAACTCTTGGTTCTGCCCTGGGCGCTGTAGGACTTTTGTGTTCCGTCTTCGGAGTTTTAGGCCTGTTCAAACAGTTATAGGTAACTTATATGCATTATATAAACTGTATTGGACTACAGAATATTGCTAAATACAGAAAAAAATACTATTTCCGTCATACATTTCCAATTAGTTTTTTTTTTCTAAAAATGAGCAAGTCAACTGGGCTAGTATTACTTATGGATATAAAATTCTGGGGTTCGGAATAAATTAAAAGATAAAGGTAAGTATACCTAACTAACCGATCAGGCGATCCATCGAAAGTACGCCATGTCCTTTCTTTATTACTCGCATTCTTTGGCAAACCAGGACAGCTAGATATGTAAAGGCAAAGTTTGGTTTATAAAATGAATGATGAAATAAAAATAACTAATCTCCAGGCACAGATAGCCTCTGATCTTACTGTTCTATCACACTGGGGATTTGCAGCGAGCGCGCAGCTAATACCGCGTTCACACTATGTCATTGCCGCTGCCGGCATTCATGCCGCGGACTTATTGCCACAGCAACACGCGGCGATCCCGCTGCACTACCGCTCTCAAATTGCTATTGTGATTGAGCACTCTGACACTTGAGAATATCTTAGGCTCTTATTCTGCAAGTTTGCTAAGTCTAAATCAAGGTATAAATTTTTGACCGATTTTTACGTGTTGTAAAATCCATGGTAGAGTCACGGTTGAGTCTCAATTAAACAAGCAGCATACGAACCTTAGACTACCCATTAAAATAACCAATTATATAATTAAAATAAGTTAAGTAATTAATATTAAAAATATATTAACCTGGAGGCTTGATGGCAGACTAAACAATCTTTTATTCCTATTTGAGACTCGTTCCCACTAAAAATTAGACTGACATTATTAAAATATACAGATAGGTAGGTACATTTAACACACATAAAGATCACGTATACACAAAGTTACTACAAGATTATGTTAAAATATGCTCAATTTTACCAATGTCGAGTTTAAACTAACGTAGAGTAGACAACGGGGTCTATAATAATCTGTTGTTGCATTTTCCTTACTCTTTACTGTCTAATTCTACCTACCTTCCACTTCTATAGCAGCGCTATTGGTTTTTTTTGTCGAGTCAGCTTTTATGAAACCAAAAAAATATTTTTATTGATCCCAAAGGTTAATTTTGCAAAATTAAACAACAGAGTTGGTACAATATTATACTACATAATATATACATTTTCATATAAATCTACTGTAGTAAGTAATGTTAGAGTTTACTTTTAAGTATAAGAAAGACAGGCGTCATGGCTCAGTCGGTAGTAGCTCTGCATTCCGTGCTGTGGGTCGTGGGTTCGATCCCCACCGAGAACAAACATTTGTGTGTTGTAAACATAGATGTTTGTTCTGTGTCTGGGTGTTTCTATGTATTATAAGTATGTATTTACAAAAAAAAAAAAAAAGTATGTATTCTATCAGCCATCTAGTTTCCATCGTACAAGCTTTGCTTAGTTTGGGACTAGAAGGCGTTGTGTTAAGTGTCCGTGAATATTTATTTATTTATTTTATTTAAGAGTCTCATCATCTCACGGGCGACAGAATACTAGCGTGCAATTCCACTCGCTGCGTCCACGCCACGCACACGCCCCGCGAGTGGAATCGCCCGAGAATCGTCAGTGTGTAACGGCTCTAAAGATTATTTGACATTGATAAAATTGAACTGTTAATAGGTCTCTAATCTAATCTACCTATGGCCAGTTAACTTACTTATTTTAATTTAGCTACCTATCAAAAGATGTTGTTACTTTAATTTAAATGATTTATCATTTGTAATTTTAAACATAAAGGCAGATATAATAAATATTCCTTATTTAGGTACGCAAACTAACCTTACGCCTCTACATACTAGATACAATCAACCATACTGATAAATCACAATTAATTACTTAAAGTTATTATTAAATATAATTTTCGTAAATATATATTACGTACATTCAATATTATGATTATAAACTAACTAAGAAAAATAAGTATACACATTTTTGTAGCTCTCTGTAGATAGAGAGAGCTACAAAGAGCACAGTTGCTGATAACTGTGCTAGAAGTGTCTTGGCTAGAAGTTAGGTTCTACGATTTTTCAAACCAGTTGTACAGTCAACGTCTTAAACAAATGATACGAAGTTAAAAAAAATTTATCAACTTCTGTTGACTGTAGTACTTATACATCTACACATTTTTCTTTTTTCCAAAAACTCAAAAATTTAGGCAACTAAAAGCTGACTAAAGGAAATAATTGTACATATTTGTTATTGTTATTACCTATTTGTATGTACTTACTAAGACTAGTTACGTACAGATAATAAAATAATAATAACCTGGATTTTTTCTTAGGTTTACAGCTGAAAAATAAAATGTCTTATTGCTAGGAATCATACAGATTTAGTGCACAAGTACAGTCAGCATCATTAGTAAATGATGATGAATATTTTTTTACTAAAAACTGCAAAAATTCCCTTTATTTCCAACCATGTATAAATGCTTCATGATAATAATATTAGGACCTAATATTATCATAAAACATTTATACACGGTTAAAAAAATTAAAATCTTGTAAGCCATCTATTTCTGATGCTGACTGTACTCGTATATACATAAATACTAGTGCTAAACAATCCTGCCTAACAATGCTGTCCTGGGCACAAAATCTGCAAAATTGTAATAAATTCTCACAGTGATGTGAAACTTCACACTGAAATAGAGAATCAGGCATGCATAAAAAGTCATAACATCTACATATAAATCAATATATATATATATATATATATATATATATATAAAACTCTTTTGAAGCTGACAGAGAATCAACGCACAGCCTAAACTATAAGTCCTGGAGGTATGAAATTTGGAGGGTAGGTTCCTTATACAGGGTGTTACCAGACCACTTCCGAAAACGAAAGGGGGAGCTACAGCACACCAAAACCCAACCAAAAAAAAATCTGTTATCCTGAAAAATAATTATAGCCGGAGAAAACAATGTTTAAAGATTTGTATTTATTTCGCCAGCCCGCAATGTACGCATTCACGTAGGTAAGGTCGAGACGTAGTACTATTATTTATTCTGTGTCGTAAGTGCCTACTAACGTAGGTATGTACTAACGTAGGTCGCTCGCACGTCGCGTACTTGAATGACCCGCGATGAACTCTCAGCTGTTCATGCTGTAGTAGACGTAATCTGCGTGCTGCGTGTACATTGCTGCTTTATTTATTTTATTTGTTTTTTTGCTTTTTTAAATGAGATAATTTGGTAGATATGTCTTATTATGTTGTACTGTGTGTATGTAACTAGAAAAAAAATTAAAAAGAGATAGTCAAGTCAATTTTTTTTTTCGCGATTTTTTTCGCTTAATGTTTTCAGTATCATGGTCTGATTAGAACCTCCAAGTTTTCGGAAGTGGTCTGGTAACACCCTGTATAGTGTAGGGGTGCACTAAGAAAGGAATTTTGAAAAGTCACACTCTAAAGGGTCTAGAACGCGAGCAACGCCGCGGGCGACGGCTAGTGATCTATATATATAAAATAAAGAAAAAAATAAGAACTCACCATGAAGCGATGGGTGGTTTTGAGTGCTCTTCTGGCGGTAGTTTCCCAATTTTGTATTGTTTCATCATCTCTCTGTGAAAAAAAGTTGATGACTTTTATAAAATGTGGCAGATAGTTACAAAACGTAACACTCCAAAGGTTAAATTATGTTATTATTTTACCCCGAGGAAGCTGCTGTGCTTCTGAAGGGAGATCTGGCTGCATTCTAAGCCAGATCACCCCTCACGCATAATGGACCAATCTTGAGTCTAAGTGCAGAAACAGGAGTCAAATCAATAGTCAATACCTAGCGTCATCACTGTGACCCACATCCTCAAATGCTTGTGAACCATCCTGTCCGGCATAGTCCATGAGGGAATCTGCTCCACCTGGATGCTGGAAACATAAACCAAAGTTAAAACATCTAAAAATGATAGAATTATGTACCTACACAGTATAGTATAAGCTACCCCAGTAAAGCAAGCTCCGCATAATTTTAGGCCGCCTTAAGGCTTCCGTCATGGCTTAACGACTGCTACAGTCAGAACCGACAGTGCCCTACGACTAAGCAAGCCGCGCTACGAGTTATCTCATGCCAGTTCACTCGAAACTGAATTAGAGGGTTGTTTACACATTAATTAGTATTTATGGTAGTGTTTGTGTACCTCATCTAAAAACTTGGTGACATCATAAACTTGGTTGTGGATAACGATCCATACGCTCCGATTGGTGTTGTGTTTTTTCACTTCTTCTTTTGTAATAAGCCGGTACATTTTGATTGTTTTTGTGGATTGTAGTTCTAGTAATAACCCATTATTTCAGGTACATTGTCGCCTTCCTTTGGTCTTCCTTGTGAATTTTATAGATAGATTTTTACGGACGAACCCGCCACAACCACAGATTTTGTTCGTCGCTGGCTGACTGTCAAAATCAGCTGACTATCTAACATTTTCTCGATCCTTGACCCGATTGCGTTTCGTGGCTTGTGAAAATAAAAACAAAAACTATGTACATACATCAATAATGTATGTACAACTATGTACATACAATATCTGTTTCATTATTCTGTACGATGCGTTAGCATCTGTGCCAGTAATTTTGTACAATTATACGTACTAACTAGTTATACGTACTAATAATACAAACATACATACCGAGTAACATACAAAAAAAATGTTCAGAAAACAAAAACCATTTTGCGTTTCGTTAGTCCTAAAAAGCTGACCGACAACAAATGGCAGCTGACACTGAAGTAATGCAGAAGTCATAAACCAAGTGAAGTTCACGTATAACCTCCAAAACTCGACTGCACTAAATAAATAAACAATACGATACAGGACATGGTTTTAAACTTGAACTATTTCGAATTATATCTCTAAAGCATCGTACAGGAACCTAATGGCTTCTTCCGATGACTTCAACGATGTGCTAGACAGTATAGTCCTGCGTGAAGAAACTGAACACAAGCAAAGCTACAACGAAGGATATCAAGCAGGAGTTGAGGCAGGGAACCCGGAGGGCTACCATTTAGGGTACCATCGTGGAGCTGAATTAGGCAGAGAACTTGGTAACCATTCTTTAACTTTGTTTCAACAATGTACCTACCTAAACAAAGTGCAAACCTTTTTCTCAAGGAAAAAATAATTATTTTTGGGAAAGTGTTGGAACATGCCTCATTTGTGTTATTCTGGTCTTAAAAAGTACCGTAGAAATGAGCCTCATCATGTTAAGAAACAGCAATGCAAGCAACATAAATTATGAAACATTCACATAATTATTTTTCAGGTTATTACTTAGGCATAGTCACACACCACCTCAACCTAAATGAGAAAGCAGAAACCAAGTACTCTGACAAAATCCTCAGCCAGCTGACAAAGGTCAAGGACCTCATCGACAAATTCCCCAGAGAGAACTCGGAAGACGTTGATATACTGGGCCTGGCTGAGACAATACGAGCACAGTATAAGAAAACTTGTGCACTCCTGAAGATATCCTCCGCTAACCCATATGATGCCGATGTCTCATTCTGAACAGGACTGTAAGTTTGGGTTACACAATACACACTACCATATCGCCAGGCGCAGTAGACATCTCAGAGCTTTTACTTTACAGATACTTACATACTCAAGATACTCGTACCTTGGGGATGTCTAAGCGGAGTAGTTAAGTTGTGATTGAACCATTGTGTTGAACCAGTGAACCAAATAATGTCACCTACCTAGGTATAAATATGTATATGTGTGTCAGTATCAGTAGGTACCTAGGTTGTTCTGTTGTGAACTGCCACTTCCATAAGCTCATCTAAATTAGTGTTTTAATGAGCATAGATTTGCAAGCAATGGTTAATTTTTCGTTTTTATTTTACAGGCTCTAACCTCAAAATGCATACCTTAACACTTCTCAAGAACCACATAAGCTCTATCACCAAGTACTTAACACCACTGCTGCCACTTGCCAACTGTCATATGGTGGAGTTCATCACCAAGGATCACTGGAATCTTTTACCGGAGCCACTGAGATGTTACTTGGAAGGTCAGGAGTTGAATGACGCGGTGGAGGAGTTTTGGCAATGCCATTTGAACCGCCATGAAGGTAAAATAATCAGTCGTACTATTACTTAAGTATGTTCATGAATACACAAAAACGTTAAGAGCTCTTTTTTTTATGATAAAAGTAATGGAACAAGCTAATAGCTCACCTGATGTTAAGTAGTAACTTCTGCCTATAACAATGAATTACCTCGCAGAGCAAGTCCAATGAGAACGTGCCCTGTAAGGCAATGCACTACGTCCATCACTCTGAGACGAAAAGATCTTGAAGTCTCATGTGCCTGTAATTAATCTATTGTTATTATTATATATCTGTAGCTCTGCAATAGAAGTGGGGCTCTGTATGAAAGAGTTTGGTTGCGTAAATATCACCACTTATGTGGTGACCACGCAGTATATTTCCATACATATTTCAGCAGCCAACCAGTGGCGTTTGCATTGCTGTGTTCCAATTTGAAGGGCAATGCTGGATTACAAGCATATGAGACTTAAATAACTCTAAAAATGCTCACTCATTTCATAAGTTTATAAATTACTAGCCGTCGCCCGCGGCGTTGCTCGCGTTCTACCCTTTAAGAGTGTGACGTTTCAAAATTCCTTTCTTAGTGTACCCCTACACTATATAAGGATACTACCCGCCAAATTTCATACCTCTAGGACTAATAGTTTAGGCTGTGCGTTGATTCTAAGTCAGCTTCAAAAGAGTTTTATATATATTGATGATTGATGATTTTACTTCAGGCATATCAGAGCTATCAAAATGGGTAAACAACGCCCGTTTACACTATGCAACAGTCAATAACATGTACTGTTTGTCGAGTGATCAGCTGGAAGACAGGATGACGTCATGGGGTGGAAGTATCAGACATGAACTCTTGGTCACAGAGTTTATGACGCAGAAGAAGAGCTATGAAGTAAGTGATGGACATGACCAAGGGCACAGATCATTATAATACCTACTAACAGCTATCAGCTTGTTTCATTATTTTTAACATTAAAAAAAAAAAAAACTAACAAGCTAGGTCATATGAGTTAGTGGCCAACTCTGGTGACTGAGTTTTTAGGCCTCCGTCATTGCTTAGCGACTGCTAGAGCCGGGACCGACAGTTTAACGTGCCCTCCGAAGCACGGAAGCGCTCAGATGTAATTGTCACTAATGATCACCCATCCAAATAGTCACCGCGCAGAAGGTAGCTTATGTAAAGTAGGTTCATAACGTTACAATGTATTAGCAACACTGACATAAGATAAACAAGTTCATCACACAAAATGTTGTTCTCGGTCAGGACCAAACCTACTGTTGTGATCCGAAAAAGCAGGTTATTTCAGTAACTTATCTTTTCCAGGTCCAAACAATGTCTCAACTGGTAGCCTCCCTATTCGACGTGACTTCGGCCTCTTGTTCAGTGGAAGCGGGTGGTGGTCGCGGACATTTACAAGTGGCTTTGTGTTTGGGGTATAATATACCCAGCCTCACTATAGACTGTAATAAGCAAGCGGTCCAGGCAGCTGAGAGACGGGTTAACATGATCAAGGTAAGAGTTGATCAGTATTGGTAAAAAAGCAAGCAAGATCGTATGATTTGGTGGCCTCTGGTGACGCAGTTTTCAGGCCTCCGTCGTGGCTTATCGACTGCTTGAGCCGGGACCGACAGTTTAACCCTCCGAAGCACGGAAGCGCTCAGATGCCACAAACGGTCACCAATCCAAATAGTGACCGCACAGAATGTTGCTTAACTTAGATAATCAGTGAAGATTGACAAAGGAAGCTACGCCACGAGCGCTTCCAGTAGGTATTGGTTATTGGCTACTAAGTGAGGATATGTGTGGGGTATAATATTTTAGTTAATTAAATACCGAAAATTGAGTTTTGACAAAAATTTACAAAACAAATTGTAAGTAGGTATATTTTTAACTAGCCGTCTCCCGCGGCGTTGCTCGCGTTAGAGTGTGACTTTTCAAAATTCCTTTCTTAGTGCGCCCCTACACTATATAAGGAACCTACCTTCCAAATTAAATACCTCTAGGACTTATAGTTTAGGCTGTGCGTTGATTCTCTGTCAGCTTCAAAAGAGTTTTATATATATTGATATAGTTTTTTTTTACAGAAACAATGGCACGTGATAGCAAAACGCACAGATGGCAGCACTGAATCACGCATACCACCAGGCAACAGTACCATACACCGGTTGGTTACATATTGTTCCACATTGCCAACTTTTGCGGCTTGCTTTGCTCACCGGAAAATGTATTGTCAAATGATCATTAGTTCTTTTAGAAATTATATTCCTAACTAATTACAAATTATTATTTTTTTCCTGTCCAATTTTTTGCAACCGCGTGGTTTTTTTTAACGTTTGTTATCAAATATTTCTATGTACAAATGACTCTTAAATATACATACGTAATTGAGTACATTTCTGGTAAGGTTTGCGGCTGCCTTTATAACTGAAGACTCTGACTTGGCCGAAATAGTGCAGACGCAGTTCCCAGACCATAAGGACACTAGGCTGTTATTAACAGGTCTGTATCACAAGACTTATTACTGATATATAAAACTCTTTTGAAGCTGACAGAGAATCAACGCACAGCCTAAACTATAAGTCCTAGAGGTATGACATTTGGAGGGTAGTATCCTTATATAGTGTAGGGGTGCACTAAGAAAGGAATTTTGAAACGTCACACTCTAAAGGGTAGAACGCAAGCAACGCCGCGGGCGACGGCTAGTTACTGATAAATCATTAATGAAAATTAACTCATAAACATAGTAGTACCGATTCTGTTGCATTTTTCTAACCTAACCTAATTTGACAGCACTAAAAATGTCATCCACGTACACGACATTGCATTTTTTGCTGTCCTGTATCTTTTCAATGGTGTTTATGATCAATAGAACAATCCCAATGAACTATCATCATCATCATCCTGATGATGAAGCTGTATCAAATTGAAGTCTGTTTTTTATGTTTTTAAACCTATATATCACTAGCTTCCGCCCGCGACTTCGTTCGCGTCCCGCTGGATCCCGTTTATTTTCCGGGATAAAAAGTCATGGACAACATTATACTCCAAGTTTCATGCAAATCGGATCAGTAGTTTTTGCGTCAAAGAGTAACAAACATCCATACATTCTTACAAACTTTCGCGTTTATAATATTAGTAGGATGTCTACCATGCCTTAGATTTATAATTACTATTGTAAACTTTTCTCCAGGCTTACACACGTGTGGGGATCTAGGCCCGGTCTCACTGCGGTTATTCAAGAGACATGCGTCCACTACAGCTGTGTTCAACGTGCCATGCTGTTACCACCTTCTCAATGAAGATCCTGGAGGGGCTGGAGGGGCTGGAGGGTTTCCCATGTCGCAGTGCTTAGCTGGTAAATACTCTTTTTTATGGAAAAAAGATTGAATGAGAACTTTCTCATTTAATTCATCATCATCATCAACCTATAGGTATTGGTCCACTGCTGGACGTAGGTCATTTAATTACTTTTTCGTAAAAGAGATGATGATAAGGCTCGCTTTATTTTAAGTTTAATAACTTGAAAACCCGACTTCAATTTATGCGCCTTCATCATCAAACGGTGATGATGATGTTGGCAGTTCATTAGGACTGCTTTGTTGATCGTAAACACCACGGAAAAGTCACAGGAAAGCAAAATACGCAATATCGTGCACGTGAATGGAGTGTTTTTTTCAGTTATTCTTATTAAACTGCCAAACTACTGGACCGATTTTGATAAAACTTTTATGGGTCCAATCTGGAAGTATACCCTTTCAGATAAAAAAAGAATTTTTCAAATCGGTTCATAAATGACGATGTTCTGGCAACAAACATTCACAAAAATAGTGAACCTCCTCCTTTTTTGAAGTAGGTTAAGAAGTCCTTTAATAAAATAAATAAATAAATATTCACGGACACTTAACACAACGCCTTCTAGTCCCAAACTAAGCAAAGCTTGTACGATGGAAACTAGATGGCTGATAGAATACATACATAATTTTTTTTTAAATAATCTAATTAGCTCTTTAAATCAGATCACAGCTATTCATTACAGGATACGAGTTGGGTAGAAACGCACGTATGCTCGCCAACCACTCCATAGAAAGAATGGTGATCCAGCGAGACTTACCGCCTAGGAGTCTCATCTACAGGGCCATGCTTGAGGTAAGCGTGAAAGTGTGAGTTAGTGGCCGACTCTGGTGACTGAGTTTTTAGGCCGTCTCAAGGCCTCCGCTCTCAGCTAAGTTGTAGCTGTAAGCTTAAGGTTGTGGGTTCGATCCCCATCGAGAACAATCATTTATGTTGTTTATCGTATTTACAGGTGTTTACGTCAAAATAATTACTTTATTTTGCGTTTTCGTGACTGCTACTGCATAATAGATTATGATAAAACGAACAAAAGTTATTTATAATAACAAAATTAATCTAAAAAGTTACTAAATGTATGCAAATCGGGACCTGAAATGCCCAAACGCCTTTAAGAGATGTTTTCTATTTTTGCAGGTCATAATCAAAACCTACAAACCAGAGGCTAATCTTACAACAGGAAAGCTAAAACGAATATCCTCCAAAGCTGACAATTTCGAACAATATTTCAAAATGGCGGACAATATTTTAAATCTTCGCGTTTACGAAACTTTACCTACAAACGACCTGAGAGAAATCATAAAAAATGAAGATAGATACTGGAAAAAACTAGTTTTATTTTATCTTGTAAAGTTATGTTTAGCTCAAGTGATAGAAACATTATTACTATTAGATAGAATAATGTATCTGTACGAGAATGACTTTGAAAAAGTCTATTTAGTTAAGTTATTTGATCCAGTTCTGTCTCCAAGATGTCATAGCATCGTAGCTGTAAGAAATTAGAGCAATAAATATATTTTTAAAACATGTTTTTTTGTGATAATACTGCAAGCAAGCAAGCTCGTATGAGTTAGTGGCCAACTCTAGTGACGGAGTTTTTAGGCCGCCTTAAGGCCTCTGTCATGGCTCAACGGCTGCTAGAGCCGGGACTGACAGTTTAAAGTACCGCTACACTCAGAGACGTAAGTTTATAGATAACTAGCTATCGCCCGCGTCCCGTTTGCATCTTTTCATTTTTCGTAATGAATAATACAAAAATTCTACGGTTATTTTCGTGGTCATCTAACATCTAGTTTGCTTAGAATAGGTACGAAGAATGAGCATTTTGTGTTTCTTCACGAAAGAGCCTATGAATACGCGTATATAAAAAGATAATTTTATTCATACATCCACCTACACAATGAATCCTGCAAAGTTTTATTATAACCTAGATACGTAATTCCATCACAATCACAGATTTTGTTCGCTGTTTGTTTCTGAAGTAAAATAAATAAAAAGTCATTTCATTACCAACCACCTCCAGCTTTTATTTATTTATAGGACATGCCTAGGAACCAATAATGAAATTAAAATGTACCTACCCACGTAAGGTAGGTTCAGAACTCGAGGCGCATTTGACCCGTTCACTCTGTGTGTGGAACCGATACTAAAGCCCATAATACATCCTTTATTTTAAAGAGGTTAGTTTAGCTCGTTTAAGAGCAGTGGCAGTAGTGGATTCAGGATTTAGGGTTTACCCTGACAAGTCCTAGTCCTACTGTTTAGACCTGAAGTATGGTCGTTTAGACCTGATCTATGGTAGTGTGTAAGCACACTTACCTACTTGAACATAGAACCGCACCAAGTCGCACATTTACCTACATTTTTTTGGATAACAAAAAATAATTAATTTAACTTTTCCTTAAGAAAACATACATCAACAAACTACGTGCTTAGCGACATCGACGTCTTAATAGAAAACTTCAAAGCCAATGATTAAACTCGCCCGAACAGTGGGTTTTCTACGTATTGTGTTGTGAAACAGAGCAAGTGCTGAAATAATTGTGAAACAATAAGTTCCCTTCTGAGAACATACGTTTAGGTAAACTAGGTAAGTACCTACCTATAGGTAAGTACCTACCATAATGTTTGAGTATAAAACAGTCTTAGTAGGGTGCTTTAAAAATCTAATCAAAAAGAGAAGATCGAACTCAGTTTTTTGAATCAACGAGTTAATTAAGAGGTACCTAACAAAGTACGAGGAGTAGGTAGATATGTTCCATGGACATTTCACACAACGCTCTCTAATGCCCGATAACCCCATACTAAACAAAGCTTGTACTATAGAAACTAGACCTACCCTACAGGCTACATTCGTCGAACTTTCACCAAGGTCAACCGATCCCAATCTTAATCACTAATACTTCGAATTAAACGCATAAATGAATGACTCGTTGTTCGCAGAAACATTGTAAACGATACCTATCTGTTAATTGTAGTTTTTGGTCATACCTATTACCTATTGATTATTCTGTGGGTAAACCATAGTGCCTGTGGTTTAGTCTGTTATTAAGAACCCAGTTTCATAGTAACATAGTCTAAACCGGGTTTACACGGGTATAATAAACAGTAGAGTCAACTAGTAGGTACTCTATCAGTAACACTAAATTAATTACACATAATTACATTCTATATTTTGACATTGTAACAATGTGTATTTACCTAATATAATATTATGTAAATCACTTACTTGCAAGAAATAAATGAAATGAAATGAAATCACTTTTCTTAGTATACCACCGCTCATGCAAGCCAGTCTAAACAAGTTTTTCGTAGGTGAAAGATAAAAAGTGGAAAAAAAATTGCAAAGTGTGCAGTAGCATAAGTTTTCACGAATTTTTTGAACGCGGAGAAAGCAAGTGAGTGATTATCTACTCACTCACTTGCTTTCCCCGCGGCCAGCGGTGTTAGCGGTGCCAGTGGTGCTAGATACTCTACCTGGTACCTATAGTCGGTTAGTTATTACTCGACTATGATACCATGTTACTATTGTTAGCAATGCAGCGTAGAACCAACCTCTTTGAGTTATAAAGAGTATTGGTTCGCGCTGACCGGCAGTGTTTGAAAATGGAAGACCCATGGATGACACGACGAGCGAGGGCAGCGAGACGTGTCAGTCGAAAACAATGAAAAATAAATGTGGATGCGGAAATACGAATTGTTCGTTTACTCTCTGTAGATCTAGTGATCAAGATCCAATTTATGGAAATACTATGATTAATACACTAAAGCTCTGTTTATTACTGTTGTAGCTCACAGTATGCTGCAGCTATTTTCTCTTCCCTTCATTAGACATAATGATGATGAAACTATATTGCGGCGAGCGTTACTTTGTTTTAATTTCTTTAAGACTTCGAGACATAACTTAGGCTTCATGTGACACGCTCTAGGAAACTTGTTAGTGTCACGTGTGCTTTGTACGTGGTTTAAGATAGTTGTTATTCATCTCTAGCTATTAATTATGAGACTACGTGGAAACAAACTGTATATTTACATTACATACTTGTATTTTTTTGCGAAAAAAGTCACAGAACAATCACATGGCCCAACTGTCTCGTGTGTTAAAAAAAACTGTATTGGAAGTTACCCGAGATCGATTTAGCGCTTATTATTTGGTAATCTACGTATATAGGGGATCTCGAATCCAAGTTACTCAAGGATACATTCAGTGTACATCATACTATTTGGCTCAAATGGTTACCAATTCGTCTTCGCCGGAATGGTCATACCCTTTCGCTCCTCTTCAACATCCTTTTCCTTTCCTCTACTCCGGCCTACCTCAAAGAACGCTTTGAGTTCCTTCACCACTCTAACTCCCGATCCCTGCGCTCATCTGACACCCTTCAATTAAAAACTCCTATCCACTCCACGCTGTTCTATAGCAAATCGTTTACAGTTCAGGCAATCAAACTTTGGAATGATTTACCTATCTCTATAAGGCACGCAAAATCTCTTCCTATTTTTAAAAACATGGTTACTCGACATTATCTGTCTACACTTTCTCTAGCGTCATCATCATCATGAATCTTATTTCTTCTCTTTTAAATTATAGTCATTATTATATAGGTATTTATTTATTTATCTAGGTTTATGTATGTTTATTTTATAGATATAATAATATATTATGTATTAGTTTATGTAGGTATCATTATGTACTTTTTCATTATATTAATTAATTAATTTTATTTTAATAATTCAGATTATTTTTATGTACGCCCCGTCCGTGTTTTGTGTATTAGATCCTGTCCATCCAAAGGTTGCCTGGAAGAGATTGATTTAAGCAATAAGGCCGCCCATTGTACCTACCTCCTAAATATTTAACGTATTACCAATCATGGTATTTTGTTGTTATTTTCTTTACTTGTGGTGTACAATAAAGAATATTCTATCTTCTATCTATTCTATCTATCTACTATTTGGTAATTTATATCGGTGAGAGGCAAGAACAGGGAGAGGCAATTCCAACTCGTTTTATGCATCAAAATAACTTTGAACGTCTTTCAAAAAACCTGTGTTGATGGCTATTTAATAGATTTTTTATACAGATTACCTACTTACATTGATCTATCATAATTTACATCACAATGTCGTTGACTGATTAATCTAAATAACACGATATTATGCGGGTTACAGTACAGCCCTGTAACATTACCCCACGGATAGCTGAATCTCCATTTTGAGTTTGCGCCTCGTTATGCGCAATGATTTTCAAATTTCGTTTATTTAGCGTTAGCAAAAAAACGTTAAAGTTAGCGTTTTTTTTCTGTAAGTAAATTATAAGTCTGTAAGCATATCTACAGAAAGTTGATATAATGTGGTAATTTAAATAGCGTGGCTCCCAAATGTGTAAACAGGGTGTGAAAAAACCCCTCTAGAAATCTGAAGCTTACTTTGCTTGAACTCTACTTTGAACAAGACATTATCTGATAGATTTCAGATTATGAAAATTTCAAAATAGGTCTGTCATATCTTGCGGTCTAAAATATCGTATTAAGGAGTATTTTTTGTGACAATCGATTGAAGGGGGGATTGTAAACCTCAGTTGCAGTGGAACACAATAGGTTATTGTTTATTTTTATTTTCCAGCCGTGGTTTTCCCACTGCAGGGCAAAGGCCTCCCCTCCCTCCTTCCACTTTTCGCGATCTAACGCAATAGGTTAAATAAAAAAAAAACATATTCATGATTTCTTCATCATCACCCACGAGCTAAATAAATCTGTATGAGCTAGTGGCCAAGTGACTAGAAGCCTCTTTTTCTGCCACATAACGATCCTGCGTTATCACACCCATCTACGAACTGAGGGGTCTACTCAGCAAAACGATAATTATCTTTCGCATTTACATATGAGGTACATTGCGCTGCAACTAAGCAACAATCCATCAGCCGCTCATGACACGCAACGCGGCCGCGCAGTGTAACACAAAATTACCAAAAGTAACGTTTTTTTGCCTTCTTTGGTTATTTATTTAGCCCTTTGACCCTTGAACAAGCGATGACAAACTTTTTGCTTGCTAATCGTTGTATCAATGTCCGCCCGCGAGAATTAACGACCCCCGAATCTGGGGGCGGATTAGATCATTACGGGTAGAATAGTTCTTTGTCAATATCTAAAGGTCAATATGGAATCTTTTTCGTCTTGCATCGCCATTTTATCTTAATCCTAATAGAAGAAAATATTTAGTGCCTAATTTATTAATTATGTTATTTCTTGCCTAACTGTGTCTATTTCTGGTTAAATAAATGTATTTTCTTACTTTCTTTCTTCTAATTTTAATTCTTATGTACAGATGTTATAGGTTATTTTATGATAAATAGTTATATTTCTTGACATAAAACAAGGAAAACTTGAAATTGAGCTAACTAAAATATTTTTGTAGTCCCGCTACGAGCTTGCTACGAGAGCGCTACGTAATCGCTACGCTATGCTACAAGGTCTACACGTTTTAAAATACATTTTCTCACTAATCCCCCTAAAATTTACCCCTGATGTCATTTGTTTTTTGTTCTAGTAAAAAAACACTGTCGTTATTTTATAACTGTCCTAAAGCATAAAGCTTTATAGCGCGAGACACCAATATTTTGAGCTAGCTATTGAGCATAAAGTCCAGAAACTCAATATATGTGGTGTTCCGGCAGCTTTTTTTCCACAAAACCCACAAAAACAATGCTTAGAACTTCTCAGAATATTCTGAAAAACAAATACTTAGTGATAATAAATGTAACTAATAAACGTAATTTACGTCCTCGCTAGAAGAAAGCACCGTTACGTTTCCGCTCCAATAATCTATCATTTGCGGTAACAATGAGGAAAAAATGCAATATCCTTTTATCGAATACCATTTTCTGTAATATATCGTGAAAGAAGCATTTATTAGTCATAAATAAAGGTCACTTGCTTTTTGTTGTGAGCGCAATGCGCCGTGTTGTAGTGGGCGATTGGTTCCCAATGACTTATTACGTAAAAGCTGGCAAAAAAGCAGTGGTTTTAATAAAATATGTTATAAATGCATAATATAAATGGGTTATTCCTATCGAGCGCACTGGTGGCACCGATGGGAAAAAAAATTCAACGAGCCCACTATGAAAAAAAAATGTCTACATATAAAAATTGTTCTTTATAAGTACTTAGTAAGTAGTTTAAAATATTTTTGACTAATATATGATAATTATTAACATAATGGAGTTGCAAAAAAAAAAAAAAAATTCTGAGTAAGATAAAAGACTATAAAAATCAAATAGCAATAGGCTATTTTAACTTTAAAAAAGTGATGTGTAAATATCCTTTGACTTTAAATAAAAATATTATTTTTTTTAATCTACAGATAATACAACACCTATGAATAAAACTGATAGGTTTCTTAAAACTCTATCTATAGAATAAGATCACTAGAAACTGGAAACCGCGTGAAACGCGCACGGTACATTCTACCCCCGTACAGGGGCGGCTCAACCCTAAAGTTATAAGGCTGGCACACACACCTCTCCCGGCATTCCGTACGCAACGATGAAACTCAACGCAGCCTGCACGACCGCTGTGCTAGCCCTGCTCCTGGCCGGTTAGTTTAAAAAGTTTACATTCTTTTTTTTTTTTTTATTATTCGTGTTAGTATTGCTCCTGGCCGGTTCATTTATAAAGTAAAAAAAAAAAGTATTTGTATATTTTTTTCGTGAAATTTTTGCATCTGTCTGGTTTTATTAGAAAGTTTACATTACTTATTTGACATTACGGTATTTTAGAAATCATGCAAAGTTTTTATTCGTTTTCAAAATATTCAAATCTGGTTTTTTTTTAACATACTCGTACTTATTCATGTTTTCAAATTTGTAAAATGCTTTTTAGATTTATGTTTTATTTTATTTATTTTTATCGGTTTTACTAAAGTGAAGTTTCCCAGAAAAGAGGGTAAGTGTGCTTTACAGTCTTATCTATCTTGAACAAATAAATTTTGCACTCAAAATATTTGTAAAAAAATATACCCCGTCCGTGTTTTGTGTATTAGATCCTGTCCATCCAAAGGTTGCCTGGAAGAGATTGCTTTAAGCAATAAGGCCGCTTATTGTACCTACCTCCTAAAACTTAATCGTATTACCAATTATGGTATTTTTTTGTTATTTTCTTTACTTGTGGTGTACAATAAAGAATATTCTATCTATCTATACCCAAACTTTTCTGAACTATCAACCACCTCATAATGGTCTACTCATTTACCAAAACCATACATACATGTCATGGTATCACTTACATTAGTGTAATGAAATGGAAATTGGGAAGTAATCGACTTATTTACGTATTTTTGAGGATAAACCTTCATTTAGCTAATGCATTATCCAAAATATACGCTTAAAACGTAAAAAGCTTTTTTAGTAAAGCCGGTAAATAATTGCGTAATTACTTCAAACTCTTTTTAGTGTGTATTAGTTTAAAATAGGGCGTGGTAAAGCACCGTACGTTTAATTTTACAGCATTGGTGGTATATATTCTAATAACTCTCTTTAGTAATGAATAATACACTAAAATTTTCCTGAAAAATCGAACTACAAAATGAGAAAAACTTTGCACGAGCTGCAAACCTCATATGTACGTATTTCAATGTAATATGAAACCAATTCCACGTGAAGTTGTTGCTGTTCAACTAGTTTAGTAATAAAACTTGGTTATTGACTGAACTGAAATGCAATCATGCTTTTGTAGGGCATTCATTCGTGCTAGGGCGTGACCATGCAGCAACCTTATGAAAAATAAACCGACGCTTCTTTTCATAAACGAAATAAATTAAAAAAGCAGTAATAAAGGGCTTTTGTTTAAAAAATATAAACTGACGCTTTTTTTTTAAACGGAATAAATTAAAAACGCAGAAAAGGGTGTTGGTTTTTATAACACTTTTATTTAGAAAATATATTGCAATGGTTTCCTACGATAGCAATGTCTGCTATGGTAATCAACTTTTAATAAGGCAAAACTACTTATTAGGTGGGTAGGTAGTCACAGAAAACAATTTCAGTAACATTAATACTTATGCTTGAATAAATACTTGTATAGTTTCACTCAGAATGCCCGAAGTTACTTAAACACCTGTTACATCACGGCCGCGAGTTTCAGCAACAGGTCAAGCAAACTTTGTGAGTTTTGGAGTGTTATTGCGTAATACAATAATTTATTCAGTCCATGTATGAAAAATCTATACAGCATGTATCTACAATGGCGACAAAAAATTCACACACGGGTAGAGCTACTTATTATAGTATTCATAAAAAATAATTAAAGTACAGTCAGCTGCACTAGAATGTGTACAATTCGTAATTTTCAATGTAGGGCCGCAGCATTGTTATGGACTTTGACGGTCCCAATACTAAATAAATAAGTAAAATTATCAACTGTGTTCATAATTTTTTTTGTTTTTATCCTGTAAATGTCTATTGCAATACGGTGACACTAGTTTGAAAGTAAATATAATAATATAATAGCTCAACTTATCATGGGTATTTAGTAAATACTGTATTATTTGTCATTTTCTTTGTGAATCATCATCATCATCATCATCATCATCAATATATATAAAACTCTTTTGAAGCTGACAGAGAATCAACGCACAGCCTAAACTATAAGTCCTAGAGGTATGACATTTGGAAGGTAGTATCCTTATATGGTGTAGGGGTGCACTAAGAAAGGAATTTTGAAAAGTCGCACTCTAAAGGGTCTAAAACGCGAGTAACGTGGCGGGCGACGGCTAGTAAATTATACAATGCGTCAGTCATGGCACTACTAAGGTGAAACGTTCGCGATGCAATAGCAATGAAAGAAAGAAGAAAGAAAATAAATCTTTTTATTTTTCCCTAACACGTCACATTGTAATACAATCTACTATTTCCATCTTGAATAATACACCTAACCCTAGAACAATCCGATAGTAGTCTAAACCTTTTTGTTTGTCTGTAGCTGTAAATCCGTCTCAGTTGATTAATCTTATAATCAAAATGTATTAATTTGGAGGAATCCGCGTGACTCGTGAGAACAATGGTTGTGCGTGATCCTGCGTCTTTTGTTGCTGTGTCGTATGTCACAGGGGCTTCAGATTGTATTTGGATGTGTTTTACGCAGTGTCAGCTCTGTAGGGCTGCTGCTACGGGTATCGAGCTAAATATAGGTGCTACTGTTATTTTTACTAAGTAAGTAAAAACGGGCTTAGAAATTCACTCAATTTCTGTGTTGCGTTGCGAATCTTACGACAAAAATAAAAAAAATAAGCGGTTCGCAACCGAATAACCACTGAATACCAAAACGTCACTCAAAATTTAAACTTGCACTGCCTCTTATGCCTTACCTATTGGTAAGAGATGGCAATAATTTAAGCGTGGAATTAACCCAAGTAACGCTTCAGTATTCGGGCGTAAATCTGACAAACACAATAAAATATATTGTATTTAGTTGTGAAATTACATTTTTAGAAACTGTTTATTCGCTGTAACCTGAAATTACATTAATTTTTATCAGACCGAGTAATGTGTGTAATTTTATTGCCTAAATTACTTTCATCAATCATTTTATTTCATTTCCCACGACTTTTGGTATGAGTTATAAATTTTCGTGTAACACAGAAGGATAATGTTGCACGCTAAAAATATTAAAATATGAACAAAAAATGGGAAATACTAACGCTGGTACCTTTTGACTTCTGAACCGTAAAATTCTTAGTCTTACCGGCATTTACATCTGAAAATTAAGCATAATTTAAGAGCTTTTTACATCATAACTTTACCTTAAGTACTATTATTAGGGTTTAAGCACTGGTTGGCACTATTCAAGTGGCTATATCGACGAAACGAAAATTACAATTTTCATCTGTTTTGCCCTATTCAATGGGATGTATCACATAACAATGAAAGTTGCATTCAGGAATCCAAATAAATTTTTATGTTTTATAAAATCCCTAAAATCAAATTGAAATGAGAACGGGTTGCAATACTTATTTGGCTAGATTATTATTGTTTAATTAAAATAATGGATATTAACTTCTGTAAAAGCTAAATATAACTTTTTGTTCAATTTCCTCGTAAAAAATACTGACTAAAACTGGTACCTACCTCTTATCGTACCTGTCAGGTTTTGCTAGGCTAGGTGGAACAGAGAGGATTGTTATTACTTAAATTAAATCGTGAATATTGATATTGAGCTTGGCGTAAAAAATAGTTTTGTAATAAGGTATTCAAGTTTTAAAACTATCTTATAAATAACTATGTACCTTCCTATTTGTACCTATATTATTGACACGACAAAACACCATCCAAGATTTATAATCATAAAGTAAATGTAAATATTTTTTAAGTTTTTTGCATAAGGTCTACGTCGTAGCTGCCTGGTCTACGGCGTAGGCGTCGTAGACGATTATTATCATTTTGTTATTTTGTTCGGATTGGGTTTTTGCCAATTGTACCACAACAACGCTGTAAAATAACTGAAATATGGAATGTGACCTCATAAACACGCCTATAGCAAAGATTGCGGATATTATCCCTTAGATAATATCGAGAAGTTTGCCGTTGAAAATACTTGTTAGAGCTGCTTCATTTATCAAAGTAAAATAAGGTTTGATGACCTTATTTTCAACGCTTTACGCAAAGTTACAGGCGTACCACTTAACATGTTAAACTGTTTTAGAAATGCTAGTTTCTTGCGATTGTCTGGGAATTTCGTATATATTCCGCTTGTCAAGAAAACCCTATGAATTTCAATACAGGGAATTACACTATAGTACACATAATCCTAGATGAAATTCTGAAATTCTGATTATGTATTCGGTCCTTGGTGATCCCAAAACCAGCGGTTTGATATGAAAAGCCAGCTTTGTTAATAGCTACATGGAAAACCCCCAACTCTGGTTAAATTACATACAATATTCACAAGGATTTAAAAGACAAGGGTCTTAAGAAAATGTTGGTCTTAAAATTTATTGATATACCTAGGACTCTTGTTTTAAATAACTACCAAGTTATTAACAGTATCTAAGTACTGCTTATAATTTCGTATCTAAGGTCATTTACTAGTAACAAAGATTAAGAAAACTGTCCAACGCACTTATGGTATTTAATCTTTGGAATAAAAATTTGTTCTCTCAAGGGAAGTAGCTTGGTTTCTTCCATGTGTACGTCGCGTCGGCCACTCTCGTATTTTCATTCATACCTAAGTGTTGTAAAATTCTGCTGCTCTTAAATATTAAAACAGTACAGTAAATTGACCACTAAAAAGCTCTGCAACTTTTATTTTTCGAATTTTACCTTTGTCCCTCCTGAGACTGCAAAATGCCTAACGATTTACAAATTCCCAAATTGCTTATTCGATGTCATTAGCTAAGTAATTTTTACGCAGTAGGATTTTACCTTCGGTATGTTTTCCTCTTTTTACAAAACATTTTTTTTTCTTTTTTAAGTATTTATACTAACTAATAGTGGTGAACTTTAATCATATTCGTCTGTCATTTTCACGCGGCTTTAAAAAATGCTCTGTCATTTTCACTTGCATGATAACGAAATAAGATGACAACAGATTTAACAGTCATTTTAGCTAGCGCAGCTTTAGAAGACTAATACGAATATACACTTTGATCTTTATTGGACACCAAATTCTAACCTCCACCATTAGATTCGGTTGGCTCACTATTAATTTAGTCGATTGCAATAATGGAGTCTATCGTGTAGTTAACTGCCTAAATTATGTATTTTATGATCAAGTTTACTACCTCAGGTACTGACATGATGAAGATTACCTATATATGGGTCAAACTACTTCGTCCCCATTCAGACTTTGTACGTGGTTTGTGCGTACTAGAACTACTGCGTACTAGATGCATCATTTAAATCAACCGCTCCGTAAAAAAAGCTTGTGCTACCTAAGAAAAATATATGCTAATTGGCATGGTTATAAGAAAATGGTTTCAATATTTTTTCCGACAATAATTATACTGCTTATAATACAGACTAAAAAAATAAGGAGTTATTTATCTTATTGTCATTGTAAATATCGCCCAAATAATATATACGACGCTAAGCAGAAATAATAAAATAAGCCCGATGATCCGATGACATTGTCGCTGTTTTTGGCCAGCAGTGGAGAAGACTCGAGCAGGACCGGAGAGACTGGCGTACTAAAGAGGAGGCCTATACCCAGCAGTGGGTACATACAGGCTGAATAGATATATAGAAAGATAGAAGCAGAAATGGTCACTCAACACGATGCTGGTAGAGTAGTAGCACCAACAGATGAACGTTGCCCGTGAAGACTTTCTTTTGTTTATTTCCGTTCTGACATGCTGAATAGACGCAGCTGGAAAGTACCATTTATATCGATAGTAGTAAACAACATAATGAGCTATTGAAAATCTCGTAAACACCGGCCGAGTAGTGAGGAAGGGGTCGCTGCTCGTAAACTTGATTATGGATAGTGCTATGGTTGATATAATCCTAAAAGGTAACGGTACCATCCATCGATTTATCGGTTCAGTGTATACATGCTAGCTTCCGCCCGCGATTTCGTTCGCGTTGGATTCCGTTGGTTTTCGGGGATAAAAAGTAGCCTGTGTGTTAATTCAGGTCATGGGGAATATATATTTCAAGTTTGCTCCAAATCGGATCAATACTTTTTGCGTGAAAGAGTAATAAACATCCATACATTCCTACAACTTTCGCGTGTGTAATATTAGTAGGATTTATTCACAAAGAAAATACCAACTAATACAGTATTTATCCATATATTTAGTTGATTTTTTTATAATTCCACGCGCTCGCTGCGCTCGGTGCTTTCGACAACGAAATTTCAACGACTCGAAATCTGGGTGTACGTTTCAACTCGAGACTCGAGTTGAGTCAACTCTAGTTAGTAAACAGTCGAACTCGATTAACTCGAGTGTGAAAAACTCAACTCAATGTTACAATCTTTCCCTGCATTCGTACTTTGTACCTCTTGGCCTCAAAATGAGCATTGCATTTAATATAATTGGAGTCAAATTAAACTTCACAACTCTTTCATGCTCTCCCTGGTTTTCGTACTTAGATGGTAACTTTCCTAGATTACCTACCTAGTTGTATAAAGTGTCCCACTTACAATATTGCGCGGTCAGTCTAATGTGAGACTTAGGTTTATTTTTCTTAGAAAAAAGATGAGTTTCGATAAAAAACTCGTGGCCTAGTAAGTTTGTATGAGTTAGTGTCCAAGGTGACGGAGTTTCTAAGATGCCTCTTCGTCGAGATTCGATTTTTTCAGGCTTCTTTTTGCCAATTTATTTTAAAGAAGTTATAATTACTTACCCTATACAAATTGTACTCTTATTCTGTACTTTTTCTTACTTAGTTTTACCAAAGACAATAGCTTGTCTCTGGTTTTACAAAGACATTCCTCAGCGCAAGCTAAAGATGCAACCCTTTGTTGCACGACAGTAGACACCTTTTGAAATGTTAGTTGCAACCTCGCAACACGAAACTTGGAAACTTCAATATTAGACGAGATATTGGTGATGTGGACAATACAGATGGAATTGAGCTACTCTCATGTAGTTGAGATTAGTCTGAATTTGATATCAAATGTGTATGTGTCCTGAATGTACTGGGTATACCTTCTACTACACCTTCCTCAATACCGACATTTCTTGTCAGTCTCTCAAATGATAGTCGTTGACGACATAGTGGTGTGAAGACGTCCATAGGACTAAATGTATGAGATTAGCTTCCCACGATATCGTCAAATTCAAATTAGATTTTTTTCAAATTAATTTTTTTATTCAATAATAAAATAACATAGCAGATTGCTCCAAGGCAATCGTGTAGGTGTTGTGACACTGTGAAATCGCACATAATGGCAGACTAGCTCTGTTTGTCGTTTTTTGACCATATTTAAGTGTCCAAACAATTGGTGTACCTACCTACTCTACTTATTCAGTAATCACACGGATCTATAGACTCATTCAGAAATATGGTTAGAAATCCCCTGAGATATCACCTAGGATTTACTATAAAATCCCATGATCAATTCTCACATGTCAACTAGAACTTACCCAATGTTCTTTGAAAGTGTATAACTATAGAGTTTGATCCAAGGAAGTACTGCTCATAACACAGTCAGCTTCATATGACTCGCACATCGACGACACTGCAAGGTTTGTTTACAATACAAATCCTACCATTCAACACCTGGAATAGATAGGCAAAGTGTTGTATGCAAGTGGCTTTAAACTCCATTTCAAGCGAAAACGTAGATTCAAGACGCTTTCAAAGGAAATACGAAATACAATGATTTTATATTGAAGTGTTTCTTCTACCTATACAGGTTTCTATCGGTTATTCCTTGAGAAAGTTGTATGTTTATTGTTTTGTTGAGGTAGGGCAGATTCTTTGCTTTTGAGTGAAACCGACCGTTTTTGTTGAATTTATTGTTTTATGGTTTCAATATCTCATGCGTTGTTTACTGGGGACATAATAAGATAAGGCACATAATATTAGGTACTTGTAATACAAGGTACGTGCGACCCGCAACCTAAACGCGAAGCGTACCTATTGGAAATCATAAACTTAAGATTTTTACAATATTGGTGACATTTCAAAGTTTTTAACTGTTGCTAATAATTATACCCTATTTTAATTGCGAGTTAAAAATGTAGTACTAATATTGCAAAAATTATGACCAAATTTAAAACTCCATTGTCATTAGTTGCCGCGCGTGTCACGGCAACACCAGAATTTTTTATAATCACCTACAGGCTTTGTAAACCCTTCAACAGGTAAAGCCTACTGATCGAGCATGTACTTTATGTAGCCTGTTGATGTGCCATTCTAATTAATTATAGGGACCTAAGCATAGCGCTTTACAGAGTATGGTGTAATCAATTTTACCAAAAGCCATATAGTGCGCTTGTAAAGTCTCCCTAGGTAATTTTGATGTTATATGTTCTCCCACGTAATTATATTCTCACGACCTAGGACACTATTTCACCCTAAACGAAAAACTGAAGCGGTGTTATAAGTTTGACCTCGTAGCTCCGAAAGTAGCACGCAATATTGATTTGGTAGGTTCTACGTTTGATATTTTCACGTCGTGCTAAGACACCGTTTTATTAGAGTGTTCATGCAGCTGATTAGTTTAATGCATTAGGGACTCTACGGCTTTACTTTAGGGAATAACTCAGAGACGATTCTGGCAAATGCAAAACTAATTTCAAGGTGACTGTTGTGTGTCTAGGGGCGCTAGCTCAAGCCCACCTCCCCAACAGTTTCGCATCTCCCCAAGGGTGAACCAGGATTACTCTTATAACCCGGTTAAGCCAAACAAAAATCCTGAATACGCCATTGCTGTCGCACATATAACCTTCAGTCGCGATTCAGTTTGAAATACTATTCAACACTTCTCTTTCAATAATAAATTCAAATAATGTATTGTGCGTTAAAGCTTTGCAAGTTGATACGTAGCTTGCAAAGCTTTTACTAATCTCAGAGACTAGACTCGTATGCCGTTTGTTGAGTTTTCATTGGAAAGGTGTCACAATATCTAGTTAGGCTCACGACATGAGTGAGCCTAAGTTTTTTTAAAGCATGCGAGTCGCAGCCCTTGACTAATCCCCGCCTCGACCTCGAAATCGTGCTTTGTGTAGTTGCTACCAAAGTACGATTTCGAGGTCGAGTCGAGACGAGGATTATTTGAGGTAACAACTAAGAATATGGGACACAAACTCTCTCTCTCGAACCAATCAAAGTTCAACTACCTACTTTCCAATTCAACTTAGATAAAAATCACAAGAGGTCTTTCTTGGTTTTTTTTTATACAATATAGGCAACCGTTTGACCACAATCTTACCTGATGTTAAGCAATACGTGGTCGACGATGTAGCACGGTTACCTAGAAGATACCTATTCACTCTACTCTTGAAAACTTCCAAATTATAGTCATACTAGCCGTCGCCCGCGGCGTTGCTCGCGTTCTAGACCCTTTAGAGTGTGACTTTTCAAAATTCCTTTCTTAGTGCGCCCCTACACTATATAAGGATACTACCCTCCAAATTTCATACCTCTAGGACTTATAGTTTAGGCTGTGCGTTGATTCTCTGTCAGCTTCAAAAGACTTTTATATATATTGATTGGTTTATGATTACTTATGTAACAAGAGTCAAAGGATAAGAAAATCAGTCATGCAAAAAAGGGTCTGCTTGCTAACTCGTAGAATTTGTCAAATCCGCCATCTGATATCGAAGTGATTACCGTGATACAATGGGAAATATCAGGTGTACAAAAACGCTGGTAACAGGATAACACAAAGAACTCGTATATCGGAACATAACGCTCTGCTTATGTCTGTCTTTTACAATCACATCAAACTACTCGTACCTACTATTACGTACGTATAAGTAAAGTAGGTACTCATCTATGTTTAGTATCTGTGGGCGTGGTTTGGACTCTTTGGACATAGAAGTCCTTAACCTCTGAATAAGTTTAGTTGGACTTTACACGCAAGATTTACGTTTCAGCCTGATGGATGTAGTGTGAGACCTCACAGAGCACGTTCTCAATGGACGTGTTCAAAAAAAATTAAAATAGTCATACAAAGCGCTATGCCAATTCAAAGTGTAATTTTATTGAATAAAATCATTTTGACTTTGACTTTGAGCTCTCAGCATTAATTAACTTTGCCAGCAGGTAGGTATTTGTAAACCCCATTGTCAATATAATTTATTCGGTAGGTAATTATTTGCACACACTTACTGCCAATTAATTCCTGTACTCGACACTGCTATTTTAGTGAAACCTACGCGTTCCATTAGCCCGTATTCGACGTAATTTGTCACCTACTCCCATTGATGCTTCACACCACCTATTTATTGTTTAATTTATTGGATTAGATTAACCTTATTTCATTATCTCGATAAATTATAATAAAAAACCGACTATACTATTACGGAGTAGAAAACATATTTTCTACTAGCGGTCGCCCGCGGCGTTGCTAGCGTTCTACCCTTAAGAGTGTGACGTTTCAAAATTCCTTTCTTAGTGCACCCCTACACTATATAAGGATACTACCCTCCAAATGTCATACCTCTAGGACTTATAGTTTAGGCTGTGCGTTGATTCTCTGTCAGCTTCAAAAGAGTTTTATATATATTGATGATGATGATGATGATTGATGATGATTATTACACACACATTTTAATCATTGTGTGATGTGATAATTTATAATGAATAACCGAAGAGCATTGCTTTGTATAATCGGAACCCTCTCGCCTTAAACTAGGGTTTCAATATTTTAAAGAATAACCGTCTGCATGTCCAGAACCCATTCACAAACATTCCTTTATTTGTCCCTAACGACAGGATACACGCCCTCTCAAGTGCTCTAGGTTTTATTTCCCACGTCACTCTAGTGCTAGATTGATGGTGGGCAGGACAATGGTACTAATACTAATGGTGCAAGAGCATCGAATGTTCTGTCAACAATAAACACCAGTGGGTGTGCAGTAGAAATTCTATTTTAGTTTGTACCTCATATGATTATCGTATGCCATTAGTCAGTACCTATAACCATGGCATCATACAGAATCGTGATACCAACCGACTTTAAAAACAGAAAAGGGTTCTCAATGCGATAGTTTTTTTGTTAATAAACCGATTTGAAAAATTATTTTTCATCTGAAAGGATATATGTAGGTAGCTACTTCCAGATTGGACACATAAAAACTTCATGAAAATCAGTTCAATAGCTTAAAAAACATTTTTTTTATTATAAACGTAATGGAACAAGCTGATAGCTCACCTGATGTTAAGTAAATTAATCATTCACGTAAACGACATTGCGTGATTTGCATTCCTGTGACTTTTCTAGTGTTTACGATCTTTATATCAATCCTAATGAACTGCCATCATCAGTATCATCATTGATGATGGATCCGGATGATAGTCAAATTGAAGGCGTTTTTTTTAGGTTTTTCATCTTTTGGTTTGTTTATAAAAACACTTATTAACCTAGAGAACTATATTAACCACTAAAACAGATTTGTATCGTTACTGGTAAAAACGTTATAATGATGGTTATTAGCGATGATATCACCTTAATCACTATACGGAAACAAGGATATAAAAAGTACATCTGATCAAAACTGCTGTGGATTAGCTGACAACCCAAAATAACTTACTGCCACACTCAGAGACGTCACTTAAACTATTACTAGGTTTTTAAAATTAGCGACAGCGTCTCGTTCTACGGGGCATGGGTAAAAAGTGGCTCCTAATGCTGTGAGAATCTAGATTAAATTAGAAAATTAGCGGTGTTCATATTCATCCTTATTACTTATTAAAAAGAAATGTTATTGGACTAAACGTTGATCAACATATGATTCTGAGTATGGCAGTAAAAACCTTTTTTAGAATAATTTTATAGCAACCCAAGAACCTTTGGCGTTTTCTACATACCCTAAAAGTACTTTAAGTTTACCCCTAAAGGGCATTTAGACAGTGTCTACGTCTAGGTATCATTATTCGACTAAACGTATGAACTTAATTTTATTTGCTAAACTTAAACAGCCCTATCTCTTCACCCCATTAGGGTAATAACAAGGGCCCTATTATTAGGGTATGGCCAACACCACCCTTAATTAAACCTGCGTTTAACGAGGGTCGTTAGTTTTAAGTAATCTGATGTAAAATAATGGTTTTTTACACTTTTATTTCCCAAATGGTAATGTTTCATGCGAAATTATAGAGTCATCATCATTTTGAAGTTATTTGCAAACATTATTTGCTACTAACATGCTTTTGCGTATCAGACGATATCAACACGATGCCTAGAGACTGGGGTCAGCTCACTTTGGCTGAGATTTTACTCAATAATAGTAATGACGTCATATCTTGGGCGAAAACTCATTTTCGACGTCATCGCTGCATGAGGTCTCTGGACCCATAACCACGGCACGCGCCGCGGAGACGTCACGTCGGTGCCGTGCATTTATCGTGCCATGCAAATGTCCATATTAGTAAGGAACCTACTCATCCTAACAAAATAATGTGATATTAGAGTGTTTGTTTTGTACTAGCTGAAAACTATTGAACTGCGAAGAAGGATTACCTAGAATTTTACAAAAGTTTTTCTACAGTTTGGATGATAAAGATCCAATCTTCTAAAGTCCTACTTTCAAACAACAACCATTAATTTTAACTCTCGCTAATACCCGAGTCTTAGCAGACCTATCAAAGGCCATCTTCAAGTTTTTTGTTTCTAAACTAAGGAATTGATTTCCGAGTTTTCTGACTAACCACACATTTGGTTTACGTTTTCCTGCAGCGTAATTTTTCTGTAATCTACCTACATGGATGACTACTGACCGATAGTTGTTAATGGTAGAAGTTCCAACGTAGGATTTTTGGTGCTTCAGAGCTTATATATTCAGAATTACGAGTAAATGAAAAGAGTTCCGATGTCCCAAGAAAGAGTGCTCGTTACGATGCTACTTGCTTTATCTATCTATTGAATTACCTCACCCCTGTTGGGTATAGCTCTCTTCTTTACCACGCCATCCTTACCACGATCAACGGATCAATCAAAACCAGTACTTACGTTTTTGTTACTCCCAGGTATTCTGAGCAGCCATGCCCACCGTGACTACCGGGATCAAAGCTTGGACTTGCTCCGAATCCTGGCCACCAAACCCTGGGAACATGGTCCTCACCGCTGGGACCGAACTTCAAACGATCTCGATCTGGATAATGAACTTCAGAATGATGATGAGGCTTCGAGAGATGTGGATGATGACTTCAGGTATGATGATATGTCATTTATTGAGCTACCTACAAGGTTAAAATGAACTTGGAATTCTTGTTTACTTAGTCTAAAGACTTCACAAAGCGCGGACCACTCGCCAATAGCTATAAGACATCCACTTGTCATACATTTGACTGGAGAAGCGACTGGCAACTGGCTACGGTGAGCGTCTAAAGTAATGGTGTGTTTAAAAGTTGATGCCTCATAAGTAGCAGTGGAAAATCGCCCGTATGTAGGACCATTATAATTTGTTGAAATCAGAGTTTTGTTGTGGTGTTGGTACAGAGCCTCCAGCAAGCGGTCAGCCGTCGCTACAGCACTGAACTCCGGGCGCAGACGTCGCCAGCCGACGCCGGCGCTCGGTAAGGCAGTCACGTCTTATGTCGGCGTCGGTAAGCAACGCCGCGCTGTCACTGTGTCATGTCTCAATGTCTATGTTTATCATCCATGTAAATGGGCATTCGATTCTATTGCTAAACTCCTCAACTTCAATTTGGTTCTTTTTTTCTTGTGTTTTCATTGACTTCCCCAGTTACTTTTACTTTACCTATACTCGTAATCATCACTACGCGAGTGTTGATTTGTGTTTTCATCGACTCCAGTTGCTGTTATGCTCGAAATCATCATAATTGCTTTTATGCTTTTCATCTCCACATTATCAACTCAATGTGTGTACAAATCGGTGTTGTTAACTTACGCTTGACTGTATTTTAATTTATTTTAAGAACCTTTGTTTATAAAACCATAGTAAGTTTCATAAATCAATTTGTGACCTTTCTCCGGCTTCTTTAAAGGAAAATTAAAGTTGTTTGAACATTTAATAAGGAAGTTGGAAGACCACAAATTGGAAACCAATAAAAATACTTACCCGAAACTTTATATCGCCAATGTTTTTGGATGCTTACATTAAATTTAGGAATTTTATTTTAGCAGATTATTTATAGCTGCTGATATTTTTAGTCAATTAAATTATAGACTCGATTAACGAAACTTATAAACGTACGATAGAGGCGCTGCAAAATCTCATACAAATTGCAAGCGTCTCTGATGCTCTAGCGATTCAATTTCGATGCTAAGCAGTAACGAATTTTGTGATTTTTTTAAACTACAGAAGATCACTAGTGCTCTGACTAACATTTATGCCCAAGAACCCTAAACTCTAAAAACTCCAATGTCTAAGAGCTACGTTTTTCATATCAAGCGTGTATTATGTTTCGTTCCAATTGGCCTAATTCCTCCCCAGTCAAGTTATAATTGAAATTCCCAACACGAGACTCCCATGACTAAGGACCCACTTATATATTGTAAAGGCGCATTCAATACATCACGTACCTACCCTCCGATTTATCGAATAATTTGGCATACAAAAACGGAAAAATAAATTTAGCATCAAATTACGTCGAGCATCGTCCTACCGAGAGAATATTGGAGATTGGTAGCTATTTCCATTGAAGATTGATCTGAGTATCATAAGATTGAAACCCCTAAGTATATTATGTGTAGTCATGAACAAAATAAAAAATTGAGACTGCTTACAAAATGCGGAGGAATAACAAAATTGACTATGTAAATAAACTGTGCAAAGTTGGGTCACGCACATAATATCTGTGATCACAAAACACCGATATGTTGTGGTCACGCACATCTATGCGTGATGGACATCCCTTCAGATCTCTCTTCAACAGTAAAAGGACACGAAACTGTAAAAAATGTCTCAAACTCAGCAAAAAAAAAAAAAACGTGGCGTAAGATTTCTACCAATAACGAATTTTATTGTCTTATTTACTTACCACCACTTGTATCTTTATTTGTTTCTGGTTCAGCTCCTCGTAACTTGTGAATGTATGGCATTCCTGATAGGCACTTATGGCAAATGAGGATATTTACATTCCATTAAACATTTGGCAAACACTTTTACGTGGTAGAGTCCCAACAAACCATTGCATTTCCTAGATACGTTTTTGGAAAATTTTACGAACTGAAAAGAGTTGGAATGTAATGTTTAGAATTGTTTCTATCTAATGCCTTTTATCAATGATTTTGGGTTGTAAAATTTAAGGAGATTCGTGTCTCTATTCCTAGTCTTTTTGGAACTTACCAAGGAACGGGCAGAGCTTTATTAAACTACAAGTTTTACAACTGGGCCGTTTTCTGAATAGAAACATGTTCAAAGATGCATGTCCTATTGTTTCTTACACTGCCTTTTGTCTATTCATTCAGCGTCTAGTTGCTTTCACACGACCGGCGATGTGTATGGTGTTGTTACAAATCGCCATCAGCTATGGAGCTTGTACAGCAAGTTTTTTTAAACAAAATTACTTACAATTAAAGTTCTCTAGGGACCTGTATATATGTATATTATGTCTCTAAAACGACCTGTATCTAATGGCGCTGTTATCCAATGCGAACTTGGTGCGAATTGATCGCAAAAAATATTTCGAACGAAATTATGTCTTTCGGGTCCAAAGAAATTGGCCAGAGATGCCAAAACGTGGTCTAAAAGTTCATCACTAAAATTCGTCACTAGCTCTTTCTAATGATTTGGTAATCTGAAGGCCGTGTTAGCACAAAAACTCAGACTCAAACATATATTTGAGTAGAGGTTTTTATAGAGAACTGTATAAAAATGCTTATTCACAAAGATAATTACAACGAATACAGTATTTACAATATTTACAAAATACACATGAAACAGGTGAGCTATCTACAAACCGTTGCAAACGATTTATAGATATCTCAACTGGTCCAAAATGCTTGAGTTTCGATTCGGGTCGGAAATAGACTGAATTTTAATCGGTTTCTTAATTACAGGTGTCCTAAACGACGTGGGTTCCTTCTTCGATTCCCTCCGCGATAACCTGGAGACCCTGGCTTCTCTCTCGCCTGCACAGCGGTCCACATTGTTCCAGGAGCCACCTACAGTCGTGCATGCTCCTTCCAGCGGTAAGTTCTTTCAGGTTTCCAAAACGGACGAAACTTTTTACAGTTTCGCTCTTCCGGCTTAGTGTAAGTACCCTGGCTCCTCAGCATGAACATCAGGCAACGTTTCTTACTGCCCAAGAGAAGACATAGTTCGTTACTTTCTTTTTTATATGAATAAAGGTAGCCCAATTGCTGTCCAGTAGGTTAGCCATTAAGGTTAGACATTAGCGCCCTTACTTATCTGAATATTTATTTGACTAGTTTATCGACTATCTGAGCTAGATAAAATCTATAGTGCTGCTGAGCGCGTTGGTCTTTCTCGAGTCAGTATGATAGTTAACACTTATATATGCAAATAAACATTTTGTATCTTGTATCAAATTTTTGAAATATATTATGTCGGGTTTCAGAGTAAGTACCCAGTGAGCAATTGAGCAATTCTTGTAAAACTTGCGTATTTTAACAGGCTTCCTTGCCATTTTAACAGGCTCAAGTTACTGCAAACTAATCAAAAGTCTCCGCAATTTAATGAAATAAAATTCAATTTCAAAACATCACCCATTTCTGATTAAAACATTCTTCCATAAAACTTTATCTGTAAAGTCGTATAAAAACTATTCCTTCAAAGTAAAAACTGATTTTTCAATTGGGAGTTCTGGGCAATGAAATAAGTTTAGTTCCCCGACTTAGATCACCCGATTCTTACTGACTGACTGAACTATTTCCTAGTTTCTTTTAGTCTAGACTCTGGTTGTGAGTAACGAGCATCTATATAGGACGATTCTAAATGATCTTTGTGATTTTACTGAATAATTATTTTGAGTCTTTGACTTTCATTACCAAACCTGCTAGCGACAAAATTATAAAAATTTACCTAAAAGTTCAATGCACTATAGGCACTACTATATAGGCCGCTTCCATAGATTCCTAGGAATAAACAGACAGGAAGCACGGTTTCAAAACTTCTTGATGCAAAAACCTGGAATTTTCCACACCGTCGTCGCCTCATTGGTTAATCTGGTCATATAATATAAAATAGCTTCCTCGGAATCTTTTTTATGTCACGTTCAATGTTCATGGCTATTTAGCATGAATATGAACGTTTTTATGCACTAAAATAAATACACCGCACCACAGTCATAAATCATGATGATGTTGCTCTATGAATTGCAGAACCTTTTGTCTGATAAATAAAGTTTTTCTGTCGTTAAATAATTTAGTAGTCCAGTCGAATCGCAATATTAGAATCAGGGGTCGAAAGAGGCAACGAGACGGCAGCCTCTAGGTACTCTAGCATATCTAGATAATTCTATGTTGAGTGACACTGAAAGGACGAGAGAAATAAAATATTAAAACGTCCCTTAGCTTTATAAAAGGAAAAAAAACAGTAAGAACTTCTTTTACTTTTGTATTATTCACGAAGCTGCCGGATACATGAGTTTACATATCTGCTGTCTTTTTTGTTTAGCTAAAAGAGAACATTATTAATGCTGACTGAACGTGAAGTTAGATTTGTTTGTCATATTGTCTCCGGTACAATATGCTTCCCCATGAGATTCAGACACCATATATTATCTTAGACACAACTCGGTTGTAAAGTTCTCAGAGCTGAGGTAAAGTTATGGTTTCCAACAAACCGTTCCGAACTAGATCCATGGAAATCGTATGGCCAGTGCAAAAGACACGATTTTGTCAAAATCTGGATCCGTTTGAACGGTGGTGGTCGGGAGTAGCCCGACTAGTGATTGTAACTTTAATTTGACGACGACCGATCACGGTATAGAAATAGAAATAGAAAAATTATTTATTTGCAACTTAAGTAAAATGTAACATGTAGGTATCATAGTAAAGACACACCAATGAGGTCGGTGTTACGACAGTAGGTAGTTTCTGTTTCTTTTTCTGGGACTATGACATTTTCTCGCTTTGCAAAATACCCTGGCACAGTTTCAGTATTCACAGTATTTAGAGCTCGTCTAGGTTTGAAATCGTATAAACAGGCAGACACAATTTCGAATTTTATGCCACACTAGCCGTCGCCCGCGGCGTTGCTCGCGTTCTACCCTTTAGTGTGCAATGACGTTTCAAAATTCCTTTCTTAGTGCACCCCTACACTATATGACATGTGTACTGCCTTAATCGAGACATAACTAGCGAGAAAAAAATCCATAGCGTGTTTTAGATTTTGATAGTTTGAGACGGCTGTAAAATTACTGTGGCTGGTTCCCGCTAAAGCCTTAGCAAATATTCACAAAGTTCAATTAGTTTACGAGTTCCTTAGAGACAAAACAAGACACAAAGGTACTCACGTGTTTGAAGTTCCACGTATTTAATTTATTTTCCTTTGAATTCCTCTTTGATTTGAATTCTAAAAAACTTACAAGATTTTATTTTTCTTATACTTTGTTACATTGGTAAAACAATATTCAAGCATTATCATCGACTATTTACATCTACTTACTGGTAGATTATCTATGCAACCAATTTTTCCCTTTATTTCCTTAGGCACTACCGCTTGGCACTACTAGTAGAGTGAACGGAAATTTTACTTTCCCGTGACGTGACACTAAGTAACTATTCTTATTAGCTGATTCATAACTAAGTAGTAAGTATGCGTTATTGGACACTTTGGACAGTGCGTCATAAGTAAACCATGTGAAAAACTTTGTTTGAAAAAAGCCAACTTTTTTTTAACTACGAGTAAGCAAGTATCGAAAAAGTTACATGAAATAGTCTCTTAGGACTATGATTAGTTTTATGAACGCGACTGTACTCACGCTTGCTACGCGACTACGTTTTTATTGTGACTGCACCACACAACATTGTAGAAGTTTTTATCGTAGCGTACATTTTTTATGTCGCAATCTGTGTTTTGATAGAGCTTGGAGTTGTTTTGTACAAACCAAGCATAAAATTCGCACTTTTTTACGTGTTTGTACCTAGACATGTTTCAGTCTAAGTATTAAATTTTTAGTCAGTCATTTAAGTATATGAATTACGGTGATGTTCAATAATAAATTATTATTTGTGTTGTATGTTAATAAAGCATGGAACAATAGTTCCATGGAAAGGCCTTCCTTACTTTTTTACGTTTGATCACAGAATGTTTGATTAACTTCGAGAAGGTAACAAATTCAACTTTTAGGATTGTATTCTAGAGATGCACGTGCGAAACAAGTGCACAAATAACTTTTTATAGGTCCCGACACGGTTTAATAGCTTTAACTTTGAATAGAGGCAAAGTGGGAGGGTGCTTTGCACAGCCAAAGACAAATAAAATTCGACATTTCGCATCTAAGGTCAGAGCTATTTAACCGTGTCGCAGCCTACACAGATACACCTGGTATAACACAGGTTACCTAATTACTATTATTATTACCCGATGATCATCATCGCCAAATTATACAATGACCATTTGCAAATACGTCAGATACAAAAGTCGAAGGATGAGGCAAACTACAAAAGCCATAATTTTCCAACTCCATTCTACATCTTCCTACTCTATTCTCAAAGCAGTTAGTGCTATAATCGCATGCTCTAACAGTTCTTGTCATCGACCTCACTTAAAACCATTGATGGGTACGCTGGCTGTGTGTCAATTAGACTCGATTAAGGATAGTTTGGGCTTCCTACTTAGAAGGAAGCAGGAAAATTGGACGTTGTCATAATGATTATGGATGAGGGCATTGTTTATCAGTTTTACCTCATATGCCTTTAGGCAGTATACGACGATACGTATAAAATCTGCCAAAAAAAAAAAAATATCCCAAAAAAATTACTTAGGCCCAGATAAGGTAATGAGTAAAAATTACAGGCAACACAAAAAAATTGCTGGACACTTTACTGGAATTATTTTATGTGCCGCACGAACCTAGAAGTAATAAAAATAATAATAGATTTAAAAATAACCTATTTAATTAATTGACTTGTTTTCCTCATCTCGGGACTTGCAATCTTTGGCGTTGACTGTACCTACCTAAATAAATAATTATTCGAGCAAACCTACTATTTTACATGCAATGCTATTTTTTTTCTATTAATAAGTAAGAATACCGTAAAATAGCAAGTTCTATTCCAAAAAAAATGAGTTTTCAATGAAACGTGTTTATTTGTTCAGGGGGAGGTGGCGGCGGCACCGGCATGCGAAGGTTCCATGCTCTGCGTCCTCTCAGACCGACCGGAAACATCAGGTGGGCATTCTTCATTTCAATCATTCATTTACTATCTTTTCTTTGTATCTTTATATTACCCCACTTCTTATGGGGTCCGAACATGGTAAGCTATCGGGCCATCAAGTTTTGATAAGCTGTCGGGCCATCGATTTGTCCCATCATAAAGGTGTATTAAAAAAAACTAAAAATTCTTGCATTCCTCACTTATCTCTATTAATTAATGATTTCATTAATTAAAACTAGTTACTTAGATCAAACCATACTATTTGCTTGCCTTTTTTCCTAGGTTTTGCCAAATTATTACATAAACTTGAAAATATAAAAGTATTGTCTAAAATATCGTTGTACGTAGATCTTACAACCGCAGATCGTTTGTGGAGGCGGACGATGTATACCCCGCCGCGAACCACCACGACCCTGGCTTGCTGTGGACTGGACTCGGCCGATAGACCTTCACATCCACATGCGTACCGCTCCGACATATCCTACCCGCACGCGTACAACCCCGACACAGTTCTTGACGCGCCACGCTCCGACACAACCTATCCAAACGCAAACCAACTACAACCACATAACCCACCGTTGCTTACATACAAATCTTTCAACATTCCTCCACGTAGTCCACCGACACAACACCGTCATGCGCAAAACCCAGATAGTCTAAACCAGAAGAATATACGCAGCGGTATTAACTTACGCGATCTCAATGTTGTTTTTGATGAGAATAAGTCTTTAGCCGATGTGATATTGGCCTTACAAGAGTATTGTAGTACGTGAAACCTAATTTTCGGATACCTTTTCTAAATCAAATCCTCTTATAACCGAAGCTATGTAGGTAATTAATGTTTTGTCTAGCTAAAATATCTTTTCGTCTTAGAGTGATGGACGCGGTGCGATGGCTCACTGAGCACGTCCTCGGTGGACGTGCTCGGTGAGGCAATGCATTGTTATCGGCTGAGGTCATCACTTAAAATAAAAAATGTTAGATTTTAGAGTTTTTCTACTTTTTTGCTAAGAATTCCCTGTTAGGTATAATATTGAGAGGTCATATTTTTATTATTTGTGTTATAATTTTATTTTAAATTTTTTTTTAAACCGATTTTTGTGTCTAGTCAAAATGTCAAATTATGTACTTATTATATTTATAAAAACGTGAATAAGCTGTATTTATTTCCCTTTGATGCCAGTATGTTTCCCCTAAGCTTGTTATTTTCATTTGAAAAGGTGTTTAGTAAAAATAACATTATTATATTCTTAGGATATTTCTTGTAAGAACATATTAATAACGTCTCATTCAATTTCAATTTTTAGAATAATTTATTTACCTACTTATGTATTATGTTACTGATTTTGAAACTGTAGAGAACATTCGCTAGGATTTTATCAGTGGTTTCGATTCTGTTGTTGCATTTTTCTAAACTAACCTAATTTGACAACGCTTGAATAAAACTATAGCCGTATTTGTTGTTTCAAATCGGTAAGACATGTTGTGTCACCAAATTATGTACCTACAACATCCTTATTTACACATTTTTTTGCAAATAAATTATCTTTATCTTATCTTCAGTTTAGACAAAGACACGGCATAATTTTTTGTGCTGTCAAATTAAGTTTGTTTAGAAAAATGCAACGGATTTGACGCCAATGTTCCACTTTTTTTTTAATTCGACTAAATTTTGTATGGTAGAGTTCAGCCTATTCTTTATTTATGAATTTTAAAAGAATCTGTATAGACTTTTCTGAAAACATTTCAGTATAACAATGTTTCAAAATCAGTAAATACAATAATCTAGTAAGTCTAACTAAATAATTATACTTAGATAAGTAAATACCGAAGATATTATTAAAGTGGAATGTAGGTAAAGGTATTCGCTGTTTTATTTGACGTCTCTTATCAGTTGTAGGTAATAACTTACAAATGATAAACAATTCAAACATTTTTCGATGATAAAAACAGTAGAATAGGTAACAGTTTTCTGCAACAACCTACGAATATAAAAAAATTCTTTTGTATCGCATTTGAACTTTTATTAATTTATACAAAATTTACTCTAACCTACATTATGCTTGTGTGCTAAATTAATTTTAGTTATAAATAAATAGATCATAGATTTTCTTTTTGTTTTAATACCAAATGAACGAGCGTTTGTTATAATGAAGGTGTGGTAAACGTCACTAAATAAAATGCCCCTACAATTTTTTACACTATTATTTTTTAACATTAGGAAAAATGGAATGTGAGGTAAGCTGCCAATAGAAGATCATTTAGTAACTTGCGATGAAAATATTAATTTAGTTTACCAGATAATGCCCATAATTTGTTCAAGCTGACTGTACTTAGTTTTAAAATAAACTTAGACATAAAAGTAAAGTATTTATGAATATAATAAAATATCGTTACAGTGCTGCGTTGTTTTATTTCTTCTTCTCTTCATTAATGGCCTCTGTCCGTCATTTCGACAGACAATTTTGCCAATGTCAAGTGATATAATTGTAATAATATAAGTCAAGTCAAGGCATTTGTCAAGTCGGCTGTCGTTTGTTTTGAAAAGAAAATGGTGGATTTTCTCTTCAAAGCTTAACACGAATTTTCACATTCAGAAAAACCACTTTACACACATTTATTCCAATGGCTCACACTTTATGTTACGACCTAAGTATTATTGGTTAAAATTCCACCAAAATTAAACAACAATACTCACAATAACACAAGAAAAACTATTAAAATAAAAGTGCTATGTGTCGTTTCAAAAAATATCAAAACTCGTGTCCAAAGACTCGTGTCTCGTTTTATTTCATACTAGCTGACCCGACAGACGTTGTCCTGTCATTCAAACTCTTATTGTCAAACAACTGACAGTTATTTCAAATGTGACATTAAAAAAGTTTTCATGAAAGAGGTTAAGGAACTTTCACCGTCCCCTTTCAACCCCTTACAACCCTTTTTTAGCATTAAAAAGTAGCCTATGTCCTTTTTTTTTTTTAATCTGTGTACCAAATTTCATTCAAATCGGTTCAGTAGTTTTGGCATGAAAGCGAGACAGACAGACAGACAGAGTTACTTTCGCATTTATAATATTAGTATGAATTAGATCATCATCATCATCAAGAATTAGTGATATTGATGCGATCGTGGCATAGCTTGCTTAGTCAATCTTCACCGATTATCTAAGTTAAGCATTCTGCGCAGTCACTATTTGGATGGGTGACCGTTAGTGGCATTTACATCTGACCGCTTCCGTGCTTCGGAAGGCACGTTAAACTGTCGGTCCCGGCTCTAACAGTACTTAAGCCACAACGGAGGCGGCCTAAAAACTCCGTCACTAGAGTTGGCCACTAACTCATACGAACTTACTTAGTGACCTTGATATTGTCTTCAGACTATTGAACGTGAGGCTAACCTACGCATCGGTTTCCGGGACCTAATGATACTAAGCAAAAACCATTAGGTAGCCTATTTGAATGTAAAGTTTTCGTTGTATGAGTGATCTATAAAAAAATCCATTATGTTTATGCAACTATGATTACATTTGAAAAACATAAAGAGTGATGATTAAGTAATAAGTGAAGGTACATAGTACATAGGTAGTATTTATCTATGGTTCAGGCACAGATCATATACCTATAACATATATCATATACAACCTACAAGTTTTAAATATTCTGAGCCTCCAACAAAGGTACCTAGGTACCTGCTGAAAATATATGAGTTACTAGCATCCGCCCGCAACTTCGTCCGCGTCCCGTTCGATCCTATTGATTTTCCGGGATAACAAGTAGCCTATGTGTTAATCCAGGTTACGAACCATGGGGTGCTAGGCCGGGTAACCTCCACGCGGTGCACCCTGGAAACACCATGAAACACGCCCGCAGAGTACTGTGGACGTGTTTCATGGTGGCCAGTAACCCGGCACGGTGGGCCTCTCCGCGTGTCCCTCTGATAAGCAGAGGGCACTGCGTGATGAGGCAGGGTAGACTTCGGTCTACCCAGGTGGGTCCGGGCCCCCTTGTTTGGTGGCCCGGACGTCGGGGGTCTTAGGCCCCCGAGCGGGGAAGAGCGCGCGGGACGACGCGGAACTGTCCCGCGCGCGACGCATGGTGGCGAATGGCGGGACCGCATTAGAGCACCGGCCCCGCATTGCAGACATTCGCCACCAGCGGACGGGAACGCCCGAGCCGCTTGCCGTTCCCAGGCCCCACCCTGCAAGGGGAGGGGCGTGCGGGCCCCGCTGTAATGGCGGGCTTCGTCGGCGGGGGACTGGACGTAAAGGCTCTGCCGGTTTCCCAGTCCCCCCCCACAAGACGACGCAGGAGCGCCGCTGGGTTTTTAGTGGGTATACCGGCCTGACGGGAGGCCGGGGAGTCCCACATACCCCCCTTCATGCTCTCTAGTGGAGGGGGGATGCGTCATGCATTTTCCCAGCGCAAAAAAAAAAAAAAAAAAAAAAAAAAAAAAAAAAAAAAAAGGTTACGAACCATACTTAATGCAAGTTTTATCCAAATCGGACCAGCAATTACAGCGTGATTGAAACACAAATATCAAAACTTTGACATTTATAATATTAGTGGGATGGGATAGTTACGGTAGATAATTGATTGGATATGCTAGACCTAACCTAATGGCTATTTCCTCAAATACATCCTGTTCTATTATATAGGCCATAAGTATCAATTTGGATAGGTACCTAGTGTGCCTACCTGCAACGTTTGTAGCGTAGCACCGCTATCGAATGAAGCACAATATGTGCGAATTCGATTCCTATAAGAGTTATATACGATACTAGCTGTCTCCCGCGGCGTTGCTCACGTTAGAGTGTGACTTTTCAAAATTCCTTTCTTAGTGCACCCCTACACTACCTATATAAGGATACTACCCTCCAAATTTCATACCTCTAGGACTTATAGTTTAGGCTGTACGTTGATTCTCTGTCAGCTTCAAAAGAGTTTTATATATATTGATTATTAGTTCACATCATCCATCAGATTCCGCTCAAATCCAAATTGTTTATTCGGTAGATATCTTAGCAGTCGTTCGTCAGAAGTTGTATTTATTCCGCACTCAACAGATCTTTTTATCTCTTTACCTACTGATCTTCATAACCAACGGGCCATTTAAGTCTGCGATTTTCGAAGCCTTTTTTAGTGTGCATCTCTACTAATAAGCCAGGAAAAAAGCAGGCAATAGAATTCTCCAAACGTGCTGGCGCGGGTTTGTACAATGACTTGTGGATCCGACTGTACAGACAGACACACTGGGAGCTGGCTCTTACTAATAAAAGTAAAGTTACTTGGTAGCAAGCTCTATCAAAACACCAAACAAATATATAGAGTTACCTTATAATTTTCACAGCAAGCAAGCGGAGTGTAGGTAAGTAGGTACCTACATATTCAAATTATGATTGCACAGAGATACGATCAAAAACGTACGGTGTAAGGTGTAGCAGTTTTACGTAGCTGTCTTTTTTTAAATAACTCAGGGTGATAAAATTATGCAAAACATTCCTGCATTTTCAGAGTACAAGGTTAGGACTTGAACTTAGGTACTTATAATACACTAGCCGTCGCCCGCGGCGTTGCTCGCGTTCTACCCTTTAGAGTGGGACGTTTCAAAATTCCTTTCTTAGTGCACCCCTACACTATATAAGGATGCTACCCTCCAAATTTCATACCTCTAGGACTTATAGTTTAGGCTGTGCGTTGATTCTCTGTCAGCTTCAAAAGAGTTTTATATATATTGATGATAGTAAAACTCAAACAGAACAAACATCTATGTTTGCCACACACAAATGTTTGTTCTCGGTGAGGATCGAACCTACGACCCACAGCACGGTAGGCAGGGCTACTTCCGACTGAGCCATGACGCTTGTCAATCGGTGAGACAGTCTATTACCAGCCGACAAACCATGCTTTCCACCAATTTGCTACTTCTCCGCATAACTCTTGACATTTAATTTGGCCAAAGTACCTGTCTCCATACGGTAATTGAACCCGCACCTACCTGGCCACTCCCACGCTACCGAGTAGCACAGAGTTTGGTAATAGTCTTGCAATTCGTGGTTATTACCGATGATTGGAACACAACAAGGATGTCTTTGCTATCGGCTATTAGACGAATTGATGGCGATTGTTTACCTCCCTGTTCCACATGGCTGTGTTACTTTACCTAATATCTAAGTTGGTAGAGATTGTAGGTGTTAGGTTACTAAAATTATAAAGCTATATTTTATTAAACTGTGAATTATGATCGACTGAAAATACTAAACCATTTCAATTACAAAGTATTATGGGCGGTAAAATGTCAGTCATTATTTTTGGTAGGTTTTGAAAAAAAGAAGATTAATTAGGCAGTTGAAAAATAGTAGTAACGTTGGATAAATGTTTTTATACGAATTCAGTTTTGATTTTAAAGAGATAACGCCTGACCATTGTTTTCTCATGCCATTTATGAAAATAAATACCTAATGTATAATAGTTTTCCTGGAGTTTTTTTGTTTCTGTAGACGCATAAGGAATCGAAGAGTTCAGATAGAACAAAATCTACATAATATGTCACCCAGTATTTACCCTGGATGGTAATCAAACCGACATGTTGAGCAACCAACCAACTACGCTGTGAAGTTCGACAATCTTCAGTTTTCAAGAGATAATATCGACAGATATGAGATTTTAGAAAGTGCTACGAAGTGCTACGGATCTCTACGAATTTTTTTTTAAAGTTTATTTCGGATAGGTTCTCACATGAAGTCCTGTAATCTTGGCATCTCTGTCAACTGAACTACTGGGCCCATTTAACGCCTTCAAAGAGTTACCACATGTTGCAATACTTTTGAAGATGGACGTACTAAGGACAGAGGTAATAAAAAAAATTATCATTAGTTATACTCCACTGCAAAATGCAATAATATTTTTATTCTGCCATTCTATTCTGTCATGCATTTCCCTTTCCACTGTAATTAACCTAAACAAAGTGTGCTTAGCGTATGGTTTTGCATGTGCACGTTCATGTTGAAGTTGGCTTTAAAAGATAGTGGTCACCCACTTTAATCTAAGGTAGTGGTCAAACATAGGCCTTTGTTGGATGTCGAGTCAACTACACGTCGGACTGAATTATGCTCATAATGCCTACGAGTAGGTAAGTTTAGGTAACGTGTGGAGAAAATGTAGTGCGTCTACAACTTGCCGGTTTAGAAGACTAGTGGATTCTTTTTAGTTCTAAATTCGAATAGTAAGCTCTAATGTAACCTAGGCAACTTGTTGTGTCAATTTAAAAAAAAAATCTGTGAGGTTCTCGTCTTGAGAACCTTGATATATTTTTGATTTTTTATATAATTACTAGCCGTCGCCCGCGGCTTTGCTCGCGTTCTAGACCCTTTAGAGTGTGACTTTTAAAAATTCCTCTCTTAGTGCACCCCTACACTATATAAGGAACCTACCCTCCAAATTTCATACCTCTAGGACTTATAGTTTAGGCTGTGCGTTGATTCTCTGTCAGCTTCAAAAGAGTTTTATATATATTGATGATGATGATGATGATGATATTATGACCTGTCCTAATGCTCTCAGCGTATTTATATATTAATTAAATAATATTGATGATGATGATGATGATGATATTATGACCTGTCCTAATGCTCTCAGCGTAATTTTTCGGCTGCTTAGAAATTATGCAGATACTATTCCAAAGCGGATCTTGGCTTGATCGACGTTAGCAGAGCTACAAAATAGTACTCACTGCCTATAGTATTGTATGATGTGTCACTGCACAGTACTAACTTGTCCAACATTTCCCAAAAGCGTGGAGTCAGTAGTCACCCAAAATAGAGGCTAGTTTGTCAATCCACTCAGCTGTAAAGGTACTGAACTGGTCGTTGTTTTCTTAGGACAAAGCAGGGCGGTCATTTGTGAGATTGCTCGTAATATTGCCAGGATCTATGTAATTTCGCTGTAACTTGTTTTATTATGATGTAAGGGGTTTGCGGCACTCATAACATAACATGAACTCTATTTTTAGTCCTTTTTTCAGTACCACACATTCCACGAAATACTTAAACCTACTTAGTGAATTACCTACCCACTCCGTGTAGAAGTTGAATATAAAACTTCAGGATGTCTTACGTATGTCAACAAGGAGATGTCAAAGTAAAATTAGACCCGTCGAATTCATAAGCGATGTAGATAGAGGCTCCTCTAAATTCGCTGCGCTACACGAATGCTGGTTGACAGTTCAGTCTCTGTTAATCAATTCGGGTGCTAGTAATTTATTTAGTTAGGCCCGATCTCCGACCCACATTTTACGCCAATAGGTAAGATAAGGTAGGGTGTCGAAGACCGGGTTATTGTGGTGTACCATGGGCAGCCATAATGTCCAGTGAAGTAAAAGTTGATGATATAGTCTACTGTGTACAAAGTTTTTTTTTTACTAAGTATACTCGTACCTAACCACCTAAAAGACTCATGTTCTGCAAATTTGTTGCACTTTTACCTTGAGGAAGGAGTAAGTACCTAATTGGTTTGTTCCTCTCAGTTTCTTAGTACAGAAGATTACATTTATCACCAGCTTGATTACTGTGATCCGGTTAGGGTAGACAAAAATTAACTGAAGGTTTAGTTGTTGGACATAGAACAAACATCAATCTAAGTACCTACATTATGTTTATTCTTAGTGTATGCGGTATGGAAACATACCGTAGCATTAAGCTGAGCTGAGGCCGTTTCACCACACACACACACACAAACACACATTGTTTTAAAAAAAATTTAAGTTATGTTTTTCCTGTATACTGTCACTGTGGTGAACAATAAAGAGTTAGATATCTTATTTATTATCTTATATGATAGAGTTAAGTTATTAAGTTTTATTAAGTTATTAAGTAATAATGTAATAAAGTATTTTCTATCTATCTATCTAGTGGGGATCGAACTGACGCCCCACAGCACGAATAGCAGAGCTATTACCAACTGAGCTGTGACGCCTGTCGATATGATGGTGTGGTTCATATTTCCTATCATCTAAATTCGTGGTTTGTACACCGTCAGTCAAATCGTGTTTATTCAATAAAGGTATTTTCATACTACGAATACACACACAAACAACGTTGTAGAGAATTCGCAATGTTGTTGGTTTTCCTGAAACATGCGCACGAGTCGAACGATGCTCTTCCGGTCACTACCAAAGAGTATGCGGATTTATAGAAATGACACTTCAATTGTTTCCTGAATGTATCTTAGTAGACGCCTACTTAACCAGTTCTTATAGACCTACCAGGTTTTTAAATCGAATGAAAACTATTAAGACGTGTTTTGCGATAAAAAACTTAATAGAAATTCATTTACACGTGTTTTACAATAAAATAAGAACTTTACCTACAGCATTCATGTTTATCATGATGTCTAATAGCAAATTGCATTTCTAACAACACAATTCTGAAACATGCCTTGCACTGATTAACAAATACAGGGTGCACTAAAATATCTAACAAGAATCGCACGCGCTGAACACCTGAATAGGTGAATAGTTTATAGTAGTAAACATTTGTCAGGTATGAAAAAAAAATGTTCATGCATAGGTCATTGTGCTGAAAAGTGAAATCATAACAAAATATTACCATTCCATATCTTTGATGGACAAAAGTCAACCCTTGATGACGGTCGGCGCTGACCTCATCTTATCTTTGACCGGCGCTGGCGCATTTGACCAAGCAATAAAGGTCAGAACACAATCAACGAGTAGACACAATAGTCCACCCATCCGCTGACCACTGGTTAGTCTGTCACAACCGCGCGAGTCGAATACACGTTAGCGCGCGATATATTTTGAATTCGAATTTAGAATTACAAATTTTTAAAATGTTGTTTCTTCTAACGGTCGCAGTGTTTCTTGCCAGTGCTCAAGCCAAGTTTTACACGGATTGCGGTAGGTTTTTTTTAATCTATGTTATTGTTATACAAGTACACGTAATGATACAGTAATGAAGCGTGTTACTTACCACGCGTACCTAGAACGTTTTAATATTGTAAGCAGACATAACGGTGTAAATGGACCCCTAGGGGATTTCTGGAATTTTATTCCAGTTTTCCCCTGCCAGCAGTCGCTGAGGTCGCTAAACTGACTAAAGTACTGATAATGCTACCCATTAGGTAATAATTTGATTCTACCTCTTTAGATACCCACTTACTGTCGATTTAATGATTAACATCACCAGTCAGCCAACCGGTGCATCCGCTCTATCTAAAAACAGCTATTGACAGGACGGCTCGGCAGTCGGTAAATAGCTCTGCCTTCCGTGCTGTGGGTTGTGGGTTTGATCCCCACCGAGAACCAACATTTGTTTGTGACAAACATAGATGTTTGTTCTGTGTCTGGGTGTTCTATGTATTATAAGTATGTATTTACAAAAAAAAGTATATAAGTATTCTATCGGCAATCTTGTTCCAATAATACAAGTTTTGCTCAGTTTGGGACTAGAGAGCGTTGTGTGCAATGTCCAAGGATATTTATTTGTTTCAATAAGATACCTATTCTTACCCTCTGTGTCACATATATTGTCGATATAATATCTACACGGATATAATGAATGCGACTAAAGGATCAGGTTCAAAATCAAAACATTATATTTCTTGAATATACAGGGTGTTACCAGACCACTTCCGAAAACTTGGAGGTTCCAATCAGACCATGATACTGAAAACATTAAGCGAAAAAAATCGCGAAAAAAAAAATTGACTTGACTATCTCTTTTTAAATTTTTTTCTAGTTACATACACACAGTACAACATAATAAGACATATCTACCTAATTATCTCATTTAAAAAAGCAAAAAAAACAATAAAATAAATAAAGCAGCAATGTACACGCAGCACGCAGATTACGTCTACTACATCATGAACAGCTGAGAGTTCATCGCGGGTCATTCAAGTACGCGACGTGTGAGCGACCTACGTTTGTACCTACCTACGTTAGTAGGCACTTACGACACAGAATAAATAATAGTACTACGCCTCGACCTTACCTACGTGAATGCGTACATTGCGGGCTGGCGAAATAAATATAAATCTTTAAACATTGTTTTCTCCGGCTATAATTATTTTTCAGGATAACTGATTTTTTTTTGGTTGGGTTTTGGTGTGCTGTAGCTCCCCCTTTCGTTTTCGGAAGTGGTCTGGTAACACCCTGTATACAAATGGTTCATTGAACTCTTCAATTATGATGCTATCGTTATTTTGTACTTATAGTTCACAGTAACTCTAAATAACTAGCTTATCAAACAATAATAATAGCTACTACCTACATACCTACTAATCATTAAGTGCGTGATAATTAAACATGTTTTTGTTTCTGTTTTAAACCACAAAGCCCTTTAGTTTTTCCTATATTTTACCCATTTATGTATTCTTAGTTCACACGCACATATTCTGACTCTAAACACCACATTTTCTGATAGGTTAAATTTTTTTTATGGTAGAGTCCTATTAGGAAATACTACACTGAGATAAAGTATGAGACATTAGGTTAAAGTTGATATCTTGATACATTTGGTTACCTACGTTGGCAGTGCATGGTATTCTTAACCAAAAATACGTATTTTATTTCAGGTTCAAAACTAGCAACGATTGAGATGGTAGGCGTAAGTGGGTGCAATGAAAACGCTAAAGAGTGCATCCTCAAGAGAAACACCAATGCCACAATCAGCATAGACTTCACGCCAAGTGAGTATTTCATCATCAAAATGATCCCTCTGTGATGGGGAAAACAAATGAAGAACATTCCGGTGAGCAGAGCGAGCCGCATAAATTTACGTGTTTTGAACACACAATTTCTATAAAAACCATCTCTGTTCAATTTTTGAAAGCCACTGCTCTACCGAAACTGGAGAACCCTAGCCTGAATATTTACGAGGAATCAGAAATTCGCGCATTTGCTCTACAAGAACTCAAATCTAATTAATTGAACCACGAAGCCGGATAGTAGTTAATTTTGTAAGGAATAGAAATCATTATCATCAAAGGCAATACAGCCACGTGTAGACTTTGGCCTGGATCAGTTTTTCTGTAATGTCGACTGTATTTGGCTTAGTTTAGATCTAGCACATGGTCTCTGACCGTAACTTTATCTACGTTCCTAAACTTTGATTAGGTACTTAGTGATTTAGCTCGATGATGTGGGTAGTACATTAGGCAGATAAAACAATACCTGGTAATTAATGTCATTGTTTACATTTTCAGTTACTTATACCTAAAATGGGGTAATTAGATAGGTACCTAACCTACCTACCAAGACGTTTCACTGAATGGTGATTGATATTACAAATTACATCATTTTATGAATAATTTTTAGGTATGATTATTTTTTGTTGGATTATTCGTCACAGTGGAGCCAAACTACACGACTAGATTCCTTTGTGGCCAGTGCCCAACGTTATCATTTATTACTAAGCCTCGTTATACGTTACTAGCCGTCGCCCGCGGCGTTGCTCGCGTTTTAGACCTTTTAGGGTGCGACTTTTCAAAATTCCTTTCTTAGTCCACCCCTACACTATATAAGGATACTACCCTCCAAATTTCATACCTCTAGGACTTATGGTTTAGGCTGTGCGTTGATTCTCTGTCAGCTTCAAAAGAGTTTTATTTATATTGATGATTGATGATTGATGATGATGATGATACCTACCTATGATGTAGGTACTTTGTTTTGACATTTACCCGATAATAACGTAATGCATTGTATTGTTTTGATTTTGACATCTCTTATTTTATTTGAATTCTATATACAAAGAATGAAAACAAAGATGTTTTGGGTACCTACCAATCGATCTAATGTCATCACTTTTTGTCATACCAATATCAATTCATATCTCCCAGGTGAACTAAGTGGAATACGAGTAGGCCTCTCCATTACTTACGATAGTATTCAAACTTAAATGAAACTATTAAAACAGCCATGCCAAGATAAATCAATATTTCATACATGGTTTGCAGGAGTAACTATCTGTACAATGTACATGTACTTCAGATTTCGGAATTAATATTATCACACCCCGTATCTAGGTACCCATTGTAGTGATTTCGTTTTTTTTATTTATCTTCTAAGTACCTACCTATACGTCTTAACATTAAGAAAAAGCTACAAAAAAGAAAAAGGTTGTTGGTTTGAATCTCATTATTTTAAGTAGCTCGATTTTTCTTTTAAATCTATAGTTTACATAATTCGTTGACTCTAATTTCATCCACAGCGGTAGAAGTGCCTGAAATCAAAACCGAAGTCCACGGCGTCATCATGAACCTGCCGGTTCCGTTCCCTCTGCCCAACCCTGACGCTTGTAAGGACAACCACATCACATGCCCTTTGAAGGTAACCACCAGATTGGTCCCATAATTTGTTTTAAAATCGGTTCAGTAGTTTGGCCTGGAAGAAATCGCTTTCAGCGATAAGGCCGCCCGTTGTACTATACAAAGTTAGTTTTAAGATTTGTACGTACCTTATCCTTGTGTACAATAAAGTATTATCTATCTATCTATCTATCTATCTTTGGCAGTTAAATAAGAATAATTGGAAAAAACATATCTACGTACACGACATTGCGTATTCTGCTTTCCGGTGACTTTTCAATGGTGTTTATGATCAATAGAACAATCCCAATGAACCACCATCATGATCATCATAATTATGATAAAGCTGTATCAAATTGAAGTCGGTTTTTCAAATTTTTTAAAACTTAAAAATCCTACTAAATTTACAAACACGAAAGTTTGTAAGGATGTATGTATGTATGTTTGTTCCTCTTTCACGCAAAAACTACTGATCCGATTTGGATGAAACTCCCACCGAATTGCTTTATATTTTATTTTTAGAGCGGGGAAAAGGTGAGCTATATAACCACCATGGAAGTACTGAAGTCATACCCTCAGATAAAGGTAGATATCAAGTGGGAGCTGAAGACGGAGGATGGAGACGACCTAGTCTGTATCCTGATCCCTGCCAAGATTAAGTAATTCGCGATATTAGCTTTTATAAGATGTTGCGTGATTTCTTCAGGAATAACAGAAAAACAGTAACTTTGTATTGAGGTACTTATTCACAGACACTTTACAGACCATTTTTAACTCATGCCCATATTTACAGGACTCGTAGTGTATCTTTTGTTAATGAATTAATGAAGGAAGATTTTCATATGCAACCTATTTGATACCTATGTCATTTTGAAAAGTATTATTTGAGAAATTAAAAATTTATATTTTTTTATGCACAGATAACATACTGTACGCAGATGGTTATGGTGTAGCGTAGGTTAAGTAATTGCATTTTGGAAGGGGCTCGAGAAATCCATGAACGACAAGAGTACCTATCTACCTTATACTTACTTACTTAGATTTGTTATCGAGGAAAGACCAAGACAAATAAAGATTTAGGTATAAAGTAAAGAATTTTATTTTGAAATTTTAGGATATCCAAGATGTAGGATTACCTACCTAGTATAGTTACAATGGACATTTTGGACAACCTGAGTTGTATTATATGATCTGTGCTTGTGCCGTGTTTTTGTGTTTACAACAATGCTGCAATATATTATTTGTTTTACACACTATAACATTCTGGTATTAAATTACTAAGCTACTCCTCAAAATCTCTTAAGCTCATACTTCTAGATAATGGTTTACTCTGAGTATGGAATGTCAGACAGATCCTTTTAAAAGATTTTACAATAAAGCAATTGATCTTGAATAAAAAGTTTTTTATTTAAAAAGCTTATATTACGCTTATGTATAAAATATAAAGGATCTGGGGCAAATTGGCTGGAGCACAGGTCCCAAATTTTTTTTAAACTTGCAATGATCGAACTTTGTTTATTACAAAACACTTACAATGTCATTATAAAGCAGCGGGAATCATTAGTTATTAGACGTTTTACTTCGAAAAATGCGTCTTTTTCAATGTTGTTTATCGTATTTATAGGTGTTTACGTCAAAATAATAACTTTATTTTGCGTTTGCTACTGCATAATAGATTATGATAAAACCAACAAAAGTTATAAATAACAAAATTAATGTAAAAAATTAACTAAATGCATGCAAATCGGGACCTGAAATGCCCCAACTCCTTTGGTATTTATTTTTATACATAATGTTACATTGACCAATGTGACCATATTACTTTTTTAACTTAGTCAATACCTGGAACCAACACAAGTATTTGCAGATCAAGAAAACATTTTATCCCTTCACGTAACTCAGTTGTTTGAGACTCCTTTCATAAAATTGTCAAATAACTGTAAAAAACATTTATTTACCTTGATTTAGCTTAGCCACATGCTTCGTCATGCCGTTCTGGGTATCAGTCAAAAAAAATTCTCAATAATCTTCGTATTTTTGACGTGAAATGATCATTTTTTCTTAATACTTCCTTTGCACTTACAACATATTAGCTCAGCTTCCTTTTTACTTTTCGTAAAGTGTAAATTGAACTCTCGTTTGAAAATTTTCCTGTACATTGACTCTTTGACAGGCACTATGCTTTCTTTGCTACACTGGTCGAAATACATTGTATACATTCGTTTTATACTTAAATTTGCCTCTAGATACTGCTTCTTTTTACTAAACTGCTTTACTGTTTTAGAATCTGTGGTTGAAAATGACAGAATATGCTTCCTAACCCGTTCTTTAACCTCATCTGGTAATGCGTGAGTGCTATTCTCGGAAAGTCCTCTTCCATCAGGCTTAGGAATGTTCGTTTCTGATTTTCCACTATGAACATTGTACACAGGCTTTTGAGAAATAGCTAAAGTGCCGAGGTAAAAATTTTTGCATACTGTGTACCGTTCCGATCTAACTATAAATGAATATTTGAATGTGTGTTTTCTTTTAGCGTTAGTTTTTCCTCGCTTAACAGCATGCCGTTCAGTACTGTTGAGTATGAAATGTCGTTTCTCATTTGTACTTAGGGAATAGAATGATTTGAATATCATTTCACGGTCCGCATCTGTGATTATTTTATTGCATTCATATTTGCACTTTTGTAGACAGTTTTTTGTGTTTCTGATTTGTCTTTCTGGGACGTACTTGCCTCTGCGGCTGGTATAGGCCTCCCCTCTCTGATGCTTTAACTTCCGTACGTTACTGGCCCAAGTGCTAGGTTTAGGAGACAGACTTCTGGTTCTCTTCTTCTTGAGAATTGGCACTGTTGTGTCTGTAACCGGTTGGCTTTCTACTTTGCATCTGAAAAGAGTTTTTTTATACAACTGAGTAGACAAACAAGTGCACAACCCACATGATGGGGAGATAAATTTTATTATACATGAATGTACTTTAGTTTTATTGTTTAACTAGCCGTCGCCCGCGGCGTTGCTCGCGTTCTACCCTTTAGAGTGTGACGTTTCAAAATTCCTTTCTTAGTGCACCCCTACACTATAAGGATACTACCCTCCAAATTTCATACCTCTAGGACTTATAGTTTAGGCTGTGCGTTGATTCTCTGTCAGCTTCAAAATAGTTTTATATATATATTGATGATAATGATAAAGTAGAAGAACGAGTTTTTTATTTAAAGAATAAAGCAAGAACTCAATGTTTCAGATACTAACCCATTTATCTTCTCTTCTATGTCAATAGTTGGTTGTGTTTGCGGCTCTATCTTAGTCATAATACACTGTTCCTTTCCATAATCATATCCATAATACTGAACCTCGTTCATCAGAATCTGTTGCTTAAAGACTGGAACGGGCGGCAGGAGCATATGTGTTGTGATTTGAAGTTGCTGGGCTAGATCAGTACCCTGAATAACTTGTCCTTGCAATGGTTGTATGGATTGAAGATGAGTTTGCTGGCACGACATAACAATCTGATTCTGAGATATCATTTCATTCTGAATCGAAGATACTGGGATGTGGATATCCGATGTGATAGTTTGCTGATATGTGACCTTTCCTTGAGCTTGCAGAGATGGGTGAGCGATGTGGAATATTTGAGGATTGTCCATCTTGGAGTCAGAAGGCTGGTAGACTTGCACCAGGTGTGGTATGTGAGACTGAAGGTGTTCCATTTTTATCTGAAATTTTGTGTTACCATATCAGATAAGGAAATCGAACAAATAAGTTGAGTTTCGGTAACAGAGGAGTATGTTGCACTATATACTCCTATGTAATCGAAACTCAGCGCCTATATTCATGCCTAGACTATTGTTTGAGCCCTTGGCTAGCTTCAGTTGGTATAGGTACCTACATTTATAAATATCTGAATATTCTACTGATAACAAGTTATCAAAATGAACAAAGTAACTACCGTGGATGTGGTAGTGATGGACACTGACCCAGTTATGGACACTTGAAACTTTAATGTCATAAAATAGTGATTTGGATAGCTTAATTAAATTGGTGGTCCCACAGGAGTTAAAGCTGATACTTCAAACTATCATAATCATAAACGACACACGGTACCGGCTTTTTCAATAAAATATAAAAAAAATAAAACTAAACTAAGCGGTGATTTTTCGAATTTTTCGTGTTTCCCTAAGCAAATTGTTAAGGGAGTGAGTGTACATTTTTATTTATAAACCGTTTTTCCTGAGGGCTATAAAATTTTGCTATGATTACATGGACATAATTTGAAACGGAGTAAATCATTGTGAAGAAAAAAGACCACTTGTAGTTTATAAAACCAGTTTAGAGAGGGTGTCCATCACTGGTTCGTATTTATGTAGCAAAATGTATGATGGACACGTGTCCAAACTTACGTTTTTGAGTAAATATTGAGTTTTTAAATTGTATTGGCTCTATTTTTCCTGCCGATATCGGGTGTCTTTATAGATCTTCAAAAAATGACCTTGAAAAATGATTTTGGTTTTGTATGGATAACGGCTTGAAAAAAAGATATTATTTTATAAAGCGATAAACGCAATAATAATAATAATTTAGATTCTTTATTGACATACAACTTGGTCCATGGTCATCATCATCATCATCATCAACTTATATCAGTCCACTGCTTGCGAGACGTAGGTCTCTTCCAAGATGCGGCACTGAGCCCAGTCTGCGGCTCTTCTCATCCAGTGTTTGCCAGCTAAATTTCACAGATCATCGCCCCACCTTGTGCCGGAGGCGGTCCTACACTATGCTTGCCTAAACGCTGTCTCCACCCAAGTATTTGTTTGCTCCAACGATTGTCGGTTCTATGGCAAACATGGCCTCCCACTACTGCTATTTCAGTTTGCTAATCCTCTGAGCTATGCCGGCCACCTTAATTCTTTGTCAGATACTCTCGTTTCTGATTCTATCCTTTAAAGAAACTGCGAGCGTAGCTCTCTCCCTAGATCGCTGCACGACTTTCAGCTTGTGGACCGACCCTACTGTAAGTGTTCACGTTGCGGCAGCATAGATTATAACAGGTAGAACACATTGGTTGAAGACTTTTGTCTTCAGGCATTGGAAGATGCACGACGAGAGGACTTGACAAAGTTTCCTAATGCGACCCAGCCCAGCTGTATTCTTTGGTTTAGCTCGCTCTCCAAGCTGTATCTACCCAACCGAAGTGTCTGCTCAAGGTCCTGCGCAACTTCGACAGGCTTTCCGTCGATAGCGATCGGCTCTGGGGTAATACAATCACTACAGTTTTGTTTTATCCAGGTTCATCTCGTCGTGAGGCAGCAGCTCCGCCAATATAACAATGTTATCGGCAAATCGTAAGTGCGAGATATTTTTGCCATTGATATTAATGCCTATTTCATTCCAACTCAGCGTCTTAAACATATCTTCCGGTTCGCTTGTAAACAACTTAGAGGATATTACATCCCCTTGTGTTACTCCGCGGTGCAACTGGATACGTTTAAACTGCTGGTTTTGGACTTGAACAGACATAGTGGCGTCATTGTAAAGGAATCTCAGCACTTCGATATATCGCCAATCGATCTGACATCGTAGCAGGGTCTGCAGAACAGCCCCGGTTTTGACAGAGTCAAAGGCTTTCGCATAGTCCACAAATGCGAGGCATAAGAATTGGTTATATTCTATAAATTTTTGTATAATCTGGCGCCTTATGTGGATGTATTTGTGGTCTATGGTACCAAATCTTTGAGGTGTAGTGTTACGATAGATACTAAGCTTAATCATTCATATTCATATTGTATTTTGACGGCATCACGCTCATCCTCTCGGTTAGCGCGGTTAGCGCGGGCACGGCTGAAAGACCTCCTGAAGTAGCTTTGCGCCATCGCCTCGTTAATCCAGGAATGGCGATACTTTTTATATTGCTGATACATCAAATATACAGCGCCGAGCCCCATCAGCACACATAAAATTATTAGCACCACATCAAATCACGACATTAAAAAAATAATTAATTTAAAAATTTGATTCGCTCTACATATTTGGAGCCGCAACGCACCCCAAATCCTGGCAAGGTCGCCATGAGGGGAAGGGATTAAATCGAAACGAGTATTCTTTAGCGAGTCTCCTTTAATACTGAATACAATATGAATATGAATGATTAAGCTTAGTATCTATCGTAACACTACACCTCATCTTCTTGGAAATCCAGCCTGCTCTGGTGTTCGAAATTCGTCAAGTCTCTCGAGAACAGTTTGTAGACATGGCTCAAGAGTGAGATCAGTCTATAGCTTTTAAGGAGAGCTTAGAACGGACTTGAAGACACGTTGGACTTCCTTCAGGATAAGAGGGCCTCCTGTTTTTAGGAGTTCCGAAGTGATACCCTACGGGCTTTTCCATTTTTCAACTTTCTCAAGGCCATTTCTATCTCGTCCAGGCTGATCTCAGGAAGATCTCTTGTGCAGTGGCGGGTGGTTCTTGCATCCTCATTACTGGATTCGGGACAAGACATCTGCGAGACGTGTACGCCTCGCAGATGTCGTGTCCTGAATATTTCTATGGCCGCTTGTAACCGGCCATAGAAATCTTCGATCTCAGTTAAGATCTCCGGCATCACCCCTCGATGAATTTCAAGCTCCAGTTCAACTTATCTTAAAGCTTCGACATAAAGCAAATAAAACTGGTATTTATACCTGAGATCCATTCAGCTCTTACGCTGTAGCTTACGCTGGTAAATTGGAAACAGCTGCAACAGTTTCTGGTTTACCATACCATAATATTAAAAATGTTGCATTTATTCTAGAGCTCTACAAGGTCATAGATAGTCTGATAAACAATATTTAATAGGCAAACCTTTTTAATCACTCAGCCATATTTTGTATCCCAGAACCATTAGTTTGATTCTTTTCTTTTAGGCAAACACCCAAGCCGGAGTATTAAACTGTAAAACTACAGAGTCTCAGACAAACATACAAAAAACACTATCTTAAAACATATTTTTCGGTCGCATTAAAATTTTATTTTATTTTTTTATTTAATACTTTATTGCACAAAATTAAAAATTTGTTACAAAGGGTGGACTTAATGCTGAAAGCATTGTCTGCCAGCCAACCCAAACGTGGTGGTGTAATGAGGAGGTTGGCGTGCGACATTACAAAGAATAATTTCTTAAATAAAAAATCTTAAAAATAACTTAAATAAAAATTAAGAGCCCAATTCAATATATAAATATATATATATATAACATAACAAAACAATAAAACATTATGTATTATGTAATCTATATCAAAAGATAATGTTGTGAGAGGTGACATCATGCATACAACTGCTTGAGAAAAAGCTCGCGGGTCAATTTTTTAAAGCGTTGCCTTGACTGAACGTTTTTGATCTCGTAAGGCAGTTCATTCCATAGCCTGACCCCTTCGACAGAGAAAGAGTTACCGCGAAAGGAAGTATTATGTTGAGGGGTTTCTAGAAGGAGGTTGTCATCTGATCTCAAGTTTCTATCATGTGTGTCTGATCGGAACTGGAAGCGGGTTTTTAAGTAGTCTGGGGAGAAAGGATCTTTAATTGTAGAAAAAAGAAGACAGAGGATCCGCAGCTTCCTCCGTTCTCGAATGGGTAGCCATTTAAGTTGAGCGCGGAAAGAGCTAACATGGTCGAATTTACGAAGACAGAAAATGAAACGTATACAGGTATTCAAAAGGCGGTCAAGTTTGTTAAGCAGTTCCTCAGTCAGATCTAAGAAAGCTACATCGGCGTAGTCTATTATAGGTAGGAGAAGGGAGTTTACTAATGACAGTTTGGTAGACGTAGGCAGAAAGTGTTTAAGACGGATGATAGAATGAAGAGCAGCATAGAATTTACGAGAAACTACCTTAATATGAGGAGCCCAGCTAAGCCTAGCATCGAATACTATCCCCAAATTTGTAACAGTCGGTGAGAAAGGAATGTTGGAACCGTTGTAGTACAGGACCGGGACATCTTGGGAATTAATTTTGGTGAGCTGGCGTGAGCTGCCTATTATTATGGCTTGACACTTATCAGGATTAACTTTTATACCAAAACGATTTGACCAGGCTGACAATCGAATAAGATCATCATTAAGAGATTGAATCGCGCTATCGAGATTGTTAACAGAGGCAGAGGAATATAACTGGAGGTCATCGGCGTACATGTGATACTGACTAAGAAGGTGTGAAGACAACACATTTATGAATAATGAAAAGAGCAGAGGGGACAGAATTCCTCCTTGTGGTACACCGGCCTCAATACTTTTCCACTCAGAGCTTTCCTGGCCATTCCGAGTTTGTTGACGACGTTCACTCAGGTAAGAGGAGAACCATTCTATGACGGGAGGTGACAGGTTGAGTTTGGGGAGAATGGCTAATAACAGATCGTGGTCGACAGCATTAAAGGCATTACTAAAGTCAATGAGAACTAACACCGTCACACGGGAGTTATCCATGTTTGTCCGGATGTCCTCTGTGACGTTAAGGAGAGCAGAAGTGGTGCTGTGTCCTTTACGGAAACCAGATTGGAATGGGTTAAAGAGACGGTTATCTGAAAGGAAGTCAGTTATTTGGTTGTGAACGACAGATTCAATTATTTTAGAAAAGAACGGCAGTATGGAAATAGGGCGATATTGCTTGAGGAGAGTAGGGTTAGGTACTTTAGGAAGAGGAATAACGTGAGCCTGTCGCCACTGGTTAGGAAACTGAGAGGAAGTGAGCGAAGAGTTGACAATATGGGTTAGAATAGGAAGAAGATGCGTTAGGACGTATGAAACCATAATACGACCTATATTGTCATTGCCTACAGCTTTAGATTTAAGTGAAATAATGGTTTTCTGAATTCTATCCTGGGTGACGTGAGTGAACACAAAGGGTTGGATGTTTGGAGTATTTATATTAATAATCTCGGTTAAGGCTTCAGTTTTCGCAGATGAATCCAACTTGGTGCTACATGAGAAATGAGCATTGAGGGTATCTAAATCAAATGAGAGTTTAGAAACAAGACATTTAGGTTTACCTATACCAAGCGACCTCAAAAATTTCCAAAGGCCAGCTGGAGTTGACAGTTCGATCTGTTCAGCGATGTAAAGTTTCTTAGCATTCCGGACCACTAGATTACAACGGTTCCTCATCTTTTTGTATAAAGACCAATTTTCGTCACATCGGTTGCGTTTGTATTTACGGAAAGCGCGATCTCTCCTAGCCATAGCTTTTCGAATGTGGTCTGTAATTTTAGAACTGAATAAGCTATAATTCATCAGAAAAGGGTCTTTGGATTTCAAGATGTACGACAGAGTATTATAATGTACGTGTCCATCATTGGGTGTCCATTACTGCACAAGTGTCCAAGACCGGTGTTTCTTTACTGGTGCATGGGTGTCCATCACTGCGGCATTTGTAGATTTCGTAGGTATTTTACTAAAACTGAATTTGACAAGACGCGCAACATGTTTAGTCTGTTAAAATATATCCATTACATAAAGCAAGTATTCAGCTATTCCTATTTCGAAGCTCAACATTGTAAGTTTTAAAATGAATTAATTATAGCCCAAACCAGCTGACCAAATCCTTAAGGTGTCCATAATGGGGACATTCACGGTAAGTAGTATTTAAAACTAAAACTTACATAGAGTTCCAATTCATCACAGTTTTCTTGTTCTCTATCACCAGTCAATACCTAAATGCAGTTCTTGAAGACAGAAGATGGTTGTGTATATCCAGTCGAATTTATATTCTAGGAAACAGAATACATTACCACGAGATCCAGTTGGATCTGTAGGTATATTAGCTATCTCTTTGTGCCGTTCTTTTCCGATATTTCGTAAAACAACAAACATTAAACCAAATCCTTCCTTTTTGTTTTGTTTTGATTTGGTTCCATCATTCTGTACGTACTTATGTTGCATTGCATTTGCATTTGAAGTTTCTAGGGATGTAGCACCTAATTATAAAATCTGCCAAATAATTACCGATTTTTTTACCGGTTTTCGTTTAGCCCTCGGAAGAATGATAAACAAGTTTGGCCATAGAATATTGGCAAAGAAGTTTGTCTATGAATACGAGAACGGAACGGAGGGAGGAAGAGATTGGATTTAACATGGACATACAACCTAGCATAACTCTGCCTTAAAAAAACATTCTAAAATATTTATACCAAAAGTTAGGTACCTCACTCGTTACTTCTTCGGCGGACTGGTGCCGCACCTAGACCACAGGATGGGCCCTTTTTGCATGATGAGTGGAGGTACCCAATGTCCTCCAAAAAGCAGACGCGGCTCGCTGATGCTGGTGCTGGGTTTTTATTAATAAAATAAAAATGCTCTCCCCAGTTCAAATCTCCTATAAATAGCATTACTTTTGGAAATCATTTGAAAAGTTTCACTGTTACTGTTCAGCATTCCAATAAACTTCGCAAATTTTTTTTCGTGTTTACTAAAGAAAAATACATCAGGATTTTTCTAAATGCACTACCTAACCTGCTAGGCACCGTTCGCTTGGCCGTTTCGAACTTTGTTTGAATGATTGTTTGTTTCTGGATAGGGTAAGCACAGCTCAGAAATAGAGTACATACAGTTTTGTATTATTTCAAGTGAAACTACCTGTTTTCTTACTTACTAAGAAAATGTTTGTCAGTTCGGAAATTTGTTTTCTAAGAAATTAAATACGTAGTCGTACACCACGAGCATTATAGCTCCTCCTGGGCCTAAGCGCAAAACTTTTGGCAGAAGTCCTTTGTACAGTGCACGGAACCTGAAATAATAACATACAGAAGATTAGGTACATACTTCTAGAAATAAATACTACATATTAAATCAGATGTCTACCGCAACTTATTGGTGTCGTTGTTTTATTTCTTTTCAAGTCATAAATAAATACCTACCGACCTACCTACGGAACTATTAACCTAGTCAGTACCTACTCTATGCTCTATTCTATTGACACACTAATGAGCAAAATCATATCAGTGAAACGTACAAAAATAGGTTGTTCTAATATCTACAATACAAAATAAGCTAATTAGTAATAGCATAAGAATTGAATACCTACCTTCTGTTTGTTACCTATCTATTAGAACCTAGGTACTAGCCGGTGCGTTTTAGCCTAGTGGCCACGAAAGTGCAACAAATGTAGGTGGGTACTCTACTAAAAAGTTACAGAAAAGGGTAATAGTTTTGTTGGGATAGCTTTGTAATATTTTCGTAATACCTAGGTACTGTAGTTATGTAAGAAGGTGCACCTAGGTATGTACCTAACTATGTATAGGTACTTACCTACAAATAAACCATTTGACTGTGACCAGCAAAGCACAAACAAAAATATAAATTACATACCAATCTACCTACTTTGAAACACGCAAAGCTGAAGGTATGTAAATGTAGGTACCTAGATATTCGTATACCTAACAAATTTAACACACAGAGCTTCTTATTCACTTGGCATTTTGCCCAGACGACGATTTGCACAAAGTCTGTATTTTCGTAAGAAAATACCTACTTTGCAAAATATTTTTATTATTACAATGTGCACTCGCATTAAGCACTCGAAATACTAAAAATATTAGAAAAACTCGCTATACCTACTGCTCTTTGGAGAGTCCGTGACACGTAGTTTTATGAATAAGAACAATGATTTTCTATATAAAAGATCATTGACTAAGAAGGTAGGTAGTAGGTACTGTATACATTTTTCTAACTTACCCTTCCTCTCTATACACCATGACTATAGCTCCACTGGTAGAGCTGTATTTTACCGAACCAGGAATCGGTTGTGGTCCTTGAATACGACTTTTGGCGACATCGAATGGTATGTTCACACAAGAGCCCAAAACTCCTGAGGTAAATCCAATAGCAACTTTTCGTCCAAACTCGAGAAGAGGATCCTAGAAAAAACATTGATTTTACAAAGCAACGCTCCTGGTTATGTTCTATGCATAGTTTTTGCATAAAGTACCATAAGAAATTAATAATGAATTAATGACCTATTTAAGTAAATAGGTACCTGGCGTACCTGCCCAATAAAAAGAAAATGTTGGAGCTAACTCAACACAAATAATAACAAAACGTGGCAGTGTTGCAAAGTTGATTTTAGAGAATAATTAAATTACACTACAGAAACTAATCCTATAGGTAGGTCCACTAGGAATCTACATGATTGTTTCTATCATTAATAGTTTTGGTATTGCGCAATAAAATAACTGCTATAATTATTATTATAGCATCATTTCAAGGTCGCTCACTTGAATGATAAAAGTTCTTTATGTGGCGTGCGTAGTAATGTACAGGGAAACAGAGAAACCTACGTTGTAAAACAAAAGATATGTTTACTCACCTCATATTCAGGAACGTAACCTTTAACACTATGGTAAAAACCAAAGTAGACCATATTAAAAACACCATTCCTCGCAATTGTTGCTGTCAAGCCTTTATTCAATCCTTTAGAACCAAGCCCGTGCTCGCGGACTATTTGCCTAGTAACAGACCATGTGGATGGTAATTGGGTTGATATGGCCTTATTAGATTGAAGAGTCACTTTGACTACTTCAAAGGGATTAACCAAAATAGCTTCCGTAATTCCAGCTCCAAGTCCAGCTAGGGAAAATGTCTGTAAAATAATGCCATTATTTTAAATAAGTCAGTACCTAGTTATGCACCTATATCAAATCTAAATTATGTTTTATGTACTCTCATATGTTGACATCATCAACTGTATAGTAATGTTATGATTGTTTACACAAGGTAAACACTATCATCAAACAAGACTCAGCTATCTTATTTTCTTATCAGACTCTTATTGGGATCGTCTGTAGTTTGTTTCTACCTACTGAAGATTAATAATAAACTATGGTTATCTAGTATAAATATTGTTAGTAAGCAGGTAGATACCTACTACGTTTTATACTTACCAAAGGTGTTGGTGTATTTGATCCAAACATAAATATTTTCTTGTATTGCTCAAATGTAACAAACTTTACAGCACGTTTTGGTGTCTCTGCGAGTATAGGGGGCAAAATTCCTTTCCAAAATGATGATAAGCCTTCGTATTTGTACATCTTTTTCATGCAATCTACTATGCCATTGTAGTAATGAGGATCAGAACATTTACTTATACTTATTTTAGACTGAATCTGTAATCTAGTTTTCACAAGATCCAGAGGATGCATAATACAAACTTCAACAAATCCTGCACTTCCACCAGCACCAACTTGCATCGCAGCTTGTTTCAATAGTTTTTCAAAGTCAGTCATTTTGATAAAAAGAAATATCACAGAATTTTGTTAATAAACACAAAAAAGCTTTAAAGAACCGCGCGCATTCTTAAATGCGTTTTTCTGCCTGAACGCGTTGATCAGCTGAGAGACAGACTGCGTATGAGCACTTTAGAGTTAAGTAGCCCGTGAGTTAGAATATTTCTACATCTGTCACAATCACAGATATTAGCGGTTTCTTAAATCGGTAATGCGAAGGTACAGCACTATTAACCCCGAGTCCTAATACTGGCAACTTACGCTTATCTTACTTAGCTGTCAATGTCAAAAAAGTCAGATTGCTGCCAGGATCAGCTAATCAAAATTCGACGAACGAAATGTTTACGACGAGTTTACGATGTTAGTTTCGTTGGTTCCGTGTATTTTGTTAATTTACCCATTGTTATTTTTATTTCTGTAAATGTTTTATGAATTCGATAGGAAAAACTATCAACCCAAGCTTATTTGGATTTTACTGTTCTTGTATTGTAGTGTTTTAGTGGCGGAGCAAACTGCGTCAGTAAGGGCTATAATCGCTCGTACACTGCCACAAAATGGCAGTAACAATTTGCAGTTTCACAAAAGTGATCAAGATTGTTTGATAGTGCAGTGTGGGTGGATGTGCCGTGCTCGGAAATGTGGACATAGCGTGTAAGATGGGCTCTCAGACATTGGAGATACTGCGCCAGGGTGTTTGGGCTTCACTGACTGGTGGCTGGTTCTATGATCCTCATCAAAATCTGTTTTGCAACACTATACACTTATATGTGTGGCTGTTCCTGCTATGTTTACCTTTCTCTGTATACTTGGTGAGTATTAGACAGCTCTGATAACTCTGTAGCAGCTTAGAATTAGGTTATGTATTTAATCAGGTCAAGCTGTTTGGACATTGTTTTGATTAGAAAATGACTTTAGTCATGGTGTCAATGGCCTTTGAAGGAAGTGGATAGTGATTCTTAGGCCTTTGTTTGAGTTATCATGAAACAAGTTGCTTGCTATCAGAAAATTTTTATGCAAAGTAGCAACATTCTAGTCAAATTTTTTTTATTGGGAAGTTTCCAAATAGAAGTAGGTGCCTATTTGAATATCTGAGCTTGGGTAGATAATCCTGGAGTAAGCTCCACAGTAAGCTCTTGCTTAGTAGTGGAGTTACTGATATAGTATTGTGCCAGGCAATACGTACATTATTCATACAATAATAACAGACATGCTCAGTGAGACAATCAATGTTTTAGGCAAAGGATACCACTTAAAACCAGGTGGTCCATCGTGTTCTTTCACTTATTCTTTGTTTAAAAAACTAAGCTATATAAATATGAGAAAGTAAACTTAGTTAATCTATTGATTGATGAAACATCACAGCAAAATAGGAAGATACTACCTTCCACCCGCGACTTCTTTCGCATCCCGTTGGATCCTGTTGATTTTCCAGGATAAACAGCAGCCTAGGTTAATCCAGGTCACAGATTACATATTCCAAGTTTCATCCAAATTGAATCAGTAGTTTTTGCATGAAAAAGTAACAAACATGCATACATCTTACAAACTTTCGCGTTTATAATATTAGTAGGGCAAAATGAAGTATTTCTTAAAGTAATATTATCTAATCTTGTCTGCAGTACTTCCCGCCGGCAAGTCTCGGTTGGATCATTTACTGTGTGCTGGTAGCTATAGTGTTCACGGGACTGAAGGTTGTAAACCATGGTTTGCACCACATCTATGATACCAAGGAGTGCATAGTTGTACAGCCAACCAAAGACCCTGCCACGGGAAACGAGACTTTGAAGTAAGTAGACATTAGACATTTATTTATATGTTGTACATAGCACACAAAATAATGTACTCAAATACTTACTAGAAACTGTCCAATCTAAAACTGCATACTACACACCTCTTGCAAAAAAATTTACATTGACATTTAGCCAAATTTTTATATTCGAAGATCTCTGTCTTGTGTGTATACAAAAAATTAAGAATTTCTTTTAAGTTGTAGGTGCAGTTACACATTCTCCAACATTGAGATACAGTCATTAGTATTGAGTCCATTTTAACATAAAAGTGCTTAACAAATAGGTACTTGGTACTAAAGTTATTATTAGTACTTCAAATTCTGCTTTAGTAAGTATTTCAAGTACCTACATACTTTTTCCGTATGTCTGTATAGTATGACCATATTGACAACGACCACGCTTAGATAGTATGACTCATTGTGATTCCCAACTTATATCCTCAAAGGACATTCACACCACACTTTATTTTGTGCAAACAATTTGTTTTGTGGCTCTTCATGACTAAGCTTTAATTTAAAAACATTACAAATGACTGTCTGATTCAATGATAGCTGAGTAATTAATCTATTGAAGGAGGGGCATGGTCATGGTCAATGTGTTTGTTCAGCTTTTAATGCTAGGTACACAATAACAAAATTGATTGAATGATGATCATTATTTAGATTTAGGCATTGTTCCGGCCTGATTGCTTCAGCCATAATAAAAGAAGAAGAAGAAAAATATTGATTAAAAATAGCACTCGCCACAACCTACTTATATCTACATTTTTTATATATCATTGTCATCTCTAATTGTGAGAAATTACATATTTAATTACAAGCATCTTTAACAACATAAATCGTATTTTGAAATACCACGCCCCAAATTACCGACCCAGGAAACGAGAATTGTACGCAAATCAACATATGGTGACCCCGACGTGATTTTTGGATAACGCAGGGAGGCTGGATTATCCCTCTGGAAGAGGTGAAACAAACCTGGATACCGAGGGAAGTAAGCCCCATTCCCATCCATCCATATCCGAAAACATCAATTTTGCTTCTTTGTGCAATTTAGTCGTAATTTCACATCTTTTTGGCGTGGTCGAATCTACCCACATCAATTTCTCCAAAATTAACCTTTTACATTTAACTTCAAAAATCTCAGTGAATCTCAACTATTTCCTCAAAATATCGTCATAAATCATTAGTCTAACATCCCGGCCGACTATTCCAGGCATTTCCCGGGTGAAAATCGGTAAGAATACCGAACTACAAGCGCCGACATTTGCCGGTGCCGGCGCCAAGAAAATCGCTCAAGTCGACGGCCGGTGTGATCGTGCTTGTTGTGCTGAGCCTTAGGGTTTGTGCATACGAGCGCGAACGAGGTTGTATTCATTGCTCTATTTACTTATACAAAAATATTTACTTACTGAATAACATTGTTGAGTGTCCGGTCACTGTTTGCCCCTACGATGTCAGATCTCAAAGAACTTATTGCCCAGCGAGGTCGTATTAAAACTAGAATTACTTTATTTGAGAAGCATCTAGGGCCTTTGTCTGAGTCTAAATTAAATAAAAACCAATACAATGAGCTAACACTAAGATTGAATAAATTCCAAGAACTATCATATGCATTTGATGAATTGCAATCTAAAATCGAATTATTGGATCTTGTTGGTGATCAAATGAGTGAAAGAGAGGAGGTTGAGAACAGATTCTTCAGTCTTATAGCTAAAACTCAAGATAAATTACAGAGTTATGAAGAGAAAGATAAAACAATAATCGAAGCATCTTCAGCATCTCAAACTTCTCATTGCTCTCATCACCACCAACATCTAAAGCTCCCAACACTCAAAGTGCCTCCATTCAGTGGTGAGCCCGGCAAGTGGTTAGAGTTTCGGGACACATACTCATCACTCATTCATGATAATGATAGCATCGACAATGTCAGTAAATTTCATTACTTGAAGTCTTACCTTGAGGGAACGGCAAATGCAGTCATAGCTTCTATAACAGTTTCTACAGCAAACTACCCTATTGCATGGTCTCTCTTGTGTGATAGATTTAATAATAAAAGGTTACTTATAAATGAACATATCAAGTGCTTATTTTCGTTAGAGCCTATGGCCAAGGAGTCTGATAAGGGTCTCCGTGGCATGATTGATGCAATTTCCAAAAACTTAAGTGCGTTGAATTCTTTAGATGAGCCCACAACAAGTTGGGACTCGATGATAATATACATGGCTACTGAGAAGTTAGACCCTGAAACTGCTAGGGATTGGGAGGAACATAGAAGCACCTTGGATAAAGCTTCATTAGAAAAATTCTTTGATTTCATTCGTCAACGGGCAACAGTCTTAGAAACCGTCCGTGCCAGTAAGTCGCATAAATCTGAAAAACGGAACAGTTTTGTAAAATCAAAGTCTTTTGTAGCTGCTTCACCTGAATCCTCTTCCCATGGTTCATCTTACGGCGCTTCTCATCATAATAATTGTTTATCCTGCAAACAAAATCATAAATTATATGAGTGTATGAAATTCAAAACTTTACCTATTGAAGACCGAATTGTAAAGGTTCATGAATGGAAATTGTGCAACAATTGTCTGCGTGGTGGCCACAGGTCATCGCAGTGTAGGCTCGGTGGTTGTCGTATCTGCTATAAAAAACACAATACTGTATTACATAGGCAATCATCTTTACAAACAAATACACAACCACAACAACAAGAAAGTCATGAAGAAACTACATCTCTACTGACTACTACTACTGTTTCTAAACATGACTTACCTGCATCTTCTTCTTCTGTTCCTCGCCAAGATGGTGGGGAGTCTTCTTGTGTAGTCAGCATGTCCTCCGTGTCCTTTGATCAAGTTCTTCTTTCTACAGCTTTGGTTGAAGTTACAATCAACGGAAAGACATTTAAATTGAAAGCTTTGTTAGACAGTGGAAGCCAGTCTTCCTTTATAACCGAGTCCGCTTTATCTAAGATTGGTATCAACAAAACAAAAACTTCTAAACGATGTGTCTCAGGTTTAAGCAATACTGTCATCGATATTACTGAACATTGCAGTCTAGTAATAAAATCTTCTTATAATAGTTTTAGTGCCCCTGTCACTTGCTATGTGATTCCGTTGATAACGGATCAATTACCTCATTTAGAAATCCGAGTTCAGGAGTTAGGCATTCCAAATTATATTCAGTTAGCAGACCCACACTTCTTTATCCCGTCTGACATTGACATGCTCCTAGGAGCCGATGTCTTTTGGGAAATTATTGGTTCATCGCAAATCAAATTAGGTCCTAACAATAAAGCCCTTTTACGTGAAACCCAACTCGGATGGATAGTAGCTGGCCCCATGGGGGGAAATTCCAGTGGCAAATCAAACCGCATGGTTTGCAATTTCAGCCGAAACATACAACAACAACTTTCAAGGTTTTGGGAACTTGAAGAGGTACCAGTAGAAATACCTATGTCAGTCGAACATGACTTTTGTGAAAACCTCTTCACCAAGACAACTTACCGTGATGCAAATGGTAGATTTGTTGTACAGCTTCCTCTTCGCGACTCACCTAGTGTCTTAGGTGAATCATATCACATTGCTGAAAAAAGATTGTTACAAGTAGAGAAAAAATTGAGTAGATCACCTTCATTGCAAACAGAGTACAATAAATTCATGGAAGAATATGAACGCCTCGGACACATGAGTGAAGTCGCTAAGCCATCAACCGGCTGCTACCTTCCTCACCATGCAGTGATAAGGGAGAGTAGCGAAACTACCAAGGTAAGAGTAGTCTTCGATGCGTCCGCTGAAACTTCTTCAGGTGTATCTCTCAATGACATTCAATATGTTGGTCCAGTGGTCCAGGATGACTTATTTTCAATCTTGCTAAGATTCAGGCAGCACCGTTACGTGGTTTCAGCAGACGTAGAAAAGATGTATCGCCAAATAGAGGTAAATCGCTTGCAGCGCCCTCTACAGATGATTCTGTGGCGCGAAAGGCCAGATATTCCAATTAAAGTCTTCGAGTTGAATACCGTCACGTATGGAACAGCTTCTGCGCCATTTCTTAGCACTAGATGTCTTCTTCAGTTAGCCAATGAATGCTCCGACGAATCAATATCGCAGCTGATCAAAAACGACTTCTACGTGGACGATTTTCTCACTGGAAGTAGCGAAGAAGAAGAGCTTAGAATCATCATAAACACTGTCACACAGATCTTACAGTCTGCGGGGTTTCCATTGCGTAAGTTCCGCACCAATGCACCTTCTATAGTGCTCAATAATCCAGGTTCTTTAATACCTAAAGATTTGGACTCTACATCTCTATCCAGCGCTCTAGGTCTAAAGTGGGACCCAGCCGCTGACGTCTTTAAGTTCTCTCCAAATGTTGAGAGCCCCTCTCAAGCCACGAAAAGAACGATCTTATCGAATTCAGCTAAGCTTTTCGATCCGCTGGGCTTATTGAGCCCATGTACCATAATCCCTAAAATGATTCTTCAGAAATTATGGATTTCCAATTTAAACTGGGACGATCCGGTGTCTCCAGAAGTTGAAAGATCGTGGCTTAACTTCGTGTCTAATCTAGGCAACTTAGCTTCTCTAGAAATACCCAGGTATGTTCTCTGTGTAGAACCTGAGGTTATTGAACTACATATATTCTGCGATGCGTCTGAGGTTGCGTATGGTACGTGCCTCTACCTACGATCTATAAATAAATTAGGTCAAGTTGAATGCAATCTTCTTTGCGCAAAAACAAAGGTTGCGCCTTTAAAACCACAAACCATTCCTCGCTTGGAACTCTGTGGAGCCGTTTTAGCCGCTCGTCTGTCTCATAAAGTCTTAAAGGCTCTAAGACTCCACATACAAAATGTTTACTACTGGTCGGACTCAAGTGTAGTTCTCGGTTGGCTTTCTTCGCATGCACGAGATCTTAAAACCTTTGTGTCAAATCGGGTTGCTGAAGTTCAGCAACTCACGTCTTCTGGTTCCTGGAGACATGTACCTGGAACACAAAATCCTGCAGATCTAGCCTCGCGCGGCTTAGATCCTAAGCACATCAGTGAAGCTACTTTATGGTGGCATGGCCCTTCATTTCTGTTAGACAACCAATCGAACTGGCCAAACAAAATTAAGCTTTCTAAAGAATTACCTGAAATTAAAACCAGTTCTACTGGATTAATTCCTAAAACGACATCTACTTCTTGCACTACAACTACGAATAATGTTGATACTCACCCATGCGGTATAGCCAATTTCGAGAAATTCTCGAAATTGACCACACTACAACGAAGCATAGCCTACGCTCTACGATTTATCTACAATGTACAACATGCAAATTCTAAGCGTACCGGTCATTTAACCACTGATGAGTTAAAAGCTTCTCTTGATTGTATCATTAAACAACATCAGGCTGAATGTTTCGGAAATGAAATTAATTTAATAAAAAATAAAAAATGCTTACCTGCGAAGTCAGGGTTGCTCTCTCTGAGGCCCTTCGTCGATGAATCCGGTGTCCTTCGTGTAGGCGGCCGCATCCAAGGTGCATCTGAAACATATAACAAAATACATCCTATTTTAGTAGAGTCAAAGCATACTTTTGCCAAGCTATTATTTGCTGACGAACACAAACGTCTTTTGCATTGTGGCCCACAATTACTTCTAACTAATATTAGACAAACTTATTGGCCAATTACTGGTAGACGATTAGCTAGAAGTATTGTCAATAATTGTAAATTATGTAGAGTCATAAAAGCCAAAACAATAAATCCCATTATGGGAAACTTACCTTCTCCTCGAGTAACTCCTAACTTACCCTTCCAAGTCTCAGGCGTTGACTTCGCAGGGCCGTTTCCAATTCGCGACCGCATCGGCCGTGGATGTAAAATTATAAAAAGTTATCTCTGCATATTTGTCTGCTTCTCAACGCGTGCTTTGCACTTGGAAATTGCATCGGACATGAGTTCGGAGGTTTTTATTTTATGTCTTAGACGTTTCATTTCTCGTAGGGGAAAACCATGCGAGATTTATTGTGATAATGGTCGAAACTTCGTGGGCGCAAACAATGACCTTAGTCAAATTTTAAATACAAGCAATGAATCAGTCTCATCATTTGCCGCCGACGAAGGCATAACGTTTAAGTTCTCACCGGCTTACACTCCACATTTCGGTGGGCTTTGGGAAGCCGGCGTTAAATCGGCAAAGTATCATTTAACTAGAATGTTAGGAAATAATCACCTCACTTATGAGGAATTATCGACTCTATTTGTACAAATTGAAGCGATTTTGAATTCAAGGCCCCTTTGTCCACTTTCTTCGGATCCTACCGACCTTTTTCCTCTCACTCCGGGGCACTTCTTGATCGGTAAGCCGCTCACCTCCCTGCCTTCACCAGCGCTGATCGACATCAAGACAAGCCGTTTAAACCGATATCAAGAAATCGAGCAAATGCGACAGCACTTTTGGGAACGATGGCGCAAGGAGTTTTTGAGCGAACTGCAACAGCGAGCCAAATGGCGGGTCAAGCGAGGAGAACTTCTGGAAGACGACATGGTCATCCTCAAAGAAGCCAATCTGCCCCCACTCAAATGGAAGATGGGCCGAATTCATAAACTCTACCCTGGAGCGGATGGAGTGTCGCGCGTTGCAGATGTCTTCACGTCGAAGGGCGTCGTTCGTCGAGCCATTACAAATCTCTGTCCTCTACCTATGGGGAATTCTTCAGATGATGATCTCAGTTCTCGAGAACCCAAGGTCGTCGAGAGGGGGGAAGATGTTCCGGCCTGATTGCTTCAGCCATAATAAAAGAAGAAGAAGAAAAATATTGATTAAAAATAGCACTCGCCACAACCTACTTATATCTACATTTTTTATATATCATTGTCATCTCTAATTGTGAGAAATTACATATTTAATTACAAGCATCTTTAACAACATAAATCGTATTTTGAAATATCACGCCCCAAATTACCGACCCAGGAAACGAGAATTGTACGCAAATCAACAGGCATATATATTTTTATGAAAAAAATATATCACAGAAAAACAAACACAGTACTAGTACTTAACTAAACTATTACATTTGTCTTCTGCAGACAATTCATGTTATAAGTCTGACTGAATGTATTTAAGTTTCATTGTAGTTACATAAAACCCAAAAAGATCCAGATCATATCAGAAATGTAACTATTAAAACCTATTGTCCTACAGTTAGATCAATAAGTAACTGGTTGGAGATGTTTATTTATCCACAGCCCAGAAGAAGGCGTAGAGATGCAAATGCTACGACTGGGCGGTCAGGCCGCGGCCGGCTCCGACAACGAGTCTATTACGTCATTGGAGTATCACAAGCCTAACACTAGCACTATTGGTAAGGCTCATCTCAAGGTAACTGAATTATTTTATTGTAGCACTGTATTTAATATGAGCCAAAATGTTTCAGATCTTAAAGTGGATGTTCATCGTAAAAACAGCTCAGAATCAAGTATAGAAGACAGCGCAACGTCCACCAAAAAGCCAGAAGAAGGCACTTCTAAATACGACTTATGTACTGTAGAAAACACGGACGCACCAGATCCCACGAAATACCGTCCAACGCGCTCCCGGTCTAAATCTGGACATCGACGGGAACGGACGTCCAAGCGCCGGACACACGGCACTAGGATAGATGAGCTTATAGTCGAAGCGACGCGCAGCCCCAGAGTAGATAACAACCTCCCTGTACATATGTTAGTCGACGAAGGACCGTTCGCGAAAGTCAGCAGACGATACCACGAGTGTCCACACCGACGAGGCTCCAGCAACAGAGACTTTTTCAAAGAGTGGCTGTATCTAGACGCGAATGAAGCCGCGGGCGAACCTTACCAGTCCAAGTTCGCTCGCCAACTCAGCTCGGACTCAAGAGACAACTCGGAGCCGAACGTAGGCCCTCCGTCGCCAAAGAAGAGGCTAGCGCATCGGAGGAGGTATAACAACTATCCTGAAGAAAGCTGCACAAAGTCTGCCACCGCACTAGCGACGGCGCAGCCATCCATTAGGAGAAACTCCAACTCGACCATGTCGACGATCCAACTTCCGTTACTCAACTCAACGGCGCAGCTCGTGTCGCACATGAGAAGGCATTCCAACAACGCGGATACAGGATTCTTCGCTAGCGTAGAGTTGGGCGAGTACATGATGGTGAAAGCCGAAGCGCCGACCGGGGAAGTCGAAAAAACCAAAGGCAAAAGTCCAGGTTTTAGACGAATCAAAAGTGCAGCGTTGGAAATCGGTTGCCCACCTCCCAGCGTATCGAATTTATGCCCCCACCCCAACAGCGCTGAGACCATCGGCGGACAGACACTGAAGAACCCAAAAAGTGCTGTGATCCCTCCACCTAGCAAGAGTCTGACCCGAGGTCCCCATCTGAACCTTTATCCAAATAAAAACGAATCCGGAGAAGGCTGCAGCTATCCATATCTCACTTACGGTTCGGAGATAGTCTACCCGATCGCAGAGATATCGGATGAGATGCAAACGTCGCAAAAGGAAACCGACCTCGATTCTAGCGGGGAAAGCTACAGCGATTATGAAGATGAAAAGCAATTTCGGGGGTTCGATTGGGACGCGGAGCAATCTCCCGCATTACGTTCCAGCGACAGTGACTACGAGAACAACGGTTCCCGGTCGCCGCTGCTCGATAGACCTACTGAAGTTCGCGTGATCCGAGGAGCCAACACTCGCGAGTTCAAAGTGCAACACTACGAGCGAAGACCCAACCCTAGGTTTAATCCAAACCACAATCCCCACGAAAAGAGTAAAGCTGTAAGACTGAAAAAGCCTAAACCTGAACAGTGTGAAACGAAACGTCACCGACCCAACACCACTTGCGGATGCAAGAACAATCCAAATACCCTAGTAGCAGATTACTTCGACAAAGCTAGCGCGAGCTCGAAAGATCTACTCATAGAGAAATCTAGCTTAGAATCAAACGAGAACCCTGATAGCGAAAAGAAAACTGCCGAAAAAGTAGTTGAGAAAAAACTCTGGGACCACGATATATCGAACACTAGCAGTAGTAGCGATACCAACGCAGAGAAACCGCCTGACGAAGAGAACAAAGATGATAGCGACAAGGTGTTAGAGGAAGCCGAAGAATTACCTCCTGATGATGGGAAAAGCTCAGACGAAAGGAGCACGTATAGCTTAGAGTGGCTTTTCGAGGAGCCACACGAAGCTACCAGCGGCAAGGAAGAAGAGGCGTGTGCCTTGCCAGAACAAGTAAGTCAAAAACTTGCCAACGCCCTCGGTGAAACATCATCCAACGTTCCAAAAAACTTGGGAGCCATACCAAAGCAAATAAAAAACTTAGCGCGTTCGCGAGCCTCGTCGCAGAAGGAGAACAAGAAGAGAGATTCTAAGAAGGAGAAGGATGAGAACCAGAATGAGGAGAGAATTCTCATGGATGCGGTGGAGGCTCAGGCTGCTTTGGTGCAAGGCTTGGAATGTTTATTTGCCGCGACGAACGCGAATACTGTTGTCATGCCGCAAGCCAGTCGCGGCGAGGAGCGAGCCCGCTGCCACCGACAGAGCCTGCGCGGTGACAGAGAGAACATCCACAAAACTAGGAAACGCTCCATCGAGGAAGTGGCACAAAATTCGGCTAACACGCTACTCCCGACTTCCATGCCCCTTCTCGCGGCTTTTCTCAACTCCCGAGTCGCGGAATTCTCGCCCTCAATGGCCGCGGCTGGGATGGGATGTCCCGAGGGTGGATCGCCTGAACCGACCGCGCAAGCCACTGAAGAGGCACCGAGACTCCGGCCCTTGATGGATCGAAACCACAGGAACCGAGTCAGAAAAATCAAACGCTCAACCAGGCAACGAAACAACCCGCAATCCCAAAACAGCTCCGAGAAGAAGGAAAATCCCTCCAACAACGAAAACGTCCAGAACAACTTTGCTCGAGCACATTTCGCGACTTCCCATGAAGACACCACCGATGGAGCGATCCATTGCTTCTTGGATGAGTACGGCAACTGGATGTCGTACACCTTCGATAAGAACATCTCTGAACGGCCGCAGGTGCAACCCCTATCTCTCACAGACAAAGAAGACGGCATGCGGATAAATAGAGTCAAACCCATCGACAACAGTAATCCGGATAATTCCCACGAAACGGTCGGCGAAGGCAGCTGCGGTTCCTTAGAATCTGAAGCCGGAAACAGCGAGAGTATAGCGAAGCCAAAACGCGCAGACAGCGTGGACCAAAGCTCATCGAACCAAGGCAGCAATAACCCTCTAATAGCCAGCAACAATAACGTCGCATCGATAATCCCCATCACGACCAACAGCACTTCCAATAAAAGGTTCTATGTTTTCGATGGCGGGACCGGCAACGGTATTTACGCGGATCAGCCGAGATCTCCTGTAGCTTACGTGACCGATAGTCTACTGGAGCAGATCGAGGCTGAGAGACAGTCTAGAATGGGGTTACCGAGCATGCATATCAACTTTCTCATGTCGCAGCAGAGAGCCCAACAGCAGGCGATCCAGGCTGAAAACGCATCGGTGAACGTACCTAGCCTGATGCCGTCGATAGGGGAGGAAAGCGTCGAGAGCAACATTCGAAACAAGTTCTCAAAACTCATGGACGATATCGAGAAATCAAATCAGCCAAAACCTGAGACCTACTACAAAGTTAACTGTAAACTATTCGAAATCAAAGTGCGAATGGACCGACTGCAACTTATGGCCTTATTTGATAGAAATCTAACATGTAGAGACAATTTTGTCACCATCCTCTTAGCTATAATGGTGGCTATTTTCGGGTCCATGGTTTTAAACCTCGGCTTCTACAAGGACGTGTACGCCTTTTGGTTTTGTTTCATAATGGCTGGAAGTCAATACTCGTTGATAAAAAGCGTTCAACCGGATTCCGCGTCGCCGGTGCACGGGTTTAACAAAATGGTCGTTTTTTCGAGACCTGTATACTTTTGTATATGCACCGCCTTACTGTGCGGAGTGCATAACTACTTAGAACAAACCGCTCCAGCTGAGGAAGCCCATTCTAGAAGCAGGAGAAATTTCGAACAACCGTTGACTGTTTACGGATTCGTGATGAATGAGAGGGATTTTTTGCTCATCGTTCAAGAGATTCTGACTAAGTTTTTGCTGTTTTTTCCAATGGCGTTCAGTTTGGGTCTGTTTCCTCAGGTGAACACCTTTCTGATGTATTTGTTGGAGCAAATTGACATGCATGTGTTCGGGGGAAATGCAACGAGTAGCCTGAGCGCGGCGGTTTACTGCATAGTTCGATCGGTATCCGCTGTAGGAGTTCTGTATGGATTTGCGTACAGCGGTATCGTGGAGGGGAAGAAATCTCAGCATCAGAAGCACAACATTCTATTCTCAATATTCTGCGGACTTCTCGTTCCAATAGCCTATCATTTGAGCAGATCAGCAAGCGATTATACTTTAATATGGAATTTAATAAAAAAGCATTTACTACCGCCTGAACTTTACGCGATGCATTCTCCAGAATGTAATCCAGAGCTAGAAAAAACAGATCCCAACGCCCTAACTGATGATAAGAAGCAGCATTCAGAAAGCAACATCTCTAAACAAAACTCGATCGGCAGCTCAGCGTCGAAAATCAACTTCAGCTCGGAAACGAACATCGCTAAAACACAAAAGCGCTCGCAGACATCGAGCGTTAGCTCATTGAAGATGGACCCTAGGGGTGGTGATACCATGAATTCCACCACATCTTTGAAAACCGAACCGGTTACGGAAAACGAGGATAAGTCGAAAGACTTAAAGGAGAAGGAGGCATCTGAAACGACAGAGGAAGACATGGAAGATCCTTTGCCAAAGAAATTGCAAGCGACGGTGAACGCGCGTCTTAAGAATGACGTCATCGTATGCACTTTCTTGGGTCTTCTTGTGTTTGGACTGCATTGCACAACCGTATTTACCACGCTACGACCGCAGCTGAATACAGTGAGTATTTTGAGACTACTTGTGGAAGTTATTTTCAGTTGTTTTCAGGCGTCACGGCTCAGTCGGTAGTAGCTCTGCCTTCCGTGCCTTGGGTCGTGGGTTCGATCCCCACCGAGAACAAACATATGTGTGGCAAACAGATGTTCCGTGTCTGGGTGTTAGTATGTATTATAAGTATGTATTTACAAATAAAAATGTGTATAAGTATTACATCAGCAATCTAGTTCCCATAGTACAAGCTTTGCTTAGTTTGGGACTAGAGGGCGTTGTGTAACATGTCCATGAATATTTTTTTTACGCAGGTACTGTGGATAATTGCTGGTATCTTAGGCTGGGCGCTGCATTACCTAGCCCCGCAACTCCGCAAGCAACAACCCTGGTTATGTCTCGCTGGACCCGTGCTAAGGGCACACGAGCATGCCATGTTTGAAGTCACCGAGCCACAGAAAACCATGCTGGTTGAAAAGGTATGGTCTGCATCGTGGTACCTTCTACTGTTCTTTCACACTACCATCTATACTCTAACATCATCATCTCCTTGCCCTTTTCCCGCTTTATGTGGGGTCGCACAACATGTGTTTTTCTTCCATGCTCTTCTATCAGCCGTCATCTCAGTTGTCACTCCTTTCTTACCCATGTCATTCTTCATGCAATCCATCCATAATTTCTTTGGCCTACCTCTACTCTTATACCCATCTACATTCACATCTAATACTCTTCTTGTTACATGACATTCATCTCTTCGCATAACATGACCATACCATGCTAACCTGCTGCTCATCATCTTTTCATTCACTGGCGCCACTTTCAAACTTCCTCTGATATACTCATTCCTGATCTTATCCATTCTAGTCACTCCACACATCCATCTCAGCATTCGCATCTCTGCCGCACCATCTAAACTCTAACAAATAATTTAATTCAATCCTTGACAGATAGTGCTGATTTTTCATGAAAACTTAAAGTGGGATTACTCATCTGACTCACAACTTATATTCTTCCAGATATTCGTATACCTCTGCTTTCTGGAGCGCAACGTGTTATACCCAGCTGTGGTTATAGCGGCCATTACACAAGACGCGCCAACTATAGCGACTAAGTATGGCGATGCACTCGGCGCGCTTATTATATGCGTGTGCGCGTTGAAATGTAAGTTTTATAACGTACTTATAGAGTTCATTTTTAAAGTCTAATTTTGTGGAAAAAAAAATGAATACTCTTGGACATATCATACAACGCTTTCTAGTCCCAAACTAAGCAAAGCTTGTACTATGGGAACTAGATTGTTGATAGAATACTTATAATATACAATTATTTTTTTGTAATTATACTTATGATACGTAGTAACACCCAGACACAGAACGAACATCTATGTTTGCCACACACAAATGTTTGGTCTCGGTGGGAATCGAAACCATGACCCACAGCACGGAAGGCAGAGCTACTACCGACTGAACCATTACATCTGTCTGAATATACACTTTCCAATGATATGAAAAACTATCAATAAAAATAATTGAATTAGCCATGCCAATAACACCACTATATGCTTAACGCTAAGGACGAAAACCTCGTACAGATAATACTGATTACTAGCCGTCGCCCGCGGCGTTGCTCGCGTTCTAGACCCTTTAGGGTGCGACTTTTCAAAATTCCTTTCTTAGTGCGCCCCTACACTATATAAGGATACTACCCTCCAAATTTCATACCTCTAGGACTTATAGTTTAGGCTGTGCATTGATTCTAAGTCAGCTTCAAAAGAGTTTTATATTATTGATGATGATGATGATGATGATGATGATTACTTTCCAGGTCTAAGGCACGCCTACTCGGAGCCTGAATCCCAGTACCTGATCCTAGTATTCGCCGTGCTGCTGTTTCAAAGGGATCTGAGCAGTCAGAAGATGTCTGAAACGTTTCTAGTGGACTACTTCATCACTGCCATTATATTTAGTAAAGTCTACGAGTTTCTGTTGAAGGTATGTTGGTTGTGTGCTTTTGTGTACTCTACGTTAAAGTTGTCTGGAAGAAATCGCTCCCTAGTGATAAGACCGCCCATTGTACGTAATTGTATCTTATTTTCTGTATAAGCTGTTTCACATATTAGTTTGTAAGGTGTACCTACGTAAAATAAAGTATTTTCATTCATTCATTCATTCTTAAATGTCTCTGATAGTCCCCATATCTTTTTATGTTCACTCCTGCCCATTCAAAGGTCGTCTCATAGTGATCGCTAATAGCAACAAGGCCGCCCATTGTATTACCTACTTTATTGATTTACTTCATTTGTTAATTAACACCTTTATTCATACTCAACTTTTATTTCAGCGCGGCTTTAAAAAATGCTCTATCGTCGTCACTAGTATGACAACGAAAAGAAATGATAACAGATTTAGCAACCATTTTAGTTAGCTCAGCTTTAGAAGACTAATATGAATATATCCCTAAGTTTGTATAAGTAATCAATAGAGTTATTTATGTTACACATAGAGACACTGTTTTTTGAAGTGAAAACTTCTTTGGCACCGTTGTGATATAAAAGTCAATGAAACGAAAAAGCGATGAAACGAGAAGAGAGATCCCAAAGCTAATTTTCGTACGCATTCTAAGGAGACTGCCGGCCAAGCGGTCTAATATATTGGTTCGAATCGAGACTAGCTCGTAGTGCGTGGGTTCAAGTCTCGAGCAAACTCGTTCACTTTTTGCCCTAACTTTTTTTTTAAGGTTTCACTTCTACCACGTGTGAATGCACACATGTTTTTTTTCTATTTTCTTGTGTTTGGTTGTTACAGATACAATTTGTGGTGACATACATAGCTCCGTGGCAGATCACGTGGGGCAGTGCGTTCCATGCGTTCGCGCAGCCATTCTCAGTGCCACACTCGGCTATGTTGTTCCTGCAAGCTGCTATGTCCGCTTTGTTATCGTCTCCTCTTACACCTGCTTTAGGTAATTAGCATTGCCTGACTGAGGCCGGAATATTGAAACGTCACTCAAATTTAAGCACCACCTGAAATTGCTCTGCCTCTGTTTGACATTACTCATTTGTAAGAGATGGCAATAATTTAAGCGTGAACTTAATTTAAGTGCGTTTGAGTATTCGGCCATGAGAGATTAAATCATGCTGTTTTAATTTCATTAGTGTAGTATGCTGTTCTCAAAAATTAAAACTTACATTAACCAGTTTAACTTAGAGTTCTATTTTCCAATATTTTATACACTGAATAATTTCTAAAAGATATTAAGTTTCTTAATAAGTACCTACCTAACTTCGTAGGTACTAGGTAAGTACTCGCTTTTAAGTAGACGTCAAGTGGGCTTTGAGCAAATTGAATTAAATAAAATCGAACTGTACTCACTCCTATTTCATTCTCATTCGTCGTGGGGTATGAGATCTCAAAGACGTTGAGGTGTATTGTGCAATTACCCTTATATTTCTAGGCACTTCTTTCTTAGCGAAATCCCCCAAAAGGTTACACCATACTTTAATACTGACGTCACATGACCATAATAAGCGCTCACTAGAGATTAACTCCACATTTTTTTACCACAGGAAGTGCGATATTCATGACATCTTACGTACGTCCGGTCAAATTCTGGGAACGGGATTACAACACGAAAAGAGTTGATCAAAGCAATACACGACTGTCATCGCAGTTGGAACGGAATCTGGGCGCTGGTAAGCATATTTATACCAAGAGAAACCGGAAAGTATTGTGTTGGTAGATCACACTGATTAGTAAAGCTTAAATTATTATATTTTTTATAAATACTAAGCAATTTTCTATCTATACTATTATAAAACTGTAAAAAAGGCAAAAACTAAAATTAAAGATATGGGAAAACTAAATATGCAGTTCTACTAAATAAACCATTCAAATTTCAAAAATCGAGTTTGTCTGTTTGTTTGTTCGCGGATCACGCCTACACTACTGGACCAATTTCAATGAAACTTATACCATTCAGAAGCCCTTTTTCCGTATTGAAACATAGGCTATATTTTATTGAAATGAAAAACGTGGATTCTTAGATACAGCCTGACCTCTAAGAATATTTATTTATTATTTATTTGTTTAATTAAGTTGAAATACTATTTTCAGATGACAACAACCTAAACTCGATATTCTACGAGCATCTAACACGTTCACTACAACACTACCTTTGTGGAGATCTCATGATGGGACGCTGGGGTTCAGTGCAACAAGGGGATTGCTTCGGTAAGTGTCTCAGACTGAAGCGCTCGTGGCTAGGCTTGCTTAGTCAATCTTCACCGAATATTTAAGTTAAGCGACGTTCTGCGCGGTCACTATTTGGATGGGTGACCGTTAGTGGCATTTACAGCGCTTACGTGCTTCGGCACGTTAAACTGTCCCGGCTCTAGCAGTCGTTTAGCCACGACGGAGGCCTTAAGGTGGCCTAAAAACTCCAGAGTTTGTCACTAACGAGAAAGAATAATGAATAAAAAAATGCAACCAAATTGAAAACCTTCTTTTGTTAGATAGATAGATCGTTTATTTGACATACACACAGAAAATACAGAACGGACATAGAAAATATAGGAAACTTATAGATACGTACAAGAAACAAACAAATAGTAATAGCTAAGCAACAGCTATAGGTAACCTAACATAATAAGTGGGTACTAGCCAGTCTCGTTCCGCGCTGTATGCAGCCAAATCGGTACCGACTCAGCTTATTGCTTTTTGAAGTTGGTTAATTAGATTTGTAAATAATTCTTAATTCTACATTGTCTCTTTACAGTTCTAGCATCAGACTACTTAAACTGCCTCGTACATATAGTAGAGATGGGTAATGGACTGGTCTCTTTCCAACTACGTGGACTAGAGTTCCGTGGAACTTACTGTCAACAACGTGAGGTCGAAGCTATTTCTGAAGGGCCTGAAGAAAGCAGCGGTAAGTCTCTTTACACATAGCCAGCTTCCGCCCGCGACTTCGTCCGCGTCCAGTTTGATAGGATGCTTAGGAAGTGAACATACTGAAAGTCCTGACGTCATGTCCAAAGTGTGGTGAGCCCAAAGGGTAGGAGTAGTCTAAAGTTTTTGGGCTTTTTTTCAATATATCTCAAAATCGGCGCGTCGAAATAAAACCATTTTTTCTGTGAAACTTTACTAACCTTTAGCTGATTTAGTTCTTAATCTTGCATGTAAATCATTCCAACACTACTTATTAACTTACTGCTATCGTATAGACATAGACATAGACAGACATTTATTTGCTTATAAAGTAACACACAAAATACACCTACAGAACTAAACTAACAACACTACCAAGAAATTAAAATTACACAAAGAAAAATGAGATGAGTGTATTGAGTAGGTAGCTAGGTAAGCATATAATTACATAGTCCAACTGTTATGTTGCGTTTACTATCAGCTGCAGTCGGCAGGGAAGTGGGCATGAGCCAAATCTAAACACGATAATGTCTCTGTCCCGGCATGTTCATACCCTTGCTCTCTAATAAGAATAAAGGCGATGTTTCTCTGGCAATAAGTCCTGAATTAATCTCGGAAATAATGCCAGCAGCATGAGCTGAGTGTGAACGCGGTATTAGCAGCGCTCGATCATATGCTACCAGAAATTAAGTGTTATGTTCTAGAAGGTGTATGTGCCGGTGGTTGGTGGTGTGGCTGGTGGTCAGGTAGAGTCCTGGCTCCGGGTGCTGCCTGGGCGTTGCGGTGGCTTGCCTGGCAGCTGACATCTACACGATATGTGCTGGAAGGGTACAGTGTCACAGACAATAGCGCGCTATCCATGCTGCAGGCATTCGACTTTAGGAAGGTGCTGCTCACGTACTACGTTAAGGTGAGTCGCATTTCATTTATTTCTTTTAATACAATGTCAAAATCTATACTATTATAAAACTGTAAAAAAGCCAATAACTAAAATTAAAGATATGAATAAACTAAATATGTAGATCTACTAAATAAACGATTCTGATTCCGAAAATCGAGTTTGTCTATTTGTTTGTTCGCGGATCACGCCTAAACTACTGGACCAATTTCAATGAAAATTATACCATTCAGAAGCCCTTTTTTCGGATTGAAACGTAGGCTATATTTTATTGAATTCAAAGACATGGATTCTTAGATACAGCTTGACCTTTCTAAACCATAAGCCGCCTTTGGCACGGGGTTCTTCGTATGCTGGTTGACAGATATTTTGGTGGAAAGTTTCGCACGTGTACAAAGTCGCGGGTATCAGCTAGTATTAGAATAAAATTAGATCAATGTAAAAATTACAATAGTTAATTAAATCAGTAAATATTGGCCAAACAAACAGGAGACAAAAGGTTAATCTAGTTTTTTCACTAGCTTCTCTGTTTGATCCTATTGTTTTTCGGGGATAAAAATTAGCTTATGTCTAAATCTACTTCACTATATATCAAGTTTAATCCAATTTGGACCAATAGTTGCAACGTTTTGAGGGACACACATCCAAACTTAGGATTTACAAATATTTTTTCCGCAATTGCTAGTTTCGCTTCACTCTCCAAGATTATCAAACATTTGATACCTAAAATAAAAGCTTCATAAATATGGATAGAAGCTCGCTGCGCTCGTCAATGTCAAGCCAACACAATGCCAATTAAATCTATTGCAACTCAATACAGACTTCAAAAACCTTGTTACTCTTATCAATAATACACCTTATATATTTCTCTACAGAGTATAATCTACTACACGATCCAATCAGGCAAACTAGAGGAATGGCTCTCATCGCCCATTCTCGCCGAGGCACTGAAGCCGATGAACGAACGAAATTTTGTAGACCTCGATCCAATATTCAATGTTAACTTGGATGAGGACTATGATTTCAGAGCTTCGGGTATCACTAGGTAAGTATACGGCGATAATTTAAGTTATATAAATAAAATAAAATAAAAAAATATATAAATAAATATTCACGGACACTTAAGGTGGTTGCTTCAACATCCAGTCCATACATTTTTGATTACATCTTTACACTAAACACAGACACTTTTTCTTTAAAACTTATCATTTTATCACTTCTCTACAATGAAATGTGTCCGCGACCGACCTTTTTGGGCAATAACTTACATTATTTAGTGAGAAAAACAATTATGAAATCCTGGAAAAATTTGACACTTCTTTAGTAGTGTGCGTGACTTTTGACAACTATATGACGCTAGATGGCGCGCAGACAATCTTATAATTCAGATAAATCAATACATGCGAAATGTTGACGTCAAAAGCGTTTGTGACGACGCTACGCGACGCTAGATGGCGAGCAGATTCGAACGATAAATGCGACGTTGCGTCTCTTCGTAACCTTGACCACATGCGTTGTTGTGCGACGTTGCCACTTCGTTCAAAATACATTCTTCGGTAATAATTCATTTTCGGTTGCGCGTAACAACTCACTATGGTTTTCGCGCGGATTTTCTTGCGTATTATATTTTGTATGCTATGCATTTTCATTGATTCAAATTGCCATATTTCTCCAGGTAGGTAGGTATATATTTGATTCATAGTAATAGACTATATTGTGGACGACCTCTGGGGCGCGGTGGGCGAAGGTCCGCTTGCGGTGCAGGAGGTTGCAAAATATGGTTTAGCCTGCTACGTTACGACACCTTTTACGAATTTTACAGACAGACACACATTATTATAGTTTGTGTTATTTTGTACATACACATAGTAAGTACCTACCTAATTTCACGTCGAATAGTTTGTTATGGTGCGTTCAGTTATACTTACAATAAGTTTTTTTTTCTGTTCCGTGTTTTTTCAAACAAGCAACAAACAAGGCTTTCTAATCAGATTTGTTTTTCTTATTCGTCGACCAATTCTACCAGGAATACAATAGGTATCATTGAAATATAAAGATAAGTAAAATTTTACTGTTACATTTTATCTTTCTAGATCTTTTATTTCGAACGCAACCCAATTCATTTTGAGAATTGATTGAAGAAAGATCTGTCATCAATTGCGATCTCTTTCAAGACAAGACATGGTTGTGAATTACGATACTATTACATTTTATTCAAATACTGAGTGTTTTTCTTTTGTTTTTCATTCATTTGTTTTTCTATATTTCAGATTTAGATTGCGTCTACAATGTCTGGTAGAACAAACAAGATAGCGTACAAACGACACGCTTATTCGGGGCCGCGAAAATCTTTCAAGCGAGTTCGCGGTGGGCTAAGACATAATCATGGTGAAGAGAGGTAAGTAAACATGTTTAGTACAACTAATGCTGTATCCGGCTTCTTCAATAAACACGTCCAAGTTTGGATGTAGGGATTTCGCGCTATTTTACGACGACACGACTTCTTACATTTAGGTATCTACTTGCCTCCATTTTCTGTTGAGAAAAGTTTCATTTTTACTTTATATTTCAGCCGTTTGAAAACTTGGCGTTCTGAAGAAATGAAGCCAGTAAATGAAGAAATCGTCATAGATAACTCTATAACCCTGTACGTATCAAATAACCATGATTTATTGTAGGTACCTAGGTACTTGTTGCTCGAACACTAGATAGAGTAAAAAGAACACTACCTAGATGTATGTAGGGTCAGTGGGTCGTCTTAGGGGCGGAGGTAGCTCGGAGGAAAATCTTTTGTAGAAAGAAATTATTGCTCTAGTCGAAAACCATGAGTTCATGTAAAAAACCCGCAAAATATTGAGAAAGGCGAAAAATATGCTTACTTTTATTATGATCATCACAATTTAATTTGTTACTTTCAGTACCCAGAATATACAACCAAGAACATATGTCCGTCCAAAACCGAAAATCCACCTAGAGGCTACCTACAGTGCCCCGAGTACTAGCACAGTGACAGCTGAACCTGTGGTTGAACCTTCACAGATTAATTGGCCGCGAGCTGATCCTGAAACTGAATCTTTTCAATTGATTGTGGAAGCTGGTCCAAATGAAGGTTTATCTGGGATATCTGGGTATCGCATAGTGGACATGAAGCATGTAATAGAGTGGGCATTTCTTCTGGAAAGACATCGAAACATGTGTGAATCTTCACAAATTGAATTTGTCAGTGAAAGACTTGATGGATTTCGAAGTGAATTAATTTTCAAGTGCAGTATGTGTGATAAAGTATGGAGGCATTGGACGGAGAGCAGTAATAAAATAAATACTGCATTTGTGTGGTCAACTGTGACTTCTGGTAGCTACTACACTCAAGCAGCTCACATTACAAGTCTTATGGATATTCCAACAATGTCAGCTAATAAATTTCGTCATGTTGAAAAAAATTTAGGCAGTGTGTGGTTTGAACATTTGACAGAGGAAATTAAAATTGCTGGTGAACAAGAAAGATCAATTGCTATTCAAAAAGGTCATGTGTCTTCAGACGGTGTTCCATTTGTTACTGTCTATGTAGATGGTGGCTGGTTGAAAAGGTCTTATGGGCATAACTTTGACTCGTCATCTGGTATGGTACGTTAATATTTTACTAAACACAAATTAGGTTCTAGACATTTTTACTATACATGTGCATAACAAGTGTTGCTTTTCATTTCCAGGCCTGCATTATTGGTAAAGAAACTAAAAAATGTCTATTTCTTGGTGTTAGAAACAAATATTGTTATACATGTCAATATTATGAGAGGAGAAACATGGATATGAAAGCACATAATTGCTGCAAAAATTTTACTGGACCATCTACAGCAATGGAATCGGAAATTATTGTGGAAGGCTTTCAAAAGAGTGAAGAAATACATCAACTTCGCTATTTGAGTTTTATTGGTGACGGAGACTCCTCTGTGTTTGCAAAATTGAAAGAGAAAGTGTCATATGGGAACATAATAAAAAAAATTGAATGCAAGAATCATGTTATCAAGAACTATACCAGTGCACTCTACAAGGTAAATGAATAAATCTAATTTGTAAAGTCATCTCAAGATAAGTGAAGCATATTTAATTCTGTATTTATATTTTGTACTTTTTAGATCTTGGCCAACACTAAGCTCCCTCTTTCTGGGCGAAATATTTTGAAGCCAAAGGTTATGAAGCTTACACTAGTAGCACGGAAAATTATCGTGTGTAGCAGTGAGCATGCTACTACTATGGCAGCAGATTTGAGAAATGGCCCGCTTCATGTATTCGGAGTACATGAAAACTGCAAGGATTATTACTGCAATGTCAATAAAACATTGACAGATGAAACTCAAAAGAAGGAAGAAGATCTCGTAGAAAGTCTGAAAAATACTGCGCCAGAGGTGTGGGCTTTGATTTATGCAGCCAATGAAAAAATTGCCTTGAAGGCAGGTCGTTTGTCAAATGAGACAACAAATGTGGCAGAAAACTTTATGAGCGTAATAAACAAATTCAACTGTGGAAAACGAATTAGTTTAGGAAAAGGGGGTTCTTACCAGCGTCGTGTTCATGTGGCAGGTAAATATAAACAGTCCGAAATTGTTGTAATATGCCGTGGTGGCCAAGTGGTATGTACCCCCGACTTCAGATCCAGAGGTCGTGGGTTCGAATCCCGCCAAGCACCTATGGATTTCTCCACTCGATTGTGTGTGTGTGTGTGTGTGCGAAATTGTTAGAACCAGTAAGAAATTTTTTGATTATTATGGCTATGGAATATCATCATTCTCCTGCCCTTATTTAAAATCCAATTTATATGGGGTCACCGCAACATGTCTTTTTCTTGGAATATAAGATTTAAAAATATGTTTTCAGGACTATCACTTGCTAATGGACACAAATGGCATGAAGCTGCATGGAAAAAGCAGACCAAACAGAGCCCAGGGACACATTTTAAAAAATACATAAAACGGAAAGAACAAAGCAGAATACGACATCAATCTTCGACACGCAAACGATTGTTTACTCCAAGAGAGAAAACCCATCCGGATAAGCACTATGGACCTGAAGCTTGTGATCCTATTGATATTGACGAAGCACAGTTGAAAATACAATGTGAAGAACGGTTACCAGAATTCCAACAGTCACCAGAAAACATTGCTTTGATTGAAACAACTACTGTAGGACAGCATGAAAATGATTTATATACTACTCATAGGTGTGACCGTTTGACTGCTAGTCAATTTGGAATGGTGAGTTGTGTGGTGTGGTAATGATGTTAGCAGATATGTCTAAATACATACATTTCTAGTAAAATTGCGGTATTTTATAGAATATGTTTAAAGACAATTTTGATTTTAAAAGTAAAACCTATTATATACATTTATTTTATCTGGACTTTTTCTCTTTACAGGTTTGCAAACGCCGTATCACGACCCCATGTCACAATCATGTAAAGGATATTCTGTATAAAAAGAATATTTGTACAAAAGACATGTTATATGGGCAGCAATATGAGAGTGTAGCAAAAAGTATGTTCATGCAACAATATAATAAAATTGTCAGGCCTTCAGGCCTTTTTATTGATGAAGAATTTGGATTTTTAGCTGGCAGTCCAGATGGTAAGTTTCTTATTTATCAAACTTCAATTTTATCTTTGTGTTTGGCAAATGTGGCCAAACATAATACTAGTTATAATTTATTGCGAGAAACAAAGAATAACCAGCACTAGAGACAATTGAATTTCTTATATCAAATCTCATAAAAAGCTCCATCTCAGTGTTTTATATTTTATGGCAATTTGTTACAGGTATAATTGAAAATGAGAGAGCTGTTGTTGAGATCAAGTGCTTTCCATCATTGGCCAGGACAAATCAAAGCTTAGAGGCAGCTGCACTAGAAAAGAAGAACTTTGCTATAAAACTGGATAATAATGTTTTAGTGATGAATAAAAAGCACGATTATTACTATCAAGTAAATTGAAAATTCTATTGCATGTCCACATTTTAATTAATTTCAGTATCTGGTTGTCTCTTACTATAATTAAATTCTATTCTAGGTTCAAGGACAAATGCGTGTCAGCAAAATGGAAAAGTGCTACTTCATATGTTTTATTTCTGTCACTAAACCTTTGACTGTAATAGAAGTTTGTCGAGATAATGAATTTATCAGCAATATGATACCCAAATTATCAGAGTTTTTTAAAAACTGTATTCTGCCAGAAATAATTTTAAGACGTGTTCAAAAAAATGCAAAATGTATAGATTTTAATGGTATGTACACAACTCTTTTACTTTTTTTTTTACTTCATAAATTGCATCAATTTCAATGTCTAAATAAAATATATTATTATGTTATTCTAGTGAAAAATCCTTCTGCAACATCAACATCAGTTGGAAATTTAAGCAATGAAGAAAAGTAAAATAATTTTAGAGCAGCTTTGGAGATTGACGGTAAATAATATTTTGAAGTGAATGGTAAATAATATTGGTCAAAAAGTAACAAATATACTAAGTATGTTTTCTTTACAGCAGCAGTGTAGCAGTGGTTTCAAGACAGGAAGTTTCAAGGCGTAGAAGGCGGAATCAACAAGTCAAATATTTTTTTTTAATTTAGTAAAAAATTTGTGTTTTAGATTTGTTGTTATCTCTTGTATATGATTAGGAATTATAGTTTCTTACGTGTTATGAAATGTCTAATTATTGTAATAATTGGTAGGTGCAGTTACAATTCATCAGTGTTATTAGTTTCTAGTGTTATGCATGTATCAGCATATTACAATGTTATTACAAATACTTCTGTAATAGTGCAATGTAATAAAATAAAACTGCGTTTTATTGTGTTGACATAATTTATTTCTCAAAATTATAAATAAATTAAATAGTTTACGCCAAAAAATATAACTTTTATTTTTACAACAATCTTACATTATTTAGCGAGTTACGAACAGTAAGTCGTGGGTTTGAATCCAGACAGGCCGAATTAAAAAATTAAAGACTTGTTTTAACGCCATCTAGTGTCGAGGACTTGTTTTTTTTTTCATTCACGCCATCTAGTGTCGAGTTTTATAGGTACTCATTTACGTCTGTGTGTGTAAACGACGCTATATTGAATGACAGATGTTAAAATGCAGCTTTATGTCGAATTGAGTGGATTTTGTGGCAATGATATGATCCAGTTCGATAGAGCGTAATGTCCGATAACCGCGAACTCTACTTTTACGACTTAATAATTTTCCAATTACACAAAAACTCAATTAAACTAAAAATGTTGAGTTTAACGCCATCTCTCGGGAAAATGGCTGGGAGCAGCCTGTATGTTTCACCTTAACACAACGCCTTCTAGTCCCAAACTAAGCAAAGCTTGTACGATGGAAACTAGATGGCTGATAGAATACATACATACATTTTTTTTTGTAAATACATACTTATAATACATAGAAACACCCAGACACAGAACAAACATATATTTAGCACTTGCCTTACGTTACCTAAGATTATAAATTATAAGCGCCCAAAACAAAACATTATTTGCGATGTCAGAAAAAGGTGAATAAGCTTAAAAGTGCCTTGTAACATTTATGCAAATAAACATCTTCTCGCATCTGTCTCGCATATTAGTTTGTAAGGTGTACCTACGTACAATAAAGTATTTTCATTCATTCATTCATTCATTCATCCATTCATCTTGTAAGTAAGTCCACCTTGTAACACGTAAATAATGTTCCAGGAGTAGATTCTGCGCGGTGTACCACGAGTGGATAGTGCACTGCAGCATGCGTCGCGGCGCGGCCTGGCGACGTCGAGCCGGAAAGGACTCTGCACTCGCATCGCTGTGCTTCGCCCTCAGTCTCGTCGGCCGACGGGCGCTAGCCGCCGCACAGCATGTATCTGCCTCTAGGTAACACAACACACTATAAATATATATTACCGCGTGCACACTATGCCCATGCCGCTGCCGGCATGAATGCCGCGGACTTATTGCCACAGCAACATCGCCAAGTTCATGCCCTATCTATCTCCTTAGTGAGAATAAAGGCGATGTTGCTGTGGCAATAAATCCGCGACATTCATGGCGGCAGTGGCATATTGGCATAGTGTGCACGCGGTATATGTTTGTTATCATCATCAATATATATAAAACTCTTTTGAAGCTGACAGAGAATCAACGCACAGCCTAAACTATAAGTCCTAGAGGTATGAAATTTGGAGGGTAGTATCCTTATATAGTGTAGGGGTGCACTAAGAAAGGAATTTTGAAAAGTCACACTCTAACGCGAGCAACGCCGCGGGAGACGGCTAGTCAATATATATAAAACTCTTTTGAAGCTGACATAGAATCAACGCACAGCCTAAACTGTAAAAAAGCAGAAAACTAAAATTAAAGATATGGATAAACTAAATATACAGATCTACTATATAAACGATTCTGATTCCGAAAATCAAGTTTGTCTGTTTGTTTGTTCGCGCATCACGCCTTAACTACTGGACCAATTTTAATGAAACTTATACCATTCAGAAGCCCTTTTTTCCGGATTGAAACATAGGCTATATTTTATTGAAATTAAAGACGTGGATTCTTAGATACAGCTTGACCTCTAAACCAAAAGCAGCCTTTGGCACGAGGTTCATCGTATGCTGGTTGTCAGATATTTTGGTGGAAAGTTTCGCACGCGTACGAAGTCGCGGGTATCAGCTAGTAGTTTTGTAATCCTTATCTAACTTAAATTGTTTCAGTGTGGAGTTCTTTCTCTACGGACTACATTCACTATTCAAAGGGGACTTCAGAATAACATGCGCTCGGGATGAATGGGTGTTCACAGACATGTCGCTATTGCATGCAGTTCTAGCGCCAGCTGTTAGAATGGCACTTAAGTTGCATCAGGTATGTGTCTAATGCAGGGGGAAGAAGAAATCCAGACTGTGAACAATGCGTATATTAAAATAATTAGGTAGGTAGGTACAGCTGGTCAGTATGGCCGCCGGGAAAAGAGAGCGAGCCGCGGACATGAGACGCCCTATATAGTCCGGAACAGCGCCCTACAGTGGCAACTGTCTAAACTAACTAGTTAGGTAAGGTAGGTAGCCTAATGTTATTGTAGTACTCGAAAGATTATTAGGTATCAATTTACTTATTTAGTTCAGCCGTTGAAGCACAGATGGTGCTGTGTTCAACAGTATGATTTTCAGATCTTCGTCATGGCTTAACGATAGTAGCTGCAAACTTCTTTAAGAACTATTGGGCGATGAATGGCTGTTCACAGATATGTCGTTTCTTCCCCTAGTGACTACAATATGGGACACTTCAAAAAGGGTGTTTTAAAATTCTTCAAGGGTCGGCAATGCGCATTTTAATGTGATACCTCTGGTGTTGTAGGTGTCCATAGGCTACGGTAACCGCTTCCCATCAGGCGGGCCGTACGCTTGTTGGCCTACTTAGTAGTAATATATAAAAAAATGTCTTAGAGCCCGCTTGCAATGACATTATCAAGTGTCTAAAGCACAAATGTAGGCAGTTATAAATATATCCTACTAATATTATAATACTAGCCGTCGCCCGCGGCGTTGCTCGCTTTCTACCCTCTAGAGTGTGACGTTTCAAAATTCCTTTCTTAGTGCACCCTTACACTATACAGGGTGTTACCAGACCACTTCCGAAAACTTGGAGGTTCCAATCAGACCATGATACTGAAAACATTAAGCGAAAAAAATCGCGAAAAAAAAATTGACTTGACTATCTCTTTTTAATTTTTTTTCTAGTTACATACACACAGTACAACATAATAAGACATATCTACCTAATTATCTCATTTAAAAAAGCAAAAAAACAAATAAAATAAATAAAGCAGCAATGTACACGCAGCACGCAGATTACGTCTACTACAGCATGAACAGCTGAGAGTTCATCGCGGGTCATTCAAGTACGCGACGTGCGAGCGACCTACGTTAGTACCTACCTACGTTAGTAGGCACTTACGACACAGAATAAATAATAGTACTACGCCTCGACCTTACCTACGTGAATGCGTACATTGCGGGCTGGCGAAATAAATACAAATCTTTAAACATTGTTTTCTCCGGCTATAATTATTTTTCAGGATAACTGATTTTTTTTTGGTTGGGTTTTGGTGTGCTGTAGCTCCCCCTTTCGTTTTCGGAAGTGGTCTGGTAACACCCTGTATAAGAACACTACCCTCCAAATTTCATACCTCTAGGACTTATAGTTTAGGCTGTGCGTTAATTCTAAGTCAGCTTCAAAAGAGTTTTATATTATATTGATTAGTTAACGCGAATCTTTGTAAGGATGTATGCATGTATGTATGTTTGTTCCTCTTTCACGCGAAAACTACTGATCCGATTTGGATGAAACTTGGAATATATATCGCCCGTGACCTGAATTAGCACATACGCTACTTTTTATCCCGGAAAATCAACGTGATTCAACAAGACGCGAACGCTAGTCTAGCTATAATCCAACCTGATTTCAAGTTACTCGGAATATTTCATCATTTGTCTATTCAAATTGAACGTCTGGGATCGCTGACTGCTATCGAATACCACCAATTATTTATATTTTAGTTGAAACCTTTTATATTTGTACAGGACCACTTCATGTTCCCCGAGGAGTACTGCAGTAGTACAGCATTGCACACTGCAATAACATCACACGCGTCTCGTCTCGTTATATGTCACGAGGCAGCGCCCGCCTGGCGGTACAATGTACTGCGCGGGGCTCCACATCTACTGGCGCTCAGGTATGTTATTGTGCACTCACTAATGTTACTCTACACTCACTAATGTTACTGTACACTCACTTATGTTACTCTACACTCACTAATGTTACTCTACACTCACTAATATTACTCTACACTCACTAATGTTACTCTACACTCACTAATATTACTCTACACTCACTAATGTTACTCTACACTCACTAATGTTACTCTACACTCACTAATGTTACTCTACACTCACTAATGTTACTGTACACTCACTTATGTTACTCTACACTCACTAATGTTACTCTACACTCACTAATATTACTCTACACTCACTAATGTTACTCTACACTCACTAATATTACTCTACACTCACTAATGTTACTCTACACTCACTAATGTTACTCTACACTCACTAATGTTACTATACACTCACTAATGTTACTCTAAACTCACTAATTGTTACTGTGCACTTGCTTATGTTATTGTGTAATCACTAATAATACTGTTAACTTATTTTACTGTGCGCTCACTAACTAACCAAACCACCAACATACTTTATTCTACATTTTTTTAGACACGTTATGGACGAAGGGAACGACGACTACAAGATAATAATGTTGAACAAACGCCACCTCGGCTTCCGAGTGATAAAGCTTAACCGTGAATGTGTGCGGGGATTGTGGGCCGGACAACAACAGGAGTTGGTTTACCTGAGGAATAGGAATCCGGAGAGAGGATCTATACAGAATGCTAAACAGGTGAGACTAGGCTGAAACAACTAGTCAATATTGTATTGTGGAATAATATTCCCACAGAGAATAAACATTTGTATGTGGAAAATAGATGTTTGTCCTATGGTCCGGTGTTACTATCTATTATAAAACTGTAAAAAAAGCCAAAAACTAAAATTAAAGATATGGATAAACGAAATATGCAGATCTACTAAAGAAACGATTCTGATTCCGAAAATCGAGTTTGTCTGTTTATTTGTTCGCGGATCACGCCTTAACTACTGGACCAATTTCAATGAAACTTATACCATTCAGAAGCCCTTTGTCCGGGTTGAAACATAGGCTATATTTTATTGAAATCAAAGACGTGGATTTTTAGATACAAGTTGAGCTCTCTAAACTAGTGTAAACCATTTGCTACCTGCTTCATCGTATGTTGGTTGACAGATATTTTGGTGGAAAGTTTAGAACGCGCACGAAATCGCGGGTATCAGCTAGTCGTAAATAAAAATTATTCTTATTCTTATTGTATGATAATGTTTTCAGGCTCTGCGTAACATAATAAATTCGTCATGCGACCAGCCGATAGGCTATCCTATCTACGTGTCTCCACTGACGACGTCGTACGCGGATACTTCGCCACCGCTGTGCAAGCTGCTCGGCTCTGCGGTCACCGTTACTGTTATAAGAAACAAACTCGCCACCTTGTGGAGACGGTAAGTTTTAGACAGAATACTAGTAGTTCGCCCCGAACTGAGATCTCGTGATGGTCGGAGGTTAATAAAACCCAAATATTTTTTATTGACCAATGGTTGTAACAAACTTTGCATATCGCTTCGAAATCGCCGTCTAGCTATGTACCAGTCTTACTTGAACTACAAAATCATTGAAACTACAGGAAACGGTAGCTCACGTTATACTGGTTTAGCCAGTTTTATAATTTTTACAACAATTTAAAAAGTATTAGACCTAGAATCAAAATAAAAACGGGTTTGGAATGTCTAAACAAAACCCTATCAATGACACCCCACTTGATATTATTGTACAACTTTTTTTTTTCTTCCTTTGGACCCTCATAACTTAACGACCCCTTGACCGATTAACTTCATTTAACAAATCAGTAAAATTTAAGAATACTATTCGTATACCTACCAAATTCAAGCGGTTCAAAAGATCTCGTCGAACAAACATACAAACATACAAAGCATTTTCGTCCAAGTTGTCACTAAGATTAAATGCAATGATCAATTATTTCAAATATTTCACTTGAAACTGGCAAAATTGTCTGTCGGTAGTAGCTCTCATCATGCCTCTCTTCCATGTTCATGTCCTTGCCCCCTAAAGAATAACGGCGATGTTGCTGTGGCAATGAGTTCGGAATTAATACCGGCAGTGGCATGAGCTGAGTTTGCACGCACCATATGATATTTCAGTGATAATAATCTACGTTAAAAAAAAAATCGTGTTGGCCGAGTGGGATTGCTCCTCGACTTTCGATCCGAAGGTCGTGGGTTTTCCCGGCCGTGCATCAATAGGGTTTTCGTTCGGAAAATGTATATGCGCATTAACACGAGCTTAATGGAGAAGGAAAACATCGTGAGGAAACCCTTGGCTTAGGCCCCTAGCACACGGCGTATTTTAAACGCGCAGACGACGCGCAGATGACTCGCGTACACGCGTTTCAAACGGGATTTGAACACAACCTTGCAACCTAAGCGTAGTCGCGCGTAGCCTTTGCGTTTTGATCAGAGACTCCTCCAGTCTCCAGTGGTACAATGGCGTCAGTTGAGACAACACTGCTTACGCTGGCTTTAGTACTTCTTTTTAAAAAGAAAAAAAAAAGAAAAAAACCGAATCTATTGCAAACGCAACAATCAAATGAATCATCAATGCAAACGCAACAATCAGCGTCGACGGCGCCGAAGACGTGCGTTCCTAATACGCGCGTCGCCTGCGCGTATAAAATACGCCGTGTGCTATAAGCCTTAGTCAGCTCCGTACGTATTGACGATGTCTATCCTGTGGATATGGCTGACTAGGCTGAGAGGATGGTATAGGTGCTACGAGCCTATTCCATCTAAATATTGTCCCAGGCACTACAGTGTGTCGTCAAAGCGTAGACATAGGTTGCCTCCTGACGCTGTATAAATTATCTTCAATAGATGTAATATACGTTTTTTCAAACATGTTTGGAAATTAAAGCATTATTTTGAGAACCTTCTTTGAGATAAATCGAAAATGCAGTACTGGCCAAATACATGCAAGCAGCGGCCGGCAATAAATGAATGAAAATCCATTGCCGGCGTGTTTAGCGCCCAAATAAATTACATACAAAACTCATGTCTGTCGTGTAATTAAAAAATGGAACGATCTTTTACTCAATAACATGGCAACCAAGGAGGTAACTTATCAAAGGTTTTATTCAAATTTCGAACAAGAAAGCTGATTATTGAAAAAAAAAACAAATGAACACTCTAACTTCGTTATTGGTTTTGAAAAGTAATTGTATTCTCAACTAAAAAGTTTTGCCTAAGTATTTAGTTTTAATTTCTGCGCATTATTTGAGAAAAGTACTACACAAGCCTTGGCCGCAACTAGGCAATGAGGGACTCACGTATGTGTGCCTCGTCTTCGACTCGGCCCACATTTACAGGTTCTTCCCTCATTGCCTCTGTTGCGGGCCGCTGCAGTAATGTAGTAATATGTACTTGTAGGATCCGTCGTCGTTGTGGCGAGGGTTGCTCCAGCGGCGGCGGCGCAGGCGCATGCGAGGCGGCGGCCGCTGAAGCAGGCGCCGCGCGGACACACACGCCGCGGCACAACCTGCATCTGTCGCGCACTGAACTAGGTCACTACGTACTACTACTATACTATACTATACTGTAACAGAAAACCATAGCAAGAGGGGCGTGGCCTGTCCCCGCGCCACCGGCTGACGGCTGGCGTGACGTGACGGGTTTGCAGCGGGGCGCATCGCCTGACACTTTTGCTCGGACGGTCGGAGAGTGCGGACGTATTAGGCAACCTTAAGCTATTCTGAGTTGTAGATACTTACCTGTTGATTTTTATTTCGTTAAAGTTATAAGAGTTCTAGTTTTTGTGCAGTTTTGTATTTTTTTTATTAAATTTCGCTTCATGTCTATAAAAATACTATACTATACTATACACCACCAACTATAACAATACCACTACACTACTGTGCAATCCTACTAATATTATAAACATTATAAAATTTGTACTGGCTTGTACATAATGTACATGGCAGCGTTCCACTCCCCTTGCGTAGGTATGATATACTTACCTTCTGGTAATAATAGCAGTAAATGTTTTTTTGTCTTATAATATCATATCAATATATATAAAACGCTTTTGAAGCTGACATAGAATCAACGCACAGCCTAAACTGTAAGTCCTAGAGGTATGAAATTTGGAGGGTAGGTTCCTTATATAGTGTAGGGGCGCACTAAGAAAGGAATTTTGAAAAGTCGCACTCTAAAGGGTCTAGAACGCGAGCAACGCCGCGGGCGACGGCTAGTATATATATATGCATGTACCTACTTACCTATTTATGATATCCTACTCCTGTCATGTACACTTTTGTATGAATAAATGATTTTGTATTGTATTGTATTGTAAACGCGAAAGTTTGTAAGTATCGATGGATGGATGTTTGTTACTCTTTCACGTAAAAACTACTGATCCGATTTGGATGAAACTTGGATTATATATTGTCCGTGACCTGGATTAACACATCCGGTGTTATTTTAGAACGGGGACTAAAGAAAGTCACGGTTTAAACGTCAAGGTTTATACAACCCGGCCGAATTAACATGACACCTGGCTCGGAACTCGATACTTCCCCCGCTACACCGCTTAATTCGGCCGGGTTGTATAAACCTTGACGTTTAAACCGTGACTTTCTTTAGTCCCCGTTCTGGAATAAGACCGAATGGCTACTTTTTATCACGGAAAATCAACGGAATTCAATGGGACGCAAACGAAGTCGCGGGTGGCAACTAGTACTCAATATATTTATTGCTTTCACATAGGTTTTGGGTATAAATAGGTATCTCAAGGATTCTGCTTAGGCTATAGTACGTTTAAGCGCGTTTTACTATAGAATTCAAAGCCAAAACTGGCTATTCAAGTCACCTTAGACCTTGCTTACTCTACCACACAACAGTGGCAGACTAACCAAGGCTTGTACTATGGGATTTAAATTGCTGATAGAATACTTAAATATCAAAATAACATTATAAACATAGATGTTTGTTCTGTGTCTGGGTGTTTCAATGTATTATAAGTATGTATTTACAAAAAAAATGTATGTATGTATTGTATCAGCCATCTAGTTTCCATCGTACAAGCTTTGCTTAGTTTGGGACTAGAAGGCGTTGTGTTAAGTGTCCGTGAATATTTATTTATTTAATTCCAGCTGGTACCCGCGGCAGTTTAGCGAGTGCGGGTAAACCTACGTCGTCTACATTAGCATCGCTCGCTGGATTACTGCGGGAACACTCACATGAACGTACCCAAGAGGAAAACACACAAGGTAATTATAATCAAGAAATAACAAAGAAAATGTGGGTAAGGAATTCAATTAAAAGTCTTTCCTATCTCGTACCAATTTTTTTACAATTTGAGGATAAGTATTTATTTATTTTAGCCTGTGTCATCTTACTGCAGAGCAAAGGCCTCTCTTCCTTTTTCCACACTTTGTTCTTTAGTGGGTCAGTCACTGTGTCGTTATTTTGTCCTAAAGATCGTCTGGTATACGAGCCCAATACTGATATTGAGAAATTAATGGCAGCCGAACAGTTACAAAAAAAAGAAGACCTGCCCGATCCTATTTTCGTTTTTCTGCTTTGTGTATAACGTCGATTAGAAAAATCAATAGATTCATCATATCATTCTGTTCTAAAAATTCTTGAGGATAATAAGGAGATTAAGGCTGGAATACTGAAACGTCATTCAAATTTGAGTACCACTTAAAATTGCTCTGCCTCTGTTTGACATTACTCATTTGTAAGAGATGGTAATAATTTAAGCGTTTACTTAAATTGAGTCGCGTTTGAGTTGCGTTTGAGTATTCGACCAATAAAGGGCTAGTCAGAGTTTATTTGGCCGTACTTTCTACTTCTACAATAGCTATCATATTACAAATAAATACTATTATGACTATTATTATTATTATTATGACTATTATCTTTTATTCAGTTCCAGCGCCGATCTACGGCATGGTGTTCGGTTCGGAAGCTCAAATCCGTCAGCGTTGTGAAGAGCGTGACCGCGCTATAACGGCCGCTATATGTTCCGGCGCCGTCGGCGGAGCCCGACGCGAACGTAACATGCGGGCCAGGACTGCAGGGAAGGAACCCACCAGACAGGTAACTGGAGAAAGAGAGATGTAACGAGAGAGAGAGAAACTTACTGTCTCTCTTAACTGTAGAGATAGCGCTATAACGGCCGTCGTCTGTTGCGGATCCTAGAACGTGTTTTGATATATCGAGAAAAGATCAAAGTCATTCCTAATTAAAAAGAAATTATGTATTGGCTAAAAGCATTCGTGTATGAATATGTGAATCGCTTTGAGCAATTACTTATCCGTAGGTCATAGTTCAAACTTTAAACTACTTTGTGAGAGGTCAATGACCTTAGACACCTTGTGTCAAGGAGGTCACTGACTTCTTTTCCAAAAATTGCGTTCTCGCGCGTATCTATTACATTGACCAAAATAGCTAAATAATGGTGGATAATGTATACCATAGTTTACTTCCATAGTGCAAACAATTACAGATAGTTCAACAAAACCTAATTTCAAATAAAATTTGCCTGAATCTTCTTTGTAGTTTTTTTTTTACCGGATGGCAATTGGAAATAGTGTTTTGTATCCACAGAGTGGTTGCAGAGTTCGCGTCCGTAGAGAAAGGCAAGCGGCATCATTCAGGCTCATTGCAGCCGACGCGAGCGCACGGCACGATCACGTGACACAACAACAACCCACCCCGGAACAACAGGACGACGCACAAGTTTGTTACTAACACTTTGAAACTTATAGCACGGACCAAAGGGGCTCAGTATGGCAGAGATTTTACTCGAATAGGCATGACGTCATAAAATCGTTTCAAAAGCGCTCGTGGCTAGGCTTTGTTAGTCAATCTTCACCGATTATAAGTTAAGCGACGTTCTGCGTGGTCACTATTTGGATGGATGACCGCTAGTGCTATTTACATCTGAGCGCTTCCGTGCTTCGGAGGGCACGTCAAACGGTCGGTCTCGGCTCTAGCAGTCGTTAAGCCATGATGGAGGCCTTAAGGCGGCCTAAAAACTCCGTCACCAGAGTTGGCCACTAACTCATACGAGCTTGCTTGCTTACGAGCAGATGAATCGAGTTTTCGGTCGCGTGACGTCATTATTACAGTAAAATCTTATCCGAACTGACCATAAAGCCTCAAAGGCTCAATTCTTCTAAAAAACGCAACGCATTTTCATATATATTTTTGTTATTTTGTTTTAGGGCTCAGGAAGTAATAATGCCTGGGAATGTGGTTGGCGGTATCAACCGCGAAGAACAGCCAGCGCTAAGGTAAACGAATAACTAAAGACTGTAAGGCAGCCTGTCCACTGGAGCTGAGTGGAGATTTTATGCAATCCTATTTGTCAATATTTCTACGTTTCTCCGCTCCGCAGCCTCGCTCCGCTTCAGTGGACAGGCAGCCTAAGAGTGGATTATAATATTTCTGTGTGTAGTTTTTTTTCTAACGAGCAGAGATGTCATTTTCGGCAACATTTTGCCTCAACGTTTGTTCAACGGCTTTAAAAGTTGTTTATTCTTTATTTTTTCAATCTTTATTCTATCCTTAAAGATTTCCAATGCGATCTCTATTCTACCCAGAAAAGTTTCAGATGAAATCTCTATTCTACCCAGAAAGATTTTGGATGCAATCTCTAGTCTACTCAGAAAAAAATCCGATGCAATCTCTATTCTACCCAAAAGTTCAGTCAACTTGAAACATTATGTACAAAAGATGAATGTAACAGGTGTCAATGGTAAGCGGTGAAGGGTCGGGTTCATCATCATTAGAAGACATGGCACAGGGAGTGGATGTCTCCCTGCCTGACTGCAGGATCATTGCCAACCGGGCCGCTAGTAACGAACCTCTGCATCATCACAGGTAACTCATTCATCGAAGCGCTCGTGGCGTAGCTTTCTTAGTCAATCTTAATCCGATTGTCTATGTTAAGCGACGTTCTGCGCGGTCACTATTTGGATGGGTGACCGTTAGTGGCATTTACATGTGAGCGTTTCCGTGCTTCGGAAGGCACGTTAAACTGTCGGTCCCGGCTCTAGCAGTCGTTAAGCTATGACGGAGGCCTTAAGGTGGCCTAAAAACTCCGTCACCAGAGTTGGCCACTAACTCATACAAGCTTGCTTGCTATTGTAATGTTTCCTACCTACTTTCTTATTATGTTTTTTCTTGTTATATTATGTTAATTGCTTACTTTTCTGTTATCTTTTTTTTGGGTTAGGTTAATCAAATAAAAAAATTCTTATTCATATTCTAGTAGACAACTTGGGCAAATTAGTGTTACATGTTTGTTCGAGCATAACTTTAAAACTGCATATCTAATCTTCACAGAACTTAGTAGATCTATGTATAATAGTTTTAGTTTTACTGATATGTAAAACTAAAATGAATCAATTGTGAATGATGCCAACCAATATTCATCTTTATTTGTAGGTACTACATGAGCGAAGGTACATCAAAGGACTTATCAAAACTCAGCAAAGAGATTCGTCACGAACGAGAAAGTTACCGGGAACTGACCGGACGGTATATAGAGAAACCCGATTCGGTTCCTATTAAAGACACGCATTATTCCGACCTAAGTCACAAGGAGAGTATACTCAAAAAGGACAATAAAGGCAAGGAGGTGAAGGTCAAAATCAAACGGTCCGATTCCGGGAAGAGTGAGATGAAGATTAATGTTCAAGTTGGGACCAAGGTACTATGAATTTTTCGTGTTAATTCAATGTAGCCTATTTTTAACCCCTGACTAAAAGAGAAGAGGTGTTATAAAGTGTTGTGTGTTTGTCTGTGGAATCTTAGCCGAAGTAGGCCTCTTACCCGAATTCGGTATTTTTTGAAAAAAACTTGATGTTTTTTTTATGTGTTGAATAACAATTCTAAAAGGTTCTTGGGCATAATTCCAGTCTGAAGTATTTGGTTCATCTCAAAGTATGGTTGCCTGGAAGAAATCGCTGTCAGCGTCGTTATATTATGAATAGTAAATGAATGAATGAAAATACTTTATTTTAGTAGTACACCTTACAAACTAATATGCGAGACAGGTTATACAGAAAATAAGATACAATTACGTACAATGCGCGGTTTTATCGCTAGAGAGCGATTTCTTTCAGGCAAACTTTAAATGAAGAGGAACATATAAATCGTATAAATAAATTAGTTTTAAGATTTGTATGTACCTTTTAAGAGATTTATCTTTACATGTTTATTTATTCTTTATAAATGTTACGTATCTATAAAAACCTGTAACAGGTTTTCCATTGATACAAGAATGTATAACTAGTTAAATTTAAGCTGTAATAAAAACTCTTTCGTTTCAGGCAGTAATAGTAGAGCCGCTAGGTGTGTACGATTGCATTAACCTAGGACGTCGCATAGACGTGCAGTGGCCGACCGAGTACCAACGTGAGCGTGGCGGCCGGAATGTATGGGGGAACTGGGTGCCTGTAGCAGGAATGGACGGTATGGTGAGTATACTCATTACTCGACTACACCGAACCAAAAAGGAGGGTATACGATTTTGTATGTATGTGTATTTGTATGATGTATGTTCATCTGTTCTCTCATAACTCGAAAACTACTTATCAGAATTTACGCGTCTAGATCGTAAGCTGGTTATAGGTTATGTGACGTCACATTAAATTGAATATGGCGCCTTCTAGAGGACACGAAGTCATCATCATCATCATTTACCTGCCCTTATCCCACGCTAGGCGGGGTCAGCACAACATGTTTTCTTCTTCCACTCACTCCTATCATTCGTCAACTCTGAATCTACTCCTCTCACATTCATATCCTCTTTCACACAATCAAACCACTTCTTCTTCGGTCTTCCTCTACTTGCATATATTGACACGAAGTCATGAACTAAAAAAAGTATTTTTAATCATGTCGTGTTCCTTTGGTAGCCAAAGGAATGTTCTCAAATAGCCCACATTAAAAAAATATTGTTAGCTGTTAATAGCTGCTTTGCTTACATTAATCTCCAAAATAATTTTTCAAAAAAAGTAAAACTCGACTATTGAGAATCACAGTCTAAAAAGTATGAAACAAGAAAATATTCTCATCTGACATTGTTACCTTAGTTACTAATAAAATAAAATTAAGTTCAAAAACTAAAACACGTCTTCTGAAAAATGACGCTCTAAAAAGTATGAAACCTAAAAATTTCACATGAGATTGTTTTCTTGTATTTTCTTGGTTTTAGTTTCTGAACTTAACTTTATTTTATTAGTAGGTAACTAAAGTATATCTGTCGCAGGTGGTACACAGATGGACGCCGAATCACTTCGACCCGCGATTACGTTCTCACGTCGACAAGACGATACTGTTGCTGCAGATCGATGATAAATATGTACCTATAGCGGAACACTGCGTTCAGGATCTCGGAGACGAAGTATGACACCAGCATTGGTTAGTATCATTTCTTTGTACTGAGTGTCTTGGAACTAGTGTGTATTTGGAAAATATTTGTAGGAACTAGTGTGCTTTTGGAAAATCTTTGTAGAAACTAGTGTGTATTTGGAGAATATTTGTACTGGGTGTATCGGAACTAGTGTGTATTTGGAAAATATTTGTAGGAACTAGTGTGCTTTTGGAAAATCTTTGTAGAAACTATTGTGTATTTGGAAAATCTGTGTATTGAGTGTCCCGGAACTAGTGTGTATTTGGAAAATCTTTGTAGGAACTAGTGTATATTTGGAAAATCTTTGTAAAAACTAGTATGTATTTGGATAATCTTTTTACTGGGTGTATCGGAACTAGTGTGTATTTGGAAAATCTTTGTACTGGGTGTATTGGAACTAGTGAGTATTTGGAAAATCTTTGTACCTTGTGTCCCTGGACTAGTGTGTATTTGGAAAACCTAGGCGACCCGCACACAATACCACATATTGTTTGATAGATCATACTTCAGAGGTGTTCCCATATAGATGTTATCAAAATTGGTTCAGTAGTTTGGAAATATTCATCGACATTTCACACACGCCTTATAGTTCCAAACTACGCAAAGCTTGTACTATAGAAACAATATTCTTAAATTGTATATATTTGCAGGCGCGCTAAGCTGCCGAGACGGAGGCAATAGAAAGAACCTTACACAACTAGCAAAAGGATCAAATTGGTTTGTAGCTTCCATTCGCCGGCGCGTGCCACAATCTCAGCGTTATTGCAATAGCGGTAAGGTGTATAATCGTGTAAAGGTTAGGTATAAGAGGAATGCCGTTTTACATAATTTTGTTATGTTGCAATGCTCAGTGATCAAAAGCTGCTATAAAAAATATACAGGGTGTGTTAAAAACAGCTCCCAAAAAAACCGAATAATACATTTTACTGCTTTTTGGGTAATACTAATAGGTAATATATCAAGAACGTGGTCTGGGGTAATATGTAGGTAATATGGAGAACATGGTCTATTTGTTCCTATTTGGGAAGTTGTTCTTTCAAACCCTGTATTGATTACAGAGCTTATAAAGCTACGCCTGAACCGAGGCGGCAGTTACGTGTACATCAGTCTTGCATCGCAGTCGGTTTGGTCAAAGCTTATATTTAAATATTACTTACTAGCCGAATACTTGTGTTCATTATAATAATTAGTTAAATTTTACAAACCACATAAGCGCACTTAATATAGACCAATGAAATTAATTTCAAATAAAATAATCATTTAAATAAAACTCACGATGGCTTAATCTCATCGTTGGCTAAATGTTGAAATAATTTAATCAAAGGATTTGAAAAAAAACTGCCAATTTTTTGCCTAGTTCAATACTAACAAGTGTTTATTTAGAATCGCTTCTCAACTTCAGTGAAATTTTAGAATTACATTGAATATGCATTGAGAAGGAGATTCAAATTCGATCGAGAGACAAAACAATGATAAAACTCTGAATAGTAGCAATTCTGTTGTTTCAATTCCTAAACTAACATACTTTGACAGTACTAATGTCTTCTTCTTCTTCTATTTATGGCCTCTGTCGGTCATTTCGAGAAAATTGTCTATCGAAATGGAGAGAGATCATAAATAAAAGAAGATATTGAGTGCTGTCAAATGAGGTTAGTTTAGAGAAATGGAACAATAGAATGAGCACCAATAATAATGGGTACGTAGATAATTAAATTCTGTATATAAATATGTAAATAATGTATAAATTAATCGTCGGAAATGTAGTTATACCTTCTAATATAATCATGAGCATATGCACTTAAATGTAAAATGTTTAAGTCAAGATCTTTTTATTTTTGTTATTTTTTATCTAAATTCGTGTTTTTTTTTTTATAAAAATCGCTCCCAAATGAAACTTAGTCTTTCTGACGCCAAATGATTATGTATGTATTTTTAAATTATTTATGAAAATGTATTATGAGACTCATACATTTTAAAATGCTATGATTTTGATGATCAAAAATTAACTTGAAAATCCATTCCTTACACAACACAATTTAGAAATATCTTAAAAAAAAAAACATGATAACGTATTGTTACTTATCAAACCCTTATACTTAGGTACTTCTCATTGTACCTACGTGATAGCTATTAGTTAGTTATCAGACTCTTATAATTTGGGTACTTCTCATTTGATTATGCAACAAAAAACACACAATTTCAAGTTAATTTTTGACTTGTATGAGTTTGAACAACTACTTGTACCTTATGCTCAGTTCGGCAGACATTTACTGTAATAGAGATGACGTCATATATTAGCCGAAAACTCGCTTCACTCTCGGCTGAAATGAGTTTACGACGTCATTTTGGCAAACGTTTTACTTATTAGACGTCATGACGTCATCCCTATTAAGGAATAACGTCATATCTCGGCCGAAAACTGATTTCAATTAGTTTTCCACGTCATCACTACTAACATCTTATCTCTGCCAAAATGACGTCGAAAACCAGTGGGTAAAACGAGTTTTTAGTCGAGATATGACGTCATCCCTGCCGATATATGACGTCAACCCAGCTGAGATATGACGTCATCCCTATTAAAGTAAAATCTCTGCCAAAATCACGTCGAAAACCGGTGGGTGAAACTAGTTTTCAGCCAAGTATGAAGTCATTCCCAGCCGAGATATGACGTCATCTCTGTTAGAGTAAAATCTCAGCCGAACCGAGCATAAGGGCCTTCTTCGTTATTGTTACTAGTTATGTACTTGTGATGTCTATATTGTTTATGTATTGTTTACTGTTGTGGTAAATTGATGAATTCTTAATAATGTTGTGTTTCACGAATTTAATGGGGAACAAGATTTTAATACTAGATTATAGTCTCAATTTCTTTTTTTAATTAAAAATCATTCCTAATGATAAATGTATAATTCCGACTGACCGCAATCGTGGAATAATGAATCTAAAGCAAACGCTTTAGAGTTCATATTGCTTGATAAGTATACACGACGCCTCACGATAACTCGAAAGCAAAGTAAAATAAACGTTATTGCGTTGAGTTTAGATTCATTATTCGCTTTGCAGCTGCAGTCTTCTGTGCTCGGAATATAAACTTTCTGAACCGGCGATTTCTTTTTTAATGAAAAATCACAAGAACCATTGTTATCTGTTATATCTAAGTTTACTAAACAGTATATTATTATAAATAAATGTCCGCTTCGCTTATGAATAATGTTAAAATTTAACTGTTCCCCAAATCGTTACATAATAATATCAAATTCTATATTGTTGGCATTTTACGCAAACTACTTTGAAATTTCTTGTACTTTATTGGTCACTTTGAAACTCTTTTGAAATGGTGATTTGAATATCTCGATTTACTTGACAAAGCTTACCTAGTGACCAATAACAAGAACCTTAGACTGACCGCAAACGTGCCACGGACCACAGCCACCAGTGGCTTGCGATCGCCACTTTTTATATTTCACATGATGTAGCGAGTGGCCGCCACGCGTGTGCGGCGAGTGCAAAACACATGGAAAATTAAACAAACTGTAGCAGGCCACGGGTGGCTGTGGTCGCTCCGTTTGGCCTCAACCTTAGTGTAACGTCACACCTGCCGAAGGTACGACTGAATTATTGCTTATATTAGTCGTAATCTCGTCACGTAATTTCGACTAATATTCATGCATACGGCCGAATACTCAAACGCTACTTATATTAAGTTCATGCTTAAATTATTGCCATCTCTTACAAATGAGTAATGTCAAACAGAGGCAAAGAAATTTTATGTGGTATTCAAATTTGAGTGACGTCTCAGAATTCGGCCCTTAGTATCTTCGTCTTACGTATACCTACTACAAAGTTAACGTAAACTATATTTTGGTATAGAGATAGCTGATACACGCGACTCCGTACGTAAAATATCTGTCACCAGCATACGATGAACCTCGTAGCAAATCGCTGCTTTTGGTTTAGAAAGTTCAAGCTGTATCTAAGAATCAACGTGTTTCATTTCAATAAAATATAGCCTACTAGCTTCCGCCCGCGACTTCGTTCGCGTCCCGTTAGATCCCGTTAATTTTCCGGGATGAAAAGTATCTTATGTTACTTCTAATACCTCTAAGAATATGTGTACAAACTTTCATGATGATCGGTTAAGTGGTTTTCGCGTGAAAGCGTAACAAAGAAACTTACTTTCTTTGGACAGACAAAGAGTGGAACTCGTTGCCGGCGTCTGTGTTCCCGAAGGACTATAATTTGGAAGTTTTCAAGAGTAGAGTGAATAGGTATCTTCTAGGTAACCGTGCTACATCGTCGACCACGTCATTGCTTAACATCAGGTGAGATTGTGGTCAAACGGTTGCCTATATTGTATAAAAAAAAAAAACACATTTATAATATTAGTAGGATGTTTAAAAAAAAAAGGGCTTCTGAATGGTATAAGTTTCATTGAAATCGCCGGTAGCTGGTAGCTGACAAAAGTGATCATTCTTCATACAGAATTATAGTTTACGTGACTTTGTAAAACATACGTTACATAAAAGATTTTTTTATTTGTATAAATAAGTGTTACAATTTGGCCGAACGTATTTAGATTTTTTTTTTATGGTAAAAGTAATGGAACAAGCTGATAGCTCACCTGATGTTAAGTGGTAACTTCTGCCTATAACAATGCATTACCTCACAGAGCAAGTCCAATGAGGACGTGCCCTGTAAGGCAATGCACTGCGTCCATCACTCTGAGATGATATTTTTTACCTGAATTTACGGCGTCGTACCTTCTGCAGGCAAAAGAAGTGTGAAAAATGTTGAACATATTAAAAGGTTTATTGCACACTGCGCTAAATGACACAATGTTGTTTCTAAGGACCGTCTGTGTTTTTAATCATCCAAGATACATTCAAACATTTTAAATACTCACATTCGGCTAGTCACAGCCGATTGAATAATCTAAGAAATCTAGTTAAATTCACAAAAGCGTTTTTTTTTTGTGAACCAACAGCTTTTACAATTTGAATAGGAAATAGTTAAACTTTGGAGAGCCAATTAGAGGTTCTCACGTATAAAAATCAAATAGAGTTTCTTTTGAGTTTATGTAACTTAGTTTTATATAATGTTAGTGACTTTGCATTTGCCCGATAAAACGTTGAAAACACAGACGGCCCGATAAAATTATATTCTGAAGTTGCCTTAATATATTTTAGACTGATTTTATAATCGTGAGCGTATCTAACCGATATTATAATATATTATACGTACTGTTAAGATATTATTAAATGTTCTTGAATATCTTCGAAGAGCAATCCATTAGACCAGTATCAATTGACGAATTACTAACAGAATGTACTAAAGTAAGTAAGTGAGTTTTTAGGCCGCCTTAAGACCTCCGTCGTGGCTTAACGACTGCTAGAGCCGGGACAGTTTCTCCGAAGCACGAAAGCGCTCAGATATAAATGCCACTAGCGGTCATCCATCCAAATAGTGACCGCGCAGAAAGCTGCTTAACGTAGATAATCGGTGAAGATTTACTAAGAAAGCTACGCCACGAGCGCTTCAAGAAACAAAATCTATTACGAGCTGTAAAGACAGGGATATTAGGGGTAATAAATAGCCGTGAACTCAGCGCTTTCGTTTATCGCTAGCGCTACGATTGCTACTTGTCTAACGGATCGGTTTTGTGTACTTAACACTCGATGGGCGGTTTTACATTAGTTTTTTTGCTGAAACTGTTAACATTTTGAACTGTTCAAACACTATATACCTAGTACAGGGTGATTATGGCTAAGCGTGTTCCACCTTAGGTTGCAGCTACACTCAGAGGGTATAGTACGAGTTTTGGTGTGTAAATGTGGATTCTTTGAGAAGCTCGACATGCGAGCACGGGCTTGGTGTGGACCAAGCTTCTCAAAGAATACGCTCAGTGTCTCCATACAAATCAGCGCTCACTGGTGTGCTGGGCGTCAGACGTTTCATACCCACATTATACACAGAAAACTCGTACTAGGCTCTCAGGTGTGCTGGGAGCCAAACGCTTAGCTATACTTCAAAAGAAATTATTTCCGATATTGACTAGTATTATCAAATATTCCGGAGAATTGCACTTTTTTTACACAACTACTCTTAGGCCCGTATGCTGATTTACTGATCCGGACTCAGGCATAGATTTTTGTATGAAAATCTCTACTCAAATCTATGCTTGAGTAGTTTCTGAATCGGCATACGGACCTTATTCATGTATCATTGTATATTGTATCATAGTTTTCTCATATTGTATGAATAAATTTGGAGATAGTTTAGAAATATGTAAAGGGGGTATCCGTCCATGACCAATGTTCATCATAAATTTTGCAATTTAGGAATATATTTTGCAACAGATATCGAATTGTAGAAGTAAAGAAACCAAATATACAATTTAAAAGATTTATGTAAACGGTACAAATAGCAACATAAATCTATTAGGTAACAATTTTTTTAATCCAAATAAATACAGTTTTTAAAGTTGTATAAGCGTTGTATCATTGAAATGTATTATTTTAAAGTTAAATACAAACAAGTAGCGCTAGAAGGACTTAATGCTAACAGCATTGTCTACCAGTCTTCCTGGGAGAAATTAGTAGAAATATATCAAAATTGGACTTAAACTGTTACAAATGTTACAAAACGTTTTGAGAGCTTTTGATCGCAAAACGTAGTCTTAAATTGCTCATCAATTTATGTTGCTGTCTGTACTCATAATGGAAAGTTTCAGCGTAGTTGTAGTTAAACCGCCGCTAGAATGTTGAAGTTGTTAAGCTATGAATATCAGGATAAATACACAATTAAATGGTACATGGAGATTCAATGTTTTATTTAAGTACCTACCTATAGATTTTCTTTTAAAATTAACATGATATCAAGCAGTACTGATCCGGACTCAAGCATAGATTTTTGAATGAAAATCTACTTAAATCTATACTTGAGTAACGATTTCTGTATCGGCATACGAGTCTCTAAACCCCCTCTAAGATTTCCTTTTCATAATGTTGTCACATAATGTTACTAGCTAGTTCGCTCATTCACGTTTCTTAGTATTGTAGATAAGTAGGTAGGTAGGTGCGAGTACATCTTTTTAAAATAAAATTTTCCTCATAATCACACCCCGAGGCTTAGAAAATTAATGTAGAAAATGCACAATTCTTTGCAAATAATTTTCTATAATTGTGTCAAATTGCTAGTAATTTAAGTAATGTTCAGTGGGTAAGTTAAGTATGCCTCTAGGGTACTAATATTCTGTGCTCTAGCTCTTATTATATTTGATAATAGTTAATAGCATTTGAAATACTGACACGGTTATGATCATTTTACAAACAGCTTGCTAATGCATAGAACATTTTGAATCAAAAAACAGAGTTCTAAAAATGGCGTTAGATTCAAAAACAACGCTTGCAAATCTACCCTCAAGTTACAAAAAAACATTCTTGTTGTATATTAACCTATTCAAAAAGATTGGGTTAGATATCTTCGGACCTAAATTAGGTCGTAAAAACGTGAATGCTTCGATCAGACTCTTTATGTTCAATATTATGTTCATTCCTTTTCTAACCATACAGCAGATCAGTGTTATTTGTAAGTTTGACCCTGATAACTTCCTAGAGGGCGCTGCTAATGTTCCTATAACACTTCTTTTTGTATTAAGTAAGTCTTTATTATCGTATAATTACACCTAGGTACCTTATGGTCCGATACTTGTGCCTCTACAACGAAATTTCGGTAGTTTTTGTTACACTGCGCGGCCGCCTAGTGCGATGACGCAGGCTCTTGCGAAGTGAAGTGATAGCGTGGCTGCGCAATGTAAGTTAAACGTCTCTAATGAGACTGTTAAAAAATCATTATTCGTAGTTCAATGGCATGGACAATGCTCGGAAACACTACAAATATTATTTGACTGGTGCCCAGGATGTGGTACTTTTACATGTGCTATTAGTAGGTGATCACGGTTAATAAAAAAAGGTACCTAATTAATAAAAATTGTGTGATTTAAATTACAGATGTTATAAAGATGGCAATAACATTGAAAAAAAAAGACGAGATCGTCTGGATCTTCTTGGAAATAGGAGAGTTGTGGCCAAAGAAACTAGATGTGAATAGAAAAAGAGTCATTATGGAGACTTGGCTGCGAAGAATGGGACTACTGATCAAATGTACCTACATCTACTTATTATCTACATAGTTTAAAAAAGAAAGTGTCGGTGACTATTAAGTTGATAGGACATTGACCTAGGGTAATGGGAAATTCGATATGGTCAAGAGAATAATATCATGGCAATGGTTTATGCACAATAGTCAGACCTACTAAGTATAGGTTCAGTCAAAAACAAAAATTGATGGACAGTTTAAAATTGGCCATGTTGGAACTTTTGGTGGATTTGTTTTGTATTAGTTGCAAAAGCTTAGGTGTCTATACCTACCTACTAGATATATATCCAGATTATTTCAATGCTTATAGCATTTTGTGACTGCATTTAGGTACTTTGATTTTAGCAATCTAGTTCCCATAGGTAGTACAAGATCTGCTTAGTTTGAGACTAGGGTGCGCTGTGTGAAATGTCCAAGGATATTTATTTCTGACGGTAGGTTAGGTACATGCTATAAAACATCGACGTACACCGTTTTTTAGCATCCTTCATCTACGCAGTCGTAAACGTGGTGACTTTCATAGCAACACCGTTCCTAGCAACCTGCTACAACATCTCAGCTGGTGTTACTGAGTATCTGTTCCCGGTTTTACCACCAGACCTCTGGCGTATCAACTCTACAGCGACGTTCCTGATCACTTATGTATTGGAGGCGTCGGCAAGTGAGTGATATCTTTCACAAGGAAGCTCGTATGAGTCAGTAGCCAACTCTGGTGACGGAGTTTTTGGGCCGCCTTAAGCCTCTGCCATCTTTCACAAAAATGCGATTTCTACTCAAACAAGCATTATAATTATGATCAAGTTTCAGTTTTCTTTTTTAGTTTTTTTTTGGTCATACCTACCTATGTATGAACTTAGGGGTCTTACTGGTACCTATTCTGGGGAACGTTTACTCTGTCTTTGTAATTAATCGCATTATAGGTCCTTAGGTAATAGGGCGAAAATAAAAGATTCCAACCACGGTTGATTTTTGTAGTTTTTACGACATCTCTAAAGATCTCTGTCTGAAGTATCTCTGAAGCGCTCGTGGCTAGGCTTGCTTAGTCAATCTTCACCGATTATCTAAGTTAAGCGACGTTCTGCGCGGTCACTATTTGGATGGATGATCGTTAGTGGCAATTACATCTGAGCGTTTCCGTGCTTTAGAGGGCACGTTTAACTGTCGGTCCCGGCTCTAGCAGTCGTTAAGGCATGACGGAGGCCCCAGAGTTGACAACTAACTCATACGAACGACCGACCACGACATCTCTAACGACATTTTGTTGAACGTGTTATATCGTGCGGCGTGCAATGTGTGTATTAAGTACCTACCTATAATACCTACCATTTCAGCCATTCCATGCCAACTTTGTCTCTACTTCCCCTATGACCTCCTCCTCGTCACGATTGCATCCAACACTAGCATTCTTCTTCGTCTGCTGCTAGTTGATCTGGAGAATGCTATCGAAGACCAATCACACGGTAATAATTCGGAAGACAGCTACGATCAGATCATAGAAATAGTGAAGGTTCATCAGAGAATTTTAAGGTGAGTTGATAGAATAGAATGATGTCTATAAACTTTTCTGAATACGTTTATTTCGCCCATGGAAGTACCTAGGTATATGTAATAAGCAATCATTCTAGCACTGCTGTGTTCTGATTTAAAAGTGGCTTTTTCAATCTACATTTTACAGTGTTGGACGAAAAGCAATGCCTTACAGAGCATGTCTCTGTTTTTGAACAAAAAGTCTAATTTACAAATCGTATCAGAGTAGGAACCAACCTAAATAGGTAACTACATTTATCAAATTGCCTAAAACTTGATTTGACTAGGATCACATCATACAGGTGCTAAGTAGGTACCCTTAGACAGCCTGAAATCCACAGAAAAACTCCGGCCTGCTTAGTAGCGGTAGACCTATTTTTTTTTCAGTATCGTCGCAAAGATGAACGACTTTTTCGGTTTGGTGGTATTCATCCACATCGTGTTCGCATCTTTACTCATCTGTTTCTTTGGCTTCTTGACAGTGGTTAGTCCAGTACTAATAAGCGTTGTTTTTCCAACACTAAATACATTTGCTACAAAAACATTACATCTCTGTGTGATTTGTCATGGTTATGACTCGCCTATGACCAGCGCCAATATCGCGAATCCAAGCGTAATGGAAGTCTGTTCTGTACACGCCCTACCACTGGCGGACTGGACTCGAAGTCGTTCGCTGCTTGTAAAGAAAGCATTTCTCTACAGAATGCATGCTTAGCACGTACCTACATTACGTAATAGTGTGTATGTATTGAATCTGATTACCTAACTACCTACTGTCTTTTCAGGTGTTAGGCGGTGTTGCAGAAACTATAATAAATTTCATAACGGTATTGAATGCGGTCTTAATAATATTTCTACTTGCTGTTTCTGGACAACTTCTATATGATACGGTAACTAACAAGTTAATTTTACAAACAAAAATTAGGCATGGCGTTACCTAGGTACCTACCTACTTGCGCATAAATCGTTGAGTGAAAGAAGCTTTTTGATGTACTTAAGTAAAGTTAAAAATTCACTTTAGCCCTCCCAATGAAACACACCTATGCCCCAATTTGTAGGATTTTGAATCAGGATACAGATTAATAAGCTTTGGTCTCGCAATCGTAACGCACACCGCTGCGGTATGCGACATGCGGTCTGCGTTACGGTCTCTTGTCCGTCGCATTCTGCGTCAGCGGCGAAGAGCAAACGCGGTACGCTGCGTTGAGCCGCATACCGCAGCGTTGTGCGTTACGATCGCAAAACCAAAGCTTTAGGCTGGACGCTAATGGTAAAGGTTTTTTTTCTAGAGTTCAGGCGTCGCTGACGCTGCATATAACAGCTTATGGTATGATAGCGATATGAGGGTGAAGAGATTGGTGCTCTTCATCATTATCAGGTAAAAAAGCACCTCCTACGTAATAAATAGATACCTAAACTCTTTATTGTAGGTACCTAGGTACTTACACAAAGAAACAGGATACCTACTTACCTACAATGAGAAAAAAGCTATTGAGTACAATGCAATGGCCGGGCTTATCTCGCTAAAAGCGATCTCATCCAGACAACCTTTGGATGGAGAGGATAGACAAAATCAGAAAGACGGCGGTGTACAAAAGTTTCCTTTATTTTCTTAGGCACTGCCACTTGGTAGGTCTACTAGTAGAGAAGGAAAATTTTGTAGGATTTTGTATCTAGGTACTTTCCCGTGACAGTTCTACTCTTATTGGCTCACTAAACGCATGTTTACCTGATTTGCACGTCGTATGACTAGGCCAAAGCTGCGGCCAGTGTCAAGAACAGCTAAATATTGGTCAAATTAAATCATTCTGAATTTCAGATCGCAACAGCCTTGTTATTTATCTGCTTTGGGATACTCCAACATTAATCTTTGTGCTTTTTCAAAGGTAAGTTAAAAAGTAATACCTATATAAAAGAAAATATAAAATGGTTCATCGCTTTCCTTTGGTGATTTTGAAATTATACTTTACTAATTCTTTTGTGTTTTTACCTACCTATGAATTAGATATTAATTATATCCTGCTTATTTTTTTTTACAGATAATGAGCACCGCTTGGACATATTTCTCGTTGCTGATTCAACTCTACCAAGAGAACTAAAAACATTCACATTCTTTATTAAATCTATTCACGTTCACTACAAAACCGCGCACGTCTTATAGGCCTCCCAGCCGGGTCGTCCAATGACTGTAAACATATTATGTAAGACCTAGAACAGTTTCTAGCACCTAAAATGTTTTAGTAAAAGATTGGTTGGATATTTTAGAAAAATATATTAATTTGAAATCATTGCAAATAGTGTTTTATCATTTACCATATTCTAACAAAGTTGGTAGGTATTTATGTAACTAATTATACTTAGATATTAACTGCTCAATTCAACTCGCACAACAAAAATAACTGAAATATCGATGAAAACGTTTTCAAATATATCTACTACTACCTTTATTACTTTTTATATTACTATATTCATAAAACTTTGGAAACGTTTGGTTATTAGTTGTGCCAGTTGACATAAAATTAACAATAATCAAATCCCTCGATCCATATTTAAAAATTCCTAGTAATTTGAAGCTTATTACAATTCTACGTATGAGCTACCATTTCTTTAAAATTGATTCTAATATAAAAACAATAGTTTGATCTAACAAGAATGATAGATATTTTTTATCAATTCCATAAGTTTACAAAAATTGAGATAAAGCAGTAAAATGTTAAATGTACTTGTACTTGGCCCCCATTCTCAGGGGGCCAAGTACAAGTACATTTAACATCATTACACTTTTTTTTTTTACAAATAATCTTATCAGAAGACATTTACAAGGCATATATACTACGCCATTATATCGATGACTGCGCCTATTCCTACTGTACTAATCATCATCATCAATCAATCATCAATATATATAAAACTCTTTTGAAGCTGACAGAGAATCAACGCACAACCTTAACTATAAGTCCTAGAGGTATGAAATTTGGAGGGTAGTATCCTTATATAGTGTAGGGGTGCACTAAGAAAGGAATTTTGAAACGTCACACTCTAAAGGGTAGAACGCGAGCAACGCCGCGGGAGACGGCTAGTTAATAATATTTCCGAACGCATCCTACCTAATTTACTAAGTACACCATCTAGCGATCACTCACGCAATCACTCCGATTCCAAAGTCAAACTGCACCGTCGAACAACAATGTTACAAGATTGAACGACTGAGTAATTTGTCAATTACGTGCATAGAAAGTTACTTCAAAAAATTTGCTTTAAAGGATATAATCATTGAGGATATAATAGAAGATTTTGCTCAACAGAAATCCCACAAGAAACCGTTATCGTAATCGTAACCGAAAAACCAGCAGCATTCTAATATCATTAATGATATATTATATCATACTGTATTTGATTACCTACCTACAATAAATGGTCATACTTAGTAAAAATATGTTATTATAATTTGCTTTTTTTACTTTCCAAAAGGGCCCCAAATTCTTGTGTGCCCAAGGGCCCCAGCGTAGTTTAATACGGCCCTGGCCACGTTTATAGGGACCACTGTAAATGGGCTACGTTGGATGGACCAATGTAAATGGGCCACGTTTGTATGGACCACGCTTATATAGACCACTGTAAATGGACCACGTTTATATGTGCCACGCTCTACGTATGGTCAGTTTCGAATCTAAGCTCAAAACACTTTTCAGCCCATTGACTAATTCTCTACTTTGTTACCATATTTTAGGGCAATTCTTCGGCTAATTTTCTACACTAATACCACTAATATCTACTTTCATGTAATTCGTTAGCCATACACATTTGATTTTACATTTTATGAACACTAATATCTACTTTCATGTAATTCGTTAGCCATACACATTTGATTTTACATTTTATGAACACTAATATCTACTTTCATGTAATTCGTTAGCCATACACATTTAATTCTACATTTTATGAACACTAATATCTACTTTCATGTAATTCAACTTAGCGCGATTGACCCCCAGTAGTTTAGGCGTGATCCGCGAACAAACAGACTAACTCGATTTTTGAAATCAGAATGGTTTATTTAATAGAACTGCATATTTCGTTTTCCCATATCTTTAATTTTAGTTTTTTGCTTTTTTACACTTTTATAATAGGTAGTATAGATTTTTTTCATCAATTAATTTATTCATGCTTCTAAGTATTAATACAGATACAAAAAGATAGTGCAGTAACCGAATGTTTCTATGCACTTCGAGTCTCATTCAATCAATTTACATTTGGGATTTAATAATCAATTTTGCTATTCATTCGTTCATTGTTAATCAATTTTACTATTCATTAATGAATGGTCCTAAGTATTAATACAGGTACATTATAGATAGTTGCAATAACAGAATGTTTCTAAACACTGAAACACTCGTCTCAGACCTAGACCGATGTCTTAGATCTAGGTTTTAGGTCTAATAAATGTAAAGGATAAACTCACACAGGATGGACTAGGTAAGCACCTACGCACAACACAATGAAGCTCTTTGTACCAGACTGCCAAGGGTTACAAAATTCAAAGGCAAAATTTACATTACAATTTATATCTAGTTCACAGACAATATCCTAGTAAAATCAAGAAAATATGATCTTACTCATGTTGGTCACGTAAAGCTCCTTAAATATAATAATGACTGATATATTGCTATCTTTTTCGGTGACGTAAACATGACAAGAATCATTATTGAAGAGCCTGGCAATGCCAGCAAATGAAAAACATCGTAATGACTCTAATTATTTTGTCATACATATAGAGGTTAATATTGCAAATTATACAAATATATACCTAGGCTTTGAATGACTATTTCATTCAGAGCCTTACGAATTATTTACAAATCTATGCGTCTCAGTCATTCGTGTACAGTTATGACGAGTTAGAGCGAGATAGAAAGATGCGGCAGACAACATCAGAGTCACATTTGACTACCTTCTAAAGCGACTTTTTTAAACTACCAGTATACAACTCTTAGGTAAATAAAAAATAACTAAATAATATAACAATTTAGTTTGTAAAAATAATGTACAACTAAGCTATAACTAAAATTTAATAAAAATTATGGCATTCAGCAATAGGTACCTTTTTAATCAACTAAATACATTCCTAGAAATCTGTGATATTGATATTACGTATTTACAATGTTGAGTAAAATATTGATGAGGCAGTATTAAAAAAATATATATACACGACGTCAAAAATTTCAAACATTACATTTAGCTCGGGAACAGTTTTTACACAAATTATTACTCGAAAAGCCGCTACTAGAATACTAAGTGGTTTCTACATATTAATCTTAGATTAAATCATGGTAGGTACCTTAGTAAACAATTTACATTTCGATAGTAAGAATTATGATGACTAACCTTCAAAAAACCCATGACAAATACTATACTGTGCCTATGATGTCACGTTTACCAATGACGTCATATAAATTCTGCATCACCAAAATACCACTCAAAAATCTTACAACTACGCCTTACAGTTGATATTCCTATGGATCAGAATTCTTCTTACCCGACATTCTGTCTATGAGTCCTGTGATCATATCGGCGTCAACTAAACCTATGAATTTGTCGACTATTAGACCGTTCTTTATGGCTATCACTGCTGGGACAGCTTTTACCTGAAATTTAACACATACTTGAATATATATATACAATTTTTTATGTAATTTCATGAATTTAATCTGGGTGGGAATCGGACCAAGAAACCACTACTAGTGCAGAAGATACAGAGCTTTGATGCAGCTGTGAGGCAAATCTAGGACTATCGATTTGAATGTTTAAAATTATTGATCACTTTAGATCTACAATACAAAAATATTCCGTGGTTCAGTCATCTGTGCATTTTTTTCTTACCTCAAAAGTGTGCACCAAATCAGCGTTTTCCTCCACATCGACTACAGCTAGGTCCAGGTCTTCCAGTGGTTCAATCAGTTCCTTCAGCTTCGGAGTGAGGATCTTGCAGGGCTCGCACCAGTCCGCGTGGAAGTTTACTATCACTGCCTTATCGCTGTTCATCACCTGGAATTTACTTTGCAATTATTTTTTACAACTAAAAAAGACTGAATATTATGTGTCATAACCAAAGAGAGATAGTTAGGGACATGTGGGTATGTAAGACTAGGTTAGTACTATTTTAAATTAGATTTTTAGGCTATGATATCACTGCGGCGTAGATGGCCTATTGTGATCGCCATTTGTGTAGATGTCGCCCCTACTCAGGGCATTCATAGACCACTAAACCCTGCAGCTGTTAAAAACTGAAGGATTCTTATGGGTGAGGTTTCTTAGCTCATCTGTGCTCACAATATGCTTTCCCAGATGCATACTGGGTGTTTGCATTAGCGGCACAAACCCCCCTCGTACATGAAGAGGTGTTTCTTCTGTCTCGCCTAAGTTAGTACTTACTTTATTGACAAATTCTTCATTATTTTTGACTAGGATGGTTTCGTTGTGTACTATCGAGGTAGATATTGCCTTGGCTCTTCTCAGTCGCGCTAAGTTCCTGATTGGAGACCTTAGACTCTGACATATTGCGTTAGACATCTTTACTGAAATATAAACATAAATTTTCACCACCAATCATTTTCCATTGTGCTATGGTCTAACAAAACGTGACATTGGCGAAATTGCAGGCAACACTGGAAAATCCATTCAGACAAGAATTGAATTGAATATAATATAATGAAACTGACTGAATGTGATTTTGAGTAACATGCTTACTTTACCAAATATAAACTGTATATTTGACATTAATTTATTGACTGCTCGAAGTGGGCATGATATGATAGTAAAAATACCTTTTTTTACTGCGTTCCAGCAATGGTTAATAGTTTCTTTAGTAACAATAATTCAAGCAAGCATGTGTTAATGACATAGTTTAGCCTTGGACAGAGTTTGATAAGAACCTCTCTGCAAATACTACAGATATGCTGCTATGATGGCCTGATAACATGCATGAACACTATGAACAGTGTTAGTTATACCACAGTGCATGAAACAATATCAAATATGAGGATTATGAACAGATCTAAGGATATTTAAGTAAGGATATTATAGTGAAGACTTGTGACATTATATAGTTATTTAGTGATAAAACCCAATGCTATAGGTACTATGATTATAAATAGAGTTGTAAGCTACTTGCCACCCTTGCCCTATTTACAAGATGCTGTTGTGCAGATTGTGTGTGCCATTAGATAATCTACAATATTCAAGTGTATCCAGCATCTAAACTTACCAGTTCAAGACACCAGTATCTTAGCTACCAAAACTGCGTATTTTGCGAATGTTTAGAGGCTCAACGCAGTGGTGGAAGTACCCACACACACAGCCGACAATAGTACCCAACAGCAGCAATGAAATGGTGCAGTACCGGACCATTAGATACTTATCATACAAAATGTGACTGGCAACCAACCGGATTTCGATATTTGGCAAGGTTGAAACCAACACTGTAATTATGCTGGCTACAAAAATAGCAATTTTACCGATGCTATGCTGCGTACGTATTGTAACCCAACACAGGAGAAAAGTTATACCCCATATGACCCCCAATATATAAACCCCAATGCTCAGGGTAAGACTAAGCATTATTCGACGTAAGAACGGTAGGATTTATCATTGTTTACTTGACAATCATTATTTTATTAGACATCGGATTATTTTGGAGTTTGCTCTACAGTTTTTTACCCAGCAATCACACAACAAAACGACACAATAATGTTAGTGATGATGCACGCACTTCCACAAAGCTGTTATTTCTTGTTTCACTATACAGATTGATTACCTATTTATTTAGCTATGCTATTCTAAACCTGAGAATGACTGAGTTAATAAAATAACTTCAGAACGTCCTTCCAAACCTCCTTCCAAAGAGAACTCAACTCAACTCCTCCACAAATCAAATCTGACTGTCATGTCATAGAAAAAAAATCTTTGACAAACGCGTTTCTTCTTCTTCTCTTCAATAATGGCCTGTGTCCGTCATTTCGACAGACAATTTTGTCAAAGTCAAGTGTTAAAATTTTAATTAAAAAAGTTACCCTGGTGACAGGCAAACTTCTGAATGAATCCTAGACTTGTAGGTGGTTTATACGGGATTTTATTCTTTCGAAATGAAACAATGCGAGTCAAGACACAAGATGGAGTATATTATAAAAATCACGTGGGTAGTTTTACATCGCCGACCAAGCTACCCACACTATGCTATATACTGCAGAAACACTACAATCCTCCACTGTTAATTAAAACTAAATTCTTAAAACGTTACATAGGTGCCTACGAAATGGGTGCCTACCTAGCTCCCAAATATGGGTACATAGATGAATACCAACTACTGCCTACGAACTAACAATAGATAACTAAATAAGTATGTATTATAAGGGGGGTGGTCCTATTTAGGTAGGTATAACTTATTACTAGGTTCGATTCGAGCGACGTTGTCGGCTCGGGCTCGGCTCCGCCACTAGTGCTGGCACATGAGTCAGTGGGAAACACACATGAACTCCTCCGCTTTATCTGATCGATATGTCTATGCGCCGCCGTTCCGTCGCGAGTTTTTACAGAATAGTCATTCCTACCTAACTTCTCGATGACTTGCCCATCTGACCACTTGGTATTATCATTAAACTTTCTATACCAAACAGGATCGCCAGGATTTAAACTACGGGTTCCTTTCGCCTTTTCGCTAGCTACTAATTCATTATTTCGTAGTTTACGTCCATGGTCGGGTTTTATTACATCTAAGCGAGTTCTCAATCGCCTACCTTGTAGTAATCTAGCAGGGCTCTCACCGGTTGTAGAATGCGGCGTGTTATGATAAATCAGCAGGTACCTTTGAATCGCGAGATCCGGATCGACCCGATCACGACGGGCTTTTTTTATTACATTCTTAATTATTTTTACGGCGTTTTCAGCAGCTCCGTTAGAGGCCGGGTGGTACGGGGCTGAGAACATTTGGTAGACTCCATTGCTCGTTAAAAAATCTTTAAACTGTTTACTTGTGAACGGGGGCCCATTATCCGATACGACCTGCTTGGGTATACCCCAACGCGACCATGACTCACGCAACTTAGCTATGGTTGTCTCCGCCGTAGTACGAGTCATCTTAAACGCTTCTATCCACTTTGACCTCGCATCTATCGAGATCAGATAAGTCTGACCATCAATGGGTCCTAAAAAATCGAGATGGATCCTTTCGTAGGGCGAATGAGGCCACCGCCAAGGTGCTGGTGGCGCAGACGGCGGCGCGGGTGCCACCGCCGCGCACGTGACGCACTCGCGACATGCCGCCTCCACCACTTCGTCTAATCCGGGCCACCATACGTAGCTACGCGCGTATGCTTTAGTCTTCACGATACCCATGTGAGGTTCGTGTAGCTCACGCACTACCGCCTGCCTACATGACTCGGGGACAACAAGTCTAGGCCCCCACATAACGCACCCAATCTCAATGTATAGTTCGTCCTTTCTCGCTAAATACGGCTCAAGCTGTTTTACGTCTACTGCTTTAGGCCACCCGTTCTCGACGAAGCCATAAACGCGACTCAGCAAAGGGTCACGCGCTGTTTCGCGTCTTATTATTTCGCAGTCAAGAAGCATCGCGTTAGTTGCGAAGTGCAAATACGTTTGTTCTGGTGGTTCCTCAGCACACTTCTCGTTAACCGGCAACCGAGACAGGATATCGGCGCCATTATTATGCGTACCTACATATTCAATATCGAAGACGTATGCGGCGAGTATCAACGCCCAACGTTGCATACGGCTTGCCGCCATAGTAGGTATGCTTTTGTTCGGCCCGAATATGCTAACGAGGGGTTTGTGATCCGTTATCAACCTAAAACGTCTACCTAATAGATATTGATGAAATTTCTTGACACAGTACACGATAGCTAGCGCTTCACGGTGTATTTGTGCGTAACCTTGCTCAGCCTTAGTCAGTTTTCTTGATACGTACGCGACGGCGCGCTCCTCGCCACCGCGGTCCCGCTGGGACAGCACGCCACCGATACCTACCGCGCTGGCATCGCATGTCAGCACGAGCTCGCGAGCCGGGTCGTAGTGCGCCAGCACGTCGCTCCTCATCAGAAGTTGTTTCACCCGCTCGAACACCCGCTGGTGCTGGCCGCTCCACTGCCACCGTGAACCCTTGCGAAGCAACTCGTGCAATGGATGCAGCATTCCGCTTAGATTCTTGACAAACCTAGCGTAAAAATTAACCATACCTAGAAACGACCTAAGTTCCGATATTCCCTCTGGACTCGGCATGTCTTTGATGGCGCGAAGTTTCTCTGGATCTGGCCTAATGCCGTTTTTATCAACGATATAACCTAAGTATTTTACTTCTTTAGCTAAAAATGAACATTTCTGAAGCTTTATTTTTAAGCCTACGGAACTCAACCTTTTGAGAAGCGTTTCTAGCGATTTGAGATGTGACGACCTATCCGGCGCAGTTATTATTAAATCATCAGCGAAGCATTGAACGTTAGGAATGCTATCGACGATACTACTCACGATACGCTGGAAAATCCCACTGCTGGAGGATAACCCATATACGAGACGATTATATTTGAACATGCCTCGATGCGTGTTGATAACGCAGTACTTCTTAGATTCTTCCGATAGGCAAATCTGGTTGTAAGCCTGAGATAGATCGATCTTTGTAAATTCTTCCCCCCCAGCTAGATTAGTGAGCAAGTCATCGATCTTCGGCAGCGGATACCTATCGATCATCAGTACGGGATTGAGCGTTACCTTAAAATCGGCACATATGCGTAACCCACCGTCACTCTTGTTAACCAACACCAGTGGCGTCGCCCAGTCCGAGCAGTCGACTGGTTCGATGACGCCGTCGTGCAACATCGCGTCGAGCTCGGCGTCGACGCGCTCGCGCAGTGCGTAAGGTACCGGCCTCGCGCGGTGGTACACCGGTGCTGCGCCCTCGCGCACCCTCAGCGTGGCGCACCCCCCCGTGTACCGTCCCAAGCCGCCGCTCCATACCTCCTTATATCTGTCGAACATTTCATCAACAACACGTTTAACAGGCTCTAATTTATTACATGATACACATGAATACTGCAAAATAGGTATCTGAATGCCTAATTCCGCGAGCCACTGCCTACCTACTAATGATGTCACGCCTGTGTCGATAACGAACAGGTCAAGCTCCTTCCTACATCCATTAAACTCTACACAAGTTGTCATGCAACCTAACGGTCTAACTTTAGATTTGCCATCGTAGAAAAGAAATACATATTTAGATTTTTTTAGCTTAACATCACTGAATAATGTATCATATGTTTTTTTGCTAATACATGAGCCTGGTGTTCCCGTATCTACTTCCATCTTTAATTTACGCCCATTTACCAGTATATCAAGACTCACCGGTGTATACTGTCCTAATGACATTTGAAACATCGGTTCTTCAATTTCCGCCTCCGACTCAGATTCCTCGCTGCTGTCGTCTGCCGGCTGCACGAAGTGGTGTGTCTCCCGGTGGCGTCCGTCACCGACGCCGCCACCGTCGCTGCGCTGTGACTCCGCCACTTTGCCGCCGTTCGATTTAGAAGCATCCTTGTAGGGGCACACCCGCCTTAGATGTCCTTTGTTCCTGCAGCTGCTGCATACGTAGTTTTTAAACCTGCATCCGTCTATCTGATGTTGGCCGCCGCACGCTTTACAGCCAGCTCGCCCCGCCGATGATGGACCCGCTCCGGTACCTCTCGCTGAGCCGCCGAACCGCGCGCTGCGCACCGATGTCGCCCTGAGCGCATGTACCGCACTCATGCTCGCCCCGCTGCTAGATGCTGCCGTTGAGTCCACGGCTGCCGCATCTCTTTCCGCAGCTTCCAAGGCCGTTGCCAAAGATAACGCTTTTGCATAGGTTAGATCGGGCTCTGAGAACAGCCTTTGCCGTATCAAGTCACTGCTTACTCCGCATACGAACTGGTCACGTAAATTATCCGTCAAAGTTTCTTTGAATTCGCAATCCTTCGCTAATTTCTTCAATGCTGCTAAATACTGAACTATGGTCTCGTCAGCCGCCTGCCGCCTTTGTCGAAATCTGTACCGCTCCGCCATGATGGATGGTTTTGGTTGCAAATGTTCTCGTACCAGTTTTACCAACTCATCATAAGTGAGGTCAGTGGGTTTTTTAGGATTTGCCAGGTTCACCATTAATTCGAATACGTCCTCACCCACTAGCGAAATCAAAGTCGGGAGCTTGAGATCATCTTTGATGGCGTTTGCTTTAAAATACATGTCGACACGACCACAGTACAAAGTCCAGTTCCCGGTATTTATGTCGAATTCTTTTATTTTTCCAACGCCCATTATTGCAAATCACTCCTAGGCCGCGTAGATAGTAATAGCAAGCACAATTTTGATTTACCGTCGTCGCCAATGGTTTATACGGGATTTTATTCTTTCGAAATGAAACAATGCGAGTCAAGACACAAGATGGAGTATATTATAAAAATCACGTGGGTAGTTTTACATCGCCGACCAAGCTACCCACACTATGCTATATACTGCAGAAACACTACAGTAGGAATGGAATGAACGAATAAGGCCCGTATGCCAAGAGGTCGTTACTCAAGCATAGATTTGATTTGAGTAGAGATTTTCATACAAAAATCTATCCGTGCTTGCCACAAACAGAAGTAAAATCATACAGTACACGTACGTAGGGCCCGTATTGTAACAAAGTGTGGCGCATTGTATTAAGCTTCTAACGCGGCGTTAAAAGCTTAATGCAATGCCCTTATGTATAGATGGGACTCTAATGTTTTACTAATATAATAAATGACCTATGCATGCATGCTTAGGCTTACAAAATTCATCAATCAAACAGAACTATTCCGGTACATCACTAGTTTTAGTTTAGCTTTATTGTCTGTGACGAGTTGGTTCCTTCCAGTTGGTATTATTGTTGAATTTGTTGATTGAGCAAAGATGGAATGAATGAATGTAATATTGTAAGAAAGAAAGTCAAGTGAATTTTCTGGTGCTGTGTTGCTGTCAATTTTTATAGAAAGGTGAGTTATTTTATAGTTTTTGTTTGCTATTCCCTGTGTATTTTAATTTGCAGATGCTATGGCTTTATTTCCCGTCTTAGTTGACATAAGTTTGTGCTAATTGCTGCACTAAAAATGATAATAAAACCGTGGAATCGTATCGCCATTTTCCGCTAGGTAGACCGATTCTAAAATGTTTTTTTGATTTTCTACGCGTCATTGTACTCAATTGCTATCAACTATGGTTTATTTCTAATCGTAGACTAGTTTATTATCGAGTTTCTAATAATTATAATACAAAGATGTCGGAGAGAAACAAAGTTTCTCAATCATTCAGGAACCTACCTTCCAAGTTTCATTCGGATTTGATGACTAATCGCAGCTAACAAGATCTATAATATAGCGTAAAGATAATAATTTTCGTCATAGTTGTGGGTTTGAAGCGACAGATACAGTAGAACACCATTTAGAAGGTGGTTTCTACACAGCACTAGGTAACCACCTAATCTTGAAAACAATTAGGTACCTAGTTTAGAGTTATCTTCTTTGTATTCTAACTGCAAGGTCACAATAAATGCACTAGAGCAAAGTTATAAAGCCTCCGAGGATAATTAACTCAATAATTCACACATTGCAATGTAAACAAAATAATCATTACCTATCTACAGACAGAATTGTCCGGTTTCCAAACAATCTATAACATCATCTTAAATAACCATTTCTAAATTTCCACTGATAATTATAAGTCCTCAATATGATTCCGGGCAACCAGCACTTAACTACTCCCAGCAACCTTTTCTATATCACCAACCAATTTTTTTTTCTTTTTTTAATGATAAAATAATGTTAAAGTTTTATTTGTTGATATACCTAGTAGATGTAAAATCACTATCATTGATATAACAATGCTAGGTCAACTGCATTGAGCCTCTTTTTCAATGACAAGCAGCTTTATAAATATGTAAGTGTTTATAAATAAATAAAATAACTAACTTCACACAACACCCTCTAGTCCCAAACTAAGCAGAGCTTGTACTGTGAGAACTAGATTGCTGATACAATACTTGTATACTATTTTTCGTAAGATAGGTACATTCTTATAATACATAGTAATACCCAGATCATAGAAATAATATATAGATATTATTACTATTATTTGACAACAAACTGTGTGGGGCATACATAGGTATGCCCCACACAGTTGGTTGTCAATGGGGATCGAACCCACAACCCACAGCACGGAAGGCAGAGCTATTACCGACTGACTTGTGACACAGCCTTGATCCATAGCAAGATTCTCTTTATATATTTCAATACCTACTGTGGCACAGTATTAGATAAATTATGTCATAGATAGGGTGTGTTAGTGTGGCTTTTAAATTAAACAGCAAACCTTCAACTTCCATGCCACATACTCATTTCGCATAATAACAAACATGTCTATTACACCACAACATAAATAAATAACAGTAGTACTTACACTACTTACGCAATACATGGTATTGGACCTGGGCCAATGTTTTTTTGCTTGGCAACACGACTTGTCATTTTTCTGCTATGTATCTTACAACCCATTGTTTGCAGAATTATATTTGTTGTTGGTAATTTTGAAGCATTGTGTAGTAATTATAGTTTATTACGAGTACTAACATCTAAAAAAAGAAGTACCACATTGTGTGCTAGTTGGATTGTTATTAGCTTTTGTCTGCTGCCTCATTTACAAGGTAACACAGGGTAAAAAGTTTTATAAAACATATTCTAGGCCACAAACTAACTTGATTATCTATCATCATCTTATTCATCTCATCATTATTACGACTTGTTGTGTATCTCAACTCATCAATAAATTAAAAAATTAATAAATTTTTGTTACAGTCCTACGGCATAATTTAATCACAAAACATCTAAATCGCTCACGAATACTGAAGGGAAATGTAGAGTAGAGCGACATACAACATTGTCCCATGCAAAGGCCTAAAAGTAAAATCATTTATAGCATCATCATCATCATCCTCAGCCTGACTTCACCCACTGCTGGGCCTCCCTTTGCTTGGGCCACTTTTGACCCTCATCCAGTTGTTATAGCATATAGTGTTATTTATAGGGAAGGGAAGGTTGAAGTAAAATAAAAATTGCAAAAATATTTTAAAGCAAATCTATTTTTCTCCTCTGTCACATGACTCAAATCAAAACTAAACTAACAAAACTAACTTTTACACCGCCATCCGTCACTCGCCTGCTGAAGGAGGTTTGCATCGTCTACATATAGCTTCTAAAGTCTCAAAAGTCAAAAATCTCGTAGATCATCATTATCATCATTCCCCTGCCCTTAACCCACGCTAGGTGGGGTCGGCACATGTTTTCTTCTTCCACTCCTATCATTCAAATATCGTTGATATAGTCTTAAATACTAGGTGATTCTAGGTACCAGTTACTCGCGACTAGAGCCTAGAAGAACAGGCAAGAAACTACGGCCAAGTTCCTACCATTCTACTATTCTAGTAATTGATCGAGTGAGCGAAGCGAACGAAGATCTTAGTGACAACTTGGACAAAAATGCTTTGTATGTTTGTTCGACGAGATCTTTTGAACCGCTTATGCGATCTTCACAGAATTTTGTTAGTATACGGATAGTACTCTTACGTTTTACTGGTTTGTTAAATGAAGTAAATCGGTCAAGGGGTCGTGAAGTTATGAGGGTCCAATGGGAGTAAAAAAAAAAGTCGTACAATAATATCAAGTGGGGTGTCATATGATAGGGTTTGGTTTAGACATTCCAAACCCGTTTTTATTTTGATTCTAGGTCTAATAGTTTTTGAGTTGTTGTAAAAATTATAAAATTGGCAAAACCAGTATAACGTGAGCTACCATTACTTGAAGTTTCAACGATTTTGTAGTTCAAGTAAGACTGGTACATAGCTAGACGGCGATTTCGAAGCGATTTGCAAAGTTTGTTATTACCATTGGTCAATAAAAATTGTTTGGGTTTTATTAACCTCCGACCATCACGAGATCTCAGTTCGGGGCGAACTACTAGTTTATTAGTAGGACAGATAACCAGTCGATTTGGCTGCTGCAGTGAATAACTGGCCGTCACTGCGGCTGTTGTACGGCCGTGAACCTCACTGAGCACAGTATCGCGTAGCCCTCGAATTAAAATCTTGATGATCTTGAGCGTATTTCAACATCACTTCCGAAGTTTTTCATAAAAGTTTAATTACTTTACTAAGAGGGTTTTCTATCACTGAATGAATTGAACAAGATACACAATTTACAGCTGGAACACAGATTATTCATAGAAAAAAATACTACGGAAATTATGCTACACTAGCCGTCGCCCGCGGCGTTGCTCGCGTTCTACCCTTTAGAGTGTGACGTTTCAAAATTCCTTTCTTAGTGCACCCCTACACTATATAAGGATACTACCCTCCAAATTTCATACCTCTAGGACTTATAGTTTAGGCTGTGCGTTGATTCTCTGTCAGCTTCAAAAGAGTTTTAAAAAATATTGATGATAAACATCTTTTTTCAAAGTAAAATGTTTTTACTGACAATAATGTTTGAACTCAAAAATGTTGAATCTGAAGGCTTCAATTGTTATTACTTCCTTATATTTTGTTCCTAGTACTTCGGTATTTCTGATAAGTAACTATTTACCTACCCGACTTCGCTCAGCAAATGGAGCATCGAACGCGTTTGTATCAAATACCAAATACAGACCCTCTTTCTGATAATATTTGAACTTCAACCTAAAGGTTACATTAAAGACAATGGAACTTCTTGTCATCGATTTCAACTTCCTGTAGCATGACCTCGATATTTCGCAAAAAACCGCTTACCAAAAGAAACGTCTTTATAATTAAAAGACAATGGACCGATCAGGCACCTGCTCATTGCCTGACCGTTTCGCGCGTGACAGTACCTAATCGGGAATGCAATGCACCTGTGCCCACAGAATAGAACCCGCACGAACTTGCACTGACACTGGGTTCATCGACCTTGATATGATGCCCCTTTGGTTCACGAAGCATAAAAGTTTTGTGAAGGTTGGAGGTTCATTTGTCAATGTCGAAAAAAGAGCAAAGAAAACGGAAATCGGAGATTTCGATGATAGATTGGGTTATATTTCTGTTCATAGTCTTCAAAAAGACTGCGATCCATCAATTTGTGCACGTGATCTCTGCAAAAAGATCTTGAATATGAAATGAACTTGAAAATAGGATTTTACTTTGACTGTTCGAAATCAATCCCTCATATTTTTTACATTGAAGTTTCTACGCAAGTATTTCGGTCCTTTGCATAATAAGAAGCTACGTAGATACAACAAAGTATGAGTCTATATTTACCTACCAAGAAAATTATCGAACCAGTAAACCGGTATCCATAGATATGTGCAACCGATGCAATGAGGTAGGACGACTCATTTTTTATTAAACGTCCTCCCTAGTTTATTGTTTTATCCTTATTGCTCCCTGCATCTGCCTGGATATTCGTACTATTGCTCTGTTTTTGTGGCTCCCTCTTTAGCATTACCTAGGTAGTTTATCTGTCAGTTGAACATACCGTATTGTTTTGTCACTAGCATTCTTTATCCCTCGCTATTTTGATCTGCGTCCTTGACAGGCAGAATGTAATGAATGTCTCTCCATAGTCTGGTTGCTTTTGTGCTGTCTAGACTCTATAATGTTTCCTGTATCAATAAGCAGATTTATATTCTTTTATAAGGATTCCGTATCACGGGTCTTGTCCCTTTCGGGCTCTAAATTATAATAATCTTTTGATATTGCTGACTTTCGTCACGAAAAAATCCTGCCTTGTTTTCCGAATTGTATTTTTAGTATACGAGTCACGAGAAAACTGTTTAAAGCAAGGTAAGGTATAGATCAAGGATTTTCCATGCTTTCTACAAAATAGTTTCAAGAATAAAATTATTACATACAATATCTGATTCGCTATAGGTAGTAATGGTTACGCAGGGACCCATATGCGACCACTCCTTTTCATTATACTTTCAGCTAAACAATAAATAGAAAAATGAAATCAAAATACCAATTAATCTGTCATCAGACGCAATTAATCTGAAATAGAGTTTTGATTCAATTCAGATAACTGGAAGGAACAAAGAATGTTCAAAGATTTAAGAGAAGGGAAAGTAATTGCCTCTTGCAATAGAAAGGCTGCCGTAATTTCACCGGCAGGTTGGCTTCTAATTCAATTACTTCACCTATTCGAGTTGTTTTAGCTCCTCTGCTAATTGGAAATATCTAAAGTTTGATTTAGATTGCCCTAACTAGAACAATACTCATTGATTCACACTAGTTTCTCGAAAGAAGCTGACTAAATTGACCTAGGCATTTAGGTACTGATTTTACATTGAACTGAACAGATTCATTACTGTCTTGTTAGCATTTATTAGCAGAATATCTAGAAAGTTTTAGAAAATAGCGTTCCCATAAACCAATTTCCTATTTAGGTAAAAGTAATCATAAATCATCCTCTTCGAAAGCGTCTTCAATCTGTATTCTTTCATCTATATAATTACTTTTAAAGTTCAATCGTAATAGTTCATCTTTCAATAGGAAATTACCTGCAATAAAGTTATTATATTCAAAATCTAATTCTAAGATGGCATTAAACTTTTCATTACCTTTATTTCTTTTGTAACTTCGATTTATTTTTCCATTAAAGTCTGTACCTACCTGATAGTTCATTTGCTTTCTATCACTTCATTATAATGTTGATGTTCATAACGTGGCACCTTCCTGGCAATAAAATTGTTATTTATGAAGCACCACGTCTTAAAAATCAATCAATTCATTTCCTATCGACTGATGTGGTGCTTTGGTGCGGTCGTGTTATTAGCAAACACTGATGTTATCATTTCTAATATTACAAAATTAAGCAGACAGGTAGATTCGCCTTGAATTTCAGATATATCTAGATAGATCTAGTATATCCTTCAATGTACTCCCGAATTGCATTGCCAGCGTCAATCTGTCTACCGCATATCTGTAGTTGTAAATAAATTAATCACTATCCAAAGAGACAATGACAATGACCGGTTCGGGCTGCGTGAGTCACTCGATCGATCGCTCACACGGAACGTGCATTTGCGAGAGAATGTCTAGGAACTTAGTATTTTTTACGGAATTCCATCATTTATAATACCCCATTGAATGATATTATTTTCTTTAATATAGGAAGGAATCTGTCGTAAAACATTCCGAAGATCAACTATTTTTTATCTTGTTTTGTTGGTTACATTGTACTCCCAGCTATGTGTGTGTCAAAAGGAATTTCTGATTCGCTCTCCACTTTCTTTTGTGCTCTTTGTTCTTCCAAGGCTGGTTGCATTTCTATTTACAGTACTGAGTTGATCAAATGAGTAAACTTATTTTACACATTCTCTTCTATCAAATTAAGTTTTATAGCGTGAGCCAATGCAACATAATTTTGCTATTTATTTTATATGCGTCTCATGATATGGATAAGGGCATGGCGTTTTCTAGAAATACATCTCACCTATAATAGCCAGTTTTTGTTCCCGACTACCATAATTTATAGATTTAAAATATCATGGTGTAAAAACGGCCGTCTAGTCCATCGTCATCCATTTTTATACATGTATGCTTTTAGCGTTTTCAAAATAAATAAAAACAATCTAATTGAAGCTACGTGGTTTAAGTTTACGAGTATCGCCGCGGGCAGGTTTATTTTCTTTTAAGTACACCATTCCAGTCAATATAACAGGTTTCTTGGCAATTTATTACTTGTTATTATCACTGTTGTCCCCAATGGTTTACTTCACCTAATTCAATACCGTGAGTGGTTCTATTAGTAGCAAATTATTATCGACCAACATGGATAGCATACGTGTTTACTTGATGTGAAGTTGATTGCTTGCTGTGGTTTCTTGCCTATGGTTTTCTACCTGTGTTCTAGCAGTTCTAGTCAGTGCACTCGGTTATATGTATACATAAGGTCTTGAAAGCGATATCATGTTTATCGTGTAACTTATATCATCAATAGCTGTTGTGATTTCACTACACGTAACTACAATTGCTCCATTCAAAGGAATTCTATTTGAAGTTGGTTTGGATTTGGACCAGTTTCAACTTCTTAGAAAGTTTTCCGCTTTGTTTCCGAGAATAAGGTTACTTCTGAATTCCCCAGTCTTATGTAACAGTCTTACGTCACAACTATTCAGGAATGAAATAAAGGAGATTTGATTACATATCCTTAAGTAGTAAGACTAGTAAGGACTGGTCCACAGTTGCCCAAAAACAGAGAAGACTGACGAGAAGGAAGAGAGGCCTTTGCCCTGCAGTGGGACACTGCGGGCTCTTGATAATAATAATCCTTAAGTAGGAAATTTTATGCTTTGTATTCGAAGAACTGTTTAGTTGTAGTTATGTACATTAAAAAAACACGATACTCTCTCACGTCTCATAAATTTTAGTGTTACAGCTTACAGCGCTTTACTGAGAATAATTTATTGTGTTCCAGCTCTGAACGTCGTTACAATAATACCTACATCAAATTCTTTAACAAACATTGCTGTTTGTGAGATCTCAATACCTACACTGGTATAGCCTTGATTCTTCTGCCAACAGTCTGTATATCCGCAGTATTGTGCAAGACTACATCTGAAAATCTGTAACCTTAAAAGCAAATTGCTTACCTATCTTCTGGGATTAAATTAGAATTCCACTTTACTCATAGCATGCACAATATACGCTAATTTTCAAACTATGTTAATACAGTTTTGCTTGTATAAGGCTTATTGTAGATTGTAGTCTACAAACTTAGTTGAGTCAATTTTGTACGTGTATCTGAAACTAGGGCTTGCACGCAAACATATTAGCAACTTTATGAAGGGTAGCCAGCCACACGCATAACAGCGCATTGAATATAAAACTAAGAGATATGTCTGCTTTTCATAGTTATAGTTCTTTATTCACCATTTGGAACACATTGATTTCTTTATCAACTTTGTAGCTTAGCTATTCTGCAGTACCTTTGAAAGTAATCCTTTCCAGTAATTTTGTAGAGATTCCCGAAAAATCTATATACAATTACACTATGATAAGTTCATGATGGATGTATGGATAGTATGATGCAAGATTCTTATCAGAGTTGTATTATCTGAAGACGTTTAATCTATTTCGGAGCGCGATCACTTGACAGAGCTTTGACCTATCCTTTTCAGTCTTTACTAGGTCAATGTCAGTTTACAGTTCGTATCCTGCTGTTGTCCTTTCAGTTATTTACAAAAACACTGAATAAGTTAGAGTCGTAGTTGCCTATTGTGGTTGTAGATAGTGATTTAGTGATAGTTATCACTAAGCTCTCATGTTGTTACTAGACATATTTCAAAACTCATATATTATTTTCGTTACCTATAGCGGTTTTACAACATTATTATTCTTATTCTTAAATTACAACGAACCCTGTAGCAAGGCTTATCCCAAGTAGATTCTTATTTATAAGGTTATCTAAATACCTAACAAATTCTATATTCTAAATTCTATTCAGATTCTCCGTACATACATCCGCAGTGTTATATAAGTTGAATGCTGAAAATGTAGATAAAACTTGAAACCTCATTCCCGAGGAGCTCGTCTCTGAATTTCAAATGAAGTGGATGCACGGATAAACTTTTATCTTTCTTACTCTCTGCCTCAAGGAAATGTTTAAGTTTTTTTTTAATATCAGCTAGTCTAGTTTGTCTAATTCCAATGCATCTTATATCAAAAAGTATACAATACTAAAAAGGTGATTCATATTTAACTAATATATTATGTCTGTTCATAATATCCACTCTCTTGTTTGCCACAGGAGCTAGGTTAGTTTGTCTTATGCATCTTAGAATTCAAAAAGTATTTAATACTAAAACCTTGATTCGTATTTACCTCAATATGCTATGTGCGTTCGTTCATAATATTCACTTTCTTGTTCGCCGCAAAGTTCTTGGACGTATTATACCAAGAAATATAATTAAAATCTAGGTCAACCCATAAACAAACCATTTCAACGTTCAGCAAAGTTTAAGTTGCAATTCGTTTACTTTTACCAGACGTTTTGGCGTCTGCTCTCTTTGCCTTATCGATTCATTTGACCTTGTCCTCGGATTATGTAACGTTTTAACCCGGGTTATATTATACTATGGCTTAGCTACCTCAACATCAGCGTCCTTATTAACTTCCGACGTAGCTCCCTCTAAATGGAATTAGGTATCGATAATTCAGCTCTATGCTCGATAGAGCAACAACATTTTTAGTGTTATCGTCATGTTCCCAGAGGTACTGTTGGTTGATATTAGTACTCGGGATGTGTTTTTGATTTGTATTTGCAGTTTCAGATAGCATATAATATTGTATAAAAACATTGTTGACTAGATTTTATTTGCTATAATATATTGACTTAATACTTCTATATATAACCGAACTACAAATACTAAAGTGATTATTGCTTGCACGCAAAATACTTAATGGAATTCTTAGTTTCAAAGTTTCAATTACAAATTACAAGGATCAAACAATCGAAATAATTGAGATGAAATATCGATTTTGGGCTACCCTAAGGTTTTCGTATCATAGGTACTCATCATGATTCATGGCCACCCCTGCATTGCGCTTGTATGTGTGCGTCCGAACGTGTTGCACAAGCTGCGTGTGTGCAGGGGTTGGGGTTGGGGTGGTTAACGTGATTGGCAAACTAGGGCGGCGAAACGACGATACGATAATTTTGTTTTATATTTTTTCCCCCTTTTTATTACAACTTTTCTACGAAGATATTAGAGAATAAGACAGCGTGTTTGAATTTGAGAGTGGCTCTATTATTTTGTTACAATATACGGTCATATACTTGGAAATAAGAATTTGCAATTGTAACTACATACTAATTTTATAATTTCGATACAAGCATTTTTTATACCTAGTTTAGTTTGTATGAAATATTACTGAATTTGGAACGTGTTATATACAGGGTGTTACCAGACCACTTCCGAAAACGAAAGGGGGAGCTACAGCACACCAAAACCCAACCAAAAAAAAAACAGTTATCCTGAAAAATAATTATAGCCGGAGAAAACAATGTTTAAAGATTTGTATTTATTTCGCCAGCCCGCAATGTACGCATTCACGTAGGTAAAGTCGAGGCGTAGTACTATTATTTATTCTGTGTCGTAAGTGCCTACTAACGTAGGTAGGTACCTACTATGTTTATTTATACCTAATTGGAATAGTACCTACTTACCTAATTACGCTGTAGCCTCGGTCAAACTAGAAATGGCTCTAACTGAGCTCCTCCTCGTTCATGGCACAGTTGAGCTCGCCTGATTGTTGCCTGATGAACGCGATCCAGGAATAAAGGATTCTCGGCACTTCTCGCATTAAGGTCTGAGAATACTAATCTAATACGGCTTCTCATTTCTTCAGCCGTATCGCACCCATATTCCCTCGCACGAAACATAGTAACTAACACTCACTGTTCTATCTAAAATCTTAACAAAAGTATCCACCTACTCTAAAAGTAACTCTAAATTAACACATAAATTAATAAAAAAACACACACTCATAAACGAACTAAGTACCTAATTAACTTAAGTAGGTAATTAATAAAATAAAACATAAAAAAACAACTCTTTCACGAAAGGTATGCAATTTGTATGCACCGCGCACAAGTGTCCAGTACGAATATCAAACACGAACTAGGTAAAAATAAATCAAAAATAAGCAAAATGATAGAGAGTAGGTAAATTGCGCCAAAACAGCCCTTTGAAAGATGCCGACAGAGAAAAAATAAGCGCCAGCGCAAGCTCGGTCATCAATCTGTTTTGTGTTCTAAATGAGTAATTTTAAGGTTCAGACTTCTATTTCGCTACATTTTCTTTTGACTAAGTGCCGACCTGCCTATTTGTAGATAGGTACCTACCTACTAATTATTTAATGAAAGTAGGTAAGTAAGTAAACTAAGTAGGTATTAGGTATCTGATGTAATGTTTACGATTATTTATGTTTATGACACAATGATTTAGTGCTCTGTCATCTAAGTCCTTCCCAAAACCAAAGTACCTAAGTACTTTAATAGGTACCTACTTAAGTAATTAATAACGTATAGCGCCTAGTGTTGCCCCTCTGCTCCTCCATCCCCTCTACGCTGCCGTCCCTCCGCGCGGGTAGCTGAACGCCTGGCTCGCGCCATTCGCGGGGCGCCCCACTAGTGACAAAACAGTCTCTGAGCGGAACGGTCGCTCGCGCGCGCGCCGGCAAGGTAGCAAAGTTCCGACGATGTATTTCTATGTGCAAAGACGAATAGTAACAATATCAGTTTTCTATTCCAATTCTTATACATCAACCTATAAACGTAGAGAAAAAAAAGGTAGTAGGTACTACTAAAGGTGGTAGGTAAGTACCCTTTATAAGAAGTGGGTTGTTTTTATTATGAAATCATGAAATTATTACAAAGCTACGATTTCGATTCTCTTCGATTGTAAATACTTAGTAAAGTGTTTGCGTATGTGTTTACTCAGATGCACGCTTCATCCAGGTAGAGCCTAAACAACCTATTGGTGCATAAGTTCTTTCCATTATGTACCTGCCTAGATTAGGTACTTGCAATTTGTTTCAACTTTGTGTTTTTGCGGTATCTAAGATTCTGTAGTTTGTAGAAATAAGGCAGGCTGGCTGCCTAGGTAGGCTACCTAATTAGACGCAGACGCGGGCACTAGGTAGGTATAATACCTACCGTTTGTAGTCACGCTTATTATTTTCTATGCTTGCGTGACGCGACCGCGCGATAAAGACGGGCGTCTCTTGTCTCGCTCGCACGTCGCGTACTTGAATGACCCGCGGTGAACTCTCAGCTGTTCATGCTGTAGTAGAGTGGGCGTAATCTGCGTGCTGCGTGTATATTGCTGCTTTATTTATTTTATTTGTTTTTTTGCTTTTTTAAATGAGATAATTAGGTAGATATGTCTTATTATGTTGTACTGTGTGTATGTAACTAGAAAAAAAATTAAAAGGAGATAGTCAAGTCAATTTTTTTTTTCGCGATTTTTTTCGCTTAATGTTTTCAGTATCATGGTCTGATTGGAACCTCCAAGTTTTCGGAAGTGGTCTGGTAACACCCTGTATGTATTTGTAATTACTAATAAAATGTTTATATTTGTTATAAAATTACATAATTTTTAAATGAATAACAAACCAATTAATACACGGTAGCCAGCGAGCAATTAGCGAAATGAGAAAGTCTATCGTAAACAGATAATAAATTTTTAACGTGTCTGAGAAATAATGAAGAATTGATTAAGTTTCTGTAATAGAGATTAAATAATCTCTACTGGTGATTATGCGATCCCTGAATCAGATTTTTTTTAAACTATCGACTCGATAATGTAGAGTGGCGCTTGTTGCGTGCGCCACACTAGGCCACCGGTGACGGTGAGTCCGCGAGTCGATTCACTTTAGTACGCATCGGGATTCCGTAGCGACCGGACGTGTTGCCCGCTCGCACTGCGAACCGGCAAATCAAATATTTCAAGCGTTTACGCGTCCTAATACCCAATAAACCCGTCCCAAGTCCCGTCTAGTTTTATGAACAGTGTCAGTGTTTGTATGTTTTGAATTATAAACAAACATAGATTAGATCCTTTCGTTTGGTATTCTTAAAGTGCATACTATTTATTTGCTGCTTATCGGTTGTATGCGGATAACTGTATATAAAAATTTAACTTAATCGCGTGTTGGTAAACGAGGTCTTGTATATTTTATCGATTACGTGCTTGCCGGTCCACGTTATGTTTTCACCTCGAACTATTCGTAACAAATATTTTTAGTTTTTTTTCGTTTATAACCCTAACTAATTACATTTATATAAATACTGGTCTGATACGACCAGAAAGTTAGTTATTTGACCGAAAACCATGAAGAAACAGGAACAATATTAAATTTATCTCGAATCGCTATTCACCTAGTCTTCGTACCTTACCACAATGCAATTAACATTCCTATCACCTCTTTAATATCTTCGTCTCATGGAATTATTTAGCTAGCTTTCTTATTACTTTTACTTTTGATTATGTATGAATTACAATAATCTCCATCAATATTCTGTGATCTCAATTTGGTTTGTTATTTAGATGCTGTTAAATTTCTGTTATCAGCTGGTGAATATTTTATATTTCATAAAATCTATTTATTACCTGCTGTGGTTATAACGGTTCTTTGACGTCAATATTAATGTTGTTCTATTTATAAGATGAAAATTTTTCAAATCCTACGTACGTAGACTGACCAAGTGTTTTAATGACGTATGTAGTAAAATAATAAATAAATAAAAAATAAATGACGCGTTCCTCAGTATAATTGAATATACATTAAGATTTAAGATTTCCGAATCATTCTTCTTCTAATGTTTATATTTTATTCCCTTTAATCCGAGGAATACTAAATATTACAACCGGAACTATAATAATGAATTTGGCGTATCCTTCCTATCAATGTTCATCGTTCGATTTGAGATTTTACATTATCTAGCTTATTTTTAATCTGCTCTATAGTCAAAGCATCACGCTAGATTATTTCCCAGTTCCCACCGACCTATTTCTAAGTCATCGTTTCCACACGATTACGGACTACCTACGTGTATAAACGTATTTGACAATATCATTGAATGTTTAGTAAACCGTTGACCCGGTTTTATTTGGTCGTAAATTTTGTTGAACTGTGTTAAATGTTGGATTAATTTGTATTTGATATATATGTTTTTTTTATTTGTTGGGAATAATTGGGATGTCTCATTCAAAGGACAATGGCATAGTAATAAAAATTTTCGATAATAAAATATCCCGCTCTGTTCTAAAAATACGTCTATCGGATTCCGAAGTATCTAAGTCAAAAAACCTCAAACTCTCAAAAGTCTTCTACAGTAAAGTTGGTTGACAAATTATATCTCAATAAAATTCAGACATTCGATTCGTTTATTAAAATTCTACGCGCGTAAAATTCCTTTATCGAAGTCTTCATCAAAAGCTCTTTTGGGTTCCTTGAGATTTCCCAAGAGTATCGCAAGGCACTAGCTTTGATCTAGCACGGCTTAACATACTCAGTACTAAAGAAGTCATGCATCGCATGGAGATGTCACACATCATTTTCTTTTGATATTTTAAGGTTTCCATCGTACCAATTATCTTTCTCTGCAAAGTATGTTTTATAGCGAACTATATTGACGATAGCAACTGGTTGAGATTAAATAAAGTAAACAAGTACATTATTCGAGGATTGGTTATCTACTTTCTCTGATAGCTTTATTGGTGACATTCATATCAAGTCCAATTATTGTCTTGGTTCCATCTTGGTCATTTTGTTTGTATATTCTAAGAGATTATATATTTCCGTATACGAGTCAGTACTAAAACATGTTTAATATCAGTAAAATACGTTGATTTGTAGCCGAGCAGTCGCTCGTTAGTGCCATAATTATCGCTTTTTAAACAGACTGTTGTCAATCGTTAATTGCTTGAGCGTGCGCTGTATTTTGTTAGAAGTTAGAACACATTATCTGTAAGAATTCAGACAGAGATTACAATGTAAATTAACTTTCCTCCAACCTGCGTCTTACTCATTTCAAAGCGGAAGCGTAATTAAACGAACTTCTGAATTTATTAGCAGCATTACCCTTTCAGTATTATCTGGCTGACGATCATAATGATTCAAACGTAATACAATAATGACTTTGAATGTATTGTTTGGTTTGCCAATTATTAATAATAAACCTCTTCCACATGTCGCGTTATTTACTAAACACTAGTCAATCCAAAACAAACAATAGATCTGGCGAATGATCCAAAGGGATCAACGACACAGGCAGACCAACCGGGATGCGTAGGAGTGGATCTATTTCGATCAACTCAGTTTATACGTCCGTCTCTTTCCATCGCCATCGTTTTGTATACTTCTGTTTGAAATCGGGAATTGAGCAACAATTGGCAACGTTTTTATTTTCCGCAGCATAATCTGTGCCAAAACACACGTTGATGACCCGAGTCTCTGTTAGATATAACAAAGTTGTATCTTCTGGTCCGTCTAATAGAGCTACATAAGTGTCACATTCTCAAAATGCTTATGCTGTTACTATTTCAGTTACGCTAGCTTTAGTTTCGTCGACAATTGTTTGTAGTCCTTCCAAGGTCGCAGCGATATCGTGATTAACGTCAATTTTAACCTTTTCAGTGGACAGTATTATATCAGTACCTAAATAAATAGTGGCTTAGTATTTTTGTATACTCTTTATATCAGTGCAAATATTACTGTTGTAATCGCTATGATGTCGAATGCATCATGCTAGTGCAGTGAAATGGATTGTGCTTGTTGGTAGATCACCGGTTGTATAATGTCGAAGACCCTTAACGCCTACAGAATGTAAGTATATTTTAATTGACAGGCGTCATGGCTCAGTCGGTAGTAGCTCTGCCTTCCGTGCTGTGGGTCGTGGGTTCGATCCCCACCGAGAACAAACATTTGTGTGTTGTAAACATAGATGTTTGTTCTGTGTCTGGGTGTTTCTAAGTATTATAAGTATGTATTTACAAAAAAAATAAAACAATGTATGTGTGTATTCTATCAGCCATCTAGTTTCCATCGTACAAGCTTTGCTTAGTTTGGGACTAGAAGGCGTTGTGTTAAGTGTCCGTGAATATTTATATTTATATTTATAATTTTTGGTTTAATAGTTTCATCTCAGTTTATAAAAATTCGTTTCTCGATCGATATAACTTTCCAATTATACAGATTGTCGGCTAGAGGATTGTTATCAACGATGTTTTATTTACTTTTATTGAACTCGTTATCTTGACTGATTTAGTGTTATCTCGATGTTTTCGACTTTATCTTGTTTAATATAATTGCTACTTTAGAAAGTTTCTTTATCTATTGTATCTTCGAAAATTATATTTCTGAGTGAATGAGGACTTATTTCTCTTGATACTAAAGTTGAAAATTCAGTCTCCTAGAATTAATATTACTAGTTTAAAAACAGCCTACAAATTGGATCCCAATAAATTCTTCAGTCTGTCTAGCAAATATTGCGAAAATGGACATGAATTGCCAATTACAATTCAGCATTGACCCACCCACTTCTGTCAGGAAGGTAATTAATCGGAAACGACCACTTTGCCTGTTAATTACAGCTGGTGAGGGTCAGTTTATGATGATGGGTCTTATTTGATGAGTCGTCATGCGTTAGGCGCACGGTGAAAGTACTATGAATTATAAAACTGGTCAAAAATCGGTGGGGAGCGTCTGAAATAGCTACAAAGTCGTCTCAGCTTTTCTGTTGATGACTCATCTTGTTCATCACTGTGGAAGACCCGTTCAGTTGTTCAGTCGCCAGATATACGCTGATGGAGTGCTAGACTAGACTTATTTATGACTCTACCTAACCAACCTCTCGGTAACAACTTTAGATTTATTGGGGGGTATCATCCTCCTCTTTGAGATTAATCTTTCAAAAGTTCAAGTTAGACGTTTCGAGCATCAGACAAATACAAATTTTAAATTATTTATTTCGTTCTTTAGAGTTATTCTCTTCAGCTGAGTAATTATCTTATTCCCAAAATTAAATTTCGTAATTATTATTCAGGGTATTATTTTCTGGCTTAAATTCGTAACAGAGTTCGCGAACTTTCAAGGTTTCTATTATAATAATTATATTGAAAATGAAGTCTTTTGTTTTCGTATGTCTCGTAAAAATAACGGTCGGTTATTCTTTATTATTTAAATCACTGTTGCTTTGTTATTGTCAACGGGCATTAACTTTATTAATTGAGGGATTAGTCATATAAAGTTTCGCTACGAAAAGTGAAATCTTATAACGAAAAATTCTGCCATATTGAAAATTTTAGAATAGTATGAATTTCAAAAGTTAAGCCATAATACTAATTAGCACGACACGACTGAAGAACCCCAGTTCCAACTAGCTTAATTAATACAATTGCGTGCCCTACACTGAATAACTAAAGCTATGAAAATCCAGCGAACTGAAGCACACTATGTAAGTTTAATTCCAACACCACTTGTTCCACATTCACGAGGGTTGTGCAACGTGCAAACTGCATCATTGAAGCTAAGCATCGCTGCTTAAATGTAACTTTTATAGCTTGTTCTTTGGTGAGATACCTTGCTATGCTATTTGTGGATTTCACATTGACATTCCATACCACATAATTTGCCTTTTTGTAGTAAAATCTGCGAGATGACACATTTGTACCAAACGAAATGTTTATCACATTTTTGGTTATGCTCTGTTTTCTTTTATTGTGGTTTGTGTTCACGAATCTTAATAAATGTTTTAGTAACATTATGTATAGTAGGTATCTAGACTTGGGTGAATCGTAACGAGATAAGTAAGACGAAGTAATAACTGTACATCCTCTTTAGCATAGATATTTAGAGTATTCTACCTAGGTACCAAAGTAGTATTATTAATAATAATTAAGATTTTCAACAATATTTTTTTCTTAATCCTATTTCGTCCCACTGCTTGGTAAAGATCTCCCTCAACATCTTCCACTTTACTCTCCCCCGAGCCTCCTCCCACCAATTTGATAATAAACTTAATATAAAACTTGATCATTTCAGAGATATATCCACATAAATTCCAAATGACTTTGGTCTCTCCACCCTTCCACTATTTCGTCGTTCTTTTTTTTCGTAAACGCATGAAGAACTTTTCACAATCTTGCTAAAGAAACGGAATATTGAAACAGGTCTCATTACCTTTGAAATGAAAAGCCTGCCCTTGAACTCAGGAAGCAGCTATACACCTGCTATAGAACCCTTGATATCATCCCCGCTTCTATAGAAGCTTTAACCTTCAAATATATCATGCGAATAAAATGGTTCACGCTCACGCCGCACAGCTTTTTCAAATCACCCTCGTTCTTCAGTGATCCCAGATTTATTCTCGTAATTAGTTTGGGAGAGAACAATAACTTTTCACATTTATCAAGTGAAATAATTATCGCAGAGATACGGCTTTTTGAATGTGATTGTGAACTTATTGATGATGGATGAATTTCAAAACTGCCTCAAAATAAACTTTTGTTATTTTACCATTGTTCACTTCTCAGCATTTTATTAAACTTTTCAATTATATTTTTTGGGAAAATCCGACTTCTGATCATCGTACTGCCACGCCTGTATTCTTTAATATTTGACCATCAACGCTAGCAAAGCCAATTAACATTAGAATTTAAAACTAACATGCATCTGCAATCTGCATGTACCGGAATTATAAACTGAACTCAATGAACGGGTTTAATTTTTAATGCAAACGTTGGTCTACCGTGCCGCCTATACGTCTAGACATATCGATTGGCCCAGGCTTTGTCCTTTACTTTGTGTAATTGCATTAGTCCTTTTGTTTTCTGACTCATTGGCTCCTCCGATGAGGTGGTATGTTCAGTCCAGTCCAGATGCGGAACAGGATTAAAAGAACTGGCTTATGGACATTACCGAACAGTTGCTTTGAATCTGTCAACCATTGTTTTTGTTAGATTAGTGGTGGTATTACTACATACTTATTTTCAGTTACTACATACTCTCATCAGTCTACTTGTATTGTCTTACTGGTCAAACTCTCAGCTATAAACGTACCGATATGGAAGGAGATGGTTTTTTCCCAAATATACAGTGGATTTACCAGTCAATAAAGCCTATTCAACTGTACACTTCAACGAGTGTTACTAATCCTGCCACTGATTTGAGAAGGGTCTTCAAAGGTTCGACTCTGTATTTGGCGAGCGAGAATTTTCTACAAACCGTTCGTTTTTTCCAATGAACCAAACAAGAAGGATAATGTTTGCTTTGAAAATTATCTGGAGAATCAGGAGCTGTAGGGTGAAGTTGAAGAATGTTTGGAACAAGTTCGTTTTCTGTCTGGATTCGGTTGAATTAGTCTGGCGTTTTATTAGAATTTCTACCTAACGCTTAATTTATTATCAAAGAAAGATAAATTGAAATACATATCATTTTAATCCCGTCTTATACGTTTTGATCCCGATTTAGGATCAAAGTAAGTACTATATTTGGATTATGGATCCTAAATCGGTATGAAAACGTTCATTTTAAAGTATATTTGCCGGGGTCTCAGTTTCAATATCAACATACAGCCTGGCACACGTCCAAGAAAAACCATTTTATATGGCCTCAGTCTGAAACACCCCTGTTCCTCTAATCCCCTGCACCTCGTACCGTTTTATTGCGCTGCAGACTTTTATGGCGACTGAATTTTTAAATTAAAAGGACCAACTATTTTTCAGTCATTCTTAGTCTACCAGTTTTCTTATTTCGCTAGTAGTTTAAGTTTATTTTGAAATAAAATAATATTCGTTCGTTACAATTTAATTTGGATGTAATTTCTGCAAAGAAAGAATATTCTGGAGGTGATGTATTTTGGCGTATTGCTGTGTCATCATCAGTCAAAAGATGACTAGAGCTTGCTAGCTATACAAAATAAACACCTACACATTAAAATAGTTGTTCAAAACCACAATCCTTTATCTATTACTATATTTTACGTCATTCAGCTTTATTCCTAAGTCTGTGAACGCCCACATAATACAGGTTAGACCTCGAGATATCACCAGAAATCCATCTAAGGCTTGCCATGTGGTGTCTATAAAATTCTTAACTCTGTTCAGGCACAGCATGGCTCTGTAGGAGGGTTTGTCGCCCTTGGTTTCCATAGCAACGTAGATTTTATGCGTCCCACGTCGCCCCCACTCACCCACCCAATGGTAGATAAATTTTGGCAAGGTTACCACCCTAGCTGCCTTCAGGCCTGAAATTGGATGAATTACAGGAATTTGGAGGATACACGTGGAATTCTGTTTGGTAGTTCTTGTAGGAATGGGAGTGTTTATGAAGTATTTACGCTGTATCGTAGTATGGAAATCGCACCACCTTAATGTAACCACACGCTCGCAAAGCAATTTAAATAGCTATATCATATTTTGCTTAAAAATGGTTTACCTGACTGTACAATGCAGCTGTTTTTAATGTTGTCCGAATCGTCACAACAAAAATGATTAAAATCAAAAGTGACAATTGGGACAATTTTGTCCGTATATTTTGTCCGAATCGTCACTAAGTCGGGACTCTTAGGATACACCTAAGCTTTTAAAGAAAATGTCGTATATCGTAGTTGGTGTGTATTTGTACTGACTAGTTATCTCATAGATTGTTGGGATCGTTAGACTGTTTTTTCCATATGAGTCATACCCACACAAGTTTACGCAACTATAGCTTAGTGAGTGACCGAGTTGCACCAAGGCCAATATGTTAAGATTCTCATTTGATAACCGTATGTAAGAACAAGTATGTTAACCGACTACCATGTGAATACATTTCTGATACCAAAAAATGCTTCTATCGTACTAAATGGTAACTAGATCCATTTGGGAAATGTTACGTACGTAACGTACATAACTTCACATCTAGCATGTTCTTCTCACCTTGTATTCTGTGATCTGTGAAGCTGCTCTAATCCAATAATAGCACTTTTCTTATACCAATCAAATACATAACTATAGAATATTTATAGTATTTTTATAGGAGAAGCCTTATCAAGGGGTTTCACAAGGCTCGACCTTTGGCCCTAGTTTGTTTTTATACCGAAACCGTTGCACATTGCGCAGGCTTGCTATCCTCAATCATTGCGGGTTATCAAAAGGTCTTCTATTTTGTTCCGGGTGCCTTTCCCTATTGTATTCCTTGTTTTGTATTGTTAACCGCACTGCGGCATCGTTAGCATTCGATTTTCATTTGCACAAAATCTTTGTCCTTTGAATTGCATGAACAAACAATTTTACACTGTTTACCCCATGTAAAATTGCAGTCTATTTACCCTGTTCCTCGTCTTGTCTACTAGCACAGAAAAAATCTTGGTATTTTACCCCTGGCTTTTTATGTTTTATTTTATTCGTTATTTTTCCTATGTCCTTGACATTTCACAGCCGTACTGTGTTATATTTATTTAGCGTATTTTAGTTTTCCTTGTGCGTGTTTGTCAACATTGTTACATCTAAGATCATGTAGTTTTTATTTTATTTCACTTAAGTGATGCATTCCTTTAATTTCTATCTACATTATTGTAAATACATTGAATATTTGTTTTTAAAGATAAACTGATTTCGGTGTGACACTAAAGATTGGATAAACTAGGCTCGGACATAAAGTTTATTGTAGCAAATTAATTTACGGTGTATTTTCCGCATACAATAAACCAGTAAAACGTGTTACTTAATCAATTCACGCCTAATTTGGACATTGCCAAGGCCATGTTTATTCAGCTGTCAACTATACTTTTCCCTATACTACGACATACTATCAATTTACACCTAGGAACTTACTAATTTGTATTCTATCATCACATTTGTATCTGATATCTTCCTTCACTATATCTGTTGCATATTCTCTGTTCATTTTGTGGTTGTATATCAAATCTGTTTCAAAATCATTGCTATCCATATTTTGATGCGTAAATCAGAAAGTATAGGTACTTGCATGACGCATTGACACATTTATTCCATTTGTGGGTACTCCAGCTCATGCAAAACAGTTAATGTATTAGAAATTCAAATTGCGATGGTTGCTAAAAATATACCGCGCCATAGAGGGGATCATAATATCATAACCTAAATAATGATAGAAGCGTATAAGCGCTCTATTTTAAACTTGAATACTGTCACGTATCGTATCAGACGTGTGTGGTGGTGAGTTACTTTAGAGATACACAGGTTCGTGAACGTGTCAATATTTTTGAATAAACATTACGTATTGGGCGCCTACAACGTAACCTTACACAACGTAGATTTAACCTCGCTGCATATTATTGAATCAGGGACTTTATACGAAGAAAGAAATCATAGAACACATTCGTTCGTAGTCTAGTCGGATTTACGCGTTAATCAGATTTTCCCTGATAATTGTTCCGACAAGGCTCTAAACAACAAAGTTTTGGTTTCATTGGTATTCACACATTCACAGAAACCTAATCGTATTACCTGAAATACTAACACAATACTTTCTAATCATATTATGTTCTTAAAAGTTATCCTATTAGTTATGTCACTTATGTTTCGTAACAGAAATGTTATTCCCTAATACAATATTTTTGTTGTGTAACATAACATGGTTTTCAAAGTAGTAGCAGAGCTCTTTGTGAGAGCTCGTCCGGGGAAGTACTACCACCGTACCTATTTCTGCCGCCAAGCAGCGATGCTCGCATTGCTGTGTTCCGGTTTGAAGGGTAAGGGCGCCGGTATAATTACAGGCACATGAGACTTCAAGATCTTTATGTCTCAGAGTGATGGACGCAGTGCATTGCCTTACAGGGCACGTCCTCATTGGACTTGCTCTGTGAGGTAATGCACTGTTATAGGCAGAAGTTACTACTTAACATCAGGCGAGCTATCAGCTTGTTCCATTACTTATATAATTAAAAAAAAAAAAGTTTGAGACAGCTTTGTCTGTAAACCTAAGATGGGTTGTGCCAGTCTACGATTCGCAAGCCATTTGTCATCGTAACTTGTAAATTGCACTGCCCAGGATATCAGAGTTATTGCGATCGCTTCCTGAATAGTTATTATAATCCCTTCTTTCATCTCTATCGTCTTCACAATACAGCTCATATTCCCTCAAACCGGAGGGTTCTCTCTCACGGCACCAGCCCGTCCTATATCAGCACACCCCTTCCTTTCGCAACTGTCACTTCACTTGTGTTGCTGTGCACTATGCTGATAAACTGAGTTTTGATTGGGTGCGCCACTTCCGTCCGGCCGTGATGCCCTGGTACTCTGATGGCGAAATGAGTTATTGTGCTATTTTGTGGGGCTTCTCGTACTTTTGTTAATACCACTAGTTCTATCGATCAAAAAATAAAGTTAATGCTCTTTTGATAGGCTTGTAAAGAATCTTGTGTATAATTATTTTCATATTTATCTCTGTGACGTCTGCTAAGCAAAGGCCTTCCCCATTCTCTCTACTTCGATCACACGTAATTAAAAGGCTTCCATATGTCACATGCAGTTTCCGCCATTGCGTTTCCAAAAGCTTTTTGGCACATCAATTATATTTCTACTGAATTGTTGCGCGATCATTTATATTTGTCTGTGGATTAAAAGCTTTTACTCGTACTCAGTTGTACGTTATTCATTAAGCCCGCTGAGTTAATAATGGTCTGACCTCAACCTTTTAACTTCTATATACGCTTTCAATTAAGCGTAATGTTCTGAAACTTAGCTTTCTTTTCTATTGTATGTGCCTCATTGATTTCAAAGGCTTCAATTGATCAATGCTTACGAAGTCCCTCTGACAAAATCTCGTGTCATACACCCATTGTACAGTGTCAGTACACTTTCGACTTTTCATCCATTGTTGTGGTAGAGTATCTCGTATACCTACATTTCAATGATTAGTTTTGTGTTTGAGTGTGTATTCAGCTTTTAAATAAATAGGTGCACAGTTTTCTAGAATATGAAGTTTCAAAGCGTGTTCATCTTCAAACGGTCCTAAATTTTCTGGAGCATGTGATTATGCTCCTAAATGTGCGTGCGATTACGTTACGAGGATGTTCATTCCACTTGAACGAATCTAGTCTCTTGGTTCGTACTTTGATAGGTCAGCTCGTCAGGTCAAACTGTTTGTCTCCATGCAGTATCATAAAATTGGCCTGATTTTATTGGCTGATTGAATAAATCATCTGATTGCAGGCGGTCTGCATCAGCGGAATCGTTTGCAATGTTATTGTATGATAAACAATCTCCTCCATTGGTAAATTGACCATTTCCATCAATAAATGCTAATTTAATGGGGGGGTCTGAAAGACAATGGTATTGAATTTATCCAATTACATTTGAGAATCTATGTTATTGTTTTCAGGATTAACTGTTCTCAGATATTGAGAGAGAGAAAAAATATTGACCTGTATTTGAGAACAACAACCAATCCATAATTATGTTTACAGGAATAAGAACCGTCCAAAAGAAGAGTAAAACTAATCTGGTCCTCATTGTCCGCAGAAAGAAGATCGAATCCCTAGGAAGGATGACGGCGATGACGCAGGAGGAAATGGTGGCTGGCGCGCGCACCGTCGCCGCTGGCCTCGAAGCGTTGCGGGCTGAGCACACGCAACTGCTTGCTGGTCTGGCTGCCAACACCGACCATGAACAGGAGAAGACGTCTCTTGTTAAGAAGAGCATCGACGCTATCGAACTGGGCCTTGGAGAAGCACAGGTAACAATAAGAAACATTTATTGTAAAAATATGTAAAAAAGAGATCTTAAAGATAGAGGTAAAATAGATTAAATCCGACTTAACCATCTAAGTAGTCGAAGTCAAAGCACGCAGTCCATGATCAGAAGATATTTCAACGGTGTTGGATTTGGTTTTTATGAAGCGTAGTATTGACGATCATTTCGGTTTTGTATATTTGCAATTATTCTAGCTTTTAGAGTCAAGAACTATTATGAAAGTAAATACAGAAAAAATGAGGTACCTTTAGCAAGTAACACTATGAATGGCGACTATTGGCGACATCGCAAGAATGATATCATATTTTATTAGTGTCTTAGATTACAAACGCTTTGCATATCAGTTGAAGGAGATCTGGTACCTGGTGGCATTCGATATTTTGCTGTAGTTTAACTTGATTTAGTTATTTCGTAGGAGATTACCCAAGTTGCCTTATTTACTCCCACGAATATGCTTTTACATATAGCTAGATTAAAGTTTATTCACAAAGAAAATTACAACTAATACAGCATCTTCTAAATATATAAAATTCTTTTGAAGCTGACTTAGCATCAACGCACAGCCTAAACTATAAGTCCTAGAGGTATGAAATTTGGAGGGTAGTATCCTTATATAGTGCAGGGGTGCACTAAGAAAGGAATTTTGAAAAGTCACACTCTAAATGGTCTAGAACGCGAGCAACGGCTCGGGCGACGGCTAGTTTACAATATTTACAAAATACACATGAAACAGTTGAGCTATCTACAAACCGTTGCAAACGATTTATAAATAGCTCAACTGGTCCAAATCAGTACCAATCGGAAGCGTGCCCAAGACACTGTACATTGTTTCCCACGCACATACATTACATACACGATTCTCTTTGTCGTACGTCAAACTTTTTTTTTATGATAAAAGTAATGGAACAAGCTGATAGCTCACCTGATGTTAAGTGGTAACATAACTGAGTTTTACTAGAAAATAACTCTGCAGTATGATGGCTGTAAAACCCACTGCTTAATGAGCTCGGGCGCCTAGGAGGCTATTTTAGTTATACGCCCGAAGGCAGCCGCCCTACATTCGCTGAATACCCTGAAGGACTCATCTAAGCATCATTTAGGTCACGTCTAAACGCTTGGGAAGTGTGAAAGGAAACGCTTTGCGGTAAAGGGCTTTTGGCATTTAGGAAATAAAACCTTGTCGTGTCTCAGATAGGCTTTTTATGCTGGAACCAGACAGATAAGCTTTAAATTGCCTGTTAGAGCTTAGTTAGGCAACACTTTCGGTTACCTATTAGGTGCCTATCATGAGACTTCACACAGGGTACGTGGACCTCAGTGGACTTTCTCTGTGAATGTATTGTTATAGGCACAGATACCCGCTAAAGATCAAGCCTTGCTTCGTTTTTTTTTTTTTTTATAAAATAACCTATCTCTGAAGTATCGTTCTTTTGCACGCTCAGTACCTAGGTACCTACTGGTTAATGATACATATTAGAACATGAAAATTTAGTAAGACGCTACGTGCTGCGTCCCAACTATTGATCCAGTTGCTTCCAGTAAACTAAGTTTACTAAGTTAGCTCATCACAGCTGACCCCTGAAACTAGTTTCAAAAAGTTTGAACTCAGCTTTATCCGTCCGGAAAATGTTAGTACTTCTTGCTATAAGAATAAAGGTTAGATCAGCAAACTTTTCGACGCTACGATGTTGTTCGCTAAATAAATAAAACTGCTTGGAGAAAATATTGCGCAAATGTTTCAAATACAACCCGAAACATAACCCTACATAACATAAACATGTCCTCAATAAGGCCACGGGTGCCTTCCTTCACTTCGATGTTTTCTTGCATCAAAACACCAAACATTACTTAAATTTTTTTGCAAAAGCTTCAGCCAAAATTTTCACACTTGACTACGACGCTGCTTAAATGAATATCGAGTATTTATATTCGATGGTTTTAAGCAAGCAAAGCAAACGGCCAAAACTAGTTCAGACTGCAACTTTATTATCTGCGTGGGTTCAAGTAAAACACAACAGCTTTTAGTAAACTTTCTCATCCTAAACCCATCGTAAACTTATGTGACACGAGGGAAACTAAATTACGTCACCGACTCCGTCCCTCTTCAAGGTTTCATGGTACAGTCAACGACATAAACGAATCCTCGAATAAAAAAATCGCAATCCGTTTGTGATTACTTTTCTGCCTCTGCAGTTTCTCGCGTCTAAAAACAAAGCCGGTGAGACATGAAGCAACTATTATTACTTTTAGCTTGTGGTGTAAAACAGCGCTACCGAGAAACGGCGAATTATTTTTAAAATTAAAATAATCATTCATAATTAAATTCTTTATTGTATACACAAAAACATAATACAGACTGTTGTTACTAAACTTATGTACAAAGGCGAGCTTAATCCTAAAAAGAGTTTTCTTCCTGCAAGTCTTCTATGAAAAGTTAAAATAAAAGGTAGCATTGTGTACTGTAAATAAATGAAGTATTGCCAAAGGAAACTTAAAAAACTAAACTAAACCTTTTCGCTAAAATTTTGTTACAATCGGCGTATAACTTGCTGATTCCGAATGAAAAAATCATACTTAGACATACTTTTGACGCTGACTGCACCTTTGATGGAGAGAATAGGACATAGCTCTTAACTCCACCCTAAAGGGTTCTGTCGGTACGTCCGTACAAAGGCGTCTGACTCTTGTGAGGTTGACGACGTTAGCGCACCGAGTATAGTCAAGGGGCTTTTTTGCATAATGAAGGAGGTGTTAGACTAGTGACTAAGCTAAATAATCACACTAATATTATAAACGTTGAGGTTGACGACGTTAGCGCACCGAGTGTAGTCAAGGGGCTTTTTTGCATAATGAAGGAGGTGTTAGACTAGTGACTAAGCTAAATAATCACACTAATATTATAAACGTTGAGGTTGACGACGTTAGCGCACCGAGTGTAGTCAAGGGGCTTTTTTGCATAATGAAGGAGGTGTTAGACTAGTGACTAAGCTAAATAATCACACTAATATTATAAACGTTGAGGTTGACGACGTTAGCGCACCGAGTGTAGTCAAGGGGCTTTTTTGCATAATGAAGGAGGTGTTAGACTAGTGACTAAGCTAAATAATCACACTAATATTATAAACGTTGAGGTTGACGACGTTAGCGCACCGAGTATAGTCAAGGGGCTTTTTTGCATAATGAAGGAGGTGTTAGACTAGTGACTAAGCTAAATAATCACACTAATATTATAAACGTTGAGGTTGACGACGTTAGCGCACCGAGTGTAGTCAAGGGGCTTTTTTGCATAATGAAGGAGGTGTTAGACTAGTGACTAAGCTAAATAATCACACTAATATTATAAACGTTGAGGTTGACGACGTTAGCGCACCGAGTGTAGTCAAGGGGCTTTTTTGCATTATGAAGGAGGTGTTAGTCTAGTGACTAAGCTAAATAATCACACTAATATTATAAACGTCAAAGTTTAGATGTTCCGGTTATGAAACTTGGAATATATATAGTTCGTTACCTGGATTAACACATAGGCTACTTTTTATCCGGGAAAATGAATAGGATCAAACGGGACGCGGACGAAGTCGCGGACGGGAGCTAGTCCATACAAATATTGGAAAATGCAAAAATGTTACGAGTACATATTTGCATGTTTAATAGTTCGTCATTCAATAACGCATAGTTGAAAAAGTTTGTATATTTGGAAACACTACATCGAAGTTTTTTTTCTGCAAAAAATTTCGTCTATTACTAATCGAGCAACCACGTAGTTGGATGGTTAGTATATATTTCAAACATGTTACTTACTTATATTTTTAAATAGATTTTATTATTGTGCTTGAATTTAAATAAATTATTATGAATTATAAATAACTAATGGAAGTTGAATTATCCTTGTGACTTTAGAAATAAATAACATCCCTTTGAAAAACTGAAGTTCTGCGCCACCTAGCCAGTTCAGCTTCATTCCGCCTTCATCTGAAATAATCTCTACAAAGCGCTTTACAAGTTAAGATTTAAACAAAAGGATTGATTCAAAAGTGTATCAGTTACACCACACGACATGACGTGTGCTTGACTCGACAAAATGGACTGATGGTCGTGAGAATGTTTGTTTTATATACAAAAGGGTGCGGATTCTTTGAGCACTACCCTATGCGACGTGTGGGGGCTTTGGCTAAGGCCGGGTTTTCACGATAAGAGTATACTGGTAACGAGTGTACTTGTACCCACGAGGTTAAGGAATATCAGAGAGTCTATTACAGGATTTGATAGTTTTGACTTTATTTAGCGACGTCTCCTTCCATACATTTTGTTTAGAAAACATTATTTACCGCCGTTTCCTTTCATACATTTTTGTAGTTCCTGAAAGTTTCCGCTAGAGGTGCCCTAAAAAAAACTAATATTATAAATGTCCAACTTCAGATCTTTGTGTTTCAATTACCCTGAAACTATTGGTTGGATTTGGATGAAACTTGGAAGAAATTTTCACATTTTTATAAGTAGGGTGATTTTGTGAGTTTGTTTAACATGTAACTAAGCATCTCAAGGTATTGAGCAACAAGCGAATTTACGTGGTAAAAACAAACTTGTACTATGGAATTTAGATAAATAAAAAAAAAATATATATATATCAATATTTTTTGGACATTACACACAACGTTCCTAGTCCCAAACTAAGCAAAGCTTGTACTATAGAGTGTTCGAAAGTGGTACTGTGTATTTATCATTTTGCGATAGGCGTTTTGTATTTCACATTCAGTAAAAAATCTAATTTATCTAAAGAATGTCGTTTGACAGACTGACATGATACGTATGATATATTCCTCTGAAGGTAATTAGTTGCCAGAATGCGACTAACCACCGAGTCACTCGTATAGTGAGAACATTGGTTTAGTTTGGAGTTCATTACGGCGCGGCGTGTGTTGTAGTCAGGGGCTGTAGGAAACATTGTTTGAAATAGCTGCCGCAATTAATGGGGGGAAATTAATTGCCGAGTGTAAAGTTATGATGGTTTTAAAAAAAGCTTTTTTCAACACACTTGCTCATAAAGTGGCTCTATGGTCACCGCAATTAGGCACATAATAATACCCATAATCAAACTGTGACTTTTTCATTGCTATAACTCACTAGTGAGTTATAGATTTTTTTTTTTAATTTTATTGGTCGAGTAGCTTTGTTACTAAAAAAGTTTTTATTCAAAAAAAAGATCGTGTTCAATAGAACAAATAAATGAATGTTCCTATTGCTTGCTCATTTCATGCAACTTCTTATTTAAATAGATAATTTTAACTCGTACGTGTTTAATAAATAAAACTTTCACTCAAATATAACTTTTGTTTTCTCTGTAATAAAAGAAAACTTTAAATTCCCCATTTTTTACGTGGCAGAATAGGCGCAAGTCCTAAGCGCAGAAAAAAAAAAAAAACCTTATCCCTTTAGTCTGTGGCCGATCGCAATGCGCGCACATAGGAAAACTGATTATTTTTTCCCGCCATAGCGAAACATTTTTCACAACGCGTTTTCACTGTTGAAATTATAGTTATTTTATTCACAAGTGTGTTGAAAAACGTCGTATGATACACGTGTGTATTGGTGATTACCGTTCTCGGCTTTCTTAAGACCCTCGCCTACGGCTCGGGTCTCAATGGCACCTCGGCGGTAATCACCAATGTACCACACTAGTACCATAATGTACTATTAATTGATTAGAAAGTTCCTAGATCACATTTCTTTGTAAACTATACTAATCGACAAAAATATCGAACAAGATGCTTTAGTCTCTCTCCTTTAATGGTTCTCTCTATGTCAATGTGATGAAGTTAACCAGTTTGAAGTATCTTATGATCGTTCTATTGCCGTTTTATCAGGCAAATTTATATGCAGTACATTATTTTAACTTACCTCCATCCCGTTTATGACAGTACTAGCTTCCGCCCGCGACTTCGTTCGCGTCCCGTTGGATCCCGTTGATTTTCCGGGATAAAAAGTTGCCTATGTATTAATCCAGGTCACGGACAATATATATTCCAAGTTTCATCCAAATCGGATCAGTAGTTTTTGCGTGAAGAGGAACAAACATACATACATCCGTACAAACATACATCCTTACAAACTTTCGCGTTTATAATATTAAAAAAAATAGGAATAGGATAGTAAACAGACACTGACAGAATTGTGACAAACAAGTTGCAAAAGCCATAAACCAAGAACTTGAAGTTGATATCCAGTACATGAAGATGGTAGAATTGTACATTCCCTAACCGGACTCATCGTTTCCAGGTGATGATGGCATTAGCCTCCCACTTACAATCAGTGGAGGCAGAGAAGCAGAAGCTTCGGACCCAGGTCCGCAGGCTGTGCCAGGAGAACGCCTGGCTCAGGGATGAGCTCGCAGCAGCTCAACAGCATCTACAAGCTTCGGAGCAAAGAGTCGCACAGCTGGAGGAGGAAAACAAACACCTGGACTTCATGGCTTCTATTCGGTGAGTCAAATAACAAATGGGAGAGACCTAGCTCAGGACCGCAGTGGATGGCACAAACTTGGGGAGGCCTATGCCCAGCAATGGGTAAAGTCGGCCTGTGGATGATGATGATGATGATCACAAAAGCTTCATGCGTGTGAAGAAACTCCTGGATCTAATAGACCTGGAAACAACTCGGAGATTGTATTCAGCTTACAAAGATAGTTTTGCTCGCAAACGTACCATGTACGGGCTTAAGAACAGAGTGATGCCGCTGGAAAAGATGAACTGAGGTAGAAAAAACAAATGATGTATGCCTTTGATGAAACACAAGTACGATTTATTTTCTTTCTTAGACAGAAACGCTGTCTAAAGCCTTGGTCTCGCGATCGTAACGCACAACGCTGAGGTGTGCAGCACAACGCAGAGTACCGCGTTTGCTCCTCGCCGCTGACGCAGACTGCGACGTAACAAAAGACCATACTAGACGTTTTCCATACAATTATGTGTCGCTGCATGCTGCATACCGTTGCGTTGTGCGTTACAATCGCGAGACATAGACATAGACAGACATTTATTTGCTTATAAAGTAACACACAAAATACACCTACAGAACTAGACTAACAACACTACAAAGAAATAAAAGTTACACAGAAAGAAAAATGAAGTGAGTGGATTGAGTAGGTAGGTAGCTAGGTAAGCGGGCAAGTGTTTGTGTGCTACAGCAGCAAACGGGTTTCGACTCAGCGTATCCCTCACCACCCAAAGGTAATGGCGCTGTTATTCTGTCGAAACCATCAGCCAATAGACCAAGGCTTTAGGCGCTTTTATGCCTTCAAAAGAACACCAATCCACATTTATTTTTGATTCCACTTATTATATAACGTATATTGTTTGTATTTCAGTAAGTACGACAGCGATATAAACGAGGAGCAAGATTCCAACCGCAGCGGGCAGACTGAGAAGAAACGCGATGATCCCATGGTCGATCTCTTCCCCGATGACGACCATGACGATAACAGGAACAACAAATGTAAGTACCACCTCTTGGTCATTCGAATCGTCGAATGTTACTGCCGTTCTAGAAAAAAAAAAGTCTAGTAGTTCTAGTAGAAAAGGATGACGTTCTCTATTCGGTGCATTTTCTTTTTGTATCTGAGTCTATAACTGGTCCAATTTTGGTGGGTCAAACTAACCCACGGTGGTCCAACATACGTGTTACCATCTATCTGCCTTCAGCGCGGTTGGGCACATATAGAGGATATAGAGCCACAATATAGAGGAGATTATAGTCACGGGGAAAATCGAAGAAAACTACTTCCGACCAGATCCACACCACGCTCGAAGTACCTAACCTTTTTGTTTGTCTATCTGTCTGAAGGTTTGCAAGCAAGATTTATAAGGTGCCATGTATAGATTAACTTTGGATGAATTATAAAACTTACTAATACAGTGAAATCTCACTAATCCGGCACTAATAAAAACCGGAGGTTGCCGGATTATTGGAATGTTCGGATTACTGGATTATAGTGAAAAAGTCATAGGTAGAGAATAAAATAAAGCACTTCATAGAGGGAATAAATGTATTAAATTACATTTTTTTTAACTATAAACTATTCTCACTTGAAAAAAACTAATACGTAAGTATGTGCACGTGATAAGTTTTGAGGTTAGAGTGCTAGTCGACTAGAGGGGCGAGGGAGGCGTGCCGGATCAGTGCCGGATTATTGGACGTGCCGATCTATCGAAGTGCCGGATTAGTGAGATTATACTGTAGTTACCTTTAAGTTTTAGGATTCGAATCCTAACTAAAAACACTCTTGACCCCAAAAAAATTACTCTACATTGTCTACAAGTATATTTTTTTTTCTTTAATTTAAGTATTATAAAAAATCACGTTATTTTTGTCCCCTAGCCATGTCTCCAACCCCTCCATTACACTTCGCCCAGCAAGTGAACGCGGGCTACGAGATCCCGGCGCGGCTCCGCACGCTGCACAACCTGGTCATACAGTACGCCTCGCAGGGGAGATACGAAGTGGCGGTGCCGCTCTGCAAGCAAGCACTCGAGGATCTCGAGAAGACGTCAGGACACGACCATCCCGATGTCGCTACTATGCTCAATATCCTGGCCCTAGTCTATCGGTTAGTGTACACATTTGTGAAAGAGTTCAAGTCTGCAATCCATCGAGCAAATCTATGAAATATTGTATAATGTTTAGTTATAGATGACTAGCCGTCGTCCGCGGCGTTGCTCGCGTTCTAGACCATTTAGAGTGTGACTTTTCAAAATTCCTTTCTTAGTGCACCCCTACACTATATAAGGATACTACCCTCCAAATTTCATACCTCTAGGACTTATAATTTAGGCTGTGCGTTGATTCTAAGTCCAAAAGCTTCAAAAGAGTTTTATATATTTCGAAGATATGTTGTATGAGAAACAAATAATAAAATAATAATCAATATATATAAAACTCTTTTGAAGCTGACTTAGAATCAACGCACAGCCTAAACTATAAGTCCTAGAGGTATGAATTTTGGAGGGTAGTATCCTTATATAGTGTAGGGTCGCACTAAGAAAGGAATTTTGAAAAGTCACACTCTAAATAGTCTAGAACGCGAGCAACGCCGCGGGTGACGGCTAGTAAATAAATATGCAAGGATATTTCACGCAACAACCTCAACGACACAACTCTAACAAATAATCTTATTCAAACCTTGACAGATTGTGTTTCCGCTTTTTCATGAAATGCTTGTAACAATGATTTAAAACCATTGTATGTGGATATTCCAGTGATCAGAACAAGTACAAGGAGGCAGCTAACTTACTGAACGATGCGCTGTCGATCCGTGAGAAGACTCTCGGAGAGAACCATCCCGCGGTCGCGGCCACACTCAACAACCTCGCCGTACTGTACGGGAAACGAGGTACTATACAAATAATACGCCTTTACATATATTGAAGATGATTTATACAGCGTCAGGAGGCAACCTATGCCTATACCTACCGGCCGTAGTGCCTGGGACGATGTTAAGATGGAGTAGGCTTGCCCAGCACCCATACCATCTTCTCAGCCTTGTCAGAGTTGTTAGCCATATCCACATTATCCACAGGAAGGACATCGTCAATACGTTCGGAGCTGATTAAGCCAAGGGTTTACTCACGATGTTTTCCTTCACCGTTAAGATCGTGTTAATGCGCATATTTTTCCGAAACGAAAAATCCATTGATGCACGGCCGAGATTCGAACCCCACGACCTTCGCATCGAAAGTCGAGGCGCAATCCCACACGGTCAACTCGGCTAATGTTGCGTTCACACTATGCCGCAGTGGGCAAGGAAGTGGGCACGAGCATAGTGTGAACACGATCATGCCTCTGTCCCGGCTCCCGGCCCAAAATCATACCCTTGCTCCGTAATGAGAATAAAGGTGATGTTGGTGTGGCAATAACGCCGGCAGTAATGAGAATAAAGGTGATATTGCTGTGGCAATAAGTCCGCGGCAATAATGCCGGCAGCGGCATGGGCATAGTGTGAGCGCGGTGTAATGTTGTTGTGTTGTGTTGCGGCAGGCAAGTACCGTGAAGCCGAGCCGCTGTGCAAGCGCGCGCTCTGCATCCGCGAGGCCGTGCTCGGCCGGGACCATCCCGACGTCGCCAAGCAACTCAACAACCTCGCGCTACTCTGCCAGAACCAGGTAAACAAAGATAAACTTTTTATTGCCCACTTTTTTTTTTTTATAAATATTCACGGACACTTAACACAACGCCTTCTAGTCCCAAACTAAGCAAAGCTTGTACGATGGAAACTAGATGGCTGATAGAATACATACATACATTTTTTTTTTTGTAAATACATACTTATAATACATAGAAACACCCAGACATAGAACAAACATCTATGTTTACAATACACAAATGTTTGTTCTCTGTGGGGATCGAACCCACGATCCACAGCACGGAAGGCAGAGCTACTACCGACTGAGCCATGACTTATAATAGGAGGGTACAGGTATCCACATTTAAGTAGGTAGGTACTTAGGTATAGCCCAAAAATCATGGGTTTCTTAAGTAAGAGCAAACAATGGATAAGTACCTACCTAAACCTAATATCTAATCTATTATTAAATTACTAACAAACAAAAAAGTTAGGCTAGTACCTATCTACGAACCACAAATCAGTTATGTACCTACATAAATAGTATGTAGTACTTAGGTACTTATTATAATAAGTATTGTCAAAGTCAATGTAAATGCCACTAACGGTCACCCATCCAAATAGTGACCGCACAGAACGCTGCTTAACTTACATAATCGGTTAAGATTGGCTCTTACTACTTAGCTATGAGTATAGAATACTAGCAGATACCAGCGACTTCGTACACGTGCGAAACTTTCCACCAAAATATCTGTCACCAGCATACGATGAACCTCGTAGCAAATGGCAGCTTTTGGTTTAGAAAGCTCAAGCTTTATTTAAAAATCCACGTCTTTGATTTCGATGAAACATAGCATATGTTTCAATCCGGAAAAAGGGCTTATGAATTGTATAAGTATCATTGGAATTGGTCCAGTAGTTAAGACGTGATCCGCGAACAAACAAACAGACAAACTTGATTGTCGGAATCAGAATAGTTTATTGAGTAGACCTGTTTAGTTTTTACATGTTTTTAATTTAAATTTTTGGCTGTTTTGGTTTTATAATAGAGAGCTTTATTCTTCTCATGCAAAGTATCCAATTAATTTAATCCCCACGCACTTGTCATGTTAATATTTCCAAACTAAATTGTTTTTTGTATTGAACAGAATAAATACGAAGAAGTGGAACAATACTACCAGCGTGCGTTAGAGATCTACGAGAGCAAGCTGGGCCCCGACGACCCGAACGTCGCCAAAACTAAGAACAACCTCGCATCCTGCTATCTCAAACAAGTATGTACTCGCACAATCAGCACTTAGTCTTACTTACACTTCGTTGGCTCACTTTTGTTTTATGATAAAAGGTGATGGAATAGCAAGTCTATTGAGGACGTGCTTTGTGACGCAATGCACTGCGTTTTTTGCTGTAAAGTATAAGTTTTTGACTTTATCTCAGATGTTTATGGAGCGAAAAGCTTGAAATAAATATTTCAAGCTTACTCTGAAACGTAAGGATGTGAGGATGGGTCATAAGCCTTTATTAGCACCGGCACCTTTAAAACCGGAACATAGCAAATGCTAGTAATACTGCATAACGACAGAAATAAGTACTTCCCCGAACGAACTCTCTCACTCAAGTTCCAAGACTAATGTTATGTTAATTTTGCAGGGCAAATACAAGGAAGCTGAGACATTATACAAACAGGTGCTGACGCGGGCTCACGAGAGGGAATTCGGAACTATTGATGGTAAGTCCACTTCGTAACTTGTAGATACAAAATAGAGACGAAACTGATCAAAATAGTTTTTTTTTTTTTTTTTTAATGATAAAAGTATTGGGACAAGCTGATAGCTCACCTGATGTTAAGTAGTAACTTCTGCCTATAACAATGCATTACCTCACAGAGCAAGTCCAATGAGGACGTGCCCTGTAACGCAATGCACTGCGTCCATCACTCTGAGACGTAAAGATGTTGAAGTCTCATGTGCCTGTAATTACACCGGCGCCCTTACCCTTCAAACCGGAACACAGCAATGCGATAATAGTTATTTATAATCGCCTCTCAAGTTCTGTCAAAAGTTAATCACTGTTCAAGATGGTGCCATCAAGTATGTTTAGATAGTGTCAAGGAAAAATTTACGCCGTGTATTCATATAGATTTTGTTTTGTAGATAATCGCTTCCAACATATTTTACGCCTATTACAGATCTTTTTGTATTTTTTGTATTACAGATCTTATTTACATCGTACTTTTGTTTACCGTTTCAGAGTATATAACATCGCTAAATAATAAAACTAAAAAATAACGAACGCCCTCGCACCAATCTGTGAAAGTTTTTGCGCAATATTACACATTTCGGTACATTCCTGTATTTACTGGACGCTAGGAACGCTATTCCGCTATTCGAAGAATCAAGGAAAATGTAGCGTCAATTCTGTTGCTCTAAACTAAAAGGCGTTGGGGCATTTCAGGTCCCTATTTGCATACATTTAGTTAACTTTTAGATTATTTTGACGTAAACCTGTAAATACGATAAAAAACATTGAAAAAGAAGCATTTTTCGAAGTTAAATGTCTAATAACTAATGTTTCCCGCTGCTTTATAACGACATTGTTACATTTTTAAAAACTGCATTGTTAGTGTGTTGTAACAAACAATTCCATTATTGCAAGTGTAAAAGAATGTGGGACCTGGGCTCCATCCAACTTGCCCCAGACCGTTTACCTAATTCGTTTATAAGCAGTGTTGCTAGTTGTTCTCGATAACACAAACCTATTTGAAAGCAGTGTTGCCATCCTTTATGAGACAACAAAGACAGCTATAACCAGTGGGTGATCCAAGATCTTGGTTTGACCCAGGAAAGCCTGGGTCAAGCCACATATTTAGGGTTATCCCTGACGAATTCTGGTCCACCATTGGTTATTTTGAGACTTTATGAGCTTTTGGGGCGCTTGAGACCTCTAGACCACCACCACGCCTTCAGAATGACAGAATTGACTACATATTTTGTTATTTACTAAACATATTTAGCAGCGTATAGTATAGTATAGCCAAAAGACAAGGAAATATATTTGCAATGATTATCAAAGTGGACAATGTTTTATACATTCGCTCAAATATTAAATGTATTTTGTTATGAATTTTAAATATAAAAAACAAAGCACAAAAAAATCAGCAAAAAAGTGAATAGGTGGATTATGGCTAAGCGTGCTCCACCTTAGGCTGTAGCTACACTTACCATCAGGTGTACCAACAGCCAAATGCTTAGCTATACTGACCTCACCTCATAAATAAAAGCATGTTTTCCAAAGTGCCTCAAATCTATTTAGCAAAATGTTGATCATTTCATGTATATTTTTTTATAAATCGTTATATCGTTTTTTCTTAAAGTTTTCTTCATTATAAGAATAGTATTTTTTGTAATATAATTTTTGTGGTAGAAAAATGGCAAAATACAAAAACAATAGCATGTTATTTAGTAAAATTATAGTGAGAATTTAGTGATTGTAGAATTCTAGCATGACTTTAGTTAGTATTTTAATGTTAGATTTTAATTTTAAGAATTTGAAATATTTTTTCAGAACTGCAGCTTAATATACCAACATTCATTTCTCTTTTAAACGCTAAGCAGTTGCTTATACAATAAATTATTTTTAATTTTTAAAATATCAGTAAAATATAATAATTTTACTGTATGCTTGCCAAAATATTATTCTAAGACATTTTTGCATAATTATTAAATCATTGTTTTCTTTAGTAGATCTCTTATTGCATTTGATTTAGACTCGAATTTGCTAAGATTGCTTACATACGAGTATATTTACTGCTAGAAAATTATTAGAAATTCTATATGTATACTTACTACATACAAGCTCTAAAAAGAATACTTTAAAAACTTACGGGGGTTATAGTACACATGAATATGAACAACTTTCATACATTTTTTTCGAGTAGATTTTGTTTTTTGTATGAAACAGTACATTTTTTCGCTCTTACACTAGAAGATTTCATATTTATCAACAACTTTTATACAATAGACTTTGCATTGCCGTTCTGAAAAGGGAACGGAACATATGTGTTCAGACAAAGGAGCGAGCACATTGCTGGTTAATCATCAAACACTTTAAAATGTTAAAATATAAAAACTGTAATGCACGACAAACTCCCTACTGATAAACGTAAAAATTACATAATTTTAAAGTGACTTATTTTGGATGATGGTTTCTTTGTGTAGATCAATGATTATAGGTTACTCTAACCTCCTATAGTTTCTGAAGTAGTCTTAATAGACCCTGTATGTATTTACCTCCAAAGAATACTTGCGTATGAATTACAATAATCCATTATCGACAAGTTGAAATCTTCAGACATGCAGTCTCAGTTGCCTTTCTCGAGTGAAAGATAATCTGTACGATTGTGTTTGAAATTTATGCGCTTTGATTGCCAATGATTTGCCTGTTAAGTATGGGCTAGTTTTGGTGGTAATTTCTAGCTGCAATTCAGTCAAATACACAGAGGGCGTGTCCGTATCAAAGTATTAAATCACCCGACCCGCATCCGATTACGCACGCGTTGCGCACGCGTTTTGTGTTTTTTTTTTATGTAAATTAAACAGAATACGTCTAAATCAGCGCTAAACGTCCTGTGCGTAAAAAAATAAGCAAAAAAATATTTAAAAAAACAATTCTTTACCACTAACGTTCTCCTATGCTGAAGTTAGACTACTAAGGTCCGTATGCCGATACAGAAATCGTTACTCAATCATAGTTTTGAGTAGAGATTTTCATACAAAAATCTATGTTTGAGTCCGGATCAGGCTTCAGCAGTGAATCAGGCCTTAGTGACTCAAGCGTCGATTATAAAACTTTAACGAAAATTTGTTAAAAAAAATATGTTTTATTGAACAAACATGCAACATAATGATGAATCTATGTACTAGTTCTTTATCAAGCAGACAAAAGCCTAGAATAATTATAGTTGGCCATTTCGCCCAAAGGGCTTTATAAGCGAGCTACAAAGATTGCACCTAGAAATTGGAACCGATCTAGCCCATTCACTTGTAGTAGTAATAGTAGGTAGTAACTAGAATAGTATTGTAGATGTTACTTTGTTTTCTAGAATATTTTATTTAGTACTTGTGAAAAAAAAAGCAATTATAAAAACAGAGTTCCTTATTAGTTGGTATTTTAGAGCATGCTGTATAACTAAATACGGAAAAAATATAAAACATGTGCAATTTACAAATGAAATAATTATTAAATGTTGTGAATTTTTTAATAAATTTTATGTATTTAGATGAATTTATTGTTGAAACTGCAATCATTAAAACGTTTTGTAAATAAAATCTTTTTTAATTTTTTGTTTAAGAAATCGTAGAATATCCATAGTTTATTAGGTTTGAAATTTTAGGACACACTGTATAATTTCTGTAAATTTTTCTTATGAAATTTTCATTACTTTGGCAGTTTTTCTAAAATACAGCTATTTTTCTCAAAGTTATAAAATTATAAAGTCATAAAATATGTCTATGATTTCTGATGTTGTTGTCGAAAACTCAGTTGGTGCGATCAGGGGCGTTGTTATACGATAATGCGACATAGGTGAGTGACACAAGTTTGGATTTCGCGTGGCACAGGTAGGAAAGGCAAAACAATTTGTTCTTATTTGCAATTTTTGTTTTTAAATTTAATAGTTATATTTTTTGCCAATTGTGTCACACCTTCCCGACTTGTGTCACAATTAATATTTGGTGATTGTGTGTTTGCTTTTGTTAATAACTGCGTAATTCATTTTACTAACTACAAAATTTCTAAACTAATCCTTATCATATTTCTTGTAGCACAGCTCACATACTGTTTGTTTATCAAAACTTTTCTATTTCTCTATCTATTTCTCGTACGTACGTTCGTATGAATTAGTGGCCAATTCTAGTGACGGAAGTTTTAGGCCGCTTTAAGGTCTCCGTCGTGGCTTATTTCTACTAACTCTGCATGGAGTTCTGCCGAAAAATGCACTTTGATCTGTACAGTTTTCAATGTATCTTTTGTGAGGCACTGAGCCGGACATTAAGCATATATTTTTGTATGAAAATTTCTATTCAAATCTATGCTTGAGCAAGTATTTTCTTTAACAAGTCTTAAAGCTCGACAGATCAAGCATAGATTTGAGTCAAGATTATCATCAATATCAATAAATATGAAACTCTTTTGAAGCTAACTGAGAATCAACGCACAGCCTGAACTATAAGTCCTAGAGGTATGAAATTTAGAGGGTAGTATCCTTATATAGTGTAGGGGTGCACTAAGAAAGGAATTTTGAAACGTCACACTCTAAAGGGTAGAACGCGAGCAACGCCGCGGGCGACGGCTAGTACTAAAATATATGCTTGAGTCCGGATCAGTACTTGAGCCGTAATTCAGCATACGGGCCTTAAATATGAATTGTTTATCAAAAAGTCTTTTATCAATAAAGATTGTTTCGTACACAGGTGACAACAAGCCTATCTGGCAAGTGGCGGAGGAACGCGAAGAGAACAAACACTTGCAGAAGGAAAACGCACCGTACGGCGAGTACGGCGGCTGGCACAAGGCGGCCAAGGTGGGTGCTGTTAGTACATTATCTGATTATATGCACTGTGACACGCATACACCATTAAAAAAGCTCGTATGAGTTAGTGGCTAACTATGGTGACCGAGTTTTTAGGCCGCCTTAAGGCCTCCGTCGAGGCTTAACGACTGCTAGAGCCGGGACCGTTTTAATAACTAGTTCGGAGTTTCGGCCACCAACTAATTTGTTATAGTACTTTAGACAAAAAAAAATTACTTTATTTTATTTTTATTTTATTTATTTAACGTTACGATTTATTACGTGAATAGAAACCTTATTACCTACAGAATGTTGATTTATTCTATTTAAATTTTATGTCCCTATAAATCTACCTATGTATCTAGTTGTTAATAGTCTCCTTTTTTTTTAATAAAGAAATTTGATTTTTTAAATTTGAACAGTATGTAATACAAGATCCCTTCACAGGTGGACTCCCCCACAGTGACGACGACCCTCAAGAACCTGGGCGCTCTGTACCGGCGCCAGGGGAAGTACGAAGCCGCTGAAACCCTCGAGGATTGCGCGCTTCGCAGCCGAAAGGAGGTCAGTACTAAACTTTACATTACACAATAACGACTTGACACTCGTTTCTAGTTTTGTTTTTGTAGTTATTTTTGATGCTACCGTCCCTAAAGAGAATCACAAGAAAAGATCTATTCGTAATTCTACTCCACGAATAACTCCTCTCTGCTTAAAGATAGGTGTAAGCTTTCTAAAGCTGCGCTAGCTAAAATGGCTGCTAAATCTGTTTGTCATCTCTTTTCTTTGTCATGCAAGTGACAATGATAGAATTTTAAAGCCGCGTTAAAGTGACAGGCGAATATGAAGGGTCTAATAAAGTAAACGTGTAAAAAAATAAAATATGTACTATCGTGTTTTTATTTTAGAGTAATCAAAAGTTTTTTAATATTAGAAATATCTAAACAGCTTTAATTAACACGCTATATGACACAATATACACAACACTATATATGAGTGACTATATAATATTTTACAAAATATTTATGTAATTTTTACCTTCATAATATATTTCGCTAAGTAAACTAAGTACAATATTAACATTGTTTTTGCACGCTGCCAGCACGTTCAGCAAGTAAGTCACTGTAGCTAACTTAATTAAGATTGTGTTCTGACGTTTGTAACACTAGTTTTTTGCAATTTAATAATACAAACAAATAGTATCTTAAAATTAGACTAGTTTTTGTAACTTGCGGACAGGTTCGTGAGAAGAAATGTCATATTTTTACATGTTACATGTTATTTTTTTTTTTATTCTCATACCATTCTTCTTCTTCTCTTCCATAATGGCCTGTGTCCGTCATTTCGACAGACAATTTTGCCAATGTCAAGTGTTAAAATTGTAATAAATAAGTAAAGTCAAGTCATTTGTCAAGTCGGCTGTCGTTTGTTTTGAAAAGAAAATGGTGGATTTTCTCTTCAAAACCTAACACGAATTTTCACATTCAGAAAAACCACTTTACACACATTTATTCCAATGGCTCACACTTTATGTTACGACCTAAGTATTATTGGTTAAAATTCCACCAAAATTAAACGACAATACTCACAATAACACAAGAAAAACTATTAAAATAAAAGTGCTATGTGTCGTTTCAAAAAATGTCAAAACTCGTGTCCTTATACCATTCTACTACAGCTCAAATTATTTTGCTCTGTAAAATCGCAACGATTATTCAGTCCTATCTGAATCCCCCTAAAACCGACACAGGGCCATTATCAGAACCCTCCCATTTATTCATCAAAAATTGGAACATCCCCCTACAAAATTGTGACATTTAGGCGCTGGACATCGTGAAACAGTCCCGGGCGCGGCAGGCGAGGCACGGCAGCCGGGACTCCATGGACCCGGAGCATCATGAGGAGGTCAGGAACCAACGGAAACCGTAGTGCGACCACTCTACACCTTTGCAACCATATTTGTCAACAATCAGGCAAAAATTCGACAGCATTGCAACCATACTTGCCAAATAGTAGGCAAAATTCGACCGCTTTGCAACCATTTATAGCAACAAAACGGCTTGCAAAATTATTCTAAGTAACCAATCAACCATTTTTGACGACTGTCAACCATTTTTGTTAAAATCTAAGAAATCGAAAACTTGCAACCATTACTGATAAAAATCAATCTTTGGCTGCAAATTGACAACCGTCGACAATTCGCAACCGTTTTTGGTTTCTAATGTGCAACCAATCCACGACTTTGCAACTTTAATTGTTGGCAAGCCTCTTTGTAGTTAATTGTATATTTTGCGATGCATTTTGTCTCGTCTTTGTTTTGTTGTTCGCATTGAAATGACTTGAAACTAATAACGATATTAAAATCACTATTTATTCAACTCTGCCAATGGCCAGTAAATTAGTAACAGATATTTCACTGCTTCTTTAGTTATTGTTTTTCAAATGTTCGTCAATTAATGTATTTGTGGGTTCAATTTAGTGTGAGTTTTTTACGTATACTTACTACATTTTTCTATGGAGAATCATAACTTATGTAATCTTCTCGCTAGGGTGCGCTGGTGAAATTTACATACAAAATATAGTTTACTCGCAGTATACATAAAAAGTTCACACTAGGCACACGGGTCTTGTCTTGCACACGTTTCGTCTCCCATATTGGCACGTCACTTTTCAGTCGGCTATCATTTTTGCACCTTCACACTAGAAATAGTAATCTTGGTACTCACTTTTATAGGGGATGATAATAGTTAATATTATACTCAAGCATGGATTTCTCACTAAAATCTATGCTCGTGTCTTGGTTTGAGTTGTATTTGCATTTGACTGAAGAGGTTTCCTAGTAATAGGTACTTAGTAAAAAAAATATCAATTATCATTTGGAAGTCATATAAAATATTTCATGTTTGGCAGCGTTGCAATCTCATGTAACGAAGACTTTTTATTACTAACCCATATAATTTATCGCCCATATCACATATTATAAACATTATCACAATATCGCTCATACTATTGATATCAAGGAAAATAATTGTAGATCTACGTATTACCATTTTGTCTGAAAATGGAGAAAATCTGTTGACATCACTTCGTTTTATCAATGAAATTAAATATACAGAGTGACCTGAGTTTTCGCTTTCGAAATTCGAGGATTGAATTCGGACTCAGACTGCAATTACTCAAATTTAATAAAAAATTACAAAAAAATATGTATGAGTTGAATGAAAAAAAACAGTCAACAAAGATCATCAATAAAATTCCTTGATATTACATATCCACTACATATTACAAGAAAGGTACCAAATCACCAGCTGTTTTCTGTCGAAAGCTTGTTACACTGCACGCTTCCACGATTTAATTTGCGTTTATTTTATTTTCTCCGTTCATTTCTAGGGCGCGAACCCAACGAGTGAACCGCGTCTGAATCTAAAGTCAAAGCTGTTCAATGCCCTAGGAATCAACACAGCGAGCGCGACGCACCAGTAGTACTAGCCTTACTTAGCCTAGGATCGTTTTAAGTACTCACTCGCTTTGATACGTACGTGCTCCTTCTCTGGCTTGGTCGGAGATTTGTTGATTTAGCACGTATTTTAGAACAAACTGTGTTTTTCAATGTATAATGTCGTAAAATCATTGAGAAATATCGTTTCAAAATACGTCGTTGAAGCAGATGCAAAGGATTTTTCTTTACCTCAAATTTTAATTATTTTCCAGTTATCATATAATATTTTGTATTCAAGAGTTTTGTCTTGAAATTGGTGCTTTCGTATCTTTTCAAAGGCCAAGCCCTCGCTCATTTTGTTGTTAAAGGATCACGTACGTACACGTTTCGTCGCCATTTTGGATTTTAGTATTTTTTAATGCAAAAACAAGATGGCGGTATTGAACATTAATAGCTTAGATTTATTTATTAATTATTAGCATGCTGATAGCAATAATTATAAGTTAACGAAGGAAAATCTAAAAAAATACAAATGAAAGTGTGATAGAGATTATCGAAGTATGTATGTAAGCCGTCCCTGAAGTAAAATATGTATATGAAAAAAGTGAATTATACATCTATATGAAGAACTACGACGGCATAAGTTTTTTAAGCTATGACAACTTGTAGTCACATAATTTTATTATTAGTGCGTTTTATACATTTGAGTTTAATTTCTAAAAATTAGAAATGAAATTCTTGGATGTATAAACTGCATTTCCATTGAATTGCATTTATTATTGTGGATTTTGGGTATATATTTATTGCATATTAAATCACGCATGATAGATACAACGATTTTAATTGCTTACATTATTGAATTTTAATTTGCTGATATTATTCAATTCTAGTTTGTATTCTGTTAATAAGAATGCATGGTTGAGTGATTTTATTTTGTGAACGTCGATGTAATTCGTCAATAGTGGAGTTGATTTTTTATTTTCGTCATGTCGTCATTACTTAGAACGCATATAAATCTTTCATTCCAGTGTTATCGGTCTAAGCTTTATGTGAGAGTGTAGGTGATAGTATTTTTATATACATAGTTTTTTTTTATCTGTATGTGGGTGCTGCTTGTCTATGTGAGATTTTTACTCTATGTACATTAGAATATATACACGATACAAATACCTGCAGATAACATAAAGAATCTCCAATTAATAAAATCACTATACAATTTTTCTGTCACAATATTGAATTTATTGGATTTTTACTGTCGATATCGTATGTCGATATATAATTTTAAAATTGTTAAAATAAATATTTATGTAACATTATTTGTTTTGTTTTATTTTTTGTTTTCTTTGAGAGGTGAGTCTACGGTGTTATGCAATTTATAGCCAGTTATCTAGAACCAGCTGTCGCCCGCGTCTTTGCTCGCGTGGTAGCAGTATACGCATTATTTGGTTAAAATTTTTAATCCTAATTTTAGACCCTTTAGGGTGCGACTTTTCGAAATTCCTTTCTTAGTGCACCCCTACACTGTATAAGGATACTAACCTCCAAATTTAATACCTTTAAGATAATGGAAAATATATCTCGTTCGAGCTCAGTTATCCGCTTTCTTTGTTAGACGTCTGTTACATGAAACTCATCCCACTTCTAAATTCCGTGTAAAGTCACATTAGAAACATACCTAGTTACTTATCATTGTAGTGACTTTTTCATAGCAGCATTATTATAAGCTTTTCCATCCAAAACTGTTATTTTTTTTTACACAGGTGCCTTATTTCAAGTACCTAACACCACAGAATATCTGATTATCTACTAACGTGATCTAAAATTTTCTTTTACAAAAATATCTTATAATGAGATGTTCAAACCCCTCAGTCAAATTTTTAACTAAAACTGTCTTGAATTTTTTTCAAGAATTGAATAAGTAAGTATTTCTGCAAACATTTCCTGACATATCCTTTATTTTTTTCAAAACTTGATGACTTCTCTGCGGTTTTCCCACGGAGTTTCGAGATGGGGTCCTTCAAAAGGCGGGTTTATCTCCTCTTAAAAGGCCGGCAGCGCACTAGCATCACCTCTGGTGTTGCAGGTGTCCATGGGCGGCGGTGACTACTTTCCATCAGGTGGCCCGCCTGCTCGTCTGCTAGTTATAACATTAAAAAAAAAAAAAAAAACTTATTAGGCACATCACCAACCAATAAGTAAAATATCAAAGAATATTGTAATAACGAGACTCCCATTCTACCAAAATTATACACTGAAAATCTCGGTTTATATGAAACGCACTTCAAATTTTGACCTCCGTTTCATACATTCATACGTTTCTCGAAAGTACCCACGAGTCTAGTTTTCCAACTAGTTCCAACTAGTAGTTCGCCAGGCTGTAAATATTAAATAGTTTGTTTAAAAATGGTTATAAATTGCATAACACGGGGCAGGTAGCGGTGAGGCGCAGCGACAGTTTGACTAAACTCCGCGATGCCTTGCGACGCTCCTCAGCTCGCCTGCTTGACCGACTCACGGGCCGACACTCGGCTGTTCTACCTCACGTAGACTACACCAACCCTGACAGTGACAGGTAACATACTGACGGTCCCCAGAGGGTATTAACAACTCTACAATATCTCTAAAACGTAATGACGATTCAAAGTGATCAGTGAAATTTTATTGAACAAAAGCTTTTTGACTTCGACTTTCTGAAGTTATCTCAGTGTCTAGGCACTAGAAAAGGTAGTTAATGTCAAAGGTCTTCGAAGGGTTAAGATCTCTGAAGGTCAAATCTTGATTCGATGGGTAATAAATATTAAATAATTTTAAAAGCGTTTTTTTTATGATAAAAGTAATGGAACAAGCTCATAGCTCACCTGATGTTAAGTGGTAACTTCTGCCTATAACAATGCATTACCTCACAGAGCAAGTCCAATGATGAATATGCTATTAATATCTCTATTTAGTTTTTTTGTACATACCTGTTAATAAACTCTTTTCTTATATATACAACTACATGATGGAACAAGCCGATTGTGCACCTAATGTTAAGATGGTAATCACTCTTGCTCTCCTGGCAAATGGTTAAATGTAGTCCAAAATGCAAATATTATTTGGACTATTGACAATTCAAAGAGGATTTGAAGATAGCTTTCTATTCAACTGAAATAAAGATTGCAATAGGTAGGTACCTTCTGACTTAGGTATGTACTAAGCTAGGTTCTCGATAGACCTGAACCCCGAGTCTGCATATTTGTTTGGACTTTCTCTGACTCCGAGCTCAGCTGGGTATAGTAGGTACCTAGATAGGTATAACAATAAAGTGTGATGTGATGTGCTTGCTTCAAGTAGAATTATTCTTTGCGTGCTTAGGCGTTTAGTATCATGCTGTAAGTACGAAATTCCTAAGTATTGTTCAAGTCGCTGAAACAGTAAGTAACTTTGTTATTATTTTTTTTGCTAATGTTACTTAGAATGCCGAAATTAGTATTTACTGAGTAGATATTTGTATCTTTTACATGTCTTGTGACTTCTGCGAAGTGTGTAAATATGGTCAAGCGCATTATAGACAATCTAGCTCTTTTTGAACGAAATAATTTTTCTCCCCGATTGTCTAGATCCGCCGACCGCGCTATATAGTACATTGCCGTCAAAGTATGTAACAAGTAATTTGTCCACAGCATGAAGCGCGCAAGCTCTCTGTCCGCGCTCAGTAACTCCGCAGACCATGTTCCTCGGTAGCCATCAGCCACGCGCGCCAGGCTTCTGCTCCTGTACACTCTCACACTCGTCAGAATACTGGCATTACAGGCGTGACGCACTTTGCCTCGTAACTTATTAAAACTAGAAAAAAAAACTTGATAAGAAAAAAAAAATCTTGGTTAGAAATAAAAATAAGAAAAACAAGCAAATATTAAATACTAGTCAGATACTACCTAATTGTGTTAGTTAGCTATCATATCAATAGTATTCGTCTGATTTATGTAGAACATCCTTGTAATAAGTTTATAGACGTGTCGCACTTTTCCTCATAAAAACTGTTTTTAAACGAAACATGTGAAACTGAACTTTTTTAACAGCTTATTTTTTTTATAGAAATAGGAATATTGTAGACTTCAAAATACTGATTTACCTAATTCTAAATCAATTTAAAACCTTAAATTAAAATAAATGTTCTTAATAATTTGATATTTTCCATGTTTGCTTTTAATGAAATATGAAAATTAAGCTTTTCGTTGTCATAAAAAAAGCTCTGCCGGTATTAGAAAGTACTAAAATCTAAGAAAAAGCTATTTCAGTACGAATAAGCTTTTGTGTTTGTGATTTATATTGGACTGAGTTATTGTGACACTTGTATTTACAATAAATCTTTTATGCTAAGGACTTTTGTTTTATTTGAAGTCAATGAAAAATGCACAGATAAGTCAGCTCCCCGGAGATTTGTCTGCATGTCAAATACCTACGTACCAATGCAAACCAGTAGGTTAAGTTTATTAGCAGGTACTTAAGTGATGGTACAAGCAGATTGTCCACCTTAACTTCGCCTATAATAATGCACAGTCCACTGACGACGTTATTAAGTAGAGGTACCCAAAATACAGGTATACCTACTTGTGTAAGTAGGTATTGTGTTAGTAGGTACATTAGATAAGGCACCTACCTACTACCTACAATTAACCTAAGGTTTCACCAATCAATAGTCTGTGGAATAAAATAAATGCTGAGTTCTTTATTGCACGCATATTGTAGGTACAAAAGATTTTAAATAAAGTTTGTGATAGCTCGAGAATCCGCTATAACCCGAATCAGTAGGTACCTAGGTACCAGGTTAGGTATACAGCTACTACTTTATTCTGAAATTTCTAAAAGAATTCTACCAGCTCATTGTACCTACCTATCTGTTGTTTCATATGATTTAATTTTAATTTCATTACGATGACAACATCATCGGAGCATCAAAAATAGCCAAAACATGGACCATCGGAAAGTACTGCGCATTATGATGTGCCCGGCGATAAATAATCAGGTTATGAGCTGAATGGTAAAGTCATCAGCGCACGAGATTCGGCCTTAGGGATGTCGGATGAAGAACTTGGAAAATACTGATGACGGAATTTCGGCAAAATTCTGAAACTTGAGAATTTTGAGTCGGAGTTTGTAACCTTCGATTACCTTAATTTTAAAGTCTTGAAAGCATGGCTGGCATGCATGGGCATGACAAGCTACTGTTGTGATAGGTTTTAGTAGGTACTTAGGTAGGTAGGTTACCTTTTAGTAATTTCATTGCTAATGATGACAGTCGTATCGATTCACTTGTTGCATTTTTCTAAACTAACCTAATTTGACTTGACAGCACTAAAAATGTTGGCGTCCCTTTCTCATAAACCGAAACGACAAAGACGGCTATAATTTTGGAGCTGTCAAATTAAGTGGGTTTAGAAAAATGCAACGAGTGACTTGATACATAGGTACCTACTATGCTAATGGACATGGCTATCTATGCCTAGAATTAGATCGTCCAGGTGGGTTACTCTCGACCACAGTTCCAATCCGGATTCATAGATTTTGACAGAAGTCCTGTCATTTTCCAGTACAAAATGACACAAAATCTGTCAAAATCCGGATCCAATTTGGAACGGCGGTGGTCGGGAGTAGCCCTACAGAATCATGCAGTTTAAGTTCTGAAAAATTGTAACACTTATTTATGCAAATAAACCGCAAATAAATAAACAATAAATCTTGTATCTTGTAAAATTTAATGGTAACATTGGGTATGACGTGGTTGTGACAACCCTAGAGTATTTTAGTCAGTACCTACCACCACAGAATAAAATAATTGCGTTAGTAATAAGCTTACTACAACTGAAAAATAATTATTTATGGTTATTATGACTCATTAAACTACATACCTACCTACAACCTACATTACCTACCTACTAAGTAAACTACAAAGTCAACATGGAAATTTTGCCCGCATTGTTTTTTTAGATTTAATTTTAAATTTGTTTTCTGAAATTTGTTTTTTGTCTTTCAGTTTATATAATTAGGTACTATCACATTGTGGTAGAGTCCTTTCAAAATGAATCCTCTGAAATAATACAATCCTTGTTGGTTGTATGACTCAAAACCAAAACACAGAATCTCCTCTCACCACCGCAATAAGAGACAAAATCATGAATTAACGCTGTATAGGTTTATCATCAGCTCACACTCGGGCGCAGCTGCCAAAACAAATCCACCTTGGAGGGTGCGCACGCGACGATTCCTTTAGGGTTCCCATAAGTCGACTTCAACAAACGTAAGTTTTAGTTTTTTAGTCTTTTGAAATATGATTTCAAAACAGTTTGTGGACACAGATAGAGATCTGGTTATGAATATGGTTAGGTATGAAGCTTTTACTAGTTTTTTGCATTGGTTACCCAGCTAGGTTACCTAACTTGAGCCGTAGTCATCGTTAGAAGCCTTCCATATGCGCGGTCCGATACGTTCTTGGCCGATATTTTTGTATAGGTAGACACCTAAGTAAGTGTTATACACTGTGTTATCTTTGGTTTCTTGTAAGTATAGGTAGGTTACATTGAATATCGAATTGATTACCTATACTATAGTATAGTATTATATGATCTGTGCCTACCTATACCTACCTATTGATTTTTATTCAAATAAAATGCGACATTGGCAGGGCTCTCAAATGGGAAGGAAGAACTCGTTGGAAAACCAGAGGTAGGTACCTTCTACCAGCAGCGATGGCATAGTTCTTAGTTGGACGTGCCTCTACCGACCTTTCTTAAGATAGGGATTATTGTCAAGCATGACTCAAAAAATTACGTCACGACTCATGTCATGTCATGTCATGTCATGTCATGCCTGTTAACAGCCATAGAAAAGTTTAATTTTCTGTGAAAAAAGAACCAGCCCTTGAGTAGGTAGGTAGTTTAAACAGCTAATATGTAAGTAATAAAATAAGTATAATAACTATACTATCAGAAGGTTACCTACCTACCTAGGTACTTAATTAAACTAATGAAGAGTAGCTTCCAGTGTTGGGAAGAAGTAACGAAGCGTGTAACCAGCCCGGACGACGCGGCACACATCACATCAAAAGCCGCTCTATCGATGCATTGATGAGTTGATCGATATTATCTCGTCCGTCTAATCTATGTACTTCTAGGTATTGTCGATCTTGACTAGACATAATAACTGTCTATTTAATTTACAACCTCCTACCTAACCTATTAACCAATCTATAAAGTTGGTAGGTACTACGTAAAGGTTAGTAGGTACCTACCTAGGATCCTAGGTAAGTAATAATCTTAAAGCTAGGTACCTATCTAACTTAGTAAGTATTCGAAATCGAAGGATTTTTTTTACACGAATTGATTCGACACAAAGGCGTTTTTCACAGTATTTATAGAAAAAACATTGGACTAATGTAACCTACCTAATAGAGAAAATTATAAGGTCTTTAATACATAGGTAGGTCTTATACAGTCAATGGAGTTTATCATTTTTTGTTCCTTCCCACATTCGGAAGTATTATTCCACCCATAAACCTTTCAGTCAGTTAGTCGTGAGAACTGGGGTCAGAGGGCTCCCCCGGGATCGCCACACTACACGCCACCCTGGGGCTGACCCTTCAACAATCCTCATGCTATGGTGTTTCACATTTAAATCATTCGATTAACTAATTAACAAATTGATGGGCTATCATATCACGGAAGTCTACATACAGCTACCCAGTCAATCTTCAGTGGAGTTCCTTCAAAAAAACCTGCAGTAGGTAGGTATTTGAAAAATGTCCAATCAATGCGTAGGTGGCTATAGTTTTCTGGTTTTTCCCATCCAACTAACGGCTGAACCAAATATACAACCATCAGTCGTCAAAGCATGTGATAACTACCCACCCACAAACCACAAAGAAGAATATATACCTACAATAGTTATTTGTTATACAAGAGTGCAAAGTTGCTTTTTAACCGCGTGTTCAATTTTGATGACCGAGCAATCGAAGGATTCTAAAATTGAATCACGAGCGCAGCGAGTGATTCAAAATTAGAATCCTGAGCGTTAGCGAGGGAATCAAAAGAGCACGAGGTGAAAAATCTTTGCACTCGAGTGCAACACGTAACTTTTCATTCCACCTCAGCGAGGAAATGACTAATTTGCGCATTATTAACAGTTTCAGTCAATTCTGTTGGCGTCAAACAAACTTCCTCGTCGCTAGAATCATTCATTTTAGTTTTTTCACTTGTTTTCAAGTTTCTTGTTTTTAATATAAGGTTTAACAATGCCGTGAAAAAATGCCGCGTAAAGAACCGCGTACAAAGCAAATTGAAAAAAGAACACCAAGAAGGTTCCGAGTCTGAGTTTTTAACAAATTAAAAAAAAGTTGTATGATATATTCGGCACCATAGAGGTAGCAGTAAATAGGTTTAATGTTTTTTTTAATTCACAAACTTAGTGCACACGATGTTCTAAATTCAATTTACTTTATCCTCTAGAGAATAAAAACGGCTTTTCCACTCAGATATTGAAGATTAAAAATACTCTTTCCGAGATGGTGGGATGAAAAAGTACAGCATTAGGTACCTACCTACTGAAGTATATGGTAATTGAATATCTTTATTCTTTTAAACCTCTTCGTAAGTAACAGCCAACTATTTCATACCCGCTGTGTGCCGCGCCGCCCATCAATAAGCTCCGCCTACGGTTGCGCGCGCGCATACGATCCCTGTAAACTTGCAGCTGATGTATTCCATCGCTGAAACTGTAATAATACGGACGCGTTTATTTAATCGAATTTTAATTTAAAAAAAAAAGTTATTGACCTAAAAGCCATGCTTCAATTTCTATTCATTAAACTGAAAAGCTCTTCTTCAGTTTTTGCATAAAAAATATTTCACCGTTCAATGACTTTGTACTTAAGTAATCAATCATCAAAACTATGGAGTTTATAAGAACGAGCTTCCCCTTCCAACCGGAAGACCTGGGCTATTACGAGGAGCAGTTCGCACCAGCGCCAGAAGCCCAGGAGTGCTGGAGCTACTGGCCGTGGGTCCAGGACTCGAGGGAGACCAGGGAGGAGTGGACCGAACCCGCGCTCGTGAAGGACGAACGAGTTGCGACATTCAATGAGGAAGGTGAGTGATTTTACGAAAGCACTTAACATAATAAAACATGGAAAATCGAGGTCATGAAGTACTGAGTGCCTAGGTAGGTATATAGTGATAATTAGGTACCAATACTTAGAAGTCTTTGGTGGATAGGTAGGTACTATTAGGGTTGGTAAATTAAGTTTAGGCCCGTACGCTAATTTACTGCTGAAGCACTGATCCGGATGTAAGCATAATTTCTTATGAAAATCTCTACTCAAATCTATTTATGCTTGAGTAACGATTTACGATCGGCATACGGGCGTCTCTGAAAATTCTTAGGCACTTTTAACCTAGAATAATTGTTGCGGCACAATCAAAAACTGAGTGGCCCTAAACCTAAGTCGACTCTTCTTAAAATTCTTTATTGCACACAGAAACATATAAACAAGCAAGTTAAAACTAAAGATATGTACAAAGGCGAGCTTAACCCTAATAAGAGTTTTCTTCCAGCAAACCTTTGAGGCATTTTCGTGAACTACTACTTAGACTAATTACCTACGTAGACCGCAAAAATGATGAAACATTAAATTCAAGTTACCTATTAGGTAGAAAGATTTTTACTACAGACAGGCTCACATTTTAATTCAAGATCATCAGTTTATTGTAATTGTAGGTAACCGGAGTACCTACGCATTTCACTAAATAACGCTCGCGTAGCCTTAGTCTAAAACAATAAAAAGATTCAAACGGACAAAGCAAAGCTATAAACCTCACCTGATACGGACGCGCGCCCGTAGGTCCTCAATAAAACGTAGGCATTGTAAACAACCTAGCGCCGGCGCCGTCCTCACATCTGCTAGTTATTAGATGAAACTTCCTCTGTGAAATTGCTATAAAATCTTCCTTTTGCTAACTGCATGTCCTAGTACAGTAAGCGTCAAATTGATATGAGCGTATTTTAATTATAGCGTACTACCTATAATTGACTGAAAAACATACTTACATAGGTACTTAGTAAGCAATTTGATATTTGTTAGCTAAGATAATTTTGAACACCCTGACTGCTCATATAAATATGAAACAATAAGTAGTAGGTAAGATATTTTTAAAACCTCGTGTGCCTACAACAATATGATGATTCGGACTGCGTAGGTATATCAAATTGCCTTTATGTTTTTCAGATTATTTTGACAATTCTAGACGCTCATATCAATTTGACGCTGCCTGTACTTACATACACCCATTTAACACTGTCTGGCCGATACTTTGAATGCTTCTACTTCTTACAGAAGTGCGCTCACCGTCTAACGGTCGCAAGGAGCGCACCGCGTTCACGAAGGCGCAGGTTCGAAGCCTGGAGGCGGAGTTCTCTCGAGCAAACTACCTCACGCGGCTGAGAAGATACGAAATCGCGGTCGCACTGCACCTTACTGAACGACAGGTATTTGTTCATTACAGATCACAGTGTATTGGACGTGGCTCTGATTAATGTGGTAGGTATTAACCGAGATGGCGCTCGTGTCTAGATGTTACAGTCGACAGATTATTTTCACACTGTGGGCATTAGGCAGTTTTTAATGGGAATAGGTAGGTAAGTGATGGGCCGCTGTCCAGCAGTGGACTTTTTCAGGCTTATATGATGATGAATAAGTATTGGAACAAAGAAATGGCCCACTGATTGAGTGGTTATCTTTGCCTGTAAAATCTACAGAGAGTAAACAAACAACTCAGTGGATTGTACTGCAGTGCAATCCACTGAGTACGTCCTGTGCAATTGCACTGCGCCCATCACTCTGAGACGTAAACAAAGTCTATAGAGAATGTTATCTCTACGTTCTTATAGCCTAGTCTTGCCGAACTTACTCAATACAAACTGTTCACAGGTAAAGGTGTGGTTCCAGAACAGGCGTATGAAGTGGAAACGAACTAAAGGTGCTCCAAAGCACAAGAAAAAGGAAGGAGTCCCTATCAACGAAATCATGCAATGAAATCTAGATTTTGAAACTATATGGTACCTATATTTGTAACAAAGGCAGTCTTTACAGCATGAGGACCTAGGTCGCTCTTGGTTATAAAATGAAATGAAAATTAAAGTTATTTATTGATTGCTAAAGCAGAACACATTAACAGTACTAAAAACTAATTAGTATCTCGTTAATTTCTGTTGCTCTTGCTAACTGAATATTGTTGTGTAAATAAATAATTTAAAGGTAACAAGAATATGGCTGAGTAAAAAATGAATAATTTCTCGATGGAATATAATAAAATTGTCAAAATTTCAGGAGATAAGGATATGTTTATTTATTAGACAACTTCATACTTAGACGAACACCACGTCTACATAACTAAAATAATTGTAATTAACACACTATCTTTGGAAGAAACTAACATCCGGGTTTTATTCTGCAATTTAGATCTCACATTTTGTTCATTCTCAAATTCTAATCAACCAAAAACAATGATGGGACTTCCAAGTAGATTCTAAATTAGGCGTAACATTCAATGTTAGAGCGATGTTTGTCTACAGAGTATACAACACAGCACAATACTACTACTTTTTTAGGACCGTGTTATCTTTGAAACTTAGATCTAGGCAGTATATTTTAGGTGACTGAAAAGTTTGAATAAAAAAGGACTACCACCGTGACTTATACTGAAATTTGGCATATCGTCATCGGTGACAATGCAAAACTGGTAACAGCTAGCTCTGATGATGAAGCCGGAAGGTGGCCATATGAACTCTGTTATAAGACGGCTCGTTTGATTTGTCTTGACAAGGTCTATGGTACTAGAATCTAGTACTCTAGGTTCCATCATCAGACCCTGAACATCATCATCATCACCTAGAACCTAGATGATGTTCATGATGGAAGGCCATGGGACCTCACGCAAAAATTAAAGCTTGTTTTTACAAATTACTTTTTTAAACAAAAATTTAAGAAATTTGTACAGTCCGCCATAGAAATTGGAGCCGAATATTTTTAGTAGGAAAATGGTAGAGCAAACATCGCCTAAACAAACAAACAGAAATATTTCTGTACAAAGTCAACTGTAACATTATTGGACCGTATTCTATAATATTGGACCAAATAAAATACTAATATTTCAACAATATTATAATGTTTTAACATTTAACCAGTACTTATAAACTTTGATATTTTGCAAAACAATTTACAACAAAATGGTCAAATAAACTTGTAACTATAATTTTTTCTTTTTTTGACCCTTAAGTGTTCAGGAGTCTATAAAATAATAAATGCCAATAAAGTTGAGTTTTGAAAATATTTATTTACTTTCATAATCACATGTTCTCCTTTTGGAAGCAAAGTTTATAAGTACTAAGTATTTTTTTCAACGATGAGCATTCAAGACATTTATATAAAAATCACCAGCTTTCTATATGCTGTTCTATGTACAGTGCAATCCATTTTATGTGTTATATTCCAATCTGTCAGGCACATAAATCACCATACATATAATTTTGACGTGTGTTTGTCAATTATTATATATGTAGTTGTTATATACACAGGTTTACAATATTGGGGGTACAGTATACAATTATAGCATTGTTTTTATAAAAATACCAGTCCTGCATGTAGCAGATTTGTCAAAAATATTACTTTCTCGTCAATATTGCGCTGACTGTACTCGACAGTTTGTTACAAGCGTATGTTCCCTATAGCTAGTTACTCACTGTAATGATACGATGACTGTACATTATAACCTGTATCTAAATAGTTTTATTTTATAAATTACGTTTAATCAATTTACAATGTTGGACCAATTAGCTACTAGGTTCTTTATTGCATTAAATGTATAATTACTAGTATTTCTATGAGGGGATTTGCTAGTTTTTTCAATAACCAACATGCTTCCGAGTTTGTACATCATACAGAATGACCCTGTCACATGTATAGTGGTGCAGCCACTTCATAGCATGTTGGTTCATGTGAAAATACCTACAGACGCACTATGGATTTACGCTAAAAGGGATTATTTAGGTTATACATATTTACTACATTTACTTTGTAAGTAAATTCAGGAAGCATTTGACGCCTCGCTCTTTTATTATAGTGTAAAAGCGAGAGAGATCATTTGCATGAACCTGTCTTATTACCTATACTGTATTCTACTATTTACCTATTATATTATGTACGGTTTAAGCGAATTATTTATATAATGTATTTTAATTCTGATTAAAATGGACTTGAAAACATATCTAAATTATTTTCATCGGTACAACTACAAATTGCTATAAGTTTTTTTTTATAATTTTATGTTTTACTTATACATTTATAACAATGGAAAAATATGCGTGTGATATTCACTAAGCTATACAAGTTCGATATACAGTAGTTGGTTCGCGCAAACGATACAAGAGATCTGTAGGTGTGAGGCGATGACAAATAAATTATAAATGCAATATTGACCCGACTAGAAAATTTAGTTTTAGGGCATCCGATAGGACACAATATTTAGGGAATTAATGTAGTCAGGTCTCTAACTCTTAATACAAACTACTAGTTTACTTGAGTATTTCATTGGTATAACATAACCAGTGACATACCCAAGTACGATATCCAGGAACATTAGTGGCCATCTATCATATCATTTGCACAAACAACCACAGAGCAACCCTTCCGTTCACAGCTCCAGTCCCTCTAATCTATATGTACACAGTATAATAATTAAGGCTCAACCGGTGATCACACTAAAACATCACTAATCAGTATCTCACTTCTCACTAAATAAATTAAGTTCACACAACACTTTGGCAGTTAGTTGTGGTCACATTTCACAATCACGGTGGTCGTATAACCACGTATATGTTTCGTTAGGGTCGGGGCCCGTCCGACTGGAGAATTTGGGGGGAAGTCATCACTATATTCTGGGTCATGCTCGTCATCACCGTTTGGGGGATCACTGTTAAAGATTTGGGGATTTTGGGCATGATCATCGTGCTCGTCATTAGGGGTAAGTTAGGGGTTAGAACAGTCTCGGTTGTGATCGATACTGAAGGCCCGAGCTGAGGGATTTTGATCGGTGTTGAAGTCATTATCAAGGATGGTGATGAGACGCTAGGCGCTGGGGATGTGATGGTAGATGTTTTCGCTGGGATGGGAGCTATAGTGATATTCTTCAGTCCGACGTTCTTGAGTATAGTGGCCGCATTGGACGCGCTGAACTCTTCCTTCTTTTCCTCCGCGTTCGTCACCTGTGTGACGGTGCCGCCGTTGCCGAGCATGGTACTGGGCTGCAGTTCCGTGACCACGGTACTGTCGTCTAGCGAGGAGCGTTTCTTCTCTCCGTCTTGTAGTTGTTGCAGTTTCTCCCGTCGCATGATGCACATCTTGTTGTAATCTTGCAGTGTGATGTGGTACCGTTTGCCGGAAGACATGACTTGCACCAGACTGGGGAGGGAACGACCGTCAACGGCGACTTGCGTCGGTTCGCGCGCTATTTTTGTCAGGTTATCCTGGAAAGAGAATGATGATTAGACTAAAAATTTACGGATTTACGGAAAAAAAAAAAGTAAAACTCAAGATTTATAGTATTTTCGGGAAAATCTATTATTGCCTATATGAAAAAAAGGTCAAGACACACTCGCTTAAATGTAGTAGATATTTAACGAAGGTAAAAGTAAAATTAAGATAAGATTGAAATTGTAAAGGCACAAAATCTAGAAAATTTTACTGGAATACTATGGGGGAGATCTATAGTTATACTTACAGGAGTAATAGGCATAAGCGTGGGCCTCCAAGGCTTACTGCTAGCCTTTGACTTCTTCTGACTTTCAGATTTTTCCTTCTTCTCCTTTGTAGGTGGATCTGGCTTCAGCACAACAGGCGGCGTCGGTGTTGTAGGCATTGGTAGAGCCCCCGGCATTGGTAAAACTTGTTTTGGCGTAACTGTGGGCATCACAGCCGGTAGTGGTGAGCTTGGTAATGGTGAAGCCGCGATTTCAGTAGGATCAGATGCAGAAACCCCTTTGACTAACTGCTGGATGTTGTGTAGGACGTTTTGGATCGCTTTCCGTCCTTGAGCATTCGGGGTGTTGATTGCGATTAGCTCGGGAGGCAGTTGTTTTTTAGATCTCTCTTTATTTTTATGTTTCAGGGTTCCCTGAGGCGGCGGCATGAATTTTTTAGTGTCGTTATCGTCTGTATGGTTAGATTTGAGCAAGCTTTTGCCGTTGATCGACGGCTTTTTACGGAATTCTATAAGACTTATTGCGGGTTCCGCGCGTCTCGGGGTACTATCATTGATTATGTTATCGTACGCGCGCAAGCGACTTTGCACTGAATCGCTGTAATTTGCAGCCGGTGGAGACGCATTGTGAGATAAAACTAAATCTCCAGATCTGAAGTACTTCTCTAGTAACACAAGGTGTCGTAGGAAACTGGACTGATTGCCGTAAGGCCTCTGTAACTCGTTCCATAGTCTTTTCGTTTCTGAATCGTATTGCACGGTCGTGTTGCATTTCTCCCAACCTTCTGGAGTAACACCTTTGACATTATTGAACTCTATATTACATTGCAGGTTCATTTCTTCTTCTCCGGGGAACAATTCTCTCACAGATATTGAAGGATTTGTTTCCAATCTCTTGACGGGGTTGGAGTACTTGACCTCAGATTTCTTGGGTTCCTTCTCGACTGTTAACTTCTTCGATAGCTCGCTCAAGTTCTTCTTGACTTGGGTGAAGCTTTCAGACATTTGCCACTTGTTTTTGAGCGTGTTTATATCTGGTGTGCGTTTCGTTGGTATTGACTCAATAGTACACTCATCATTCAAAGTGATGTTTTTGAGTACCGGGATGGGTTCTTTGGATTTGTCTTGGTAGAGCTCCATGTCTTCGCCGCGAGCTATTTTCTCCTTATGCATAATAAGTTGTCCTAGCTTGTGTATTTTCTTTGAGTACTTCTCGCTGATCCTATGCTGATGTCCAGCCTTTTGAATACCGGAGACATTGAGCTTCAATAAGTTCTTATGTTTATGTACTGGTTGTCCTTGTAGGAATTGAGCGGGGTTATTCTGCTTCTGCAGTAAGTATTGTAGTTCCGTCTGCTTGGTGATAAGGGCGGGTAGTTCTCCTGAGTTTTCATCAGAGCCGTCACTTGGATGTTCGTTCGGCTTCATGGCTCCAGGTACTAGAATCTTATTCGACGATATCAAGCTCTCTATATCTTCCTCTATAGGTTTCTCTTGTTCTTTATCTTCCTTCTCTGGAGTAGACTCGTTGGTCTTTTCGGATGAGTTTTCGCTGCTCATATCCGGTTCTGTGGACTTCCGTTGCTTGTATTTACTGCGCTGCTTCTTCTTCTTTGTTGGGTCGTCGAGGGGGATGTCACTTAGTTCACCCGCCTGTTCCGGTGGTACATCTATGTTGTATACTTGTAGAAGTCTGGGGAAAAGAATATTGTAATGAACTTACTTGGTATATCACAATTGAAGATAATATGAAATAGTTGTTGATAGATAGATAGAGAGAAGATAGAAAATACTTTATTGCACACCTTAACCTAGGGATTATAAGAAAATGAATAACAAAACTTAAATTAGTATCGTCAAAGTAGTTGATAGTATCTTCTCCAGGTACCCACATGTGTACAACTAATTAATGTCAGTGCACTGTCATTATTTTACACTCAAGATACCTACAGATATGCAATACACTACAAATATCTTTAGAGATTGAAGCAAAGACAAGATACCAAGTCGAGTTTAAGTAGCATGATTAGGTCTAAGTAGCAGGGCCAGGTCTAAGTAGCGCTATAACTTACTTCCTTCTGTACGAGTTGGCGTATCCGTCATTATGTCCGGGTCGTTGTAATAGTGAGCAGTAATAACGACATCCCTTGCATAGGACGGCTCGCTCGCTGAACTGTACTGGAAGGCAGGCGGCTGATAGTAGCGGGTTCAGGTCTAAGTAACCCTGAGGACAAAAAATACAATCATTTTTATTCACGAATTAGATTCGTCAAATGTGAAAAATTTTACTACAACCAATTTTCTTATACAACTAAGTAGAAAAAGAAGTAGCCCACACGATGGTAATCTATGGACGCCTGTAACACCAGAGGTATCACACTTGAACAATTTTAAAACACCCGTTTTATGCTTCATACTGTAGTCACTAGAGAAAACCCAAAACTGATCCAATTGTTTTAAAACAGAAAACCATAACACCCTTCTTTTTGATCGGTGGTTAAAAGTAGGGATGTACTTACATGATGTATAAAGTGCAAGTTATGATGTTTGGTGAGACGTCGCCTGCACAGCATGCACGCCATGAGGGGCGACACGCAGCGGTAGTGCGCGCCGCATAGCGGGATCGTATGCAGCCCCGGGTAGTCGCCTTTCAACTTTAGCTGTTCACAAACATCATTATTACATTCTTACATATGATGATGATGAATGAATTTCTTTTTCAACCTCGGAACACGGATATACAGAAAAACTAGCACAATGAAACAAAAAAACCACTTAACCTACCCTTCACCACAGACAAATAATTAATTAGGAATAACAGGGAGTCGCGGGGATTAGTAGGTAGCAACTAAAACTAGGTATAAAAATATAAATAGTTCGTAACCTGGATTAACAAGAATGCTATTTTTATCCCGGAAGATCAAACGCAACGTAGACAAAGCCGCGAGCGAAAGATAGTAAACTAATAAATAAACATTTAAATATTAGTGAAAAATGTTTATTGGGGTTCAAATAATGACGTATCGTTTCGCTATGTCAGTGTTACAGTTACACGACACGGTTTAATAACACTCAGCGAAAATAGAGGAAAATATCTATATCTCTTTGTATTTTTTACTTTACTTACAACTTTATTGACGGAGCTCCTCATCTTGATGAGCCACTTCCTGCGGATGGAGTAGTCTGCGGCCGCGGCGCACGCCTCCGTGTGACAGGTGGCAAGCCGACCGCCCGCGCCCGCGTCTGACCCACTTTCCTCGGACCCCGGGCTTAGAGGCTTCTCTGAACTGTATCGACAAGTATAACCTGTATTAGTATTTTCAGTAGCTCTATATAAAAGAGCTCGTCCGAAGAAGTACTAGCGCCGTAAGTATTTCTGCCAGCAAGGCTCGCATTGCGTTTCGGTTTGAAAGGGTATATAGGTGCCGGTACAAATTACAGGCACATAAGACTTAACCTTTACGTGCTGAGTGATGGACGCAGTGCATTGCCTCACAGGGCATGTTCTTAGTGGACGTGATCAGTGAGGCAATGCATTGTTATAGGCAGAGGTCACCATATAATAACAGGTGGGTCATGCTGGTTCCATTACATAATCTGATAAAAAAAATGCTGAAATAAAGCTCAAGTTAGTCTGAATTGAGTACTAATAGTTTTATAAATTTTCATTTGTAAAGTGTCAAAAAATTTATGTAAGTGTCACGAGTTCAAAATATGATAGTATAGAGTCGAAAACTTCTGGAGAGATCTAAACTACAATACCAGCGTTATAATTTCCATTGTACTAAATACTATAAGTATTGTAAGTTTTTTGCGACAACGCGACGCGATATTGATTCTAGAAGTATGCTAGAGCGAAAACAATGATATGTATTAGAAAGGCGAGCGGCAGTCCCGCGGCAACAAAACAAAGAAAGAAAGAGAAATAGACACAATGTTGTAGCACTGTGAAAAATTTACAACTGCTACGTCGTAGCACCGAGCTACGCCAAAATATACAATGCTACAGTATAGAAACTACAAGGAAATTATCCATCTGTTTTTTGGCCACTGCTTTATCCAAACCTAGAAATAACCAGTGTGGTAACAGGACTTTATGAGCAGAATTTACCAGTTGTTGGACAGTGGGGATGTCGCTGTATCAAATGAATGTATCATAGCCTTCTTCTTTTATTTATGGCCCCTGTCCGTCACTTCGACAGACAATTTTGCCAGTATCAAGTGGATTGTTTGAAGCAATATCAGTGTCCATCTCGTCATAAATCTCGTTAATGTAACTTTATCTCTTATGAGATGATTGTGAGGTTAGTATGTCGCCGTGTTACGGCAGAGGTCGCTTTCTGTGGTGGTTTCACTTGGCCACGTGGCTATTGTCGCTAACTACACTAATAAGGTAATTAATCGCGTCATAGAGGTCTTTAATCGTACCATAGAGGTCGATAATCGCGCTGTAGAAGTCGTCAAGCGCACCAAAGAGGTTGTCAACTTCACTAAAGAGGTCGTCAATGTAACTTACGTAGTAGGAGGTGACCGTGGAGCCGGTATATCGCTGTGTTTCGGCAGAGGGCGCTTTCTGTACGACGGACAGTTGGCACGACGGTCCACGTGACGATAACATGCGTCGCAGAGACAACTGTCTATGGTTAGCTTCTCTTCGTCTGAGGACAAACATAGAAATTAATATACCAAGTGGAATATACATAGAAATTAATATACCAAGTATTTATTGCAAGAAGGCTTTATTCACTAAAACAATTCAGACCTAAGCTTTGTAACCTGCGTCAGGATGTCAGCTGATTATAGTCTGTGATGCTGTTACCTCTTAAAGTATATTATTATCTATACTAGCTGTGCTCGCGACTTCGTCCGCGTGGAATAGTGTCTTTGAGTAGCATTTTTAATTATTTAGGCTAACTATTTTTAAACTAGATCAGTACCCAAGTACCGCTGAACTAAGCTAACTACAGACATGCATAAAAAAAGTATTATCAGAAACTTACTGTCTAAAACTTTCTTCTGCCTTTCCGAGCTTTTGATCTGCGCGATATGACACGGTGTATCAAACAACCCGAACTTCCCCCCGCAGTAGAAACACTGGTCCATACACAGCCGTCCAGGATGGATGCTGAACGAAGATGCCTTTTCAGGGATCACCAGGTTTAACGTCTCCTTCGGCTCTGTGGGTTCCGGAGCCGGTTCCGCATCTGAGGATATCCGCGGTGGTAACAGCTCGGGGGGTATTTGGTTATGCTCATCAGAATTCAGTTATAATACCTCCACCAGAGAGTGACTGAGTAGAGAGAAACCCCATGACTAAGTAGTACAATTTGATCACGATAGTAATCCCCAAAAATATGTTCTAAATATTTGGAGATCATGCGTACATTTGCCAAACAAACAACCTTAGTGGTATAGTCGACTAAAACGCTGGCTTTAGTGGACCATATCATTAACCTGGCAAAAATGATGTGGCAAATAGTCATGCAGTTATATTTAGGTACAAGTGACACAAACTATCTAGTCTGATGACGAACACATGACATATTATCGAGTAGGTACTAGTAGGTACATGGAGTACTAAGGCGCCGTTAGTTCCAGTTTTGGCCACACCTGATTAGTTTGTTGTAATATATATCGTGCTCAGTAGTTGGCGTCTGACAGATGAGATGGCAGCTAATAACCTTTGTTGGAACTTGGCTTTAGAGCCATCTAGAGATGATCAGTCGTCTCTAAGACCGGTGTTGCTAATCAGAACAATATGTAAATGGTATGGTAATGGAAAATTAATATGATTTGTCTAGTTTGAACAATTGACACGATAACATGGTAAAAAGTTCACTAGCCAATCGAAAGTTCATGCGAATTAGTTTTCTTCCACCAGTTAAAGTTTGTTATCATTTGGTGGAATCTCCTTGGACCATATTTTAATAAGTTACTACAAAATGGAGTTTTAATTATTTTCGCTTTCCGTTTAGGACGATTTAACCACTGGACATTGGTGATACGCGTAAGATTGGTTATTTTATGAAGGACGGTGCAATTTTGCATTCAGGTTTTGAAACTACGATTTTGAACGTGTACCAACGTGGTACAGTGATAAAATTGTCCTAGTTATTAGGTATTAGCTTACAACTTTGTCAGGATGATCAAAGATTTGCGAAACAGATTAGAAAGACAATCTCAGACTTAGGCCTTTTGCACATTATAAGACACGAACACAAGACAAGAAAATTTTTGTATGCGCGTGTCTTATCCGACATAAGAAAAAATATATTGTAATGTCTCATACAAACAATCAAGCGACTGAATGTCTTATAATACATTTCTCATAAGGCACAAGAAAATTATCTTAAAATGTGCCAAAGGTCAAGTAAAATAATTGCAGAAGGGCTTTGATAATCCTGATTTGAAATAGCTACGTGCAAACAATATTGTAATATTATCTATAATAATATCTAATTATTTTGCTAAAGAGTCAAGTAAAAATATATTGAATTTATAGATTTTTGGTCCATTACGCTCCGTTTTCCGGGTCGGACCTGTTCGGATATTAAATAATATCCGAAATAATCAAGCGAGCAATAGACGATAAATGTCACAGGTTAAGATTTTTACAATAAAGTTGTTAATGTTTGCACGTAACTAAGGGTTAGGGCGGGTGAATATCCACACACCATGGTTGTTAAGCCGATTACTGTAATGTGTCTTTCTGTGCCCACCCTCAGCTGAAGAAGCCGCCGCAATCTGGGGACAAACGATGAAGTTGTTCAAGTGGTTTTGCAAAATTTTACGCAAAAAAATATTGTTTTGTATAGTTTTATTTTACAATCAAAACAGCTGGTTTAAAGTGTAACAAACACACACAGAGCACGTCCTCAATGGATGTGCAAAGCTTGTATTTAAACGACTGGCGCATGTTTATCAATTACAAATAACATTACTTTTAAGCCTCTAGTCTTTAAGTAGAGTTGAAAAATAGGTTTTCTATGACTAGAAATAAATAAATGGCTTTCCTACGATGTTTTTCTTCACCGTTTCAAAGCACTAGTAATTGTGGTCATTACTAATAGAGAACTATAGATCGGATTTGGTTCCGTAACTGGCCGGAATGCGGGCTCGTTACCAGTATACCGAGGCTGCTCCACCTCTCTTCTTTTCTTATAATTTCTAAATGGGAAAACATCATTTGTAGTATGTTTGGATATTGAAAGCTCAATCGCGCTGTGAAGGCAGGATCGATTTGAATGAAACTTGGAAAAGATACAATTGACTTATGTATGAAGTTATGATACATAGTAACACTCAGACACAGAACAAACATCTATGTTTGCCAGACACAAATGTATGTTCTTGGTGGGGATCGAACCCACGACCCGTGGCACGGAAGGCAGAGCTACTACCGACTGAGCCACGTAACGAAAATCGAGCAAAAATGTTGTAAGAAACTCACCTCCCGTCGCTCGATGGTGTAAAACGTGCTGTCTTCAGTAGCAGCTTCACCGACCTCCATCGCCGGTTTCCCGCTCCGGTACTTGCTCTTCTGAAACGTCATCTTCAAAGAACTCCTATGCTTCTTCTTCTCACCACCGCGGTTCAGTTTTATCACGGTCTTCAGCGTCCCGGTGTAATCACCCGAAGATTTCGTCGCTTTCCCTTTGTTAGACATCCTCTCGCTGAAGATGCGCTCTTTTTCTTTCGCTTTTTCTATCTTGGCTTCCTTCGCCGCTTTGTGCGTAAGTAGGCCTAGCGTTCGTAGGACGTTCTCTTTCCGTTTCTGGCTTTCAGGGGTCTCGTTGAAAGCGTTGCTAGGCCCCGCAATGGATTCTATAGAATTGCGAGCGGATTTCTTTGTAGGTTTCACTTCTGGTTTCTTCTCCACTTCTTCCTTGATCGGCTCTATCGGAATTACCGGCTTATTCTCAACTATCTTTTCCATAGGCTCCGAAGGGTTTTCATCGACTTCCATCTTTTCAGGCATCTCTTTCTCAGCTTCAGGAGTTTCGGCCTGTGGTTCTGGAGGGATCTCAACTATTTTAGTTACTTCTTCAACGACTTTTTCCGGTTTTGTTTCAGGTTGAACCTCGACGGCTGGCGTTTCGGATGCAACAGGTATTTCAAGAATAGATTGGATATTATCAATCGGCGGTGGTAAGGCTTCGGCCTCGATCGGACCAGCTTCGGGAGACTTGACAGCGACGGGAGTCGGCGTGATCGATATAGCGGGCGATTGATGCGGAGGCGATCGCATCTTCTCTATCGAAGCCATTTCCACGTCGTTCGTAGACTCTGACGATTTCCTGGACAGCGATTCCTCTCTAGATTTCCTCTTAGTGATTTGAACATCGTTGCCGCCGATTTTGGCTTCAGGGATCCGCGGCGTAATGGAAATCTGGCTGGAGTCCAACATAACGCCGGCTACGGACTGGCTAGAGTTAGTAGGATGTAGTGCAGCAAACTGATGGAGATCTATTTGCGCTGACACGCCGCTTTTGTCCACCGACTTCCTTATTTCAGTCAGAGTAACATCCTTGCCCAGGGACTTCTCAAAGATGCTGATAGCATCGGATTCCCGCGAGTGGTTGGAGCTGGTGGACTCCTTGCGAGCGCTCACGCTGTTCCTCTTTATTAGGGTCACGGAGTTCGGAAGGTCGATGTCCACGGACCGCCTGACGTGATCCCGCTTTACGATCGATATAGCAGAGTTATTTTCAAAGCAGCTGAGCACGTTTTCTTTCTCGATGGTCCTTTCTGGGGAGCGGACGGATTGCATATCGAGGGGTTTGAACTCTGCGCCGGATTTGTGGTAGAGCACCACGTCGTTAGTCACCCTGACCGGCTTACTGTCGCAGGCTTTCGATTCGGACTCCTGCCTCTGCCTCCGCTTGTCAAACTCTTCGAATTCTTTCAGTCTGTCCATGAGCTTGTCGATGCTAGCGACGGTATTGCACTTGTATGTGATCTCGCCTCTTGCGGCGTCGGATTTCTCTACCGGATCCTCCTCGTAGTGCAGTCTGATGTTGTCGCTATCGTCTAACTTGGAAGGAGTATTCTCATTGGATACGGAGATGGCCTCCTTATCTTTTACTGGCGTTTCGGGAGCCACTATGGTGTTATCATCGACGCTATTCAGCGGCTTGGTCAAACCGTAGAACTTGGCTACGGGTTTAGCTTCAGGCTGGGGCGGTAAGATGCCAGGGATGCTGGTGGTAGGTCCCGTGTTCACCTCGTGGTCGCCGTCGATGTTTTGGTCCAGATTCTTGATGAGATCCTCGATGTCCTTGGAGAGAGTTTCGCTGGTCTCGTGCTTGTCGTCTGCTGGCTCCGGCACGGCTCCGGTAGAGGCAGGTACTACAGGAGGGACAGGGCGCCTCGCTTCTGCCGCCGCCTTCCTACCTCGCCTCGCCCGTCTTATATTCTTCGACATCTCCTTTGAATTAAATGTCCTGGACATGCTAGTCAATATATTACTACGAGCTTGGAAAAGCGTATCATTTTCAGTCTTCAACAATAGTTTGTCTTCTACATCAGATGAGTTTAGAGCATCTAACTTTAACCTATTACTATTATTGTTGTCGGAGTCTAGTGAAGTACTTCTTTGTAAGCTCGATTTCTTTTTTGTGTCATTTACAATGCTGGTCTCTGGGTCAAGCGTAGGTTCTGCTAATTTTGAGTCAGTATTCGAAGGCACTTTTTCAGTAGGGATCTGAATACTATTTTCAATATCTACATCTAGGTCAGTCTTAGATTTATCTAATTTTTTGTTTGGCTCCTTGCTGTCTGAGTCGTTGAGTGCTTCACTCATGCTCAGGTCGGACTCCGTGTTATCTGAGCACTTGGAGACCTCGCTGCCATCGCGGGAGCAGGAGCGTCCTCTCTTCAGCTTCTTGCAGTCTTGGTCCAGCTCAGAAGCCTCAGGATTCTTTGAATCCGAGAGCAATCTGCGCCTCTTCTTCTGTTCCTTGATAACCACCTCGCTCAGTAAGTTTTTGACTTTCCTTGGTTTCCCAGTTCGGAGGCCCTTAGCCTCGAATAGAGATGGACTGTTGCTCCTCTCCGAGCGCATGGAGTAAGGACTGGTGCGGGGACCCAGCACGAGGGTGCTGGGTGTGTCGCTGAGCATTGTCTTCATCATGGCCATATCTGAGCTAACCCTGACTCTCCTGCCAGCTGTTTTTGGGCTGGAGGATCTAGAGTTAGGTGAAGTGTCTTCAACGGGTTCTTTTTTTATTTCGCCAACAGGAATGAGTGGGACCGACTCCTTATCCTGGGAGGTTCCCGGTTCAGTTTTAACTGCTGGCTTCCTGCCACGCCTGGACTTTATGACATTCTTCACCTTTTCTTTGACTGCAACAGTTTTTTTACTCCTAAGTGCTTTCCGGATACCCAGTGGACGTTTCTTTACTATTGCTTTAGGTTTGGGTTGTGTTTTCTTAGTGTCTTTGGACATTTTAGGCTCATCTTGGCTGGTCTTGTTCCTCTCCTCGTTGATGATGTGGGAAGCCTTCTTCCGCGCTCGCGTCTTGGGCTCTATAATTGTTTCTTCATCTGTATTTTTATCCTGCTCCTCCTTAACCTGTTTAGTTTTCATGATGGAATGTGTGGTGGGAGATGACCCCGTTTATTCGACATTAGGTAAGGACTTGTCAGCTTTCCTACTGCGTTCCTATCCACGGTGACCAGTGAGTCAAGAGACAGGTTGAAGTGTTTCTTGCTTGATTATGTCCAGCTAAATATTTTATCCAAACTATTATTCAATGATGCTAAGTTCCAAAACTTTATTATGGTGTTCTTAGATTCCTGGTCCTTGTATTGGGACGACTTCAGACCGATAACCCCCACAGGAACAAGCCATCTGAACCTGGAAAGTAATAAAAACTCATTTTTATTACTCTATAATTAGCAACATGGTACTAGAGATACCAGTTGAACTTATTAGCCTAATAACTTAGAAATTACTCACCTATTCTTATTATTCTCAACATAAAAACAAAGCTCGGTCACCGATTTATCATAATACAAGGCCATTTATCGCTCAAATCAACTTAATTCACATAAAAATCTAGTTTATAAGTGGTAGTAAACAAAAGGAAGCACTGTGGAATCAACAAGTTCGCGCATTATTTACGCTTTAGTTTTCACTATAATTGTGCCACATTTCAGTTGTATAGCTGCCTGAAACGATGGTCCATCCAATTATGAATCAAGTTATTTGTTTACATTGCACGGTGAAGAGAAAATCGCGCCGGAAAACTCATGAAAAACTCGGTGTTTTGATATTATGAGGTCGAATGACACCTAACGCCACCTACCAGCTGAGCGAGTGCGTGTGCGTCGACCGAACGAAAGCACCAAATCATTTCCCCAGCCGTGGCGCACCTCCGATATGTCCTCACAAAATACTTACAATTTATCCAATGGAACCTCCAAAAACCACAATAAACAGCTATCCAGATACACAATGCACCGTAATATGCGTAAAAGTTCAATAAAAACACGCAAATAAAGTTAGAAAACGATTTTTGAAAAGCCCGAATGTATGCAGGCGTCCGCCATAATGTTTCCTTCGAAACGAATAATATAGTTCGTATTGCTCTTGCTTGTAGCAATTCGCTCTATTCGCTATTCAAAATGGCGACGGTGTTGCGATCACAGTGCGCATTTTTGCGGCTTTTTGCTGGAAAAAGCAGTCAAATCCTGAACAACGCAATTGATTCGGGTACAAGACATATTCCAGGATCACTATCGGTAATAATTTTTTTGTATTTTCACTTGGATTACGTAGAAAAGTTGCATTAACCGCGACATGTGACAAAGCGATGGGTGTACACCCCTGCACGCAAGTTCCTTACCAAAAATATGTTTGGATTTAATCTTTTTGCTTGTCATTTTTTCATCATCATCAGCATCATCACCACCATCATCATCATTATTGCGCGGAGTGCCCATTGCCGCTTCAACGTGCTAATTGTCATTTTTAAATACCTAGTATTTTTCTTTTCTCTATTTTTTATCAGATCTCATTCAATTTTGTTAGTATGGCACTTATTAAATAGGTATTTTATTTGTTTCAGACTGCTCGTCCGTATTCAAACTACGCTCATTCGCCGTTTGCCAGTAAGATAAAAGAACAATACGAATTTAACGTTGTAAAAAATCCAGAAGAATGGAAATTCGTAGAAAGGTTACTACCTTTTGAAACGATTCCGAATGTTACTCCAAAGGAAAACTATCCTTCAGGTTGGGTGCCACCTACTGAAAAAGCAATTGAACATCCATATTTCATTAAAAGGACCAAAAATCACGAGTTGCCGATATATTTACGCATAACATATCGAGGAATTCGTAAAATCTCCATGGTGAAGAAAATTGAAGGCGATATTTGGCTCTTGAACGATGAGATCAAGGCTTATCTAAAAAAGAAAAACAATAGATACGTGGAAACCAGGGTGCATGAAGTAGTTAAATCAATTGAAACTAAAGGTGATTATGTTAATGATTTAAAAGAGTGGGCATATTCCAAAGGCTTTTAGATAAACATAATATATTATTTAGAGTTAAATTGATTTAATAAACTAGTTTTTCATTTACATATTATTGTTTTAGTCAACAGTAGATACACATTCCTTAAATAATTAGATAGAAAGAACAAAGGATAGAACATCGTGACTAGGTTAAAGGACAAATAAATATAAGAGTTAAATTAAACCGAAGACAGTGATATCTTACTGTCGAGCGAATAATAATTCTCATTTTGATGTTGAGTCAATTTAAACATATTAATTAAAATTATTTAAATGTAGGTACCTACATAGATGTGTGTGTATTTAGGTTAGGTATACCAGGCAGGCACAAACTACTACAAAGATCCAAAGTCTTATGGCACAAGGTCGGCTTATTTTCAATAAAAATTGTATGGTTTATTGTTTTTTTTTTCTATTAGGCAGGCACGCGCACCTCACAATCGGCGTAGAAAATAATGAATACTGTTTTATTCAGAAAAAAGTGGATAACCATTTAAGATTATGCTTGTACTTGACTTGTCAAATACTAACTTACCCTAGCTTACCAATACAACGCCATCTGTTGACTTATGTCTGGGAGACACAGACCAATTTTATATCAAACCAATATAATATTATAGTTTTTAAGTCGGCTATCTATATAAAATGAGACTCTTGGTTACCGTAACATAAAATATCGAGAAAATAAGTAGGTAGGTACTGCAGGCTTAGTGGGTTCGGTTGTATACTACAAAGTTCACGTAAGCTACATTTTATATGTATGGAGCTGACACCATCTTTATGCGCATATAAAAAAAATATTTTAATGTAAAAAAAACAAATAATAATAATGCTTCTTCAAAAAGCAATCGAAAGCTTTGTGGCGGGGTGTACGCACGAGCATGAAGTTTGTTTGCTTCAGCCGCCGCCAGGGGCGCTGCCCGCGGCGGAAGGTTTTATCTACCTACCGAGTGTAGCTATACAACATCCGCCCGAGTTCGGTGGGCCTCTTCACATATTTTCGACACGATCCTACTTTGTCTTTGTTAAAAAACAACTTTTCTGTATCGCTTGATTGTTTATTATTCCACAAGATTAATCACACGACACACTTTTCATGACGAAAACGATATTTAAAAGTACTTTTACCTAAACTGAAATAATTAGGTTAGGCAATTTTAATTTGTTTTATTGCCAGAATCTTAGTTGGACAAAATAATCGTAGAATTGTTATATTTTTATCGTTTGTTGAAACTTTAAAAGTTATCGTTCACCTCGGGTGAGCTACCTAATCAATGTTCAACTGCTGGCGTTTCGGTCGAGTTAGTTACGTAACCTACCTATGTATGAAGTATGGCCTAGGTATATAATGATGCTCAAGGCCAGACGCTTTCAGTGGACACGTGTACCTACTTACATTCTACATTAATTAATTGCATTAAATCAATACTAATAGGTTCGGAACCTAGATTAGATGCAATTTACGAAGGTTTGAGGTCTAATGTAATGAATTTATTTAACGCTGTAGTGGGTTAGTAGGTTTGTTAGGTAGGTATACTTTGTAGGTAGGTAGGTAGGTACCTACCTAGTTCGTTTTAGGTACCTAGGTGCCTTAATAATCAAAATGTTTCCGGTTTATTATAGTAAAAAAATACAGAGCACGGTAGACAAACATTACTTACCTAGGTAAGTACCATAAGTAGGTACCTAGGTACTTACCTACTACGTACTAGGTACCTACTACCTATACTTATACCAACTAACTACTTCCTGTCCATATTTCAGATTCGTTGAGGATGTTTAGAATCTTACTCCCCCAACGATTAGTTACTTAGGTACCTAGGTACCTACCTAGGTATATTTAGGACTTACTTAGACCTACCTACCTGCATTTTGTAGTAGTTGTATGTAGGGTGTGGTATAGGTTGAAAATTGCAAGCCCACGTGTGAGGTACCTACCTAGGTACTTCTTTCTTCGTGTTCTGATTGTAAAATTCCAATAAATTGGTGATAGGTAATAGGTATCTATAGATTCCTAACTTAGTTAGGTAGGTAACGTAGGTACGTCTAATAACATTAAGCAGTTTGGTAGGTAGGTAGGTACTGATTTTTTTTCAGAAGTTTCAGTGCAATTTCAGTGGTTTTTTTGCACTTTTTTGGCTTGCCGTTATGTTTACCGCTGAAACAGCTTCATCATCACACCACTTAAAGTTAACTAGTGTCAAGTGGCTCAAATAAGGCGAGGCACTTCAGCTGGATGACTTCCGATAGGTGGGCGATTACCATGCCTTGACAGTCGGCGGTTTCTCGGTCGACCGAGAAAAAAGATCTTGACACCTTTGATAGGAGATGGTAGGTACGAAGGAACTCAAGATATATTATACTGGAAATCTTTGGAGACGAAGACCTTTGACCAGCAGGCAAGTGGTAGGGCTAATGTCACTAACTTTATAAACAGTTGACGTTCAATTCAGCTATGGTTTGCTTGCAGCTTAGCTGAAACGTTATTGCAATAGGATCAAAATAACGTAAATATAAATAGGATGAAAAGCTACGGTTCAGCTGCGTTTCAGCTGGTAAGTTTCAGTGGAATTAGCCCCCAGGGTTTCACCATAGCTTTAAGTAAGAATTAGTACCAAATAGGCCTCTTTTTTTAAAGGGTTTGGTTTGTACCTTTTCTGCCAAGCATTGATGTTCGCATTGCTGTAGGTAGGTATTCTGGTTTGGAGGATGTAATGAGACGGCATATTTAGGTACCTACATCTCGCAGTGATGGACGCATGGTGCTTTGTATTAAAGAGCATGTCCTCAGTGGATTATGCATTTACCTCTCCTGTAACACATATTTTTCAAACCTTTTACAGGCACCAATCCCTTGCAATGCAGGTTTATATCAAGTACCTACCTATTCAATAATTTAACTAAGACCTTAAGCTAGACAAACCTTTTTGTAAGAAAAAAAACGAGCTCTTCCTAAAACAGGTTACCTACTCGTAATATACTTCATAGAGGACACGTAAGTATATCATCAGAAGTCAGAATTTGGCCATGGCTCTACGAAGCTACGCACTGCGCACCGGTTTTTTTTATAGTTTTGACCGCCGACCAGAGCGCACATTACTAGAAATCAAGTAAAAGTCTCTTCTTCCTGAAAGCCTAACGGGCGAGAGGCCTAGAGGGCTATTCTGATTCATTCGGAAAGCCTTCGAAAGTTCCGATATCGATAGGTACTACAAGGTGTTTCGAATGAACTTTGCCCTATGTACTGTGTCCAGACGTGAGTTCTTCTTGGTTCCTACAAATTGCTGATGAATACTTGATATTAAATAACTATATCATGTACGAACTTAGTAATAGATAACACATATTTTTTAGTCTTTAAATAAAAATAAAACAAAATTGATTTTTCCGCACATTTATTTCACCATAAATGCAAAATTTTATTTGTAAAACTTTATGTACAGACATTTTTTTTTATGTACTTAGGTACTTATTTATTTACACAATGTTTTACTACGAGCATCGTCAAGGGCATTCATACAGTGTAATGTTTGCATAAGACCTTGTAAAGGTATATAAGAAAAACTTGTAATAAAGAAATATGGTATTTGAAATTCCTAATATTCAAGGAATAAAAATATTGCAAACATTTATGTATGTACATTAATGCCTTTGACTGTACGAAATTGAAAGTTATAAACTAGGAGTAGGGTTCAAAATAATATGTACAAAATAAACGAACCAACACCGAAGAGTATTTAAAAAAAATCTACGGAACACTTATTTTATTAAAATCGTAAAATAAGCATACATAATTTATTAAAGCGACGGAAAAAAAATCGTAATTAAGCTCGCATTGTTTCGCCGAAACTTGTTTTTGTAAGTTAATTTGCACACTGAATATTTTTTCACATTAGTACCTATCTAACCTAGTGGTACCGATTCACTTGTTGCATTTTTCTAAACTAACCTAATTTGACAGCTCTAAAATAACCGCCCTTATCGTTTTAGTTTAGGACGGCAACATTTTTAGCGCTGTCAAATTAGGTTTTAGTCGTCGGTTTTAGTTTAAAAAAATGCAACAAGAGAAATATTAAATAATATTATAATAAATAAATAGGCCTTTACATCTATTGAAGATGATTTATACAGCGTCAGGAGGCAACCTATGCCTACACTTAACGGGACACTGTAGTGCCTGGGACAATGTTTAGATGGAGTAGGCTTGCCCAGCACCTATACTATATTATTAGAGGTCCTATATTATATTATTTAACAGTTGCAGTTGGTACGTTCGATATGAACGTAAAAAATTAGCTTTTTTATTATGCACATTCCTAATTTAATGTATCTCAGTTTTGAAGTATATAACCGTTATTTATTATAGCAACACTAGCATCTTTACCTATCTTCTATCTTCTTTTTCTATCTAAATATATAAAACTCTTTTGAAGCTGACTGACAATCAACGCACAGCCTAAACTATAAGTCCTAGAGGTATGAAATTTGGAGAGAAGTATCCTTATATAGTGTAGGTAGGGGTGCACTAAAAAAGGAATTTTGAAAAGTCGCACCCTAATTGGTCTAAAATTAGGATCAAAGATTTTAACCAAATAATGCGTATGCTGTAACCACGCGAGCAAAGCCGCGGGCGACAGCTAGTTTGGTACAAAAATGTACGCCTCTTGGACCTTTGACGCAGATTGATCAGTACCAAGGTTATAAAATTAAGTTCGGCCGAGTTTAAATCTTTAAATAACTAAATATATAATAGTATAATAATATGTAGTTTAAATAACTACAAATAAACATCTGTATACCACAATAAATAAATGAATACTTAATTATAAGCGTAACTAATAGTAAAAATCGTTTCTAGTTCGAACAATGCAATATTGAAATTACGGGAATCGAATCCAAATACTCAATGCTAAAGTAAAAATCAACTTTTACATCCATTGTGTGTAGAATTGTAGACCAGAAGACTATGCTCAGAAATGCTCGATAAAATGTCATGGGAAATATTTAGTTTGTCTAATCTACCAAACCAAGTTTAAAATGTATGGAAAAAATACTTTTGTAAATATCTCTTGCAGTTTAAAATGTATGAAAAATCAACTTTTGCCTCTTTTGCTAAGTATATATTTAACCATTGCTAGATGACTGAAAACTTACTTAACTTATTGATTAGTTAAGTTGAAGAGTTGATACAGGAAGGCGTAATAATTATGAGATGAGTGTGATGATAGTTAAGTTGAATACAAGTTATCAATATGTATACTTATTAACTCATTTTCTGAATATGAAACCAGACCATTTCCAAAATTTTTTTAGTAAATTCGTATGAGTTAGTGGCCAACTCTGGTGAGAGATGTTTTTAGGCCACCTTAAGGCCTCTGTTGTGGCTTAACGACTGCTAATGCCGGGACCAAGTTTAACAATTTTGTAAAATTAACTTTTTTTTATTTTTTGGGAATGTCACGAGATCTTTTTTACGAGTTTTATATTGTGCAAGTATTTATTCTACTCGGTGATGTTGGTCAGAGAAAATAGAGAAGAGTTTTTATTAAATACTAGCAGTCGCCCGCGGCGTTGCTCGCGTTCTACCCTTTAGAGTGTGACGTTTCAAAATTCCTTTCTTAGTGCACCCCTACACTATATAAGGATACTACCCTCCAAATTTCATACCTCTAGGACTTATAGTTTAGGCTGTGCGTTGATTCTAAGTCAGCTTCAAAAGAGTTTTATATACAGGGTGTTACCAGACCACTTCTGAAAACGAAAGGGGGAGCTAAAGCACACCAAAACCCAACCAAAAAAAAAATCAGTTATCCTGAAAAATAATTATAGCCGGAGAAAACAATGTTTAAAGATTTGTATTTATTTCGCCAGCTCGCAATGTACGCATTCACGTAGGTAAGGTCGAGGCGTAGTACTATTATTTATTCTGTGTCGTAAGTGCCTACTAACGTAGGTAGGTACTAACGTAGGTCGCTCGCACGTCGCGTACTTGAATGACCCGCGATGAACTCTCAGCTGTTCATGCTGTAGTAGACGTAATCTGCGTGCTGCGTGTACATTGCTGCTTTATTTATTTTATTTGTTTTTTTGCTTTTTTAAATGAGATAATTAGGTAGATATGTCTTATTATGTTGTACTGTGTGTATGTAACTAGAAAAAAAATTAAAAAGAGATAGTCGAGTCAATTTTTTTTTTCGCGATTTTTTTCGCTTAATGTTTTCAGTATCATGGTCTGATTGGAACCTCCAAGTTTTCGGAAGTGGTCTGGTAACACCCTGTATATTGATTACTGAAACACTCAAAAAGTCGCACGAGTAATCAAAAAAAAACTCCGCGCGTGTGGCATTGGACGTGTTAACTTATGAGTGACCATGAAAACTACCAGCGCTTCTAAAAGCCACAGGAAAATATACAATAAATTGAATTTGAACTTGCTGTTTCGACAATGAGTCATAGGCAGACAGTTTTCCTTCTACAATTATTTGTACAACAATTTATTATGTCGAAATACGGGCAGGTCATAGTTATCAATAACAATTTTGTTGTAATCGTATTAATAATTCGAGCCAAAAAATGATAAATTTGAAGCCGTGTTCTGAAAAATATTGCTTTGCATTTTTGACCTAAAAACTAAAAAAATAACCCTAAATAGTGACAAAGTTGTTTAAGTTGAGCTATTTAAACAAAGATTGACACAATATTGATTAGTAAAATATATTTTCTATTAATTTATAAACACTAAACAGCCTAGTCGATATAAATTCCGAAACAGAAATGCAAACAAAGAAATCAATTACAAAGATTTTTATATTTTTCCTTATCGTACTACAAAATTGGTACATTATATACGAGTACGTATATAACAATTATTAATACCTATAATACTTTGAAATCTTTACAGTCGTTAGGAAAAACCAGAGCATACATTTTGTTCGTAAAAAAATATATTCAAACTGTATCCTTATTTATTGACTCAAGTGAAATGGCATCATTTGACTATTTACCCGAATAAAAAAAAACTGTATACTGTTTACTCTTCAGTCGTATAACCGATTTGCACACTCGTAAGTAAAGTGACGAGTGAGTTTTCCAAAGTATTAGATGTTGAATTAGATGAAAAGATTACCAATTTAATGGAAATAGTTTGATGAATTCGCTCTGATAATCTATGAATGTATAACCAGTCACAACAGGAGTGCATTTTTGACGAAGATTCAGTGTTGCTTGTCAAACAAAAGGAGAATGTGCATATTGTGCATCCACGACAAAGGCTTAAAAAAACTCCCCTAGGGGTGATACATAATGCGACTGAAAGGGCTATTGACAGGAACAGATTTTCGGGAATAACTCCATTTCTACATGATGGATTTCTTTCTTACGTATGAAGAATGGAAGCTTTTTATAAGCCCTTTCAGACGCACTATGCGTCAACCCTGAAGGGATTTTTTTTGTATTGGTTCAGGCTCCATAGAGATCTGCCCATTCTTCTTTGTAAACGAAATCACCCGCTCGGGGCCCTGTAAACTTCGTAGGGAGTAGTCTCATCTAAGTACAGGGATGGCCTAACACTGAAATGCTGTAATTTCTTTGTTAACATTTCAAGGAACAACACAGTCAGAAATTGGGAGTAACCTCATTCCCTCTCCAGCAGCTTCCGCACCAGCCTCCAGTCTTCCATGATGTCGGAGTCAGGCAGCATGTATACCACATATGGAGGTTGTACTGTCACCTGTTGACAAGTTGCAATAACATGAGTCGAATGAGATTTGAACCCACGACCTTCCCCTTCCTTCCGATTTCAGGTAATGTTGAAAACCTAATTAACTTTTATGAGTAAGGTTGGGGCAGATTAATGCTAAATTAATGTTAAATAAATAACTAAACGTTGCAAGTTTTATACCATTTATACACTCGCAAGCAAAAATTTCGGGTCATACATAAAAACCTGTCTTGAAACCAAGAAGGCTAGCGCTTGAATTTAAAAAAAAAATCGAAAAAAATTCGGCGTTTTGTCTGAATAAGTAAATGAAGACTAACCTGTCGTTTCCTCCTCTTCTTCCCCCACTCGTGGCCGCCACTGCTCCAGAGGTCCACCGAGTGTCTCTCCTCCTCGAGCTTTCGCATCTTCTCCATTATTTCCTCCTTGAGGTGCTCGTACGCAAGCCATTTTTCACTCTGTTGACAATGGAGATACAGTTTAGATTTAACTTGGCACTTTTATAAGAAAGGCGGATTAGAATATAAATTATTTAATTTACACAAACACACAATAAAACAAACATTAAATTATAAAGAACAGAGCGCTGGTTTTCAGGAGTGCCTAGATAGAGTAAAGTGGCGACACCTACTTATAACTAGAAAGCTCCAAATTAAAAAAAAAATCGAATTTTATTTTTAACGATTTCTGTAAACGCTGTGAAAACTAAGTGGTAGGCGCCGGAAAATCGGACCTATGTAAGAATTTAGTGATCATTTTATTGAGTAAAATTACAAGGATCATTTAGAATCGTCTTTTATACTAGCTACATGATTTTAGGTGTCACTTCCTCGCGAATAGAGTGGGAATAATGGATAAGCTTTATATCCAGTGCTTCTAACGATCTCTGTAACTAAAATTTTTCCTTGAAATAAGTAGAATTAGTAAATACACATCAAGAAAAACTTCAATTACTATGATCGGGTTTTACGCTCAATTCGGCAGACATTTTACTCTAATAGCGATGACGTCAAAATGACGTCGAAAACTCGTGTGGCATTTGACGTTTATGACTATACTTTTGGGACTCCATCAGCCCATCATGTAATACCAACCTGAAAATACGGTATTTTCAGTTTTCCTCTTCGCAACAATTACTCAAAACACATTGACTTGTGCAGTTTTTATTTTAATATCTTTCCAGCGTTTTATAACACCTTGAAATTATAATTTGAATTGCAAATGAATCGAACAGTACTTCGACTTCGTTTCTTATATTTGGTTACGGAACACTAATAGGTGAGTTAATATCAAGTTTCTGTGTTTTGCGACTGCTATATTTAAATTCAAAATATTTCGTAACTAATGTTAATGTTATTATGTTGGTATTTTTTAATCACTACCTACCGATTATAGAGGATATTGTATTGATAAATAATTTCTATTTAAGTAGGTACATTTTTTTTTTATGGAACAAGCTGATAGCTCACCTGATGTTAAGTGGCAACTTCTGCCTATAACAATGCATTACCTCACAGAGCAAGTCCAATGAGGACGTGCCCTGTAAGGCAATGCACTGCGTCCATCACTTTGAGACGTAAAGATCTTGAAGTCTCATGTGCCTGTAATTACACCGGCGCACTTACGCACTTACCCTTCAAACCGGAACACAGCAATGCGAGCATCGCTGCTTGGCGGCAGAAATAGGTACGGTGCTAGTACTGAACCCGGACGAGCTCTCACAAAGATCTCTACTACTACTAAAAACACTAAACCTAATACCTATATCATTTTTAAGTATTTTTAACCGATCGAAATAGGAAGTTCTCAATTCGACTGTATGGATGGTATTTTTTCGTATGTAACCGTGATCATTCCAAACAATTATGAATCGATGTTGATATTTTTTTTGTTTGGCCATTTTAGTGATGGTTACATACATATTATACATTTTATCAAAATCGGTGCTGTACTCTAAGGTCTGGTTACACTAACCCCGAATAACGCTGTATTTTGTTTTTGACAAGTTTAAAGTTTGCCCGATGGTCCGATGATATTGTCGCTGTAATTGGCCAGCAGTGGAGAAGACTCGCGCAGAACCGGAGAGACTGGCGTACTAAAGAGGAGGCCTATACCCAGCAGTGGGTACATACACGCTGAATAGATATATAGATAGTTTAAAGTAAAGACGAATAGTATTCTAACTGACGAATAGCATGATTTGGAACCTAATGTTATTCTTTACGATACTTCGAATAATCCTCGCTCCTATTCGATCTCGAAGTAGTTAGAAGGTAAAATTATACTGCTATAACACGATTTCGAAGTCGAGTCGAGGCGAGGATTATTCGAGGTAATAACAAGAATATGGGCATAAGCCTAAAGTCTGCCTTAAGAAATGTCTTTTCGCTATGGTTCTAAGGGTAGCTGTGAAGGTTATTATGTATAGTTTGTGTCTGTGCAAAGCCACGCTATCGCTTATTCGAGTCGCACAGTAATTTTCGTTCTCAAACCGGTTTGTCATTTTACCTGGGAGGATATTAAAGAGGTTGACGGCCCACTGGATCCGTGTCTAAAGAGGTTCTTTATAAAATATCGGCTGCTTTGTTTTTCAGAAATCTGTTTTGGCTTTCAGTAACGTTAGTATTGAGTCAAATGAACGATTGTGTTTGTATAGATCATCATCAATCATCATCATCATCATCATCAATATATATAAAACTCTTTTGAAGCTGACAGAGAATCAACGCACAGCCTAAACTATAAGTCCTAGAGGTTTGAAATTTGAAGGGTAGTATCCTTATATAGTGTAGGGGTGCACTAAGAAAGGAATTTTGAAAAGTCAGACTCTAACGCGAGCAACGCCGCGGGAGACGGCTAGTACTCGTATATTTCTAGTGTGACCAGGAAATTAAAAACCATACATTAGTAGGTAAAGTTATTACTATGTACTACTTAATTGGGTATAATACTTTACCGAGAAATATGAATACCTTCTGTGAACTTCGTCGATGAAACCACGAAATAAAAGTATGGATTTGTTTTTTTTGGGGTTGTACAATTCGCACACTGGGTGGGTTAATTTGAACGGGGATATTAGGATGATATTTAAGTTGATTAGCTTTTTAAGTTAAAAACTAGGTTCCCAAAATGAATAAAACTCTTTTTATTTTAAAAGACTAATAGAAAGAAAAATGTTAAATGTTTTTATCGAAATTCAAAATTTTTTCCGCAAACTTTGTATGGAAAAAAAAATAGTTTTCGCCAAACTACTTTCCTTACGAAAACTACAACTTACTTTTCGAAAATAAAAAAAAACTCAGGCTTATTATCTTTGGCAGAAAACGTTGTCTTGTAGTATAAGATTGTCAGTGTAACAAGCAGTAAAAAATAATTGTAAATAACGAACAGCCAGAACTATATGCTATTCTGCAGGGCAGGCAACAAAGGACAGTTATCAATAGCGAGGCCTGTACATCTGCCGGTATTGTTCGAGTACAGGTAATCTTTTTATTATGTTCTCCCCTTTAGAGTTCAGTACCTCTATCACGAACAAATCTGACAGTCGCCGCGTTAGCGTATTCGAGTTATATTGCGCGTCAATGCCAGCTCGACTACCGACCGTTGTAATGTCACTGCGCAGTGTATCTCGGATACACTCGCATTACGATACGTTTGCGATTGTCACATTTATTCGTGATCAAGGCACTGAGGCATGGTCGAATTTGGTTTAAATTTTTTTGACAAGCAGCTAAAACAGTTCACATGAGTGTTCGATGTGGCTTCAAAGTGTTCGTTATATGGTGGACTAGCTGATACCCGCGACTTCGTACGCGTGCGAAACTTTCCACCAAAATATGTATCTGTCAACCAGCATACGATGAATGAATGAATGAATGAAAATACTTTATTGTACGTAGGTACACCTTACAAACTAATATGCGAGAGAGATTATATTACCTCGTGCCAAAGGGGGCTTTTGGTTTAGAGAGGTCAAGCTGTATCTAAGAATCCACGTCTTTCACTTCAATAAAATATACCTAGCCTATGTTTCAATCCGGAAAAAGGGCTTCTGAATGGTATTTAAGTATCATTGAAATTGGTCCAGTAGTTTAAGCGTGATCCGCGAACAAACAAACAAACTCGATTTTTGAAATCAGAATGGTTTATTTAGTAGAATTGCATATTTAGTTTCCCCATATCTTTAATTTTAGTTTTTGGCTTTTTTTACAGTTTTAGAATAGTATAGATGGATACATGCAGTAGGTAAGGTAAATCAGAAATCTTTGTATTCCGGCAACGCTATCAGCTAATTGATTAGAGCGTTACGTAAATACTAGGTAGGTGCTATACCACGTGTACATGTACCTAATGTCGACCCAATTGATGTGACCATAAGTTCATAAATATCATGTTTTATGGTTAAGTTCTTGGCTATAACAGAAGACAGATGATGGAGGCATTTGAGTAGTTTTTCAGCATGTTAAAGCTATTATTGTGCAATAACAGACTTAAAATAATAAATATACGTCTCAGAGTGAGAAACGCGGTGCAATGTCTCAACGGACTTGCTGGAAGAGAATAGAATAGAATGTATTTATTTTGTTATTTTTACAAATGAGGACGTCTTGAATTTCTTTGCTCTGTAAGGCATTGTAAGGTCGGGGTAACCGCTTAAGATCAGATGGGCCATCAGCTATTTTTTCTCAATAAAATGCATGTCCATTATCTGCATACTAACTTACTTTAAAAGAACGATCTACTAACCTACCTACTTACGTTATTGTCTCATGTAAGTGACACCCTGTCTTTATGAGAAAGAAATTCTATTTAACCGAAATCGATGTCCATTCTTAACACTTTAAAAACATCTGAAAGTTGAAACCTATTTCCATATTTGTACAAATAATTTATTGATTATTAAACTTGCGGACCTAACTAATTATAGCTGGTCACCCTATCGCTCAGTCATCGTCAGGGGCATGCGCACGCGTCGCGTCGACAAGATGGCGTCCCAGCCGTTTCCGGGAAACGCCAGCCGAGGTCGAGCACCGCAACGCCATCTATTGTAACCTCAAGCTTGCCAATTAGGTTTTCAATGTTGGCATGAATGTGAAGTTTTGATGCAACGAGGTATGACGTCACGTTTGAGGTTTGGGTTTCGTCCAACTCTGCATTTTATGCTATCTTTTACTTTATAATTTGAAGTTTTACTTTTGAATTTTGTGTTTTGGTGATTACAGTAATAGATCTATCATTTCATATTTAAATTTTTTCTTTGACAAAAAATGGTTTTCTATCAAAAAGTTGCAATAATCAAATATGTAGATTAGATGCTTATAATGTAGTTTGTAGTTTTCAATTGACAAAAAAAAACAATTTAAATGCAATTTTTAATGAAGAGCAAATCTCGTATGTTGAAACAACGCTCAAGTCCTCGAGACTAGAGCATAGATTTTCTTCTTCTTTTATTTATGACTTCTGTCATTTCTACAGACAATTTTATTTTGAATTTGAGTTTCTTTGAGGCTACGACCCTAACTACAGAACCCGTTGTCGGAGCTTATTTTGATTCGCAAATAAACATCCAAGCTGAGGTAAAACTATTTTTTTTATAAGATAGAGATTGTCCTTTGGCCACATGCTCATCTGATGATAAGTGACGATGAAGCAGGACAGCCTAGAATACACCTTTTCATTCATACCTTGATATAACCCAGATAGTTTTCAGGATATACAAATTATTTATCTCCTTCTAACTTAACAATGCAGCTCTCGCCATTTGTCCATTTCTAGTGCAGCTTCCTTGACGTCCTTATACGACATGACAGCGATCTTTTCTTTCAGTTGACTCGTATAGCTTTTACAACAAATTATTTATCAGCCCCTTTTTATTTTAAAATAGGTGCCGCCCGCGACTTCATTCGCGTCCCGTTGGATCCCTATGTGGATTAACACATAGGCTACTTTTTATCCCGAAAAATCAACGGGATGGTCACGGACAATATATATTCCAAGTTTCATCCAAATCGGATCAGTAGTTTTTACGTGAAGAGTAACAAACATCTATCCATCCATACTTACAAAATTTCACGTTTATAATTTTAGTAGGATAGAGTGAGATGTATTTTCTCGGGTCTTGTAATCGCTTTTCCGGTAAGTGGTGGGCAATTTGAGCGGTTTATTAAGTTATCGGGCGATGGAGTTTTAATTCGATTACAGCTAATATTACAAATTTTAATAGTTATGCTTTTTGTTTATGATTTGATTCTAAGTCAACTTTTTTTTTTCCCATCCTCGATGGGAGACACTTGAGACCAAAAATCCGGGTCATCTATAAAAACTTGAATATCTTGGAAGCGATGAATAATGTAATTATGCTAGTATTAGTTAATGGTTTTTACGATATTCAAGTTTTAATAAATGACACGATATTTTTCCTTTTGACTGTACATCAGAGCCCAGTCCGATATTTATTATGCTGATTTGCTAAAAGGGATTTGTAATTTTCGTATGGAGAAAAATTATTATAGCTACTTACTAATATGTATTTGTAACGAAAAATAGTTATAGCTACTTACTAATATTTGTAACGCAAAAATCTAATTGTGTTTTTCATTTTAATTAAATTAAATGAAATTAAAAACAAAACAAATAAATAAACCAATTTAATACTTAATAAAATTTGTTAATACTTTATGTAATAGGTGTTTTAAAAAAAATAGATTTTTGAGATAATCAAATTATTTTTTTTTAACTAAGTAAGCAAATGTTTGTATTTGTACTTTGAAATTTAAATAAAAATAACTACGTGTAATAAATGCTAATTTACATAAAAAATGAAAAAAACAACAAAATATGTAAATATAAAAGAATGTTGATAAATGTTCGTAGCACCGAAGCGGCTACGAAGTGCTACGGGCTACGAAGGTCAATGATCGATTCGAAGCCGAACAATATCGCGTCGTCTAGTTAACATATTTTACGTTCACTCCATTAAAAGGTTTAACAATGTTTTTTTCTGGATATTACTCTAACGTAAGTCTTATTTTTATTTAGTTAGAGCTCAATTTTCAAATGGTTAATTTAGTAGATTGTAATCGCATTTTATGACTTTCTTATATTGTGCAATTGGTTTTAAACGTGTAAAGGCTACATTTTGACTTCCGTGGCGGCTAATCGGCTGAGAAGCGAGAGGTGCGGGTTCAATTCCCAGCAGCGGTAGAATAGCACAATAGATCATGGAAATAATCATTGGTATGGCAATTACAATTATAAGGAATTTTAACATGGGATCAAAACTATTATACTAGATATCTATATATACATAGCTAAGTATGTAACTATAGGTAGGAGCGCTGTATGAATAAAGCAGTCTTGAAGTGGCCATCTTGCTAGTTACATCAAGATGTAATCCGGTGGCGGTACAAGCATCCGCCACCGGCTTCGCTCGTGGTTTCAGTTCTAAGATATAAATAAGTGTGTAACTCACTTCCAACACCCAACGGGTCTATAGTGGAGACGATGCCTTAACTTAAGTAGGGTTTCATAGCACTCTGATTCTATAGTAAAGAATAGTCTAGACTTTAAACTTTTGAGAATTCTATTACTTATTTGTGAAGTGGAATATGTGATTTTGTGAAAATAAACAACTATAGTATCTGCGTGAAATAATATTGTCTGATTATCATCATCAATCATCAATCATCATCAATATATATAAAACTCTTTTGAAGCTGACAGAGAATCAACGCACAGCCTAAACTATAAGTCCTAGAGGTATGAAATTTGGAGGGTACTATCCTTATATAGTGTAGGGGTGCACTAAGAAAGGAATTTTGAAAAGTCGCACCCTAAAGGGTAGAACGCGAGCAACGCCGCGGGCGACGGCTAGTTAAATCATACAATTAGTCCTAGCTAAAATAAAACAACGTAAGAAATATAGAAACTTTTATTCAAACGTTTTACATCTTACATTCAGGTTATTACCCCACCCCACCTAGCGTGGGATAAGGGCAGGGAAATGATGATGATTCAGCTTATTACTAGGGCACACACGTTATTTGTTACCTATGGGTAAACTTGTTACAATTTGTTATTTTCTAGGGCATCTATACCTACTATTATAAAACTGTAAAAAGCCAAAAACTAAAATTAAAGATATGGATAAATTACATAATAATATGCAGATCTACTAAATAAACGATTCTGATTCCGAAAATCGAGTTTGTCTGTTTATCTGTTTGTTTGTTCGCGGATCACGCCTAAACTACTGGACCAATTTCAATGAAACTTATACCATTCGGAAGCCCTTTCTCCGGATTGAAACATAGGCTATATTTTATTGAAATGAAAGACGTGGATTCTTAGATACAGCTTGACCTCTCTAAACCAAAAGCCGTCTTTGACACGAGGTTCATCGTATACTGGTTCGTACTTCGCCTCGACTCCACCTCAAAATCGTGCTTTGTTTAGTTATCAAAATTCCTAAGTATACCTACTAAAGTCCGATTTCGAGGTCGAGTCGAGGATTATTCGAGGTAACAATAAAACTAATAAAAATGGTTATTCTTGTATATACAAAACCATACCTACGTATAAAGAAAGATCTAATGCGTATTTATAATAGAAAATGCGTTATATCGCTACAATAATCCTAATATTTATTATATACAATAATTAATTCTTATAAAAAATTAGTTCAATAACTGAACCTTAAAACATTACATCTATCAGTCACATATATTTTGGAACCCATACGGCATACACGTGTCGGTAAGGTAGGTCAGTACAGAGTATACTAGATAGATACCTACACCCAGGACCGAATGATAGACCGAATGATAGACCGAATGATGCGTAGTGTAACTACCACCAAAGAATCGACCTACACACTGCAACAAAGGTAATAAAGCAAGCAAGCAAGTTCGTATGAGTTAGTGGCCAACTCTGGTGACGGAATTTTTAGGCAGCCTTAAGGCCGTCGTGGCTTAATGACTGCTAGAGCCGGGACCGACAGTTTAACGTGCCCTCCAAAGCACGGAAGAGCTCAGATGTAAATGCCACTAACGGTCGGCCATCCAAATAGTGACCGCACAGAACCTTGCTTGACTTAGATAATCAGTGAAGATTGGCTAAGCGAGCCTAGCCACGAGCGTTTCAACAAAGGTAAAAAAGGTAATCAAATACTAATTAACTAAAACTTAATCGATAATACTAAAGTCTTCAATATCATCATTTTCAAAGACTAGGTTAGTACTTGTTTTAGTCAGTTGACGCGTAAACTTGGACGGCTGCATGCCAAGTTTCCTCTCCAGGTCTAGAACTTCCAGCCGAGTTTTGTAGTTCTGCAGCTCCAGAAACTCAATCTTCAACTCTGCTTTCCTTTTTTTTATGTTTCCATCTTTCACTTTCTTCGTTGGCTTGTCGTGTTTCTTTTTATTTTCGTGACTGTTAGTAGGGGGCGGGGATAGCGCATCTGGCAAGGGTTCATAATTCGGCATGGTTAGATTATCTTCTTGAGATTCTTCGCACGAAAAGTCTTCATCTAAGTATTCTGCGTTTTCTATAGTGAAGTCTACATAATCTCCTTTTTCATCTTCGTTTATTAATTCGAAGTGGTATTCGGGTTTCGGTATTATCATAGCTTGTTCGGTTGTAACGGTTAGTTTGGGTTCTGATAGTACTTTAGTTCTTTTATCCGCGTGTTGGTGGAATGCAGACGTGTTATCAACGATGTCGTACACTAGATCGTCGATGGGAGTTCTGTGGAACTTATTCCCGCTTTCTCTTTTTAACAACGACTGCCGTTTTATATTCTGCCAGTAGCTTTTTCTCATGAACCTGACGTCCCTGTGGGCTGCTACTAAGCCGAGTGACTTTGCCTTATTTAGAATATCGGTCCATATTTTCGATTTCATTTGAGTAGTGCGATCTGAGTTGACTGGTCCGAAAAGCGTGTCTTTCTTTTCACATATATTGTGTAATAGTAATATTTTTCCCACCATCTTCTTCACTTTCATGTCCAACTCTTTATTCGGCATTGGACTGTTTTAACCAAATCTGTCAAAATACCACAAGTAGAATCCGTCAACACAAGCGCAAGAGAGCACACGCTCACACGTAGACAAAATACTTAAGTATTATCATGTTCTTTGATTTAAAGCATACATTTTTATTTCAAAAATCTTTAAAAAATAATCTTCAGAGTGGTACTTTCTTGATGAATGTAACAGGTGTGACCTTGTGAAGTTGGGCGCATGTGGCGCCGCGCCGCCGCGATGCGCGAACTAACGCTCGCTTCGGAGCGGTTCACTCAGTAGCAGATAACCTCACAAAATGTCCAAAATAACTTCATAAAACAGTATGTTGGACTATCGTGGGTAAAATCTTACGAAGATAAAATGTTATTTGTAATGAGCTTGTACAGTTGTGTGGTTATGATGTTAGAATCGCGTCGGGACGTACCGAGTACGTCAGCGCGTCTTTGACGCGTCCCGCACTGACACTGCGTGCGGTACGCATGCGCGGCTTCATCCCGTAGGGCCACGGTTTTGGACGACCACGCCCTAAAAATACCTAACAAAAAGTACCGCTGGACACGGTTTACTTAAGTTCATACATAAAAAATGTCAAGTACAGTCGACAAGGAACCATTTCAAGATTATTAATTTGAAGATCACCTACTCAAAAAACAAGCACAGCACAGATACCCCTTCTCAGTTGAGATAATTTTGAGAAAAGTACCAGGAAAGCAGAACTAGCCAACAGGATGCTGTACTAATAATAAAGAAAGATAGATTGTAAAATATAAATTTTATTTAGAATCATGTCTTGCTTTGTTCTGTTATCCTAGTACTTTTATATAAAAAAAACATGGTTTGATAAAAGCGCCATGAAAGTAAAACTAGCAGATACTTTACAATAATGAAAATATATATTATAAAATGGGAATTTTATTTAGAACCACCTCTTAATTTATTCTACTATCCAAGTACTGTAGAAGATTATATTAAATAAATAATAAATAAATAAATATTCACGGACACTTAACACAACGCCTTCTAGTCCCAAACTAAGCAAAGCTTGTACGATGGAAACTAGATGGCTGATAGAATACATACATACATTTTTTTTTGTAAATACATACTTATAATACATAGAAACACCCATATTATAAGGTGTGATGAGTTTTAAACAAAAATATGTATGTTGTATTTTATAGCGCCTAGCATTTTCCTTTCCAACAGTACATTTTATAAAATAGTGGTCCAGCTGAACTTTTTGTTAGGTAATTTTGAACCGTGGTCCAGCGAAACCGTGGTCCTACGGGATGAAGCCGCATGCGCAGAGCGAGCAGTACTACGCGCTACTCTGTGGCGCGTCGGTCGATCAGCGCTAATTCTATACTACGAGTATGTGCGCTGAAGTCGTAAGGACTCGCTATTTACTTACTTTATGTACCTATGTTAATATAATGTTAATATTTTGTGGTCCAGTCTTCAATCAAGAATCAATCTCATTATTATATAAAATCTTTTCTTGGCATATAGTACACCTTAGCCGACCTTCCTATTTATACGCTCCACTCCATCCAAAGGTTGTCTGGAAGCTCCTTAGCGATAAGACCGCCCATTGTACGTAATATAATATAATATGTCTCGCATATTAGTCTGTAAGGTGTACCTACGTACAATAATGTATTCTCATTCACTCGTTCATTCATTCATTCAAGAGTTTAGTGGTGTAGAATGATGCAAAATATAAGGGGAAACTTTTCCTTTCTAAATAAATCGATAAATATAAACTTATGTATACGTAAGTACTTATTTAAATACGAGCAATACATTCTAAATAAGTAATTTGTTCGGTCACAATGTAGGAAAATTTTAAGTGATATTGATCCTCCGGTACTGTAGACATCCACAGATCCTTCGTTAGGTACTTAATAGGCTGATATTTAGGTATACATGGGGATGTCTAAGTAAGGACTAAGGATGCCTAGGTTCAATAAAACATATTATTATCCACGTCGTTTTTAACCGATTTCAAAAAAGGAAGAGGTTTTCATTTCGCTTGTATTTTTTAATGTTTTTAACCTCCATAACTTCATTTATGAACCGATTTACAATATCTATTTTTATCTGAAAGATTATACTTCCAGATTGGTCCCATAAAAAAGTTATCAAAATCGGTTCAATAGTTTGAGAGTTAATTTTTTTATTTACTTATTTATTTATTGTTTTAAAAATATATAATAACTTATTTTGTACCTACTATAGCACTAAGGAAACCACAAGGTTTAGGAATAACTGGGAAAAAACACGTCATCCACGTACACGACATTGCGTATTTTGCTTTCCTGTGACCTTTCAATGGTGTTTAAGATCAATAAAACCAACCCAATGATCTACAATCTTCATCAGTATCAAATTGAAGTCGGTTTTTTCAAGTTTCTAAACTTATAAATTATTTCGTGAAAAAGTCACTCAGATGGCGCCTGCCCCACCCAATGCTATCATTGGATACAACATTGTTACGATGTTTTTCTTCACCGCTTTGTTACGATTTTTTTATTTCTTTACTTAGCGTAATGGGCAATGAAATTTTTTTTTTTTTACTTATTTCTGAAACGTAATCTGATAATATCAATATCTTGCTAGTTATTTGCAGGTTTTGATAAGTAGCAGGCTTCTTATCTTTTATCTTGTTTAGCTATTATTGGTGTAACTATATAGGTGCTTATACTAGGTACTAACACACCCGTCTATATTCATATTGATATAGTAAAACATCAAGTTTTAGCTAGAATATCTGTTATTTACAGGCATTAATAATGTACTTTATTCACAGAGAAAATTACAGCTAATACAGTATTTGCAATATTTACAAAATACACATGAAACAGTTGAGCTATCTACAAACCGTTGCAAACGATTTATAGACATTAATTAAAACCTAAACATTTATAAATGAAAACTGTTGAAATGTTATAACGTTTTCATTAGGTCCTTGTATAAAAAAAACACCACAGTTATAATGTTTTATTTAAAAATGTTATTTTTGAAAACAAATTTTATTTTGGAGTTTTTTTAATTAAAAAGTTTCTATGACCACATTTATCACCTTCCAGTTCCATCATCAAAACCTGGACATCAAGGACCATAGTTCTTGTCAAGACGAATGTAACGAGCCCAAACTAGACGGGATTGCGTCTTCTTATAACAGAGTTCTCATGGTCACCTTCCAGTGCATTGATCACGAATAAATGTGACAATCGCAAACGTATCGTAACGCTAGCGTATCCGAGATACACTGCGCGGTGACACTGCAACGGTTGGCAGTCGAGCTGGCATTGACGCGCAATATAACTCGAATACGCCTAACGCGGCGACTGTCAGATTTGTTCGTGATAGAGGTACTTATCCATCATCAGATCAGCTTGCTGTCACTATAACACTGCATTCTTACCGAAGATGAATAGGTATACTGAATTTCAGCTAAATTGGACGTCGGGAAGTGGGTTAAATTAAACAAATTACAATCTTCTCTTGCAAGTCTTTTCTTTTCTTTTCTTGCAATATTTGCCCTAAACAACAAAAGCGTGTAATAATATTACATGTTTTAAGTTAAGTTCCTCTGTGTACAATAAAGAATAAAGGATAATATGAGCCTTGTTTAATTACTTTGTGAGTGTTTTAGTAACTTAACCGTTGGTGGATAAAAGCTCGGAAAGTAAATTAGAACAGTACATAAGAGAAAAATATCTCAAAGCTTTAGACTCTACTAAACGATATAGTAGACATGCATTTGACCTCAACGATCGATTTTTTTCATGTTCATGTATTCTCTGCATGGGGTCGTATATTACCGCGCAGTCGCGTTGGGTCTGGTGACGTCATTCAAGCTTATGTACTCGGAGGACGAGTTTGATTTATATACGTAAGTTTGTATAGTGTACTCGTTTAGATCTTTTACTTAGTAGATGTTGTTTGAACTGATTGGCGCGTGTGGGAGTTAAATTTTAAGATTACTTTTCTAAGCAAGATGAACCGATTTTAAATACTGATACAAGATATTTATTTGCATAAATAAGTGTTACAATTTGGTCCTAACTGTAGTGGCAGGTAAAAGATAACTAAACTTTTAACCATGCTGGAAGCCTGGAAGAAATCGCCTCCAGCGATAAGGCCGCCCGTTGTACTTTATCGTATTATATAAGTTAGTCTCTAAAACATTGTTCTTGTGTACAATAAAGTGTTATCTATCTAAACTTGAAGTTCAATAATTTCAGCAGTACTTTTACTCTAGCCTTGAGTTTAGATTCTTGACCATCCTATACTAGAGGCTTTATTCATCAGCTCTGATCTGGTCCCAGAAATCTCAGGCATAATTGATATTAGTAGAATTCAGAGGGCTTAGATTTGGATGCGGTTTTCTTTGTTGATTAGCTATTGTTCTTGGCAATGTTTGGTGAAAATTTGTTCAGCTATTTTCAAGTTATGATGATATGAATTATCTCTGACATTCAGTTTGGAGGAATCTCAAGCATTTGTAGTTTGAAACGTTTGATTCATCTCAAAGTATTGAGATTTGGTGAACTGAAGTCCGTACTCCAAGGTCTGATGATGACCAGCAATGACGAAGAGGAGCTAAGCAGATTGTCATGGATTTTTTTTTGTAAAATTAACTAGCCGAGAACAATTTTGGCTTCATACAAAAACTGCATATCCTGGATTTACGACATCTTGAGCATGCCTATGGCGTGGCATGCTACAAGCATGCCACCTCTATTTGCACGCCAAAATCGGTAAGACATTTGTTGTGTCACCAAATTATGTACCTACAACATCCACAACTTATTTACACATGTTTTTGCAAATAAAGTATCTTTATCTTCGAAAAAGAAATTCCGACTTCGGGACTCAGTTTTGGATTAGTACTATGTACTCTCTATGTGGAGACCGCGTTTAGGCAAGCGTAGTGTAGGACGCCCTCCGGCTAGGTGGGGTGACGATCTGAGACATGTAGCTGGCAAACACTGGATGAGAAGAGCCGAAGACCGGGCTCAGTGGCGCGTCTTGGGAGAGACCTACGTCCAGCAGTGGACCAATATAGGTTGATGATGATGATGATGATGACTCTCTATGTAGTCATTTTGCGGTCAGGTACCTACTAGTTACGTGTATCGGTATATGAATGTAAATATAACGGTTTGTTTACATTCCCGTGGAATTCGAACCGAATGATTCAAACGTATTGTTTACATACTATCGCACGCTACTAACATACATAACACTAGCCGTCGCCCGCGGCGTTGCTCGCGTTCTACCCTTTAGAGTGTGACGTTTCAAAATTCCTTTCTTAGTTCACCCCTACACTATATAAGGATACTACCCTGCAAATTTCATACCTCTAGGACTTATGGTTCAGGCTGTGCGTTGATTCTCTGTCAGCTTCAAAAGAGTTTTATATATATTGATGATGATGATTGATGATTGATGATTGATGATGATATCTGTTTACCATGATTGTGAGTTTGATAGCTTAGTCAAAATAATATCTTATTATAAGTCTTAAAACAAGATTTTATTTTGTGATTCTAAATAAAATAAAATAAAAATAATGTCCAAAACCGTGATAGTTTAAAAAGTTAGTCTTCAATTTCATGGCTACTTATAAGCTTTTACGAAAAGCTGTGATCACGAGTCCAAAGTTACGAAGAAAAGAGTTCAACGACACACTTAGTACCTACGTTTTGTTTGCGTATAAAACAAAACTAAGACTACGGGCTCAGTAGTTTTTGAGTGAAAGAGTAACAAACATTCATACATACAAACTTTCGCGTTCATAATATTAAGTAGGATTAGTAGGTAATGGGGAGTCCTTTGCCCAGCAGTGGGACGAAATAGGTTAGGGAAAAAAAAAAAGTAGGTAAGTCCTATAATCTAGGTACCTACCTTATTGGGAAAAAAAGTTCTCAATAGAACCAATTGGATCTTGATCACTAGATCTACAGAGAGTAAACATAACAAAATAGTCAAAAGAAGAATTGTTATAGTTAACATGTTCACTGTAGGTATATATTTTTCCAGAGGTACGTCTAGAACCCACGTTGGTGTACTCAGCGTCAAACGTAAATGATGATTTTGACGAGTTTTTAATTTTAATTCATTTGAATTTGATAATTTGAAAACTACGTAAACTTGCTTACTACCCCTCTGAGTATCTTGACAATTGACACAGTAATTACAGGCACATGAGACTTCAAGATCTTTACGTCTGAGAGTGATGGACGCAGTGCATTGCCTTACAGGGCACGTTCTCTTTGGACTTGCTCTGTGAGGTAATGCATTGTTATAGGCAGAAGTGACTACTTAACATCAGGTGACCTATCAGTTTGTTCCATTACTTATATCATAAAAAAAAAAAGTTACGTAGGTATACTAAAGTTTCACGTAAACAATATTTTTGTATGGATAATCATCGTCTAAACTTATCCAGCAATTGAGCGACGTCATCAATTGATTCCGTTTGCAATAAGATGCATCTTTGAAACCTTATACGCTTGATGTAATGTAACTCAGATCGAGATATCCGAAACTGGCTATCTCAGTTTAAGCTGACGTGTTATTTAAGATAGGTATTTAACATTGACTAACCATCCTAGATCACACCTTTCATTTGGTTTTGGAACGAGAACTCTAGGATGAGTAGTTTCCGAGATATGGGCGTTTGAAGTTTGACAGCTGTCATCAAAGAATTAGATCTTGATTTTAAGTTCTATGATTCAAGAAAGAAATAAAAATTGCTTGTTAGGTATAATAATATAATTTCCCAAAAATTGGTAAAATAAATTAGTATGGAAATCGAACCACCTTAATGTAACCACACGCTCGCAAAGCAATTTAAATAGCTATATCATATTTTGCTTAACATTTTTTTACCTGACTGTACTCAATGGCTTCCTTAATTTGATGTTGTCCGAATCGTCACAACAAAAATGATTAAAATCAAAAGTGACAATTGGGACAATTTTGTCCGAATCGTCACTAAGTCACAACTTCACACTCGCAGATTATTTATAAGTTTCAAAAACTAGTAAAACCGATTTAGGTTTAAAGACATTTATTCTCATAAAAAACATAAAAGTTCTTTTAAAATGAGATACAGATTTCATCATCATTTCCCTGCCCTTATCCCACGCTAGGTGGGGTCGGCACAACATGTTTTCTTCTTCCACTCACTCCTATCATTCGTCAACTCTGAATCTACTCCTCTCACATTCATATCCTCTTTCACACAATCAAACCACTTCTTCTTCGGTCTTCCTCTACTTGCATACCCAGCCACACTCATATTCATAACTCTCTTCGTTATATGACAGATTTCTTAATTATAAAACAAAGTTATTTTGCCTCTTGATGGCGCTGCCGTAGCTTATTAGGTAGGTAGGTAGTTATATAATTTTTTAGATATAAAAAGACAAGTATAACGTCGATACAGAAATCGTCACTCAAGTATTCAAAAAGTATTTCAAGTATTCAAGTCACTTCAAAAAGGGTGTTTCAAAATTCTTCAAGGGTCGGCAACGCGCATGTGATGCCTCTGGTGTTGCAGGCGTCCATAGGTTAACCGCTTCCCACCAGGCGGGCCGTACGCTTGTTTGCCTACTTAGTAGTATAAAAAAAAAAGTATGGATTCAAATCCATACTTGAGTGACGATTTCTGTATTGTATATTCTGTATATTCAATTTGACTACCTTACGGTGTCATGATAAAAAAATATGATGATGATGATGATGACAGTTCATCACTGTTCTATTGATTGTAAACAGCACAGATCAGACACAGGAAAGCAAAATACGGAAGGTCTTGTATGTGGGTGACATGCTTTTTTCCAATTATTGTTATTTACCCCCTAACTAAATTAATTCAATATGAAATTGATTAACATTTTACACGTTTTCAAACTTTTCTGATATTTCAGCGCAAAAAAATCAGATCCTTATAAAATAATAGTAAGTAATATAGTTCGATTTGATGGAAAAATCGAGCTAAATATTATTTTCCCCTAACAAATTAAACTCAATAACTTTATTCATTAATTATTTTATTTATTAACGGTTTGTAGATGGCTCAACTGGTTCATGTGTATTTTGTAAATATTGTGAATATTGTAAATACTGTATTAGTTGTAATTTTCTTTGTGAATAAATTTTGTTATGTTTTATTCAGAAAAAAAAAAACTTTATTCAGCAATATAACAAGGACAATTTAGAAATTTACCAAATTACCTACTACTTAATTTGAATGACGAGCACGAAGTACCACATATTTCTTTTGTTTTATTTTAATTTCTTTTGTACTCGCACCTTTATTTTCAGCACTCAATTCATGATCCCGTGCCATTGAGAGTACTTGAAAGGATTTCCCAGTGCACCCCTCCCGTCGACGGCATCGCCAGCTCAATTGAATGCCGCACGGACCTTGACACGATATTAGCAGTAATAACGCTGTAAGTACTGCACTCTGATGGGAATTGATGCCAATGGAAAAATTTATCTCTTTTTCCTTAAATAATAAAATAAAAAAATCCGTATTATTCCTTATTTCTAAACTAGCTGATACCCGCGACTTTATTATATTATATTATACTTTGTTTCATTATATTTCTAAAATAAGCATTGCGTGAAAAAGTGAAAGTAACAAAAATTTTATTTAGTGGCTTCAGGTTTTTGAATGTGTAACTAGGTAGTGCTTGTTCAAATAAGGAAAGGATAGGGAGACATAGAAGCAGCTGGAGGAGGCCTTCACCCAAGGAGGGGCCTTGGGTGAAGGCCTCTTCCATGTCTCTCTATTCTTTCCTACGTTATAACGTTCTACTCTTTTTCCTTATATCGGTACAATTGCACTAGGCTTCAAAAATAGTTCGACAGAAACTACAGTTGAGATCCAGAATTCCGGGTCATCTATAAAAATATAAAACCTGAATATCGTGGAAACTATGAATGCTATTGAAATAGTGCTTGCTTTTCATTAAGTATTAGCTTGTAGGTACCCGCGACGCTTCCGTCCCGTTTGATCCTGTTGATTTTCCGAGATTAAAAGTAGCCTACGTGGTTAATCCAGGTTACAAACTACATATATGCATAGATTCCTAGTTTCATATAAATCGGGCCAGAAGTTTCAGTTTTAGAAAACAAAGTTTTAGAAAACTCCGTTCTTTTGTTAATTATTCACTTAAAACTGACAGTAAATGAAGTCAAAAAATAAATTAGCGGTAATACCAACCAAAACCAGGGATAGGTCAATGATTTTATCAATGTAAATGTCAATGTCGAATATAGTGCTGAAAAAACAGTACGTAGTAAATAATATAAAGACACGAGTTTTGACATTTTTTGAAACGACACATAGCACTTTTATTTTAATAGTTTTTCTTGTGTTATTGTGAGTATTGTTGTTTAATTTTGGTGGAATTTTAACCAATAATACTTAGGTCGTAACATAAAGTGTGAGCCATTGGAATAAATGTGTGTAAAGTGGTTTTTCTGAATGTGAAAATTCGTGTTAGGTTTTGAAGAGAAAATCCACCATTTTCTTTTCAAAACAAACGACAGCCGACTTGACAAATGACTTGACTTGACTTATTTATTACAATTTTAACACTTGACATTGGCAAAATTGTCTGTCGAAATGACGGACACAGGCCATTACTGAAGAGAAGAAGAAGAAGAATAATATAAAATGATGGAGAAAAAACTGTCACCAAATTGATTTTCATGACAAATGTGACGTTAGGCCCGAGTTCAACGGGGTGGGGTTGGTTTAGCGAAAGTCTATAGTTAGACCTCGGTGAAGGCTAAAACAAAATGTTTCGTAATAATAAAAACCCTAGTTAAGCACAAAACACGAGTTAGAGACAGGGTTTTTCGATAAATCCAAGATGAATCCAGTAACGTAATGAAACGGAATAGGTTTGTAAATACTTTAGCTACAAGTGAGTTCCGGCAATATCTATCTTAACTAACCTGAATCCGGGTCAGTGGGCCACGTCCTGCGACCCGACACGAAACCTATCCGAATGATTTGCACGCCACCAACACGAAATCTTTTTGCAATTTCTTCTTGCGGTAATAGAAAACACGAACAACAACACAGAAACGAGACTCGACGAACATTTTGGTAAATTTCCTACAAAGTAGGTTTATATTAATACACTAGTCGTCGCCCGCGGCGTTGCTCGCGTTCTACCCTTATCATTCATTATCATTATTCTATCATCATCAATATATATAAAACTCTTTTGAAGCTGACAGAGAATTAACGCACAGCCTAAACTATAAGTCCTAGAGGTATGAAATTTGGAGGGTAGTATCCTTATATAGTGTAGGGGCGCACTAAGAAAGGAATTTTGAAAAGTCGCACCCTGAAGGGTAGAACGCGAGCAACGCCGCGGGCGACGGCTAGTTAAATATACTTAGCTTGCAATGATAATTCTAGTACTATGAATGAATTACTATGGTACATTTACCAACAAAATCGGGTACGCAAGTCACACTAGAGCGCATCAACGGGCAGAACAACAAAGCCCATATAATCCGAGTTAAATATGCCTGTCCAGAAAAAACGCAGTCGCCATGGCCGAAATCGGCTAGGAGGACATCATCATCATCATCATCATCATGGTTATGAAATGTGTTTGGATTTTTCCATAGAAAATCAGCGTGATCCAACGAGCGCATACCACACGAACGGTGCAACCTACAAACGTGGAATTCTAACTGTAATCCCGGTATCGTAACTGTACTGTACTGTGTACACTACAATAATTTCTAATACTGCAAACGTACCAAGTTTTATTTTTCTATACTAAGTTCATATTATTAAAATGAATAAAGACACATGAACATTTTACACAATGCTCTCTAGTCCTTAACTCAGCAAAGCTTCTAAGTAAGCTTGTTTTTTTGCTCTAGCTACTTGTTTTCACGTTTTACGTGTTTTCATTTTACTGACCGCAGGTTTTTTTTTTAAAATTTATTTATTGTTTTAAAAATACATAAACTTATTTTGTACTATAGCACTAAGGAAACCACAAGGTTTATAGGAATAATGCTACATGCATTATTAGTTGTTGTTTTGTGTTAACTGTCCGTGAATATTTATTTATTATTATGTTTTACTAGCCGTCGCCCGCGGCGTTGCTCGCGTTCTAGACCCTTTAAGGTGCGACTTTTCAAAATTCCTTTCTTAGTGCGCCCCTACACTATATAAGGAACCTACCCTCCAAATTTCATACCTCTAGCACTTGTAGTTTAGGCTGTGCGTTGATTCTATGTCAGCTTCAAAAGAGTTTTATATATATTGATGATGATGATGATGATAAGATTTAATGCAAGTTTCATTTTGTAAACTGAATAAAAAATTAAGCTGTGACAAAGTTAGTTAAATACGATTTTTTATCATTTCTAACGATTATCCTGTTCACTTAGGTAGACGTACACCGTTTACTCCTGGGTGGCTACTGGCTAGTCAAGTTTTAATTGGATTTGCACTGTTGTGTAGATCAAGATCTTGGCAAGCCCCTTATAAGTTTAATTTTAACTTTTTCATTTAAAAAGTAATATACACAACTTATAATATTAGGTAAGTACATAACTTCACAAAGTGTTTCAATTTTGTAATTGTTTAACTAGATTACTTTCAGTTAGTTTTCAGCTGCATATTAAAACATTCAAATTTATTGTCAAAATTAAGCTTATAAGTCTTATAAGTCTTAACACATGTTAGTACAGTAGGTACCAAATAAAATAAGACGTAACTCAGGCAGTGTTGAGGATTACAGTCGTGAGAATATTTAATTTGATGTCATTCGCGAATATATAACTCGAAGATTGTATTGTGATTGAGTATATGGTTGAGTCAACATTCTTAGTCATCGGTTTATCCGGATGGGAGACCATTTGGCTTCCGGAGAGTATCAGTCACTGAATTAAATCAAATTCATTCTTAAGACTTGAATATCAAAACTGATTTAACCACTAAAATAGCAAAGATAATTGATATTTTTTAAAGTAAATTAATTAATTAATAATCGCGTTAAATCGCGAAGAGTGGAAAGAGGGAAGGGAGGCCTTTGCCCTGCAGTGGGACAGTAGCGGCTGAATAATAAATAATAATAATACATAAATAAATTACCATTATTTACGAGGTTCTTTTCAGGTTATAAGACCATAAAGGTGATTTTCCACCAGAGCTGAGCTAAACTACGTTGCTAAGGAAGTGTTTGAAATTCACTAATAGGGATCGTTTGTTATCATTATGTGGATTTCAAACACATCCTTAGCAACGTAGCTTAGCTTACCTCTAGTGGAAAAGCACCCTAACACATCTAAGTCAAAGAGTCAGATAAAAAAAATCTTAATCGAATTCAGTTTAGAGTCAAACAAAAATTGATTTTCTCGAATCAAAAAATTAAAACTCAGACTTCGGTCTCAGGATAATGCATGAGTCAATCAAAGGCAGTAAATTGCAATGAAATAATGTTATTAATATTAAAGAATGACCTGTAAAACAATAAAACAGGTCTTTGCATCAAGATGAATTACTTGTACAGCGTTAAGGGCAACTTTCCACCTAGGTGTATCAGTTAAAGAATACCAGCGGTTTATTACTCGAACCGGATGTTATTCTTGAATCACGTTTAGAAATACCAGCTAAATTACTCAAACCGACGCTTCTACAGGGCGATGACAACGGCATGGCTAACATGGCCATGCTGCCAAGTCAAGCCTGACTAGAAGCGCCATCTACCGACTGCAATGCGACGCAAACACTTACCACCCCGCACACAGACGCACGTGAATGTTTTCATAAAATGAAATCGTTCGTTCTCACGCGACTCAAACAAATATACAATGTGCTTATGTGTTACTGGCTTCTCTCCGCGACTTCGTTTAGAAACCCTAGGGTTAAAAGAGCTCTTGTGAACCCTAATGTCTATTCCAAGTTCCATCTGAATCGTGGTTGAATCACAAATATACAAACATAGAAACTATCAGTTATAATAATAGTAGGACGAGGCGAGAGTTGGCTTGAAGGGGCTTTGAAGGGTAAATGAGGGTCTTCTTACATATTTATTGTACGTTCTGCGTACACATTAACAAACTTCTTATAACAAAAAAACAATCACAAAGACTTCAGACAATTACGGCTTTAGAGTGTGCGATTCAATGTTAAGACTGAGATTGTATTAAGACATATACAAGTGTAATAGCATAAAGTAGTCTAGACAACAAGAGATCTAAAATGAATGCTGTTTTTAAGAGAAGAAATTAGTAATGAGCAAGATTATATAAAAAATTACATTAAAATATAAACGTTTATAATATTTGAAGGCACAAATCCAGTAACGTCTAAATATCCGTAGAAATCAAATTTAATAAATAACTTAATGAGCATTATGGATTCTTTATGATAGTTGGTTTATCCCCCAAATCACTACATGAATGACAATATGACTGTAAAAATGTTCGATTAGTCAGTCTTAATAGTCTAACAATTTGAAATATTTTTGTTCAAACAGTTCGAAATACTACTAGGACTGGATGGAATAAACCACCTACCCGAGGTTTTAAGCAAAAATTATTGGTCTAATTTGTATTTGCGGTAAATTACTTTATTTCTTTGAAAATGTCACACGGTGCTAGGAGGACTTAATGCTAAGAGCATATGTTTGTTTATTTTGACAAAGAAAGAAAGTCTTCCTTAAATGTTCAGTTCAACGTCTAAGAATTAAAGAAAATGACACAGTTTCAGAATAAATCATGATCTCACTTGCTTCCTTTGTGTTACCAGGTAAAATAAATAAAGAAATTTTAGAAATTGATGAATACTTAAGTAGGTAATTCTTAATTCAACTTCCTAAAGTTTTCAGGCCAAGATCAAAAAAACGCAGGTCTTAGAAGCACGAAAACACATTCAGTTGTTTTTTTCTGATTTTCCTATAATTTTACCAAACTTCAACGCCTAAATATAAGTACTTGTTTACCTATAGCTGAAGGTCTAGGTCGAAAGGGTTAAATATAGGTAACATACGGGATGTAATCCACAGAGACTTCACATAGGTACTGATAAAATAAACTTCATCCTGCAATCTTAGGTCTGTATGCTGATAAAGAAATCGTTGCTTGTCATAGATTTGAGTAGAGATTTTCATAAGAAAATCTATGCTTGAGTCCGGATTAGTGCTTGAGTATAGTATATCAGCATACAACAGCCTCAAAATGGCAAATTAATTAATTTCTGCAGGGATATAATCTCTGAGGCGTGTCGCGACGTAATTGAATCTAGCATCTAGAGAGAGTCACTATCTTGTACATTTTTTTTTATGTTGAACAACGATCAACCGTGCTAAAAATAGGCTAAAATAGAAGTCGGCCTTTATTTCTTATTGAAAACGTTTCAGGTAATTATTGCTTTTTACAAAAAAACTAGCGAAAAAGGCTATTGAAATTGACCGTACAACAGAGAAACCGAAATCTAAATTAGGTATGCAATTCATTTAAACGAAACGAAATCGCACCATGAAGGCCATTTGCTAATCCTTATGCAAGTTGTAAGGAAACTTGGTCTAAGCGCTCTCATTTATTCAATAGAAGCACTCTTCGATAAGATTTATGAACTGCAAGATGTCGAACTCATTTGAAACATCAAGAGAAAGCTGGTTAATAATGAGAGATGCAAAACGGCCGCCCATAAAACTGTTTGAATATTATATCGTTTTGAAGTCCGAAGGCTCGCCTGTCGCCTTGATTCTCTGCCAAGGAGCGTTTATTTTTGTAGCGAAAGTCTGCGCTCGCGCACCTCGCGGGAAAAGAGCCGTTAGCCGAGCAGCCGGCGGAAACAGCCGAGCACGCCCGACCGGCATGCAATGCGATTGCAACACGGCGAATGTGCCCTCCATACAGCGTTAATTACGTCGGTTTTTAGCCATTTCCGTGCGATTTAAATCAGGTTTCATGTCATTTTATGATAGCTTGGTGTTACTTGATGCATAATATCTAAAATTTTCTAGGTTTCTGGGTGTATTTGCTGCGTTATTAGGGTTTAAAACTGTTGAATATGTGGAGGCACATTCGTTGTTTTGCGGGTCTCGTTCTATTTACATTATCGACGGAAGACGCAGCCCCTCGGTCGAGAGCGGTTTTTTCTCTCGTTTATTATTATTAACTTGGCTCGGCTATCGTCCCGAGCTACGTTCCATCACAGTGCACTGTAATACAGTAAGCTAGTTTCATCTTCTAGAGTCAGAACCACTTTATGACTTGTCCGGTGTCGGAAATTCATTTAATTTGCAATTGGATCGAATAGTAGAGGTGATTGTGGCACAGCTGAATCTAATGAATATTAAACATGCATTTAAAACCATATTGAATAAACAGAACTCATTTCTTTGCGCATACTATGCGTCCATTTGCGAACGGTTGTAGTATTGGACGACGGATGGGCTTATGGGATCTTTACGACAGGATAGATTTACGTCCCCATTAAAGACAGGCCAATTGTGTAAATAAAAACCTCTAGACCCATTTAAAAGCACCATTTATGACCTGAAGGCTCATAACATCTATCTTTTATAAGCTAAAAAATCCAGCTTGCATAGTTACCCAACTTTATAGTACACTAGCCGTCGCCCGCGGCGTTGCTCGCGTTATAGACCCTTTAGAGTGCGACTTTTCAAAATTCCTTTCTTAGTGCGCCCGTACACTATATAAGGAACCTACCCTCCAAATTTCATACCTCTAGGACTTATAGTTTAGGCTGTGCGTTGATTCTCTGTCAGCTTCAAAAGAGTTTTATATATATTGATGATGATTTAACATTCTCTTTCTATAAATATTGGTTGCATAAACGCGAAAGTTTAGCTGTTGGCTGTAATGTTTTGGGTAAAACAGTAATGACTTTGAATAACTTTTTTTACATTTTTATGTTCAGGTGCGCCACGCGTCCAGAAACCCGCGTACCTGTTGGTTTTCATAGTATCTTTGCTTGCGTTGGAGCGTACCTACTGAGGTAGGTCAGTGCACTGTGCCCATGACGCTGCCGGTTCCACGTACAGACATACATAAGTGCCACGTTGTGAGGTTATGAGACGCTAGCTTTGTGCTTCGTTCTGAGTTTTGGATACTGGTCCGTGACGAATGGGAATCAACGTGGATTAGTTATGAAACCTTTGATATTTTAATGCTATGGGTTTTATGTTTTTAAATCAAACTTACAATTTTATATCGTTAATTCTTGGTTTTTATCTAATAAAATGTAACAACAATTCAATTTTAGCGTTGAATAAAAGTATTTGACTTTTGAGCTATTACGGTGTAATTTTGCCCAAATGGGATTTTGAGATTGAAGAGTCTCAAAATCCCCTTGATTTTAAAATTTTGAAATCAAGGTGATTATGAGACTAACCTATATTTTAGTTTCATACCTTGTTATTAATAAACTCGATGTAAGCTTCAAATAGTCACACTGTGTTTTATCTTTTGCATTGACAAGTCAGATTCAAATTGGACGAAAGGGACAAGACACGATGTAACTAGTAAAGCTTGTAATAGTTACAAGCGAGCGAGCATCACTGTTTAGTAACAGAAATGAGTTCTATGATAGTACATTTATTATTTACTAGCCGTCTCCCGTGACCCGTCTCCGTGACGTTTCAAAATTCCTTTCTTAGTGCGCCCCTACACTATATAAGGATACTACCCTCCAAATTTCATACCTCTAGGACTTATAGTTTAGGCTGTGCGTTGATTCTCTGTCAGCTTCAAAAGAGTTTTATATATATTGATGATGATGATGATTATGATTACTAACTAACAATGTCATTGTAACATGAAATAAAGACTTTGTATTGTCATCTTATTAATGCGTAAGGTAAAGAGAGACAGGGCAATTCAAAGTGGTGTTTAAATTTTGGGTGACGTTTCAGTATTCGGGCATAAGCAAAGCAAGGGGAGATACATACAAGCTTTATGAAGAACACATGTGTCAACCCCGAAAACCAAAACAATTTTTTTTTTACTTTTTATTATTTTTAAAGACTTCTACCCTGGTCTAGTTAGGTGAGCTGGTAATATTTGAACCAAAGAAAGACCAGCGGGCCTAAGATGCGCACGCGAGATATTTTGTCATGTCGTTCTGTCAAAATGTAAGCATTTGGCACTAGTTTTTGAACTTTTACATTATCTGTGGCAATGTTGTCGACAAAACGCGCCTTGTTATTGTACACTTTTGACACTTCTTAGTCGTCGTATCTCTCTGAGGACGAGATAATAGTCATGCAGAAATGTCAAAAGTTGAAGATTCAAGGCGCGTTTTGTCGACAACATTGCCACAGATAATGCAAAAATTCAAAAACTGGTACAAAATGCTTAAATTTTGACAGAACGACATGACAAATATCTCGCGTGCGCATCTTAGGCCCGCAGTTCACGTGGGTATTTGTCATTTTTCTAAGTTAGAACATTCAGAGTCAAGAAATCATTTAAAACAAAGGTAAGTTCGGGTGTTTATACTTTTTTGTGTATAGTGTATACCAATTAGGTACTCCCGAGTCCCGACACAAATGAATTCTCTGATAGTTATCTCTGGCTGTGTAGATAAGTTTAAGGAAATATAGTGCAAGCGGGGTAGTGCCTTTTTAGTTGGGGACTAGAAGACGTGTTAAAATGTCCATGGGTATTTATTTATTTTGGACTCAACACTGCAAGGAGGTCTAATTTTGTTGCCAGCTGACCTCTTTTCAAAAGCTTTCTGGAAACCGTACAGGTTTGGAGTTGCCTACGTGGCTTCTCTACACCGGCAAGTTCCAAGACTACGTATACATAGTAGCATGGGCACTGGGCAGCTCATTTTGGTAAACATCATGTCACACTATAACTACTGAGATATTCTATCCTACTAATATAATAAACGCAAAAGTATGTAAGGATGTATGTTTGATCCTATTTCACGCAAAAACTGCTGATCCTATTGGGATGAAACTTGGAAGACATATTGTCCGTGACCTGGATTAACACATAGGCTTTATCCTGGAAAATTAACGAGATCTAACGGGACGCGAACGAATTCGCGGGCAAAAGCTAGTATATCATAGAGCGATCACAGCGTTCCGGACGACGAGCAGACGCAGACAAAATTACAAATGCGAGAAACTTGACAGGTGAGATCGGTGGACATAGCACTTTAATGCTCTATTGAGCCCATTTCACACGTACCGAAGACTACACACTACATAGATAACCATGTGAGCGCTTTCTAACTAAATGCAAAGTTTTATTCACACAGACATTGAAGCTAGTATGTATGTGCAATTGGTATTCAGACTGATGATGATGAGACTTATGAAGAGAATCTATAGGACTTTTGTAGGATCGAAGGCATTTTAATTATTTTGTAACAATTTATTACAAAAAATATGATGAGTAAATACATTACTCATCACTAAATGGCTCCTAGAATCAGTTAATTCATTTTCAGATTTTTCAGACAGTCACGTACAAAAGGTGATAACTAATATCAAAGTATTTCAACAGATTTTAATAAATAAGGTAATTCTAATTTGATTTCAATATAATTATGCTATTATAGTGGTCATCACTACTCAACTCATAGTACTTATAAACTATCTATCTATCTATCTACACGCAAAATCTTAACCATCCTCTGTGTCCGGGCAGTCGGGTAAGCAGGCACGTTTTATCAAAGGTTGAACAATAGTGGACCTATCCGTCGATTGTACACAAGACGTCTCGTTAGATAAAGATGATGAAAGTCCAAGGTCTTCATTGCGCAAACACGAAACGTCTGGCGTCGAGATAATATAAACGCTCTCGATAATATTACAGGGTTTGTAAATAAGTAAAATAATAATTATAGGGTGTGTGTGTAATCCCACTCTCACTAATATTATAAACTAGCCGTCGCCTGCGATTTGCTCGCGTTCTAGACCCTTTAGGGTGCGACTTTTCAAAATTCCTTTCTTAGTGCACCCCTACACTATATAAGGATACTACACTGCAAATTTCATACCTCTAGGACTTATAGTTTAGGCTGTACGTTGATTCTCTGTCAGCTTGAAAAGAGTTTTATATAATACTAGCCGTCGCCCGCGGCCTTGCTCGCGTTCTATCCTTTAGAGTGTGACGTTTCAAAATTCCTTTCTTAGTGCACCCCTACACTATATAAGGATACTACCCTCCAAATTTCATACCTCTAGCATTTATAGTTTAGGCTGTGCGTTGATTCTAAGTCAGCTTCAAAAGAGTTTTATATATATTGATGATGATGATGATGATGTCCAAGTTTAGAGGTTTGGATGTTAGTGTTTCAATGACGCTGTAAACTACTGGTCCGATTTGGTTGAAACTAATATAACTTATAGACTTGGTAACCTGGATTAATACATGGGCTACTTTTTATCCCGAAAAATCAACAGGATTAATAAATAAATAAAAATAAATATTCACGGACACTTAACACAACGCCTTCTAGTTCCAAACTAAGCAAAGCTTGTACGATGTAAACTAGATGGCTGATAGAATACATACATACATTTTTTTTTGTAAATACATACTTATAATACATAGTAACACCCAGACACAGAACAAACATCTATGTTTACAACACACAAATGTTTGTTCTCAGTGGGGATCGAACCCACGACCTACAGCACGGAAGGTAGAGCTACTACCGACTGAGCCATGACGCCTGTAAAATAAAACGGGAAAACGGGACAAAGTCTCAGACGCAATCTAGTAAATATTACACAACTGAAAGGGTTTGTAGTGGTATATTATAGGGTTTGTATTGAGTTCGCACAGTTTGTATGGCTTTGAGGGGTTTGTGAGACGTGGAAAAAAAATACAAAAAGATAGAGAGTATTTAGAAGCATTTGAATTGTGGTGTTGGAAGAAAATGGAAGGGACAAGCTGGACAGAGGATTATTAGAGTTTTGAAAAAGTTTAACTTTACATCTCAATTTCCAGATTTTATGTCAATAAAACATTCGCAAGGGTACTCACGAAAATACGATTGTTAAATAAAGAGCTTTGAAATAAACAAGGAAAAGAAGAGCCTTTTAGGTTCTATTCAACAAAGTTTCGTTTCGTACAAAAAAACTACACAGAACCAACTGAAAATGAATTTCGAAGGCTGTGTTCACAATGCCCGTTTTTTTCAAACTTCGATCGATCACCAACGAAAAATTGGTACAATTTATAAAGATAATGAAATGAAGAACCTTGGTATTGTCTATTTCTGTTCTAGAAAGTTTATCAGAACGATAGATAATTAATACTTAAATAATAAATAAATAAATATTCATTACACAACGCTCTCCAGTCCCAAACGAAGCAAAGCTTGTAATATGGGAACTAGATTACTAGTAGAATCTATCTATCTATCTATTCAGCCTGTATGCACTCACTGCTGGGTCTAGGCCTTCTCTATAGGCCTTCTCTTTAGTACGCCAGTCTCTCCGGTCCTGCGCGAGTCTTCCCCACAGCTGCCCAACTACAGCGACAATATCATCGGACCGTCGGGCGGGTGGTCTGCCTCGTGGTCTTTGAGCGTCCCTTGGCCACCATTCCGTAATCGCTGTCGTCCATCTTCCATCATTCCTTCTTGCCACGTGCCCTGCCCATCTCCACTTCAAGCTTGTGATCCGCATACTAGCAGAATACTTATATAAATATTTTTTTTTGTAAATACATAATTATGATACATAGTATCACCCAGACACATCAACTAAATCAACGTTATCCGGCATTTATGAGGCAGTTAAAGTCTATACAAAACCTCTATGAGCAATTGAGCAGGCATCTCGTGCTACTAGCTGAATTTCAGGTTTCATTATGCTTTTAGCGCTGGTACCAGCCAGACACTAGTTTACAGGTTTCAGCTGAGCGTTGGTGCCAGATTTTCTTACATTACAGGTTACAGTCATTTACTGTAGGTATTGAGTTAAAATATCGTCTAAACTCCAAGTGGGTGTGATTTCATCAACCTCACCTATTTTATCGTGGAAATTATTGCAAGCCATCGTACATTCACTTACTATGCCATATAACGGTCGCTTGATTCTACCCACCGAATAGAAATAGTAATAAAATTAAACCAATACTCATGGATATTTTACACAACGCCCTCTAGTAGACATCCCATTGCATCTAATGACGATGATATATTATCAGGGGCCACTTTTTACCCGTGCCCCTATAACGTTAATATTGTTTCTATGGGACATATTTTAGGCTTGTCAAACATCCTCTTAGATTGTTCGGCTTTTTACACAGGAAAGGGGATACATCATCAATATATATAAAACTCTTTTGAAGCTGACAGAGAATCAACGCACAGCCTAAACTATAAGTCCTAGAGGTATGAAATTTGGAGGGTAGGTTCCTTATATAGTGTAGGGGCGCACTAAGAAAGGAATTTTGAAAAGTCACACTCTAACGCGAGCAGCGCCGCGGGAGACGGCTAGTCATCAATATATATAACTCTTTTGAAGCTGACAGAGAATCAACGCACAGCCTAAACCATAAGTCCTAGAGGTATGAAATTTGGAGGGTAGTATCCTTATATAGTGTAGGGGCGCACTAAGAAAGGAATTTTGAAAAGTCGCACCCTAAAGGGTCTAAAACGCGAGCAACGCCGCGGGCGACGGCTATTCAATATATATAAAACTTTTTTGAAGCTGACTGAGAATCAACGCACAGCCTAAACCATAAGTCTTAGAGGTATGAAATTTGGAGGGTAGTATCCTTATATAGTGTAGGGGTGCACTAAGAAAGGAATTTTGAAACGTCACACTCTAAAGGGTAGAACGCGAGCAACTCCGCGGGCGACGGCTAGTGATCAATAATATTACGTGCGCAGTTGACTAAACCGCGGGTTTTTCCCACGATGTTTAAGTTTACCGTTTAATAGCATTGGCATTGTTTTAGAAAAGTGATAGAATAAGAATGGTATAGACAGAAGTAATCGCTTAACATCCTAAGCGATTACTTCTGTCTATACCAATGTAATAACTCATAGAGTAAGTCTATTGAGTACGGACTCTGTGAGGCAATGCACTGCGTCTCTCTCTCTCTCTCTCTCCTAAGCAGTTATTATTCCCATCTGATGGTGGGGTCTGCTTTCCTCGTTTTTTCTTTCCACTTCGCTCTATCCAACGCGTCGTCTTAGGAAACATTGCAGAACGTAAGGTCTTTGTTGATCGCATCTGTCCACTTCATCTTCGGCCTACCTCTTTCCCTGGACCCGGGAATGTCCAGAGTGCGTCTACCTTTCTGAAACGGTGTTAGTCTCGAGTGCCTGCACTGGCACCCAAACCGGAACATCATTGCTTGGCAGCAAAAATAAGTACGGTGGTAGTACTTCCCCGGACGAGTACTTTCACAGAGAGCTCTACAACTACGCCATTGTATGTCATAAATATTTATCTACCATTTGGAACACAATATGGGACACTTGTCTTTGTATAGAACATTGTACATTAGCAGCTGTACATAGGTATACATACATGTCACATTTCACCGAGAAGTTCGCAAAATTTTGGTGCGAAAAGTGGAATTCCGCGAAAAATCCTTCGAATTCAATGTTCTTATAAAAATTAGAAGTTATTTATTTTGCCAGAAGTATGGTTGTACAGAAGTAATATTGTAGTTCAAATTGGAACCCATGTCCTTAGAACCGGAAGGCCGGGTTTGCCACCACTAGAGCTAAACATAGGTTTATCAGCGCCTTATGCGGTGAGCGGCCAGCGGTCACTATCTAGTATCTACTCTACATAGGCATGTTAATTATCATCCTCCATTAAACAGTAATAAGGTCAGCTTCATTAAAACTACATTAAGCTTTGATTAACTACGCTTCCTGAATACTTATAGGTATTAGGCACCTAGAGAATAGTTAATGACCCAGTTACAAGGGCGTAAGACCAGACCTACCCAAAACTGAAGGAAAATGCAATAAACTAAGAGTAAATGCAATAAAGTAAATGTAAATGCAATAAACTAAAGGTAAATGCAATATAAACTAAAGGTAAATGCAATAAACTAACGGTAAATGCTGTAACCTGAAGTTAAATCCAGTAAACTGAAAGTAAATGCTGTAAAACTGAGGTTAGATCTAGTAAAGTGAAGATAATTGCAATAAACTAAAGGTAAATGCAATATAAACTAAAGGTAAATGCAATAAAGTAAATGTAAATGCAGTAAACTGAAAGTAAATGCAGTAAACTGAAAGTAAATGCAGTAAACTGAAAGTAAATGCAGTAAACTGAAAGTAAATGCTGTAAAACTAAGGTTAGATCTTGGAAAGTGACGGAAATTGCAATAAACTAAGGGTAAATGCAATAAAGGTAAATTCGGAACCCTAATGCTGGCACAAGGCTGACCACTGATACTACTACTTCAGCAGTTTTACTTGCCCGCTTCTATAGAGAGTGAGTTTTTTTTTATTAATTTTCATTATCAATAAGTCCAAGTTGATCTGGTTATTTAGAAACCCCTACCACACTAACAATATACAATGCTCCTGATTCTGTTGTTGCATTTTCCTAAAATAACCTAATGTGACTTCACCAAAATTGCTGCCGTCCCTTTCTCATGAACTGAAACGACAAAAACAGTATCAGTTTAGTGGTGTCAAATTAGTTTAGAAAAATGCCTCAACAGAATCGGGCCCAATGAACAATAAACCAAAAATAAACATTGTAAATTGTGCTTACTCGTAGCTTAGGATCCTCCATTATATTTACTTTTTATACCTACGCGTATTCTTTTTTTTGTCAACAGGTAAATAAAATGAAGGAAAATGTTTCATTTATTTTGTGAAATAGATATTTATTACGATGAAAGTAATGTAGTTTCTAATGTAAGTGGTGACATCTATCGGCTGTAGACGCAACATAAGTATTGGCTTGCGTAGACGTTCATTCCACGTTGTAATCATATGACATTTTGTCCTCTGTAGACTCACCTCTAAATTATGTACTACATTTAAGATTATGACAGCGTCAGGGGCTATTTTTGCACCCTTATGTGCAAAATACATGTGTAGTTCATGACTAAATTGACAAATGACTTGACTTGACTTATTTATTACAATTTTAACACTTGACATTGGCAAAATTGTCTGTCGAAATGACGGACACAGGCCATTATTGAAGAGAAGAAGAAGAAGAAACCTTATTTAGATGGAGTGTTTCGGTTTTCTGGTAGAGATCGCTGTTTAGCGATAAGACCGCCCATTATATACCGTAGTGAACATAGAGTAAAGTTATTATGTTTCCTGTATGTTTAGTTTTTAGTTGTGGTGTTTCCTGTATGTCTAACTCTAGCAGTCGTTAAGCCATGACGGAGGCCTTAAGGCGGCCTACAAACTCCGAGCTTGCTTGCTCGCAAGTTGTGGTGTGCAATAAAGTATTTACTATCTACGAGTATCTATTTTTTTTACCATCTGAGGCCCTAAGCTGATTTCGGCAAAAATTTTAGTCTAATCGAAATGACGTCATATCTGGACCGAAAATTCGTTTCACCCTCTTGCGAAACGCGTTTTCGACGTAATTTTGATGGAGTCATCCCTATTAGAGTACAATCTCGACCAAACTGAGCATAAGGGTGCCTTTCCACCAAAGTCTAGCGTAAGCTTTGTTGCTAAGGATGTGTTTGACGTCTACCAATAGGGATAGTATGTTTTCATATTAAATGATTCCTATCGGTGGATGTCAAACCCATCATTAGCAATGTAGCTTAGCTTACAGCACCTTAAGGCTCCTGGGGGTTGGTTTACGTGTAGTCCATTCGTAGGTACCTATAAATCGATGCAACCCCTAGATTTGAGTCCTAAAATAGCCGTCTTTATATCGTGAAGTCATGTCATGCGCTGACTCCATAGTAGTGTGGAATAAAGGCAGGAAGACGATGATATCATGACGTCACAATAAATGTACTCATACCTAAGTATATCGATGACAAGACGATTTGTAATACGTCAGAAAAATCAGGGTTTGAATTGCTAAAATATTGACGTTTAGCTACGATTATTATTAGAGAAACGTAATAGTAAAAAAAAATATCAAAAGTGAACTTAAATGAGCGGTCTTATCACTGAAACCGATGATGGAGAGAATAACAATTAGATTCGATAAAACAATTTGCTATTCGCCGATGCAAAACGTGACTCCATCTTGTAAACAGCTAACGGTGCCTTCCGTCCTCCGTCTAAAAATAAAACTGTAGCAATGCACTAAACGTAAACATGCTACATCTAGGTATTGTACAATTATACGGTATAGTCCAATTTTGTTACCTGGATGAAAAAGGTCCAAAATATACAAGTTAGTGTGGTTAGGTGGCGTTTGAGAGAGGAGGCTCATGCCCAGCCGTGGGCATACAAGCTGCTAAACATCTAAATCTAGACATGATTTTACATCTAGGTATTGTAGAATTATACGTCATCATAGTCCAATTTTGTCACCTGGACGAAAAAGGAGCAAAATAGGTATACAAATTAGTGTGGTTAGGTGGCGTTTGAGAGAGGAAGCTTATGCGCAGCCGTGGGCATACAAGCTGCTAAAAATCTAGACATAACTTTACATCTAGGTATTGTAGAATTATACGTCATACAAGCAATGTGAAGAAAATGTTTTATGATGAAAAAAGAACATTAAACCACATAGATTTATTTGAACTTTTAAAATCGGGAACGCAAATACGATAAACCCAATATTAAGCCATTTCTTTCGAGTCAATATCGAAAATTCATTTACACCAAGTAACTTATCATACTTCGTCAGTAACAACAAAGGCGCGGCCTCTTGATTACAAGTAGGTATTACAACGCTGTACTACGTCTCGTTTTAATCTATGCTTCGGACATACTAACTACACCGTATGCTACGACTCGGAAATACTAACTACACCGTAATCTACGACTCGGACATACTAACTGCTAGTTGAACTATGAACTGTATCTACTACCTATTTACTAAAATGTGCCTCGCTACATTGCTACGAAATTCGGAGATCTATGATCTCATTGACCTTACTAACTATTCGATGATCTGTCTCTCACTTAAACAAATATTCACGGACACTTAACACAACGCCTTCTAGTCCCAAACTAAGCAAAGATTGTACGATGGAAACTAGATGGCTGATAGAATACATACATACATTTTTTTTTGTAAATACATACTTATAATACATAGAAACACCCAGACACAGAACAAACATCTATGTTTACAACACACAAATGTTTGTTCTCGGTGGGGATCGAACCCACGACCCACAGCACGGAAGGCAGAGCTACTACTACTGAGCTACTGCTACGTAATCTGTTTATAGTAAGTTCATATTCTGATAATAGTTTTTTTTACGAAGTTTCTAACCTTCAGATCAAATGCTAAAAGATGTACAAAGATGTAAAAGATGAATCCTATTTCTCTCAGCATCTAGAGAATAGTAGTAGAGCTCTTTGTGAGAGCTCGTCCGGGTTCAGTACTACCACCGTACCTATTTCTGCCGCCAAGCAGCGATGCTCGCATTGCTGTGTTCCGGTTTGAAGGGTAAGGGCGCCGGTGTAATTACAGACGCATGAGACTTCAAGATCTTTACGTCTCAGAGTGATGGACGCAGTGCATTGCCTTACAGGGCACGTCCTCATTGGACTTGCTCTGTGAGGTAATGCATTGTTATAGGCAGAAGTTACCACTTAACATCAGGTGAGCTATCAGCTTGTTCCATTACTTTTATCATAAAAAAAAAATCTTGGAGTTAGGTACAATTTGCGGTCACCCATCCAGATGTGGTTCATGCTGAACGTTTCTAAGCCTAGCTCGATGACTTGTTGTCCAGTAACATCTCTGGCAGCTGCCAGAAATAATTGATTATGGTGACTTTGCAGGATTCCACAGAAATGGAACAGTTAGACATATTTTCTTTCTTACATAGGTACATTAGGTACCTACAGGATCTACCTTTTCTATATTTTTTATCTGAAGGCAAACTAACAATGATACCTACTTCTATACTATTATAAAACTGTAAAAAAGCCAAAAACTAAAATTAAAGATATGTATAAACTAAATATGCAGATCTACTAAATAAACGATTCTGATTCCGAAAATCGAGTTTGTCTGTTTATCTGTTTGTTCGCGGATCACGCCTAAACTACTTGACCAATTTCAATGAAACTTATAACATTCAGAAGCCCTTTTTCCGGATTGAAACATAAGCTATATTTTATTGCAACCAAAGACGTAGATTCTTAGATACAGCTTGGCCTCTCTAAACCAAAAGCAGCCTTTCACACGAGGTTCATCGTATGCTGGTTGACAGATATTTTTAGGTGGAAAGTTTCTCACGCGTACGAAGTCGCGGGTATCAGCTAGTGTATTTAAAAAAGTGGTTATACTGTAGAATGCTATAACAGTTGATGATGCATCAGTGACGCTCAAAACACAGCCTTACTAACTGCAACGTATTCTACGGTGTGCAGGAATGCGGCCGCAGCGCTGCCAAGAGCCGATAACAGCCGAGCTGGGCGGCCGACTCCGCCATCTTGTTTATATAACTTACGTGGAGTGGATCGATTTTCAAATGATCGATGAATCTGTAAATGCCACGTGCAAAGGTTACTTTTTTTTTATAGTTTTTATGGCATGAGAAGTGACGCGTATTCTACCTTGCTGGAAGTTACGAATATTGAATGTACATATTTATTGGTTTTGTTCCTGGTTTTTATTTGTCTATTTGCATTTAATTCATATTTAGGGTGTTGTAATAACCATAAAATTCCCTTTTGACCTAAGTATATTAGGGTACCTATCAGAATACCCATGTACTTCTTCTTCTCTTCAGTAATGGCCTGTGTCCGTCATTTCGACAGACAATTTTGCCAATGTCAAGTGATAAAATTGTAATAAATAAGTCAAGTCAAGTCATTTGTCAAGTCGGCTGTCGTTTGTTTTGAAAAGAAAATGGTGGATTTTCTCTTCAAAACCTAACACGAATTTTCACATTCAGAAAAACCACTTTACACACATTTATTCCAATGGCTCACACTTTATGTTACGACCTAAGTATTATTGGTTAAAATTCCACCAAAATTAAACAACAATACTCACAATAACACAAGAAAAACTATTAAAATAAAAGTGCTATGTGTCGTTTCAAAAAATGTCAAAACCCATGTAGCAAAACGACATTATTAACAAAACGCCAAGATTGTGAAATGTCAGTGCTCAAGTCCATTACTTTAGTAAATTGTCTGTCGAAATGACGGACACAGGCCATTACTGAAGAGAAGAAGAAGAAGAATGCGTATATCTACATATAGGTAGGCCTTAAAATTAAATTAAGTTTGCGTAAAATATTAAACTGTTGTGCAATAGATAAAATGCCATTTTACTGACGGGCTATTAAATTTATTACGTAGACTTATTATTTGTTGTAGACGTCCTCAGTGGATGTGCTCAGTGAGGCAATGCATCGTTATTGATAGTGGTTACCAATTAACATCAGATGAACCGTTGGTATGCTCCATCATTACGACGTAAAAAAAATATTTCTTCATCCTACATTGTAAATTGTAAGATGTTTAATTAAATGTCCCTTCTGTGTCTGAATTATCTGAATAGCTATCATCCCCATAGCTAAATTAGATTTTAGATAAGACTACTCCATCGAGACATGCCCAGCCTGCTATAAATAGGGGTCTAGGTGAATAAATTTACTTTAATTATATTTATTAAAAAAGTTTTACTTGTACGTTTGCTCCAGGGGGATGTATCTATAAAAAAATTGCCTGTGACGTGATTATGACGCTGCATAAATCCTATTCTCACGTTTGTTTCGTAAATAGAACTTGAACCATTCATAACTTCTTCTTCCTACTCATGAGAGTGGTAGTGGTTATGAGGGGTTCGCAGATATAACGTCGATGCGTTTCCACTGGTCTCTGTTGGTGGCATTGTGAGGGCATTCGGTCATGGTGGAGCCTGTGATCGATTTTAGCAGGTCTGATCTAGTCTTGCATACATAATTTAGTGCTTTATATTATTCCTCTCTTTCCTTTGCCCGATCTAGATCTCTATTTAATCAAATTCGAAAGTATGCAATCTACGCATCGATTTCGCTCGACGATGAGAATCGATTATATCAAATCGATGAATGTACCGCTCGGCTGGCCACTGGCTGCAAGATGGGGTGGAAAGCGAGATCCGCAATAGATTACTGCTGCGTGATTCGCCAACCGTTTAACACACAATTTCTATTTAACTGAATGTGGATTTAAGACAAGATTAAAAAAATATTTCATGAACATTTCACACAACGCCCTCTAGTCTCAAACTAAGCAAAGCTATGGGAACTAGGTAGATTGCTAATAAAATACTTACTTATATAGGTAAGTACTTTTTTTTGTAAATACGTACTTAATCGTATAATACATAGTACCAGACATATAACAAACATCTGTTTGCCACACACAAATGTTTGTTCTCGGTGGGGATCGAACCCACGACCTACAGCACGGAAGGTAGAGCTATTACAGACTAAGCTGTGATTATTTTTATTTTAGAGAAAATAAAAGCAGATAAGGTGTCTAGGTATCTAATCCATTAAGCTACCGTTGATCTAATCGGCCTGTTAATTATGGGGAAGGGAAGGCTGAAGTAAAATAATTTTATTTTGAAAAACCACTCTATTTTTTCTCTTCTGTCACATGACTCCACAAACTTTTTCTTTCTCACCGCCATCCATCGCTCGCCTACCGAGGAGGTTTGCATCGTCTACACGGCCTATGTCTAAAAGGCAAGAAACAGATCTGGAAAATCACGGCTCAATTGCGTGTGGCTTTGTAAGTAGAACGAAACTATGACGTCAGACATTTTCTTCAACTTGTTAGTATGAAACCGCGTTTCTTCGCAATGTTTCCGCCATATTTGAAGTTGTAGTCAGAAGCACGATTAGCAAGAAGTAAGAGTTATAATTGACCTTTTTGATAATCCGAAACTGCTGAATGCCTATTAGATATATACTTATAGGTATATAACCTTTATTGTAAACACAAGATAAATTCCATCGGTAGGTATAGGAAAAAACTAAAAAAAAAGAGTAATGTATTGTCTGCCTTATCGCTAAAAGAAATGTCTTCCAGACCTTTGGATGAACCGAAATTACAAGACAGTGGTGTACAAAATATTAAACAACACAAAAAACTAAAGTTATGAGAAAATACTACTATTAGATAATAAGATTTTTCAAATTCCTACTTTGCCGTTAGCTGTTATTTTTAAACATTGTTTTGTAAACAACAATCATTTGAATGTTACATTGTTACGAGTGATATAGAGGTTTTATGTAAATAAAGGTCGGTATAGTGTAGGGGTGCACTAAGAAAGGTATTTTGAAACGTCACACTCTAAAGGGTAGAACGCGAGTAACGCCGCGGGAGGCGGCTAGGTAATCATATTCTGGACTGAATTTTTTTAGACAACCCATTTGCAATATATTTATTGACATATTTGATTTAATATAAAATACTTTTCATCCATTAACCAGCTCGGTGAAGGTCGTTGTATATATGGAATGGTAGGCTATATGGAAAACGTCTAGTATGGTCGCTTGTTCCCTCGTAGTCTGCGTCAGCGGCGAAGAGCAAAAGCGGTACGCTGCGTTGCGCCGCATACCGCAGCGGTGTGCGTTACGATCGCGGAAACGCTGCTTAGTAAGTAATGTTCGGGATTCGTTTTCCACGAAGCTCTCGGTAAAAGTAAACAATTTCTTGTTTACCGGGAAATAAGACTTTTCTACAAACAAGATACGAAAAAATGTTTTTGTATTTAGGTAGATAGAAATCGTTTCGGAGTGAATTACTGTTACTATGTTTTTCTTATATAATATGTACGGTTCGAAGTGCCTATTAAACATACCTTTTTAGATAAGTTCTCATATAAGTGAAATGTAAATTTCTTTTTGAGGAATAAATAATCACTAACCTTAAAATAAAAACAAAATTATTACATAGGTACGTAATACAGCAAAAATATTGTCATTAGCTAGATGTGTTGTTTGGACGTGTCTCTGATTAACTCTTCTTTGTAAAACACTCTTGATATGTATAGTGTAAACCCGTGTTGGGTATCCTACTGTATAAAATAAAAATAAAACATTTAGTAAAAAGATTTAGTATAGTATCTTGAAATAGAGATAAGTGACGAAACTAGCATGTACCAGTTGATGATTAGCAGTTACTTTTTTTTAATACCTGTAGGTACGAGCGTGTACGGTCAGAAACACAAGTTAATTAACAATTTGAGATTGTCGAGCTTTGGGAGCTTTGACTTCTGTTTTTTAGAGACAAACTCTTTGGAGAAGAATTTTGACTTCTTATCTTTATATCTTAGCTCGTTCCCATAGTACAAGCTTTGCTTAGGACCAGAGAGCTATATGACATGATGAGCTGTGATATGTCCAAGAATATTCATTATTCATTGTATTAATTTCAATTACAAAATGGCTTACAACATACTTGGATAACTTTTTTTGAACTAAATAATAATTAAATAATGGAACAAGCCTATGGTCCGCCCGATGACTGATGTTAAGTGGTAACTGCCTATAACGACGTTTATCTCACTGATGACGCGTGCCCGTCTCATGTCCCTGTAATTGCACTGGCGCCTATTACCCTTCAAACCGAAACACAGCAATGCAAACACTGGTTGTACTACTACGCTTGGGTCATAAAACAGACAGAGTGGCCGAAAAAGACCCCGTGTTACAGCAGTGCCATCGATCGATGAAACTGAAAGAAGCTCTGCAAGTGCTAAAGACTGGTGTCAACTTTCCCTTCGCTGGTATTCAAACTATGACGCTGTTCAGTTGGTCCTTTTTCAGTCTCTTTACCCGGACACCAGAGAGACCCCTTTACAGGAAGGGGGACGTTGTGACCTCTGATTCCATGAACTCCCAACATAGCAAACTATGTCACTTTTGCGCACCAAGCTTAAAATCGATTAGTGCGCAAAAATGGAATAACGTAGGAAGGTGCGGAAAATCTTGGTGCGGAGAGTGGATTGTTTCAGCTCTTCCTTGGCTCATGGTTCCATATTTTTCATAGTTGCGCGACTTTCAGCTTTAGTAAGTACATAATATTTATATTATTGTTCAATACAAACTAGTTAAATTGCTAGAGTACGGGTAGGTCACGGTATCCCACGCAGTGACCTTTTAATACTCGTAAAGTGCCGTAGCGCGTAGGTGTCATATCAAATACTAACTAGGAAAATATACCTTTGGTCTAGCTTAAGTATTATGAAAAGTTATTTAATTTAACTAGAAAGCAGAAAATCCTATTTGTATTAATATTATAAACGACAAGTTTGTGATGGAGGATGTATCTATGTTGGTTCCTTTTAGAAAAATTTTGACATTTGCTTTTGTCTGTCTTTCAGACTTTCATGAATATTGAAATTAGTTGACTAATTTATTATTAGTCAATTCATTTCATTATTCTACCTTTCTGATTCTGAGGAACTGGCAACTATAGACTCACCTAGTTTATAACACGATTCTAAATGTTCCTTCCATGGTTGATCCAATGGTTCTTCCATAGCACTCACACCAGCCCCCTAGTTAGACTGTTATTATATAATTCAATAGCTCGAGAATAACTTCAAAATGGCTATCAAATTGATATTTTGATACACATTTGCGTCACAAGACGTTAGTCATGACCCATGAGATTGATCATGAAAAATTTAATAACAAGTCATGGAAACATTTGTTCCAACGCGGGGTCTGAACCCACAACTCTTCCAGCTTACAGTGGTAAGCTGTAGTGACACTACAAGTCATGGAAACATTTGTTCCAACGCGGGGTCTGAACCCACAACTCTTCCAGCTTACCACTACACTACAAAGGTTATCTGGAAGAGATCGCTTATAGCGATAAGACCGCCCATCGTACCACATACTTAAAACTTATTTATCTTTTATTGGTTTTCTTCTTTTCTTGGTGTGCAATAAAGAATATATATAAATATCTCTACAAGTCCTCTATTAGTATTCATTTGGTTACCTTCACGACAATATGTAGCCTCGGCACTAAAATAAATTATGACGTGGACTCGTTCAGAGGGCCTAGTACGAGTTTTGGTGTGTAAATCTGGTGTGAAACGTCTGACGCCCAGCACACCAGTGGGCGCTGATTTGTATGGAGACACTGAGCGGATTCTTTGAGAAGCTTGGTCTACACCAAGCCCGTACTTGTCGAGCTTCTCAAAGAATCCGCTCAGTGTCTCCATACAAATCAGCGCCCACTGCTGTGCTGGGCGTCAGACGTTTCACACCCACACTAAACAATGAAAACTCGTGCTAGGACCTCAGATCGGTCAGTCGTCGCTCGTTTCAGTTCATAAATCTAAAGACGAGACATCGATAAGTGGTAAGTGCTGCCAACTAGGGTCGTTTTATGGCAACTATCTTTATCGGTATGAAATAAACAGTTCCACATTTTAATTCTTATAGCAAGTTATCTACAGTTATTGACGTAAAGAATAGTCCAAATATAAATCTTGTGTAAAAAGTCTTGGACGAAGTAACACACAAGAGGTGCATTGTCAATTTTAATGTACAATGATGTCAAAAATATATCAAACAGTACCTACCGTCTATTGTTATGATTTATGCACAACATTATCTTGAAAGTATTATGATTTTACGTCATATTTAGATAAACTATACATTCGGTATACGTATCTATTGAAGCGTTATTTCTAATGGTAAACGAGCTTTCAGAGGGCTCCAAAGGACTATCACACGAAAGCCCGTGAAAATAGAGTAAGAAATCCATAACAATCAGTCATTGTCATTTAAATGCGTAGTGACAGTGAGAAGAGGTCGATAAAAGACAGAAAACAAAAGCAAAATCCGCCAAATTGGAACAGCCTAGCCTCGGAACGCGCGCTCGCGCATTGTGTGCGGGGTACGTCACCTTGACACGAGGCCACTCGGGGTTCTCAGCTATCTCCCTCTCGCATTTTCGTAGCAGCACCGGCAGAGCGGGACGGGGAACTCGTAGACGCTTTCAGAAATGCTACGCGATTTACCATCCGCCATTTTGTGGTTCGTTTTAGTGTCAGCGTTTTTATTTGAGAGGTTCTTTATTTGTTTAAGTTTTATGGCAAATATGGCAATGTTTGTGCAAATAACTTTGTAGTGTGATACGTCTAATGATCAATTTCGAGTTATTTAGTTTGCTTTAAAACTAATTATGTGATGAGTCCTTTGTCACGATGAGCGTAGAAATAATGCGTCAATCAAATGGAATTTTATCTATACTGAGCATGGCACTTTGCACTTTCTAGAAGCCGTTTTTCTAGAAGAAGTTATTGCATGGCTACTTACGGTAATATAATAACTCTTAGAGGAAGTTTGTACAAGCAAAGCGGATTTATGAAATTGTAAAACACAAATGTAGGACTACATTTCAATTAATTTTCCTTATTCCTGAACGGCTGAAGGTAGTCTAAATTGAAGTCGATTTACCTAGTTTTCATAAACGTATAAAAAATTATGAAATACTTACAATTTACTTCTAGAATGGTTCAGAATAAAATTTTCGGATATACGGAAGTGGACTTTAGAATATCTCATATTTTTAATACAAATACATAATTTTATTAGGTAGGTACTTATTTAGTCCGTAATTCGAATTATCGTAGGTATTATCGAGCCCTGTAATGAGATTTGAATTGACCCCTACCCTATCGAGCTCACGTTATCTGTTGAAATTGCGTAGATTCTTACGTTTCAAACTACATTTTGTATGTGTAGGTATCATATGATACACAGACAAAATCAAACTAAAGATAGGTAGGTAAGTATGCCTTACCAACTAACAAAGGAACCCAATACTCAACACTCAGTAAAGGATAGATAAAACATATTAAATATCATCATCAATATATATAAAACTCTTTTGAAGCTGACAGAGAATCAACGCACAGCCTAAACTGTAAGTCCTAGAGGTATCACATTTGGAGGGTAGTATCCTTATATAGTGTAGGGGTGCACTAAGAAAGGAATTTTGAAAAGTCACACTCTAAAGGGTCTAGAATGCGAGCAACGCCGCGGGCGACGGCTAGTTAATAAATATAAATATTCACGGACACTTAACACAACGCCTTCTAGTCCCAAACTAAGCAAAGCTTGTACGCCTAAGTGATACATTTTTACGAAATAATGTTGTTATGGTACTAGTAGTTCGCCCCGAACTGAGATCTCGCGATGTTCCGAAATCCAACTTTTAGTAACTCCTTTTTGGACCCTTATAACTTTACAACCGCTTGGCCGATTCAGTTCATAATCTTGTCAGTAAAGTATCGTAGTATTATCTGTGGACATACCAAATTATATGCAGATCGGATTAGCGGTTCGAAAGTTATGCTCTAACAAACGAACAACACCAATTCTCCCAAGTCGACAGTAAGGCCCGTATGCCGATACAGAAATAGTACCTCAAGCATAGATTTGAATAGAGATTTTCATATGAAAATCTATGCTTGAGTCCGGATCAGTGCTTGAGCAGTCAATCATACGGGACTTAGATTTTCCCTCGCTTTGCTCGCTCGATTAAATATACCTTTGGTAAGCCAAAAACAGAGATAGATTAAATATGGGAAATACCCATAGGTATACATTTATATACCTATGGAAGGCCTACGCCGCGGAGGCGACTACTGCTGAAGAGGAAATAGTTTAAGATAGTAATAAGAGTAGAAATAAGAGTGAAGTACCTAGTTAGTTTACCTATACCTATGTTAAGTAGTAGAAATAAAGGCATTTTTATTTTTATTTTATTTTATTTATACATTTATATAGAGTCCAGGAAAATAACTAGAAAGTAGGTCATGTAAATCAGTGGGTATAATAAGTACGCACGTAGCATTGCGCATGAATATTAAATAATTGAATACTACATAATAAATTACTTATCAACTTATATAAAATATAAACTGATTAGATAGTGCGGTCTGACGTAAAGGTAATACGCAACTAACTAAGGAAATGTAGAGACAACTTCAATATTATGTTGCGTTCACACTATGCCGCAATGGGCAGGGACTTGGGCAGGGAAGTGGGCATGAGCTTAGTGTGAACACGATAATGCCTCTGTTCCGGCTCCCGGCCCAAATTCATGCCCTTGCTCTCTAATGAGAATAAAGGCGATGTTGCTGTGGCAATGAGTCCGCGGCAATAATGCCGGCAGCGGCATGGGCATATAAACGCGGTATTATGGTATACTAGCTGATACCCGCGACTTAGTACGCGTGCGAAACTTTCTACAAAAATATCTGTCAACCAGCATACGATGGCTGCTCTTGGTTTAGAAAGTTGAAGCTGTATCTAAGAATCCACGTCTTTGATTTCAATAAAATATAGCCTATGTTTCAATCCGGAAAAGGGCTTCGGAATGGTATATTTTCATTCAAATTGGTCCAGTAGTTAAGGCGTGATCGGCGAACAAACTAACAGACAAACTGGATTTTTGGAATCAGAATCGTTTATTTAGTAGATCTGCAGATCTGTAGTTTACCTATCCATATCTTTAATTTTAGTTTTTGGCTTTTTTACAGTTTTATAATAGTATAGATAGATAGATAGATGATGCCGAGTCTGTTTCCAGTTTGTGAATTTCGTATAAAGGTTTTCATCGCTGAAAAGTAACATTTTCTTTTTTCTAGTAAGCAAGCAAGCAAGTTGGTACCTATGAGTTAGTAGCCAACTTTGGCAATGAGTTGAAATTTCAACTTCTTTTTCTATTTATGATAAAGAAGAAACACGTTGTTTATTAAAGTAGAATTTTGATGAAGGATTAGAATAAAACCAATAAATAACTGATTTGGACCAGTTGAGCTATCTATAAATCGTTTGCAACGGTTTGTAGATAGCTCAACTGTGTCATATGTATTTTGTAAATATTGTAAATACTGTATTAGTTGTAATTTTCTTTGTCAATAAATATACTTTGATACTTCATAAATAACGAATTATGAAATTGACTCTGACTGTGTCGCTTGACTCGACTTGACTCGACTCGAATGACGCTGACTGTCACAATATTTCATCTCTAAGGTATTGTGGGTACCTTTGTAGAACATAAAACGTAAAAATACAGAATGATAAGTGAAAAAAACTGAGTTTTTTGTTTAGTATAGATGAAATAGGTAACCAATACTATGATTGCGTGAATGCCCATGAATATTTATTATTATTATTGATATTCAGCATTGAATTCAAATTCATTTTGTAGGTACTAGGTACCTAATACTTTACTATAGATATCTAATGTATTTAAAGTTAACTATACCTACGCAGTTCAACGTAGTAATTTTTATATTTTTGTGACAGTATTATTTACAATAGTAGGTAAGTTAAGTATACCCAACTTGTATTGTATGTAGGTACCTAGTGTACATTAAAAGTGTATGCGTAGGTACACAACACATACATCGATAACAGTAAATCCTATGAGTGGGTTGGTTAGATGATTAGTATACTTACCTTACTAACTTTAGCCCGCGTCTTCGTCGAAATTTATTTCCTCGAAAGATTTAAAAATTAATTACGGAGAATATACAAGATATAACAATAAATACATTATAATAACAATAATAGGTACCCAATTTTTTTCAGCACAAAAGCCTTTTATATTATTGAGGCAGAGGTCCTAAGAATAAAACCTTCTTGCGTTATCTCATACATGTTGTACAGCGATGTTTTAAATCACCAATAAAAAAAAATTATGGTCACGAAGACCAAGGAAAGAGCATTGAAATTACGAATCAAAGATACGGTGGTATTTTTCCGACTACGTAAAGCTTACGTAGACCTCGGTCCATAAGTCCCACGGTGGTATTTTTTCTTAGACTACGTAACGCTTATAGACCTCGGTCCATAAGACCCCTCGCAGACTGCAGACATTACATCGGCCGATAGTTTAGTCGGGCTCTCAATTAGTATGAAGATGTATGTAAGTGCGCATATTATGACGATTCAGTATCAGGCTTAGTAAACCAATTGCGCAATTTCAATGGCTATTCTAATGGGTTATCTAATCTGATGGCGAACGTCACTGGGTAGTGTAGATGTAAAGTGAGAGATGGTTATCAAATACATATGTCAAATTGATAGCCATTTTGAACTATTCCCATATTCATTGAAATTGTGCCATTGAGAGGTAATAAATGACTTGACTTGACTTGACTTATTTATTACAATTTTAACACTTGACATTGGCAAAATTGTCTGTCGAAATGACGGACACAGGCCATTACTGAAGAGAAGAAGAAGAAGAGGTAATAAGAGTAATAATGGTACACTGTGCACTAGCATTAGTTAATAGTTTTAAGTTAAGAAGAAGTGTACCACACTATTTTCGAAAATATATTTATCTTTATTTCATTATTAGCAAGTTTAGCAGCCAAATGCGACAAAACGATTGGCGGCCGATAAAATAGTATCTCTATCCTGCATAGAGTCTAAAAATACAAACCACAAAAGTTACATTACCACGTTTCGAACAAAAGAAGTGAAACATTGCTAATTTGTGACATAACCTGAAAATATTGCAAACTTTACGTCGCGTAGCGCCATCTAGCGTGTAACTTGGGAGTCTCCGCAAGGTTATAAACGTTGTCGCGTGGTTTATTTATAAACATGGTAGCTTGCCCACCTAATTTAATTGTGTTCAGTGTATGTTATTTCTGTTTTAATCACACGTTGTCTTGTCTTTCAGATTCTGGTTTTGCGTCCGGAATGGAACGTGGGGCTTGTAGTTTGCAGATGCCACAAAAAGCTAGTGAGCCCTATAAATAATGCTATGTGCGTTAAACAAAGGATTGTTTTGTAATACTGTTTCGTATTATGTGGCTATGGTGAGCAAGCCAGTTTGCTTACACACTTAGATCGACTATAGGTCTTTCGACGTAGGAATGCTATTGATCGACATATACTTGGCATTCTTGTATACTGATATGATTTTTTTTACATGCACTCATCATACAAAGTTTATCTGTATGTATGTAATTAGCTTATGCTCATCCACTGTTGGATATATAATATAGGCTTCTTCGACACGTCATTCTTTCCGAGCCTGAAAGTTCATCTATTTTTCAGTTAATGCAGGTTGGACAACATTTGTACAAAACCAAGAAAAATTGTGTTATATTTTATATAAAAAAATGATCCACATCTAAAAATAAATATCGAGATGCCAAAAAATCTGGCCAATCGTAGTCCATAATTTCAAAATTTAGTTTTATCGAGATTTGATAGACTCTTGTGAATTTTCTTTATGAGCTACTAGCTTCCGCCCGCGACTTCGTTCGCGGCCCGTTGGGTCTCGTAGATTTTCCGGGATAAAAAGTAGCCTATGTGTTAATCCAGGTCACGGGCAATATATAGATAGATAGATATATTCTTTATTGCAAACCAAGAAAAGAAGAAAATCAATAAAAGAGAAATAAGTTTTAAGTATGAGGTACAATGGGCGGTCTTATCGCTATAAGCGATCTCTTCCAGACAACCTTTGGATGGACAGAAGCATGTCGATATATTGCAAGTTTCATCCAAATCCGTTCAGTAGTTTTTACATGAAGAGTAACAAACATCCATCCATCCATCCATACATACTTACAAACTTTCGCGTTATAAGTAGGATTAGAATAGGTAAGCATTTTACTAAATAGAGCTAACATGTAGAATTGGCTGTAAGTATTCAGTTTCTCTTGTCTCGTGTTCTTAACGATGTCAGTACATCGTATAACAATGCTTTATTGAGGTTTAAGGTGTTTGTTGCTGATAAAACTCGAGCCAATAAACCGATGACAGGGGAAGGACGAATGAAGGAGATCCATATAACAAGACTAGCCATCTCCCGCGGCGTTGCTCGCGTTCTAGACCCTTTGGGGTGCGACTTCAAAATTCCTTTCTTAGCGCACCCCTACACTATATAAGGATACTACCCTACAAATTTCATACCTCTAGGACTTATAGTTTAGGCTGTGCGTTGATTATCAGTCAGCTTCAGAAGAGTTTTATATATTTAGATAAACAATTGTTTGTTTGTTTGTTTGTTTGAAGTGGGGGGAGGCCTTTGCCCAACAATGGGAAAATATGGGCTAGTAGTATTAGTAGTAGAAGTGTATATAATTATGTAAAAACACCGCCCCCGTGGGCGGGGCAGTTACTTTTCTACAAGTCTCTTTGCTAATCGAAATCAAAGTCAGAACTGGTCAATTCTCAATTATGGGTCGACAAAGAAAACTAAATGTCACAATTTTTTTTTACATAAAACATTTTTTAAATTTTGCCTCATCATAATTTACTAATACTGTTGACTCGAGTTTGTACTTTCACCAAAGACGGATAATTCTATTCAAAGCTCAAATAAATCTTCTAAGCTTTTCTGTAAGCTTAGCTTAATATACCCATTCTCAATATTAAATTTATCTCTGGTTTTACCTTACTTATGATTTATTACCATAGCACATAGCTTCTTCTTCTTCTATACCTATATGGCCTCTGTCCGTCATTTCGACAGACAATTTTGCCAGTGTCAAGTGATGAATTTGAAATAACAGCCGACTTGACAAGACTTATATTATTACAATTATATCACTTGACATTGGCAAAATTGTCTGTCGAAATGACGGACAGAGGCCATTAACGAAGAGAAGAAGAAGAAGTATTTCGCCAAAAATGTATATCTTTAACAGATGTAAAATATCTAACCTTTACCGATGGTTGGAAATTGGATTCGATCGCTTATTTAGTTCTTATACAAGACTTAATTACAATGGAATAAATAAGCGTTGATTTTTTCCACACGCTTAGATTACAGGCACATGAGACTTCAAGATCTTTACATCTCAGAGTGATGGACGCAGTACATTGCCTTACAGGGCACGTCCTCATTGGACTTGCTCTGTGATGTAATGCATTGTTATAGGCAGAAGTTACTACTTAACATCAGGTGAGCTATCAGCTTGTTCCATTACTATTATCATAATAAAAAATAAAATAAAAATATTACAAAACCAACCTAATACACAATATTTCAGTAAAAATACGACTCAAAGATTTTTAAAGTGAAACTTCTAATGCGATTTCCAACAAGGTTGCGTTAAACGTTTAACGCTACCATGGAGGGGGTATGAAAGCGGGGGAATAGAAAGAGACAGAGCGGGAGTGAATGCGTGGCACTCGAAGTTTCACTTCTTCCGCGCGGAGGGACTCCACGCACTATATTTTTTTTATAATACTGTATGATGAAACAAGGCGATGGTCAACCTGATTTTAAGTGGTAACCACTGCCTATAACGATGCATTGCCTAAATGAGCCCATCCACTGAGGACGTGCCCTGTGATGCATTGCACTGCAAAGATACCAATTAACGTAACGTAACTGAAATAGGGTCGAATACTGAAACGTCATTCAACAGGAGAGGCGCTTCCGTGCTGTGGGTCGTGGTTTCGATCCAAGAACAAACATTTGTGTGTGGCAAACATAGATGTTTGTTCTGTGTCTGGGTGTTACTACGCATCATAAGTATGTATTTACAAAAAAAAATTATCATCATCATCATCATCATCATCATCAACCTATATCGGTCCACTGCTGGACGTAGGTCTCTCCCAAGACGCGCCACTGAGCCCGGTCTTCGGCTCTTCTCATCCAGTGTTTGCCAGCTACATGTCTCAGATCGTCACCCCACCTAGCCGGAGGGCGTCCTACACTACGCTTGCCTAAACGCGGTCTCCACTCGAGTATTAGTTTGCAAAAAAAAATTATATAAGTATTCTATCAGCAATCCAATAGTTCCCATAATAGAAGCTCTGCTTAGTTCGGGACTACAGAGCGTTGTGTGACATATCACACAACGCTCTAAGTAGTAGTTGGACTTGGACATATCCAAGGACATTTATTTATTATTATTTATTTAAACACTACTTAAAATATCCCTTTCTCTGTTTAACATTACTTATTGGTAAAAAAATGGCAATAATTTAAGCTTGATCTTATTCTTATTAGCGTTTGAGAGGGCGATATTATTCAGAATTTAGGAATGTCTCTGTCCAACAATTAGTCATTGGTAAGAAATGTCAGTAGACTAAACATTGATTATCTTTCAACGTACGTTACTGAGCGTGGCTGTAATTGCAGTTACGTTCGTATCTTATCCCCAGGGTGGGTTCGAAGCCTGCTACGTGTGTTCAATATCTTATCTTTCGTAATCTGGTTGATAAACAACTAGAATAATGTACTTGTTGATTAAGGCTTCCGACTTCCTATCAGCCATCTAGTTCCCATAGTATAAGCTTTGCATAGTTTGGGACTAGAAGGCGTTGTGTTAAATAGATAGATAGAAAATTCTTTATTGCACAACATAAAGTAGTGTATACAGGCGAACTTAATGCTAAAATAGCATTCTCTACCAGCTAACCTTGGGTAGTGAGGATAACAATTTATTAGGGTACTATAACTTAAACTCGCTTTTTTGTGCCAGGGAATGTTTATTTGTATGATTCGTTCATTAGAGATAAATAAATGTCCGTGAATATTTAATTATTATTTACTATTGCCGACTGTACCTACTTATATACTTTGTACAGACAGCAGGTAAACTAATATAAAAATCGCTTTATATTCTGTACGGAAAGCGGTTCTGAAAGCGCGGTCGTTGACCCCAGGCCGTTGAACCACTTACAGGGCAGCGGCCAATTTGGGGGTCATTTGTACACTTTAATTGGTAAGGGTTCAAACACAGTTCATAACTACTGATAGTACCTACCTAAGTAATACTTGGGTAGAAATTATAAGAAAAAATTTAGGTATATTTATTGGTAAGTATTCTATCAGCAATCTAGTTCCCATAGTACAAGTTTTGCTTAGTTTGGGACTAGAGAGCGTTGTGTGTGATGTCCAAGGATATTTATTTATTTAAATAGGTATATATATTTTTAGATAAAGGTTAGGTTTACAATAGGTACATTACAACACCGCGGGTAAAGCAAAGTTATCTAGAAAACCTACCAAACAAACAGACACTCGATTTTCGGAATCAGAATAGTTTATTTAGTAGATCTGCATATTTAGTTTATCCATATCTTTAATTTTAGATTTTAGCTTTTTTACAGTTTTATAATAATATACTAGCCGCCGCCCGCGGCGTTGCTCGCGTTCTACCCTTTAGAGTGCGACTTTTCAAAATTCCTTTCTTAGTGCACCCCTACACTATATAAGGATACTACCCTCCAACTTTCATACCTCTAGGACTTATAGTTTAGGCTGTGCGTTGATTCTCTGTCAGCTTCAAAAGAGTTTTATATATATTGATTGATATTGATGATTGATGATTGATGATAGAAGAATAGATATATATATAATTTGAGAGTTCAGTGTTGCTAGGATGGCGTGTAAGCTAAACAACCTTGTATTGTAGACTGTACGTACACCTTCAGGTAGCGACCCAAATAGAAACAATAGAAACGCGAGTACTTCCCGCCTGGCGGTTGCTTAACATTACTGTTGCCAAACCGAAACGTACATTAATTAAATTCACTGCTGATTAATAGTTGCACCAGCTTAGCTAGACTCTTAGCCAGTGGCGTAACTACCGAAGGGCTAGACGGGACAGTGCCCCGGGACCCCAAGCTCAGCGGGCCCCTCAGATCAGACTCTGACTAACAAACTATAAATTGAACTAGTAAAAACTCTTAAGTGTAGAACCAGGCCCTGCTATGCACAATGAAGGACTGAGCCCGTAGTCTGTGCATTTGTTTTGACTTTCGACTCGAGTATAGCACACGCAAACGCATTCGCAAAGCGAGTCATTTTGTTGGGTATTACACAGTTCCCAAATCTCCCGCTAGAGGCGCTTATCCGGTTTTCATACAAAATTTCTCGCTTTGCGAATGCGTTTGCGTGTGCTATACTCGAGTCGAAAGTAAAACAAATGCACAGACTACGGGCTCTGATGATAAAGTACCCTTTGCTACTTTAAAGTATTTAAATGTAACTACATGTATTTAAATTTTGGCTTGTATTGATAAAATTTTAATGATTTGTTCTGTATTCGTTGTGTTCCGAACTCAACGCACTCCAGATTTGTCGGACCAAACGATTTTAAATAGTTTAGTTGGGACCCTAGTTTATTTTTTGCCCCAGGGCCTTTGGTTACCCAGCTACACCACTGCTCTTAGCTAGCGCACAAGGATCTTGTCATCTATGCATTTTCAAAATGTTCTTATAAACTTTCAGGGTTTAGCTATACAAATAAAACAAATAAATAATCTTGGATATTACACACAACGCTCTCTAGTCCCAACCCAAACTAAGCAATGCATGTACATATTATGGGAACTAGATTGCTGATAGAATACTTTTTTTGTAAATACTTAATTATAATACTCAGTAACATTTGTCTAACAACATTTGTCTCTATGTTTGCCACACACAAATGTATGTGACACTATATTATCAGTTTTTCAAAATTTTGAAAAACCCTCAAAGGTGATAATCTTCGTGTTATATTAACAGTGATTAAAATGTTTTTTTAAGTATGACTCACTTGTTCTAGAATGTTTTGATCATAAAATAACAGATATGGGATACACTTCTATTCAATAACGAAATGCCTTCATACTACGTGTAGTTCATACTCGAGCCCATATCGAGCTTTTGTAAGCTTTCAGTCTACGTTGGCTAACAAAATGTGCTCAGCTAAATTAATTAGTTTACTTATAGAATCTTCGCAAAATATGTTATTGAATTGAAGTCAAAATAATGAGAAGTTTGTTTTTCTATAAATATGTGTTCTTTTTCATTTACTTACACTTCAATACAAATTTCTATTCTTGAGTCACGCTTGAGCTTTTTTTAAAATAGATATTGATGTTTGCTGAAAAATGTTCAGATCTTTACGAATTAGTGTACGATTTAACTGGTCCGAGCCGTTCTGATTATGTAAATAAATAAATGACTATGTACAAGTTGGAATAGAAGGCGCACAAAGTACAAACTATAACTCAAGACGAAATCGATCGAACTGCGAGAAGATAAATTAAGTCTACGAACTAACTTCGAGAACTTGGGGAGTTGTTTTCTTCATAACTTTAAGACGTTCAGGATCCGTATTCAACTAACCAGATTTAATATGAGATAGATAAAGCGAAGCGTGAACGACCCCACACTCGATAGACTTTCAGGAACCAGTGGACGGAAAAAACTTTTATACCTAGTTCTTTTTGGAAATCTATTAGGGCTTATGTCCACCGGTGGACTTATACAGGCTGAAATGATGATGATGACTGAGATAAGGCTAGAGAAGGGCTTGAAAGCGTTCATAATTATATGGAATACCGATAGACTAACTATTGCATAACATGGACAGCATGTCCGCCTTTAAGATTATTTTAAGAATCTTGAGATTCGTGAAAGATCTGAAATGATTCCTACCGTGAGTGACCGTGACTAAGGATTACAATTCTGAGCATAGATTGAAAATACTTTATTGCACACCACAACTTAATTACTAGCATACTTCGGCTAAAAATACAATTTTATCTGAGACTTGCCTAAGCCTCTATTTTCTCTTATTTATTATCCTTAGTACACGCCCAAAACATCTTCGAATCTTTGTCTACTCCGCGTCTCGTCAGCTCAACTTTTTTCTGGCTTTATTTTACAGAACCTTAATTCGTAACAATTTATAACAAAATCCAGTCTAATTGGTCTTATAACGGATTCGTCTCGTACGTTAGTGGATTATTTCCACATCCCAAACATTTGACTAACCCTCTTAGAAATGCCTTAAAACGGTCAAAAATTTTGAAATCATATTCGATAAGCACATGAAGTTTTGAGTTTAAGTCTAGTTAGAGAGTTTCATGAAGCTAAATGTAAGATTCCATAATTTGTATCCCCATCATCAATTCCAAATTGAATACAAAACATCAAGGCAGCGACTATCGGTGCGCGGTACAATGCATGCGCGCGCGCCGGACGTGACGTCACTGCAATGGCCGCAAGTCGATGACACTGGTCACATTGTTCCGACACATGTGTCCGCTTATCTGTCCGTCGTTAGGTGCTATATGTATCGAATGCGATATGGATGTGGTCTATTTTGTCCTAAAGTAGACCACATTCATATCGTAAATATTGTGATTGCTTCATTGCAAAGAATCACTAGAGAATCTGAAAACCAGAACCTTGATAATGTACATAGGAATACGATACGACTAAGTATGTCCATAAATCTGCAGAGCCCGTACAGTCTACAGTCAGCTTAGGGTTTTTCCGAAATTATAATTTTCACTCGATTACCTACTACATATTTTGGAAACGTTCGATGCCCATATCGGCTTTTGCTTGAACTCTGGTCTGAGTAGCCACGAGGACGCTAAATATAGTTTAATTTCAGGGTGTAATTATGAGTAGACTACTGAAGTCATGTGTTATCCTCGACATGACTTTAGTAGAGTCTACTCATTTGAAACTATTTAGCGTATTCGATTTTTTTTTAATAAAAAAAATATTTTAATAAAAATTGAGCAAAATCGCTTTGCTTAAATTTGCATTCCCTATTTCCTGCCTTTTTTTTATCGAAACCAGGCTTTGACCATTTCTTTTTTTCTTCTTTTTTTATGGAAATAACGAGTTCTACTCGTTATTTTACGAAGTCGTTCTACGAAGATAGTCGGTATTTCTTTATAGGATTTTAAAAAAGTAATCAGCCTCATTCTATTTTTAAAATTAGTTTCATTTTGAGATCATTGCCTACTTTTCTAGCATGAAAGATGAAAAACATTTCCCTGAAGCCCTACGAGGTTACGTTAGCACAAAGATACTCGTAGATCGATCCAGACGTAGTGAGGCGCCAAGGCGAGGCGACGTCTAATAATAAACTTACGGAATTATGATTACATTAGATTTCATTTATTTATGAATTCAAATAATAGATGAATGAACAGTTAAACGCGAACAAGCCTTTGTAGAGTCTACGTGGCAGCAAAGAATACAAAATAGTATAATTAAGTAGGTACTGCCACGTTGGAGAACGTTACTGAATCATATGTATAAGCTCTAGCTAGGTATAAGTTTGTACGTACATTCGGGTTAGTCTCATAATCTCCTTGTTTTCAAAATCATCCTTCTTAGCCTCTTGAGCCTATTTATAGCACATTTTAAGGATATTCCTAGAATCATTTTTAATATTATCAGCTCCGAAAACTAACCAACACCCTTCCAAGACAATTTTATAAGTAACAGGATGGAGTATAAAATATACGATCTTAAAAAACATTATAAAACACAAACCAAAAATATTGTCGAAAACATAAAGATTTAAAACCCATTTGGTTCTGTAAAAGCACACATAATTAATCATTCAAAATACTTTTAAGTACGTTGTTGTTATACCTACTAGAACTAGCCGTCGCCCGCGGCGTTGCTCGCGTTCTATACCCTTTAGAGTGTGACGTTTAAAAATTCCTCACTTAGTGCACCCCTACACTATATAAGGATACTACCCTCCAAATTTCATACCTCTAGGACTTATAGTTTAGGCTGTGCGTGGATTCTAAGTCAGCTTCAAAAGAGTTTTATATATACTAGAATTTAAGCAAAGTTCTTAGCGATCACGAAGAACAGAGAAGAAACTACCTCTCTTCCTTAGCCTCAAAGGTTTTCTGGAAGAAAACTCTTTTTAGTTTTAAGCTCACCTTTATACATAACTTTAGTAGCATTGAAGCAATTTCTGTATGATCGTAAAGAAATACGCAACGGTAAAACTACAATGTAAAGCGAAAGTTAGACACAGGAATTGTGAGCGTTGAAATCTTTTAGGGGCACTCCGCGACTTAGCGGAAAGTCAAGGCGAAATAGCTAAGAGGCTGTTGCCATGACTTACGCCATAAAAATCCTGTCCAGGAACTACGAGGCAGGCTGTTAGTAATTTTCTTATATAAAAAAATATATAAATTATCTAAAAAATATCTCGAAGATTTTTTCCTTACGACTAAAGATAAACAAAGATTCTTGCCTTAGAAGCAAGTTTCTTTAATCTACGTAAGTTTTAATCCCCATCTAAAAAGAGAGGTCTTACTCATATTGGTCTTCTATAAAGCTAAGCTAGCTAAAACGACTGCTAAATCTCTTTTTGTTGCCATAAAAGTGACCATGACCATTTAAGCCATTTAAAATTCAATGCTATTCTCTTTATGAAACTTGCATGAAGTTCATGCTTAAATTATTGCCATCTTTTACTAATGGGTAAGGTAAAAAAGAGGCAGGTGACGTTTCAGTATTAGGGCGTTAGCCATGGAAATCCATAAAAATCATTTTAAATAACAATTCCTAACATCTTTGAAGAGTGATTTTTTCCTAAGCTTTTGGCCAATGTTCTCTATTACCTGTCTTCTACGTAGGTACGCTTAGTACGTCCTCCCTCTCAAAATCGATCAGGTACGTACCTACGTTACGTATGTACCTACTTATGTATTTTTGTGAAGGCTACCAATGACGTAGGGCGGGCAGGCAGGACCAACGAATCTGTATAGTATTATAAACCTTTCACTTTATGTCATCAAATAATACCACCTTTGCGCGTTATAGCTATACAGAAGCCGTGTTGGATGAGTGGGATTGCACCTCGACATTCTATCCGAAGGTCGTGGGTTCACCGTGCATCAATGGAGTTTTCGTTTCGGAAAATGTATCTGCGCATTAAGACGAGCTTAACGGTGAAGGAAAACATCGTGAGGAAACCCTTGGCTTAGTCAGCTCCGCAAGTATTGACGATGTCTTTCCTGTGGATATGTCTTACTAGGCACAGAGGATGGTATATGTGCAGGGCAAGTAAACTCCATCTAAAACATTGTCTACGGCACTACAGTGTCCCGTTAAGTGTAGGCATAGGTTGCCTCCTGACGCTGTATAAATCCTCTTCAATAGATGTAAAGGCTTATCATATATACGCGTATTTTATTCACGTAGGTAGGTAGATACACAGGTTTCGTGTTTGGAGTTTTCCCTCTCGTATAGGTAAGTATTTATTGATCCCGCGAGCATCAGACAGAGTAGAATTCATTCGTTAGGGTTATGTAAATATTCTATTAATTATTACGACTCAACTCTTGCAAATTATGGATCTTTGTGTTATATAGTAGTTGTACTTAGTTCAGTGCTTGGTATCAATACTTCAATACTTTCCATGTCAATATGTAATTTTCATGAAATAATTTTTTCAAGTTTTAATTGCCCAGCATAGGGCCTTTTGTACATTATAAGATATTTTTCTTGTGTCTTATGAGAAATGTCATGAGACATTCAGTCATTAATGAATGAATGAATGAAAACGCTTTATTGTACATAAATAACACCGAAACATATTCCTATGATATAAACAAAACAGGTTGCATTAAATGTACAATGGGCGGCCTTATCGCTAAATAGCGATTGATTGTTTATATGAGACCTTATATTACAAGACTAGCCGTCGCCCGCGGCGCTGCTCGCGTTCTACCCTTTAGAGTGTGACGTTTCAAAATTACTTTCTTAGTGCACCCCTACACTATATAAGGATATTACCCTCCAAATTTCATACCTCTAGGACTTATAGTTAAGGCTGTGCGTTGATATTAAGTCAGCTTCAAAAGAGTTTTATATATATTGATTGATGATGATATATTACAAGATATGTTTTCTTATGTCGGATTAGACACGCGCATATAACTTTTTCTTGTCTTGTGTTCGTGTTAATGTGCAAAAGGCTTGAGTCGTACCGCCCCGCTAACTTACAACATTACCTACATAAATACCTGTATTCTTGGAATAATCACACCGTATCTTTTGCAATGACAAGCAGATTCAAATTCGATCGAAAGAGACAAAACACGAGCTTATAATATCGACCTTATTCATAGAAGGTAGGTAACAAAATGTGAAGAATGACGTAGGATTTATAGTGAAACATCGTATACAACTAAAGAAGCCAAGAAAGTGACTATTTCGGTACCCACGTTGAGTTTTCTACGACACAAAGACAACACGTATAGAAATAACACAAACGCGGCACGTGGGTACTACGCGACGTAGCTACGAAACAGCTACGAACTAGGTAGGTATATTTATTTACTGATTTGACTTGTTAGTTTTTTATACACGAACAATAATGTACCTACTTCAAGTAACTAATTCAAGTAGGTAAGTAACGGGTGAGTCATTTATGACCTGAAAATTTTAGGTCACCTTTGAAAATGAAAACTGGTTTTTAGCAACATGAATTGAAATATATAAATACATTGTCGCTTTTGTTCTAAATCGCGGTTACGATAAGAGAGAACGTTATCTTGTGATGTTTAGGTATGATAGGTAGTCTAACCTGAGTTGGTAGGTACGTGTATTTACGTGACTTAGTACCTATATAGGTAAGGGTGTAGGTAAGACCAGCCTTATATAACTCCTATTTTCTTAAATGTCATGAACAAAGTCGTTATAAAAGTTACGTAATTGATCATTAACAGTGCTTATTGTTCAAACTGGGTCAGTTCCACGTCATGACTATAAAAGACCACGTTTTTATCACAAAATATTTGTCAACTAAGCACAAACAGTATTTATGCAAGACAAAGAACAGCGAAGTATCATGAAATGATCCAATTCTGTAATATTTTGTATAAATTCATCAATCATGCTCGTACACGGAAAATTTAACAACCTATAAAATTATAAATAGGTATCTTTAAAACCATCTGCGATGATAAAATACTACTAGCGCCATCTAGTGAAATTTCTATGTTAACTAAAGGTGTTTGATAGCGACATCTGTTGAGTGGCTATGGTTTTAAGTTGGAAACTTTGTTTACTTTACTGCTTAAGTGCGTGCATAGACTACGAGATCTATACGAAGTTTACAGATCCCGAGGCTTTTACAAAAGCGCCATCTGCTATAGTTTTCTCTAAAAGAAGGTTTGTATAAAAAATATTGTAAAAGTTTTTTTATACGACATAGTATTAGTACAGTAGGTTAAGTAGGAAGAACAAAAAAAAGCACTTACCTTATTACAGGATCTGCTTTTCCACATTGTCCAAATAACTATAAACGTAACTTTTTCTAAAGTTTCTAATATTTAAACCTAAATCTAGAATCCATTTGTCTGCTATTGAAATAAAGCTCAGCTTTCTCAGTAGTTCAACAAACTCTTTTGTTAATTTTTTAGAATCCACATTTGTAATCTTCACCTTTGTTTTTTGCAATTAAAATACTAGAACTTGTTTTAGCTGACATAGTAGTGTTAACATTACAAAAACCACCAAACTCTAGCTAAACGCCTTGGCAGATTGCAAGAAACAAAGGAGATTAAAAAAAAAGTATTACACACCACACCACAAATGTATTGAAGCGGGTTTTATGTTTTTTTACAGTGGGGAGTAAAATTGTTATTTATTTAGCACTGACCTTGAAATGCTGGTGTGCCGCTTGATCCTCTGCCTCATACTTATGCTTTATGTTCTCGATGCGCATCTGCCTTAGGACACCAGCCACTTCAATCCTGAAAAAAACAGTGAGTGAGTTTCATCATTCTGGAAGGATCCATGTCTGGAAGACATCGCTCTTTAAGCGATAACACTGCCCATTGTACATTGTCGCTTGCTAGTTAATATAGACTTCAGTTGTGAGGAACTAGCACTTACAGGGTATTTTAAGTATATCTTTATAAGAGTTTTTAATTCAGAATTCTCTTCTTTTCTTTGCTTCCGTTACCTATGTAAGTATATGCACTAAGAAGTCGCTACCTACTCTAAGCAGATAGCTACAATAGCCTACTTTCCTACACTTAGGTACATTTATAATATTGAAAGGATGAAATCGGTAGCATGTTCAAACTTCATGTTTTTGGAAGATATTTTTTTTAATTTTACAATAAATGATTCTTATTCATTGTTTTAGATGCTGGCCCAGGATATAGATACCTATATTAGGTATTTGTTGCCTTACTTATTGAGCAATGTGCATGACTTTCATGCTTGCAAACTCTACCTGATCCTCATATTCTCCTGCAGTCTCCTCAACGGTCCCAAGTACTCTTGGGACCGTCCACCTCTAACTTCATCGAGTTGGTGATCCACTTGCTTCACTCTCTCAAAGTACAGCTGTTCTCTGAGTTGTGTGAACTGACGTTCTAAGTTTGCTGTAAGTATAGATTATTTTGTTATTAAGGTCACAAATTAATAATAATAAGAATAAATTAAAGTTGAAAATTTAATAAAAAAATTAATAAATGAAGTTTGGTATGAAAGGAAAAAAGTAAGCTAAACTCTCTACAGGCAAAATAGTGCTTCAGCTGATTTCAGTGCAGTTTTGTTTATGAATAGGTCATTGAAATTCAGTTTCTGCCTAGAGACTTGACCTAGAAACCATAGTAGAGTGTAACCTATATAAAAATAAAAACTATTGTATTCTAAGCTTGACTATTTTGTTAGTAAATAGGAGAATAATTCATGTAAATAAATACGGGAGCCCATTATCACCAAACGTAAACAAATCCAGATTGTTTTGTAAACATAACCTTAAAAAGAACTCACATAAGTTATCCAAGCATTCGTTCCTTCTACGCTCGCATTCACTCTCGTCCATCTCCGAGGAGTCGTCAGAATCAGGTTCGTCAGCTTCCTCGGCGCTGGAGTCACGATCAGGGCCCCTGGACGAGCCCCCAGATCTCTCAGTCTCTCCTCCGGACATATCGCCGTCTCCATCACTGTCGCCTTCCACTTTCATTGAAGGCATCTTCGATTCTACTCCTGAACAGTGCTTAAAGACACTCAAAACGGTTTTCTTGATTTTTCTGTACTTTTCACAGTTTTTTCGCTACTTGACTTGACTTCTATCCGCGCAAAATTTTATGAAACGTCACTAATGATACTAACGTCAGCTGACTAAGCTGTCAGTTTAGTCGTCTTTCAGCTATTGATGTCACTGTCAAGGACTGTCACGTCAAAGATCCGCCATCTTAGTTAGAAGTAAGGGTAAGTAGCATACATACATACATACGCTAGCATCCTAACAGTCTGTGGATAAGAAGTTTAAAGGTTTTTTTCTGTGATTTTGAGTCTTATCTGTGTGTTATGTACTTATTCTCAGGAGGTTCAATATTCTGAGTTCCTATGGCACTGGGTACCTACCTACCTACATAATTATTATGTAGCGTCCAGCTAGGTGACCTAGGCTAGGCAGAGCATGTATTTACCTACCTACCTTTGTAATTCATTCACTTTGTAGGTACCTACCTGTTTCGTTCTGAAGTGATTTCCTAGATAGGTTCTTGCACAATAAGTAAGATACGCCTACATACTATACCTACCTACATAAACTCACGTCTTTACATAGGTACGCTTCCCGAGGGGTAGACCGCATTACAAGTTTTTGCTTACAATCTATAAAATCTCTTTTTTCGTCAAGTATAATGATACATATTATTATACCTACCTCGAGGGAGATCTCGCCGTAAGGATAAAAAACCATCATTATCTGATATTAAATTTAATAGGTACTCTATTATTTACATGAAATTGTTCTATTAACATGTTATTTATAATATTTTTTATCATTTTATTCAGTTGTTAATAAATTATATACAGGACTATTTATAAATTAGATAATAATCAATACTGTGAAGTAACCGAAGACAAATTCATTGATAAGGGCACGAATAAACAAAATTGTTTTTCAGTACCTAAGTTAGGGGCAGTTATTTTGACTTATTCCACAAAGTGCAACATAAGTTCGTGCTCTTATCAGTTACAAAAAAACCACACAGAATGTGATAAGCAAATAATTATCAACTTTAGCACCTCCACAATGCCCCCCCCCCCCCTCTCTCCACACTAACACTGATATTTCAACTTACACAACTAATGGAATAAACTCGACCAAAATGTATAAAACTTTATGACTATGAACCATTAAAAATATAGGTACCCAAAATTAGTTGACATAGAGATCTGACACAGGAGGGCTAGGAAAACTTAGGGCACAATTTTTCATAGTAGGTTTAAGTTGCCTACCGTGCCTGGGGATAAGACCTATTTCAATAAAACAACTTTTATGTAAAATGATTCAACTTTCGTCACCGCCGTACTGCGCTTAACAGTCTTAACAGAGCACAGGGGTAAAGAAAGTACGCGAAGTATTAGTAATCCAATATAATTTTTAAAGTGGTTTCTTGGTATGTAGGTATGTACCTACCCTTTCGTAAATTTAAATATCAGACAAAATTTTCATAAATCGGTCCTCATGTTTTCTAAGTCCAGCCTGTGTCAAACTTACAATGGAAAAATTGTAACTAAGTAAATACACCATACAAAATAAGATTTAAAATTGTGATTATAAAAATGACACTATATTTTTTATTACAGTGACCTTTTTTGGCACAAAGTTATTTGGAATGCTCAAATCTATCTACATACATTTGGGGCTAATAATTTTCGTAATATTAGTAGTTTTTTATTGCATTTTTACTATTTATAACATTCATTTAGTTGGTGCCTGTAGCCAGGGAATACTAATCTAGTCGAGATTCCTAAACAATCCTCAAACGGTGGACCATTATCAATAAAACACCTACCCCTTTATTCACATTCAACTGTCATTTTCGCGCGGTTTTAAAAAATGTTCTATCGCTGTCACTTTGCTTTCATTTCTAATATGAATATATAATACCCCCTAGGTATTAGTGTTGCCTGGTTACAGCTTACAGTTTAAGTTTGAAGATTTCATTTTACAATCTAAAAAGAGAAAAACAATTTCGCGATTACTAAAATTTTTTGCATAAAAATTTGAAACGGTAAGCTTATAAATGAATAAAATAAATGATTAATTATTATCTATACCCAAAACAAAATATACGTACGATTGACGAAATATTGACAGGTATATTATATAAAACAGATATGTCTTTGTAGTGTTACGGATATCAAATATTGCTTTTCTATCCACTACGTTAAGCAGTGTTCAATAAATTGGTTTACGGAATAACCATTCATAAAATTCTATAACTCTTAGAAATCCACGAGAAGGCTACGGGAGAATTTTCGAAAAAACCTTATTTCTTTATAACTACCGTACAAATGTAATAGTGAAATATTTTTTTTTAATGTTTATCCATCGTAATTTATTAATTTTCTATCTATTTAATACTTTGCAAACTATAAATTCCTTCGCATTATTGTTTGTGTAGCATTAAATGTAAAAATTCAACAATTTATTAATACTATTTTAGAATTTAGTTTATTAATTTTAATTTGAAACATTTTTAAAGATGGCAATACCTACATAATGGAAAATACAAGCGTTCTTCAAATTTGTATTGAAACGTTTATAAATATCTAAGTCATGAATGGGACAAAAGTTAGAACAGCAAACAGTCTTCATTATTTGGCAGAATTATTATTATTTGTATCGCAGTTCGTGGAATCACTGATGTTTGGAATAATGGTTCATATTATAAAACAACGATACAACTTAAAACATCTAAAAGTTGTTTAAAACATTTAAAGTTATTTGGACAAATATAATTTTAGGGATACATTGAATACTATGGACTTTATATGAAGTCTAATTTTAACGATTAAACTGGACTTTATACAGTGAGAACTATCTAAATAAAATGTTTCTAAATCTATAAACAAAACACTTAAACATTTTAAAACGTTAGTGACTCTATAAAGTACTCTCTTTAAGGCGATTTATGTGGAATTATAGTTTATTCTGTCACGAATTAATTAATAAACTTGTATTAAGTATATTCTAACTTCTCTCATCAAATTTTAACTTTTATAAACACTTTCATAAGTTATTTGCACCGCACAATAAATCTAAATACATTTTGAAATCAACAATAACTCTTAATTAAGTGATGTCTTTGTATCAAACAAATAGTTAATATAAGTACCTACCAAAGTATTTTGCACTTCTACAAGTTATGCAAAATACTCTAGAACGTAATCACTAAACTAACAAAAGAACTTATCAATATTCACTTTGTTTATACCTATTCATTTTCAACTAAATAGTCCGGGAACACATTTCTATATCTATATTTCGTTCTACCGTCATCGAATTCGAAATACCAGTTTCACTACTCAATCTATGAACTAGTACATTATTCTCCTCTTTACCCCTCTTTAGTTTATTTACTTTTGTAACGTCGCAAGCATTTAGAAAATAGAACAGCAAATGTAAAACCATTTGCGCTATCAAATCCAACATCAATCCGAATTTGAATATACGAAAGTCTTCAGCGACACCCTTGTCTGTAAAGTTTGCAATGTCCACGTTACATTGATTGTTCTCTTGACGATTCTCGACTTGGTTCAGTCTTTCTGCTGCGGTGTACGCAACATGGGGTATTCCTCGCTAGGTATGCTTGAGCCAGTGTGCGGGAACCCATTGCGGCTCTCGCTCCAAACTGTTGATTTCATTCAACAGTTGTTGGTAGGCACGTTGTGTGTCGTTATTTATAATTATCATGTCGAATAGATGGCCCCATCGCAGTTCCATGTCTCTTGCTGTCGCGATGATTTCTTTCAACTCCTCTTCCTGGAAATTGTAAATTTCTGTTTAAAAACTCATCCTCAATATAGTAATTTTCAAATAAACATTTTAAATCCTCGTCGTTCATTTCAGCAATATATAGCTTATGTTTTAATCTGGAAAAATAATAAAAAAAGACTTCTGAAAAAAAAAAGGCTTCTGAATGGTATAAGTTTCATTGAAATTGGTCCAGTAGTTAAGGCGTGATCCGCGAACAAACAAACAGACAAACTCGATTTTCTGAATCAGAATCGTTTATTTAGTAGATCTGCATATTTAGTTTATCTTTATCTTTTATTTTAGATTTTGGCTTTTTAACAGTTTTATAATAGTAGGTATAATGTAGAGGCTTTAGAGGTTTTTTAGTCTCTGTTTATGAATTCAGGGGTATTTACCTTAAATGCTTCTCCGTTCCTTATTTTCTTCTGCCTTAACTTCTCCAAGCTCGGTGGTGCTACGAACACGGTGTACGGCTTCAAATCCGACCCTCGGAGGATCTTCAGCGACTGTGGGTGCAGGTTCAGTACGCAAATCTTACCGGAGTTCACTACTTCTCGTATAGCTTCTAGTGACGTTCCTGCAACAACAGTTATAGTTAGATCTTTGTTTGTTTCAGTTATTTTTACATCATCATTATAGTCCTTGTCATCATCCACATCATTTTTATTATCGTCATCATCATAATTTTCATCTTTGTCACCAATATCATTATCATTATTTCATTATCAAAGCCATCACCAACAACAGTTATAGTAAGATCTTTGATAGTTACTCTTACATCATCATCATCATAGTCCTTGTCATCATCCACATCATTTTTATTATCGTCATCATCATAATTTTCATCTTTGTCACCAATATCATTATCATTATTTCATTATCAAAGCCATCACCAACAACAGTTATAGTAAGATCTTTGATATTTACTCTTACATCATCATCATCATAGTCCTTGTCATCATCCACATCATTTTTAGTAAGTATCGTTATCATCATCATTACCATCATTATCATAACCAATATCATCATCATAACCATCTAAAATGGTCCACTACTAGACGTGAGTCTATCCCAAGATATGCCACTGAGTTTGGTCTTCGGCTTCTATCAGTTTTCAAAAATCATTCATTTCCCTTGATAGAAATAGTCGGGTTATATTCATATTGGTCTTCTAAAGCTGAGCTAACTAAAATGATAGCTAAATCTGTTGTCTTCTCTTTTCGTTGTCATGCAAGTGACAATGATAGAGCGTCTTTTATAACCGCGCTAAAATGACAATTGAATATGAATAAAGGGCAATTTTTTGAAGATAACTTACCATAATAAGCCTTCTCGTACTCCCCGTGTTCAACAAACTTTCTATTTAGTATATCGGATTCAAACTGTGTGCGTGATATGAAATGGTAGTCTTGGCCGGGTACTTCGTGGTCTTTCCTAGGCCGTGACGTATCTGAAATAATAAATCCTATTTTAGTCAGAAATAAAGTAGCTATCAGCGAAAGTAGTCTCAATAATCATCCCCTATAATAAAAAGCTTAAGAATCATTAATTTTTGTCATCAGTCGGTAATAGCTCTGCCTTCCGTGCTGTGGGTTGTGGGTTCCATCCTCACCAAGAACAAACATTTGTGTGTGGCAATCATGTGGTTCTATGTCTGGGTGTTACTATGTATTTACAAAAAAAAATATACAACTATGCTATCAGTAATCCAGTTTCCATAGTACCAAGCTCTGCTTCGTTTGGGACTAGAGGGCGTAAAGGGCGTTGTGTGATAATGTCCAAGAATATATTTTTACAATTGAATTGACCTACGCCCTCTATCTGTTATCTGATTGGCATAGTACAAGATTTGCGTTACATTGCTCTGTTTTGTAGAATTTAGATACTTACGTGGTACAGCAGCTGCAAATCTAGAGCTATCCTCCATTAGCCTCTGCCTGAGCTCGTGTCGGCCGATGTTCGGAGGACCTATCAGCACGATGGGCCGTTTGTGAGACGCACGCGGGTAGTATAGCGCCACTTCCTCGTATGTTAGGATTTCTTCTTGTTCGTATTCTGAAGGAGAAAATTTGCAGAGTGAATTTGAGTATAGAATATCTAATGTACCAGCATCCTAGGTAGATTTATTTCGATGCTATTGTGAGAGAGAGATCTGTCACCAATGTGAACGGTGGAGATGATAAAGAAGTGGAAAGATTTTAAATTTTTGAAAGAATTTAAAGAAACAGGGTGGAATCGTTATCCTGTCCGAGTAAGATTATAAGATATTAAACATTATTTTAGTGACTGATGCTTATTTGAATTTATAAGGACTCTCAGAAGACCAAACAATACAGAACCTAAGTACTTCGTATACAAACGTTTACATTTTTCTTATACAAGCTATCTATGAAATCGTTTTAGTTTTATCTTCTATCATCTCATAACTGCAGTGAAATCGATGAAAGAGGCTCGAAACAATTCTCCTTGTAAATCTATGGGAAAGGCCTATGTCCAGCATTGGATTTCTTCAGAGTGCAACTACAATGATCATATTTGATTCTTACCATCACCACCTGAGGTAGAGTATAATGGATATCCTGCTTCACTCGTCGCCTTCTTGCCTTTCTTCTTTCTCGGAGGTTTCTTGGCGCAGAGTAGTGTACCACCTTTTCTAGGTTTATCTCTGGCTGCGACTTCACCAGCTAAGGTCATCTTCATAGATTCCCGTCTGAAAGTTACAAGAAATATAAAATACCGCCGTCGAATCCTTTAGCTAAAAGTTTTTGCTGACATAAAAATCATAATAATGACAAATACTAGACTTGTGATTGTGATGCTTATCCACACTTTTTTTGAGTCTTACGACACCTTTGGTATTTTTTCGGATTTATCAAAGGCATTTGACTGTATGCACTATGACAATTAAGTCAATGAGCTAAATCAATTTGGTGTTAGAGCTGTTGGTCTAGCCAGAACTACTCAATAATTACTATAACGGTTGAATATATAGAGTCGATCGATGTATATAATAAACGTTCTCTGTGGTCAGTGGTTAAAAAGGGGTGTACCACAAGGTACAAAACTAGGACCTATATATTGTTATTTATTTTAATTTTAGTCACTAGTACTGATTCAACTGTAAATACTCACTGGTGTTGGAACGCCTGGCTGGGAATCAAACCAGCTAACGTTTGATCCTCTTCCCCTTCCCGGAAGGCTTGCCACCAGTTTGGATCTTCTCGACTGATCACGTGGAGTACGTCGCCTTTTTGAAAACTGATACCTGAAACGACAGTGGATTTGTTTAGCAAACTAAAGTTGCTTCATACATATTAATGTCTCTTGATACGCTTCAGAGTTTTACCTTTACGAACTACCATTATAAGTAGTGTCTTGATCTGATTAATTATCAAGCCTATTTTACCCTTCCATTCCATTCTTAAGCCATATTATTCTCTCAAAAGATTTTACCTTCCTAAGTAGTTCTACCCTTTTTTAACTACTTCTCCCAAGCGATTTTTACCTTCCAACCGCTTTAGCCTCCCAAACTACATATTTTTACCCACCCAAGCATTTTGCTTTCCAACTGTTTTTATCTTTATACACTTCTAAATGTTGATATCTGAGCTCTTCCAACTGGTTCTACCATCCAAAATGTACCCTACATCTGTATAATGAGACTCACCTAGCTCTCTACACGGGATATACACATCATCCTCAGGATCGTAGTCGAAGTGTGCCCGCACGTGAAGCACGCGGTGCGGCGGCGGATGCGGTGCAGCTCGTGCTCGTGGCGCTAACATCACGCACAGAGTGCCCGATAGAGCGCCAAGGACCTGGCATACCTCGTGCACTGACTTGCCGCGCATTGGAACACCGTTTACTTCTAGAAGCTGGAGAAACATTTACGATGAGTTGTACTGTAAGCATGCAAGCGTTAGTGGCCTATGACGGAGTTTTTAAGCCGCCTTAAGGCCTCCGTCATGGCTTAACGACTGCTAGAGCCAGAACAGTTTAACGTGCCCTCTGAAACACGGAAGCGCTCAGATGTATATGCCACTAACGGTCACCCAAATAGTTGACCGCACAGAACGTCGCTTAACTTAGATAATCGGTGGAGATTGACTAGGCAAGCTACGCCACGAGAGCTTCGGAACAATATTCTTACAACACTAAACAATCATTCGAACAGTCATTTGACGATGGTTGAATAAATCATTAGAGAAAATAAAACGCTGCTTAAACGTCATTACAGGCCTAAGAAAAAAAAATAGAAGGAAAACTTTACTACCCTCGTTTATTATATTATCTATGTTATGTATGTCTCACCTCATCTCCTTCATGTAACAACCCTGATTTCTCTGCGGCGCCGCCCCTCACTATCCTACCGATAATGACGGCTTCCCCTTCATTTCTTACTGTAGCACCTGCAAACAAACATTACCGTCATCTTCACACCTTCAAACACTTGGTAAAGTATTTAGTTCTGTTTCTACTGCTGCAAAAGATTGAAGGGATCTCAGAAATAATTGTGTACGGACGGACGGGCGGATTTGAGGACGATGTATTGTTATAGGCAGAAGCACGCAGGACTTAGGTAGGAACATCTACTTATTCTCATAAAAAGTCACTATTACAAAAACTCAAAGGCTACATAGATCCTCTTCTTCATGCTGGTCTTCATCAGCTCCTAGAGTATCCAATTCATCAAACATGAATAATGTGAGAAGAACCAAAAATTGTAAACTGCAATTATTTTGAAATCTCTTCAAAATTGAGTATCAGAGGTAATGAAAGGACGTGCACTATGAGGTATCATACTGTGATCACTAGTATTTTCGCAGCTTAACTTACCAAGTGGTTCATTAGTCTTCTCAATTTCGATAATTCTGATCTGCACGTTGGAATCGTCAGACGTCGTGATACTCTTGTCGTTCTCTTTGTGATTTACGTTGTTTCCAGTCTGCAAGAAACATTATTGATTAGGTCAAGTGACTGGCTTGTAACTACGAGCTATATATAACTTGTTTTCAGAGCCAAATGTCGTAAATTCATCAAAGTTGGTCTCTTATGGGCTGGTCATGTAGAGAGAATGGAGGATGCAGAGTACCGAAGCGTCTTCTGAAAGTCAACAGACTCAAGACCCCATGGTAGGCTCCATAGAACAGAAGAAAAGAACCATGTTCTATAGTAGGCCTGACATCAGGGCCCGAGATAGACCCAGTTGGAGTTTATTTATGTACAGCCGCGGATGGTAAGGAAGTGGGTTGGTATGTGGTTGGCTGTTTCAGAATCCTGACACGACTCCTATAAGATATCGGCAGAGAGCGGCTCATACTAGTAACAGATGCTTTTACACCGTGTTGGTACTAACACAGATATTTTTGTTTGAGCAACATGTCAGTATCGTGTAGATGTCGCTAGTGTGCAAAAGCCCGGTGTCTAAGCCCAGCCACCAGTGGGCCGGCCGGTGGGCTCGATGGGAATAAGCCTAAGAGTTGAGTGTCCAAACTTGCATACATAGAGATGTACTATAACAATCGGCAAAGATGCAATAAACTAAACTATAGCATTGTGTAGGGGATTATCCATCGTAAATCTTCGTAGAGGGTGCTACGCCAGTGCTACGTAATTACGTATTGTATCTTTATCTTCACATTCTCTTTGATTGATATAAATATTAGGAACCATGTACCTAAAAGCTTGATGGTGTGTTCCTAGGTACTAAAAGGTGGTAGATAATAAAATCTACAGTATAAATAATGGAATGTCATACAAATCACGGCTGCCTCGTGATTTTTATGAAACCACACAAAAAATCCAACCTATTGTTTTTAGTAGATTTTACTATGATTATTCTCTTCTTTATTGTTGTCCCAACCTATTGTTGCTAAAACTAGCTGAATACGTAAACCATTTGCCTATGCAGTAACAGTTTTTTAAATAATATCTGTTTCCTAAATCCAAAGTCAGTCTGACGAGTTCCCCTCATGTACCTTATGCCTCTTCCCCCTGTTGAAGCAAGCAGGGTCGAGCAGCGCGGCCGCCTGGTCGTGCGCCTGGATGATGCTCTCCATCTCCAGCCCGCCGAGGATCGACAGCAGTTCCGCAGCCACTGCTGACGTCTCACCTCCTGTCGCGGTCTGCGCGCCTAGTACATCCATGCACTGGAAGAACGTATTAGCTTTTTAATTTGGATAAAATGAAGGGAAATAATCACACATACATCAGGCCACAAAAGATGGGTAGCTCTCAAATGTATGGGAAAAGCCTACTTTCTACGGTTATAATGATGAAGTTAATGTTAGACGTAGTGTAGCAGGAGTGACCTCACCTGGCCTTTGATCGTAAGATTAGGGGTACCAAAGGTAAAAAGTTAAATAAGGTCCATTAGAAAAGTTTGTGCACCTACTAACTAGTTCTAACACCAACGATGTGCTGGGAATTTGTCACGAATGAGATACCAACTGCTTCAAGTTATGGATATCTAGATGTGTCACAAAGCATAGCAGCCGCGTCGCCAGCGCCGTCAGCAAACCAGGCGAAACCTGAACAAGATAACGCTGATAGAACTACTCACGTCTTTCAACCGATCTGTAGCTCGATGCGTGTGAGGTGGCGCTAACCCTTGCCGTGTATGTCTGACTGCGGTCAGCACGGCGGCCCGCGTCGCCAGCGCTGTCCGTAAGCCAGGACAGAGGAGTGCTGACGCGGCGCTGGCCACTCTCGCTGCCAGAGCTGACTCGCCGCCAGCACCCAGCGCTTTTTGGATTCTTGTGAGCGCTGCGCATACTTCTTGGTAGTCTGTAGACATAGTATGAGTTAGGAAGCTGGTGATGATGGGGTTTGTTATGGTTTTATTTCGTATTGAGTCCCCAGTGTTTTGCCCGGTTGGAAGAGAAATCGACGGCACAGACGTTTTTACAGGCCCAGACATTCTCATATCAATTGATTGGTCGTGGGTTCGAGTCCCGAGTAGCGTGTGTTTAAAATTTGCTGCTATATTTATGGCTGTCATAAAATAATGGAACGAAATATGGACCGTATTATGCATGACGTCACAAAAGTAATGTCTTCATAGTACAAACGACTGGACGCTGCTGGTCGCCTAGTAGATTTAATTTTCTACAATTTCAACAAATAAAGCTAACTGGGTTAAAGTTGGAATTCGACACAACATTGTTCCAGACAACAATTTACATAATTTTACTCCGAATAGAAATGTTACGACTCGTAATAAAGTTGAAAGCTTACAAAAAGTTACGTAAATATCGCGCCACCATCTATAGAAGAGAGACTACAAGACAGACCATTTTTAACCAACTTCAAAAAAAGAGGAGGTTCTCAATTCAGTTGTATTTTTTTTTGTGTTTGTTACCTCAGAACTCCGTCATTTATGAACCGATTTAAAAAAAATCTTTTTTTATCTGAAAGGGTATGCTTTTAGATTGGTCCCATAAATTTTTTATCATTATCGGTTCAGTAATTAAGCAGTTAAATAAGAATAACTGGAAAAAACACGTCATGCACGTACACGACATTGCATATTTTGCTTTCCTGTGACTTGTCTGTGACGTTTACGATCAATATAATAGTCTCAGTGAACTGCCATCATCATGATAAATCGTGATGATGAAGGCGTATCAAATTGAAGTCGGTTTTTCCAATTTTTTAAAACTTTTATATTATATCACAACTAGATGTAAAGCGCTGGCACATTCTTAGGTGGACGTGGAATAAAAGCTGTTGTTCAGATACTGTTTCCACACTGCTACCGACACGACGACACCTACACGATATCGACGCAGACGTTTTTACACATCGTCGGCATTGACTAGAGTAGCCCTACAGCATGTCGGATTCGGTTAATTAGTACGCTACTCAAACACCCATAGACGGTCATGGACAATCTCTAGTCGGAATAATATCTAGTCGATTAAAAAAATCGTAGTCCCGATAGAGGCGGTAAAGCTTACATAAGCCCGCCATATGACGGCCGCTGTGACAACGGGTTTAGCGACCCAGTTTCTCCATATGGAACTATCGAGATATGAACTGGAAGTAACGAGCAGTCTGCAGCCTGGAATTATGAGCTACTGTTGTTGGATGTATGGCATTATTCTTGATTAAATTCCTAGTGGAAAATTTCATAATTATAAACTTCGAAATTTAAAAAAAAATAGCAAAAGACGTTTTAAGACCACGCTGATATCATAACATGACGTATATATATTTCCCATATCTTCTTCTTCTAAAAATGACCTCTGTCCGTCATTTTGACTGACAATGTCAAGTGATTTCTTTAAACGAATGTCCATTCCCGCTGTTTTACGGCTACCATAAGCCATGACGGAGGCCTTAAGGCGGCCTTAAAAACTCCGTCACGAGAGTTGGTTACTAACTCATACGAGCCGAGCATGCTTACGGCTACGCAAAAATTATGGACTTACCAACAACCGCATACATCTGACTGGAGTCATCGCTAACATCGTCTTCATAAGCATCATTGACAAAGGCGGTGCCCGACGACGGTGGCGTTGACTCCAACGCCTGCAGTTTGTTGGATCCTCGGAGGGAGGTGCGGAGGAATTCATTCTGTGCTGCGATCCGGTCTTCTGCTTCTTTACGCTGCCGCAGTTGTTCCTGGAAGAAAATAAAATAGGTGAATATTGGAAGTTTTTATGTTAACTCTGGTGTCGGAGGGTTTGGGCCATTATTGTCGGAGGACCGAGGCAGTAAGTAGTAATTGGACCAGCTACTGTATTCAAATTTTATCACATTTTTAGGAAAAATTCATGACGAAATCTGTTGGAGGGACTTTGATCTAGCCCTTACAAGAGCATATGTAAAAGGTAGCTCATGAAGGACTGTTAGCAATGCAGCGTAGAACCAACCTCTTTGGAGTTATAAAGAGTATTGGTTCGCGCTGACCGGCAGTGTTTGAAAATGGAAGACCCACGGATGACAGACGAGCGACGGCAGCGAGACGTGTCAGTCGAAAACAATTAAAAATAAGTGTGGATGTGGAAATTAGAATTATTATGGAAATACTATGATTAATACACTAAATCTCTGTTTATTACTGTTGTAGCTCACAGGACGAAGGTGCATAAATCATCTAAATTAGATGTAAAGCCCTTGTAGCTCTAGCTAGAGCATCTGAGAGAAAATTGTATCTGTGAACTAGAAAAATCACCCCGTGATTCTTAGCTTCCTCAACAGTGGATGTGTTTTATAATAATGTATGACTAAATAAACGCTTGATGTGGAAAGTACCACAATCTCAGATTACCAACTAGTTTATTTTGCGGTTGCTAACGAAACATAACCTCGTTTGAAAATCCTCTTTCAAATGCTCTATATTTTGGCGTCTACCTTCAAAGGATAATTTCGGTACCACGGCATTTCTTGAAACTATGTAGCACTATGTAGCGTAGAGTATATAGGTGTTTAGTGTGTAAAGCACACGAAGCTCAACTTTAACTAAAATTGTGCTAAAATGCTCAAGTTTAGCGGAATGTTTCAAACTGTCTATGTTTACACATTAGTAGTCCACGGTTTACACTAAAGTTTCATCAGTTTGTTTTCGTTTGAAAACAGATTTTGAAGTGAGGTCGGGGCTCCGACCGCACGAGAAAGGTCAAAGGTCATATTTATGGGGACAGAAAATTAAGGGATGTCGTCGAAAGCTTGTTGTATTTACTTTTAGTCGCTTTCAATTGTGTCATAGCCGATGTTTTTGTTCGAGTCAATGACGTATCAGTATTGCGTATGTTTCAATGTCGTGCAGTGTGGAATCCATTGTTTCTAAAATATCTTCGTTTTAACGACTTTGAGAGGACATCTACCAAAGCAGTTAGGTCAGTATAGTAAATTGTCGTCTGTCAGCAAGCCTATTTCATTATTGCTTTTTACTAGTCCGAAGATTTAGCACCAGATCCTGGCAAGCGTTCAGAATAAAACGCGATTTATGCGATGCCACTGGAATTATTAACACAGGGTGGAAAAAGATAGCTTACGAAAACCGAAAGGATGTACGTAGACAAGAAATTTCAATCGTAAAACTAAACACAATTTTATAAAGTGACACATGTCATGTACTACACATAATTACAAATAAACATGTTTTATTTATAAAACAAGGTTAACTTACGTATTATTGACATGAAAACATAATATTATGTAGCTTATATCAAACACTTAAACTTTCAGCCCTCGTATCGCAAGCTCTGTGCCTTGGTCACGAATAAATGTGACAATCGCAAACGTATCTTAATGCGAGCGTATCCGAGATACACTGCGCGGTGACACTACAACGGTAGGCAGTCGAGCTGGCATTGACGCGCAATATAACTAGAATACGTTAACGCGGCGACTGTAAGATTTATTCGTGATCAAGGCACTGAACTGCTTTCGCTGCCCAGCATAATGTCAAGCGACGTGGCTACAGATACACGAAAACAAGAAGCTTTTGACGGAAAAAAAACGCGCTGAAACGCGCTACTGTCACCATTTAGTCACAGAATACCTATGATTTAGTATGCAAACAGTTCAGAAAACCTGCCAGGCTTAAACGTGGAAGGATTTGACGAGATAACGATACCCCCCACAGTCAACCTTTTTGGTATTACGGAAAATTAAATGGCGAGCGAAGGCCGCCGCCGGGCTTAAGTATTCAACGACTTGGTTTTATCGATATCGTTTACACCCTATAGTCCTACACAATAAAGCATAGCCCATTCAATAACTATGCATATTTAAATGCTTTTAGCGCGTAAACTATTGGCAATATAATAAATTCTCATTTGAAACAATTTATCGACAGATTTCGCCAAACGATGGCGGCTGTGAAAACGAGATTAAAGGAAGGGGTTATTAATTGGAAACCTATCGTTGACCGGGATCTCGATAAAACGATACGAGGGTCTTTAGTGACATTTAAGTTACATTGCGTCGTCGTTTTGGGCGGTATGCGCAGCCGCGCGAAGACTTGCTTGATTCCGCGCCATGCACATCATTTAAAATGTACTAAGTATCACACGTTTTGCTTATCGTTTGGCAATATAAATGTCCAAATGCAAATGTAGGCTCAGATCCAAAAGAAAATTATATAAGAAAATTATTACTACCTAATTAGAAAATTCTTATTTCATTCTTCTCAATTTTATTTTTTGATAGGTAATAAGTAATTCGCTTATTTGTACTTAGTACTCTTTGGTTTTAAAATCACCACTATCAGAGTAAATTTTTTTTTCAGAATAAGCGATGATTACGATAAAACACGCAGTTGGCCCACCTGATGTTAAGGTATGCTTATAACAATGCATTCCCTTATAAACTACACCCAGACCTACGTGCAGTATGAACGTATGCATATGCCCCACCACGGGAATTCGGGAATCAAACCCGTTATTGTTTACACCATACGTGGACCATACCTAGAAACCAGTTTGGCCATTTGACCCTTGTATGACAGCTACTGGTTTTGTTTGCTGTGACATGATGTCACCGTGGTCGTTCGAGTGTTAAGTTAGATAAGAGTTCCGTGACAAGGGTTTTTTGGCTTTTTCATAGAATTTCCAAATACATGGAGTTATTTTTCCTTCTTGTCGAAAATGTCTCTTAACGTTAAGGCCCGTGGATCGACATTCCTTTCAAGAATTTGTGGATCGCTCACCGAAAATAGGCATAGTTATTTTTAGATGTAGTGTAAAAATAGAAAAGAGAAAGTTACTCACTACTCAACTCACCATAATACTCACTATAATAGACGTTAGTTTGAAATAATTGTCTATGAGAGAATAATATTTTGCCTACTTAGTGTACTTACAGGTAAATCTAGAGAAACCGTAGAGTCTAGGCTGTTTTGGTAATCTAGTATCTAGATACTCGTAGTTAAGGTCTTTATTTGTGTTCTCGCAAATGATTAGTCTCAAAAACAAATAAACAAGAAATCAGCAAAGCAACTGTATTCGATTTCCGTCTGAAAATGAACCTAATATGAGTGAACTTATCACTCATATTGACCAACTCGCAAAACAGAGGAAGAGAACACTAAAAAGAGAAACAAAACGTCGCTACGAATAAAATAAAGTTCATCTTATTAAAAAATAAAGGAAAAATTATTTTATAAACATTTTGATCTAAACAAAGTGCATTAGAGTGTAAAGTCGCTACATTAACTTTCTTTCAAGAATTCCGGCGCTCCAGGGCCGGAGTAGGTCATAAAGAAAACGTGGACCCTATAATCATGTCTGTTGAAATCACTTCCTGGATGTGACAGGGTCGGATTAAGGCACTACTTTACAAATTGCATACTAATAATGACTAAGTTTTTTATAAAAAAAAATCACACTTTGTAAACTCATAATTCCTACTTGTCTTAGTAAGTCTCCACTCTAACCTTGCAAAGACCGATAAGTAACCAATATTTTTTCTTAAATTTTTTTCTAAAAAAATTTTTCTTAGTCTTACCAACGATAATATAACACTAAGTAAATAATATTATCTGTGACCGTACCAAAGCTCTATTTTATTTTAAAACCTTAATATAAAGTTACAAAACGAGATTTTCAGTGTGTAATTTTGGTGGAATGGGAGTCCCGCTTCTGACTGGCGAAACTCTCGAACTAGACTCGTGCTTTCGAAAAACTAACAATTTATAAAAATTTGAATCACGTTTCATACAAAACGAGATTTTCAGTGTGTAATTTTGGTAGAATGGGAGTCCCGCTTCTTCTTACGTACGAACTACGTATTACATATTCTTTGAGTACAACGCCATAAGTCAATAGAGACCGTCCATTTCAATTAATAGAAGTTACTTTTGCGGAAGAGGGTAGGTACTCTACTTCGCAAACATCATAAATCACTAACATTTTATTAATACCAACTTTTACAGATATATTTGATTTATTCGTCGAGAGTAGGTCAACAACGAATATAGATTTATTATGAAAATACAGTGAAAATAATCTTTGACCATTGTTATTGTGATTGTAATTGAAGGAAAAATAATTGAGATCTATTTATTTTATTTTCACATCATAATCATAATCAATATATATAAAACTCTTTTGAAGCTGACAGAGAATCAACGCACAGCCTAAACTATAAGTCCTAGAGGTATGAAATTTGGAAGGTAGGTTCCTTATATAGTGTAGGGGCGCACTCAGAAAGGAATATTGAAAAGTCACACTCTAACGCGAGCAACGCCGCGGGACACGGCTAGTTTCAACCATACAACCATAGGCATAATCAAAGCAGTCAGTGGTGTGGTGATTAGTCGACCAATAACTAAGTAGATGCAGTTACGAGACAGTTTCTTTTATAACTGTAAGGCCGTTTGTCCACCAACGCCGGGACGGGCACGGGGCGGCACTACCAGGGCAATACAAAACACGTCCACACCACTGCCGTCACACCACGCCGTTCACGTGTTTATTATTGCCCTGGTAGTGCATTACTGGTGCTGTGCCGGAACCGGCGTTGGTGGACAAATAAACGGCCTTCAACTTTTCAATATCACCGGTTTGTCAGGTGATCGTAGTATTAGATGATTTTAAAAATCCTCACTTCGTCTCTCCCTAGATCCGCCCTCGTTCCCGCAAATTATTCGGACTAATTCTCAACTTGTCCAAGAAACTTTTGGAAACCCCATTTAGTCCAATAGCCTGCTATTCTGACGTTCCGGGTTCTCCAATTTCACTAAGTGATTCCTAACGGTACTACTTTTTAAGTTTATTAGGTTAGTGGCCTATATTTTAATAAAATAATAGATTGGGAAGACAAAACAAATTTAAGCAGTCACTTTTGACCACACACTAGCAAGCAAGCTCGTGTGAGTTAGTAGCCAACTCTGGTGACGGAGTTTTTAGGCCGCCTTAAGGCCTCCGTCGTGGCTTAACGACTGCTAGAGCCGGGACCGACAGTTTAACGTGCCCTCCGAAGCACGGAAGCTCTCAGATGTAAATGCTACTAACGGTCACCCATCCAAATAGTGACCGCGCAGAACGATGCTTAACTTAGATAATCGGTGAAGATTGACTAAGCAAGCTACGCCACGAGCGCGTCATACACTAGAATTTTAGCGTAACATTAGAAGCGGTTACATAAGGACGTATGCAACACTAGAGAGAAATATCAAAAGCGCGCTGCAGTAAAATACTCGTTTTAGACGTGATCAATTATCATCTCTAAGATTTTTATAAGTAGCATCCTAAAAGTTATGTCGACTGGGATTTGAACCAACATTTGAACTAACCTTCTACTTAATACGGGGATGCGTTAGCAATTGTACTTATTCGTAATTCCACTTGACGAATAATTTAATTGAAATAATATTGGGATACTTATTATAAAAAACTACCAAAATATAAGTAAAAAAAATATTACCAATAGAACCCGCACCTCTTGTATCTGTCAACTGACTGAGTTAGCGTCACGTATGTCGTAAAAATAATTGTTCAGACTATTTTCGTTCAAGGCTAAAGTAACCCGTCCACTAGGTGGTCCTTCGGGGTCTATAAATAGAGTTAAGTGTGCTGTAACTCTTCGGGTGCTATTACCCTCCCTGATAAAGGGGGTTTACGTTTTACGTACATAGCTAGACATAAAACGGAAGAACTAATAAGTTTTATACTTACGTATTACCTAAGTACGATTTTTTTTGTTGTTGATAAAAGTATAAAATTATCTTCGTATTCTTTTTGTGAGAAAAAAAGCGTTTAAACGGAGATATTGTCAACCCGAGTGATAAGTAATTATTTTAGTAAAATCTAGTAGGTAAAAATATTTTTAAGATAAAAATAGCAAAGAAGATTTCGTGAAATTGCAAATATTTTCACTAAATTACCCTCTGATGTTAACTAGATACGTAAATATCTCCGCCTATAACAATGCATAATGACGTCACGATCAATTTTCACTACTTTTTATTTTACTAGCCTAACAATATAATTTAAAAAGTAAAAAAAAATAACAGGATGACGTCACAATAAATTTTCACATCCATTACTTTTTACCGTCCTAACGAAAAGAAAAAGTACTTAACATGACAAAGAAAATCTGAAATCTGCACATTCATATCGCCCCTAGCAGTTATTCTAAGGAAATAGCAACACAGGTCAAAAACACACAATAATGCAGCCATAAGCCCACTGACCCGCGCTACCCTTTGTACCGAGTGGTGCTAACACAGGGCTGTCACACACAACTACTTGAGTCTCAGCTAAATATTAAGGCGCTTTACTTACAATACAATACAATTCAAAAAAGTTTATTGCCAAACAAGAGGTACAACATAAATATTTTACATTAGATGGGTGGATAGGTACATAAAAATTGACAAATGGAACACTTCAATTCAATTTTTGTCTATGGCCTTTGCAGTGTTGCCCGCAATTTCGCCAATGTCACGTTTTATTAGACCTAGCAAGATGGAGAATGACCGGTGGTGAGAAGTAATGATCGGTGGAGAATTTGGAAAGGCTTAGTACTAATTTCCTTTTCAACTTCTGTCAAAGTCAGTAGTCACGGTTGTAGATAGTGCCATCTCGTTTTGTTTACATAGTGACAAACAGTGACGGAGACAATCAGTGATTTTAAGAAAGAGCATTTCTTGCTGAATACTTATTTTCATTTAAGCATTAAACTTCTTAAGGAAACGTGATATTATTTTGTGTCTAGTACCACGTATAGTGACTACATTAGAATTCCCTTTGCGTGACAAACTTGTAATATATTTACAGGACTACAATAGGACAACCTAGAACCACCTAGTTACAGTTCTCTCAGCTCACAGATCCTTATTAAAGAGACAAATAGACCATAGACAATTAGCTAAATGAATGAATGAGTGGGTGAAAATACTTCATTGTACGTAGGTACACCTTACAAACTAAATGCCTCATCAAAAAATCGTATTCACTGCTATAACATTTTTACCTACACCTTCTAAAACTTTTTAAACACTTCATTAAGATTTTAAATGAATTTTTATTGAGACGAACAGCATTACCTAGTTTAGTTTTGAACCTTTTTCTTTCATTTCCACGTTTGTTCCGGCGCCGCCGTGTGAATAAATTTAAACCGGTCGGAATTTGCATTTGCGACTTTCTAGTCATTTTGAATGTTTGTTTTAGCTTTTGAAAATAGTGGTTGAAGTGACTGCACTCGAAAATAGCACGTCTCTGACGTCTCTCTCTTTAGAGTAGTATTTTCGACTGAGACTAAGCTGTACCCCAAACTGCGCAGTAGTATTTTTTTACACATTAAGTACCTATAGGCAAACGTTTCATCACAATGACCTGATGATGCGGCCAACATTTGCTTAGTAGTAAACAAGTGTTTGAGCATTCCTAGTATTCAATTTATGTGTAGATGGAAAGTGACATTAACGGGTATCAAAATGTCCAATTACTAGCCAGTTTGAGGTTATTTCCATAGCTATTAAAATAGCGCAATTGAGGTGCTGGTTCATTGCCCGCGGGTCGATAAATCTTTTCAATGTGTTCCAATTTTTATATCAACCGTACCTATTGGCATTTATGTAGGCAGAAAATCTAGCAATAGAATTATTTTCGAGTGATTAGGCATTGTATAGAATATGTATTGCTAATATTATTAAAAATATTGAGTAGGTGAGTACTACAAAAATTGGTTTTCCAGAACGCGTCGACAATCAAAATATCATCAGTAATAATATCCGGATTAGTATAATTCAATCTGGCAGCCCTGACGCTGTCACCCCTGGCTGGGTCGATGACGTCAAACATTTTAGGGTTACTTAATTTTGCAAACTAGAGTTTTTACTCTAGACCTAATGTTATGTCTGATTTAGATAATCAATGGATTTGCAGAAGGCTTTACTTATGATTTTATTGAGCTTACATTCAATCACAAGAATTACTAAAATTGCGATGAAGATTATTGTAAGAGAATTACCTATCTAGAGGGAGATTCAACCGCTAGGCGAATGCTGGTTTAAACGTTTGGGTAGATAGACAGTTTGGACTCTATTTATGAATTTGGGGGATCAAAGTAATCTGATTATTCAAAAACAAAATGGCGCCAAAACCCTAGAGCAAACATGTTATGTCACTGTCAAATTGACAATCCACAAAGTACATGACGCCGCACAATGTACACGATACAAGGCGTTGGTGTTGTTTATTCCCTTGATGGAAGGTCGCCATAAACGAGGGTTTACCTTCGGAATAGCCATCCATCAAGGTATCTGCAGAAGCCAGTCGCGGTCAGAACGACCCATAGTGCCTTTCTACAGGCACACGTCAGTTCAGTACCCAAGATTTTTTTTAAAAGGTAAGTATAGACATTTTGCTGCCAGCACGCTTGATGGTAAGTGTAGCTGTCGCCAAGGTGGAGTACGCTTAGCTATAATCCACCTATTCACTCTTTTCAAAATTCCTATGTTATATCGATCAGGAAATATTGATGATGGCAGAGAGTCCTTGGCAGGTCGCATTATGAAAGTGGAAGCAAAGCGCTTTGTGCGAAGATATCTACCATGATATGAAGGGATGGCACTTATCAGTGCGCCTAGTAGCCCTAGTAGTAGTTTACTGGGTATTTACAAACGAAAACTTGTTAAAGGGATTGTAAGATTTCTAGGTCAACGCATGATTGGCGCCCAAACAGGGGCCAGCTACTAGCAGTCGGTTAGACAGCTGACATTATCCGTTCGACGAATTCTTAAAGTTCAGTATGATTCATAATTTTATGACAGTTAGCTATGTTTGTGTTGATGAAATGTTTTTATAGACCCGGGTGGTTGCGACAAATGTGCCTGCAACTATGAGATTTAGACTTTGTGTTTTCGCTCTTTGTAACTTACCATACCTACCTATGACATACCCGTACGAACCGGACAATAATTAGTACCGTACTGGCGAGACCGTAACAGTACACCATAAAAAAACCCGTCGAGGCGTGACATTCGCTTACACTATCCAAAGATATTATTAAGGTTTTTCTACAGATTAAAGTGCGAAAAGGTGATAGTATTGATGATGTGAGGAGTTCTGAAACCGTGTGCATGTGATAAGACGCATATTGTCCCCTATTTGCCTGAACGATGGCCCGGGTATTACATGATGGAAGGTCACCTATATCTTCTCTGTATCAACACGGTTTACGCGTCTACATCAAATTACGGTACGGTAGGGTCTGGTTAGACTGTTCTACTAGACATTGCGGTTTCTCTATGCATAGGATTAATAAAACGTATGAGCCCTGAGTCTCTGTAATTGCAAGAAAACAGTTTGCCTAGCGAGCAATGCCTAGCGAGCAGTCGTGTGCTAAAGAACGTGCTCGAAGGTTCGTATAAGTCACCGGAGTCTAATTCCAATACAACTAAAAATCGAATGCTCGTAACTACGTATCGAACGGAAGTCGCTAGACAGTTTTGTATGATTGCCGACTTGGTTTTTAAAAACATCGTCTATCTCTATCTTTCGCGTATCTTCCATCTTATTCTATCATTTTTATCATGTATTGTTCATTCATTTGTCTATGGAATCGGCTTTTGAATCTGTCAGTGTCAGTCAAATCCCACGTTAGCTTGTCAAAGTCACTGTGAGTTCGCTCCGCCCACTCTCCTATTGGTTGACGAACTATTGTTTGATCTCTGATTGGTTGGTTCCATTGTTTTGTTATTTTTATTTTTTTTGTAGGGATGGTCGATGTTGACGACAAAAACATCGATATTTTTTCAAATATCGAATTTATAATAAAAAAATAATTAATAATCTCTGTAAATAATTTTGTTTTATTGAATCAAGGTATTTGATTAAAATCACCCTTGGACATTTGTTTACTTTAATATACGTGATTAGGCAGAAGGCGATTACAGAAATTCTCACTTCCATAGCTAGTTACGCCACACATGTATGATGTGTACATTATTTTGACTCTTGGGTACTAAGCGGAGTCGGGGTGCTCTGTGTCGATTCTGTCACTCACTTCAACTTATCCTACGTAAGGATATATCTGAATAGCCCAGTCAAATATAATAAAACGCGCTCTCCGCCATATATCTCGAAAACGATTCAACGTATAAAATTTTTATTGAAACAAAAATTGTAGGGAAGTTAATCCTCTACAATATTGACCATACATACAAGTAGCCAAAAACTCATAGGAAACGAGATATTTGCAAAGGTCGATTTAGTGACCTTTCACATTGAGATTTTAATGGACGCGGACACCCTACCATTTAAGTAGGTTTTGAGACAACTTTTAGGATGTCAAGATACAAGTTTATAGCTGGGTATCTCAAATTCCGAGATTCTTACCTACCTAATTTTGACTAATTTGGCTGGACTAGAAGTGCAATTGTCCGTATTGTTACCCTAACTATTTCTTAAACGAATAAATAAGGATCCCTCGAAAGTATTATGATAATTAAAAAACACCAATCTACTGTGATATCTGCCCTGTAAATTGAAATTGAAAAATTTAAATCGATACAAAGTTTTTATAAATATCGATCATTCAATCACTAGTTTGTTGTGGTGTTGTGTCGTGTGAAGTGCAAACTCAAGTTCACAAGTTACTCAAGTAAATTGATAGATTCAAAAGCTGTATTATGAGATGAATAATTAAGAAGTTACATCTAGTGGTATCTATTTCTCAATTGTGAATTCAGCAAATCAACAAGCCCGTCTCAATACAAAACTAAATGTAGTTTTGTACCGCCCAAGTAGCCGATGTTATTATTACACACGTAAGTGCCATTCAGTATGTTTTGGTTGTATGTATAGGTTATAGCGACCGACCCAATGTGCTTGTATTTACTGTAAAAAACAATAAGTAAAAGTACCTTCCCACTCGTAGGTATAGTAAAATCAAGCCTCAACCTAGGTACGTACATGGTTATAGAATTCATTGTGCATTCGTTGAACACAATTGTTGTACAAGACTACCTACAAAATTGAATTAAAAACAATGTTTTATTATAATATGAATTATTTGCTTTTGTTATTTATAGGTACTCACTGACCTAAACTTTATTGTTTTGTTATAGGTAAGCGGCTTACTATTGTGAAGGTTAAATGATGGATGCAAGGATAGAAGCTGGATACTATGTTGCTTGATGCTCCATAATAATGTACCTACCACAGTCACTTTCAAAAGGTCTTGCTCCGCTGCCCCAGTGATCCAAAGTGTGTCATGTTCTCCGATGAGATTTTATTACCTATCTACCTATTAAAATAAAATAAATCAAAAGGTCTTGCTCCGCTGCCCCAGTGATCCAAAGTGTGTCTTATTCTCAGATGAGATTTTATTACCTACCTATTAAAATAAAATAAATTAATTGCATTTTATAACAAGTTTTATTATAGGTAAAAAAAAACACAAATCACTGAGTATATAAGGTTAGTAGGTAGGTACCTAAAGAAACATATATCATAGAAGATGCTACAGTAAAATGCCAAGATAGATAGAAATACAAGTTCTTTCTTCAGAAGTTTCATTCTTGTAGCTAAGCATAGGTACAGCTGACAACTTTGACCATCATCATTCGCCAACTTTTAGACTTCTTGATGGTGATGAGTTGGATGCACAAGCATTTGAAACTTTTGCTGCTTTGTCCTGTGACTGCAGTTCATTGTTCTGTAAAAAGAAAATATTAAGATTTTACTACATAATTCTTTATTGACTTTCTATAACTAGGGTACCATTTATCTCAAAAGAGTAGGTAGGTTCAAGACAAAAGCTTAGTTAATTATTTTACAAAAAGTTTAAAAACATCCCCGCTGTAAATGGGTTATTGTAAAAGGACCTTTACTAATCAATCTAGATCCTAGATAGTTCTTAAATCATGTTTACATAGAGTTTACCGTTGTTGCTATTCAATTCTGGTCAAGTTTCATGTAGGTATGACTGATCAAGGGGAATGCTGCTTGGTTGTGTAGGTATATATCCAGTACCTATTTGTCTTTTTTCTCTTCTTAGGCACAAATGTTGCATTAATCTGTAAAATACAGAAACATTAGATGCTGTTGCTAATATATAGGTCTTGTGAGGTCTTATTTGCTTTCTGTACTGTGTGAAGCTGTGATTGAAGGTACCTATAAACTTTCAACCATAATCCACAGCTACACACAGTAGGGTAGATACCTACACACAAAGACAAGACAATAGGAATTAGTATAGGTAAGTCGTGGCACCTAGAACCTTTTAGTGTGCAAAAGTACCAAGGATTCTTGTGGTTTTATTGAATAAAATATTTATGACTTTGACAACCAATTTGATACATAAATGCTTACCTTTCTTTAATTGTTATATGGTTGTGTTTCCTTTTCCCAAAAATGGCTATCTATCTATGCAGTGTTGTGTGGGAAGATTCTGATAAATATCCAATATTTTGTCCTTTTATTTTTCTTAGACACAAATATTGCAGTAACCTGTAAAATACAGAAAGATTAGACGCTGTTGTTTCCTATTGCATCCAGTCATAAGAGACATTACTAAAGTAGGTCCTGTGATGTCTTTGCTTTTCTAATAGTTTTTACACTACTGTGTGAAGATGGGCATTATGCTTGAAGGTATGAACTAATGTTGGGCACCTACAAAATACTACTAGACAATAGGAATCGGTAAGGTAGGTATAAGTCATAGCATCTAGAATCATCTAGTAGGTAGGTACCTATGTGCTAGTATTTAAGTCGATTCTAAAATATGATTCTTGTGATTCTATTGAATAAGACTAGGTATACCTAATTATAAAAATACCTTCATTGTTTATGAGTTCATTTCTTCATCAATGGCTATCCATTTATTAGGTACGTAGGGTTGTGTGGGAGGTCTTAGAAGGCACAACAAGCTTGGGCATTGATGGCCAACTCTTCTCATAGGAATGAGAAGATATCCTTGGTCAGCGGGTTTCCGGGAAGTCTTCTTTTGATAAAAAAAATCACTTCACGGAGACTGGCTCGCATTTCATGTAGTTTACGAGCCCATTCGTCTTTCACCATCCTCCATGCACTTTATTATCTTGCAGAAACACTTACTATTTATCACAAAAACTTATATAAACAATCCAAAATGTGTTACAAAAACTGATGCGCGAGTAGTGTTCTATCGAATCCTTGCTATTTCACTACCTTAGACCCAAGTGAGAGTAGCAACGCATAGCAAGTCGAAAAATTGCCTTCGGAAATAGCAAACACTAGCACACAGACTCGCGTATTTTTGCAAAATCGTTGATTACGTGACCGCACTCGACGGGGAGCACCGCAAAGTAACATTCGGATTCAGACAGACTCGCAGAAACAGTTCCCAAATCTCCTGCTAGAGGCGCTTATCCGGTTTTCATACAAAATTTTCCACTTTGCGAATCCGTTTCCGAATGCCAAAAATAGCAAGAAAACACAACACCGACACAGACTCAGGGCTCTGGTCTGGATATATAGCCTCATCCTTGGAATAAAATCTTCGAGAACAAGTCAATGATCTTTTACCTATAAGCTTATTGCGTGACAAAAACGCAATCAACAAGTCAATATGACCTAGACCAGCTTGACTGAAGGCATTGGGTAATTTGGGCACGTCCGGTAGCTCACGTCTAAGGTAATTCAATAGACTGAGGTCATAAGCTGAGGTACCTTATGTTTACTCTAATCGACGTAATAATTTTTATTTATAACTTGTATTTTCTCTATAAGTGTATTTTCTAAATCTTATGAGGAAATAAGTGTCTTAAATCTAACAAAAGGTACGGAGGTTTTTGTTCCACAACTCGAATGAAGAATATATTTTTCAAGTCGAGATATTTTTATTTAGCCAAAAACACTTTCATAATAAGTACTTATCGTATTAACATGGTATTTATAAGACAGAAGGGGCAAAACTGTGCGTAAAAAGAAAGATGAAGTCCTTACTAACTAACTAGGATTTGTAAAGCGAAATAAAATAGTGTGTTCATCATGTAGAATTGGTTTTAATAATAAAATCGCATACAAATACACTTATTTCCTTTTTTTATGTATAACAAAGATTGCGTAGGTACCTTTGTAATGGCACAGAATATTGGTAGTAGCTACTTGTATTTATAGTGACTTTGAGGAAGCGAAATACACAGCACTAATAGGTACTCAGGCGTCGTTTGAAGGTACATTTAGGGTCTCGGAATGCAATTTACGTAGCGCTCCATCACTGGCTGGCTGCCAAATCTGATAGCATGGTATTCAAGTTACTACGCAATGATAGTGCATTAGGGTTTGACGTTCAAATATTTTTCAATGTACCTGGGCTAGTAGCCAAATATTTGATCAAAGATACGGTACATTACATCGTAGACATTTTTGATCAAGTATTCGTCCAATCTTGATCAAACCCCGACAAAGCGCTCGAACAAGTTTTCCAAGCGAAGAGTGAAAAATAGATAAGAAACACTAAGGGCCGGTTTTCTGATCCCTAGTTAACTCAACTAATTGTCAAATTCGGATCAACGAATAGTCAAATTTGGACCAAATTTGACTATTAGTTGAGTTAACTAGGGATCAAAAATTCGGCCTTAAGAAAGCAGTTTTGGTCGGAAAACTTGTTTAGGTCAAAGTTATATTTTGCTGAACCTTGTGCAATGTTATTGCATACAACATTGTTGATTATGATTTTTCAGAAATAACTTCAATGATTTTAAATTTTGCGAAATAAACTTGCTAGACGCTTGTCACGCTTGTCACCGTGTCAGCGTTTTGAAATAGGAACAGATTTGTATTAATTGCAACACAGTTACGACGACGTGATAGGGGTAGCCCAGCCCACCTGTTTTTCCATGAAATGTAACAAACAAACATTATTTATTAGTTACGGCTATTAGTATTGGCGTGGATAGTATTGTAACTGTATAGAATAATTTGTAAACATGTCGTTTATAAACCAATCCATTGGAATAACAACCTCGTTGGACAATAGCCTCTGTGTTTTGTATAAACTCTACCATTCAGAGTAGGTAAATATAAATGTACTACGTAGGAAACGGCAATGGACATTCTGACAGTTCTACCGAGTTCACTGTGTTCTGTGTTTCCACTATATGGAAGACTTGACTTGACTTATATTATTTCAAATTTATCACTTGAGACTGGCAAAATTGTCTGTCGAAATGACGGACGCAGGCCATATAGGTTTAGAAGAAGTAGAATAATGACCGATACCTTGGTTTGGTTACCATAATCTATGTGTCGTCTATCAGTCATGGAAGTAACAATGCTAGATCATATAACAGGTGGGGTACTCTCAACCACAGTTCCAATCCGGATTCATAGATTTTGACAGAAGGCCTGTCATTTTCCAGTACAAAATGACACAAAATCTGCCAAAATTCGGATCCAATTTGGAACGGCGGTGGTCGGGAGTAGCTCTACAGATCTGCTAAAAATCGCTTCAGAAAAACGTCGCACGCAAATTAAAAAAAAAATACGTAAGTGGAGTTTGCTTTTTTCAGAGGAACTTTGAAATTAAAAGTGAGACGGAAGGACACACTAACACCTCATTAATAACACCTTTTTGGTTTTACATTACTTTCATCAAACGAATGACCCAAATTCACTGATGATGTACGCTTTCAAAAAGATATTTATTTTTAAAAGCACTCGGTAATTTCCGAAACGCTTGTACCGCTTCAGGCAAATTGAGATTGAAACATATCGATAGATATGTATTTGCGGGGTTAAAAAAACATAAAACCATGGACCGTTTTCCACAAGTTTAGAGCTCTTTGTGAGAGCTCGTCCGGGGAAGTACTACCACCGTACCTATTTCTCCCGCCAAGCAGCGATGTTCGCATTGCTGTGTTCCGGTTTGAAGGGTAAGGGCGCTGGTGTAATTACAGGCACATGAGACTTCAACATCTTTACGTCTCAGAGTGATGGACGCAGTGCTTTGCCTTACAGAGCACGTCCTCATTGGACTTGCTCTGTGAGGTAATGCATTGTTATAGGCAGAAGTTACTACTTAACATCAGGTGAGCTATCAGCTTGTTCCATTACATTTACCATAAAAAAAAACACGTAAAAACGTATTTCTACCATCACCATCCTCATCCACATCCTGACTACACCCACTGCTGGATATAGGTCTCTGTCCAAGTCAAGTTAAGGTGCTTTCCCGAAGCTGTTTTTCCCTATGTAAAGATGCTATAACCTGGATAACTAGAGCAAGTAGAAAGTAACTGAAAAGTCTATATGATATTATAAGGTTTTATCTTTAAACTAGCGGTCGCCCGCGGCGTTACTCGCGTTCTATCCTTTAGAGTGTGACGTTTCAAAATTCCTTTCTTAGTGCACCCCTACACTATATAAGGATACTACACGCCAAATTTCATACCTCTAGGACTTATAGTTTAGGCTGTGCGTTGATTCTCAGTCAGCTTCAAAAGAGTTTTATATATTTAGACGAAGAAGATCTATTGATTACACATTTCAAATGTTTATTTAAACGTCGTAGTTACTAGATAAAAAATCAAAGACAGTAAAAGGGAAAGAACCAAACTCTCAAGGTCATTGGCTGGTAAGCGCCTTAAATGGTCTCATACATAAATAAAACATAGCCAGTTTTCAAGAATAATAATGAAAACAAAATGTCCATCCTATATTAGCGTAGGTACTAAAACAAATCTTTTGAAATATGAATCCATAAAAAGTCGGAGCGACCGTGCTCTACATTTTAAAAAGTTACCAAAACACATCATCATTCATCATAAAACACAGTCCATCCAAAAATGCCCCACAAATTGCAAAACCAGTTATGCAATCACACAATACTTACGGAGTATACTTTTATTCTCTCGTCGACGTCGTGCGATCGCTGCGCACGCGGCGATGATGAAACCATCATCTATGGATCACGACTAACGGTCTTCGGCGCATTCCTAAACGTTGCACTATTTTTAAAACACTTCTAAAACCATTTGAAGCATTCGAAAACACTGGCACTAACTGGCTATTTTAAAACACTATTTTGCTTGACACATTCCAAAGTTCGCATGTGGAACTTTACTTTTTATCGAACACAATGTTTGGTTTGCGGAGTTCCGGACACTTTTATTCAAATTGCTATTTTGTAAAGTAAGTCAGAATTAAACGAAATCAGCTTCATAGTTGCATTGCAAATGGCTATTAATAAGTAGAGGTTTTTTTACTTAATCTTACGGAGTGCATTGTCAGTTTCCGTATCATAAAAATAGACAGGATTATTTTGCTTTTAAAAGATGGTGAGCTTATAATACTAGTTAAGTTTTTCTTCCAAAAAAGCTTGATTTTCAGGTTATTTCCACACTGGATCATTTTCATAATATGCAATTTTTAAAACCTGGATATAAGCGTCATCTTTCAGATCTTTCTCTACTTGATTTCAATTCTCTTGCATCCTTTAAATCTTGCATTCCTTTTGCTGCAATCGTATAGCTATCTTGCTTACACAAAAGGCTTTTAAAGCGAGATAGCTATACAATTTAGGAGTTAATGTAGGGCCTTGCTGCCCTACATTAACAACCTACAACTGCTGCACGAAGATTTGTGGAGCGTTCCTTACTTACAAGACCTGGTCAACGCATCATGAAGCGCATGTACCAAATGCTGATCGCTTCCAGTATCTTCGTCCAGTGTTGTTTTAGTGCTGATAGATAAGATATGTAATAACTTTAAAAAAAAAAAGTTCAGCAAATAATTACATAAAAACTAGCCCGTTTACGAAGTCGGTAATATTAAAACAATCTTTACTGCGTTTTTATTACTTCACTAACATCAAAATTCTAAGAAAATTTAAGTAAAACTAATAAAGATGAGTGGGTAAGTATCACGATCACAAACTTTAGTGTTATTTATGCATTAAATGCGCTGTTATAAAACCGGTTAAGGTTCCATGCACCAATAAGTAGTGTTATGTCAGAATGTGATTCTAGAACGAGATTAGAGTTTCATAAATATAACGCTTATATTATTCTGTGTAACAGAACATAATGGGGAATGGGCTATTAGATAGTCTAATAGATATTAATGAGTTTTTGAGTATTTCTCAATGAAAATAATGTGAAAGCTTGAGTAAGTATTGATTTCAGCATACGAAAGTGCAGCTTAGTATTTTTTTAGAATCTACATTATGGCAACTCTAAGATTTGGTAAGAAGAAGGATTCAGAAAACCAAAAAAGACTTGGCAAAAGGACAAGCCTCCAGTGCCAGAACAAAATTAAAAAAAAGAATGCGCCAAAACAAAATTTAAAAACAAAAAACTATCATAGTGTTCTTGTCTTTGAAACAGTTTATCATAGCGAGCATCGTCGCAATTGCAATTTTCAAACTTCGAACGTATTTTTTTTATTTACTAGCTTACATTTTAGAAAAGTATTCTAGAGCTTTGAGATCGAATGTCAGAATATAGATCAGAAACTCTCGAAGAATGTCTTTGGTCAAGATAATCTCGCATAATAAGTATAATAAGTACTGCAGATGAATAAAATTGCTCAATTAAATTATGTTGAAGAAAATATTTAAATATTACTAGAACCAAGGTTCACTACCCCGAAATGGTCAGCAAAAGAGAAACGCTACCAAGGTCATTAGGCGGTTATGAAACCTGCATCGCTCGTAATCGAGTTATGTCGTGGGCCGTAGAGTTATGCATATCTACTTGTAAATATAGCGTCAACTCTCTTTGTACAGAAATAATGAGTAGAAAAAAATGTTTTGCAAAAGGTACCTAAGCATTTCTAGAGCAATTACATCTTTTTTTTATTTTATTTCGTAAAATATAAATATAACCATAGGTGAATAATGTAGATGCTGTTTTGAACTAGCAACATCAGAAAAAAAGGACACCGACTTTAACAGTTTAGGATTAACAAGTTATTGGCTAAAATTAATTGGATGACAGGGTCTATTTATAAGCTTTAATAATTATTTTGGTAAAGAATCAGTAAGAAGTAAGTATTATTTTCTAAACTATCATGTTTATTAATTTGCATTTCTTTATATATTAGCGAGAACTTTGAATGAATGAATGAATGAATGAAAATGCTTTATTGTACGTAGGTACACCTTATAACTATCCTACCTAACCTTATAACTTTGTTTCAAGTAAGGTAATAAATATTAAAAAAAGTTCATTATAATAGGTATATTTCATGTAATATTATTTTTCAAGTTATATAATAGCAGTGGGAAGAAATATGTTTAAAATAACGTAAGTAAATAGTTAAGAAAATATCATTTTAAATTTTCACGAATGGCAACATTGTTATTTATGAAATAGCTAACCGCCGCCGCCGCCGGGAGCACTCCGTCTAGCTCCAATTTCCGGGAATTTCTCATTTTCTCGGGAGAAGTCTGGGACGCTAATTAAAAGTTATATCTAATTAATAATGTAAAACAATTGGATTCTGCAACCAATTTTACTTGACATTTAAATAGAAATATATACTTAAACTAGCTGTCGCCCGCGGCTTTGCCCGCGTCGTAACAGCATACGCATTATTTGGTTAAAATCTTTGATCCCTATTTTAGACTCTTTAGGGTGCGACTTTTCAAAATTTCTTTCTTAGTGCACCCCTTCACTAATTATAAGGATACTACCCTCCAAATTTCATACCTCTACGTGCGTTGATTGTCAGTCAGCTTCAAAAGAGTTTTATATATTTAGAAGATTAAAACTTCGTGTACTTACTTCATAAATTCTTTTCTGCTCTAAAATAGCAGAAAATAATTTATTTACTCGTATATTATTAACAAGGTAAGTAAAATAGCATCACTTTAATAAAACCTAGAATCCCTGATAAAACATCTTTCCCTCGAGAGCGCGATAAAGTGGATTGATTTTATCTCAAGCAGATATTTTATCTCTTATCAGTTGAGTGTATTCTTTCCAACTGTGCCACTTATAAGTGGCATAAGAAAGAACATAGCAATTTTGACTGTTATTGTTTTTTAAATTAATAAATTTGGCGAGGACCGTGACGAGTGGGAGAAGAGGGGTAGATAGGCCTTTGCCCAGCAGTGGGACAGAATAGGCTAATTCAAACAATAAAAATAAGTTTTCCAAGTAAATAAACAAGGTATCTACGAGTGTTAGTACATCCGACATTCAAAGGAAGGTCAGGCAAAGTATAGAATGTAACAAAAACGTTAAATATAAAGGTTACATCAGTGGAAAATATTTAAAACCGAAACCTACTACGATAACATAATGGTACGTAGTTGTTGCAAACTGTTTTACTAAAATGTTCACACACACGGATATAAAAATAATCGAGTAGAATATCAATGATCGATTCATCGATGACATACTTAACTTACACAAAGACGACGAAATTTCAATGGAAATCATTGTTCTTTTTATAGCAACACTGATACAATACGATTTACGATTGATGGGAGAAATATTTCTTTGTCTTTTGCTAATATGGAAGGTGAAGCTTGTTCTACAACATTCTGATACGATTGTGATACCACTAGGTATACAAAAATATGATAATAAAAAAATTCATAAAAATATGTTTTTCTGATGTAATTCAATACAGTTGATTCCATCGTAACGATGTTCTAAGCTTATAAGAAGTTAATCTTTCATCAAGGTTGAAGATTAAATAGTAGCCGATCTTGGATACAAATAAACGTACAATATTATGGGAGTATACTTAGGAGTAGAATATAGAAATATCAATCATATTTGAAGTTCAGAGAGTTGAGTTTTTTACATCCCAAAAACAATAACAGAATCAAAATCAATTATAGCAACAAAAAACTTTTATCGACTGCAAAACGTAACACAGTAACAGGCGACCACAGTAACAGGTAACACAGTAACAGGGTTGCCATGGCAAAAATTGTAATTCACCAACCTCTGTTTCCCCTTCATACTTGCGGCACAAACAGAAACGTTTCAACCTCTCCACATCCATGCAACATTTCGTCGAGTCCAGAAAATATGCATTCAAAGTTTGAACAACTTTTGCCATGTTCACTTTTTACGAACTTCGAACTCGCGCGTTATTTGACTTTCACAACGATACATTGCATTTTGTATTTTTTTTTGTAAAAGTCGTGTGTACTATCTGAAAAGTATGCCAGTACTGGCCGTTATCAGAGGCTGGCTATCTCGAGTTGGTCACGGCAGATATTGTTACCGTCGATGTTGTGATGACGATAACGTAGGTATTCGCGAGGGGCGGTGTGGTTGGTTGAAAATTTAATAGAATAATTGAAAAAAGCAACTTCAATTTGATACAGCTTCACGATGATGATGATGGTAGTTTATTGAGCTTGTCCATTGAAAGGTCACAGGAAAGCAAAATACGCAATGACGTGTTTTTTCAAGTTATTCCCATTTAACTCCCAAACTACTAAATCGATTTTGATAAAAATATTATGGGACCAATGTGGAAAAAAAGATAAAAAAATACTTTTTTCCAAATCGGTTCATAAATGGCGAAGTTATGAGGTAACAAACATTTAAAAAAAATACGAATTGAGAACGGCCTCCTTGTTTGAAGTTGGTTAAAATATTCTTTTATACATTGCCAGCAGCGCCACTGTCGGATCTACGTTCGTAGCACAGGCAGGTGAAGCCAATGTACATAAATATCTAGAAGCTAGACATCTGTCACTGCATACGGGCCGCAGATGTGCAAACTGCAAGCCTTGACTCTTATTTCCATTACACGCACCTTGACATACTAATAGTAAAGTTGACTGGCAACTTTTTACTATTTTCAAAATAATGTCACATGTTACACGTTTTAAAAGATGCAAAATAATGATCTTACAATTAATTGTTATTGTTTTTTAAGACACGGACAAAAAAGAATTGAACCGTGTCATCATCATCATCATAAGCAGCTTGTAGTAAATACAAACGCCACTCGCGTCTATTTTGGGATTTTTGCATCCAGATTCCAGGTCTTCTCCTGTACGTGAAACGTGTATTAGTCGTCAAAAAGTGAATGATTCTTTCGGTCCCACTGTGCGAAGCAGCTAGGGCTCTTTTTACACTAGTATATGATATTGTTAAGTCGTAGATAGAAATTATATTGTAAGTTATAACAGGGCTGACATAGTCGCTAAGCGACTCAAAGTCCTTACAAAATAAAAGATTAAAAAAAAAAAAAAATGAATGATTATTTTGTACCCGTGAAACCTGGGCTTTCCATAAAGTTCTAGATACGATACAAAGGTAATTTAGTAGAAGACCGAACGTTAAAAATACACCGCACTTTCCTAAGGTTTCCTAATGATCTCTTCAAACGGCTAACATTACCCCAGGGATAGGTTAGCTGTACACCTAGTTTAGTTCATGAAAAACTGCTACCGCATTCATTTATACTTTTCACGTAAGTAATAGAGTTAATTTACGAAATTTTGACACTGGCAATAGATCAAAAACCTTTATTTTCATTTTAGCAAGGACGTAAATACATGACATTATTGTGTATTTACGTCCTATATTTTTGGTCGCAAATTGTACCTACAAATACGAATAAAAAGCTACAAAATATAAATCTATCTCAGGATTGAACTTTAAGTACTTAATGTTACCAACATCCCCTAAAATCAAATACCTAGTTGCTCAGGAACTTTGAAGGGGATAGTCAGAGCCATTTCCACACACTAACCTAAAAACATGACTACGCAATACTTTGGTAAGTATAGACTGTGGTATAGAGCAAAATGCGATCTCGTATTGTCAATTCTAATGACAGGTTTATCTGGACATCGCTATTTTGAGAAATTAGAGTCATAAATATATCCAACGAAACCTTGAAGATCTTACTCCTATATATTTTAACGATAAAGTGAGTCGTATACCGAAACGTGGGAGCCCGAGAAATGGGATTTCGGATGGATTAGATCTCGGACTGCTTGCTCGTATAGGACTTAGATTCAGGTGGGATACGTACGTAGTAAGACGATTACAAATCTTTAGGATTCTATTGAATAAGGCTCAATGAGGTGTAAAGTAATTGAAAGTATCCGTAAAGGAAACTACCTTAGGTAAGTATATAAAATATGATCTTATTGAATTTACCCAGTCAAGTAGGTATCTAACTGGTATTGATTGGTATCAGTAAATTTTTTCATGAATATCAGATAATCTGTAGATATAGATACTGAAGTAACTTTACGTACATACATACCTATAATAAGTATAAGTACTTTTAGTTATCAAATTGTCAAATTGATTATCATCATCAATATATATAAAAAACTCTTTGCTGACTGAGAATCAACGCACAGCCTAAACTATTATAAGTCCTAGAGGAATGAAATTTGGAAGGTATAGTATCCTTATGTAGTGTAGGGGTGCACTAAGAAAGGAAGTTTGAAACGTCACACTCTAATGGGTAGAACGTGAGCAAAGCCGCGGGCGACGGCTAGTCAATCAATATAATATATTATGTATATAAAACTCTTTTGAAGCTGACTGAGAATCAACGCACAGCCTAAACTATAAGTCCTAGAGGTATGAAATTTGGAAGGTAGTATTCTTTTGTAGTGTAGGGGTGCACCAAGAAAGGAATTTTGAAAAGTTGCACTCTAGAGGGCAACGCGAGGGAACTCGAACGCGAGCAACGCCCCGGGCAACGGCTAGTATATCATAATTGCCGATATGAAACGATTATAAGTTACTTATCTCGAGACAAGACTCCACTCAAATTGATTTTAGTTTTTACTTACATTATGCCTGAGGTATTTTCCCAAAGTAGAATTCCAAGTTTTTTACGAAAGTGTACAATTAGTTTTAATAACAAGTGATTCATCAAGAAACCAATTCAACAAAACCTACAAAGACCATGGAGTAAAACCCAACATCAATTCACACAGAGCACGCTATCCAAGTGAGATTTACTGTTGTACCGATGCCAGTAAATCCTACCTAATTAATCTTACCAAATAGTCTACACTAGTAATTACAGAAACACCTACTCGGCACCTTACTCCCTAGGGAGAAGCTACTCCCGGATCTTGTTTACCAGCTGGCTTGTTACCAAATAGCTTCTAAATCCTTAGACTTACAAGACATCTAGGTATATTAGTTAAGTAGATTTTTTTTTTACCGGCTTCAAATAAGGAGGTTATTTTTTTTTAATTTTTGTTACCACATACCTCCGTCATTTATGAACACGTCGTCCACGTACACGACATTGCGTATTTTGCTTTCCTGTGACCTTTCAATGGTGTTTATGATCGATAGAATAAACCCAATAAACTACCATCATCATCATCATCTGATGGTGATGCTGAATTATATAGGTCATGTTCTAAACATATTTTAAAAAAAAACATGTATATACAATTCACACGTGGTAGAAGTGAAACCTTCAAAAATTTTGGGTTCAAGATCAATGTCGTTCTAACAGTTCAATTTTTTTTTATTTAGTATACAGGGTGTTACCAGACCACTTCCGAAAACTTGGAGGTTCCAATCAGACCATGATACTGAAAACATTAAGCGAAAAAAATCGCGAAAAAAAAAATGTACTTGACTATCTCTTTTTAATTTTTTTTCTAGTTACATACACACAGTACAACATAATAAGACATATCTACCTAATTATCTCATTTAAAAAAACAAAAAAAACAAATAAAATAAATAAAGCAGCAATGTACACGCAGCACGCAGATTACGTCTACTACAGCATGAACAGCTGAGAGTTCATCGCGGGTCATTCAAGTACGCAACGTGCGAGCGACCTACGTTAGTACCTACCTACGTTAGTAGGCACTTACGACACAGAATAAAAATAGTACTACGCCTCGACCTTACCTACGTGAATGCGTACATTGCGGGCTGGCGAAATAAATACAAATCTTTAAACATTGTTTTCTCCGGCTATAATTATTTTTCAGGATAACTAATTTTTTTTTGGTTGGGTTTTGGTGTGCTGTAGCTCCCCCTTTCGTTTTCGGAAGTGGTCTGGTAACACCCTGTATATTTTTATGTACTTAACCAATATGCAGTACCTACTTATTTAGTTAGAAAAGGTTCTATGCTCATGTTGCCTAAAATCAGAACTAGATGGCGCTGTTAAGTTTGGTCGGATCTTAGAACGCGCTATCGAAGGGTTTTGCGTTTTGGGGGGGTTGAACTGTCGCTTTTTTGTTTGATCGCTTTTTCGTTTCATCAACTTTCAAATCCTAGGATATAGGTGTTCGGTGTTCAAATCTCAACGATGCTAAAGAAGTTTTCACTTCGAAAATCTTTGGTTACAAATGTTACAATACATACAGAGAATAAAACCGAATTCTAAACATCCTCCTTTTTTGTAATCGGTTAAAAAGCATTTCCGTCGAACAACTCATGACGTTGATAGTGCTTTACCTTTCCCTAAAAGCAAAATTATTCTTCTGTCCCGCTCTAATGCATATCACAACAATGAGAGAGAAAGAGAAGGCTGTATAAATGAGGGCAGCGTGCAGTCAGTAGTCATGGAGACAATACATCGACACCACAGAGTAGCCGATAGTTAGTATTGTCACGTACTTCCTACTTCCTGCCTTTTGAATTAGATAGGTGGTCAATGAATGGTAAACTTTTGCATGGAAAGTTACGACTTGTTCTGTTCATTCAACAAAGTTTACTGAATGAAACAGTTACTCCCACTGTGGGACGAATATTTCGTTCATATTTTATTTTTTTACTAGGTCTCGTTCGAGTTTCAAACAATCTTTTTTTTTCAGCCAGTAGGTACTTAGATACTTCCATTCTCTTTTGCTGCATTGAACAAACCTCAACCTTAAAGAATAAATCATGTGCCTTGATCACGAATAAATTTAACAATCGCAAACGTATCGTAACGCTAGCGTATCCGGGATACACTGCGCGATGACACTACAACGGTTGGCAGTCGAGCTGGCATTGACGCGCAATATAACTCGAATACGCTAACGCGGCGACTGTCAGTTTTGTTCGTGATAGAAGTAAGTATAATGTTGATAAAGAATTTCCGAATAAGAGTCGAACAAAGTTGTTCTGTGTCTGGGTGTTTCTATGTATTATAAGTATGTATTTACAAAAAAAAAAAAAAATAATTATATGTATGTATTCCATCAGCCATCTAGTTTCCATCGTACAAGCTTTGCTTAGTTTGGGACTAGAAGGCGTTGTGTTAAGTGTCCGTGAATATTTATTTAAAAAAAAAAAAAAAAGGTGGGACCATTCAATTTCGCAACATCGTCGTACCCATATCACGTTTTAATTACAATATCGATGAGTCACACATCGTTACTTTATCCTTTTATAGAATCGATGTTAATTTAATACGTAGTGCTTGGCACAAATCAACGAACAATTAAGTATTACACATCTACCCATTACTAAGTCATGCATATCTAACATATTAGTTTCATTGAAGAGCGCCGGTAGTCTAGTAGTAACCCTGTCTTCTGTGGGTGAGCTCAAACCCGGTAGTGCACCAATGGATTTTCTATTACAAAAAATGTGCGCAATGTCACTCCTAGCAGTAAAGAGCATAGTGAGGAATCCCGCTGCTTAGTCAGCTCCGCACTTATTGACCTTGGCTTTCCTGTGGATAAGGCTGACTAGGCTGAGAGGATGGTATAGGAGCTAGGCTACTCCATCTAAATCATGTCCTAGGGACTACAGCGTCCAGTTATGGGCCCATGGGTAAAAAGAAGCTCCTGACGCTCTGTATCATCTAGATTCGATGCAAAAGCCTGCATGTTATTATGATTTCTTATTTTAGTTAAACTTGTAGCTTTCCTGTTAATTTTATAGGTTATAAACATAACCTGTATTTATTAGCGTACACTACCTACATAATATTCTCACTAAGTTATAAGAAATAATTATTAATCGTTTCTCAGAAAAAATCTTCTTGATGTATATTAGAACACGTTTCTCTAAAAGCATAAATTATTATTTTACACGATTGCTAATGTAAACCTCAACGCTATACATAAATTCATGCTATTTATGAATTTAAATAATAACTATACGATTGTCTAGTGTGTTTTCCTCATATTTCATAGACAATTAAATATTGGACATAAGGACGCATTGCTGTTTAAGTGTTTATTAATTTCAAACGAGCTGATTGGAATTTCGATGTTCAGAATCAGAACTGGGGAAAATCCACTAACAACATTGCGTATTTTGCTTGTGACTCTTCAGTGGTGTTTACGATCAATAGAACAATCCCAATAAACTACCATCAATGATGATGAATCCGGAGGTCAAATTGATGTCGGTTTTCTATTTTATTGAATTCAGAAATCATGCAAACCAACCAGTTACCAAACATGGCGTTTGGCCTTAGTTTAGCTCCTGCATTCGACGCACCGATTCACTAAATCTTTGGTACTCTCCTTAATTTGTTAAATTATCCGAGTACCAATTACTGTTGAATCGAGCGAATAACCGCAGAATCTGCTGTTATTACTGATTTTATGAAATGGGAATGGAAAGACCGACATGAATCGGAATATACTGGGATATTTCGGAAACGCAATCGAACGAAGACGGCTGCAAAATTTAAATTTAAATAATGGAAAATAGTGAACGAATTCTGATTAAAAATATTTCATCAGAAGAGCTTACTGAAATTAAAACTATCAAGGTATGTATAGCATAGCCAACACTGTTTGATCATGGAACACTTTTAAGGGCTAAACTGAGTATCAAATTCTCTGACAAGCGTAAAAACATCATACTTAGAACAAAGTTGCCAAAGTTTGGCGTTTTTCATAGTGGAATAGCGACCCCATTGTGGAGTGTAGCTCAATTGCTATAGCCTGAAGCAAAAAAGTTAAAGCAAACAAGTTAGATGGTTCAATTATTCCGTCTATTGCATCTATAAGCAGTGATTCGTTAAATGCAATGCTCAATAGAACCTTCTTTATAATATAGTATTCGATCTCTGCAGAAGTTGCATAGGTCTGCTGTTCAATAATAAAATGACATGCAACGAGATAAGCTAGATTTCTGATTGGTGGCTTCTTCACCAACTAGCTAATGAATCTGTCTTCTTTGAAACGAGATCCGGCAGATTTCTGATTGGTGGATAACACCAACTCTTTTCTAGACAATCGAATTTGGAAACTCGTTTATTTTAAATAACGTAAACAACATTCTACATTCTACATTCTAAATTTGATTATTATAGCAATATGGGTCATGTTTCTCGAGCGTACAAAGCAAGTGCACATAGAAGCAGGGCGTACAAGCAACCGGTTTCCTCTCCCCGACATACTATAAATGCTCCACAAAGTCCACAATACCTTATCGTGAATAGAAATTGCGATAAAAATAGAAATTCATATTAAATCGCGGTATTCTAGGCCATATGAATAAAACCTACCTTTTGTGAGAGATATGAAATGAGCTAGCATGGATTGCTAGATCAATAATCTAGTATTGAGTATCTGGGATATTAAACTCCGAAGTAAGAAAATACTTTTAGCGTAAGCTACTTACAATATCGAATGGTTTAGGCAATCTTATAAGGATAGAAATATTACAAAATATAAGGTATTTTACAGCGCGTTCAAAATCCTTAGTGTTTCAATTAGTCTAAAATGTCCACCTAATCCCTTGTGAATAATAAACATTGTCACCACCACATTTTAATATATTTCATCCAGCAAACAAACATAAAAACACAGGAGAGTTCCCCATTCTTTACGCTCCCAATAAAAACAGGACACGAACCTGAATTAAAATTAGTCCCCTGGTGGTAACGTGTTCAGGGTTCGATGACGTCATCCCTCTCCCTTTAACCCCCTCTCGATTCTGTATAATTGTCTGCTGTTTGTATGCAACATGAATTCAGAAATCCAGCATCAGCAAACATGAATGGATTCCAAAGACATTTCCGAGGAATGATAATTAAATCGTGAAAGATGATTAATCTGAATTTGATACTAACAGATAAACAGGGATTGCTATGAAATAACAAAGTGAAATAATCAAATGGAACAACGTGAAGCTATAATAAGTAACTGAAAAGCAGCAAGATTATTTAAAAGATAATTAATATAATGAAATAAATAAATAAAATAAACAAAAACTTTATTGAGGACAAAGAATCATTTATGTAGTTGTAGAGAATGGTAGTGAGTGGATCTATCTTCTATACAAGAACACCAACAAGCATGATGGCTTTTCTCAGCGGTGACTGTTAATGGTTGGTAAGACGTAAATGCTATAAATATTTTATTCTTTACGAGATTGCTTACTAGTAAATGCTAGATAATATTAACTTGACATAAAAAAGTAGATTATCATCCACCCTGGAATCATCTAATAAGAATTCAACAACTCAAACTAATGTCAAGAATAGAACTAGAAGCTAGTAAATATATATCAGAGCATACAGCCTATCTAATAGAACAGCGTATACTAGATAGGTATTAAAATGTAGCCTGAGAGAGTCGGGCTACGTGATATCTGTTTCTTGAACTCTGAGCTATGCATTTCACTTCAATTCCAGTTCTGTGCCATTCTCGTGTGTTTTAGACGATTGGACTTTTCATTCTCCGGCTTAAAAAACTTCAATATCACTGGTATCTAGGGCAGCATATAGATTCTTACGGCACAAAATACCAACTACTTGTAAGCCTTAACCAATGAACTAGCCACAGAATTGCAAGGAATAGGCAGCCTTTAATTTTCTAGACAGATCGCCAAGAAGCAGGATATAAATGGAAAAAAAACTAATAGCTAGATCATATAAACATAGTTTGTATATTAGACTAGCCGTCGCCCGCGGCGTTGCTCGCGTTCTACCCTTTAGAGTGTGACGTTTCAAAATTCCTTTCTTAGTGCGCCCCTACACTATATAAGGAATCTACCCTCCAAATTTCATACCTCTAGGACTTGTAGTTTAGGCTGTGCGTTGATTCTATGTCAGCTTCAAAAGAGTTTTATATATATTGATTGGTTGAAGACGGGAAGGTGACCATCTGGCTGAGATTTGAAAATTCAAGTCCGATTCCCAAAGGAGACTTGCAAGGTTTACAAGTACAAGTGAAGGAAGCAACGAAGATTCCACTCGTGTTTTAGAAGCGACGTGATGCACGTTTAAAGAACATACAAGGCTTTATGCCAACGATCGCGTTAAGAGGTTTCTAGACCCTGGTCTTAATGTGGTGCAAGTTACAGGAGCGAGGCACAGATAACTCCAAACGGAAATGTTGGAAAAGAGTATTTCACGGTTACACGCTCAGCCGACAGCGTCTTCCGGAGATGGGCATGGAGAACTTTTTGTTGCGGGAATTCTTTTATAGGTTAGTCGACACGGAGAAAATTGTGAGCAGAACACGATATCTTCTAACAAGATAATATTATCTTCACCGACATTATTAGGTAGTAGTTCTCCGCACAAGGTTTCCCAGTATAGTAATGAGTACCACACCTCATAAATCCTGAACTAGTATTTGCAGATCAGACTATGTCCCGTCACCATTTAATAGCGCTCGGCGAAAGAGGAAGTGAAAGAATGCTTTGTGCAGCCAAACAGTATAAAAGTTAAATGACTGACAAAATCAAACGAAAAGTATGTAGACTTTAGTTATTGTTGTGCTTGGGTATGTCATTGTCCAAAATAAATGTTTTTTTCTTTTTTTCTAACTGTGCATTCAAGATCAGCGCTATTAAACCGTGCCGGTACTTGTATAAGGTAGACCCTTCTCTTGCGACTGACGGTTGGTCGTTAACTTCGTCGCAGAAATCGTCCGCTGTATCTTCCACTTCGTACTCAAACGTAAGTCGAGGCTACAGATATTTCTGTCCGAGAAATGAGGACGTCTGTCGTTTACGTAACATCGGTTTCATTATCAACACACCCTTTACAGCTTCTACAGTAACACCCGTAGTTGTAAAGATGGTTTGCCCGGAACTGTCTAAACTGGACTGAGAGAACTTTTATCTATTAAATAAAAAAAATAAAAAAATATTCTCGGACAAATCACACAACGCTCTCTAGTTCCAAACTAAGCAAAGCTTGTACTATGGGAACTAGATTGCTGATAGACTAAATTTTTTTTTGTAAATACATACTTATGATACGTAACACCCAGACACAGAAATATATTATATATCAATATATATAAAACTCTTTTGAAGCTGACAGAGAATCAACGCACAGCCTAAACTATAAGTCCTAGAGGTATGAAATTTGGAGGGTAGTATCTTTACATAGTGTAGGGGTGCACTAAGAAAGGAATTTTGAAACGTCACACTCTAAAGGGTAGAACGCGAGCAACGCCGCGGGCGAGGGCTAGTCTTTTATATAAAAATGAATTGCTATTCGTTAGTCTCGCTAAAACTCGAGAACGGCTGGACCGAATTGGGTAATTTTGGTCTTGAATTATTTGTGGAAGTCCAGAAAAGTTTTAAAGTTTAGGTAACCGTGCTACATCGTCGACCACGTCATTGCCTAACACCAGGTGAGATTGTGGTCAAAAGGTTGCCTATATTGTACAAAAAAAAAAGGTGAATAACAGATTTATTTTATAAAACATATATATTTTATAAAACTTATACAAAAGTTTAAGTCTTTTATTTATCGATTGAGGCAGTACGAAGTCTGCCTGCCGGGTCAGCTAGTTTTTAATGTTTTTTTGGGAAGCCCTTGCTCGTTATTTTTCATAGAAAGCCTTTATGTTTCAGAGGTCATGAAACTACAAATAAAAGGACCCTGCAGCGGTACACTGCCGTAATGATGTCGCTCTAATTAGTAGCATTTCATGATTTTTGTAACTTGTTATACATAAATTATCTTCATGTTGACCCAGCTACGGAGAGAGTAGGTATTAAGATATTTTCCTGTGGGATGGGAAAATCTAGATTACCTAGAAACTAGAAAATTAAAATTTAGGGGATTTAAAAATGCACTTTTTGATACGAGGCTTGATTAAAATATATTTGTATTTATTTTGAACCCCCGACCGAAAAATTTATAAGTGTTATAAAGACGGCATTGTCTTTAGACATATCTGTTGCCACCATGTTGCCACGTAGCTGCGAAGTAGTAGGGCTCCGATTAGAATGCGTTTTTTTTTTAAAGAAAGCCATGTTGCCCATCATCAACATCGTCTTAGCCTAATTGGCGTGCCTGGCAAAGAGTAGAATTGAAAAATGTCGTTGTTACCACTAAACTAATTTTTTTTTTTTTTTTATACTACTAAGTAGGCAAACAAGCGCCTGCAACACCAGAGGCATCACATGCGCGTTGCCGACCCTTGAAGAATTTTAAAACACCCTTTTGTTTTTTGTTTGGGGGTTCTAAAAGTTATGGGAGAGTCGCTGTGCTGACAGCACATTGGATACTTGTAGATAAGTACTCTTTTGTATAACAATAAGTATCAATAACAATAAGAACCTATATTTATTGAATTCGATGAAACAGGTAAAGGTGAGTATTTATTTAACTTTTCAAAGGGAAATAGTATTTCCTCGAGGGAGCAGTATGCCGTAATATAAGCCTTTGAATATGTTACCTTGAATCCGATGTTATGTTTGAATGTGAAATAACCTTTTTACTCCCAAGGGATGACTGAATTACATGATAAGGAAAAAAGGATCTCAATGATAAAGTCATGGTATATACTCCAATAACAGTTAGCTATGGTTCTTTTTATTTTGCTTACTAGCTTTCGTCCGCGATTTCATTCGCGTCCCGTTTAATTCGGTTGATTTTTAAGGTAGTTACTATAAATAATTTCCATTCCATGTTCTATTTCCCTAGAAAGAGTTAATTTTTTTTTTTTAATATACAGGGTGTTACCAGACCACTTCCGAAAACTTGGAGGTTCCAATCAGACCATGATACTGAAAACATTAAGCGAAAAAAATCGCGAAAAAAGAATTGACTTGACTATCTCTTTTAAATTTTTTTTCTAGTTACATACACACAGTACAACATAATAAGACATATCTACCTAATTATCTCATTTAAAAAAGCAAAAAAACAAATAAAATAAATAAAGCAGCAATGTACACGCAGCACGCAGATTACGTCTACTACAGCATGAACAGCTGAGAGTTCATCGCGGGTCATTCAAGTACGCGACGTGCGAGCGACCTACGTTAGTACCTACCTACGTTAGTAGGCACTTACGACACAGAATAAATAATAGTACTACGCCTCGACCTTACCTACGTGAATGCGTACATTGCGGGCTGGCGAAATAAATACAAATCTTTAAACATTGTTTTCTCCGGCTATAATTATTTTTCAGGATAACTGATTTTTTTTGGTTGGGTTTTGGTGTGCTGTAGCTCCCCCTTTCGTTTTCGGAAGTGGTCTGGTAACACCCTGTATTTATTGAATTCGATGAAACAGGTAAAGGTGAGTATTTATTTAACTTTTCAAAGGGAAATAGTATTTCCTCGAGGGAGCAGTATGCCGTAATATAAGCCTTTGAATATGTTACCTTGAATCCGATGTTATGTTTGAATGTGAAATAACCTTTTTACTCCCAAAGGATGACTGAATTACATGATAAGGAAAAATGGATCTCAATGATAAAGTCATGGTATATACTAAAATAACAGTTAGCTATGGTTCTTTTTATTTTGCTTACTAGCTTTCGTCCGCGATTTCATTCGCGTCCCGTTTAATTCGGTTGATTTTTAAGGTAGTTACTATAAATAATTTAAATTCCATGTTCTATTTCCCTAGAAAGAGTTACAATTTTTTTTTCTTCTTATGATTTAAGTAATGGAACAAGCTGATAGCTCACCTGATGTTAAGTAGTAACTTCTGCCTATAACAATGCATTACCTCACAGAGCAAGTCCAATGAGGACATGCCCTGTAAGGCAATGCACTGCGTCCATCACTCTGAGACCTAAAGATCTTGAAGTATCATGTGCCTGTAATTACACAGGCGCCCTTACCCTTCAAACCGGAGCACAGCAATGCGAGCATCGCTGCTTGGCGGCAGAAATAGGTACGGTGATAGTACTGAACCCGGACGAGCTCTCACAAAGAGCTCTACTACTACTACAATGGAGCTAAGTTACGTTCTCGTAACATTCCACGAATCGGTTATATAATATCGTAAGCAATAACCACTTTTAGTCTATCACATTTTATCAGGCCATCGATGGAGTTATTATTCAATAAATTCACGTTAGGTACGAGTATAAGAATTTGGGACAATCGCTTAAACCAAAAACAATAGCCAAAAACGTTACGTTTCTATGCAAACGTTTTTTTCACTCGCTGTAAATTTCTAAAGATTCTAATCTCAAGAACGTTTTATAAACGTTTGACTTTTCCGGAAATTCGGACTAAGTACTTTAGAACTGTATAAAACACACATAAGTATCTATACCGTGTGTTCACACCAAAAACTTCCCATATAGTAAGGCAATCTGTCAAAATCCAGTGGCGGAAAAGTTCGAAAAAATCTTTGTACCTTGCGAGGTAGACTATTGGTTTGAAAACTCAATTATTGAAATCGGTCAACCGACAACTTGCAGGGATCTATGGAGAACTAGCTTCTGCCAGCGGCGCCGCTCACGTAGTTTACTAACTAGTAGTTGCACCTCGAACTGACATCTCGCGATGTTCATAATATGATGAAAGTAAGGTGGTATTTTCCACACCTTTAGTACCGCTTGCCAGCCAAAGCCACGATGAGCCAAACTTCATGATGGTCCATCGGTTCTTACCTGTGTTGGGAGCATGCACTGACAAACTTTCAGCCTTGATAAAATAACGAAGGTCTGGGGTTCACTGGGTCTTGTATTATAAATGGAAAATCAATACGGGTTTTTTTTAATATGTTTATAGCACTATAAGTACCGATTAATTTATTTGTTTTGCTCTGCCAAACTATTTTGGCATGGGCTTCGGCGATTGAAATAGCATTTGTAAGTAATATACCAAAAGTTCGAAACAAAGGATCCACAGCCAGCTAGTCTCAAATACCCCCAACCCTTGGCCGCGTGACGTCTGACGTCACACAAGTTTCGTACGTAAAATATTTCAAATTATAGCTTTCTGTGACGTCACCACTGGTTACACTCAGCACATACATAGGATTAGCTAGCGTATCGTACGGTCATAACTACACGGAGAGAAAAAAGCTACTTACATGACCCGATTTTGTAATGTGTGTGCAACTTACTACTTAATAACGGTGTTACCTACTTAACAATGGTTCCGGCTACTTCTTAATGTTGAATCCTACGTACACGTTTATAGGCAGGGCCATTACGCATAATGGTATTACAGAAAAGTACTTATAATGGTGTCGCCTACGTATGTAACGGGGTTTCATACTTAAACAAAAGGATTAGCTGATAGCTACGTATTTTAAGTAGCCGACTCATTTAGTTAAGTACGAGGTATTTATACAACATGAAACATAGTCTGCCTACTTGTTGCATAATGTTGAAAGCTACGTATTATAAGTAACCGACTGCATTATATCAGTATGCCGCACTCATTCGGCATTTGGCTACACTCAGTCTTTACATTACGTATTGCGCTTACTTACATAAGGTTGATGGATAAATTGTCTAAGTAGCCGATGACATGGTATCTAAATAACTTTAAAACCTATATAGCTGCCTAAGTACAATAAGAATAAGGTTGAAAGCTACGAGTCGTAAATAGCAGAGTAGGTAAGGTACATTAACAGTATAATAAGTACCTACAACAGCCATTACCTGCGTACAATATGGAAACAGTAACTAACCATCCTAAGCTACTAAAAACATACTATTACATGGTATACAGATACTTAGGTACATGAATGATCTTAGTGCCTTCGTACAGTACGGTTGACAGCTACGTATTGTAAGTAGCTTGCTACATTATAATTACCGATGTAAGTAATCCGCCTACTTACGTACGCATGCAGCATACGTACAGTAATGGCTCCGACTACTTACAGCACGGTGTTTCCTACTTACGTACGGGTTCAGCCTACGTACAGTAATGTCTCCGACTACTTACAACACGGTGTTTCTTACTTACGTACGCATGCAGCATACGTACAGTAATGGCTCCGACTACTTACAGCACGGTGTTTCCTACTTACGTACGGGTTCAGCCTACGTACAGTAATGGCTCCGACTACTTACAGCACGGTGTTTCCTACTTACGTACGGGTTCAGCCTACGTACAGTAATGGCTCCGACTACTTACAGCACGGTGTTTCCTACTTACGTAGGGGTTCAGCGAGTAATGTCTCCGACTACTTACAACACGGTGTTTCCTACTTACGTACGCATGCAGCATACGTACAGTAATGGCTCCGACTACTTACAGCACGGTGTTTCCTACTTACGTACGGGTTCAGCCTACGTACAGTAATGTCTCCGACTACTTACAACACGGTGTTTCCTACTTACGTACGCATGCAGCATACGTACAGTAATGGCTCCGACTACTTACAGCACGGTGTTTCCTACTTACGTACGGGTTCAGCCTACGTACAGTAATGGCTCCGACTACTTACAGCACGGTGTTTCCTACTTACGTACGGGTTCAGCCTACGTACAGTAATGGCTCCGACTACTTACAGCACGGTGTTTCCTACTTACGTACGGGTTCAGCGAGTAATGTCTCCGACTACTTACAACACGGTGTTTCCTACTTACGTACGCATGCAGCATACGTACAGTAATGGCTCCGACTACTTACAGCACGGTGTTTCCTACTTACGTACGGGTTCAGCCTACGTACAGTAATGTCTCCGACTACTTACAACACGGTGTTTCCTACTTACGTACGCATGCAGCATACGTACAGTAATGGCTCCGACTACTTACAGCACGGTGTTTCCTACTTACGTACGGGTTCAGCCTACGTACAGTAATGTCTCCGACTACTTACAACACGGTGTTTCCTACTTACGTACGCATGCAGCATACGTACAGTAATGGCTCCGACTACTTACAAATGATAAACAAGGTCCATTTTCAGTGTAGGTAGGTAGTTGGTATAGATATGGAATACCTAACTACCTACGTTACGTAGTTATACTACAAAGATCACGAATAAATGTGATGACCCCCCCCTCAGTTGTCGTAATAAAATTGTTTTATACTTACTACCTAGGTACCTAGGCAAAATAACAGTTCCGATGGAACCTATCTCAGAAAACGTCAAATAATGTCACAAAAAGCTAAGTAGTATATTCGTAGTAAGTATCTCACCTACCAAGTATACCTAGTGTACCTACCTACCTTTGCTTACCTTTTCTCTGTCCTAGGTCCTGTCCTAGGTTCTCTTAGGTACTAGGTAGGTACCTAACCTACTAGGTATCAGGTCATACCATGATGATTGGGTATCAGTCCGATGACTTAGGTAGGTAAGGTACCTATTACCAGGTACCATTTTTATTACATCGATGATAGATACGTGACCTATCTATAGGTAGGTCGTAGGTAGGTAGGTCGTAGGTAGGTAGGTAGTGAAGGTAGGTACCTAGATGCGTTTTTTACGCATCCAGTAATTACAACCATGTTATTAACACGGAAGATACCTTTAGCATGATGTTAACAAAAACTGGTTAACCTACCTACAAGTAAACACATAGGTGCCTATATATACTACCAACATCGTGTATCACGACAACGAAAGAGAGATATTACGCAGAAAACTTTGGAAGTATTTATGTAGGTTACCTACCTACAAATACAGCTCGACCCTGCGTCTAGACATCGGACATGCACTTGCATGGTAGGTAGACCCGTTCGTACTTGCTCGAGATCGACCAAAATCATCGAACATGTACGTACCACCTACGTGTGTACCCCCACCAGAATATTTTATCTATCTATATACATAAAACTGTAAAAAAAGCCAAAAACTCAAATTAAAGATATAGGTAGATAAACTAAATATTATGCAGATCTACTAAATAAACGATTCTGATTCTGAAAACGAGTTTGTCTGTTTGTCTGTTCGCGGATCACGCCTAAACTACTGGACCGATCTCAATGAAACTTATACCATTCAGAAGCCCTTTTTGCGGATTGAAACATAGACTATATTTTATTGAAATTAAAGACGTGGGTTCTTAGATACAGCTTGATTGAACTCTCTAAACCAAAAGCTGCCATTTGCTACGAGGTTCATCGTATGCTGGTTGACAGATATTTTGATGGAAAGATTCGAACGCGTACGAAGTCGCGGGTATCAGCTAGTAGCTACTTAATATAGGTGAAGTAATTTATTTTTATTGTTTACGTATGTACCTATCTAGGTACTCATAATTTTTAGGCTATACCTAAGTACCTACCTACCTAAATGTGGGTACCTGTACCTTCCTATTTTTAAGTGTGGCCAATAAAAAGTTTTTCTTTCTTCTTTTCTTTCTAAGTATTTATTTAGTACCCATACCTAGGTACCTAGGTACTAAGTAGGTGCTAACTGTGGATAATCTACCAAAGTACTTAGGTATACGCAGATGATCGATTCGCAGGCGAAAGTTGAAATCTCTTTCGACCGAATACTCAAACGCCACTTAAATTAAGTTCACGCTTAAATTATTGCCATCTCTTACAAATGACTAATGTCAAACAGAGGCAGAGCAATTTTAAGTGGTGCTTAAATTTGAGTGACGTTTCAGTATTCCGGATTTTGTCTGTTATTGCGTCACTTAGCGTCATTGCTTCCCAATCACAATACCTGATCTCTGATTGGCTGAAACAAGCTAGGTACGTATTTTAATGTATACGCTTACTATTGTAGGTAGCAAGCCGCGGACGACAAAAGAGTCAGTGTTGCCAATACTACGGCGGCAGTCCCAGATTAATTTATGATTATCAAATAAAGAAGACTCCATTCAGTCGAATAAACGAAACTCGCTTCCTTCTTCTATTTTCAGTAAAACTTACCTCTTTTAATATAATTATTATTGAATTAAAAAAAAAATTTGAAAAAACATTACAATACTAAAGATCAACAGACTACAACTAATTAAAACAAACTACCAAACTAAATTTGTGTATATTTTTTGCTCATGTTATATCTACTCGTGTTTCTTCATTTTCTCCTTTTATCTCCTTAAGTTTACTTAGGTACCTACCTACCTAAGTAAGAGAGTCGAAAAAGGTAGCCAAACCAGACTACCTGGATGGCAAATTTGGCTATGTTACTTTAAAAAAAAATATTTGGCGACTTAAGGCTATGTAGATTGCAGCTGTGGCATAGATTTAATCCATGAGCTGTAGGTACCTATAGTCAGTTTTGCGACTTTAATCCGGTTAGACTGTTAGATTTGGCAACACTAAGCGTCGCTCGGTCCGGTCTCGGCGGACGCCGTGACGCCATTTTCGTACCTAGCCGTTGTTGCACATGCACATTTTGATGCACATCTTTCAATATTTTGTAACTTGAGTCCACGGAGTACCTACTTTTTCTTGAGTCAGTGTAACAAACAGACGCAAGTTTTGACTACAAAAACAACAGGTACCTATACCTACATAGGAAAATGGAAGACAAAACAGATCTTGAGTTTCTATCAGATCTAAAATGACAGTACTTGGAAGATGTTTTTCGTGGTAAGTGTAATGAATCTATTGTTCCCTCGGTTCCCTTACATACAAGTCGTACGTTCCTACGTAGGTACCTAGGTAATTATCGTCGTCGTATCGCGTCGTCGTAGTAGGGTTGTAGGTTGTAGGTAGGCGCCTCACGCATGTTTCACTGGTAAGCTACGTTATTTTATACCTACTGTGCTGTGACTGTGAAAAGAGCTTGTCTTACTGCTCTGTAGTAAAATTATATACCTTCCTATCTACTTCCATGAAAAGAACCTGGTGGCTTCTCTAGAAGAGTCAGTAGTGAGATCATCATATCAGCCTGTTGAAATTCACTGTTGGACATAGGTCACTCCATAGATTTCTAGAAAGAGCTATTTTAAACCTTCTACATCTATCAACTTAACACACAGTTGTATGAATGTATTCGATCCTTCGGGTGATGGGCCATCCTACATTTGTGGTTTGTGGGTGCCGAAAAGTGTGAGCTTTATGGTGCTGAACCTAGTCTAGGTGGAATCTGTTTGGGTAACTACCTACCAGTTCCTGGCCTCAATAATAGTAAACTGCATTTACCTAATTTAAATTAAAACTTTCAGAAAATAACATCAATTGGGAAATATTAACTCTTCTGAGTGCTGAAGAACTGAAAGAACTTATCCCCAAAATAGGGGATCGAATAAAAGTTAGAAATTTTATTGAAAAGAAATCTACTGAAAAGCTTATGTTTGCAGTAAGTACCTACCTAATAATTTTTATGCTTAATAACTTTATTTAATAAAAAAATATCACATTGATCCAAACAAGTTTTCCAACCAAAAAACTTATACCAATGCGATAAATTAAAGTGCACATTTTTTGGTTAGAAAACTTGTTTGGATCAATGTGATATTTTTATTGAACCTTTGCATTGTTATTCTCTCGACCCTGAAGCTCTGCAATTTCACATAATTACATTTAGTTAGGTATATTATATCTTCAAAATTGTTGAAATGTGCGAGCGAGCGGGTTGTCTGCCTTTTACTTTACCCTACCTTAACAAAACATATCAGGGTTTTAGAAATAGACATGAAAGAAAAAAATAACAGATTTATACCTTCACATCAGCACTTACTTGGATTTTTGCTAAAACTACTTTTTAAATATTTCAGATTGTTGACCCAGATAAAATTTCATTCCATACAGATCTGGATATATTATCGCAACCAAGCTCGTCAACCATTGGATCTAGTGTAAGTTATTTTTATAACTACATTATTAGCTGCTTCTTACCTATTCTAACCTTAATATCTATATAAATGTGAAAGTAACTCTGTCTGTCTGTCTGTTTGTCGCGCTTTCACGCCAAAACTACAAAACTACTGAACCGATTTAAATGTAATTTGATACACAGATAGTCTATAGCCTGAGAAAGGAAGTAAGCTACTTTTTAATGTGAAATATAGGTTGTATGGGGGTGAAAAGTTGTATGGAAGTATCGTCATTTTTATAGTTAGAAGCTTGAAACTTATTTTTAGCCTCAAGGGTGTAAAATAACAATAGGGAATAAGGGATGAAAGTTTGTGTGAAAATATGTAAGGTTTATGTGAATGTTTTATGAGTTTGCGACAAGAGACAAAATATTAGAGCTATTTTGATATAACATTTACAGAGTCATTAGGTACACCTAAATAATTAAAAATGCTACCCAAAGGCAATATTCCAAGCGGATGTAGTTTTTGTATTTGAACATTTGGCTGATTGTGATATTTAAAATGTGTTTGTTTTTAGTACTTTGATCCAGTTATGGAAATAGTGAAATAAAAATATTACTATTCTTTTTGATAACAATTTATTTTTGTGCTTTCAGAGAATGACCCAGAAACACAAAAAAATGTGTGTTTGAAAATTTTGTTGGTTCCAATCAACTGGGGCATGTTACCCTGAAGAATGTGCAGAGGTATGGTTCTTTCTCCAATTGGGATTCTTCGACATAAAGACAAAGTTTGTCAAAAACTCACAGACAGTCAATTCACTGGTTGACTCACCTAGGACTTAACAATTCTGAGAATTAAAATGTTTACTTGCTACTACTGTAAAAAAAAGTTGCGCTAAAACCATCTTTGTTAGTCACTCACATAATAAACTAATAATAAATTTGTCATTTTAAATAAGTGTTATATTTCCGATCTTGGGAAAGTTGTTTTATATTGTTTAGAATAATGTAACGTAGGTTACCTGCTTATGTAACTTCTATTTCCTGTCATGGGAATAAGTTGCTTGACATTTTTTAGAATAATGCTATCATATTAATTAATTGTTATATTTCTGATCTTGGGAATAAGTTGTTTGATATTGCTTAGAATAATGTAACGTTACATTATGTTATGTAAATGTTCCTGCTTATGTAGTTTTGAGCCTATTTCCAGTCATGGTCATAAGTTGTTTAACATTGTTTAAATAATGTAATTGTTTAAAACAATGTAACGTTTGAATACATGAGTATATTAGTTTTTTTTAATAAAGTAGGTAAGCCTATAGGTTGTTAGTATAATGCTATAGAGGTATAAAATAGTAGATATTCCATCGGAAAATTGTAATTTTATGTTTTGAATACAACGTTAAAGAATAAAATGTATAATTTCATTAAAATTATATTAGTTATTATTTTTATTACATATGTACTTACTGTACTGGCTCTGACCGCGTACAGTACGGTGTTTACTGTTAACGTATAGAGTGTAGTGTACGTAATGTAGGGCTCCGACTGCTTATATTACTGTGTATATTGTTTACGTACAGGTTTTAGTATACGTAATTTACGGGTTCTGACTGCTTATAGCACGGTGTTTACTGTTAACGTATAGAGTGTAGTGTACGTAATATAGGGCTCCGACTGCTTACATCACGGTGTTTCCTACTTACGTACGGGTTCAGCATACGTACTTACAGTACTGTCCGTATGCTGAACCCGTACGTAAGTAGGAAACACCGTGATGTAAGTAGTCTGAGCCATTACTGTACGTATGCTGCATGCGTACGTAAGTAGGAAACACCGTGATGTAAGTAGTCGGAACCATAACTATACGTATGCTGAACCCGTACGTAAGTAGGAAACACCGTGTTGTAAGTAGTCGGAGCCATTACTGTACGTATGCTGCATGCGTACGTAAGTAGGAAACACCGTGCTGTAAGTAGTCGGAGCCATTACTGTACGTATGCTGCATGCGTACGTAAGTAGGAAACACCGTGTTGTAAGTAGTCGGAGACATTACTGTACGTAGGCTGAACCCGTACGTAAGTAGGAAACACCGTGCTGTAAGTAGTCGGAGCCATTACTGTACGTAGGCTGAACCCGTACGTAAGTAGGAAACACCGTGCTGTAAGTAGTCGGAGCCATTACTGTACGTGTGCTGCATGCGTACGTAAGTAGGAAACACCGTGTTGTAAGTAGTCGGAGTCATTACTGTACGTAGGCTGAACCCGTACGTAAGTAGGAAACACCGTGCTGTAAGTAGTCGGAGCCATTACTGTACGTAGGCTGAACCCGTACGTAAGTAGGAAACACCGTGCTGTAAGTAGTCGGAGCCATTACTGTACGTGTGCTGCATGCGTACGTAAGTAGGAAACACCGTGTTGTAAGTAGTCGGAGTCATTACTGTACGTAGGCTGAACCCGTACGTAAGTAGGAAACACCGTGCTGTAAGTAGTCGGAGCTATTACTGTACGTATGCTGCATGCGTACGTAAGTAGGAAACACCGTGCTGTAAGTAGTCGGAGCTATTACTGTACGTATGCTGCATGCGTACGTAAGTAGGAAACACCGTGCTGTAAGTAGTCGGAGTCATTACTGTACGTAGGCTGAACCCGTACGTAAGTAGAAAACACCGTGATTTAAAAGTCGGAGCCATTACTGTACGTATGCTGCATGCGTACGTAAGTAGGAAACACCGTGTTGTAAGTAGTCGAAGCCATTACTGTACGTATGCTGCATGCGTACGTAAGTAGGAAACACCGTGTTGTAAGTAGTCGAAGCCATTACTGTACGTAGGCTGAACCCGTACGTAAGTAGGAAACACCGTGCTGTAAGTAGTCGGAGCCATTACTGTACGTGTGCTGCATGCGTACGTAAGTAGGAAACACCGTGCTGTAAGTAGTCGGAGCCATTACTGTACGTAGGCTGAACCCGTACGTAAGTAGGAAACACCGTGCTGTAAGTAGTCGGAGCCATTACTGTACGTGTGCTGCATGCGTACGTAAGTAGGAAACACCGTGTTGTAAGTAGTCGGAGTCATTACTGTACGTAGGCTGAACCCGTACGTAAGTAGGAAACACCGTGCTGTAAGTAGTCGGAGCTATTACTGTACGTATGCTGCATGCGTACGTAAGTAGGAAACACCGTGCTGTAAGTAGTCGGAGCTATTACTGTACGTATGCTGCATGCGTACGTAAGTAGGAAACACCGTGCTGTAAGTAGTCGGAGTCATTACTGTACGTAGGCTGAACCCGTACGTAAGTAGAAAACACCGTGATTTAAAAGTCGGAGCCATTACTGTACGTATGCTGCATGCGTACGTAAGTAGGAAACACCGTGTTGTAAGTAGTCGAAGCCATTACTGTACGTATGCTGCATGCGTACGTAAGTAGGAAACACCGTGTTGTAAGTAGTCGGAGCCATTACTGTACGTAGGCTGAACACGTACGTAAGTAGGAAACACCGTGATGTAAGTAGTCCACACCTTTACGTAAGTAGGACTCACCATGCTCTATGTAGTCTGAACAAGTACAGTACGTATACAATGAAGGGCAGGTGAAGATTGCATGCTACGTATATAAGTAGCAAAAGAACCCAGCAGGAAATTACGTAGCCCGGTCCATGACAAATTCCTGGTGCGGCCTACTTACAGCATACTACTTACGCGACATGGTGCTGCCTACTGACGTCATGCTGGGTCGTTTTGCTACTTAGATTACGTAGCCGGGCTACGTAATTTTTTCTCAGTGTAGTGTCGTAATTTAGTAGTTCAAAGGAGGTAGGTTCATCAGCTAGAAACTCATTGTTTTTGGCGTTATTTTTTTTCAGTTTATCTAAGTAATGTTTTCAATCTACTAACTAAAAGGCTATAAGTAATAAAATAAAACCGCGATTACTTTAGTTGCTTGCAAAATGTCAATGGCCAAAAATGAAATAGGTACTTTATGGCTCTGTAGTGGAATGGTAGATCACTTGGAGAGTCAATATTACTTGACAAACTTCCAGCAAACGCCTCAACATTTCAAAAAGTATAATAGAAGTGTTTGTATTAAATATAATTGATTGATCCTTTTAACTTGGAAGAATAAAAGCTTTCAAGGCTTGCTTGGACAAATACAAATCTCTTTTCTCTGCTCTACATTTTCTTTAAGAACTACATTTGTCACTCACTGGTTCTTTCTTAGCCAAAGAAGATTGTTCGTGCACGGGCCACCTAGGAATAAGAGGAGAATTTGAAGAACTTGGTATTACTAGACGCCGACATTGTGAAACGATACTTTAGTAGTAATAATATTTGAGACCTATACTTTTGTTGTAAAAATGTATGGCTTATAAAAAGCCTAAAAAGATCTCTCAAAAAAATTGAGCAATATATGTATATAATTTTAAGTATAATATAGTAGGTATATATATATTCTAGTCTATTATGTATTGTTTTTTTAGGTTAGGTATGTATGTATGTGTATTAGGTAGTATATTTTATCCAGCTTATATAGTATGTTTTGTAGGTTAATATAGTTTTAAAGGCGTTGTTTTTTCTTTTTAAAGTTTAAAGTTTTCCATTAGAAGCACTACCATCATCTCCACACTACACCCAGGTTAGTTGGTAGATAATGCTAAATAGCATTAAACTCGCCTCTGTACGATTTTTAAAGTGCAATAAAGAATTTTCTAATCTAATCTAAAAAGTCGTAGTGGTAGTAATTTTACAAGGATCACGTTGAGCCTCTTTGGTTCATAAAGTTTCGTAACCAGCTACAAAAATAACCATTTTGTGGCTGACAATCTGTGAAGCTTAGACAATCATAAAATATGGGGATATAAATCTTCCTTTTGTAGGGTGCTTAGAATGGATATTCTCAGATTAAATTTGTAAAAGGATGCTGGGACGAAAAGAGAAAACGAAATCGCGAACACCATGTTTGATAAACTAGGTGATTCTATTCGAAGGAACATTGACAAAAATGGTCTTGTGATAATCGGTGGAACAACTCAGGGGCCTTACCTACCCATTAGTTAGTATCTACTTTATCAAAAGAGCCTACAATATCGAGAGTCAGTGACAAAAGCTTAGTCAAATATAATTGAGTTAAATTACGCAGCGAAATGCTATTTTCCGAGAAGTTTCCGAAACAGTGTCACAAATTTGCGACTGAATAAGAAAATTTGCCTTCATTTATGTTTATTATTCTAATTAGTTCGCTAATAAAGTTATTAATAAAAATCTCTTTCGCGAAATTTCTAGGAATAGGTACAGTAATTTTGTTGTTGAAGATCTTTCTAAGCTCTTGCTGGTAGGTACCCAATGTTTATGTGTAGGTGTGGCCCAAAATATAATTAATTGCGACAACGATATTACAGCCACTTCATTGTAGCACTTCTGACTGACTGAGCGAGTGGTCGTGGCTCGTGGCCGTCACAAAACTCATCCAAACTTAGTTCAATAATAAATTAGTCAATCAAAATGAATCATAGCTGTAACACAACAAAATGTAACCTTCCTATTAAAATATCAAATTATCATTGTCCTCATTCGATAGATGTTATACACGGGATAAAATCCGGTGAGTACCTACTTTATGTGCATATTTAGATACAATAGAACAGTAAGACCTAACAGTAAAGACGTAAAAAAACCCCCCTGGCTCTGTATAAACCATCGAGGATACATGAAAGGCCTGTTTATTTTAGTTATGAGTTTAACCTTTGTCTCCTAGTCCCGTACGTTTGACCGCAATAGCCACGTATACAGAAGGGTTATTTACAGCCTAAATAAGGTTGAAACATTGAATTATTCAAAACAAACATTCAGCTCGTTTATTTATGGTCCAGCTTTTATTGAAGAACTCCAATCGTTACCAACTCAACAAATATGAGTTCTACAAATGCGTGAAATGGAAGAAAACTAACTGCAAAGTTGTGGCAGTTTAGCGGTTAAATGCTTGAGCCTACAAGAGGTTTAATTGGAGTGTCAGTCTTAGTGGGACGTTACCGGGGTCAAGGGTTTTAGTCAGCGTTCAACCTATGTAGAATTCAAAGCAATCCGACCACTAGCTCGCAAAACTGGCGCAGAGATTCAGCAATGCTTGGAATTTCAGTTATGTCCCGAATTTTAAGTTAGGTTGCAAACGCACTACGGCGAACAGGTCGCGGCGGCCAGAGGCCCTTCAAAATGTCGGTCTCCGCGCCTTCGCGGTCGAACGTCTGGCGAATAATTCTTGTTTGAATTACCTTTGCTAGTATTGCCCGCAATTTTGCCAATATCACTCATTGTTATACCTAAGCACAAAGGAGAATGACAGGTGATAAAAAGTAATGCTCGGTGGAGATTCAGTGGTTTGACTGATTGTGAAATTTGGCCCTGGTAGAGCCGCCGCGAATAGACCCTTTGACGTTTGGCGGCGGAGGCTGTGGCAGCCGCCATTTGGAAAGGAAAACGTCAAATTCTGGCCGCCGCGACTTGGCCGACAAGTTTGTTTGTAGCCTAAACTCAGTTAAAGTCTAGCCTACTCCCGAAAATTTAAACAGACTATGCTCTTCGTGTACAAAGTGGAGGTGAATAATGCAAGCAGGAGCGTCGCAAAGCCTGTTATGTCACTGGCAAAGGAAGTAATCCGGTCGCACGCGTGACAGGTCAGCTGGGAAAATGTTGATGGTAAAAATAAAGGTGGTTTATGCCTTGACAGATGTCAACGATGATGTTTACAATATTGTGACAACTGACTACCAATAATTTGAACGGTAATGCCAAAAACGGTACGGTATACGGTACCTACATTTTTAACCAACATCAAAAAAAGGAGGAGGTTCTCAATTCGGTTGTATTTTTTTTTGATCAAACGTCCAACATAAATTTTTGACCTCGGAATTGTATCGTGTCAAACCAAGAACATTACGTTAGTAGGTACCTGACCTAACATTTTTGACCTCGGAAGCCTTAGTTTTGTAAAGACAGTAGGTAGGTACCTACTTACTTATGGATTTTTGTTAAAAGCCAACAAATCAATTCCAAAAATTTACTCCCAGCCTTCTCCCAGGATTGCTATTTTTTATTCAATTTACCCAATGATACGGAGGAATCTTCCTTCCTAATAATGTTACGTTTCCAACGTATTATTCCGCAGGCTTTTAAAAAATTGTAAGCCAGTGTAGGTATTCCAATGTTAAGCTTTTTGTTGCTCTTAGTAACCATGAAAAAAAGATTTTAGATTTATCGTGTGTATATATTAAACTAAGTTACCTAGCTAAAAAGGAAACCAGGCATATTCGTCGACAAATATATATTCTGCACAGTATGTACTAGAATACTAATGTGCCTGTCCGTACGTCCGTACTGTCAAATGGTGACTAATTTTCATAACAATGCTTGCGACATGCCGAATTTATTTTCTCAAAACATCTGCGTCAATGTTGCGTTCAAAAATCTAATCTTATTTCTATACGTATTTTTTTACAAGTTTTATAAAATTGACTACAAGATCCATTCCAGCTTAGATCCAATCAAACAACAGTTCGACGTACAAATAGAAGCGTAATAACGAATCTGTTGGCAAACATTTACTTTCAAACTATCCACAGAAGTGCCACAGAACAAAACAGAACCACACTTGCACTAAAGCCATTTGCAACGCAAACTTTTTTTTTATAAAACACAAGTCACGTCAAATTCGAATTTAGAACACAGGGTTGTCACTTTTACTTTTCAAGCGCGCGGACGTCGAACCATGGCGGGGCTACGCGGCACACTGCCATAGTGCCTGTCGCTTGACGACCGGCCCTACTACGAGAACCACAATATGGATCACGAAGTCTTCGAGTGAGCTCAAGTGAAGGTGGCATTTTCTGCGGTTTAGATTATTATTTACATTCAGTTTGTTTACTTGTTGATAAATAATAAAGTACCTGCCGTACTCGAAGCCTAAATAAACCTACCAAGATCCATTGTTCTTTTTGTATTTCTTTGGCTGCTTCCGACTTATCCTTAAGTAAATAACATAAAAATAAACTGTGTCTACAAGGTAAAAAGAAAAAAGAAATCAGTATTCTGACAGCAATGACCTCATTTAGTGTACCTTCGTTAACGATGGCTCCATTATTATTAAATTTGATATCGACAATTCATTAATCATTCATTCAATGATTGATTTAACTTTGAAGTTTTCTAACGAATATTAAACGAAAAATGAGATAAAAAATAGGTACCTACGTGAAATCATGGACTTCCTTTAAATGCAGTGTTTGACAACCCTACCATTTTTTATTTTACTTCAAACGTTCGGCTGCATATTTTTTCTTTTTTTTGGACACACGAAATCAATCCCATTCTGCCGTATCAATAACATTTGTTTTATAGTTCCGCACGAATCGAATTTTTATTTGAAAAGCACGAAAGTAACCTGTTGTTGCGGTCCGAACATGTTACTGGTTTATTGGCGTTATTACATGAACGTCCACAGAACAAATAGTAAAGACAATTTGAACTCTGTTTCTCTAGAAATATGACTCAATATCTTTGTTTTTGTCAAAATTCTACAATAACTAGAGGTTGTTTACGACGTTCTATTAATTGAATGATTATTTACCGTTATCGATGGTCGTGGCTTACAACCTTTTTGAGTAAATACTTAAAGTGTTTTTCTACGTTTTAAAAACTTCTAATACTGCACTGAGTCGCTTGTATCGTCTAAAATCGTCGAGTGGAAAGAAAGGGGAAAGTTGCGAGTTCGAATCCCGCTCAACTTTTGGGATGTCATAAACAATTGTGAGCTAAAAAAACCATTAACCGAACTTTTCCCATGAAACGATAAGAGTAAGCGCGAAAAAAATCTGCTATTTTTTTGTAAACCAAAAAAAACGTTTCGTTCTAACGTCAAATGCGGCTAGTACAATTTGAATATTACTTAGTAAGGGATTCCAGTTTTGACATTTTTTGAGACAACACCTAGCACTTTTATTTCAATATATTTTCGTGTTTGTGTGAGTATTGTTGCTTAATTTTGGTGGAATTTTAACCAATAATACTTAGGTCGTAACATAAAGTGTGAGCCATTGGAATAAATGTGTGTGAAGTGTTTCTCTGAATGTGAAAATTCGTCTCCAAGCTTTCGACGAGAAATATCCACCATTTTGCCTTCTTCTTCTCTTCAATAATGGCCTGTGTCCGTCATTTCGACAGACAATTTTGCCAATGTCAAGTGTTAAAATTGTAATAAATAAGTCAAGTCAAGTCATTTGTCAAGTCGGCTGTCGTTTGTTTTGAAAAGAAAATGGTGGATTTTCTCTTCAAAACCTAACACGAATTTTCACATTTAGAAAAACCACTTTACACACATTTATTCCAATGGCTCACACTATATGTTACGACCTAAGTATCAAAACAACGACAGCCGACTTGACGATGACTTGACTTGACATATTATTTCAAATATATCACTTGACACTGACAAAATGACGGACAGAGGCCATGAATAAAAGAAGAAGACTATATAGTCAGTTTGATCCCATGTTAGGATATTAAGATAGGCTGACAAGTACCTATCTATCTATAGATGCCGCTAGATCATTAGCATTCCTAATACCTATTAACATTTGTAGAACGTTAATCAGGGTCCAGCTTATATGAAGGCAGCTACCTAGCTACTGACCAGTAAGGGCTACTCTTGACCACCGCCGTTCCAAATTGGATCCGGATTTTGACAGATTTCGTGTCATTTTATACTGAAAAATGACGCGACTTCTGTCAAAATCTAATGATCCGGATTGGAACTGTGGAGTAACCCACCAGCTCTACCATTCGAGAGAGTTCTAACATTGGTAGCAAGGTGCTCATTGTGATACCCAAATAAAACTTTCTGATGGTAGGAGACATGATTTTAAAGTGTGTGTCTTTATTTTTAAATAACTGTCGCCCGCGGCTTTGCTCGCGTGGCAGCAGCACACGCATTATTTGGTTAAAATCTTTGATTTAATTTTAGACCCTTTAGGGTGCGACTTTTCAAAATTCGTTTCTTAGTGCACTATACATATAAGGATACTACCCTCCAAATTGCATACCTCTGGGACTTATAATTTAGGCTGTGCGTTGATTGTCAGTCAGCTTCAAAAGAGTTTTATATATTTAGAAGAAGAAGATCAATTTTGTATTTTTATTCAGTGAAATCACAAGGATCATTTAGAACCTTAAAAACTAGGTGATTCTAGGTGGTACCAGTTCGTCGCGACAAGGCTCGAATCCGGGTAGAAGAACGGGCAAGAAACTAGGGCCTGGTTCCTAGTGCTTTCTTGTATTAACAACGATAATTTTGTACGAGCAACTTATATGTCTACTCTAAAGAAAAATTATTAAGAGCTCTAGATACCAAAGGTGTGGCGCATTCGTTTATTTGAATAGACTGCTTAAAGTCAACTTTGAATAGAGGTACTTAGTAGGTACTAGTAACTTCTCAATACCAGTACTTCTATCACGAACAAATCTGACAGTCACAGCGTTAACGTATTCGAGTTATATTGCGCGTCAATGCCAACTCGACTGCCAACCGTTGTAGTGTCACCGCGCAGTGTATCTCGGATACGCTAGCGTTACGATACGTTCGCAATTGTCACATTTATTCGTGATCAAGGCACAGAAATAAGAAGACCGAGCTTGACGCGACGCGCGTCAAGCTTTTTCCGTCGGAGCTTTTTTGATCTAGCTGTTTCCTATCAGCTGTGGTGAGGAGATCTAATGGCTCGAAGGACTGTTTGATATTCAAATGTATTCATTAAAATGGACTATCAGTTCTGCTACCTATGTAAATATCCATAATAATCTGGTCTATGAAATATAAAGGGCGAAGTACACACAGAACTCATCCTTCCGCCAAATTGATGTGTGTGAGCTCCATTTACTAAAACCCTAAATTGGGTTATACTCATAACCAATTAATCAATATAATATATAAAACTCTTTTGAAGCTGACAGAGAATCAACACACAGCCTAAACTATAAGTCCTAGAGGTATGAAATTTGGAAGGTAGGTTCCTTATATAGTGTAGGGGCGCTCTAAGAAAGGAATTTTGAAAACACTCTAACGCGAGCAACGCCGCGGGAGACTGCTAGTTATACACATAAAGGTTGTGGCGAAAAACTAATTTATTTTTCAGTTTTTACTACTCATTTCCTATTTCAGTTTGTAATTATTTGAATGCTTTTACTAAGAAACTTTACCAATGTGACTAATTCTGGTCCACATTTATTGGTCAGAAAACTTGTTTCAATCAATACAATATTTTTTTAACATTGTTGCTTTTGTATTTACATTTAGTAATATTATATCTTCAAAAATGTTGAAATGTGCGAGCGAGACAGTTGTTCAACCTTACCCGTCACAGAAAGGAACTCTACCTTCCCCTTTACTAAGTTTTGTTTAAAAAAAAACCGGAATAACCTAAAACGTTAGCCGGATAACATCACTAGACTAACGGTACTCGTACAAAAGCTACGCATCAGCTAAAAATAGCGACGCTTTGAGTGCACAAGTTACGTATAGGAGTCTGTAGTTTAGTAGGGGATTGACCTTCTTAAACTAGGTAACCCCTATTTTATACATTTTGGCTTAGCTTTTTAGGTATTGTTTCTGAAAATCTTTGACCGTTGTTGGTGACCGCAAAATGCTAAGGTACGTACTATATTAAGGTACTAAGGGGTATATTCATATTGGTCTTCTTCTTCTTCTCTTCATTAATGGCCTCTGTCCGTCATTTCGACAGACAATTTTGCCAATGTCAAGTGATTTAATTATAATAGTCAAGTCAAGTCAAGTCTTCTAAAGCAGAGCTAACTATTCTTCCAAGAACTAAAATGATTGCTAAATCTGTTGCTATCTCTTTTCGTTTTCATGCAAGTGACAATGATAGAGCATTTTTAAAGCCGCGCTAAAATGACATTTGAATATGAATAAAGAAGTACCTAAGTTTTTTATCCTACATTTTCTGCATTTTCTTGTGCTTCCGTCAAATATGATTGTTTTTTCTAATTTTATGGAGGTTAGCATATTTCTATTTTATGATCGTGTTCCATGAAGCTTTTTCTTGTATCAGATAGCGTTAATTTTTTCTTTTGGCTCGTTTTTTTCTAATCAATTCTTGGATTTGCAAAAATGACCGTTCATAAAGAGATAAAATAAAAGACAATTACATATTGTGTTATTTTGCAGTGGCAATAATACGCCCTCCGCTTTTTAAATAACAATTGCTTGAAAATAAGTATATTTTATTGCAGCTTAGACAAAAGTTCAAGAATTATGGTATATTTGAAAACTTGCTGAAGTTTAGCCACTAGGTACTTACAGTTATCGAGGTTTTCAACTTATAAGAGGAGTTTAAAGATTAAAGTCCAACGTAGAGTTCTCTCAAGAGTTAAACTTCTTCTTCTTTTATTTATGGCCTCTGTCCGTCATTCCGACAGACAATTTTGCCAGTGTCAAGTGATATTTAAAGTAACTTCAGTTACTTGTTATGATGACACGGTTTGATAAAAAAACCTTCAAATAAAGTGTTCACTAGTTTCAATTTAGAACTTTACTACGTAGTTTTACAAAGCTCTGCCGCAGGTGCCAAAAGAAACTATTTGTATCAAAAACTTAGGTACCTATACATAGTATTTGGAAAGCGAACTAAACTTTTTGTGGTGGCATGAATTTGAATTGGCTTCTTCTATTTATCCATCCAAAGCCAAAATTGATAAAAGGTGCATTTTCAAGCGCTAATTTCCGGCACCACTTTTTATGAACAAAGGGATACTTAATCACAAAATATACTTTACTATAGCCGTCGCCCGCGGCGTTGCTCGCGTTCAAGACCCTTTAGAGTGTGACTTTTCAAAATTCCTTTCTTAGTGCACCCCTACACTATATAAGGATACTACCCTCCAAATTTCATACCTCTAGGACTTATAGTTTAGGCTGTGCGTTGATTCTCCGTCAGCTTCAAAAGAGTTTTATATATATTGATGATGATGATGATATATTCTGTATTCTGTGTGGATACTAGATACCTAATTCATAAACAGAGTCCGCAAAACCGTCTCTACCATGCAGCTTCTGCCTAGTTCAGCGCCTGAACCTGCCTCTAGAGGAGCTTCTATATCGTTTATGAATCCGAGAGCAAGGTTCTGCTTGTAAAAACACTGAATGAAAACCCACTCTCTAGGTATGAATACTTGTATGTAGGTCATTGTAAGTACCTTAATTAGTTACCTACGTGTTATATTTGGACGTACCTAATTAAAATTGGGGTTCACCGGGAGAAGGGAAGGTGATTTCATTACGATTTCATAAAGATAAGAGAAAATATTGCGGACGAGATCATATTCAGTAATTAAAGCTCTTGTACTGTTGCTCATTAAAATGTACACCAGGAAAACCAAATAATACACACGGAATGTTAAGTTGAAGGTTCAACGAGGTGAACTGGTACACTACATCACAGAAGTAGGTACATAAAAGGCATACACAGAATGTTAGTTTTTTTTTTATGATAAAAATAATGGAACAAGCTAGTGAATAAAGGTTCAGATAGACAAGACTTTTTATCATTATTCGAAAGCTATGTTATTCTAAACTAGCTTCCGCCCGCGATTTCGTTCGCGTCCCGTTGGATCCCGTTGATTTTCTGGGATAAAAAGTAACCTATATGTTTATCCAGGTCACGAAAACTATATATTCCAAGTTTCATCCAAGTCGGATCAGTATGTTTTGCGTGAAAGAGGAACCAACATACATATATCCATACATCCATAGATCCTCACAAACTTTCACGTTTATAATATTAGTAGGATTATACACGCAATGCCAGTGCTCGAGGATGAAAAAAAAATCGTGAGGAAATCCGCGGCTTAGTCAGCTCCACACGTCATGACTATGACTTTCCTTCGGGGTGGTAAAAGTGCTGAGCAATCCCACTCCATTTAAATCTGTCCCAGGCACTACAGCGTCCCTTTCATAGGGAGTATGGGTAAAAAGTGGCCCCTAGCGCTGTATAAATCATCTTGATCAGATGCAAAGGTCTGTTTATTTATTATTAAAGCTATTTCAGGGTCGGACCCGGTGGGAATTAATTGTTTTCGTCTACTCCTTTGGAAACAAGCATTATTATTTCAGCGTCTGCTAGTCTCTAGTTTAGAGACAGGTTACACCAAGGGTACTGAATGTGAAAATTCGTTTCCAAGTTTTGAAGAAAAATATCCACCATTTTGCCTCCAAAACAAACGACAGCCGACTTGACGATGACTTGACTTGATTTATATAATTATTATTTCAAATATAATCACTTGACACTGACAAAACTGCCTGTCGAAATGACGGACAGAGGCCATTAATTAAGAGAAGAAGAAGAAAATCAGAAGGATCATTAATCGTCCTAAAAACTAGGTGATTTTAAGTGCATAATTGCGGGCTCTGTCACAATTGTATCGTGCACCGATAGGTGTTATAATTAAATGCGTTATTTATTTTCTTATTGGAACTGAGTACCTAGTGATGGAGTTAAATCAAAAGAAGAAAGAGGAGTTTGTGTATGTGTAGTGTGTCCTACATAAATGTATTTTCTTTCCTTTAAAACCACAGAGAATGATTTTCGCACAGCAGTGGGATATTCATCGACTCGCACATCATTGTTTCGAGAATTTGAAAGCCAATTACGCAAACTCGATCACTTTTATAGATACAACAGATTTCCCAATGGATGACAACGGGAACTGCTGAATATTGATCAAAAACTAACGGCAAATTATCTGGGGATGCCCCAGGATGAGTATTGATTGTACCGTGACTAATAAACAATGGAAGAGTATATTAACTACAAAAGAGGTAGAGTTCTGGTTTTCCTTTACATAGACAAGAGAATAATGACCGTATGAAATTATTTTTGAGTCACAGCAACACAACACTTACATTTACAGGAAGCATGATATATTAGATAGATAGATAATACTTTATTGTACACAAGGGTACATACAAATCTTAAAACTAACTTTGTATAGTACAATGGGCGGCCTTATCGCTGAAAGCGATTTCTTCCAGATATATTGTATTGTGTTAAATAAAAATGTAGGTAAAATGTAGTATACATAATTATTTCCATGTACCTAGCAGGTACCTAAAATCTTCTTCACAACTTGTTAACACAATTATGTACTTACCATGCCTAGAATAATTTTGAGCTTCTACTTGGGGTGCTGCTCAAGTCTACAAATGGTCTATAAAATATAGTTGACGTAAACTTTTGGCGTAGGTACGTAAAACGCACTACACGATGTATGTCACCTCTGGTTTCATAAACCAAAATGTTAGGCGTAATCTTCACACTTTCACGTATTTGTCAGAATGGTTTTAAAAATTAAAAAATATGTTATTTCTGAAAATGTCTTCCCCGTAAATTAACTTTAACGGACGTCCTCTGTAAGGTAGAGCATTTGTATATAAAGCGTTTCCTTGTTTATTTTACATTAGGTACCTATAGCCGAACGTTTGACCACAATATCACCTAGGAATCAGTAAAAAATCTTACAATCTAAACTAACCTGGTATTTCTTGATAGAGTCCATCTGATCTTTGGTGACATCGTGGGCGGGCGGCCTGGGCGGAGCGTCTCGTGGTGTCTCTCTGGGCGGGACGGCTGGCGCAGCCTTCGCTGTTCCGTTCACCTGCTGCGGGAGTCAGGAGTTTAGATTTGGGGGGTAAGGGTGAATTTTGAATAGCACTGACGTAATAGGATTTGCAAGATTAACTAATAGTAGGTAACTAGGGTAATTAACTGAGCAACACTTTTATACAACTATTTATGGAACAAGCCGATGGCCCACCTGAGAAACTTGTTTTATATCAGACATATACTTCTGTAAACTGGTGAGTATTCTACTTACTAATACCAGTAGGTAGATAACTCATAATGTTAATTCTTCAGATGCAATAAATCGATGCAACTTATACCGTAGGTACCTATTGCAACACATAAAAACCTCATATCATAAGGCAATTCATTCATGCAACCCTTATTAGTAAATAATAATAATTGTAGCATGTAGGGTTAACCCTAACTAAGGTCAATCGCGCTAAGTCTAAACCGAAACCAAAAAACTTTCGAATGTTTGAAAATAGCGCGATTGACCTACTCATTATTACTCATGTTATAGAACTAATGTTAGTTCTTGAACCAATTTTAAACACGCCACTGTATTTAAGCTACGTACCACTAATATACATGCTATACTTAGAATCTATTAATAAATAATGCCCCTGAAAAGAAAAAATATTGATTAGGGAAATTAGGCTTGTTTTCCAAAAAAAACAATCAATACTAAACACTTACGAAGTCTTGTGTCGGATCGTCAATAATTCGATCATGTGAGAAAACAAGAAGATATAAGTATTTTTATGGATTAGGGTAAACTACGGGAAACGTTTTGCCAAATTATTGCCCAATAACAAGGAGGATACAGGAAAAAATACATTTACACAAAATATTTATACTATTACGATTGGACTACGAATAATATAACATTAATAGCCGTCGCCCGCGGCTCTACCCTTTAGAGTGTGACGTTTCAAAATTCATTTCTTAGTTCACCCCTACAGCCCTACACTACATAAGGATACTTTCCAAATGTCATACCTCTAGGACTTATAGTTTAGGCTGTGCGTTGATTCTAAGTCAGCTTCAAAAGAGTTACAATAATATTGATTATGATTATGGGTATTGTTATCTTGGAAAAAGATAGAGTTATCTACATAAAAAATGTATTAATGTACTCGTATTTTCTCCACAAGATACCTATAATAGAAACTCTAAAATTCAAGCTTAGAAGTAAAAACTTTCAGTTTGGGCGAAGCTGATCTAGAACTTACTTTATTACCGATAGATGGCGTTGGTCGAGTTATTATTATTGCTCGTAGATTCGTCCGTCATAATATTTTCATTATTATTTATGACTAGTTTCCGCCTGCGACTTCGTCCGCGTCCCGTTTGATCCCGTCGGTTTTTAGGGATAAAAAGTAGCCTATGTGTTAATCCCGGTTACATTATAATTTATTCATTAACAGCTGTTTGTTGACCTACAGTAGACAGCTGTTAATGGAACAAAATAGGGCTACTTCATCTTGTGTGTAGTACATTTTAAGTAAAAGTTACGAGCGCATTTAATATATGAAAATCGTCGAAATCTCAAAAGTCGTGGAACAAATATTGTTTGCCATGACATGTAGAAAACCCCATCGAACTTATAGGGTAATTACGTAACACCGTGTATATCCCAAGTTTTATTCAAATCGGATCAGCAGCTTGATTGAAACACAAACCTCTACACTTTAAAATTAATAATATTAATGGGATGGGATGGGACAGTGACTAGGCCAAGAGGTTGGTATGGCTACTGGGCTAGCCCAATTCATCTAAATCCGGTTTTTGACACTACAGGCATCCCGAAAGCAGGAGTATATAATTACCCTTGTGATAGGTAAGTTACACAAAATAGGTATCATGCGATGTGTTACCCGTACGAACAACGAATACAAGTTGGTACTTAGTCTCTTCCGTAAAATATATCCCATGATTTGAACTTGTTATTTCGTAGACAAGTAAAATATACCGAAAATATTATAAAATACACATTACTTATAAATACATTTATCAGCCAATAAATGAAAACATACAAAACAGGCTCTGTAGACAGAAAGAGCATTGTATTAAGGAGTGCAGGAAGCGATGATAATGATAAATGATTTTGAAATGAAAATGAATTAAGTAACTAAAAATATCAATACAATAATAAAGTATGGAAATAATAAAGTTGTGAATGATGATCTATATGTAGTGAACGAGTCTAAGTTGTCCCATCTTAGGAGCCTAAAGTCGTAGCGTTTATATATCAAACGTTTTAACAACCCTATATGACGATTTTTCTTCCAAATTTTCTGTTTCGAGTCTGTGTTATGGTGAGTAGGTATAGTTACTAACGTAGTATATATGATACCCCCCACATATTTATTTATTCATTAGTTTATAGACGAGCAGCTTTCGCTGTTATGTCTACGTCACACAGTGTTGAAATGTCTTTTTTAGTCACTTTTTTTAAACACTGTTTTATTTATTCGTAGCCAGTTGTCGAGCGTCATATGTATCGGGGACATAAGGTATGATGACTTACACTAGCCTCGGGCTCTAGTGGTTCAATTCCGTTGCAGAGTCAATCTTGGCGGATGTCAGCTCTAGCAATGCATCGTATCCTATGGAATGTTACGGTAACAACAAGGTGTACCCAACCCACCTATGCTGTTTGACGGCTAAGACCCGCGCCCTAAGTCTGTGCATTTATTTTGGCTTTCGACTCGATTATAGCACACGCAAACGCATTCGTAAAGCGATAAATTTTGTCTGAAACCCGGATAAGCGCCTCTAGCGGGAGATTTGGGAATTGTACAATTCCCAACAAAGTTTTTCGCTTTGCGAATGCTTTTGCGTGTGCTACACTCGAGTCGAAAGTCAAAACAAATGCACAGACTCGGGGCTCTGTATGCCGATACAGAATTCATTACTCAAGTATAAGTAGATTTGAGTAGAGATTTTCATACAAAAATCTATGCTTGAGTCCGGATACAAGATGTTTATTTGCATAAATAAGTGTTACAATTTGGTCTTATATGTAGGAGGCACTTTAAAACTTATTCACCTTTTCCAGGTATCGCAAATGTTTTGAGCGCTTAAACTTAGGTAGGTAATTAACATTAATTCTGGGTACATACCTTTGGGTATGCACTATATTTTCTTTACTACTTAAATCTTACATAAGGTACTTACTAATTATTTTAATACTTAAATTTGTTATGGCTAATTTGACTAGGTAGGTATTTAAGTTATCAGTGCTTAACTCGTAAAGGATAGGGGTCTGAGTATTAAAAACAAGTCTGTGTCTATTATTTAAGACCGGGTATGTACGTAGAGATTAACATACCTCACCTGAACAATTAAATCTTATCAGTATGTCGTTAAGATACGACAGCTATTTAGAACTAAGGGCAAATGATAAGATGCCTGTTACACTGATTGGTGCTGTTTTTGACTCACGATAAAAATACCAGCTGAAGGTATTTTTCTAGATTAACTATGTAATCAGTTAAAAATAGATTGTTTGTTTTTATCGTGTGTGTAACTTATGTATGAAGGAAGGTACAATGATCAAATGATTTAGTATGATACTTTTATATTTCTAAGGCATGCATTGTTAGATTCTATTCCATAACCCAAGTTAGAAGATAGGTACCCATTTAGTTCTAGTAGCCTGTAGTAGTAATAGTAATCACTTTAGTAAACTTCAAATAAAAAAGTTAACCCTTAGTTACCCATTTTTAATGCGAGAAGTAGGTACTGAACTGAACTCATAATTCATAAACTACCGGTAAAAGGTTAAGAACCATGTTGTTATATTCGGGTAAAGTTTGAGTAGCCCATCTTTCTCGACTCACATGTGGATGATAAGTACCAAAGAAACTCCCTCCTTCATTAAAAGTGTTAGTAAATGATCTCAATGACACCAACTAACCCGTACCACCACCAAATGGGACATGCGAGCGTGCGCGTTACCTGAAACACAACGCTATTTCTGTCCACAGTTCCCGGATATTTCGGCGTGGTCTTCACGATCTGAACAAAGGTCTCCGGCACGTCTACAGCGACCTCCCTCCCCAGCAGAACGGGCGTGGTGTCGAAGCCTGGAGGCAGCTTGTAAGACGCGTATACCGCTTCTCTGATCAGTACAGAATCAGTCCTCGCCGAGTAAGCCACCTCTCTGCAGTCAATCAAGGAGTCCTCTCCATTAGAAATGAGCAGTTGAATCTTATGATCGCTGAGCGATTCGGATAAGTCAGAATCTCCGCACTTCGCCGTCTCCGAAGACCCTTTGCTTTTCTTGCTGCTGTAGCTTGTCGCTGAACCCTCGCTTTGTGGGAGAGAAAGCAGCTCTATAGTGTTCTTAAAGCTGCCAGAACCGTCAGAGCTCGGTCCTGAGATGTCAATGCTCTGGAGGACGGTGGAATGCTTGCTGCCGTAACTGGTGCCTGATCCCCCGGAGGAGAGGAGCGGCTCGTCGTCTCTGGAGAGACGTACCTGAGGAGGTCGCGGTGGCGGGTAGCGGGGGGGAGTCTTGTTCCGCGCGATGAAGCTGTCCGGAACATCCACCGCCATCTCGCGGTGGGGACCTGGAATGTCATAAAAGGATATTAGCCAATCATCGCACAATCATCGCAGTGGTTTTATGGAAAAAGTGACGAGATAACCAGACGATGGCCAGTTACCAGTGCCTGTAACAACAGGGGAAGGAGCTATACAGAGACACGTCCGCATGACATCCGCATAAAACATTTAGTAGGTACCTATACCTACCTACTGCTTACTTAACAAGCATTTGTAAGGAATGGAAGTTTAAAAAAAACAGTGTATTGTTTTTAAAATAACCCTAACACGCCAACGGATCCGACCTCATCATTTATTTCGCAATAGGTCCATTAGGCCTAATTTTCGCGTCACTTAAATCCAAGAGTCCATTCACCCGGTAATTGGTTTGATAACCGCCCCCGGACGCAGAATAACAAGTAGTTAGTATATATACAGGTTGTACAGTAATTACACGAGGGTTATAATAGAATGATACCCGGATGACAGGACAGCCCTATGGGAACTCTTGGTTAATTAATTACTATGTGAGAACATCCGGCTTGTTGAGATAGAATGGCTAGTGGTCTTCTACTGAGAAGAAACGAAAGGGTCTGGAGTCTGGGGCAAATTGGAAGGAGCCCAGGTCCCACATTTTTTGTTAACTTGCAATGATGGAACTTTATTTGTTACAATACACTTACAATGCAGTTTTTAAAATAGATTATGATAAAACCAACAAAAGTTATATATAACTAAATCAATTTAAAAATTAACGAAATGTTTGTAAATCGGGACCTGAAATAAAGAGGAGCCTACCTTTATATTTGAATGTCAATTCATTTCTAATCTCCTAAGCAATATAAGTAAGCGTCACTGGTATTTGATTTTATTTTATTCAAAACACACTACGAGTATTTCCAAAAAATCTATCATTATCTTTCTCACTCAATAAAGTATCAGATCCCACATGGTTCTCATCTACTTGGCCACTAATTATAACGAGTGGATAATTGAATGTTACGTCTTCCGGGTGTTTTGTTCTATTGTTCCCCAGGCTATCAGGCGCAGTGGAGATCATTGTTTTCATGGTTTGGTATATTCAAAGAGAAAAGTAAAATTAAATAAAATTTACGCTTTGCCCAAACAGTTATAAGAAAAATATACTTGGTCATAACATTAACAATAATAATTATGTATGTGTGAGGCCTTGACACTTAGTAGCTTGGTTCTTTTCCATCAGAGTTAATAAGCTACGTTGCTAAGGATGACTTTGACATCCACCAATAGGAATCGTTTAATATAAAAACAACCGATCCCTATTGGTTGGATGTGATACAAAACCTTAGCAACGTAGCTTAACTTAGCTCTGGTAGAAAAGAACCCAAACGAGCACATAAAATAAACTAGCTTAAAATGCAATTCATATTAGAGTTGCATCCAGTTACCAATAATGATTTTATTATTATTTTTATTCTGATTCTGATTCTTACCGGAGTCTGTAGTGATGGAGAGCATAGTGAGCATGTCTTTCTCGTCATCCGGCGGCTTCTCCTCATCAGCTCCGAGCACCACTATGCTGGAGCCGGAGCGGCGCCGAGGCCTGGAAGTAAACAAACATACTCTTGAGTCTAATAAAACGAAAGAGGTGATTCTTCTACCCAAATAAAATTGAATTTGAATTGAAAATTCAGTCGCCGAAAAGGACAGGAAGCTGGATCGTTTGAGAGGGGATTCTCTCAGGGTAAGACCGTAAATGTTTACCAAATAATTTTCTTTCTAACCAACCTAACTAAGAAACTATAATTTGGAAGTTTTCAAGAGTATAGGTATCTTCTAGGTAACCGTGCTGCATCGTCGACCACATCATCGCTTAAATCAGGTGAGATTGTGGTCAAATGGTTACCTATATTGTATAAAAAAATATAAAAAACTATCTTTTGAATAATTCATTGAGAAGAACCCACAACCCGTACCGTTTTCTTGAAGAACAAAAACACCATAAACAGTAATTTTATTCTAAAGAAGAGGAAACGCATCCGGACAGACAGACGGACGGACAGGCGAGCCGTGACGGTGCATACTTAGAACGTTACCTACTGCATTTAGGTGGTATGCACACCAAGTTATTCACATACCTAGGTAAGAATATCTATTTCACTCATCATATTTTATTTTACTATATAAATATATATATATATATATTATTATTATTTGTAATTCTCTTTGTGAATAAATAAAAGAAACGAGTAAGCACTATTAAAAATATCTCAGCTAACTTCAAATGTGAAGCAGTTGTACCTAAATTGGACATCGTAATACGTTTCCGTAAAACCCAGCTGTCTCTTATTATCCACATAATCAGAAGCCAGTTTCTCCATTAGACGCGTGGAATGGTGCCAATGTTAACCCCTCCAAGGTCACAGTGTCCCGGGACTTATTTACCCGAGGAGATCACGGGATTTCAGCAAATCCCGGAGACTGTCGATTACTTTGCGTTGCGACGAATTGATTGAGTGAGGAAGGATGTTTGTTGGAACTCCATGCAATTTATGTCTATATGGAAGTATCAGTGTTTTGTAGATTATGAATCAGTATCGTTTTATTGAATTTAGCTAAATTAAATATGCCCGTATGCCGATTTACTGGTTAAGGTAAATCAATTAAATCTAAAAGAATGAAATGGATTTTCACACATAGATAACAGTTTCTCATAAAATAAAAAAATGCCATACAAGCTAAGAAGAGTAGATTTTTAACAACGTGATTAATTTTATTGTCCGGACTTTTAAGTCAAAACCCGAGTACCAGTCTACCCCATCGCTAGCATGAATTGCTAAACAAAGCGAATGATTGTCTCGCCTAATCCCGGCTTCGCTCGAGTTTATTGCAGACCGATGGAAGTCTGGATGGGCGGGTATAAAAGGCACGCGTTTTAGATTGCAGGGTTAAGTTTTTAGCCTAAAATTAGATGTTTGTCAAAACTTTGGTCAAGTAATATTTATTAGATTGTCTGCGATTATCGGATGAAATAAAAAACTCCACCCAAATACCTAGTATGAAACTAAATGAAATGAAATGTATCTATTAGCAAGAAGTAAAACACCATGTTTAGTTTTTAATATTTTATTTATTAGGTATTTCATAGCTATGCGGCCTATGAGGTCTATGCGGCTATGAGGCCTTTTCTTAATAGTGGGTGTTACTCACTGATTAGATAGCTATGCTGTTGTCCTAACAGGTTGAAGCAAAAAGGAATCATTTACTTTTGAAGTTTTTTTTTAATATTTAAAGAAACATAGCTGATATTTAATTCTGTTTGGTTTTTACCATCCACTCTAAGATCAAATGAATCATAGAACTTCGTATAAAAACTGGCTATCCGGCTTATATTTTATTCAAACCCGGAAATGGCGTCCACCCTCTTATATTCCCCTTAGTTTGCTCACTCATTCGTTACATGCAGTAAGTAACTGGTCAAGAAATAAACAATTTCTTGTCTAGACGTATTTACAATATTCGAACAATCCTATCCTATAGGTATTGTGACACCCCGCCAAAAAAAAATTGAAAAAGTTAAAGGTGCACGTTTCCATTAGAATATCTTGATTTCAAAGTCTAAACGGATACCAAAAAAGTTCTATACGAACCCAAATTGTCCCACTCGATCGTTTTCGGTTAGACTTTGTATTCGTTTGAATCCGATGTTTTGAAAATGACGCGGTGATTAACAAATCTTATCAATCTACTCTTAGGACTCCATTATGGGCCCTTCTAACAATTTGAGTGTTTAATAATGAATTGCTTTCTGAATCTATAAAAAATGTGTATAAAAACTGAAAATGTTTTTGTTCGCAACAGTGAAAACAATATCATGATGCAAGGTTTGAAATAGGTCGGGCATACTACACTCTCTACTGTTTGCAGGCAGGCAACCTGTACCTACCTCCCTTCCGGTTCCGAGACTGTAGGGTTATTAGCAATGCAATGTACTTAGCTAGTTTGAAAAATTACAAATACTATCTAGCTAGAGTCTAAAGTTTAAAATATAAAATGGCTTTTAGATTGAGCTTTTACACTAATAATTTTATTCTTCACACTAGGGCCCATACGCGCCGACTTAGTGCTCAAACACTCGGCTTGCTGACGATTCGGACAAAATATATTGGGACACAATGTCCCAATTGACACGACTCAAGCATAGGTTTTTGTATGAAAATCGATACTCAAATCTATGCGAGAGTAACGATTTTTTTACGAGCCTAGGTATTTCCAATTTTTCCATACCAAAGTAAAAATGCCTGTCCCAAAAGCAGTGCGGAATCCAACACGTTAACGAAGCTATAGGCAATATAGAATCTATAGAGCAATGTGAGCATAAACTCGATTAGCTTGCTGACCACAATCGGTACAATCACGATTGTTCTGCTCCATCGATTGATCGCCGGCCGTTATCCGTTATTGTACTATACCTAGGTACCTACCTATAACACTGTTGCACGTGCATCATAGACGTTTACATCGATATTGAGCGGTCCACGCCCTATAGTTATTTATTTAAATACCAAAGACTTCAGAACAAAATGCGAAAAGGGTCTGGGGCAAATTGGATGGAGCAAAGGTTCCACATTTTTCTTAAACTTGCAATGATGGCATTTTTTTTGTTAAAATACGATTACAATGCAGTTTTTAAAAATGTAACAATGTCATTATAAAGCAGCGGGAAACATTAGTTATTAGACATTTTACTTTAAAAAATGCGTCTTTTTCAATGTTGTGTGTCGTATTTACAGGTGTTTACGTAAAAATAATTACTTTATTTTGTTTTCGTGACTACTACTGCATAATAGATTATGATAAAACTAACAGAAGTTATAAATAAGAAAATTAATCTAAAAATTTACTAAATGTATAAAAATCGGGAACTGAAATGCCCCTACGCCTTTAGGAAAAATAGATTTTTCCATTTACTGTCAACATACTGCTATTTTTCCAGCGCTTTGACTTGTCAATTTACACCTTGTCCCTATAAAAATAGAGCCCGCTATCGAGAACCACAATTCTCTTTAGAACATCACTAGTGTGGTGAGAACCGGACATGTCTGACAGCGATAGTGGAATGTAATGACAGCAGACATCTATTCTACCACTCCGTAGTGTTTATTGTGCTCAGTGTGAGTGGGTAGAGTCCCTTCCGACCTTCTCGGAGTGGGGATTGTGTCATGTCAACCACACAATCTTCACTCCGGAGATTCTCCTTGTATTATAATATCATAGGGTTGGGCTTTCAAACTGATTTGAACACTTTAGTTTCGGTTCAGACTTTGGTGTTCTTCTTCTATTTATGGCCTCTGTCATTTCGACAGACAATTTTGCCAGTGTCAAGTGAAATATTTGAAACATTTGAAATAATATTAGTCAAGTCGGCTGTCGTTTGTTTCGAAGGCAAAATGGCGGATCTGGCAAAATTATCTGCCGAAATGACGGACAGAGGCCATAAATAAAAGAAGAAGAATGGTGGATTTTGCCTTTAAAACTTGGAAACGAAGTCAGTATATCAGTAAAGTAAGATTTTGACATTCGTTCAAATATAACGTTGTTTCGGCTTAGGTTTTGAAGTGAAATTGACAATAAGAAATTAGACGTTCTTATGGAAATGTGTAATTAACCCATAGGTAATAAGAAAAGAATATGTAGTTTTTACCTAGGTATATACAATGGTAAGGTATCTATCGAACTCAGGGGCGTGAAAGCATTGGAAGTGGGCCATTGGGACTATTAATGCCCGCACCATCCATGAAACGATCGCGCAGTGAAAATGTACATTAGCATACGTTTTTACTATAATTTGAAGAAATCTTAGGAAAAGAAAACTTGATAAAAAACAGTCAATTTTGATAAATATTGAGATAAGTTTATTCACTTACAAAATACACATGAAACTATCTAAAAACCGTTGCAAACGATAGCTTGAGCTTGTGACAAGACAAGTGCGATTAAAACCTGAGAGTTATAAATTGTGATTTTTTCCTTAATTTTTTTACAACATCCTCTAACATCGAAAAAACCCTTTGATTAAGTTTGATTAAGTTTTTTTACATAAATTCCTTCCAATCTGTAAATAATATCAAAAAGGTTGCCATTTAGATTTCACTGCCATTTTCACCTACTTTGCATATTCGGTCGGCTAATAAAAGCAAATATTTCCGAGCAGAACTTCCAATCTCATCCACGTTTTATTTTTATTTCATTGCGCTCTCATAATCTCCTAAGTATCAATGAAAATAGCTGATTTCAAAACAGTGCAGCTATTTCCATATACATTGAATAAATTAGGTGCTAAAAGGATTGCCTCGTCAAGGTTAAAATTGGCTGCTAACACCCTTAAAGGGCAGCCCTCACTACAAAGAATCCATTCGCCTTTTATATCTGTTATCCTCGAAATGTCAATTAAGTTTGACATTCGGATGTGGTTGAATAGTAAGGTTACTCTCGAATCTGGATCCATAGACTTTGACAAAAAGCCTGTCAGTTTTCACTTCAAAATAAAACAATTTCTGTCAAAATCCGGATCCAGTTTGGAATGGTGGTGGTGGTCAAGAGTAGCCCCACAGAGCTTGACAACAGCAGCCGTGTAATAATACAAATTATTCTCGTTCCATTTTCAGAACGCGTAAAATAATCTAGAAAGTAATTGCATAGTCAAAGTCAAAGTCAAAAAGCTTTTATTCAATAAAATCTCACTGATCAATTTGAATCGTCATTACGTTTTGTATGATTAGGTATGACTACAATTTTTTATTTTTTTATTAGATGAGTTGGAGCTAGTTCGTCCCAAGCTTGTTTGTCTTCTAAATAATCTGATATTTTATGGTATGCTTTTAAAATAAGTCTTGTACGTTTTTGAACTTGCCAATCGACAACTGAGACACGTACGTTTACGTTAGATACGTTTATTAGGTATGCTACAAAATAATATCTAAGGAAATGCGATTGCATACAGATATAAAGAGTCCATACTATTACCACCTATACGGTTTTGCATACACCCCGTATTATCTAACCCGTTCGATTTGAATTTTATATCTAGTGCGAAAACATCGCGATCGTCCTAAAATCGGGTGTTCATTGCACAAGATACCTTTAGTATTTTATTATTACCTATCTTTGTACTTAGAATTTTATTATGACTTATTTTTGCCAATTAAAGCGTGCTTCATTGAAATTACGGTCGTTTCTGTAATACTTTCTTGTGTAAAATAGGTAACTTTTGTTTTATTAATTTGTCATGATGATTTGGAGGGATGACGAGATGTTGCGATCATTATTTGGATTGGTGCTAGTTTATCTTATAAACCGTACAATAAACCACAAAACTATGATGGAGCGACGGGATTTTTTTGAAAGTAATTTGCCAGTGTCACTTTTTAGACAAATCTTTCTAATTATCGAATTATAAATTAGAGAAACAAAGAATCTATTTATGAAGAAATATTTTTTCGAGTGGATCAAGTGGAAGATCAAATAAAATTATACCGATTGGATACAACATAGTGCGGGTTGTCCCCTAGTGGACACGACACTGCGACGCAACGTCACATACAAAGCGAGAAACAGGTATTTATGTAAATAGTCAGGGACGAGAAACTCAGGTTCTGCCGGAAATGGTCCGTAGCCTACCAGTGATGGATAGCGCGTGCGCGTGCGAGGGAGACAGCTGTACTTTTGTCTGTTTCTTTTGTATCAGCTGATTATGTGAAACATCGTGAAACCTAGTCGCTTCTTCAAAGGAGATTCCGTTCCAGTAAGTATGAGCTAATCAACTCTGGAGATTGTTTTTAAGACAATCTTCTAAATCTAAATAATAAACTCTTTTGAAGCTGACTGATAATCAACGCACAGCCTAAAGTAGAGGTATGAAATTTAGAGGGTTTACATGGTGTATGGGTGCACTCAGAAAGGAATTATGAGAAGTCGCACCCTAAAGGGTCTAAAATTAGGATCAAAGATTTTAACCAAATAATGCGTATGCTGCTACCACGCGAGCAAAGCCGTGGGCGACGGCTAGTATGGCATAAAACTGACCACTAGTGGCCTTAAAGAGCGACCCGTGGTGTTTAGGCACTTCTACTTCAACTTGATAAGACATGGTTTAATGCCTTATCGAGTTGAAAAGATACAATTATTGTAGTTTTTCACCTTGATGAGGCATTGTCGATTAAGATATGTACTTGTGATGATTGATTAAGAGTGGGAGTTATTTTTACCCCGGGATTACAGGCTCTACCACATACAAAGAAAGAACTGATATTTTAAGTATTTAAAAGACACTTTTGCAATCTTAAGCTTATGAACGAAGTCAAGGGCGGAAGCTAGTACCAAACTAAAGCAGCTGACAAATAGCGACCGTCATAATTTGCCAATTCCATTAGCAACGTTCTAATTGGATTAGAAATCACGAACGAAGCCAAACAGTGCATGTGACAGTCGATATGTCAGGATTCACAGCAGATATTGATGGTACACATTCTGGCGAGATTTGTTCCCGAAACATCGAATTCTGGCGAGTCTGAGTTTTGTTCTCGAATCGAGGATTGAAACGTAGAATTTGTATGAAGAAAAATGGTTCTCGAATATCTCGACTCTCGACTTCATCGAGTTCATGCAAAAATGTCCTCAATTTTTGAAAATAGGTAGAGGTACCATCCTATTTAATATTATAAACGCAAAAGTTTGTATGGATGTATATTATTTATGTATGTTTGTTCCCCTTTCACGCAAAAACTACTGATCCGATTTGGATGAAACTTGAAATATGTATAGGTATCTTCTAGGTAACCGTGCTACATCGTCGACCCCGTCATTGCTTAACATCAGGTGAGATTGTGGTCAAACGGTTGCCTATATTGTATATTAAAAAAAATTATTGTCCGTGACCTGGATTAACACATAGGCTACTTTTATCCCGGGAAATCAACGGGATCCAACGGGACGCGAACGAAGTCGGAGGCAGAAGCTGGTACATAATACATCAATGTAGGTACCAAATAAACGTAGACTACGGTACAGCTACGGGTCTGATTTGTTGAGGAAGTCAGTCTGTTGAGGAGTTTTTTTTTTCTACCCTTTCAAGGCCTCTTTACAGTTCCATCCTATACCTTGTAAAACTGTCATATTTCGTGAAATATTCATTTAGTATTACTTACCTACACTAACGTAACTTTATAGGTACTTTTTTGTTGTCTGATAGTAGGAATAACTAACGTGCAGTTCTAATCACCAAACCTGTTTTTCGAATGAGTCAAAAACAATTAATTATCAAACGGAAACGCTTGATAAAGTCATGCAAAGAAAAGTAATGCGTTTTCGAACGAAATTCGATTGACATTCTAAAGACGGAATTGTTTCGGTTTCGGCACAGACTTAGATCTAGTTACGATTTAGTTTTTGGATACATTCGGTACGGTTTAGGAGAAAAACGTGTGCCTAACGTTTTTAGTTGCAGGTTTGATGTAAATTTGGAAAGATAATCTTCAATTTTAAAACGATTAACCCCCAGAGAATCTACCGAAATAACCACAATTTAGGTTTAAGTATTTAAGTAGGTTTACTTACGTTTATGTTAGACTCATCATCATCATCCACAGCCTGACTTCACCCACTGCTGGATATAGGCCTCTCTTTTGATGTACCACTCCTTACGACCCCGTGCCAGTCTCATCCAATTTTTGCCCGCTATGTTTTACCAGTTCGCTATGTTAGACTACCTAACTAAAATAAATAAACACTGACCTTTCTTCCAAAACATCGGAATCGGAAGTGAACAATTCACAAAACAGCAATTTTTTAAACATTAAACACGGTACCTAGGTACTGTGCACAATAGTCATTAATACCACCCACTTGTTAAAACACGCAACTCTGTTAGGTATTTCACTAGCGCTGTTTTAAAAAGTACAAAAAATATTAAAACTAAAAACAGCACGTTCTAGCTTTTAATAAAACCAACATGTGTACCAACCGAGCAATAATAAAAACATATCAGGCGGGTCAAACTTGAAAATTACAAAAAACTGCGAGCAACTAAGTAAAAAACTTCCCAACACAAAGGTTTTAGTGGAAAATATTGTTGAATAGATTTCGAATGAAGTTTATTTTTAGCAATATGGGCGGATGGTTAAACAAAACACGTATTAACGCGCAGGTACATCGCGTCTGACTAATTGTACTATAGATAACAAGCTGATAACAGACGACTAATGTGATTTGCACTGTGCTATTGATTTTGTTAAGTTGTGTAACTAAACGTATGTAGGTATGCAAATCTAGTAATCATTGACTTGCTTCATTTAAGGGGATGACAACCGTCAAACAATTTCTCGCTCGTACAACATTTCTGAAGATATAAAATCACTGAAATTGAATATGAAAAATACCAAACAACAATGTTGTGTGTAATAACATTCCATAAGGTTCAGCATAAATATAATTTTGATCCAAACAAGTTTTCCGAACAAAAAAGTGTTTTAGCTTATTTTCCATTTTCATTTGTAAAACTGGTTTGGATCAAAATGATATTTATGCTGAACCTTGTGGAATGTTATTGCACACAACAATGTTGTTTGGGATTTTTCATATTCAATTTCAGTGATTTTATATGTTCAGAAATGTAGAAATGCGAGAGCGAGTTGTTTGACGCTGTCAAAGCTGCGTCTAGCATCCTATAGCTATATATAGCTAGCATTTTCCCAGTAGACAGTTCCGATTATGTCCTAACATCCACTGTCAATCATACAGAAATCTCTCCCTATCTCTGCATGGATTTCTCACTGAAGATATAAAGGTTGGCCAAATAGCTATATCGATATACTTCCATACCTCTGGCACTGATCGCCAAGTGCCAGCAATATCGCAGCAGCGTCCGTGTTATCACCCAGTTACCCACAACGTGCCCGACTGCTCGCTGTGCTGAGTATTGCTTTTATTTCATTTTTATACGCCGTACATTGCTCTGCTAAAAGGGTATCATACCGAGCAAGTACAAAATGTATTATGATATTTCGTCTGAAAGTTGCCAACATAAAAATTTCCAGCGATTTTAATTCAATTTTTCATGAAATCGAAATTTGCTTGCAACAGCATGCAACTGCCTAGAATTTTTTTGGTGATAGACCCTGGACCACAGAAGATATTTTGATACCGTCATCATGATAGAATATATCTATGGCGCAGAATTTTATATAATCTTAGTAAAATGTAAATTATTGTTAATCGACATACAAACGAGTTTAGAACAATAAAATCTCGGGTGACCGTCCGAGAAAGTGGAAAGCCGCAAGTTTACGAATTCATTTCTAGTCGCAATGCTATGCGTGAATTATGCGAGCTGAGGCAAGGATTACGTGGACCTGTCGGCGTGATGCATGCTAAGAACCACTGCTCAAGAATCGAAGAAAGTTCACATACTCACACCAACCTATTCAGGCTATTCATTCATTAGAACATTTTGTACCAAACGCATCTCCACGTTCTTCTTCTTTTATTTATGGCCTCTGTCCGTAATTTCGACAGACAAATTTGCCAGTGTCAAATGAAACATTAATTATGCAAGTAGCTGGCACCACCGACACTACCGTCATTTGTTTTTTCACATTACTACTTAGTACAATTTGGGATTTTTTAAGGCGAGAGTTCATTCATTCTAAACTGGAGTTTGCACACCGGCCAATACATGTCAGTTGCTCGAACAAAAATATCGGGGTCGTGTCAGTGCGGACACGGCAAGCAACCAATGTTAGTTGTATGTATACAATATTTTTTTATAGTTTTTAATTTTTTTTTTTTCGTGATTTTGGAATAGATATATATCTATTTATTCACAAAGAAAATTACAACTAATACAATATTTACAATATTCACAATACATATTTACAAAATACACACTCATACTCAACTCAACTGTTTCAGTTGAGTTTTTAAACTCTTTTTCTACTTTTCGTTTTAAGAAAACTTGTTTGGATCAAAATTATATTTTCGCTGAACCTTTGTACATATTGTTATTGGTAAAATCTCAATTCAAAACCCACAAGGCAAGACATCAACGTAGTGTACAATGTGTACATCCACAACAAACTGATACAACAATGAAGAACTAACACTAAACTGTTTTCAACTCTACCACAAGGGAGTCTAGTTCAAAATCGATCGAGTTCGGTTTATTCAAATCAAACGTGCCTAGTCGGAGAGCCAGAGGTAGAAGTTTCTTATATGATTCTCTAAGCAGCACAGTGACTGTTATTGCTCGTTAGTTTTAGAACTGAATTCTTCATCGTCTTTCAAGTCTGATTTCAAAATATATTACGTTACTAGGTACTGGAACGTGATCACTCGTAATAAGAATTTTAGGTAGCCTACTTTAGTAGTGTAAGACGATTGTTTCTAGCATGCACATTCCTTTTAATATTCTATTTTCTACGGGTGTATAGAATACTTAAGTACCTATATATTTACAAAAAAGTATATAAATTAAGTATTATCAGCAATCTAGTTCCCATGGCACAAGCTTTTTTAGTTTGGGACTAGAGGGCGTTATGTGAAATGTTAATAAATATCTATCTATCTATCTATTCAGCCTGTATTCACCCACTGCTGGGTATAGGCCTCCTCTTTAGTACGCCAGTCTCTCCGGTCCTGCGCGAGTCTTCTCCACTGCTGCCCAACTACAGCGACAATATCATATTAAACGTAGCCAGGGTCATGGTAGATTGGCAGCTGGATCTCTTCCGGAGATTCTTCGCACCCTCTGCCCCGCCCGAACCAGAGTCGCTGCCCGAACTCGGAATAGCGGGGCTGTATACCTATAGGTATATGTGGCAATTAGGTGCATAATATTTAATTAAAAAAACACCTAAACTAAACATATAACACAGCATAGTGGATATACTCGCAATACCAAAACAGCTCGTATAACACAATAACATTGGTATAGATTAGCTTGTTGCATTTTTCTAAACTAACCTAATTTGACAGCTCTAAAACTATAGCCGTCCTTGTCGTTTCAGTTTATGAGACAGGGACGGCAACATTTTTAGTGCTGTCAAATTAGGTTAGTTTAGAAAAATGCGACAAGCGAATTGATACCATTGACGTATCCATTTTGTTCCTGTATATCTCGTAGCGATACTACCCTAGTCTCCCGGTCTACAGACAACTAGTTACATAGTCCCGTATACAATTACGGACGCACCCATCAAACGCGTGGGAATTGATCGACATACAATCTGCCGGCTGGCATGTCTGACAAAAACTCTGTGAAGTAGGTGAATCGGCTTCAATGATCCGAGTACCGAGTTTGACTTCGTACGCTCCAAATTCAACTCTGATCGAGACAAGGCTCAATATTTATGACAGATTTTCATAGAAAAGTGTCAAATTGAAGTTTGAGTAACGCTTGAATCTCGATTCAACTTGCAGAATCCGAGCCTCAGATTTATTTAGTTACATTCCTGAAAACGATGACATTTTTGGATGAGTTCACGATACTACCCCTAGCGGCTGAGTTAAGCATCATTTTTCTCTTACAAATGCTCCAATAATAGCGATTTTCACGAGTAAAAATCAGATAATAATCCCTTGATTTTTGCAAGGCAAAATGCTCAAGACAAAGGTACGGCAAAATACTGTACATAGACAGGTATTTATCTAATTCTATGTCCACATTTTTGCTGTGAGTCTTACCTACTTCATACTTGGACAGGTCAAAAGCAGGTTTCCTACTGGAATACTTGGTTCCCATCAGCACCTTTACCTCAAAACTCAATAGTAATGGAGTTCAAAAACTTTTTTTTTTTTACAACTTTAGCATTACCTTGAAAACTTATTACTTAGGTATTATTATTACTTTAAAACTGAAACATGAGATACTTACAAGCGACAACCTACCTACCTTAATACCTACATAAGAAATGCAACAAATTAATAGTTTTAATTTACTCGAGACAAACTCAAAACGCTACCGTTTGGTAAAGCTTGCTCAGTCATTACTTTTCAAAAGCGCCGTGTTTGCAGAATTTTACAAAAACAATAATATTGTTTCAGACTTTGTACTTTGCACTTTCAGTAAAATAGTTGTGTTGTTGACACAAAAGTCACATGTTTGGTTATTGATCCGAATAGATATGACCTTTGGCTCTCGGACTAATGGGGGTTTTCACACTGACCGATACCGACATGTGAGTCTCGAAAAAAATATCAATGTCGGCGCCAATACGAAAACACAAAGGCGGGTTTATCTCCTCTTAAAAGGCCGGCAGCGCACTAGGATCACCTCTGGTGTTGCAGGTGTCCATGGGCGGCGGTGACTACTTTCCATCAGGTGGCCCACCTGCTCGTTTTCCAGCTTTGGCATAAAAAAAACGCGTCTACGTTATCGCTCTCCAGCGATATTGTGAAGATGTCGTGTCGGTGACAGTGAAAACAGCTAATCCGGTCACTCACTACTAATTTAATTTAACAAAATGGCAATCTATTTAGAATGGCTTCTAATTTAAGCTGTTCTAGACGCAACTGTTTGACATTGTTTGGTTTTGGATAAAAAAAAAACTCTTTTGGGGCATCTGAGAGTTCAAAATTCAAATTTATTTGAATTCCCCCTGTGAATTCGTCATGGTTCTATATTTTTTATTATTTATTTAAGATACAATTTAGTCTTACAGTACATACAGGACCAAAGCGCCTAAACCTTAAAAAACTAAACTTATTTCATACTATATGCATATGCATGCATGCAAGGTCATTATTGTCATTATTTATTTATTAATTTTATGTGTTATGTTTTAGTTTAGTCTACCTACTAATATGCTGCCTACTTTATGTTACGTTTTTCTTGTGTTGCAAATAAATAATTTTTCTATTTATATTTCTATTTTATAGGTATTGAAAATGTTTTACATAAAAACCTCCATAAATCCCGCAAAAGCGCTGTATCCTATAGGTACAAAAAATAATTGGAAAAAGTCTCTCACAAAGTTAGGTAAGTAGGCAGGTTACCTAAGTATTTAAGGTATCTATGGGACAAAAGTAAACAAATCACATTATTATTATATCTTAGACATTCCTATAACATCACCCAATTATAAATATTATGATTTACAATCGTGTTATAATAATAATCGATCGATAAGGTGTGATAGTGCACGATTGTAACATTACGAATGCTTTTAAATATAAACAACGTATTGTTGAACTTACAAATGCGTTGTCTTTTCTACAAACATCACAGACAAGGTACAAAAACATCAATGTTACTGACGTTTGTAATGTGCCTTTATATTTTATTATTACTATCCGTCGCCCGCGGCGTTGCTCGCATTCTAGATAGACCCTTTAGAGCGTGACTTTTCAAAATTCCTTTCTTAGTGCACCCATACACTATATAAGGATACTACCCTCCAAATTTCATACCTCTAGGACTTATAGTTTAGGCTGTGCGTTGATTCTCTGTCAGCTTCAAAAGAGTTTTATATATATTGATAAAATAATATAATATTGATATTGATATTACCTACTTACATGGAAACTAACGCCTGCACTCAGAAGGCAACCGAAATAAGTTACAAAATTCAGATTCTCAATTTTGAGCTGAAAGTTTTAGTGTGTAAATGAATTCAGCGGTCCCTGGAGTTTAGAGTTGGCGTTGCAGAATACTAGTTGAGAAAACAAAGATTCGGAAACGCTGGAAATTTGTTTTTGACCGGAATATTTAGTTTTCGCTCCATTTGTACCGCTTCGCACAATACTGGGTTTGAAAACTTTTTATTTGGACCAGATAGGCAATTAACTTTTCATAAATTGAGGGGAAAAAATGTTTTACGTCTTCAGTATTATCTTTCTTCTGAAAATTAGTAAAAGAGAAGAATCCTATACAGTATTTTTTTTTTTACTTTCTCTGTAGCGGACTTTAAATAATTATAATAAGTAAATATCTTAGTACAAGCCAGTTAACTTTCAAACTACTAGATAGATAGATAGGTCTTTAATTGAATTAAAACTTGTATTAAAACTCGTAGTATGTAATTAAAAATATTTAATGACTCGTCAGATGATATCCGGCATGATAAGCAGCGTCATTTAAATTTCATCATCATCAGTTTGTCAGAGCTGGAATCTGATAAGGTCTCCTAGAAGGTGCATTAGTATCACACGAAACTTTGCACACACTGGTACTAACATGTTTAGGCATCTGAAATCTGATGGCATCTAGTGGCTAGTTTGAAATGTGTTAATATACTTAGCTACTTCATTCATACATGTAAAATACTGTATCTTATATCCCTGACTCACTGGCTGAGCTGGTTTCCCACCATCCTTCGATCCGTGACCGTCTCTGTCGGCTTTTCCCCCAACCCCCCTGTCCCCCGCCCTCACGTACGGGTGACATTGACAGGTCAGGAGCTTGACACTGACAGTTACCTAACCACACGTGCACATGAGACAGGGTAACGCATCTACTGAATAGATGCAAACACTACAACCTATAAAGATTTTGCGTGTAGCCTTAGCATCTTGGAATGTTATCTCGCAGCATCAGTTGACACACAGTTAATACATTCCACAGTATAAGACCAGCATTGCCCATTTATCATAGAACACGAGAAAAGTGAACGTGCGATAATTTTGCACTTTCTCGCGCGGCCATTGTTCCAACACTTGCAATGAATTCCAAAATAGTGTTCCGCTTATGACTTCCAATTACTTAATATAGTGAAATGTTTTAATTATGTAACTATTTTGAATTTAACTACCTGTGTATTAGACTAAGATCCAATGACCATGGTTCCAGACAAACATGAAGTTAGTCGTATCAATATCAATGCAAGCTTTTACGATCTTTTTATTGTCTTCGCGTATGAGGCTAACTTCATGAGCTTCATGAACAGATAATTTTTATCATTCAGTCGAGCCAATCTTCTTCTTCTATTTATGGCCTCTGTCCGTCATTTCGATAGACAATTTTGTAGAGGTTTTTCAAAATGTCTGTCGAAACGATGGACAGAGGGAAGGACACAGGCCATAAATAAAAGAAAAAGAAGAAGAATCGCTCTGACACGGCGGAAACTCGCCATTTTACCACGGAGACGTTTAATATGCCATCAATATTTTTACGGACAATTATTGTTAGTAGTTTAGATAGTTAGTATGTACCTATACCAAAAAGTTTCCGCTAAAAAGTTTTAACTTTCAATTTGAACAATCCGATCGATCCCCGGGTTAAATAGTTTAAAAATAAATGTCGTTAACATCTTCAATCATTTAAAATGCTTGAGACATCTTCAACACATCGAGAAGCCAACTCAATTTCAAGAAAGCTGACATACCTACGCACGACGTGTGAACAAGCTCGCCTTTCCATCACGACATTGGACACTGGTACAACTTTGAACTATCGTCTACGTTAGGTATCTCTCTGTATAGGCAAGGCAGGTACCTACTAAATACCTCTGTGATTAATTAGGCACGATTCAAATATCCAGGACGCTTAAATTACTTCAAAATTGATTCTTCAGTTGAATTTGTTTTTAAGAAATGATTTGGGGTCGTACACGCTGTCATTGAAGCTATTAATACTTAGGGCCAAGCACCCTTCTTCACATTTTAGAAATAACGTCTTATGGGCCATTGGTTCCTTCTACAGCCATTGAAACTGAACGCCTCCGTGATAGTTCACTCACTGTGTCTGTTTTGTGTGTTTCTAGTCCAAATTAGTTTTTCTTACTAAATTGATAGATCTCTTGTTAAAATGTTAAAATACACTCACGCGACATACATCATACCTATCTCTCATCACATTCCGTTACCTTCTAACTGTAACTACGCACCGTCAGATTGAAATAGAACACCATCACATGTCATCCCATACCTGCCCCTATTCTGCACCGAAAGCTTCCTATTACAAGTGTATTGATAAGTTTGTCATCCTATAGCACATTATTTTATTTTTCATCCCACCATCTCGGAAAGAGTATTTTTAATCTTCAATATCTGAGTGGAAAAGCCGTTTTTATTCTCTAGAGGATAAAGTAAATTGAATTTAGAACATCGTGTGCACTAAGTTTGTGAATTAAAAAAAACATTAAACCTATTTACTGCTACCTCTATGGTGCCGAATATATCATACAACTTTTTTTTAATTTGTTAAAAACTCAGACTCGGAACCTTCTTGGTGTTCTTTTTTCAATTTGCTTTTTTTGCATTTAGTCATTTCCTCGCTGAGGTGGAATGAAAAGTTACGTGTTGCACTCGAGTGCAAAGATTTTTCACCTCGTGCTCTTTTGATTCCCTCGCTAACACTCAGGATTCTAATTTTAGAATCCTTCGATTGCTCGGTCATCAAAATTGAACACGCGGTTAAAAAGCAACTTTGCACTCTTGTATAACAAATAACTATTGTTAACTATCTCGCAATAGAATAGGACTTTACTTTTTGGCGTTCATGTTTTGGTTGAATCGCACGCGATCTTTTGGTAAGGGGAGTGCGGGGTTGATTTATTAGCTCCACCCCCAAACTTCCAAGGTCATGCGTTACCCAGCGCCTGTACGATAGATAGGCAACACAGAAATGTATTGTTCAAAAAATTAACCCCTGAATCGTTACGAATATTTTAGTTAGTTGGATCTAAATAAATGACATTGATATCGTTGCCGTACAGCGGAAGACCTGGATACAAAAAGTCCAAAATAGACACGAGCGGCGTTTGAGGGAGGAGGCTCACTCCTAGCAATGGATACAAGCTGCCTATGATGATGATGATGACATAAATAACTTGTAGGTTTTACATATTCCAACAATCTGACGTTTTGAAATATGTAAATAAGCCATCAGAATAATAATGAACAGGTGTAAATGCAATGCAATATGCTAGTGAGATGTCCATTACCAGCCTCGCGTGATGATCGTAAACCAGCAATTTACTGTCATTGCCAAACCATTCACATGAAATTGTAATTCTAATTCAGTAGGTTAGGTATTCACCACAAATGAAGAAATAATATTTAGATGTCTAGACATTTTTGATTTGGTTTAGAAGTAAAATTGACAGCGGAACCGGAAGACGTTTCCATCCCACCAGAAATTGGTTCTTTTTAGGCTTTGTCGCAAGCAACTAGCACTTTTAGAACAATGAACTTGAAATTTTAGGTCAGGTTAGTCAGCTCTAAAACCAATCTAAACTCACCTACTATCGAAATCAATCAATATAATCATCATCATCATCATCAATATATATATAAAACTCTTTTGAAGCTGACAGAGCATCAACGCACAGCCCAAACTATAAGTCCTAGAGGTATGAAATTTGGAGGGTAGTATCCTTGTGAAATGTAGGGGCGCACTAAGAAAAGAATTTTGAAAAGTCGCACCCTAAAGGGTCTAGAACGTGAGCAACGCCGCGGGCGACGGCTAGTAAAAAATATTAGTCATGTAAAATAGAACAAGTTATGCAAGCCTAAAAAATATTTACCCAACTAAGTGACTAATAGAACTATAAGACTGTTTGTCCCGTGCGAACGCACCCTAAGGGTAAATGAACATTGAGCAATGTAACTTGGGTATTTATTGCCAAATATTAACCGTAGGTTTCCACTAAAAAACATTCACAATAAAACATGCACAACGCACAACTCTGTGAAGATATCGATTTGCGTTTCCACCGCCAAACCTTGTGCATGTTTGACATTTTGAATCTTGTGCAGATTGTTTTAAGGATTTTCTTGATTGTAAAAACAAAGGTTGTTGTGAAGGTTTTATTGTGATTTTTTTAGTTGAAACACGCAGTAAAACTACTACTCAATTTATCTACTCCGAAAAGCCAGTATTCTAAAGTGCTGGCTGGGGTGAGGTCAGTAAGGAGACAATGCACACAGACAGGGATGTCAGTTCAGATCCTAATACCCCACCATGAATTAGAATTAGTTGCTTGGTCTGCGTCGGCCCTTATCCTAAAGAATGTTCAGAAACGCTTAACAGTTTAGGAGTGACTCGAGTTATTTATCGCTAAAGCTTTCTTTACACTGGTAAGTAGCTGGCGTAAGTAGCTATAACTGATCAAGTAGATACTTGGTTGTTTTTTTTTATCTAAAATGTAATACCAATATTTGATGAAATGTGAGAAACGATGTGTATTAAGGTAATTAAGGTTTTATTTATACCATGTTACTGTCAAATTTTAAATTTCAATATAGTTGATGCAAGATGGCGATCTTAAGGTGGGTCCACATCTGATCTTTTGTCCGTACCGTAGCTCCGTATCGTATCAGCAGCGTCGTGATCAAAGAACGCTAATTTGGACGCCGCCGTACTACCACCGTACGGACAAAAGCTACGGTACGGACAAAAGATCAGATGTGGTACCACCTTTACGAAGTTTTTTTTACTTATTGATCTATCGTCTTTGGTTACACGTCGAACTTTTGCGGTCAGTAGCTCGCCCGTCCGCTAACTTAACTAAATAGTCCTGTCCAATAAGTGTCAACCCAGTTTTAGGCTTCACTTGGAAATATATTGCTCGTTTAAGTTTTTACAACAACACTTATTATGATGGGAGTTTGGGGTTAACTTTGAAGTTAGTACAGAGAAAGGTTAATATTTTGTCTACATTTTTAATGGTATTTTTAGGACAGTTAATATACCTACCTACCTATACATAACCTACCTAAAAGTTAAAACGGAAAAGGAATAGAACGCTGATGTTTTGAAAAAAAAATGTCTTATAAGTTGGATTGCCCCATAATGTTGCAAAAGTTTTTTCTTTTTTCTGATATTCATTGACCGTAGAAGCTTTGTTATGAGATTTACAAACAGAATATAGTTTTTCAGTGAAACTATATACTAAGTACAAGGGTGTATGTTGCATTTGCATACTAGGGCTTTCTAGCTACAAAAACCAATGATATTTGCTACATTACCAACAAATACCGACTTTATTCGGACAAACCCGAATATCTTTACACACTTATTGTCCGCTTTTTCTGTTTTTTTATTTATTCAGTTTATTATGTACAATATAGAATTAAGAATCTTTAAAACCAACCTCTACAAACCGGTTATCGGCAAACCCTACGCGGCATAAAACCTCTTTAAAAAGATATAAGATAAAAAGATAAAAGAAACTATACCTCCGCATACCGAAGTTATCTATGGATGCACAAGATAAAGACGCCCTTTGAAACTGCAAGTGAAGTCAAGTTCGATGATGCGAAGTTCGATGCAGTGAAGTCCGATATTTTCGTTCAAAATTGGAAAAAAAAAACCGGCTGAATACTCAAACGTTACTTAAATTAAGTTCACGCTTAAATTATTGCCATCTCTTAAATATGAGTAAAATGAAACAGAGGCAGAGGAATTTTGGTGTGGTGCTTAAATTTTAGTGACGTTTCAGTATTCCGGCCTTTATGCCTTACCGCGAAATTCAACGGTAAAGGAGTTCAAAAACTTCGTTCGTAATTTTTACAACCTTAGCATGGAAAGTAGAAACACCTGGTTGCGGCATGCACAAGACAGAGGAGGCTGGCATAACATGAAGGAGGCCTATACCCAGCAGTGGGTGATACCGGGCTGAGATGATGATGATGATGATGATGATGATAGCATGGATGTAGCTATCGCATTAGAACTGTGTAATTACAATATCTACTTCGCATTATATGTAGAACTGGCTGGGAATCACTGGACAAGATTCGCAAGGGACCGAAAAGAATGGCGAAATAAAGAGGAGGCCTATACTCAGCAGTGGGTGCAAACGGGCTGAAATGATGATGATGATGATGATGATTATATGTATGACTAGTTATTAGTACAACGTGGCTTACGGAAACGGAACTTGGATTAATGTTGCCATCTCTTCTAATAGAGGTAAAAAAGAACCAATTTTGAGTAGTTTAAATAGTTTTTTTTTTTAATATTTATTGTTTTAACAATTTATACAGTACTAGCCGTCGCCCGCGGCGTTGCTCGCGTTCTACCCTTTAGAGTGTGACGTTTCAAAATTCCTTTCTTAGTGAATCCCTACACTACAATTATTACTACCCTCCAAATTTCATACCTCTAGGACTTATAGTTTAGGCTGTGCGTTGATTCTAGCTTTAAAAGAGTTTTATATATACCTATATTGATACGTTTAACACAGCCTCCTTAAAACACCACTAAGGTGGTACCTACTGGTGCCTTTTACAGTCAACATCAAAAACATTGATGTATTGTATTGTATAGATTGTTTTGAAAAACATTGATTGTTATTTAAATATTAGGTCGTAAATCCTTCTGAAGGTAAAACGTTACGAATGGAAAAAGATATGGGAATTGGGATACACGGTTTCCAAAATCTCAGGTAAAGGCACAGCTTATACAGTAACTACTACGATGACGTCACGATTCCCAGAAACGACATCGGAATGTACCTTTTTGCATTTTTGAAAGAACCGTAAAATGTAGACAATGGTTTTATCGTCTAAACTAAACCATAAGGAAGTTATGAATACTGGTTTTAATTTTAATGGTTTTGAGAAGGGTATCTCGTCTCACGTATTAATTACTAAATCTATAATCATCGAGATTTTTAATGTAGCTTTTTGACTGCCGCATATTAGTTTTGTAGTAGTAGAGCTCTTTGTGAGAGCTCGTCCGGGGAAGTACTACCACCGTACCTATTTCCGTCGCCAAGCAGCGATGCTCGCATTGCTGTGTTCCGGTTTGAAGAGTAAGGGCGCCGGTGTAATTACAGGCACATGAGACTTCAAGATCTTTACGTCTCAGAGTGATGGACGCAGTGCATTGCCTTCCAGGGCACGTCCTCATTGGACTTGCTCTGTGAGGTAATGCATTGTTATAGGCAGAAGTTACTACTTAACATCAGGTGAGCTATCAGCCTGTTCCATTACTTTTATCATTAAAAAAAAAAAATTTGGTAAAGCGTATGTCAAACCACGCACCCTGGGAATCCTGGGATACACCAAGGAGTACCCGTTATATAGGTATTTGTGCTTAACCTTGCAAAAAAGGGTTCGAGGGACTGCAGAACCCAAAAAATTCTATACTTACTTAATCCATTACCAATTCATTTTTAATTTTTTTTCGAATTTATTTCCTACTGGGTGCTTAATTTCACAGAATTAAGTAAATCACTGTATCAGTGACCCTAATAGGAATTATAAAAAAATATCAACAGAAAGCAACTTTTGAAAACGTCCAAGTACATTTTTTTACATAAAACAAGTTAAATACATTTATTATTAGACTACTACTAATAATAAGCCACATAATGACCACGGAAGGGGTCAGACAAGACCTCAGGGCTGGTCACGACAAAGGATAACAAATTCCTGTGTTTTTTATTATTTCTACAAAACCGTGACTACGTAGATGAGGAAAATAAAATGTTGGTCATTTCTGTGATGCCAATAGGTAGGTTTCATAAACAAAATTAATTGAAATAAAGTGTTTACTTTTTAAATACGACATGTGATTTTTTTGCCAGAAAAATAATGCAAGATTCTTTTTTTTTTCAAATACGAGAGATAAGTTTTTGATTTTTTTATTTATTTTTATTTATTGTTTTAAAAAAACATAAATAACTTATTTTGTACTATAGCACTAAGGAAACCACAAGGTTTATATGAATAATGCTACATGAGTCTTAGCGTACGTACTTATTTTATTTTGTCATTAATGTACTCACAAAGGAGTAAAAATACTCTTATGTAGGTGTTAATTATTAACTAAACCAGTATATACATTATAAAAATGTACTCTGTGAACTTATTATAGAAGTTCTCCACAGAAATAACTAGGTAGGTACTCAAAATTTTTTATGTTTTTTTTACTTCTCAAAATCACTATGAAACATCATTGATACCCTCACTACATACAAACTTGTAGTCTCAATTTGTAGTATAAAATCTTCACCTCAAAGCGCCGGACAAAACAAGTAGGTACTGCTAGTAGGTACTAGGTATACAGAGAATACACCTCTATTGTGCCTTTCTCAACAAAACGACTTAACTCGTAATAGCCCTGTGACATAATACACCTTAAGATTAAGCGCGCAAATTTCATTTTCACTTACACACAAGTGACGCAAGTGTACGTGGAGTTATGGAAATGGCCGCTTCTCTGAAAGTCAAGACAATGCTGGTTTTGATACTAATTTCCTTTGTGGAAACGTTTGTTATGGCTTTTAAAAGGAAGATGTTATTTGATTATACCCTGCATTTTTTATCACGGTAATGCCAAAAGGAGAGCAACTGTTTGATCTGTTCATTTAAAAAGATACTAATTTTTGATGAAATACAACAGTAATATTTGATGGCAAGGAGTAGTTTTAAAAGTTGTCAAAAGACTTTGAACCTTTTTTCACAGAACTTATTTTAGTATTTACTTACTATCTTCGAGCATCTTACTATCCTAAAACCACGTCAGTCAGAAAGCCAGGAAATGACCACTAGAGCCCCGAGTCTGCATTTGTTTTAACTTTCGTCTCCAGTATAGCACACGCAAACGCAGAAATTTTGTTGGGAATTACATACAATTCCCGAATCCCCCGCTAGAGGCGCTTATCCGGTTTTCATACAAAATGTCTCGCTTTGCGAATGCGTTTGCGTGTGCTATACCCGAGTCGAAAGTCAAAACAAATGCACAGACTCGGGGTTCTGGTATACGTTTATAGGCTCTATACAACGCATTATAAAGGGGAATATCAGGGGCATGAAATTGAAGGGTTGATGGGGTGTGTAGTTCTTATTATAATTCCTATGGGCTTATTCATCTAGAAAAATTTACAGTGTCCATTTTATGGTGTTGTGTAATTTCACCTGTTATTGCTGCGTGAAAGTGTAATAGATTTTTCCAAAACCCAAAGACCTCATCAAATCAATAGATCCCAGTACAAATCTGTGTCTTGGGACTCGTGGGATTTTATCGCATGACAATTTTATACTGGCAATAAAAGCAGTCGCCATCGCCGACGCAGCCCCCATATCGCAAGCTCTGAACTGCTTTCTGAAGATCTTGAAGTCTCATGTGCCTGTAATTACACCTGCGCCCTTACCCTTCAAACCGGAACACAGCAATGCGAGCATCGCTGCTTGGCGGCAGAAATAGGTACGGTGGTAGTACTTCCCCGGACGAGCTCTCACAAAGAGCTCTACTTCTTCTCTTCTTCTTCTTCTTCTTCTCTTCTGGCCTCTGTCCGTCATTTCGACAGACAATTTTGCCAATGTCAAGTGTTAAAATTGTAATAAATAAGTCAAGTCAAGTCATTTGTCAAGTCGGCTGTCATTTGTTTTGAAAAGAAAATGGTGGATTTTCTCTTCAAAACCTAACACGAATTTTCACATTCAGAAAAACCACTTTACACACATTTATTCCAATGGCTCACACTTTATGTTACGACCTAAGTATTATTGGTTAAAATTCCACCAAAATTAAACAATAAAACTCACAATAACACAAGAAAAACTATTAAAATAAAAGTGCTATGTGTCGTTTCAAAAAATGTCAAAACTCGTGTCCCTTCTTCTCTTCAATAATCTTCAATAATGGCCTGTGTCCGTCATTTCGACAGACAATTTTGCCAATGTCAAGTGTTAAAATTGTAACTAATACATAATGTCAAGCGATGTGGCTACAGATATTCGAAAACAAGAAGCTTTTGACGGCAAAAAACGCGCTGAAATGAGTTGTTTAATTTTGGTGGAATTTTAACCAATAATACTTAGGTCGTAACATAAAGTGTGAGCCATTGGAATAAATGTGTGTAAAGTGGTTTTTCTGAATGTGAAAATTCGTGTTAGGTTTTGAAAAGAAAATCCACCATTTTCTTTTCAAAACAAACGACAGCCGACTTGACAAATGACTTGACTTGACTTATTTATTACAATTTTAACACTTGACATTGGCAAATTGTCTGTCGAAATGACGGACACAGGCCATTAACGAAGAGAAGAAGAAGAAGAGCTAAATGTCACTAAAATTTAGTCACAGAATACCTATGATTTAGTATGAAAACAGTTCAAAAACCTGCCAGGCTTAAAAAAAAAGGTTTTTATGAAACAACGATTGCCCCTAGGGGTCCTCAAAAAATAAATAGGTTACCCACTTCATTAGCAAAACTCAGACTCAAACTTTAGAGTTGCTAGTGCAAAAAACTTCAAGTGCACTCTCGTTATATGAACCATGTGTTAACAGCGCCTAACCTTTTATCTCAAGGACTTTATCTTGGTAACCGATTAGTTTTGTACTTAAGATTTTTTAGATAAAGCTTTTAAAATTCCATTGTAGGTAAACGTGGACAAAATGTCTAACTCAAAATGACCGTTTTGTAACACGTGGAGTGGACACAATAATATCCTGTTAATTCCTGTTCCTGTTTAACGAATGGTAAATGAAATAGCACGTGAAACCTGCTTTTTGCTATTTTGAGGATGTGAAAAGGGGGTATTTAGAGGCACGTCGAAACAAATCATTAGCTATTCGGCCCACATTTTTCAGCTGACCTTTGTACTAATACTCTGTGCTACTATCGAATAGACTTTATAGACGGTATATTAATAGATAGAAATAAGAAACATTTATTGTAGAACTGTGTACAGGAGATCTTATTGCAGAACTAGCCGTCGCCTGCGGCGTTGCTCGCGTTCTGGACCCTTTAGGGTGCGACTTTTCAAAATTCCTTTCTTAGTGCACCCCTACACTATATAAGGATACTACCCTCCAAATTTCATACCTCTAGGACTTATAGTTTAGGCTGTGCGTTGATTCTATGTCAGCTTCAAAAGAGTTTTATATATATTGATTGATGATGATGATGATGATGGTGATAGTCTCAACAGTCTACCCATTTCGGGCGCACCTACAACATCTTAACCACAGATCATACAATAATTTGTAATTAAAGTAAATTGATAATTTGTATGTAGGTATGTAGGTAAAAGTGGTGTACAATAAAGAGTTTTCTATCTATCTATCTATCTATGATGGACACAGTTTGTTCTAGATCTTCAAAAACCATCTTTTTGTAGGTTGATCTTCAATAAAGCTAAACCGTGAGTTAAATCATAACCTAAACCAGAAAAACCAGTCACAATGAAGCTACAAAAAGCGGAATTTCAAACAACAAACTAGGCACAGAATACATAACAATATCTAGGATTGCACAAAAAGTTGTACCTCTGTCGTAGTAACTGTTGGTTACTCTGTGGTGCCGCTTACATCAATTAGGCAGTGTGCACACCAAGCTTGATTTCACTTTAAGTAAATGCACTAATTGAGTGTCACTATTTTAGTACCAATAAATAAACATTGCTAAACTTCATCAGTCCAGCTAAATTATTTATTACATTTTTATGATAAAAATTAAATTAATTTTTAAGTTCTTTATACAGAATCAGATGATTATTTTATCTTAATTGATTAAAGTATTAATTATTGTGTGAAATATCCATATTGTTTTATTTATTTTATGTAAATAGATTTTTTAATTGTGTCTTATAATCAATATAATCAATATATATAAAACTCTTTTGAAGCTGACAGAGAATCAACGCACAGCCTAAACTATAAGTCCTAGAGGTATGAAATTTGGAGGGTAGTATCCTTATATAGTGTAAGGGTGCACTAAGAAAGGAATTTTGAAACGTCACACTCTAAAGGGTAGAACGCGAGCAACGCCGCGGGCGACGGCTAGTATGTATATAAAACTCTTTTGAAGCTGACTTAGAATCAACGCACAGCCTAAACTATAAGTCCTAAAAGGTATGAAATTTGGAGGGTAGTATCCTTATATAGTGTAGGGGTGCACTAAGAAAGGAATTTTGAAACGTCACACTCTAAAGGGTAGAACGCGAGCAACGCCGCGGGCGACGGCTAGTCTTAAATATCCATGAGCATTTATATTTGTTTATGAATCGTAGGTATAAGTACAACAATTTTCTTATTCAGCGTCGTATCAATAACATCTAGCTAGGAGTAGACAGGGACAAATATGTTGTGTACAACACGATCATAATATCATTAGCGCGCATGTTCTCAGTTCTCATGTTATACCGCCAGGGGGCGCGGTCGTCGTGTACACAGCCATAATGCGTCTGGGAAAGTTTGAAAAAGCGTAGGAATGTAGTGGTCAAAGTTAGGCCACTTTACGTCTAAAAACTCAACTACCTAGAGTTGAGTTTTTAGAGTTACGGTTCAAGATATTTTAGGGCAGTATCTTCTTTCCATTTCGTCCGAATGTTTGTAAATTTTGTACTTTTACTTCAGAGTAATCAGCCAATATTGTTCAAAAATATCATATTTTATTAGTAACGAAAAGATATAAAGAATATTCTGTATTGTAAGTACTCTGTACACTACTTATAAATGTTCAAAATAACAAAAATACCAAAAATTTGATAATTTAACCACTTTACAAAGAAATACGACTTTTTTGGAACTGAAGTGATAGAACAAGCAGGTGGCCTATCTAATGTTAGGCCGTTTATTACCCCTACCTATTACAATGGCTTACATTAATTAAATCATTTAATTAAGACAAGGATGCGTTACATTTAATTTAAATGTAACGCATCCTTGTCTTATGTAGTTAAAATCAAATTAGCATTCTTTAACTAATGTATTGTCATATAAGTGACTGTATTGTCAATAACGAGAATATTTTGTTTTTAATTTGAAAATTAAATTAATATGCTATTACAAAGGAACCTCCAATGAGCGTGTGAGACTCACACTTGGCCACATAAGTGTATCAAATGTCCGAGCGAGTTATGTCGTGTCTTGCATGGAAATCGGATTATGCCTACTTGGATAGTTTCTCCACTGTGGGTGTTCCTTTGAACATCTATCAGAAATGTGTTGGATCATCGATACATCTATGTACCTACCTTACATAATAACATCGACCTCTATGTATAAAATTGATACTTTTTAGTTCAATCATGCAGTAACGGCTTAAACAGAAACTTTTGAAATTGTTTACGAAGTTGTATGCTTTGGAATAGGCTATTTTATGCTAGGTTAATTTATCCAGTGAGACTACCATCCGAGTAAAACCACGGGCGAAGTCTGAATTAGCTCGGAAAATAAGCCCCCACTATCATCTAGCTATATAGATACCAAACTTATATGTATTATCACAGAATATCTACAAGGTATTAATATTTTTTGCACTTATCAAGTAATATTGTTTCTTCGATATTTGTATTGAAAGAAATTTTGGGACGAAACACTAATAGAAATATAAAATAAAATTTAAAATTATTGTTTCGTCCCAGTGGGCCGAGAATGACGAGATTCTGGTAGTCCAAAACTAGAATAACCCATTAATTTACCAGTTCTCGGCTCTTTTCTAAAAACAATGGCTGCGGCAAATAACTTAGGTGCGTCCTAAATTAATTAATAGTTCTAACTGCGCATCATTATCTTCGACTTATGTCACGGACATCTTCCTAATTAGTAACCTCTGAATCCTAATGAGATATCATCCAATCAGATGCGAGACGAGTCAGGCGCACAATGTTATCACAGATCTTGGAGATGCAATAGGTTTTTAATTAGGTAGATTATCAAACTAACTTAAGAAAATCTAAGTTTCATAGAGCATTTTTATACCTCACTAGTTTTTATTGTTTAACTTCTGTATAGTTTCTTTTGACCCTATTCTCGTTTCAACCCAAAGCGAGCCACGAAATTTTTTTAAGTCAATCACAAAACACAAAACCAAAACGTGTCGCTATCGTAATGTGTATGACACAGATAAACAAAAAAGTCTATAATTGTTTTTTTTAACCCTTAAATGAGACCGTGAAAAAACGTTACAGAAACTCGAAAAGGGCTCTTTCTAGATAAAGATTTTAATAATTTAAGGATTGAAAAATATATATTTTACAATACGGATTCCTCTGGGAGTTATTCCTGCTCGCACATATTCGTTTTTATTACGGTAACATAAGGTTAAAACTAGTTAAAAATAGTTAAATACATCATCTAGGTAGGTATGTTAGGTAGGTATTTGTGAAATACAAACACCCTAACCGGCTCGCTCACTGGTTGAATACCCATAGAACATGGCCGCATCACGACCAAGGTTACGCCATCGCCTACAGATAATATAATAGTTTCTAAGAGCTAAGCTAGCATATAAATTGGAAAGCAACTCGAAATACTGCCATTACGAGAGAAATTCAACATATAATTACTGAACGACAGAGCATGTCGGTGTATTTACATAGAAAATCAACTCACGAGTAACTACAGACCTGTTTTTTTTCATAAAAAAACAGTACTCAAGCTAGAATCGAGCGATACAATCATTTTTTATCAGAGTTTTCAATGAAAATCTTACATAAAACTATACCCGCGTTCCGATTCAGTTTAGTTCTGGTAGCGAAAGTATACCGGTTCAATTGCATAGTATAAGTACTTGTAATAATACAAAATAAATATAATAACACCTGAATCAACAGAAGCTGAGCACGACATAGTTAGTGTTATTGATTTTACAAGCACATTCAATATCCTATATATACTCACATATTTACTAGTAACAAAACTTGGTATACTTAAGTAAAATAGAAATCTAGGCTAGGACCGGCATTTTAAGTTTCCATGACTTAGAACTATGATAAATAAATCGATTTTAAGTTGACAATGGATATGAGAGCCTCCACAGCCTGATGCTTGATAGAAAAAGCGTCATCGTACTCCAAAGTTTTACCAAAATAACCATATTTGTTTATGTATAAAATAAATACCTTTTAAACAACTGCTTATAATGCATCCTTAAACTTGTCTCAAACAAAACACATCACCACACAAACACTTCACAGTCAACACACACGTCCAGCGCTGGGGAGTTTTACAAAACTGTGACCGTTGGGATGCGCGGGCGCAGGTGTGCAGGTACCTGGCACCCTGGGATACAAACTATTGTATCTACTGTAATGCACGCTAGAATACACTCATTGTGACAGACAAGTGTAGACAACAAGTGCCGGAGCTATACTACCTGTGGATGTACTGTCAGGCTCGGCTGGGCACACAGATTATAGTACAGTTCAGTTTAACGGCTGACGGTAGGCCTTAAAAAATTGACTGTTGGTTTTCAGAATTTTAAGTGGTTGGATTACCTACTGCGGCTGTGGAATTTGAGAGTGAAGTTTATTGCTCAGTTTATTTTGGTTAGTTTTACGAGATGTCGCGTATACTGTTACTACTTACCGTTCTTTAGTGGTGAACTGAGAGTTATAATATTATTTAATAGGGCACTTGACTGACGAATATATAAATAAATAAATATTCACGGACACTTAACACAACGCCTTCTAGTCCCAAACTAAGCAAAGCTTGTACGATTTTTGTTTTTTGTTAGTTTTTTTTTTTGGGTAAATACATACATAATACATAGAAACACCCATATTCTTTCTATGAATAAAGATTAATTCAAATACTAAATGGGTTTCACAACCTCATGCACGCGTGCATTTATTAGAATTTTTGTTATTTTTGGGACAAGCTAATTTCCAGCATTGCATTGATTTTCATAATTTATTAAGATTAAATATTCTCGAAGTGTTCAGAAAAATATAAAATTTTATTAAAACTGTTTTTTAGTTGAAAGGAACTTCTAACTCTGCAGTTAGTATAATCAGATATTAATCTTGAAACTGCACTGGTTATTATAAACCAGTTAATTTTCCTGTCTACTGGTCGATATAACTGTAAGTGTCTATTATTACGAGGGTGATATCACAATAATGGTAAGAACGTGGCAATAATAGTTATCTGAAGAAACATGCTAAGAATTTGTAAATAATGTTACATTATTATTACTTTGAAGCCAATGGGATATGAAGTCATAATAATTATGAAGACAATCGTGGTTTTTTATAGCGCAAAGATTTGGAGGTTATGTTTGTGCGATCGAATTGTTTCATTTCGTAAAATTATTGTAATTTTTCTGTAGGTACTAAATAGTCGTTGATAGAGCGGGGTCGATAAGAAGATTTTTTGACAGAGCTCACAATCAACAATCAGCCAAATTGAATCACATAACACGTTTCACCCTTTTTCTCGTTTCACCCCAATTCGCTATAAAATTATTTTATACAGAGGAACCCGACAATTATTTTGATTGACACTACTACTTTTCTTAGAATTGTGCCTCAGTTTAGTTATTGCCAACTCATTAAGTATATTCATTACTTGACGTAGTTTCTGACGTCATCAAAAATCCGTAGACATAACCACAAATCATAAGTTGAAAAGTTTGAATCACTGGACCCGATTCTGTTAGTGCATTTTGGTAAACTAACCTAATTTAGAAAGCGCTAGAATTACGAAGCATTTAACTTTTGCGCGCCAAGCTTAAAATCGATTGGTGCACAAAAGTGTAATAGCGTAGGTGCGGATGTTCTTGGTGCGCATCTTTTGGTGCGCAAAAGTGGAATGCTTTAAATTATAGCTGTCTTTGTCATTTCAGTTTATTAGAAAGGGACGGCAACAAACGAGAATGAACCAACAGAATGATGGGACTGTATACCTAAGTAGGTACCTACATATAAAAAAAAAGTAGGTACCTACATAGATAAGATATCTTCAGTAGGTTAGGATTTCTATTGTGTGCTACCAGGTAGGTATACAAGGTAGTATGTAGGGGTATAAGTACCTAGACTACCTAGGTAGGTAGTAGGTACTACATAAACCCATTGCAAGTTTTTTTTGCCGGAAGAACGACGAAGTCGGAAACGGAAAAAGGTGCTGAGAAAAACTACCTACTATCTAATCCTTCGAAACAATCACAATGGCACTTTGTAGCTTTTTTATGTGTATAGGTAAACAGGAAAACGTTTTTCCCGTTGTCAATATTGCATTTTATAACCTACTTTGTACCTATTTACCTATACTTATAATATGTACCTACCTAAAAACTTTTGCATTGTATTAATTGAGGTACCTACCTACGTAATACCTACCTACCTACAATGAATGACTTACATTACTATTTTACATTATTGTAAAATAGGTACCTACGTTTACTACCTATCAGAAATAGTTTTTTTTTTATACTACTAAGTAGGCAAACAAGCGTACGGCCCGCTTGATGGGAAGCGGTTACCGTAGCCTATGGACGCCTGCAACACCAGAGGCATCACATGCGCATTGCCGACCCTTGAAGATTTTAAAACACCCTTTTTGAAGTGCCCCATGTTGTAGTCACTAGGGAAAGCCTCGACAGGAAGATCGTTCCACAACCTGAGTGTTCGCGGGAGGAAATTCCTCTGAAACCGGAGGGTGCGCGACCACGCTGGCTCTAGGCTGTGTGTGGATGAATTCCCTGTTGTTGGCGAGCAGTGCGATGGTAGAAAGTGGCTGTAGGCATCATATTGAATAATTCTTCAGAACACAGCCCGTTATACAAGCGGTATAAATATACCTCTCAGAATATAAAACCATATTACACTCATTATAATTAACCCTTCAGCGGGCTTTGATACTTTTAGTACCAAGCCTAGCGGTTTTGGTACCATTTCTTCCCAACTTTCGAAAATCTTTCTACCAATCAATCGTAAAAACAGTTTTTGTTTGACAACAAACAAAAAGTTAGGTATTTGTTTTGATTTCGTCGAAGTGAGTGATTGTTGATGATGATAGATGTTTTTAAACGTTGTTGCTGTACCTAATGCCAAAGTTTTTCGATATATGGGGTTCGTTTAAAATATCCATCTCAATGTTTTGTGACAGTTCATAAATAACTGTCACGGTGAATTGAAGTTGTGACATGACACCAAAACCAGTTGCTCGTGTTACTGAAAACCTTGTAGTGTCAATACGGCTTCCTAATACTTTCTAAAACTATTTTTTATTGCTATTGGAATTGGAACTACTTAATCTAAATAATCGTACAAACATCTTTACATAGCATATATTTGCATCACACGTAAGTATTCGTTACAAATACATCTACTCGGAAAAAAGGCTCTGAGAACCGGGCCGGGAATTAAAGACATTAGAAAATTGGCAACATTACCCATTTTCGAAAGCGTATTATTGCGATTTGAATATGCTTTTGAAGAATCATGTTAATTTTACTATTATTGAATTCATTATTATTGGTAAACAATCTATTTGTAAGGGTTGATAACTTGATAATGATCAAACCCTTTAAATAAATAAAAAAACCATTGATAAAATCTGAGGGGTTAGGATACAGGATACACAGGATACCTGAAGGTTTATAGTCATTAGAAGTCCGTAGTAATCCACTCGAGGGTTCCCTCCCTCGAAGGGAAAAAAAGAAAGGAGTTCCCAGATGATAACCAACTAACTATAAATAACACCTTTAGTAATCTACAACTCACCTATTTTCTCCTGGAACCAATTTGTTATTCTCGACAATCGCCGTCGCCCGGATCCTGTGGTCAGGCTGTTCTCCCAACAACTTCTCACATCTCCCGTTGCTCAAATGCTCGCGCACCACACTGAAAGCATCACTTTTCACATCTACACTAGTCACTTCACTAACACTTTTCTCACTTATATCCTTCTTTTCTTCTTCTTCGTCTATCTTTTTGTCTATACCGTTGGCTATGAGTGGGGTTGGTTTTGCGGGGAGTGATTTAGGCTGAGATTTAGGGGAGGAAATGGTGGGTTTGCTCTCGATGGCACCGTTTTCGTTTATGGATGTGACGTAGACGGTTGAGTTGGCAATGTACCCGTTCAGTTCGGTTCGGTTCTCGGACTGTGGTCGTTTGCCTTGCCTTATCTGAAAGTATAGAAATGGTTTCCATGAGGTATTTTGAAGTACACTTTTAAAAAAGTCTAGATCGTTCTAGGTTTTTGTAAGATGGTAAAGAAAAATACTGTATTATGCCCTCTGCAGTCTGTACGTACCCTGTTCTGAATAAACTATCAAACAATATTTGTTTCTAAAGGCTTCTGTTTCATACCATCACTAACTTTTAACCAAAAAGCAAGAATTTACGAAACTGCACATCACGCACGACCTCAAAACTATTTTCTCATTGTGGGGTTTGGTTATAAAAAGTACAGGCTATCTGTGACGGTCATGGTTTCAATTTCCTGAGAGCCGCAATTCAATATTGTGTAGCAAAATGTCATTGAAAGGTCCCTTGGAAATCTTGCAACGCTGCATGCAATACAGCAGATTTTTTTTCAATTAGGCGAATCTTATTGTTCATACGGCATTTGGCTAAACTCGAAATCGTAAAATATTAGCAAAGAAAGCCTGAGTGGATGCTGAGCACTGCTATTCTAATAACACATCACACACAGATAAAAAAAAAAGATCAGAGCACTATTATTGTTCTGGGATTTTCAGAGCTAGCTGGTGACGATATTTTATACCAGCCGGTGATAAAGGTACCTACAGAACGCCAAAAAATGCATGCAATCATTCAGAAATGAGCATTGCACGATTTGCATGACGGTTTCTCAATTAAAAATGAAATGTGACTTGCAAAATTGCATTTCAACGTCCCACTCGAGAGAAAATGCATGCAATATTGCGAATATTCATCGATGGCAAGCGGACACTCAATGAAAGGCTCTCAAATCTGTCAATGGGCATCGAGAGTGGTCGAATGCAAGTTACGAATGTCCACGTCGAGCTGAACTATATATTTATGTAGTACAAAGTACAAGTTACGGCGTGAGATGACACATTTCCATAATAATGTTAATTCTAAATCCAAAACAGTTGTATCTGAATTTGCAACAGTACTAATTGGCTTCCTGTGATCCACAATTTCAGCATGATCTTACCGTACAACCTACTGAAATATTTGCGATTTAAAAGGTCTCTCCGGTCTACAGTCCGAAAAAAAGACAAGGTAAAACTCGGTGAATCTAGATATAATTTGAATCACTCGCTTCAGCTCACTTCTTGAATCCCCAGTCAACATGAGAAGGCTCGAGCTAGCGTTGAGAGGCGTCGTTGCCTGCAGGATTGCACACTGTCTAACTAGAAATTGCGTTACGTGTAGGAAACTTTGCCTTTAGAGGGATAAAATACCCGTGACTTCGTGTCTGACGAAGGTATTTGCAAACCATAATGTATTCTCGTACATACAGGAATTGAATTTCAGAGATTGTGGTGAGGTTTTCGTATCAATTTAAGAATAATATAAAACTAAAATATTACCATAATTTGCAGCTTACCTCGACAGACAGCTTGGACATGTCGACGGGCGTGATACGTTTGAGCGCCGACAGCCGCTGCAAGCGCTGTCGAGCCTGCTCCTCGACAGCGATGAGGAACGCATCCTGGATGATGTTGTGCCCGATGTCCGATACTGTTAAAGAAAGATTACGATATAGGACATCGAAAAAGAAAGACGTATACGTTCATATTCGTGACCAAATCAAGCGTTCATGACTAAACCTCTGATAGAGCTTCAGACTGAAACACAAATACTTAAGCTGAAAAGATAATTTCAATTCTTGATCAACTCAACGACTTACGTGATATGATACGATACGTATACGATAGTGTGAGCTTTCGAATATCTAGAACTCTCACATCACATCTCATTTTAATGATATTTATTGACTTATTTGGACGCGAGCGTATTATTACACAGTAAGTTATATAAAAGTCTAAGATTTTCACATTCCTATCTCATTAATTAGCATACAAAGTTGTACGTTATTATTATATCCGTAGATTATGTAAAATAGCTAATCCACTCTACTTGTACTACAACATAACATAAATAACGTACTTATATAAATTGGTCGCATCTCAAATGCACAAATATCCAGAAGTCTTCTCGCATGTGAACCTCATCACTAGTTTATTACTAAAGATTTTATGGTAGAAACATCTAAGACGATGGATTTCAGAGACATGGCTCCGTGTTCAAAGAGTAAATACAAGAGCCAGATATCTGTTTCATACAGACAAAATGACAGAAGACAACACCAGAACGTCCTAATAACATTGAAATAAAGATTATAGGTAAAAGTAGCAGTGAGCTTCCCTTATGTTGTTTTGATATTCAAAAAAAATGTTTTATGTGTGCTAACTACGTGCTCATGTAAGATGCGCAGTATTAGACAGACCTATACTTACTGTGCATCTTAGGTTATGATAAGGTAATTGCGAATGATTAAAATACGGCGCGCAGGCGCAGGCGTCACAATGCGTTGCGCAAAGCCTCCATTGAGCACCACTGAGTCACGGCCAGGAATGCAGCACGTACACTGAATGCTAATCCACAAGAGACTAAGTGACATTTTCGGTTCCTAGCGATAACCGACGGCGGAGATACTTCTCCTTTAATAATAACTCTAAAACTTATTGGAAAAGCTGCTGACGTCAAATCTCAGGAGAATGACAGTTAAGTGAACTTCTTTTGATATTATTTCCCTGAACAAAGTTTCCAACTGGTAATAATTGGTTAGTAAGTAACGGGGTATTACTTCGTAGGGTTAGGCGGACATAATTATCGTTAGAAACTACATCTTCATGACTTCCCTAAACTTCTCTTAGACTATAGTAAAAAGAATGAGTTTTTTAAGACGCTTCCGTTCTGTTTAAATATCCACAGCATCAATCAATACCGCAGAAGAAAGATCCGCTATCGTTTGTCTTCCCAAACCATTTTGGGGAGGCTTCTTACACAGTTGACTAATGTTCAAATTAGAAGTCAAAGCGTTAGTGTCCTCAGTCCAATTCGAACCTTACAAGGGCGTTAAAGTTTTCTAATATACTTTCTCGGTGTAAAAATGGCGCATTTCCGTCCAAGTTTACAGGTCTCGAGGGACAACTAAACTCTTATTTACCATGCCGCAGGTAAGTAGGCTACTTATTGCGAATTGGGCCGTAAAAATGAATAATGGCCCACCTCTAGAGGTTTTGTTTTATTCAGTGTGGTTTGGGTGGAGTGGGCGTAATGGTGGATAATCCCACTGCTGGACTGAAGGGCTTTTAGACAGGCCCCTTGTGATACAATCATGGCTTAAAATTAAAGTCTTGGTAGAGTTGGATCAAATTAGTAAACGTTAGAGATAAAAAATAAGCATCCCCGCTGTAAGAGGAATTCTGACCACGTTCATTAATTATTCTTTAAGCTTTCCAAAGGAAAATTAGTCACATTGTGGAAGATATTTAAAAACTAGAGTAAAAGTGCTACATTCATTAATTCTCGTCGAGCGAGGGAAACAGGAAAACCTACAAGTTGTAGTCCACATCTAGTGGACTGGACTTAAATAGGATTACTTTAAGAATTTGTAATGTCAGCCACTTGTGTTGTACACAGCAAGCACATCTAAATAATAAATGATCCAAGCAGCTGTTCTAATAAAGAAAGAGTTAAATGTTCTAGGAAGATAATATGTATCTCAGATCTCAAGAGTCTACTCGAGATACTTGACGATGTCAAAAGAGGATAATCAGAGGCATTCTCAAGATACTTAGTACCAACGTACCTACCTACAATTGCAGTAGAAATCAGAATCAACTAAATACTAGTACGTACACGTACAGGTAATCACTAGGTGTGTATATTCATTCAAGCATTGCCCCCATTGAAATATTATGCTTATGGTAACGTTTTGGTATCATAACGAATGATAATATTGAATGCATCTGTAGTAGGTAGTTCCACAAAGAGCAAGCTACAAAACTCTTGACTGTGAAGGTAGGCGTGGTACATTTCCCACCTCGCCTTCGCCGAGAAAAATGTGAAGATTTCGAAACAATGCGCTGAAAGAAGATTCTAGTGCGCTTATGTTCACCCCCTTTGTTCGTGGCAATTCGAAAGTTTCAAACAAGTTTCAGAGGTTTCTTTAAAAGTGCTGCTGCGGACGGCTGGAGCTTTTGTTGAGGGTACATTTTGGTACCCATTTTAGTACCTCACTTTATTATTTGTAACTATGGCGTTGAAGGGTTAAAATAACTTTGCAAGATGCAGGAAGGACTCATAAATTAGGAGCCCCAAGCAGTTTAAAATAGAAAGTTTACAAATGTAAATGGATCCTGCCCTGACTCCTTGTACTATTAAGATTACCCTAAAATACCAATTTAATCCTTCTAAATCCTTTTACATTAAACTTGACCTTATTTCTATAACCATAAAAGCCAAATTCCTCTAGCATTACCAAAAGATACATCACCTATCTTGACATCAGAGAGCGAACACCTTCAGCCAAAGTAAACTCATCCTTAGCCGGTATTGTATAGAGTTGAATTTAATGAGTGTTGGTCTAAAATGTTGGTCACTTAGTGCTCTGCTAAGTAGAGAACCAGTTTTTATGCATTCCAGAATGGATACATAGAACGGTACATGTAGGTAGGTGTGCTTGTTTGTCTAGGATGGTCCTGCCTTACAAAGCTCACACGTTTCGGAGATCGTAACGCACAACGCTGCGGTGTGCGGCTCAACGCAGAGTACCGCGTTTGCTCTTCGCCGCTGACGCAGACTGCGACGTAATGTTGTGTTCACACTATGCCGCAGTCGGCAGGGACTTGGGCAGGGAAGTGGGCACGCACATAGTGTGAACACGATCATGCCTCCCGACCCAATTTCATGCCCTTGCTTAAATGAGAATAAAGGCGATGTTGCTGTGGCAATAAGTCCGCGGCAATAATGCCGGCAGCGGCATGGGCATAGTGTGAACGCGGAATAACAAGAGACCATACTAAACGTTTTCCATACAGTTATGTGTCCGGCGCTGCATGTTGCATACCGCTGCGTTGTGCGTTACGATCGCGAGACCAAAGATTTAGACGACGTACGTAGAGGTAGGTAGGTAGGTAGTAGGTAAGAACATTAAGTACCTAAACCTATATTGAACGCGACTTATAAAGTTGATAGGTTGGTTGTACCTACATCTAGAGTAGGAGCTATCTACCTACCTATGTTCCGTTTTTCTTTAGGGAGTATGATAAGCAGTGTAATAAAAACGGCTGCGTCTAAGCACAATTTTACAATTCCATTTTTAAAACGCCGATTTACATTTTTCCAATGCAATGGAAATTAAATCGTGATTGTGTTGCCTTCACGCAAGAGGTGGCTAGAAAGTGAGTGCTTGTCACTTTAACACCGACAAAACTAGCAGTCCACCTATGACACAACCAGTTGACCCCACGACCACCTCGGGAGTTCAAATTCTTGTACCGAGAAACACATAACACTACCACATTACGTAATATTTAGGATATTGCACTGTCTGGTAAAACATTGAGTTCAAATTCGATAGTGCAACAATTTTTAAATTGTGCGGATAATCCCATTTTCAATCGGCTTCTTTGGCGGTTGAATTTCAAAGGGAGTTTTTTTTAGCGAAGCCGGAAATAGACGTTTCCATCTCAGAATAATGTTCCCCAGTGTTCCCTTTCCGTAGAAATGGTTGTTACGCTTACTAGGTAGGTATTTGACGTGCCATGAGCTGGTCCGAGGTTCCAAACCAAACTTATCTAGCGGACTCGCGGAAAATCGCAGTCCACGCGAACAAAGGTGAGGGCAAAAACAATTAAAATAAATTGAACGAAAGCACCTAGGTAAATTGGAACTATAGTGGGGACAAAATGTAGCGAAACTTATTTATAATTTGACGTTGCAATCTCCATAATTTTAGTGATTTTATTCCTCTAGTGTTGGGAAATACTTAGGTAACTTCGATTTGTATCGATTAATTGGTTGATTGTCCGTTTTACCGTAACTGCCGTAAATAACCTGCTTTACAAAGTGCCGTAACTAGAATAAAGATAAAAACCACGATAATTCCGACGTGATCTTGACTATTTCCAAGTAATTTTACCGAGAATTAGCGTATGAAATGTGCGGGACGTGCGTTCGACGCGGTTGAGATAAAGGCATAGCTACATTATAGTAACGCTAGTGCATTCCATAAAACTTTCCGTGGCAGGGCTATTCTAATTCATACGGAAACCCTTTCCAAATCGATATAGGAAACTTTCGAAGCAGACTTCAAACTTCCGATATCAGTCCAATTTTGTAAACGTATTATGCTGCGTTAGGTTTACCTCTTGTTCATAGCTTACTTAGCTCGCATAAGTCTTACAAAATGCCGGATAGGTAAACCTAGATATTTGAACTGTAGTGAATTTACACTCCCTTTCCTCATTGCAAAATATAACAAATCTGGCATTGCTGCTGAAGTAAAGTTAATCGTGTTTCAGCTGTGACAGTATAAACACCGCTTGTGCTTGAGTCATTGCGTGTGACGTAACGGTGCTATATTTCAATCACGATGCTGGCTGTACAGTTAGCACTCTTGCAGCTTCACGTCTTACTTCGAAGATATATTTCTGAGATTCCTATACTAGGTCCGTTTTCGCATTGCCAAAAACTGATCCGGAGGCAAGCATAGATTTTTTGACAGAATTGTATCAGAGTCTGTATTCGATGCTTGAGTAACGTTTTTTTCATCAGAATACAAGTGACGTGATGTAGTATGAAGGGCTTACTGTAGCATTCTTTACCTAACATAACCAATAATTTGCTATGATATTTCTGGAAATTTGGCTAATTTGGTATGTTGCATAATTTGCACATTTCTGTCTATTTTCTCCTTTTTAATTTAATGTAAGTTTTTTTAGAACAAGCGCGATATAGATTTTAAAAGAACTCCATTATTAAAATCACTACTTATCAAAAACATTTCCTAAAACGTTTCAAATACAATAGCTCGTCAAAAGATAATAGAGCCTAATTGCCGCAGGCAGTACTATACCGCCCGCCCACATCCCTACAATAATCTCGACTAATCTCGGTCTTTTTTCCAACACTACACGTAATACCATTGTCATTTCTGATTTTACACGTACCTAACTGTAACTTACGATGCGTTATGTTTTAAAACAATTGTGTTTTAAAATAACTCACGTGTTATACTTCCGGGTAGTTTAATAACACGGTATCTTTTGCATTGTATTCAGTGGAATTGGTTCAGGTTTTTTCGATTTCTGCAATCAATAGTGCCATCAAAACTTGATTGGTCGTGATTTCACTTTAAACCTTGCGTGCTCTTTCGATTCCTGCTAGGCGCATAACATAAACGTTAGGTAATTTGATTTGCTATGTGTGTACGGTCAAACACCAAAATGCAGTAAAAGAAACAATAATACTTTACCTAATCGCCGACTCTACATCAGATCAGAGTAATGAAAATGTTGCAAAAAAGAATAAAGTTGCGTATGATTTGACTAATAATTGCAGTCTGAAAATAGTTACTGTTGTTGCCACAAAGCAAGTAGAGACCGTTTGCTTTACAGTGACGTGTATGTGTACGATCGTATAGGTATATCATCTTGTTTGTAGTTATTACAAGTTCCTCGCTGAACGAATTTTCAGTTTTTGATTAGCAGTCTTTAGTTAGCTACAAAAAATTTAACAATAAATTAAAAGTTTTCCGATACCAGAATCTTGTTAGTTGACAAAACTTCAGTTGAAAAAATATGCGGTACGTAGCACTACGTAGTACTTCTCGTGTCAATTCCTCAACTTCGATCAATTAAATTTTCATTAAGACCCCCCTCTTGGAAGTTAGAAACAGGTCCTCTCGAGTACATGTAGTGCTGAGTTGGTAAAACAAAATATAAATCATATACCATAGCTACAAGACCACATCAACCAGGACTAACTACAACGGTTATCTCCATTTGCAAGGAACTATATAAAATTATAATGTTTTATGACGTGCATGGCCATGACTTGGAATCTTCTGCCAAGGTTATCCGGCTTTTTGCAATGTTGATTGTTTTTTTTAAACGTTCGTACGTTCGCAGCTACACTTGCACGAAGTGTATATGCTGAATGAAGTGCTAATTTGCAGCATAAAGGTTGACTGCCATAGCCTGTCAGCCTATAGCAGTCAACTTCATTATGCTAGGCTAGGCCCTAGCATAATAATTGTAGAAATATTTATCTTTTCTACATTGTTCTTCTTCTTCATCTCTTCATTAGTTGCCTCTATCCGTCATTTTGACAGACAATTTTGCCAATGTCAAGTGATATAATTGTAATAATATAAGTCACGTCAAGTCATTTGTCAAGTCGGCTGTCGTTTGTTTTGAAAAGAAAATGGTGGATTTTCTCTTCAAAACCAAACACGAATTTTCACATTCAGAAAAACCACTTTACACACATTTATTCCAATGGCTCACACTTTATGTTACGACCTAAGTATTATTGGTTAAAATTCCACCAAAATTAAACAATAATACTCACAATAACACAAGAAAAACTATTAAAATAAAAATGATATGTGTCGTTTCTAAAAATGTCAAAACTCGTGTCCATTCTACAATGTTCTATAATTGAAAAATTTGGCTAATGACGAGTACTATTAACATAGGTAAAATGTGGTTGATTGAAGTGTCAATTAAGTCAATTAAAATAGTTTGGTTTATTTTAGTTAGGTTACGCCCGAATACTAGCTACTTGAAATAACTTCATGCTTATATTATTGCTTTTTCTTACATTAGTAAAAGATGTAGTGGTAAATGTATGAGGTAGGGCAACTTGAAGTAGTATTTAAGTGACGTTTCAGTATTCAGGCGTGAGTCTATTAAGTAATTTTTTGGTAGAAAATAATTATTTACTTAGTTTTAGTATAAGATTTGAATAATTATTATTTTCTTACAAAAAACAGTACCTATGAAATAGGCAAAAAGTGGCTTATTTTGAAATAAAACTGGTTTGTTTTTTCTACCATGAATAGGTATTTTTATTTGAATTTCGTGATGTTTCGCTTTAACTATTATCAGAGTGATTGATAAGTAATAATAGTCTCTACAAATTCTTTACAGGTTACCTAAAGTTTTATCGTCTTATTGTGTTGGCAAATATTACCTGTTGCCTAACCGGTTGAGTATTTCAGTATGTTTCTGATGTAATAATAATAACTATAACCACTTAGATAGGTATGTTGATATCGTAATTTAAGCACTAGAAAAAAATAATGTTTTACATTTTATACCTAGGTAGGTAGTGGTACCTAGGTATTAGGTTATCCGTTTTCTACACCATTTGATTTTACGACCGGATAATTTTAGAAAACAGATGAATGACACAGCTAAAATTTAATTTACCTACCTACCAATCTTAGGTAGGTATAATTAAATTATCGAATTCAATGAAACGATTATTGATCATCGAAAATAATCAGTTTTATCGATTACCGGAGAAAATCGGTCGAAAAAAATGATCGGATAAAATATCGATAAAAATACCGGTAGAGGTCCATCACTTTCAGCTCCAGACGGAAAGGGCAAGAGCCTTGGTTCTCGTACAAGTTCACTCACCTCAAGTAGTTGACCAATCACTTTCTACTCACTACACTGCAGCAGATCCGTGCGAGGAATCCTTGGAAATGTTTTCAAAACTTGTGTTAATACTTTAAACACGAGTAATTGTTGTTGAATAATGTTTTGTCGTGGAAATCGGTGACGAGTACCGTACTAGAGGAACGCGAGATTCAAACCAGTTTTCCGTCTCACTCGCTCTGTTTTACTGAAGCTGGGTTACCATTACGCGTGTGAGTTTTACCATTTATTAGATAGGTAATTTTCCCGTTCCGATCGGAAACTGTCGGATAGGATTTTTCTACCATTGAAAACTTACAACAAAAAAAAGGATTCCTACTTTTTAACTACATCCTACGTCTGTATAACCCTACTAGTGGGGATGATGGGAAAACCTTGACATGATGCTGGTGGAAGGACAAAATAATCCACCACTAGCAGTAATCCACCGGCTGAGGCTTCGACGTTAGTCAAAAGTAGAGGTAAGTACTTATAAAGAAGAGTCTAATGGTCTATGTTATAAAAAGTTCGAATAGACATTACCTATGTCTTGTTTACCATACGTAATCAGTACATAATGGCAAGTCTTACTTTTTATAAAATAGGGGTTTAGTTTTTTGTATGACTGGTAGGCAATAGTAGTGGTACAGATCATACAATCATAGGTATTGGGTAGGCTATGAACCTGCCTAATCTAAATCCACCATGATATCTTACAAAAAACTGTATAAATTATATGGATAAGATGCACAGCCCTGTTTAGATACTTTAATAGTGGATAATAGATAACCTTGTACCAACTTAATTTTCTTCTGATATTTTGTTGTAAAAGACCAATAACTCGATAGCTGGCAGCGTTACGTAGGGTAGCGCTAGGTACTAGAAAGGTACCGTTAAAGCTAAGAAGACACTAATTTGACCTGGTCGCCGGAAATAATCAATGTCCCCGGCAAAGGGAAGATAATTAACATGGCAATACCGAGCGAAATAACCTCAAAAGCCTCCACAGCGAAGCGAAAACGTAGCCAGCGCGAGCAATACCACGAACGTGCATCATAGCTCCTTCTTGCACATTCGATATGGTTCCATCAAGCTAATAGCTTGAACGAATTTAGAACTTTGTCACTTTCACACGAGACGGCACATTGGTGGTTTTGCACTGGTGGCACGATGAAGCAATGTGTGGTATTGCCAATCTATTTTAGACTGTATGCCTTTGAGCTAAGATGGCTGGTGAAGGTTGGTCTTCGCTGAAGCCATTTGGACCTAAATAATTGCATTACAGCAATAACCAGACGACTAATGTGTCTCATTTTGAACGACTCTACAATAATGTGTAGAGTTCTGCAGGGCTTAATGATAGGTCTACTTTTATTTCTAGCTCAGTCATAGTCACGTTAGAAGATTATTCCAAAAGTGTAATTACTTCAGAGCTAATTACTGGAATTTTTGAATACCTGCTCTACATTTTAACTCGAATTTATTTCTGTGAACTGTATTTGCCTTTTCCAAGATCCAACGTGGATTGAGCATTATATATTCAGAAAGAAATGTTACTCAGGAATAAGTATAAAGTGAGGAAAGGCCTGGACTTAAAAATGTACAAAGGAACAACAAGGGTGCTGCTGTCGTCCCTTGAGTAACCCAAATAGCTGTGAATGTAAAACAGTTGTAAAGACGATGCCTAGTCATTTCACTAGTCATATATTATATAAATTACGGGTAACTAACCTAACCTACTAATTTTTTTTATTATTGGATAGACCATCTTTTGACTTCAATCTCACCTGATGGTAAGCGACGATGAAGCCGACGATGGAGCAAGACGGCCTAGAAGACACAATATACTCTTGCCTTGAAGACATTCAGATTATAGTGATCAGGAAAGACAGATGCCGGGGATGTGTTCCATTCTTTAGCGATTCGCATGATGAAGGTGGAACCGAAACTATCTTACTATGTTCTACTTGCATCAGTCTAGCAAATTTTTGTGCTTTTTCATGACTTTCCTACCTAGGGACTTGATAGAGTATCATTACCTATATCAACTTTTTTCAACCATCTATCATCTCGGCATTTTTGTGAAGACCCGTTGTCATTAGTTCTTTCTCCTGATAAAATGAACAAGGTATACTTGGACAGATACCTACCTGCTACACTAGGCAATTCAGAATTCTACAAGTACCCACTTAAGCTGGAGAAGTATCAGGGGCTTTATGCTCAGAACGGCAGAGATGTAACTCTAATAGGGATGACGAAGTGAACAGGCCCCATTTATACCTACTTTTAAGGGTAAAGTGGTATAGGTACTTACGCAATTTGCTCTCACTTCTTCGTTTGACACGGAGCTTGATCATGCAGGATGAAATGCACTGTAACAAATTACATTATCATGAGCCTCGAGCTGGTAAATAAACCGTAGGATGGCTTTACGGGCCGCCACACTAATAAAAGGCTCGGAAAGTCTGATGGTAGGAAACAATCAAATCATTTGTGTTTAACTAATAATGGCGTTAATGTTGTACTAAATCAAAACTAGATGTCGCGACTAAAAATGACCGAATCCTGCATCGCGCTGACGAAAACGCACGGCTCTGTACTACCTAGTTCTAAGAAATTTTGATTGTTGAGAAATATACACACGATACCTACTCACAGCTGTATTGTTTTATATTGATCCACCTAGCCTCCTTCGCTGGTTGTGCTAGCTACCTTTTTTGAGGGCTCCGAGTGTACCTGCTGTACATTTTGGTCCTTCGAGCCGGATACGTACGGAACGTATCACGGCAGGTAGTAAACATTTTTGCGCGGAAGCCCACCCCACCTGGGCGATATTGGTAGGGACTAGGAGAACCAGTCGAAGAGGTACTCTGGCGGCAGGGGCGCGCTCAGCTTAAAGCATAAGCTTGAGCGCATTATCAAGCATCCACGCTCAGGAGGGAGCGGGGTGTAGCCGACCAGCAGCAACTAAGCGGCAGCACAGCTGCATCCAAGCGGCAGCACAGCTGCATCCAAGCGGCAACGAGGTTGCATCCAAGCGGCAACGGGGCTGCATCCAAGCGGCAACGAGGTTGCATCCAAGCGGCGACGAGGCTGCATCCAAGCGGCAGCAGGGAAGCCGACTCAGGAGAGTCAAGCAAGCAGAGAGGAATCCGGACCACAGCAAGGAAATTTGGTGATATAAAAATTGGACTATTTAATTTAGTATTGTAGTAGTAAATTCACTTGAAATAATTTCTAACCTAAAAAACATTGAAGTAGTAGTAGCATTAACTTAGAATAATTTTAAGAAATTTGGTCAGACGGGGAACCTATGCCCGATTTTCGTTTTTTTTTGTTCAAACACTTAGAAAATTTTAGCTAAAAAATATTTGGACTTGTAAAATTTTTACAAATTAATTGCATTTTGTTAAGCTTCAACGATGGAACAACTTTTGTTTACTCAAGAAGATTTAAGTACGCGGGTCTCGAAAGGGTTTAGCAATTATAAAAAAACGTCAAAAGAAAGAAAAACTAAACAGTTGAGTAAATTAAAACTTGAGGCATTAGAGAAGCTCTGGGAAACATTTGTGTATACTCACGCCGAACTGTACAAAATAGCAGATCCTGTAAAGTTAAAAACAACAGAGTATGTAACAAAAGAGGTGTTTGACACTACGGAAGAACTATACATAGATTATAAATGTCGTTTGCTTCAGGATTTGCATGTTGACGGCGTTGCGATGAGCGAACCAGTAGGGTCTCAGCTAGTAGATAAATCGGGGGGGAACAAAGCAAATATTGCCAAATTACCAAAAATTGTGATTCCAAAGTTCACTGGCAATTATGCGGAGTGGACCACTTTCCGTGATCTTTTCAAATCATTGGTTCATGACACAGACATGGACAATGCAGTCAAAATGCAATATCTGAAAGGGTTACTGGGGGGAGAAGCAGAACAGTTAGTAAGGAATTTTATCATATCATCAGCGAATTACGACAAATGTTGGAATACTCTTATCGAGCGTTATAATAATAAGCGATATCTTTGTAACACAATTTTGAAGCGGTTATTCAGCCAACGTAGTAGCAACTCCGAATCAGCTTCCTTCTTAAAGGAAATACTAGATAACACCATGGAATGTATGGGTGCTTTAAGTAATCTTGGGGTAGATGTGTCCACTTGGGATTTGATCATTATATATATGACTTCGTTGAAGTTGGACCCTGAATCAAGAAAGCAGTGGGAGCTTGAAAGCACGAACATTGCTGGCGACGAACTGCCTAACTTTAAATCATTCCAAGAGTTCTTAACTAAACGATTCCGGGCATTAGAGTTCGTGGACACGGGATCCAGCTCCAACAAGTCGAGAGTTGCACCAAGATCTTTTCACGTTGCTGAAGAAGCCAATGTATCTGTAACATGTAAATTTTGCAAAGAACAGCATAAGCTGGTACATTGTAAGTCATTTGAAAACGAAGAGGTACCAGCCCGTAGGCTATTTGTCGAAAAACAGCGTTTGTGCTTTAACTGCTTAGGCGATGGTCACTCTGCCAATCAATGCCGGTGCCGAATTTCATGTCGCGTTTGCCGACGTCGGCATCATACATCTCTGCACTTAACAGGTGACACCAATTCAAAACCAGTAGCAAGTAGTGGTTCACCTGCAGATAGTTCAGTGGAGGAAGCACCTGTAGTGTGCTTCGCATCAGGAGGAGTAGCGCCACAGAATCAAGTGTTGCTGGCTACTGCTCTCGTCAAAGCAGAATCCAAAAACGGAGATACTCAAATCGTGAGGGCGTTGCTTGATCAAGGATCCCAGGCATCCTTTATCACAGAAGCAACGGCTCAACACTTGGGTCTAACAAAGACCCCGGTAAGGGGAGTTATCTCAGGAGTAGGAGGAGGACAGAACGTTTCCTCCAAATCGAAAGTTAAACTTAACATTTCATCAATGCACGTAGGCTTCCAGAATATCAAGCTCTCTTTGGACGTGTACGTCTTGAAATCTATCACGACCTTACTTCCCAGCAAACAGGTAGTTGCAGCAGAATGGGTTTGCAGCTTACCACTAGCTGATCCAGGATATAACACGCCAAGCAGGATCGATCTTCTGTTGGGTGCTGAGGTCGTTGGTCAAGTAATGCGGGAAGGAATTCATAAGCAGGGATCCTTATTAGCACAACACACATCACTAGGGTGGATTTTATCTGGGTTGGCGAGTTCAAATTCAAACAAGCAAGCAACGAATTTGATAGCCATGCATCAAGTGTGTGTGGAAGAGGATAATCAACTTAAGAAGTTCTGGGAGCTAGAAGCAGATACAAAAGCAAACATAAAGCCATTACTTACCGAAGAAGAAACACGTTGCGAGAAGTTCTTTGCAGAAACCACCAGAAGAGATGAAGATGGGAGATATATTGTGAAGCTGCCATTTAAATCCAACGATCTGAAAGTAGAAAAGTCTAAGAAAATAGCAGAGAAGCGATTAACATACCTAGAAGCGAAGCTGAACAAAGAAACAGAACTGAAAGCGAAATACATAGAAGTTCTTGAAGAATACCTGCATCTGGATCACATGGAGAGGGTACCTGAGGAGGAAACAAACAATATAAATGGAACATACTTACCGCATTTCGCTGTAGTTAGAGATGACAAGGATACCACGAAAGTCCGGATAGTCTTCGACGCGTCCTGCAAAGGAGAAAATGGCGTTTCACTAAACGACACTATGATGATAGGACCTACCTTGCAGCCAGAGCTGAGAAATCTTCTGATGAGGTGGAGGCAGCATTGCATTTGCTTGTCATCCGATATAGTAAAGATGTATCGCCAGGTGAAAGTTGCAGCTGAAGACGTGGACTTCCAGCGGATTCTGTGGAGAAAAGATCTAACAACAACGGCTTCTTCTGCAGTCGTAGCAAAATCTGAAAAACAAACAGCAAGATTAGAAGAATTCCGTTTACTGAGAGTCACGTTTGGTACAGCCTCAGCTCCATATTTAGCGGTAAAAGCACTCCAGCAGGTGGCGATCGATGAAGGAGCAAACTACCCAGAAGCAGCTGCAAGGGTTAACAAGGACTACTATATGGATGATCTATTAACAGGTGCTGAGAATGTGGAATCTGCAATGAAACTATACAGCGAAATGGTAAATCTTCTAAAAAGAGGTGGATTTGAACTACAAAAGTGGTCTAGCAATAGCGAAGAACTTTTAGAAAGAATCAAGGAAACAGGAAAAGGTGTGGACAAAGAAGAAGGAATAAGACTTAAAACGGATGAAGCTATGAAACTGTTGGGACTTACCTGGAACCGAAGAAGCGATGCGTTCCAATACACGGTGACACTTCCGCAGCTGAAGGAACCTGTAACAAAAAGAATTGTTATCTCAGATATATCACGTCTATTCGATCCATTAGGATGGGTCGCGCCTACTGTGATAGTAGCAAAAATGATCATTCAGAAGCTTTGGATATCAGGCATTGAGTGGGACGAGAAAGTTCCAAGCAAAATCTTAGAGGAATGGTTAACTTACCGTAACGAATTACCTGATTTAGCGTTATTGCGAATAACTCGTTGGCTTCACACTTCGCAGAAGAATATGCTCGTCGAACTTCACGGGTTTTCCGATGCATCGAAGTTGGCGTATGCAGCCGCAGTGTATCTTCGAGTTATTGACGACAAAGGGGACATCTATGTTAATCTTGTCACAGCTAAAACCAAAGTGGCACCGATCAAGCAGGTATCAATTCCAAGACTGGAACTGTGTGGAGCTGTTCTCGCGACGAGATTATTAGTTGAGGTGGCTGAGACTCTGAAAGTTGAAAAACAATACATCCATGCTTGGACTGACTCCACTGTGGTGTTGGCATGGCTTAACAGCCATCCCAATCGCTGGCAGACGTTCGTGGCTAATCGGGTATCTGAAATTCTAACAACATTAGACTCGCACCAGTGGTCACACATCCCATCAAAACAAAATCCAGCGGATTGTGCTTCACGGGGATTAAAACCTACGGAACTCGTCCACGATGCGTTGTGGTTCAATGGCCCGGAAGTGCTGCATAAGAAAGAAGTGATCTATGACAGAAAGAAGGAGGAAGAAACTAACATAGAAGAGATAAAGGTTCACATCGTAACAAACACGGACAAATTATGGGAAAGGTTTTCGAATCTGGGTAAACTAGTTAGAGTAATAGCATATTGCAGAAGATTTATGACGTGGAAGGAACGAAAACAAAATAAAGATCAAGGGTTTCTGACTACACAAGAACTGAAAGAAGCGTTAGAGGTGTGTATCAAGCAATGTCAGAAAGAAAACTTTACAGCAGAAATAACAAACATAGAGAAAAGTGGTAGTGGAAATGAAGCAATAAAACTTAAGGGTCCATTCAAAGCTTTGAATCCGTTCCTAGACGATAAACAAATATTGAGGGTAGGAGGACGATTAGAAATGTCGTCTCTAAGCGATGATAGGAAACATCCGATACTGATTCCAAAGAAATCTGAGTTTACGAACTTACTCATAGCTGATGCTCACTTAAAGACACTCCATGGGGGGCCGCAACTGATGTTTACCTACTTGCGTTCAAGATTCTGGGTGTTCGGAGCCAATGAATTGGTAAAAGCTTATGTCAGGAAGTGCGTCAAATGCATCAGATATTCAGCAACATCCTCAACTCAACTAATGGGACAGCTGCCAGCAGCCAGAGTAACACCAACGCGACCATTTAAATGTAGTGGAGTAGATTATGCTGGGCCGATAAACGTTAGAACATCCAAAGGCCGTGGTCAGCATGCGTACAAGGGTTACATTTGTTTGTTTGTCTGCATGTCCACAAAAGCAGTGCATATCGAAGTAGTGAGCGATCTTACAACAGAAGGGTTTTTAGCAGCGTTCAAGCGATTCGTTTCACGTAGGGGGCACTGCTCAGACATCTGGAGTGATAATGGGACGGGGTTTGTAGGAGCATCCAAGCAGTTGCCGAAAATGTTTTCTGCGGAACAGTCCGAAATGCAGACCGAAGTTGCAGCTAGCTTGGCCAGCAATGGAACAAAATGGCATTTTATTCCCCCACTTTCGCCGAACTTCGGTGGATTGTGGGAAGCGGGAGTAAAATCTGTTAAATTCCACCTGAAACGCGTTGTTGGCGAAACAACCTTGACATATGAAGAGTTAAGCACAGTACTAGGGCAAATAGAAGCATGCCTCAACTCACGCCCGCTGGCAAGAATAGACACGAACTCCGAAGGGTACGAAGCCCTAACTCCGGGACACTTTCTTGTAGGGGAACCACTGCTTACTGTCCCGGATTACTCTTTCGAAAATTCTAACATGGGAAGTTTGCGTCGTTGGCAACTTACCCAAAAGATGACTCAAGACTTTTGGCGACGCTGGTCCCAAGAGTATTTATCATCTCTTATACATAGGTACAAATGGTCTTTTCAAACTCCAGAGCCAGCAATAGGGGATTTGGTACTGGTAAAGGAGGAGGGATTGCCTCCTTCTCGTTGGTTGCTTGGCCGAGTGATCACTAAACATCCTGGTCCGGACAATATCACTCGGGTTGTATCTCTTCGTACCAAATCAAATGTCCTGAAAAGACCCACCTCAAAACTATGTATTCTGCCTATTACGGCATAGTTAGCTATAAACTTAGATTATAACTTAGGATAGAACGTGGGAATGTTAGATTGTAATAAGAAATACAAGAGCACAATTTAAAACTTTATTGTATGAATGTAACTTAACTTAGGTCAACTTAATATTATGTAACTTAACTACCTAGCAATTTAACTTAACTTATCAGAGCTAAAACTAAACTTACCGAATTCAACTTAACTAAACTTAATTTACACCAAGGCTCATAGTGGGCGGTATATTAAGGACAACTTTTGTCACTTTGTCCTTAGTGGGCGGTAATGTTTAACTAATAATGGCGTTAATGTTGTACTAAATCAAAACTAGATGTCGCGACTAAAAATGACCGAATCCTGCATCGCGCTGACGAAAACGCACGGCTCTGTACTACCTAGTTCTAAGAAATTTTGATTGTTGAGAAATATACACACGATACCTACTCACAGCTGTATTGTTTTATATTGATCCACCTAGCCTCCTTCGCTGGTTGTGCTAGCTACCTTTTTTGAGGGCTCCGAGTGTACCTGCTGTACAATTTGTAATGCAAATCTAGAAAAGACAATTCAGTAATGGAGGCTCTTACTAGACCTAAACCTAACCCTAATTCCTTTCTATAATTGTACTCTTATTCTATATTATCTTGTCTTATTTTCTGCTCTTATTTCTTTTTTACTCGTCAAAACCTTGACCTACCTACTGTTTACATTTTTGTTCGTACTCTTTTAAAATAACATAGGTAGGTACCTATTATTATATTAATAAAATAATTAGACTTTTTCAGGCTAATAACGATAAGAACTTAATTTACTTTCGTCATTAAAATTGGTGGTACCGACTTCGCCTTCAAATACTAAACTGTTGTCTATGGATTCTTTGAAACCAGCATTTTGTGGGTTTTATAAATGGAATAGTTGGCCCTGGTAGGCGATCGTGTTTAGTCTGTTTAGATCCTGGGAAATTACCTCATGAATATGGCCCAGCACCTCAGTCCGGGACATATCCTCGAGTTTCGTCTCGTTAACGTCCATGATCTCATCAGCCACCTCCAAGTTGTCCAGGTGGCCTGCTGCAGGGGAACCTGGGAAAGAAGAGAAAGGTATACCAACATCATCATTTTATTCCATGCTGTGGTTGCCTTAAATTGAAATATCGATAGATTTAAGTAGGTAAGTCCTAGTGTTCTAATCTCTTTATAATTTTGAGAAAGTATCTTTTGTTGGAAATCAAAGAAAAGTTTGTAAAAGAGCCTCATCTGGCCTCAACCTGGATATCCAAGCAAGAATCATCTCATAGAACATAATAATGGAAGTGTCAAATTTTAACTCGAAAGTAACCTATTAGGTAGCTATGGTTTCTTTCTACGGATTGACATGCCTTACAAGAATAACATAGAAAGATTAAGCTTCTATTGCTATAAAATCTTTATCAGGCGTTATCATAAACATTGTGTTGCTGGGGATTGATTTAAAGTCGTCCTACGCGCACTTACCATACAATTTAACTTTGTTATCCTTAGTCTGTACCACAATGATCACATATCCTTCTAAATCCACTGTTTTGTTGCTTTTAACTGTTGTCATCTTGTCAATGGCATTGATCTGCGTGGTCGGGGCGTTAAAGGTATTCATTTTGATTATTTCCAACTCTAATTGTATTCCTAGTTAAATATGACTGCTAAAACGATTTATCCCGGGGTGCTAGTAGAGAGGTCTTTATAGATTCTGGCCAACGTTTGCGCCAACACCACTTCAGACAGAACTGCCCACAGAAAACATTTCCACAACACATTTTCATTATTTTCCCCATAATCTTAACCAGGAGATAACAAATCGGCCATCATCATCTCTCACAAACAGAAGAGGCACAGAACTAACATTTAACTTAAATATCACAATGATTTTTTATTGGTTTTTAGTTATTAATTCAGAGAAAGCGTATTTCAGAGGTACAAAAACGATTTTCTTGGCGATCCGACGGTGACATATCACGGTTAGAATGTTTAGGGTCGGGTTTTCCACTGATTTTCTTTGGATATCACATTTTGTTTCAGCTGTTTAGTTGCGCATTGGATTATTTTATGTATTTATGTAGATTTTTGGGTTATTAAAGTTGCAATTATGGGTTCTAAGCGTGTTTTTAAGGTTGCGTAGCGGTCCGACATCCGCGGGCTAGGTGGCCGCCGCGAATGGATGCGACTATCCCATTTTCGCACGATCAATAATGCTCCCTACCCCAGCATCCCTTCACACTCACAAAGAGTATGTACTATGTAGGTACCCATCCATCTACCTAGCATTTAAACTCAGAATACAACTACCTAAATGTAAGTACACCCAACCTACATAAAATAAACAAATACAGTTCCTAATTTATATAGTAGGTACCTAATTTATATAGTAAAAAGATGGGCTCGAATATGTAGAGTATCTCTAGTACGGACTTCATACCGCCTGCTGCAAAAAGGCCGAAGGTCCCACCGAGATTTGAACTCGGATCGCTGGATTCAAAGTCCAGAGTGCTAACCATTACACCATGGGACCTGATAAACAATGCGCTGAAATATATATTTATAAGATATGACGTTAGCAAAGTACCTAAAATCAATTTATTTATTTGGTTTTAGTAGCAGATCAGTACTTAAAATAAACCTATAGATGGCGTGGTAGGTACATAGAACGCGTAGCGTCCGTTATGTGGGTGGACCACAGCACCTACCTACTCTACAAAGTTTGTATTCAAGTAGGCCTTCCTTTAAATAAATATTTCTAAAGAAATAGCCTAATCGAAATAGTTTTTTTAGACGCCATCTATTGTAAAAACCCAGAACTTTCATGTGGAAAGCAAAAGATTTAATAACCAACTTTTGTCTCCAGTGTTTCCGTCTACAATAATTACAAATCAGCTGACGCGTCAACTGCATCGAAGCGCGCGGAGCGCTCCGCGGTTCGAAAAATGACGGGAGAAAATCGTCCCCCTGCAGTCCACGCAGTTCCGATTCTCCTGCAATGGACGCAAAGCTTTGTAATGTTTCTGTGATAATTTTATTGAATGAAAGTAAATAGGTTTCCAGTATAAAAAAATATTTTCTGTATTTTTACTCTGTGGGCTTTGCACATGGTAAGAAATGGTAGTAATTGTAAACTTTAAGCTTGCAACCCTAAATGTCAGTTTGTCACTGACTTCGCTACGGTGCGGGTGTCATTTCTTCCGTCTATCACCCTCGCGGATAGATGAATGGAAAATAATTAACTAAATCGCAGCGAAGAAGTTCTCCTATCACCTCCATCAAAACAGCCACGACCAACAGCATCGACAGGCATAGCAAACGGTGCGCCTCCCGTCAACACCGCCATGATCGATGCTAGAAACAAAGATGGCGGAATAATAGGGTGATCGTAGCGCGTCGCGTCGTTCCCTGGTGTCGTGCGTTATGTACGGTGGTGGGCGGGCGCCGCAGCAGTGTCGGGGCGCGTGAGCTCGGAGGAGCGGGGCGATGGGCGCGCGGCCGGGCTGATGCCGCCGCGGCCCGCCTCTGGCCGCGCGGCCATGGCGGCGGACCCACCGCGCGCGCCGCTGCTGGCCCTCTTCACCGCCGTCTACGACTACGCGGCGCAAGGCGAGGACGAGCTCTCCCTGCGCCGCGGAGAGATCGTCGAGGTGCTATCCAAGGACGCCAACATCTCCGGCGACGAGGGCTGGTGGACGGGCAAGATCGGAGACCGCGTCGGCATCTTCCCGGCCGTGTACGTCACAGAGGAAGACCCGCTGGTGGTGGAGCCGCCGCGCGTCAGCTTCACGGAGCTGAAGCTCGAGGAGGTGATCGGGGTGGGCGGCTTCGGGAAGGTGTACCGCGGGTACTGGGACGATGAGGTCGTCGCCGTGAAGGCGGCGCGCCAGGACGCGAACGAGGACATCGAAGTGATCAAGGAAAGCGTGCTGCAGGAGGCTCGCTTGTTCTGGGTGTTGCAGCACGAGAATATAGTGTCGTTGAAGGGTGTGTGTCTCGAGGAACCGAACCTATGTCTTGTGATGGAGTACGCGCGCGGGGGGCCATTGAACCGGGTGCTGTGCGGGCGGAAGATCCGGCCAGACATCCTGGTCGACTGGGCCGTGCAGGTCGCCAAGGGCATGGCCTACCTGCACGGTGGGGCGCCAATGTCGCTCATCCACCGGGACCTCAAAAGCTCTAATGGTATGTTATTTACATCAATCGAGTACAAACCAGCAAGCAAGGGCAAGAGATACTTGTATATTTCTAGACAGTTCATGGAATATCAGAGTATGGCCACAACCACAACATTCAAGTCTATCTTTCCATGCCCGACCTGAAAAAGTGTATGCTTGAGTCTCAATTCAGATTTGAGTAACATTAGAGTTAACATTAGGTATGCCGATACAGAAATCGTTACCTACTCAAGCAAACATTTGAGTAGGGATTTTCTCTCCCGAATGACTATAATTTGGAAGTTTTCAAGAGTAGAGTGAATAGGTATCTTCTAGGTAACCGTGCTACATCGTCGACCACATCATTGCTTAACATCAGGTGAGATTGTGGTCAAACGGTTGCCTAAATTGTATTAAAAAAAAAAACTATGCTCAAATTTGGATCAGTGATTGAGTAGTAAATCAGCATACCTACAGGCCGTAGACTAGTTACTATATTTGATGAATTGTTCTATTTAGGGACATAAACGACAATCTAGTTCACTTGCGATTCAGTAAATTCCATCTGGTGTCAATAAACTCAGATAAAAGATCCTTGGAGCTGAAGTCAGTAACCAAGGTCATATCCCACTTATGTTGTATCTCGGAAACACATTCCAACTGATAACTTACTGATAAGAATTTAAATAGCTCAATAAATGTCCATTATAAACTTATGCAATATTTACTAAAGATTACAAAAAAATTACTTATTAAATGTATTATGACAAAAAGTTCTGCCTTACCACCATAAGGGTGTATTTTCTTTAAACTGACTAATGAGGGCCCTTAGACATGTTTTGTAGCAAAATAGTTTTAAATCGTGAGTCGACTCAACATCCCTAAAAAAAGATGGTAAAGTGGTGATTTTTCTGATACAATATTGATATTAATTTCATCAGAATATTAGTTTGTTACTTAGATGAAGGTGGTGAAAAAATTATTTTAAATTCCCAGGATACTGTGAGACATAACTAATCTGGGCTCGAGCATAGATTTTTTGACAAATTTGTATGAGAATCTCTACTCAAATTTATGCTTGAGTAGGTATCGCCAGTATCACTTTTAAGTCTTGAGTTCTTGTGTGGGATTAGGAGACTAATCTAGGTATAATTTGGCCCATTGGGTGTTTAATGTGTTTATTTCTAAATAACAGTTATAAAAACTATAAAAAGGTTGATAGACACTTAATCCTACCTAATTATAGGGTAATCAAAACCTAAGTTTATCATCTCAGCATCAGTCAATGTGTTCTTGTAAAAAAGTTGTGGGTGGCAAGTAACCAACAGCTAGCTAGATTCATGTAGGTAGAACAATAATATCTCTTGCATAATGGCCAATTGATTTGTGTCTGCTTAGTTGCACTTTTGTGACCTACTTACATGTAATATTTACAAACATTTGTTACTAACTTATCAACTACAATACAGTAAATACCTACCTACTGTTCAGTTCAGCCAGATGTAACTTGATCCCTACCATTGCTATCGTCTTAGGCAAATTTAGACTACTAGCTAACTTAGTACATACATACCTTTTTTTTATCTCACGTTGGATATCGAATCCGCGCTTTGCGTTTTTAATCCATTGCAAATATAAATTAAATACTTACACTGCTCTACTTAATATACATAACAGTATGCAAGCCTCTAGCAAATTCTTTGTTACACAAAATACCCACGAGGAGCTAGTTATTACCATAGATAAATGAAGCACAAAGTAGGTTTTACATGGTTTTATTCTCTCATTGTAAAATAGTTTTTCTAGATTATGTATAGCCAGAGAGTAGGCACTGTTGGCAAGACTTATCCATTTATTTATTAGCGAAACAGTAAGTAGGTCACGTCTATTGTCATATTGTAGGGTCTGTGACCTCCTTCAATTTGCACGTTTCAGCAAACTAGGTTGGTTTCCTGTATACCTACAGCTTTGTATTTACGCAGTTTTTGTTCGGTCAATGCATTGAGTAGGTAAATGCACTCGGGCTTTCATCACAAAGAATGTACTATATTCTGTGGTTCATAATCACCGTTCTCCGCCGTCAGGACCACGGAATACAGTCGGAAGACGAATAATGTAGTTAACGTAGGTACCTAGTAAGCGGTTTATTTTGGTCTGACCCTTCAGATTCAGCGTGAACTATGACTTGAACTCTCGAGAAACAAGCAAAGAAAATATCAAGAAAACGTAATAAACTTTGAAATGGGCATTGGGCATCAAGCAATTCCATTAACATAGGCGGATCCGGAAGCCATTAGCGCGCGGATGTGAGCGCGCTAATGAGACAATACCTATTACAACTATAGACTATTTTCTGTTCACACCGACTTGAATTCATTTTTATAATGCACCATATGTTTCATACCTCAAGCTGGTCAATGACCTGCAGCCTTATCGCCAAGTGTAATGGAGTTCGAAAACTTTGGACATCATTATAAGAACCTTAGCATTACCCAGATCATCTCAAACTGAAGTAAGGGATTGTTAGTAGCGGCTGTTGACTTTACATTGTAGATTTGAGAAATATTACAAAAATGGTCACCACAGATACACTCGGCGATATGGCTGCTACTTAGGTCCGTTGACATAGCAATTAAGTTTAATTTAATTTAATTTTAATTGAAGCCATTGACACGCAAGAAGAAGAAGGTATTCAAGATGCTGCAGGATATTGAAAGGTTGAAAGGTGGTGTTTAGGTCCAGCGGGAGAGAGAGACTGATCGACCGTGGTCCGTAACAGGAATAACAATCCTGTAGGTAGTCGAAACGCCTTTATTCCAAACGACGAGGTTCAATATCTTAAAGGTACAGGAAGGAAGGATGCCGAGGAAGCTCTCAGCGGATTGGTGGTCGTAAAGGGGTTAGCGCCCCATCCGAAGGGGAAGAGGGTGATTGAAATATTGGAATTTTCATGCCGCCACATTTACATAGGCATTTAGATTGCGAAGTTTCTTGTTAGGTGTCGCTTTACCACTTTACCGTTCACAGTTTTACACATCTAGAGATAGGTATTTCACGAAGATGGTTTTATATTATTTTATAGAATCTACCTCAAATCGCGGCTGGTTGAATCGTCTCGTTATTATATTAGTTTGCTTTCGTCTGGACTTGGACCGTCAAATAGGTGCATTTAGATTATTATTAGATCATATCCAAGTATCCGATCCATTCCCTCCGTCTACAAAATCCAATGGTGTAGACTCTACACCATTGGATTTTAATCACTGCCAATGAAATTCCTCATTAGAGTCTGTAAACCAATTAGATTCAAAAGCCCTTGAAAATACACTAATGACGTTCACACGACTATCCTTTATTTTTCGACATCTAATGATTCTGCATCTCGGCACGATTAAATGTCGATTAGACCTTTTATGGAATCCTCGGAATTCGGAGTTATTTTCTGAACACACAGAACTCACGTGTTGTAGACTGTACAAAGTCCACTGTCTTCCAAACCATACGCACAACATTCTCTTCTAATCCACCATGCAGTCTAACTAAATGATTGAATGTCTTTGCGAGTGTCGAAAACATCAGAACGTTGAGGCAAAAGATCTAGGCTTTATTCAAGTCATGGTCCTTCCAAGACGGTTCGTCGTCCGTCGGTTATTCACGTGATATTTCATGAGGGAGAGCTTTGTCCAGCTGCGTACACCTACGTAGGCGTACATTATGGTTAATTAGGAGTTATGATGACATGGTTGTGGCTCGGCTTTAGTTTTAAAAGTCAAAACGTCAAATCTTACTTCGCTACTTCGCAAAGCGAGTACTTCGTCGGTCTTTGCACCCAAACATTCCACGGTTCCAAACAAAAACAGGAAAATTATGTCTCGGAAGTGTCTGAATTCCGTAGGTAATGTGATGTCTTTAAGTACAGACTACATGCATGTAGGTAGTATGTAGTGTAGGTAGGTAGTACAGTCTGCCACGTCAAAATATCTTTGTTCCAAAATAGACCGTAACAGTATTTCGTTTTGGTTCGTTTTCTAATCGTGACTTAGAAGTTTGTTTGAAATTCCTCTGCGAAGTTTCTGATGGATAGTCCAGTTTCTTTAATTGCCTTATTTGTAATGCGTTTGACGGATGAAAACTTGATCAGTGATTAGTGCAACTTTCGCGACGGTACGTGGGAACTCTTTTCGCGTTTTTAATTGAGTAAATAACCTTACCTAGGTATGAGTACTTAACTAACTGTATATTATATCTTATCTATCGTAGTAAACACAGTTTTATCCACGACTAAACTAACATAGAAATTAAGCCGTAAAACATGTATTGCCTGCCTGTCCGACATGGAATTCCAACTAGTCGATGTTGCTGGTCTCTTGTTAACCCTCAAGATCTTTGAATAGATAACCTTTTAAAATAAAAGTGCAGCTGTTATTTGTTATCTGTGGTATGCACGGGGCACCCTATTACGTTGATTCCGACAGCTGATTGTATCGATTGTCACGCATGTGAGCATAATTTGCAAAGGGTCAATGCAATAGATTAATATTATGCCATAAAAAACAGCCTTTTTATTATGCTGCGGATGCCAACTATCCCTTGACGTTTCGATACACGACACAGACGCATAATATTTAAACAACGCAAAGTCCTTTATTCTGGCTGCGAAATATTAGTAACTAAACCATTGATTTCGTAATTTGAAGTTTTACATTTGTTCAAAGGTTAAACATAGGTTTTTGAAAACGATTTTAAGACCATGGTGCACACCAAGTTTTAAAACGACTGTTTATTTAAGCGGTTGATTAGTCTTGGTGCACGAGGCCTGAAATAGAAGATAATTTTCTCACTTTATCTCACGCAGCGGAAATTGGAGGCGGTATAACTCGCCCTCTCTCTTCCATTCCTTTTTCTCTTCTTATCTCTATGGGGTCTGCCAGGGCAGGCATTAACATCACTGCGTTTTGTGGTTATATTTACATAAGGCACTGCAATGCAGGGCTATGCAGATCGCATTGCCTCGTGTTATCGTGTACTAATGATATTGGTTCAGGCTGTTTGACTGTGGGGTGCCATTTAACGGCAATAGCAAGGTTGCTCTCATAAATAACTGTGATCGTTAGAAATGTAAACAAAGTCACGGACGTGGTAACCCTGCCGAGGTTATTAGTTATTTAAATAATGCTCAAGAAACAATGAATTTCAAAATAGTGCTCCTCACCTCAGAAGACAGAACAAATTGAAACGTAGTGAACAAAAAAGTAACAACAAAAAGTGAAAACCAAAACAGACTTGGCAAAAGGACAAGCTACCTAGCTAGAACCAAAGTTAAAAAAAAAAAATAGTAATTATTTGTTGGTCATGGCAATAAGTTTGGCTTGCAGTGAACTAAATTAAACTCGAGAGTAAACCTCTTTTAGTGTTTCCAAAACTACTGTGCAAAATACACACATTTAATTTACAAGGCCACCCTCAAAACTTCTATTTCAGTACTTAGAGATCATCGATTGTAAGGGGAGTAGCCATCATCATAAACAGGCACGTCCAATCCAAACATTTAGCACGTGCTCCATTCTTGCTACTATTCCATACGAGTCAGATTGCAAGCACGTCGCCAATCTAACTGGTTTCTTCGCGATGTTTTCATCGTTCACAAAGCATTACCGGGTGTTATTTCACCGATCGGCTGCCATTCAGAACTGAATAAACATATCATCAAGCGTCGCACGCGCACGCGTCGAAGCTGACACTACTTTGTGTTATTGTAACATTGCCTGTTGCGATAATAATGGGTCGACTTCCACGCAAAACGTCTTTGTTCAATATCACAAAAATTATGTAAATCTATGCTAGTTATGATGAGGCCTTTGAATTTTGCATTCAAAGCAAGTTTGTATGAGCTATATGTGTGGCCAAATCGAAGGTCATGATTTAGAAAAAACTCTTTGTCGGCTTAAGCGACGTAAGCTTGCGAGAATTCAAAGTTAATGCCGCTAACAGTCAGTCTCCCATCCAGATCATAACGATTCTCGGTGCTCTAGTTGATGTGAAAATGTACACAATCGTAAAAAGTGCAATGTAGCCTAGTTCTACAAATATTATGCCAAAAAAGAAAGGATTTGAAGTGTAACCTTCGACTTCTAGGTATAGGTATCAGCTGATGAGTGACGTAACGGCATGTGGAATTTTTCGTGTTGTGTCATACCATACGTAAAATTCTACCATATAGGTTTGGTTATAAACTTGTACAAATTGGCCATTGGTATGTAGACATTTTCCAGTCATGGTAAGATGGGATTTCGCGCATTTTCTACGTCAAAGTCGTCATGGTAGCGATAGATCCATCGACTCCTATGTTCTTACAAGTAAATAGCCATTCAGCTACAAAATAGGGCAATGACTGTACCAGCATTTTGTCGTTTATTTCAGTACGTACATATCACGATCAAATTTCTGTTAGTAACGCTCTGTGAGAAAGCCGTTAAATCGTAAAGTTTACATCTTGGATCCATTATTTACCGCTGTGATCTTTGTTCTATTCATATCATTCTGTACGATACATGTTATAACTTGTAATGGTACCTACTAGAGTTTTTTATTAAACCAAGTATTATTAAATTAATTAGCAATAACACAGTGACCGTTTATTTCTATCAAAACAAACATTCAACTGGGTTTTCCCGCGATAAGACTTGTTGACGTGCCTCGGCCTGTACCTTGGACATTCGAGGAGCACGTACGATTATCGAATTTATTTCTGGCAATATTTTAATCGTTCCAACCCGAGTTTCGATGTTTTATAATTCAGTCTGAAAAGACCTTTCCGAAAGTCGATAAATAATTGTTCATTATTGCCCTTTTCGAGCTCGGAGTACCCTGAACAGCGCGGCGAAGAACTGCCCCCACTGGATGATAAAAAAACGACCTAGTAAAGGTTCTTTAGTGGTGTTAGATGCAACGCAGGCTACACAAAATCGGTAGTTCGATCTGGTAACCTCTGGGAGAGACGATGATTGACATTCGAAGATATAAGAAAGTCTGCGGGGGTCGACCACTTTGTTTAGTTTTCAGTCAGCTAACACTGGCGCTAGTCAGTAGCGCCCTTTGGCACTTTTATCGATGCCAAAGCCTATTGGCAAGACGCCAAGCCTAGGCTCTTCAAGTTACAATCCTAAATGTAGACTTCAACCTTCCTTAGGCCACAATAATGTCAAGGTCAGACGTAAGTGTCTTAGAAAGCTAAACACTTGATCTTTGGTCGTCCATTGAAGCTATTAGAATACCCTAACAAAGTAAATAATTTGAAAAACCGTCTTCAATAACTTGAAAAAGAAGTCCCAGCAGATAGTTATTTCTCAAGATTATGATGAAACGCATGATTTTAAAAAGAAACGTTACTCGACCATTATTTCTGTGCTGCCTGCTGTCAGTCAGTTCCATTACTTTTATATATTATTCATAGAAAAATCGCCCTGTTGTTACTCGTAGTTATGCCTGTTTCATGTGGGATAGGCATCGGCACTACATTGTATTTTTCCTCCACTCAACTCTATCAGGCATCTCAGTAACCTAACTCCTTTCGTAGCCACATCATGAATCATGGCATCTGTCTGCACAACCCGTCGCATCTTTTCTATGGCCTACCTTTTCAATAAAAGATAAATAAATTCCTCAAATACCAACGGCATCACAACCTATCCAAGTTTATTATTGTACCAACGGCAACCTACATCAAACCCACTGACAAAGATCAATGCTGCTTATCTCTGACGCAAAAGTTCTTAGAAATAACAGCTCTGTACGCAGAATGGCTGGTTCCCACGGCCCTATGCTAAGCTGTTTAATTGCCAGCAGACTCGCAATCGGTATTTTTCCTTGTTCCGATGAAACGATTTGTCTGTCAAGTTCAATCAGCCTCCGATAAAATGCCCTTGGTTCTATAACTACCATCATCACTACTTCAGCCACTGCTGGGAAAAACCTTCTACCATCCATGATTCCCTGCTAGCCTTGTCCTAAGGTAGAGCAATCTCATCTGATCATGCTCCTACAGAGGCATTTTTCTTGCTTCATGGGTGACAACTTCATATTTTATTCTGTAAATTTACGAATTGGCCCCGAAGTTTTCAAGACTTTCGACATAAGAAACATTGAAAGGGTAGATAAGATAACTGGTCAATGTTATATTCATATCAGCGTCGTAGGCCGTAGATGAGGGTAGTAGTACCTATATTCAATAATTAGGTCAAGACAGGTTGTAGGATACTTTAATAACACATCAAACAAAACAGGACACCTAACCTACCTATAATTAAAAAAAAAATTAAAAAAATATCGAAATTGTAAATTATCTCGCCCTACATACTTACATACCTCATTTATCTAAGCAGAGCAGCTTTCTGTCGTAAATCCTGTGATAACGTTTACCGACGCGTTCGTAACCGGTGTGTTTATGTTACGGTTCGGTTAGCGATTAACTTGCTTTACGGTTCGGTTCTGGGTGAACTTTGCGTCACTAATCGCGCTTTTAGAACTTTGTAAAGGCTTGTGCATACAAATGGAGATCAAAAACTTGGGTCGCCATTCTTACAATATTAGTTAAATCTACAATGTTTTTAATTGGATAAGTTTCAAGCAGCCGCTAATATCTCTCCCCTATTTCAGTTTTCAATGATTTGGGTAAAAAGGCTGTAAAAATTTCTAAGTTTTGAACTCTATTATTATACTTATGAGATCTGTGATCATGGCTGACCTTTGACACTAGACTGTCTTCCGAGTCGCGTCTATGTGTCGAGCATAAAATTAAATATTTGTTTCAATACTGGCCGAAAGTGCAGGAAGGTCTATCTATCTAGGAAGTTAAAACATATTATCAGCAGCTAGCTCTAGTCGTATCCACCCACTGTGCAGGCTTCCTGTTATCCGTTATGTAGGCTCATCCCGGCTATGGTACCTACCTACAGCATCTGTTTTCTATTTGGTACCTACTGCATCCATTTGATAATCAAAAATCTGATTCCATTGTTGCTTGACAGTATACTACCTACTGTATGTACTCATGCACTGTAGGTATTTACTATTAGAATGGGAGTTACGTCTTATCTATTAAATTAGACATGAAATAGATAAATAATATCCATTGCATGAGCGTCCTAGACAAGGTTTCTTCTTATCGAAGTGAAAACTCTTCTCTCTTCCTTTTGTTTGCCGAAAGAAAATCTAGACAATCGCTTTCTGTCTAGGATGCTCGCTCGCTAGCGCTAAGCTTATCTTCTCATTTGAAATTTTTTTGTAGAAAAATATTTACAAAAGTGTTGCATTGTTTTGCCGCAACTGTAGGTATTTGTCTTACCTACGGTACGCAACTGGTTTGGTCTGTTCCAAATAACTAATCAATGTTGTGCTAAGGCTTACTGGGTGTATTCCATCACCTTGTCCTACTAAAGGCGCTCCCTTGTAAACATTTCCACTTCGACTGAGTAGATTCTCCACAGCTCCATGTAGTACGAGTAAGGTAGGTTCTTGTAACGAACAAAACAATTTATTTTACTCGGTCAAGGTACCAAAATATGTCCAGTAGTTAGTTTTTTCATCTCTTTCGTAGAATTTCTTTCCAATTAGTTATATTCACCCAGAATGGGCTAGCGTGTTCGCGTGTGTAGATTCGGACTTTTTGTATGAAAACGAATACAGACCTAACATTCCGTTGACTAAGAAAGCACCAGTGATAAACGAAGCCGAATGACGTAAACATCTACTCGTAGCCCGTTAATCTCTTCAACTGATTAGCTTTGCTCGTGAACTGTAACCGCTTGAAAGGAGCGTATTTATAATTTTTAATTATCCATATCTTCACGCTCGGATACGCTATGGGGGTACTCAAGAGATGTTAACCTCATAGAACAAGAGTATTACTTATCTTCCGTGTAACTAGGTTATTGGAACACTAGTTAGATATAAAACAGGCAATTTTTTTTCCAAATCTTTGAACTCCGCTTGAATTTCTAAATAGTTAGACTTTGTTCTGATAGATCTCGCTACTGGACTTGTTACTTGGATAGGTTTGGGACACTTTGGAAGAGTCATTCCGCCATCCTGCTGTTCCGAAGTTAAGTTTTTTGAAGGCTACATTTTACATCCATCATTACAAATCAATAGCTTTCTATTTTCTAAACGACACCCATAAAAAGTAGTTCGAAAACCTTGCAACAGGTCCGGGACAACATACGACACTCGCCTGAGGTCGTTCGACACAACTTCATTGCGCAAACTGAACGTATCGGTCAAATCCGTTTTGAAATCTGCAGACATGCCGGATGCTGCAGATTGCCGTGTGAGAACGCATTCTCAATTAAATTGTAAGGGAAATGTAACAGGATACTTGTGCAATTAGGTGCCTTGAACGTTTGCTGGCAGTTTGGCTCTGTTTCCGATCGTAAGACCTTTGGCATCATGACGTGCAACTATAACACTATGAGTACCATCAGTGCCATTGCTCTCATTTCAAGCGGTGCGTTTCCTGAGAATACTCGTGGAAGTCAGCCTAAGCATCGCCACCACCAAGTCTTTCCTGTGGATAGAGGATGGTGCAGTAGGTGCCGCTTGGCAAGTCTCTTCCACCTAGAATAATGGAGACACTACAACTACAAGTAGTGTCCAATTATAGGGGTATGGGCTACATAAATACAGATTTAAGTCTTGGTTAGGTTACAGTGGTTTAATCGTAGTGGTTTTTAGATAAGTTAACACTAAAACGGTCCAGACTTGTATTGACTTTAGATTCATATTCCATGGTGAAGGTCGTCATCGGATGTGACCGTTACGCCCAAATCGGGAGATATCATTAACAAAAACCTCCATCATCTACCTATACTCCATCTGTATTTTGTTTATCGCCCACCTGAACGGTAATGTGGGTGACCGACCCCACACCGACGCTGATTGCTAAGTCAACAGACCACTTAATTACTTAGCAATCAAAGCTTAATTTGGCGTGGTTCGGTTCATAAGACAAGATATTTTGAATTCCTTTGTGCCCGATTTGCTCCGTCACGATCATGAAACAGCGCAAAAACTTAAATAAGCGCAGATATCATTTTCACACAGACACAGTGTAAAGAATGCACCCGAAAACGTAAAAACGATGGCATTTAGCCGCTGATAATGATGATGGAAGATCACGCGAGCCATAATACTCGTTGTTGAATATAAAAGTCACTCAAAGGAATCAAAAAATCTTCTACAACAAATCAGGATTATTCTTGAAGACTAATAAGATCCGAGTTGGATCCAATAATAAACAGGAACTATACAATGCTATTAGAGATTCATGATGCAGTAAGAACTCAGAATGACGAAAGCAATGCAATTAGCTGGGTCTTACAATTGGATTATAATAAAGTCTGCTGCAGCTTCAAGGTAGTAGGCATATTTCTAAGAAAACGTACCTACTGCCGTATAAGTCGAATGAAAAAGAAAACTAACTTTTAAATGAAAATTGCTTTCAATATTTATACATCGTTCTAAAGGTCCACATTTCTCCATCAATATCTTGTGCATTACAAAGTTAGCCGCCGATAAGTGTTGGTAAGCTCAGCCTTAGAATTAGAACTCTCGCACAGCTGAATATGTATGAGCGTGGTAGACAAGACAGCGGTTATTACGAAAAGGATTTAAATGAACTGCTCGACGAATAATAATAATGTAATGGGACTGTGTGAAAAATAAGTTCTGTGATTATAATAGTAGGTATTGAAGCAGATGCGGCAAATTTGTTGTGTGTGGTCTTGAGTAAAGCAACCAGTTTTTACTGGTCACCACCAACCAGGTCTTCAGTAGACCTGTGAGATAAGGTGGTATTTCTTTTAAAGTCTCGCCATCCGAGAGTGACTGAACTTGTACACATATTGATTTGGCTCCTAATGTAGAGGGAAATGCTAAAACTAACCCATGGCTCGTTTGAAGTTGGAGTTTACGGATTTATTCAAATTATGGTCTGGTTACTGTGGCATCGAACCATAGTTTCTGCTATCTTATCCCATCATGCTGTCTTCATCATTTCCTACGTGCTGATCAGCATTTAGTTGACAAACAGTTGCGCTCATGTTTAATAATCAATCCGTCATTTACCTGCTTAAATGAAATAAATTTTTTAATAATTCTTTAGCAGTTTTGATACTGTTTTACATTGCTGGTAACTTTTAAATAAAAAAGATCGTACTCAATAATTTAGTATCTAGTGGTTAGATCTAACAGATCAATAAATGACTCACACAGAAAGTGTTGTATGTGATATGAATCAGCGGAAGAAATCTCTTTCGAAAAGGCAGAAACTCACGTCTTTATTTATACTACTACTGGCACGTCTCATTCTTATGTCATCATAGGCGAGGTACTGATGAAGGTCACAATCATAAGCTAATCAGCTATAAATTGGCGATAGGCAAACTAGAGTGAGGTGTTTAGGTTACACTTCATGGCACTTGAAAAGACTGTTAGAAAAAATGCAAATACGGCGTGTGTGTATTATCAGCAATCTAGTTCCCATAGTACAAGCTCGGCTTAGTTTGGGACTAGAGAGCGTTGTGTGAAATGTTCAAGGATAGTTATTTATTATTATTATTGTGTGTATGGGCATGCCAATTAGTACAGATCCAGATATTATTGGTAAACGAGTTCACAAGTCACCTTTGTGGAAACAATCATGGAAAGATAAATTTATAAATTTTATTGAGCCATTTGGATCCCTATTAAAAGCGATGTGCTTCTTTTGTCTCTTCTCATTTGGTGGTCTGTTGTAATCTTGTTCAATTACATCTCTGACTTTGAGTGACAAGTAATTTTGGACCATGATATTCTCACTTCTGTTACGACGTGAAGACCTTGGAGTCGCAGACAAGACAAGTGAAAAATAGCGTCATCACTTGAATCATTTATTTATGTTTAAATGTTTTCATATCTAATGCTTACAGATGCTAAGAAGCAAGAGTTATTACCTCCATCATCATCATCATCAATATATATAAAACTCTTTTGAAGCTAACAGAGAATCAACGCGCCTAAACCATATGTCCTAGAGGTATGAAATTTGGAGGGTAGTATCCTTATATAGTGTAGGGGTGCACTAAGAAAGGAATTTTGAAACGTCATACTCTGAAGGGTAGAACGCGAGCAACGCCGCGGGCGGCGGCTAGTTGGATACCTGTGCCTTCCATATTTCGCTTTAAAATGGCCGATTGTACATTGTTTACCTTTAGGGAATAGAATAATAAAGTAGGTCGTTTATTTTACCTAATGGTTGTTATATATATACATTTTTGTATTGATAGTCTTTTATATTGTTTTGTTTTCATAATGGTGATGTAAATATCATCATTAGCAACATAATAAAAAATGCTACGTGCGCAAGATGAACTACCTACCTATTTTCTTTATGTTACAATCTTCGAGGTTTTTTTTAACTACCTAGCTTAGTCGTGAATCGCAATTACGTTAAGTGAACAAAGTGAAGGATGTTCTTGGTCCTAAAGTACCTAGGTACCTACTTAAATTGGTTTCGCATTCTTTTTTAAATACGTAAACACAAACAGAATGGTTTTACCGAGCTTTATGCACAAAACTCGAGATCTGACGGACTGTGGACATTGTGAGTGGATTGCGAAAACACCTCATCACGCTGACTTGGGTTACGTACGTGACACCGATTATGGTCATTGGCCTAGCCTCCAAAAACAGTTAGCTTATCAATCACTGTCCTGTTATCATGTATTTTATGTAAACACCTGTCTCGTCGTAAATAATAATGAGATTCTTACTGTTGGAGCAATGTCATAATTCAAAACGTATTTTTACCGTGTCAATGTTCAATTTAGAACCACACCATAAGACATCTTGACCTACTTGTGCCGCGGTTATTAGCCCAGAATTAAAATATTAGTTGGGCTCATTATTGCACGGGACTATTTGTATCAGGTTTTTTGTCTAGGTCTATACAAATATACTGTTTTTTTATTATTGTTACGTAATCTTGTTTCTACTTTAAAAGAATGACGCGTTTCGTGGTTTATCGTGGCCAAATTACATAGACCCTACTGTATTGAATTCGGTTGTGTGATAGTTTCGCACGTGCCCATTCGGCTGGCGTGATGAGGCGGTAACCTTGGCCGTCGGTACCACGCGCAAGCAGGCACTGCGCAAATGTCACTAGGAACCAGACTCACGCAGGGTTCTAGCTTAGGACTTATATCGTTACTTATATAAAGCTTTATATATATCTCCATCCCAAGAACTAGTAAATAGGACTACGTTATCTGTATGCTGTTTGTTATCATGTTTTAACCTTCAATATTGTCAGGGTTGTGCAGGTCCATAACTTACTATCTGTAACCGTTTGTGGGTGAGGTAGTTAGGTTGTTATAGTTACCTATTGAGATTGACTTTCCTAATGTGCTTTTGTTTTGTTCTAGGTAAGATAAGACACGTCTCACAAATTCAGACCGCGTGAGTTGCCAAGCTTGCGAAGCAGCATTTACACAATGATAAGTACTGTGATAGTCTGATAGAGTTTAGTAGACTGCTGGTACCACGCAGTGTACCTACCTTGTGTAGAATCACTAAGAAAACAATTAGGTACCGAAACCTGAATAGGAGTGCGTAAATTCGAACGAGTTCGATATGGAGCAGCCGCTATTGTGTTCCAAATTAACAGAACAATATCTACAAATGCTTTCAACCAGTTGCTGGACAGGACTGGACGTTGCATAATCAACTGTTTTATGCAGCTGCGGCTGTTGACCAACCGACCCTGATTAAATTTCTCCTGGCTGGATAATTTTAATCAGGATAATATTTGGGATGACTATTTAGTCATAACTTCACACGCGCAGACTTCAACTTTATCGCGATATAATAAGATAAAATATCGTATGGCAGATGAGTTTGTTTACGTGAAACCTGACGAAACGTCGAGGTATGTGGGAGCCCGAGACACTTAGCTTTATGTAATAAGAATTTGTAGATACGCCTCGTTGAATGCCTCATTGACTCCTGACCTTTGTGTGTTTTCTCCTCATAATTTAGCACTTATTGTGCGTTAACGGCTAGCTTATGTAAGACGTTGTTGACATTTTTATTTATTGCCTTCCAAATCTTCCAATTACTTTACATTCTTTTCTGACGTCATCAGCTCGGACCATTGTTTTCTCTTGACCATTTTTCTTGGTTTTCCCCAGTTGTGGTAGGTACGAAGTACAGATTTATCGAAGTCATGTTGAGCGCTAAGTAAGGGTCTAATAGGACCCAACTTTCCTTCTATTTACAGACTCAATTTACCAATTAAACCATTCTCGATACATTTGCAATTAAACCACTTCCGATACTAATCTAGAAAGTTCCGGGAACATCGATATTGTGACCCTCATAACGTTCCTCAGACTTTTTCCTTGAATCTTCCAACTTTTCACGGTATCGGTACACTGTAGCTCAATAATGGGTCTCAGAGACACCATTTACTATTATACCCTTAAAGCACTTTTGGGTGCTTTATGGGCACTTAGCTGGGTATTATCAGCTGTACTATCTTCGGTGTAAAAATATTATCACTTTGGTCACTCTGTAGACTTTGTCGAATGGGCGAGGTCTGATTTCGCCCATTCGACAAAGTTCACAGAGTGACCAATGATCCTTGTAGTTTTACTGAATAAAAGATATTTGACTTTGAATACCTAGTCGTAAATCAGACCTTTCTAAATGAAGGCTCGGTATCCCATTTTTAGACATGAAAGTGTCTATATCTGAACTATCCCATTAATAATGAACAGAGCCTGTCCATCGCCGTAGCAACCGGCTAGATCGGCATAAATGACCGGTGTCGTAGCATACCCAACAGTCACTATGACTAGACAGAGTACAAGGGGTACTTTCCTGTCGCTGAGGCGCCATGTATTAATCTTTACACTTTTGGTCATTCTGTCATACCCGGTTTGTTACGAAATTGTATGAAAAGTCAGTGCCATAATTTGAACAGCACAGCAGGTGTACTTTTTGAGAGTAATGTTCAATCGCGCTGCTAAAGCATATTAACTCTTATTGTGTTAGTTATATTGACGAAAATCCATTCTTATACTATGACTATAAATCGGTTGGTTTTTTCACATTCTACTTTAGTGGCCCGTAGTGCCCACCCCCAGTACTTTTAATATTGGAAACATTCGTCAATAACAATGTAAACTACTATGGGGTAATGAGATAGAAGATTATCATAAGAACGATGCTACCTACTAAAGCATATTCATATTAAACGAACACAAAATCGGATAAAGTTTTCAATAAGTCATTGACGATGATTATTACAACAATTATTATTGAAACCATTACTTACAACAAGAGGAAACTATAAATAAAATTACAAAATGGACGCATTTGCCTTCTAAACATAAATTATAGCCGTTAAATATAGTTTAAAATGTATTATAAAACACGAATGTCCACGTTTAGTTAAATACTAAGCGCTGTTATTTTGCCAAATATGTATGTAGAGCTTGGTTCGACTTGCCGCCTTCGATAGAAAACTGTAAGAATCAGTAAAATCAGCCATATGGCAGTGGTGACATAAATAATAAATACACGCCTGTATCTGTGATACTCTCTTATGAATCAATTTAACGGATCGGGTAGCTTTTTATTTCCATCAAAACCATTACATAGCATACGCAGGTAATTTACGATAAGCTGATATTTTGTATCACAGCAAACATTGATTTGATTACTGCAATGGTAGGTATCTATTGGTCAGCTTGACGATTTGTTGCGTAGCACTAACACTAGACAACAGTAACTCGTACGTGGTGATACCTAGTTTTGATAGCAGAGTGTGGGCGGGCGGCCAACGGCGCCGGTGCAACCGAGGATTATCATACCGATTAACAATAGTTTATTCAATGCATGCAATAATGCTGTACTAGCCGATTTGTCATACACTAGGTAAACCGCTCGCCTCTATTGGTTATAGTTTTTTTTTTCATGTCTCTGTATTTACAAAGATTCTGTATAGCCCGTAGAACTGACAACCGGCTAGAAACAGGGGTTTTTTACCGTTCTCAAATGTCGATTACGAACCGAAAAGCGGAGTGTGGGTCTGGCACCTAGAATCATTAAGTTTATAAGACGATTCTAAATAATCCTTATGATTTCACTCATTTCAGATATAAATATTTTTTACTCTACTTTGAGCCCCCTATTGACTCGACTTTGTTTAAATCGCTGGAAACTGATGGATGGAGAAAGTTCAATTCAGAGTAGACTGCTGAATGATGATATCTGTAAAGCGTCTTCTCTGTTCTTTATTTAGTAAACAAACATGATTCTAGATGTGTTTTGTAAAATCGTAAACTGCCAAAAAATATCATGATTCATTTTTGTATTGGGTTTAGTTGTAAATGGGGTCGTTCACCTTACAGATTTGTCGTCCACCTAGTCTATTCTATTCTAGACGCGATCAACTTAACCTAGACTTCTGCGAATATCATCCGATACTTGTTAATGGTTCAACTTTTTCATCGTTTGTTTTTACAGACTTGTATAATTTTCCTGTTTGTTTTATTTTTCTCTATTGCTGTTATTCAGTACTTATATTTACGTAGTCTGGGTTTCTTTAGTTCATTTAGCTAGACAAAAAGATATCCATTTTGTAGTTTTATCTCTGCACCTCCGCGCGGGCAAGATCATCAATCTATCTAAAAACCTTTTTCGGACAGCTTATTGTGCCAAGATTTTTTTACACCAAAGTGAAGTGAGGTTTTGGTTTTAGACAAAACTCCGTGGGAATATTCTTCATCACTACAGACAGATCTATACCGGTCTAATGCTGAAAGTAGTTCCCTCTCAAGATGTACCACTAGGTTCGGTCTTTGTCTCTTCTTGCTTGCCGGCTCCGTTTATCAGATTGTTGCCCACGTAGAAGTCTAATTAAATAATAATAAATAAATATTCACGGACACTTAACACAACGCCTTCTAGTCCCAAACTAAGCAAAGCTTGTACGATGGAAACTAGATGGCTGATAGAATACATACATACATTTTTTTTGTAAATACAGACTTATAATACATAGAAACACCCAGACACAGAATAAACATCTATGTTTACAACACACAAATGTTTGTTCTCGGTGGGGATCGAACCCACGACCCACAGCACGGAAGGCAGATATACTACCGACTGTGCCATGACGCCCGTCAATTTAAAACATAACTATACCTACACCTACTATAATACACCCAGCGCGGAAAGACAAAGGACCAACACATCCAAGTCTAGGAGTACCTGGATGCTTGAGAAAACAAGAATAAACTACACAAAACATAAAGTTATGAATGGATGTCATCATGCATCGCACGCGTATTCTCTTATCAACAAGCGCGTCGTTTTTACGTCAGTGCGGTGGTGGAGACGACACTTCATAGCACAGCTCGTTACGTACTAGCTAGTACTCGGCTCCCCCATACTTCATCTTGTACAGTTCACGCCAGTCAGTCCTAGTTCCGTGCGTGTATTTTACCATGCGACGAGCTAGCGTACTCGTACTCAGAAATCACTTCCTCATATCAAATTTCGACTTTCGATAGCGCCTGTTAGCATGCTGGATGGATATTAGATACGACAATAACATTTCAGTTATTATAATGAGCATTTCATCATTGTAACATTTGTAACTAAAAAAAAACAAATGTAACTAAAAAAAAAAAATTTATGTAAGTGGTGAGTTTGTAGTTGCTTTTCACAATTTGACCCTTGAAAAATCTTAGAATTGTAATTGGTCAACGAGAGTGAAAAGTTTCAGAAACCACACAAAATTTGTTTGAACACACACACTATACGACCAATGAACGAATAACAATCCTCAAATAACACAATGAAAAACCATCCAATGAGCCAGGAATGTTAAAGAGCTCTACTTGCATTGCAACCACGTGTCGTTGACTGCACGCATACCTACTCTATCTAGTACTACCTACAAGTACCTATAATTACAAAGCCTGGCACCCCACGGCGTAGCTCCCCTCTTGTAATTACCACTATGTTTACTCCTTGCCGGTGTAATTGTTGTAATTTATGCTCCATTACCTCTTTATGGTGTTTGTACTTTGGTTTTGTTTCCCGGAGTCACTTTACTTAGTGCCTAAGTAATGGTTTCGCGTAGGTTGTTAAAATGTTCCCTGATATTGTAAACCATACAGTAAAATCCACGTTCGGTAGTTCAAAGGAAATGGATTTGGTACTCTTGGCTCGTCCTTGGGTTCTTTACTTACTGGTTTAAGTTCAGCTTAGGGAAGTCCACTGATGGATATAGCCATCCCCATAGATTTTTAGGAGAATGTATACCTTCTACGTCATTAATCTGCTACCTATCTATTTGTGATCCTCTATTTATAAACAAACATGAATCTAAGGTTGAACCTCCAAAATAAATAAACTCGAAACGAGAAAAATTCAATTACTTTTTCTTACTTAAATAAAAATACGTCCAAAGTGGAAGTTACTCGCAAATACAATAATAATGTAAATTCAGGTATTCCACGTACGAATTGCCTGTAAAAATATTCAAATAAGCGTCTGGAGTTGGCAGGGTCTCATGTGCTCGTAAAGTTGCCCCGCAAACTTCGCAATGAACTTGTATAGGCGGAATTGGAGATGGTAATCGCGGAAGTTAGACGGGAATGGATTATTTGGCAACGGCTGAAGTTTTTGTGCGTTTCATCCAACAAATTGTTGTTTTTTGAGAGACTTGAAGGCTAAGTTTTTTCGGGTATATTAATAATATTCTGTCTGATTATAAAGTTATGCCGTCTAAAAACAAAGCTTTTCTTCTGTTTCTCCGCATTCTTTATTACTGAAGGTCGTGTCAGTCTGGAAACACTTTATTTAGTCAAAAACAAAGCTAAAAAAGTTTTAAATAACAACAGGTAAGTCTATAATATTAGTTGGCATAACATTTTAATAACAGACTTCATATTAGAAAGCAGGGCAGTAAATGATCGACGAGAAATACAGCCAGACAAAGCCGATCCTTCCCAAGTCTGTGCTCCCAACTTTTTAATGAAATTTCCGCAAAATATTTCCGCACAATCCAACTGAAATACAAACGGATAACAGCTCCACTTTCCATATTATCTACCCTTTCGCCGCATAACATTTCCTCGTACACAATAAACAAGATAGCGGGTCTACCCAACCCCTGCCTTCGTATCCTATGTTTCACTGGATCGAAATAACTGTCGGCTGTTTTAATTTCACCCTTAGGGTTTAGTTATTTTGACCCAAGGGGTATTAGAAGGGGAGTTATGTTTTTACTGGAAGGTATACGTTTTGGAGTTTTATTTTCGTGGGCTGAGATTACTTTTGCTATCAACCTGAGTTTGTTACCACTTGATGATTCAAACTAGTTGATCTTCGAATAACCTGTGCTAGTTTTACCGTCCATTTTCTTATTTTATTCGTTTTCAGCGTTATACATTCAGCAGACAGTAACGAGTGTTAAAATTAAAGTTTGGACATGCTTCTTCTCGAGTCCCTTACAAGATCTTGAATTTAGTATTCAGAGTGAAGAGGATACTATTAATTTTTCAAAGGTTTGGCAAGCCAGTAATATTTTTAAAATTATATTTGCGTTTATTTTCCTTGAAATGTGTTGCTATTCCAAACAAGTTAGCAATTACGCGTCTCATGCAACAATAGAATGTAAATTAGCCGAGAACAAGTTTCTGTCTTTCATTTTCTAGTCTCGAAAGCCTTCTTGGAATCATAGATGGCAGAACATTTTTTTTGTCGTTAGACTGATTATGTATTCAACGAGGAGACAAGTACTTTGTATTCTATGCGTCCGGTCAATCGTTCTGTCTTGTGCCAGTAATAATGGTTGGCGATACCAGACACTAACTAAAGGAAAATGTATGGAATCGAAATTTTTAAAGAGTATTAGTCAAGAGTTAAGTAGATATAAGAGAGAGTTTAATATATTGATAGAACATGACTCTGTTTTAAGTTAAGGTCTTTGCGGAGAGCAGGCAGTAGCACTCATACTGAATCATAGTATTTTTAGACTATTCTGGTCAGTCGAATCACGATTCCTTGAAAATACGATTGCTGTAAAGATTTGTTACCAAGTTTTCTGAACTGCAAGATTTATATCAAAATACTACTCGTACAACATCAAACACAATGTAGATAACGGTTTTACCCAAATCTCATCCGACCCTGAGTCATGTTGAAGAGCCTGATGTCATCAATCGGTTCCCAGGAATCAATTCCAACGTTCCACCCAATTGGCTATCACCACAGGGTAGGTAGCAGTTGGTATGGCGCGGTGCGATGGCGCACGCGTCTGTTTTGGCGCGCGACATGAATTATTCAACGCGCATGCGTATGGGAACCGACAGGATATAGATCCGGTTTGCGAGCATTATTTTCTTATTATTGAAGATTTATTCAAGGATGGAGCAATCCCGTGAGACGACAGCGGTCGGCCGTAGATTCTGGCTAAAGTAGCTCGTATAATGCAAAAATTCAGATGATATGGCATGAAACCGCCTAGAGAGTTGTGGAAGATATAGGAAGAATGAAATAGAAATATAAAACCAGGGTTCTCAAGATATGCATACCTTCCACATCCATTACTTACCATCATTTGTTTTTCCAAGAATATCATACGTTATCGAAATAAAAGAGAATATTGTATTAGACTAGGTATAGATGTTTTAAAAGTTTTATAATAATTTAGCCTTGAATAGCTTAGGTACGCAAAAGCTGTATAAAGTGTAATAAAACGAAGTCAAGCATGCATCCTGTGACCTTTCTATTCTGCTCGCTAGAACAAAGAAACACATTATAATAAAATTGACACGCACTCTGTAAAATATAAAATTTATGACCGGCAATAATTAAATCATGAAGAATGTCTAAAATGACTAAATCCAATGATGAAATGACTTTATTATGCCCAGCAGTGGGTGAAGTTATCCGCGTTGTCAATGATTAAATCCTCAAATTGCAATGGATCGCTCAGATCAATCTGATGTACTATCCCAAACTTATGATCATTACTATGTCAAAAATGCCACCTCATTCTTTAACCGTATATTGTCACTCACGGTATTTAAACCTCATTAAGCTCCCCTGACGAATTACAATCTGCGCCACTGTAACACTCGAACTAAGTGCCGCAACGCAAGGCTGCAACATACACATTTACACCATGGCAGACTATAGAATCCTCTACACGCTGACATACATGACTTCATTCCACTACTTAGACCTATGTGTATTTCCGACTCAATGATCATAGACTTACATCTAACATTTGATTCGCAATCAATGAAACAAACCACGACGAATCTTTCTACATTAACGGGTACTTTTCACAATCTGAGGGATCTGGAGTTGCAAGCATTATTTCTGTTCGTGACAAAAGAATTTGGGGATGCTATGGGTAGCTTTCAGTGTTATCGTGACTTGGCCACCATGCGAAATATGAGCGGCTTTCTCCACAACCCATACGTGATAGTTTGAACACTGTGTACCACCGGTACTCTGTAATACCGCAGCCGTCACAAACTTGTCCCTTTGTGTTGCTGTGATCGACAGATGAATGCCTGGACCCGCTCGCCTCGAGACACGATTGTGTTGTTCAAGAGATGTTGTTACAGGGGAGTCTAATTGTCATCTGGATTCTGTTGTTCCATCAACCTCGGAGCCGAAGGCTTACTAAATCTTTTTAGAAATATAATTTTGTCAGAGGTCTATCAACGTAGTGTCGAGTGGAGGTTAACAGCCGACAGCCACGCACTTGTTGCATCTTTTCGACTACTTAACTAATCTATCCTGAATTCCTGAGTGGATTTTGGCGATAAAAACTTTACACGGCCTCTGTTACATCTAATTAGAAATTACCATCAGTACCATTGGATAGAGAATCTAGCTACGACCACAACCAGTTCCAAGATGGAGTCCGTTGAATATAGAGATAACGTCGCAACGGGGACGTCGATAAATGCCATTAAGGTGAAGACGAGTGAGTAATCTGTAATTAAATTGCGATGCAATAAGCTGATGCACCGGCGCAGATGTCAAGAACAGCTGGGGCACTAGAACACGGTAAAAACTGCAGACTTAGTTTTTGCGTATGAAGTGAAGATGAATTGATTCAAAGAATTCAAATCAGAACGAGAGTATAAGCTTACTTAAACTAATCTGAAAATATACGTATAATGAGGAGTGTTGAAAAATATATAAAAGTAGGAACTTAAATAGGTAATGATACATCTTTTCAAAATGTATGAAAATGTATAAATCAATCACGTTATAATTGTTGGACTAGATCCAAGATGTCGCCAAACAGACATCACAAGTTGAAATATGTTAGCTATAAAAGCTTACTGCGCTGTTCACGACACTGCTTGAACAGTAAGCTAGCCATAACGTTTCCCAGCTGTGGCGACAGTTATGAAATGCAGTTAAACTGTAATTTTGATCAGGCTACGTTCGGGTACCGAGGCGTGTCTCGTCATAATGGAAACTATATTTCATCCACCCCATGACACGACGTATCATTCTCTGATGGCATTTCCTTCTATGATAAACAGGTTCTATGGCAATATTAATGTGTTTAAGTTTATCATGCTAGATTTGTCTTGGCTTCAAATCACTTCAGCAGTAAACACAGGTTCATCGACCAAATTAATTCATTTTGTCACGTCATGCTTCCATACAAGTTTGTCATAAATTTTACTACCAATGATAAATTTTATTGTGTCCACTAAGTTCCTGGACGATAAAACCAACTTACCCGGTCTTGCATTTTATGAAGCCTGAAATTTTCAAGTTTCAATGAACAGCACCACGAGTCGTATCGTAAAAATGTTTATGTGGTCAGGTCACGTCATATTTTGAAGTATAGGGTGGAAAATACGTTGCGGCTTCGAAGGTCGACCTCCAACTCTTTAGGTATTCAGGTTAATGTAGACCGGGTTATGAGAATTGGTATTTATAACATTTCAACTTGTTTCTCTTTTTCCTGTCTTGAATGCTGTTCTTATCAAATATGTGCAACATTTCAAAAATCCTACTAATATTACAAACGCGAAAGTTTGTAAGTTTGGATGGATGGATGTTTGTTACTCTTTCACGTAAAAACTACTGATCCGATTTGGATGAAACTTGGAATATATATTGTCCGTGACCTGGATTAACACGTAGGCTACTTTTTATCCCGAAAAATCAACGGGATCCAACGGGACGCGAACGAAGTCCCAGGCGGCACCTAGTTATTATAAAACTATGTGGCAAAATGTTTTGTGTTGGTATCTTGTCGGTTCCAAGCAATTAATTTGAGTGGCCTTTAAACACCATTACGTCGTGCACTTTAGAAGTAAGAGGTCGTCTATATTTAGGTTCATTTCACTGAAAGTAGACGCGTTGACCCCAATAAGAAAATCGATTTGAAACCTTTCACACCGATGGTTCAGCAAACTTGGCAGGATTCGGGGAATGTTGAATCTCGACGTTTAATATTCTTCCATTTCCCTTTTATAATGGGTTTCCCATTCTGATTGGCAATTCATTTGAATGGCTAAAAAAGATCAATGGCTTTACCCATAAGACCTCAAAGTAAGAATCAATATGTACTTACATTACACCCATATTTATCTTATAAGGTAAAACAATTTGAAAATGTGGTGAACATTATCCCTATCGGATTTGATTTTTATAAGATCATGTTTCGTCAATATCAGCTTATTATGGATATTTAAACATGCGATCAGTTGGCCTTCATGCAAGACTATCCAACACTATATTCTGCTACGATGCTAGCTATATTATATAGGTAGTATAGGCAGGAAATTTTATATCTTGACCACCAATCCATAAAAATTGCAAAAACCCTTGAAATATTTGACCAAACAGTGAAGTCAAACCTCTTTATTTGTATTTCAGTTCTGCTCAGCGAAGCCATCCTGTCAGACGACACGTTAGAGAACAAAACGCTCAAGATCACCGACTTCGGCCTTGCGAGGGAGGTGTACAAGACTACGAGGATGTCTGCTGCGGGGACGTACGCGTGGATGCCTCCAGAAGTAAGGATACTGAACTATTATACACTCTCGCCAGAAGGACACGGATAACGAAGATAACCAAAACAAAGACGGGCCAAATTTGGCCCGTTTCAATCAAAATTTAAACACCACTTAACATTGCCCTGTATCATTAGTAATCTCCTACCCATTAGTAATAGATGGCAATAATCCGAGGCTAAGCCAACTAAGTTTAGCCCCCATTATTATCCAGTGCGATCTCCAAATCGATATAGTGGGTAAATGCTAATGTAACGACAGCCATTTTAGTCTCAATATTTCGGCATTTAATAGCTACTGGACTGTTTATCGAGTGTTTTAATGGCCGTTTGACTGATGGCCGGCCGTAATCGCTGTCCGGTATGCTAATCTTGTTTTAGTTCATGGCCGGTTTTGGCCACTCGTGTTGTTCAGGTGTTGTCTGTCCCAGCAAAAAAAACAGTACCTACTGTATATAAATTAGCAGATTATACGTTATGCTAGATGTCTATGATTGATTAAAGATCACAATCATATCAGCTTGTTGAAGTCCGTTGCTGGAAGAAATATTTGGGCCTTCATCCACCCGCTTCATCCATCGATCGTAACAATGTCAATGTCCATCGAGGACCATTCTAGGCTCTCATTGGTTAACGTTTACTGCAAGCGTTTTATTTCAGTTTGAATTTCCAACAGCGATTTGGCTCTGTTCTTTTAGCTAAATAATTTACTTTCTAAGAGCAAAGGGCGAACTTGGACACTCGGCAATAACTTATTCACGTTAAGCTGCAACTGCAATTTAAACCTGAATGTTGCATTCGATCGATGCCTTAACTGCTTTACGGAAGCTATCGAATGCTTTTATGCACTTTCTTTATAAATAAAACTTTTACTGTGATACGAAATCGAGGAGCGGTAGAATTGGTGCAAAGCCCAAGTATTGACAGTGTTGATCAGATCGTTTTGAGGGCTTGTAATTCGATTCAATGCAATAGGTACAGTTTTATGCCAGTTTCGTCTTGGATCCTATACCATTTGTATCACTAATCTATAGGACAAAAATCCCTAATAGCATCATTTCCTTTATGATTCCCTATACCTCAACCCATTGACATCTCAAATGACATCTCACTGCTCCGTCTTCCAGGTGATAAAACACTCGACGTTCTCCCATGCGTCCGACGTATGGTCGTATGGAGTACTATTATGGGAACTGCTAACGGGAGAGACTCCTTACAAGGGTATCGACGCGCTGGCCGTCGCGTATGGCGTGGCGGTCAACAAGCTCACTCTACCCATACCCAGCACCTGTCCAGAGCCCTGGAGAGTACTGATGGAAGGTAGGCTCTATGACTTTATGTTTATGGTGTATTTTATCTAGTAACAATGCTGAATGCAGGCTTAATTTACAGTCTAAAATGGCTTTTTTTTTTTTTTTTTACAACTAAGTAGGCAAACAAGCGTACGGCCCGCCTGATGGGAAGCGGTTACCGTAGCCTATGGACGCCTGCAACACCAGAGGCATCACATGCGCGTTGCCGACCCTTGAAGAATTTTAAAACACCCTTTTCATTCATGGCATTTCTTGTTTCCAGCGTGTTGGCACTCGAATCCTCGCGAGCGCCCTCTCTTCCCAGCGATCCTGGAACAGCTGGACCGGATAGGACAGTCGGAGTTCACGCGGGCGCCGCACGAGTCCTTTCACACCATGCAGGATGGCTGGCGGCTGGAAATCGAAGAGGTTCTGCGAGATCTCAGGAGGAAAGAGAAGGTATAATAGCCTTAATATCACTTTATATCATAGCCTGTCGGATAGAGAAGCCGTTATCAGAATGCCCATTTAGTCTGACTGTGTTTTTGGTCAGAAAAAAAACGAAAGGAAGGAATCAAGATAATGTTTGTTTTGGACTTTTCATAATACCCCAGCCGATAAACCGACGAAATTGTGAAGGTCGGTTATGGAAGATTCAACAACGTTCATTATAGGAATCTTTGAGAGAGGTCTGTGTCCAGAAGTAGTGACCGAACAAATATGTAAAGATGGCTTTAGTTGAAAACAACATCCATATCACAAAGCTTAGGTTCTTGTAATTCATCTTGAGGTTTGTTTCACTATGACGTTGACACGTCAAAGAATTTGAGCGGTTTCGGTATCGAAAATTAAAAACACAGTTAATGTCATCGTAATAGTGAAACTGTCCTTAAACTGTGCATTAGCAGTTGCACTGTACATAGATATTTTCATAACATATTCCATCAGATACTTAGTTAACCCTCAGTCATATCTCAGCAAAAGAGCAGTTTCCTCCAAAAAGTCGCACATTTGGCCAAAATTTCGGATCCTACACAAAGTCCACCCTCTGAAAACTTAGCTTGTAAAGACAATGTGATGGGTACTTAGACAGGGGTGGGTAGTATCGTAAAATGTAACGATGTGAGCGTTAGAATTTATGAAAAGTATTTTAGGCATAACGCGCTGACTTGTACGAAGAAATTACATAAACTTTGAACCGAATTTCTTTTTAAAAATTGGTGGTTTCTACGTACTTATGACAACGTTGAAGGCACTGTCAGTTAGAGAAACTACTAGTCTTAGTGGGTTTACTATCTTTTTTAGGGGTATGAAATTTGGAGGGTAGTATCCTTATAGTGTAGGGGTCCACTGAGAAAGGATTTTCGAAAAGTCGCACTCTAAAGGGTCTAAAATTAGGATCAAAGATTTTAAACAAATAATGCGTATGCTGCTACCACGCGAGCAAAGTCGCAGGCGACAGCTAGTTATATATATTAGTTTTGGGCATGTTATGGGTGCTGTTGTACCATGGTACTCAGTTACTAATGACTCAGGGGATTCTTAGATAGAGCTAGTTTACACTTCTATAACTGTATCTACGTACAGAAGTTACTAGTAGAAGGGTACAGAGTAAAGCGTTCCCACACAATGTTACTCTGCCTACTATTTTTCTACGGTAGAGTAGCCAATCTCAAGGCCTAGATGTTATGATTTCGGATGGGTTAATACTTTATACATAGTTTGTAACTAGAATAGCACATATACCCCTGCTATGTTTCATCTGATACTACGTAAGTCCTGGTAAATCTGTAAATAGTGATACCCTTGTAATAGTTACTAATAAGGGCATTTTCCTTTGATGCTTCTTACGGATAGGAATACAGATCCATTGAGGAGGTTAGTGGAATTGATATTGTAGCTTTCTTTTGTTTTTTGTTGCCTCTCCATGCTTAGCGGTCAGCTGCTCGTGGCAGCATTCAACCGTACTTTATAGTAATTTTAAACCTACGTAGAATCTCCAAGACGTACGTCAAAGTCTTAATAGGTGCTTTGTGGTGAGACCATAATATCCATGAGTCAAGGGGATATAATACGGTCACAAAAAAATGTACTACTGTTTTGTTTTGTGGAGGGGTCATAATATCCAGAAAGTGTGGCTGAACGCTGTCATGTAGTCATAGCTTAATTTATTTCTTGGTTCAAGCATTTTAGCTTTGTTGCAACGTTTCTTAGCGGTCGTATTATTGCGTATACCTCTTTTATTTTATACCCTATCCATTAGAACAAATACAATTGATATTGTAGGATTCTTCCTGCAAATTACTTGGTCCTGGGTTTTTAATGAAACTTGCTAACTTATAAAGACAGATGAAACATTTTAGTTCTTAGCGTTATTGTGTTGTGTGATCTCTCTTGCAAAGCCAAGAAGGAACTTAGGCCGTTTGTCCACCAAACACCGGCACGGCGGCACCGGTAAAGCACTACCAAGACAATAAAAAATACGTAAACGGCGCGGTGTGACGGCAGTAGTGTGGACGTGTTTTGTATTGCCCTGGTAGTGCATTACCGGTGCCGTGTCTGTGCCAGCGTTGGTGGACAAACCGCCTTACAGTCTAGTTCTTAGCATTTCAGTTATATTCATCACCGTCCATCTTTCCAGGAGCTTCGTTGCAGAGAAGAGGAACTCACCCGAGCTCAGCTGCAACAGCGGCTGGTGGAACAGAACCTGCTGCAAAAGGAACGCGAGCTGGAGATGCGGGAGTTTGAGCTGGTGGCCCGAGAGCTGCATATCCTCATCTTCGCGAGCAACATGTCGCACAACCAACCGCCGGCGCCTAATAAACGGAAAGGTATACCATCAGCTGATTAGAGAACAAACATGGGACAAACTAACGGTGGGATTCTTTTGTCTTCAAGGTTTGCCCACGCTCAGGCATATTGGTCATTCGGTAGTGATTTTGGCAATAATATTTTAAACTAGCTTCCGCCCACGACTTCGTTCGCGTACCGGTTGATCCCGTTCATTTTCCGGGATAAAAAGTAGCCTTTGTGTTAATCCAGATCGGTAGGTTTTGCGTGAAAGAGTAACAAACATCCATACATACTCATACATCCGTAAAAACTTTCGCGTTTATAATATTAGTAAGACTAAGATTACGCTGTCTTCAAATTAACTACTGATTCACTAATTTCTTCCAGGCAAATTCAGCAAGATGAAGCTTCTAAAGAAAGACACCATCTCATCTCCACTCGACTTCCGGCACACGCTGACGGTCAGGTCAGCGTGTGGACCTTCAGACGACGAATCCAGCGTCAAACAGCTGGTCGCAGTCGCTAAGGACACGCCACCGGGTTCACCTGCAATCATGCGGGCTATTGCACGTGAGTTTACTGTTCGTGAGAAGAGTGGGCTTGTCAGGATGCCGAAAAATGTGCTCTGCAGTGTTTGAAAGCGGATTTTAAAAAGTCACACTCTAAAGGGTCTAGAACGCGAGCAACGCCGCGGGCGACGGCTATTAAAATATAAATTCGAATTGGTTGACGATAGCCTTTAATAGGTATACCATTTATAAGAACTGTGAATCTTAGATTAATAAATAAAGAAATAAATAAAATTCCAGTACCAGCAGACGGCGTGAAAGGGAAAACGTGGGGTCCATCGACGGTGCACCAGCGGTCTCGGTCCCACCTGCCGCTGCCGGCATCAGGCGCTCCCCCTCTAGCGCCGCGAGCGCGCGCCCGGCACGCGGCCTCCGCGCCCGACCTGCCCCCCGCCACCAGAAGATCAGGTACCGCCGCGCCTCCACTCAGGCCCCGCCAGAGCAAGTCGCAGCCGAGGAAGCCGGACCCACCCGCCAAGCCCGACCTCCTACCCAAACCCATCAAGCTAGATCTAGCGCGCAAGCGCAGCGGCAGTCACGACGATCTCCTAGATCCCGCTGAGCCGCGACGGAACAGATTCCCGTTCACGTTGGACGTTAATCTCGGTACGCCCGAGCCGCGCCGGAATAGATTCCCCTTCTCGTCCGATGTTAATCACTATGGAACCGTGTTCGAGGTTCCGGATAGGAAGGGCAAGAAGGCTACGTTCTTTCGTAGTATTCGGTCGAATAGCTTGACGGGACGGTTTGTGGGCAGCGGGCTTAGTTCGGAGACTACTGAGCTGTTGAGGGATGAATAGTTTGACGGTTACGCGATCGATGCTGGTCCAACACAGAGTTGAAAACGGCGCCTAGCTAGACTAGTTGTTTTACGTTCCAGTCAATTTTTCAGTCGAATATGTGCCCAAATTCATTGACTGAACGTAAAACTAGTAAGCCTGGGAATGCCTACTGATACTACGTAGCAAAATAAGCCGTATGCTCAAGAAGATAGTTTTTCTTTGAGAAGAATCTAAACTTGATTATTATTTTGCAATATCGGCCCAGTTTGCTTTGAAAATCATCTAAGATACAAACAAAATCAATCAAATCGTCTGCGTTTTAAGCCTTGGACAGCATCCTAAATAAATGATTGCTCCTCTCACAATGGCATCAAGCCTAAGCAGTTTGAAGTTAGTACAAAGTGTTGCCATATAAAATACATATCATTTTCTACTAACACATTCCTACCAATGTGCATTTTGCTCGTTTAAACTGCAAGTAACCCAAATTACGTCTAGCAACCTTCTTCTATTATTTATTGAATAGAGAGTGTTGCTAGAATCTTTACTGATTAATGTCTGAAATAGTCTGAATGTTGCCAGCTCGCTAAAGTTTGCTGGCCTCTAATCTACAGACTATATATGACAAGTAGATCTGAAACTTTTAAACCCGAGTTTTTCCCGAGTAGTAGCGATTCCCGAAATTTTCGAATATCGAGCATTAATGACGACACGAATCGATCGATTTCGAAAACGCGTAAACTGTAAATAACGTAAAAAGTTCCAGGATTTGACTAAAGTAAGTTAGACTGTAGTGAATTTAAAAGACTTATTTTTAGATATTAATTTTAGTTTATAATTATAAACCAGTGTCCAATGTTTTTTCGTCCGTTTTGCTTTTTAGACTATCTCATAAAAAATGCGGTGAATACTTCCTACAATTTTCTCCATTAAATTTTCTGTCGCTCTCTGGCCCTCAGTTTTATCAAAATTTGTACATAATTATCCGAAAACAAGCATTTAAATTAGCGAATAAATAGATAAGGATGTTAGTTATACACTAGTTAGTAAAATTTTGATGATTGTGTGTATCTAAAGACTTGGAATATCTTTACCGACTGACGAATCAATAGGATCTTGCCAAATTTTTGGATTTACAATACTAAGTCTAATCGTAAGATCGTAAGATACAAAATCCAAAAAAAAATTTGCCATTGGACTTATTTTTGTAAAAATAGGAAAATTGCTATGATTTGAGCCACATTTTTTATGTGAATCATTATGTTTCATCGCCGCTTTGAAGGAACTTCACAGGACAGCTTACTTTACCCTTGTGAGTATACTTTTTAATTAAATCTCCCGTCAGAATAGGTACTTTTGTGCACCAGGTGGATGGTTTTTTCTTGGTTTTCCTCCCAGGAAACAGACCTCTGGTGCACACAATCCGTTCAAACTGTTTTTATTTGAAGACCAACTGACCTCTTACTGCCAGAAAAGAATCCATAACAAACATAAGATTTTATAAACTACTTATTATAAAAACATAGTGGAATACTTCTAGAAAATCTTTTTTTTAAAATGTCACAAAACGTTCGCCGTCTCGAATACTTTATCAGTGGCAGATAGTAATTCTTTAGGTTAGTGGAATGTTATTGTATGGAATTGACTTGTAAAAAAGTTAAAAAAAAAAATGTTTTTATCGTGTGATACTCATGAATATGTGTGTTGTTTTAAGTTTTAGTTAGATTTTTTTAATGTATTTTATTCAGTAATTTAGTATCCGTTTGAAATTTTGTTTTTTTTTTATATTTTCGTTTGTAAATTGTAAGCATTTGTTTGCTTCCAGCCAGAGTTTAAATAAGTTAAACTTAAGAGCTATGCATGCTTTGCAGTTCATATACGCTATATACAATTCAGTTTTTAAATCATTTATTATATGTATTTGTTGTACTTACTTATTTGTTAGTTTGTATGATATATCTGCTTGTTTTCACAATGTCATTTTGGCACGCTTTCAAATGTTTACAATAATACTATCGGTTGTATAGTAACGTGTATTTGGAAGTCTATGTGGTACACTATAATAAAACCTGCTTTTGCAATCACTAATTCAATCGAAAATGTAACTTATTTCAGCCGCAGCTGAGTTTATTCTCAAACATTAATATCTTTTATTATATGAGATGGTTTGAGCTAACCCAGGTTTAAATATCTAGACGTTATTTCACCTGTTATGTGTTCAAATTTTCAGTTTAGCGGTATCATTAACATCTAGGATATTCACTCTTTTTCTATTCTTTGATAAAAAGAGATAGAATAAAGACTGAACTATATCGAAGCTAAACTAGAATTTAGAATTACAGGGTACGGGGACTGGTATATTTTCAACTGGGCTTAACAAAACTTAGTTTAACATAAACTGGGTTTAACAAAACTTAGTTTAACATAAACTGGGTTTAACAAAACTTAGTTTAACATAAACTGGTTTTAACAAAACTTAGTTTAACATAAACTGGGTTTAACAAAACTTAGTTTAACATAAACCTGGTTTTAACAAAGCTTAGTTTAACTTGGTTAAAATTATCTCACATAATAAGACGTTTCCGATCCCAAACATAGGCTTCCAACTTTAGTTTCATGTAGTTGAAGTTGTATAGTACAAAAATACAGTAATACCCGCTGTGACTGGCCGTAACATGTTCTCTATGAATGGTGTGGTGGTGGAATAGTATTACAGAACTACATAAACAGAGGCTCAGATGACAAAGTATATAATAGAGCAACGCTCGACATTTGTTAAAAAAAACGGTGAACTGGTTCTTTCTTAATTTAAAATGATCCTTTTTATATATCAAATAAACCTTTTCCATAAAATCGAAAATGGTGTATTTTTTTAACATGGGATTACTAATATTTAGTTACTAACCGACCCCACTTAAATAACAGATATGTCAGAGCCATAGATTGTAGAGTAGGATCCAGGAAGGTGACGGTTAAAAAACGATTCGCTTTTCGCTTTCTTTCATGCTGCTTTTACACGACGCCAGTAGCTAGATGTGGCATTTTATTGCTCATCTTATCCGTTGCATAGTAAAATGTCAGTCTGCGGTCGGTTTTGGACAGTGTTCTTTAGATAAATTAAATTTAGTTATGTTAATTTTAACTTTTCATTGAACTGAAATGTTATACACAATGTCCGCTGAAGTTTCTAAAGTTAATAAAAAAAGTATAAGTATTCTATCAGCAATCTAGTTCCCATATTTGCTTAGTTTGGGACTAGAGTGTTGTGTGATATGTCCAATTAATTTTGTTAAAGAAATCCGAAATTAAAGTTGTTACTGGCTTAGTGTAAAGTAGCGTCACTATATCTATTTAATCGGGAAAGGCGAATACGATGTAACAATTTAACCGAATTACGGAACAAGTGATAAGAAGCTATTTATTTGCACATGTAAGTATTAGTTTTTTTTATTATTACACTTTTGTTGTCGCTTTAAGAATGAACTGTTTGGCATGTGTAGTTTTGTGAGATATGTTTGCAGTTTGCATGAAAATTCTACTTAAACAATGTCTATTCATAATATAGTTTGAATATATTGAATTGAATAACATAGCAAAAAATAGTTTAGTCTAAAGGTTAATATATCAGTGTACAGTTTAATGTTTCTAATATACCTAGTTCATTGTAGGATATATCATATAAATTAATGTTATTTCTAATTTAGTTTCTTATTGTAACGTACTAAGACATCATTCGCTTTGTCGTACTTGGTGTAAAAAGACAGCTCACAGACTAAAAAAAAATCAACTTGACTACCTCAAAAAACTTTAGAAATCCTCGCTTGGTCTGTAGTAAGTTTCAATTTAATTGATAAATAATTTTTAGATCATCGTATCTTAGAAATAATACAAATTTATTGGATTTCATGTACCTAAGTGCAGATTTTATTTCCCAAGAATTAGATGTGTCAACCCACCTAACGGGCAAGAAAATGTTGAGTACGTTGGCCTATTATTTTGATATTCGGAGGATTATGTTCATGATTAAATAGACGAATTTACGTTTTAAATTCATTTAATTTTTCGCTGTTCTTTTTACACCTTGTATTGTATGTAATATTTTGTTTTTTGACACAGCAAACACACACAGCACACTAACGCCTATGTTTTCCATTCAATAGGTTGTTTTCTTCCTTACACAGACTTCAGCCCTGACGAGTGGGGACCGGAGTTTCCTCTGAGTAACGCGTCTCGGTACATACCTATGCCTACGCTGTTCAATACAGAAGGTAAAACTGCATTTATTATACAACTTTGCATACCATTCTATAAATTATTTATAGAGAACTAGCTTCCATTCGTCTTGGTAGTTTTTCGGCATAAAAAGCAACCTTTTTATCAATAGAGGTTACGAACTATATATATTCCAAGTTTCAGCCAAATCGGACCAGTACTTGCGACGTGATTGGAACACAAACGTCCAAATGTCTAAACCTTCACATTTATTATAGTGGTAGGATTTATTACCGTTTGCCACAAAAACCAATCCAGTGAAATTCATCACATAGCAGCCGAACCCAGTATTAACATTTTTTGACGTATAGTGCTTTCTGGTAAGATCGGCGTCCGGATGCCCAGCAATTCAGCGATATTTTTAAATGATAATTGCTTAGTTACTTGGTTTATTGATGTTCATAATTTTTTTTACTTATTCGTAGATAGAAACACCAATAACTTTTATAAAGTATAAAAAAACTAAGATGAATAAAATCATCATCATTAGTCTTTCGGTCATTGAATTTCATTCAACAAAGATCAATCAGCACTATCCAAGACAGCAATGTTTGTATTTTTACTAAAAAAATACGTTTTTAGGGTACAAATTCAAGAAACCGAGCATAATAGAATTGGTTTTATATAACATGGCGGCGCTGTTAGGAGGTGTGGCGGCCGGATATGACGTCAGAGTGTCCAATGTGAGCCCACTGCATCCTACTCTACAACCTCACAGGTAAAAACTATTACTAGTATTACTAATAGTAGTTAAGTGAAAGACTGACACTTCTATCCTTTTGCACTTTCCGCACCTTCTGTGCATCAGAAGTTGAACTAAATCGATATTACTCGTATGTACTCGTAGATCGTTATTCTGTATGACTTATGCTCTTTGTTCTTCGTAAACAGCTTATAAAATGTATTTATTACTAACTAGCCGTCGCCCGCGGTGTTGCTCGCGTTCTAGACCCTTTAGAGTGTGACTTTTAAAAATTCCTTTCTTAGTGCACCCCTACACTATACTATACAACCCTCCAAATGTTATATATACCTCTAGGACTTACAGTTTAGGCTGTGCGTTGATTGTCAGTCAGCTTCAAAAGAGTTTTATATATATTGATTGATGATGATAAATACTAATTTACAGAACTGAGCCAGAAATCGAGCCTCTAAACTCAGCGGTGTACGAAGGGTTCGGTAGCTTCGGTCACAATACGTACCACGGCCCGCCGAGGCATTTGCGAGCGCCGCTCAACGCCATCACTGGACCTGTGAGTATACATCTACACTTTTATATGCCACGGTGAGATAAACAAGATACATAAATAAATAAATAAATATTCACGGACACTTAACACAACGCCTTCTAGTCCCAAACTAAGCAAAGCTTGTACTATGGGAACTAGATGGCTGATAGAATACACACATACATTTTTTTTTTGTAAATACATACTTATAATACATAGAAACACCCAGATACATAACTGTTTTATAATATAAGTACTTATATTTTTCATGTGTGACTGTATTTTTTTTAACTGTTTTGTACGTGAAATCCGGGACTAGTGCAACATTCATAACCGAAAATTATGATTATGTTAAAAAAAAATATGTATAGTCTTAAAACGTTCACTCTTTCACGTATTCCGGAGTAAACATAACCCTACTGATGGATAAGAAAGTTATTGATCGCGTAGCCATGATTTTAACCTGTGATTATCAGGATTTAAACCTATTATTGTGTTTTATTTCAGATAACTAGTCTACAATCCGATGAGCAGAAGCCCATCCGTTTCACCGACTCACCCACCCACTACGCACACGCATCATCATCATCCGGCTACGGACACTCCGCCCAGCCACTATCCGGCACCTCGGGACTTGGCACTAACTACACCTCCACCCAGCCTACACCTTCGCCGAGAAGAACATCATCAACCACGTCGGACCATCTAGCGGATTTATATCACAACTATCGAGAGAACTTTCAACCATCGCCGTCTCAAGAAAGGGAGTACTTCTATAGAAACGAACCGTATACGTATGAACGGACGGCGGACTACGTGGTGAAGCATCCATATTACGGATACGATGAGTGCACGTACAACAGCGAGTTCAGAGAACCCACGCCTGACTACAGACCTCAGTACATGACCCACAGACGGACCCCATCGAACTCCTCCGCTACGAACTCCCATCACGAGGAGTTCTCCCCTTCAAGGCAGTACAGGAGCAAGGATAAGCAGGAGTACAGGGGAAAGACCGAGTTCCCAAGGAAGACTAGCGATTACTCCCTACCTAGAGACTTCTACAGGCAAGAGTCGCAGGAGAAGGAGATCGAACGACCCGCGAACCTAGGCCTAGAACTAGCTCCAACGAAACTCAGATCTAGTTTGAAAAGATATAACAAAAAGTCCAGCGCGTCTGGGGGCAGTTCCGGTGGTGGTACCCCGACGAACCCCACTCCCCCTGACAGTTTGACAAGTGAAACTGACAGTTCGTACGTGTCGGCGAGAGACGCGTCGAGTGGCTCGCAGTCACGGGTTCGGTTCAGTCCGGAAACCATGGAGGGTAACCTCGAAAGAAGGCCCTCGAGGCATACGTAGCGAAGGCTGAAGAAGTTCGACGACTACCTCGTTTGAGTGGCGTAGGTTCGCATTGCACGACGTATACGTTTTTAATTTCTTCAATTGTAGGTTGAGTTCAAAAATGTATTTGTTTACAAAATTGTCTGGCGCAGAAGATAAAATTCTAAACCAAATAACCAAAATCTACCCTTCTCGTTCACACTTACTCTATGCAGAACTCCGATAAAAGAGAGATGTGATAAAACGTATACGTGATGCGTGCGAACAAATGTGCTGTGCGCTATGTACAAAGCTTGCGGGTAGTGGTGAACGCTTCAGCTTGGACTTTTGATATTAGTGACCAAGGCAGCATTGTGTTCGTTTGGCCCCACCTGTTGGTAAGGTTACCGTTTCACCCCATTTCATCTGTACCTAGTTATTTGTGAATTGGCATCACTGTGCTCGATCTGGCTGAAAAGTTTTTGTTATATAAGGTCCGGTTTTTCATACCATTTCACAAAATTTGGCCTGTTCTCACTTGAGTTGACAATTGGATAAGGTCCTCTTTGACAAAAAGCCTTTAAATAGAAGGAGTTAATACATCTTTCTTTTGGTTTTGAAATGGTAGAGTTAGATAAAGTAGGTACATAAGCAATAGACGTGTGATAATTAACAGGGCATGATATACATTGCGGTTTTTATGAGTATTTAGAAACATGGTTTGAAGCGGTCTTGGGCTTAATAAGCTACTGTAAAATAGCGATTGTGTTCATTATTTACTGTAATATTAATTGTACATTATGTATTATATGTAGTTGAAGTATTTAACTTATATATTGAACGTTTGTTGTGTAGCGCAGATGTGCCTTCGGAGTTCGGTTTCTCAAGAGTTGTTTTAATTTCGAAATAATTATACCTACTGAAAATATACTAAGCGTTTATTAGAGGCCATGATCATTTTCAACAATCAATATTTTATTTTTACGCTCTTACGAAATATTTCATTCATTTTTGATATGAGGTGTTTGGGCATAATAGTGTTTTTAAATTATACTGTCTAAAGATTAAATCGCTCCATTCCAACTTCCATCTGGTTTCATATTTTTATTTGACAAGTCTTGCATATAAATAAGGGTATGTGCCAATAGTAAAGTTTGGACGTACCTCTAACTACCTCACAGATTCAAAGGTAAAACCATGCCTAGATACGAGTATTAAGTTCAACTATATTTCTTCCATTTGTGTATTGGCTGATGAAAATGAAAGTTGGCTAAAAGTACCCTGTACAAATTGTAAATACTACAGAGTAAAATATAACGTTACATCCGGCATTTAGTTTTGTTGAAACGCAATCGAAAACGCGAATATTTCGTTTAAATTTATAAATAGTACAAATGTAACTTTAAGATTGAACGGCGAAATTCGCGTGGATAGATATTTTAAACTTTACCTAATGTATATTTTGAACTAACAATGTATTTAATATATAATGTACTCCGTAAGAGTTATGCGTTTTGTACAAAAAAAAAATGGTAGATATTTTTTACTTAAAATATCAGTAATTAAGTAGTGTGAGCAGCTTTTGTATCCCACAATGTAAATTAGGTAAATACTAGTCGGAGGTTTGAGTAAGTCTAAATTATTGCATATCCAGCTAAATGATATTGTATTGATATTAAGCTTTCTCACAAAACTCTGGATACCGTAGCGTGAGTCACCACTGCGCGTATTACAAATAGATAATTTTGTACGAACAAAGTAATGGCACGATATCGGAAACTTTCAGAGGAGAATTGAATTTTTATATTTTGTATCTCCTTCAAAAGTTTCCGGTACCCGACAAGGCTTTCCGAGTGAATCAGAATAATCCTGCGGATACTGACCAAATGAGATATTAGGAACCATATTTTAAAATAATCAAGCTTGAGTCGAAGTTCAAGCATTAATTTAATGAAAATTCAAATCTTTGCTTGAATCTCCATTCAGCTTGAATTTAGTTCTGGAGATGAGTGATCAATGATGGCCTACAATCTGGAAAAGCTTGAAATTATCAAATAAATTAGCGAGTAAATTAAATTATAAGGTGTTTTATGGAAATTAGCTTTGATATTATTAGCCCGAAACAGTGCCTAATGGAAACAGTAACGGTTATTGAGATTATGACACGGAAACGAATGAAGCATTTGCTGAAACTTCATCTGCGATTTTTATTACAAATCTGTTTTAATCTTCTACAGATTAGAAGTTATAAACATTCTTGAACCTATTTTCTTTCTTTTCTTAATTTACTTTGATACTATTCCTTCGCTTAGACTGTACACATTATTGTTTGTGTTTTATTTTAATATCCTTCGATTATTTGCCACTGTTACCCAATTTTCACTACACATTATTGGTTTTTCAAATATTCGTCAGCATTGTTGCAGATGAGGTTCTAGCATTGTTCGACGGCCAGTAAAAATTTGTAATTATATTTTGTTTTCAAATTTTATTTCTTTATTTATCTTGTGCAATAAGTGAAATTATTTTGCGTCCATTTTTAATTTTATTATTTTTATTTATATAAAATCGTCGTGAATTGTAGCAGTATTTGTACGCAGTATTCTTTAATATTCGGAAAATATTATTGTGTGGTTGTAATTCGTAGATCATAATTTAAATTAACTTTTGAGTCAGTGCCAATGTCGTGCAGTGTTTAGTTTTTTCCCTGTTCCTAAACGAAATCATCTTATTTATGTAGTACTTAAAATCCTATTATAAGTTTCCTATGTAGCTGGTCTGCTCTCGAATAACTTGTAGAATATTTTCTAAAAGATATTGTTTTAATATGTAATGTATGTTCGAAAACCCGACAAGTCACAAATGAGTCAACGATTAATTTAACGATGTAAATAACCGAAATTCACGGCGCGATACTTAAAATCTCTAGTCCTGATTTATATTTTAATATTAATATCTGGCTAGGTCTCGAACGACTGGCGATAATGTACTCCGATTGCTAAAACGTTTTTTTTTTTAATTATTTGGGCATTCCAATGTATTTTGAAACATTCCATTTATTCTGAAGTGATACTGAGTGAAGGTTTGTGTGCCAATAACAGAAGGTAGAAGAATGCCTTACGTATATGTTAAAATCGACAAATAAAACTAGATTAAGCTTTTTATAAAGTCTTTTTATTAATCCTAGACATACCTACCCTGTGGTTATTTGTAATTAATCAGGTACCCAAAATAGGTGTCATATATAAAATACACTTTCTAGTAGAGATGCATAGGTAATACCTTAGTTCGATTCAAGGCTGCTAAGACAACATCACACAAGCAAATCGAAGCGTCATGCATGTCGGGGGACTTTTTATGTCTCGCACCCAGTCAATGAACTTTTGACAGGTCTCATGTGGCCACGAGACTGCATTGCATACCTACCTACCCGTTGTAGCGGGTAGCTGTATTCCCTCAGTTTTTACCTTTATAAAAAGAGTAGGTAGATATCTAGATAGATTAATATTGGTATCTCGTGGAGATTCTTCAAATTGTAAGGTCGACACTTCAACAGCTGTATAAACAAGTAGTAGACTGTAGACAAGCACTTGGCTAATTAGTCGTCGGTATAATTATCATAAGATAATTTTACGAAAACTAAAAACCGTCTTCATTGCTGCCATTACTGGTTATCATCAGACCTTGGATTATAGAATAGTTCATCGAATATCAATACCTAACTTTGAGATGAACTAAATATTTCAAACTGCAATTAGGTACCTACCTATGCCTGTCAAATCGGTGCCCTACTGTAAGAGCTACTAGGGTACACTACGCCATCAATCTTATAACACCCCTTCCGTTTTTCGGTCGGTTAGGAAAATTTTTAAGTTAGAAGTAAAACCTTTTTAAAACTTTGTCTTATCATCATTTACTAATGATGCTGAGTGTAGGTGGGTTAGGTACCTTCTACTAACTGAAGAAAATACCGCCGGTCAACGTAATACCCAATGATATTTTATGATCATTGGTATTACCTATCGGTAGATAAGTCGTGAGACAATAAGTATTTCCTCGATATTATTATTGTTGGCACAAATCGTTGCCCATGGCCATGGCTCGATCTTGTACTAATATTCTGTGGCTCGATGTAAATATCCACAGGACGGAAAGAATCCACGATAAAAACCATCTTATAGCAATCGACAGAAATGCCGCATATCGTGACCTTACTTTAAATGTGTCTAGTTTTTAATCTTTATAAAAAGCATCGTGTGAATTGTGAACTTTTTCAAGAGCCTTCAATTTATGGTAATTTTTTTTTTTTTTTTTTAATTGGCGTCGCACTGTGTTTGTGCATTTGCCATTTTACGTAGAAAATTAGGGAAACAATATTATTAATAAAAAAGCGCGGGATCTGGCATGCGGGTTAGGAAGGATCAGTAGGGTTAGGGATACAAAAAAAAAATTAAAATATACACAAAGGTGGAAAATATATACAAAAGGGAAATATGTACAAAATTAAATTTCTAAGTTATTCATATAGATAAAAGATGATAAGCAATGATATATACAAGGATCAAGGGTAGCTAAAAGGATATTAACACTAGTAGGAAGGGGAATATGACAAGCAACAAGATCTTGAAGGAGTTTTCTATGATTATATTGGGAACAAGCAAAAAATATATGATTAACGTCACCGAATTCATCTCCACAAACGCAGGATGGGTCAGGCTGCACTTTTATTCGCGCTAGGTGTGCTGGGGTACACAAGTGCCCCAGGCGCATTCTTATTAAAATTGTGGTAGCACGTTTACCAAGTTTAATCTTAAAAAACCAAGGTTTTACGGGTATTACGTGTTGTAACAGTCTGAAATGTTTACCTTTAGAACTACTAGAACGGTCCCAATCTTCACCCCAAGAATCCCTGAGGTAAATCTTAGAAAGAGCAATGAGATCATGTGTATAATTTTTGTACGGGAATATGTCTCCACATTCCACAGCCTCATTAGCCAATTTGTCTGCCCGTATGTTTCCTAAAATACCACAGTGGCTAGGTATCCAAGCAAAATTAACCGTTAAACCAATGGATTTACATTGGAATACCTTTGATCTAACTTCCATAACAAGAGGATATGCATTTTTTGAACGAAAAGGGTACTTTGCAAGTGATTGTAAAGAGCTTAATGAGTCAGTAAAAATAACTGATTTTTTAAGTTTCATTAATAAAACGTAGTCAAGAGCTTTGACAATACCAAAACACTCACCCGTAAATACTGATGTTTCTGGAGGTAATTTAACTTTTTGTACAATATTATACTGTTTGTGAAACACGCCTATACCAACATAACCAGTCTGTGAATGCTTGGAAGCATCAGTAAATATCTGATGCCAAGCTGACCATCGGTCATCGACAATGGATTTGAAATAAACATTAGCATGCGCTTCATTACGATCAATATTTAGGTTAAGATATGTATCAAGGGGCTGTATTAAAGCTTTAAAGTTACATTGGAAAATAGGCAAAAGAGGCGATTTATGTGTTTGAGCTGACAATGTTTGATATTTACGAAGGCTATTAATTAAAAGAGGGGGTGATTTATGGCTCCAGTATGAAGAAGAGCAAATAAGTTCTGAAAGATGTTGAATTTTAGAATGAAGCTGGTGATTCTGAAACTGCAGCGTACGGAAGAAAAATCTACTACACAAAAACTGACGTCTTAAATATAAAGGTGGTTCACCACATTCAACTTGCAGTGCGTTAATTGGACTAGACTTCATAGCTCCCATAATAATACGCATAGCACGAGCCTGCAAAGAATCTAATTTTTTTAAAAACATTATGCTACCAGGTTCCAACAAATAGGTACCATAGTCTAATGTGCTCCTAATTAACGCATTATAAACTAGTTTTAGAGAAAAGGGATGAGCACCCCACCAAACACCGGTCAGGCATCTTAATAAATTAATATGTCTTTCACACTTTTCTACAACATATTCACAATGAGCACTTCCGTTAAGTTTAGAGTCTAATAATACACCTAAAAATTTGGCTTGACTTTTTATCGGAATAGAAATGGTATCATAAATAACATTAATGGGTGGTATACTATTTTTACGTGTAAAGGGAACCACAATGCTTTTAGTAGGGGACAACTCCAAACCATGTTTGTCCAGCCATAGTTTTAAAAAATGAAGAGCAAAATTAATATTTTGGGCAGCTAAATCAATATAAATGTTTGTGGAATATAGCAGCAAATCATCTGCATACTGCAAGATACTAACTGTATCACTCACAGATGCTTCCAAATCATATGTATATATGTTGTAAAGAAGTGGGCTAAGAACAGAGCCTTGAGGCAAACCCTTCCACGCCACTCTAGAGAGATCTGTGTTGGTTAAAAATATTATTCTACCAGCTAACATATTTTGGATGAAATTTATTAGAAAATGCGGAATTTTCAAAACATGTAGTTTCCTTATAAGTAATTCAATAAGGACGTTATCGTAAGCAGATTTAATATCTAAGAATGTCGCTACCACAGATTTATTTTGTGAAAAGGCTATGCGAATATCCGTAGTAAATACACTTAAGCTGTCCATCGAACTTCTACCTTTCCTAAAACCATATTGGCTGTTAGGTAAGATGTTCTGATTTTCAATAAACCATTCTATTCTATTTTTAACTAAATGTTCCGCAATTTTAATTATAACTGGTGATAAAGCAATGGGTCGATAGGACATAGAATCAGCCGGGTTTTTAGAGGGTTTTAAAAATGGCAACACTATTTGCATTTTCCATGTTGAAGGGATGACACCTGTCAACATGACAGAGTTGATAAGATCAAGAAAATATTGCATGGCGCTATCACCAAGATGTGAATAAAATGAGTATGGAATACCATCTTTACCTGGAGCTGTATCATGAACGTCTGATAACACACCTTTCAGCTCATCTATAGAGAAAGGAGCATCAAGGCCATAAGGGCAGGTAGGGAAAGAAACATGAATAGGAGAAAACAACTCCATAGGCGGAACTGTTGGCGGAGCCAAGCGATCTAAGAAACTATTATAGAGATTAGGTGGCATATTTGTAAAAGTAGTAGTACTCACTCCGTTCCTATAACGTCTAATATTCTTCCAGACTTCTGAAGGTTTTGTGTTAGGAGATATGGTTGAGCAAAAACCCCTCCAACCTTGGAGTTTCTTTTCTTTCAATAGCTTTTTAGTTTGAGCTATTGTGTCCACTAAATTATCAAAATTTTCCTCAGACATGTCAGAATTGTAAGTCAGTTCTGCCTGCTTTCTCTGAGCAACAGCTACACTACACTCTGTATCCCACCATGGTGGAGAAGACAATTTGCCAGAAGCACTATTTTTCAAAGGGAAAGTTAAATCAGCAGCTTCTATCAAACTTTTAGTAAATCCATCTGCTCGAACAGAAATTTCTTCAGAAGAATGAGGCAAAGAGTTAACATTATTTTCAATATACTTTTTAAAATCACACCATTTGTTATTAATTATTCTATACCTCATTCTGGGGAGAGCTCTAGGTATTTCATTTAATTTAAATTGTGTAAACTTTAATATAATAGGAAAATGATCACTGCCATGTGTTGAAGGTTGAGTTTGCCATATAACTGAAGATGCTAAACTAGGTGATACTATTGTTAGGTCTACTGCACTATTATTTTCAGTAGGCTTTGTTCTACGAGTTTCAGATCCATCATTTAGGATACATAGATTTTGATTATCAATTATTTCCAAAAGATCTCTGCCATAGCTATTAGAAATAGAGCTACCCCATGTCCTATGATGTGCATTAAAATCACCCATGACTACACATGGCTTAGGAATAAGAGATAACAGATTGTCAATTTCAGTGTTAATTTGGGAGGAAGGATGCGGTATATAAATAGAAACAAAACATACATTATTAATAATGCATGCAACAGCAGAAAAACTATTACTATTATGGGGAGGGAGAGAAGATATTGTAAAAGAAAAAGAATTATTTACAAGAAGAACGGCTCCTCCATACCCATCAGGTCTATCATCCCTGATGCAGGAGAAGCCGCTCAATTTGAACACAGAGCCTGGCTTAAGCCAAGACTCTGTGATGGCGATAATAAAAGGGTTGTATACATTAATTAAATAGATAATTTCACTTTTTTTGGAGACTACACTCCTGCAGTTCCATTGAACTGCGGATCGGGCGTGATCCATTGTGGTTGTGAGTGTAGTATGCTAATGATGTCAATTATCTTGGCAGCGTTGGACGGTTCTATGGTATTAGACTGTATTAGAGAGTTTAAAAGGGCAATTACATCAGATATATTAAGTTGCCTATCCTTAGATGTGCCCTCTGTCAGAGCGCAACCATTAGATAAGGCTGAGGTTGGAGTGCTAATTAAATTATGATGTTCTTTTTGATCATAACCTTTAGTTAATGTGGGAGGTGAACGTGGTTTTAAAAAGACAGTTTTTCTGTAAGACGATGGAGAAGAGGGCTGGTTTAGTCTGAGGGAGCTTGTAGATTGTGGATTTTGATCTTTTGCTGTGGCTACCATTTCAGCATAAGACCGCGATAGCGGAGGATGGATTCTAGATGCTTCTACGTAGGAAATACACTGCTCTGCCATTGAAAATTTGATCTTTTGTTGCCTTGTATATTCCGGACATGACTTACTAGTAGCAAAGTGTATTCCCCCGCATGAGCAGCAAGAAATACACTCCTCATCAACATCACATGTATCACCAGAGTGTTCCCTACCACATTTAAAGCAGCGAGGCTTGGACCTACACTGCAACTTTGTGTGTCCAAAACGGCAACAGTTGTAGCATTGAATGGTTGGGTATGTATATAACTGAACAATCAAAGCAGTATAGCACATGTAAATACGTTCAGGTAACACCTGACCATCAAACGTCACAACCACTGTCTGAGTGGGCTTCCAAACTGGAGCTCCATTGACTATTTCTTTGAAATTAATACGTCTTAGTTTTAAAATCTTCCCACAACCATTGGGAACCGTGGTGCATTCCATCATCTCCTCTGGAGAGAGGTCTGTGGGCACTCCGCGGATAACACCCATGCGTGAGACATTGTAGGTAGGTATAAATGCTTTGAGATTGTTGCTATTGAGACTATTGTGGTTAATAAATGCGTTAGCATCGATGTGGTTATTAAAACCAATGGAAACTCTGTTTCTACCTATTCTTTTAACACTACCATTAATAACGTTGTAGATCGCATTTCTCTTCAAAAACTTGCCAAAGATAATGGGGTGAAGAGTAGAACTATCATTTGGAGACTCTGTGACACGTTGGACATGAACAATATAAGGTGCATTATCTGTTGATTCATACTGAGTTCTTGTAACCGGCACCGGCGGCGGCGCAGGTGGAGATGAAATCGGTGACGAAGAAGGTGCTGGGGTTGATGGCATCGGAACATCGGAAACTACCGGTTCAGCACTTGATGGGATAATAGTAATATTGTTGTCAGATTTATCAGAATTAATAGAGGATTCTTCACAGAAGCATCCTTTAGTCTCGCTAGAACCATGTCGCTTCCGTTTATTACAATGCTTGCATATTTTATGCAAACGACTGCGTTTACGTTTCTTTCCTACAGAAGTGTCGGTATCCACTGCCGACTCGTTAGATTGCAACTTATCGAAGCTATTGGAAAGAGTTACATAGCAACCAACCGGCGGGACTATGCCCCCGCCGGGATCAGGCGGCTCCTCCATCAGAAAAATCACGAAAAAACTTACCAGATACTTTTATATATACACTAAACTACTTTAAATACAATAAATAATGAAATTAATGCTAAATCGTAACTCTACTGATCAATCTTTCGTATAAAATTAAATTTTAAAAATTAGGTGGAAAAAATCGCGGCTTCCCTGTTCGATGTTTCCCGCCTTTTTCTTTATGGTAATTGGCTGGTTCTAAAATATAGTTTTATTTTTAAGAACTGTGACACTGCTAGGTACTGTCGACGATATTTTGTACAAAGGAGTTTGCATTGGCGAATACCGCTCTGAAAATGGAACGGTACAATTGTGCTCAGACGTTTCTTAGTTACACTAACAGCATGATCATTTCGAAATTTTTGAAAGTGTCATAATTATGGCATTTTTTGGATAGTTTTTTAGTATTTGTAGTTCAATGACTGCTAAATGTTTTGAAAAACATTACGTAGGTATACATAGTAGGTAGTAAGGCTTAGCAGGCCGGACTTTGTGCGAAACGAGATCCCGCTTACCATAAACGGGTCAACCTAGCAAGGATGCCCGTAATCTTGGAATGGAAGTCTAATAACCATAGGCAGACGGTAATTTAGGTAATCTACGATGTCAAATGGCATACGTACTCCAAGCTTATATTTCGAAAGAGTAACAGGGATGAGTCACCCACCCGGGATGGTTAACTGTTCCGTGGCCAACACTACAAAGAAATTTTCCGTACGTAACGTCTTTGTTTTAGCAAGAGTTCACATTGGTCTACCTACACACACAATGTAAGTATCTTGATCTGCCAACAATGTAACTAAGAACCAACGTGCAACTGGTGCAAGAGACAATGAAACCTACAGGGTGTTACCAGACCACTTCCGAAAACTTGGAGGTTCCAATCAGACCATGATACTGAAAACATTAAGCGAAAAAAATCGCGAAAAAAAATATTGACTTGACTATCTCTTTTTAATTTTTTTTCTAGTTACATACACACAGTACAACATAATAAGACATATCTACCTAATTATCTCATTTAAAAAAACAAAAAAAAACAAACAAATAAAATAAATAAAGCAGCAATGTACACGCAGCATGCAGATTACGTCTACTACAGCATGAACAGCTGAGAGTTCATCGCGGGTCATTCAAGTACGCGACGTGCGAGCGACCTACGTTAGTAGGCACTTACGACACAGAATAAATAATAGTACTACGCCTCGACCTTACCTACGTGAATGCGTACATTGCGGGCTGGCGAAATAAATACAAATCTTTAAACATTGTTTTCTCCGGCTATAATTATTTTTCAGGATAACAAATTTTTTTTTGGTTGGGTTTTGGTGTGCTGTAGCTCCCCCTTTCGTTTTCGGAAGTGGTCTGGTAACACCCTGTATATTACTTTCATTTCCCTAGTCACTATCAGCACATCGCAGTAATAAGATGGCAGTATGCCAAATAACACTCTTTACTCAAACTTACGTTGGTACTTACCTACCTAGCATCTAGATAACAAAAGATGGGAATCTAGAGACGAGAAGGTAAGTACCTAGGAATGGGATATTTACATCGAAATCCTTTCTAAATCATAGTAGCATTAACTTAGAAGTAGTTATAAAGATTTCTATAGGTTTTATGTTGACTCATGGGTATTCCCTGGTCTTAGCAAAGTTGGCGGTAGGAAAGTTTGCGATCAATAAGCCAAATATTGCTTTGGCGTATACTAGGCCTAGTGCCTTTGTAACTCATGTAGTTATTTCCTAGAGCGAGTACTTAAGGAAGGAAGAATAAGGTCCTACTTATGTATAAATAAGTACCTAATTACTAAGCACACAGGAAACGACGGCAAGGGAAACTTTTCGTCCATTCTCCTGGAGGGACGTTAACATGTTGGCTTGGCATGCATAAGTGATACCACTATGCAACTCATTTTATGGACAACTTGAAGCGAAAAGATGGTCCTTCGATCCCGGATTAGAGATAACTAAGTGGATGGAATGTCCTACTAGAGCACTAGAGGCATTACAATAAATAAAATGCCAGATAATGTGAGATTCTGCCGATTCCAGTGTGTGGTAATGTTTTCACTCTGTTAGATCTATCAGAGCGATTGCATTGCATGCAGGATATGCTGTTTACGTACGTACACAATTATGTATTATTTTTCCAGCGAACCTTTGTGTAGCCATCATATCAAAGTAGGTACCTAGGTCCCTAAACCGTTATTCTAGTTGGTAGATACTATACTGCAGTTCTTGTTATTTAAAATACACCTACCTACTGCTCACCTACATTCTACCTAGTTGGTAGTGTACGTTGGTACCTATTTACACAAATGTTACTGCTAAGTACATACCTACGTAGGTAGGTGGTACTTAGTAGGTACCTAAACTACCTAACGTCGTCACGTTACATTATTTTTTCTTGTGGATACTGCCTACGTCAACGACTAAGTAAATAATTTATTAGAGGTAGGTACCTATGTAGTTGTGGAGTTTTACCAAATACCGTCTTAAAAATAACCAAGATCCGCAGTAGATATTCCGCAACTATCATCAACTATTCATTTGGCAGCATGTCCTACATTTCAGAAAAAAAAACCTTCCTTAGAATTACTTCGTCTCTATTCTGAATCCTCTGGCACTTTGTCTAGTGTTATCGTAGAATCGATATTCTATTATCATCTCTTTGAGACTCATCCGCTTTCGCGTCGCGACTGAGTCCTTGAACTTATTACACCCAAAAATTATTAAAAAACTGTATATCAATGAGGGTATCTCTACCTACAAGATCTACACACTTTTCAAATATTTTTCTCTCTCTTCGGTTTAAAGGTAGATCTAACATCACAAGAATCATTTTGGGAATAACCTGAATATAGCACCTACTGATCAGATTCTAAATGATGTTTATGACTTTACTGGACAAATTTTTTTTTACTTAGAAAATCGTGTAACTAAGGCTGGGTCAGTGGTTTATCCAGGGCTTGACCCAAGATTCCAGCTATTTAGGGTTTAGATCCAACCTTGGTTTGACCTGGGAGTTATTTTTTTCTCTTTAGCCCCCTAGCCCCTCGTGTAGGTATCTGCTAGTGGGTCAGGTATTAAAATATAAATCAGCGACCTTGAAGTCTGAATTTAAAAATATTCACTATTAAGTGACGCTTAGTAATGATTGCTAATGAACTTCAAAACTTATCTACCTATTTACATTTTATTATTTGCATCGGCCAGGATTTCAAACTCGTTATTGTAGATTCGGTCATGTCTAATTATAGTTTTTTCAATAAAATAATCTAGTCTCACGATGCTCCTTCCTTAACCTATCCACTTATTTAACATCCACAGAGAGATTTTACAGTATGTCGACCTTTGTTCGGTTAGGTATGTGCAGATTAGTATAGATATAGTAACACAAATTAGGTCCAGTGTTAGGTACTAAAATAAAACAATGCATCCAGTAAGTGATCAGCTACATGTTAGCAAAAAAGTAACTGACATCTCAACTCAATTTACGTGACTATGGTACCTATTGTGATTTTGCAGCAAAGAGACCTCTAATCCCGAATCGAAGGGCCATGTTTTATTCTATCATACTATCACTAAATGGATGAAGTATCAAACAGACGCAAAGGGGACAATCTTATGATTCAGAATCAGTAAAAGGTACCTAAGACATGTCAATTATTATAGTCTTTGTTATGTTTATATTACATTTTAGCAGACACCTCATTAATATGCACCCCTAGCTGACTGAACAACTGGAGCTCAAGGCAAAAAACTGAATATTTGGTACGGAATTTAAACATCTATTTGCATTATTTCGATGACATTAGCCAACCAACTGTATCTACTATTTTAATCATTATTATTTTATAATAATGATTAAAGATCCTACATCTTTAATAATTATTTTTCACATTAATACAGTTTTCTGTAGGTATATTTGATATTTTTATCAAAAAGGCATTCTAGTTTCATATCACCCATACCTAATATCAGAATAATTGATTATTAATCTACTGTAAAGTTTCCGAGCACAATAGATTTCTTTTCTATTCTGATCAAACAAAGCAGACGAAAGGTTAACAAAGTTTAAGTAACCAGTTTTACCTAAAAATACAAAGATCCTATAGTAATTTTAATTAATAACAATGAAATGCTTTTGACGGTGTTTAGAGGACTTCTATGGAGGCATTAGTTTACATATAGATAGCAGTTAAAGGTAAACCCAAAAACACCAAAAACCATCAATCAATAGTTTTTATGAACCAACAACGATGTGACGGGCTTTTAAAATTATTTTTAGAGCGAGCCGCGAGGGTTCAACGCGGTCCCGAGGCAGGTAAACGAACCGTATGCAGAAGGGCTCTTCTAACAGTCATAATTTACTGAGTATTTTACTAACATTTTTGGGATATATAGAGGAGAAATCGTAACGGTTTGGTTTCGCCATGTTCGCCTTTTCCTTACACAAATTACCTTTACGAGGTGGTGTAGTTGTATGTCATTAGGTACAGCGTATAGATAAATAAATATTCTTGGACATAATCACACAACGCTCTCTACATGCCTGAAGTCAAACTAACAATATCTATATACCGCGAAGTTATAATTAGGTAGGTACCTAATATAGAATATGAGCATTTAGTATATTTTTGATCGAGGGGAGACCGCAGACGTTATTGTGGACGTTTCTAGAGGGGAGAGCCTTTGATTAGAATGGCTTATTAGTTTCGTATTGTTACACAGTAACTTTGTATACTTACCTACTTTGTATACCTAATGTACCTACCTAGTCGGCTGGGCCCCGTGCCTCATCTAAAGTATAGTGTAGGGATGTTTTAATAAAATAATACCTATTGTGGGAAACTAAGATGTTTATCCATCTGTGAGGCAAGAAAACAGTTTACCCTATAGCGTTATATTATACGTACTAGGTAGTGTTTTTATATGTACCTACTACTAGCAATTAATATTATTTTATTTGTTACCATGGCAGTGTTATTAATTGGTACAGTCCCAAACAAATTACTCTCGTACAACTTAATTGAATTGACTTGCTGATTGTATTTCGATGAATTAGGTAGATATTCGTCACAAAAATACTTAGGTACAGAAAACATAAGAATAGGTAGGTACCTAGTTGGGTACTACCCTGTCCTACGCATAAATCAGTTTATTCAGATACGGCTCACGTTTTAGCAGTATATTTCTAAAGCAAGATAAATCTTGTTAGGTAGGTAGGTACTAGACTGGCGTCAGACGCAGAGGTCGTTGATACTAAGTGCGAGTACCTGCCTACAATGCAATATTTATAGACATCGCCCTTGCGAAGGACGCGGCGACCTAAAAGTGTTTGACCGATCTATTTGTTCGCTAAATATGCGTCATTTTCACTGAGAATGAAGCCGTACTAACATTTACCCAAGATATAATAGTTTATTAGACTTTTCAGAACCATGATCAATGTTTAAGGTACCAATGAACACCTTTTACGAGTATTTCTCGTCATATGACGTGACAGATTATATTTTATGTCGAGCTCTCAATTAAAACAGAGTCTAATATGTTGCAATTAACAAGGTCTATCAAAACAAATAATGATCCTTGCAGCATAAGGAACTAAGGCGTATGTTTGGCCGTGCCTTCTATTAGTCATCTTTATCTCCACCCTAGCAATGTGTGTAATCGATTATATCACCAGACCGTGTTATCAACAGCCTACATTATGTCCACGAATGTATCCCATAGCGAGTAATACATATAGCACAGCGACTTTCCTTGCAATAGACATGGAGAGCTAGGTGGCTAGGTGGCTCGTAACAAAACTTTGCATTTGGAATAATATTTTATCATAAAAAACACTTCTAAATTCACACAATACTGGTTTTTGTGAAGGTCATTTAACAGTTGAACCGGAGTTCTTTAGTATTTAACAAACGTGGCCCAACATTAGACAGAGTTTAATCATTTGTCGACTAGTGTAGGTGATTGTACATTAGAGCAGTTCGATCACATCCAGTGTTTCTGCATTGAACTTATCGTACAACTTTACGCCTTTTCAATTATTTCTTCCTGATAACAAGATTGTAAAAAAATACCATTTAACTCTACTTCATGTAGTATCAAATACTTTATTTACAACTTACTTTTTCTACAGACTAGAATATGACTTAAACCTAAATAAGTTACAGGTGTATAAATAAACCCTCGAAAAAAATACTTAGGTACTCACCATCCAGATTTCATGATGAATACTTACTGGCTAGTTTCACTTGCATGACTGTGGATGTCCAAGAGGCACAATTTCATCACGTAGTGAACCTATACTATTTGTGGCAGTATCGAGGTGGACCACTTTGTGGTCCAATGTTATCATCTTCCTACAATGTCCCACGGACACAGGCACAGCTCATTATCATTACTGTACAATCTCACCCGATTCCACCTACTCATAGCTACTATTAGGTACTAATGGACTTGAAACCTTAACAATGTAGAGATTAAAGCTCGAGACTCGTCCACGACGGTCAAATAAATAGGTTTTCAGTTATGTGTGATATTTGATTAGGAGGCCTGACTTGCCAAAAATAACATTGAATAATTAATCCCAGGAAAAAACAATAACTAGAGCAATAAACGTCGAGGTAACATAAACAAATAAACTTATTTCCATCTCACTACACAACATGCAATACTAAAGTGATTTCACAGATGACCTGCCGCACCTAGCAATACACAAAAATTATAATTATGTTACAACACTACTGCCACAAAAAAATATATTAATAAGTATAATACTTAGATAAGGACAACATTAGGGTGGGGACGAGTATATAGAAAATAAAAAATAGAGAATATACGATAAATTCTATTTAAACGTGAAATTTATTAAGGATTAAAAAAACATACAGAAGTTTTGTTTACACAAAATAAAAATATATCTGGAGGGTTTTTAGCGAGCCGGCGCGCTGGGGTTAAGGCGGGCGCCGACCGCGGGCATACATATGCGACAGGTCCATACATAGTCCAATATATAATACCATATCATACGATAACATCGGGTACACATATATGATACTGTCAAGCCAACTAAACTCACAAAATATAGTCATGTCGCGCTCTCGCGAATATATAAAACTATGTTAAATCTTACAAAAATACTTATGTGACTAATCTGAAATGCACAAACGAGCAGGAGCACCTCCTCGACTACAAAAATATTGAGATTGGAATGAAATCTTTAAGCTTTCGGGGCCGGATCACAAGACGGCGTTTATAACGTCCGCACTGGGGCGCTAGGCGCTCCGCTTCTGAGTCTTAAAGCTAACCGATAGAACCTGCCCGTTGAGCGCATACCCATTCAGCGCCTGGATCGCCATCGCGGCCTCGTCGTACTCACGCATGTTGACGAAAGCGAACCCCTTGTTCTTCTTGGTCTCGGGGTCCTTGATCACCTTGATCGAGTCGATCGCTCCGTACGGCCCGAACAGCTGCCACAGCGCGAGCTCCTCGGTCTCCTCACCGATATTGTACACGTACACCGTGGTCTGATGCGAGGGCGCCGCGCCCAGCATCGGCACTGGGCTAGCCGGCGCGCCCAGCAGCGGCAACGGAGAGTGGTTCGACGCTGCCATCGGGTTGAACCGCTGCTGGCCCTTGGTGATGAAGGGCAGCGCCTTGCCGGGCGACGGCAGCAGCGGCGGCGGCGACGCCTGTGGGTAGCCGGGAGCGAAGGGCGCCGCGCGCGCGCCGAACGCCGCCGTCAGCGCGTGCGTGCCGTTGAAAGCAGCGGGCGGCGCGCCGTTGAACACGGCGGCTCCGTTGTACGCGAGCGGCGTCGCCGGCCCGAGCCGCGTCGACGGCCGCGGTGCGTTCTTGTTGCAGTTGGGCTTGTTCGCGAACTTTACGACGATCGGCCCCGAGGCCGGCAGCGGAGTCTGGCCATTCATGTGAACGATGGCCTCCTCGGCCTGCGCGCGCGTCTCGTAGCACACGAAGCCGATGCCCTGCGACACGCGACTGTTAGTGATGGCTCCGAACTGACCGAACAGCACGTTGAGTCGCTCCAGCGTCATGTCAGGCGGCAGGTTGCTGATGTACAGGTTGCTATCGGTGTCGGGCTTGTGGCTCACCTTGTGCTCGGGGTTGAGGAGCGCGAAGCTGACCTTGAGCGTCTTGCCCTGCATGAGAAGGCCGTTGAACGCGGCGCGCGCCTTGTCGGCGTCCTCGTGCCGCTCGTACTCCACGAAACCGTAGCCGCGGTTGGCGATCAGTTTGCAGCTCTCGATCTTGCCCATCGCCGAGAACAGCGCGTACATCATGTCGCGCGTCATCAGCTCGGGGATGTAGTTGACCATGAGTTTGGTCGGTGACACATTGTTGATGGCGTCGCCGCCGCCATTCTCCATCTCGTTTTTTATCATTGTCCCTTTGTCGGAAACTACACTACGGCTAACAAAATACTTTGAAACGCGCACTATCCGCGGCCGTTTACTTCATTTGGCCCGTGAAAAAGAACAAAGAACGAACACAAAAAGTTAAAAGTCACACGAAAACGCCAACAACGCCGGTTCACAAGTTCATCGTCGCTTCGATGGGTTTTGTTTGTCGCTTCGCTTGTTCGTTGTCGGAATGTTACCAGGATAACAGGATTTGCCCTTTTGTTTTGGAGGCTACGATTATAGAATAGACTGGACTCTCGGGTACCTACGTAGGTATTTACATTTCACATCTATCTTGGTTTCGTAGCTATTTATTCGGTCTTTCCACTATTTCATAATTATATTTGCACGTGTATGACCGTGCAGACAAGGCAGCTGTCAAATTAATTATTATTTTTCAAATGCGAGCGTGGCATTATTTTGGTGTTTTTTTTTTTAATTGTCTATGGTTAATAATTCATTGAAGTTGTTCATGGAAAGTAAAATAATGGTACATAGGTATATCCATAGTCATTATGTATGTACCTACTTTCCACCGTCATTTATAAATTTATTATAATGTATTTTTACCACTCGTTTTTATTAGGTGTACGTCATGTCTATGGTCTTATGGCTGATATGCTATGTCTATGGTATAACTACAATAAGAAACGTCACGTGAAGTCAATGTCAGAACAGCTGACTCCAGCTGATTGTCAAAATAGAAAATTGTTATTGTGCTTTCTCTATCGCACTTGTGTATTAAAACGTCTCCTATCTTATTCTCTCAAATAGCAAAGTGCAGCTTGTATGTCAACCAAGTCGCAAAACGCAAAAGCTTCTAAACATAAACCAAGAAGTTGAAGTATACTCACTACATTGGTTTGGTTGGGTTACTTTACTTTCGTTTAGTTTACATCTAAGAAAGTTTACTAATAAAAATAATGCTTATCACTAACGTACTACTGAAAAAAGTTAAAAGCAAGTAAGAGTAATCGCGATTCTTGTGTTTCTAGTGTCTAGTGATGGCATTTACATGCTAATGCATATAATTTGTATGGTTTTAGGAATATTATGGTTCTGATGGAGAGTGTGGTATCAGGACACCAACGCACGAGAATCAGAGAGCGACTGGCAGATAAACTGGAGCTGAAAATATTCGATCCTTACAGTGAGTAATAAAATAACCTATAGTAACCAATATAACCTAAAAAGGTCTGTTTTTTCTATGCAACCTTAAAATCGTCTTAGCTGCATAGATTCTTTTCATCATTTATTATGCTGGTCATTATTAAAACTTGGGAGTATAGAGTCCAGTTGGTCAAAGCCAAACACTTTTAAATGTTCATGATTACAACTCCATATGCCTAAGATCCCTTCAAAACTGGGGTTCAGAGTTGATGAATATCCCCATAAGTTGGAAATTTCAGCACCTGTTCATACGAAACATAGCTAAGTCCATCACAGTGCTTCCGTAGTTTTCTTACACAAAAGAACCGCATTGAAATCTTTAGAAACTACAAGGTCACAGACAGACGCAATAAGGTCTCCAACTTATAACACCCCTCTCTTTAATCAGGAGCTAAAAATTCATGTGCTTCAGATTTCGCAGATGACTGTGACTGTAAAATCTTAATTTTGAAATTGTAGTTATTTCAATGAAATTTGAATCTGCTTGTCATTGCAAAAGACTAAAAATAGTGTAACTATTCCACATTTACATTTTGTTGATATTGGTTGAACTCCCGTTTCCGCATTTAGACTCAAGATTGGTCCATTATGCGTGAGGGGTGATCTGGTTAAGAATGTAGCCAGCCTAACTCCTCCCAGAAGCACAGAAGCCTGGGGGCTTCGTAGGCTTGGAGGAGTGACTTAGGGGTACTTAGGCTTTTCGCTGTGTTGCTATATTACATTAAGTTTATTAACAACAGAGCTAGAGTAAGGAACCAAGTATAATGCTATGCTGATTTGAGTTTAAAATTGTTTCAGTTCAACAGGAAAGTCTTTACAAAGAAAGAAAAAAGATTCGCAGCATGAAATCCAAGTAAAAATAATTAATTATTCGGTAGTGTAAATAGATTAGGGTTAAATAATACACACCACTATATTTTAATTGATATAATTTAGTTACTGTAATTAAACAATAAACAAATCTTTGGATATACTTAATGTGTTTACTATTTTATACAGGACAATCATTAATGGTCAACCATTTAAATAATATGAGAAATAATCATTAATAACCTATTTATGTCTATAAACATATTGATCAATTGCGGTAAATAAAAAATATTTTTTAAGTATTTATTTCTGGTTTGATTAAATTTGGATAAAACTACTACAATAATTATTAATCAAGTTATTTAGCAATTAATAACATTTATAAATTATTTAAATATTAATTAGAATAATAATAATATTCATGGGGCATGTCATTTCATGGGGAGTCCATCACCGTTTGAGACCACTGTCCTTCGCTCGATTAAGTACTGAATATTTTATTACTTTTGCTACATAGTTCTATAGAATAACATGTCTAAATAATTTTCATACAATGAGTTTAGAATATATGCTTTACTTTTCCAATCCACATTCTTATAAGTACTAAAACTGTTAATGTACGTAATAAATACAAAATGGTGGATATTTTGCCGCGAAGTCTTAGTGTGCCATAATAATTCAGAAATAATGTGCCGAGTGCAATAGAAATGAAGAATTTGGTTACACAATATAATAAACTACCTACCAAAAATTTCAGCACAATTCTAACTACATATCAATTCGTACATTATATTAAGTATACAAAGGGACCATATAATAGGCCAATTCAAAGATAACCATCATTATTATCACATTCCAAAGATTATAATTTCGTTACATTTCTCAACATAATTATATATAATATTATATTATGTTACATAATTTACTAAAAATTGTGAAAATATAATTGAATAATTTTATTATTCCACAATTAAATTTAAAGTGCAAATCCAATAATTTTGAAAAATTTAATTGATTCGTTATAATTATATATTCTAATGAAATATGCTAAAATTAAGTTGTCTTATAACTACATAAATATTCACACCTAAGTTTTATTCTCACTATATTTTTATCAATTTAATGATTTAAACAATAACGTATTTTAGAGTGGATAAAATGAATTCTAGAAAACGGTTTTTTATAGTGATTAAATTAAATTGGAAGTCACACACATTATAGATAAAAACACTATACTTAGATTAATACAGATAATTATTCTTATATATTAATTACGTTACACAATTAAGTTTACATGTAACAGAATTTTCAAGTTCGAGATTCAACATTTTACTTTTATGAAATAGTTTCAGTTTTAATTCCTATTTTCTATGTAATGCCTCCTAATACTGAATAACAATAATATATAAATAGTTAGATAGGTATGTACCTAATTTTAATTAAATTGACTAGAATACAATCCACCTATTATAAAGTAATAGGTGAGCTAAAATGATGTTTCAAATGTTTCTCAAATAATGAAATGTTTTCGTTTTTTTTTGGAACATTTCATATTTTTTCATTAAAACATAATACGATATCTACCAATTGATTGATTAAAAACATTTTTATGTGTGTTTTTGGTAGTATAATATTATTATTAAATAAAATATATAATATAATAATAAGTAGGTAACTACTTATTATTAATTATTGAATATTCTTTATTTTAATGTGAAATTTTTAATAAGGGCTACATTAAATTAACCATTAGGATGATCTTTAGTTATATGTTACGTATAATCTTCAAAATTGTGAATCGTCCTAAGTTTATTACAAAAAATTTAAATATTCTATTGTTTTTAACAAAAAAATGTATAAAAAAAAATTGGTCCACTACTAGAAGAACATACATAACTTACCTAGGAAAAAAACGCGGAATGATTCAAAGTGTATACTCGTAGGTAAATGGACAAAATCATAAAAATCAGTAGGTACCTACACTACGGATTATTAAAATCGAATGGTTCTAAAATATAATCGAATCATACATTTTTTTACCTAACTATGAAATAAAACACGTTTTGAGATACATTTTAAATTTACATCATCAATATATATAAAACTCTTTTGAAGCTGACTGATAATCAACGCACAGCCTAAACTATAAGTCCTAGAGGTATCAAATTTGGAGGGTAGTATCCTTATATAGTGTAGGGGTGCATTAAGAAAGGAACTTTGAAAAGTCGCACTCTAAAGGGTCTAAAACGCGAGCAACGCCGCGGGCGACGGCTAATTTTCTATATTTTTAAATCGTTTATGCGAAAAATAAAGTGATAAGGTGAGGTAATAATTGATCTAAAGAAACAAAAGAAATGCTTCCATCAATAATAATTGAATTACGTTACGTTTAATTTTTGGCAACTAAGTGTGATCATTATTTATTATTATGTACCTAGTTCTAACATTTGGCCCGGTACCATTATTTTTTATACTATCTTACGTTTTTGGTACATTTTCATCAAGTTTCAGAAGTAATGTAACTACATTTCATTATAATAATATAACATTATCAATTCCTAAAAGACGTAGGTACTACTTTAACATCAATATAATTTAGAAGACACATTAATTTCAGTAGAGTAAAAGTTACTGAATAAATTTATAGTTAACATACCTCCCTATTTAGATAAAACTATGATACTAACTACTTATGTACCTATATAATTATTTAGTCAATTTATATTATACAATTACATCTAAAGTTCTGGTTAATTTTACGTAGCCCTTACCAAACAATTACAATTTACTGCAACATTTTACATCAAAATCTAAAAAAATTACATGGTATAAAATAATTCATATAATCTTATAATAATAATTATAAATAGCGCGTATCTTTACTACTATAATAAAATAACTAAATACTTAAAACAAGTACTTTTATATAAGTCATCACGTTTGAATATCCCTTGACATCTAACTATATTATGTGTGCAAGTAGAATAACTTGCTCAACAGACATGTTTCAGCTAATATTGATTTGCTATACCAAATACTTAGGCCCGTATGCCGACACAGAAATCGTTACTCGAGCATAGATTTGTGTAGAGATTTTCATATGAAAATCTATGCTCGAGTCCAGATCAGGTCGGTTACTCTCGACCACAGTTCCAATCCGGATTCACGGAATTTGACAGTAGTAATGTCATTTTTCAGTACAAAATGACACGAGATCTGTCAAAATCCGGATCCAATTTGGAACGGCGGTGGTCAAGAGTAGCCCTACAGTGCTTGAGCAGTAGATCAACGTACGGGCCATATGGTCGAATACTCACGCCACTCAATTTAAGTTCACGCTTAAATTATTGCCATCTCTTACAAATGAGTTATGTAAAACAGAGGCGGAGCTATTTTAAGTGGTGCTCAAATTTGAATGACGTTTCAGTATTCCAGCCTTAGACAGATTTTTTTATACACAATGTTTGTCAAGACAATGAAACGTGAGACCATTGTACTACTGCCAGTCAAAGATTGCTTTTGACAGACTAAAAATATGGATACACTTGCATGATTTGCAGCCATATTCGAAATTTTTACATAAAATGTAATACAATAGTATTAGACGATTATCATCTTTGTGATTTTACTGATTTGATAACTATTGACTTTGTTGAAATAACATAACAGAAATCCTTTTTAATGTAACTTTTCTACGTAATTCTAATTTTTATAAAATTAAACGTTGTAACAATAAAAAAATGACACTTCTCTATCTAAATAAACATCTGTCATTGATAGTAGTGAAGTTTCATTCACAATGTTACCAATACACTTATTAAAATAAAAAATAAATAAATAAAATAATTAATTTGTAACAATGTAACATTATCTTAAGCTTATCTTTGACCGGCTTCACTTAACTATATCTTAAGCTAGGAGATCACTATCACTCACTTGTCAAGTCAATTGCTCCAACAATGGAGCAATGTCGGGGTACTTTCATGCAAAGAACTCCGATTTAGTCGTCATCTCGAACTCGGATTCTTCCATCTTGTACATCTCGATCAGCTGAAATGAATTTATTTCTTTTTTAAATTAGATATAATAATAGATCAAAATCTTTTTTTATTTAAAAAAGATCTTAAAATAAGTTTAAAATTTGCGCAAGTCACACAAGGAGTATTAATTATTTGAGGATTATGGGATTATGTGACTTAACTTTTTAAGATTTTTTTTAAATTAAAAAATATTTTAACCCAAAAATTGCAGTTATTGTATTATTTCTCGTTAGCTGCACTAGACGCCTTAAAATGTATGACTGATATAATTACGTTATCAATGTCCTTGGAGAGTTCCTCCATCTGCTTGTCGTGGGACACCTTCAGTTTTTCCTTCTCGCGGTTCTGCTTAATGGTTTGAGTCTGCAAGGCAATCACTATTTAAGTGAAGAGAAATATAAATGTAGCCAACTCGGTTGTCGGAGTTTTTAGGCCGCCTTGAGGCCTCCGTCATAGCTTAACGACTGCTAGAGCCGGGACAGTTTAACGTGCCCTCCGAAGCACGGAAGCGCTCAGATGTAAATGCCACTAACGGTCACCCATCCAAATAGTGACCGCGCAAAACGTCGCTTAACTTAGATAAACTTTTATTAACTGAAATCCTAGGAATCACAGGTCAGTTGAGTATGAAAATCTATGAATATCGCCAAGATGCCCTGACCGGTTTGTACCTTGCGTTCGTCCATGAATTTCTTAGTGTTATTCTGTTTCTTCTCCCGAAGCCGGCGATCTTTTTCCTGCTTTGTCTTGAGGGTCTTATCGTTCGCTACTTCCTTGCTGGTCTCCAGAGATATCTTGGTCTGGCGCGCGTTCATCTCTTTAAGTTCCCTGGAAATTTATGCGATATTAAAAACAAATACAAATATTAGCTTCTGCTCTTCTGCTTGTTCTTTCTCTGAATTTTTCTGCGTGGTTTCTTTCATAGTTTCAAGGCAATCTAATCCTTGCTCAAGTGTATCTTCGCTACCTGTAATCGCAGCTGAAATTAACATCTGTTTCTCTGCCTCCAGCTGTAAATTACCTCTTGGGTAGCCTCTTTAGTACCATCTTTACGGCTAACTCTCCAGCTGAAAATGTCCGATTCAAAACCTTTTGAATGTTACCACTTCTGCTTATCTTTTGTGATTTAATTCTCCTGGTCTACCTCCAGCTGTATATTGTCTTTCATGCTTCACCTGGAGCTACTTTAACCCCACCTGTTTCGTGGCCTTCATCATTGAGCACGTTTATTTGCTCGTGCAAGCGTCTCATACCTTTAGTAATTCATTTAGCTGAAAGGTACTGCTAAATTTTAAAGCTGGAAGTTACTGCTGCTTTTTCAACTCTCTTAGAAACTCTTGCTCTTGAAACTTACCTTTCATGCTTAGCCTCTAGCTGCTTGAGCTGTGCCTGCTGCGTGGCTTCCATCATCTTGTTGAGTAGATCCCGTTGCTCGTGCAGCCGGGAGCGTGCTCCAGCCCAGGCCTCTGCGCGGTGCTTGCTGACCAGCTCGCTCCACGCCGCTGACTGTTCAGCTACTGCTTTACGGAATGCCGGGTCGGTGCTTAGCTGCTCCTTGCTGGAATTATACACATAAATACCCTATAAGTCCGAAATGGGGTTATTCTACAGGTCATGGCGAACAGTGTTTAATTGTTTTACGACTTTTGACATTTCGAAGTTTTTCATTCATGACATGAGCTCGTAACTTTTACTTAAAATGTACCTACACACAGTTAGCGTGTGCGTGCGACGCGGTAGCAGGGTACGTCCTCCGAGGTAAACCAGTCTAGCCAAGCTGGTCTAATTTGGCTACATCATTCAAATGTATCATTGCTACTATTAGGCGGAGCCCTGGTAGCTTTAGTGATAAGATAACCAAGACGAAAAATTAAAATACGCAGCAAATAAAACGTATATATGAAGTGAAATGGAGCTTGAGAAGGGATCGGGAACGAAGTTGCTGACGTCACATTGCGTGGAATAAAGACAAGACTTTGAAAGTGACAGGCGTCACAGCTCAGTTGGTGCTCTGCCTTCCGTGCTGTGGGTCGTGGGTTCGATCTCCACTGAGGACAAACATTTGTGTGTGCCAAACTTATGTTTGTTCTATGTGTGGGTGTTAAATTAAAGTAGTTTTTTTCAAGCACACAAACTCACAAGAAACTTTAAGGAACTGTTGACTTACTTCTTCCCCTTGACCATCTTCTCTAAAGAGGAGCACTGAGACTTCTGCAGCGCCGCTCTTTCCTTCGCCTGCCGTTTCTTCATGGTTTCCAGTTCTTTCTGCTGCTTCCGGCCGGTCTTCACGAAGCCTTTCTCTTGGCGAAGGGATTCTACTGTGATTGGCTCGAACACCAGGGGCTCTGTGAAAAAAAATTACTACTTTAACAAATTGTGTGCCAAAATAGTATGAACGGCGAGTACTTATGTAATTAAAAGTAGGTATAGATGGTTTAGAGGAGTTTTTGTTCTTAGAGAGTCATTTGAAAAGTACCTAGGTATATGTATTTCTCTTTATAACCAACATTTTGATTTTAATACATGGCAATTTTTCGGCATATCTAGGTTGTTTGACGTAACGAGTTACCTAGTAGATAATTTTTTTCGAATACCAACGACGATGTTTCGAAATAGATACCTAACTCATTAAAATTACAAAAGTCTAACTAATAAAATAAAATAAAGTACCGAGACAGATTTGATTTGAAGGTTGATCCATAATGAACTGAACAAACTCTAGCACAAACAACTGCACAACTGAATTCAGTCGGAAAACTGGAAAGCTAATGAATCCCTGGAGCCGAGCGTCGCAATCCGAGATATTATGTAATTATAGCGAATTAGGGAAACTCGCGGTTCATGTCGTAGGCTGAGGCGGATTGATAAACTTATTGGATGTCTCTGTGTCTTGTGCTATCTATTAATATCTGTCCCGTTCGATCCCGTTGATTTCCCGAGATAAAACTAGCCTATGTGTTAATCCAGGTCACGGGCAATATATATTCCAAATTTCATCCAAACCGGATCAGTAGTTTTTGCGTGAAAGAGTAACAAACATCCATACAAACTTTCGCGTTTATAATATTGGTAGGATTACGCGAACCCTGAGACCCATATAGATAGAACCAATACACTCAGGGTCGTATAAATAACTATGTGTTTGCAAATGATGAAAAATTATGCGTAGAACTTTTTGTTCTTGTGGAAATTTCCGGTTGCCAAGCGGCTACATCATACAAAACCTAATGACGATTCAAATTGATCAGTGAGATTTTATTGAATAAAAGCTTTTTGACTTTGACTTTGCTCATAATACCTTACCTTACTGTGCTATTCCGGGCAAATGAGTCTCCCTTTACCTCAAGAATTGAGGAACGCAGTCGGTGGACGTACTCTGTGAGTTATGCAATTATAGGCAGACGCATTTTGTAACACATTTTCATATAAGAAAAGTCAAAATGAATTTGAATAAAAGCTCCTAACTTGTTCCATCGCCACAAACCAAAAATACCTTCATACATATAAACATTTGCGTATATCTGCTGCTATTCGGAGCAGCAAGGTGTGTCGGTGAAATCTCGCATTTAATTTTATAATGCGCCGAGATGATTTACGGCTGAAACGGCGCCGACTGAACATTAAAATTTATTACAACTTTGAAAAAGAAACTACCTAAATATGTATACTTAAGAAACACTGGTTTTATCTTGATCATGTAACATCCTGTAGGTATTTGTTCAATGATTGGGCTTCGTTAGTGATCATTGTGCTGCTATAAACGACAAGAACACTAAACTACAGGACTCAAATCCAGCTCTTTAATTAATATTCTTTATTTTACACGAAAAAAAGGTAATACTTAGAAGAAACTAGACGTCCGAGAGCCCCTAAAGATTTCCGAGTGGTACCATTTTCCCAAATTCGAGACGGGACAAGCCAAACCGACATCGACAGTTTGGGCCAACAAACAAAGCCGTCTCTAAAAATCTATCGTAACTACGATATCGTTATTTTGCTTGGATATTTCTGAGTGGTACCATTTACACAAATTCTGAGTGGTACCATTTACCTAACCAAATTCCGAGTGGTACCATTTACCCAAATTCAAGCCAAACCGAAAATTTGGGCTAAATTTACAAATCCATCTCTAAAAATATATCATCATCATTCTTTGCGTACGAGCTTACCTAATAATGAAATTTTTAATAAGTTAATATTTACCTTCTTTCTTCTCCTCCACCTGTACTTTCTTCTCATTGCCGCTTTCCTCGATGCCCAGTTTGTTCATGTTATCAGTTCTTTCTTTCGCAGCTCCCATGAAAGCACGCGGGTCCGAGAGGGCAGCCATGAAATCTGTGAAAACATGGTGTTTTAACTAAAAATAGTATTTTTTTGTATACGTACAAGAATACAGTTTGAATTGAACCAAAAATGTGGTTTGCTCAACATTTTTAGAGCACGTAGATACAGGATTTGCGCCTTTAGATAGTTGATAATTATTTAGCAGAGTAAGTACCTATCAAGTATATCTTTTTCAATTGTATTTATAGTTTTTGGGGACATAGCACTAGAAATATTATTATATAAGGATCCAGTCCTTCTTTATACAACAAAAATCTAACTGTCAAACAGAGGCAGAGCAATTTTAAGTGTGTTTAAATTTGAGTGACGTTTCAGTATCCGGCCCTAAGGCTACTCCTCTGACCTTCGAATCCATCAGGCACGTAGATCTTGAGCTCGATGTTACAGAACAGCATGGGCAGTGACATGGGGAAGTTGGCTTCGGTTCTGAGCGAGATGTGTCGGTAGCCGGCCTGCAAGCCGTCCAGGGGGAGAATCCTCTGGCCGAGGAGTTTGCCGCTCTCATCGTATACACCAAAACGGAGAACTGCTAAGTCTGGGAGTACCACCTAGAGGACAAAGATATCCCATTAATATTATAAACGAGAAAGTTTGTAAAGATTGTATGTGTATGTATGTTTGTTACTCTTTCACGCAAAAACTACTGATCCGATTTGGATGAAACTTGGAATATATATTGTCCGTGACCTGGATTAACACATAGGCTACTTTTTATACCGGAAACTCAACGGGATCCAACGGTACGCGAACGAAGTCGCGGGCGGAATCTAGTACTATTATAAAACTGTAAAGAAGCCAAAAAGAAAAATAAGTATAATTTATTAGTTTAAAAACTTGAAAAAATCGACTTCAATTTGATACAGCTTCATCATCATGATGATGATGATGATGGTAGTTCATTGGGTTTGTTCTATTGATCATAAACACCAATGAAAGGTCACAGAAAGCGAAATACGCAATGTCGTGTACGTGCATGACGGGTTTTTTTCCAATTAATCCTATTTAACTGCCAAACTACTGAACTGATTTTGATAAAAATTTTGGGACCAATTTGGAAGTATAATTATTATCCTTTCAGATAAAAATAATTTTCAAATCGGTTCATAAATCATGGAGTTATGAGGTAGGTAAGTAACAAACATAAAAAAATACAACCGAATATAAGTTTCATTGAAATTGGTCCAGTAGTTAAGGTGTGATCCGCGAACAAACAGAGAAACTCGATTTTGGGAATCTTTTTCTGACATTTATCAACCGATTCGAAAAAATCGTTTTTTTTTACTCGCCTTTCGGAAGAGGAACGGTTCTTCGTTATAAACAGGGTTCAGTCCATTAGCCGGCACCATTCTCGTTCGGAACTCCTTGCGGATGGTGTCAGTGGGTAGCCCATACATGTCCACTTCCACGTAAGTACCCACTTTCTTATCTGATAAGAACTGACCAGCTATCACCTGGAGGAAGGAAATTTGTGGTCAACTCTGGAGAAGAAGAATTTTGCCTCCGGAAGAACTGGAAGTACTTATTGAATTGACTTTTATTCTCTTACTAAAACATGATTTTTCTAATGGTCTAAGATTAAAGGACATTGGGCGCATCTGCAAACGCCAAGAAATCTTCTACATAGGGAGGCTATAAAATCTATGTTTTCAAAAATACAAATTCATTTATACATAATTGACTAAAATTACTAATGGTCCCCGCTTGTGTCGCGGGAGGCCGAAAGCGAAAATTGTTCACCATAATAAACCACTTTATGTAATACAGTGTCAAACAAAACACTAAACAAAAAAGAAAATCAAGAAGGACTATTTTAAAGTACAGGTCAAGATAGAATTAAGACAGGAATATAGTATAATTGAATTAACATAGAGCACAGCTTTGATTTTAAAGGCTAATTTATCCACATCGATTACCTAGCAATCTTTAAACGCCTTACCTGCACAGAGCACTGGGCAGCAATCACACCATCTACCGGTGCGTCGGCGAAGGGATCAAAGGATCTGTCAGCTCGCCTCATGAAGTCAGGCTTGAGAAGGTACCCACAGTTGCCGTTATACTCGAACTTGCCCTGATTCAGCTGCATGGGTAGGTCGGACGTTTGGAAGTTTAGGGACACCATTTGACAGCCCGCGTTCCAGAACACCTGGGGAGTAGGTTACGGAAGTTAATACTTATAATGAGATATTATTAATAAAATTGGACCAAAGATAGACCCTTGGGGGACACCCCGATTCAAAGAAAATTATTATTAAATTATTAGAACTAGCTGATACCCGCGGCTACGTGGGCGTGCTAAACTTTCCACTAAAATATCTGTCATCAGCATTCGATGAACCTCGTAGCAAATGGCTGCTTTTTGTTTAGAGAGTTCAAGCTGTATCTAAAAATCCATGTCTTTGATTTAAATAAAATATAGCCTATGTTTTAATCCGTAAAAAGGGGTTCTGAATGGTATAAGTTTGATTGATATAGGTCCAGTAGTTAAGGCGTGATCCGCAACAAACAAACAGACAAACTCGATTTTCGGAATCAGAATCGTTTATTTAGTAGATCCATATTATCTTTAATTTTAGTTTTGGCTTTTTTACAGTTTTATAGTAGTTACCTGGGGCATGTAATTTGAAGAATCAGCTCTGGTGCCCTTGGGGTAGATCCTGGACATCTGGCGCTTGTTGTAGTTGACAAAGTCGATGGCCTGCTGCTTCAAATAATTCATTCCAGTTGTCTCAGCGAATGACGACATGTTGTGGTAGATGTTCTTCTCTGAAAGGAAAACAAGGTTGAGATAATGCAATTTCAGTGGCGAATCCAAGGTTTTGGAAGAAGCTTGACCCAGTTCGTAGGGTCCCTGACAAATCGTGGTAAACTCTTTGGTAGGCTTAGAGCTTTTGGGATGACGTGAGACATCTAACCCCATATTAATTCGCTGGTGTGCAGTACCTCTATCACGAACAAATCTGACAGTCGCCGCGCTAACGTATTCGAGTTATATTGCGCGTCAATGCCAGCTCGACTGCCAACCGTTGTAGTGGCACCGCGCAGTGTATCTCGGATACGCTAACGTTACAATACGTTTGCGATTGTCACATTTATTCGTGATCAAGGCACAGTTTTCTAACATCAGCGTTCTCTTATTGTGACACTGCACCATTAATTGTTAGCAAAAAAGTTTTCGCATAAAACATAATATCAAATGGTCACTCAGCATCCAGCCCCTAACACCTGTTTAGGGGTTTCTTTATGGATGATAACGATTCAAGGCAACTCGGGGCAGTTATATGGAGGGGGATGTGGTATAACTCACTCTCGGCCTCCTCGAAGCCCTGGAACTTGATGGGCTGTGCGTAGTTGACCATGGAGGAGAGCCACGGGTGCACGTTGGTGGTGGAGCCGGTGTACGCGACCGGCGGCGGCGCGTCGTCGCCGGCTGTCGCTGCCTCCGCCACTATCTCCTCGGGCTTTGGGGAAAACAATTTTTTTAGATAGGTTGGGACAAGATATCGACCCGGTTTAATAGCGCTGATGTTGAATACGATTGTAGCGCTCGTGGCTCGGCTTGCTTAGTCAATCTTCACCGATTATCTTAGTTAAGCGACGTTCTACGCGTTCACTATTTGGATAGGTGACCGTTAGTGGCATTTACATCCGAGCGCTTCCGTGCTTCGGAGGGCACGTTAAACTGTCCCGGCTCTAGCAGTCATTAAGCTACGACGGAGGCCTTAAGGCGGCCTAAAAACTCCGTCACCAGAGTTGGCCACTAACTCATCCGAGCTTGTTTGCTTACCTTCTTATCCGGAATAGCGACTGCTGTAGCGTCTTCTTTAACCTCATCTTCTATAACGAACTGTCCCTGACGGAACAGCTCCAACTCCTGGCGTTCCACCTCGGGCTTCAGGCGCTTGTTCTTGATGAGGATCTTGCGCTTCAGAGCTGATGGTGGCGGGAGAGGCACTCCTGGCTCCAACTAGAAGATCAAGTGTCGAACGATTAGAAGATAAATTGCACGAAACTATAAGTTCTTTAACTTTTTACCGGATTTCAAACCGAGGTTGTCTTTTTTTTTAATGTTTGTTAACTCATAACTGCGTCATTTATGAACAGATTTGAAAAATTCTTTTTTTATCTGAAAGGGTACACTTCCCATAATTTTTTTATCAAAATCAGTTCAGTAGTTTGGTTTTTAAATAAGAATACTTAACTGGAAAAAGAATAAAAGTGTGACAAAAGCTGCAATACAACCTGTCCTCAGCCCGCAGGATTTGGTCACCGATTACTTCGAAAAACATGTAAAGGCTTTTAGAAACCCCCCCCCCCCCCCCCCCCTCCTTTCCCATTATTATTATATTGAAGCAAAGAAGTCAACTTACCGGATGTTCCGGCAGTTGTTGCGTCAGCAGCAAATCTCCCAGGATATCATCACAGTACTTCGCCAGCTTGTACTGCTGCGCCTTACAGCAGTGATTCTCAAACGACAGGATCACAGGGCAGTCTGACGTCACAAAAGCAGTGTCTCGAAGCGCGTAAATGACATCTTTGAATAGAATGTCTGTGCACATCGCCATTCCGTGGGTTATTATTGGTTCCTCATCTTCCCCTTTGCCGTCCCAGCAGTCGAGTTCTACGCATCTATGGAGAGAAGTAAAATTTTTTGTAAAAGAGAGTGAAATATGTCATTCAGCGCCTCTTGAATCTAGCAGACGGAAAATTGAGCTAAATCCAGCTTGATTGTTGGATAGGGATCCAGCCATCGCAATGCCGACCTCAAGTCAACAGAAAGGCATGACGAAAGCAGTGGAGGACTTCCACTTCGAATACCTTATACAAATAAAGTCACGTAGCTTGCAGAACTAAAATTCTCGAGTATCGATTAAAAACTGCAAGGCTGACGTTGGACGGACCAGACATAACATTGAAGGTCAAAAAACATGTTAAATTCAAAACATCCAAAATCGTTCTTCGCAAAATCTATGAAGTCATGACTTATGTCTATAGTGGACTTAGGACTGATACAATGAACTGAGATGGTATATCAAACTTTTCATACCTGCAACCAGCTAAAAGCACCTGCCGGTACATTTCCACAGAGCTCTTGCCTCCGAACTGACGACCCGATAGATACGTGTTATGTGATGAGTTGATATAGTAGTGAGCTAGGGGCTGGTCCATCTCCATGTACTGATCCAGTCGATCCAGGAACACTGGTGCGTTCTCGTCTGACATCAGGTAACGGATCAGACCGTCTTTTGTCATGCATTCTGGAGACAAGAAAGTCGTAGTTTTTGTACTGCCATGTTGCATACGGCCTCTTTGTTCTAAGTTTCGTAAAATTTAGAGATGAACAACAATGCTTGTGAAGGCAAAGAGCGACTATTGAAAAATACTATTACTAGACTATTAAGTCTTCTTCTTGTTCCTGCTCTTACTTATCCCACTAGGTGGGGTCGGCATAACATGTTATTTCCTTCCATTCTCCCCTATCAGCTATCATCTCAGTGAACTGACGAAATCAAATAAAAAAATAATTCCCAGTGACTTATTTAATATCTTCGAATTCGTCGAAATTAAATGTAATATTTCACATTTGATGCAGATTCTTCATACACGCATAACTTGCTCAGGTAGACTTGAATCGAAAATTATGTCATTGAACTCACTAGCATTCCTAGCCTCTTCATCCTGCTCATATGTGGTGATGATCTCCGCAGCTCGCTTGTCCTCGTACAGCGGGTAGAGGATCTCGTTCAGGCGAGGATCGCGCTGTTTGTCATTCATGAAGTTCACGAACTGCTCCAGGGTTATACGGTCAGCCTTGCCTTGGGTTCTGGAACATGGAATGCCAGGGTTAGTAGGGGCGATGAAAAAAATCTATTGTCATTCAATACCAGAGAGTTATAAGGATTACCCGGCGAATAAACACAATGAAGCATTACTTCGGGCGTTCATCATCAAGTAATTCAGATTATACGAAGCTTATCTGGTCGTGATCTTGGGAGGAAGAGAGCAACACAAAAACAATTGATGATCGCAATCCTACTGTTGACATGTAATGTTGTATTCACACTCAGCTGCAGTCGGCAGAGAAGTGAGCATGAGCATAGTGTAAACACGATCATGCCTCTGTCACGGCATGTTCATATCCTTCCCTAAAGAATAAAGGCGATGTTGTTGTGGCAATAAGTCCGGAATCAATGCCATCAGCATGAGCTGAGTGTGAACGCGGTATAAATTATACAAGTTTTCCAAGTAAGGCCAAGTCGCAATTCGTTCAAGTCCTTTTTACGATCTAAGAGGAGGTCTACAATGCGAGACCTCAGATAATAAGAGGAGATTTCAGCAGATTTTGCTTACATGGATCTGAACAGCTCTTCTATATCATTCCTCGGGCAGATCTTATGATACAGCGCGTAGAACTTATCAAACGTAAAGGCCTCCTTTTCCATGGCTTCATTCTTCCCCGAAGGCAGACCCAGTTCCGACAGGCACTGGTAGACCAGCTTCTCAGTCTTGCCTGACGCGAAGGTCCTCGCCACGACCTTCACGGGGACCTTCCCTCGAGGGTCCGTGAGGAAACATAACCGCATCCAACTGGAAGGAAGGGATGTGATTAGGGAATATTACGGCCTGCGTTTGCTCTACCCTCGCGATGTTCATTTGTTACCCTTCTCTTAGTAGACTCTATGCTAGAGCAAGCATGTTAAAATTACATTAGGAGATAAGTCAACCTAGATTGAACCACGTGACAGCGCGGCTAGAACGATTTGTTACAGACAATGCGTGTTGAGCCTAGTGAGTTTTCGGTGTGGGTGTGAAACGTCTGACGCCCAGCACACCAGTGGGCGCTGATTTGTATGTAGACACTGAGCGGATTCTTTGAGAAGCTCGACATGCGAGTACGGGCTTGGTGTAGACCAAACTTCTCAAAGAATACGCTCAGTGTCTCCATACAAATAAGCGCAGATTGGTGTGCTGGGCGTCACACGTTTTACATCAGATTTACACACCAAAACTCGTACTAGGCCCTCAGTGGTTCACCAGGGACCATCTTATATGTCAATTTGCAGCGGAAAGCTTATGCGAGTTATTTGAAACGAGAAACAGAGCAGACTGTTTTTTTTGCGTTTTTTTTTATGGTTTTTAGATGGCAAAGCAGTTATGAGCATAAACTGGCAATCAATGTCTAGTAGTTAGGCGTTAATGGAATCTTTCGAAAATGCCAGCAAAACATAAATCGATTAGTTAGTTTAGTAGTCTCTGACGTATTTTTCTGCAGTTTACACCAACATAAAGAAGTAAGTGGGTAACCTAAACATTTTGTATAAAAAAAACTCTTAAAAATCCAGTCATTCTTATAAAAAAATAAGTTCATTTGAATAAGTTATCATATTTTTAAGAGTAAGTAGGCACCTAGATAATTCCCCAAATTGGATGTCATTTCTTAATAGTATTATGCCGCCCCTAGATAAAGAGGATTCGCTAAAGGTGGTTAATGGACCAAGGCTCCTCCATATGCATTAAGGTACGATGAAACTGCCGCGAAAATACTTTGAAGTTGATTCCGTTTTGTGTTTGTTGGATTCTTTGTGTAATAAATAATTTTACTATACCTAGCATTTACATGCACTTTACTGGGAGGCAAGCGGATGCTTTTGATGTTTCTAACGACCATTCCTAATATTCCATCTAGGTATCTCTGGCTTTGCCGAGCTGGTTTATTTGTAATGAAGCCACGATAAGCAATGATTACTATAGCAATTTTGTTTCATTAACAATAAATGCTTTCATAAAACACTTAATGCTTTCAGCATTAAGTCCACCCTTTGTAAGAAATTTATAATTTTGTGCAATAAAGTATTAAATAAATAAATAAATTATTCTGGGGCTTGTGAGGATAACCTGCTTTTTCTGAATGAATGAATGAATGATTTATTTGCGTGAAAGTGATACTGACACATAACAACGGTGCTATGTAGTGGAACCAACGATGGTTGAGTATAGAAACTAAAAGAAATCGTTTTACAATCTTTAAAAAAACTAGCAACACTTGATGCTAAAAGTTTTCTTGTCAAGTCTTTCTTGGTCGCGTCGATTGAACGTAGCTTTACCTAAGCGAATTGAGGTGACGTAACCTAGTTATTTCGCTTGGAATATAATTAACACGCCGGCACAGAATATTATATAGTAAGGCTTTAGATTTTGAGCAATATTTCCGGAGGAGTCAAAATGTAATGTGAAAAAACCATTAGTGTCATAAAATAAAGTATCTCTAAAAAGATTTTAAGTGATACAAGATGTTTATTTGCATAAATAAGTGTTACAGTTGATGTAGTCGTCGTAAAAGAGGTTTTCAAACATTACGGAAATCAACATAACTACGGCACTCATTTGTATTCTACGATACGAGGTTCGTGGAAGCTTTCTAGCACTTTCTAGATTTCCATTTCGCTCCGTAGTTCCAGTAAGCTTTTACTAAGTTTTGCATTCTAAGAAGTTATTCTATTCTTTTTGTATTCTTTTACTACCAGTTCTTTTTTATCGAGTCGAGAGTACAACATTTAGCTCATTCCAGTATTCCCCTGCGTCAGTCCCCTGCGTGGGGGATTTCTACAACTTTTGTCCAATAATCCCCTTAGCGTCCCCAGCGACTGCCGGCAAGGGAAAACTGGATTAAAATTTCAGAAATCCCCTTAGGTGTCCATTTACACCAAGTCTAATTAAACAAAAACGCATCTTACCGCTCATACCTATTGACCATGTTTTTTCAGCCACAAGGTTATTACTACCTAAAACCAATCAACTTCACTCGCTGTCTAATCAATGGGATAAATCATGGAACCACGAAAACACCCATCAAACACCATTATACTAAAGAGCAGAGTTCGTATAAGCGCGAAAAAGGAAGCTCGATTGTGGACTCCCACAAAAGGGTGACCCCGGAATTTAAGTTCTCAGTGTATTTTCAACTGCTTTCTAAAACCAACAGCATAGTAATTTAGACTCTCATTAGCATCAGATGGTGTGTTTATCCTGCGGGAATTGCAAACTAGACTACGCCGCAGGCTATCTAGCAGTTGCTGGATAAACTAGGACACCGAAAAGCTATTGCTATTTTATTAGGTACTGACCTGGGTAGCCTACGGGCTGTTGCTTAGCCTAGGTTTCCTGAAAAGGTACGGCCGTTACATTTACGTCCGTTTTAGGAGTGAGATTATAAATCACAGTTCAGAATTGCGGCCGCTACATGTAATCAGGTATATTTTGTTATTCGCGATTTTTCGATTCACGTGTAGTCGAAAATTATTTTCCACTATACTAAAATTACGAAACTTTTTCGCGTAACCACCAAACTCAACTCACACCCAGGCAGTAAAATAAATAAATACATGTAAAATGTAGAGTATGCTGTGGATTTTGCACTAAGCTTCGTGTATCGCTCGGTGTTAAATAACTGGTTTTTTTCCGCTATTCAAGTAAACTTAAAAACCAAAGACTGTGACCTAGTGAAAAGTGACTTGCAATGAGCCATAAGGCTTCCGTACCCGCGACCAAAATGAACTGAACATGATGGATGACTCTATCTGAACACGTTTATTCGCTCGTAGAATTAATAACGAACATGAAAAACACTACACAACGGAGAAGAAAAAATTTAAAACTTTGCCGTGGTTATCAATACGAAACACTACAGTCCCTGATCAAACGAATACAAGTCATGTTTCCAAGGCATGGAGTGAAACTACTGAGGCCACAAGTTCGTCTAAATTGGTCAGCACTGCTACAGTTTCCAGACCGCGTAAGTGGCCTTGTCATAGCCGTGACGCTCTCATAGTAGAAGATAGAGTTTCTTGTACATGGCAGAAAGCCGGACTGCGATCCCCAACCAAAAGTTGATCATGTCTAAGTACTTACGTTTTAAATCCTCTACTATTATTTAACCACTGTATTATACGACATTTCAAAGTGATCCTTCCTGTACCTATGGCCTATACTATACCACGGGAAAAAAACGAGTCGTCCGGTCAACCGAACTGAGCCAACAAGACCACGGGCTTAGAATTTGGAATCTCCTCGGACATCCTTATACCGCGTGCACACTATATTATGCCCATGCCGGTGCCGGAATGTATGGCGGCATCAATGCCGCGGACTTATTGCCCCAGCAACATCGCCTTTATTCTCACTAAGCGGCATACATGCCGGCACCGGCATGGGCATAGTATGCACGCGGTATTAGACATTTCACACATTGCCCTCCAGTCCCAGCAAAGTATAATACTGGCAATGTGATGTACTGAATATGTGTCTTTTTAATTTGACTTTGACCACGGACGCTACAGCGTCGCTGGTCGCAGTTCACGGAACTACGTGGTGTTTGTTCCATGCTAAAGGGTTGTTTATCTTGCAAAGTTTGCTGAAACCGCTTTTCAGGCTATGCCCGCGTATTTACCGAGTGAACTGGAAATATTTTAGCAAACTGTGACTGTTACTTACCCAACTACTGTTTACTGTTTGTAAATGTGAGGATTTTGTGGCGTGAAAAGTTTTTAAATGGAAACACAGTAGGTAGTATAACTTTTGCATGGACTTACTACTTTAGTTTAGTACCTAGAGTATACCTACCTACCAACGGTTCAAATCTGCGTTCAATAATACGTGCTGTATGATAGGTGACTAGTAACTACTTCTCGATTTAAGTTGGAAACCGATACGAAAATGGTTGCTAGTTTTCAGTCAGGAAACAAAAAAGTCTCATATACTCTTTTTTTTTATTTTAACAAATTTCATGATACTTTTGTCTTTTATGGAGTTTTATATACATAAATAGGAACATACTTATGCTATGGAAATAATGTCACAGGGGCTTTGGCAAGAGCGTAACTTGACCCATGCTTCAAAATTTATCTCCCGAGCTACCTTCAGCAACAGATTTCCACGCAATATATCTGTCAAGTAAACAAAGCCTTCTGGAAACGTGCCAGTGGTACAATCACCGGTACTTGCTCTGGCACGTCGGAGTAAAAAACTGTCCAAACGTCCTTGCCTCCTACGGACGGTAAAATTTGGCAAAGCTCTTTCCTGAATTCATGACATGCCAGATCACAAGGAACTGAATGTTAATCTTACACAATCTGTAGCGATACTTACTTTCATCATGTTACGCTGATATTAAATAAGTTCTGACGTGAAGCGAGCACACGGATCCGATGTGAAATTATTTCGGAAGTTTACGAAAACATGAATAACTTATGCTCGTGGAGATAGACAACTCTTTGTTACAACACAAGAACGTTTCAAAATTTACATAATCACACAATGTTACAGCAATTTGTAATGAAAAGGTCTTGACTTAGTGACTAATAGATTTTGAACAATCTTTAGTTAATACTGTAAGGTAGAGGTGAGTTTCTAGGTGTGTTTGAGTTACGCAAGTAGCATCAAGATTTCTTGTTAAAAAGTTCTATTTTGAAACAGCACTAGGTATTATAGTTTGCAAGTATATATATTAAGTAGCAAGCATTATGGATACACAATAATATATGACTAGAATATTATGTAAGAAAGTACATACATTTAATAACGAATACTAGCTTTACTACAATTTTATAGCAACTATATATTACATCAATAATATTCAAATATGTATGATTAACCAAAAAAGATTAAAATAACATTCTACAAGACAGCAGAAAGCAAACTAAAATTAAACTCTACGTACTGTTTCATAAGGTTGGTTCTCACACAGACGTTGTTGATTTTGTTGTTGTGAGTGATTCCCCGCAAACACTCCTTCCAAACCTTTGGCAAAAAGCATACGGACGGACCAATAAACATGCAGCATAGACTCGTGCACCTAGACTTGTCAACTCAAATGCCACTGTCAAAACTAAACGGCGTTCATGACACTTAATGGGTTGTATGAATACTTTCGCATACTTTTTGGGTTGATAACCGCGCCAACAATATTTAGAAGAGTCTCTTTCAATTACAACTTTGGGAAACTTGTCTAGTTTGATTCTTTGTTTGAGCAACTTGAGTTCACAAGTCATTTCAACAATACGAAAACACATAACGCGAATGTGTTTGAAAGTGTGATCAAATAAAGTAACAGCGAATGTCAGGATTGTCTTGTCACTCAATGGAGTGGGGAAAAACTCGCCCAGTCCATTAGTCCCAAAATATAGCTCTGTAATCTTAGATTTCAGATGGTAGAGAATATCTACGAATAAGGTATTCGGACTATGTTAGTAGCATGCATCAGCATTGTAATATTATAGTGAAATCTCAGTAATTAAAAGTTATAATTAGAAGCACGCACATTCGATCGATGTAACTGAGGAAAACATAGGTACTTCTATAAATAAGGCATTATTTTGAAAATTAATAAAGTTATTGTAATGAAGGTAAATAACACAAGGCTAGAAAAAATTATGAACACCAGCTGAATGATTTTTGGTAAGTATAGGTAGTATATAAGCACAACGTAGAGTGTATTATGCACCTACTTATAGCAAGCAACGGTTGAAATTATTGTGTCCTATAATTCAAAATAGATATCATTTACCAAAATCACTCTCCCGAAGGTCGTAGACTCCTAGTAAAGTAATCGTACTCTTTGACTTAGAACAATCTGCTGACAAGCAATCCTGATAATAAAAACCATGCATCCCTGAAAACACATAAAAGCACCATAGATCGAAAGCCATGCGGATGCGCATGCACAGACAGTAACAAACTTACTGCTTCTTGAGGCACGTCATCGGGCACACGTTGTTGGCCTTCACGTTGTGTGTGATCTGACGCAGCCCTTGCAACCACACCTTAGGTATTCAAATAGGATATTTTATTTGTGGTGTTGGGAGTTTTGACTAAATCATACTAAACGCATTCAGTCAACTCAAACCTCTAGTGGCTCTAGACTCAAAACCACGTAGAATTAGATTGTGTTTTGTCTTTTTGAAAGCGCTTGATAATGCAAAAAAACAAAACACGGTGTAGGTATTTGGAGGTTACATCGCAAGCGTATCATAACGCTAGCGTATCCGAGACACACTGCGCGGTGACACTACACCGGTTGGCAGTCGAGCTGGCATTGACGCGCAATATAACTCGAATACGTAAACGCGGCGACTGTCAGGTTTTTTCGTGATAGAGGTACTGAATTACTAATTGTATGGCGGGCGCTATTCGAGTTCGCCGCTATTGAACTCTCCCGCAAGTCCCTATTGTGATAAGTAAAGCTTATTGGTAACTTCTAGTAGTAATAATAATAATAATTTATAATAATACCTACTATAGATTGTATAGATGATCTGACCTTAGCAGTGGCAGCATCAGGGCACACGACATGCTGATAGTTGATGTTTATGTAGTCCGTCCCGCTGCATATCGTCAGCGACTTGTCTTCTAGACTTTCGCCATGTTTGTTGAACAAATTGGTGCTTAGCTTCGAATCCTGTGTTGAAAAACATTGAAATTATCTTCAGCTCGTAAGTTTACATTTTATCCAAGTGCGATGCCTCACAGGACACGTCATCAGGGGACGTGCTTAGTGAGGTAATGCATTGTTTTAGGCACTTTTAAAAACATATTTATTCTTGCAAAAAAAAAACGATCGCGATTACCACAAAGACTTAAAAAACGCTTGAAAAAACTTTTCCTGTGAATTATACGATATCCGTGACGTCACTTGTCGCTTACAGTATCTGCCGTAGGCGGGACCTAAGGGCTGGTATTGACGTAAATGGTTTCGGTTGGGTGAGCAGTTTATGCATGTAACCTTTATAACATTTACGGTTTTACGTAAAAAATATAAAACGAAGCTTCGTAAGGAACTTTAACCTTATGAATGAAAAAAATTTTGTACCTAGGTATAAGCTTTCGCGTGTCTTTAGTAACTATTACGAAACCTGTGCCAAGTCCTTCACACCCTGTTGATGATTTACAAGCGTTCTAAGCTAACAATATGATGCTTTGTGTCGGACGTGGTTATCTGAAAATACGAGTACACAATAACTTTTCAACAACACCCATCTCACGAACAAATAGTTTTACTGTTACAAGAATTGAAGCCGCGTCTTCTCAGTCGGTTGTTTGTCTCCTCAATCGTAACAGGCCTCATGGCGAACCGTATAATTTCAAAAAACCCCGTAAAATTAAACTCAGAAGTTGATAACCTGGCACGTACCAACAACTGCATGCCCTGTTAATTCACATAATCCCGACCATTCCGAATGTGTTCCTGACGGTTTTCAGACGAGTTTTATCTAAAATCTGCTTTTGGCTGTAGAGTTTAAAGTTGGTTTTTGAAATTCAGTGTTAATCGAGTAGGTAACCTACCTTTGGAACACCTCCTGCTCGAATATCGCTGACTTGACATAGTTCTATCACGTCTCCGTCCTGAAACAAAAGGCAAAAGAGTAAATATTAGAAAAAGTCATGCAAAAAAATATTTCTTAGTGAATTCTAAATCAGAATCAGAATAATTTATTGACAAAGATAATACACATTAACAATATTGATATTATAGTAGCAATACCTAATAAGTTACGTGTAACAAGTCCTTGACTCGTCAAGTCAGTACCTAGGTACATAATAGTGATAGTAGGTACCTAGTATGATCAATACCTAATGGGCAATCAATGTAAAATAACCCTGTGGACTAAAGATTCCACGAGACAAGGAGTCCCACGGTTGGCCATAGGTCTCTCCATGGATATAGAAGAACGATTTTGAGGCTCTTCCATCCACCGATTTCTTGCAATCCTCACAATATCAGCTCACTTGGTAATCGTCTTCCGGAAGATGATAAATACAACCAATACTTATTAGGTCCTTGCTTCGTACACTACCTAAACTGGTTGCTCAGTAGGCAAGCTAAGTATCCTTGGTGGAAATTACCGCGAGCTGCTAATTTCCACTGAGATCTAGTTCTGACGGAAACCTGACCTCCTACAGAAGATCGTTTCCTTATCTCGCTGATAGAGGAAATATAGTGATGAAGGAAATTGCTGTGTTCAAAATCCAGGGAAATGGAGGCAACATAACTGCTGCTGTGGATTTCGGCTGTGTTTAAAGCAGAGGAATACTTATAGGTACCTACTTATAGATAGATAAAGCTAGGAGTATATTTTAGGAAGTAGGTTCATATTCATCAAAGAACTTTGTCTAATATGATTTGTGTTTAGTTAAAATAGTTCTTGTAGGTTACCTATTCTTTCAATGAAGAAAAAATATAAAAAAAATCCTAATGAAAGAAAAAATACAGTTCAATAATAAAAATTGGTTAGTAATCTGCCTTGCTGGTCGCTTGTTTCGCCTGTAGCTCATATTAGAAGTGGTCAAGAACCTAAGAAGCCTTCGTCTGAAATGAGGCAGGCTGGGGAACTAAGCATTGCAAATTCCGACCTACTTACCAAATAATTTTCCTCGGCTTGGATCGCAGTTCGGATAAGCCAGGGCTTTTCGGGCCCGTGATATGTTTGTGTTAATAAATTTCTCATCTACGATGACGTCACAGTAATCTCTTGGTATAGATTCAACCCTTGTCTAAAAGGTTTCATAATTAGTAGGGGTGACGTCACGAACGTCGAGTACGAACATACGGTCCTTACAATTTTTTTGCGTTAAAAATATACAGAGAGTAAACTAGTCCCCGGAAGTATAGTGAACTTGTGGTGTATTGAGCAATAAGCCTGTGTAACTGTTATCTAGCACCAGACCTTTGTGATAGTGGAGTTATCGCAAGCGGGATTTTTTCTATATCGCGAACAGTGAGTCTAATTACCCTCTATTGAACAATAATAGTGGTGTTTAACAATTAACCCTAGTTTCGTGTAATCCTGACAGGTTTTTTTGTCGCATGTGCTCTGCGCGTGCGTACACTTTAACCGTCTTGAAGGAACTGAAAATCCTGTAAGATCGAACATTATTAATACTAAAAGTTCATCGATTCACTCCTGCACTGCCATCTATCTGCGGCTCGTGGAACTAAGCACTGCTGCCATCTACTCTCGATCCCCTGGAACTTACTTGTAGGCTAGTCTGCCTTTTCCTAATAATTGTCGCTCACAACCATTCTTCGCAAAATGGTAAAGTGCGTAGCTTGTGGGAAATTCTTGGGATCGAAAGAGGGCGTTAGTTGTCCTAAATGCAAGTCTAGAAGTCACAATGAATGCGTCCGAGTACCAATCGGTGTCATGGTTGATTATTCTTGGAGATGTGGCGACTGCCAATCTAAGGCTCCCAAGGGGCGCGATCCATCTACGCCTGTCCACCGTGAAAGCTACCTGGAACAGACGCATGTCCGTGTGGATCTAACTGAGTCCGTTCTGCCTTTGAGTGTGAGTCATGATGATAGTGAGACATCGAGCGACGTTAGTTCTGACGCAGTGCGCGCACTTAGAAAAGAGATGCGGTCTGAATTTGCCAACATACAAAAGATTATGGCTTCGGAATTCCAATCGTCAAGGGATAGCATACGTTCGTTTCTGGACGAAATGCGCGAGTTAAAGTTAGAGCTGTCCGCAGTTCGCTCAAACTTCAATGAGCGGATGGATGCGTTTGATGCGCGTCTACTTGCCCTGGAAATAGCCCGAGACAACCCCGTGAGGTCGAGCGAGACAAGCTCTCTGGAACAGGCCCTCGTGGAAGTGAAGCAGCAGCTGAACGAGCGTGAACAGGAATATCTCCTTAATGATGTGGTTATTACTGGGTTCCCTGAGCGACGAGGTGAAAATTCGGGCCACCTAGTATCCTTACTGGGTACCAAAATGGGTATAAGTTTGGATGAGCGCGACATTGTGTTTGCCGAGAGGGAGGGGGCTCCCCGCCGCGCCGTGGATGCCTCGCCTACACCAGTGCGTGCTCGTCGTATCATAGTCCGCTTTGCCAGGCGCGCCACCCGGGATGAATACCTATTATCCGCTCGCGTCCGACGCGGCCTGACTACGACTGAGCTGGATGTGGAGGGGGCACCAACCCGCATCTACGTTAATGAACGCCTCACCAAACAGAACGGGCAAATATTTGCCCGGGCCAGGGAGGAGTGTAGAACGCGGTCATGGAAGTACTGCTGGTCGAAGGATGGGCGCATTTACGTCCGTAAGGAACACGGGACTCCATACTCCCGTGTCAGACACGAAGCGGACCTGGATCAAATTTTTACCAAAAGCTCTGTTTGAAAAAGTTAATTAATATAACTGCGCTTTTATTTTATTTTACTTTTTTAGCTTATTATACATTTAGTGCTTTTTTATTACTTATCGATGTTCAAGTGATTGTTCAAATACATATTACCAGTTTCATGTCAGTTTATCTAGATAAATTATTTGTAAATCAAGTTATTTTGTTGCTTCGCAGTAATTGCGATTATTTAGTAACGCCTTGCATGGGTGTGGAACGCCGCCATGTAACTCACTTAATACCTAAACTAAGCGTCATACATATTATGCTACACTATACCACTATTATATTTCTTTATATTGCCACAACATGTAAAATTATTTATCTATACCTGCTTTACTTACGTATTACCTATCACATCATATTTAAATTAAAGAATATCTTATATTTAGCTTATGTTAATTTAACAACCAGCATTATCATTTATTTATATCCCCCTAGTATATATACACGTAACCATAGAGAAAACACTGTTTTTAAAAATGGCTAACACCAAATTTCTCAAGGTTGGTCTTCATAATGCTGGTTCTCTGGGCACAGGTCATGATAATTTTATTGTAGCTATGGAAAGGTATTCAGTCGACATTATGGCTATCAACGAGACGTGGATCAGAGAGGGTGAGACAGGACGTGCCCCTTCAGTACCCAACTACCGCCTCAGGTACATTCCGCGGCCGACTAGCACGCGTGACGGTCGTGGTGGCGGCGTTGGTTTTTATATAAAGCGCGGAGTTAACGTGCGTACGTGTTCTCATCCCATTAACTCGAACATAGATCAAATGTGGCTTAAGCTAACGGTCAAATCCTCAAAGCTAATTATAGGCACGGCGTACCGCCCGCAATGGGTAAATGTCAATGATTTCTTCGAGGCCTTGATGGATTCGGTAGCAACTTTTGCTTACTGTGATAATTTGATAATTTTAGGCGACTTTAACATTGACATGTTGATGCCCAATGACTCAAAAACTTTAATTTTTAAGGAGTTTTTGGCTGATACTGAGCTTACACAAGTGGTAGATAAGCCCACTCACTTCACTGATCATAGCCAAACGCTTATTGATGTGATATGTACTAATGTGCGTACGCGTGACGTGTCTGTTGAACTTGTAGGATCAGATATTGGTCACGCTTTTATCATATGTGAATTTATTTTTAAAAAACCTAAAATAGCACCCAAGACTATTGTTTACAGACCTATGAAAGATATCTGTCTCGACCTGTTCACTAGTGATTTAGAGTCTATCCAGTGGAACCTCATTCGATACGCTAATCATGTCGATGATATGGTTAACGATTTTAACTCAGTAATTACTTTATTATTTGATTTGCATGCCCCAGTAAAAACACGAGTTATTAAAGAACTGCCCAGCCCATGGTTAACTGACAATGTTAGGCTGATGATGCGTCTTCGTGATGCAGCGCTTGCCAGGCACCGAGACACTAAAATGGAAACCCATAAACTCTATTATAAAGATCTTAAAAAACAGGTTATAGTGGCATTATACTTTGAAAAAAAAGCGTTTTTTGAGCAAAACATCAATTGTAATAATTGCAACTCTAAGGTGCTGTGGAAAAACCTAAAATCGAAAATATTACCGCCTAAATCTATGGATCTCCCTTTACATTTCGATAATCCTAACATGATTAATGACCATTTCTTAAATGTACCCGATAGCTCTTGCATTAAAATATCCGACCTAACTTTTTTTGAATTCCATAAGTACTGTTCTTCCACGTTCTCTTTAAAGCCTACCAATTCTGCAACAGTGTTAAAGTTCCTAAGGCATATAAAATCAAATGCCTCCGGCATGGACAAAATATCGCTAGACATGATATCGCTTACACTTCCTCAAAGCTTGGATACCATCACAGCTATCGTAAATAAGTCTATTGTTTCGGCAGTTTTCCCCATGGCATGGAAAAATGCAGTTGTAAAGCCCATACCTAAAATCCCGAACCCCCAAGAACTAAAAGATTTGCGACCAATAAGTCTTCTGCCATGCCTTTCTAAGGTCCTTGAGAAGGTAGTCTGTTCCCAAATGACTGAATATCTGGAAACGCATCAAATTCTACCAGAGCTGCAATCAGGGTTCAGAAAGAATAGAGGCACAAATACTGCACTACTAGACGTAACTGACAATATCCTAGCTGCGCAAGATGCAGGCATGGGTACCATCTTAGTACTTCTCGATTTTTCACGTGCATTTGATTCTATAGATACATCTCTCCTTCTATCAAAGCTTAACTACTATGGTTTCGAAGCAAGTGCGATAAGATGGTTTGATTCCTATCTGAGTAATCGGGCTCAATCCGTACAGATCAATAAGGACAATGGTGTGACTGTGGCTTCTGAGATGCGTGAAGTTTTTAGAGGCGTGCCCCAAGGCTCAATACTTGGCCCAGTTCTATTTATTCTTTACAGTGCTGATATCACCAATTGCATCCAGCATTGTAAGTTCCACGTGTACGCTGATGATATCCAAATTTACTTATCTTTTAAACCAGAGGACCTAAGGTCTGCTGAGATTAAAATCACTCAAGACCTTGAAAGAGTCCAGGCGTGGGCCATGTCTAACTCCCTACTGCTCAATGCCAAAAAGACCAAATATATGATAGTTGGAACTAAAACTCAGGCTCTGAGGATATCAAATTTGAATCCTAAATTGTCGATTGGTGGAGAGGTCATCGAACGTGTTCTAGAAGCCAGAAACCTGGGCCTGATCCTGGATGAGCAGCTGCGGTTTGAGCGTCATGTGTCGGAAATGGTTCGAAATAGTTTCTATCGATTAAAAGTCCTATACAAAATCAGAAACTTTTTGAGCACAAACCTTCGTATTATGCTTGTTGACTCACTTGTGCTCTCTAAGTTCAACTACGTTGACTGTGTATACGGTCCCCGACTTCTTGCCAAAACATCGCGTCGTATACAGATCGTTCAGAATGCCTGCGCTCGATTCTGTTTCGATGTCCCACCGCGTAGCCACATCACGCCATTCCTGAATCAGCACAACATACTAAAAATGGAAAGTAGGAGGGCTTTGCATCTCGCCACTTTGATGTTTGAAGTGGTGAAGTCACAGAAGCCTCAATACCTCTTCTCGAAATTTGTGTGGGCTCGTGACTACAACAGGTACACTGCCCGTACGTCTTCGTTGCTGCTACAAACTCCTCGACATGGTTCTGCTGCTTTTCGTGGCAGTTTTAGGTTCTGTGCCACGAAGTGCTGGAATTCTCTTCCCCCTCCATTACGTGCACTTCGGTGTAAGTCTACTTTTAGGTTAAAATTCAAAAAATTCTTACTGGACTTGCAAAAGTCTATTCAGTGAATCGTCTTTCCAAGGTAAACAACTCATTTTCCACACTATACACACATATATATATATATAAAGGCCCTTCACTGAATTCTGGACTTCCACTAGCCGAATTGATGTTTTTGTTTGGTGTTAACCCTGCACCGTGGTACGGGCTTGCAGAGAGTCATTAGCAGGTTGGCAGAAATACAGACATTTGTTGTATTCCCACTCCCACACATACATACAATCCATTCATGCACATCTCACACATACATACAACCCATTCATGCACATCTCACACGCGGGGCACTCCTGTGATGCCCAGACTCTTAAGAGACTGGTAGTAGCAGGAGCCCCCAAACACACACCCATTCATCCCCTGCTCATCACTTAGGCACACACACACGCAAACACCCTCACAGATCTAAGCTCCCTGGAGGGTTTATTATCAGGTATTATTTATTATAGTTGTTTACTTATTTTCTCTCTGTTATATTTTTTATTTATTTATTTCTTTTTACTATCTAGATATTTCAACATACTTTTTTAGGATTACTTTTGTACTTCCTACCTACATTTCTATTTTTATTATATTTTAGTTTATAATTTAAAAGTTCGTGCGTCACCGAAGCCTTGTGCTGAAAACCAGCGCTGAGACTCGTTCTCAGCACATGCTGAGCACAGAGCTTTTCATACAGGCCTGTACATGGCAGCGTTCCACTCCCATTGCGTAGGTACGTTATACTTACCTTCTGGTAATTAATAGCAGTGAATGTTATATATTTTTTTGTCTTATAATAATGTACCTACCTACTTACCTATTCAATATCTTACTCCGGCCATGTACACTTTTGTGTGAATAAATGTTTTTGTATTTGTATTTGTATTTGTATTAATTATATTATTATATAGTATTTTTTTCTAGAATTAGCTTTTGATGAAAATTGTTATATTCTGATCACGATAGTCATTTTATTCTGTAGTATGTATGTACGTACACTACGTTTACTTAATTTTAACTTAATTCCATTGGGTCCTTCACCCAACGCGTCGGATCGTAGATGGAGTAAACCTAAGTAAGTTCACTCGTGTGACAGAGTTTTATGTGACAGAGCCGCGGGATTTAGGAGAACCCAACGCTGGCATTGTCTTCTATATACTTACAGTAAAGTAGGTATAGTCTGAAATTGCCTGCAAGGCGATGAAACCCCACGTTTAATAATCCAGTTATTAATTTAATTATCGGACCACATGCGGCTTGGCGACATAAACCAAACGGTAGAGTTGTGGCGCAATAACGGATCAAAAGCAATTATTGTCTATTAATTTACGCCTGTCGCTTCGTTTAGTTGTAACCCCGGGTGTTACAATTAAAACTAAACTAAATGCAATCTCTATAATACCCATTCCAAATCATGTATTTTTCCAAGCCCTACCCAAATTGGCTTGGCTACCGTTTCGTGATAAATCACAGACTGAGCCCCGAGTCTGTGCATTTGTTTTGACTTTCGACTCGAGTGTAGCACACGCAAACGCATTCGCAAAGCGAGACATTTTGTTGGGAATTGAATTCCCAAATCTCCCGGTAGAGGAGATTCATACAAAATTGGTCGCTTTGCGAATGCGTTTGCATGTGCTATACTCGAGTCGAAACTGTCGAAAGTCAAAACAAATGCACAGACTCGGGGCTCTGAACAACTTCAAACTTTCGCATTTACAATATTAGTAGGATTCTCTTAAGCTTTCTAGCACAAATTAGATGAATAAAATCGATTGTTTCGATCAATTTCCCGAATTATCTAGGTCCTTAACTAAAAGCTATAGGCATTTGAGAAAGCTAATTTGTCTAAATACTTTAAAAGCCCAGAGAATCATTTATTTGGCTTACAATGCCAACTGCCAAACCTCACGTACCCAAAGGTTTTCAACAAAAGTTTTCAATTAGACCAACGGTAACATTAGAAAGGTCGTGTCGATTTCAATCTCAGACTTCCATTTATTACCAAAAGCCTCGGTTTCATAAAAACAGTCGCAAAATAACGGCCAATTATTCTAACCTTTCGCACGTCTGGTAGGTGCTAAGTAAAAAATCCGTTAATGGTATGTATTTTTCTAATCGAATTTACATTTGAGTCGGCGACATCAGCGGTTCTCAGCATCAGTATTTCAATACGTTTGCTTCTGCATTTTTCGAACAATCTTATGTGATCATCATCATCATCCACAGCCCGCCTTCACCCACTGCTGGGTATAGGCCTCTCTCTGTATGTGCCACTCCACACGGTCCTGTGTTAATCTTATCCAGGTCTTGCCCGCGATGTTTGCGATTTGATCTTCTGTGATATTGCATCAAAGATATGTAAGGGCATTCTATGCATGGGAGATCACAATCCTGAGTCTACAAACCAATTATTTTTTTCAGGGTAACAATATCGCTTTTCCATTTTATGACGGTCGTCATGATTACCGCTTTTAAAGGGATCCAAAGTACCCTAAGTACCAATTTGGAGCGGATTCGCGCTATGTTGAATCCCTATTGTAATAAATTCGAGCTTAAAAGGCTCGCTATTCCTTTTACATTGAATTTTGGGAGAATTGTGACTTCGGTTTGAAAGAAGCAGTATTTTTTTTAAGACCAAGGTTTTTATTAAACGAATAGGTGCGGTAGTATTCAGTGTAGGTTTTTGTATTGCAATTTGCAAGTACATTGCTTTTACCACCTGTTATTCGTCGCTTTCAGTACCTACTTATAGATAGTCGCAACGCACTGTACACGTAATAAATTGACATAGCTAAGCTAGACCATGTTTTATACTTCTTTTATTTACCTATACAAGTACTGATTTTATTATTTCCTGTTTTTTTTAAATGTTATTTTAACTTTTTTTTCTCCTCTACTTTAATTGATAGAGGTTCTATTTATTAAACACCACTAAAATAAAAATACAAAAAAAGAAACGGTATGAAATCATAGCGTAGCGTCACCTATTATTGCCCTAGGGCGCACAATATATATATAGTAAATCGTACGAACAGCCTACTTATCTAACCTACTTTATAAAGTTTGAACTGCAACGCATCCTGCATCTGACAGCTGACAGGCCGGCGATGTTTCAATAGCTGTCATTTATATAGAACTGTCAATGTAGGTCGCGTACGCACGGCCTCTATACTAACTGAAGTCTTTGCAACGTGCCTGAAGGGGCACATTGATTTACTAGACTCACGTTTATGAACTAGGGTTTCGAGCACGTGTTTCAGTTAAATCAGGGATGTGTCACGTGAAATGTAGAGCGGTAGAGCCTATTGAAGGCTTCAGGTATCTATTCTACGGCTTCGGTCTGAAGCCCATTGAATTGACTGCCCTACTTTTCTTCATACTTAGGTAGGTACCTCACTTACCCATTATGTAACCGATACAATACAACAAATAACATCACTAGAGTGATCATGTGATAGCTTAGTTTGAAAATGTAAGGCTAAGGAAATAAGGCTAACTTTACACAATATAATAGGATTTACTTAACTATGAAACACGTGTACCTACCTATAAAGTACCCTTACATTCAACTTCACTACACTCACAGAATAGCAAACAAGCTCGTATGAGTTAGTGGCCAACTCTGGTGACGGAGTTTTTAGGTCGCCTTACGGCCTCCGTCATGGCTTAACGACTGCTAGAGCCGGGACAGACAGTTTAACGTGCCCTCCGAAGCACGGAAGCGCTCAGATGTAAATGCCACTAACGGCCACACACAGATAATCGGTGAAGATTGACTAAGCAAGCCTAGCCACGAGCTGTTTGAAAAAACAATGCATAAATACACAAAGACTACCCTCATTTCCTTGACAAAGTAACCCCTGAACCGTTCTTTACATGACTACCCTTCAATTTAACTGTCATTACAGAAATGTAAACAGACAGCAGATGTCACTTCCTATATCACAAGAAGTCGCTGGGGTAAAGAGCACTTTACATAAAGGCCGGAGAGTCTAAGTTTGAGTGGCGTCTCGTTAGTAAGCAAGGTCGAGTGAGTGACGAGAGCTGTGCTTTATTTACACGAGATGTAGAATAAAGTGACAGTAGAAAGAAAAAGAGAAAGGAGAGAGAGAGAGACATTACAAAAGGTGACCAATGACAAACCGGAGAGTAGGTAGGTACACACGATGGCTCTACATAGTAGAGTAGGTAAGTATTTAGATTTACTGATACCTACTATAGTAAAATTAGTTGATCTAAATACACTTGATTCCTACATCTTTTAAAGTTGTCTACGCGGCTTGATTATCTTTCGGATGAAAGAATGAATGAAAATACTTTATTGTACGTAGGTACACCTTACAAACTAATATGCGAGACAGCTTATACAGAAAATAAGATAAAACTATTACGTACAATGGGCGGTCTTATCGCTAGCGATTTCTTCCAGACATTTGATACTTAAAGAACCCATTTTAATTGAAATTTGTCAGGTTTGTATCGGATGGTAGCAAAACATAGACAATCAGGGAGTACAACCACAAGAACATTTTTTTATCCTTCCAGTAAAGTAACTGCCAGTTTACTTGTCCATAACAAACGCAGCACGGTTTGGTACCCCAGGGTCATAATACCGACGAGAAGATGTTTATAACGACCCAAGTACGCAGATTTAGTTACAACTCCAATGACCGCGATTGGTAGTTTGTAAGTTGTTAGTTTGCAAGCTTGAGTGCTTTCCCAAATTATGTGTAAACTAGGTGCCGCCCGCGACTTCGTTCGGGGCCCTTTGGATCCCGTTGGATCCCGTTGATTTTTCGGGATAAAAGTAGCCTATGTGTTAATCCAGGTCCTGGACAATATATATTCCAAGTTTCATCCAAATCGGATCAGTAGTTTTTACGTGAAAGAGTAACAAACATCCATCCATCCATACTTACAAATTTTCGTGTTTAAAATATTAGTAGGATAAGATTAGTGTAGATTAGTAGGTATATGTACCTAGTTTTGTTATAATAATTTGTTACAGAGCATTTAATGATAGTTTTAAAACATTTCCACTAGGTCAGACAAGTATCACTCCAAAGGTTTATTTGGGACTTGACATTTCTGCCAACCGATAGGTTAATTTGGTACCTACTTAATTAAATTATCTCCATTGAAATGTCAGTCAAAAGCAAACTTAATTTTAAATATGTAATAGTAGGTAGGTACCTAACTAATTGTTTTTTTAACCATGACTACATAAGTACAACATCCTGGTTTATTTTAACAATTACTCAGTAAATACCAACTTAAATTGTACACTATGAAGTTACGGACACACACAAGTACACGTAAATGAAATTTAATTTAAAATTATTAAAAACTTGTATGTACACACCTACCCGCATTTTCCAACAAAAGTCATAGACAAGACATCAAGATTGTAAAGCTCAAAGATGGCCACAATGCGTTTCCGGCGCTCTCCCGCGCAACCGACACACTTCCGGCGGCCATTGTTATAGAAAACAGAAGGGTCTAGAATGTCTAGATACGAGAATGTGAATAGATGTAACCACCGATTGTCAACAGGTATGATGTGCCTTTTTGTGTGATGATGACACACGATAATATTCTGCAGCTCAGTTGAGTTATCATCATCATCATTATACTATATAATGATGACTTTTGTTGGCCATCCAAGATGGCGCCGGTGTTGATTTGAAGCTGACTGATATCAACGCACAGCCTAAACCATAAGTCCTAGAGGTATGAAATTTGGAGGGTAGTATCCTTATATAGTGTAGAGGTGCATTAAGAAAGGAATTTTGAATAGACGCACCCTAAAGGGTCTAAAATTAGGATCAAAGATTTTAACCAAATAATGCGTATGCTGCTACCACGCGAGCAATGCCGCGGGCGACGGCTAGTACAATAATATTATGCATGATTTAGGTACCACCTGATTAACTGTGAGCATTTTTTATTAATAAAATATTATATTATATTAACAGACGAGTAGGTACCTAACAGGATAATAAATAGGTAATACCGAGTAGGTTAGGTACCCAGACTAACCATAATTATATTTGTTTGTAAATAATACCTAGGTACTAAAACGAAACGATCCGGCAATAGATATTGTAAGAACAGTCAGCAACATATTAAGGTAATTAACAAATTAAGTTTTAAAAAAATTAAGTGGTCATATTCATACTGGTTATAAAGCTGTTCTAGCTAAAATGAGTGTTAAATCGGTTGTCATCTCTTTTTGTTGTAAATTAATATAAATATCAATACTAAACTCTTGCAAAAGTCACAAAGCATGTTGATAAGTAGTCAAAAGCTTCTAAAACTTATTTGGACAATCTACGGTCGAATACTGAAACGTCACTAAAAATTTAAACACCACTTAAAATTGCCCTGCCTCCCTGCCCTGTTAGTTTGGGACTAGAGAGCGTTGTATGTAATATCCATGAATATTTATTTCAATCAACTTTTGTAACTGACTGTACTTACTGGGTTAAATTTGTGAGGAAAATTTCTAAAATCGCTGACGATGAGTTTCCAAATTTCCTCTTATCGAAGAGTGCTAGATTAGTATGTTATTGTCACGTAATCGGGAAGGATGAAAGCCATATTAGCGTTGGCGCACACCTGACGACAAAACGTCGTTGTCGTGTCCGTAGTGACATGAATATAAATATTCTTTTAAAGAGCATGCTGTCAAAAGAGGTGTTTTTCTTCATACGCTGTTTTCGTTTGTAACCCTGCACATAAATTAAAAAAAAAAAACTTTTATACTGCTTTGCTTTCGCTATAACTGAAATAGCTTTTAAGAAAAAACATATTGTAACGAAAAACACCTTATAACAACTTGCTTCTCAAAAAAAAAAATCTCTCCCTTGAGCTACACGACGCGACGTCTTGCCTTCTGATGTAGTTTAGTTTGACGCTTACGAAAAGACCTTCGTAACAGGTCCTACGAGATTGCTATTTAAATATTAAATTCCATATTTTTGCATTTTATTTCTTTCTATGTTGTTTCTATGGTGTTTAGTTGGTTTTCTAGGACGCGGTGTATCTGTCACTTCAGAGGGCCTAGTACGAGTTTTGGTGTGTAAATCTGGTGTAAAACGTCTGACGCCCAGCACACCAGTGGGCGCTTATTTGTATGGAGACACTGAGCGGATTCTTTGAGAAGCTTGACATGCGAGTACGAGCTTGGTGTAAACCAAGCTTCTCAAAGAATCCGTACCAGATTTACACACCAAAACTCATACTAGGCCTTCTGGATCCATATAACCACAAAATAAGAATCCCGAATAATGCTATACCCAACATGGTACTAATTCCTACCAATTGTGTTAGGTAAGTGTACCGGTGATATTATCGCATTAGGTATTTCTAGAACTATGGTAATTATTTCTAGTACCTTGCCATCACTCTTCCAGTAGATAAAGAAGCCGTACTCGTCGACTTTGAAGAGGCAGTTCTGTTCAAGCTCAGTGTTGTCCTTCTCTTCTGTCCAGCGGTCGAAAGTGGCGCCCTAGGGGAGAAATAAAACATTAAAATTACAGCAGAAATTCTTGGTTTAACTTCAGATTGACGCCCTATGGGAGAAATAAAAGGCTTTAACCTTTTGATGGGGAAATATTTAATTTTAGATTTTGGTGTATAAGTAGGTAAATAATACACTGCGGGATTAGAAGTATATAAAATAGTCAGTGTGATAAAAATTAATAAAAAGACAGTTGTACCATGGGTGAATTCATCCCCATGGTACAATCTATTGAGCATAGCGATTGTACCATGGGTCGGGTCAGGTGGCCATAATATTGTCGGAACAGACATGTGAAAGTAGTACTAGAATGCTCAACTGCCGATATCGTGTGAGCGTCATATGGATGTAAAAACGCTGTTAAAATCTTAAAGTATAGTTGCGACCAAAACCTGCCGGTTCTATTTCCTAGGAAACCCTATCTTATTCCCGTCCCAAGAGCCCTCCTGGCGGTAACTGGACTATTGGCCCGCGGCCAGCCACTCAAACGAATTGACTGATAAATGACTATTTCGTATTGTTATTGTTCAATTTCCGCGGCTTTTATGTCTGCGTTAACTTTATGCTCAAGGGATTTTCCAAATAATCTATTAAAATACAATGACTCAACTGCGCGAGAATTTAACTCCCGCGGAAAAGCTCCCTTGGGAGTTTTTTATTTTCTTTACAAAGATAGATTATACCTTCAAAAATGCATACTTCGGGTCCATGCCGAAATAAGAAGGCATAGGACCTCACACACACACCACTCTGTAAGTCCCCAGTAATATTACGAAGTACCTATTTATTGTTATTAACCTTTGTTATGCTGGAACGTCAATACATTTTATTTTAAATCATACTACTTAGAGCACCAAACACCTACCTATATCCTAGCGGAACTTAGAGGTTAAACTCCTGAATTGTTTTCGTATGACCAAAAAGTTGTTTTTTCTTTGTTCACTTATTTTACGAAACCATAGATCAACGAAGCTAAGCAATACTGAATAGAGAATAGAGATCAATCCGAGAACATCATAGCAAATTCTATGTTTAATTCGATTAAAAGTCAATATTGTCACAGTGTAGTGTGCGATGAACAGATAAAGATTACCAAGTCGAGTGTTCGATCTTCTCAGAGTGAGTGTGTGTATAGTATCAGCGGATAGCGAGTAGCAATGCGGAGTCTTTTTATTTGGTTTAATATTTTTTTTTTAAATCGAGGGCTTTGTAAAAGTAACGATAAACGCCTCTAGCGGTCAAGTTAAATGTTATGTTTCAGATGTAATGTAAAACTCTGTCCTCTGAGCATATAGCGCGGTACCTAGAATGAGATTTCATCGTGACTCAATCACAATTAGATTGATATTTTATTTAATTTTTAAACATTCGATTCCCAACGTGTGCCCTACTTATTATACTTAGGTGAAAAAGTTCTCTATCTAGAGCAGTATAAGTAAATAGGCACTCACAGTCATAGGTCCTGTTCAAGCTTAGTATTTATAATACCTATATTTTTAAGATCTATTGTATCTACACAAGAACGCTAAATAACCCTCCTTGTAATCCGGATAGTCAGATAAAAAAGCTAGACTTTCATGAAAATCTTCCAGCTAAATTAAGTGCTAATTCTAATCTGCTGACACTACAGCCACACCCGATGCGCCCCGCCCGATCAAGCTTTGATTTACGACCTGCTTAAAACACTCTGCCTATAGAAACGTCTACTCCAGTCCTGGCTTCTGGCTTTCATACATTTATTTACAGCTCCGCTGCAAGAATAGAATTGTTCAATTCGGACGTGTAGCACCACTATTAGATGATTTATAAAAAAAAATTGAAGTTATACTTCTAATGCGACTTCCAACTGACAGCGTACAAGGTTGCGTTAACGGGAAGCGTTAGTCTCTGTCTCTTTCTATTCCCCCGAATAGAAAGAGACAGAGACTAGCGAGAGTGATCACATACGTCGACCCCCACAAAACCCAAAACACTTCGATAGCGCGTTCTAGGATCCGGACCAACTTAGCAGCGCCATCTAGTTCTGATTTAGGCAACATGAGCATAGAACTTTTTTTAACTAAATAAGTACTGCACCGATTATCTAAGTTAAGCGACATTCTGCACGGTCACTATTTGAATGGGACACCGTTAATGGCTTTTACTTCTGAGCGCTTCCGTGCTTCGGAGGGCACGTTAAACTGCCCCAGGTCTAACAGTCGTTAAGCCATGACGGAGGTCTTAAGGCGGCCTAAAAACTCCGTCGCCAGAGTTGGCTACTAACTCATACGAGCTTGCTTTATGGGTATAAAATATTAGTGGGATAGGATGATATTACCTGCAGTAGTGGCTCCGGGACGGGGATCTGCCAGATGAAATCGAACCGTTTCGTCATGGTGTATGGTCACTTTTGGCACAGCACAACACTCACTTCAGCACACGCCCATTATACGAAGCACCTGTTGACAAAAAAACATAACTATTTTAACAAGATTGTTTAATTTTAATTTTAATTTTTCATAATTTGTTTATTCCGTTGACGTAGAGTCGAACATTCGTTAGAGGCAATAAAATAGTTTAGTTAAAAAATTTGAACAAGCATTTCACTAAGAAAAAATATTTCAAAATAAGAAAAATGGCTTTGCGAATCTTTGTTCCGTCTAGAATAATAATGGCACAGCGGAGTCTTAAAAAAATTCTTTAATTTTTTAATGAATCTGGAATATTTTACATGACCTATCTTTAAGTTCCCGTTAGTCATTACTTTTTGTGTACAATAAAGAATATTTCTTGAAAAGCCAAATTGATAGAACAGTGTCATTTTAGTAATAAAGCAAATGGAGCCAAGAGCATTTTATAACCAGCGGTAACAGTAACCGCTTAAGATCATGTGGTCCGCTTGACAACTAGTAGTTATCAATAAAGTTCAAAAATGCCCAGCACGCCAGCTTTTGGTAGACTCATGACTCATGATGAGATTGATATCATTAGAAGAGGTTGTCAGAGACACGTCCGAAGTACGAATATTGCGACCCGAGATGGATTGCAAGCCTATCTATCGCCGCTGCTAGAATCAATAAAGTTAAACGCAGTATGTGAGTAGGTTATGTACTTACCTACATATGTACTCGTATCGTATGTCAATATGAGTAAACTAGTCAGTATCCGAGGATTAACGGAACTGGCTCCGTATAACTTTAAATTGAAGCTCCGAAGTCACAGAATGGGCGTCTGCAGACTAGCCGATACTGATAGATAAGATACCGAGCGACATGTCAGGCTGGAATATGCACAGCTGTGGGATCTAGTGCCTTCCAATTTGATAAAGAAAGATATGAATCTGAGTACAATCGCAGTGGGATTTGGCCAGTGTAATTGAAAACGTCGTCGCTCCTTGACCAGAGCCTCGAGTCTGTGCATTTGTTTTGACTTTCGACTCTAGTTGAATTGAAAGTCAAGACAAATGCACAGACTCGGGGCTCAGCGGTCATGGAATTCCGCCGCGATTTTTCTGCTACCCGACGACGAAGTTCCCGAGTTTTCTGACACATATTTGATAAATGTGCGTCCGGCCTAATCCAAGTTAATTTGCCATGTAACCTACATAGCCAGCTAATCAAGATTGGAATGGAATAGACACACCTTAGCGCTTACTCCAATAAGATTTACTATCTGACCTATCGCTCGGGCCACGTTATCTGGGGTCAACGGCCTAAGGTCATCTCGATAGTGTCACTGTGTTTTGGGTTTTGGAAGTTTAGTGCGTATTGTTTTGACTTGTCATTTTGTATACTCACAGTAAATCAGTATTGCAAACTATTTTATAGTGATAATAACAAAATTGGTGACCTAGTTATTCATATTTCGTATATTGGTTGGGCGTACTAATTTATTAGGTACGTAGGTAGGTACACAATTATTCCGTGGCGTATGAACCACGCTTTGCAGACCAATTAATATGGAAATGAGTTCCTCAATACGATAGTTTTCTCTCTTATGCATGAGGGTGGAAAATGTAGGTACGTCAAATAGACAACTCAATACTAAATAACAAGGAGAGCAAAATATACCCTCCTTTATGCTTCGCCTTAGTTGGGTAAAAAGTAGTGAAGGTGACGTCCAAATATACCTATTACGTAGATAATGTGTTTTTTTTATTACTCTGGTTTTTTACCCAAAGACTTGGTTACCCTACCCTTGACCTGTCACGCGCCGGTAAACAAAGTTAAATGGTTACACAGTTTGTGTTGCAATCAAATGCAAATAATAGATAGAAATAATGACTGAAAACCTGAAATCATAACCAAGCATTGTAAATATGACACAGTAGAAATTAAATGGTAGTGACCATCCCAGAGGGCAATAGTTGTCGTGCCAGGTCCTGCCAGGTAAGCCTGGCTGGTTTTCTGAACTGTTTTCATACTAAATCATAGGTATTCCGTGACTAAATAGTGACATTAGCGCATTTCAGTGCGTTTTTTGCCGTTAAAACTGCTTGTTTTCGTATATCTCTAGCTACGTCGCTTGACATTAAGCTAGGCAGCGAAAGCAGTTCAGAGCTTACGATACGGGGGCAGGAAAATTTAAAACAATGGAAGCAAAGTGACCACTGTAAACAAAAAACACCTTTTTCCCCTGCCGGCAGTCGCAGGGGCTGCTAAGGGCATTTTTGGACAAAACCTCCAAGAATCCCTTTCACAGGGGAAACACTCAGGGAGAAACTGGAATGAGCCTATTTACCTACTCTATCTTTATTTCAACAACTGTGAAATATCCCACAGAAGCTTAAAACTAACTGATACTTCTATTTATTTGTTTTTTTGTCGGACCAGACCCACTTAGACTCTTTTAGAAACTTTTAAGTCTGCGTGGGAAGTTTGGAACCGACCACCAAGTAACTTCTCTCTTATTTCTTTCGTAACTTGCTAAAAAGCGTTCAAAGCTGTGAACTTAATATTGCTGTAAAGTACATCTAAGACACGTGTCAAGTTTCATGGCGTTAAAAAATAATCTTCTAACATAGGTAACAATCATAAAAGTTAAACACAACAAACGACAAAGTTTTTAGGCTTCCGTCGTGGCAGAGCCGGGACATTGTTGTTGACCACTAACTCATACGAACTTCTTACTTACTAACACTATAAAGTCAATTTATTTTATACTACCGAGTAGGTAAGGCAAGCATAGAAGCGATGGTACGGTCCACTTGACGGCAAGCAGTTACCGTCGAGAACGACCTGTCGTACAACCAGTATGTACAACTGCTCGTACAAACTGGAAGTTTTACCCGTCGTACAACTCTGTCAACTAACGTTTATGACCCGTAATATAACGGATGGTATAACTGGGACGTACAGCAGGGTATCGGTAAAAAGTGACTCCTGGCGCTGTATAAATCATCTAGATTAGATGCAAAAGTCCGATATAATCTAAGAAGATAAAAATGTAAGGTATCCTTAGGACGACTTCTGCCACACCAACTCACACGTTGACAATCCTTGAGGAATGGTAAAACTACTCTGTTTGAAAAACCCTACATAATTACACACCGTTGTTAAAAAAATTGACTTCGATACAAAAGACTTCAACGCACACCAAGTAATGCAGTCTCTACGCCCTCTACGCCGTAGACCGTCTACGACAACATGCTCTGGCACGTCCTACATCCTAATTATCCAAGAACACGCTATAGTCAGACATATTTCATAGATCATAGAGTATTTCATAGTATCATTTGTGAAGTGCGTAGAATAGAGCTACGCCGTAGAACTCGTCTCGCCTTACAGAAAAAAAAGTAAACACTGGCTATAATCAAAAACTGCACACCCCACTGCTATCAATCCAAGTAAAATGTAATCTATTTGTAACATCATAAGGTTCTGAAACGCCTGGCTGCGAGTCAACATGAAGAAATAACTGCGGAGGCATATTACGTTATCTTATCTACCCAAATACGCTAATCCTAGTTCTAACAAATCTTTATCTGGTTAGAACTAGGATTACTTAGCAGTTTATTAACCCGTGGGCAGCATGGTGATTATCTATCTTCTGATACCATCCGAATCTGACAAATTACACTACAAAATTTTTATTAATTCTGAACTTTTACTTTTGGTAGTGTTATAAAATATCTCTGTTCAGTGTGCCTTTTGGCAAAAGCCTCCTCCAGCATATTCCAGTGTGATCTCTCTCTGGCAACTCTAATTACAAAATAAAAACGAAAACACAAATTAGCGTACGGTAAATTGTCATGTTGATTGCAATTACTCAGATTCAGATTGTATCAAAAGGCAATCAGGGACAGAACGCAGCTAATTCAGTTTAAAATATCTCTTACAAAATCCGGCCATAGCTCCACGTACGCCAGTTCATATGTGGGTTCATACAATGAGTCTGTTAATTGGTGTTTCAATCCAGTGGGATTTGTGGTGGTTTCAAATAATTGCCTTGTGGCCTGACCTCCTGCCTGACCTACATAACTTATTATGGCTACCTTTGCCTTAACGAATTGGTTAGGGTGCGCTACGAGTGCACCCAAATTGAAATGTTATTCATTCTAGCTGGGTACATTTATGTTTTGCATGCACATTATGTACCTACCTATACCTAGCTGTCTAAGTAGCTTACTAATTTATATATAAGGCAATAAACGATTTTTCTTTCTTTCTTTCTTTCATTGTGCTGACCTATAGATATGCATAAATAAGTAGGTACCTACTTTATCTGTTCTGTTAGAAAATGCATTGTTATATAACTTACTAGCGGTCGCCCGCGGCGTTGCTCGCGTTCTACCCTTTAGAGTGCGACGTTTCAAAATTATTTTCTTAGTGCAGCCCTCCCTACACTATATAAAGATACTACCCTCCAAACTTCATAGGCTTAGGACTTATAGTTTAGGCTGTGCGTTGATTCTCAGTCAGCTTCAAAAGAGTTTTATATATATTGATAATAGATAACAATGATCTGATGCGATTATAAGTAGAAATAATCGCATCAGATGAGCCATCAGATTGTTATAAAACCTACTTTTATTCGCAAAAAGTAGGCAATACCTACCACAAATCATCAACAGGTACCCAGTTGTAGTGATTTCGTGCGTAAGGAGTATTGCCTAAAAGTATGCTTATTTCTCAGTGCCTAAAAGTGAATACCTACTTGCCCTACCTACCTAATAATCTATCAGTGTGAGTAGTAGTACGTATCAGTCACACTCCGAAACTTTTTTCATGGTGTTTACTTGCGCCTGAACTCATTAGGCAGAGCTTGCGTTTTATTAGGTTTGATTCTCATAAATCTAAAGTATCGACAATATTGTTCTTTATGAAGTCACAATAAGTAACTCAGAATCCTTACAGAGTTCTTTGGTTCTTCCGAAACCTTACTACAAAATCAACACAACATTTACCGCACTCATTTGTTTACGTAAACACCTGCTTGGAATACTCGTGGAAAGTCGAAGACAAGTCACATGGCAGCCTCAAAATACGTGCCACGCCACGTGGTACATCTCAAGTCCCGTGTTGCTACACTTTCAAACACTTTTACAATGAGGCTAAAAACAAAAACGTTCATTAGCGAATGGTAATTGGCAATTTATATTTACACACCTCTATTAATTACGAGTTTCGACCTGTTATTCCAAGAAATAAGATATTAAATGAAACAAGCGTTCTCAGAAGTTGTTCTCCGAAGCTAGTGGAATTTGTAGGGCTGTTTGAGCTGACTACTGCTGAGGAAAACAGTTTCTCAATTGAAGATAACCTACGATAGGTATGAAGAGCGGGAAAGTAGGTGGATGGAGAAATCTATAGAGGAAACCCAGATGTACTAAAGATAAACTAAGGTAGGTAGGTATACAGACTGACATCTCTAATAGGTCCTTTATGAATCCGTGTTAGGTATTATAATAATGTCAATTTTCCATATCGACCGGCTCCAAGAAGGTTCCCTAAGATAAAGAGATCAAGTACCTAACTAAAATCAACTGAAAACTCATTCAGAATCACATTACACTCGGAGAACGTGACCACAATAGTAAACAGTGGCAGTTTGTTCCACAATCGCATTAGCGAAGCCGACTCCATCGCATTACCTCGAGGACGAGGGTAATGAGATTTGAACTGGGTTTTACTGAAACTGGAAATGGGACTTCATAATTATATTACATGCGCCGTAAGGTGCCTGAAACGGTGAAGAGATGGTGAGAAAACACGTACCTTATATAGTCTTCATGACATGTACCAGCGATCACGTTTTCCTGCCGATTATCGGTAAACTGAGACGAGGTTACTACGGTTCACCGACTTATGAGACTGAGAACGGTTTATGGATGGTCTTCGCCGAAAGACGATGGTATGGTTACCTACTTAAGATTGTGAAACAATCTAAGTATAATGCTTATTTATACAGCATCTATGTCATCTACTCAATACTCATCGCGTAAATAAGGGTAGGTATTGGTGAAAATCTGGATAGTGGATTAGTTTTTAGTCTGCAAGAAAGTATCTAGGTACTTTCATGTGTCATGCACGTAAATCCAATCATCATCATTTAACCGGCGGACGTCCACTGCTGAACCATATATCATGTGCGGCCTACACCTAGCAACCAGCAACGTAATAAATCAAATCTTACGAAGGGAGGATGGTATTACGTAACTACAGTGCCAGAAGTCCATTAACATTGATCACGGGGGCCCATTGTGCTCGCATCTGGGCTGGCTTTGAGAGCCATTCAAAGGTGCTTGACCTAATATACAGATATAGTCTATCTGCAGAGATTTATCTGTGCACCTATAACTACTGATACTTACTGCGACGAATCGCTAGGCCTTTTGTATCTAATATAGGTGATGTATCAGGAGCCACAGCCAGGCCCCGGAGAAGGGGACGCTAGTAGTGCCTGATGTTGCGTGCCTGATGGCAGGGACTTGGGCAGGAAAGTGGGTATGAGAATAGTGTGAACACGATAATGCCTCTGTTCCGGCTCCCGGCCCAAGTTTATGCCCTTGCTCTCTAATGCGACAATAAGAGCGAGGTTGCTGTGGCAATAAGTCCGCGGAAATAATGCCGGCAGCGGTATGGGCGGGCATAGTGTGAACGCGGTATATGACATGATTTAGATGGAGAAGGCTGCCCTAGCACCTATACTATACCATACTCTCAGCTTAACGGCCTTATGTACAGTTTGTTTTCGAAACATGTCAAGCTAAGTTCAAGATTAACTAATACAAGTTCTGAATCCGATGTCTCAATAACCGGTTAGTGGTTACAAACAATTTACTGCTACATGAAATTTCTATCAAAGCGTTGTACCTACCTAAACTGGTTGATAACGGGGGAAACGTAATGTTTCGACGGATATAATAATTTATTATGAGTTGAGGCAAATAGCGGAGATTAGCATTTATCTGTAGTAGTCTCTAATTTACATGAAAATCGTATATATTCTTAGTTTCTGATAGGTGCTGGTCCAAATTCTATCTATCTATCTAATCAGCCTATGCTCACCCACTGTTGGGTATAGGCCTCTACTTTGTCACGCCATTCTTCCCGATCCTGCGCCAATCGAATCCAGTATGCTCCTGCCACTTTCATGATATCATCCGCCCACCTAGCTGGTGGTCTGCTTCGTGACCTATGACCCTAATTACCACCAAATAAAGAAGGAGCTACTTTGAAGCCTCAATTCATAGGACAGTGTCAGTAATCGCTGTACCAAATCTTCCACATATGTAATACTAGCGTGGAGTATTCATTCATTCCCACCTGGTAAGCGGTGATGAAACCGACGATGAACCACGGCATAAACTCCTACAATTGCGATATGAAGAGATAAACATTGTGTAATCATCAGGAAAGGCTGGTAATGAATTCCATGCTTAGTTTTTTTTAGCAGTTCGCAACTATTGTTTATATTCTGAACAGTAATCTTTACAAACCACAAAACGCCGGCATTCCACAAACACCAATTGTAATGAATCACTATGTAAGTAGGTACACACAACTACACCGTGTGCTTCTGTTTACTAAAACACTGTTGAATAATCTGTGCCTTTGTTTAGTTAGAGCACCTGGGGCTTTATGCTCCATCGGCTGAGATTTAACTCGAGTGAGTGACGTCATATCTCGGACGAAAACTGGTGAATCGGGTCTCATTTTATATCACTAAGTAAGTTATTAGGTATACAGCGAGTGTAATTTAAAGCCTTTATGATGGCGTGGGTCTCAAATGTTTCAATTAAAAAACAAAGAGAGTTTTCTAAATAGATAGTTGAAAAGAAAATGTGTATAATAACGGTGTACAGAATGGTCTTTTCATAATTAGATGCTAAAAGTTAGCGCTATATTCGGTAGGTACGGTGTTTGGAAGTGCCTCTAACCCACCCAAGAAATACTTCTACTCTTGAAGATGATTTATGCAGCGTCAGGAGGCAACCTATGCCTACACTTAACGGGACACTGTAGTGCCTGGGACAATGTTTAGATGGAGTAGGCTTGCCCAGCACCTATACCATCCTCTCAGCCTAGTCAGCCATACTTCTAGTAGGATATCGATTAAGTATACATACCTCTATCTACACATGGGGATAGCTTAGAAATAGAACGTGTTTTTTACAAATGACTTCATTCTGAAAGGTAATCGAACAACCTTATTATAAATTCTTTAAAATTTTATATGTTAGAGAAAATTTTGGTGGGTGAGGGGGCATTTTTGTCTAATAGGTAAGCATCTACAATCTATCTAACGTGTTTTTGTGGATTATCATGTTCAGTGAAATCAGCTGTATCATTGTGTTCAGTCATGGTATTGAGTGAAGTGAGGCGTAGCGTAACTAAATAAGCACAACCAGACTGATCAGTGAACACAATGTTGGAATACCTACGTAATGTGGTATGTCGAATAAGGTTTTATTCATTCTCCACTTTTTTTTTACTTTCAGTTGGTACTTGCTCTGTGACAGACGGAAGAACGGACAGAGTGGCACCGTGGTGGGTTCCATTTTACCATTTTGGTTTGGAACCGAGTAGATAGGTAATTCCTTTTTGTTTATGAAGGATAATACTAGATACTAGTACCTAGGTAGGTACCTAGTAGTATCTGTGGAACCTTTGCTTTTTGCTCTGATTTGCTTCATTAAAGAACAATGACTATAATTACAGCTGAAAGCAGATAGGTAACTACTACCTACTTTATCTATTTCTCAAGGAAATATTCACAAGATTGTTGGCACAATTTCTCAGAAAATATCGCTACTTACTTACATTTATTGATCAAAGGCGAAGGACAAGGTTTTCCACCCGCCACGTGTCAACCGACGATCAAAATATATCAAAGGTATATGAGTAGGTAAGGTACCTAATATTTATTAATATTAGGTATTTTACCCGGAAAAAATACCTACCTACTTGATGATAATTGTCCCGTCGCCCCGAGGGATCGAACCAGCACCTGCGTCTCAGCCTCACGTTTATGTCTGAACTTAAACGTGACTTTTGAGCACGATGTCTTATAATAAACTATGCGACATTTAACCGTGATGGGTAATCGTGACCACCAAATGTCTGACCATGGCTAAATAGCCCATCAAACGACATAATGGCAGCTTCATGGTAAATTACATTGCATGCTGCCTTTGTACTACTTACGTAATTGGATTATCATTGGACAGGACACGCCCGCTATTGAGGAAATATCGTAGTGGGCGATCATCAGCCTGTAGAAGTCCACAGCTGGACAAAATGTCATCCCAATCGATTTTTTTGAATTCGCTATTCAGACTGTTCACGGGCAAAGAAATAGAGGTTTAGTTTATGCTGATTTACTGCTCAAAAACTGATCTGGACTCGGGCGTCGATGTTTGTATGAAAAATCTGTGCTTGAGTAACGATGTATCAGCATGCGGGCCTCTGATTCGATATCCGAAAGTCTGTTTTTGTGGATCCACTTGCCATACAATGTTTTTTTACTTTTACTTTACTTTTTACTTTTTAGGGTTAAGCTCGCCTGTATGTACATGTTTTAAGTTAAGTTTCTCTGTGTACAATAAAGAATAAAGTATAAAGAATGTTTTAAAATTTGGTCCGTTTGAATTTTTATATTCATCTCCGGCTAATCGGCTAAAAACCCAACATTCTGAAAAAGGGATTTCGTGACGTGATAAGTTTACCTAGGTAGGTACATTGAATTACAACACCGTTTTCCTCAAACGTTCTAATTTTGACATCACTAACAGCTGATGCTTAGTTCGGCCTGCTCTTGTTTTCTACAGCAGTATCCTTAGTTAATTGGGGATCCGAAGTATACCCAATAACTTTGATAAACCGAAGATATTGTTTTGAGGAGTAAGCAAGGATGCCCTTGCTCAGACGATCAACAAGGAGAGGTATTCTGACCAAGTGCTATTTACATAGCTGACACAAGCCCCAAGTATTTACACTCACTTTATCATAATTTTTAGTACATACTATTACTTATTGAGATCAAAAGTCAAAGTGTCATGTGATAAGAAATCTTAGTTACATTACCAGCCTGGTTGTCCTTTTGCAGGTATTTGTAATGCAATCACGCGAGTAACATGCATGTGTAAATTACTCAGTTCACAAACAAACCATGGTTTGTTTACTTGTTTCATTGAGTTGTATGTAACCTTTTAATTCAGCCATCCAGAGTCGATAGAGTTTCTAGATGAACAGTTCATTGCTTTCACACACTCAATGAAGCCAGCTCGTCCTTGTGTCGATATCCTCACTACTGAGGGTCGTGACCTTTTTGTAGGACCTTAGTTGACGTTTGAACTATGCATCTTCAACGGGTTTTGTCCTTTCCCGAACGGAAGACAGGTTCCTGTCTTCTGTCCTCCCGATGAATTCTATTCTGGGCTGTTTCATTGCAACCTCGGGTTCTAAATGTTGATATTTGGTGTTTGAACTTTACCTTCACAGATTTTCAACCTGATTTTAGTTTTCAAAGCTGCTTGATTGTTCGAACCACTGGTTTGAAATGTTTGGAACTTTTGCAATTTTTTATGCTTACTAACTTAATTCCTTAACAGAATTTCAGCCAGGTTTCGATCCTGGTTTCAGTTTTCAGAGCCCTTAATCTTACACGGTATAATAATGCTTTGGACTCCCGCGTAACCATGAAAGGCCTCTGACTTTCCACCCTACCTGGTAAGCGACGGTTTGTCAAGATTCCTTCTTTCCTGGTAGGTACGTAATGTGACTCATCACGCTTCAAGAGTGCTGATGGTGGAACTTAGGTGCGCGCATCAACTGCCATGTTCCCCCTAGTTTGATTCAACACCTATACAAGGCCCAGTATTCGAGTTATACACGTGTAGAATGATTGACTATTCTGTTGTAGAACCCTCTGCCGAAGATAAAATAGCAGACCGAAGGGGATTAATATTTAATATGTCGTTGGCGCTATAAATAAGAGACAAGGGTGGGGGAGCGCAGAACACGGTACATTAAATGTTTTTACTTGGGTCAGTAGACATTTGGAGTATTTACAATAACGCCTACACGGCGACGGGTCATGGGATATGTAGCACATTGTGATGTAAGTAAAAAGTAAACAGCCCTCTACATTGTATGTTCTGCATGATTAATAGCGAAACATGTTTATAGGGGGCACGTTAAGGTGTCAGGAACATGGTTTTAGATTCTTTTGATGGAAATAGGATGGCTTCATGACTGCATTCGGGCATGGAAGAAACGGCCACTGTTATCGTTGTGTTGTCTTTAAATATTGAATAGATGTAGAGGTCTATTTAGTTTAAGATGGCTAGCGCAGAAGCTCTATTCAGTATCCATCCAGCCTAGTTGGCCAGTAAAGACATCAAACTATATTGTGCATTGATTGTTCAAGAAATAGGTACCTATAGGTACGCCTTAGATCATGGGGCATTAGAAATAAAATTTTTCGTTTCACCAAAGTAAAAAACCCTATACCAGGGTGAAATGGACTGCCACTAAAGATTCGAGATCCGGTCCAAAGGACCATCCAACCAAACGTACGGTTAGGAAATTAGACAAAAGTCGGTGAATTTAATTTAATAAACCTAACAGACTAAATAGAAATACCTTATTTATGCTACCTAAGTAGGAAACAAAAAAAAAATAGTCTCGGTAGGCATGGCATGGATTTATTCAATGTGAAAAAGTGACGTAACGGTCTTCTTCTTTTTTTATCAACATAATTTTGACATTATTGCAGGGGTGTTCAACCTGTTTTACAAAATTTCAATATTGTATGGCTGTGTGCTGTGCGTGCATGTGTGTAAGGAAACTAAGCGAATAATATAACATTACCTACACATTTATTTCATTTTATTTTATCAGAAGATCTGACTGGGTGTGCGTATGTACCTACCTTTTTTTAATGCCTAAATAAAATAAAGAGTTTACATTACAACAAAGAAATCCTTCAGTTTCATCGGAATTTTAAGTGTAAATCCACGTTCAAGAAGAGTCGTAAAACTGAATCCATTACGATTGCTTACTTATTGAGTAGTGCCATAAAACATAACGAGCGCCGTACCTACCTATCTTTATCTACATGACTACATAAACAAACAGGCAGACAAACAATCCTGTATGGATTCGTGCGATTAGCAGCGCATTAAATTGTCGAAACGTGACAGCATAGGAGATTATTGCCATTACTTACCTACAAGAAAAAAGGCGTACCGCCAGCGAACTGAAACTACACAGGCACGGGATCCGCACGAATAACAAACAGTCCGGTGAAGGATTTCTTTGATGAACGATTGATTTTTAGTGTTTTTTTGCACGCGGCCGCAGTTTTTTACCGCGCGTGGAGATGCCGCGGCGGCGCCTTCTCGCGGACTGTGCTACTGACTGGCTGTGGCTGGGTAATCCGATGTGTGGCGGGACGCACGGGCCAGCCGCGCATGCGCCAACACCAAGGTCATGCGCGGACGGAACGCATGCCACTCTTGTGTACATTATTCTGTTTACAAGAGTAGCCGATAGCCGACCGACACTGTAGCCACTTTGACCAGGCACACAGTCCTTTACAGTATGAGTGGGCTAAGTGGCCATGCCGTAAATGTTCTTGTAGGTAAAAATATCAGTTAATAGACCTGTCAAAGTTGACGTGAGCGTAGAACGCCTCATAATGGACAGAGGACAAAAAACAGATCTAGGGTAGTCGATAGATAAAGAAGGTCGCTCTAACTGGCTCCCAGATCTACTGGGAGAGGCCTATGTCCAGCAATAGGCTACTTCAGGCTGACAATAATGATGCGCCCGCGCACACAAGTGCCAGACCAGCCAACATTCATCATCACCACTGAGTGATTGGTGAAGAGATTTTTTTGGTCTCCAGAACAGATTTGTTTTCTCGTCAAGACTACACGACACTTAAACCTACTGACCTAAAATCGGTTTTACAATTTGATATGAAGCACGCATGTTATCAGATCTCGATGGACCGCATCACTGATAAGGTTAAGTATCGAAATTAAGTCCTAACATTACTAACAAAGTCCAAAAACTTAAGTATTTGTACATTCTCATATTATGGTTGCATCTATTCTTACTTGATTACCTAAATGTGGTTGGGGTAAGAAAACAACATCACTTTAAGAAACAACAAAAAATATTTTATTTTAAAGTTATTTTAGTAAACGTTAATCTTTTTTATCTGTTGATTTTATGTTAAGAAGAATAAAACAAACACTAATCTTTATCGCTCCACTTGTGTTCTATGAAAAAACCACAAAAAGTACTACAAGTACATACATGTAAAAACGTCATAAATAAACCCGTAACCTGTTACACCATGATATAATTATTTACTTGCAAAGTGAAATAAATAATGAAAAGGATTAATTAAATGGTAGATTGTGATACAAAACTCTAGATGGCGCTACTTTTATTTACAAAGATTAAAAAGGTTGACGACTAATGCTCAAGTCTGCAATCGAGATTATTCTGAGTGGCTTTCTTGGCAGCGCCATCTATATTTAAATCCGAAACAACAAGTTGTAACAAAGAATAATTTGCCTTCTAAAATAATTTACTTACAAAAGAAACTATCATATAATTTTACATCTAAGATCAGACTATATTTTTAGTTGCCAGTCTTTTTAAAATGACAATGACACTGTTAAAATCACATTTTTACCCGTATAATAATTTTCAGATCAAAATAAAAAAAAACGCGTTTTCATGGCCTTGTATACAAGTGATACTTAATTTAAAAAAATCTTAAAACTAGTTCATACTTAAATCCTATAGGTAAATGTATAAAAAAACTATAAATATTTTCTACAAACGTAAACTTATAAAATATGGTAGGCACTTATGTATAAATAAATAGAAACTCTTTGATACATAAAAATATATGCCTTTAGCATTGCACTTGCATTGGCTCAAAAGTGACCCGAGCAAAGAACATAATTAATTTAAATAAAAATAAAAAATACTCACAAAGGACCAGCCTTCAATCAAAAGAAACAACTCTAGAATACTTTTTCTTCAGCAGTTTTTTAGCCGGCGGAATATCCATGTCATGTTCATCAAGACAATGCCTCTTCAGATCCGAATACTTCCTGTACTGCGACCCGCAGATCAGACAGTCCACAATCATCTTCCTGACGTTATGGACGCACCATTCGTGCTCCCATTTCTCCTTCAAAGACTTGAATATCCCATCGCAGAACCTGCAACGGAACTTCAATGATTCCTCTTTCCTGTGCGCGCAACGGATGTGTTTATTCAGCATCGATTCAAAGTGGAATGTTTTCTGGCAAAAGCTACATGTCACTGGCGACGTTCTGTTGTGCTGTTCGATATGTTGCGCGATCATTTTCTTTGAGTGAAACTTGCGATTGCAGAGATCGCAACGGAGGAAGGCCGCTCCGTGGATTTTCTTGTGTTTTGAGAAGTTGCTCGAGTCGCTGAAGGATTTGTCACAGAACGTGCATTTGTATATGGTTAGCTTCGCGTGCTCGCGCAGATGAGTCTTGTATTTGTCGACTTTGTTAAATGTCTCTGTCTGGCAAACCTGGAATTACAATAAAAGTTAACTTATGCGCTCTGAGCAGTTTTTTTTTTTCAAGTTATGCAACATTTAGCGTGATGATCATTTGGATGTCCGCTTCCTGTTTTTAGGTTTACTCAAAGTACGATTGATACTGTATTCTGCTTGTAATAAAAAGAAATCACAAGGATCATTTTGAAATAACTGATAACTAGGTTAACTAGGTTAGGTACCTACCTAAGTACTTACTTAAATGTATGAATAACTATGTGGCCATTTCCAAAATGCAACTCCTATGGGATATTCAAAGATTCACAGTCCACTGAATTCAATTTCTTTTAAGATTGCGAGCTTTTTATGAGAAAGAGCAAATAGTTGTATAACTTACCTCACAGATTATGTTCAAGCTGCCTGTGTGACTGACGGGCGTCTTCGCTAAAGTAGACTTTATGACGTGCTCGATAAGGTGCCGTTTTAAATCGTCGATCCTGCCAAAGGTTTTGTGGCAAACTCCACAAGACTGAAAAATCAATTATAATTGAATATAATCACAGAGTATTAGTCTTATTACTAATTACTTTTTTATGTTGTGGGCCATCAACTCTTTCCATTATTAATTTGTGTAGGTAGGTAGGTAGGTAGGTAGCTAGGTAGGTACTATTGAGTTAATCCGTGCTTAAAACAAAAGTAGCACGGATATTTACCTTCCGACATCGATGTTTCCTCGCCTTTTTCGAGCTTAGCAGAAATAACTCCGTAGACATTACTTTAGCAATCACAGAATCAGCCTTCCGTATCCTTTCTCCTTCATTATCATCCACAGATATCACTTCCTCTCGCGAGTTCAGATTGACACTTGACCTCGTGAAGTCATTGCTAGAACTTGACAGGTCTTGGTGAAGCTCTGGCATGTCATGGCCTGACTGTACGTCTTGGTATTGGTTCGATAGATCTGGATTTGACTCCGATAAGTCTTCATTTGACCCTGTCATGTCCTGAGTAGAATCCATCAGCTCCTGACTGAGTATTTCAACTTCTGATTCTAGCTTTGCAGTTACAAAGTCATCCGGGTGGTTGTCTGTTTGTGGTTCATCCGGTTTATGCCAGTGTTGATGGTTGTCCAAATCAGAGGGCTTCCCGCTTACAAAAGAACATGTTGTATCATGGCAAGTGTAAACCAAATGCGCCTTTTCTAGATGCATTCTCAGTTCTTCGAAGCTGTCGTAGGATTTGATACAGTAGGTGCAGGGATGTTCTCTGTTGTGGATTTTCTGGTGAACTCGGAGGGAGAATTTTGAAGCAAATACTTTGCGGCATTTTGGGCATTCTAAATCAGGGTCACCGTGCCCGAGGCAGTGGATCTCAAACTTGTGCTGATTTTTGAGATGTTTACCGCAGTCAGTGCAGAGGAAGCTGATTTCCTTTTCTGGTTGAGCGGCTAACTTGAAATTGGTGTGGTTTCCCACCATATGTTGCCGGAACGAGGATATTTGGTCAAAGATCTGCTTGCATTTATCACACTGGTACTTCTTCTTTGGATTTGGTGATGATGTGTCTGGAACATGAAGGTACTTATTTTAGAAAGGTACCTAGAGTTGATCCTAGGTATATTGAACCTAGGATCAACTCACACTGAATTGACAGCGACGCGTCGATCAGTTTTAATAACAAGACATTATAAACCTTATAAACAGTGTCATAAGATATGGAAACTTTTGATATAATGAACGAGGTGCGGCCCACGCGCGTCAGCTACCTCTCGAGACTCGAGAACCTCCTCCTTTTTGAAGTCGGTTAAAAAAGAAGAAGAAGTACCTATAACAACTTCATTGTCCACCTCCATCTCAGCGCATTTGATCATAGGGTCGTTATATGATATGTTCTGGATGGTCTGCCCTGAGTCGGAGTTGTGACCGAGGAACAGGATTGTCTTCCTCTGCTTGGATGTGGACTGGATGTCGGATGACATCAGCTGTTCCAGAGCACTGTTCTCCTGAACTGGGATGTTCTCTTCTCTGCAATAAGAGAAGGATACGATAAGATTTATAATGTCAGTGTAGTTATATGTAAGCGTTAGGCTGACCAAGTGTCCAAGCAACCGAAAATGCCGGTGAACCAGGCTCGTCAGGCCACCAACAACTCCAAATGGAGAGCCGCTACCCACTGGACCTTGGAAGGGAGTCATGATCCCCAACAATGATGGACCGATTATGAAGGAAAAGGATAAGATCTGGATTCTATATCAATTTATAAACTAACATTAAGTAGGTAGGTAGGTTACGAGCAGCAGAAGTAAATCACTTTTCCATTAGTTCATTTTGAATTTTATCTTAGCACTATTTTTAAGATTCCCTTTTTACTTGGAAACACCTGGAAAAAGACAGTGAAGAAAATGTTTGTGTGTTTTACCCAACAGCTTGAGTTGTAGTGCTCCTAAGAAAATCTGTTAGCAATGATGCAAGAATCAAACAACATTAATCATTTATAGGTAAATGCTTTAAAAAAAAAAATTTGGAAATAACTGAGTACCTACTTCAAATACAATTATTATAATAATAGACCTTAACCACACAAGAACATGACCTAGGAATGTAGACCCACATTAAAATAAAAGTTAAGTTGACAACGGAAGAAAATTAATGGTTAGGCTTATTCATACAAAATATTATCAAGATTAGGCTAATAAAAGTCTAAAATAGCTACAGCTGACTTTACTTTAAAAAAAATATTAGCAAAAAAGAAAATTTGGCTATAGGTACATTAGGTACTTAGGTACCTACTAATCTAGCCTACACACACACTTAAAAAACTGTCTAACAACAATTTACAGATAAACATACCTGATCATGGTTTTCTTTTCATTCATGATCTCCTCAGGTAGCTGGGAGAGGAACACTCCGCATTCAAACTCATCTTCCTCATAATAGTTGAGATTTGACTCCGGCTGGGTTGTGCTCATCTCCTGCACCTTCCTGTCCACTTTGCATTCAAAATCCTTGACCGGAGACTGCCGGGTCTCTGTATAGTTGTACATATCAGGCTCCTTACAATTGTACACATTCTGGGTGATGTATGTATTGTGTTGTTCGACTGTGATCAGACCCCCTGATTCACGGATGGAATACTGCTCTTGAACTGATGGATCATAGTGCTGTTGTACTGATGGATCATAGTAGTTGTACACATAAGGACTTCTCGACGGATCAATCCAGACCTGTGACTCATTGTATGGATGTAACTGGTTGGCCTCAGACAGTATAATGGGCATCTGATCAATATCGGGCTCTGGAGAACCGGGAGACTCCACACGGTTCACGTTCACGCCGTAAGAATCTACCAGCTTTATGTTACAGAAGCCGATGTAAATAGTGGCGTGGTGGCCTTCAGAGTCGCGAGATGTTATGCTCACGTCAATGTACACGTTATCTTTCAATTCACAGTTGGTTTCAAGGGTTGTGCACTTCTTTGGAATGAACAGAATAGGATACGCCATGTCCGAGTCGATAACCACATTGCCAGAGTCCATTTTGAGGGTGTACCAACCTATTTTACTAGAAAACGTAGGAAATGTTTACGTATCAGCTGTTACTTTTACGTGTAAAATAAGTAAAGGGTAGGTAGGTGATTAGAATTTACCTGATTATAAAACTTACCACGTGCCTTGAGGGCGATGTCGACAGAAAGGAGGACAGGAAGGTATGGTTGGCATAAAACAACGTTTTTGTTTCTACCCTCAAGGTTAGCCATAATTTTCCGCTAGCACCCTCTGTCATGGAGACTATTTACCTAAGTACTGTAGTACAAAGGTATAGGTAGGTACCTACAAGAACATCCTAGGTACCTATCTATTACCTACTAAAATGGATCACTCTTGGGGTCACTCCATGAGTCACTCACTTTCTCCTACTCTCCTTTATCATCACCTCACTCACAGAAATCAAAACAAAACACTTGTCTTGACCTCTTGACTTGACTGGACTTCACTTTTCACTTCTTTTGTTTTTTTTAGTTTTTTCTGTTTTCTTGCTAGTGTTTGCTTGATTGTTTGGTCGAACGAAACATGCTTTAGGTACAGGGTGCAAAAAAAGAACTGCTCGACGCAACGCAAGTTATTTACTCAAAGGAAACATATACATGTAGGTATTACTACCATTACTAGGTATTATTACATATACATAGGTAGATTAGGCAGGTAGGTACAAAGTATTACATATTCTTTGGTAGGTACCTACTACTGAGTAGTAGCTACTGTAGTTTTAAAAGTAGGTTGCTTGCATTGCTGTCGACTGTCATGATAACATCAAATCTATGTTAAATGAACAATTTGAATTTGAATTGCAGCCTGGCTGGTACAAAATGCATAAGCCCTCTATTTAAATAATATTTATTACAGTAGGTAGGTACCTACCTACCTAATCACAGAAGGTACCTAATTTTAATTAAGGTAGGTAAGCGTATTTTTTACATCTTTTTACCAAATCATCCTCGTAAGAATCAATGGCATATTGCATCGTGTCGCGGCGTTTCGCGTGAAAAACGGCTAGACCGACTACTATAGCTTGGTTATAGCAATCGAGCCTCTTACTCTGTGACATAGTGTACCAGTTACTATCGCCGGAGTTGGTAAGTTTATTGTACTTAAACATAAACTCCAAGAAAGCTGCTTCTTCTGCTGTTTCGTTTGCAATGGAGTTTATATCGGCCAAAGCTCTAAAGCGGTTCTCAAATAATAAATGGAGGTCAAACTCCTCCTTTTCAGAATCATGAAAGCCTTCGCTGCAGGTCCGGTTTGGACGGAAGACTCGAAGTGCACTACATAGGGCGTCATCATGATTTTTCTTTAAGTGTGCTGGATGCAAACAGTACTGCCATAGCACAGACGGAGATAAACTCTGATCGTACGCTGATACTGACTTCAGAAATGAGGTCTTGCTACCAGCACTAGCATTAATTTGCTTCAAGTGACTGTACTGAACCATGATGTACTGCTCTACTTTAAACTTTAGAACATCTTCTTTGAACTTTTTGCTTCGGTTCCTCCTCGTAGCAAACTCTGCAAGGGCTTTTACGCGAGCTTTCTCGTGCTCCATATTGAGAGCTTCAATGCTAAGCCTAGGCTCACGAGTGCATTTACCCACCATCTCTTGAAAGTACTTAATAGCAAGTTCAATACCGATAAGCTTATTGTTCATTGTGTTCAAAAGTCGATACTCGTGGATTTTTGCTAGAAGGTAGGCAGTGAGATAGGTTGTGTCCGAATCTGGGTAGCCTCCTCCGACTCTGTTCTCACGTATAATTTTTTGCGCATCTCGCACGGCTCCTGCATGTACATTTTCTAAGTCGATGCTGTTCAGGCATAGTGGTTTACCCTGAGTGACTCGTTTTATTGCATTATGGAAGGCATCAATTGCTTTCGCTACAGCTTTTTCAATTTTGGCTTCATTCTGGTTGATATATTGTTGTTCGCGCCGGTTTATGTCTTCGGTGAGTTGAGCCAGATAGTGGTCGATGTCTTGGGTATTGACGTGGAGTGCATTCGCCTTGGTGTAGTAGGTGGCGCGGGCGGCTGCTAGTGCTTGTCCATGTAAGGAACGAACCCCATTCTTCGGCATGCTGCGAGACTCAGGGTTGGTGACTTGCTGCATTTTCTTTGTGTATTGGTCAACAGCTTCCTTGTAAGCCGTTCTAAGAGCTTCACTACTCATCCTGCTATGAAAGTGAGAATCCTTCTGTCGACGAAAACACGTTAACATGCAATATAAATGTAAGGTCACACAATAAGTTGGTCCTATTTATACTTTCAATTAACTTAAGAACCGCTAGGTCAGGTTGATTGTGTTCAATAGGTATTTTGTGGTACTGTTCTTACCCTATCTAATATGATGATATCTTGGTTTGGGTGGTTTCCGCTGTAGATAACATTTTTCTTGGTTGTGCGTGGAACTAAGTTTGAAATAATTCAAAACTTGTCACAAAGTGTTGGACGCAGTGCAATACATCATAGGGTACGTCCTCAGTTGACGTGCTTAGTGAGGCAATCAACCGTTGCCATCGACATGCTTCCGACCCGACTTATATGGTAGGTAGCCTACCTGTTATTGCAATCGAGTTTGTAAGTTATGCTTGTGTTTTAAACTTTATTGAATGATTGTGCACTAGAGTTTTTATTTCAAAAAGCTACCTACTTATAATATGTATAACACATGTACACATGTATAACTACAAAGACTAAGATGTATAAATATAACAACCTACTTATTTAAAGTGTGATGAGAGAAATGGTATTCTAAAACATCGTGCAGAAACTCCGCTGCTCCCGATACACGTGCGAAGACATCAGGAAGACCACGTGCGCAAGGATAGCCCCAGGAGGCAACGCCCACTTGCATATTTTCCAACACCAGTGCGCTGCCGGAGTCACCCTGAACAGAATAAGTAAGCGGTATTTGAAAGCAATCAATATTACGTTTGGCAGGGAGTAAGCTATACGGAATTATTAGATATTGTGTCAAATTATTTGGATAGGATAATCAGACGTATACACCTCAAAGACGACCGTTCGATCGTACTAGCGATTCCACTTGCGCCGAATATAAAAATAGTTTTTTTCATGACTACGCGCATAACTAATTTCCAGAATACTTACATGGCATAGACCACGCTCTGATGAATGAAAGGTACAGATTTCGACATCAGCCTGCAGTTTTGGCGGGGAATTGCCCCACACAGGTGACTCCAGCAGGTCTTTGGCACATTGCTTCGGAGACAAGGTATTGACCGATAGCTTCTGTAGCTTGAAAGGGATGATGCCACCTGTCTGAAATTCAAATTAATAACCTTCAGGCAGAAGAAGTTACTAAAAGTTTTCCGGCACTATTGTAGTGCATGACCATACCTGGTTTATTCGACGAATTTTATTTACATGGGTCCTTCCATAGCGATGTAACACCAACATTGGTGTTACAGCGCTATGCTTGAGGAGCTCTCAGTCCTAATATATGAAGGGTACGAAGGGTTTCCTTCAATCTCTCACCTGCAGTCGTCCCCATCCAGTTACGATGGCCTGTTCTTCCCCTCCAATCCACTTGTAGTTTAGTGTGATCACGCCCACTTTGTCACCCAGTGTCAGACTCTTCTCCAGCTGCAAGACCGCAAAGTCATGCTTGATGGCCTGAGGGTCATATTGTGGATGCATGTAGAACTTTGATATCCTGGCCTCTGTTCCTTTGTGAAACCAGTCGTTTGTACCGACTATAGCGTGATATGATCTAAAAATACTTAGACCGTTTAGTTAAAAACTATTTCAGTCAACGAGGTAGGTACCTAGCATGTTTGTGTGAAGCTAGGCTTTGTGTGTAATATTTGGTGATTTTTTAACAAGCTGTACCTACTTTCCTTTTAAAAGTTGATACTATAGCCTATCGATGATGATGACTGGAGATCAATTTATCAACCAGACGTTAGGAGTAAACGTGAAATAACCTGGCCATGGTACATAAACGCTAGCTCGATAGGTACTCACTGCAACAGCTCGCCCGAAATAACAAAGACATCAACGCAATGTGCCGCAGTCAGTAAATGCCTACGGCTGACGATGGAGGCACCGCAGACCAGCATCGTGATGTGCTCACTGACGACCAGGGCGGCCATGTGAGGCGCTGCGCCTTTAGTCGCTTCCTCTCCTCCCACGATTCGAGGGAAGTATTGGGAGAGGTCTTCTGTTGATAGTGGGATTCCTGAAATAAAAATAATATAAAAGATAAAGATTTTCTTTTCCAAGGTTTTTGTTAGAAACAAAAACAGTTATCCCCAGCAGGAATTTAGCCTTACTTACCATTTGTTTTAATAATAATCTGTATTAAAATTAAGAAAACGGAAATCAATGCCAAAAACATAGTGGATTTTGAGTTGCTCCATCAACATGCATTGATTTTTATAAACCATTTAATCAATTTGGTATCAATGAACTAAGATAACTTATTATTTTGAGTCTAGGTTAGGTTTTCTTTGAAGTTCAATGAAAGTAAAACTAATCACGTAGGTACCTAGGTACATTCATACTTCTACGTAGTAGTAGGATGGAAGATAGTATTTACCTACGCACTAAAAAAGTTATCAGAACTCTCACCTCTTACTTCAGTCCTTTTACGACTACCTACCTAAACTTAACCTCAATATTCAAACATGGCAGCTTTCCAAAAACGTATGATTGATATTTGATATCCAACAATGCAAAGTTTAAGTCATTGTGGGACACCCTTTACTCGTATGCTGCGCGCCGTCGCGCTACTATGCCGCCGCCGTCTGAACATATAACGTAAAACGTTACTGGTAGGAATGTACAGATTATTAATTAGTGCTTCTGATGGGGAGGTAGCTCTTGGGACCATAATTAGATACCTAGGTATAACATTCAAGCACTAAGTATATTATAGGTACTAAGTACAGGTACCTAGGTACCTTACATCGTGGGTTTGAATCTCACTCGATTGATTCGCCTGCTTCATTCGTTCAAGCCCTGCTTATGCTTAGGTATTTGAAAATCTTTAACATACGTAGGTAGGTAGATAAGATACCTACCTACTAGGTAGGTACATGCGGCCAAACGCTTTGATTTACTGGAAGGTCACTTGATTAAAAAGTCAGCGAACTTCCCTACCTATTTATTTTTTCATTCAAAATGCTTGGCTTAAATGGGTAAGTGACCTACTTAATTGACTAGAAATCTGATTATGAACGTGGGTAGGTAGTTAGGTACAGTATAAAATGGCTTTAATAAATAAGCATCCTTCAATCAGTCGGGCAAACGAAACGCTGAATAACCTTTCCCTACCTAGGCTCAAAATGTGGTCTCTAATTCTGTTAGGAGTTTTTGGACTTTTTGGATTCACTAAAGGTGAGATATACCTAACTAATAAGTTCCTACTTAGTTACGGGACGAGGCAGGGTGTATTTAGGTATGAAGTAACTTACGAAGGAGTACCTACCTACCTTCCTACTTACCTTTTGTTAGACCGGTACTGTAATGTATCATTGAAAATAGTAACAAAATTACCTAGGTGGACTTAACTAGGTCTTACTAGGTAGTACCGGTCTACACCTAATGCTTTTTAAACCTTTATTGCAGGAGTACCTCTGGAATCTTTCGACACCAGAATCATAGGAGGAGTAGATGCACCCCAACACTCTGCTCCGCACATGGTTGCACTGCTCCACCAGAGGTTCTACGCGATGCAGGTCAGTTACGTACCCTTCTACAGGAATTAACTATGACGTCATCTCATCTGATCCCTACCCTACCCAACGCTCGTCTAATTGACATCGGTTAGTAGCTAGAACATCTTAGATATGTTAGGTACGTAGCACCATAATTACTAGTAGGGTGCAGCTGAGCCTGGTCAGTACCTATTTGCTTGTCACCCTTGGAATGACTAATTTGGTGAAGATCGCGGGATGTTGGTAAAAATAATCCTCCTTGGAAATCCGTGACAGAGACCTGAGAAGCGCGGACTTCTTCAGGCTGATATGATAATGATGATCTACCAGTAACAGTACCTAAATTGTTATTATTTCAGGTTTGTGGGGGGTCCATCATTTCTAAATGGTTGGTGTTAACAGCAGCGCACTGCATCACACCTTTCGTGCAAGATGAGGAGTTGATTCCGTAAGTTATTGTTTGCTGTTCACGTGCTGGCGAAAATCAAGCAACCGAAGCTACATGAGAAAATAATAGTCGTACCTACCTACCTACTCTCTATATCTTTTCAGAACGTTCCACGGCCGCGTTGGCTCCAATACATGGTTCTCCGGCGGGACGGTCGTAACCTTCAAATCCCACCACATCCACCCACTATGGGACGTCAAGAATATCAAGAATGATGTAGGGCTTCTGGTGATGAAAGATGAGCTAACATTTAGCAAACAGGTGGGGTTGATTGAGCTGGAAATGGGATGGGTGGGTGGAGATGAGTGGTGCTACGTCACTGGCTGGGGCCGGACTGGACCGCGGATTGAAGAGGATTCTGTGGTGAGTTGATGAGTGGCCAATTCTGAAGTTAGGCCACTAGTGCATGGTTTGTGTCCCACTAGGCCTGATATTCGGAACCACAACGGAAGACGTAGTGAGGGATGACTCCGTACCCAATGGAACGATGCAATTTTGAAGTTCGTGGGAAGGTGGATGGAGAAGGCTGAAAACCACTAGGTATACTGTTTCTAGGAGTCTATGGGAAGGGCTCTCGTTCAGTGAACTTCTTCAAGCTAACAGAACATTATTCTGTGCCTACAGTGTATTTTAACTTCACAGAACTTAGCCCCAACTCCTGACAACCTGCAACACCTGAACGTAAGCACGTTAACGACGGAGCAGTGTGTGCAAAGCCTATCCGACCCTCAGTGGAGCATAGCGCCCGCAATCGACGGGTACCTCGAGATATGCACCTTCCACTCTGTTGGTCACGGCATGTGTAATGTAAGTCATCTTTGAAGCAGGAAAACGGATTCTCATGTGACTATTAGGCCAGTATATCCGCTTCAGATTAGTATATCGACAGATTTGCAACTGGACAGAGTATACCTAGTCAGAATGAAGAGTAAAAACATGAGAAGTAAAGAAGTCTGCAAGGATTAACGAAGTATTCAGGAAGATACAACAAGGGACTCCAATCCTAGAGAATTGAAACCGCAATCATATCTGAAGTTTTGTATGCTAAATCTCGCAGGCGCGTTGTTCATCGACTGTGTTGAATTGAAAGTTGGCAGTTCCTTATGATGGTTAATGGTGGGCGACTTCCATACTTCCTGATATCTATTATACTTCCAGGGTGATTCAGGCAGTGCGCTGGTATCGCACTCCACAGGGCGACAGATCGGCGTCGTGTCGTGGGGCTTCGCCTGCGCACGTGGAGCGCCCGACGTGTTCGCGAGACTCAGTGGGATGCAGGTGCAAGCATTTGTTATGGGGAAACTGAACGAGTATAGAGATTGATTTTGTGATTTTATGGAAGGTTTACTTACTAGTCCTAAGAGATCTAACTTCGAATGGTAAATAGGTGGGAGTCTGGAGCAGTCTGTCTAGTTTAGGATATGTAGATACCTACAAGCTTCTGTGATACATCTTCGTGTTAGCTCTGAAATACCAGTATCAGATCATAGCTCAGTTTTATATCACCATCATTGATGTATGTACCAGATGTACCAGCCTACATCATTCCACCGGCAGCTGGATGTGTGAAGGTTAAAATTTTAGATAAGTACCTACATACTAATAAAGAAATAATTGTATTTATTTAATTTAATTAATTGATAAGCCTAAATATATTATAAACAATTACCTATTTTGATACTGTCTTTGGTACGTAAAGGTATCGTTATCTTCTCTTATCTACAAACAAAGATAAGATAATTTTTGTAACATAATTTAATTTTTTTATCAGGCACTTTTAGGTTTTAAATAACTCAACGGTCTATCACATTACATGGAAGCAATTTAAGAAAAACCTCCTTTGGGTGCTTTGGGCGCGTCTAGACATGCCCAATGCCCATGACATGCCTTTTCTAATATCACTTAGTGGTTGAACAGAAGGGCTACTCTTGACCACCGCCGTTCCAAATTGGATCCGGATTTTGACAGATCTCGTGTCATTTTGTACTGAAAAATGACATTACTACTGTCAAATTCCGTGAATCCGGATTGGAACTGTGGTCGAGAGTAACCCACCTGGTCAGTGAGTAAATAAATACTTATTTTTATTTGCGTCAGACTTCATGCTTTTTGTAATTTTCAATGAGTGGACTTTCTCACGATTTTTTTGTATTTTTTGCCTTAGAGCTATATTAGGGTGAAGTTCCACATTCCTGGTCAGGTGTTCACTAGTCAGGTATCAATCAGGTTCCAATTTAGGCCAAGCTCTGTTGGATCCAGTCAGTGAAGCCACTGATTCTAGCGAAGACATCGGGTGCTCCCCGGGCGCAGGGGAATCCCCAAGACACGACGCCTATTTGTTGGTTAGTGTCAACGCGGGCGAGCGCAGAGCCTGAGTCACCCTGGAATGATATTAGATGTTAGCACTAAAGCAAAGATTTCCTTGTGACAACACAAAACGGCTACATTGGATAATCAGACGAATAGTTTTAAAATAGGTCCAGATGTGGGAAAAACTTTACTGGGGTCTTCCATGCTCTTAGCTAGCTTAGTAAGCAATATAAAACAAATAGTACCTACCTACTTACCTGACAATCACAAAAAGTTACAACCACAATCCTCAAAAGCGTGAACCTAATAAAAATTCAGCATTTCATTTCTAAATTCAAATTCTTTATTGCATTCATATTGTGGATACAGATCTTAAATAAAGTTGAAACTTAATTGCTTTCAATATGAACCCTGACAGGGCACGACAATATTTTATCTGTCGCTAGGTGGATAGATAGAAGTAGGTATTACCTAATTATTTATATTGTATCATACTTAGATACTATACTTATACTAAGAGATCAGGCTTAAATTAACAGTATTAATATTACCTACCTAATACATAATATACTTAATACTTATCTAGCCTTTCTACAAAAAGTTAGACGTGTTGTAAACACTCACGTTGCAAGTTCCCCTGCCAGCAGAATGGAAGGTGCAAATCTCGATGTGGGGCTCAACGGGCGGAGCCCTAACGTTGAAGTCCACGGACGCCTGCGCCACATCTCTGACGCACTGCTCGCCGCCAATGGTGGGCAATTCGATCTCTAGCAGCGTGGCGGAGAGAGAGCCCCCAGCCTAATATAAACAATTAATATTAATTATTACTATTACTAGGTACTAGCCCATACTGTCCCATTGTTGGGCAAAGACTTCCCCCCACTTCCGCCAGTCTACACGTTCTTGTGCCCTAATTCGCCAGTCCCTCTCACAGGCGTCCAGCTCGTCCAGCCACCTTATACTCATAATTAATATTAATAAGAGTGGGCGGAAGCTAGTTTTATATAAAAAACACCAATCCAAATGTCACAAGAGTCTGCGTCGTGACTTCAAACTGTGCACTACCATCGAAACTGCTATAAGACCTCAACCCTATGCTGATCATCATCAACCCCAGGGGTAAGGAATCCAGTTAGACGGATCTTTTAATCCGAATGATTGAAACTGCTACTTGAAAAGTAAGATTCTATACGCATTAGAGTAGGTAGATAAAATAAAATCCAAGTAGATAGCGAGGTCGCTACCAAAGACCTTGGAGCACTCCTGTTCAATTCAACTCAGTAAGAGTATTTACATGGATCTTAAAAAATAACAAGGTATATACAAGTCTATAAGAAAGTACTGCTTACCCTGATTCTACCCCATCCCGCCACCCTAACCTGAACCCCGGCGCCAACGGGATTGTAACTCAAGGGAATAGGACTGCTGAGCGCTGAGGTGGGAATATCTGTACTCGTGATAAGCATTCCAATGTCATTCTTGATGGTGGCTGATACGTAGTTGGGGTGGGTAATGTTGCGGGCTAGGGTCAAGCTTGTTCCACCCTGGTTCCAGCGGTTGGTACCGACGGTCACGCGAAGACTACTGTAAGATTAAACATAATTGAATTAGCATGAGGTTTGATGTACAATTTGAATTGGTGCAAGGTAAATCATGGATACCTACCCACCAACATAAAACCAACAACGGCTACTACCTATCACCGCAATAAAAAACAAGTGAACGGCGGGGTGTGACGGCAGTGTGTAGATAGATAGATAAACACTTTATTGTACACAAAGAGAAATTACATAAGTACAAGAAATAACATAAAACAGACGGTACAATGGGCGGCCTTATCGCTAAAAGCGATCTCTTGCAACCTTTGGATGGACAGGAATTAAGATATCATAAGAAATCTTCTAGGTAACCGTGCTACATCGTCGACCACATCATTGCTTAACATCAGGTGAGTTTGTGGTCAAACGACTATATTGTATAAAAAAAAGACTGGTGTACAACATGTGAAACCCAATAAAATAGACGTGTTTTGTATTGCCCTGGTACCTACTGCATTATTGGTGCCGTGCCGGTGCCGCCGGTAGGATTTGTGTGTGGTAGAATGTCTTACTTGCTTAGAGATCCCCAACTGAACACTGCATCGATGCAGTGAGCGGCTGTCAGGACATGCCTGGTTCCGACGATGGAGCCCCCACACATGAAACTACGGATCAAGCTTCCGCTACTGAGCGCTACCATATGGGGATGGCTACCAACCGGGGCTTCATTACCTCCGACGATGCGACCATTCGGGTCAGCGTGCTCGAAGAAGATGGACATGTCATCTTCAGGCTGGGTGGGCAGAGCTAGAGAACCAACGCATATTCGATAGATTATCACTTGGTACTTACTAAAAAACGGTACCTAGTATTAATAGCTGAATGCAGACTTTCTGCACTTTGCTTAGTTTAAAACTCTTCATACATAACACTATGCAGACTGTCTTATAAAAATAAACAGTAATATGCTTGTTTAGAAATAATGTAGGCCATCATTAAAGCCAGAGTTTTTTTAGGGCTACCAAGGTATTTTGTGGTTTCTCATCCAAAATAAATGAATACATTTACCTAGTATGATCACACTAGGTTTATCAGATAGAATGGCTGAGTACCTCAACAATGACGAAGGTAAAAATATGTTTGCCAGTCTACGAAATTAATCCAAAGATTAATCAAAAACTTCGTTGCCTACTAAGCGTTCGCTAACTGGTAAGTTATCTTACTTAACTTTGTTAATCTTTATCCATGTTTTTCGTCAGTAATTATATCTGGTACCTATAAGTATTAACATGATCCTTACCTATTTATCAAATGATTAGGTACATGAAGACATTTCAATCAAATGAGATTCTAAAATAATCACAAATACCAAGTAAAGACCTTCATTACATCTTTGGGCGAATAGCTACTCGCTCAGGATGTGTTTAACAGGAATCGTAAACGATCCCTATTGGTGGATGTCAAACACATCGCAACGTAGCTTAGTTAAGCTCTAGTGGAAAAGCACCCTAAGGATGTTTATTCGTTCACATAGGTAACTTTTGAAACTATGGTAACGCTCCTTCCCCATGTAATAAATAGGCAGTAAAATAAAATCGCCTCGCCTCTCAACTTCTGTCGAGAGTTTTTAAGTACAATTTTTTTAAAGGTTCATATTATCAGTCTGATTTTTTCTGATATTATGTTGTATGCAAACTCTTTTCTGTGAATACTTTTGAGTGAGTTTGCATACTATCTGTGAGAGCTTTGTTAGCTAAGATAATTTTGAACACCCTGACTGCTCATATAGTTATGAAAAAATTAGTAGTAAGATATTTCCAACACCTTAACAATATTATGATGATTCGAACTGCGTATATCAAATAGCTTTTATGTTTTACAGATAATGACTATTCTAGATGCACATATCAATGACGCTGACCTACCTAATCGTTTCTCAGACTGGATCTGGATATTAGGTCATCATCATCATCATCCACAGCCCGACCTTACCCACTGCTGGGCATAGGCCTCCCCAAGTTTGTGCCATCCACCGCGGTCCTGTGCTAGTCTCTCCCATTTACGGCCTGCTATTTTGACGATGTCGTCTGCCCATCTCGCTGCCGGACGTACTACGTTTCTGTAGCCGCATCTTGGCCACCATTCAGTGGTCGCCTTACTCCATCTGTTATCACCACGCCTTGCAATATATTAGACTTGGATATTAGGACTTGTATTGGATATTAGGTACTAGGAAAAAATAAATACGTCTCACCTGCGCACCCTATAGCCAAAGCTATCAAAAATATTCCTGTTTTGATGTCCATTGCACGTCTGAAGTCCGAAAGGTTACAATCATTCTGCCGATCACAGTATTTATAATGTACTTACTTACACTTATCTGTGGCATTACACTGATTTAGATTATTGATAAATAATTAAGTATTAGAGATTAATAATATAGCATTGAAAGATTAAGGTTTGAAAAGTATGGGTGAAACAGTTATTTCTGTATGAGAGTCGAGTAATGTAACAAGTAGATTACCCGGAGATTACTTCTGCTTACAATTAGTTCCGTTACTTCAGTAGGTAGACCTTCCGAGGACGGGTCTTATGTGGCATTGCATTGCGTCTTTTACTCTAAAGCGTTAGACCAACACCGAATTACTTATAAGTGTATGAAGAAAACGTTTTTTTTTATCGTATTTAGTATAATTTTTTTATCAAACTTAATGTTGGAACAATCCAATAACCTGATGTTAAGTGGTAATCACTGCCTCCACTGATGACGCAAAAGACCAAACCAAATTGAATCAGTTTTCCTAGATTAGTGATAAGGTTTCCCTCAAACCAGTATTAGGATTTCCAAAAGATTATACAAGTAAATATGATTATTAGTTAATTACAACGCATTAAGGTGCTTACAGATTGGCTCAATTTAATCTTTTGATAGTGGCTTCTTACACTGAGATTATACATACAATAATAATGTACCTTAATTAGTTTATTCGCACGTGTGTATCGATAAAAAAAACATACGACAAAATAATAAATATTGATTTGAACACTGTAATACTTGAACATAAAAACAATTCAACATAACATAATATACAGTGTTGGATATAGTTCAACAGCAATCACGTCAGTTATGGACACAATTCAACTGTAGACTCGTATAGTATTATAATAATGATCTGTGATTGTAGTCACCCCGGTTATGGACACTATTCAACTGTAATCACGCCAGTTATGGACACAATTCAACCCAAATCACGCCAGTTATGGACACAATTCAACTTTAATCACGCCAGTTATGGACACAATTTAACACTAATCTCGCCAGTTATGTACACAATTCAACACCAACCTCGCCAGTTATGGACACAATTAAACAGCAATCTCGTCAGCCAATTCAACACCAGTCATTGACGCAGTCCACACCCAAACATCTGGACCTGGTAAAATAACCACAGCCCAGGGACCGAGATCATCTCACCAACGTCTCTATTTTACTCAACGCCTCCGCACTAACAGCCTTATTCAACAACACGGCTAGCTCACTATCGTTCACAGAATCATTTAGAATATTCTTTTGTAGATCATGGTACACTATAAACGCACTGAGATATCGCTTCGACGCGTCGTCACAATTGTTCAAGCTTCTGCTTGAAGGTAGTCCGAGATATTTTCTTAAGAACGGTGTGAGTTTGAGTTCCCAGCTGTCGAGAGTTTGGCAGACTTTTTGTTTGATGGCTAGAGTGTATTCGCTGGATATGAGTGGTTCGGTTGACTCTTGTCCGTCGACGGTCATTTGGTCCTGTGTGGTTCGGTTGTGATGCTCGATTTGGGATAGAAGTAGCTTGATTTGCCAGATGTTGTATGATGTGGGTTCGGTTTTCATCGTTCTTATTATCTGTGGGGAGTTGTTAAGCTGTATTAGACGGATCTGAGTGTCGCAACCAGAAGGAAAATGTATCGATATTGAAGTGACAAGAATATATATGAAACCATTAATGATGCTTTCTTTTATGGTGGCCCATTTTAGCCGATTTTCGAACTCGAGTTTCACTAAGTTTATCGTTGTATGATCACATAATAAATGCATTTAAAAGTTTGATCCTTAACAATCATCATCAATATATATAAAACTCTTTTGAAGCTGACTTAGAATCAACGCACAGCCTAAACCTTAAGTCCTACAGGTATGAAATTTGGAAGGTAGTATCCTTATATAGTGTAGGGGTGCACTAAGAAAGGAATTTTGAAAAGTCGCACCCTAAAGGGTCTAGAACGCGAGCAACGTCGCGGGCGACGGCTAGTTAAGTCATATGTGCCAAAAAAAATTAAATCACAGTGTTTTTTCTTACAAAAACCAGTAGCTTACCTTCAAAAACGCCGTCCATATAGGCAGAGCGCACATCATATCCTTAACTAAGCACTCGTAGGTCACCATGCTTAGACCCTGGACGTAGTCTTGTTCTTCTAAACTATACCTGCAAGACCAGACATTAAGGATGAGTTTAAAGTCCACTTTATTAATACAACTATATGATGGAACAAGCCGATGTCCCCACCTGATGTTAAGGGGTAACCACTGCCTAGTAGTAATAAGTTGATTTTTTTAACAGAAACACGGCACAAGTTAGTAGCAAACGATAACATCCGCAGAAGTTTATAGAACTGTGTCTATCGATGCATTGCCTCACTGAGCACGTCCACTGAGGACGTGGCCTGTGATACTGTAATGCGCCCATCACTGATTGGTGACAGAAACGCTACGGTGCTAGTAATTGCCCAGACAAGCCCTTTCACAAGAAGCTCTACTAACAACAAGTACAATTTAAGATCTATGTTAAAAATTTTCTTTAGTACTGTTCTTGATGCTCCTAATCTAAAATAGCTAAAGCGCTACATACGTAACAAACTGTCAATAGAATTAAGTCAGCAGCTTAGGTAGGTACCCTCATTACTTACCGTGCGAACTTATTCATTAAGCTAAGTGCTTTTAGGTACAAATAACAAATTGTTGTTAGGCACGTTTTTGTACTAACATTAATCTAATCTAAACTCTAATCTTCTATCTAGATTCATAGATAAATATGTAAAATATTATATCTAGTTATTACCTCTGTCTGTACATTATTATTTAGAAATTAAGTTTGAATACAATGTTTTTAGTATTATTAAGTTAATGTTAAGTAGAATAACGCCATGGTAAAGGTTCTGGTTATTAATTTTATTTCTGAATAAATTGAATTGATATTTAAAACTAGTCAATAAACGTCATTTGATTTGAAATTAAAATCCTAACCTAACCACCTTTTTGCACGCCCAGGAAGACTGGTAGACAATGCTCTTAGCATTAAGTCCTCCTAGCACTAATTGTTTGTGTGAAATTTTTAAATAAATCATAAATCAATATATATAAAACTCTTTTGAAGCTGACAGAGAATCAACGCACAGCCTAAACTATAAGTCCTAGAGGTATGAAATTTGGAGGGTAGTATCCTTATATAGTGTAGGGGTGCACTAAGAAAGAAATTTTGAAACGTCACACTCTAAAGGGTAGAACGCGAGCAACGCCGCGGGCGGTGGCTAGTAAATAAATAAAATGCTCTTACCTCCGACAAGTGCATTCCCGATTCATATAAGGCTCATTCTTAACCCCCTTCCGTTTCTTGACCACAATCAAACAATCAGCGCACATGCTCCCAGCGCGCTCCTTACTCAGGTAATGCTTCACAAAGTTACGTATTTTGTCATCGTTCGTGAACAGTTGGATGTAGTCGGGCTTCGCAGACCAGATGTTGGACTTGTCGAGGGTTAACGTCTGGGCCAGGATGGTGAGGAAGCCCTGTGGGTCGTCCACGTACGACAAGCAGCCGGCGCGTTGCTTTACGTCGATGCACCACGTGTGCTCGAGGAACTTTCTGGAACGATTAATACATCTTATTAGTCCTATTATCTATCTAAATAATATAAAAATCTTTTGAAGCTAACTGACAATCAACGCACAGCCTAAACGTCCTAGAGGTATGAAATTTGTAGGGTAGTATCCTTATATAGTGTAGGGGTGCACTAAGAAAGGAATTTTGAAAAGTCGCAACCTAATGGGTCTAAAATTAGGATCAAAGATTTTAACCAAATGATGCGCATGCTGCTACCACGCGAGCAAAGCCGCGGGCGACTTCTGGTAATATTATAAACGCAAAAGTTTGTGAGGATGTATGTATGTTCTTCTTTCACCCAAAAACTACTGATCCAATTTGGATGAAACTTGGAATATAATTTTCCGTGACCTGGATTAACACATGGGCTACTTTTTATCCCGAAACAACGGGACGCGAACGAAGTCGCGGGCGGAAGCTAGTAAGTAAACTATGAATAAATATTTACTTGAGTAAATCCCAGTTATTGTCCCGATGGAAGGAGACCGGCCAGTACCTCGGGTCGTTGATCTTAACTTCTTGCAATGTGCACAGTTCGGGAATCATGCACGGCGCCTTTAGTTCTGTAGAGATACCTTTTAGATCTATCACCTGGAATATAAAACTATATTTACAAAGATTCATTCTAGGAAGACCTCGCAAAGAGTATCATGTATCTACAATGGCGACAAAAAATTTACACACGGGTTGAGCTACTTATTAGTATTTATAAAAAAATAATTAAAGTACAGTCAGCTGAGTACGCACCGAGTATTTATTGATTCACGATGGCCATATTTTATGAATAAGTACCTGGATATGAGCGTAGCACAGTTTCCCAGTGGTGAGATCTCTCGGTAGAAGTAATCTGGGTTCAACAGCCAACACGTAGAGATGTCTAAACGCTTGCAAGTGGTATCTGGAAATGTGACACGCTATTAAAAATTTAACTGCCCAAATACAGATACGATTTTATTTAAAAAAATAATATGGGACCAATCCGGAAGAATACCCTATCAGATAAAAAAAAAGAATTCAAACCGGTTCATAAATGACGGAGTTATAAGGTAACAAAATATAAAAAAAATATAACCAAATTGAGAACCTCCTCAAAGCCTAAGTCTAAAAGCTTTTATTCAATAAAATCTCACTGATCACTTTGAATCGTCATTAGGTTTTAGGTCATTAGTCATTGGGTCTCCTTCTTCTTCTTCCCTTCGTTAATGGCCTCTGTCCGTCATTTCGACAGACCATTTTGCCAATGTCAAGTGTTAAAATTGTAATAAATAAGTCAGTTGTCAAGTCGGCTGTCGTTTGTTTTGAAAAGAAAATGGTGGATTTTCTCTTCAAAACCTAACACGAATTTTCACATTCAGAAAAACCACTTTCCACACATTTATTCCAATGGCTCACACTTTATGTTACGACCTAAGTATTATTGGTTAAAATTCCACCAAAATTAAACAACAATACTCACAATAACACAAGAAAAACTATTGAAATAAAAGTGCTATGTGTCGTTTCAAAAAATGTCAAAACTCCCTTTTGAAGTTGTTTAAAAAGGATGTTTTATTATGCGAAATGGCATAATAAAACTCTTTTGAAGCTGACTTAGAATCAACGCACAGCCTAAACTATAAGTCCTAGAGGTATGACATTTGGAGGGTAGTATCCTTATATAGTGTAGGGGTGCACTAAGAAAGGAATTTAAAATTAGGATCAAAGGTTATAACCAAATAATGCATATGCTGCTACCACGCGAGCAATGCCGCAGGCGACAACTAGTTTAGCATAAAAGCTTTGATTGTACATACACGCAAGTTTTACTAAAAAAATGTTTATAGTACACTAGCCGTCGCCCGCGGCGTTGCTCGCGTTCTACCCTTTAGAGTGTGACGTTTCAAAATTCCTTTCTCAGTGCACCCCTACACTATATAAGGAACCTACCCTCCAAATTTCACACCTTTAGGACTTATGGTTTAGGCTGTGCGTTGATTCTCTGTCAGCTTCAAAAGAGTTTTATATATATATATATATATATATATATTGATAATTATAGATAGAAACCTGTTATCCTCAGTATGCGTGGGGAACTTGGGGAAGAATGCGGCGAGTAAGGCCGCGACGGCCGCGCGGGACGTGCCCAGCGTGCCGCGCCCGCCCATCAGGAACAACAAGCCCACGCACATGTGGATCGCCATCTGTTATCCGCCACACACACACACATTACTATTAAGGACTATACTTATAAATGCTGATCTACTTATAATCGTTTAACTACATATTTAGATTTTATAACGACCTAGGGCCCTAAATAGTTGGTTAGTTGTCTAGTTGTCTGTTGGAAACATTAAAATTAGATGTTAATTCATTTGAAGTACTGTCTGTGTAGGTTCAATTTTGTCGCTCTCTCTCTCTCAATAAAACGTCAAATACTGCACACATCCTTTCATTTATAAATGAATATTGAAATTCCTCAAAGTCGAAGAAGCCTTGCTTTTGCCATCGTCAGATCAATTCGCTGTGACCATATTATTCCATTTACACCGCAGATAATATAATCAAATTTCAACTAAGTCGGACATAAGGAAGTGGACCAAGCTTAACTTAGATTTGACCTAAGCAAACATGGCAAAGTGAAATAAAAGCTTTTAATAACACTATAATAGGTCGTGTAATTTAATATTAGACGATGTCTAGGAATGTAATGTACCTGCCCTCCATGTGTGAGTGGCACACGCACACGCAGACGGCGACACACACGTAGCACGGAGATGTCACCTCGACCCGCCATTATCTAAATATTTTACAAACGTTCAATTCAATTCAATTCTTGTCTATGGCCTTTGCAGTGTTGCCCGCAATTTCGCCAATGTCACGTTTTATTAGACCTTAGCACGATGGAGAATGACCGGTGGTAAAATGTAATGATCGGTGTAGAATTTGGATCCAAGCAAAATTATAAGAAAAATCAACAAAAAAACACAATTCTAGCTAAGAATACAAAAGAAAAACACAAAAATGAGGAACCTAAACATACTAACATAAAACTACCTATATATCTAGTGTTAAAGTTTAATGGTAAGTTTAATAATGACATGTGTTTTTTATTAATTTCAACATTGTGATTGTAACCAACATGGATCATACAAAAAAGCGCTAGGAACTGGTATCACTGATTTTTTATGCAGATTCAAAAAAATTGTATAATAAGTCTCGTTTAAACTTATGGTATCAGTATTTTTAAACCGTGTGTAAATAAATAGTTAAACATAACATACCATGGATGTAGCTAATAAGCAGACACAGATGCAGCACTCTAGCGTGGCCTTTCCCGCTAACTCAGCACGCGCCCGACCCGCTATACGTAATAACCTATAATATAACACTATTATTTACTAGCTTCCACACGCGACTTCGTCCGCGACCCGTTTGATCCTGTTCATTTTTCATTCAAATCGGATCAATAGTTGCAGCGTGATTGAAACACAAACATCCAAACATCAAAACTTTGTCATTAATAACACTAGCTTCCTAATGAAATAAAAAAAAAATCAAAATCATTTATTTCCGCCCGCGACTTTCGCGTCCCGTTTGATCCCGTTGATTTTTCGGGATAAAAAGTAGCCTATGTGTACATGACTTAATTGCTTATTCCACTAATCCCCGTTGGCAATCCCCGTCAACGGGGATTTGTGAACTTTTTGTTCACAAATCCCCGTTACGAGTACGCATCGGCGTCAGCGGGGATTTGTGAACTAAAAAGTTCACTCTTCCCCGTTACGTTAAAAATAAAATACTAATACCTATAAGAACCCTGTTTTTAACTTTTTATAAGCTAAGGACTAACGTATTGATAAGTTCCCTTATATTTAGATACGTATTGTGTACAATAAAAAATAAAGAAAGAATAAACATACAAAAATCTAAACTTTGGCATTTATAATAATATTAGACAGACAGCAGTGTTTTTTTATTTTTATTTTTTATACTACTAAGTAGGCAAGCAAGCGTACGGCCCGCCTGATGGGAAGCGGTTACCGTAGCCTATGGACGCCTGCAGCACCAGAGGCATCACATGCGCGTTGCCGACCCTTGAAGAATTTGAAAACACCCTTTTTGAAGTGCCCCATGTTGTAGTCACTAGGGAAAGCCTCGACAGGAAGATCGTTCCACAACCTGAGTGTTCGCGGGAGAAAATTCCTCTGAAACCGGACGGTGCGCGACCATGAAGTAATGCAGTGGATGATTTACCTAATTTGCACATTAGCGTCTTTGCATGCTAAAAGTATCAGTATACGTTTGCCCGTGGTCGCGTGTATTCGTTAAATATTATCAATAAATCAGTTATCAGTTTTTACATCTTATCATTAATAATCATCTAAAGTTGTAGGGTAATAATCCTACAGATGATGATGCACACGTACCGTTTAGCGGTGGCCAGTGCAGCGTCTCTTGCGTCTTCATCCCCGGAGCCGGCAAAACGTATGCCCATAGAGAAACAAGCGCCCGCAATTATATTGCAGTAGGCTTGACTAAAACCACACATATTATTAACCAACTTAAAAACAAGGAGATTGTCAAAGGGTCTGGGGCTAATTGGATGGAGCCCAGGTCCCACATTTTTTTTTAAACTTGCAATGATGGTACCTTGTTTGTTACAATACACTTACAATGCAGTTTTTAACAATGCAACACATTTATTATAAAGCAGCGGGAACCATTAGTTATTAGACATTTTACTTCGAAAAATGTGTTTTTCAATTTTGTTTAACTTGTTTACAGGTGTTTACGTCAAAATAATTACTTTATTTTGAGTTTTCGTGACTGCTACTGCATAATAGATTATGGTAAAACCAATAAAAGTTATAAATTAATCTCAAAATTAACTAAATGTATGGAAGTCGGGACCTGAAATGCCCCAACGCCTTTGTTATTTGAGGGTGAAGTTGTCAATTTGATTGTATGTTTTATATTTGAAAGGTTATATTTCGGATTGGAAAAATTATTGTGGTTCGTCATGAATTTTCTTTAGAATTAATATATAATTATCGGAAAGTCCGCTTCAAATTTTAAGAATTGTACATTCAACTAGTAGTGTATTTTCAAATAAAAAGTTCTGCTTACACTTAGTTTTAATTTCCTTAATTTAAGAAAAGTACTATACAAGCCTTGGCTACAACTAGGCATTGATGGAATTGTATTTGTGCCTCGGCCCACATTTACACGTTCGTCCATCAACGCCTCTTTTGGTGGCCGCTGCAGTAATATACCATTAAACATGAATATAACGGGCAGTTCACTTACTTCATAGCCTCGTAGTCAATATTATCTTCAGTGGGTTTCACGAAGCAGTAAGGTCTGATTGTCTCCGGTACTTGATTCTCTATCCATTCTTCGCTCGCTTCGATATCATCCCACATTATTAAACCTGATTAGATGATTAGCTTTTAAAATATTTTATTATTATTATTTTTTTAAACAATTACGTATGTGTTTCCTATAAGATCCTATGATTCCAAATAAATGAATATATAATAACTAGGCGTCGCCCGCGGCGTTGCTCGCGTTCTAGACCCTTTAGGGTGCGAGTTTTCAAAATTTCATTCTTAATGCACCTCTACACTATATAATAAGGATACTACCCTCCAAATTTCAAACCTCTAGGACTTATGGTTTAGGCTGTGCGTTGATTCTCTGTCAGCTTCAAAAGAGTTTTATATATATTGATCATAGTCAAAGGTTTATTCCCATCATAGAGTAAAAGAGAGAGACAGTTTCAAAGAGCGGCAAGTGACATTTACGGCCACACTTGAGAGGCGAACGGCAACTCCGTGTAAGATATTTGATAATTATTTTACCCGGAGCCGTTGTAACCCTACACGATAAGACTTTTATAAAACACGCTACAGGTCTCGTCACGGTTAAATAGCGCTCAGCGAAAGTGGGGGGGGGGGTTGCTTTGCGCAGCCAAACAGATCTAAACTTCAACTTCTGCGCATTAAAGGTCAACGCTATTAAACCGTGCCGGTACCAGTACCTCTGGGTATTATGACCCGACATACCTCTAGCAATAAGCCTAAGCATGAGTAGATCAGGTCTGACGGCGTCCAGTTGGTAAGGAGTGGCAGGAGGCTGCAGCCACGACGCGGGAGCGGAGGCTCCAGTCCGCATGTAGAGGAGCCCTAGGGCTAGCGTGGCGCCCGGTGACGTCACATCTAGGTTTATTGTGCTGTTCTCCACGCTCTTGTTTTGACCTTTTTGGGTGTCTGTTGGGATAGGAAATTATGTGGTTTAGAAATAGAGCTCAAGCCTGACTGATGAGAATGACGTTAGCTATAATAACCGATATACACACTCATCAGTGGACTGATTTAGGTTGATGATGATGATGATGTTGAGTGACCCGTCAGTTAGTGAGTATTAGGTTGATGATGATGATGAGTGCCCCGTCAGGTAGTTAGTGTTTGGTCAGTAATCAGTAGATAGTGTTTGGTGAGTAGTGAGTGCCCCGTCAGTTAGTGAGTATTAGGTTGATGATGATGATGAGTGCCCCGTCAAGTAGTTAGTGTTTGGTCAGTAATCAGTAGATAGTGTTTGGTGAGTAGTGAGTGCCCCGTTAGTTAGTGAGTATTAGGTTGATGATGATGAGTGGCCCGTCAGTTAGTTAGAATTAGGTTGATGATGATGATGATGAGTGTCCCGTCAGTTAGTTAGTGTTTGGTCAGTAATCAGTAGATAATAGTGTTTGGTGAGTAGTGAGTGCCCCGTCAGTTAGTGAGTATTAGGTTGATGATGATGATGAGTGCTCCGTCAGTTAGTTAGTGTTTGGTCATTAATCAGTATATAGTGTTTGGTGAGTAGTGAGTGCCCCGTCAGTTAGTTAGTGTTTGGTCAGTAATCAGTAGATAGTGTTTGGTGAGTAGTGAGTATTAGGTTGATGATGATGATGATGAGTGCCCCGTCAGTTAATTAGTGTTTGATCATTAATCAGTAGATAGTGTTTGGTGAGTAGTGAGTGCCCCGGCAGTAGTGAGTGTCCCGTCAGTTAGTGTGCAGATAGTATATATAGTATACCGTTGAGTTGCGAGCCGAGCATGTAAGTCCTGAGTGCGTGCACGAGAGGCACGGGCGCGCGCGCGCCGGCGCCGGGCAGCAGCATGCCGAGCGCGAGCCCGGCCGCCAGCGCGTACCCCTCGCGCTCCACGCACCGCTCCAAGCTCCACACGCGGACACGACCTTACACATACACAACACTTACCATTACACTTTACACTATACTATACTATACTACACTACGTGCTCTTACCTAATCGACATGCTTCTGTACATCCAAAGGTTGTCTGGAAGAGATCGCTTATAGCGATAAGACCGCCCATTGTACTTTATACTTAAAACTTATTTCTCTTTTATTGTTTTTCTTCTTTTCTTAGTGTGCAATAAAGAATATATCTATCTATCTATCTATCTAGGTGCCGCCCGCGACTTCGTACGCGTCACGTTCGATCCCCTCGATTATTCGGGATAAAAAGTAGCCTATGTGTTAATCCAGGTCACGGACAATATATTATGACAGGCGTCATGGCTCAGTCGGTTGTAGCTCTGCCTTCCGTGCTGTGGGTCGTGGGTTCGATCCCCACCGAAAACAAACATTTGTGTGTTGTAAACATAGATGTTTGTTCTGTGTCTGGATGTTTCTATGTATTATAAGTATGTATTTACAAAAAATATGTATGTATTCTATTAGCCATCTAGTTTCCATCGTACAAGCTTTGCTTAGTTTGGGACTAGAAGGCGTTGTGTTAATAGTGTCCGTGAATATTTATTATTATCATTTATTATTATATTCCAAGTTTCATCCAAATCGGATCAGTAGTTTTTACGTGAAAGAGTAACAAACATCCATCCATACATACAAACTTTCGCGTATATAATATTAGTAGGAAGGATTACTGCAGCGGCCCGCATAAGAGGCAATGAGAAACGAACGTGCAAATGTGGGCCGAGTCAAAAACGAGGCACACATGCATGAGTTCATCATTGCCTAGTTGTGGCCAAGGCTTGCGTAGTACTTTTCTCAAACATGCTTACGTGAGTCCATCATTACCTCTTATGCTGGCCGCTGCAGTAATGTACTATTTTACGGCCACTAAGCCGTAAGTAGTATTTACTACCCTGATTTTGCCTTAAAAAAATAAGCTTTTACATTTAGTTTATTTGATTAGTGTCATTTTGAGTTTATTTAATTAAATTGAGGCATATTTCTAACTAGTCTTACGAATGATAAAATAAGCAATAACAATTCACTTAGATCAATTAACTAACTTTGGCGGTCAACTATTGCGTTTCTTTTATCGCCTTTGTATGTACAAGAAAACAGTCTCATTAAATGAGTCTTGATCCTTTAAATACTCACCAATTTCGTGCAAAAGTGCCTGCGAATAATGATGATGTTCCGATCCCTGGTACAGTAACCCCACGCCCAACAACGCGGCTACTAGAATATTCTGCTGAATATCTAACTCTATGGATGTTGGCGGTAATAGTGGCTCTAAATGTATGGACATTAGTTTCGTCGCTTGCATATCCATTGAACCTGAAAATATTAAATTATGAACAAAATTCGAGAACGTGTGCTACGCAAAACGATAGAAGATGGTGCGTTTGGTTTTGAATTACATTGCGCAGTGGTGTGATAACTAAGCGCGTAACGCACAAAGCGGTCGCGCAGTGTAACTTAAATGACGCTAGAGAATCACCGTTTATTAGGGCGATCTATATTTTGTCACTATGTATTGGTTTCGTAGTAGATCAAAAACATAATTAAATTGAACCATTCAAAAAAAAATGTCTTATGCGATGATAAAAATGTATTTATGTGAAAATTTTGTTTTGGACTGCCCATATTTTTTTGCTATCTCTAAAGATGAATATATTATCTTTAATTTTATACCATATTATCTCTAAAGTTGTGATTCCTGGTTCATTAAATGGTACCTAAAAACTATTGATATTTGTTAAAAGGTTCTTAAACATAAAAAAATTATTATTATGAATTGCTTCCAGGATTTGGTTGCGTGGAAATGGTTTCAAATAAAATTGGGATCTGTCGCTTTATAAATAATCTTGATCTAGAATACACGAAAAAGACGATTTTCACTTACAAATACAGTGGAAAATTTAATTCCGTGTAGAGTTACATTGCGCATTAACAACAACTCCAATGTGAAGCGCTACCTGTTCACCGCGCAGTGTATATCTACTCACAGCTGTACTATCCCCACCTCACCTCTATAAGTAGCCGCTAAGCCCAGTAATAGTCCCACACTGAGCATTTCGTTGCATTTGACGAGATACTCATACATGTTCATGAATGGCATGTCCCGGAGATGTCCGTTTAATCCCAGAGCCATTAAAAAACCGGCGTGCTCTGGTGACATTTCTGTTGCACCCTGGGAGAAATTAAAACTTATTCAACTTTAATTTTGTATTAAACTTTTCTTTCATGTTCAACTTATTCAACTTTTCTTTTATAAATATTCAACTTTTTCAACTTTTCTTTTGTATTAAACTAGGTGCCACCCGCGACTTCGTTCGCGTCCCGTTGGATGGCTTTGGTTTTTCCAGATAAAAAGTAGCCTATGTGTTAATCCAGGTCACGGACAATATATATTCCAAGTTTCATCCAAATCGGATCAGTAGTTTTTACGTGAAAGAGTAACAAAGATCCATCCATACATACAAACTTTCGCGTTTATAATATTAGTAGGACTTATTCAACTTTTGTTTTGAATTCAACTTTCCTTTTATATTAAACTTCTTTTTCATATTCAACTTTTCTTTTATATTAAACTTTTCTGTCATATTCAACTTTACGCGTCGTATAAGTGTGTAAAAAAACTACTCACCGAAAAACGACTTTGTCAGTTCTAGCCAAGTAAAGGCCTCCAAAGCTTTTAAGGGTTTTTTCAATCCCAATTTTAGGAAGTTCAGGAACATAAGACAAACGAACCTTAGGTTTGTTATACAGCAGCCAAGTAGAGTCCAGCGTGGACCCACTAGTGGGCAGCAGTGCTAAGCCAGCCGCCACCCCTGAATGAAATGACGGCCAGGCCAGCGCCTGAGCAGATAACTCCCCCCCGGGGGGTGATATAGCAGCTCTACCCCCCGGGCCGGAGGTAGTCCCCCCGGTGCGACCCCATACACACACACGGGGTACTACCGCCGCTTCTGTGGGGGAGCTGGCTTGCGTACGAAGGGTTAACATGCCTCTGGAAAGAAGATGAGAATTGTATCTATCGTCAATACATATAATAAAACTCTTTTGAAGCTGACTGATAATCAACGCACAGCCTAAACCATAAGTCCTAGAGGTGTGAAATTTGGAGGGTAGTATCCTTATATAGTGTAGGGGTGCACTAAGAAAGGAATTTTGAAAAGTCACACTCTAAAGGGAACGCGAGCAACGCCGCGGGCGACGGCTAGTTTTGGTTACATTTTTCTAAGCAACAGAACAAGTCAGAAAGTTCGTTTGTTTGATGGAATGATGTTTATTTATAACTAGCTTCCGCCTGCGACTTCGTCTGCGTTCTGTTTGATCCTGTTGATTTTTCGGGATATAATGTAGCCTATGTGTTAATCGAGGTAACGAACTATAAATATTCAAAGTGTTATTCAAATCGGATCAGTAGTTGAGGCGAGATTTAAACAGAAACATCTAAACTTTGACATCCTAGGTACTTATCCTAACCTACTAATATTATAAAGTTTGTAAGAATTAATAGATGTTTGTTACTTTTTCACGCAAAAACTGCTGATCCGATTTGGATGAAACTTGGAATATAATTGTCCGTGACCTGGATTAACACATAGGCTACTCTTTTTATCTCGGAAAATCAACGGGATCCAACGGGACGCGAACGAAGTCGCGGGCACCAGCTAGTTTATAATATTAGTGAGATACCTATATAGGTAGATGTATTTACATAAAATGTAATCATTGGTAAGCAAGCAAGTTTTCAAGCAAGTCTTTAGGCCGCGTTAAGGCCTCCATCCAAGGTATTAATTGGTTATTGTGACATAGGATTGGCTTACCTAGCGACAGGCAAAGCCATGGTCCTAGTGCTGAGAGCATAGAGGTACTTCTCCTGTTCCTCTATGAAGTCATGATCTGAGACCTCTGGCCGCTGCGTCAGGTTGATCACCACTGGCTGGGATGATTGTAAAATGTTGAACACTTCTGTCATCCTGAAAATGTAAGTCACAAAGGTGTTGGGGCATTTCAGGTCCCGATTTGCATACATTTGTTTATTTTTGTGATTAATTTTATTTTATTCTATTGAGTAACAAAATTTTTTTTTAGTGATAAAAATAATGGAACAAGCTGATAGCTCACCTGATGTTAAGTGGTAACTTCTGCATATAACAATGCATTACCTCACAGAGCAAGTCGTCCAATGAGTAAGAGTAACCAAATGCACTGCTCTTAAGAATAATGATGAATATTATTTTTAAAGCAGATAGCCAAAGACGGATTTACATTCTAAATACAATAACATATAAGCAAAAATCGACGACAGTCACGAGAATACAAAAGAAATGAAAGTAGAGTAATGCAGGTAACTTTGTAAGTTAATTTAATGTTGTGTCGTGTTGATGCGAGAAAAGTTGTAAGGGTGTAAGGGTGCGAGTATTTGTTAATTATAACTTCTATTAATTTTATCATTATCTATTATGCAGTAGCATTCACAAAAACGTAAAATAAAGTAATTATTTTTACGTAAACACCTGTAAATACGATTTTTCAAAAAATAAGTTTCACTTTTATAACATTGTCAATTTTAAAAATAACAAAATAATTATTTTTCTTTCTTCTTTATTTCTTTCAAACAAAGTTCCACCATAGCAAGTTTAAAAAAAATGCGGGACCTGGCCTCCAATTTGCCCTAGACCCTTTACCTTCAAGCACGGTAGACATCCCCTCAGATTTGTTGGTACCTAGTAAGTACCGATTAAAGAATTTTCAGTCAGCGGTTTTTTTTATTTTTATGAGCTATAGCTAAGCATTTGGCTGCCAGCACACCTGGTGGTAAGTGTAGCTGCAGCCTAGGGTGGAGCACGCTTAGCTATAATCCACCTATTCACTCTTTTCTTGAAAATTCCTAGGTTATATCTTTCAGTAAATACTGAAGATGGCAGAGAGTTCCACTCCTTGGCAGTTCGCATTATGAAGGTGGAAGCAAAGCGCTTTGTGCGAAGATAAGGGATATCTACCATGTAGGGATGGCATTTATCAGTGCGCCTAGTAGTTCGGGTAGTTAGTTAGTTAATTCTTACCTATGATCTTGTGGGTATAGTAGTGACAATAACTTTGTATTAAGGTGTTCCATTCCCGTGGTGTCATTTTCCTCAGACTTGCATGTGTGCTCGTCTATGGGTTTAGAGTTCACAGAATATGCTGTCTCTTTTTCTATAACCTCGAGCGCTAAGGCTGGAAAGAGAAGAATAGTATGAACTGATCTCCGTTTTTTGTTAAAAGATTAGTAAACCAGTAAACGCCCATAAACACTGACATTGGCAAATTCGTGGCAGCCCTTGCCACCGAAAAGCCGCCACAAGAGAAGTATGAACTATCATGTGACAGTCGCCACGGCTCAGTCGGTTGAAGCTCTGCCTTCCGTGCTGTGGGTCGGGGGTTCGATTCGTAAACAAACATTTGTGTGGCAAACATTGATGTTTGTTTTGTGTCTGGGTTCACTGTTGGTCTGTTACTATGCATTATAAGTATGTATTTACAAAAAAATTAATATATAAGTATTCTATCAGCAATCTTGTTCCCATAGTACAAGCTTTGCTTAGGGCTGAATACTGAAACGTCACTCAAATTTAAAACACCACTAAAAATTTCTCTGCCTCTGTTTGAAGTTACCCATTTTGTGAAAGTAATTACCCATTCTGGATTTCTAGAGAGCGTTCTGTGATAATATGTCCAAGAATATTTATTCATTTAGTTAAAAAAACCCTTACCTTCGACTTCCTCTCCATCAGTGGAGACCTGATGATGCAGCGCCAGTTCCTCCCGCATGGCGAGTGCGAACGCGTTCAGTTGTCCGCCAGTACTGGCGCTGCTCGCCCAGCGGGACAGTAACGTTACCACTGACAGCGCCAGTCCGGGGGGGAGATTGTCTACGTCACGGGGGGTCATACCTAAAGGGTACAAGGTTAAATATATATGAGAAAATTACCAAAAAACATTAATGGTCTATCTTATAAAAAGTTAGAGTAGACATTATGTCTTGTTTAACATACGTAATCAGGACATAATGTCTGCTCTAACTTTTTATAAGATAGGGGGTAAGTCTTCAAAATGAACAATCAATCATCAATCAATATATATAAAACTCTTTTGAAGCTGACTTAGAATCAACGCACAGCTTAAACTATAAGTCCTAGAGGTATGAAATTTGGAGGGTAGTATCCTTATATAGTGTAGGGGTGCACTAAGAAAGGAATTTTGAAACGTCACACTCTAAAGGGTAGAACACGAGCAACGCCGCGGGCGACGGCTAGTCTATTGATAATTTGATACCCATGAATAAAATGGTGTTACCCGTTTGAGGATAAGTTAGCAAATAAAATGATGTTATTAGTCTGAGCCTTATGATAATTTGTTAAAAATAACTATGTTTTGTTAATCCAGATTACGAACGATATTAATATTCAAAGTTTCAGCCAAATCGGACCAGTAGTGGCAGCTAACACAATACAAACATCTAAACATCCAACCAAACATGTAAACATCCAATCACCTAAGCATCTAGACATCCAACCATTTAAAGAAAAAAAGAAAGAAAAATATTTATTTTGTTATTTTGAAAATTGACAATGTTATAGGTAAAAGTGAAACTTAAAATAAAATAACAAAAATGGCCACCACTCAGCATGGTGCCAGGGCAGGATATGTGAACATCCAAACATAAACACATCTAAACATCCAAACATCTAAACATTGATTAAAACCCAACCATCTAAACATCCAAACATGTGTACCTTAACATTTACAACAGTCATATGATTGTCTCACCTCGCTCACACATAGCGGTGACAGCTTGACAGTACACAGGTGCGCTGCTTTGTGAACTATCACGGCGCCCTCTAGGGGTACTCGACGTTAGATTATCTCGGGAAGTTATGGTTTGCACACCTGATGATCTTCCACATCCAGTTATTGAGAGAATCTGAAATAAACAAAGTTTCACTATGAGTAATTTTGTTTCCAAGTAATAACTGTTTTCTTTAGAAGCGTTCGTGGCGTAGCTTGCTTAGCCAATCTTCACTGATTATCTAAGTTAAGCAACGTTCTGTGCGGCCACTATTTGGATGGGTGACCGTTAGTGGCATTTACATTTGAGCGCTTCCGTGCTTCGGAGGGCACGTTAAACTGTCGGTCCCGGCTCTAGCAGTCGTTAAGCCACGACGGAGGCCTTAAGGCGGCCTAAAATCTCCGTCACCAGAGTTGGCCACTAACTCATACGAGCTTGCTTACTGTTTTTTTAGTAACTGTTTAAATAAACATTAGTTTCTAAGTAGCAGATAGAACTTGTTTTGAAATCTATGCTAATATAATAAAGAGGAAAGATTTGTTTGTTTGCATTGAATAAAAGAATTTTGACTTTGACAGCATATTGAGATTTGATTTTGATGAACTAGAGTCCATACACGGACACGAGTTTTGACATTTTTTGAAACGACACATAGCACTTTTATTTTAATAGTTTTTCTTGTGTTATTGTGAGTATTGTTGTTTAATTTTGGTGGAATTTTAACCAATAATACTTAGGTCGTAACATTAAGTGTGAGCCATTGGAATAAATGTGTGTAAAGTGGTTTTTCTAAATGTGAAAATTCGTGTTAGGTTTTGAAGAGAAAATCCACCATTTTCTTTTCAAAACAAACGACAGCCGACTTGACAACTGACTTGACTTGACTTATTTATTACAATTATATCACTTGACATTGGCAAAATTCTCTGTCGAAATGACGGACACAGGCCATTATTGAAGAGAAGAAGAAGAAGAAGAGTCCATACACTTTTTAGAGTCTCCCTTCTTCACCGGTCGTTTTTCTTAACCTACATAATCGGATCTCCGCCTTTTGTTAAAAGATTAGTAAACCAGTAAACGCCAATAAACACTGACATAGGCAAATTCGTGGCAGCCCTTGCCACCGAACAGCCACAAGAAAAGAAGAAGAGTCCATACTCCAAGGTCTGATGATACTTACCTCAATAAGATCCTTGGACATATTATTAACATCTGGTAAATACGGAAAGTATCCCACATCGACATCTCTAAACATACTGTTCATATAACTGAATACATTCGGTGGCTCTTTGCTGAAGTAACTCGGCTCGACCAGTTTTGATGCCGTTTCTTCTGATATTTGAGATTCGACCTGAAACAGAGATTTGTTTTTCTTACGGGCTCTCATCTTAGGCGGCCTTACCGCTATTAGCAATCTATTTCAACTTTCTCTACAGTTAAAGCTTTGCCATAAGGCGTCATAGCTCGGTAATAGCTCTGCCTTCCGTGCTGTGGGTCGTGGGTTCAATTCCCACCAAGAACAAACACTTGTGTGTGGCAAACATAGATGTTTGTTCTATATCTGGGTTTCACTATGTATTTACAAAATAAAGTAGGTATCTAAGTATTCTATCAGCAATCTAGTTCCCATAGTACAAGCTTTGCTTAGTTTGGGGCTAGAGGGCGTTCTGTGAAATGTCCAAGAACATTTATTTATTTATCTTTCACACAATTCATAACATTTAATTTGATCTACGAGTTACACTACGCCTAATGTATGTGTAAAATCCACAAACCTTGGTATCCAAGCAGAAATCCACTGGGAAATCCAACCAGTAGTGATTCACATACTTGTCCAGTTTCAAATCTGTTGCGATTTGATACAAAAACGCACACAAAGGCTTCAAGTCATTCGACAGTAGCGTATTTAGTTTTATTTCTTCGTATACTAAATGGAATGAGTATAGAATTTGAAGAGTGTACGGAAAGAGTATACAATTAGCGTTGAATTGGCCTATTTTGCACTCTTCTGTTTTCACGTGTTTGTGCTTGCTCTCGCTTGCTAGGGCGGGGAGTTTCAACATTGTTGATAACGGGTTCCCTGCAAAGTAAAAGCTGGTATATGAATTTCGCGTTCATTCGGATGTTTATTCTATGTCTGGGTGTTACAATGTATTATAAGTATGTATTTACAAAAGAAATATTATATAAAGTATTCTATCAGCAATCTAGTTCTCATAGTACAAGCTTTGCTTAGTTTGGGACTAGAGGGCGTTGTGTGTAATGCCCAAAGATATTTCTCTATTTATTATTTATTAATTAAAAAAACTTTTTTTGGAGAGAACCAGTGACGACGGCACAACCGAATTGAGAACCTCCTCATTCTTCGAAGTCGGTTAAAAACTCACCAATAGTTTTATGCATCTTAGAGTTGAGTAAATACTCCCAATCTTCAACAGAACCGTCGCTGGATGTCCTCTGTTTCTTAGGAACAGTCTCATGTTCTTGTTCTTCGCCGCGTTTGTTCAGTCGCTCTGTGTCGTATCCGATTAGTGAGAGAAGTACGTTGGAAAACATACTCCATTCTTGGATTGGGGTTAGATCTTGGGTGCCCGGAGCGTTTCGGACGCCGTACCATTTTATTACCACCTGGAAAGATACCAATTACATAATAATATGCTCTTGATAGTTAGACTGCAGGTTTAATACCAACCGAGAAACCAATTCTTTTTCAATTTTATCAATTTTAATTGAATAATTACACCAGTTGGACTCACTAGTGCATTGTAAATTACTGGTATTGTATTGTATTTTGAGCTGTGTTTAGATAACTAAATACCTGCATAGTGATATCCTTTGGCAATATAGCAGTCAAAGCGCTGCAGCATCTCGTCACAAGCGCTGAGCAAGAAAGCGCTGGCAGCGATATTCTGTACATTGCATCTCCTTCGAACTGTAGGGTCAGTCGGGATCCGGCCGCGTCGCATAGACTTTTCAGACCTGAATGTAGAAAATCACCTTTATTTGTATAACCCTAAGGTCCAAGGTAAACTTTACACTAAAGTTTCAAGCGTATGATGATGATTGATGACCACAGATGCTCCTTGAATTATGTTAAACGGACTTACAAACAATCAAGATACCGCTTATTATTCTCCAACGTCCCAGTTTACATAAAATTAAACTTTATTTCCACTTACCTAAGCTTTCATTCTTCTCCAACCTCGACGCAGACGAAGTATGAGGCACGGGCGACAACAAATGCAGAGCGGAGTCATCAAAAGTGGCGTCATTGACCCGACTCGGCAGCAAGCTGCTTCGTCGAGGGAAAGGTGATCGAAATGTCGACCGTTTAGTGTAAGGGGAGTCTATGAGACGTGCTAGTACACCACCTACGTGAACCTGAAATTATAACGACTTTCAAATGATGAAGTATGAGCTTAGAATAATGCATTATAAGATACATTTTACAGTGAGGAGAGGAGATAAAATATCTCATAGCGCGCAGTATGCCTATTTCAAATCTCCTTTGAATGTTTCTGATATCGAAAAAGCTTGTCGAATGAATTAACTATAAAAAGTGTTCAATCCTACCTTTCCAACCACATTATTGCCGGACTGCAAGATAATATTTCCCATTTCGTCAATCAATGCAATCATTTTCAGATGCGGCAACACCACGGCGTCCTTAGCAATGACTGTCGACACTGTGCCAACTATCAAATTAGTCTTCAAACCTCCTCTAAAATGCGACTTCTGAAGCCTCAATATCTGCAACTTGCTCACAGAAGCTTGCTTTGCTATGAAACACAAGTAATCGTGTCCGACCAAGTCTGTATGTAAGAACGTCTTCAAATCGTTCTGATTTTCAACTGGATCACGTCGTACATTCAGGTTGTCGGTCCATATGTGGTCTATACAAATATCAGGGTACAAAGGTAACGATGGAGGGGTTATTCCCGCAGAATTGGGAAGCATGGACACTGAGGATGCTTGGCCGATAGACGCGTGCGGAGAAAGACCCTGCTGATGGAACGCATTCGCCATTGGACTGTTCAAACGTGATCGGGACGGTGTGTTGGGTGCTTTCTTTGACTGGTACGGACTCCCCAATCCTGTTGCCCAACTGGTGATGTTTCTATTGCTCTGCATAGGACTGCCTATGTAGTCACAAGTTTGGCTGAACGTAGTTGTGTTCATATTTGGACACATTAACAAGCATTCATCTCGAGTCGCTTTACGTATTCTCCACAGAGAGTGCGTAGCCAATTTCCAATCATATAACAAAATTATACTAGGATTTGTGCTGACAAATATGATCTGAAGATCTCCATCGTTGTAATACTGCAGTCCTTGCGATGAAGACTTCATTAGTATTGGAGTTACTTCATCTAAAGGATGTGTCAGTGAGAAGCAAGTTGGTAACGGGACATCTTGGTCATAAACCGAATCGTTTCTCAGCTTACTACTCATATTCATTCTGTTAGATTTAAAAGAGCTGTTATGTGAGTCGTTGAACCTGAAAAATGATGCTGGTAGTGTTGGTTGGTGGATCTGTGGCGGTGTCGCATCTTTTTCTAACAGAATCCCGTATTTCATCGGCCAGACTTTCTTAACTTGAAATGGTGTGCTGGTAATATACTCTCTTCCGTCTGTTGCAAAAACTCTCATGCATTTACTGTCTAGGATAACAATACTGGGCATGATTTCAGTTTTGATATGTTCGGTGGTATCCTCAATTTTGATGTTTTTCTTCACATCTCCGATTTGGGAGTTCAAAGCATCTATTAGCATGGTGTTTTTGATGTCTACGTGGAAGTTCGCGAAAGAAGCATGTTTGATGGGGGAGTCTATGGTGTAACAACATATTGTTTCCCTTTGCTCTGGCCCCGAGACTTTTGTGGCTGGAGTTGAGATCAAGCCTGTAAATGGTTTTTATTATAAAATACAAGCCAAATTAGGCCCTTACCTAATGTGTGTTAATTTTAATCTTGTATGTGTTATTTTATGGACCACTGATGTCTGAAATAAAGAATTAAAAATAATCCTACAAATATTATAAACGCGAAAGTTTGTAAGAATGTATGGATATTTTGTTACTCTTTCACGCAAACCTACTGATCCGATTTGGATGAAACTTGAAATATATATTATGTTTATTGTTCTGGATTAATATAGACTATTTTTTATCCCGGAAAATCAACAGGATCCAACGGGACGCGAACAAAGTCGCGGTCGGAAGCTAATACAAAATAAAAATAAAATCTTTGGTGTTGCATTCCGAGCATCTAATGCTTCTTACTACAGCACATTAGATATGATAACTTTCTTTAAAGTAGGTGCTTATTTAAATAAAAATAACCAAACAAGCATAAAGATAGAGAAACCTACCTTTAGACCAAACCGCAGTGCAACCTTTAACATACAACTCTTCTTCATAAGAACAATCTGTCTGAGCATTCAGATGCTTCTTCTTGGCTGCCCCACTTCCTGAATTCAAGTTAAACTTCTTGGACATATTACTGGAACTATTAGCACTAGCTGTTCTGGAACCCGCAGCTGAGTTACTCCCTCCTTCTAGTTTCTTGTTCAGGAGTTCAGATTTGATGGATATGTTGAAGTCATTTTTGAGACGACTTGATGGACGGAACGATTCAGAGTTGTAATCGAATTTGGTATCCTTTGGTGGTTCAGGGTCATCTTCAAATTCTGGAAAGGTTTGTTTATTCGAGACCTTTAGGGCTTTGACTCTTAATTAGATAAAGCCAGGAAGAATGATTTAACTTTTGTTGTTTTCATATGGTATGTTATGTACCTACATACATACCTACATATAATGCACATTACATTTGACTTCCACATGGCTTTGACACCTCACCAAATAACTGAAGAACTTGAGACCTAAGCTGAAGTACACAGTAATTTTGACTACCTGATGTTGCAAAGATACATTTTAGATTTACAAAGTAATACAGGACTTTCACAAGAGCCTGAGCCAAGAGTAAAAGGGAGGTTCACTTTTATTGGAGGAACAAACATCACATTGGAGCAAGCAGAACTATAATGATTGAAACAAAAGAGATGCAATACATTACCATCACTTTCCCGATAAAAGACCTCTCTGATACACCACCATTCTTCCTCCTCTTTGTCCACAAGTAATGTCTCATCTTTGATAGCAAAGTTGGTGAGCTTGTACAGTAGAGACGTATCTGATGCTGAAGTATTCTGTTTGCCGTAGATCTGACCCGGGTGCTTCGCTACCACGGTGCGACCGTGTGGCACAAACTCCTGCAAAATATAAGTGCTGTATATGTGCCTGTGGTGAGATCTAGTGTATCACTTTAGATATCAACAATTTTACTCTAAGTAAACCTTATTCTGAGCCTATGCATAGCGTAAAACGATACGATTTCAATGCACACCCAAGTTTTCAATAACATTTCATTTGAGCACAAAGTTGAGTTTACAGATAATTATTGGGTAGATTTAGAGTATTTTTATAGCCACAACACAATGAAAATTACCTAGGTAGGTAAGTAGCTAGGTACGGGTTTTCCTAGCTTTAGTAGAAGAGCCGGCAAAACAAAAACTCACCAGAGGTTCAGATGCGGCAATCATTGTATCCTCATCCAGATTTGAAAGAATATTTATCACAACTTGCACACATAAGTACAGTCCGTATTTTCTGTTAGAAAATAATTTGTTTTACAAGGATTACCTATGCAGCGACCGATTTTTCGTGGGTTTTGCCAAGGAAAACAGTTTATTTGAAACCGACCGTACCGAAAAACGCGAAAACAAATTCGTAAATGACATTGACAGATATAATGGACAGACAGGCTACTGACTGACTGGCTGAAAAAGTGTGCCATGCCGTCGCACGCTTTGAATTTTTTTTCGGAATGTTTACGGTTTTTTAGCTACGCCACACGTTCGTATTTTTTTATGTTTGCGGTATTTTACCATACATGGTCTCGGATGGAAGAATCCTATGATGATCACACCACACGATCATCGCCTTTGTATACATCTTTAGTTTTAAGTAGAAAACCAATGTTGGACATTATAGGTGATCAGCTTCCCAGACTAATTGATAATCAGCGTTATATTCATGCGGGTTTTCAATTTAATAAAGCACAAAGCTTGAATGAGCACTTTAACCCTGTTATTAATAAACTCGATGTAAGTTTCGAATTGTCCGGAATAAATTTCAATAGTTTTGTCTCTTTTGATTAAATAATCTACTTGGCAATGCAGTTAGTAGTTAGTGTTGTAGTCTAGTATGTGTCGTAAATAGAAAGTATTCTATTCTATTCTATTCAAAAGGCAAAACACGGTGTATGTAACTAAGTATATAGTAACATTGTCTTAAGATAACATTTTAATATAGCATTTAACATTTCACACGCTCAGAGGTGCTAATATTTAGGTACAAGAAAATAAAACAAACTATTAATATGAATAAACTTTATTTCTATCATAAAAGGATATATCTCGAACCGCGCTCACAAATAACAAAACATTCAACAATATACTTTGGAACCAAACAGGTAGGTAAACACTTTGGGTGCCGATTTATTATGCCCTAACTTAATGAGACCAGTGTTTCTCAAACGCTACGCTATATAAGACGGTATTTATATTTATAGTACCTAATCAATTTGCGCTATTTAGGTGTAACATACATAGGTAGGTACCTATTTGAAATCGAAATGGTGTAAAGTATCTTCCTATACAGCACAAAAAGATCGCAACTCTTAAAAATAACAATCAATACCTACAGTCCAACAGTGACTAAAAGCCCATCGCTACAAACTCTTAACCTAGCAATGGACTGCGTGATCCTTAAAATAATTTAATACAGACAGATCTTCCAGCACCATTATTCAAGTTAAATGGATCCAAAGACATAAGATTCCTCAAGGTCTTAACCATACCAATATATCATTCTTGCACTAAGGCCCATAAATATTACAAAATCTCCAAAATGCGATTATTATCATGTACTTGCGCATACTGGCCCCAACTCCTTTACCCTAAAGTTTACTTTCAAATATCAGGCTTTTACTTTAATGACAAGGCAAAATACTTTTCATAAGGATTAGTTGATAGGTTATCCTGTAAGTCCACCACAGTGTCCCGTGGCTTGTAAGCCCCGTAAAAGCTCTAAGATTAATTTCATAGGAACCGACAAAGCTCGCAACCGTTAAAAGAAAACTTAACAATCAATAAAACTTTACATAAAAACAACGTAGATAAAATACCTATACTTTATAAAAAGCTGAGAAAATTTACAAAACGAAATGCAAACTAATACGTGTTATACGTAGATAATAGTAACTTGACAATTTAGATATTCTGGAATGACACAAATATTGACATGTTTTTCATTGCATTAATAATATACAATATAATATTTTATATATTCTCTTATACATAAATTACATAGGTAATACAATACACATCTACATCCTAGCTTCACTATTCTAATATATTTGGTCTTTGGATGAGCATGTCACATTATGGCTTGTGTCATCATTTTGTAACTATAAAAATATAGGTAAGTGCACTTTGAATTTCGTACTTGATGATTTCATTTTAAACCCTACACTTAGACTAGATCAGCAAACAAACCTCAAAGTAGCCAGCGATCCCAAAATCTCTACGTAGGAGATATAACAAAATCACAGAAACACCTTTAAATCCATTGTAAAATAAACATGATTAATTTGAGAAACACTGTTCTGAATACAATAATTTATGGTGTAACGTAAGTTTTAAAATTATCTTAATAGACCGAATGTGTATAATAATAGTGTATATTAATGATTCTACTACTCGTACTTAGACTTTAGAATGATTAACGATTATTTTCGATTCTTCAGGTACCTAATAGGGATAAGATAAATCTAACCAATAATAGGATTACTATTAATGTAGTAATTAATAACTGATATAATAGGTAGTTTGAATGTTAAAATCGATAAATAGTTAAACTAAAACTAGTTAATTTATCACAAAGAAATGATTGCGAGTCATACCTACTCACTTTTGAAGTGGTAGAGTTAATATTGGCCACATTTTAGGTGTTCATAATAAAAAGATGATGAGTTTTTAAATAATGCATTTAAAACGCGATTTGATGTTTCTTCGCAGTAATTTGAACACTAGATACATTTATATTTTGTGATATAAATTCGCCCTTTGTATAAAATTAGTGACTTATTTGCCACATTGTATATAAAAATATCAATAATTTCATAATATGCAACGATAAAACACAAAATAAATCACCATTCAAAATGCAATGCAGTCTACGCACGTGGTGTCTTAGTTTTGTTAACTATCTAAGTAAGGCGATTTATAAATATCCTATTTATTTTTACACATAATGAGGTTTAAATTAAAGTAACAATAATATGACATTTGGCGTTTCATATATTATTGTGATGAAAATTCATTATAACATGTTCCAAATACGCTAGCTACTTGCATTTTAATAATAATGTCATTGGGAACATGTTACATTGCAGTTCGGATTCATATCGATCCTTATAATTAAACGTAAAATACATTATGCCTGTGTTATTCACGTGATTTAATTTAATAAACTATCTATCACCATTTTATTTGACTAACTCTAAAAAGCAATTATGTAGCAGCCTACACAACGACAACGACGTCCAACTAAAACAAGTATACATAGTTTCTTCTCTATCTCAATATAAATAACTCTAATAGCTAATATATAAAAACTACAGTTAAAAGTGTACAATATTATTAATTTTTATGCGTACATTGTAAAAGTAGATCTATGTATAAATATTATCTGATTATTACAAAGTAAATAATTTTTGGAATATCTTTTAAGGCTAGTTGGTAATTGGTATCTCATACCTTGGAAGCGTATTCATCGTTCGCTTTGGCGGTATAGGTGTTGATGATCGACGAATCCTCCAGTTTAGAAGTGTTGGCGGCGACTTCAGCCAACGTCGCCAGCCCCAGCAGGTCCACGTTCCGCTGGCTCTGCTTACCGATTTCCATGTCGTGAGCGACGGTGCACGGCGCTTCTGTCGCTAATTTGATTTCGGGGCTAATTTTGTGTGCGTTATTTATGTCAACGCTCGAAATCATGCTGTTGATTTCCAGCCTTGTAATACTTATCTTCCTGGGTTTCCGCTTCTGACTGCCAATAACGGTCTCTCGCCAGCTCTCGATCATTTGTCGCCTTTCGTCCATTATAGGCCGAGGAACCGTGTTGATGAAATGCGACTCAACGAGTCTGGGTTTCGGATTTATTGTTTTCTTTTTGCGTTTGTTTTCACGTTTTTTCTGTTGAAACTTCTCTAAGCTTAGAGAAGGTAAGGCTCTAATTTTAGCGTCTAGATCAAAGTCAGCAGCCTTGAATGTTTTGTTTATATTATTGTCCGGTTCGGGTTCGTCGATCGATTGGACTTTGATATCGTTTTCGGTAACAATCTCGACGTTCGAGCTAACATGCCTCGGTTCGTCGGTGATGGTTGAAGTTGATTCATCGCTGCGCGAGCTGCCAGGTTCCCAGCTATAGTTCACGCTGTAGCCATCGTCTGACAATTTGTCGGAGAATTCTTTCTTTTGCCTTTTATTCGCTATAAGTCCCCCAACATACATAAACTCTTGGTAACGCTTGCCTTTACACGACCTACCCGACTTCGTGTTTTTCTCTTCATCGGACCAATTGCGATCGTCATCTTTAGAAAATCTTTTATCAACTATTTGGTCTATCACATCTTGGTTTGTGAACTGATCGTTCTGAACATTACCATAATGACATACCCCTTCTTTTCCTTCAAAGTCTTCTTCGAATACCTTAGAAGTCTCAGTGAGAGCGTTTTGCAGATCACGTATGTTGTCTTCATTAGCTCCTTTAGTTACATTTTGAGATCGATTATCATTAGGAGTTGAGATCGCGTTGAATTTAAACGAGGGAGGTGAGTAATATGGATTGAGGGTTTGTGTTTCAGTCTTAGTTGAGAGGAGGCTACTGAGGCCTCCCATATTGGCTTCATCGGCCAACTTGCCCGGGGTGAACATCGATAGCGTTTTAGGTTCACTATCCAATGCAACGTCATTAGGCTTTTTGTTCAAGTCTACCTTAGTTGAGTTGTTGTTTGTTTTTTCTAGTTCAATTTCATGGCTTTCAGTGATAATAACTGTTTCGAATTTTTCAGTAGATTCCCTAGGCCGAGCAGAGAGAGTCCGGAGAGGCGGAGCCGGCAGTTTATACCATTTAAAGTCAGGGTGGGCGTTGAAGAAGGCGTCTTTGTACTGAAATAGGCAATTTTCATTAAATTATTATCTTAATCTGCTCTGGTACAAGATTTTTAAAACTCAAAGACTTACCTGTTTAGCAAGACCTGTGTAGCAAGCTTTCTCTTCCTTGTCTAAGTTGGCCCACCACTCGCCAAGAATTTTTGTAATAGATCTGAAATTACAAACGGCTGATTTAAGAATTATATTGTATACTGAATAAATAAATTATTTTAAATAATGCATCCAGTGGCTCTAGTAGCCATTTTAGCCAAGAGAGCTTCAATAGACCAATACGCATAAGACCACTTATCATTATTGATGACGCTGACCTGTTCTCAAGATTGGGGTATTTGTCGCGCACGACGCTTCTGTGACGTTTGCAGAATATAAGGAAAGCGTTCATTGGCCGACGCGCGTGGTGCGCCGGCTCACTGTCGCCGTCCTGCTCATGCATGGTTTAATACCTGTAACAAGGAAAAAATAACATTAGGTACAATAGGTACCTACTATTAACTTGGTATGAGTTAGTGGCCAATTCTGGTGAGGGAGTTTTAAGGCCGCCTTAAGGCTTCCATCGTGGCTTAACATATTATGTACTGTATTATACAATAGGGATGGACGTGCTAAAGTAAATTGAGTCGTTTCAAACCCACCAAATAGGTAGTAGGTAAAGTGTATTATTTTTATTAATAAATAAGTGGTTACTAAAGTATTCCAAATAAAAGTCCATGTAAATTTCCATGTTTAACCAAACCTCCTTTACCTTACCTTACCTTTAATGTATGTCAAATCATAATCATAACAATTAGCTAGGTTATCTATTTCACAACAAAATGGAATCATTAAAATCTTCCGCAGCATATTTTTAATATTATTAATATGTGAGGATAGGTGGTATCGATTCTTAATCTGACGGCTCTACAGTTATAGCCGTCGTCGTTGCAGTTTCAGTTAGTTTCAAAAAGGATCGGCAATTTTTTTTGTGTAACTTCCTATTTAAATTTTGTTTTTGTATCAAAACAGTGCACGTATTTATTTTCGGATTTGTTGTATCTGGTTTATCTTTAGCACGATAGCGTCCTTTCTTTGCCAAGTGCAGCAATATTTCCTCACGATAAGCACGATAACAAAGGTCGATGATCGCTAATGACAGTTTTGTTTTAGTCAAGTTTTAGTCATTAGTGACGACATCCTTGTGGTGTCGTTTAGTAATTTCTAAACTTATTAATCAGACCGAAGAGTTATAACTAGCTGTAAATGTACCAGACATTTTAAACTACAATATTACAGCAGTAAGTTTATCATACGTTAGATAACAGAATTTGCAAATCACTGGCGGATAGGTCAATAGACGGTGTTATACCGTTCCTTGCTGGAAAATGTTTCAAAACAGAATTGGGATTTGGGTTGAAATATCAATGATTCATAAAGCAATGGGTAAAACGATATCGTGAAGAATGTGTGTTAATTATGCTCGAACGTGAATTTGTATTCCGTTTACAGAATAGGAGTAACGGAAGCCTGTTGATTATGTTCGTCGTTTTCCGATATTTACTTATCAGTAGGTGAGTATACATAATAAGCTGAAGTGACTGGTGGAAACAAACTAGCTAGGTTAGTTACTATGTGTAACTTAACATTCAATTTGCTTTATGCTGTGAGCGAAGCGCCTCTAAATACTTTGAATACTTCTAGGTACATAGATTCGTGAGAAATGTCACACGATTCTTCAACATTATGAACAGCTGATTACGAGTGCAGTACATAACGAACGTCACATGCCAATGCAGTTCTTATCACCCTGAAATTATCCTGTTCCGTGACAGAGGTTGCGTTTCATTGAGCATAACATCCCAGGCCAACCTTGACCCACAGCCGAAGTGGGCCGAGGCTGGCCGAGGGGCAACGGCCCATGAAAGTGAAAACTCGCGAGCACACTGGGACCGCAAGCGCTGGTCGTGCGCAGGTGCTTTCGACTGTCGCCCAAGTATTTAGGTTGATGTTGAACGTGAGAAAACATTTAGATAGAATGAAACGCATGTAAGAACACAAATTAATCGTGTAAGTTAATGTAATGGTATAGACGTTGTGGTAGGCGGTTATTGGAGTAATTTGATCGTTACCTACAGCATTGTACTTTTGGATACGTTCATAATTTTCAGTAGGTAGACAATTAGTCTTAATAAGTATTAAGAAGTGAGTAGGAACAAATCTTTTGGTTCTAGTTAAAGAACTCTGGATGGTAAGTAACTATAGGTACCTATATAGGTAATTAAGTTACACATGGCTCAGGCTCAGAGCATGACACTTTCTACCGGTACCTATAATCAGTTCAGTATCCGCAATCCTTCATATCTAGCGGTGTTCCAACCTGTGTGCAACATAAACAATTCACTTAAACTAGCGGTCACTGATACTATCAGTACTTCTAAAAGCATTTAATTCAAGCAAATGTACACAAGACAACCTTAACAGTTACACAACAACCGTAACGTCAAGCAGCAGTAAACTTGCCAGTTAAGTTGTTGGTTTTCACAAAGCCGTGACGGGGCGAATCGATAAATGGCCAATTATATGCCCGGCCTTTACATATTACTTACATATTGATTTAAATTTTCTGATGCTTATAAACCCGATAAAACGATGAAACCCTTTTTTTATATAGGTACTTATTGGACTCAAACATTCTGCGGTAAAAAAATGTCATAAAATATTTTAAAGAGCACGTTTTATAACATCTAGTGTTTAATTACAAAAAAATAAAATTCTAAGCTACATTGTATTAGGTACTTACTAAAAATTTTATTAGAGGTACCTAGGTGTGCGTCTCACTATTTAACTCTAGGAAGGAGGTAAGGCTTTTGCGCCGCAGTGGGACAAAAATGGCTGAAAAATATATAATACTAATATTTTTTTTTAGGTAAACTCCGTAGGTACTTAATTAACTATAAATTCCAAGCTCAGATTAAACTAACGACCTAACAAGAGTGTAGGGTAGATGTATAATAGGTACACGATTTATAATATTAAGGCACTTATCATAATCAAGGCTACATTTTTCATTACTGCAGAATCTGCTCACAGCTAGTCAAGGTCAGTATTGTCAAAATGCACGACGCAGCGCAAGGTTAGGGTCTATTATACAAGTTCGAAATCTCAACTGGATAGGAATATTTGAATCACATTTTATTTCGGAAGTTCTATTTTGACGCTCGCCAATGCAGAGGTTGAATAATTTTAGCATGTTAGTCATCATGAAATTTGTTTTATTTATTAATTTTTCAGTGGTTATTGGCTTTCGATAACCGAGAAAATGTACATAGCAAAATAATAACAAATTACGTAGGTACTTACGTCTTCTAACACGAATTTTCAACTAATATTTCAATAAGTATCCCAGGTAGTGGGACGCTTAGGTAGGTGGTACATAATCTTTATTTACGTAGGTACTAACTACTAATGGTGATCATTTTTACTTCTAAGGAATTTTAAACGTTCTAGTATGATAGATAAAAGCATTTATAACTTTTTTCGGAAAATCACCCGTTTTTGAGCGCTTTTACTAGAAAGGGTTGTGTCACTTTTATAACATACAAAAAATTCAGCATGTCAAAAAACATTTATTTTTCGAATAATCATCGATTTTTGAGGACCACTTTTACTAGGCAGGGCTGTCACTTTTACTTCATCTTAAAAATGTTGAGAGACGTTGGAAGGAGATTTTGAGACTAACCCGATGTAAGCACAAGTAAGTAGGTAAGGTAGTAACCTTACCTACCTAGGTATTTTAATTAAACTGATAATTAAATAAAACCAATTAAATTGTGGCAGTAACTACCTACACCACACACGTCATCATCATCATACCAACCAAACCTTTGCAATCGATAACAGACCACAAAAAAACTAACCACTGATAAGCTAGAAGAGCGACAATTAAATTATGTTTTAGGTAGGTACAAATTATTCATGTAAAATTGAGTAAAATGTGTTGGTTCGGTCCTCCTATGATATAGCTACTGTGGGGGCTAGGTATCTACCTACAAACGTACCTACTGTTGTGGGTAGTTTAAGATTGTCATGCGGGTAACTTGAAATAAACAGTTGTTGCCTAGCACTCGACGTGTTTCATTCAATCACAACATGGTGACAGCGGTTTTTTAATTATTTAGCGTAAAAAGTTTCTAAAATCAATCGAAATAGTAACTAAAGCACATAGATAGTGTTGTGTGGTATAAAAATTGTTAGTGGAAAGATAATAAGTGCACTATATCGTCGTTGCAATGGAGCACGCACGACCGCCATCAGAATTAAATATGGATGCCGCTGGTGGGCCAGTAGGCCGGGCCGAAGCTTGGAAAAAATGGAAGCAACAATTCCTCTTGTTTGTCAAGGCTTCAGGAGTACACACGGAGCCCTCGAGTGTTCAAGCAAGTTTATTAGTGAATCTGATTGGCCCGGATGGATTTGATGTATATCAAACTTTTACGTTCGCGAAGGAGGAAGAACGTGACGATGTGAATGTGTTGATGAAAAAATTTGATAGTCTTTTTGGTACCAAATCCAACGTAACACTTATGCGATATAAGTTTTTTACACGCAACCAAGAGGACGGTGAATCTATTCAACAGTATGTCACGGCACTTCGACTTCTGAGTAAAAAGTGCGAGTTTTCAACATTGGAGGAGGATCTTATTAAGGATCGAATCGTGTGTGGCATCCGTCAGCCCACGGTCAGGGACCGTTTACTGAGGTGCGAGGATCTTAACCTGGACAAGGCGATGAAGATATGTCAGGCCGTGGAGGCGTCACGGGAAAGTGAGCTTCAAATGGCTAGTTCGAGCGGTGTCGAAGGAACTCCACACGTTGACAGTGTTGCCTTTCGAGCGCGTACTCGAGAGGCGCGCGCCTTGGCGCCGCGCACGCCGCTGGGGCCGGGGGCCTCAGGCGGGCGCGGGCGCGGGCGCGGGCGCAGCATGGCGGCGGCTGGCGGCGGCGGCGGCAGCGGCGGCGGTGTGGGCCGCACGCCCCCATTCCGTCCTCGCTCAGCGCATGCGGTGGCACCGTGTGCGGACTGCAGCTCCGCGCGCTGCGTTGGCGGAGACGAATGCCCAGCGCGCCGTGTCAGCTGTTTCGCTTGCGGTAATCGAGGACATTTCGCACGCAATTGTAAGTCAAATTATTCTTATAATAACGGCGGCCGTAACAGAGTCAATCGTGTATACGAAGTTGAATGTGATGATGGTGAATATTACAGTGAGTCGGAGGATGATACATTTTATATTTCGACTATCGGAATCGAGGATATGAAAAGTGGATCCGAGGACTGGTATCAGGAACTCTCGTGCGGGAGCGGGACGGAAAATTTTAAGCTCGATACTGGGGCCGATTATAACATAATGTCTTATCGTAGATTCTGTGAATTAGGTTTCAATGAAGATTCTATTATTAAAAAGAAGATACCATTGTTATCATATACCCATGATGTTATTCCGATTAAAGGAATTTGTATTCTACCTTGGTTGCATAAAAATATTGTATACAAGCTGAAGTTTGCAATAGCGGACATGGAATGTAGCAGTGTGTTGGGACAGAAATCGTGCGAATTTTTAGGCCTAGTAAAACGAGTAAGGTCCGTCGAAATATCAAACTATGATGATTTATTTAGGGGCTTAGGATGTTTACCCGGGAAATATCATATTGTTATAGATCGGTCTGTTCCACCTGTTATATGCGCATCGCGTAAAATTCCCCATGGACTACGCGACAGGTTAGGACAAGAACTAGGTAAAATGGAACAGTTAGGAGTAATTAGGAAGGTTACTCATCCCACACAGTGGGTTCATCCGCTAGTGTTAGTCGCTAAAAAGAATAACGGTATTCGCATATGCTTAGATCCGCGGGAACTGAATCGGGCGGTACAACGTGCACATTTTCAGCTTCCCACAGTATCCGAACTGGCGTCACGGTTACACGGAGCGCAGTTCTTTTCTGTCTTGGACGCTAATTCGGGATTTTGGACGGTGGCATTAGATGATGAGAGTGCTGATCTTTGCACATTCAGTACGCCTTTTGGGAGGTACCAATTTATGAGACTCCCATTTGGAATTAACTGTGCCTCAGAAGTATTTCATGGGAAGCTACGTCAGCTTTTGGAAGGCCTGGAAGGGGTAGAAAATTATATTGATGACGTAATAGTTTGGGGTGAGACAAAACAAGTACACGATAAACGATTAAAGGCATTATTAGACAGAGCAAGGGAAATTAATTTAAAATTTAATAAAGAAAAATGTAAAATCGGGGTCCAGGAAGTTAAGTACCTAGGGCATGTATTTGACGCAAAAGGTATGAGGCCAGATAAAGAAAAAATTAGGGCTATTACAGAGTTACCACCACCAAAAGACAGGAAAGAGGTTGAGAGGTTCTTAGGTGCGGTTAATTATTTATCTAAATTTATTCCGCATTACTCAGAGATCGCTATTCCTCTGACTAGCCTATTGAGAAAAGGTAGTGAATGGCGCTGGGAGTCGAGTGAGAGTGCCGCGTTTGACCGGCTCAAGGAGGCGGTGACAGGTGCAGGCGTGCTGGCACTGTACGACTCGACGCGGCCCGTGGTTCTGTCAGTGGACGCGTCGCGTGACGCGCTAGGCGCCGTGCTCCTGCAGGGCGGCCGCCCTGTTGAGTACGCCTCACGTACACTCACGGACGCACAGAAAAGGTACGCGCAGGTAGAAAAAGAGATGTTGGCCATCGTATTCGCGTGCGAGCGATTCCACCAGTATGTTTATGGGCAGAAAGGGGTCGTCGTGGAATCTGACCACAAACCTTTAGAGAGTATCTTCAAAAAGCCACTGATGTCTGTCCCAGCGCGCTTGCAACGTATGTTATTAAGAATTCAAGGATACGATTTAATTGTTACATACGTGCCGGGTAAATATATGTATATTGCTGACATGCTATCTCGTGCCGCGCTTCCCGATTTATACAGTGAGGAGGTTCATACTAATGTTATATACCAAGTGCAAATGATGATAGGAAATTTACCGATGTCAAATGATAAGCTGACTTTAATAAAGAAAGAAACCAAACATGACAGTGAATTACAATTGTTGTTAAAGTATATAAATTCCGGATGGCCTGATCATAAGTATAATGTTTGCAATGAAGTGAAGTTTTATTGGTCCATCAAGGACGAATTACTTGTCGTAGATGACGTCATCTTTAGGGATAATTTAGTGCTAATTCCTAAAAAAGCGAGAGCCGATATGCTAAAAATTATTCACGAAGGCCATTTAGGTATAGATCGATGCAAGCGCCGCGCCAGACAGGTCATGTTTTGGCCAAGTATGTCACGTGACATAGAACTGTTTGTAAAAAGATGTTACACGTGTCAGGAGCACTCAAACGCACCCACTAAAGAACCCATGCTACCGATCGAAATTCCCGAGCTACCTTGGAACAAAATCGGTTCAGACATTTTTGAATTTAAAAAACAGCACTACCTGATTTTGGTTGATTATTATTCCAATTTCGTGGAAGTGTGCAAACTAAATAGTTTAACGTCAAACGCCGTAATACAAAACATGAAAAATATATTTTCAAGGCACGGTATTCCCAGTGTATTGATCAGCGATAACGGAACTCAATATTCAAGCCGGGAATTTAAACATTTTGCCAAAGTATGGGGATTTGACCATGTTACTTCGTCACCAAACTATGCACAGTCAAATGGTAAAAGTGAACGTGCAGTACAAACGGTTAAAAACCTCTTAAAAAAATCTGTACATACTAACGGAGATTTTAACTTGGCACTACTGAATTATAGAAACACACCAAGGGATGGTTTGAGTTCTCCAGCACAGCTCTTGATGGGTCGAAGGTTACGGTGTCAGTTACCCGTACATGCGAACATTTTAAAACCACAACCCATCGACCCATCAGAACATTTGGCAATGATAAATAAACAAAGCAATGTCAAAATGTACTATGATCAGCGTTGTAAAACTTTACCTTCCCTAACTGAAGGTGATTCTGTTATCTGTTTAGATGGGAAGGAAAGAACTAGAGGGAAAGTTGTGGGTCATGCAAATACTCCACGGTCATACATTGTGCGGACTAGTGCAGGTGGAAGGTACAGACGCAACCGTCGTCATCTTATCAAGTGTGAACCTGATTCCAAATCACTAAACACTAGTGTGAACAATGATGAGGAGTTTAGTGACGCTCACGAAGATGTAGGTACAAAAAACACTGGAACGAACGATACTGATAACGCGGACCCAGCTCATGCAGTACCACATCATCGCCGCTCACTCGCAAAGCTAAAAAAGTAGCTGCGCAACGCATTGCCCAAAACTCAAAATAGGGCAATAGTTAGTATTTAAATAAAAATTTTATAAGTACTTTTTATACTTTTTTTATACTTACTGTAATTTTTATAGATAAGCTAAAATGTTAGGTTTCCGGTTATAGGTATCTAAAATCCATACCACATACTTTTATGTAAAATGTTAACTTATAACAAAAGTGTAAGTTTCTTTTTTTGCGGCAGGATAAAGAGGTAGGATTAGGAATGTATGCAGGTACAGAGCAAATATTGTTCTTGCCAACCTATTATATACTTGTAGGGGGACATTACCTACCTACCGTTCTTTATACCTATGTGTAAGTGCCTAAGTAGTATACTTAGATACATTCTGTTTGGTCATAATTAAATAAGTAGGTACCTTAGCTGTAGTTAACTTTATTCATTGTTTGGGGGGAGATGTTGTGGGTAGTTTAAGATTGTCATGCGGGTAACTTGAAATAAACAGTTGTTGCCTAGCACTCGACGTGTTTCATTCAATCACAACACCTACTAAAATCCAGACTATTGATGATCCCTACGTAGTGTACCTACGTAGTTTTCGTAGCTACCTTTGTATACAGGTGGGCAATACCTACGCATTTAGATATACTACAGGTAGGTAGGTAAATATATCAAAAAACTATTGTTAGAGAAGTTTCAGCGATGGACAACGAGCGCGGGCGTCGCGTCGTTCGTCACACGATGACACGTGAATGACAGTAGGTATAGTAGGTACCTAATGCTGTTTGGTGGTAATGGGCTTTCCTAAAGTAAGTATTTGTCTGAAGTCGTCTTTCAATCTACATTATCGCTAAAATAGGTTATTTGAGACTTTTTATGTAAGACATGATAATTTGTAAAATAGATACCTACTACCTTACCTACGTAACATTTATGTTAAACCTTGATTGATTTTATATTACATTGCGGGACTGAGGTTTTGGCGCAGGTTTGGACTCCCTAGTCGCGATATTATCATTTCATAACTGGCGATGAAAAATATCAAATTATTGGTAAATATATGTACCTATTACTGTTAAATTATGTGAGTGATTCAATATTAGAAACGAACAATATCAACTGAAACAATGCACAGAACAAGTAGACGAATGCCAATACTACGGGCAAACAACCATTCGTAAGCACGAGGATATTACAGACATGCTAAAAAATTTTGCGGCACAATGAATACCCTACTCGAGGACGTCAAGCTTAGCGTCGCTAGTCGCGTCTTCATGAATATAAGATAGCTAATTGACTGATTACTGAGGACTCAAAAGATACCGAGCTTCTCAGAGAAGGCACTGAACGAAAGCTCCTTATTGTTGTAATATCCTCAACCTATAAATATCTTGCTATCGATCCATCTGTTCCGAGAAGATAGTGGTTGCGTCGTGTCCTAGATATGGGCGTCAAGGATTTTGCGACGATACCTAATTCGATGTGATTTTCTGTTTACCTATCAGTTGGCAGACTGGGCAGATCTGTTCGCAAGACATGATATAGGTAGAGATCATAGCATAAGGGATCATGATTCATGATCGAACCCCAATGATTTATAATTACGAATTGATGTAATTTTGCTAGTTTACACAATAGTGGTGTTTATTGCGCTAGTAATAGATTCTGTAATGGTGAATGCATTGCAGTGAATGAATGTGGGCGATGTTTGCCAGTTAGTATGTGAAGTGAATCAAGTGGTAGAGATTTATTAAGGGAATTATGTAGAGACATGACGCTATAATTACAATGGATTAACATGAATCTAGCCAATTACCTGATAGAGGAGACCCACGTTGACTGCTGACATTTTCATTAAAGACAATCTCGATTTATGACCTTTCGCTCGACTCCCTATCAATTTGTTTTCTAACCAGCAGCGCAGCGTAGGCGAAGTTTCGTACAGTTGATTAAACTTGTGCATGAAATAGGTCCACGTGAATGATACTTCGGCAAAGCAAGCTGTTAGATTAGAGAAGCAAGCCGCAACTTCCGACTGGACAAAGATTACTTATCAATTATTTGAAAATTCGACGTGTACAAATAAGGGAATAGTTGTAATTCAGCAAAAGTTAAACGGCGTAAATTATAAAGATAAACACCAAAATGTTGAAAAAAGAGCTTGAATTCAAAGAAATGTAAAAATGTACATTACTTATTGGACTTGTAAGCTTGTGTACCGAAGTTACGTAAAACTTGCCAAACGTATTTAAACTCGCTAGCGCAACTCTTTCAAAACTTGATCAGAAGCCGCAGAAGCCGTAGAGAAATTAATTAAACTTGTTAACAGCTTCATTGTTGTTTCTTCTGAGGCAATTCTATACATAGTTACAACATAGATGAAAAGCAACCAACAATTTTTCTTTTTTTGTTGACAAACTTGCTATGGTGATTTTGTTTGTGTGTCGTAACACTCGGAACAGCGCCAGCTAAATGTTAGAATTTCGTTCGAAAGAGTTTCACTGACTACGAATGTTTCTCCCAATACTTCCAAGTATTTCTACAAAAAGTTGTTGAATTCTTAGACGCGAGTATCTAGGTAGTTATTTCACGTTAGCACACTGAAAATGGCATATTAAAATTATGACAATATCTCCCCGCCAGGCTACACCGTAAACACGTTTCCAAATCATTGAACCGAACATCTGTTATTGACAACATTTACGTAGGTAAGCTACCATTATTATTGAGAATTGATTACGATTATCCTCGTTTGATATGTTGTCCCGTTAGTAACTATACACACTCTTGCGAATAATATCATGAAAAAATACTAACTTATAAAGAAAACTTTACAGCAGGATGAAAATAAAAAGATATATTAAAAAGTGTTTATTAATATCGTATGATACCTCATGTAGGCTAAAGCCTTGATGAAAAGAGATTGATTGATATATCTACTAACATGAAATAGCAGTAGGTGAGGGACCTACCTAAGCAATTTAAGATAAATACATTTTTGACACCTGTTTATATCTGAACTTGCAGAGAAGCTGATAGATTCTGGTCATGATATCTTCAGCAGTACAACTTTATATTCATATCCTCAAGGCTGTCAAGTTTGGCTTTCCATTACATTGCAGGCTGTTGAAGTGTTTTCATCCGAATAGTTGCTGCAGACAAATATCCAAAAAGCAAGCATTTTAAATTTATAGCAAAGCATATTAGTAAAACATTAACAAGCGATTATAAAGCGGAAAGTTTCAGTTTTCAAATAAGCAAGCAGTGCATGAGTAGGTTATCGATTGGTTCGTCTGTTTCCGATTGGTTCAGTTCCCTAGTCCTTGGCCTTTGTTTCTCTTGTTCTTTGACAGCTTCATAATTTACCTATAAACTGCATAACGCTGCGACCTAGATCAACTTTCCTTGTGGTTTGGGTGCAATGCAGTTTGTTGGTTCACTTTGTATGTTGCAGATTTTTTTTGTCTCTTGCTCTGAATATTAGTATCCAACATCAGTTTTCGGGGTTTAAGTTGAAATGTTTTATGAATATTAAGCTCATAGATAGTTTGAGATAATTCTATAACAGCTAGAATGCTACTAGTTATAGATTACCTATTCTCATCTAACTTGAATAGCTAGATTATTTAACTATTAACATTATTAACTCAGCTAATGAGATTAATGACACAGTTAATTTGATAAATTGGAGCGTTTGCAAACTGATTGCGCATTTTGATGTTTTTATGATCAAATCGTGATTCTCACCAGTGAAACGCTATTTAGTATGGCACCTAGGTTTTTTAGTAATGCAAAATTTTTATATGAAAAATCGCGTGGTAGTCAGAACAGCATTCTGAGATCCGCTGCAGAGAGCTGCACATATCCGCCTTATTCTGAGAACGATAAATGAGAGAATTGTGTTCCTTCATTGATCGCCCTTTTGTCCTCGACTCAACATTTGTGTACCTATCTACCTATCTACCTATAGATGGATTCAGTTGCTCAAAATTATTATTGTGCATTCATGAACATGCAAAGCACAAGCTTGAAATCTACTCTAGTTAAAGATACCCTCTAGCTAGTCGATATAAACGATTGCTACTCTATTTTCAAGATAAAAATGTATGGTACTCGGAAACAGGGACACTTCTGGAACTGACAAATTGGATCCACTTGACAGCATTGAAAGATAATTGCGCAATAATTGTTTTTTTCCTGTGCTTCGTGCACGTGTAAGAGGAAAAAATCAAAATATAATAATATTTTCTATAGAAAATTATGTAGATAGTAAATATCTAAGAAACAATAATAGTAGGTAGGTTTTAAGTTTTCCTAGCATGGTAAATAACTAAAATCTTAAAATACTCACAATCGTAGTGGTGGTAGGAGGTAGGTATGTACCTTACCAACATACCTAACATTAAAATTAAACTAAGTTTCAAATAACTCCCAACGGAAGAGATAATTATTTATAAATTCTAAGCACAATAGAGACATTCATTCTGCTATATGGTATCTACTGCCTACCTACGTACCTTGGTAGGTAGTAGTACATACTTAGTGTAATATTACTAAGTAGGTAGGTACTAGATACGTGTGTAGTCTAGGCTAGGTATTATTGCATCAATGGACAACCCATGAAATATTAGTTATTACCATGTTAGTAAGTAAATTTTTTACGAATGAATTCCAAGGAAATGGTCAATTGAGTAATTTCATTAAAGAAATATGGTATTCGAGTACCTACGTAGGTATTAGTAGGTACCTACAAATGCCTACAATAGTCACACTCGATAATATTATGTCTCTGAACTTAGCCGCAGGTAACTCCGCCGAGCCTATTCTCGGATTGGAGGAAACTGAGGAGTGGGGGTGCAGTTTCTTCCTTCAACTTCAAAGAGTTACCTACCTAGTATTTAAGAATTTGCTCCCGAGATCAGCAAATTAAAATATTTTATTTATACATACTGTGGACTATTTATACATAACCAGAAGTTGCATCATGCAAAGACATGGTAACGCACAATATTTCTAAAAGAAATTTCTCTTAGCAAATGAAATGAACCGACGAGCGGAGCGAGCCGCAACTTTAGTTGGTTTCTAACAAACATCTAGGTACACATAACATACCTACCTAGGTGTTAGTTGCAGGCTAAAGAAGAAAAATCCGAATGCATTAAAATAAACTTTACTATATTATGTAACTAGGTAGGTACGTAAAAATATCTTTAACAAAAAATAATTTTATTTCATGATTTAATTGCGAAAGGGCTTTGTATTTGAGTTTATTCGCAAAATGGTGATAAGACTATTTTGAGAAATTTTGAAATAGGGACGCGTGGCAAAAATCGGGACAAATACGGGACGCGTGGCAATATCAGTTCAATGCGGGACATGTCCCGTACCTATATAGGTACAGAACGTATAGCAACCCTACCTATAGGTACCTACCTACCCGAATTTTACGCATCAATGCTATTGTCTGAATAAAATAGCTCGAACAACAGGGGAATAACCCGAATAACCTACAATAGATACCGATCGAGGTAAGTAAGTAGGTCTCACACCTAACTAACCTACCTATCTAGAAGGTAGGTACCTACCTACCTAAATAGAGAACTAACTAGGTAGGGATGTATATTACTCAAAAATATGTTTAGTAAGTAGGTACCTACCTACCTAATCACCCTAATTAGGAATTAGGTAGGTAGGTAGGTGTACGTCAAGGGTATTACAAACGAGGGATGACGATATACCTAGGTATAGGTAGGTAGGTAGGTACCTAACATAATACACGTATAGGTGACAAGTTAATATTTTTAAGTACCTAGGTAGGTATTATTAGTATTACCTATCTAGGTAGGTGTACGAAGACATACCAAAAGCTGGTTCCTTCTGTGTCTGTGTTTATTTACAAAACGAACATGAAATAAACACAGCGATTATAATCATGTATTTGTGTCGGGCGGGCGATGATCGCATGCCAACAAACTCGAAAGTTGTGGGCAGCGGAAAAAAAAATTTAAATTCATCGATACGGATAGGACGAAGCGATGACGACGGCCATTTTCATATCGAATCGCGGACTTGATCACGGCACTTTCGATGTTTGCAATACATAGGTACATACTGTACCGAGAGCAATATTTTTCCAACGATGCTAACTATCTACACCTACCTACTTAGTAAGTAGGTAGTCGTCGGGGGCATTCCAATTTTAGTACTTACTGCGCGCACCGACAAGTTGTGTTGCTATGCGAATGCTAGGCTACCCAAGCCGACCGCAGTAGACCTAATTCATGAATGGAAAGATACTCTTCCACTGGATAAACTTTAAACACAACAATAACACAATAAAGTCGCGATTTTTACTGCATAGTTTTCAAGGGCATCGACAGCCTACCTACTTGAAAAGACGCGACGCGACACCGTATGCCAAGCCCGGAGGCCCCAATACTAAGACAAACGAATCATGACTGAAACCTACACCGATTAGCGACGTTATACTACTAATTACAAGCTCTTATATATTAAAATTAACACATAAATAAATGAAAATACTTACAAACTCGCCACTCGCGATACGTGTGTAATCACATACATGACGTCATTTGACGCAACACGAACCCGAAATATTGAGCAAATTGTATAGTAAATGCCCCAAAATTAACACCAGAACGAAATATACACTATACTTTATTAGATAGAAGTTGAATGTTAATTCATTACACGCGAATTAGGACATTTTACAATATTTTATTTGTTGTCACTGACTCTGAGTTTTGACAAGATGGTCGCGCACCGACTGTTTTGCTTTGGTTGTCAGCTGATACGAAAACCCGTTCTACTTCAAGCGCAGCAACGGAATCCGCGTTCTCTTTTGCACGCGCTACAATCTTATCGACCGATGAAAGAGACGGTTGACGTGACACGCGCAATGAAACGATCTTGAAAATAGCAAACGTCATTTTTCTTGTTGCATTATTATTGCATGGAAAAAGTCGCAAATAAAACTATTTATTCATTTATTTATGAATTGAAAAGATACAAGATGTACATGAAAACATGATTCTATTTCAAAACGACACGCAATCCTATGTCGATACGCTAGTTAGGCGTGAGAACAAAACAGAATGAAATGATTTTTGACTAGTAACGCCATCTCTGTTCGAGTAGCAGTATATGTCCAAGGTTTACAAACATTAATTAAAGGAGCACAGGGGTACATGCGTTTTATTTGCAAGTCTCAGATAAGTTATTAGCAACTTAATAGTCATTATACTTTGCATTCCATATTTTAGTACGTCACATCACATATTACATGATAAAAATTAGCTGGCGGGGTCATGCAAGGCACTTTTTCTAGCTACTCGATCATAGATGGCAGTAGTCGTTCCAAAAAGGCCTATTTATCTGGCTTATTCCCATCGAGCCCACCGGCCGGCCCACTATCTCAAAATGTACACCCTTACACTGACAAAACTATGAAAAGCGATACAACAGATTTAGCATCATTCACAATTGAAAAAAAGAAGGTTATACCTAATAGGTATCTAAAATCTTCACCCTAACAAAGCCTGTCTCATAATTTATAAATTCTGTACTAAGTACCCGAACTAAAATATCATAATATCCAAGTTTTGGCACAACTCATCAATAACTCAGAAGTTAGTCTGCAGTATAGGCTTTAAATTAGGGGATTCATCAATCTTGTTCAGGTTGCTCGTTTAGGCTAGAGCTTTTGAAATAGGGTAATAATGACACAACAAGGGCAACCGGATGACGAGGCATGTTCTGTTCAATGCATAATAATAATTGATATACCTAATTTACAAGAGGCTTTTTTAAATAATTTACTCACAAATAAAATTACAACTACTTAATATTTTCAAAATACACATGAAACAGTTAAGCTATCTACAAACCGTTGCAAACAATTTATAGATAACTCAAACGGTCCAAATAAGTAGCAATCGAAACCGTGCCCAAGACCCTGGATGCATTGTCACACTGAATGGCAATGGTAGCTGGCCCGGTCTAGTAGGTAGTGGTAGGAAAGAAACCTCCACCAGGAGTCATTTTTAAAATAAGGGCAACATTCTCGTAGCACTTACATAGCACAGTAGCGCACGGCGTAGCTCGCCAGCTGGAATATTTTCAAGGCATGGTAGGTACTTATATTGTTAACCCAATCGAATGTGTAGAGTATGTACAGTGTCTATGGACATTTCACAGTCCCTTCTGATCCAGACAGCAAGGCTGATAGAATAGGTACATAAATAAGTAGTGAATGTTAATATAATAGTAGGTATATGTGTTAAAATGAGATAAGAATAAGTAATTTTTGTTATTTTATTTTAATTTTAAGTTTCCCTATAACATTGTAAAGTTTAAAAATTAACAAAATAAATATTTTTCTTTCTTTCTAAATAATTTGTATTAGTTGGACATGCCAAAGTAATATTATGTAACAAGCTGGTTAATAAATGAAATGAAATGAATTAGGATTTGACACGGAAAAAATTATAAGTAGCAATTTTCCTTTCGAATTCGTTGGATGGTCACTGGCAGTCAAAATCATTTTATTTTCTCTATTTCTATTCCTTTGTATTGTCAGCGATGGGTCTCTAATGAAACAGGATTAGTTTGTTGACCCTTTCACTAATGTGTAGGGGTTATCACAATGTCTGTTCGGGATATAGATAGTTGCCTTCTGAAGGGCCTTTGTAATTGAAGTACTCGATTACTGGTTAATGTATTATGCTTTGTGACAGAGCTCGTCCGGGGAAGTAGGTACTAGCACCGTACGTGATCGTACTTCTGCCGCAATGATATTCGCATTGCTGTGTTTCGGATTGAAGGGTATGTGTGGCGGTGTTATTGCACGCATATGAGTTTTAACACCTATACGTCGCAGAAAACGCAATGCATTGCTTCACTGACCACGTCCTCAATGGTCTTGTTCAGCATGAAGGGTTTGTTAGGTTAAGTAACTATATAAACTGTAAAATTTAATAAAAAAACTGCTGAATATTGAACAATTTTTATTATAACATCAATTTTACACTCATTCGTACTTTTTAATATTAATTTTACAGCCGTGTAAAAAGATAGAGGTTTTTTTGGAAAATCTTTTGACTAGATTACACTGATAGGAAATATATGTTTTGACAAAAAAAAAGGAACTCACAATAAATAAATTAAAAATAATACCTACTTACTTTCAAAAAGTTATCTTTGGTTTTGAGAATAAAATTAGAAACACAATTAACATTCTAGGTCCGGTCCACCTTAGTAGGTTCCGTTTAAAAAAAAAAATAATGTAGGACTGAATTTTTTTTCCTGATTTTACATAACTCTTTTCGTATATACCACGTATATACACAACCAAAGAAGTAAAATGCTGTATTGCTTTACAAGTGTTAAGTTGATAGCCTTAACTCACAACCACGGAAACCTAAGGTAAGCGATACATATTTACAGTTTTTACACATCACATGCGTAATATTCCACTTTCATCAGAGCTTAAATTTATTCCGCAATAGTCAGATTTTGTTATCTCCTGACGAAACGATACTCATCAAAATTCCTCATTCGACAGATTTTGCAGGTCAGTTATTTTTATCTTCTGACGGACCAATACTATTCACGATTCTTCATATGAAAAACTTTGTATTAATTAGAAAATTACGAATGCGTAATAATGAGTATTCCATAGATTTTATATTCATCAGCGTTATTTATTTGTATTACTGGGTGCCCAAAAAGTAATAAATAAATAAATATTCTCGGACACTTAACACCACGCCTTCTAGTCCCAAACTAAGCAAAGCTTGTACGATGTACTAGATGGCTGATAGAATACATACATACATATATTTTTTTTGTAAATACATACTTATAATACATAGAAACACCGAGACACAGAACAAACTTCTATGTTTAAAACACACAAATGTTTGTTCTCGGTGGGGATCGAACCCACGACCCACAGCACGGAAGGCAGAGCTACTACCGACTGAGCCATGACGCCTGTCATAAATTAAAGGATAAAGGAAGTAACAGACGGAAAATTTTATTTACAAGATTCTAATGGGTACAATTTTACAACTACTTTAATTTACAATTTAAAAGGATTTCTAGCAGTAGAGAACTCTTTTGTTATTTATGATGATAAATAAAGATAAGATGAGATAAGATGTAACAAACAATCAAATCTTTCCTCTTTATACTATAGTATAGATAAAAATCATAATAAAAAAATGGTGGCGGTAATTTACCAAGATCTTCAACACACTTTCTAAATTTTTATTTTAACACTTTTTGACCACTGAGAAGTCTTATTTTGAAATACAACTTTTTAGTAATGTTATTAGCTGATTTTGTGTTTATTTCACTGATGTTTCACTTTACAGTTACGTCATGTTCATTTCACTTATATTTGTGTCACTTAACCCACTAAAAAAAGTTCCAGGTTATCACAAACCCTAGAATGTGTTCATTTCACAGATTTTTTACCGTCGTAAAACAAACACACATCCTTTTGCTAAGTACACCGGAGTATCTTCCTAAACGCCTTGCGGAACTCCGGGTTGAAGATGGTGTAGATGACAGGGTTCAGGAAGGAGTTGATGTACCCTAACCAGGTGGTGAGGATAAAGACAGTCACTCCTGGGGAGAAGGTCAAGTTGAACTTCGAGCAGAGAGCGTCCACCACTGAGCAGGTGAAGAATGGCGCCCAGCAGAAGAGGAATACACCTGGAAAATAAATAATTAGAAAAGATGATTGAGCAACTGTTTCTAGTGAATTTTTTGTGTGAAAGAGGAACAAACATACATACATACATCCTTCAATCCATACAAACATTCGCGTTTATAATACTAAGTAGGATTATTACTAGCTTCCGGCCACGACTTTGTTCGCGTCCCGTTGGATCGCGTTGATTCTCCGGGATAAAAAATAGAGCGTTAATTAATACAGGTCTCGGACAATATAATATTCCGAGTTTCATCCAAATCGGATCAGTAGTTCTTGCGTGAAAGAGGAACAAACATCCATACATCCTTACAGACTTTCGCGTTTATAATATTATTTCTCTTTTATTATGCAATAGAGTTGTCGTCTTGGGTCGACTGTTATGATAGTCTATATTCAATAAACAATTTGATTTGAGTAGGATATTAGTAGGATAGGATTTAAATACAAACCTAAGACAATAGCCAGCGTCTGCGTGGCCTTCTTCTCCTTCTTCGCGAAGCTCTTCGCCCGGAGCTTCCCCACGCGGTTGGCTCTGAAGATGGTGAACCTGGCTGCTGAGGCTGCACTTCTGAACCTTCGCCGCGGAGTGGAGATCAGCGATGTGTTGCTTAGGCGACTTAGTTTCTTTCTGTCGGGGGAAAATTACTATGGTTAACAAACGTAAAAGCTCGTATGTACACAAATAATTTCTAAGTTTCAATTAATGGGACCAATCTGGAAGTAGGTACTCTTTTGATAAAAAAAAAAGTTTCCAAATCGGTTCTAAATGACGGAGTTCTGAGGTGAAAAACCTAAAACACTACCAGTAGTGGCACGGGAAAGTAAAATTTCCCTTTACTCTACTACTCGTAGTAGTGCCAAGCGGTAGTGCCTAAGAAAATAAAGGAAAAAATTAAAAATAAATACAGCCGAATTGAGAGCCTACTAATTTTTTTGAAGTTCAGAAGTTCAAGAGGCTATACCAGTACAAACAACCCTTTACCTAAGTATTGGTTTTTTCACTTGAATGAAACCTGCTGCCCGTATTTATTTAGAATCTTTTTCAAATCATGTATAGATAGGTACTCGTGTTTATTTAGGGGTTTTGGTAAATACCTCAGATTACAAAAGAGAATATTTATTACAATACTAGCTTCCGCCCGCGACTTCGTTCGCGTCCCGTATGATCCCGTTAATTTTCCGGGATAAAAAGTATCCTATATTACTTCTAATACCTCCAAGAATCTGAGTACAGTTTTATGATGATCGGTTAAGTAGTTTTCGCGTGAAAGCGTAACAAACAAACTTACATTCACATTTATAATATTAGTAGGATTCTGAGGTGAATATGCGAAGAAGACAATAGAATGCCAAAATACTTCTGAAGACATGTGCACGTTTCCAAATAATGTGCCATATCTAAATGAAATCTTCAGCTATTACTTACTTTTAACTACTCCACTTACTTTTATTATTAAGATAGAGAGAAAGGTAATCAAATGAACTGGTTATTCGATATCGTTTGAACTTGGCAGATTTTTGGCAGCTCTATAATTAAAGTAATCAGAGTATTAATAAAATTAATAAGATTGAATTGTGTTTGGTATTAATTAATTATTGAATGAGCTGAACCGCTAGTTCTACTCGTATATATTATACAGTAGCTATGTACCCATTCGTTTTTTTTTTACCCTTTCTTTTATAGCAAAACGCAACGTGAGACATAATTTAGATTCATCTCTTTCCTCAAGATTTAGCATAGGAACGCAGACAAACAGACAATTCTTTGTTTTTCTATTGTTTAGTATTTTTAGCCTCTTTGATAACAGACTCGATTACCAAAATGTAATCATTTTATTAGCCCCTGTATCGTAAGCTCTGGACTGTTTTCGTTTCTGCTTAGCATAATGTCAAGCGATATACGAAATCAAGAAGCTTTTGACGGCAAAAAACGCGCTGAAACGCGCTAATGTCACTATTTAGTCACAGAATGATTTAGTATGATTTCTTAACCTACTCAGATCTCCGCCTTTTGTTAAAAGATTAGGAAACCAGTAAACGCCAATAAACACTGACATTGGCAAATTCGTGGCAGCCCTTGCCACCGAACAGCCACAAGAAAAGAAGAAGAAGATTTAGTATGAACCTATGATTAAGTATGAAAACAGTTCAGAAACCTGGCAGGTTTTTATGAGACAACGATTGTCCCCCAGCTTGTAGAAGTCCACTGCTGAAGATAAGCCTCTACATTTCCAGAACATTCGATTCTGAGCCTTTTTCACAACGTATATGTAGGTCAGTTGACATTAATTGGTTATGAAATATTCAAGGTTTTCCTGTTTAAACATTAAAAATTGGTATAGCGAATAAGCTGCAATGTGTATGCACACGAACACAACGCCATCTATATGCAAATTTTAACAGGTAGTAACATTTACGTCTAATTCTCTCGCAAGCCATATTTTATAGCGGACGTACCTAACTACTTACTACCTATTCTTTTGATTAGCAAACCTACCTTACCATACTATTAGCATAAATCTTAAATAATGTACTTGCAAATACACAGTGCATTTAATTTTCTTGTGGTAGTCAACACCCCCAACTCTGTTATTTCATTTCGTTAAACTAACCAAATTTGACAATACTAAGATTATTGAAATCTCATGAACTGAAACGACAAAGATTGCTACCATTTTAGTGCTGTGAAATAAGTTATGTTTCGAAAAAATCACCAACAGAATCGGGTCCAATAACAAACCAAGCTCACAACACTTGTCAGCGAGAGGTTCTGACGGCTTGTGGCATTTACAACTGAACGCTTGCGTGCTTCGGAAGGCACGATAAACTGTCTGCTCCAACTAAAACGTCTATGAACTGAAACATATTTCAGTATTGAAACCCGTTTATGGAGGTTTTATAATTTGATGAATCATTATTTATATACTTTAAAATACCATGTTTTTTTAAATAAAGAGTTTCTCAAGAGACTGTTTTTAAATATTTTTTTGTTTTGTTTTTGTAGGTTACGTTACATTGCTCTTACGTTATCTCCCTACCTATACTCTACAAGTCTGAAGAAAATGTTTTGCTAGGTACATGCTCAAATTTTGACTTTTCATAGAAGAAAAGATGTGAACCTTTTATTCTTTATTCCTTATTGTACACAGATAAACTTAACTTAAAACTTAAACTTAAAACATGTACATACAGGCGAGCTTAACCCTAAAAAGAGTACGTAGGTCTTTTACGTAGGTCAGCAAAGACACAGCGTACTTACGAGTACGTTATTCAGTGAACTAATAAAGACTTAGGTACTTCTATATTAAAAACTCTGTCTAGCTAATTCACCCTCTATGGCTACTGAGCCCTGAGTCTGTGTCGGTGTTGTGTTTTCTTGCTATTTTTGGCATTCGGAAACGGATTCGCAAAGTGAAAAATTTTGTATGAAAACCGGATAAGCGCCTCTAGCAGGAGATTTGGGAACTGTTTCTGCGAGTCTGTCTGAATCCGAATGTTACTTTGCGGTGCTCCCCGTCGAGTGCGGTCACGTAATCAACGGTTTTGCAAAAATACGCGAGTCTGTGTGCTAGTGTTTGCTATTTCCGAAGGCAATTTTTCGACTTGCGATGCGTTGCTACTCTCACTTGGGTCTAAGGTAGTGAAATAGCAAGGATTCGATAGAACACTACTCGCGCATCAGTTTTTGTAACACATTTTGGATTGTTTATATAAGTTTTTGTGATAAATAGTAAGTGTTTCTGCAAGATAATAAAGTGCATGGAGGATGGTGAAAGACGAATGGGCTCGTAAACTACATGAAATGCGAGCCAGTCTCCGTGAAGTGATTTTTTTTATCAAAAGAAGACTTCCCGGAAACCCGCTGACCAAGGATATCTTCTCATTCCTATGAGAAGAGTTGGCCATCAATGCCCAAGCTTGTTGTGCCTTCTAAGACCTCCCACACAACCCTACGTACCTAATAAATGGATAGCCATTGATGAAGAAATGAACTCATAAACAATGAAGGTATTTTTATAATTAGGTATACCTAGTCTTATTCAATAGAATCACAAGAATCATATTTTAGAATCGACTTAAATACTAGCACATAGGTACCTACCTACTAGATGATTCTAGATGCTATGACTTATACCTACCTTACCGATTCCTATTGTCTAGTAGTATTTTGTAGGTGCCCAACATTAGTACCATACCTTCAAGCATAATGCCCATCTTCACACAGTAGTGTAAAAACTATTAGAAAAGCAAAGACATCACAGGACCTACTTTAGTAATGTCTCTTATGACTGGATGCAATAGGTAAAGGCCCTACATATTAGCAACAGCGTCTAATCTTTCTGTATTTTACAGGTTACTGCAATATTTGTGTCTAAGAAAAATAAAAGGACAAAATATTGGATATTTATCAGAATCTTCCCACACAACACTGCATAGATAGATAGCCATTTTTGGGAAAAGGAAACACAACCATATAACAATTAAAGAAAGGTAAGCATTTATGTATCAAATTGGTTGTCAAAGTCATAAATATTTTATTCAATAAAACCACAAGAATCATTGGTACTTTTGCACACTAAAAGGTTCTAGGTGCCACGACTTACCTATACTAATTCCTATTGTCTAGTCTTTGTGTGTAGGTATCTACCCTACTGTGTGTAGCTGTGGATTATGGTTGAAAGTTTATAGGTACCTTCAATCACAGCTTCACACAGTACAGAAAGCAAATAAGACCTCACAAGACCTATATATTAGCAACAGCATCTAATGTTTCTGTATTTTACAGATTAATGCAACATTTGTGCCTAAGAAGAGAAAAAAGACAAATAGGTACTGGATATATACCTACACAACCAAGCAGCATTCCCCTTGATCAGTCATACCTACATGAAACTTGACCAGAATTGAATAGCAACAACGGTAAACTCTATGTAAACATGATTTAAGAACTATCTAGGATCTAGATTGATTAGTAAAGGTCCTTTTACAATAACCCATTTACAGCGGGGATGTTTTTAAACTTTTTGTAAAATAATTAACTAAGCTTTTGTCTTGAACCTACCTACTTTTTGAGATAAATGGTACCCTAGTTATAGAAAGTCAATAAAGAATTATGTAGTAAAATCTTAATATTTTCTTTTTACAGAACAATGAACTGCAGTCACAGGACAGAGCAGCAAAAGTTTCAAATGCTTGTGCATCCAACTCATCACCATCAAGAAGTCTAAAAGTTGGTGAATGATGATGGTCAAAGTTGTCAGCTGTACCTATGCTTAGCTACAAGAATGAAACTTCTGAAGAAAGAACTTGTATTTCTATCTATCTTGGCATTTTACTGTAGCATTTTCTATGATATATGTTTCTTTAGGTACCTACCTACTAACCTTATATACTCAGTGATTTGTGTTTTTTTTTACCTATAATAAAACTTGTTATGAAATGCAATTAATTTATTTTATTTTAATAGGTAGGTAGGTAATAAAATCTCATCGGAGAACAAGACACATTTTGGATCACTGGGGCAGCGGAGCAAGACCTTTTGAAAGTGACTGTGGTAGGTACATTATTATGGAGCATCAAGCAACATAATATCCAGCTTCTATCCTTGCATCCATCATTTAACCTTCACAATAGTAAGCCGCTTACCTATAACAAAACAATAAAGTTTAGGTCAGTGAGTACCTATAAATAACAAAAGCAAATAATTTTGTAGGTAGTCTTGTACAACAATTGTGTTCAATGAATGCACATGAATTCTATAACCATGTACGTACCTAGGTTGAGGCTTGATTTTACTTATTGTTTTTTACAGTAAATACAAGCACATTGGGTCGGTCGCTATAACCTATACATACAACCAAAACATACTGAATGGCACTTACGTGTATATTAGGGAATTGTAATTGAATAAGGTAGTACATCCAAAGCAATAATAACATCGGCTACTTGGGCGGTACAAAACTACATTTAGTTTTGTATTGAGACGGGCTTGTTGATTTGCTGAATTCACAATTGAGAAATAGATACCACTAGATGTAACTTCTTAATTATTCATCTCATAATACAGCTTTTGAATCTATCAATTTACTTGAGTAACTTGTGAACTTGAGTTTGCACTTCCAGAACACGACACAACACCACAACAAACTAGTGATTGAATGATCGATATTTATAAAATCTTTGTATCGATTTAAATTTTTCAATTTCAATTTACAGGGCAGATATGTATCACAGTAGATTGGTGTTTTTTAATTATCATAATACTTTCGAGGGATCCTTATTTCTTCGTTTAAGAAATAGTTAGGGTAACAATATGGACAATTGCACTTCTAGTCCAGCCAAATTAGTCAAAATTAGGTAGGTAAGAATCTCGGAATTTGAGATACCCAGCTATAAACTTGTATCTTGACATCCTAAAAGTTGTCTCAAAACCTACTTAAATGGTAGGGTGGCCGCGTCCATTAAAATCTCAATGTGAAAGGTCACTAAATCGACCTTTGCAAATATCTCGTTTCCTATGAGTTTTTGGCTACTTCAAGGCTACTTGTATGTATGGTCAATATTGTAGAGGATTAACTTGCCTACAACTTTTGTTTCAATAAAAATTTCATACGTTGTATCGTTTTCGAGATATATGGCGGAGAGCGCGTTTTATTATATTTGACTGGGCTATTCAGATATATCCTTACGTAGGATAAGTTGAAATGAGTGACAGAATCGACACAGAGCACCCCGACTCCGCTTAGTACCCAAGAGTCAAAATAATGTACACATCATATATGAGTAGCGTAACTAGCTATGTAAGTGAGAATTTCTGTAATCGCCTTCTGCCTAATCACGTATATTAAAGTAAACAAATGTCCAAGGGTGATTTTAATCAAATACCTTGATTCAATAAAACAAAATTATTTACAGAGATTATTAATTATTTTTTTATTATAAATTCGATATTTGAAAAAATATCGATGTTTTTGTCGTCAACATCGACCATCCCTACAAAAAAAATAAAAATAACAAAACAATGGAACCAACCAATCAGAGATCAAACAATAGTTCGTCAACCAATAGGAGAGTGGGCGGAGCAAACTCACAGTGACTTTGACAAGCTAACGTGGGATTTGACTGACACTGACAGATTCAAAAGCCGATTCCATAGACAAATGAATGAACAATACATGATAAAAATGATAGAATAAGATGGAAGATACGCGAAAGATAGAGATAGACGATGTTTTTAAAAACCAAGTCGGCAATCATACAAAACTGTCTAGCGACTTCCGTTCGATACGTAGTTACGAGCATTCGATTTTTAGTTGTATTGGAATTAGACTCCGGTGACTTATACGAACCTTCGAGCACGTTCTTTAGCACACGACTGCTCGCTAGGCATTGCTCGCTAGGCAAACTGTTTTCTTGCAATTACAGAGACTCAGGGCTCTGATTCTATCTTCACACAAAGACAAACGACTTTAAAAAACAATTCTCATAAACATGTTTATCCTTTCTAATAACAATTTGTGCCTTATTTACGCTCAAGAGTTTCATGCACCATCACAGAGAAGTCATTTCTCCGTGTGCTCCTTCAACCAGGAAATAGGCTTCCACGGGAACGCAAAGACATCATTTTTAAAATGTCGCAGGCGCGCGGAATTTGATTTCATTTTCATTTCAACGTTGTAAAAGCATCCATAAAATGAGCTTGGTTTTTTACAAATCAAGAAACTTCCACTCAGTTACGAGTCTCGTATTTATGAATAATTATTATATCTTTATGCTCGTGGATATTTTACATCGAGGTCTTCGGTACGTACATAAAACTATAATAGTGATTTGTAAAAGAGAAAGGAAGACTATTACAATGGAAATAAAAAAAAGAGACAGAAGAAGCTCATTAGATTAAAGTTTAGTTAACTCTGACGATATAACAATAATTGTATTAATTGATGTAGGTACTTATATCTTCAGGGTCCGTCAAAAACTTAAAAACAGTATAAAGAAGACATTTTAGAAGCAATCTAGTTTCCATAGTGCATGGTTTGCTTAGTTTGGGACTACAAGGAGATTCATGATTTTTTTTCTTTGGAAAATAGAAACTGAATCCTAAAATATTTAACAACATTTAGAATCCGGTATATTTCCCATGACCAAGTAAATAGGAAGCTAAGAAACCATTAGATCTACGATCTAGGATAAAACGGTGTGAAACGTACATTTTCTATTTCAGTATCAAATTGAGTCTCTCTGTGTCGGAATTGAACCTGCGACTGACAAGATTAGAGGCTAAAGGCGACTGAACCAAATACAATTTTGGACATCCCCGTATTCTCTAAGAAGCCTCAGTAGAAACGTCACTGAAAAAGCTTGAATCTTACAGAAAAAATAGCAGCAGTAAAGTCGTCTAGGGACAGTGACAGGAAATTAATCTAGGGTACCTAAGTACCTAGCTTAACAATATAAAGTTCTTGATTTTATAGGTTAAATCAATAATTAGATTTTTTCCGTATATATTTTTTGGCGTTTGGTCACTACTTAGCAGTTTTTGTGCAATATCATCGCCTTTCAGACAACTTCTTTGTGAATAGGGGAATGCAATTGCGGTCCGCGAGCGTCCGATTGTTGGTGTTTGCTACGGTCAGTGGATCTAATCAGGATTTTGGGGTCCAGGAGCTGAATTGAACGCAAAACCAATATTTCAGGGTAGGGTTATGTTGTTGAAAAGTGACCAAGGCTGTATTTATACCAAAGAAAAAGTTAGGTAGTTATAGTCAGGTAAAACTAAATTAGTGATTTTTAACTTTTTTATTACCTACACAGAAAAGTTACGTACCTATATCTCCCGTGACACTACTGCTTGCTACACTACTAAAAGAATCTTTAGCACTTCTTATTTCGGGAAACTAACAACGCGTTGGACGGTTCCACCAATTCCGTTGCGCGTTCTTTGTTTTTTTGTCCCTCATGAGACGACTAACAATTTCATGGAAGGAAGAAAGGGAGGCCCAAAGACATCGAAGACTCATAATAAATAAAAAAGTTAGAAGACTTGCTTGAGTTCTGGCTTCTTTGGTAGTTCATTCTTATTTTCCTCTTCTTCTTGACTCTTCTCCTCTTTTAGTGGAGAGGGGGGAGGAGAGTGCTCCTTTGTTTCTCCATCGATATTGGACGGCGCGTACCCTGAATCGTTGTTGGTATTGGGATCCATCATAGGTATCGGTGAGGCTAGGTTCGCCATTATTCTGTAAGGTATGGAATTCATGTAAGTTTTTATATAAGTTTTATTGATAACTAGCCGTCGCCCGCGGCGTTGCTCGCGTTCTAGATCCTTTAGGGTGCAACTTTTCAAAATTCCTTTCTTAGTGTACCCCTACACTATATAAGGATACTACCCTCTAAATTTCATACCTCTAGGACTTATGGTTTAGGCTGTGCGTTGATTCTCTGTCAGCTTCAAAAGAGTTTTATATATATTGACTAGCTGATACCCGCGACTTCGTGCGCGTGCGAAACTTTCCACCAAAATATATGTCAACCAGTATACGATGAACCTCGTGATAAAGGCTGATTTTGGTTTAGAGAGTTCAAGCTGTATCTATAAAAATCAGCGTCTTTGATTCCAATAAAACAAAGCCTATCTTTCAATCCAGAAAAAGGGCTTCCGAATGGTATAAGTTTCGTTAAAATTGGTCCAGTAGTTAAGGCGTGATCCGCGAACAAACAAACAGGTAAACCGACAAACTCGATTTTCGGAATCAGAATCGTTTATTTAGTAGATCTGCATATTTCGTTTATCAATCTTTAATTTTTGTTTTTGGCTTTTTTACAGTTTTATAATAGTACTAGCCGTCGCCCGCGGCGTTGCTCGCGTTGTACCCTTTAGAGTGTGACGTTTCAAAATTCCTTTCTTAGTGCACCCCTACACTATATAAGGATACTACCCTCCAAATTTTATACCTCTAGGACTTATAGTTTAGGCTGTGCGTTGATTCTCTGTCAGCTTCAAAAGAGTTTTATATATATTGATGATGATATGTACGTACAGACCAACAGCCAGATAGGTAGATGATATCGTTGCCGTACAGGTGAAGATCTGGATGCAAAATGCCCAAAAAAGACACGAGTGGCGTTTGAGGAGGCTTATGCCCAGCAGTGGGTTACCACATGCTGCCTTTGATGATGATGATGATGTACGTACAGTATTAGCGGAATAAATTAGCTTAGATTGTTTCAATTTCAAAATGAGACTTTAAATCGCAGAACCTTTCCAAAACAAATCCCAGAGAAAAAAAAATTGAAATACGCTTTTTTTGTAAGTCCTATGGATGTACCTACCATACTTATTTCACTAGGTGTGGACGAGTTTGGTAACAATGAAGCAAAACTTATTTTTTTAAATGTCGTGACAATCTAGTAGTTGTAGTAGAGCTTTTTGTAAGAGCTCGTCCGGGGAAGTACTACCACCGTACCTATTTCTGCCGCCAAGCAGCGATGCTCGCATTGCTGTGTTCCGGTTTGAAGGGTAAGGGCGCCGGTGTAATTACAGGCACATGACACTTCAACATCTTTACGTCTCAGAGTGATGGACGCAGTGCATTGCCTTACAGGGCACGTCCTCATTGTACTTGCTCTGTGAGGTACTGCATTGTTATAGGCAGAAGTTACCACTTAACATCAGGTGAGCTATCAGCTTGTTCCATTACTTTTATCATAAAAAAAAACCTACCCTTTTAATTATGTTTACCGAGACCCCAACTTTTCTAATGAACTTGTCATACTGCCAAGAAATTAATGATTGCGAACAATACCAAAATGACTTCTCTAGTCGAAATTTTGCTGAATTGCAACGTTTTAGTTTCAACTAATTGGACTAAACTTGCACAAAATACTTTGTCAGCTCTGCAGATATTAACCATTAGGGTGCTGTAGATCTTGTTCTTTAACCAATTTCAAAAACGGAGGAGGTTCTCAATTAGGTTGTATTTTTTCAGTGGTTTGGCAGATAAATAAGTGTAACTGGAAAAACCACGTCATCCACGGACACGACATTGCGTATTTTGCTTTTCTGTGGTGTTTGATGATGAAGGCGTATCAAATTGAAGTCGGTTTTTCCAGATTTCTAGATTCCAGATCTAAACTTATAAATTATTTGTGGGCTTTACGTTGGACATGATAATATTTGAACTGCTCTAAACAGTTATTGCAGCCTCATCGCGATTGGTGATCGCGCTCGTTTTCTTCTTTTATTTATGGTGATCGTGCTGCATGTTTTTTTTTTCAAATCAAATGAAATATTCCGAAATAAGAACAGAAAAAATACATATCTTAGAACACTTATAATTCTGAATTAAGGATATGATAAAATATAAAGACATTGATAAATTTATATTTTTCTCTGAGGCATACCTAGGTTGTACAATGGTTTACCTAGGTAATCCTACTCATCTAAAACCATTTTTCGGACGCCGCTGAGCAGCGACCCGTAATAAAAATGCGTAAAAATAAATCTTGCAATTTCTTTTGGACCCACGACTTTACTTGTTTCTATTTAACTTCTTTAAGAAAGATACTCACAAACCAGTCTCCTCAACGACGGCGGCCAGCATGAACCTTGCTGATCTGGTGGTGGCCAGCTCTTCAGCAAACACGCCCATTTCTGTTCTGAAACTGCAATCAATTAGTTCCACTCAATTTATTTATAAAAGTTGTTTTTAGTTAGTTATTTTTGGTGATCGAAGGTCTTTTGTTTTGGCCCGACCACAGATAATCGAGGATCGCCTTGTTTGTTCTGTGGGCCCAACTATTCAATATCCTGAAGAACCCCACTGCTGCTCAAAAAACTTCTTTGCCATTGAAAAATTGATACTGAGCATTCTTTATCTGTGATTCTTCATACAGTGTCCGGGATAGTATTATATGATCTGTGGTCTGAAGTAACTTTTCTTCCATTCTCTGTTTTAGGATATTTTGTAGTGCCTGATGGGACATGTTTTAGAGTAAGAGTGTTCTCTTGGTTGCGCCAAGCGTCACGGTACGAGTGGAGCTAGCTAACCGTGGCTTCCTCATGATGTTTTCTTTCATCGTTTGAGAGTATTTGCTTCGCAACCAACGGTTGTAAATTGCGTTTACGTACCATTCGATCTGTAACTAATTAAAGTTATCAACAAAGTTTTATTACGGGTTTATGATTGATATTTAGTAACGGTTACTTACAATTTCATAAACTTATTAAAATATCAGAATATATCTCATCGGCTCGTTGGTCTAGGGGTATGATTCTCGCTTCGGGTGCGAGAGGTCCCGGGTTCAAATCCTGGACGAGCCCTATTTATTTTTGTATTTTTTTTCTTACTTTTCATCGTCTTCATCTTCGTTGCTCCCTGAGGCTGTGTTGGTAGGCTCTTGCGTCTCCACTTTATGCGTGTTTGCTATGTTTTCTATGATGACTGCAGCGGTGCCGCTGGATACAGCAGAACCTATTGCTGAAGCAGTTTTTTTCGCAGAACGTTGCTTTTTCGCCCTTTGTCTGATAGCCTGCAAATATTAGACGAAATAACCCCAGTTTAATTACCAGGCACACATACTAGACATTCCTTCAGATTATTTGGTACTGAACTAAACAAATCTCTGATCGTCTTTATTGTCACCAACAGAGACCAATGGAGACGCATCGCCAGAGACGTTATAACTGCAAACCCATCACAACCACGACCACTCTATCATGAATGTCCGACTAGGAAGATAACACAGACCAATTGCAAGAAGTAAAGGCTAGAACATGGTGAAAGAGCTAAAACGTAATCTAGTTGCTGAATCCTTCTTTTTCAGTCTGTTTTCACTTCAATATAAAGAGAGGGTTACTTTAACATTTAGCACTATATGCGTACATTTCCCGTTTAAAGGCAGTCTCACCTTAAAAATACTATAGTACAAGAACATCATGATAACGCAGGGTATGCAGAACGAGCCCAGCGACGAATATATCACGTAGTCCGTGTTATTGAAGAGGCACTGGTTAGGACTCCGGTCCGGGGTGTCGTTAAGGCCCAGGACCACGGGGGACCCTATGGCCCCGGAGACGAGCCAGGCCACGCCGATCATGGACCACACGCGGCCGTTGCTTTTGTGCTTCGCGTATTTTATCGGCTGCGTTACTGCTATGTATCTGTGGATAAGAAGTGTCAGTTGGATTGCTTCTATGCTTCTAGGTCAATTGAAGATGTTTGATAGGAGTGAGGGAAAAACGTGCCAGTATGTCACCGTCACAGAGGAGTATTTTTTACTCTGTGATGTATCTATGTTTTTTGTGATGATCTTTTATGTAAAATTTGGATGCAATACAAAATCCGGGTCAACATTGTAACTATACTAAAATACATAAGTGACTGCTAACAGGTTAAGTTCAAAGCCAGCGAACTGTGAGCGATCTGCTGCACCTCATTTAACCTTTCATCGTACAGGAAGCTATAAGTCCTTATCTAGACAATAAAGCGAGCATTACGTTTGATACTCAACGCTAGTTATGGTGAAGACAGGGTGTTCCGGAATTCATTATCCACGATACCCCTGATTACGTAACTTGCATTAATCATTGCGACAAGGGTTAATAAAGCGTCTGTAGTATGAGATAACACAGTGTACTGCGCTCCAAAACACACATCGTTGACGTTGGTCAAAAAGCCATAAAATGCAAGTGTGGACGACCCAGACTCACAGGTAAGTACATGGCCTGTCGCAGTGTTGAATCGCGAGGAGTGGAAAGAGGGAAGGGAGGCCTTTGCCCTGCAGTGGGACAGTAGCGGCTGAATAATAATAAGTATGAGATAATGCATTTGAGGAGAGGATCCAAGATAGACCATCTGCTGTCACTTTTTTACAAGAAACTAAGATCTATCTTGCAAAATTAGGTTCTGTAGCGGCACTTTCTGGATGAACTTTTGTCCAAAGGGCTCTACAATCTCTACATCTATCACAACTAAAAATAATTTGGTACCTGTCTACAGAAATAGCGACTAGATTGAATATACTAGAAGTGGAGCAGGTGACGTCCATTGCGATGTAGCAGTCGCAGACCACCGCCGGTAGACCCCAAACTCCGTTAAACTGGAATAAAAACAGTAGGTTATTTTCTTCTTCCACTCACTGCAACACACTGAAATTCGTCAACTCTGAATCTACTCCTCTCATATTAATATCCTCCACCTCTTTCAAACAATCCAACCACTTCTTCTTTTTTTTTTTATTGGCTGATGGTTTCGACAGAATAACAGCGCCTAACTCGGTGGCCTAACTACCTTTGGGTGGTGAGGCATACGCTAAGTCGAAACCCGTTTGCTGCTGTAGCACACAAACACTTGCCAGCTTACCTAGCTACCTACTCAATACACTCATCTCATTTTTCTTTCTGTGTATTTTTTATTTCTTTGTAGTGTTGTTAGTTTAGTTCTGTAGGTGTATTTTGTGTGTTACTTTATAAGCAAATAAATGCCTGTCTATGTCTATGTCTTCGGTCTTTTTCTACTTGCATACACAGTCACACCTATTATTTTTATTGCATACCCAAGAATTTGATAAAGACCTCATTTTGGTAGCGTCAACAGTTCAAAACATACTGTGACAATTTGTTTCAGACAATTTCATTTTTTTTATTAAACAGTAACCAATTTTACTCGTAATTCCAAGAAGTTATAAACTTTCAACAGGTTTTAACCTAATACTGGTTACGAATAATAAATAGCTCTCAAACAGGAGCTGTGAGTTACGAGTTTGGTCATTAGTGGTGACGTACCTACGTGTAATTAAGGTACGTGTCTGAATTTTGAATTTAAAATTGTCTTTTCATGAAAAATTTATATGAAATAGGTTCACGTAATTTTGTACGACGTTAGATAGTTAAGGTCAAGCCGAAAGTAAGGCATTGCTTTGCTTCAAAGTCTTTTATATACTCTCTCTTTTTTATTTAGATTTTCTCGTACCAAGAAAAAATACTTAATTTTCGCAATTTTTATTCAGACTTTATCTTATTTTTCACTGCTTATTACCGAGTATGTAGGTAGTACCAATCATTTTTGGTGCTGAAGTCGGTTGAAAAACTGAGTTGAAAAAGTTTGTTACCAGTTCTTCTGGGCTTGGAATATCTCAATTAATGCTTGAGCATTGTTTCAGAATACGATCTGCCAACGAGAATACACTGCACAGTTGAGTGCGGATAGATTATCCGTGGTCGGGCTTATCCAAATCTGTGTTAGTTTGGAACGTGCGAGCCAAAGTTTGTAAGTCACATAGCACTGCGCTGGGGCCAAATGCCTGGGCTCCTCCCCGAATTGAATTCGCGAACAATGCTTTAGCAAAATGCAAAGGACTATTATTTGAGTCCCTATTATGCCGATTTATGCCTAATCCATCGGATATTCCATCGGCTCCAATATACTCGTTGAGAACAAATTCTAATTAACCAGAATTTATGGCACACACAATAGAGTAAGTACCTACTGAACAAACAAAGCCAAATAAATGGATTTCATAATCATTCTCAACAACTCTTCTTAAGGTACAGTCGAGGAAATAAATCTCTGCGTATAATAAGAGAGGCATCGGAAAACACTTCGCATTCTATTCCCGAGTGTACGGATTAGGGCTGATACTGCCACCCGATCATATAAAGTGCCACAAAGTTCAGTTGCCGAAAAAAAGTTATCTCTCACGCCTGACAGACCTTAGCTCTTAGTCTTGTCTCATCCTCAGTGGACGTGTTCTGCGAGGTAATGCAAAGATAACCGCTTAACTTGGTATCAAGTGGTAGGTATCAAGACATTAATTTTTCTCTGACGTTATCTCGTTTCACAAAAATATTATGAAATAGTATAGGAGTTGTCTTTTTGTTTCGCAAGTAATTTTAGACGGTGGCGCCCTCTCAGCTTAATAAATAAGTTCACACTCCCGGTATACAACTACGCTATTTTATTTACTACCTAAGTACATTTTAGTAGGTCACGCTGTAAAAAGCCACAAAAAACACAAAAGTAAGTACTTACCTATATTATATTTACCTAAATATTAAGTCAAATAAATATTTCATTCATTCATTCGTTCATTTACTAGGCATGGTTGGCAACCCTACAAACATGCGTGCCTCATTTTAATTTCAGCGTGATCGATGGCTTTCTTATGTTGTGGTTGATTTGGCCCAATATTAGTATTGATTGAATGGAATTTACGAGACTATAGAGGTTTCTAATACTAGTTTATATTATCTGTGCCAATGCTAAGAGCACTATTACCCACAGATAAGTAAATAATTAATCTCATTTAGCCAGAATAGATAAACTACGTACTAAGTATGTAATCTAGATTGTATCCGCATGTATACAGTTTTTTTTATAAAAAAAAAAGTAATTGTAACTCAAGAAACAGATATTCCACCTGATTATCTGTCAAATAGATATCTATAGTACTATCTATTTTTGCTTTTGCCATTTGCGAAACTTCTAGAATAACCGATTTATAACACAACAATGCGAGCATCACTGCTTCACGGCAGAGCTACTACTGCCCCCCGATCGTAAGATCTGAACTGCTTTCGCTGCCCCGCATAATTTCAAGCGACGTGGCTACATATATACGACAACAAGAAGCTTTTGACGGTAAAAAACGCGCTGAAATATATCCTGATAAGTACAGTTGAGATTATACCAGCATATAATAGGACTTTACATCTGTTAAAGATGATTTATACAGCGTCAGGAGGCAACTTATGCCTACACTTAACGGGACACTGTAGTGCCTGGGACAATGTTTAGATGGAGTAGGCTTGCCCAGCACCTATACCATCCTCTCAGCCTAGTCAGCCATATCCACAGGAAAGACATCGTCAATACGTGCCGAGCTGACTAAGCCAAGGGTTTCCTCACTATGTTTTCCTTCACCGTTATAGGTACGTCCACTAGAAACTTTCCTGATCAACTTTATCAATATAGAGAATATTGACCAGGGTTCCATAACGCATGAACTGGCACGATATTGAGGGTCCAGTTTACTGACGGATTCTATTATGTAAAATAGGGACAGGGCCTTAGGTGTTCAGCCAAGCGTGAAACCATCAGGATGGTCACTATGGATTCTGCTGAAGATAACACCGTGATATGACGGACGTAGTTTAACGTGCTATAGACTGTTAGTGAATATTGACGTCTATAGCAAGTCTTTTATTTCTTTTTTACCAATAAATTGATTATCTGATTATCTAGCAGGTATAGCAGGTGATTATCTAGGCCAGCGTATCAGCATTGTTATTTAGCGCGGCAATGCAGCCAGTCCCTTGGACACGCTTCCGATTGGTACTGATTTGGAAAGTTGAGCTATCTATAAATTGTTTGCAATGATTTGTAGATAGCTCAACAGTTGATGATGCAGCCAGCATCACCTGTTTTGATGACGTCATGTTTATTTTCCTGTACGGTCGCTTTGTGACGGTAGGTACATTTTAGTGGACCAAATCAACGTAAATCGTGCAATCGACTGTATAACGCAATATGAGGACTGAAATATCAACACCCTTAAGATTTTACAGACGGATACAATCGCTTGCGTATGGAATTATAATTTTTCCAATAGCATTATAATCATTATCATCATCTCAGTCCAATTTGACCCACTCCTGGGCGTAGACTTCTTTTTGCTCCTGCCATACTTCGCAGTCTTGGGCAACCCTCATCTATCATTTCCAATTGGTTTTCTTAATATCATCATCATCATCATCATCAATATATATAAAACTCTTTTGAAGCTGACAGAGAATCAACGCACAGCCTAAACTATAAGTCCTAGAGGTATGAACTTTGGAGGGTAGTATCCTCATAATATAGTGTAGGGGTGCACTAAAAAAGGAATTTTGAAAAGTTACACTCTAAAGGGTCTAGGACGCGAGCAACGCCGCGGGCGACGGCTAGTTTAAATAATATAGTCTATGGCTAAAAAGACCCGAAACCCAAGGGGTATTTTATATAAGCAAGTACTTACCTAATAAATGATTTTTCTTTCTTTCCTTCTCTCTTAAATATTACTTTTAGTTAGCCAGACCTCTAGAGGGTGATCTTAGTCATGGGTCACTATATTATTACTAAAAGCTATTAATTGGGGTCTCTAAGGAGACTCTGGAACAAATTCGGTGGAGCAACAATATTTATTATGTAATTGTATAACAATAAATTCATGAAAGTCCCTATTATATCCCCTGGCATTAGTTTGAACGTAATCGCATTTCTAGCGAATTTGTTATTACGTTGATAACGTGTTTCAAGTTTGGAACATGATAATTTACCGGATATTAAGAGGGTTTACTTTGCCAATAGTAGTATTAAGACTTTTTCCAGTAGCAATGGACTATCCCACAAAGCACGTCAGTAAGGACGTGCCCGATGAGGCATCGTACTCATTTTAAGACGGTGTAAGAAAACAGAAGCTACAACTCATGCTACGCTCGTGCTACGCTCCTGCTACGTTCGTGCTACGCTCCTGCTACGCTTTTGCTACGCAACTTCTACGTTTTTGCTACGCTCGTGTTAATCTCCCTACGCGCTATTTTATGATGTGACCGTTAGTGGCATTTACATCTGAGCGCTTCCGTACTTCGGAGGGCACGTTAAACTGTCGGACGGAGGTCTTAAGGCGGCCTAAAAACTCCGTCAACAGTGTTGGCAACTAACTCATACGAGCTTGCTTGCTTGCTACGGGCCCACTGGTGGGCCGGCCGGTGTGCTCGATGGGAATAACCCTGTTAAATCAGTAAAAGAGGTGAGGTGGTGTCCAATTTTCAAAATTATACCAAGTTAAAACGCCCTACTCATGTTTTAGGTCAGTTTCTGGCGATTTCATTTGTTAAACTATGCTCAGGGGTAACACAAACGAGTGATTGAACATGGAATGTTAGGTGCTATTCAACAAATTCAGCTCAAAGCGCCGGCCGACAGAGTACGTGAATACTGGCGAATACTTGAGCAACGTGATTTCTACTACGAATCCAAGTTTAGATGGTAAGGTGGTGTTCTGAATAATGCGATTAGTCGAGCAATTTGTGTTGTTGTGACATAATGTATTTCAAGGTACACTATCAAAACCAGTGAACTAAATTGTACACGCCTAGCACTAGTTTCAACTGCTTGCATACTGCTTGAGCCTTTCTTAATCTTAATTCTTAATGTTACAAAGCCAAATGTCCCATATTGTGTTCCAAATGGTGAATATAATCTATGACTGTGACTTACCTTTTGAACTTTATAAATAAATAAATAAAAAATATAAATAAATATTCACGGACACTTAACACATTGCCTTCTAGTCCCAAACTAAGCAAAGCTTGCACGATGGAAACTAGATGGCTGATAGAATACATACATACATTTTTTTTTGTAAATACATACTTATAATACATAGAAACACACAGACAGAGAACAAACATCTATGTTTTCACACAAATGTTTGTTCACGGTGGGGATCGAACCCACAACCCACAGCACGGAAGGCAGCGCTACTACCGACTGAGCCATGACGCCTGTCAAAATGTTAGTATTAGTGTCAAAATGTAAATGTTAGTGCTGTGTAGTGTTGGACAATACAAACTATGCACCTTTCTGGACTATTTTCTTCTATCTTCCTACCTACAGTGAGAAACCTACCTACCTAGCAGCCTACAATACCTATACTATTAATTAATGCGTTAAATACTATGAGAAAGGACTGGTTAGTCGCCGGCGATGTTGCTACTTTTTAACATCGATACAAACGCACAACTCTATCGCAACTGAATCGCTCTAGTAAATTGAAGTGTGTATCAAGGTTTAGTAGGGGTTATTCCCATCGAGCCCACCGGCTGGCCCACTGGTGGGGCCGATAGGAAAAAAACCCCAACAAGCCCACTATGCAAATTAGTTTAATCAATTTTAATGGTGCAAACATAACTAACCAGATTTGCACGATTAATGGGGCAAATCAATAGTGCAAACGCAACCACAGGCATTTGTGTGGCCTGTTATCTGTTGCCTTGTTCAAAACTCCACCTTAAAAGGGATGAGTGACGATGTAAGGAATCCCAAGGGACAAAGCACTTGATCTTTGAAGTGGCTCAAATTGCAGGGCTTAATATTACTGGATAAGTCGGCGTAAGGCTCTTGGCGCTTTGGTTACATTTTGGGGTTTTGCTATTTGTGTAATTTTAGGGATATTGGGTATTTGGTCCGGAAGTACGTCCGGAACCCTTAGGCCGTGCTCACTTTGGACACGAATTTGTTCGTACGTAAACGTACGAGTACTATTTCGTACGAATTGAGTGCTCACACCGAATACTTTTTTCTTAACAAGTTGGGATTGTATTCGGATGTCGTAAGTAAACGTACGTATACGTACGACTTATCGCATGCAGTGTGAGCGCTCCCATAGTCCTTTTAAGGTCGGGATCATTCGTGCGCAGTCGTACGTTTACGCGCGAATCAAATTCGGATGAAATCGTATCCAAAGTGAGCACGACCTTATAGGCGCATTGGGCTTTCTCCGGGCCAGATATTACAAACCAATAATAAACTCTATTTTAAAGATAGTAGAGATTACTATGGTATAAACCACTTTTGACTTGACAACTTGACAGGTACGAAACTAGAGATAGGCACGTACCCGGGTATATACCCACTGTAGTGGTTTGCAAAAACACGTCATTGACGTACTTTTCTAGCGTCTACGAGAATGTTCTAAAATTAACCGACTGATTGAAAAAGGTCGTCGGTGGTCGGATTTAACTGAATTTGTTGTTTGTGGAATAAACAAGTAATTCGCTCTGTAGTTTGTGTGTTTAGGCCTACTGTGTGTTTGTCGTTCATTTAGAAAGACTCAATTAAATCTTTATACCTTTTGAAGTTATACAGGGCGTAACTAAAACTGCCCCTTCGGAGGGTTTTTTGTTAATATTTTTTTACAATAGCTAACTATATATAATAAGTAATACCTACAAAATATGGTAAGGTAGATATTCCAAAAAACCCCACTAAGAAATCCCTCTTAGTGGGAATTCAGGTTTTTTTCAGAAATCCCCACTGCTACGACATAGCACATCTAAGTACCAGTGGTGATTTCTGTTTTTTTTCCAGAAATCCCCACTATGTATGTGGTCCTTATTAGCGTGTGAGTGAGGTGAACGATAACAGAATCCAAATGAGAGCGAGAGAGATAGCTATACTTCATCGTGACGTAGTTTAGTTTGCGTCTTTATTATTCTACTTTGAACTTAAGACTTTAATTTAATTACTCATACACTTTCAACGTACTTAGATCGCTACTCGTCTTAAAGTTTTATTCAATGTAAGGTTCTTGTAAAAGTACCTATAGTTACAAAGCCGGATAATTTACAGAAAAGGCCGGAGTTTCGGGAGTAAAATGGAATAAAAAATTATCAAATCACACTAAAAATACCATAAGCCGAAACGAAATAGGCCAAGACTTCCTATACCAACTTACTACAAACTATTTTTTTGCCCTAAAACCAATTTTAAGTTCACTTTAGTACTAAATCAAAACCAAAAACACTATTGTCTTATTTTAACCGACCCTGCACTAATCTGTATAACACTGGACTATTGAGACGAAAATGTATCATCAGTCCGATTATCGGATGAAATAACTGGAATACTGATTCTTGGCCAAAACTACGGTGTTCGAGGATGAACGTTCTTGTTACATAGTTTAATAATCCGGCATAATGTATATCCGACTTTTAGAGAAAAAAGTCGGAGAAATCGGAATGAAGCCAGTCCACCCTAATATCATAACATGCAATAAATTATGCATTCATGCTGAGACGCTCTTCTCAAGTAACTTTGCTGGGTTGTAGTTATTACACATACAAGTACTTTAGTAGCTTTTTTATATATTTGATCAAATAAGAATCATTTTTACTTCTTGAATAATGAATTATGTAGGCCTTATTTCTTAATACATTAACGAGTATGGTTTTACAAAAAATATTCTATCAGTAATCTATTTGTTATAGCGTTGCTAAGATTGGTACTAGAAAGCGTTGTAAAATTTACATATAATATATAGAATTATTTATTTAATATTATTATGTAGAAAATTGATTAAACAAGAAGTGATAATTAGGTACTTAAGTACTTACTAAAGTTTTAGTTTTAATTTTCAATATTATTATATATATTATAAGCCAAATCTTCTAATTACTCATATCTTTTGAGTAGATGAATTCAAGAGTCGGATACGAACCCACGACCTTGCCTAACTGCTATTTGGCGTCTTTCAGTATTTTAAATTCCTGATAAATTCTCAAATGAATTTAAAATGAAGCTGAAATTTAGTACAGCAAAATACTAACTGAAAACAATACTAGTGCCTAACATTATATGAATGTTTTTTAGTTTTTTCAAACAGTAAAAAGATGGCATCGTCAAAGCACATTTTAACTATCAGAACTTTATGACTAAAACATCAAACTCACCAAGTAGTAAACTCCAAACGGCATCACCACTACAGCCACTAATAAGTCCGCTACCGCCAAACTCACTATGAAATAGTTCGTTGCCGTCTGTAAGCTTCTTTCCCTCGCTACGCTCATTATCACCAAAACATTACCGAATAATGTCAGCAAAGGAAACACTAGTAGCGACAACGCCCAAAAGTTATAACTATGCACATCACTACACGTTCCATTTTCAACTGTGCAATTCCAAAAAAAAGTCTCGTTGAGATCGAAGAGTGTTTTGAAATTGGAATCGTTCCTATCGAATGTTGAGTTCGGATCGGGAGGTCGGAGCGGAAAAGTGGTTATTTTCGTCGCGTCCTGGCACTGATGGCACAAGTTTTGTTTAGGCGTTTCCATTATTTGACTAATTGTTCCATCTTCGATTCACCGTGCTATTTTAAAGAGTTAATTTTTTTTTCTTTTTTCGCTTCAGTAATTGGACAAGTCAGTGAGCTTGCCTGTTGTGAGTTTCCACTCTCGTTCATTTCGTGTACCTGGAACAAACACGTTTTATTTGAATTCAGAAGGTCGGAGCTCGAAAACTGGAAACGTTTTTTACGGCCTGCAATTTTAGTGGCCAGTACGAATTTAAGGGTCTGTTTACACGAAGCAACTTTACGAGTTTGGGCTTATTATGTTATCGTCTGAGGATGAAACTTTAATAAGCCAATTATTAGTTCTTGTAGTTAGTTAAACACATCTACGTGTAGTAGTACCGTTGAGTTTATCTTTAGTTTTATATACCTATATACTTAGGTAATTTAAGCGGTTATAGCGAACACACTATTGACATCCTTCCTATTACATTACATACCTAATAATATATTATTATGAACGCGAAAGTTTGTGAGGATGTATGGATGTATGTATCCTTTTCTTTTCTTTGTTCCTATTTCACGCAAAAACTACTGATACTATCGGTTTGGATAAAACTTGGAATATACATTGTCCGTGACCTGGATTAATACACAGGCTACTTTTTATTCCGGAAAATCAACGGGATCCAACGGGACGCGAATGTAGTCGTGGGCGGAAGCTAGTACCTAATAAAGTCGAAAAGTCAGCTATATAATCATGATAATGGTTATGAAACATAATACAATTATTTGCCAATGTATATATATTTTCATGTACGTTTGAAAGTTCCGTAATGCTAGTAGCCACAAAAACTACTGTCAGTGTAAAAAAGCCCTTAACATTTTTACAATCAATCAAAACTCTCATCCGCACTTACTATTTATTTTCCGATTTCATTTGCTCCGATTAATCGAACTTTATATCGATACTCAATTTCACAGCAGCTCTCAATCTGACACACTGTCAGCACCAGTTTCGAATTCGATATCAGAAACTCATACATACATTGGATTCAAATATTTTACAGATAAAATGGCGTGTGTTATGTCATCGAGCAACTTTGGAAAAACAAGGACATTTGGTCTCCAATACTTTTATTTTGGTAGAGGAAAACATCGCGAGAATACGATATATTCCAGAAATCCCCACCAGTGGGGATTTCGGGTTTTTCCAGAAATCCCCACTTTTACGATGTAGCATGTCTATGACGTAGTAGTGGGAATTTCTGGAAAAAAACTGAAATCCCCACTGGTAGGGAGATCTTAGTGGGGATTTCACTTGCATATATTGAGTAAATTGTGCTAAGAGAGGCTGATACTGCAGGCACTATAGCATCTGCACTCGACGTCTGAAAACTAGTAGGTATCCAATTTAATGATTAAACTGAAATATGAATTTTAAATATGCATCTATACCATAGTCTTCATTTGGTTTTAAAATGAGAGAGTCTACGCTTCCTTAATATAACGTTAACTAGCCGTCTTCCGCGGCGTTGCTCGCGGTATACCCTTTAGAGTGTGACGTTTCAAAATTCCTTTCTTAGTGCACCCCTACACTATATAAGGATACTACCCTCCAAATTTCATACCTCTAGGACTTATAGTTCAGGCTGTGCGTTGATTCTCTGTCAGCTTCAAAAGAGTTTTATATATTGAACGCGTGCAACGCCGCGGGCGACGGCTAGTGTACAATAAGTGGGTTACTTATATTGAAGTTTTCGGAAGAGATCTTATTATACATAGTAGTAAGTAAGGAAACCATTTATTTGCAACACATCCTAGAAGATATTTTTGATTTATACATGTGGAAAATCACTGTCTCTGATAATTATAATTATTATACAGTGGGTTATAAAGCTTCCGAATATTATGAAATTATGTAAAATCAGAGCTTATATCTCAAGAATAAGAGAAATTATTTTCTCCTCTCTGAATTTCACCAAAAACGCTATCATTCTGTATTTTCAGTGAAATTATTACAGCCAAATAATTGTACGCACATAATTAAGTTTTCTTACATTTCTTCTTTCTTGATAACTTTGCTCATTATTCATAACAGATTTCAAAATGATGTTACAGAAAAAACGAAGTTATTGACTTTGACTTTGAATGTGACAAAATTAAATATTTTAGCAACTTTTTTCTAAGTTTCTTTCCTTCCTTGAACAAAACAAAATTACTGCTAATTTTGAAGACTAGTAATAGTACCTACTTTATGAATAAAGACGTTAGGAACCTCAGTTATTCAGCAAAGTATCCGATAATTGTCCGGCACTGCGTAAAATATTAATATTTAAGTAGGTAGGTTCGGTGGGTACCGAACCGACATTTGCTTTGTTTTGGGTAAGGAATCTCCTTGAAAAATTACTCGTAATTTTCTTTTCAGGACAATTAACTACCTAACCTTCGAGTTTCAAAGGAAACATAATAATTAATGCTGTAATGTCCTCTTCATGTTTTATGAACTTTTGGAATATTAATAATAATAAGATTATAAAAAAAATATTAAAATTTCTATTGTAAGAAAACTTTTAAATTAAGAAAAAAAATGAATAAGAACCGAATACTCAAACGCTACTTATATTAAGTCATCTCTTGCAAATGAGGAATGTCAATCAGAAGCAGAGCAATTTTAAGTGGTGTTTAAATTTGAGTGACGTTTCACTATTCGACCGTTAGTTTGTCAATTTGAGGGGTATTGTCATAATAGAAAAACTAGTAAAAATTAACGATTTTGCTCGATGTAAGAAGCTCCATTGATGATTTCCGAGTATAAAAATAAATGATTCTTATTCTTTGACAGGCGTCATGGCTAGTCGGTAGTAGCTCTGCCTTCCGTGCTGTGGTTCGATCCCCACCGAGAACAAACATATTTTGTGTGTTGTAAACATAGATGTCTGTTCTGTGTCTGGGTGTTTCTATGTATTATAAGTATGTATTTACAAAAAAAATGTATGTATGTATTCTATCAGCCATCTAGTTTCCATCGTACAAGCTTTGCTTAGTTTGGGACTAGAAGAAATATTCACGGACACTTAACGCAACGCGCGTTAAGTGTCCGTGAATATTTATTTATATATTTTTTGACAGGCTTCCAGAACTTAGCGAGTCTTTACAGACTGAACTAATATTATTCTACATTACAACAAAGTAGGAAATACCTACTTACTGTCATGTCGGCCAACTAGACTTGCCCTCGGGGATAAGATGGAGTGTCAGATGCGAAGACAACGACAAACAAATTGGGTTCATCCTGTTTATATACAGGGAGCTTCGAAAATATACCGCTAGAGATTTTTTTTTACGAGTAATTAAATAAACTGTTTTTAATTTTTCAATTTTGGTTTAGAGATTTTAATACAAGAGCATTGTACATTTTTAGAAAGAAAAATATACGGGGTTATATTAACAACTCCTGAAATGTTTGAAGGTTAAAGTGGGGTGGTTATTAACGTTTGGTATTGCACCTGGAATCAAACCTACAGTTTTATGGTAGCTCACGTAGCATAAGTCACAGTACACTAAACAGTTACCAATGCATAATAATAAGTAGTTCACCCCGATCTCGCGATGTTCCCAAAAATTAAAGCAAGTAAATTACCAAAAATTGCTGGTAGTTCGCTTCGCTCACTCGATCAAATATTAGGTTAGTATCAAAACCTGATTTGCCCAACAATAACTCGACTTAAATCTTCCGCATTACCGTACAAAAACCGCAATTTTTCATCAAACTTCGCAAAAGAAAAAGCCAGCATCAATCAAATATTAAGTCAATAATGTATTCGTTTCTTTTAGGCCATTTCACTTATAATGTAATTTCAAACCTCTGGCTTTAAGATTAGGAGTCTTTTTGTGTTGTCACCGGGGCCTTTGACCTGTAGACAAAGCGCAAAGCGAAAATGAGGTTTTTGCGTGAAATCCGCAGCAACCATGGTTTTGAGATTAGACGGCATCAAAGGAGGCCTCGTTACAAAGCCGTGTTGAAATAATACTAATAGGCCTTTGAGTTTTTTGTAAAAATAGGATTGTAAAATTACATTCTTGAAACTTTTTTTACGCTTTCATAATTTTATTGTACCATGCGATTGCTAAAATATTTTTTTTATGATATAAGTAATGGAACAAGCTGATAGCTCACCTGATGTTAAGTGGTAACTTCTGCCTATAACAATGCAGTACCTCACAGAGCAAGTCCAATGAGGACGTGCCCTGTAAGGCAATGCACTGCGTCCATCACTCTGAGACGTAAAGATCTTGAAGTCTCATGTGCCTGTAATTACACCGGCGCCCTTACCCTTCAAACCGGAACACAGCAATGCGAGCATCGCTGCTTGGCGGCAGAAATAGGTACGGTGCTAGTACTTCCCCGGACGAGCTCTCACAAAGAGCTCTACTACTACTAAAGTATTATAATAAGTAAATATATTATAAGTAGACTTACGATTTTATTCCCTACGCAGGTTGGTCCCACTTACAGATGTTTTCCTAAGTGGTTCAAACCGCACAAGATATTTTGTAACCGGACAACGCGCATTTTGACGATTAAATTATGTTGCTCGATATTCCATAAAAAGAAAAATGTAAACTTGGGTTTTCGGTTTATTAGGTAGATACGTTCCTCGTGACTCGAAACTCGTAAAAATAAAACAACGTTCTTCATCCATGTTATTAATAAATCCAGTACAGAATCTCTAGTTTATTTACTTTTATGCAAACCATTTTCTTAATAATTTCAGTCAAGAAGTTTAATATTCAATTATGTAAAATCAATCTTACAAAAACTAGCAATTAACTTGTGGTTTGCTTATGTTTTTGCTTGATTAATTGGCTCATTCTAGTTTTCCCCTGCGTCAGTCCCCTGCGAGGGGGATTTCTGGAACTTTGTCCAATAATCCCCTTAGCGACCCCAGCGATTGCCGGCTGGGGAAAACTGGAATAAAGTTCCAGAAATCCCCTTAGGGGTCCACTTACACCTTCATAGTGTTTTAAGTGGGTTATTAACGAACGTACTTACAAGAAATTATTGTTCATTTTATTTTCTCTTTTTGGGAGCAGCAGTTAAATTGTAAAATACAAAAAAATAGCGATTCTCACATTTTTTTCCTTTCATCAGCTCTCAGCAGCTACTTATTTTTTTGAACTCACTTTTATTACTTTACCGAAGTATCTAAGTAATTCAATTATACCTATAACTTTTATGAACTAGAATTCACTTACTTTTGACTTTTCAAAGTGATCATTGATAAAAATATATTTTTAGGAAGCCGGAAATTAAAAACAACTTTGCCGGGAGTCTAGTTTTGCCTTTAACCGGAAGTCATACTAGTTACAACGTAGCCAAAGCCACTGAGCACGAGATGAGACGAGACGCTACTAGTCTGATACACTGACGTCTTGGAATTGAATTAGACACCACCGGTAATGGAACTAGGATCACGGGTGAGAAGGGTCCGCAAAAAACTTAAAATTATTTTTATCAACTCATGTTTTATAGCTCTCATTTATATTTCTAGTGAAGTTTTACTGAGATGTTTATCTGAGATTTAATACTTACTTAGATACCGTCTAAATAAAAAAGAAGCATAAAAAGACTTTGATTCCAAGGGAAGGATAATTTCTAAACATTTCGCGGCGCGTCAACGGAAAGAAAATGCGGTGAGGAGGAGTTCATATTTAGACTAGACAGCTTCCATACCCATCTTACAAAAGTATTTAGACGTTACAAAATTCTTTACCATGTCAAACTTTTAAAATATATACCGTGATTGAACGATACTGTCAATAGTGCTAGAGAGTGTCAGTAGGTACACGAGTTTTGACATTTTTTGAAACGACACACAGCACTTTTATTTTAATAGTTTTGTTATTAGTATTGTTGTTTAATTTTGGTGGAATTTTAACCAATAATACTTAGGTCGTAACATAAAGTGTGAGCCATTGGAATAAATGTGTGTAAAGTGGTTTTTCTGAATGTGAAAATTCGTGTTAGGTTTTGAAGAGAAAATCCACCATTTTCTTTTTAAAACAAACGACAGCCGACTTGACAAATGACTTGACTTGACTTATTCATTACAATTTTAACACTTGACATTGGCAAAATTGTCTGCTGAAATGCCGGACACAGGCCATTACTGAAGAGAAGAAGAAGAGTGTCAGTAAAAATGGCGACAATTGAATAAAAAGTAGTTGGGACAGTACTAAACGCTAGGACAGAGGTTTCAATACGAATAAATATGACAATCGTAACGGTAGCGTATCCGAGATACATTGCGCAGTAACGCTTCAAAGTTTGGCAGTCGAGCTAGCGACGACGCGCAATATGACTTAAATACATAAAGTTTACGTATAGTAACTGTTAGATTTGGTGGTGTTCGCTCCTCTGTGGTTGGACTGGAATTGAATTAGGCGCTGCACTGTCGCTAATGGAACTAGGAATACAAATGTACGCCCAGCAGAACAAGATGAACACCCGACTTTCTAGTAAAAATAATTTAGTAAAGTTGTCTTTCCAAAAAAAATTGAATTAGTAAAAAGTATGGTAAGCTGAAGACTGGTCTAAAGGAAAAAAATGGTGAGTTTATCTAATGTTGCAATTGAAATATTTACTTATTCGTTTCTCAATTTTAGAACGTTTAAGTACCATGATGGAATATTTACAATGCTATGAAATATGTCCATGTTAGCGATTAAATTTTTTTTTTTATGGTAAAAGTAATGGAACAAGCTGATAGCTCACCTGATCAAAATTTGTCAAGATTACTACTGATTGTATTTTTGAGCGAAAATAAAACGACGCTTTTTGTTTTTAAAATATTTATATCACATTTGATAGAAATAATGTAGTCCTGTCACGAAGTAAATTGGGTAATTTAGGTTCGTATGCAAATTCGCGTGATACAATAACAAAAATAACATTTTGATATAACTTGTTTGTTACTGGAAAATTAAATCCCAAAAAACGAAACCATAAAAACTTTCAAAATTTTCGTTTTTAATTATTTATTTATAAGGCTCACTTAGATTTTCCATAAAAACAATAACCTCTTAAAGCTTAAAATCTTTGTCTATTATTTAAAAAGTTTTGATGAACTTAAGTATCCTTTAAAGGTACCTACTTATCTTAAAAATGTATATAAGTATATAAGTATTATATCAGCCATCTAGTTTCCATAGTACAAGCTTTGCTTAGTTTGGGACTAGAAGGCGTTGTGTTAAGTGTCAGTGAATATTTTATTTATTATTATTATTATCTAAGGTTCTTCATGTTATTTTAAATAAATAACTTTTGCTAAAAATAGCTTGGCGGAAATAAAGTATGTGCCTACACTAAAAAAGAAACAGGAAGAAATTTTACCGAAATTACAGGTACGAAAAGTCTGTGCCACTTCAAAATGGATAACCGTATTACACGATCTTGGTCACTATGCTTCCAGTTATAAGGTTGTTAATCTGTATGTTATTTAGAGCAGTTTTTTTCTAAAGAGCTTCCAATTTAGTTTCAACATATCTCTTTAAAGTATACAAATAATCACGATCGATAAAAATTTTTTTTTGAAAGTACTTATTATTATTATTATGAGCCTTCGATGTCCCACTGCTGGGCAAATGCCTCCCCCTCTTCCCTCCACGCTGTGCGATCCAATGCTGAAAGTACTTAGCCTATTTTTTTTAAATTGTCATTTTCCTAATTTTTTTAGCAATCAGACTATTTTGAGTTTTTACCTTAGACATTAAAACCACTGTAAGTATATTTTTTTATAGAAGTGAATCTCTCAAACATATTGTTACTTAATCTGTGTTACTTAATTGTCTCGTAACTTTGTACCAGACGTGGAAAACCTAATTATTTTTATTGGGTTAGTTTGCTGACGTTACGTCGTCTGTGGCGGGTTCTTCCATCTGTTGTTGTGCTATTTGGTTTCAAAGTGAGCTATGTATACGTATAGGTATGTTAGTGTGCGTTAAGATGCATACTAAGTAGGTATGTTCGTAAATGGTAAGGTAATATAATTATCATCAATATATATAAAACTCTTTTGAAGCTGACAGAGAATCAACGCACAGCCTAAACCATAAGTCCTAGAGGTATGAAATTTGGAGGGTAGGTTCCTTATATAGTGTAGAGGTGCACTAAGAAAGGAATTTTGAAAAGTCGCACCCTAAAGGGTCTAGAACGCGAGCAACGCCGCGGGCGACGGCTAGTTATAAGTAATATTAGCGAGTAGTTTATCAAACACGATTTTTCTAGGTAAAATACCATCGATGTAAAATACTTATTTGCTTACTTTGAAATTACTTATCATGATTTTGAACATAATTGCTTATGGGTACACATGCACACAAGTACGATTGAGAATCGAGTCGTATTGTGACTTTCTTGGGGAAAAAATGTTCACTAGTTTTTTTCCCTTAGGATATAACTTTTTTAATTAGAAAAAGATCTTTAAGGGTTCGTAATGGTAACTGTAACTAGATAGATAAATAGATAGAAAACTCTTTATTGTACACCACTTTTACAGAAATTATAAAATAAACACAGAGTTCATTATTCTTACGTGAAATACAATGGGCGGCCTTATCGCTATGAGCGATCTCTTCCAGGCAACCTTTGGATGGACTGGATTTTAAATGTACGAAAGTGACGGTGTAATAAAAGACTACATTTAATTAATTTCACCAACTCTGTAACTACTAGTTGGTTAATATTTTGTTTTACCTAGTAATGATACCTAGTTTTGAAGGCGTTGTTTTTTCTTTTTAAGTTTTCCATTAGAAGCACTACCATCATCTCCACACTACACCCAGGTTAGTTGGTAGATAATGCTAAATAGCATTAAACTCGCCTCTGTACGATTTTTAAAGTGCAATAAATAATTTTCTAATCTAATCTAATGATATCAGAAAGTTATACGAAATGGCTTCCATTTTTGCTAACGGTACCAATACTACCAATTGTGTTGAGTCTCATGTACTGGTAAATGTTGTTGACCCATAAGTGACCCATGGCAAAATGGTTGCTGGTCTACCTCAAACTCCGACTGCGAATAACGGATAGATACTGTTGATAGATGGAAAATATTTCTGTTGTGAGGTTAAATTTTTTTTTTTTAAATAAAACCATTTTTTAGACAATTGCTATAAAAAGAAAAGGTCCGAAATAGATTTGAATCATCTTAAACTGTTCATCAAATTGGGTTGGTCTCATAATCCTCTTTGAGCCGTCAAAATTAAAAAATTCAAAAAATTTTGATTTCAAAATTTCTAAATCAAGGGGATTTTGAGACTTTTCTTGCTAATAATATAATATTGATATTATCTTGCTGACTTCGAAAGAACAATAATAATATAGTTAATTCCTTATAGCGAAGTACTCTAAGGTTAATTTAAAGCTCAATTAAGAGATTATTTTCCAATGATTATAATTAACATACCCAAGAGTAATTCTACCCTTCAACACCACTTTCAGCATTACGTATTTTCTTTTAAATTAATATCTACACTTCAACACTCTTGTTACTTAGATTGCGACATGTTTGCGACTGTTAATCACTGGGCCTCTTCTCCAAATAGTGAGCGATGATTCGGTAGTGACGTTTTTGTGGCTATCATGGAATTCACAACGACACGACATGATACGACACGACACGACAGGACACGGCAAGACACGACACGACACGACACGACACGACACGACACGACACGACACGACACGACACGACATGGCACGACACGACACGACACGACGACAGGTGGGCGGATGCGATCTCATTACAAGACGCAAAATAACTTTAGTTATACATGCTGAAGTATGCGTCCAAGTGTAGGTTGACCATGAAAGCCGTACAATCTAAAAATTAATCCAAACAATCTTAGCTTAATTGAACTAGTAATTAAATATGGCGGTGAAGTTCCATTATTTCCCGCCCTTTTGCTGTAGCGGTTATTTTGGACAGTGACAGGATGACATTTGACAGGTCAAGTTGATATTGTAGCTTTTATGACATGTCGGACGGGGTCAGCCATTTTGAATTTGGACAGGGGACAATTATTACGAATTTAGGGAGGGACAGAACATAACTTTTTAAAGATTTGATTATATTATAACCCCTATCTTATAAAAACTTCGAGTAGACATTATGTCCTGATTACGTATGGTAACCTTAGAAACCTAGAAAACAAACAGACAGACACACAATCCTGTTAAACTTATAACACTAGTTATTGCCAAACAAAAGATAGGCTTCGCTAGAAGAACTAGTATTGTCACCTAAGCATTGCACATTGCACCGAAAATAAATGAGACCGATAATAATTCGTGTTAACTCGGGAATGAATGAATGAAAATACTTTATTGTACGTAGGTACACCTTACAAACTAATATGCGAGACAGACTAAATTACATTACATTACGTACAATGGGCGGTCTTATCGCTAGGGAGCGATTTCTTCCAGACAACCTTTGGATGGAGTGGAGCGTATAAGTGGGAACATTTATAGTACCACATATATTGTAATCCTAAATGAAACCGCAAACCGTTAACACGGCGGAACAAATAGCTGGTAATATTTAAATGCTTCTTCTATGAAGTAAATTATAAAAAATATTAATAATTAGGCCTTCACATCTATTGAAGATGATTTATACAGCGTCAGGAGGCAACCTATGCCTATACTTAACGGGACACTGTAGTGTCTGGGACAATGTTTAGATGGAGTAGGCTTGCCCAGCACCTATACCATCCTCTCAGCCACATGATGTTTTCCTTCACCGTTAAGCTCGTGCTAACAAGTAAATGAAAATAATACTTACCTAACAAAAATATAACATTAAATTGCGTTTATTTCTAGTTTTTATAGCTACCTCACAAAGATTTTTATAACACCTCAAAAGTTATGGGTCGAGCGGGATTTGAACCCACGACCTTCCATTAATACAAGAACGGCTCTTAATTTCACAAAACGACTAATACCCAATAGGGATGTATTTAGACGATCAGAGTGACCGTGGCTCCATCTATCTTTTCGACACAAAATCTAAGATGTTTCGCAGTGAGTTTCGTCTTTGTAACCCAAAAACCAATTTGTGTAACTCCTCGGCTTTTGGAGAAATTCCTGTCTCAAAATAGTCTTCATTGATAAAATTGATATTCCTCTGAATAGCTGGAATTCAAATATTTAGCTGTGAATGCATGAAATATTAATATCAAAGCAAACTGAAATCACGAAATTGAGACTAAAGCGAATGTATTTCTGAATACCTTTGCTCCGCTCATGGTAGCGGCAAACGTAATAAACTGTAGGTAACACACGCATGTGTACCTACAGTTATCGGCAGCGAGATGGGCAGACGACATCGTGAAAGTCGTAAATAGCAGAGACTAGCTCAGAGCCCCGAGTCTGTGCATTTGCTTTCACTTTCCACTCGAGTACAGCACACGCAAACGCATTCGCAAAGCCAGAAATTTTGTATGAAAACGCCTCTACCGGGAGATTTGGGAATTGTGCAATTCCCAAATAATGTCTCGCTTTGCGGGGCTCAGGACCACCAGTGGATGGCACAAACTTGTGGAGGCCTACGCCCAGCAGTGGGTAAAGTCGGGCTATGGATGATGATGATCACTTTGCAGGATTTTGTGAACAGAAAATACTAACACATTTCGGAAGTTGTCACAAAGCCAGATACAAATGCAAAAAACAAACATGAAAAAAATGTAGAGTATTGTAGTTTCACTCATAAAAGGACGCCATGTTAGATTTTCTAATCGTCATATTTCAACACCTAGTTAATTTTTGATGAGGAGTCTTCTAGACGTGGAAAAATCACATTCGCCTTTTAACGGACACCGTTTTTCGAGAAACAAAAGCTTTGGGTTTCATTAAAACTGATGTAGATAGATATATACGAGTGTAATGTCAAATAGGTAGAATTAGTTATATGAGAACTCTCTTCCGCCCACATTTTAGATGATCTCTGTAAGTACTATCTATGTATTTTACGATTATTAAATATCTATTGTTATGATTATTATTAGATTTTATAAGGTTTTTTTTTTAAACAGACATTCAGTTTAGTATATTAGACTCCACAGATAAAAAGTATTAGAAGATAGCGCCAGTGAACTAGGCGTGCGCGAGTGGTCACTTAGACTCCACAGACCTAAATGAAAAAAAAAAAAAAGTTGCCATGCGAAACAAAAAGTAATTGGTTATTTACAATGGTCCTCTTTGCCGGAATCAAACACCATTTTGTGTCTCAGTCAGTTATTTGCCGACGTCACCAAATAATGCTAGGTCAGAAGGAGATAAGTATAAATGAAGCTGATAAATCCACCTGCCTCGAGTTTGTGAATAATGGTTTGTGTTATCCAAATCCTGGATAAACTCCACGGAATAATATTAACGTAAGCTCTACAATAGTTTCACTCTAAGATAAATAAAAATCTTTTTAGCACAGTTAAACATAAAACCGACCAAATGAGAGATCAAAAATTATACTTACAGAAAAACCAAATTTTTGTGTTTTTTATAATTTTAGGATACGAAAAAATTGCAGTTGAAAAAAGCCTATGAAACACCATAAAAATACTATGAAACACCATTGAATATTTACTACGTAGTGCAACATCTATATGTCGAATTATGGAGTAGATTCAATGGTGTACCCGCATCGTCTTCCTGCCAGTTATACAAAAGCTATCAAAATAAAAATAAAATCCTCACAGTGGATGATATTTTTTATAGAGATAAACAATGCGCGAGCCCGTATCTCTATCAAACAAAAGTACCAGGGCAACAGAATCAAAAAGAAGTTTCGGATAGTTTTCCCAATAGATTACGCAAAATATTTATCAAAGGCACCTTCCACCACTGAGATAGAGCTCATTTTACAATGCCATCTAAACTGAAGTAATCCAGATCTGGGAACAGGGAAATGGGGGGATGTTTACGAATGGATGAGTGTATGGACGAAACTGTGATTTGAGTGATGTTCTGTGCTGATTTATGATAACTTATTGATGTGTTATTGGACATTACCCACTGATATAAGCTAATAATGTTAATAGTGTTTCTCTAGGGAGAACTGCAAATAACACAGTCATATCAAACTTCCGTTCTTCCAGCACATTCTATGATAGAGGTAACAATGTTCTTTCTCTGACGAAGTCTGACTTAGTAAGAATTCAAAAAGTTCCAAGGTGTAAGAAAATATAGATAAGTTATGTAAGTCGACAATGAAATATCAATGCTATCTGATACATGGATAAGACTCATGGCAACAGATCTCAACTTCTATAGATTTTTGATTATAGCCCATTATGAAAATGAGTGGGCTCGATGGGATCTTTTCCCATCTGGCCCATCAGTGGGCCGGTTTGTGGGCTCGATGGGAATAACCCTAAATTTTCAGCGTTTTCTATTCTCTAGCGATTGTGAATGTCAACATAGTTAAAGAGAACAATCACTTTGATAAAACAATAGGTTTGGTTAAATAAACCTCCCCAAAACGGGTCTATTTAAGCCACTGTTTTCACTAGCTTCCACAATGCCTAGAGTTTCAAGATAATAATAAAAGTTCTGTGATTCCCAGCCGAGCCAGCCGATAGAACTATGCGATTCCCAACTTTGTCTTTATGAAATCCTGTTATTTTAAAATTCTAATATTTGAGTTAGCTGGTTTTGCATTTTGTTATCGATGCGGTAGACATTTTGAAATGTTATAGATCATCATCATAATGTGTCAAAATCCCTTCCTGGATACAAACATCCCTTTAAACCAGAAACAAATAGAAATAAATAATTTGGGCTTCCTTCATCCGTTCAATGGTGGAAGGTGGATTGCCTAAGACCCATTTCACACGTCCCGGGTGCTGGGTACCCGGCTGTCAAGTATGTGCTAGCCGGGCAAACTACGTCGGTACGTGTGAAAAGTACCGTAGGTACATTCCCCACCAGGTAGTCTCAAAATCTCCTTCAAGGGGAAAACTTATAGGGGATTTTGAGACTGACCCATCTGGAACCAGCTAGGTACCCGGAAAACAGAACGTATACGGTTACGCTTCGTTCAAGGTTTCCTTTTGAGAACTATTATATTCCAGCTGTTGTCAGTTCTGCGAGGTACATGGTTCCTATATCTGCAGTTAGCGGCCAAATTGGGTACAAAAAGAAAAGGCTAGTTTGCTTCTAAAACTACTTAAATATTTAAGTAACTAATGATGCATCGGTCGTTCATTATACCAAGAGGCAAGTTAGTAAAGTGCTCGTGATTACTGAAACCTTGACACAAAGTGACCATTTAATTGCGGAGTTGCCTAGCCTCTGGAATATCTCGAACCACCTCATTGATTCTGCTACCCTGGTACTTTCAAATTTCAAATAGTGGTTTGATTTTTTGCTACCGTGGTACTATAAAATAAATAGTGGCATATGTTATTAACTTTCTAAAATTAACCTTATTTTTAACCGACTTCAGAAAAAGAGGAAGTTCTCAATTCGATTATATTTTTTAAAGGAAAAAACATGATAGAAACATGGCCTCACTTGATGATAAGCCTCCGCCTATCTTTCTGGAAAAAATACTGAGATCCCCACTGGTAGGGATTTCTGGAATATATCCTATCATAGAGCAGTCAGTCACATAATTAAGCTTGTAAATATCAAAATGTTTTTCTTCCTCTGAGAACAATCATAACTTAGTTTAACTACCCACTCATTTGTTTTTTGGAATGTAGCAAGTTAGTTAAAAGCTTGTAAATTAGTTGCCATGCCTACCTGTTTCGTAATTCTATGTTATTGTATTCGGATTATAATAAAAGTACATGAACTTGTAAGGTTATGTCATGGTTACAGAGTTTGACACTCAGACTGCCCTTAGCATTCGTTTTGGACTAAGAATTACTTGTAAACTTATGTACCTACTTATTTATGACTCTGTAGAAGAGGTGTTACTTTTCATGTTGTTGATTCTACTATTACTCCTACAGGGGTAGAAGGTTTCAAAGGCTTGCACCACGCAAAAGAACGCAGCAAAGTTGAGTTTTCTTTTGCATTGTGAAAAACTTATCTACTTAGGTATATCTAGCGCTTTCGTGCTTCGGAGAGCGCTAAAGTATCGGTCCCGGATCTAGCAGGCGGTAAGCCACGGCGGAGGCCTTAAGGCGGCCTAAAAGCTAAAGTTAGCCACTACCTCATACAAAATTACTTACTTTTTACCTCTTTTTTGTTCGGTAACTCAAAGAGAGTGCTCGCGTTATAAATAAGTGCTCAACAATGACGACCATGACTGGAACCCAGTCGTAGCTATTTGTTAGTATGTAATTTAACATACATTGCGTGATTGTAGCACGTTTCGATTCATTTAATTTTGTTTCTGCAGTCATGTGCTGGAACCTTATTTAGCGCTTGTTACTTTAAGTTAACTAAGCACGGTTTGATAAATATTCTCTTTATGTTATATTACTTGAAGTTATTTTGTAAATATTGTGAATAATGTACTACTGTATATACTGTATTAGTTGTAATTTTATTTGTGAATAAATATTTTTACTTAAATGTTTTTACATATAATTTTTATGCTACTTTTTATAATAAATAGATACTTACCTAACAACAAACAAACAAAGTAATAACAAAGTTTTTCATTGGCAAAAATCACAAATATTCATAATAACATTTGGGACTTTCAAATAAATAATAAGCAGAATAAAATGCCAGTAAGCACTAACATTTTAATTTGATCCAGCACATTTGATAAATGCAAAACCAAAACTCCTGGAATACTTTCAAACTTTGCTACTTTATATTGAACTCCAGAGTTGTATAAAATGGTGGCGCCTTGCACCGCACAAGATTTATTTATCTTAGACGTATAATTTTGATTTTTGGCCATTTTTGAAGCCCTTAAAAATCATAATATAGACAGCACGTACATAAATCTAATCAAAATAATTTATAAACATAGCACCGCCGCAATAAAACTTAACTTCACAGGTCCATCTTTTAAAATCAATAAAGGAGTAAAACAGGGAGATCCCCTTTCGCCTAAGCTATTTAATTGTACTCTCGAAGAGGTGTTTAGGAAGCTGGCAGCCCAATGGGAACATAAGGGAGTTGACATCGGCGAAGCGAAGCTGACAAACCTCCGTTTCGCCGATGACATCGTCCTGTTTTCATCTTCACCGTCAGAACTACAGACGATGCTACAAGAGCTCAGCTCCGCCAGCCTTGAGGTTGGACTCCGGATGAATAGGACAAAGACTCAGGTCATGACTAATCGCGTTAAGACCAGGATAACGGTGGATGGCGAACAACTTGCATACGTCCAGGAGTACATCTACCTAGGCCAAATAGTTTCCTTTAACGCCAGGCAAGATAAGGAGATCGCTCGGCGAACCGAAAATGCCTGGAGAAGCTATTGGTCTATGGGAGATTTGATGAAAGGTGAGCTCCCCTTATCGCTCAAGCGTAAGCTCATGGACGTATGCATCCTCCCCGTTCTGACCTATGGTGCGCAAACCTGGTCTTTGACCAACATCCAAAAGTCCAAGCTCAAAGTATGCCAGCGTGCGATGGAGCGTAGTATTCTGGGCGTACGGTTAATTGACCGAGTTCGCAACACAGAACTACGCTCGCGAACTCAGATCGCAGACATAGCAACCAAAGCTGCCAAGCTTAAGTGGGAATGGGCCGGCCACGTCTGCCGCATGCCAAACGAGCTCTGGGCCAGACTAACCACAGAGTGGCGCCCACAAGAACCAAGACGCCGCGGCAGACCAAGAACAAGGTGGCGGGATGAACTAGATCAATATCAGCCCGAATGGATCATCACAGCATTGGATCGCACAGCGTGGAGGGAAGGGGGGGAGGCCTTTGCCCAGCAGTGGGACATCGAAGGCTCATAATAATAATAAAAGACGTATAATAAAGATTCCTAATACAGGGTATAAAAATATTCAAAGCTCCGATTTTGGACACTGTTTATTTTGGTTCACTTGTTTTTACTTACCTATGTATATCTGATGGTAATCGACCACAAATCAAAGATAAAAAAGCTCCGTAAAATATGACCCTTTTAAAAAGTTTTTTTAATTATTTTACAGCCTGTACTCAACAAGACGCACCATTTATCAACCCCCTCGCAGCCGTGAACTCTCAATTTTACGGTCGCACTCTGCCAATTTACGGTTTTTACCGATAATTTACGGTTTCTCTATTTTAAACATCTGAATTGCTTCATGCGGAATAAGGACATATATTAGCAAAGTCTGGCAAAAGTGGATTGCGGTTGTATAAAAATAACGTTACCTAAGTATAATTGTTTTCCCTTGTACCTCACTGATGCAAGCATGGTGGGGAGAAAAGGAATAACCTCTAAGTATAATTGAGTAATGAATTTGTCTACAAGAGACACAAAAAAGTATATTGATTGATATTTTTATCGGCGGTTTTATTTTAGACAACTAATACGTTTTTCAGTGATCTCATTTTTAAAACTAAAGATACGTGCTAGATTGTGATCACTAACGAAGAAGGTCACGTAAGTACTTATTGTATATCAAGATGGGCTTTGTATCAAGAAATAATAGTGGGATTTTATAATAAAAAGATATAAGAAAAAAGTTCATGTTTCTGTTGAGGACAGAAGATTCATGAAACCTACATTTTTGTGAATGCCTCTAGGCTATCTTAACAATTGTGGTGAAGTTTCTTCTTTGATGTAACTGTGCATGTTTCTTTATATTATGACTCAAAATAAACATATTCTATTCTATTCTATTCTATATTTTGGACTCACTGTTTTGAACCAATTTAGATGCTTTAGTTACTAGACATCGAATTAGTTTAGAGCCCTTGGGGCAAACTGTTTACGGTTAACAAAATTCAGTGAACTATCAATTTAATTTGAGACAGTAAGTTCTAGTCAGGTTATTATAATAAATTAAAAAAAAAATTGGGGTCCAATAAATCCCTGGCAGAAACTAAAATCTTCAATGGGTCAATTTCTTTAGTGAAAATATTTTTCCGAACCTCAAAAGAAATAAAAATTATTCAATCCTCACCCAGATGAATGAATATTCCTCTAAAAGCAACAGCAGACGAAAATAGTCCCTATTGGTTCCCGACCCCAACAGTACTCGTAAAAAGGTCAAGCCTCTGAGGCCTCATTGCGAATAAATGTGACAATCGCAAACGTATCGTAAACTGTAGCGTATTCGAGATACACTGCGCGGTGACGCTACAACGTTCGGCAGTCGAGCTGACATTGACGCGCAATATGACTCGAATACGTTAGTTTTACGCAACTCTGCTACTGCGATTTTCTCGTGCTCACTCCCTAGGCAGAGTAATTGTGGCCATAAATCAGGAAACTTACGATCTGAGGCGCTGACTGAGCTCTCGAGATGCCGGATTTACTACCTGCAAGGAAATAAAATATTGCTTCATTTTTGTCCAAAAAGCTTGAATAAAATTACCAGGAAGTTGCCAGTATTTTTATGTGGCTCATTGAATTAACATTGCTATAAGAAAGTGATGTTTTTAGTCAAAAAATAACTTTTTATTTCCAAGGCAAAGTCAAAATTCTTTTATTCAGTAAAATTAGGTCATTTTAGTCTTATAAAATGTTATAAACGATTAAATTGTGATTTCGGTTCGTTTTTAATATACATATAAGTCACTTGTCTTTACATAGCACTGGTAAAATTATCTGTCGACATAATATCTATAAGACGAAGAAAAGACGAATCCTTCCCCATCAACGCGTCGTCGTCATTTCGGTGTAAGTTATTTCTATAGATTCCGTGTGTGCACTTTTCTAAACATAAGTATGTATTCACAACAAAAAAAAATTATGTATGTATTCTGTCAGCCATCTAGTTTCCATCATACAAGCTTTGCTTAATTTGGGACAAGAAGGCGTTGTGTTAAGTGTCCGTGAATATTTATTATTATTATCTCAAAAGAATCTACGAGACTTATATCTAGCGTTCTAGTTACAGCATCCCCGTTCCAACTCAGAAACAATGTATGTTTGAGGTTATATAATACTATACCTTACGTACAATGTACGTAAGGTATAGTATTATATATGATCTGTGCGTAAGGTAATGTTATTCTGGAGTACAATAAAAACAAATGGGTTTCCTGAAATATCCAATATGAAGTATCTGGAGAGTCAGCATTCGTAGTATGTCATCGGCATGATGAGATTCTATACCGCAACCTTGATATTAGATATCTCATCTCATTCCTAAGAATCAATTTATGTACTAGCTTTTTCCCAAGGTTTTACTCGCATGTTATGTGGCTCAAAAGTAACTTGTGATAATCAGCCAATGAGCAAGAAAAGTCTTTAAAAATTCTTAGTATTCAAGTAAAATTACGATTAGAAATAGATATGCAATAACTTAGGAATGTTAAACTTACTTTAAAGTAACTATAGGTTGGTAACTTGGAAAATTGCCACTTGCATGTTTTTCGAAAAAGTTGGAAAACTTAATTTAAGTACTTAGGTAAAACTTCATCTGATGCAGTTTGCAAAACTTAGCATAAATTGAAGTTACCGTGAAGTTTGGAAAATGAATACCTTATTTTCTTTTTTTTAGGCGAAAAGAGTATTTGCTGAACCAAATAAACGTCATAATTTCATTTCATTTCATTTATTAACCAGCTTGTTAATACATATAACTTTGGCATGTCCAACTAATACAAATTATTTACTTAATCTTAAACTAATTTTAACACATAAGATTTGCACAGGCAAATGTTATGACTTTTTTTAGCTTGTTTCGTTACGTCTCAGACGTAGCACAATGCTATGTAGAGCTCGTCCTTGGACATGCTCTGTGAGGTATTGCAATTCCAAAAATGAATTCTTATTGGTATTGGTGGAGTATTTGCATGTTACGTAACGTTTTTGCAAAAATAAAAGCAAAAAAGCGCTTTAAAAAGAGCTGTGTAGCTTTTCAGCGCTTGTTCTCGCTTCGTCTTTAAATGTGATTAAGTCTCAGCGTCTTTTATTCAGTCTTAAAGCGAGAACAATAAAAACCAATTAACTATACTTAGGTTGTGCTGGTCGCCGTAAGATAAAAATTGTTGAAATACTCGTAAATCAGTTTTACCTCTGCATTTAAATGAGATAGAATTGTGAATGTAGTTTTCTTTTTAAAAGCGTTTTTGTAATATTGACGATGATTTTTAAATATGTAGGTTTCTTAGTCAAACAATCATTAGGGTGGTCATAAATAACATTATACTAAAATTTACACGTTGTATCAAATAGTTAGTACTTACATCAATATATTTTTTCTTTCTTTTTTCTAAATAATGGAACAGCCCATTGCCCATCTGACGGTAAGTGGTAAACATTGCTTACAACGATACATTACACACAGTGACTAATACAATGATTCATCGTAGAGTCAGTTCTTGAGCTTCCTTACCTTCCCTCAATATTCACTTCATTCACAAAGAAAATTAAGACTATATTTAAAATATTGAAAACATTTACAAAATACAGATGAAACAGTTGAGCTATCTACAAACCGTTGCAAACTATTTATAGATAGCTCAACTGGTCCAAATCAGTACCAATCGGAAGCGTGCCCAAGACACTGGCTGCGTCCGCGCAGAATAGCAATGCTGATACGCTGGACCAAATAATCACCAGCCCTCGGGTCACGCGTCGCTTCGACTAGACGCCCGGCAAGAATTTTGAAAAGCTGGAGGGCTTTGGTACGCTACAGACCTAGAGTCTCGACCCCAAGAGGCACAATTACTCGAAGGTAATGTTAGTAAGGGTCTAGACATATTCCCACCAACATGTATTGAGCTGCAGGGTTGACTAGCCGTCTCCCGCGGCGTTGCTCGCGTTAGAGTGTGACTTTTCAAAATTCCTTTCTTAGTGCGCCCCTACACTATATAAGGAACCTACCCTCAAAATTTCATACCTCTAGGACTTATAGTTTAGGCTGTGCGTTGATTCTATGTCAGCTTCAAAAGAGTTTTATATATATTGATGATGATGATGATGATAAATGGGTCCTTTAACGGTCATTAGTATGGTAAGGTGCAGTGGACACAATCCTTTAGATGCAGTCTGTGTAACAAAGCCAAACTAATCCAGCTTTAAGCGTCGCGTTTCACTAAATTAGGTACCAAAAGCCTCTCTAAATTCTCCGGTAATATAAAACGAATTTTGTCAATTGAAATTGTGCTTTTATACGCTGGTTTGAGGTGTCAATATTAGTTGCGTGCTACCGACAGGCTAACCCGGCAGTCTAGAGTGGAATGTGGTATGTAAGTTACGGGTATATTACGTGGCCATGCGGCAGGTGCCTCCTAGGGCACGTATCAATCAGGCTACATCGCTTTGACCCAGTTGAGGCGCTTACACACGATAGCTATGATGTGGCATGTTGTGCAACATTAATGCAGTAAGCTGTCACAGCACACTGTCAAAGTTTAAACATGTTAATCTAGAGATCATGATAGCAGTGAAATTTATGTGAATATCAGACTCTAGGCACCATTTGTATTTTTAACTTATTTCAAAAAACGAGGTTTTCAATTCGGCTGTATTTTTTTTCCTAGAACTCTTTTGATTTGCGAGCATAATAATAATAATGCTGGCCGCTCTTTGAGAACTCAAAGCTTTAGTAACTGACTAGGTACCTAAAATAATGACAGAAGTTTTACGATCTCTTTTGATTTTCGTTCCAAAGTCAAACGAATTCTCAAAGGGGTTGTAATAGAAAGTCGAACAAATTCGAATTCCGAACTGTTTTTGAGGCATGAAAATTAAGTTTTATGAGTCTTGGATCTTTTTAGACAGTCAATCAATATTTACGGCTACTTGCACATATTCATGGATCATTTATTGATGAAATTGGCTGTCATCTTCAGACAAAAGTCGATTGTTCGTTTTTGTCAAATCGTTCAGGAATGTAATTCGATTACGGTTAAAGGTCAACAACATACCTGTTGTTCGCCTCCTGTGGCAGTAGGAGTAGGGTAAGTACTAAGTAGGGTTCAGCTTAGTAATAAGAAAGTATATGGACCTACCTCCTTATATATTTCTATTAGTGTCATTTATTAAGCTTTTTATAAAACAGTAAGTTTTCAATGTATTATTTTCAATTGCTCAAAATATTTTATTGTTACTTTTTTTTAGCAAAACATGTAGTATTTTTTTCATTGCTACTCTATTTTACTACACAACCTAGTTACTATTCAAAGTTAAGTAAACCATTTTTTTATCAAAATCGTTTAGATAATTAAAATTAACGCTACATGCAAATCGGATGTTTTACAAATTAGCGGCATGATACGGAATTGTGACATCGTATGAAAGAGCCTTAGGGTCATTGACCTCCTGGACTACTGCCAAGTGAAGGAAGCTCCTGTAATTAGCCACTGATTAAATAGTTTAAACTTTATGTAGAGCGGTAAGAACTCTATCAACCCAGTAAAGTTTCACTTGGGCAATGGCGCGCAGACACACTGGCCGATAACGACATCTACACGATATCGGTACACGCTACAACGGTTGGCAGTCGAGCTGGCATTGACGCGCAATATAACTCAAATACATTAACGCAGCGATTGAGGTTTTTTCGTGATAGAGGTCAAACAAAAATATCGTTCTCAGCGCTGCCGACGCGATGTGAAAGCGTATTGCCTGTAGTATTGCAAATATCTGGCTACTTGTAACACTAAACATTAGCTCTTCGCCGATATCGTGTAGATGTCGTGCCGGTGGAAATATGAAACACCCATCCGTTAGATAATAAGAAAAATTGCTCATGGCTCTACTTTTTATGAGAAACAAATGGACAAACTTCAGTTATGACAGACAGTCAATAAAAAACTGCATAAATTATCTATGGGAACAGTCTTTTTTTATAGCAATACCACAGATTATATAATATACTCTTGGAAGTAGGTATACTAGTACAATACTATAGAGTAGAATGTCAACTGGATTAAGGGAACTGGGTAATCTAACCTTATTTATTAAAATACTCGTAAACAGACAACAGGCAAATTGGGACACCAAAACGACTGACACAGCCGTAACATTACCGGCGAGAATTGAATCACCCACTGCTGCCAACCGTGCGCTACTAGCTACCCACTGTTACCAACCTAACTGGCGGCGGAGTGAATTATTTCAGTTGGAGACGCCACTCACTGAAGTGCATATAACATTATTCTGTGCATTGAATTGTTTTTTTTTAATACCTTGGAAGATTTTGTCAATGCAAATGAAAAAAAATAGATGGTTGGTGCAATTAGGCACATAATATGCTGGATGAAAAAAGCCGAAGACCAGACACAGTGGCGCGTCTAGGACAGACCTACGGTCCAGCAGTGGACTGATATAAATTGATGATGATGATGACGATGATGATATACTGCTGAAAAATTTGTACGTCTAAAAATAATGAACTCCGTGCATTATCGGACACGGCACGTCTTGAACGTGCCGTGTGAGGGTTTATTGATAAAGTAGGTTATTTTAGTCTGTTGCTACCTATGCTAGATGCATAGGTAGCAACAGACTAAAATAGATAAATCTAGATAAATAAAAAAAAATAAAAAATATTCTTCATCATCGACATTACCCACAATGCCCTCTAGTCCCAAACAAAGCTAACTAACTAAGATTAATTTATTCTGCGTAAAGGACCACATTTTACTTATAACTTTATCTCAATAAACGAGACGCTGCAATGCCTGGGCTAATGCAATCTAAAATTACTGTATTTTCATAAATATGACTCTGTAGGTAAAACATTCGAAAACACAATTCAGTTTATATACGTAACTAGCGTCGCCCGCGACGTTGTTCGCGTTCTAGACCCTTTAGAGTGTGACTTTTCAAAATTCCTTTCTTAGTGCACCCCTACACTATATAAGGATACTACCCTCCAAATTTCATACCTCTAGGACTTATAGTTTAGGCTGTGCGTTGATTCTCTGTCAGCTTCAAAAGAGTTTTATATATATTGATTGATGATAGATAATAAACGAAACTTTTGACCATCTATCAATGACCCTTATCATAGTATTCTTACAATGAGCACTAAACCACCTAATCCTCGTCTGCCTAGATTCCTATCAAGTTTACGAGACTTGTTTATCCCAGTTCGCATTTCCCTAATCTGATTACACGTCACTCACAATCGCTTATCTACTTGTTTTCCATTCTTTGTGTCCACAGATAATATAAAGACAGGAACCTCGAAGTATCACTATAGGAGGAAGAATAACTAGGAAACAACACGCGTGCGAAACGCAATTATTTTGGTAGAGACACTAATCTAAGACAGACTAATTAAGGATACTGTAGGTAGACTGTCCACTAGTGTCCACTATATCTTCAATGGAATAAATGAGTCACAATTATTAGTATTATTTTGTTTACAAGATATATTAACTGAGTAGCTTTCGTTAAATAGCTTTCGCACTAGCAATTTCTTCCAAACTAATTAAGATCTTCAATTCGGTCATGTTTTAAGTGCTTGGCAGACTTAACGTGGACAAGCTCTATTATACAATCGACGTGTTTTCTTCACGCAAAAGCAAAACAATTCTGTTTATTGACAGGCGTCATGGCTCAGTCGGTAGTAGTTCTGCCTTCCGTGCTGTGGGTCGTGGGTTCGATCCCCACCGAGAACAAACATTTGTGTGTTGTAAAACATAGATGTTTGTTCTGTGTCTGGGTGTTTCTATGTATTATAAGTATGTATTTACAAAAAAAAATGTATGTATGTATTCTATTAGCCATCTAGTTTCCATCGTACAAGCTTTGCTTAGTTTGGGACTAGAAGGCGTTGTGTTAAGTGTCCTTGAATATTTATTCATTTATTTCAAACAAGATTTCAAACAGAAGTGGCGGTACACCCGGTTCACATGATGTAAAGCGGTTACCTGTGCTTATAACAATGCAGGTACCTACTATTTAACTTACATGACTGCATGACGTGTATACCTATTAAAGAAATCGGAGAAAATGCCCACTACTTACCACAAAATATTATAGCAATTTACTAGCCATTTCTAAATTTAGGTCTTTGTTAAAGAGCATAAAGATTATTTTACGCTGTCAAATAATTTCAAGTGCCTCACGCCAGCTAAGATAAAACACAATAGTTGTTAAAATTCTATTCTTTGTCAGAACCACAAAGGACCCGGCTGACCCCAGTAATGGACTTATTGTGTACATCTTCGTACGAACACTTTTTGTGCTCTTCTGTTATCACAGAGTTTGTACTATGGGAACTAGGTTACTGATAGAATACTCTATTGAAGATGATTTATACAGCATCAGGAGGCAACCTATGCCTACACTTAACGGGACACTGTCGTGCCTAGGACAATGTTTAGATGGAGTAGGCCCAGCACCTATACCATCCTCTCAGCCTAGTCAGCCATATCCACAGGAGACATCGTCAATATATGCGTAGCTGACTAAGCCACTTTCCTCACGGTGTTTTCCTTCACCGTTAAGCTCGTGTGAATACCCCATACATTCAGTTAGAATGTATCGGGTATTCACACGAGCTTAAGCAAAGTAGCAAAGTGGCTTAAGTGGTGACTAAGTAGTTAAGTAGTTACTTAACTACTTAGTATAATTTATGTTTCGAAAGGATTACTCCCATTCTCCCCACCAGTTTGTCCCACTAGTTAGAATCTTCTGACGGAAATTTCCCTGTTTTCAAGCTCTTGTCTGTTATACGAGAGCCAACAAACTATGTTAATAATTATAATTCAAGCCCTTTAGACTGTATTAACATAAACACAACTCTTGTTAATATGCAAGGGTCTCAGGTACCCTTATTATCATAACAGTCAAACGTCATCAGCACCCTACGAGCTTCCGAACCACCTCTTATAAAGTTAAGGGATGGTACAGGGATGTACCACAGATCATTATAATACTATACGTTTTACTGAGAACACAAGTAGGTACTATTGTTTTTTTGAGCATCACATTTTTTTTAATTCGATTGAACTTTTTTGAAAGAAAGAAAATACATTTATTTATGACACACAAACGGGCACAAACATGAAATACACACAGTAATTAAATACACAAAGACAACATAAAATATAAAATGTGTATCTCCCTGCACTGCCCATCTAATGGCCACAAATAGGCGTCCAACTCAGCATTTGTTGTGTCTTGTTGTGTTTTGGATATTTACTCACATTCTCTAGCTAGAGAATGTGCAAAATAGAGATGCTATCTTCATCTTATATATTACTAGCTTCCGCCTGCGACTTTGTTCGCGTCCCGTTGGATCCCGTTGATTTTCTGTAATAAAAAGTAGCCTGTGTGTTAATCCAGGTCACGGACAATATATATTCCAAGTTTCATCCAAATCGTATGTAGTTTTTGCGTGAAAGTGTAACAAACATCCATACATTAAACTTTCACGTTTATAATATTAGTAGGATTTAGATATTTAGTTGTAAAACGTTTGCGCCCGGCCTAAGTTCATCCCTGGACAATAACCCTGAGCCATTTAAAATTATGTACGAGTAAATAAAGGGCCAGACCCTTCAGCCGCAGTAATATCCTTTAAAAACATTGACCAGCGAGCCGTCGCCGTAATTCTACAGGTTTTACGTAATTCCTAGGAAAGTCTCATACAGAAAGTATGTTAATTCCAAAGTGATTAAAAAAATAATTAATTTATGCAATTTTTTTTTGTCACTGTGGAATTAACTTTACATAGGTAATATTACATCATTATTTTGCAAGGTAGTTCATAAAGGAAACAAGATTATTCTGAGCACAACGAAATTCTATTGAAATCGGATCAGTCCTCATCGTAAGCTCTGAACTGCTTTCGCTGCCCAGCATAATGTCAAGCGACGTGGATATACGAAAACAAGAAGCTTTTGACGGCAACAAACGCGCTGAAACGCGCTAATGTCACTATTTAGTCACAGAATACTTATGATTTAGTATGAAAACAGTTCAGAAAACCTATATACCAGGCAGGTTTTTATGAGATAACGATTGCCTCCCAGTTACAAAACCAATCGCTAGTAATCATCTTTTTCTTCGGCTAATTCAAAAACATTAAAAAATACTATTGGAAAAACCCATTCATGACGCTTCGCGGTAGGGCTACAGGTTCATGTGTTTTGTAAAACAATGTGCTCGAATCAAAGCTTCGATTGGAGAGCAGTTAAAACACCATAAAACATGATTAAACTGGATTTAAGATGGCCGCTCTGGCTGTAAATAGGGATGGCACACGTACCGACTTCTTTATGTGATACTTTATTCGGATGCATTTACATAGAACTCAGGTTATTGCATTAGCAAGCAAGCTCGTATGAGTTAGGGGCCAACTATGGTGAAGGAGTTTTTAGGCCGCCCTCCATCGTGGCTGCTAGAGCTGGGACCGACAGTTTAACGTGCCCTCCGAAGCAAGAGAGGTAATTGCCACTAATGGTCACCCATCCAAATAGTGACCGCGCAGAAAGTCGCTTAACTTAGATAATCAGTGAAGATTGACTAAGCAAGCCTAGACACGAACGTAGTTATTGCATTTGTAGGAAGGAAGTTAGTGACCGCGCAGCAAGTCACTTAACTTAGATAATCAGTGAAGATTGACTAAGCAAGCCTAGACACGAACGTAGTTATTGCATTTGTAGGAAGGAAGTATCGAACACTAAAGTCACGTTTCAATTTACTCATAACCAACATCTAAAACCAAATTATAAACCTTTGAACAACCAAGCCGATTATAAATAACGTGATCGACGACGACGTCTTATAGGACAGCATTAGATACTTTCTAAGCTTATAAATATTATTTTTTAATAGGTAATTATAAAATAGCATGTAGTTATTAATTATACCGTTTAAGGTTTCTGTAGAGTCGTAAAATTTAGACTACTTATACGATTTTAAGCTTTATTTACCGGTAAGCTTTGATCGGTTTTACTGGCCCACTTTCTATGTAAATGCAGTCTTGAAAGAGTATTGCCGGCTGTCGCGTCGATCAATAACTTCTGCTTCTTGAATGCAAAGTGAGTTTCATTCGCAGTGAGTTGAATGCACACTGGATTCTATTCTTCCTTCTGGACCAGTTCTGGTATTTATTAGGTCGCTGTATAAAATACTAGCCGTCGCCCGCGACGTTGCTCGCGTTCTACCCTTTAGAGTGTGACGTTTAAAATTCCTTTCTTAGTGCAACCCTACACTATATAAGGATACTACCCTCCAAATTTCATACCTCTAGGACTTATAGTTTAGGCTGTGCGTTAATTATAAGTCAGCTTCAAAAGAGTTTATATATATTGATGTTACGACTGGGAACTAAAGGTCAAATAGACTGTGAAATTCATAACTCTCTGCTTTGCAAAGTTGGGTAATGAGACGAAACGAAGAGTAGAATGGTTTCCAATTCAATGAACCAACAACATCTGATTGTAAAGATCACAGAAATTCCGTAGATAAAAAGTTGGGAAAATTTATGATTGTAAACCTACTGGTTTTTCCAGCATGCAAAATTACAAAGGATACATTAGCTTTTCATGATTTTTTTTGTATTATTTTAGCAAAAATACAAAAAAAAAAGTTTTATACTAAAATAATTTTTCCGGCTAAAATCTATTCGACTTTTATAAAAATTCTAATGTAGACAACCCTAGCCATAAAGTACTAACTAGAACTTTATAGCACTACACACTTTTAGTGCTGAAGCTTTACTTATCTGTTGGGAGTAGTGTCATCATGATCGGAGGTTTTATTGAACCATAGAGTAAAGTAATACCTATACCAGATCTATGCGTTTTAACCCGGTGAATAAATAAATATTCACGAACACTTAACACAACGCCTTCTAGTCCCAAACTAAGCAAAGCTTGTACGATGGAAACTAGATGGCTGATAGAATACATAGATACATTTTTTTTTTTGTAAATACATGCTTATTATAATACATAGAAACACCCAGACACAGAACAAACATCTATGTTTTTACAACACACAAATGTTTGTTCTCGGTGGGGATCGAACCCACGACTCACAGCACGGAAGGCAGAGCTACTACCGACTGAGCCATGACGCCTGTCGTGAACGGAATACACCATGTATTAAATTTTTTTATTGAATTTGATACAAAATTAGTCAATGCAATGGTTGTTATTAATTTGCTTTGAATACTAAAAAAAAAATGCGACTTAAAACTTTGTTTTAACTGTGTGTTGAAATGACAGACAGAGGCCATAAATAAAAGAAGAAGAATACTAGAAGATTGTAGGAGCTACGAATGTTTAGTGGATGCAAAATTTAAGGGGGCTATAATTTTTAAAATTGAATAAAATAATCAATTTTTATGTTACTAATTCCACGTTTTTAAAACATTAATTAATACAATTTTATATCCCGAAAATCGGGTACGATTTGAATACACGATTTTTCCATGATGGAAGGTACATTAACCGATACGTCACCAATTCCACTAAAATAACTTGTTACTGAAACACTGTGTATGGGTGAATTAAGTCTACCATGCAGTGGACTTAATTCACCTATAGGTATCACCTGAATAAAGTCTACTAAATAGTGTACTTAACGCACCCGGAAATGACCTCGGTGAATCAAGTCTACTAAAAGTGTACTTAGTGCACCCGGATGATTATACCCCGGCGAATTGAGTATACCGCCCCGAATTGTGTGGGCTAGAATCCGTCCCAGGTTAGTAACTCGTTTGCAACAATGAATGGACGGAAACGGAACTTCCGGAGATCGCAAAAGTTTTCAAGAATTGTAATTCACATCATAAGTTTTTATCAAAAGCATTGGGACGGGAAAATGCGTTATTGATCCCACTTTCCCCTACTTTTTGTGACAATTTGTTTGACACACTTTCGGTGTTTTGATTTCAGATGTGAACGAAACTTATTGATGTGTTACAGAAGGGAATAGAAAATAAAATATACAATTCTATATCTAGTTCCCATAGTACAAGCTCTGCTTAGTTTGGGACTAGAGGGCGTTGTGTGTAATGTCTAAGGATATTTATTTATTTAATTTATTATTACTGTCATCAGTCAGATACGGTACTAGTTAGCATCAGACTGCCTAGAAAGTACAGATTATTCATTTACTAACTTTCCAAGAACTTTACAGCGTCGTTGATCTATTTAGATAAAAAAATTGGTTACAAACACAATAAGAAATAAATAAAAATTGCATATTTTACTTGTATAAATGTAAAACGCAAGCAAAGCGTCTAGAAATAAATATTTATTTCAATAAACAAGGACCTTCAAGTTCCTCGTAACAAAGCGAGTAACATTTAAAACTGGGTGAGTCTAAGCACTAGGAAGTTATTCATAAATTCAAAGAATATCATAACTACAACTCAATTATTGTAATACCTCATGCATCTTAACGGGCTATAAATATATTCAAGCACACTTCAAGGAAATCATATTCCATTATCGCGAAGGAGACAAACGAGGGTGTGGTTTGAACGACGCAAAACAGTGCAATTAGAAGTTTGATCTATAAACCAAACATTTAGGGATATGGGGTTGTGAAAATACCAATGTAGAATTCAATATTATAAATATCTTTTAATTTCTTAAAACTCCCAGTTGGTCCTCTGCCACAACAAAATACCACAGCACTATCGTTACCAAAGACCACTTCTTATATTCGCCTAAGACCTCTTTATGTTAAAAAAAAATCATAACGGTAAATTAAAGTCAACTAGTGATGCAAGTGTCTTTATGTTACTTACTCATTGTTTAATATTGACTAAAATGTCACTGTCAATGTCATGTGACAGCGGGGAACGTAGTCCCGTCATGTGTGTTCTTCTCTCTCTTCCATCTTGTTTTTTTTTTTTTTTTTTTTAATACTACTAAGTAGGCAAACAAGCGTACGGCCCGCCTGATGGGAAGGGGTTACCGTAGCCTATGGACGCCTGCAACACCAGAGGCATCACATGCGCGTTGCCGACCCTTGAAGAATTCTTTTGTATTTTTAGCTAGAATTGCGTTTTTTTGTTGATTTTTCTTATAATTTTGCTTGGATCCAAATTCTCCACCGATCATCACTTCTCACCACCGGTCATTCTCCATCGTGCTAAGGTCTAATAAAACGTGGCATTGGCGAAATTGCGGGCAACACTGCAAAGGCCATAGACAAGAATTGAATTGAATTTAATCCATCTTGCTTTCCTATGAGCTGCATGGAGCTACAAATAAATGAGCGCAACAATTAATTAAAAAGTGTTTTGGGTCTACTATACGGAGCTTCCTACAAGAAGATCCCAAAAAATCATTGCTATCGATTTAAAAAAAGATTAATTTTATTGCCTAGTGTAGTAAAGATCTAGCAAATCTTTTATGGGAAACTATAAGTGTTGAGTTGCTCGGTTAATTAAATTGAAAGAGGAAAGTGCCGTTCGGGCACTAAAACTGTTGGCCGGTGTCTGGTTTGGGCTTTCAGTTAATTTGAAAGCTTATTTTACTGGCTTGTGGTTTGAAGGTTATTTTTGGGCGTAATAATTATGTTATGACTGGCCTTTAAGTTATACGTCCACTGAGTCAAAATTCGCATACGGAGCGAAGGGTTTGTTCCTTTGTTTTAATATCTATGGTACAGCGTGTATGGATCGGCGTATCTGTGTATGTTCTGATTTAGGCCCAGTGAACATGAAGCTTTATGTTTTTTCTCAACCCCATTACAATCCCAAGTAAATAGAATATCAAGAACTTCAGTTATTGTTGTTATACAAACACAAAGCATCTTCTATCTTCTTCTATCTTATATATCATAAATATATATAAAACTCTTTTGAAGCTGACTTAGAATCAACGCACAGCCTAAACTATAATTCCTAGAGGTATGAAATTTGGAGGGTAGTATCCTTATATAGTGTAAGGGTGCACTAAGAAAGGAATTTTGAAAAGTCGCATCCTAAAGGGTAGAACGCGAGCACCGCCGCGGGCGACGGCTAGTGTTTTTATAAAGTGGAAGCCTCACGGTGTGAAACTAACACTTTTCTCGAAAAAGTGATGGTAAAACAATAGTGATGGTGCTACGCGTGTCTACGTAAGAGCTACGTTTGTGCTACGCTTTGCTACGAAAATACTTTCGTAGCAATTGCATTTCATTATACGAAGCGCACTCACATTAATACTGTTTCGTATTTAAATGCTTTAAAAAGTAGAAAAAACATTGTTGAGGCGGTCTTAAAGGCTGTGGGTAGGTAGTTGGTTATAAATACATTATTATAATAATGATGAGGTAAAAGGTTTGGGTTTGAATTCTGCGGTCAGACTAACAGTTTGCATTGATCACAGATAATTGTTACGGCTATGAGTATTTGTTATACATATACTGAGTGGTTATATGTATATAGATAAAAAAGGAGGGGCACAGTGGCGCATCTCCGGAGACACCTACATCCAGCAGTGGACTGATATAGGTTGATGATGATGAAATAGAAAAAAATCATCATCATCATCATCATCATCATCAACCCATATTGGTACACTGCTGGACGTAGGTCTCTCCCACTGACGCGCCACTGAGCCCGGTCTTCGGCTCTTCTCATCCAGTGTTTGCCAGCTACATGTCTCAGATCGTCACCCCACCTAGCCGGAGGAAAAAATTGGTAGTTAAAAATGTAGGTAGTTTTAAACGATATGAAAATAAGAGATAAGCATACACGTCAGATTAACTAAACAAACTCTAAGAAATATACCTTGTGATTACTTTAAGTATAGAGTTCAAGGTTTCTTCCACGTTTAAGTACTTACGCGTTTAATGAATATGCTAATTGGACCTAGGCTACCTACGAGTATCTAGATAATGATATGCAAGCACGCCTGAAACTTGCCCCGACGGGTTTTGTGATAATCTTGTGACAAATTAATGTTAGTATCACTGAAAACATTTATTTATATTTTTTTGAGTTTAGTTCACTCAAAGATAGTATATTTTATTTATATTAGTACAAATATTTTATTGCCTCCATATATCCACATTATCCACATAGGGTTGCCGCCGGCTTTGTGTCATATCATTTGCCGGCCTCTTGTGAAAGAAGCCGCCAGCAATTGTTGCCAGCAGCGACAGTGGCCTATGTTGATGGGCGCTAGGAAAAGGAAACCTACTAGTGGAAGACAATATCCTAAAAAACCATACCATAAAAAATAAATAAATAGGGGTTTCCGAATGCGACCGAGTTTATTCTCTGAATAAATAGTTAAGACAGTCGCATACGACCCTGAAATGTAGGGACCTACAGAAGCACTTTGAAATGCAAATTTTACATACGAAGAGAAACGGGCTCAGATGTCGAGGCAAGTAATATTAAATATTTAGAAACTCGAAATAGAAATTACCTACTTAAAAACATTTACGATGACTTATATAGGATATAATAGTAACACGATAAAAAGTTTTTTTTAAATTTGAGAGCTATTAGGGGATAACTGGAATGAGCCAACAAAATAATCTCCTGTATCACACTTTTTAAAATTACGTTCTGTCTTGTAGGTCATTTTACAGTGTAGGGGTTTGTTTTGACATTCAAATTTTTTGTACATACTTTTTACGCTGCTCTAAAAAAAGAAAAAATTAACTCGAAGCCTTGCAACACAACAGACGCAAAACGCCAATACGCAACACGTCAAACAATATAGAATTCCTTTTTAAATGTCGAACCGCGAGCGGTCAGCAAAAAGTAAATTGAAACATCCCTCACCAAAGGCTTTTACTGAATGTTTTCACATTACCACCGACACGACACCGACACGATATCTTTGGAGAGCTATCCAACCCCACGCAAATCTTTCGTGGTTTATTAGGGTACGACATCTAAAATGCTATATTGCTGTAAGTGACGAAAATAAATTAAAAAAAAAAACTACTACTAGACGCTTTCACACCATTTTTTTTCAACAAATAAAAGAGCTAGCTGATTGCCCATCTCATTTTAAGTCGTAACCACTGCCACTTAACATCCACGATGCATTGCTGAGCACATCCACTGAAGACGCGTTCTGTGATGCATTGCACTGCGGTCACCGCTCTGAGACATAAGGGTTGAGTCTCAAGTGCCTGTAATTGCACCGGTACCCATACTCTTCAAGCTGGAACACAGTATGCGAGCATCACTGCTTAGCGGTAGAAATAGGTACGGTGGTAGTACTTCTCCAGACGAGCTCTTTTACAAGAAGTTCTACTACTGTGTCGGCGAGCTGACATTGATATTGATGTTCGTGTCACTGACATGTCGGATTGTCGGTACCATACCGTGTCGATCGGTATCGGTTAGTGTGCGAACACCCAAACAATGTTACGAGAATTTCTAATATTTCACGCTACTTTGGAAAATTAACAAAGTTTCAAGCTTTTTTGCGTAAAATGATTTTATGGTTATCCTTTATTAAGGTGGGGGATTTTGACTTTAGAACTTTAGAGTGGTTAATAATTTGATGAGAACCAGGAATCATAATTGTGAAGACTCCTTTTAAAAGCGATTCATCTCACACCGTGACGTAACATGCAATATTTATGACTAGCCGTCGCCCGCGGCGTTGCTCGCGTTCTAGACCCTTTAGAGTCTGACTTTTCAAAATTCCTTTGTTATTGCACCCCTACACTATATAAGGATACCACCCTCCGAATTTCATACCTCTAGGACTTATACTTTAGGCTGTGCGTTGATTGTCAGTCAGCTTCAAAAATGTTTTATATATTTACAAGATTGAAAACATAACCATTGTAATTATTACAATCGGTACCAGTTATACAACTAATTCAATGATTACGCAGTCGTTGAGCGACAATTTGAGGAAACGGCATATATTATGGGCAGTCATGGCAGTTAAATAACGTACTCATTCAAAATACAAGCTTTGCCCTTGGAGTTAGAATTCATAGCTATACTTACTCAAGGCCTTTACATCTATTGAAGATGATTTATGCAGCGTCACGGGACACCGTGCCTGGGACAATGTTTAGATGGAGTGGGCTTGCCCAGCGCCTTTACTATCCTCTCAGCCTAGTCAGCCATATCCACAGGAAAAACATCGTCAATACGTACGGAGCTGACTAAGCGGTGAGGAAACCCGCGGCTTAGTCATAGATAGTCAGCTTAGTCATAGTGCTGTTAGAACACACTACAAACAATGGAGGTGTTTTTTTTTAAACTTTACACAGCCGCGGGCTTGGATTTTGCCGCTGCAATAGCTCAAATGATCACTGGTTATTTCTTTACATAAAAATCATATTTCTTTACATAAAAATCATGGCAACAGAATTAGGGGTGCGGGGGGATTACAAGGACTTCTAATGCTTTGGGTTAGTCTCATAATCCCCTTGATTTCAACATTTTAAAATCAAGGGGATTGTGAGACTAAAGAGTCTCAAAATCCCCTTTGAGGCCAACTTACACCGTAATAGGTATACCGACCCCAACATTTTTTTGAAATACTGTGTGTGTCATTTTGACCTAAATATAAAATAGTTTTCTTATTAAGTCAGTTTAATTTTGAAAGGAGTTTGATCAAAGGCATAGAGTAAGCTTTGCCTTAAATTATATTATAATTAACTTCAAACGTTACTTTCTAAATGAATTAGCATATGATAATGGAGTTTTATATACCGCCCGAGAGACAAACTTGTCTTCTACTTTTCATTATAACTTATACATCATTTTGTTACCGCCAAAATGTATTTAAAGCAAACCCAAAATGTATTAGGGTTAAGCCTTACTACCAAGACACAGTCACGTTTACCGTTTGCAATATCCCGTTCGTAAATGGTTAAAAAATGGCTCCTGACGCTGCACATATCATCTTGGTTAGTCGAGGACTAAGGCCTATGTTTGGCACGAAAAACTAAACTGCTACATAATTTGGAAATTTGACGTGTAACATATAACCAAAGGTTAAGGAAAGTTATTTCTTTCTAGTTTAAGTTATAAATGAAATTAAATAAATGAAAATAAAGTTTATCAGTGGTTAAGACCATGGTGCACACAAAATTTGACTTAAAATCACATCTAAAAGGTGGGTTAGTCTTTGGCACACGGTCTTAAGTAGAAAAGCTATTGAAATAAGATAAAACGATTCTGTAATCATTTAACAAGTTACTTATTGTCAAAAAGCGATTGTATACATGTGTATAGGGGTGAAGTAAGAGTCCCAGGTGCTAGCCAACAGTTATACTAACCCAAGTTAGGTACTTTTGGTTTGAAAACTTGTTTGGTTTTCAGTCATGCTAATGTGCCAGACATGTTTTTTGAAACTAAAACTTATGACATTTGACTTAAAGTTGGAACTGCAATAAAACATTATGACAGAGGGTTGTTTATGTTTAAAACAACTATAAAAAGTAATTTCCTCTGAGTATTTTGCTTTTACTTGTAGTATAGGTAATTCTGGTTAGTTAGTCAAATATAGACCGTATAACAACTGGGTAATAACTTTTTAACGAAACCAAATCATCCGTGGCGCTAAACCTGTCATGTCAATTGCTTGAACCAAAATATATTGTCGTCAATACACGATATTATGTTGGTGTCGGATGTCGTGTCGTTGCAGTATGAAGACGGCCTATGTCTGCAACTCTCTGAATGCCTCTCATCTAGTTGAAGTTATATTGACTTGATTGGTAAGTCAAAAAACTTTGTTCAATAATCTAAAATTCATTTTCTAACGTTTAATAAACCTAGAAACACCAAACTTGAGTGTTTCAAAGTGATCTAACTATTTTATTCAACAGCCATCTTCAAACGTAAGAAGTCAATAACCTCAAGAGTTCTTAAACTAAATAATAAAGGGTTGAAATGAAAATTACAGCACTTAAGGGCCAACGTTTCAAAGGAATAAATAAACATAAAAAAACGGGTTACACCTCTTCAATACTAAAAAGTTGCCAGAAAAAGCTTTTGCACTTAAAATGTTAAAACGTGGTCTTAATATTTTGTAGGAATTTAAATTCTTAATCAGTCTTGGCTTTTTAAAAAAATAAAAGTTTTTAAGCTGAAACATGGCTGAAACGGATTTATTCATCTAGAAAATACTAATACAGTATTTACAAAATACGCAAGAAAAAGTTGACCTGCAAACAACTTAAAGATAGCTTATCTAAATGTACTAATTGGAAGCGCTGTACACTTACATATGTAAATTCTTGTAAATAACACAAATAAATGCATTAAAAAGAAAGAAACACTGCATAAGTTTTCTGCAAAGAAAAATAAACACGTATTATGTCCATTATTGTACATCTCATACATTATTTCGTACGTTTTCTTGTCAGATAACGAAACCCTTTTTCAGGCCAAACCTGTATTTATATAAGGGTTCCCTTGGCACTAGTTTGAACGTTAATAAACTGCTGGAGACAGTTCAAACACAATTATTTTTAACCTTCTGCTAAAAAAAGAGAAGGGGTAGTTCACAAAGAAAATTACAGCTACCTAATAGAGTATTTACAAAATACACAAACAGTTTGAGATATTTGCAGACAACTGCAAACATGTTGCAAACGATCTATATAATAGCCAGGAAAGAAATATATAAATTTGAGTATGTTTTATAAGGTTGAACTGAAAAAAAAGAGTAATAGAACTGATGAAAAAAAAAAAAGATAAACTTGACCCACAAGTTTTTCGAGTTTATTTTTATAACTTTTCAGAAACATTTGATTTGGACGTCACTTTAAAAGTCTTTATGTACAGATTTTTAGGCAAAAATTACGTAAAAGTACTTAGAATTATTATTATAATTATTTCCCTTTTACTTGTCAATTGAATCCTACAAAAAAGTAAATACTTACTATCGAATAGTAGGTATTTGCCAAAGCTCTTGGCCGACTCTCTCGGGGTACCAATTTCAAATATTTATTTAGAGTTATTCGCAGAATCACCCGCGGGTGACATTATCAAGATCAATAACATTTTCGTTGTGTTTTACGATTCGATAACGCAAAATTTGGTGCTGGCAACTTTGATTTATGCGGGAAGTAATGTGACAGGTTGTGTGGTTATGGTGTTTGTCCTGATTTTATTTCGTATTTTTGTTATTTTATTGTGTTTTGTCGTCTGGAGACTCTGCGAGTTATCTTGTCTGATTCGACGGAAAAAACAATCCGAAAAGTAGTAGTGATCATCACATAAAAAATATTTCAAAACCACTTAAGGCTCGTATTCTTAAAACTAAGCGTTACTCAGCATAATCAGTAGAAATTCTCACACAAAACTGTCAAAAAATATATAGTTGAGTATAAGTTAAGCATATCCTGCCCTGGCACCATGCTGAGCCATTTTTGTTATTTTATTTTAAGTTTCACTTTTACCTATAACATTGTAAATTTTAAAAATAACAGAAATAAATATTTTTCTTTCTTTCTTTCATTCTTTCTAAGTGCCTGAACAGTTTTGATCATGTACACAAGTATCCTGTAAAGAACTAAGCGTTACTCAAGTATAATCTGTAGAAATTCTCACACAGAACTGTCAAAAAATATATCAATAAGTCTGGATTAGTGCTTGAGTAGTTTTGATCATGTACACAAATTACTAGTTTTTAATCATCGTGCTAAAGTTTTTTTTTATGAGTCATGCAATTTTGTTTTATGAGTCATGGTGTAATTAAGAATGAATAGAGACGTGATTAACAACGTATTACAGGTCCTTTGGCAGCAGTCTGCAGATAGTTCAACTGTAGCATAAATGTATTTTGTAAATACTGTATCAGTCTTAATTTTCTTTGTGAATATGCGCACAATATTATATTCTCATGGATATCACAATTCACGACTTTTAATATCATTGGGCATCGTGAAAAATAATTGGGGACAGAAGGGACCAAATCACCACGTCTGACCCTTCGTATCTATAATTGAGTCAAATTGGGCTGCGAAAATAATAATTTTGGGAATTCACTCTATAGAAAAAGCATTTAGATTTTGGCAAGCTATTTTAAAAATGCGTACCTACATTTTTTATATTTATACTATTTGAGCTTTGATCGCAGACCTATATTCGATCCCAAACCAAATTGTATTGTTTCAATTGACAGCGAAATTGAAGTTGTGTTTTTTTTATATATTGTAAGTTATTTCTAAAATCTCTACGTATACAGTTAAATAATAAAATACTCATATTCTTATAAAATCCGAGGTCCCTAAATTAAATTTCGAATAGAAAAGTAGTTTTGCAACAGACAAACCAAGTCAATAAAAATCTGTCGATTACTTAGACCAAATGGTCGCAGAAAATGGTTTACGACTGTCGGAAAGCCATAAATAACTGAGGAACGCAAAAATAAACACACTACTTATTTGAAAGTCAAACAGAATAACCCACCTAAATTAGGACCGATTTACACACTCATAAGTACACTGCGCGGTGTACTTTCTTTGTAAAAAGGATCTTACAAACGCTAGGAACTAGGCCGTGCTTTCTTGTCCGTTTTTCTAGACTCTGGTTACGAAGAACTAACACCTAGAGTCACCTAGCTTATACGACGATTCTAAATGATCCTTGTGATTTTACTTAATCCTATCCTACTAACATTATAGACGAGAAAGTTTGTAATGAGGATGTATGTCTGGATGTATGGATGTATATATGGATGTATGTATGGATGTATGTATGGTTCTATGTTTGTTCCTCTTTCACACAAAAACTACTGATCCGATTTGAATGAAACTTGGAATATAATAATATATTGTCCATGGCCTGGATTAACACACAGGCTACTTTTTATCATGAAAAATCAACGGGATCCAACGGGATGCGAATGCAGTCGCAGGTGGAAGATAGTAAAATATATAAATGACTTTGACCACAATAAAATTCTGTAAATCGACCGTTAGTTCATCTGGGCACACGCGTATTTTTCACAAAATACAAAAATTTGTTGTAGCAGCACAAGTGCCGATAGTAAAGCCATTTTGACTATTAAAATGTAAATCGAATCACATCGAACTATAAAAATTCAGACCACACCATGCATAGTATATCAGATCGTTCCATTTGCTTGGAGGGCAATTCACAAACTAATTTGAATATCGAACAAATGCAGCTGAACTGAGAAAAATAAAATCACATTGCCGAGGGCCTAGTACGAGTTTTGGTGTGTAGATCTGGCGTGAAACGTCTGACGCCTAGCACACCACTGGGCGCTGATTTGTATGGAGAGACTGAGCGGATACACTGAAAACTCGTACTAGGCCCTCAGTACCTACCTAGTGCAGTCGCAGGGCTGTTGATGAGAATTCTATTTAGTATCATGATGTCTTTTTAAGCTATCGAAACAAGTTTGAATAATTTTAATAATAAAAAAAATAAAATGCTATGATCATCTGGGATCGGAACTTTATTTTGACTCGTTTTTATAAGAGAATTGGGGTTTTAGATACATTTGCTCAGTGCTAATGCTTTCGCTTCGCACTCGGGGCACGGAGACCTGTGATTAGGCAAAATATTGCGCGCAATAGTTGCCACATCTTTTTTTATTTTTAGTTCGTGGAATAATAATCCGACTTGGAGTCAAACGAGCAACTTTATGTTCCTTTAATAAAAAGTACCAAATAGAAAAACCGTAGGGATTATAAAGTAGTTGATTAATATTTAAAAATGTTAGGTTTTTAGGGATTAAACAGAGAAATACAAACTATAAAAGCTTTGATTTTATATTTGGTTTGTAATTTTCCCGTCTACATTATTAATATGACTACCCGAGGGACTAAGTGGCTCTAGACTCTGTATTTAAATCATCTAACAGAAGCTGAATTGAGAACCTCCTCCTGTTTTGAAGTTGGTTAAAAAGTAATACTTTAGCACCATAGTTTCTAATATATAAATAAATATTCACGGACACTTAACACAACGCCTTCTAGTCCCAAACTAAGCAAAGCTTGTACGATGGAAACTAGATGGCTGATAGAATACATACATACATTTTTACTTACACTTATAATACATAGAAACACCCAGACACAGAAAAAACATCTATGTTTATAACACACAAATGTTTGTTCTCGGTGGGGATCGAACCCACGACCCACAGCACGGAAGGCAGAGGTACTACCGACTGAGCCATGACGCCTGTCATTGCTACCTTGGATCCAAATAATTTGGGCTACCCTTAGTTCCAACATTTTAATTTTACGCTTGAGTACGCTTGTCCAGCGGTATGCTTACCTGACGCTACCATAGAGTAACTAATACTTATATAGTAACATAGAGGCTTAGCTTCAGACCGGATATGATGCCGGAACAATTTCCGGTCTCATAATAATATGAATTATGTTATCAACGAGTACAATCTGTTTGCTCAATCAATTATTCTTATGGAATTAATTTGAGTCATAGATTCACTAGAATTCACTAGAATTAATTCTAAGGGTTAACAACCTCCTAAAAGCTTATAACTCAGCATGTTGAATATCTGAGACTGGGATGGGTTCCCCTGGGGGACGATCCAAGCACTAATTGTATTTAAATTATAAATGCATTTATGATACGTGACTATGAATTATGCTGTTTAGTAGCATTTCTAATTAATAGTAATGAAACTGTCTGTCTTGTAATTACAATAGATTTGTTAGAACATAGTTGGAAAATAGTCATAAATTGAAGGCATAACATTCATTAGTACAATTTTCACGCAACTGATGGTAGAGATAAAGTAAATACCTAAATGGTAAAATGAAAACGCAAAGCATTCGCAACAATATTTTATCATTTTGGTTGAAACAAAAAGTAATTAAAAGTTGAATCCGTTATTTAAGGCTTTATCAACTGCAGTTATTCATGTAAACAATAACATCTGGTTTGTACTGAAGCATATTTTATTCTGCCTGAAGATAATACGTTCAGGCGGGAATCAATTATTGTTTTTTTTTATCCCACTAATACTTATCAATATATCGCCGTCCCCATGGAATAAGCCGGTAATCGTCTATTACCATAGGAGTGCTTTTATTTGAAAAATCTTTTCTGGAGGTCCGATTACACTTTGTGAATTTTTTTCAGCTGATTCCTACGAGTACTTTCCGAGTTAGCCATTTTGCAATGGATTTTACAATTGTATTCGCTTTTAAATAAAATTACTCTTAAACCTGGAATAAAAACATAATAGATTATTACGGCGATATATATATAAAACTCGTTTGAAGCTGACTGAACGCACAGCCTAAACCATAAGTCCTAGAGGTATGGAATTTGGAAGGTAGTATCCTTGTATAGTGTAGGGGTGCACACTAAGAAAGGAATTTTGAAAAGTCGCACTTTAAAGTGTCTATAGAATGCGAGCACCACGCGGGCGGCGGCTAGTATATAATTAATGTGAAAGTTTAGATGTTTAGATCTTTTGGTTTCAATCACTTTGCAACTACGATTTGGATCCTACCTACCTATAAATCTACGTATATGTACCTACATGGTTGTACGTGGTCTCTTTTTCTGAAACGAACAATTTTGAATTTGAATTTATTATTATTGAGTTATCAAAATCCAAGATTACGTCAAAAGAACAGGGTACCATACATTTGAAAAACATTACCCTCTTTCTTTAGTCCCACAGTCGGATAAAAAACAAAGCCTTCGACATCCACACTGCGCGCTATCCCCTATTTTTGTTCCCATCGGGCGAAGTGGTGTGCGTCGACCTAAATCTCTATGCGATAAATAACTTTCACAGTTTTTCAAACCTTTTTGGAACGCGTCGGGCAGGTTTCGGATGTTTGAAAGTTTTTTAGATAAATACCGCAAAAATACTTTGAAAAACACACAAAAACTGCCCTTATAATTGACTAGCTGATACCCGCGACTTTGTACGCGTTCGAAACTTTCCACCAAAATATCTGCCAACCAGTAGACGATGAACCTCGTGCCAAAGGCTACTTTTGGTGTAGAGAGTTCAAACTGTATTTAAGAATCCACGTCCTTGTTTTCAATAAAATATAGCCTATGTCCGGAAAAAGGCCTTTTGATTGGTATACGTTACATTGAAATTGGTCCACAAGTTAGGGCGTGATCCGCGAAAAAACAAACAGACAAACGCGATTTTAGGAATCAGAATCGTTTATTTAGTAGATCATATTATATTTAGTTTATCCATATCTTTAATTTTATAGTTTTTGGCTTTTTTACAATTTTATAATACCTAGTATAGATAGATAGATTATTATGAAAGATTTATCGCCACATTATAATGGGTAAGCAGTTTTTGACTTCATACTTGCCTGTCCCCGATGTTGATTACTGAATAGTTACTATGAATGGTACAACAGCAGACAAAAGTATTACTTATGGGATCTGTCTTATGTGGCGGTGAGTCTAGAAATCTTTTTCAAATCTCGAAGTAGCAATGTTATTAGATGGAGGCATTGAACAGAAATATGGAATAGCTTGCCGCGATTGGAACTTTTGCGGGGAATAGAAATGTATTTTCTATTAAATTGAAAAATATTTGCCACAGAATTTATGATTAGGTGTACTGTGTGGCTTTCACAGTATTTTAACGAATATATAACTTTTCCTTGCTTGCGTCCTTAAAACAAAAACCAACCACCATTTATATGACAGGCGTCATGGCTCAGTCGGTAGTAGCTCTGCCTTCCGTGCTGTGGGTCGTGGGTTCGATCCCCACCGAGAACAAACATTTGTGTGTTGTAAACATAGATGTTTGTTCTGTGTCTGGGTGTTTCTATGTATTATAAGTATGTATTTACAAAAAAAAATATGTATGTATGTATTCTATCAGCCATCTAGTTTTCATAGTACAAGCTTTGCTTAGTTTGGGACTAGAAGGCGTTGTGTTAAGTGTCCGTGAATATTTATTTATTTATTTATTATTTATAAAAGTCTCTTTAACCATTTTGAAAAGAGATTTAAAAAAAGTATTTGCACACTGGCACGATCTACATTATACCGACATGCCTTGTTAGGTTGCTCAAACAAAAAATTCGTTGTCGTTGCCGACATGATTTACAAGTGTTTTTTTTTTATGATAAAAGTAATGGAACAATCTCATAGCTCACCTGATTTTAAGTGGTAACTTCTGCCTTTAACAATGCATTACCTCACAGAGTAACCTAACAAAGCAACTAACTAACTAAGTAGTAGCGTGTGGTAAGTAGGTACTAATTGCTACAAAAATAATACAAAATAATATTTTATTGTTATAATTTTCAACTTATTCAATCTTCCCCGTGCCATAATCCTTAAAGATGGTGTTTCATAAATGAAATAACGGCGCCGCATTCAAAAAGATTAATGATCGTTTCAAACAAACAAACATCTCTTCATTTCTTTTATTAACATTAATTTCGGTTGTCCGGAAGCCAGATGGTAACATGAAATATGTGTCTTTGTGTACTTCGGGATTTTTCGGTATTTTTCGTACTGTGATTCAAAACATTTTTAATCTCATTTTCTTTTTATTAATAAGAGCCGTTTGAATTGTGTGCAAATAGAAACGGTGGGCATTTATAAAAAAAAAATCACAAGGGAAGAAACTTTAAAATGCAGATTATTTACAAGTCATAAGCTTTGTAAGTATTTGTATCTACCTATTTATTTAAACGCTACAGTTTCATCAATCACCATACCTAGAAGCGATATTAAGTAAGATAAAGAAAATCCTACCCAGCATAGACAGACACACAGACTCTTTTTTGCAGAAAAGATATTTTTACTATATGTATTTGAAGAGTCATAATATTCACGGACATTCCACACAACGCTCTCTAGTCCCAAACAAGCAAAGCTTGTAATTTTTTTTTTTAAATACCTACATACTTGTAATACATACCTAGTAACACCGAGACATTGAACATACATCTGTTTGTCACACACAAATGTGTGTTCAGTGGGAATCGAATCTACAGATCGTTTGGTTCACTACGTAAAGCTTCGTGACATAACAAAACCAAATATTATAGTAAGCGTGAGCACCGAAAACGTCACTTGTCAGACCTTTTTCAAGAATATTGAATATGATTTTCAAATTGCCTGAAATCTCCGACCTCCATCATTGTCTAATGGTAGGTATATCCAAAGGTAAAGGTTTACAAACATTATCCTAATAGTTTTAGGTTCAGCGAATCATATTATTGTAGTGTCGAGTTGAATCCAATTTTATTCTGGGTGAAGTTTATTTAATTTTTATATTAAGTATCGCTTAGTATTTATACAGCAGAGTATGTATAGTTACCTACTTTATAAAAATTTTACATAGCTATAGCGATAGTTTTAGTTATGTCAAAGTTTTTAAGTTTTAATGAGTTTTTACGTTAAATAAAATAATTTATTAGTATTTTCTCTGTTTAATTTTTTTGTTAGTTTTTTTTTTGTTAGATTTTTATCTTTAGATTCTAGTTTTTTTTCTCATTTATCGTTCTTTTGTATCTGAACAAACCATCATTGGTTCCTTGGGGATGGGCGTTGAGGCTGCTACTCAGTTTTTATAACTTTTGCAGCCTCTTCGTTTTAAATTGTACCTTATTCATACTGTACATTGTTCCAAATAAATGACCATTATTATAACAAAAAAAAAAAAAAAAAAATTCTTCAAGGGTCGGCAACGCGCATGTGATACCTCTGGCGTTGCAGGCGTCCATAGGCAACGGTAACCGCTTCCCATCAGGCGGGCCGTACGCTTGTTTGCCTACTAAGTAATATAAAAATTAAAAAATATATATATTGTGGCAAAAAAGTTACAGCCTTTATTTTTGGAAAAAACAATCTTTTATAAAATAACCTCTAGGTATAGCTAGATAGGTATTTTTTTAACGGCACTACTCCATAACTATGTTGATACTCATTAGAAAATAAAAATAAATCCATAGTGAGAATACCATACCTAGCGATAAGCCCAGTAATAATTTGTACTTAGTTAAATAATTTCAATAAACCTGACTTTAAAAAAAAATATTCTACTATTTTTAAGAATTTCGAATTTCAATTTGAAGAGATGAAGAGACAATATCAAGTCATTTTTTTTTAAAGTCGCGTAACACCTCGTTCATTTTTTATTTTTATTTATTTTATTTTTATTTTTAAAAGAATGGATACCCAACACAGGTTTACACATAACAAATCAAAGTACATAAAAAAGGAAATAAAACAAGGTGCTCCCATAATTATAGGGTACCACATCATGCGCATAGGAACAAGAACAACATAACGTTTTTCTTGACCTAAAATCTGACAGGAGGTAAAAACGACTTTCAGTGATAAATTGTACGTTCTGAGTGGAGAACAATCTTTGCAGGGCGTGGAGTCCATTAGAAGGAAGGCTCTTTGAAAATCGACCGCGTAGCGTTAGAGTGAGGCAGGTATGGACTCACGGAGGGCAGGAGAGGGGGAGGGATATAGATCGATAGAAAATACATTATTTTATCTTCTTCTTCTAAATATATAAAACTCTTTTGAAGCTGACTGACAATCAACGCACAGTCTAAACTATATGTCCTATACATTTGGAGGGTACTATCTTTATATAGTGTACTGTAGGGGTGCACTAAGAAAGGAATTTTGAAAAGTCACACTCTAAACTAAAGGGTCTAAAATTAGGATCAAAGATTTTAAACCAAATAATGTGTTTCTTAAATACCGTACATGGAATACCCTTGAAAATTGGTACAGAGATTCCTCAAATAAATTGACTCGACACGTGTTCCAGGATTTTTAAAATTTTTCAAAACTGTTTCTTTGAACTTTGTATGCTGCTACCACGTGAGCAACGCCGCGGATCACAGCTAGTTAAATATATAACAATTTAAAGAAACATAAAAACTACAGTGGGATACAATGTGCGGCATTATAACTAAAAGCAATCTCTTTCACGCAACCTTGGGATGGGCTAGACTTGACAAGAACACTAGAAGAAAGGTATGAAAAAACTTATTTATTCATTTATTTATTTTATTTATTCATCTTGCGACATTTTACAATGTTCTTAGAGTAGTCACAAATAGGTATACATTTCAATAAAATAATAGAAACACACACCCTTAACAATTTTTCCCCTTAATCCATCCCTGGAAAAAATATATCAGTTCTATTATTCGATGCTTGTGCTGGACGCGAAGAAAATGCATCCTATTTCAGGAACAAAAGCGCCATCTAGTGTTCAGCATCTTTATTAAAGTTTACTTTTGAGAGGAAGGTATTCTAAACTAAAATTGAGATAAGATAAGATAGCTATAGAGATTGCTTTCGTCTTTAGTGTTCCAGCACTGACTTTTAAAATAGAGTCTGACCTTGACAAGTCTGCAATTTTTTTTTTTTATACTACTAAGTAGGCTATCAAGCGTACGGCCCGCTTGATGGGAGCGGTTACCGTAGCCTATGGACGCCTGCAGCACCAGAGGCATCACATGCGCGTTGCCAACCCTTGAAGAATTTTAAAACACCCTTTTTGAAGTGCCCCCCATATTGTAGTCACTAGGGAAAGCCTCGACAGGAAGATCGTTCCACAACCTGAGTGTTCGCGGGAGGTTTTTTTTTATAATATTTTTTTTTTATAAATGCGTAACCCTTAAAAGATTTGACTATAGTAACTTTATTATCATACCAGTGGTAGTGACTTTTGTGGCAAAGATCCTAAATTGCTTTGTCAAATCGTTTTTGCTACAGACGTGCTTCCATAAGTTTCAGATTCTGCAATATTTTATGTACTGCAGACTCAGCATGATCATACTCTACCTACTGGTAGCCTAGAAGTAGCAACTCTGTCTTCTGGGTAGTGGTAGTGGGTTCTCGTGTCGTGCACTACTTTGGATATTTTATTTTTAAAAAGTTTACACCAAACCATTGGACAAAATGATTAAATAAAATAATTTATGAGCATATACACCACGTTCTTTTTCTTTACCCTATAATTATGGCCTGTGTCCGTCATTTCGACAGACAATTTTGACAGTGTCAAGTGATGAATTTGTATGTATAAGTCAAGTCAAGTCAAGTCAATCGTCAAGTCGGCTGTCTTTTGTTTTGAAGGGAAAATGGTGGATTTTCTCTTCAAAACCTGAAACGACTTTTCACATTCAGAAAAACCACTTTACACACATTTATTCCAATGGCTCACACTTTATGTTACGACCTAAGTATTATTGGTTAAAATTCCACCAAAATTAAACAATAATACTCACAATAACACAAGAAAAACTATTAAAATTAAAATGCTGTGTTGTTTCAAAAAAATGTGAAAACTCATATATCACGTTGTCAAACGAATACCTTCTAAAATGTTTTTTTTGAAGGATTCCATGGACTCCATTACAAAAAAAATTAACTTGTTAAAACAAACATTAGGATACCACCGAGTTAATTCAGAGTATTCCCCAAAGCAAATATGGAGACAGAGAACTCGTTACTGCATGAAAACATGAAAACTCGTTGGCGAAAATGTCTGTCCCGTTTTTTCTCTAAATCAAATAAAATACATTTTTCTGCAATTTATAAACGGAAAAAGGGTAATTGCCCGACTTCTATTTAATCACGCATTTAGTAGCGTCGCAGCTGCATGTTACTACAACATGTTTGTCTCTTTTTAACAAACAAGTTTGGCGTATGACGGTTTTTTATATACTCTTCTCATTTTTGCATAGTGCACCGCATTGGTACAGTAGGACGTAGGTAGAATAATTATTATAGTTTGCATCAGTTTTTGCAGTGAAGTTGGTGTACTCATCTAACGCGTCTATTTGTAAACTGTACCTCTATCACGAATAAATCTGACAGTCGCCGCGTTAGCGCATTCGAGTTATATTGCGCGTCAATGCCAGCTCGACTGCCAACCGTTGTAGTGTCACCGCGCAGTGTATATCGGATACGCTAGCGTTACAATACGTTTGCGATTGTCACATTTATTCGTGATCAAGTCACTGTTGTTGACAAATACAAATAGAAATACAAAATCATTTATTCATATAAAAGTGTACATGACCGGAGTAGGATATCATGAATAGGTAAGTAGGTAGGTACATGCATATTATATGTATTATAAGACAAAAAAAAACATTCACTGCTATTATTACCAGAAGGTAAGTATATCGTACCTAGGCAATGGGAGTGGAACGCTGCCATGTACAGGCCTGTATGAAAAGCTCTGCGCTCAGCATGTGCTGAGAACGAGTTCTCAGCGCTGGTTTTCAGCACAAGGCTTCGGTGACGCACGAACTCTTTAATTATAAACTAAAATATACCTACCTATAAAATTGACCTACGTATATTGTGAGTTGTGACGTATGGTAATTAATTAGCAACAAAACTGTCACCATAATACATTTGCATTAGCAATACTTATATTACAAGAAATACAAGATTACAAAAATATCTAAGGCCTGCATGCAGATTTACTGCTCAGGCACTGATCCGGACTCAAGCATTTTGTATAAAAATCTCTACTAAAACCTATGCTTGAGTTGAGTAACGATGTCTGTATCGGCATACGGGCCTAAGTGAGACAAAGCATTTGAGGAGTGCATTGTAGGATATGTGTCCTCCTACGAAAAGGGAAGATCTTCCACGCCGAGCGACCTTTGGCTCGGGGTCCGAGGACCAATGGATGATATTCGGTAGTATTACTTATGTTCAAACTCCGTGATAACTTCGTTTGCGCGATCTAGGATAGTTCTCATGTAGCGAGATAGATGGCGCTACACATTCATTCTCTGATAACATACGCCTCTGAGTATGATTTTAGTATAACTACAGTAATTGGCTGGTATGTCAAAGGTTAAGCTAAAACCGAAATCGCGTTAAAACTCAATTTATAAAATTACTAAATCTAACCAATTTCCGTAAATTTACGGCTGAATTTTGCTGAATAATTTGCTGTCGGCTTTCCTGTAAAACTCGCTATATTTTCTTAACGATAAAACACTCGTCAAATGAACAGGCAATCCGCGACCGTTGATTAAACCACAGCTCAATGAGGGCAGCTGGGTCAGTTCATAACAGATATGAAGGCTTTTTATACAACTACTAGCTGTCGCCCGTGGACGCTCGCGTGGTAGCATCATACGCATTATTTGGTTAAAAGCTTTGACGCTAATTTTAGACTCTTTAAGATGCGACTTTTCCAAATTCCTTTCTTAGCACCCCTACACTATATAAGGACACTACCCTTCAAATTTCATACTTCTAGGACTTAAATGCTGTGCGTTGATTGTTCAAAAGAGTTTTATATCTATCTATCTATTTAATCAGCCTATGCTCACCCACTGCTGGGTATAGGCCTCCTCTTTAGTACGCCAGTCTCTCCGGTCCTGCGCGAGTCTTCTCCACTACTGCCCAACTACAGCGACAATATCATCGAAACATCGGGCGGGTGGTCTTGAGTGACCTAGCTATTGTTAATCAGCTGTCATTAAATCGACAAACTGAGCAACGTAATTTACTTGTCAAACACAATTTTAACTGTAACAGAGAGATTACAAGTTCCATTATGAAGTGGTTACTGAGGGTTATTGTAAATGTATTTAACACTACATCATCATCGTCTTTGAAGAAGTCTGCTGTTGGACATACCTTTTATCACATTTTCAGTATTCCTTATAATTTAATGTAAAGAAATTAATGTAAAAGTAAGTTTTTTTAATTATAATTTATAAGTTTAAAAACTGGAAAACCGATTTTAATTTGATACGTCTTGATCATCAAATGATGATAATGATAAAGCGGCAGGGTTTGTTCTATTTATTATAAACACCATTGAAAGGTCACAGGAAAGCAAAATACGCAATGTCGTGTACGTGGATGATGTGTTCTTTCAAGTTATTCTTATTTAACTGCCAAACTACTGAACCGATTTTAATAAAATTGTTTATGGAACCAATCTGGAAGTATACCCTAATACCCTTTCAGATGAAAAAAGAATTTTTCAAATCGGTTCTTAAATGACGGAGTTCTGAAGTAACAGACATTACAAAAAAAAGGCAACCTGATTGAGAACCTCCTCATTTTTTGAAATTGGTTAAAAAACTGCAGAAAGTCAGCAAATAAAGAATGATTCTTCTGCGCTGAAATTTACACTCGCTGAAGAATACAAAACATTCCTATTTCCATTTTTCTCTCTTCCACACTGTCGTGTAATCAATCATTCTATTTGTACATTTTGTACGTGACGTCAGCTATAGTAATCTTTATGACATCACGTGACAAATAACGTAGGTAACTAGTAACTATTAAAGTCATTTGTGGGTAGAATATAGCTAAAACCAGTAATTGGTGGGTAGCGTTCGTACCTACCTACATTAGGTATTATGTGGCAGCAACGGCGTGGGCTTGAACCTCTGAACGTGAAGTAAGTACCTATATTATTGTAAATGTCAAAGGCAAAATAATTCTAATTTAACGTTAAACTACTGAGGTTCAGTTTTGATCAAGATGGCCATGGTTTAACAGTGAAATTGACAGCAGAAGACGTATACTGCGTTTTTATTTGAGACGAGTATAGTTTCAGAAATATCGTTTGAAACAAGCCTCCAGCGCTTTCAATAGGTCAAAAAATCATCGTTAAACTAAAAACACTTTCAACAAAGTTTACCGAAGCTAATAACCGAATTAAATATTCTGGGTAAAAGATAAAATTCTAATATTTACAACCTGAAATTACTTTGACGAAAAGTTAGTGAACCGAATCGCCCTTTAGCAATACTTCATTGTTTCCGCATCAGGGGCGAATCATTAGTGAACTGGAGTTTGGGGATATTTACAACAGAACACGTCGTAGTTGAGGCGACGTGGTGACGTAACGACGTGTGGCGTGACAACGCGATGTGGTGACGTAGTGACGCAACGTGGTAGCGTGACTAAGTGACGATCCGACTGAGCAAGGTAGTGACGTGATAACGCGATGTGGTGACGTGGTATTAGTCGCGAATTATGACGGGGCCAATTAGTGACGTGGTAACGTAATGACGCTGTGAAGTCTCGTAACCATTCTTATACATTTTTGATGTTTTCTATTGATTAATGAAGATTTGGTAGTGAAGTTTGTGTTACACTGCGCAGCTGTCTTGTGTGCAGGCTCTTGCGAAGGAATAAGTGACAACGTCACTGCGTAGTGTGACATAAACGTTACTAGTTACTACCTAATTTTCGTTTAATCATTTTCACAGTAGAGACCCAGATCTTATCGGCTATTTCGCTAGTGACGCCTTTCAGTACCCATAAATAAATCCCTTATTAAGTTTATTTATTACTCTATAATTCTCAGTACGTGAAGTGGGTAAGTAGATACATAAATGTAAAAATGGACGTAAAGAAAATAAACAAATATGATGTTCTTAAACTTCAGTCTCTCGGTAAGATGTAAAAGAGCTTCTCGAACAGAAAAGTTAATTAGTTGTACGCAGTTGGGCGATATTACACTTCAAACACTTGTTGGCCGGACTTAGGTATTCCCGGAACTTACTTGTTCAGAGCCGCTTATTCCGCATTTTCGAAGTAATTTGGTTGTTTTCAAGAGCAATTAATAGGTATCTTCTATCGTTAGGTAGAGTGCTTGTTTGAGATGATTTGAGAGGATGGTAAAGGTGCTACAGGCCTACTTCATCTAAGTTATGCCCCAGGCACTACAGCGTCTGGTTTAGAGGGGTAAAAAGTAGCTCCTGGCGCTGTATAAACCATCTACTTGTAAACTAGATGCAAAAGTCTGATTATTATTGCGTAAAATATTGTAAAACATATAGGTATTAATTTTTTTTACATAATAATTTACATCATTGTCTTCAAGGTCTGGTCCACAGTTGCCCAAAACAGAGAAGACCTGGCGAGAAGGAAGGGAGGCCTTTGCCCTGCAGTGGGACACTACGGGCTCATATTATCATCAATCATCAATCATCATCGATATATATAAAACTCTTTTGAAGCTGAGAGAGAATCAACGCACAGCCTAAACTATAAGTCCTAGAGGTATGAAATTTGGAGGGTAGGTTCCTTATATAGTGTAGGGGCGCACTAAGAAAGGAATTTTGAAACGTCACACTCTAAAGGGTAGAACGCGAGCATCGCCGCGGGCGACGGCTAGTTATTAATAATTTACATCATACTTTGAAGAGCTAGAGGCAAGTCATACAAAATGTTACAAACTAGAATTCCTATGTAGTATGACTGAAAAATACAAATAAAATGAGATTCAGACTCAAAGGCAGATATTTCCGCTCTCTCGCTGCAAATATTTCCGCTGCACAAAGCTTTACAGCGCTTTACAGATCTTTACAGCTGAATTGTGGATATGGCAACTACATACTTTACAGCTCATGTAACCTAGCTGGATCACATTTACTGTGAGATTGGTATTGATTCTCTTGCTACATTTTTCTAAACTAACCTAATTTGACAGCACTAAAAATGTTGCCGTCCCTGTCTCATAAACTGAAGGGGCAAAAACTAGAGCTGTCAAATTAGGTTAGTTTAGAAAAACGCAACAAGAAAATCGGAGTTTTCACATTTTTTGAAACAGCACGACATATCATTTTTATTTTAATAGTTTTTCTTGTGTTATTGTGAGTATTGTTGTTTAATTTTGGTGGAATTTTAACTAATAATACTTAGGTCGTAACATAAAGTGTGAGCCATTGGAATAAATGTGTGTAAAGTTGTTTTTCTGAATGTGAAGAATCGTTTCAGGTATTGAAGAGAAAATCCACCATTTTCTCTTCAAAACAAACGACAGCCGACTTGACGTAGACTTGACTTGACTTATATTATTTAAAATAACTCACTTGACACTGGTAACATTGTCTGTGGAAATGACGGACACAGGCCATATAGGTTAAAAGAAGAATAAGAACAAGAAAAACGATACTCTTGCCTCTGATATAATGTTTGGACATACCTCTGAATATTCCATGGCATTTTGAGTATGAGAATGTAAGTAGAATCTGAAGAAAAATCTAACATGCCGAAGGGCTTTCGTGAGAAAATTTTAATTTTCAATTTCTTTTGTTCCTAAATTAAGTGAAGCTCCAGTGTGGTGCCATTCCAACTTGGCGAGGCTTATGAAACAGGAGAATAATAATTTTAAAACGGAAATCATGTCTCGCACACATAATAAGCAAAAGTTGAGAAGTGAGCACATACTCCATAGCAACGAATTTTAGAATAAAGGGTATTTTTGAGATGGAACAGTAAAAGCAGGCAGGGTACCTTAACAGGCAAATGCTCTTATGAGACTGTCCTAATTTTAATTTTAAACATATTTACAGATTTAATTTAAAAAGAATGACACTTAGCGGAAAAATCGGAAATTTATATTACTTAAAAACGTTTTATGTTGCTAATAGATCGTTTTCATCCCTGTTTCTCTAAAAACACCCAATAAAAAAGTACAGAGGCTAGAACAAATACGGATTTTTTTAAATAAATATTTTTTTGTGCTCTTCAACCTTTCCACGTAAAAGTGTCCTGACAGATGACAGACAACAAAGTGGCTCATTTCAAGGCTCTTTTTTACCTCTTGTTAGCCTAAGTACATACTTCATATTAAAATTAATTTACTGTAAAAAAATTGTCTAGGTAAAGAAAGTACAGACGGTTTCAACAGAATTATAAATTAATTTAAGTATTTTATAATAAAACTATTATAAATCTCAAATCTTTAAAATAAATTAGATTTTAGTCCTTTGTTATAATGAAACTAAATTTTAGTATTTAGGTCGCTATTTTTTTCTACATATCAGGTGTCAGACAGGCGTCATGGCTCAGTCGGTAGTAGTTCTGCCTTCCGTGCTGTGGGTCGTGGGTTCGATCCCCACCGAGAACAAACACTTGTATGTGGCAAACATAGGTATTTATTATGTGTCTGGGTGTTACTATGCATAAAAAAAATGTATATAACATATTCTATCAGCAATCTAGTTCCCATAGTACAAGCTTTGCTTAGTTTGGGACTAGAGAGCGTTGTGTAATATATCCACGTATATTTATTTATTTATTATATTTATTTATATAAAAAGAAACGCTCTAATTTATATTGCAAAAATCATTGATTTCGTTCAACCGCTATCGTGAACTTTTATTTATTTTCGCAAGAATGTATTCACACAGAATTCTCACCATTGACTGTGTGCGTAAAAAAATACTATGTGTGTGTGAATTTTATTGTAGGTAAAAAGCTGACTCTTCAGTTACCGTCAGAATGATCCAGCTATTTGAACTTGACTATGTTCAATATTCACGTTCTCCACTGACGAAATAAAATTGACAAAAACTTTGAAGTAACTGGATTGAGTATCTTTCTAATTTTTTATTCATCTTTTAGAAAAAAAAAAACAAACGTCCACGCCAGATTTTTTCAAAGAAACCTTCAAATTGACCAACAATTTTCGGTATAGAGCAAGTAACCTTCAAATAACCCAACACTTTGATGTGTTTTCTGAAAATAAGTTGGAGAAAAAGGAAAAAAGCCAAAACACATTTCGCTGCTTGTTTTCTCATCGCGACATTCCGACCTTTCAGTTTCAGCGGCAATGTTACGGTTCGCTGATCAATTACAGTGATTAAAGTACGTCCACTTCAACGCCCGTGTCAAAGGGAACACAGCGCATACACAACAGCTAGATCACTTTCATAATCATAATCATAAATAAATACTCTTGGACATATCACACAACGCCCTCTAGTCCCAAACTAAGCAAAGCTTGTATTATGGGAACTTGATAGCTGATAGAATACTTATATATACATTTTTTTTGTAAACACATACTTATGATACACTAGGTGCCGCCCGCGACTTCGTTCGCGTCCCATTGAATCCCGTTAAAAAGTAGCCCATGTGTTAATCCAGGTCACGGACAATATATATTCCAAGTTTCATCCAAATCGGATCAGTAGTTTTTACGTGAAAGAGTAACAAACATCCATCCATCCATACTTACAAACTTTCGCGTTTATAATATTAGTAGGAAGTAGGATAGCAGCACCCAGACCTAGAACAAACATCTGTGTTTGCCACACAAATGTTTGCTCTCGGTGGGGATCAAACTGACCACCAGCACGGAAGGCAGAGCTACTACCGACTGAGCCATGACGCCTGACAAAAAAAAACATAAATCATTTATTCAATAAATTTCAGGTTGGTAAGTACTTTAGCAATAAATAGGTTACTCTGATATGCCCTGGTAAAAACTATGTGGATTTACATGGAGATCCACGTAGTTTTTAAGACTCTTGAGTACTAGGAAGCAAGCTCTTATGAGTTAGTGGCCAACGCTGGTGACGGAGTCTTTTGGCCGCCGTTAAGCCTCCGAGGGCTTACCCTCCGTCATGGCCGTCCGAGCATAGTGTGAGCACGATCATGCATCTGTCCCGGCTCCCGGCCCAAGTTCATGCCCTTGCTCCTTAATGAGTATAAAAGCGATGTTGCTGTGGCAATAAGTCCGCAGCAATACTGCCGGCAGCGGCATGGGCATAGTATGAACGCGGTACTAGAGCCGGGACCGACAGTTTAACGTGCCTTCCGAAGCACGGAAGCTTTCAGTGTCTCGGTCTGAGGTACAAACTCGTGCCAACTCTAGTCACCTAACAGCTCTACAAGAAAAAAAGGAAGGTAAAAAAAATAGAAAGAAATCTTTCTAGACAAATAATAATTTAATAGCTGGCAATCTGTCGGTACCAGTGTTGCCAGTACTGCGAGAAACTAATTTATTGGAGTTATTAATAAAATGTTATCGCGTTTCGGGTATTGGCCGGCTGGCAGTAGTTCATGTTATTCTTCGTACTAATCTTTAATACGCCTTCTTTGGCATGGTGGGTGATTATCTGACTCTGCGGTGCAAGTAAGATTCCGGGTATAATATTTTTCGGTCCAGGGCAGTCAGATTAAATAGGGATTGAACAGTCATTCCGCGATGGACGTGCTCTTTAAGGTTGTGAAATGATTATGCAGAGGAAATCAATTAACATCCTCACGGAGCACGGCAATCGAGGAAGTGCGCAGTGTGGCATTATATTGTCTTACTATAATACTCTACGCATTGCTCTGTGTATAATAATATCGTTCTAATTTTCATCGCTCTTCGATTCCTAAAAGCGTTTCCTGAAGATATCCATGAAAATCTTATCCTAATCGAATTTTTGATCAAAGGCGAGATTTCAATTATGTTTTATTAGAATTTGGAGAGGATTAAGATTTGCTCAGAACATTTTGTAAAAGCACTCTCTATACATTCAGCGGTTGAACACCTTACTTAAGAGTCCGTTTTTTAGACAAATTAATGTTGATCTGATATTTTTGTAAGCGAGTCTCAATAAAAACTGAATTTTTCAAAATTTTAAATCCTGTTTTAAAATAGTAATTGCAAAGTGAATGATTGTGATAATGACTCTGTGAAAGCTTGCTGCAGCAACTGGACGGATTTTGATGAAACTTGGATTACAAACAGTACGTTGTTGTCTACTATTACACTGAACATAATTATGTTGTTATTTAACTAAATATTATTTTCAGTGTGTACTTATTTATTACTCAACAAAAACCTCGGGAGAGTATCTACAAAAAAAAGACAAAACTCTAACCTCAAACTAATTCATTTTCTGTAAACTAGCGAGTATTGTTGGTCAATGGTCACTTGTCTACGAAAGAAGCGGATAACTTCGAGATATTTACGCCATTCGCTATAGACAATGATATTTATTCCGCAAACACCAACTAAATGATCATATTTACGTTATAAGTTACATTGCGTAGCAAGACTCCACAGTCGAATTGCTCCTACACCGCTGCCACGCAGTGTATGTCAAAACTCTAATCAAACCGTAGTGAGTTTGTCATTTCACGGAGTCGAGTCCAAGGACACGGAAGATTTGTATGTTTGTTTATAAGAAACCGAGTCAAGGTTTGTTCAAGACATTTGAGTCTTTGCACACTAGCCGACACTGACACGTAAGTAACCAAGCTCGTATGAGCTAGTGGCCAACTCTGGAGACGGAGTTTTTAGGCCGCCTTAAGGCCTCCATAGTGGCTTAACGACTGCTAGAGCCGGGACCGACAGTTTACTGACACGTAAATAGGGGTTATTCCCATCGAGACCACTTGTTTGCATAGTGGAATATAAATATCGTTCTCGGCACGGTAAAAGCATCTAGTACTAAATGTTATTTCTCCGACGATATCGTGCTCGTGTCGTGTCGGCGGCAGTATAAAGAACAATAGAACCAAATTTATCAGGTTCATTCAAGGTTGAAGAACACTAATAAATAAAATCCTATAAAACACATAGAAGGAAAACCAACAAATTAGTCCTGGTATTTTCTTTTGTACAACTAAATGATGGAACAAATCAAGCCACCTAATGTTAAGTGGTAACCACTGCCTATAACGATGCATTTCCTCACTGAACACGTCCATTGAGGACTGTGATGCAATGCACTGCGCCTTTTTTTTTTATTAAACGTTTTCACGTTTTAGTTTAGACTACTCAATCTACTCATTACGTTTAGAAAAGTTCTTTATTTAAATCACAAACAAAAGTAGAAAATACTATCCCAAAGTTACAAAACACTAGATGATGTTTAAAGGTTTTTTTCATACAAAAATCCTTAAAATAAAATTAGATTGGCTTTGCTTGTTTCATAATTCACGTTATATGCATAAAGACGTAGTGGTGATTAATGACAAACTTAAGAAGGTATATTATAAACTTACTTCCAACTTTTGAGCCTAAAAATACTTCTCTATGAAGTTACATAAACCAACTAGTTGGAAAGCGAGCCAGCTCATGGCCTAGAAGTGTATCAAGGTACAGAAAAACTACCACAGAGTAAAACAAGTTTCAATAGCCGAGCGCTGCAACTTTCGTACGTGCCTTTGATAGCAGCAGACAATGGATCAGAATACATAAATCCATAATATATGAAAAATTACTTAAAAGTAGGTATGCAAAGTACAGAAGGTGTAATTAAACCAAGGGTACACTCAAATCCAAGAAGCTACCCGAACCGACCGCCGACCCTTGAATGCTCACAGTACTTTTGGATATTTTTAGGTATTTTCATTTTCAGTAATTATGCCAACTTTGTTGTGGCATTCTAAGCTTTATTCTAAAGTGGTTGGGTTCAATCAAACTTGCTTTACATTTGCACAATACTGTTTGATATTTTTAGGTATTTTCAGTAATTAAGTATTATGGTCTATACACGGAAGGATCTCTGAAACGTACGGAACACGTTGCGAACAGAACCCCTTAGTTGCGAAGTCGGGCGTGACTCGAGGCTGTAACTTTGTTGACGACGCCGGAAGCTGCGACATACCCTTTAAATTGCTTATACAGGATCATAATAGGTTAAACAATAATAAAAAAATATATTACAAAGCAGTGTTTGTATTAGTTACTTTAAGAAGAAGTTACTTTAAAATAAGTAATGTGTGTTTTGCAATATTTTTGGCAACTACATGTTTTCTGTAAAATAATTGAGTTTATTCAAGAACGCTCTAGATTTTGTTACTCTACGTGGACCCGTATCACGTATAGATGCGTGCGAGGTTATAGAGTATTAAAAAAATTAGAAATTTTTCTGATATTTTTGTTTAATTTATTATTGAAGTATTTAATCAAATACCTGGGTAGAGTATTTTATCTAGTTAAACTATTTAATTGTAATTATGAAATGAATCTTTTAGATTTGTCTAAAAGCTTCGAAAAGTTGGGAAGTAAAGATATTTTTTTTTGAATGGTTTTAATTGGGTCTTTTTGGACCATTAAAACCGGACTCAGACGAAAAATACATTTTCTTAAAAAATAAAATCTCATACCAACTACGCTAACGTAGCAAATGTGCTACGGCGTAGCTGACTCTACGGAAGTCTACGAATCGATATTTTAGTATCTACTAACCGTTTTATAAAGAAGATTTCTAAACTATCAGCATTTACGAGGCAACCGATTTCTATCTCACACATAGAGACTTTATAGTTTGGGAAAAATAATAATTCCATACAATGTCGAAACCCCAACCTTAGACTTTATCCACTTTATCAAATACAGTAAAATTTTTACTACCCCACTACAAAGTTATCTTCCTGTTACTTTGTTGTTGTCCAACTTTAGCCTTTATAGTCTTGGTAGTAATGACTACTTTGGTTTGGAACTTTTCGTTCATTAGTAAAACTTTGGTGGGAAAATTATTGCCATTGTCCTTTTCTTGCGAAAGTTGAGGCATTGTTGGTTGAAAGAGATGAATGAATCAAGTGAGCAGTCTCAAGGGATAATGGATCATGTTAAAATTATGAAAAGGGTTGGAATAAGAGACGGTTTATTCTAAAGAATATTAACATCAAAAGTGAGATTTTTGTGTTACAAATATTAACGTATCAGTGCTATGCTTTACAAGGCACGTCTTCAGTGGATGTGCTCAGAGGTAAAGCATTGTTAAAGGAAGAGGTTTCCACTTTTCTTCGGGTGGGATATCGTCTTGTTTCTTATAAATCTAAGCGGTCAACTCTTTGTTCAAAAGTATGTCTTGCAATGACATCCTTGGGTTTATATTTCTTTGGACCACCGCTGGTTCCAGACACACCCTTTGAAATCGGACCGAGTAGCCGGTAAGAGGGATAATTAATAGAATCTCTCGCCGTGACTTGACTCGTCTTTTCTATCCTATCTACAGATGAAACAGGATATTTATTACGAGCCAATGGTTCTTGAGAAGTCATACGTTTTTGTTAATAGAAGAGTGGTAGAGCTTTTTCTAAAATAAGTCGGCATAGAGTAATTGACCGAGTGAGTGAAGCGAACGAAGATCTTAGTGTCAACTTGGGCAAATCGGCGTTGTATGTTTGAATGTTTATTCGAGCATAACTTTCGAACCGCTTGTCTGATCTTTGCGTAATTTGGTAGATCTACAAATAATACTTTTAAGTTTACTGGTTACAAGTTTGAAGTAAGTCGGTCAAATGGTTGCAAAGTTATAAGGGTCTAAAGTGAGTAAAAAAAATAGTACAAAAACATCAAGTAAGGTGTCATATAAGCTTTGTCTAGACATCAAAAAATCTAAAGCAAGAAATTGAAAGGTAAACCTAATAACTTCTACAAAAGCTAAAAATTACAGCCTATTTTACAGAGTAAATTAAGTGTTAAAATAGGCTGTAATTTTTGATAACTAACTAAAGTAAGCCCCTGCCAGACGGTCGTCAGCGAAATCATTACAAAGTTATCTAAAAACATGCGCGATATTAAGCAATATTACGAACTTTGCCACTTTAATATAACTTTAAAACCCGCATCGTTTAGGTTTAGCAATTTTCAACAATTTCTAAGTAACATCTCATCTCGCTTCTTCATCATGAAGTTTCGTATATGCTTCTAATTTTTTTTGGTTTGTCAATGTATGAAGTTTAGTTTTTATCACTCTTACTTATAATCGTCATAATTATGTAGTTATTCCAGATTTTTTCTAATTATTTTATTTTTAAATTTATGAGTTTTAACAAAGTAGCTACTTATTTATTTACTCGTCTGACTTTTTTTTTATACAACAAAGTAAATCAACAAGCGTACGGCCCGCCTGATGGGAAGCGATTGCCGTAGCCTATGGACGCCTGCAACACCAAAGCCCCGAGTCTGTGCATTTGTTTTGACTTTCGACTCGAGTATAGCACACGCAAACGAATTCGCAAAGCGAGTCGAAAGTCAATACAAATGCACAGGCTTGGGGCTCACAGGTGCCACACGCACGTTGCCGACCCTTGAAGAATATATCAGTGATGTTAAAAAACACTGGGATCCAATAGGCACTTTTATTTACAAGTATTTTTATTTTGTCGTCAGTGTCGCCTGCCACGCCTAAGGCCTAAATCCTTTTTTGCGAAGTAGCTTATTGCCGAACTTAGAAAGTTGCTATCCCATTTATCAAACGGCTTGAGTTATGAACCTTCTTGTGTTACGAAGTTCCTATCTGTATCTAAGTGATAGTCTGCAAGCTTTTTGATGTCTACAAATAATCATAATCGTCCTTTGCATGTATCTAGATGATTGATACAGAGTCATGGGCCACTTTTTACCCATGCCTCTATGAAGGAGACGCTGCAGTGCCTTGGACATGGTTTTAGATGGAGTAGGCTTGTCCAGGAACCATCTGCTTTCATGTCAAGGTGTGCTAAACATTTCATAATCATCATCATCAACCTATACGTCCACTGCTGGACGTAGGTCTCTCCCAAGACGCGCCACTGAGCCCGGTCTTCGGCTCTTCTCATCCAGGTTTTGCCAGCTACATGTCTCAGATCGTCGCCCCACCTTGCCAGAGGGCGTCCTACACTACGCTTACCTAAACATGGTCTCCACTCGAGTATTAGTTGGCTCCAACGATTGTCGGTTCTGCGGCAAACATGGCCGGCCCACTGCCATTACAGCTTGCTAATTCTCTGAGCTATGTCGACTACCTTGGTTCTGCTACACATTTACACTGACATAATTAAATTTAAAGCAAAACTGGGCCATGTCCCTCTGGACCGCAGTGACATAATATGATAGTTAACCATTTACCTAAAACTTGGGAAAGCCCTGATGAATGGGTCAACTTTTCGGAAACATATATATGACAACTTTGTTGTGGTATTCTAAGCTTTATTTTAAAGTGTGTGGGTTCAATTTAGAAGTTGTTTTGACAGGTTTTCCGTAGTGTGCATAAAGTGGCTTTGGATGTACCTACTATGGTTGTCAGTTGTAAAACGCGAGATTACAATCTTTATTAACAAAATGGTATCCGCTTTCTTACGCACGTCATGGCGGTGATACTTCTACTTATGCTGAATAACAAGGTATAATATTTTTCTTTATTTGAATAAAAGCTATTACCATTTTATATTTTGTAATACAGCCTTTTTTTTTTATGAGCTAGGTATAGCTAAGCATTTGGCTGCCAGCACACCTGGTGGTAAGTGTAGCTGCAGCCTAGGGTGGAGCACGCAAGTATTTTTAGAACAGTTGCAATCTTGTCACAAAATTTAAAATAGCCTTGTTAAACGTCTTGCAGCCGGACTTGCCCGTGCAATCAAGATTGTTATAAAACTAGTTTTTTTATTTCAGTTTATAAATATAAAGTTTTATGCCATCTTATTATGCTATAGCTTCACAACCATACCTCGTTAGCACATAAACAGACTCATAAACATCACCTCTTCAGCACCGTAATGGTACTTAGGCCTTTTCACATGAACAAACGGCGATAGCTCGACTTAGACACTGCTGTTGAGCGTAGTTTAGAACGTCTAGAAGTGGAACGTTGCGTATTGTGCAACAGATTTAGCTTATTGCTATGTGTGGAAAAAGACTATGAATATGAGTTCAAAATTTGAACAAAGATTTGCACCTTGCCATGATGTATTTGATAATAATATGATGTATTTATTTATTATTTAATACTTTATTGCACAAAATTATAAATTTGTTACAAAGGGTGGACTTAATGCTGAAAGCATTTTCTGCCAGCCAACCCAGCCTGAGGTGTAGTCGTGTGTACACAATTGCTGTCGACGATTAGAGTTCAGGCCACAGAACACTTATATCCCGATGCAGGCGTGCACGTTCAATAGCTGAAGAACCGTACATTCAATAAAATCATATTTTTTTCTTGCTTAAATTAACCTACTTATATGCCAGCCTCCGAGGCTAGAAGAAACCGGCTAAGAAACTTGACGGCGATCAGCGCCGTGTAGATGTAGTCCGTGGGCATGTGAGAAATGATTTAACCTTAAGAAAACTTTCCTATTTATCATGCAGTTGTTGACTCGGAACTCTGAGAGTTGTGACATCTTTGTAGGCTTCGTAACTTGGAGCGGGTTCAACTTGGAAGTGGCTATTTAGACGGGGGATACGAAAGTTAAGGCTGTTTTGAAACCTGCAAGGAATATATACTGTTTCATTATTTTCTACTTGGAAAAAGGTTTTTGTTAACATTGAAAAGAAGTGAAATAAAAATTCTGTGACTTGACTTGAACTTGGGTTTTGAGTCGATTTAGTAAAACTTGTACTATGGAAACTATAGATATATATGGATAGATGGATAGAAAATTCTTTATTGTACACCACTTTTACAAAAATTATAAAATAACACATAGTTCATTATTCTTACGTGACGTACAACCTACTAAATTACCTATAAATCAATATATATAAAACTCTTTTGAAGCTGACAGAGAATCAACGCACAGCCTAAACTACAAGTCCTAGAGGTATGAAATTTGGAGGGTAGTGTCCTTAGATAGAGTAGGGTGCACTAAGAAAGGAATTTTGAAACGTCACACTCTAAAGGGTAGAACGCGAGCAACGCCGCGGGCGACGGCTAGTTACCTATAAAATATGAAAATTGTTATATTTTTTCAAAATACATATTTAAAATATACCAAGCTAAATCTACCCTATGTTTTAGCATCACATAAATGTTTGATTTTGTGTGGGGATCGAACCCACAGCAAGGAAGACAGATCTATACATCTATATCGACCGAGCTGTGACGCTTGTCGCATAGTAAATTATCAAATCGGGTTTCAGTAATCTTCAGAATATGTAAAAGCCTTTAGTTATTGATTAGTGACAACTTGTACAAAAATGCTTTGTATGTTTGTATGTTTGTTCGACGAGATCTTTTGAACCACTTATCCGATCTTCACAGAATTTGGTAGGTACACGGATAGTACTCTTAAGTTTTACTGGTTTGTTAAATGAAGTAAATCAGTCAAGGGGTCCTGGAGTTATAAGGGTCCAAAGGGAGTCAAAAAAAAAAAGAAAGTCGTACAATAATATCAAGTGGGGTGTCATATGATAGGGTTTTGTTTAGACATTCCAACACCGTTTTTATTTTGATTCTATGTCTAATAGTTTTTGAGTTTTTGTAAAAATTATAAAATTGGCAAACCCAGTAAAACGTGAGCTACCATTTCTTGGAGTTTCAATGATTTTGTAGTTCAAGTAAGACTGGTACATAGCTAAGCGGCGATTTCGAAGCGATTTGCAAAGTTTATCACAACCATTGGTCAATAAAAATTGTTTGGGTTTTATTAACCTCCGACCATCACGAGATCTCAGTTCGGGGCGAACTACTAGTTTGTGAGGTTGAGGTCTTGCTACATTATTCACAAGCTTTTATTCAAATCTCTTTGTGGGTCGGCCCAGAATAAATGAACCGACCAGGGGTTAAATCATGCAGACCAATTTACACGCACTCCTCGTTGCTCGATAACCTTTGGTGTCCTAAAAATGGTTACTGACATGACGAATGTAAAATAACGTAAAAGTTTACAAACCTAGGGTTAAATCAGTTTAAAATTAAAATGGCTCACACTTTATGTTACGACCTCAAGACTTAGTATTATTGGTTAAAATTCCACCGAAATTAAACAACAATACTCACATTAACACAAGAAAAACTATTAAAACAAAAGTGATAAGTTGCTACAAAAATTACAGAACTCGAATCCCACATAATTTGTTGGAGATTCAATAGAAAAGATTTGGTTACGTCATCCATATGTCATGACGTAACGATATCACGTGACAGTTCAGAAAAGTTTTCATACATTTTGATTAATTGTCTATTCTCTAGCGACAGTAGAATTTCAAAGAGAAGTAGATCACTGGATGGTTTTGGATGTAAAGCTTCAACAGGTGCAAATATCAGATTCAAGGGCGAACCTAACAAACACGGTCGCACAAAGAACTTGGGAGAGTTTCCATTTAGAACAGGAAAAACACCTAAAGTGCCTGAGCACATGCACAAGTGCTGTCTAAACGGCACAATGTTACACTAAAAACTTGTTCTACGCCAAAGTTCTAATTGGCGAAGTAAAATGATTGCTAATGTAGATAACCTACTAAGAAGTTCTGTATATAATTCGCCACAGTAAAATTCTAATGTAAGTAACTTGAATGCACACAAAATAACAACAATGGAACCAAGAAAAAAAAAATTCATCAAGAAGTTTGGTCACTATTTCATGGCTTATATCCAGCCAATGAACATTTTCGACTTTTTAACAAGTTGCTCTAACCAAAAATATACTTTATATTCATATCACAACGATAACCATATTTAAAAAAATAAAGATTTGTTTTTAAACTTCATTAGCTATTTTAACTAACGTTTCATTCAACGGTTTTTTTTCACTTTGCGGTGGCCGAGTACATGTAAAACGGTAAAAAAAAATCCATAGTCATCCGGCATTCATGACGGGCACAATGAGGTACATGATGCTATTTGCGTACCGGTGCAGGGGATCAGCAGCCTTATTCAAGAAGGCTCCGAAAAATTTCCGATCTCCACACTTTGGCGTGTTTTTGGCTGTAGGTACACTAAAGTGTTCATAATACGATAGTTAGGTTTAAAAGTTAACAAAATATAAAAAAGGCATTTTAAAATCACCTTAGATTTTATCTTATTCTATAGTACCGATAAAATATAATCAAAAGTGTTGTTAGATATTTAAAAAAAAGAAAAAAGCCTAACCTTAAATGTGCGAACAGCAATGAGATATACATATACATTTGTAAGGATGTATGTACGAGTATGTTTGTTACCCTTTCACGCAAAAACTACTGATCTGATTTAGATGAAACTTAGAATATGTATTGCCCGTGACCTGGATTAACACATAGGCTACTTTTTATCCCGGAAAATCAACGAGATAGTATGAGTATGACGTATGTGAGCTAATGTATTGTTATAGGCAGAAGTTTCTACTTAACATTAGGTGAACTATCAGCTTGTTACATTAAATTTATCAAAAAAAAAAAAAAACTAAATAGGTAATTATACCAGATACTTAGGTTTTTTCAAAAGATTTATAATACGTTTTGAAAAGTGTTTTTTTTTATTTTTATTATTTACAAGCCTTATTGAATAAGGCAGGATGCTGTTATTGAACACAGCCTGTGTCTCCCGGCATAGTACCGGTAACGAAGTGCCCGTATTTCTCCATTCTGTATTGTTATTGGGCATCATACCCGTAACGCCAGGCGTTATTACTTTCTGACCGGTATTGCATATCTGAAATACTGGTATTATTGATAACTAGCTCCCGCCCGCAACTTTGTTCGCGTCCCGTTAGATTCCGTTGATTTTCCAGGATAAAAAGTAGCCTATGTGTTCATCCAGATCACTAACAATATATTATTATATTCCAAGTTTCATCTAAATCGGATTAGTAGTTTTTGCGTGAAAGAGTAACAAACATCCATCCATTCTTACAAACTTTCACGATTATAATATTAATAGGAAGTAGGATACGAAGATACACAAAAGCTAGCTTGTATGAGTTAGTGTCCAACTCTGTTGACGGAGTTTAGGCCGCCTTAAGGCCTCCGTCATGGCTTAACGACTGCTAGAACTGGGACCGACCAGTTTCGCGTGCCTTCCGGAGCACTAAAGCGACGGCTAAAGATCCCAATAGTGACCGCGCAGAACGTCGCTTAACGGAAATCGGTCAAGATTAACTAAGCAAGCCTAGCCACGAGCACTATATTAATAGGTTACTAACACAACAGATCATATAATACTATATTAAACGGATACTCCTTATAGAACCGAGCATTAGTGAAATCGAGATAATGGTTGAAGCGAAAGGTCATTATGACCACAGAATTACTCGACTGCGCTATCCACAGACTGATAATACCTTCCTCGCATACCGTCATACCTCAACTCACAAAGCCTTATTCTTTTCAATTAGGAATCCATTGTGAGTACTATAATGCCGCGGAGCAGAAAATTTACAAAGAAACAGTTCTCCAAAAGCGTGTAAATAAAATAATAAAATAAGTTAATTTTACAAAAAGATTCATATTAATGTAGGACAGAAAACCAGGGGTAGCTCTTTCGCTCTGTTCTTTACCACTCGTTCATCGATTCACTCTCTCCGCTCACTCGGTCCTTGTGTTCCCTTGTACCCAGAATCTTACCGTTCCCCATTACCACGTTAATTTACAAACACATCTAAGAAATGTAATAAATAATAAACAAGAAAAATCTCGTCAGATCATCTTCATCATTGCTGACCATCATCAGACTATGGACTCTATTTCATGATCTCAATACTTAGAGATTCATTGTATGTTTCAACTGTAATTATGCCTGATATTCCTCAAAACTACATAGTTTTTAAAGCTAATGAATATCCTCAGAACTTGGAAGTGGCTGCAATATTTTTTACCAAACATTTTAGATTAACTTTTTTACTTATAGGTAATTTTATAACTAAAGAGCATTTTTACTAGAAATAATATTCAATCATTATCAAACCTGCAACGATTTGTAGATAGCTCAACTGTTTCATTGTGTATTTTGTAAATATTCTAAATACTGTATTAGTTGTAATTATTTTTGTGAATAAAGTATTTGTAAATCCTTGTAAAAAAAACCCGAAGAATCTTAAAGTACCCTATGCTATAAATAAGTAAACTTTTTGTTTTTAATTTTATACGAGACAATGCACACAAATTAAAAGTTATATACCAGTAGACCGGACTGTTTGTTCAGGCAATATTGTTTTTATTGTTTGGGAAACAAACATAATAAAGTTATTTAATAAACAGAAACACAGCTATTTAGGTAAGTAATTATGTTTTAGATATGCTTCCACGATCGACGGACACGACCACCAGACATGACCGTCACCAGCCACCATCAGCCACGACCAGCTGATGCAATCATCAATGTCAAACGTTAGAGTTAGCCTTTAGCTGCGACCGTCAGTGCCAACCGTCAGTTACGACCGTCAGCCTGGTAGAAAAACACCAGCCACCATTATCTGCAGTGTCAATTTTTACTGTCGAATATTAAGAGTCAACCGTGAGCTACACCTGTAGGTACCAACTGTAAGCCTGTCTTGATTTAACAAGATTTACCGTATCGACCGTCAGTGTTCACCGTCAGAATCAGCCGTCAGCAGCGTCCGTCATTTTTAACCGTCATTAAGATAGCGCTTCAAACAAAGGTACTATTATTACTTACTAAATCACCGGCTTAGCAAGGTTATAGAGTAAAAGCTAATTAAATATTAAATGTAAGTGCAAAACCTTGTGAAAATGACTGAAAACGGCTAGCACAAGACGCAAAACGCGCTATCTAAGCATAATCTAAAATACAGTTTGTATAAATAATATTCTTCAGCTCCTTTCTTTATAGTAATTACAATAATTTTCTTAAATTAATCTATTTTAGACTCAATGTTCAAGGTAATTTCATATTCTGCGCAAAGTTTTAGTAGTCTGGCTCTAGTTGACATAAACATAACTATGGCTTGTTTACTTATTTTATAATTACGTTATGAAATGAACAATTTATTATTGCCTAAAGAAGTTTTTTTTGTTATAAGATAACTTGTTTCGAAATATGATGCAAACAAACAGTTCCTTTATTTTTATAGTCGGTTAAAAACATGTAAAAAGCTAACAGGGAAAAAACATGAAAGAAACAAAAGACTTTCTTCTTCTTCTCTTCATTAATGGCCTCTGTCCGTCATTTCGACAGACAATTTTGCCAATGTCAAGTGATATAATTGTAATAATATAAGTCAAGTCTAGTCATTTGTCAAGTCGACTGTCGTTTGTTTTGAAAAGAAAATGGTGGATTTTCTCTTCAAAACCTAACACGAACTTTCACATTCAGAAAAACCACTTTACACACATTTATTCCAATGGCTCACACTTTATGTTACGACCTAAGTATTATTGGTTAAAATTCCACCAAAATTAAAAAACAATACTCACAATAACACAAGAAAAACTATTAAAAACAAAGTGCTATGTGTCGTTTCAAAAAATGTCAAAACTCGTGTCCCAAAAGACTTTCTAGAAACATTAAGGTACAGACATGTCTGACAGAATAACAGCTAAAGATGTTTATTCGAGTAAAAAAAGCTGTTATTTGTTTTGAAGGCAAAACGCTGGATTTTCCCTTCAACGAAACAAATTCTTGAAAATGACCTCAACAGAGCGTCGAAATACTCCCTAATTACCTTCCTAACTCCCGCCCTGTGGTGGTCACTGCAGTTTCACCATCCTTTGTCTAGTACGTGTCCAATATATCTTATTGTGGAACAAAGGAACGTGTAAATAACATATATTTTCTTACTGCCTGAACATGGCGGATTCTTTGCGACTATTATGTGAACAAAAGATAAATAATCTTTCTGTTTGGACTATAGAGATACTTTTTTATGTTTGCGATAGTAAAGAATTATTTCATCATTTACAAAGGCTGAGAAATTAAATCTAAGCTTACTTCTTTCCCTTCTTGTTTAATAGCTTGTCTAGTAGTTTAAGGCTGACAACACACGGTACCGCCAATTATGAAGGCACCTTCATAATTGGAGGTAGGCTGAGTTTTGAAAATGGGATATTCTCATCGAGCCCACCGACTGGCCCGGTGGGAAAAATATGAAAAAAAATTCTTAGCCATACCTACGTTTTATGCAGGTTCAATTTTCAGTTTTTAAAAACGATTTTAGAGAGTTTCAAAACCAGGTGAATTGAACTGAATTACATTTGTCTACGTTTAAAAGATGAATAAAGGTAAAAAAAAATTATTCAAGTCCCTGCACCTAGATAATACAAGCAATAAGTCACACGAGCGTAGATGGGCTAAGCGTAGGTCACACGTATTTTTAAAAGTTATAATCTCTCCTTACAGCACTGTAAGAAAAGCGGCACTAGACTGCACTGAAACGTAGGCGACAGATAGTATCAGCTTTTTGTCTTCTGTCTATAATGATACTTAAATAAAAATATAAATAAATATTCTTGGACATTACACGCAACGCCCTCTAGTCCCAAACTAAGCAGAGCTTGTACTATGGAAACTAGATTGCTGATATAATACTTATATACTTTTATTTTTTGTAAATACATACTTACAATACATAGTAACACCCAGACACAGAACAAACAAATGCCACACACAAATGTTTGTTCTCGGTGGGGATCGAACCCACGACCCACAGCACGGAAGGCAGAGCTACTACCGACTGAGCCATGACGCCTGTCGACTTGCGACTGAAGCTTTTTTTGAACCTAGCCAATTTGTATCCTATGCCAATACTGTTATAAAAACCAATTTTAAACCCGTTGTTTGCATCGCGTCGTGCGATAAAATTTGGATTGGTAATGTAATGAAAACTCTAAATTTTGGTATCCCATGGGAAATGACAGCTGCCCGAAAAGTGTTCAAACTAAAACCGTTGTCAGACACTGCCTGTGGGCGTTATGTTGCGTTCACACTATGCCGCAGGGGGCAGGGACTTGGCACGAGCATAGTGTGAACACGATAATGCCTTTGTCCCGTCTCCCGGCCCAAATTCATGCCGTTGCTCACTAATGAGAATAAAGGCAATGTTGCTGTTCACGGCAATAATGCCGGCAGCGGCATGGGCGTAGTGTGAACACGGTATTAAAAGGTGTTTTTCGATAGAATGAGAAATGAACTCACCTGTAACAGACTGGTAAAATTTGTTTGATAGTTTTCAACAGTAGTTTTGCGCGTAGCATTGGAAGGTCAAGGGTTAACTTTGGTCTTGTTACCGGTTGGTAGTTTCAGTCTAGTAGCGCTCTCATTTCAGGCACCAGTACAAACCTTAGTGGCTATTTATGGATGCTGTGTTAAACATATACTGTATAAATTTAATTGGTAAAACTAGAAAAAAAAACTTGAATACCTACATAATTTAAATAAAGGAATTTATAATAAAAAAAAAACTAACACAGTGTATTTGTAGAAGAACTCTAATATTTTAAAGACTACTGTCCAAAGCACTCGTCGAAGAAGCGCTTAGCTTGCTTAGTCAATCTTCACCAATTTATTTAAGCTAAGCAACGTTCGCAACGGTCACTATTTCGATGGGTGACCGTTACTGGCATTTACAGCAGAACTTTGTGTTTAGGATGGCACAGCTGCGATAAAACTCTTCAAATAAATAAAAAAAAGTTTACTCGAGTAATTTTGGCGGATTTCAAAAATTTAGAGCTTGAATGTCCCTTGAATGGTAAGTGTTCTGACTGAGCAGTAAACATACATATTAAAAACTTTCCCAGCCGAGAACACAGCGAAGGTGGATAGTACTCTACAGATTGTGTTTTTTTCCAAACAAATAATATAACCAACCCAACAAGGGAAAAAGACATAAAAGCTAACCTTGCGTGGAATATACACAAAGTTTAGAAATACCAATATTTACGTAGGGAAAACATGCAAAAACTAATATCTACAAAGTCTGAAGCGTTGAGCTCTATTTTCCAAAATCGAAGACCGAGGTCATAGAAGTATAAAACATCATTCAGAATTTGGCCTTAGACACAGAATACTAGTAAATTATATACTAAACTTATAAAAAGTCCTCAGTTAAGTTGAATCAGTTTTGAGTTGTCGGATCCGGCTCTAGCAGTCGTTAAGCCATGACACCAGAGTTGGCCACGAACGTAGGTACGTTGTTATGAGCTCGAGTGTATTTTGTATAAAAAGATAGTTAACGCCCTGACCTGATCAATATTTCATTATTTTTAGACTTATTAAGTAAAGTGACATCTCAGACCTCAGACCTAAGGCCAAAAAATTATGAAAATTGTAATATTTTCTCAATAATTATGCTCGAAATATCAAGATTTAGGTACGAGTATTAGGTATGCTTACCTATATTTATTGTATAAGACAATTGTGTAGCTTTATTCCAATTCAATAGAATTATTTCCGTTTGACAGATTAAATTACATGACGTACATCGTGCGTGTTATTCTATATTTTCTTCTTCTTTTATCTATGGATATTTTGCAGGTGGTTTTCTATACAAACGTCAATTTTGATTTGATGCTAATTATCTTTGAAATGTCAATTGAATTGTTAACCCTAATCAAGATGAGTAGGTATTCCGTTTTTTCCAAACAACACTGGATCTATTATCTATCTATTAGCTTCTTATCTATTATGAAGCCCTATACAAAAGGCAGTATTTAGATCAATGTATTCCTAATTTCTTGAATGTGTGCGAATTTCAATGTGTGTGTGAGGAAACTTTGACCTACCAATTGTTCACGGGTTGACCTAATTGTATAGTCACGTACAAAAGTTCCACAATTAATGCCGGAAAATGTCGAAAAATGTCGGTGTCAAATATTTTAGTGCCAAGAGAATTATAATGGTCTCACCCTTGTTGTTTTTAGACAACATTAATTTATTATGTGCCAGAAATTGTAAAAGAATTGCATTTTTCATTCAGCCTCATAACACAGTTGTTTTAGGGTCTCTATCTTTTTCTTTTTCTACTTTTTCACTGAGTTCCGAAAAAAAAAACTTACTATAGACTCAAGCAAAATTTAATGCATGTACAATAATAATCATTGTACAGTCACCATCATAAGTAACTCACTTTTTAATCATTTCAAACTCTTATTGTTATTACAACTCATAGCAATCAGTTTCCTCAAACAAAAAATAATAAAACCATTTTTCGTTGCCCCTGTACTCACCGTCCCATATGATTGATGACTAGCCCAATATGCCTTATGAAAATATAAAAATGACGTACTGGCAGAATCGATTTTATTGTTACATTTTCCGTTATCGAATTGATGTGATTTTAATCGATTCTATATCGATAACATCTTTATGTAAAGCCTATTTTTATAAAATTGTCGTTTATGAGTTCCGTGTTTTAGTATCATTAAACTGAATAAGTACTTAACATAAAAGCATTTGTAAGTGACATCAAAAGTTTGAAAAGAAGGGTTAGAGCAGACGAGCAACTTTGGTCTCAGCAACTATTTTGTCTTTACCCGGTTAAGTCCGGTTTAAGTCCCGGTTTGTATCAAAGGGCAAGCACGTACGACACGACAGCTGAAAAAAAAAATCGGTCGGTTTTAAGTCGTTATCGTAGCCGCCAGCTTATGATGTTGGACATTATTTATGAATTAAAAAAAATATCTGAATTGGTACAAATGTCATAACCAAGTCTAAAAAAATCATTTTTTTACGTTGAATCATAGCCGGGTGTTTCAAATGACCCTTGTGTTTATAAAGTAAAAATAACAAAGTCGCATATAAGGGTTCCGGTACACTACGGGATCGGAATCATAAAAATATATGAATGTTTTTTTCGTCAAATATGTTGCACCTAATCAAGAAATAAGTATCTGTATTTAAAACATTGAGGTTTCAATAATGCTTACAAACTTGGCTAACATTCAAAAAACTTGCTGCCGTTCCTCTTGTCGAAAAACTAGGTGAAGTGGTGTGTTGGGACCACTTCAAGCTTGGAGTGGGTCCCAAAGGACTTGTTGCGTTTTATTAGGTGGGCCTCTTGGGACCAAATTAGTAGGAAATGAGCTCTACCGTGAAATTAAAATGTTTTCGTGAGTGTTTTGTCCACAAGGCAACACGCTACACTAACCCGACGACGACGCCAGAGCCCCGAAACTGTGCATTTGTTTTGACTTTCGACTCGAGTGTACACACGCAAAAGCATTCGCAAAGCGAGACATTTTGTTGGGGACTGCAAAAATTCCCGAATCCTAGATGCGCTTATCCGGTTTTTATACAAAATTTCTCGCTTTGCGAATGCGTTTGCGTGTGCTATACGCGAGTCGGAAGTCAAAACAAATGCACAGACTGGGGGCTCAGCTCCAAATTATTACACCGTGTTTTGTTTTTTCGATCGAATATGCAAAAAACAAAACACTGAAAAAACTAAAGCCACAGAATAGATATAAGTAGTATTGTACTAATTACTAATGGACTAATGGTAGTGCTTCTAACTGTGTTTATTGATAACACTATTAATTTTAGTACCGTAAAATGCATAATTTACAAGTTAACTAGAACAACCGACTTTAATTTTGTTTACTTTACAGCTTCATCATCAGGCGATGATGATGATAATAGCAGTTAAATTTTTTTATTTTTTTAAAATAAATATTCACGGACACTTAACACAACGCCTTCTAGTCCCAAACTAAGCAAAGCTTGTACGATGGAAACTAGATAGCTGATAGAATACATACATAATTTTTTTTTTGTAAATACATACTTATGACACATAGTAACACCCAGACACAGAACAAACATCTATGTTTACAACACACAAATGTTTGTTCTCGGTGCGGATCGAATCCACGACCCACAGCACGGAAGGCAGAGCTACTACCGACTGAGCCATGACGCCTGTTCTATTGATCGTCACCACTGAAAAGTCACAGGAAAGCGAAATACGCAACAGATTTTCATAAAAACTTTATGGGACCAACTCCTTTCATATGGTTTTTTTTTCAAATCGGTGTATGACAGTTCTGAGGAAACAAACCTCGTCTTTTTGTAATAATTGAGTTTAATCTTTTCTGTACCTTTTGTCACAAAGCTGATTAAACGAGTAAGTACGCGGAGACTAGTTTTAAAGCTAATTAATTTGGTACCGCTGCAAGCAGCTTCACCGTAAGAGGATTAAGTGCAGTCTTGCGTTTTAACTGATAGCTTTTAGTTCCTGACTGCACACACTTACCTCTACTTACTAATTATTATAAACGCGAAAGTTTGTAAGAATGTATGGATGTTTGTTACTCTTTCACGCAAAAATGATCGGATTTGAATGAAACTTGTAATATTATATTGTCCGTGACCAAGACTAACACTAAGAATTCTCAGAGGTACGTCTAAGCGTTTGGTAAATGCCCATATTTTGCAGTTATGTTTTCCATACGTGACTAGTTGCAACCTCATCGCTGCTAGAATACTAATTGGTTTCCTCACGATGTTTTCCTTCACCGTTTATTATTGATAGCGCTGGTATTGCGTACCTATTAAGTAAGTATATCATCATCAATATATATAAAACTCTTTTGAAGCTGACTTAGAATCAACGCACAGCCTAAAGTATGAGTCCTAAAGGTATAAAATTTGGAGGGCAGTATCCTTATATAGTGTAGGGGCGCACTAAGAGAGGAATTTTGAAAAGTCACACTCTAACGCGAGCAACGCCGCGGGAGACGGCTAGTCAATATATATGAAACTCTTTTGAAGCTGGCTTAGAATCAACGCACAGCCTAAACTATAAGTCCTAGAGGTATGACATTTGGAGGGCAGTATCCTTATATAGTGTAGGGGTGCACTAAGAAAGGAATTTTGAAACGTCACACTCGCGAACGAACGTGAGCAACGCCGCGGGCGACGGCTAGTATAGATATATACAGCACGCATACTAACCTGTCACGTACCAGGAGGAAAACGTTTTCGATTTTCAATTACTTACTTGGAGAGCGTTCCGCAAGTTACGTACTTGTGCCAAGTGTACGAGTTACCTAAATTACTTGGTACAGGAAAAAGGTGATTTTCGAGTGGCACCGGTAAATCTAACTGAATATTTCATTTGCACGAATTCGGGAAACATTGATCTTGTGATCGTTATTTTATTTCCTGTTTGCTATAGACGATGTACTGTACGTAATTACTTTATACCTTCTCGGTGAAGGAATAACAACCCAAGAGGGGCCCAGCTGAATTTACACGTTTTGGACTCTTTGATAATCATCATCAATCATCAATCATCAATATATATAAAACTCTTTTGAAGCTGACTTAGAATCAACGCACAGCCTAAACTATAAGTCCTAGAGGTATGGAATTTGGAGGGTAGTATCCTTATATAGTGTAAGGGTGCACTAAGAAAGGACTTTTGAAACGTCACACTCTAAAGGGTAGAACGCGAGCAACGCCGCGGGCGACGGCTAGCGTATGAACTTGTTAGTGGTGGCCATTTTAGTTATTTTATTTTAATTTTAAGTTTCACTATAACATTGTAAATTTTAAAAAATAACAAAATAAATATTTTTCTTTCTTTCTTTCTTTTCTTATTTTAAACACTGTATAAGCGTATTTCAAAAGCCAATAAATGTTTTTGTAGTTGTATTCGGTAGTTTTTGCTAAGTATACTAAGTTGTATGGAAGAAATAGTTTAGAGCAATAAGACCGCCCACTGTACTTATTAGCATTATGAGTCCAAGGAATTTACTTCTACAGACGTTCAGTTAACTCTAGTAGTTTACTATTTTACGGTATTTTATATAAATTTTACAAGTGGACACGTAGTTATTAGAAATAGGAGTATAATTAACTGTACTGTATTGGTCTAATAAAAGGTAAATATTATGAAAAAAAGAATAATATGACGCCATGATGACTCTACCAGTTGTAATTTCTAGAGCATAATTATTGCATCTCATTTTCACAACGCGCGTAAACGGCGTAAACCTTCAAAACTTAAATCATCAGGACGAGAAGGGTCCAGATATCCGGGACAGGCAGATAACTCTTCCTGTCATGAGGGCCAACAAGGGGCCCACTTGTAATATATCAGGCATGTGTTAGCACATTCTTGGGACCCCATGTGTTTGCACACTAGCCGGTACCGACACTTACACGATGCTGACGTGTCTTTCTTTTACTCTTCTCTCACTCTACCTCTTAGAATTTACTTGCCGAGACGAATTTCTACAATTTCTAGGGAGAAAAAACATATGGAACAATAAATTGTCTCACCATCATCATCAACCTATATAGGTCCACTGCTGGACGTAGGTCTCTCCCAAGACGCGCCACTGAGCCCGGTCTTCGGCTCTTCTCATCCAGTGTTTGCCAGCTACATGTCTCAGATCGTCACTCCACCTAGCCGGAGGGCGTCTTACACCAGGCACTATAAATTGTCTGTTTCTATATAATCTAGGCTAGTAGGGTTTAAATGGATTGGCATGACTATGAATTTAAGTATAAAAAGTAAGTAAAAAGTAAAGTATAAAAACAGTTCAGAAAACCTGCCAGGATCAAAACTTGGCAGGTTTCTGTGAGACAACGATTGCCCTCCAGCAGTGGCCTGAATATTAATATTGGTTTCGAGCAACTTTCTACGCGGTTATAAATAAAAGAAAAAGATATAGTTAAGTACTAAATGTATGAGAATATCTCACCGCTGCCGATGTCGTGTCGGTGTCGTGCCGGTGGTAGTGTGAAACAGCCCTATGGCCGCAAAATGTACTGAATGAGTTATGGGGATCTCGGATTACTGCTAAGTGGTTTATCTTAGGAATATTTAATAGAATATAGAAAAGATGAGCGTATTATACTTTAGGTAACAAGTAGATATTTTTATGTAAATCAGTGATGAAACGAGTAACACCTGATGTTAAGCGGTAACCTCTGTGTTGGCACGATTGAGTCCAGTTAGGACGTGCTCTCTGAGTCAATAAATGCGTTCGTCACTCTGAGAGTCTCATGAGCCTCACTGATTAGTCTAAAAAGATTCTTCCATCTATCACAGATCATGTAATATTATACCTACCTACCTAGTAGGTACGTCTATCATGCATTCTAGAAAACAATTGCACAAAACAAGGTTCATAAAACTTAGTATTGCAATAAATCTTTACGTCTCAGAGTGATGGACGCAGTGCATTGCCTCACAGGGCACGTCCTCATTGGACTTGCTCTGTGAGGTAATACATTGTTATAATAGGCAGAAGTTACCACTTAACATCAGGTGAGCTAACAGCTTGTGCCATTACTTTTATCATAAAAAAAAAATTTGGACGAAATCGAACATAATTAGGTACTTTTTACGACAAGTTTATTTTCAGTTTCAATATTATTAAACTATGAAATCCTTCTAAGTACTACAAACTATATGAAATTACATAAAACTATTACATACCTTCCTGCAAAGGTTTCAGGATAACTAAAACCACAAAAAAACTTAAACACGCACTGAAACTTCACTACAGTTACTTTACGTATTCAGGGCGGGCGGCTAGGGCAGGCGGGAAACCCTCGCTCTCTCAGGCGGCTCCAAGCCGACTGAAGGCTTTGAAGGTACACGCAGATTGTAAAACAGATAGTACAGTCAGCATACAAATTTGAACGACTTGTAATTTTTCTTTTTTAAAACAAAAGCGCGCTTCTCTTGATCGCTTTTAGTAGTTTTAGTCTAAAATTTATATTTATTTTCATAAATAAAATAGTTTCTCAGTACTTAACACCTACACATAGCGCCTAGATTAACTTATTTTAAAATGCATGAAAATGATCACTAGTCATTTTCACTTTTAAAACAAAACCAAAAACAGATATTTCAAAGTTAGTTTGTAATAGTACTTTTAACTCTGACTGTACTTACAGCTCTGAATTAATTAATGGAAAAATGCGAAAGTTTTCAAATAAAGTGATACGTTTCTGAATAATTCCTTTGTGCATACCAGAGAGCCTGATACTAGTTTTGGCGTGTAAGTCTGGTGTAAAACGTCTGCCTCCCAGCACACCAGTGAGCGCTGATCTGTATGGAGACACTGACCGGATTCTTTGAGAAGCTTGGTCTACACCAACCCCTTACTCGCATGTCAAGCGCTCAGTGCCTCCATACAGATCAGCGCTCACTGGTGCGCTGGGCGTCAGACGTTTTACACCAGACTTACACGCCAAAACTAGTACTAGGTCCTCAGCGTGTTCAATATTTTATCTCAGCTGCAAAATACGAAAAAACTACATCACTGTTCTTTTTAGCTTACTAACGAGCTCCGAATTTAATAATGGAAAATGTGAAATGTTACGAGTCCGTTTTTGATCAATGCTTTTGTGCATCAAGCAGCATTTTCAATATCATTATCCGGTGACATTGACATTACTCTGATGTGTTCTGGTTGTTTTTTGATCGAGTGAGCGAAGCGAACGAGATCTTAGTGACAACTTGGACGAAAATGCTTTGTATGTTTGTATGTTTGTTCGACGAGATCTTTTGAACCGCTAATCCGATCTTTACAGAATTTAGTAGGTATACGGATAGTACTCTTAAGTTTTACTGGTTTGTTAAATTAAGTAAATCGGTCAAAGGGTCGTGAAGTTATGAGGGTCCAAAGGGAGTAAAAAAAAAAAGTCGTACAATAATATCAAGTGGGGTGTCATATGATAGGGTTTTGTTTCTACAACCGTTTTTATTTTGATTCTAGGTCTAATAGTTTTTGAGTTGTTGTAAAAATTATAAAATTGGCAAACCCAGTACAACGTAAGCTACCATTTCTTGGAGTTTCAATGATTTTGTAGTTCAAGTAAGACTGGTACATAGCTAGACGGCGATTTCGAAGCGATTTGCAAAGTTTATTACAACCATTGGTCAATAAAAATTGTTTGGGTTTTATTAACCTCCGACCATCACGAGATCTCAGTTCGGGGCGAACTACTAGTTTTTAATGTGTTTATTTACCCAAAAACCTTATCATAAAGGATTTTACAAACATATTATCTAAAGTAGGTATATTATTTCTTAGATATGTTAACTAAACAGACCGGTAGGTAGTACTTTGTGATATTAAATACCCAGATATAGAATGTTATATATAATAGGTAGTACCTACTTGAATACAGTGTAAAAAAATAAAGTTTTGTTTCTATTTGGGGTTCCGGAACTGTTTAAATACCATGTAACACTCGTGGCGTAGCTCGCGCGACGTTCTGCGCAGTCACTATTTGGATGGGTGACCGTTAGTGGTATTTACATCTGAGCGCTTTCGTGCTTCGGTGGGCACGTTTAACTGTCCCGGCTCTAGCAGTCGTTAAGCGCCGACTGGGATATATAAATTTATACAAAGATTATAAGTAAGCAGGAAAATGTTTATAATTTACTAGCTTCCGCACGCGACTTCGTTCGCGTCCCATTGGATCCCGTTAATTTTCCAGGATAAAAAGTATCCTATGTTACTTTTAATACCTCCAAGAATATGTGTAAAAAGTTTCATGATGATCGGTTAAGTAGTTTTCGCGTGAAAGCGTAACAAACAAACTTACATTCACATTTATAATATTAAAGTAGGATACACAGTGGTCAAATGACGGTACCCGCATTGTTGGGATTATCGGAACTGACATTTGGGATTACTCGCTTGAATAATCAAACGGGTAGAGTAATCAACGGTGTGCACGCACCTACATAATAGGTACCTAATCTACTGATAGCATGTACCTATAGTCATTCCTAGTATTCAATTATCCTGTGTCGGACAAACATCTACGTGATAAATTAAGAGCCTTTAATCTGAGTTCTTTTTTGTTGGTCAAAACGAGTATCTTGTATGAAAACTCGATAAGCGCCTCTAGCGGGAGATTCGCAAACGATTTTTTTCCATATTTAGAAAAACTGAGAGTCTGCATTCAGACTTTTTGATAATCAACAAAGAGAACTTTCGTCGTAAAAAATACTTTCAAAATTTGGAACAAATAAGGTGTCGCTTATTCAAACAACAACCCTGGGACTAAAAATGCTAACAGAAATACGTTTCTTAACTGGTTTTATTTAAATTTTATCATAGAGATGCTATGATATTTTTTTTAAATAAAACCAGGCACAGTAAACAGCGTCTTAGATTTTTGGTTCTTAAGAATATGAAACTAGCGTAATTTTACATTTTATAACTCACGTATCCCTTTCAAAAGATCTGCTGTACGTACCACTTTGGCATAGATAGATAGATAGGTTATATCTTTAGTGTACACCAAAATAACAGAAAAAAAGATACAAGGAAATAATGAAAAACAAATATATTTCAGTCTAACTAATAAGGAGTATCTAAGTTCTATCACGCCGTTCACAATTTTCAAAATATGACTTCCATGGGTCATGTGCCGTGAATACACCATCACACCATACCCAGTCCCCTGGAATGTTCATTATGATTCGTACGTCGTCGGGTCATCGGCCGCGGAGGCTGTATTCCGATCACGGTTGGTCTCCGACCCCATACAAAGCCATGCCAACCCTTAATCTGAATCCTTCTTAAAAATCTAGGGGTTGGCTTATAATATCCAGTTGCAATCCTACACTAAGATATGATGATGGTGACGAATTAAAAAAAAAAATATAGTACAAATTGTACCCTGACGGACCATGGCATGCATACTTATGTGGTCAAAGCCTTATCCGATTTCCAATTTCTTGAGCGTTAATATTGCTTTCAAAATGGAAACGCTATTTCAAATCGAAGCCATAGCGAACCGGAAGTGGCTGATAGGAAGGTTTGTAGAACGGAAGTAGATGATGGTATTTTTATACACACTTTGTGAAATAAAACTAAATGGGCTCTTGACTGAAGCTCCCGCGCACAAGGCCCAATCAAATCCAAAGATTTTTATTCAGAAAACCGCAAGTAAAACTTTATGTCCAAAATTGAGTTAATATTATACTAGGTGCCGCCCGCAACTTTGTTCGCGTCCCGTTGGTTCCCATAAATTTTTCGGGATGAAAAGTAGCCTATGTGTTAATCCAGGTCACGGACAATATAATATTCCAAGTTTCATCCAAATCGGATCAGTAGTTTTTACGTGAAAGAGTAACAAACATCCATCCATACTCACAAACTTTCGCGTTTATAATATTAGTAGGATTTACCTAAGTAGGTAGGTAGGTAGGTACTAGTCTCGCAGTTGCACACGATAAGCATAATTCGCAGATTAAATATTAGCCAAGTAGGTATTGCATGTAATAAGTAAGGAATATTAATTTTGATTCTATTTTCACGCTAGCACTATTAGTTGTGTTTTTATTTATCGGTATATACCAGCCTTCTTCTTCTTTTATTTATGGCCTTTGTCTGTCAAAATAAAATCTCGGTTATTGTCATTCATTAATTATATAATTTGTTTCTAAGTTTTGTTCAAATATTTAACTCACTCCCGAAATGATGGACAGAGGCCATAAATGGAAAAAGATAAAAAAAAGAAATAAAAGAAGAAGAAGAAAAGAAAAAGAAGAAAAGATGATAACAGATTAAGCAACCATTTTAGCAAATTTTTAGCTAGCGCAGGTCCATTATGAATGTAAGTAATGAAACCTCAAAATGCCTCAAGCATGACAAAGAACAAAAATGAGAGCAAAATATCAAATCAGATTATATTTCTGATTCAATCCGTCTGGTTTATCAAACTACAAATTACATTATTCTTTCCCACAGAGGCTCAAATGCCAGAAGTCATATTGCGCTCAACACCCACGCACGATTAGGCAATTAGTTATTACCAGTACTAAGCTTAAGTTTTCTATAATCCCGTGATCGGGATGAGATGAGTACCTTTTAAATATCCTCATATAATTTCTTTTCAGAAAACTCAATGCCGGGTAAAAAGTCGAACCATAACAATTGAAAGCAAATAGGTAAATGACGGTGGTTCTAGCCAGAGCAAGCGAGAGGGCTATGGCGATTTCGTACCTCGTTTTGTTATGCAAATTATAAAATTACAAATTTGAAATCCCATACAGTGATATCCAGTTAGTACCTTCGTTTATACGGTTCAAATTTGAACAGAAAAACTTAAAGAAACGAATAGTCAATTGGAAAATTCGATTACATTTATTTCACAAGGCGTGTGACTGCGTTCGCTTGTCTTCGGTCGTGCTCTTATTTAGTTGATGAATCCAATTTGTCATTACGTGTTTGCTACGATACCGCTATTTAGTCGGTCTAGCGGTGACCGTTTTTCAAAAAACATAGGCTTGATTACTACGGAGTAGAAATAATTGCGTTACAATACGACTGTGATTATATTAGCTGTGTTCTGTTCAGGAGCAGGGGGCCTACTACGAGATTATTCTATTTATAACTTCTGGCGAAAACCTACCGCCTAGTCTTACTCGTTTTAGGTTTTATCCTCGAATTTATAAACAAAGCTTAGGCAAGCGTGGCAGGCACTACAGTATCCCGTTAAGTGTAGGCATAGGTTGCCTCCTGACGCTGTATAAATCATCTTCAATAGATGTAAAAGGCCTATTATTAGGCAAGCGTGGTGTAGGATGCCCTCCGGCAAGGTACGGCGACGATCTGCGAAATGCACCTCTATAGGTGGCAGTGTTAAGAATATATGCATGATTAGTAACGTGGAGTATTTGCAGCTGTGGGGAGATATATCAGACATGTCTTCCGTCACTGGGAAGTCTCTACAACTCGGTACCTTCTTCTTCTTCTTTTGAACCTATATGGCCTGTGTCTGTCATTTCGACATACAATTTTGCCAGTGTCAAGTGGTGAATTTTAAATAATATTCGAAACGATTTTTCACATTCAGAAAAACAACTTTACACACATTTATTCCAATGGCTCACACTTTAAGTTACGACCTAAGTATTATTGGTTAAAATTCCACCAAAATTAAGCAATAATACTCACAATAAAACAAGAAAAACTATTAAAATAAAAAAGCTATTCAAAAAATGTGAAAACTCGAATCATCCGGTAGATACCTAAACTAAGCCGAAGCCTGAAGGTGACACAGCAGTGACGTCAGACATCCGAAGCTCATGGTAGACCCCGGAGCTAAGGGCTGGTGTCGGTAATCCAATTATAGGTAACGGGTAATCTATTTGTGGTGGTAATTTTGAATCCTAGGTAATTGAGTTAAGGAACACTTTGCTATAAGGGTTTTTTATAGACTTCTATAAAAAGCAATAATTTTTCTCTCAAGAGTTTCTTTCTTAGTCACTTTTAGATAATTACATAGGTTTCTAGGTATATATTTATTTATTTTAGATTATTTATTCAGATGACTTGGTCCATGTGGTGTTAGTAACAGAAAAACTAATTAATAGATTAATTGATTTGGTCTTCTGGATTAAATTCCAAACCAGAGGACAATTATGTTTTTCAGCAATAACGTCAGTATAGTCTGCTGAATTAGCAGATTACAATAGCAACTAGCAGGCCGTGAGGAGTGGCACAGACAAAGAGAGGCCTATACCCAGCAGTGGGTGAAGTCAGGCTGTGGATGATGATGAGGGCATATACTTTCAAGAACCAGAAACTGTTGCAACCACGAACTGAAAGACGAGACATAGTTGCGAAGATCATGGTAAATCGGTTGATGGAGAAAACTCAAACTTATTTTTTTTAAATTTCAAAGGGGAATCCCCCATTTTGTAATACAACTAAATGATGGCACAAGCCGATGGCCCACCTGATGTTAAGTGGAAACCCCGGCCTTTTCCAATGCATTGACTCACAGAGGACGTGTCCAATGAAGTCATGGTGGACTACTACTGCGATATATTGATGTAAACAAAACCATGCAAGAAAGTATTTCACAAGTTTCAAGATACTAAAAAAAATAGGTCAATCAGTCGGTCAGTCACGTTCTTATATTGTTAGATAATCTAAGTTTAAAAACATTTGACGTGTCTGACCTCGATAACATTTTATTTACAAACTCACAAAGGTCATTTTATAAAAATACACTTTTGAACTTTTTATGTTATGTAATCAACATTTTGATTCTAAAATAACTTGAAAAGTTGTCTCATTTCCAATAAACAAATTCAAAACTCTCCAGACAGACAAACAGATTCATCCATTTGTTTAAATTGATTTGAAGTATGACCTTTGTAAAACTGACGCCGTTACATGACATTCGTAATAATACGACTACACACATCAAGCCTTTATTCCACAAAACCTTTCAAGACATTCAATTTAATTCAGTCATCATCATCATCATCATCATCATCATCATCAACCTATATTGGTCCACTGCTGGACGTAGGTCTCTCCCAAGACGCGCCACTGTGCCCGGTCTTCGGCTCTTCTCATCCAGTGTTTGCCAGCTACATGTCTCAGATCGTCCCCCCACCTAGCCGGAGGGCGTCCTACTCTACGCTTGCCTAAACGCGGTCTCCACTCGAGTATTAGTTTGCTCCAACGATTGTCGGTTCTGCGGCAAACATGGTCGGCCCACTGCCACTTCAGCTTACTGATCCTCTGAGCTATGTCGACCACCTTGGTTCTCTGCCGGATAACCTCGTTCCGGGTTCTATCCTTCAGAGAAATTCCGAGCATAGCTCTCTCCATAGCTCGCTGAGCGACTTTCAGCTTGTGGACCAACCCTACTGTCAGTGTCCACGTTTCGGCAGCATAGGTCATGACAGGTAGGACGCATTGGTTGAAGACTTTCATTACTTAATTCAGTATCAATCATTATTGATCCTTATTGATTCAACTGATCTGGAGCTTGAGCGTCACTTGAACTGTGATTCTCAAGCTGGATCAAAAGAGCTTGAAAACAGGTACAAAACTACGTTTCAGTTGCGTTTCAGCTATTTAATTTAGTTAGTGGAATTAGCCCCAAGACACGATAAAAGACTGTTTATTTTTCAAATTTTAATAGAGACAGTGATCTTATAACGCTCGTTTTTCGAGAAAACAAGGCTTAAGATGAGAAGTCGAAGTAAACATTTGGAACAAACAAATCGCAGAGTTTATGTAAATACGGTGATTGCTATAAGCGTTACCGTTATTTAATTAAACGCTTGAGTTTGATGGATATAGGCCTTTATTGTCTTTTGAAAATGCTACGCAATACAAGTACACTCTCTTAGTTGATAAGTTAGATTGTATATTATAATAGGGTAATATAATCGCTCAGCGATCGAACCCTGTAAATAAATAAAAAAATAAAAAACACTCTCTCTCTCTGTTCTTTTTATATTGACCTTGTCTTTCCTGTGGATATGGCTGACTAGGCTGAGAGGATGGTATAGGTGCTGGGCAAGCCTACTCCATCTAAACATTGCCCCAGGCATTACAGTGTCCCGTTAAGTGTAGGCATAGGTTGCCTCCTGACGCTGTATAAATCATCTTCAATAGATGTAAAGGCCTATTATTATTATTAAGGCCTATATCTTTCATTTCAACAGACAATTATTATTCTGATAGTGTCAAGTGAAAATGTAAATAATGATGACTTCTTCTTCTTCTCTTCATTAATGGCCTCTGTCCGTCATTTCGACAAACAATTTTGCCAGTGTCAAGTGTTAAAATTGTAATAAATAAGTCAAGTCAAGTCATTTGTCAAGTCGGCTGTCGTTTGTTTTGAAAAGAAAATGGTGGATTTTCTCTTCAAAACCTAACACGAATTTTCACATTCAGAAAAACCACTTTACACACATTTATTCCAATGGCTCACACTTTATGTTACGACCTAAGTATTATTGGTTAAAATTCCACCAAAATTAAACAACAATACTCACAATAACACAAGAAAAACTATTAAAATAAAAGTGCTATGTGTCGTTTCAAAAAATGTCAAAACTCGTGTCCATAATGATGACTTGACTTGACTTTTATTACTTCAAATATCACTAACTTGACACGGGCAAAATTGTCTGTCGAAATGACGGACAGAGGCCATAAATAATAGAAGAAGAAGAAGAAGAAAATCTAAGTCAGATACGTGTGTGTAATTTTTAATGTTATTGTAAAGTCATAAACTCTCACTCAACTTAGTTCACTTCACTGCCACGCTCTTCAATCAGGCGCCAAAGGCGCAAGTTTGAGAGAATATGACATTTGATTCTCACTCATTCAGCTCTTTGAGGTTCGAAGGGTTTTTTGCTGCAAAGTTTTACAACGTTTAATATAACTGGGATATATATTAATAGCATAGCTTACATCCTGTAAGACGTGAGGATACTAAGTGTTTCTACCACTTGAAAGGGAACTCCACAGATAATGAACTAAATTGTTTTACTTCGATTAATATTCATAAAGGTGGATACTTCAGAGTTTCAACTTGTTCCTGCTCGAGGTCAATGAACTTAGGTAAGATAATATAAACATTCAGAAGTAAGTACTGTATGAAAATCTCTACTTAAATATATGATTGAGTAAAGATTTCTCTATCAGCATACGAGCCTAAATTTGTGAGATTAGCTCCGACAAAATCTTGTGAGCCTAGAGAAACAGACAAGAAAACCTAAATCTGATCTTATACAGTTGAATGCCTGTTAAAAAATATAACGCACTATTAAGACATTAATTATAAGTGTCTTGAGCACGCTTCCGATTGGTACTGATTTGGACCAGTTGAGCTATCTATAAATCGTTTGCAACGGTCTGTTGATAGCTCAACTGTTCTACGTGTATTTTGTAAATATTATGAATATTGTATATACTGTACTAGTTGTAATTTTCTTTGTAGACATTATACAAGATACAAGATGTTTATTTGCATAAATTATAAGTGTTACAATTTGGTCTTAAAACTTATTCACTTTTTCCAGGTATCGCAAATGTTTTAAACTTAAACTTATGTAGGTAATTATTAAAATTAATAATTTTGGCTACATACCTTTGGGCATGCACAAAATTTTTAAACATTTTTCTATGTATATTATCAATATAAATAAAACTCTTTTAAAGCTGACAGAGAATCAACGCACAGCCTAAACTATAAGTCCTAGAGGTATGAAATTTGGAGGGTAGTATCCTTATATAGTGTAGGGGTGCACTAAGAAAGGAATTTTGAAACGTCACACTCTAAAGGGTAGAACGCGAGCAACGCCGCGGGCGACGGCTAGTTATATTATATACATAAAAAACGTATATTCTAGCAAATAAACTTATCTTAAAAATGTTATCTTAATAAAGTACTGCCTGGTTTCTAGTGTTTTTTTTGTATAATCTTTCTTACAAAAATAGTTCCATTGTACGCCCAGTGGTAGCAGAAGCATAGTATTTTCTTTCAAAGCAATTCTTGAGGTACCCTCAAGGGCTATGCTTACAGACCCAGGTTAAAGCAAACAATTACACGAGCTTTTGCTGTAACCGCAAACTTACATTGTTGATTAACAACCCCTTCAGGAGAGTAATAGGTAGGGATGGGGTAGGTTTAGAAAACTGACCCCTATTTTTCACCAGGATTAAAAACACTTCCGCAAAGTTCTAGGGGGTTAAAATACTCATTAATTTAAAGTATTTCTATGGAGCTAAGAGTGTGAGCGCCAAAAAAAACAAGTTTGCTATTATACAGGGTGTTACCAGACCACTTCCGAAAACTTGGAGGTTCCAATCAGACCATGATACTGAAAACATTAAGCGAAAAAAATCGCGAAAAAAAAAATTGACTTGACTATGTCTTTTTAAATTTTTTTCTAGTTACATACACACAATACAACATAATAAGACATATCTACCTAATAATCTCATTTAAAAAAGCAAAAAAACAAATAAAATAAATAAAGCAGCAATGTACACGCAGCACGCAGATTACGTCTACTACAGCATGAACAGCTGAGAGTTCATCGCGGGTCATTCAAGTACGCGACGTGCGAGCGACCTACGTTAGTACCTACCTACGTTAGTAGGCACTTACGACACAGAATAAATAATAGTACTACGCCTCGACCTTACCTACGTGAATGCGTACATTGCGGGCTGGCGAAATAAATACATATCTTTAAACATTGTTTTCTCCGGCTATAATTATTTTTCAGGATAACTGATTTTTTTTTGGTTGGGTTTTGGTGTGCTGTAGCTCCCCCTTTCGTTTTCGGAAGTGGTCTGGTAACACCCTGTATAAATCTGTATAAATTATTTTCTTCGATTCTTCAACTTTTAATTTTTCATTGATATACTTAGTGTATTTATTTTTGTTTCCTATTTTCCGGTGATTTCTGTGATTTATTTTAATCAGTTTTTAATAGATCATCTATTTGTTCCTTCATTTTTCTTATCATCAATCAATATAAAACTCTTTTGAAGCTGACTGAGAATCAACGCACAGCCTAAACTAGTCCTAGAGATATGATATTTGGAGGGTAGTATCCTTATATAGTGTAGGGGTGCACTAAGAAAGGAATTTTGAAACGTCACACTCTGAAGGGTAGAACGCGAGCAACGCCGCGGGCGACGGCTAGTATAAAATATGTGTAATCTAAAAAACTATACTATCGATAATTCGATATCCTAAACTCGATATATTTTTGTCCATCTCTACAATATCTACAGAAACTTTGAGAGATGAAAGAACTACTCGACTTTTCTTCTTTATTTTGCCTTTCTTACAATGTCTCCTTGGCAATCTAGAACTCCTTCAAATACAAGGTAAGTTTACTTAACTTGTATTTTACATCAGATGTTACCACAAATAAACCTAACAATCGTCGAGTTCGAGGCACACTGCGCGCTAACTAAAGCTCCATCGTCGAACCTTTCAACGTCACTACGCAGTGTAACTCGGATCTGCGGCTATCACGATACGATTGTGTTCGTTTAATTCGTGCCTTCTCCCTAGGGATTGTCAATGAAACTGTCGAAGGCAAAGGACCGGTTCACCTTTGATCAGTTAGGATGAGACATTTCAAAATGGAAATCAAAACTTTGGTTAGTACTGTTACAATGTATCATGCATAGATTTCTATAACTTTAAGGATAAAAAAAAATTGTAGTACAAAAAATAAATGATATTGCATACCAATGGCCTACATTATGTTCAATTTGATTTTGATAGTATGGAATTTTATTAAATTTGATTTTTTTTTTTTATTTTTTTTTTTTTTTTTATTTTATTTATTTAACAAAACCCACAGCCCTTAATACTATTAAATTATATCTTACTAGACTAGTCCTATGGCCAATTACGGATTTACTTTATATGAAATAATTTTTTTTTTAAAACAGACAGTCGAAATTACTAATCTTAAGATAATAAACAATAAGTGCATAATACTAAGTAAATCAAATGTATAAGTAAATAATCAATCCTCGTTTACTAAACCTAAAAAATTTTAATCTTAAATCTTAAATTTAATTTTTATTTTAAGTGTCGAACATCCTCCATTAGTTTACAAGTGTTACTTTTAAAAACATGTTTAGTGTTGTGAAATAAATCATTTTCAGAGAATTCCTTATTATAAACACTCTGTAACCTATTAACTATCGAGTGCTGAGCATAGTTTGTAGATGAGTGTGAGACAGCGAATAACTTAGTGTGCCTCGTACGAACTTTTGGAGCACAAAAACGCAAAACTCGACTTGTAAGTTCTGGAGAATCTACATGACCATTGCATAGGCCATGAAGGAAGGACATATCCATAAGCGTACGTCGATTTTTAAGGGTTATAAGATTATGATAGCTGCAAGATTCTACGTAGCCCTGATTGTAAATATGTTTCCTATAATTTAGATGTTTGATAAACTTACGTTGGACTCGTTCTAAATTGCTATTATAAGTTATATAATGTGGGTTCCAAACTGTACAGCAATATTCAAGTATACTTCTGACATATGAAAAATACAGGAGTTTTATGCAGGCTATATCAGAAAAAGGTTTAGTAACGCGTAACACAAATCCAAGCCCTTTAAAAGATTTGTTTATGACTCCATCAATATGTTCGGAAAAGGATAGTTTATTATCAAGTAATATTCCTAAGTCTCTTACTAGTTCAGTTTTACTAATGCTTACATTACTTAGTTGATATTGAGATTGTACTGGTTTTCTTTTTCGAGTGAACGAGACGAAATGACATTTGCTAATATTAACACCAATACGATTCAATTTATAGTATTCACCAAGCCGATTAAGATCAGCCTGAAGTTTCTCACAGTCAAGATAACTATTAATGTTCATAAAAATTTTCGTATCATCCGCATACATAAGGAATCTAGAATGGTAAAAACATCGACCAACATCATAAAGATAGCAAGCATACAATAACGGGCCTAAAATGGATCCCTGTGGGACACCTGATGTTATTTCTATATAGTCAGAGCAAGAGCCACCCACCACAACAGCCTGGGCTCTTTTCCATAAATAAGACTCCAACCATCTCAACAAATTTCCCCGAATTCCCAGTTTGCAAAGTTTACGAAGTAGTATGATGTGGTCTACACGATCAAAAGCCTTCTCAAAATCAGTGTAGATCACATCAACTTGTGCACCCCCGTCCATATTGGTCGCTACATAGTCGATAAAAACACCCAAGTTTGTTGTAGTAGAGCGTCCCTTCATAAAGCCGTGTTGTTCTGAAGGAATAGATTGTGACACAGTGGGGTAAATATTAGTGTGAACAACTCTCTCCATCAGTTTACTAAGAACATTTAGTATAGATATTGGCCTATAATTTTCTATAGAAGTTTTGCGACCTTTTTTATAGACTGGGACAACATGTGCTCTTTTCCAAATACTCGGAAAGTAGCCATCGTGAAAGGATCTATTAAACAGCAAAGCGATTGGGATAGAAAGTGATTCTGCGCAGTTCACGAAAAACACAGGAGGTAAGTTGTCACAGCCGGCGCCCTTCGCGACATCAAGACTACACAGGAGCTTATAGGCTTCATCGTGAGTTATATAAATATCATGAACCAGGTTAAAATTCAAGTCATCAAGACATGATTCCGAGGAGCAACCCTGAGTACTGGTAGGGCTGCTAAAATTTCCCTTAAAGAATTCATTAAATGCTGTGCATATACCCTTAGCGTCATCCAACTGAGTATCACCGTATGTCATTACCTTCGGATAGCTAGTAGTATCTTTACGTTTAGACTTTACATAGCTCCAAAGAGTTTTTGGATCAGATTTGATTCTCTGCTCGGAAAAAGTTATATACGATGTGTGACATTCATCTTGTAGTGTTTTCTCTCGTTTCCTTAATTCTGAAAAATCTGCGTAGTCAACGGGATTTTTAAACTTCTTCCAATTTCTATGTGCCTTACTTTTTTCTTTAATTATGTTTATAAGTGCCCTACTGTACCAAACAGGGTAGGAGTAAGTACCACCGCAGCGAACTTTAGGGACAAATATATCTATTAGTTCATTCAATATACAGTAGAATTGTTCTATAATATTCTCAAAATTGCTCTCAGTTTCAATAAATGACCAGTCGTGTTTTAAGATTGATTGGTTGATACTTAAGTAGTCTGCTCTCTTAAACTGGTATTTAATTCTGGATTGAGACCTGAGCAAGGGTACTGCCAAGTCCGACGCTGTTATTTGTAAAACTGGATGATAGGAATCCGCAGGCACCAGTGCCAAGGTTGATTCTTTAACATTTAGTGGAAAAGCAGAAAAAATTAGATCAAGGGTGTTATTACAAATATTTTTAATACTATTATATTGTGGAAGCCCTAGAAAATTAAACTGCGATAAAAGCTCGGATGCCGCATTCTGTATCTCTACAGATCCTTTTTTAACTATCCTAGGTTCACCAGTTGTCCATTCAATACATGGAAGGTTAAAATCACCAGCGATAATTAACTGATCATTCGGTTGGGTATTATGGATGTTAATTATTAATTTAGTTAAGGACGAGATTCTAGATGGGAGTTTTGGGTTTGGGGGAATATAGGTTACGGCAATGTGAATATCATATGTTGCGCCCACGCTTTTGGCTGGAATTGTGATCCAAACGCATTCTGGGTCATCACTTTCCCAATCCGGCCTAAGACGCGCCTGCAGTTCAGGACGACATAATACCATAACCCCACCCCCCAATGTTTTACGATCACTACGAAAAATATCATACTTCCTACCACATAATTCTGCATCAAAAATTCCATCATGAAGCCAAGACTCTGTAACCATTACTATGTCTGAGTCACATAACAATATATTTTTATAGAATACATCTAGTTTTGTACGTAGGCCCCTAACGTTTTGATATGTAATTTTAAGCTTTTTACCTGTGCTATCCATTTTTATAACAAATTTTTAAACAAATCTGGTGAATGCATGGTATAAATTTTATGACGAGTTTCCCTTGTATAGTACTCGTGGGTATAGTGAATATTCCGTTACACAACGCACACTTTATCGCTAACAACAGACTCTCACCTGGTTGAGGAGTTAACAATTGTAGTATTATTATAACAAGGTAGTTAACTTTATAATTGTTCTGGAGGATGTTTGACACTTTTGTACAATCGCGGTGACATATCAATAGATTTCCAAGAATAAGTACATGATGATTATTAGTTCCTTTAAAGCTCACAATGATGTAAGAAAATGCAATATGAGGACGCAATAGGCAGAACAGAGACCTAAGACCCAAGATATGTTCAAAAGACACAGTTATGTAAAAACAATTCAATTCAAAAGCTAAACAATCTTCTCTAGATCGCAGGATGAGCAGACAAGAATGGGAGGTGTTACCTCGCTCCTTCTTACGTAGATGCGACAGTTTTTTGTCCATACAAATTTGAAATTCGCTTCTTTGGCTTTTAGTTTACATGAACTCAACAGCATTTTATTTTCTCTCGTAAGGTGTTCATTTACGAAGACACGTTTAGTATCCCCTCCCAATCCCAACTCCTTAGAATTTAGGTTACGGTGCTTGCGAGCTGCAGCCACGATGCGGTCCTTAGTGGAGCGTTGCCGCAGGCGGACGATGATAGAACGCGAAGGAGTCGTGGGGCCTCCCGACGACGCAGACGCTGCCTGCCGTGGCTGAACGCGGTGCGCGAATTCGATGTCAGACGGTTCAACCGGGACTCCAATGTGATGAGCAACTTTCAGAACAATATCTGAAGTGTTCTCGTTCGCATTTTCTGGCACTCCGGTGACCTCAATATTCTGCATTCTTGACCACTGTTGCTGCCTTAGATTCTCTACCTCCAGTTCCCTGATTCTGACGGATTGTGAATTTAGATTTTCCTTAAGGGACTTATTTTCTTCTTTGATGTGTTTTAATTCAGAGTTGGTAGAGCCAAACAGTTTCTTCAAGTCGGCGAGCTCCTTCCGCAGCTCATCGTATTGTTTACTTACGAATGACAAGGATTCTTGGTAGCCAGAACATTGGACTTTTATTGCATCGAGCCGCTCGGATAGCCCGTTTACACATGACTCAATAACAGCCCTCATCTCACGCCCATCAGCATTCAACATCTCCTTCATTTTGTCCTCTGTTATGTAATCGACACTAGGCAGAGGCTTTTTCCGCTGTGTAACACCACTATCGGACACCAGGCTTCCGACCTCTGGCTCATCAACTCTGGCCACAGGTTTTAGCGAACTTGCGGTACCAGAACGCACAGGTGTATTTGTGTTGTCCGATTTTGGGAGCTTACTGTTGCACTCGAGGCATCTCCATTTACGCTTGTTCTCTTCATTTAGTGCTTTAAAACGCTTTGGAGAAAGGTTCGCACATTGCAGGTCGTATTTTTGATTGCAGCCCACACAATTCATAAACCTTCTATCGCTAATCACTGTTCTACAGCCTCCACATTTTGGTCTCTCCATACTTGGTTACTATCTGTACCAGATTTCTATTGAAACTCCGCACCTTACAAAATTGTAACAGCAAGCCTATTCGTATTAAGTAGGTAGGTAGATATTCGTACGTCTCAATGAGTAGGCACTGCAGCAAGTAGCCTTGCGCAGCCAGTGAATGGCAGCGATGAGTCACACGCACACAGCGAGCCCTGTGCAAGTTGTAGGTAAACTACAATTAGCTACCGCTGATTTATAATGATTTTGCTTCGTACTCACTGGTTCCTTTAGATATCGACACAAAAGCTACACAACCACAAAGCCCACTATTCAAGGCTCAATTACATATAAGTCACTCATGCAAAAGATTATTCTAAACTCGTAGTTACGGATAATATTTATGCACAATACGTGTACAATGTTTACTCTTCGACTGTCGGGTAACAACTGATTACAGCTAACATTGTTAATGTATCCAAGTTTTATTTTATTCAAGACGCGTATGTCTGGTACTTATTTAGATGGAGTAGGTTTATCCAGAATCTATACATGTTCTATATCAAAACGCGAAGTGTAAGACGGCCTCGCACCCGATGGACCAACGAATTAGTACATTGTGCTTACTCCATTCTCTGCACCGGCTTACCGCAATTTCGACAACACCAAACAGTCCTCAACAGACTGCGTCTGGTCGCCATTTTAGAACGTATGTCCCCCAGTGGTTGCCAATTCTGCCAAAATGTCATGCAAATGCAATAAATATAATAACAGTCTGATGTTCATCTTGCAATAAGACAGAGATGCATAAAGATAAATTTACCGTCAAAATATAAAATTATCCGCCACATAAATTTTACTTTGTGACGTTTTTAATTTACAAAATGCGTTGTTAACATTTTCGTGGTGCACTGTGTTCCGCTACGTGTGGGAAACACAACATTTTTAAGTTTTCGGGAATCGTTACTTCACTGTCGTAATTACATCTTCTTTTTTACCAAGGTTACTGCATAAATGAAACTAAAACTTCCGCCCGTTTTCTACACCAGAGTTTTGTTTGGAGTGCGTTTTAAAGTGTTTTAAAATTCTTTTTGGGTTATATTATAACACTTTTCACGCGATTACAAAATGTTGGGTGCGTAACGATACGATAAAGAAACAGATAAAAAAATCCGTGAATATAATAAAAATACTCTCTTTTACACCAATGCAAAGAATAAAATCTGGGAATATTTGTTTGTGCACCGCCTTCCGTTACCGCTCCGCTCGTTACTTTCCATGCTGCGGTTGCCTGGAAGAAATCGCTTTCAGCGATAAGGCCGCCCATTGTACTATACAAAGTTATTTTTAAGATTTGTACGTACCTTACCCTTGTGTACAATAAAGTATTATCTATCTATCTATCTATATTTTTCGTTTAACGTGGCAAATCAAATCTTTCTAAATTTTTTAGTACGTACGTAAAAAGTCACAGCCGTAACAAAACAGTGCCGTTATCTTAAGAAACGGAAAATGCATGAAAGCTGGCAAAGTTTTTTTGTGGTTTCAGGTTCACGACCCCTGAAAATACGGTATCAAAGTTTAAAATGATAAAATAACAAGCGCATTTTATACTCGCGAAAAATCTGCACTGGATGCAAATATTTTTAATTTTTTACCTTGTTTCATGAACAAGGAAAAAAGAAAAGTTTTGTTAAACAAGGTTCGCAAGGGTCCGGGGCAAATTGGAAGGAGCTCAGGTCCCACATGTTTTAAACTTGCAATGATAGAACTTTGTTTGTTACAATACACTTCTAGTTCAATAAAAAGTATCTTTTTTACTCTTACGTTATTATTGAATTAGTGATGTATTGACTTTATAGGTACGTCGTTTTGGCACATCGTAAAGGACCACATAAAAGAACGAATTCTGAAAAAAAACGATTTTCGAGTTTTTGGTAGATACGTTCATCTGGTTCTTACACCGCGACTTACAATGCAGTTTTAAAAAATATAACAATGTCATTATAAAGCAGCGGGAATGATTAGTTATCAGACATTTTACTTCGAAAAGTGCGCCGTTTTCAATGTTTGTAATCGTATTTACAGGTGTTTACGTTAAAATAATTACTTTATTTTGCGTTTTCGTGACTGCTACTGCATGTGATTATAATAAAACCAACAAAAGTTTAAAATAACAAAAATTTTCTCAATATTAACTAAATGTATGCAAATCGGGACCTAAAATGCCTCAAACGCCAAGAGTAAAGACTCTTAACACTTCAAGCCAAAAGTGGTGACAGATTACTGCAGAAGAAGTTCCCTAATTGCACTATTTCAAATATCAATGGATATACGTAATTAGATTAGTTGTCTAAGGTTGTGTTCTTTTAATAAACCTTATCTAAATCTAATCAAAAACTAAAGCCAACTTGAAACTACTCGATCTTTAAGCATAACAATGCAGTTACAGTCAGTAACAAGCATCTAAATGCAGCTTTACCTCTCACAAAGAGCTGCAATCAGAGGAATCTTGATAGAGTCGTTCAAACGCTTTGAGCTTTGAATCAGATTATTGAAAGGTCGACTACATTACGGTGCGGAGCTTAATGAGATCAGGAAACCACGGATAATGTATGAGTATGTATCCGGATAGCGTTCATAACATATTTGAACGCTGCTGGTATTTTTTTTGACAGGCATCACAGTTTAGTCGGTAGGAGCTCGTTCTGTGCTGTGTGTGGGTCGTGAGTTCGATCCCACCATGAACAAACACTTGTCTGTTGCAGACATAGATGTTTGTTCTATGTCTGGTTGTTACTATGAATGTATTTACAGTATAGCAAGTACTACGCCATAGCACTTGCTATGCCGTAGCACTTGCTATGCCGTAGCACTTGCTACGCCGTAGCACTTGCTACGCCTGACAGTATTTTTTATTCAAAAGTAATTATGCATCGTTGCGTACATCATTATCCGTCGGTCAATATGCATAAATAGTGGTTAACATTCTGTGTGTGCTCTGTGTGATGCGTCCTCGGAGCAAACGGTAAATAATAAATTGAGCACTATTTAATTTAACCCACTGTTTAATATTTGATCGAAATAGTATTTAAGTATTACAAAATTAAATCTTAATATTAAAAATAAAATAACAAAAGTGGCCAGCACTCAGCATGGCGCCAGAGCAGGATATGTGAGGACCCTGCTTAGGCGCTGGTTTTCAGTGGCGCCAGTTACGTGCGTGCGGTAGATACTGCGATCACATATTTATTATAATTTAGCGAAAACATACAAAATATAATTTAGCTACAAAAAGTTAGATGAACGGCATATCAGAATTTAGAACTGTGTCAGAATAACGTGGTTTTCTGAGACATCATCATCATCAACCTATATCGGTCCACTGCTAGACGTAGGTCTCTGCCAAAACGCGCCACTGAGCCCGGCCTTCGGCTCTTCTCATCCAGTTTTTGCCAGCTACATGTCTCAGATCGTCACCCCACCTAGCCGGAGACTTCTGAGACTTATAAACTCCGTATTGTAATCGTGGATGCTACGAGTACCTACGCAGTCCGTAGATAAAAACAAAAGCAATTTGCGTCGCCAAAATTAATTCAAATAATTTAATTTCCAAGCAATTTTAGAAAAGTCGGAAGATTATTTTTAACCAACACCCAGTGGGGTTAAAACATTTTCCTTGACCTTGGAGGCTTTGTTTTGTTTCAATTAATTTCTCAAACTCCTTAGTCATCTTATCCTAGTTCATTTTTTTATTTTTTTTATTTTTATACTACTAAGTAGGCAAACAAGCGTACGGCTCGCCTGATGGGAAGCGGTTACCGTAGCCTATGGACGCCTGCAACACCAAAAGCATCACATGCGCGTTGCCGACCCTTGAAGAATTTTAAAACACCCTTTTTGAAGTGCCCCATGTTGTAGTCACTAGGGAAAGCCTCGACAGGAAGATCGTACCACAACCTGAGTGTTCGCGGGAGGAAATTCCTCTGACACCGGACGGTGCGCGACCACGCTGGCTCTAGGGTGTGTGGATGAATTCCCTGTCGCTGGCGAGCAGTGCGATGGTAGAAAGTGGCTGTAGGCATCATATTGAATAATTCTTCAGAACACAGCCCGTTATACAAGCGGTAGAACACACACGCAGAGATGAGAGATAATTTGCACAAAAACATGTTACCGTCACTTGCCTATACCACAGATCATATTTTATACTCAGGACCGCAGTGGATGGCACAAACTTGGGGCCTATGCCCAGCAGTGGGAAGTTGGACTATGGATGATGATGATGAAGCACGCAGCCGACCTGCGCTCGACCCGTATCCGTGTGTTTTGGCACTTTACGAATTCCACTTACCAATCTTCTCTAATTATATAAAACCCTTTTGAAGCTGACTGACAATCAACGCATAGCCTTAACTATAAGTTGTAGAGGTATGAAATTTGGAGGGTAGTATCCTTATATAGTGAAGGGGTGCACTAAGAAAGGAATTTTGAAAAATCGCACCCTAAAGGGTCTTAAATTAGGATCAAAGATTTTAACCAAATAATGCGTACCTATGCTAGTTTTTTTATAAACTCTATTTAATTTTATCAACGCTTTAATACCGCCGCTATAACGTTCACCGCCACTCAGAAAGCACGACATCACATAAACGGAACTCGTGAGCATGCATAATCCTCCTACTTCGCCTAATATTCAATTCCCTGGAATTGCACTTCGTACCTTGACAAATGGTTTGTGTGAGGAATACGGAGGGCTTCGGAGTTACACTGCCACCGACACGACACCTATACGATATCGGCTGAACTTAACACATTTACACAGATAACATTACATTTAGTACTCTAAACGCTTTCAGATTCACGCCGATTCGGATGTTTTGTTCAAGTCACTGACAATATCGGTATCGTGTCGTTATCGGCCAGTGTGCGAACGCCTTCCTGTGGAAGCTGATAAACTGACAAGGAAAAATGGTGTAGGAAAACATTGGAACTTTCGTTAGCGATCATTTTGTCTCTTCTTTCATGACAATTTCACTTCACTCACTCGACACTTGAAACGCTTGTAGGTAGACTGTATCTAGATAGATAATACTTTATTGTACACAAGGAATAAGTACGTACAAATCTTAAAACTAACTTTGTATGTTCAATGAGCGGCCTTATCGCTGAAAGCGATTTCTTCCAGGCAAACGTAAAACTAGATTTTTTATTAATTAGTCAGTGATTACCGTGTTGTTGTTGAATGCCAATTTGAAAGTTTTCATGCTTGCCATACTCAATTCAAAATGAAAACTTAATTAAATGAAACTTGTTGATTTTTCCAACAGTGATGTTCAGAAGCACTTCCAACAATTCAATCTACTTGGTGTACTAAAATAAAATAAATAAATCCTTGGACATTACACACAACGCCCTCTAGTCCCAAACTAAGCAGAGCTTGTACTATGGGAACTAGATTGCTGATATAATACATATTTTTTCTAAATACATACTTATGATACACAAGCCGTCGCCCGCGGCGTTGCTCGCGTTTTGGACCTTTTAGGGTGCGACTTTTGAAAATTTCTTTCTTAGTGTCTTCTTAGTGTAGAAATTTCATACCTCTAGGACTTATGGTTTAGGCTGTGCGTTGATTCTCTGTCAGCTTCAAAAGAGTTTTATATATATTGATAGTAACACCTAGACACAGAACAAACATCTGTGTTTGCAACAAAAATGTTTGTTCTCGGTGGGGATCGAACCCACGACCCACAGCACGGAAGGCAGAGCTACTACTGACTGAGCCATGACGCCTGTACTCTCAGTAACATTGTAACTTCTCAATATTAATAGAGTAAAAAAGAAATAAAGCATAGCGCAATGAAAAACGCAGTACCAGTGCCAGTGTAGTTTACTCCGCTTGCGATTCATACTTAACCTTTGTTATGTTCCTCTGACCTGTGTCACAGTGGAGATCTGAATAGCTGGTGTAGCAGTGCGGTTGGCGGATCTAGCCAATTGTGAGGATAACCTTTTTCATGTACATTTTGGACCATTTTGGAAATATGACTAAGTAGCTAACACACTACTGACTTTGTATTTCAAAGCTTTATTAGTTTCTAAAAAGGTTCGTATAAACTCTTTTTATCCTAATAATTTGAAGTAATTACCAGTTTAAATTATGTTAATAAGTATTTTATATAAATTGTGTTTGTTACTAATAGGTACGTATGTATGTAGTAACAAACGATACATTGTGTACCAGCTATTTTCTCTTAGCTGTGGTAGGTACCATTGCAATTTTCTTTGATATCTTGTTTCTTTTGTAAGTACAAACATTTTAATTAATTACTTACTCCAACTATCTATTACACTTTAAAACTAAGAAATAATAAATTTAAATACTTTCCAATAAACTAAACTTTAGTAATTTGTAAATTTTGTATATATATTTATATATAAGTAGTATACTTAGTTTTCATCTGGAGGAGCATAACTAAGAATCAACAATAAAGTAGAAAAAACAATAATTTTAGGCCGCCTTAAGGACTCTGTCGTTGCTAGTATTTTACTAAAAAATATCACACGTGTGAATATCAACTGGCATTGTTCGCCGCAAGCTGCAAAGAATATATTGAATGTTCTCGAAGCATCACCATTCCACATGTATTGGAGTGAACTTTGCAAGTTTAGAGCGAGTTAGTGCCAAATCTTCATGAATGCAACATCAGTTTTAGTGGTGAAAACATTCACAGTACACAAGAAACAGTAAAACAACTCTAGATTAGTAGTAGTAGAGCTCTTTGTGAGAGCTCGTCCGGGTTCAGTACTACCACCGTACTTATTTCTGCCGCCAAGCAGTGATGCTCGCATTGCTGTGTTCCGGTTTGAAGGGTAAGGGCGCCGGTGTAATTACAGGCACATGAGACTTCAAGATCTTTACGTCTCAGAGTGATGGACGCAGTGCATTGCCTTACAGGGCACGTCCTCATTGGACTTGCTCTGTGAGGTAATGCATTGTTATAGGCAGAAGTTACTACTTAACATCAGTTCCATTACTTTTATCATTAAAAAAAAAGAGATTATATTCGACAGAGACAATTCTTGTTCTCTTCTTTACGGGACTGTCAAAGTAACTTAGATAGTCAATATAAAATAAGATATGCATGTGAGAGGAGTACATTCAGAGTTGACAAATGATAGAAGTGAGTGGAAGAAGAAGCTATGAGGAATCAGTAGCGGTCTACCGATGACTACTAATCTATTTATTATTTTTGGATGAAAAACAACATATCCAGTAAAAATTGCTGTTGCAGCCATTGGGTACCAGGAGGAGAAGATCGGGGGGAGACTATAGAAAAAGAGTAACAGAGAAAGAAAGTAGTAGATATTATATGTGACTAAATGATAATAATAGGCCTTTACATCTATTGAAGATGATTTATACACCGTCAGGAAGCAATAGCCTACACTTAACGGAACACTAGTGCCTGGGACAATGTTTAGATGGAGTAGGCTTGCCCAGCACCTATACCATCCTCTCAGCCTAGTCAGCCATATCCACAGGAAAGACACCGTCAGTACGTGAGGAGCTGACTAAGCCAAGGGTTTCCTTCACCGTTTAAGCTAAAATGATGATGGTGTTACAAAATGATGATGGTGCTGTGTTCTGAAGAATTATTTAACATGATGCCTACAGCCACTTTCTACCATCGCACTGCTCGCCAACGACAGGGAATTCATCCACACACCCTAGAGCCAGCGTGGTCGCGCACCGTCCGGTTTCAGAGGAATTTCCTCCCGCTAACACTCAGGTTGTGGAACGATCTTCCTGTCGAGGCTTTCCCTAGTGACTACAACATGGGGCACTTCAAAAAGGGTGTTTTAAAATTCTTCAAGGGTCGGCAACGCGCATGTGATGCCTCTGGTGTTGCAGGCGTCCATAGGCTACGGTAACCGCTTCCCATCAGGCGGGCCGTACGCTTGTTTGCCTACTTAGTTGTATTTAACAAAAAAAAAAAAAAACAAGTAGCGCGATGAACGAGTCTATTGAATACTGATAATAACGATCATAGAGCTAGATTTTATAGGTATACTACCCTACTATATATATTTCGTGTAGGTGTGGAGCGTGGTGTATTTACACTACTATATATCACTCCTCTCTGACATAAAATGCACGAGAATGTAGCATATTTTATTTCGCATCCCATCCCGTAGACGTAACCCACGTACCACGTACCTTACAATGTATTCACGTGAATATACGTGACGTAATGTTTATACTTTTAAATTTGAATTTACGATTAACATAGTTTTGATATCCTCTATTGTACTGTAATAACTATGTATGTTTATACATTTTTTACGTACACATTTTTACAAATATTATTTGTATCAAGGGTTTGTAATAAAATAGGTTGAAGCGGTCGAATATTGGAAACATGAAAGTTTATATTTGGTACAAAATATCCATGAGGATGTCCAAAAGGGTAGATCGTACTATTTTACGTAGTTTATGTTACATTTATACGTAAAATTGCCGTCCACGACGTTTGAAACTGTTCTGCTTGATACGGACCCAAAATACTGCTTTGCAAGACAGGCGTGATGGCTAGTCGGTTCACAGAAAATGCACCCTTAAGGCGGTAAGGCGGAACTTTGATTATATTACATGTTTACTATTTAGTAGACCGCCAAATTACGCACCCCTACGTCTCAGGTCATAACATTTACGATGCACTCGCTAGCGCTTTAATAACGTCCTACCTGGTGCTACGGGCCACGTAAACGTGAAATTGGCGCCGTGAGACGAAATAATTCAAGGAACAAACGTCGTTGGCAGAATCACTGCAAATAAAAATGTATCGCGAGAGATGGCGAGTTGGTTTCTTACACGATAAAAAGAAAGAGATTATAATAGTTTATTATTATCATCGACAGTTAAAGTCGGGTTGAGATCGTGGTCAAGCTTGCCTTATCATGTAAAAAACTATTATAAGTTTGTTCAATGTATATTCTGTACTATCCTAAACACTAAAAACAGTACAAGAGAACAGGAAAACAGTGACAGTAACCCTAAAAAAGATTTTTGACAGCACTAAAAATAGTCTCTTTTCTCATAAACTGAAACAAAAAAAAACGGCTACAACTTTAGCAGTTAGTTTAGAAAATTGCAACAACAGAATCGACAACATTATGTAGTTAAAATTGGCACATCCACGGATCGCGTTATCTTGCAAAGCAGATATCCATCAGATTTTATTCGCAAGCAAATACAAGCCTTAAAAATCTGTCAAGCCTGTTTTAAATGCTTCTATTCACTTAGGCCTCAAACGCACTAACGGTTAACTGCGTACAATCACAAGCGGTTGACAAGTGGTTGCATATTAAACTGGAATCGCGCGGTTAGCCGCCCCGCGGTTAACCGCTAGTGCGTTTAAGGCCTTAGTTATTTACCATGATCTTGCACTTCATTTGTTTAGAGAGCAGATAAGAAATAAAAAAACACGCAGTAAGATAGTACAGTAAGAAAAAACCAAAAGCTCCTACACTACAAAACACTGACACACACACGAACCACATACAATTTTCCCAGGTTATGAAACCCAGATAGAAAACAACCAGGGGTAGCTATTTTGGGGAAAACTGATTATGTAACCTGCAAGCTTTTTCTATTCTCAAAGACAGCTGTATTTTTCCATCCGTTTAAATTAACCTTTAGAAAAAATCTGGTGCAAGCGTCTGAGAAGAAAGAAGAAAATGTAACATCTTAGTCTGAGAACCGTATTAGTTATGAGGTCATAGTTATTGATGTAAGAGTTTCTCAAGATCTTTTTCGTTTCTGTGTTTTTTCATCCGTTAGAAACTGACTTTTAGAAAAAATCTATTGAAACCGTGTGAGAAGAAAGAAAAAAGAAAATGTTACATCTAAGTCTGAGAGCCGTATTAAATGAGGTCATATTTATTGATATACTCGTAAGTTAAGCCCTAGAGTTTCTCAAAAGTTTCTTTCGTTTTAGGTATTCAATTAAATGACTACTTATTTCCGTTAGGATATTACCAAAGGCCATATTGGTTTTGGTCATTTTATTTATTTATTTATAACAATTTGTACAACAAATTGTATCCTAATAGCTCTCCAGTTAGTACGTTCCTGTTGTATGCCCTATACCACTTATTTTAATACCACAGAGCAGAAAACCACCGAACTATATAGGCCTTTACATCTATTGAATATGATATATACAGCGTCAGGAGACAACCTATGCCTACACTTAACGGGACACTGTAGTGCCTGGGACAGTGTTTAGATGGAGTAGGCAGCACCTACCATCCTCTCAGCCTAGTCAGCCATATCCACAGGAAAGACAAAGTCAATACGTGCCGAGCTGACTAAGCCAAGGGTTTCCTCACGATGTTTTCCTTCACAGTAAAGCTCGTGTTAATTATGGAACTATATAGAACAATAAAAAAAATAGTGTCATTATTCTGTTAACCAGGTCAATCTTATAAAACTCGGCCATATTGTCACTGAAACATATATTTTATTAACTAAACATCCTAAATGGGCACTTTATGGGCACTTACCAAGTTCTTCGCACATTTGTTTGACAAACTATCAAAGTGTTTTTCTTACTAAGTTGTTCTAACAGCCACCGACACGACACATACACGATATCGTGAAACAGCTATCATACATTGAAACACTTAAGGCGTAGCTTGCTTAGTCAATCTTTACCGATTATCTAAGTTAAGCGACATTCTGCGCGGTAACTATTTGGATGACCGTTAGTGGCAATTACATCTGAGCGCTTCTGTGCTTCAGAAGGCACGTTAAACTGTCAGTCCCGGCTCTAGCAGTCGTTAAGCCACGACTGAGGCTTTAGAGTGCGCGGGCGTCCTAAAAACTCCTTCACCAGAGTTGGCTACAAACTCATACGAGCTTGCTTGCTTAATCATTTTACTACTACGGTTTCCCACTGTGTCGGTGCTTACAACGATATTTTAGTTCGAGCGACTGATGTGTCGGTGTCGTGTCGGTGTCGGGTCAGTGTGCAAACGCCCAACGCCTATCATAAACATTCTCCACTTCCTCTATGAAGTGCGTGATAAATGTGTCAGAATAGTATAAAATAAGGTGTTTCCGTGTTTTCCGCGTACAACTATAAATAAGATTGTTATTGACATTTCGAGTTACACTGTAGGCACGCGTGGTTATGACACCTCGACCGAGAAGTGTTGTCACGCAATGCACATTGAAATATCAAAATCTTCACCACATGGCCAAGTTTGCCAAGCCAAGTAGCCAAATAAAGCATTTTCATTTGGATTTAGATAAAATAGAGTCGAATTCGACCTAAAAATCACACATTTGTCATTAATTTCAGAAAATATTTTTGGAAACCCATTCCACTGTTTGTATCTATAGCCACATACTTATATTTATAGGTATACCTACTTACCTATTGCTTTTGCGTGCGTATTCATTATGTTGTAAATTAAGGTTACGTCTGCAGTGAACCATAAGAAGCGAAATTATAGGAAGCTCTACTTAAGCCTTAATTAAACAAAACTGAATATTTTTTATAAAAGAGCCATTATTCGTCCAGTGGCGTTCTCATCAAAGATATTAATTAAAAATCTATCGCTATGGAACGTAAAGTAACGTGCAAAGAAAGAGCCCGTCAGGGGAGGTATTAGCACCGTACGTTCTGCAATTATTGTACTTTTATACGTACTTATGAAATTGAGACTGCCTCTTCTTTAAAAAAAATTTTTCATAGACATTTTGCACAACGCCCTCTAGTCTCAGCTAAGCAAAACTTGTAGTATATGAACTAGAATGCTTATAAAACACTATACTTATACTTTTTTTTGTAAATACATAATAACGCCCAGATACAGAACAAACATCTATGTTAGCCATCACACAAAATTGTTCTCAGTGGGGATCGAACCCATGACCGACCCTATCCGCTTCCGCTCAGTCACTGTGAATAGCCGAGGTCTATCTTTACCATCTTCAAAGGCTGTCGGTTCAATGATTACGATATTACTCTGAATGAAACGTTTTTAATTTATTTGGGGTTTGTATAGGGTTGGGGTTGATCAAAGACGGTATTTCTAGACATATTATTGACATCGATTTCTTTCGTATTTATTATTAAGGTGGTTTATTCATACAGAAAATTAAAACTACTAACTAAATACAGCATTTGATACTACCCTCCGAATTTCATACCTCTAGGACTTATAGTTTAGGCTGTGCGTTGATTCTAAGTCAGCTTCAAAAGAGTTTTATATATATTGATTGTTATTGTTTTTTTTAAATTATTATTATTATTACTCCTCGTTTACGTTTATTTTCAATCTTACGTAATCTTACTTGACTTTCAGTCCGCGAAACTTATTATATATCAATGATTTTAGTCAGTTGATTATATGTGTGCCATAAACATAGTAACCAGTTAGTGAAGAGATTTTTTTTTTCCTAACCGCTGACTAAAAGGTTTGCACGTATTTGAGACTTATATCCCAGACTTCCGCATCCGGCTACCTGCACATATACAACACTATCCACGTGACAAAGCAGTGGCTTTTACCAATGCGTCACTTTTTACCCCTGCTAGTAGAGCTTGAGACATTTAGATGGGTTAAAAGCTGCCCCATGCGCTGTGTAAACAATCTAGATTACTTAGATGCAAAGGTATTATTTTATTGTTGAGTCTAAAGTATATCTAAAGGTATTTTATCAACTTAGTTTGGAGCAAGATGGCCATAGGTCGTAAAGGTGGTGCTAAAGTAGGAAACCTCCCACGGAATACAAACTTTAACGAACGATATTCAAACCTCGTTACCACCTGCATGCAGTAAACTTTATTTAACTTGGGTTTATGACCGGAAGCGGATACGAGTTTAGTGCTTCTGATACAAAGTTTACAGTTCTATCCTATTGGGTTAAATTTTACCTTTAGGTAGGTACTACAAACTAGTTAAGGGTTACATTTTACCCTAATGACGCTCAACTTTATGAAGAATTGTTTTCAATTGATAGGGTTAGTTGAAGGTAAAATGTAATCCCCGTGTAATGACTGTTGGTCTTTTTTATCATCATGATCAATACCAGCCTGAAGAAGTCCAATGTGGGACATAAGGCTAAAAAGATTTCTGGAAAGAACGGCTTTAGACTGTTTCCGACAGCCACCTTTTAGATTTTTATGAATTCTTTATTTAAAACCATGCACAATAATAGTAACCTCTATCCCACCTTCCTATTTATACGCTCCTCTGCATTCAAAGGTTGTCTGGAAGTAATCGCTCCCTAGCGATAAGACCGCCCATTGTACGTAATAGTTCAATCTTATTTTCTGTATAAGCTGTTTCGCATATTAGTTTGTAAAGTGTACCTACGTACAATAAAGTATTTCATTCATTCATTCACAACTTCCCATTTTTAAATCATCTTCAAAAACTTAAATTTCAGTCTGTTTTAATAAAACCAACCTCGTTATCCCTGGTTAGCGACATCTCAAAAATAATTGGCATCTACGAGCACCGTAACCATAGCGTAGACTACGTAGCTATAACGTAGACTACGTAGAAACGGTAGCCGCTTCATCTCAAGTGAATATTCTAACAAGAATTACTCTGTTCCCTTGTAATTGAGTACTTTTCAACAAATACCTAAGGTCTCTTGTTGTATTTTCGAAATCTTCCGGGCTGATTTTATAAACAGTCACAAGACTAATTTAAATTACTTAAAGATAGCTAAGAAGCACACCCAAAGAATGGTTTGCAACAATATTCATTTTCTGCAAGTTGCGTAATGGAATCCTATTTCAATGTGTTGCATCCAAAATGATCATGTTTGTTATTGAGGCACAAAATAAACTTCAATTCAATTCAATTCTTGTCTATGGCCTTTGCAGTGTTGCCCGCAATTTCGCCAATGTCAAATAAACTTTTTCTATCTAAAAACTTCTGACTTTGACAGTAATCAGTTAGCAATCAGTCAGTAAATAACTTGACACTGGCAAAATTGTCTGTCGAAATGACGGAAAGAGGTCAAAATAAAAGAAGAAGAAAGTTCTTCACAATAGGACCGTAATTAGCCCTATCTATACGATTTGTTTTTCTAGTTATAATTTACTCTCTCATATGAGTTTATCGCTTCAGGAAATTCACTTTTCTACCAATTTCAACCGTAAAACGTGCAGTTTTACGATGCTAATACCGTACCGACATCGCATAGACCATAGATCGTTGGTGGCAGGTGGCACCACATAAAACTCCACTTAGCTGACGGAGTTTTGCATTTTTATGGTGCGTCTGCATTCTGAAATTAAAAAGGGGATTTTTATTATTCGGGAAACTACTTATTTTGGGGTTTGTTTTTAGAAAATGAAACTTTATCGTTTGTTATTTTAATTTTACAAGCAAGGCAACACTTAAAGACTTGGCAAAAGGACGTCTCCAGTGCCAGAACAAAAAAAAAAGTATTATCATGTTATCCAATATTTAAAGAAACCACTAACTTAAATTCTCCCATAAATATCAGAACGTCGTAAAAGCAATTGACCCTTTAGCAAATAGACATACCATGCATAAAATTATGACCGTTCACTGGACCGAAGGATTGGTGATAATTCCTCATGGGGTTCAAATCCTACCCTGAGTATAAGTCGCTGAGTTATGTGGTTACCTCCTTGACCCAGTTCCACCATGGGGTGATTGATCACATCGATCACACTCAGTTCAGACTCACTTGTTTTTATTTTATCTGCAAAAAGCATTCGTCTCGCAGAAAATTACAAAGCCTTTTGTTCAGTGTACTGCGACAGTTTTTAGTAACTTTTTCTCTCTTATCTTTTGACCATACCTACCTCTTACATTTTTTAAATAAAATTATCGGAACAACGATATGAAGAATTAATAACCTGGATATTTAGCGGTTATAAAATTAATTAAGGTTGTAAAGTATGGCTTATAACAATTGCATAGAACTTGCGAAAGAACACATCAGTGAAGGGTAAAACATTGCACACTTACTTCTAAGATGTAGGTAGATAAAGATAAGGTACCCAAATTAAAAAAAACACAAGAAGTCTTACCTATACCATAGATCATTTAATACGTATAGTATTAGGTATATGATCTGTGCCTATACCTAATCTTCATCAATAATAATTCGTTTAAAGTTGCGTGCTCCGTCCTATAAAGTTTGAGAGCATGGTCATTGGCAAGGACGTAACGCATGGTCACTCACGCTAACTTTAGTTAGGGTGTGTGTTTCTATTGTTTGCTTAATATCGGATGATAATTAAACTTTTTTTTATTAGGTTTTTGCGGCTGTGATGTAACTGCGGCCGAAAGGCCTACTGTTATCGCCGCTTGTTTAGATGTCACAGTTCACCACTAAACCCTGCAACTGTTAAGAATTAAACTATACTTTCTCCGATATCGAACGACTGTGGTTGGCACTAAAAGTCGACTTCGGAGTCAAACAAACGTTAGTATAATCAATCTGAAAAATGATGGAATAATGTTTATTGTAAAACTGTGATGGTACCTTTAAAAATCAAGATCAACTACTAACGGTCTTACTTATGACGCTCTTTCAAGCATCTCTCAAGAGTTGAGAGACGTATAAGCAAATGATAAAAAAAAATCTTACCTATAAACCCCTCCCAACATTGAGAAGCGACTAAGTAAATGTCAAAACTAAACAACGCGGCGACCTGGGTAAGAGCATAATACGTATTCAGACGTGCAATTTAAAATGTGTCAAGCTCTTAGATATTTTTGTGTCGGAAAACTCAATAGTGTTAAAACTCAATCGTGTTGTCGTGACGGGTTGAACGGGTGTTAGTAAAAACGTGGTGTAGTGTGCACAAGCACTCGTAATAACGTTAGGATGTTTGTACGAAAAGTTGAAAGCTATTTAACGGATGATTGGAAGTTTAATCGTAGGTATTTTAAAGTTGAAATGGTAAAGGTAGACGACTTTACTTTGATATCAGATCGAAAATAAAGTACGAACCAACAGATAAATACTAAAACACCTACGTATAGGTAGGTATTACCTTCTCGCAGTTTGAGGATTAAATAAATAAATAAATAAATAAATATTCACGGACACTTAACACAACGCCTTCTGGTCCCAAATTAAGCAAAGCTTGTACTATGGAAACTAGATGGCTGATAGTATACATACCATACATTTTTTTTTGTAAATACATACTTATAATACATAGAAACACCCAGACAGAGAACAAACATCTATGTTTTTACAACACACAAATATTTGTTCTCGGTGGGGATCGAACCCACGACCCACAGCACAATCAGCAGCAAATCAGGATTCAATTAAGAAAATAAAGTTTTTTTGTTTATATTTTTCTAGTTTTGAAGAGTAATGATATAATAGCTCTATCTAGTGAGGAATAGCAGTACCCAGATAATATATAAACAGAACCTTTTTCGTATAGGGTTCTAAAAAGATTACACGCATTTTCAACGATTTTCTACAGAAGGGAAACAAATGAATTGCAGTTAGCGCCATCTAGTGTTGAGTAGCAGTACCAGATTCAAATAACAAAACCTTTTTTGTGCGGTTCTGAAAACCATGAAGGTTCTAAGTACATGATTAATTTTATTTATTCCTACGCAATGTGGTACACGTAAAGAGGTAGGGACCTACCTTACTCAAGAAAGTAGGCTAGAATTAGTGTTTACGTTCACGGATAGATGGCGCTTATGAAAATAAAACTAGGGGTTATAATTCTTTTGTATAACTAGGTATCTGTTATCCTATCCTACTAATATTATAAATGTGAATGTAAATTTGTTTGTTACGCTTTCACGCGAAAACTACTTAACCGATCATCATGAAACTTTGTACACGTAATATTCTTGGAGGTATTATTAGAAGTAACATAGGATACTTTTTATCCCGGAAAATTAACGGGATTCAATGGGATGCGAACGAAGTCGCGGGCGGAAGCTAGTATACAATAAAAAAAACCTTTAGAATATTAAAGAGTAAAAGCAGGAAAGTCACAATAAGCTGCTGTTTCAAATATTATTAGTAAGTTACCGATAAAATTATTATCTCGAAACGTTAAGAGCTTTTGTAAGTACTATCCATTTAGGGATTATCCGAAAATCCTCCAAATTAGAATGAAATGTAATTAAACTTTACTAATTACGGATCGAAAGAAAGCTTTAAGTTTCTTTTGGAATTGTTTTTCTCCTCCAAATTAGAAAAAAGGAAATAAAACTGTATTGGTAGTTAGTTCCTTTAGGATGCACAGTTCATCTATGCAGTTCTATTCTAGCATAGGTACTGATGTGACTACTATAAATACCCTCTTTCTCAGATTACCAAATATTCTGTGCCCCCTTTAGATATCAAGGACCTTGATTTCCAAAACGTGGTAGATATAATATAGGTTTATCATATAATAATATCAAAGTATACCTACCAAAAAACCCAATGATAAATATTAAAATATCATAGCGCCATTAAGCTCCAAACTTGTACATAAAGCACAGTATTATAGCCCAATATTAAATCTATAAGTGCTATATTTCGTTACGAAAAATCACAAAGACCATTTCTGTGTCATTGGTATCATTCACAAAGTTAATTATCCTTTTTAAAATGACTTAACACCCTGATTAATTTCATAAATTATTTCCATTTCACGCTTTATTCTGTTCCCATGGGAGGTTCATTATCAATTACCCCACAAAAGGCAGGCTTGGCGCACTCCGCACTTTATAAGTAAGTAGGTATATATACAATCAGCCAGGGCCTTGAGGGCCTAGTACGAGTTTTTAGTGTATGATGTGGGTGTGAAACGTCTGACGCCAAGCACACCAGTGGGCGCTGATTTGTATGGACACACTGAGTGGATTCTTTGAGAAGCTTAACATGCGAGTGTAGACCAAGGTTCTCAAAGAAACCGCTCAGTGTCTCCATACAAATCAGCGCCCACTGGTTGCTGGGTGTCAGACGTTTTACACCAGATTTACTCACCAAAACTCTTCTGGTCCGCGTACGTATGTAGCACTCGACGCATCAGACAATGGTTACCTACGCGCTGGAAAAGAATATACTTTAGTTTATAATAGTTTATAATATTAACCTACAGAGGTTAATATTATAAACTTCAGTAAGTATCCATTATAAACTGAAATGAGGAAAACCCGTGAAACCAAAGTCACCGACATGGCTCTAAAAAGCAAGTTGAAGTGGCAATAGGCTGGCCACATACCTTGCAGATCTTACAACCGCTGGAAAATAAAGATTTCGGCGACCGCCACCGGTAAAGAGTAGGAAAGCCCCCCCACCCGATGGAACGATGACATTGTCAAAATCGCGGGATGTCGATGAACGAAAAGGCCAAAAATCTAACTTTCACAGTAGACTTCTGTAGGCTGATGATGATGATGAATTCAAATCAAATCAAATAATGTGTATTGAACGCGATAAATTAGTACAAAATAAGCCTAGCAACAATTAATTGTATCTATATGCACTTAGCCTAATTATTAGGTAAGTTGATGATTGAATTGATAATCCTACGCAAATTAAATTGTTCTCAATTGCAGTTTAGCGAAAGTAGCTATTTATTTAAATGTCTGCACGAAGTGAGTCTTCTAGTACTCGTGCTATTATTTATACTGTGTTAAGGGTACGTCGTAAAGATACCTCGGGGAGTATACAAGAGGTAATTTAGTCGGAGTGCCTGGGGGGTGTTAAATGCAGGCGGCTTCGGATAGGCCGGACTTCCGGGCTGTTCGGAGATCGATGTATGTCATAATACACTGTCATAGATCTACGAGTACATTGCTATTCTTATGTGACGAGACTCGTCAATGTGAAATACTGTGAGAAATACTACGGTTTTTTATAGACTTTCTCGGAGGAAGTCTTTCACAAAAAGCTAGGCTAAATTGCTACTAGCTTGGCTGTAGGTTCGACTCCTGAGAACATTGTGTTGGTCGATCAAATGTATGTTTTAAAAGTATACATACTTTTATTGAAGAAAAACTTAAATGATCTACATAATACTTTACATAGGTACTTCTTTCTTATTAGGTACTATTTTTTATGTTTCAATTAATATTATAAGTAGTATGTTATTTCAATTTAATTCTAACTACTTGTTGTCATATATTAGATTTTAATTTTTATTGTGACTTCTTTGATGTAACTGTGCATGTTTCTTTATATTATGACTCAAAATAAACATATTCTATTCTATTCTATTCTATTGTAATGATTTCTACTTATAGCGCATAAATGATTATCTATTTCTATGTCTACAATTAGTGTAAGTTGTAAATATTTTAGTAACGGATCACACAGCGGATTTTTAATGTCTCTCTATGGGTTTACTAGCCTATTGGTTTACTAGCTATGGTGTCTTGGGGCTGAGATTTATCGTGTGCATTCAATTGAAAATGTTCATGGCTAGTCATCCCATTCATTTAGTGGCAAATGGCAATTGAACGTTGGTCGTAGAATAACATAAACAAAACGTTCTTCTATATCCGACTTTTGTGAACATGTTGTTTTTTGTTTAAGTTGCCTGGAAGAGATCTCTCTGAGCGATTAGTCTGCTCCTTGTGTAACCTATAAGGCCATCTATTGTGTAACCTAATTTTATAAGATAAGTTTTTCTGTAACTTTTCCTTACCTTACTTTAAAAAAAAGAGTTACCTATCTGTCTAGGTATATCTAGCTTCTATCTATCAAATACAAATTTTGATCTATATTTATTATGAATAAATGCTTAGACTAATGTTTGTGTGTCAGTTTGAACGAAAGCTTCGACAGGCTACTCACAGACTATAGGGAACGGTACGGGCGTAAAATAGTTGGACTAGACTAGTGTTCTTCATCGTCATCAGTTCAGCAGTAAGACGTCTATTCGCTCAACATAAGCGTCTGCGTGTCATACCTACAGTATAAAAACGAATGGCGACAGCACAATTGCATTTTTTATTCATGAACAACCTGAATTAATACAAATTAATTCAGAATTTTAATTTCGACTAGATTATACAATAAGCATTGAGTAAATAAATCTCTTTCGGTAGCTGTGCACCAGATGGCGCCACTCTCCGTGGACATACTGCTCTATAATCTGTGGCTTAGCGTGATAATCTGCACCAGCTGGCACGGATCTTGCGAACAATGTGGAAATTTACTATTTTCACATGGAATTTGTTTAATGGAAACGTTGAACTGGCAGTACTGGCTGGTATACCTAGCAGTTGTTATTCATCTCGTGCTTGTAATTTCTGGATTTATTTATCAGTTAACTTGAAAACAAAGGAGTTTCAAATTCAACGCATAACTAGCTTCTAAGTAAGATCTTCAAGGTTATCGAATCGTAGAGGTGTCGCTCGATTTTGTTTAATAAACAAAATTCATATTGCTACTTTTGCTTTTGCAACATAATATATTTTGCAAAAGTAGCAATATGAAATTTAAAATTTAAAGAGAGTTTGTAAAAAAATGATATCAGCAAAGTAGAAATGTATGTACTTACCTAATTCGAGAGTTGAAAGTGGTAAGACAAGCATCATTATGTAAAAATACTTACTTCCTAAATCCTTTTAAAATCGCATTTTTGTCCCAAAGCAACAACACAAATGAATACATTGCTCGTAAAACTTCTTACAAAAACTTGTCCCATAGTTTTTTCAAGGAATAATAAGATTTCTCTCGACGTCCGGAACTGGTAAATCCTATTATGGAGCCACACAACCGGAAATTCAGTTTCTTGAAACTTGCGGGTTGAACCAATAAACTTAACTATACCTAGTGGTATTTGTTGGTATATTTTGGTAATTTCTGAGAAACTGGATTATGTATTTTTTCCAATTGTATTTCGTTCAATATTACGTCCAATCATGTCCCATTTATTTACTAACGAAAGATATTTTATCTTATTTGATACAGAATGGGACAACATTTTATACAATAATGTCTCTTTTTTCCGGACGCGGCGGCGCTGTATATAAGTATATACCTAGTGTAGGTAGATATAGGTCTACAGCTGTAGATGGCTTCGACTCATAATTTTAGATGGATTGGGTTTTCTCAGAGTACTTTTATACTTTTTTTCTCTATTCTCCTTTTAACCTAAATGAAAAAAAGATCATAGAAAGCATTTACTTCTAAAAAAGATACCTATAAAACCTACTCAGAGGTTCAGAAAAATATGCTGTCTACCTAATTAGTTAGTATGTTGGTAGAACTTTTTTTTTAATGAGATATACCCAAGCATGTGGTTGTTAACACACCAGATGGTATGTCTAGTTATGCATTTGCAAGCCAATTGTCTCTAAGTCTTTCAAACAGAGCATTGAAAACACCGAATTTGACATCATTTATCTATGGGATCCATATAATTTGATATCGGTAGGTACCTCCATATACCATATACATATGTACTCGTGTTAGGTAGGTAGGTTTGTTTATATTGATAGGTTTACCTAAACTATTACCATAACATAAGTAGATATAGAGTATTACGAGACTACTCTTCAAGGTCTTACGACCTACCTCCGACCACAAGTAAATTCCGTAATGGTTGCGGCCACGGCGGTGTTCGCAACAGATATTTCAGCTATTCAACCCCTGTATCATCTACTGACATACACAACACCCTGTATAGTGTAGCTACATACAACTACAGTAGGTTGCGAATTGTGTTATTTATATTGTTTTAAAATGTTGCAGGCATCTGATCGACTCCCAAAATTGGTACCTACTTAAACAAGATGTTTAGACAATACCTACTTATTTCCCACAGTAACAAGCAAAATCCAACTAAAACATTAACAGCACGGTACATTTGGCCAGACGTAGCCATCTAATATGGACCGACCATTAACCATGCAGTTCCCAATAATTTTCAGTTTTAAACTCCTTGTATTAAGGTGCATTGTCGCGTGTATGTTTTCGGATCTTCAAGTTTGATGGCTGCAATTTCGTGCTGTGCACTCGGCACTCACCATCTAGTTGAAAGAAGTTTCGACTATTTAAAGTTTCTAGTTGAAAATGTTGGTTTTATTGTAAGTGCTCTATCAACCCCTAATGCAGGGGTGGCACGCTACTGTTTTTCGTTCAGTATCTTTATTTAACGACAGGCGTCATGGTTCAGTCGGTAGTAGCTCTGCCTTCCGTGCTGTGGGTCGTGGGTTCGATCCCTAACGAGAATAAACATTTGCGTGTGACAAACATTAAATATGTTTGTTCTGTGTCTGGGTGTTATTATGCAGGTATCATACGCATGTATTTACAAAAAAAAATGTATAAGTACCTATATCAGCAATTTAGTTCCAATAGTACAAGCTTTACTTAGTTTGGGACTAAGAGAGCGTTGTGATAACACAACACAACTAATGTCCAAGAATATTTATTTATTTATTTTTTGCTATAGCGATTTGGCTGAGCTAGTATTTAAGCTCTGTTTTTCACACCAGCACTCTTAAAATGTGAAAGAAGCGTCTAAAACGATCCTATAATCTTATTTATTAGGCACCTAGCTAAATACTACAGAGGTTTTAAGGGAGATATATAAAAAGCCGAAAGCATCTCAAGCCTTGTGTTTATAGCTAGCCTTGCCCGACGAGATCTACTTAACTTTAAAACATCATTCACAAGAGTCGAGTAACTCGTCTTACTACTAAACAATTAACTAAAACTACTGTCAATTGTTTCTTTACACGCTTTGACATTGGTAGTCGAAGATACCAAAACACATTTGGTGCCATGCCAAATTAAAGCAGTTTTTATCACACAATTGCCATTTTCATCTAATTGCCTTACTTGGTATCAGTTTGGCTCAGCTTATCTTATCAATAAAAAATCTTAGTTCAATTTGATTACTCTACGGAAATCTCTCACAACTCTAATCCTCATTTATCCACAGGAAAGTAAAATAAAAATACAATGTTATTTTTCTCTAAATAGGTATTTTTTTTTACATAATAGAGGCAAACGTTTGACTACAATCTCACCTCATGTTAAGCGATGATGCGGTCGACGGTGTAGCAGATTTACCTAGGAGATAACTATTCACTCTCCTCTTGAAAACATTCAAATTATAAGTATTCGGAAACACAGACGCCGGCCAGGAGTTACACTCCTTGGCGGTCCTCAACTAATTAAATTGAAAACTATTTTATGAGACTGGTCCATTTATTAAATTAGACAAGGCAGATTTCAATTTTCTCCAAGTCATGAACCATCCATCCGTGTGCAACGAACACTTTTGTGCCAGTAACTTGCGAGCGAATGATTGAAACTCGATCAAGCGCACTGACCCTTCCACACGACCGGTCTGAACGAGGCACTCCCTTTATTTTACTCTAAAAAGGTTGTAGCGTGACGTATTTGACTTAAAACAGGTGTAATGAAAGGCACATTAACATTTGAGAGGATTTATAAACAAGGTACAAGTTTTTTTGGTAATACCGCGTCAGCCATCTTGAATTTTAGAACTGTTTATACCACAGAATATAATAAAGAAAATGAAGCTAAGCTTTGCAATCATGAAACATTTAATTTAAAACACAAGTAAGTATATAGATTTAGGAATTATTAATACTTTAGCACTTTTGCATTATAAATTTAGATGTATGAAAACTGCCCGCCGGGTCCATATACTATGCACTGACGGTCCAAAGGAACAAACGACAAAATGTGCAACCGTCAAAACTTTCAGTTGGGACTAAACTGCGTTTTCCTTCTGGAAAATACAATTTTTTTACTTGTCTATTATTATTTGATTTAGATTGTGTCTATTGTAAGAATTACCTAGGTATATAAAAAAACCCTGTGTTTTTTTTTTAAAACTCCAGACATAAAAACTCTACTCAACTGAAAAACTGGACCACAACACTAATTAGAAGTACTTAATTAATTCCGCATTAAGATTAATATTATTAATAATAAGGAGCAATATTCGTCTATTCTTCTGTAAATTCTTCTGTAGCAATATTCGTCTTTCTGTATTCGTCGTAATTTTTTTTGTAAATAAAATGTTCGCATTATGATATATCTCTGGCCGGTTTTCTGGTCACATTGTTCTTAAAGAAGGAAATCCCCCTCTCAAATTATAACCATGGACCCCGTTTAAATAATAATATAATCTGGTCTCGGTATGGGTTGGTTTTACATATTTGTGGAGGCAGCTATCCTTTAAGGGTCCTAGGAATGTGTACCGTATTTATGAGCAAGCTATTATGTAAAATATAATGTTATATTACGTTAGCTATGTTGCGATATCAAGAGGATTATGAAAATGGATTTCAAAGACAAAGCTTGGGAAGCATTCTTTATTTGAATATTTTAGGACTACAGAACGTTTTGATAAAGAAAATGCCATGAAAAAACTATACAATTACGTAATCTTTGGCCGTCTCAAAGCCATTATTTTATAGAAGTGAATACTTATTCATTCTTAGCATGTTCTTACTGAGTGAATACTACGATTATTTGTAGGTATAAAAAAAATTAAAAAAAATAGGATAAGAAACTGTGGGTTCAAAACGATCTAAAACACCCATAAGAGCAAAAGTATGCATAACTAAACTCAATTTATAAAAAAAAACTAAGTTTAAATGATAAAAATTTTGGCCGAACCCGCTGCTTTTCCATTTCAGTATATCAACTCACCACACCGCAGAGGTTGACTTAAAACTATCATAGTGGTTTCCTACAGGTGTTCAAACCTTACCTGAATATTCATTTGAACGAATCCGAATACGTAATGTCGGTAAGGCTTCACGCGTTTTCACACTGCTACCGACACGACACCGACACGATATCATGATAAGTAAGCAAGTTAGTGGCCAACTCTGGTGACGGAGTTTTTAGGCCGCCTGCTGGAGCCGGGACCGACAGTTTAATGTGCCCTCAGATGCACGGAAGCGCTCAGGTGTAAATGCCACTAACGGTCACCCATCCAAATAGTGACCGCGCAGAGCGTCGCTTAACTTAGATCATCAGTGAAGATTGACTAAGCAAGCCTAGCCACGAGTGCTTCATGGTGGTGTCATACTAGACGGTTTTACACCGGACACTGCAACGATATTTTAGTTCCACTGGGTGTCGTGCAGTTGTCGTGCCAGTCGGTGGTCGTCGGTCAGGCTTCCCTGAACAGACATTAACATAACATCAGACATTTTGGACAGGAATGTTGTTTTAAAATAGGGGAGTGCTTTGGCTCGGATATTTTAATGGGACTTCTATGTTTTGACCTCTGCTTGTAACAGACGGTTTACGTCTATACTTAGGGTTGTGTTTTTGTGGTAAATAATATGATGAAACAAGCTTATTATTCTGTAAAAAAATATCTCTCACTTTTCTCATTAGACGACTGTATAGTTTGGTACCTATAAGTTGTAGTTCTACAATAAAGAACTAAGGACAATCGTAGGAACATAATTTCGGTGACGTCACAAAAAATATTATTGGTGAAAAAATTATACAACAATTTTGGTTAGGTACTTACTGATAATACTTTTTATCACAAACTAACAAAAAGTTAAAAGCTAGGTAAAACCATAAATAACGTTTTTGATAATCTTAATCCCATGCGTAAGTAAAATTAAATATTATTCTTCTATAGTTTCAAAGTCACTAGAAATAATAAGACAAAACATAAAAAACCGGTCACTGTGTATACATTTCATTAAGCTATGCTTAGCTCGCTATGTTTAAATAAATAAAAATATGAATCCCTGGCTTCGTTAAGTTTCAATTGCCTGAGATTCGACGACCGTTTTATAACGGCAGTAAAATAATAACAAGAGTTAGAGAAAAGCAATAGAAGGCTAAAACAGTAGGTTGCCTTTTTAATATTGACTTATAAGTACTTACGCGTGTAGTTTTAACAAGTTCCTAGGCATCTCTCACTTACCAACAAACACGTCGTATTCACTATGTTTATCAGCGATTGGCTCTTAACCAATTTCTACGCACCCGCTTACAATTTTAAAAGCAAAGTATTATTAATGATGTAATATTACAGCCAGCGTATTTTAAGAAACAAAAACTTTACTATCTAGGATAAGTTTATTTACTTAGGAACTTAATTGGTTGCACTTTCACAGAATATTCCACGAGCCGTAAAAATACTGAAATGAGATCTCTGCAGTAAAGTTAAACATTTAAATAAGTCGTTTTCAGTTAAAACTTAATAATCCTGGAAACTTTTTTAGTTTAGGATTTATTCTGAGCTTCGGTATCAGAAATTATGAAAAGCAAATTGACATAAATTTAGCGAATGTTCATAAAGCGCAAAACGGCTCGTTCCATTAGCAACATACCATAGTCATAACAATCTATTAGTAGTCATGTCTTAATAGAAAACTACATACGTATGTATGTATGAAGATTGAAATAAGTGGAAAAAGTCTCCTGCTACACATAATGATAGTTCTTCATATATTTCTCTACAAATTTCCCGTGATCTGCACTAAAAACAAGCTGCATAAAACCACCCAAAAACCATAGTCACAAACTCATAATGTCCATCGCACGTATTTTTGCTTTTTCTGTTCACTTGTCATATTCAGAAATGAGAAAAATTGCATGAAATCCCTAATTTGAAAGAACATTCCTTACGCTTGAAAATGAGCTCTAATAGGATTGAAATACATCTGGATTCGGAACAAAGCAGCATGAGTAATAGGATAAGAACGCATCAGTGCACGCCTGCTTACGAGATAACCTGCGCTCAGTCCTTGGGGAATATAAATTTGTTTACTGCAAATCTTCTATTGTCTAAAATTATTATTTATGTAGTTACATTAACATTTTTAAGTAGAAGTGCTATAAAGAGATAATTAAAGATGCAAAAAGCAAAAATTACTACGAAACTCTTTCGCTTCACACGAGGTTGGTTGGTCTATCAATATTTTGTTAAAGATAATTTGGGTGAACTCGAAACTGTGCAACGTCAAAACCAATTTTTAATAAATATATCCCCGGTATTATCGTAATAATGATAGCATCACCCATTGTACTTCGCTATTAATTTTAATTATTATGAACTTGCTTCGTGATTTTGGAAAACTGCTGACTATAGTTTTACACTAAAATGAAATTCAAACTTTAATTCAAACTACCTTGGGTACTTCGGGTTTTCATTTCACTAACCATTCATAAAAACAAAACTGATACATGGTTCGTTCACATACGTACACATCATTGTTATACGTCATCTGTTGCAGCTGTTTATTTGTTTATTTATTGCAGCTTGTTATTGACCAACTTGCGCCTAGAATCTCCTAGTTTATAAGATGATTCTAAATAATCATTGTGGCTTTACTAAATCATCAATATATATATATATATAATAGTACATTATGGTACAAGTGTGGTACATTGGTGATTACCGCCGAGGTGCCATTGAGACCCGAGCCGTAGGCGAGGGTCTTAAGAAAGCCGAGAACGGTAATCACCAATACACACGTGTATCATACGACGTTTTTCAACACACTTGTGAATAAAATAACAATAATTTCAACAGTGAAAACGCGTTGTGAAAAATGTTTCGCTATGGCGGGAAAAAATAATCAGTTTTCCTATGCGCGCGCATTGCGATCGGCCACAGACTAAAGGGATGAGGTTTTTTTTTTATTTATTTTCCGCGCTTAGGGTTTGCGCCTATTCTGCCACGTAAAAATGGGGAATTTAAAGTTTTCTTTTATTACAGAGAAAACAAAAGTTATATTTGAGTGAAAGTTTTATTTATTAAACACGTACGAGTTAAAATTATCTATTTAAATAAGAAGTTGCATGAAATGAGCAAGCAATAGGAACATTCATTTATTTGTTCTATTGAACACGATCTTTTTTTTGAATAAAAACTTTTTTAGTAACAAAGCTACTCAACCAATAAAATTTAAAAAAAATCTATAACTCACTTGTGAGTTATAGCAATGAAAAAGTCACAGTTTGATTATGGGTGTCATTATGTGCCTAATTGCGGTGACCATAGAGCCACTTTATGAGCAAGTGTGTTGAAAAACTCTTTTGAAGCTGACTGAGAATCAACGCACAGCCTAAACTATAAGTCCTAGAGGTATGAAATTTGGAGGGTAGTATCCTTATATAGTGTAGGGGTGCACTGAAAAAGGAATTTTTAAATGTCACACTCTAAAGGGTAGAACGCAAGCAACGCCGCGGGCGACGGCTAGTAAAATATATTTGACTTTGACTTTGAATTTGAAATTACCAGACAGAGCACTGAAGTGTGTCACAGTGTGACCACTGAAAACAGTTTAAATAAGACTGACCACAGTAACTAAAATCACAAACTCAAATTTCTTTTTCCAAATACAAGCCCCATTTCAAAAACACGAATGGTTTTACGAAATCCGAAAACTGAGCCGGTTAAACTATGCTAATTTGTCTGTGTGCCCTGTTCCATACGTAACGACCTTATCCGAGACGTGTACTGTCTGGTTAAGGCTGTGTTTACAGTCGGTAATGATTATCTTAATTATTATAATGACTGAATAAGGTAGATTTTTTATAATTATCTTTATCATTCATTTTGCTTCAGTGAGTATATTTTACAGTCGATAGCGAAATGTTTGACAAAAGCGAATACAATTTTATAGCACTTACGACATTTTAAGTTTAGTCTTGCAATCATCATCATCCTACATCAGTCCACTGCTGGACGTAGGTCTCTCCCAAGACGCGCCACTGAGCCCGGTCTTTGGCTCTTCTCATGCATTGTTGCCAGCTACATTTGGCAGATTGTCGCCCCATCTAGCCAGAGGGCTCCTACACTATGCTTGCCTAAACGTAGTTTCCACTCGAGTGTTATATAATTTGTTGCAGTGATTGTCGGTTCTAGTGCAAACATAACAACTGTCTTGCATTCTCTTATGTAAATAGACTTACTTATGACAGCGTTTGAAAGATTGCCATAATATCTTTGAATGAATGAATGAATGAAAACGCTTTATTATACATAAATAATACCGAAACATATTCTAATATATAAAACAAAACAGGTTGCATTAAATGTACAATGGGCGGCCCTATCGCTCAATCTCTTCCAGGCAATCTTAATTCTATGTTCAACCACAAAAGCTATAACTCAGTCGCTGTCAAATTAAGCTTACCTAATATGGCTACAATCCACAGCAAAATTGAAATTGAAAGATCATAACTCTCTATTACATACAGCTCAGCGGCTCTATACGTTATTTTAAATAATAAATAAAATGAGATAACAAATAATTTAATGAAAAATCAATAGATATAAAACCGAATGAAAATATAAACCGTCACAAAGCCTCGCAAAAACGTTGAAATTGCATTACTGGTCACTGTGCACATCCCTTAACACATCCCCTGAGTACGCTTCAAAAATGCAGAGGACAATCTGCATATCAGATCAGGTTTGTTCTTCGTAACTGTCATTTTTCAGTGTTAATTGCATGTTTAACCCCCGTTTAATTCGCTTTTGTGGTATTAACAGCTTTTGTTTTTGCGAGGCCCGTGTCTGAATTGCTAATGAATTAAAAACTGGGTGCTAACAGTGTTAAGCCCACAGAGTCTGTAAATATGTGACCGTTATATGACGGACAGAAATGGCACGTCAATGTTATTTCTGGTAAGAAGAATCATACAAAAAGTGCTAGGAACCAACCCGTAGCTTTTTGCCCGTTCTAGGCTTTGGCTGCGTGAAACTAGCACCTAGAATCACCTAGTTTATGAGATGATTTTAAATGATTCTTGTGATTTTACTGAATTGAGATTAAGACACATACAAAGTTTACCATAGTAGTCACCGCTACTTACATCTGTCATATGACGGTCATCGTTTCTTATAGAAAACCGAAGCTTGACAATGTAGCGGTTGAAATTGCAAAGGCCTTTGTGATTCAAGCTTATACGGTGTATATCTAATTCTCTTTGTTTTATGCTTTGAAACCTTATTTTCTTTTTCACAGCTTAAAATATTAGTCGTCAAGATACTTTGGTCACCATTATTCAATGCTTATTCCTGTTAGAAAATAATGAGTCTTAATTAATAAAACCAGAAAAAGTAAAACACGTTATTATTAAAATTAAATCTATTAATGTTTTACTAATAATAATAAACGATCTAACTTTTTAGAGACGCCACGAAGACGGTATTTAGCGGTGTGTTCGTTCGTCGTTACTATTTGAAAGATGTCAATGGACTAAGCGTTTGAATCACCACCTAGTTTAAAAGACGATTCTAAATAACCCTTGTGATTTTACTGAATAAAATATATTTCACTTTGATTATGTTTGAACGCTTTTAATGTACGTCTCTGAAAGTGAAATTGATTATATCTTAACTACGGCTAGCCATTCAGACATGGTAGCGTAAATTAATAAAGACACTGAAATGATCTAATAAGAGCTCTCAAAGAATGCAGAATTTCTTGTCCAAGTTGTAAACAAAACGAATTCCTGGTTACAATTGTACAAACATGAAGACAACAGCGAGATATAATGAAAGAGCTCTAAAACGGCTAGCATTGTTCAAATGCCCTCGCCAACGTAATTAACAGAGTCCATTCTGTGCTTAATACTACTTGTACTAGCTAACGTGTCTTACGGTACCTACTCAAGTGTTTTACTATTTAAAAAAAAGTAAAAAATGTTTACTACAGAGAAAGAAAGAGATTTGCATTAGCAAAAATTTAATACTCAAAAACTAGGATTATTGGTTGGACATAAAAACCATTTTCTCTGGCAAAATTATAAAGATTGGAAATATTACCTATATCGAGGAGGCTTTAGAACGAAATTTATTTAAATTCAATTGTTTATTTAACATAGATGTTATCCTATCAGTCATAATTTATTGCTTTTATTATTTTTCATTAAGCAACTATTTACGATATAATCATACCTATTTTTTATATCCAAATACACATTTGGCTGGATCATATAAACCACGTAGTACTAAGAGTTTCCTCGACTAAAGCTGTTCTCACTAATGTGGCATTCAAAAACGTTTAAACTGACGCTCACTCTATGTTTACCCTCATAATGTCAAGTTAAGAGACAGGAGTGGAGAAACAGGTGCCAAAAACATTAGCTTAAACGGTTCTAAAGACCCGGCATTCAGGAATAATTCCACGGAATAATAGCTAAGGTATGGACCAACGTTCACCAAAGTTACCTTAACCAAAGATAAGATAAATATCGTTTGGGGACCCAGAGTCTCTTGTCAAGCATCGAAGTCGACGAGTCTGACAACCTACAAATGCGGTAAGGTATACAGATTTCCCTCGGTAAACAAAAAAAAAGAAAAGGAAAGAGATTTAGCAGTAGTAGAGCTTCTTGTGAAAAAGCTCGTCTGAGGTAGTACTACCACCGTACCTGTTTCTGCCGCTAAACAGTGATGCTCGCATTGCGTTGCGGTATCTTATAGCGATAAGACCGCACATTATACCTCATAATTTAAACTTATTTCTTTTTTATTGATTTTTTTCTTTCCTTGGTATGCAATAAAGACATATCTCTCTATCTATCTACACTACACTCCTGTGCCGTGATCACGTATCCGAGACACACTGCACGGTGACACTACAGCGGTTGACAGTCGAGCTGGCATTGACGCGCAATATAACTCGAATACGTTAACGCAACGACTGTCAGATTTGTTCGTGATAGAGGTACTGTAATGTGCCAATCAAATGCTTCATGGATAAAACAGTTGGTTTATTGGTGAACTCCGGGTTCAAAGTAGCGAGTTGAGTCCGAAATTGTAATGAAGATTGCAATTTACATTGAGAGCAGACTGTGGCGTAAGTTATAAGGCAGTTTGGGAACCACTGTTGCTTTTAGTATGGAAATAAACGAGGCATGCTGAGTTGCACGAATAATGTTACCTTATTTTGCTAACTTAAAGTCTAAACGTTACATAGCTCATAGTAGAACGTATTATATGATCTGTGGTAGAAGAATTAGTGATGTGATTACCAGAAATGATGACTTACCGTACTTTTTAGACATCTCTACACCCTGTCAAGTGCTGCTGATCTTTCGGACATCTGAGGAGATAATCTAAGGCTCCTTACATTTATAATCAAAGATATATTGAGTGTACGCCATCAATGACGTTCTACAAAAAAAAATCTTTCTACCAATAATAGGCCCCTTCAGTTTTCGCATAAATATCTTCCGAGAGCTATCTATAAATCGTTTGCTACGGTTTGTAGATAGCTCAACTGTTTCATGTGTATTTTATGAATATTTTAAAAACTGTATTAGTTGTAATTTTTTTTGTGAGTAAATGTTTATTCTTACGAGATGTCTACCGTACCTACATAGGGATTACAGTATGAGTTATACTACCACTTTTTATCTTAGTATTTTAGGAGCGAACCGCTGTCATCCAAACATTTTGTCCCACCATGAATATCGAACCCACTGCTCTGCGGAACTGAGGTTAAAAAGCAGTGCAAAATAAAATCTACTAAGACTCCTTTCCCGATACTTCCGTAGACCGATCTCATTAAAATTTCAATAGAAACATAGTAAAAAGAACTATGAGGTTCATTGAATTCAGCTAAATGAGTGAACTAAAGAGCAAGGTCTTTATTACACAGTCTCGGTGATAGTTGGATATCGACAGTTTCTCTAGGTATCATCATCATTTGTATGAAACGTCTGATGTAGGCCTCTTTCAAAGATATTCTAAGCGGCCGATCTAGGGCTCAACTCTACTAAAAACGACGCTGAATCGTAGTGTTTCATAACTTTAGGTTTTCATTTGTTTTTAGGTATTGAACAGCAATCCAACTGCACAGTGACGTTTCAGCTTAGCTGAAGATTGATCGAACCATAGTTGGAACTGATAGTGAAACTTGAATAAGCGGAATTTAACCCCTGAAACGCCTCAAACAACTCCACAACCCTCTGAATAATAGGTTGTCTTTCTATTTGTGAAAAAAAGGATACTGATTTCTTCTTCTTTTATTTATGGCCTCAGTTTGTCATTTCAAAGGTCTCCCCCATATCCCTCCAGTTTTTACGATCACCGGCTGCCTCCACCCAGGCTCTGTGGAATGTGTCGAGGTAGTCACGCCAGCATACAAAACATCATATCACTTTTAAAAAATACAGAGTGACACAGGCTAAAATCAGTCATTTTTCACGGAGAACGCTCACAGAAGCAGTAATAGTACCACTTCTTTCAAAGTTTTCTTTGTTAGGAAGAAAAGCGCAGCGATTGTGACCCAGCACGGGGATTCTGCATTTGTGATTGTATGAACGAACCCAAGAAAAGACGATATAATATCGATTAGTTAATAATCCAAGTATTTTGAATGAAGCTCAAGATAACTTCATTATTATAAGCCTAGAGAAATACGCTGAAAATAGTACGCAGATTGAATAAATCATTATTTTGGGTCTTCTTCATCTATTAGACTTATTTCGTCGGTCCATCGGGCCATCTTGTGCTTTGTCTTCCAGTTTGGGGTCGTTATTCGAGAACTTTTCCCAGCAATTGGTAGTTTTGCGAGCATTATTCCATAAGTTGTTACGAAATACGATTTAAAAATGTGGCATTTTACCAATATTTTGAGTCTTTTTCAGAAATAATATCGAAACTCTTCATTCTTCATGGCCTCTGTCCGTCATTTCGACAAACAATTTTGCCAGTGTCAAGTCATATAATTTGAAATAATATAAGTCAAGATAAGTCATTCGTCAAGTCGGCTGTCACTGAAAGGTTAAAATTGTTGACATTGTTTTATAAGACAAAGTAAGCTAGACATGTTTCTGCTCTAGCGCATTCTATTGAAAAAGCTTATTTCCTTGAACCTTTTCCATTCTAAAACCTTTCGTGGGTTGTAAGTTGTCCCCCGTAAGTATCCAACTGACATCGAGGTCGCCAACCGTCACGTTCTTACTACAGGCCCTTGGAAAAAAGTAAGCCGTGGCGAGTTTTGGCACCGGTACCCAAAAAAGTACCTTTGTGATGAAGATATTGATAACTTTACATTGTTTTTTGTCTTATCTTTGTCGAATATTTTATTTGTAGTTTCTTTTTTCAACTCACATGATCTATCGACCTCGTTGTTATATTTTATAGTTGAACTTCCATGCTTCGGAGGGCACGTTCAACTGTCAGTCTCGGCTGTACCAGTCGTTAAGCCACGACGGAGGCCTTAAGGCGGCCTACAAACTCCGTCACCAGAGGCCACTAACTCATACGAGCTTGCTTGCTTATAGTTGAACACAATTATATTAAAAAAAAATAGTTGCACACAACTATTCTACACAACGGTGGAATACTAAATAGTACTCTGAAGTCTGTGTAATATAACACTCCGTATTTTAAACAAATTTTAAGCATTATTCGGGATTCAGCGTACATTTTGGGAACTAGAGTAAATCCCAAAATTGCATTAAGAGACTGGTGCCGTCCGTTTGAGGTGTTCTAAGTGGCACGGATGGTGTTGAATAAATTACTTAAAACATTTTAGGAGGAAAGAACATCCCTCATTTTGTTTTACTCAGGTTTTTTACTGAGAATATTTTCAAGATTGAATTTTTTTGATATTACTTTGTGAAAGCCTCTGCCTGCTTGTGTGACGTAGGTAAGTAGATCTAAGTGCTGTTGCTTTTGGAAATGCTTTGTTCTAGGTATATTAGAGTAAAGTAAAGTAAAAAATGTTTCTAATGATATAATAATGTTTGAACACAAAAATATTGAATACATAGGCTTCATAGGTATAGGTAACGTAGGTAAGTGTGGGCTAGGCACAATAGATACATACTACTTATTTTATTCTAAACTGTCTAAAAATAACCACTAAAATATTAGTCTAACTATACCTATTCTACTAAGTATTATATTTTGCCTACTGTAAAGCGTAAAAATTTGTTTTTAAAACCGGTAAGGGTATACATTTTCAAATTAAGGTACTGAGAGTAAATCCATTTTCTAATATGATTTTCTTAAAAGTGAGCAGTTAGTTTCCTATGACGTCATCACGTGGACAATACGCTGGAATTGACTCCGGGATTCGAGGCAACTTGTCCATTATCCCGGGATTGTAGTGGTTTAAAGTAGGGGATAATGCGGAGGCAATATTGTTAGTTAACTGCAGCGTAGGTCTATCCTAAGACGGACCACTGAACCCAGCCTACAGTGCCTGAAATCCAGTGTTTGTGTTACATTTCTCAGATCGTCGGCCCAAAAATGTCAAACAGAAAACCAGACCATTTCAGTTGGTCTATATTGTCTGAAAATCGGGACCACTGATGGATGTCTTTCTTATCATGGAGCGGTTTATATTCTGGCATTTCTGATGATGGCCATTCTAATTGTATCTTGTAAATGAGAGCTCACGTTACATTAGTTTTTTTTTTAAAGTAGAGAACTAAAGCGAATTTTTAACCTTACATCATTCTTTTTTCATATGCCAAGTAAAATTGTTCCTTGACTAAGTTATTTTAAGTTCATCAGCTCATTTAGTTGGGGTCCAGCGCGACGACTTAAGTCTTACCAGTACCAAATACTTACCAAAGTAGACAAGACAGCATCGCGGTGACAAAATGTGGATACCCAGCCCGTCTTGGCCTTTCAGTTGCAAGGGATACCCAAGTACCTACGAATTATAAGCCGTACCAAAAACCCGTAGAGTTTCCTTTAAAACATTTCCAGCGATATCATCTGGTCTCTCCCGCCTTGTGCCGCGTGAAGGTTGAAAAGTGGAATCACTGGTATTGTGTTCGCAACAATACCACGTATGTGGTTACTCGGTCGACGCTTGTCACACAATGAGGCGCTTTGCAATAGATCTGTGGCTTTGTGTTGCTGAGAGTAGCTAAATGGTAGTTTTCACGTTTCTTTTGCTTTTGAATTATGTAGTAATAATACTTAGTCAAGAGAAAATATTACGGCAAAACTACAATCTTAAGCTTTGTTTTTTTTTTTTTTTTTTTTTTTTTTTTATAAAATATAGGCAGCCGTTTGACCACAATCTCACCTGATGTTAAGCAATGATGTGGTCGACGATGTAGCACGGCTACCTAGAAGATACCTATTCACTCTACTCTTGAAAACTTCCAAATTATAGTCATTCGGGAACACAGACGCCGGCAACGAGTTCCACTCTTTGGCTGTCCGCATAATAAATGTAGACGCAAAGCGTTTAGTGCGGATAGGTGGCATATCCACCATGAACGGGTGTCTCGTCTCCGTACGCCTAGTGGTCCGGTGATGGAATGGGGAAGGGGGAACTAGCTCAAACAGTTCCATTGCACACTCCCCAAAATGTATCTTATAAAATACCGACAGGCTAGCTACTTTCCGACGATGCTTGAGGCTCAGGAGCTTAGCCTCGACCAACGCATCGTTACCAATGAGCCTTTTGGCTCGTCTGTCTATGGTCTCCAAAGCCTCAAGCTGGTATTTAGCAGAGCCATCCCAAAGGTGAGAGCAGTACTCCATACACGATCGGACTTGCGCTTGGTAAAGAATCAGAAGCTGTCCCGGTGTGAAGTACTTTCTCACCTTTGACAATATGCCTAGCTTTTTCGCAGCTGTTTTAGCCTTGGACTCAATAAACGAGCCAAAGTTGAGCTTAGGGGTGAGCGTGAATCCTAAAAGCTCGAGGTGGTCGGAAATCGGTACAGACACATTCTGGAAAGTAGGAGTCAGCTGGAATGGACTCTTTTTTGCAGAGAATAGACACGCCTGGGTTTTCGAAGTATTGAACTTGACGAGATTGGCATCTCCCCAATCAGCAACTGCTTTGAGGGTCAAGTTCATTCGATCAACCATAGCCTCTCTGTGACACTGGATTTGAGATCCACTGGATCGTGCTTCGGGTATGTATCTTTCTACAACAGTGCTGTCATCTGCATACCCAATAATACCGGGCCTGAGCAGGTCATTAATGTGCAGCAAGAAAAGTGTTGCAGAAAGAACTGACCCCTGAGGAACCCCGGCATTGATTGCCATGTGATCAGACGAGCAGCCGTCCACGACTACTCGAAGTGATCGGTCCCTTAGGAAGTCTGATACCCAAGCACAGAAATCAGTGGATAAGCCATATGATGGAAGCTTGCTTATCAGGCTGTCATGCCAAACCCTGTCGAATGCCTTCGAGATGTCGAGAGAGACTGCAAGAGCTTCTCCGTTCTTCTCGATGGCCTCACTCCATATGTGTGTGACATACGCAAGAAGGTCCCCGGTAGACCGGTTACGTCGGAACCCGTATTGCCGGTCACTGAGGAGGTCGTTACCTTCGAGGTATGCCAGGAGCCTATTATTAAGTATACGCTCCATACTCTTACAGAGTATGGAAGTTACAGAGATGGGTCTGTAATTAGCAGGGTTGGCACGACTACCTTTTTTGGGTACAGGCTGTACATTGGCAAACTTCCATGATTTTGGCACTAGACCAGTCTCTAGAGAGAGGCGGAATAGGCGTGTCAGTACAGGAGACAATTCGGGTGCACATGCCTTCAAGAGAATAGCTGGAATACCGTCTGGGCCACTGGCTTTGTTCACGTCAAGATTACGCAGTGTTTTGCGAACTTCCACCTGTCGGATACGGATGACTGACATGGTCGTCCCGCTTCCACTGGTAGGGGGTGAAGGAGTTGCACTACCAGGATCTAGACGCGAAGATTCCGCAAAAAGAGAAGCAAACAGGTTGGCTTTCTCTTCAGCGGTGTGGGCCAGTGACCCATCAGGTTTCAGCATTGGAGGCAGTGAGGAACTGCAGAAGTTCGATTCAACCGATTTAGCTAGGGACCAAAAAGCTTTACTACCCGCAGGGTACGAGGCTAGTTTTCTCCCTATTCGACTAATGTGGTCAAATCGAGCCCTCCGCAATGCCTTCTTGCAGGACTTGGCAGCTTTGTTAAAGGCTTTCTTCCGGTCTCGAACATCAATCGACTTACGGTTTCGAGCGTCAACCCATGCTAGGTAAGCCTCATGTTGTTGCGCCTTGGCGCGAGAACATTCGGCTCCAAACCACGGGCGAGCTTTGCCGGACAACGGTACGTCTGCATATGGAATATAATATTCCATGGCTTGACGTAACACGCCAGTCACAGCATCCGCACATGTCGATGGGTCACCAGATGAAAAACAAACAGGCTGCCAAGGGAAGGATGCAAAGAAAGACCGCATCTCATCCCAATCTGCTGACTTGTATCGCCATACTCGCCGCGTGCCTTTAAGGCTGGGGTCAGGTGGAGAGTATGACGAAACAGATTTCACCAGACAGTGGTCGGAGCTACCCAATGGAGGGGCTACCGAGACAGAGTACCGGTCTGGATCTGTTGTCAGCAGAAGGTCCAAGCAATTGGCTGTGTGGCCATCAACGTCAGGTATCCGAGTCGCCTCTTTAACGAGCTGGGTGAGATTAAGCGATAAAGCCAGTTTACGTGTCTCTCTCCCAGCGTGGTCTGTGTTCTGGTATGGGAATAACCACTCTTGGTGATGAGCGTTGAAGTCCCCCAGAAATACCAGTTGGGCAGAGGGATACAGCTGTTGGGCCTCATCAGCCTTGTCACTGAGATATTCGGTGAGCCTAGTCGTCTCCTGGTCTCCACTGTGCGATCGATAGACACAGGCATAGAGAATTTTCTCAGTACCTGTGTCCACCAATACCCAGAGCGCGTTAAAATTGGAGTTTTCAAGATTTTTGAGACGCCGAATACAGACGTCATCCCGGGCATATAAGCATACGCCCGCACGTGGTTTAAAACGATGCTCCAGGGTGTACCCTGGGTAATTAAGGTAACCCACGTCGGATGGACATCGAATCTGCGTCTCCGAGAGAAACAAGAGGTGTGGCTTTTCAGTCTCGAGATGAAAGTGGACTGGCACGAGATTGGAGTGCAAACCTCGTATGTTCGACAGGTGCACTTTTAGTGAGAGGGAGTGCAGCCGCTGTGAAAACTTATTTTTCTTATTGTTTCTCTGCATAATTGTTGGGAGAGTGGGAAGGTGGATCAAACGGCAGTAGAACAAGGCGACAGATTGGCGTTCCAGAGACACACTTCAGAGCAGCACGTACCTTTAGGAGGCTAGTCTGGAGACTGCGGGGACGCCCGAGCCCCCCCAGAAATGTCCATCGGGCCCTCTCATCCGGTCGCCGACCGGCACGATGGCGCATCCTGGGATTTTTCGTCAGTTGGCGGGGCAGCCTTTCATGAGTGGCTAGTTCATTACTTGGGCCCCCAACTACCTGCGGTCGGCCAGCGGTGCACCGTGCCTCGGATCCCGCTACCCTCCGCGACTAGTCGCCCGATACGGCGGAACCTCGGTGTGCTTTAAAAGCGGCTTGCGCCATTGTCACCCCTGCTCTGACCCGCTCAATCCTGCTGGTGTCACCGGCCACCACAACGGAACACGACAAAGTCGTTTGGCGTTGCGTCTTTGACCGGTGGGTGGTTACTAACCTCGGCTAAAGCCTACCACCAGTGCGTCATCTACTTTGCACCACCCAGGGGCCACGTGTAGGGTTTCAAAGGGTATCCTCCTACGGACGTGGATGACACGACCCACGAAGTGAAACGTTCTTTAGCTCCGTTGTGATTTGAGATTCGATGAAACGAAAACGGTAACAGATTACAGATGAGCTACTAGTTACTGTTACACTTACATTTTGCAAAAACAAAAGAGCGCCAACAAAAAGAGACAGCCGTAATTTCAACCAACGCAGCAAAGCTACTGTTGGCCGAACAGTGATACCGTTGGACTGCGGTCAGACCGACAACGGAAGCAAGTTCAAATCCAATGCGACATTATAAACTTTTTGCAACTTTTAACTTTTTATTTTGAGGTGAAACTTAGTACTGCATATTGGTTAATTCTTTGAAGGTTTCACTTCTACCAAGTGTGAATTTCACACATTTTGTTTAGAGGGCAAAATGCTTGACGCTTACCTCTCACTCGGGGAAAGTAAGAGAGTATGTTGGACTTCCTGTCGGAGACTACCATCTTAACATTACTCAACTAACTAACCACCCTCATATCACTCAAGAAATACTTAGTAGGTTTGTACTTCTTACTTCCAGCTTACCTGTACCTGAAGAAAGGGTTCGAAAAACACAAGTCAATTATTACTTTGCAGTTTTCTATTGAGAAAGTCTAAAAAATGCTTAAAAACCCTACAGGTGCTGAACTCCAGACTAACGCTAGTTTACTTATAAAAGAAGCCCTTATTTTGATTTTGAAACTACTTACAGGAAACAGCAGACTGAAGATATTCGCAATGATCTTCGTTTTAGTCGTAGGTAGCCTACGTTATAGGCGTAGGCCCTACACCTATGACGTCATCAGAGTGCAGAAAAAAATTACAGTTAAGGCCTCATAATATTTTATAATGATTTCCCTCCCAGGTTCATCGTATCGGAAGTTTAATAACCGTCATCGGAAACTGCACATGATGCCAATTATGCGGTGCCTGAGAGGTAACCACAAACAAATCTGACAGTCGCGTCACGTGAACATAGCGTATTCGAGTCACATTGCGCGTCAACGACAGCTCGACTGCCGAACGTTGTAGCGTCACCGTGCAGTGTATCTCCACCTAACGATTGTCACATTATCGTGCTGTCCCCTTGGCTATTGCAGCCAACGTCATTGTGAAGAGTTGATGACTATAATCCGTCATGACGCTGAAGCTTTACAAATTAATAATGATGTGCTATGTAGAGGCAATACCAATCTCTAATAATGTATTCTGTGGTCCGGCGTTTTTCATACGTGTCGATTCTGTTGTTATAATTTTCTAAACGAATATAGGTCATTTGACAGTGCTAAAGTTATAGCCGTCTAGATCGTTTCAGTTTATGAGAAAAGAAAAGGCAATATTTTTAGTGCTGTCAAATTAGGTTACTTTAGACATAACTTTAGAGAAATGCTACAACAGAATTGACCCCAATATCTATAATAGATAGATAGATAGATAGATAATACTTTATTGTACACAAGGGTAAGGTACGTACAAATCTTAAAAATAACTTTGTATAGTACAATGGGCGGCCTTATCGCTGAAAGCGATTTCTTCCAGGCAATATAATATTATTTGGTTGGGGGTAGAAATAATAGGGTAGGTAGTACCTACCTACATTGAGCTCCATAAGGTTGACCAAGGATCTTTGTATTGTATAGGTAATTTTGTCTGCCGAAAATAGGTAATACTTTATAGATGAAAAGAAACGTCTTTGACTTCTTTGACAGGCGTCATGGCACAGTCAGTAGTAGCTCTGCCTTCCGTGCTGTGGGTCGTGGGCTCGATCCCCACCGAGAACAAACATTTGTGTGTTGCAAACATAGATGTTTGTTCTGTGTCTGGGAGTTTCTATGTATTATAATAAGCATGTATTTACAAAAAAAAATGTATGTATGTATTCTATCAGCCATCTAGTTTCCATCGTACAAGCTTTGCTTAGTTTGGGACTAGAAGGCGTTGTGTTAAGTGTCCGTGAATATTTATTTATTATTTATTTATTCTAGTAATTTACTTGGACGTTTAGTGCGCGTTGTAGGCGAAAAAATAAATCTAGTAGAACGAGCAATCTGTCTCGCCCTGATCCCGTATAGATTGAGTGGTGATTTATCACTAATTTCATTTATTTACTTCCAGTTGCTTAGGGCTTGCGAATTCGGCACAGTCGACTTTCGAGAATCGGAGCCCGCTATATTTTTCCAAGGTGAGATCGCACTGAGACAATTAAAATGATTTCTAAGCACGTTTTTCTTTCCTTAGATGCTGCACATAATAGAAAATAAGGAAGTTTTTTTTTATATTTTGAAACCACTTTGATAAAGTAAAAGGTAGGGAAGCAACGCACCGACCACGACGATGTCTTTCCTGTGGATATGGCTGACTAGGCTGAGAGGATGGTATAGGTGCTACAAGCCTACTCCATCTAAACACTGTCCCAGGCACTACAGTGTCCCGTTGAGTGTAGGCATAGGTCTTATGTCTTTAACTTACACTTTTAAGGCTTATGTAGTAGTAAGACGACGGTGACCGTTTACCATCGGGTGAGCCGTATGCCTGTTTTTCTACTACTTACCTACACAAAAAAACTAATTTGTAGGTTAGGTACCTATCTACTACAGTAAGCTGTGTCATTAGCAGTCACCGTTTTCAGGAAACCTTAGCATTCCAATCCTGGGGAAATGATTATTTTTCGGTCAAGGTATTTACTGTCTGGTCCATAATCCCTTTCTCATTGCTTCGATATCCTCACTGCTGAGGGTCGTGACCTTTGTGAGACCGATCATGGTTTTACACTACAGCGACACGACATCAACTTGATATCGATAGAGAGCAATCGTATCGATTCTGTTTAGTAGGTAAGCGCTTTTAATACATTGGTATCGATTTTCTTGTTGAATTTTTCTAAACTAACCTAATTTGACAGCTTTGAAATTATAGCCGTGTCTTTTTTTTTGAAGGCAAGTTTATTCACAAAGAAAGTTACAACTAATACCTACCGAATAAGCAGTCTTTTTGTCGTTTCAATTTATTAGAAAGAGACAGCTGCATTTTAAGTGCTGTCATGTTAGGCTATGTTTAGAAAAATTCAACAAGAAAATCGATACCAATGTCATTTTAATGCTTACCTACTAAACATACCTATTAGACGCTTACACTGATATATTTCATGTTCATCGATGGTAGGAAAGGTAGGAATCATTCACATATCGGTCGGTAAAGGTCAGTGTGCGCGTTGTCTGCAAAATATTCCATCCTTTTAAGGAAACAAATTATGGCATAATTCGTGAAAGAATCCAGCGAACCTGATAGTTAAACTAAAATATGTGCAAAACGTTCAGTCTGCTGAGCATCAGATATTCCAACAATTCGTATAGTTAAACTTGTTTTCATGAAACAACTTTATCTGTTAAATAATTAACAAAACTAAATTAGTTCTGAGTCAGCGCACAGTGAAGTTGCACTTCTCAACAAACAAATTAGGCTGTGTTCACACGGAGCGGTTTTTAACCACAACTACGGGACCGCGACACACGTAAAGTGTAGAAATGTGTCTGGGTAAAGTGTGACAGTTGCTTAGTCAATTTCAGGGTAAGAATAATGCACGTAGTCAGCGCGGTTTTGGCTCCCGACTGACAACGGAAGAAACCAAGCAAGACGGGTATCAACCCGCCTGATTTATTATTACAACTTACTGATGGTTTTTTCGATTACGTTTAAAATGTTTACCTACCGCCATTGGCAAGTGCGGAATAAAAATGAGTACGTAGCCTTACTGAAAAGTTTGTAAAGGCAGCAAGCACATCCTTGTGAGTCACATACTTAATAATATAATGTTTTTTTCTGAGCAAACAGGCTAAGTAAATTATGCTTTGTAAGTATAGGATAGGTTAGGTTGGGTTATAAAATAAAACAATTGCAATGAAAACAGAATTTTTAAATCATCATCACATTTCTTCATAGAAAGTTATAATTTGTAATACTACATTACATTAATAACGTACCTAATAACATTATTTTATATTATAATAAATTAGGTAATAAATAAGTAGGGGATTCTCTGAACTGAGTAGGTACTGAAACGTTAGAACATTGCTACAAAGTCCCTGTCACTGTTTAACTCTTTCGGTGTTTGCAGATTTGCATCGGACGATAACGACACCTACACGATAATATCGACGACAAGCCAGCGGTATCGGTCCCGACACAGTGTGAACAACTAAATGTATGAGATTCTTTCTCTTTGGTATTTTGGGGATTTGTGTTGTGTAGGTATTGTGTAGAGACTGTGTACAAATTGCGTAGATATTGTATAGGGATTGTGAAGAGACTGTGTATGAATTGCGTAGGTATTGTATAGGGATTGTGTAGGTATTGTGTAGGGATTGTGTAGCTATTGCGTACTGATTGTGTAGGCATTGTGTAGAGATTGTATAAGTATTGTGTAGAGATTGTGTAGGTATTGCGTACTGATTGTGTAGGCATTGTGTAGAGATTATATAAGTATTGTGTAGAGATTGTGTAGGTATTGCGTACTGATTGTGTAGGCATTGTGTAGAGATTATATAAGTATTGTGTAGAGATTGTGTAGGTATTGCGTACTGATTGTGTAGGCATTGTGTAGAGATTATATAAGTATTGTGTAGAGATTGTGTAGGTATTGCGTACTGATTGTGTAGGCATTGTGTCAGTGGCAGTGTCAAAACAGTTCAGTAATAATTGAAACATGAATTGAATTTCTCTGATAAAAAAAAACAAAATCAAAATGGTAAATAATAACACACAAATATAAATACCATAGCATTGTATTTCACAAATTATTTACATAATTTTATTAAACTTATACCTATTTAAATACTTTGGCTTTTTTGCGAATAGCCTAGTTAATAAATCCTATATAATTATTTTTATTTAACTAGTAACTTGAGTGTTATTAATACTGTTTAACTACTATTTATAATGACTATAAGCTGGTGAGTATAATATCATTACTAGCTAAAATAACTAAATATCTAACAGAGGTACTTTCACGATAAATACTAGATTTTTGGTACAATAAAAATTACAACTAAAATATTATTTAAGGATTTTTTTAACTATTTTAGATTTCGTCCAGAAACCCTGTTAAATATTATTATTTTCATAGTATTTACATTATATTTGATGACAACTTAAGTAACTAATTACGCCCTAATAATATCAATAATTTATTTATTTATATTGATAATTATTTATTGTTTCGTTACAATTTCTAAATTAAATACAGCTATTAATATTAACCTTCCCAAGTTTAAAATTCATTCTAGCATCATACTCATTCATACTGAACTAAAATATAAAAATGAGAATCTGAGCAATTATTACTGTTTAGAATATAAATAAACATTGCAAAATTTTGGAATCAAATATAGGTACGAGTACCTATCTAATATTATGATCACCATAAAAAATCTTCAATTTTTAATTTTCACAATTATTGTAGTCATAATTACCAGCCACTTTCAGAAACGTCATTTTATACTAATATATTATGTTAAAATACTTTATTAGCTATTTCCGAGAGTACTATCAACAAAACGGCCGTCAAAAGTACTACTTTTAAAACTGTATTGCTTCGAAATACTGGTTTGTAAAACGAGCGTGCTGGCTTCGGTTCACAGAAAATGCACTCATTTGGTGATGATAGTACCTACTTATTTTTAAATCAATGAGCAATCTACATCTATAACTAATCTTTAAATTGATATGAATAAATCATAATTTGGATCAGTATTCATTAAAATATTTTCTACATTTCAAATCGCAATGTGCAACGTTTTACCTTCTAAAAGATATTTTTATTATTATACCTATAGCTACGCAGGTTACTAATAACTATCTTAAATGCTATTATAATTATGTACGTTCAAGTTATTTAATATAATTATTCCATGGACGGTAAAGAATAATCAAGATAACAAGGGAAAAAAACTTTCTTACAAACCTAGCAAAAAAATCTTTTTAGGACTTCTACCGGGTTCAGGAATGTACTAAAATCTACCTTATTATTAAAATAAACAAAATTATAAGGAAAAATATCTCACAACCTCAAAAAGAATAGAAGCTCAGTTATACCTACATCTATTTGGCGTAAAAAATTTCTTTCACATTTAATACTGGTAAATGACTAAGTAATCTATCTTTGCAAGAACAGTTTTACATAAGTTGAATATTTACATATTTTATAATTATAACCATTATTCACATTAAAATTATGAATATTTGATATGCTAATCACTACCACTCAAATGGTTTTTTTTATCACATTAAAAATACTTTTGCTTACAAGTTCTTACTTATTACGTAATTATTTGATCGTCTAGTAGTTCTCATTGATAATTGGAGAAGCTTACCTAAAAACTTCGTTGTAAATCTTACTTACAATCTTATAAAAATTCAACCAAAAGAAGAGAAAATAAACAAATTGATATCACAGAAATACAAAATAAAAAAGCTTTTGTCTACAAACTTAAATGTATTTATAATAAAACATAGCTTCTGAACAAAAAGTCCGTAAAACACAGAGATATTTATAAAATCATTCCAAACATTTTCATGAAACTCCTATCGAGTCACGAAAATGATTTCATTTTTGGCAGAATATCTGCTCATTAAATCGTTACAATATAACAATAAGAAATTCCAATGAAATAAGGATGAATAAACAAATTGGACCAATTTGATCCTCAGAACTTGTCTCAAACGAATATTATACAAAAAGTTACCAAGAAAAATAAATTGATTATTCAAAATAACTTTTATCCAAAAACAATGAAGATCTACTCTCAGATTTACTGAGTAAAGACGATCAAATAATCTGCGGGCTAGGTACCACAATGGAGTATCTTCCTAAACGCCTTGCGGAACTCCGGGTTGAAGATAGTGTAGATGACAGGGTTCAGGAAGGAGTTGATGTACCCTAACCAGGTGGTGAGGATAAAAGTGGTAACCCCTGGAGAGAAGGGCAGGTCGAATTTGTCGCAGATGGCGCCAAGGACGGAGCACGTGAAGAATGGCGCCCAGCAGAATAGAAAGACACCTGATGAAGAATTGTCAAAGGTTAGTCACAAATCAATGCCATTAATAAATTACTGTGGTTTTATTTAGTTCTTCAATAAATTCTTTAAACAGAAGTTGGTTCAGAACTGGACCTAACAAAGCTGAATAAATTATTATGATACCTAAGAGTACTATATGATCTGTGCCTAAGGTTTTTGCTTCAAATTATAATTCAGTCTAACTCACCCAAAACAATAGCCAGAGTTTTAGTAGCCTTTCTCTCCCTTTTCGCTGAAGACTTCTCCCTCTTCTTCTTGCTAGCTTTATTCGCTTTATAGATAGTGAACCTAGCTGTGGCAGCACTAGCTTTCCTTTCCTTCTTTGAAGAGGAACCATCGCGGAGATCAAAGGTGCTGGCATCTAGGTCTTCCTCTGAACGAACTGCTAGGGAGACGTTTCGACTGAAAACAGAATTTAAGAGTATCAGAAACAAAGCTGTACTTATTGTAAAAGAATGTACAACAATCAGAATAAGGTGTTCTGCCAATAAGAGTCGCTAAATTTTGAAGAAACAAGTGAGTTTCATTAGTTTTATCTCCGAAATGTTAGAATATTCAAAATTGGACGTGCAAACCTCATTTTCATACTCGTACATAGTAATGTAACATTTTGATGAAAATAAGTTCCCTCTTACCTAGAATCACTCAATTTGGTCTTCCCATTCTTCTTCCACTTATCACAGCCCATGTTTCTGAGCACCGTGGCGTCCTTCACGCCCGGCGAGCCTGGTGGGGAGGTGTGCTCCCTGATGGTATCCTCCAGGTTAGATGGAGCGTACCCTGAGTCGTTGTTGCCGTTCGGGTCTGGTTTGATGCGTATTTTTGGTGTGTTGCTGTTTGATAAAGAATGATTGATAATTAAAATACTTCGGACTGTATCTGAGTTTCCGTCAATCCAGTAACTTTTTGACTAGTCTATACTAGCACATATCTTAACGCACTAGACACAGGCAACTAAGCCAAAACCTAAGAAAGAGGTTTACAAGAGGTTTTGGCTATTTTATGTTTTGGTCTATTAAGACCAAGACGTATGCAGCATGTCGTTTGACAGTCGTCAGCATCCACTATATAGATTATGAAGGAATAAAAGCGTTGGTCTACCTGTCTGGTGCACAATTTTGTTAGGCTAAAGCTTATAAATTGGACAAAGCTAGTGGAATGGGCAGTGAAAAGAAACTACCACAAGGGTTTGTAGTATAGTTTGATACAACACTGAATAACGATGAGGAGATTCGTAAGCACTAAAAGCTTCTTTCCTAATTTATACTGTTTCTGTCACGTGCAATCAATCAGTCTTCGGTTCAAGTCATCTACATGTCATCTTATTTAATCATCAGCTCATCTAAGATCACCGACTCTCTGATTACTCCTAGTGAGTGAAATGTATTAGCTAGTAAAAGGAGTTGTGCTGTGAGATCGCAAAAAGAAGATGGCTCTTCATTCTTACTTAACCGTCTCCTCAGTGACAGTAGCCAGCATGAAGTCAGTGGACTTGTCGTTTGGGATGACATGGCAGTCGTCAGCATCCGCTTCTATCTCTGATCTCTTGTCAAAACTGCACAAAGAGTTTAATCTTCTGAGCAAACCAACTACTATTGTTTAAGTTGAAAAAAAATAGATCTCATTTCTATTCGCTTTCGTTGTTATTACAATATTAGCTATTATCTAACCATAAAGCTTTTCTAGATCTATATGACGTTCATCGTGCAATTCTCAGACCTTGATTTTATTAGGTTCTAGATAAGTTACAGATTTAATAGTGATGAAACTAATAACTAAGGTAATTAGGTAGAAACAAGCGTAAATGGCGACGATTATATCAAAAGATTCTCAATTGTAATTTCTAATCAAAATTCTACGGAGCGGTATAAATTCATTGAACTTTTATTGGAGGTATAAAATTGATATTTCAGCAAGTTACCCAATTCAGTCAAAAAAATTGGCCCTCAGTCAATTCAACCATGAAAAGTGATTTGGACGATCCAATAACGAGGGCGTTACTATTGATTTTATCTGAAGTCCAATAGAAGACGTAACTGAGACATAAAACTCGGGGGATGATATCGAATTCATTCATGGATATTAAATATTGATCTCAACATTTTCTCATCACCTGGATTTTATTCTAACGTTGAAATTGCTTGTTTGTACTCCAAAATTTGTTTATTTTATTTTACCATTACCTTTAGGAAGTAAGCCACAGGATATTCGTAGGTATACAGTTAATAGCAGATACTGAGACAAGGACATAAAAGTCATGTGTGAACAAACTCTTGAGAAATCTAGATGGAAATAACGCTCTAGTCAACGTTTTCTTCTACCAAAGAAAAACAATCATACTTGATCGTTTCGGGAATAAAATAGTCGTCTTAAACGCTAAGCCTACAGGTAAGCAAGCAAGCTCGTTATGAGTTAGTGGCCAACTCTGGGGCCTTCGTCATGGCTTATCGACTGTTGGAGCCGGGACCGACAGTTTAACGTACCTTCTGAAGCACGAAAGTGCTCAGATGTAATTGCCACTAACAGAACGTCGCTTAAATTAGTTAATCGGTGAATATTGACTAAGCAAACTACGCCACGAACGCTTCTAGTCTACAAAACGGGAGAATAAGCAAGACAGATTACCTGTCATCGTGATCTTCCTCATTACTCCCGGACCCAGTATTAGTCGGTCTGTCATCATGCAACGCTGTCTCTTGCAGCCTTCTGGTTTGAGCCACGTTTTCTATCACTACTGCTGTTGTGGCTCCCGTAGTGTCAGGAACTGGAGGCTTCTTTGCTGCCCGCTGCTTCATTGCTCTCATTCTTAATGCCTGTATAATAAAGATGAGAATTTTCAAGCTTGAACTAGAACTAGAAGAATTGGACGATTACCAAGCCGATGCTCAAAATCAGAAAAACATTGGAATTTTCACACATGATTTTTTGCATGAAGTACAGTTCATCTGAGCGTCTGAAGCTTTTGGATCCTTAAGGTCGTGAGCTACTTCAAATCAAGATTAAGATCAAAATACCTATAAGTCAAGCATTATGCAACGTTTAGTGGCAAAACTCGATCCAGCACTCACCTTAAAAATACTGTAATAAAGAAACATCATCATAATGCAGGGGATGTAGAAAGACCCCAGCGATGAGTAGATGACGTAGTTCTGGCTATTGAACAGGCACTCGTTGAAGTTCCTATCCGGGGTATCATTCAGGCCCAAGACTATAGGGGCTCCGATGGCAGCTGATATGCACCACACCAGGACGATTGTGAACCAAACGCGCCGGTTGTTTTTGTGCTTGGCGTATTTTATTGGTTGGGTTACAGCGATATACCTGTAATGTTTTTCTTCAGTCAGTATCTGAGTCAGTATCTCTTAAGAACCTGAAATGGCCTGTATTTCATCAGGAGAAATACCGCTAGCGTCCATTTTACTTGGAACTTTCTAAATCAGAGGATCAGAATAGTTAGTGCCAATAAATGTACTAGCGTCTATACCATTCAAGATGAAATGCGGCAGAGCAAACTAGTTTTGGCCGTCTAAAATAGGCTAAATATAGTATTAAAAATAGTCTAAAAAATCCTTCTGTATCCGGACAAATTCTTTCGCAAGGAGCTGTACTTGGTACGAAACTGTATATTAGTTTCAATAATGAGGTTTCATAAAACAAGAGGTAGTTATCGAACAAAGAAGAGTTACCAAGAACCACATCCACACACATCCACAGTACAAATAATTAGTAAATTAGTTCTTACCTATCAACAGAAATAGCGACGAGGTTGAATATACTGGAGGTCGATGACGTCACGTCCATAGCTATGTACACGTCACACACGAAGGCAGGCAGCCCCCAGGAACCATTTACCTGTCGGCAAGAGAAACACAATATTAATTAAAGTAATTTTCCCTTTGCCCGTTGTATTAGTATACCTATAGGCAGGTTTTTGCCATTGGTTGGACTGAAACTTCTGCTTGGAGACTGGAGCTAGATGGAAACAATGCTTATAGCGTAAAGCCCACCTAAAAAAACAATTATTTATTATGTACAATAAAGAATTAAATAAATAAACTCCTATAATTTAACTTTGCATGTGTTGTAGACCAACTATGTGATACAGATAGTCGATAGGAACTAGACATAACCTACATAATATATTATTATGTATTTTCAAAACAATATAAGCACATCTGGTTACATCTGCCAATGGTAGGTAGTTCAAGATATAGTTGAACGTACGAACAATCGCTGAGCTGAATGGTATTTGCTCGCTCACTGCAGGCTCAATGCTGTGAAGACAAACACATTTTCAAAGTCGGTAAATACCTAACCATCGAGGAGTACGAAACAAACGGTTTTATGTTTAAGATAGGTCCAATTTAAAAATCTATAGGTAGATGATGCTATATATTCGCAGATAGCTATGTTTTAGTAAAAATATTCCGCCAGTTATCAATTAGTTTGAACCAGTTTAACAAATTAATTATGCACCGTCTAAGCCTTCTTCTTCTTCTCTTCCATAATGGCCTGTGTCCGTCATTTCGATAGACAATTTTGCCAATGTCAAGTGTTAAAATTGTAATAAATAAGTCAAGTCAAGTCATTTGTCAAGTCGGCTGTCGTTTGTTTTGAAAAAAAAATGGTGGATTTTCTCTTCAAAACCTAACACGAATTTTCACATTCAGAAAAACCACTTTACACACATTTATTCCGATGGCTCACACTTTATGTTACGACCTAAGTATTATTGGTTAAAATTCCACCAAAATTAAACAACAATACTCACAATAACACAAGAAAAACTATTAAAATAAAAGTGCTATGTGTCGTTTAAAAAAATGTCAAAACTCGTGTTCCTAAGCCTTCCAAGTACCATTTCGGCTGTAATTTTTGACAGATCGAAATTATGCCACCGGAAGTGACCCATAGGTATTTGTCTCTATCTTGACAGAGATACCACAGAATTTCCACATAAGAGCCTCAAACAAACAGCCTAGTAACCTGACAAAAACGCAAGCCATTTGCACTAACGATCATGCCCAGTTTGACGTATTATACGTAGCAAATTCCCCGTGTCCGGAACATATTTACGGAAAACAGATTACATCCGGATACGGAACATAAAACATAATCCCGTAGCCGGATCCCAGAAGGCACGTATTGTATCATCTCATTTTTAACGCACCACGTTTGGCCGGCATTGTTCATTTATTAGGTTTTTATAGGGTGCGATATTTGGCAGAACGACAGAACCGTGTACGTTGATGGGTTTCAATACGTCCTACGTCATATCCACACACACACACACACCCTCACGGTCATCGCTTCGCATCAGGCGTCGGGAATGCCATCATTTTACTAGTGATTACTTTTGGCTTTTTTTTGAGTTCTTGAAATTACAGAATTCAGTTTACCTTACTAGTTCGTGGCGATTATGAGGATCTTAGTACTCCTGTAAATTCGATATTTCACACAGCTGAGTTCATTATATACCTAACTGAATTTTTTTTTCGTGCCATGCCAAGAGTTTTAAAGAGTAGGATTTTTCTAAATAAAACAATCAGTATTATCACAAATCATAATGTACTAGCCGTCGCCCGCGGCGTTGCTCGCGTTCCACCCTTTAGAGTGTGACGTTTCAAAATTCCTTTCTTAGTAGGTACACTATATAAGGAAACTGCCTTCCAAATTTCATACCTCTAGGACTTATAGTTTAGGCTGTGCGTTGATTTTCAGTCCGTTTCAAAAGAGTTTTATATATTTAGAAGATTATCAAAAGTATCAAGATCAAGATCGTATCGTCCAGTATAATCCACCAAGTAAATCAACCTTCGGGAGAGCAAACTAATAAAACGGGGGCTGGCACAAAAGACGGGACAATGGCCCACGTAACACGCCGGAAGCGGGCCGATACCGGAAGTTGACGTCACGAATACTATTGAAAAATGGCTTTCAGGCAATTTCTGAGTGATTTTTTGAAAGGTGGATGTAATTTAGCAGAAGAATACATCACTCTGCTTTGACAATTTTTTTTTGTAGCTGGTCGTCGGTTCATTGGTAATTTTCTTTTAAATACATATGTCGATTTTAGGAGCTTTGGCTATCGCTTGGCAAACTACAGTCGCTCAAGAAAAAGACAAGTGGAAGGAGAAAACAATAAGATTTTTAATAACATCCCAAATAATATGAATCCAGCGAAAAATACACTCTTTAGTCATATAAAGGTTGTTATCCCGGTAAGCAGTTTAACACTAGATCTGTCGACAGTAAACTAATGTACCTATATACGGATGTACCCTCCCTTCCCTATCTGCCTCTGATTTACACCAAAACCTTATTGTCTCAAAGCCACCTCACTATCGAGACGTACACACTCAATAATCGTGTGTTATCAGCGATTCTGAGTCGTTTACGAGCAAAGCCGGGGGTTTACGACGTGACCGCTCTATAAGGAGACCAGCTATCTTTATAACAAGAGGTTTCCTCTAAAAGTTGACCGCTGGATAGCGGTCGTATTAAGCAGCGTTTCGGCGATCGTAACGCACAACGCTGCGGTGTGCGGCTCAATGCAGAGTACCGCGTTTGCTCCTCGCCGCTGACGCAGACTGCGACGTAACAAGGGACCATACTAGACGTTTTCCATACAATTATGTGTCCGGCGCTGCATGCTGCATACCGCCGCGTTGTGCGCTACGATCGAGAGACCAAAGCTTTAGATAAGCACGGTATGTGGGTACTGTGTGACGTCAGGGCATGATTTGGTAATTTGAGCTGGTAACCTACATGACATGATAATTGTTATTTGCAGAAAAAGACCATATTGTAAAAAAAATTAAATTGAAAATCTGTTGTAAGTAGGTAGATATGGCTGGTGCTGGCAGGTACTGTTTCTTTAAAAAATATCTTGGCCATCAGAATTTCTTTACCATGAACAGGAAAGTCTACCATTGGATAATGGATATCCAACATAATATATCCAATATCAGAATGATTCAAAACCGACCAACCAGTTTTCCTTGCCCCATCCGTGAATCACCCAGTTCGGTTCGGGTCCAACCCTAAGATAATAATATTAGGAACGTGATACAAAGTTTTCTCCATCAATAGTCGGAGCCTTGTCCGCGTTACCCAACCCTAATCTCTTTGTAACCGCTTCGAATGTTGTTTCAGCGTTCTGCATACATTTCTGGAGGCTTACACCCGCAGGGCTGGCACTGGGGAGTTAGCACGAGTCTGAACGTGCAAGCCAACTCTTTAGAAAAAAAAACAGTGTGTTTGGTACTTCTGTTCTGCAGCTAACTAAAGTGAGACATCCGGTAGAGAACGACACTATCTATAGCTACATGCATAGCCAACACGTGTAACGAGTCGGTATAGTGGGTGGATGGAACCAGCAGGGCCATCTGCTGGTTCCTTAATCATAAGTGGTAACCTTTTTCACGTATTGTGTTAGTGGGTAGTCTATACTAATAATATAAGGCGGAAAGATTTGTATGTATGTTTGTTCTTCTTTCACGCAAATACTACTGATCCGATTTGGATGAAACTTGGAATATATATTTTCCGTGACCTGGATTAACACATAGGCTTCTTTTTATCCCGGAAAATCAACGGGATCCAACGGGACGCGAACGAAGTCGCGAGCGGAAGCTGGTGGAAGTATAAAGTAAAATTTGGGCTAACATAAATTGATATTCATAATCAACAAAGATGTCGCTAAAAATTCAGCTAGAACTTTTCGTGTTAAAAGTACCTAAGTAGGTACTTACTAATGATAAACTTTTTTTTTTAATTCTCTGGATTGTTTTTTACACACTGTGCACGAAAAAGGTCCTTTTGATCGGTCTCTTCGGGACGGATAAATGATTGAATAATGTAAGTACCTACGAAACTCTTTGGTCGAACCCATATTAACATATCGTTTGGTTTAACTTAATATCTACCGGGATCAGTGCTCGTATCACGGGAAAGAAATTTTAGCACAAATTGCTAAACATTGGCCAAAGGTTGAGATGGGACAAAGGATCTGCCGTTGAGAGGTTAACACGAACAAAACATCGGGCAGAACCACAGAACTGTGGTAGACCGCTCTGGTGGACAAACACTAGGTACTTACGCCTTTACATCTATTGAAGATCATTTATACAGCGTCAGGAGGCAACCTATGCCTACACTAAACGGGACACTGTAGTGCCTGGGACAGTGTTTAGATGGAGTAGGCTTGCCCAGCACCTATACCATCCTCTCAGCCTAGTCAGCCATATCCACAGGAAAGTACGTGCTGACTAGGTACTAGATACAAAAAAAAATTTAAATTAAAAGTCGTAAATTAGCTAAAGATTGTTATTTTATTCTTTATGATAATATCATGTTCTAAGACAAAATCTCTTGGTTACAAAGAGTGCCTGTTTCCCGCACTATACCAAACAAATCAAGCGAAATGGAACCTTATTTCACGAGCAGTATGCGCAAAAAGAAATAATTGCTAAAAATATTCCCGACGCGACCTCCAATCACGCCTCTATTAGTGATGTACCTCGTATCGATATCGATGTTTGTATCAACAAAGTTGTCGCGTAGTGTTATTTATGATCGCACGATATTGCAGTGTTCGCGAAAAATAGGAAATTTAGGAACGGTTTTAGTGTTTGTATTTTCATTGTAATACATTATTTTGTTTGAATTTTTGTTGATAGAGAATGTCGTCATTGAGATAAATGTGAGCGGAGGTGATTAATGTGTATTGATACTAAATGTTTGCCAACATTCGCAGCTCGTGAATTATGTTTGCTGATAAAAATGTTGATATTCCAATACTTTGAAAAGTAGCTCGTTTATTTTATTCTGAGTAGCAACTGGTGTCGATTTTGTTGTTGCATTTTTAAAACTAATTTGACAGCGCTAAAATTATAACCGTCCCGTCTTTTCATAAGAAAGAGACGCCAATAGTTTTAGTGCTGTCAAATTAAGTTAATTTAAAAGAATGCAGGAACAGAACCGATACCAATGTCTTATAACAACAGTGTCCGTTTCTTTATAACAATAATGATGTAGCTTAAGTACCTTCTTAGATATATGGTAATTACCTACTTAGATTCTGGGATAACTTCAGATCATCTGCATGTAAGTGGCTTACTCAAACGAAACGACTAACCAAAGGTATAACAAGGTGTACAACGGACACGACATGTGTAGTAACAAGCATGAGCGTGTTTTGACACTTCCGGAATTATCGATAGTTTGCGGAAACGCCCATCACTATAAGGCCTATAAGAGACTATTCTTTTTAATACAGCCGCTTTAGCCTTTGAATTTGCAATAACACCATTACAATGTCGACGCGTGTTCAGAATATCGTTGATTCTGTAATACTTGTACGCTAGTGGAACGCCGTGACTTCGGGTGTAGCTTATTTTTGAAGAAATCTCAAGTTTATGCAGGAATTATTCATTTATGTAAAATAAATGTTTCAAAACAGCAATTAAACCTGTATTTAGGTTTGATAACTGGCATTCATGCTCCAAGGTCTGATGATGACCAAAGATGATGATGGTGACAGGTAAATTTTTTGAGGAAGTAGATAAAGAAGGGCCCAAAATTGTATGTGATTGTAGAAAAGAACCAGAGCTAGTAGTCTGAGTTTTGTTATGTTGATTTGCGACAAGTGATAAATAATCGAGAAAGTCGCAGTTTTTGTATGGAGAAAAATAGTTTGCAAATTTTCCGCTGGAGGCGTTTATCTGATTTTGAAACAAAATATCTTGCAAGTCGCTTCTCGACATGCGTTTCAATCAACAAAACAAATTTCAGACTACGAGCTCAGATCTACAGTTATGTTCTATTCAGTCAAACAGTACTGCAACAATTTATATAGCTAAACTTTGGTTTGTAGGAAAAGTGTACCAAAATGTTAGAAGAAAAAGTAAGTTGTTTCGTGGTCACGGCATTGTTCTTTGCTCTTAGGGCACTTGTAACGAAACCTTTTTGTTCGTTGAAGTGGAAGTTATAGAAGGCCGGTGGTAGATTTACCATAAAAACTTCTTTTACCCTTCATTACTGGGGTATTTTGCAATAGACCATCCATTTGACAAATACTCGAGCTCCTATTACATAACTCGCGACGACGGGTATCTACGTACGCGATAATTATAAGGAATCATTTTTGACCGAATTTTTGTACAATAAAGTGAGTTTAGTTTGACGGCAATGATTTGCGATTGTCGCAAATCTGTCACGAATTACGTAATAAAGAGGATGGTTTTTAATAAAAAAAAACGTTCAGCATTTGCTGTTGTTTATAATATTTCTAAGGAGTTGTAAACTATCCCTGTTAGATTATCTAATAGATTATCCAAACCAGTACACTAATTTTAATAGGTTAAAAAAATACATTGGTACCAATTTTCTTGTAGCATTTTTCTAAACTAACCTAATTTGACAGCTCTAAAATTAAATCCGCCTTTGTCGTTTCAGTTTAAGAGCAAGGAACGGGAACATACGGGGGCTGTCAAATTAGGTTAGATTAGAAAAATTCAACAAGAGAATTTATACTATTGTTCTGTCATAGGAATAGTACCTGCACTATCATTGTCATCTGCTCTGAGATAAACCCGGGGTCTTCAATTAGTGAACAAGGTAGGCATTTGGCACATGAGGGCATCGGCAACTGTGTCAAGTACACACTGCTTCAAAGCTGCAGGAGATTCATTAGATCGTGCTTAGAAATACTCGTTAGGTAGGTATAACTAATGTTTGATAGTGATACGAGTTTACCATGATGTTGAAATAGCAATGGGAAAGTAGGGTAATTGCCTGACTTGTGATAGAATGGTGTGGTGTTAATCATTAGTGCTTCTATTTATTTCATTATGGTTAGAAGTAGATAATCATCTATTGGGTGGGTACGTACGAGTAATGTAAAATAATCCGTGGATGGGCTCCAAGTAATTACAATACATATACGAGGTCTTCTTCAGGTTGATTATAATTATGAGGTAACTACAATAAAATTAAGTCGGTACATAGTATTTTAAAATTGATTTATTGAATTGAAATTATTATAAAAACATGCAAAATTTAAATTTGTAATTATCACTGGACTCTTCTACAATGAAACTAATACTTACGATTTACATACTAAACCTAAACAAAGTATATATTTATACAAAACATGCCTGGGTTAGGTCCGTTCTCACTCGGTCCCGTATCCACCCGGTCCGTTATACCCCGATTGGAGTTAGAAGAGTTTATTACTATCGAAACCCTAAGACCGCACAATTTTTTTGACTCTTCTCAGTAAAAAATCTCAGAAGAAGGGGTAAGGGGTAAGTTTCTTGAAAATCATATTTTACTTTGACATCCTAACTAACACAATTTTAGATTCATTCACTAGATTTCACCCCCCAGTACCTAGTACTCAATCCCTGAGGGGTAAAATATGTAACTTTGAACCTGAATATGGGTTAGAACTATTCGTATTTAGAAGCTCAAATTCACAGCGTCTTCTCTCATATCCTTCATCAGAGAGTCCTGTTCAGCTGACTTCGAAGGCCTCAACCCTGAGACGCCGCATGTCCTCAACGGAGGCCTGCCTCTGATCCTCCCGTTGTACTTATGCCTCTTGTGGTTCAGAGGGCTTAGGCCAGAGTCGGAGAGCTCATCGATCTTCCTCTTGGACGCTGATGACGAGGAATTGAGGGACCGGTGAGGAGTTGTAGATGCTGTAAGGAAAATCATGATGAAGCTACGAAATAATTTTTTTTTTTTCCTATAGGCAGCAACATGCCTCGAGAAATGTGTTTTAAAACACATTTCTCGAGGCATGAAAGCATGACATTTTACAAAATGTAGCAAAATATTCATTGGGGCATTACGAAATTTTAAAAACTACTATTATACCATACGTGGTTTGTCAGAAATTGTATGAAAGCATTTGAAAGTCATAAGTAACTAAGTTGTGACTGCAAAGTTGATACCCACATTGGTTACGGTACCCAATGTGGATAAGTAAAAAATAAATAGTCACTGTAAAATAATTAAATTAAAAAAACATCGAAATAAATTAGCAATTAAAATAAGAATAAACAATATTTAAAAAATAATAGTTGTAAAAGTTCATTTACTTTATCTACTTCTTCTCTTCAATAATGGCCTGTGTCCGACATTTCGACAGACAATTTTGCCAATGTCAAAAGTGTTAAAATTGTAAAAAATAAGTCAAGTCATTTGTCAAGTCGGCTGTCGTTTGTTTTGAAAAGAAAATGGTGGATTTTCTCTTCAAAACCTAACACGAATTTTCACATTCAGAAAAACCACTTTACACACATTTATTCCAATGGCTCACACTTTATGTTACGACCTAAGTATTATTGGTTAAAATTCCACCAAAATTAAACAACAATACTCACAATAACACAAGAAAAACTATTAAAATAAAAATGCTAGGTATGTGTCGTTTCAAAAAATGTCAAAACTCCATCTCGTGTCTTATTTTATCTACTAGCTGACCCGACAGACGTTGTCCTGTCATTCAAACTCTTACTGACAAACAACTGACAGTTATTTCAAACGTGACATTAAAAAAGTTTTCATGAAAAAGGAACTTTCACCAGCCCCCACCCCCCTCTCAACCCCTTACAACCCTTTTTTCGCATTAAAAAGTAGCCTATGTCCTTTCTCAGGCTCTAGACTATCTGTGTACCAATTTCATTCAAATCGGTTCAGTAGTTTTGGCGTGAAAGCAAGACAGACAGACAGAGTTACTTTCGCATTTATAATATTAGTATATGGAGTGAGGGAGTAAAGCCTTGACGGAATGGTGGCCGAAATCAGGCCGAAGGGATCTGGGTCGTCCGAAAGCGCGATGGGTCGACGACATCGTAAAGGTAGCCGGAAACACCTGGTTGCGGCACGCACAAGACAGAGGAGGCTGGCATAACATGAAGGAGACCTATACCCAGCAGTGGGTGATACCGGGCTGAGACGATGATGATGATGATGAATATTAGTATGGAAGTATGGACTGCGAGACACCAAATCTCACTTCCAAGTTACAACACATCGACCAGTCAGCAGTTGCGACGTCATCCGTATCAAAGCGGCCGTCATAGCGGTCACAGGATTATACAAACGATACTAAAAATAAAAATGCGAGGAAAATCATGAAACTCGCTGAGGAAAAAATTACTGAAACAATTCCTTGAATAGCAAAATGCAATATTGCTGCTCAGTTGAAACTTGACGCGAATACTACAAAGAATTTTCATTGTGAAGGAAGTTGGACTGTAATGGCTCTCTTTCAATATTATCTTTTTTTATCTTAGAAATCTGAACTTTAAGATAATACTATTTAAGAGTATAAGCAATATTGGAATACTCAAATAAATTGAGTAAAATCATTTTTTTTTGTATTGTTATGACAAAAGTAAGTTTGATGAAATATACAAAGACAATTATTATTTACTAAGTAATTGATAAGAAATTATCATTTTAATACTTTAACACATAAATAATAACACATTTTAAACATTTCAAAACAAGTGTAATAAAATTGTTTAATTGCTTAAAAAAATTTAATTTTAAGGTTCAGATTTTGGATGTTTCTGTTTCGTCAAAAGTTTATTATTAGAAAATTGCTGAATACCTTTAAAAGATCATTGATGTATGAAAATAATATTTTAATAAGTACTATGTTTGATATTAATTAGATTAATAAGAGACAGGTATTTAAAAAAAAATAAAAAAATTGCGTGCGACCCCCATCGACGAAGCCCCTCGTTAGTCTTTGCTTGCTTATTGTAAGTACCTATAGGTGGCAATTACCATTAACAAATGTATTAATTTAAATAAAAAACATCTGTTTGATTTACACGCCTGATAGTAAATCGGTTTATGTAAAATGTGTACATTAATACCTACTTGATATAATTACCATATTTCTTGAGTAAATGATCCCAACTATTCTGTTGTTATCTATAAGTTAGACCCGCTTTGAATATGACGAGGTGGCCGAGTGGTTAAGGCGTTGGACTGCTAATCCAATGTGCTCTGCACGCGTGGGTTCGAATCCCATCCTCGTCGTACTTTTTTACAGAAATATTTTTCGGAGTTTTGCCCTACTTCCTCTACTTGAATTTCTTTTGTCGCCCTCTGGAGCCCAGGGTAGGTATATGAATTTTAATGTCCGCGATTTTTGGGCAGAATCCAATAGCTATTTGGAATATTTTACCTGCTTATGATAATTGACATACATTTGATTGAGATCCGGATCACTACATTTTATTTATTTAAGCAGCTCTTTGAAACTTTAATTTTACTCTATAAAAAATGAAGCTCTCTAAAGCATGGATATAATCAGTGTTTTCTAATAATTATGCTATTTATTTTAGTATTTCTAAGTCTTATAACAGCAATCTAGTTCCCATAATAAGGGGTTAGTCTCATAATCCCCTTTGAGCCGTCCCCTTCAAGGGGATTATGAGACTTTTTGTCTCACAAGATTATGAGACTTTTTGTCTCACAATCCCCATAATTAGCTCTTCTTAGTTTGTGACTAGAAGGCGTTGAATGTCGATGAATAAGTATTTATTTTATTTATTAACCGAGGGTTATTAGATCAATTACCGAATTTAGTAAGATTAGGTACCACTCAAATATAGATTTTTGATAATTTTGTTAGAGCAAAAATGTCTATAGAAAGACAGTGTACAGTGGGTCAGCGGGTGGGCTCCACGGGAATAACACTTTCTTCCAGCTTACACATTGAACGATGTAAAATGGAAATTTCTGGAAAAAAAAATTAAATCCCCACTGGTAGAGATTTCTTGGTGGAGATTTCTGGAATATATAAAAAATGCCACCCTCTTAAAAATACCATACTTTACTCTCTCGTACAACAATGACCTATTTCTTACCTATTTTATTAACCATCTATATATACAACTCTCACCAAAGTTTTGCTCGACCGGAACCGTACCCTTGTATGTGTAATGCATTGTCTTAGCAGCTGAGCCTCGTAGATGATGAAAGCGGTTCCGAATTGAGCAATTTCCTGCGGCAAGTTCAGCAAAGCCGCGGGTATAAATACAGTCAGTATTATAAGTTGATAACTTTTTGAGAATTAGTAGTATCTAGCGGGGTTCGTTCTTGCGAAAAAGCACTCTAGATAGATAGGTAGTAGGTATGTATTGCCGCACTGACACTCCCACTGTTGTCGATCAGATAATCTGATCGTTTTACCCCTTTTTCTGAAAAACTGAATTGTACATTGCATGCGTACGATTTTTCATTTCTTTTGTAAGTTTGTAAGATAAAAATATTATATAGTTTTTATTGATTCATTGTTTACTGATTTATTTATTTTTTCAGTTTTATTATCATTCATTCATTAATTTTATTTTTATTTATTCATTGTGTTGGCTCTAATCATAATTTTCACATAAAAACAATTGTTTTTAGTTTTGTAGTTTTCAGTGACAAATCAAATTTGAAATTCTGTCACCATAGACTTACGGTGTCGACTGTACCTATCTTATATCCTGGTTAGACGCGCGATTATTTTTATTTACTAGCTCAATGTTTTTATGATGAAATTGAAGGTTTGAGTGTTTGAAAGTGGGTGTGAAAACTGGCAATATATTATTCAGAGCCTTACAGCCTTACTCATAATGGTATGATAACATTGTGTTATCAAAGGTTTGACAGCTGAACTGACGCGACCTCAGTAAAGGCTTTTGGAACACTTCACACACTGGCACAGTTTAATTCCTTGTGTATAATGTACTAGGTTAGTAGGTAATCTTGGTCAAAACACAGAATAAAATTACATAAAGAGTTATACGTCTAGATAAACTAAGTCACATAATTAATAAACCCACAAAACCTAACTTATAACACCCCTCTTTTAGTCAGAGGTAGAAAGAACCGTCGAGTGACCATGAATATGGCAGCAAATTCTGGTAAAATATTACTTTTATGAAGTGCGACATGACACGGGTTTTCGAGTAATATTTTATTGCACTTGAGTTGAAGATGAAACAGATAACTTACGAATTTTTCTGGAATCGTGGAATCCTAAAAGTAATTTTGAGTGGGGTAAGCCTTTTTGTGGTTTTGCATATAAATTAATATTCATGGACATTTTCATACGACGCCATCTAGTCCCAAACTAAGCAAAGCTTACCTACTACACACACAGACAGAACAAACATCTATATACATGCCACCTATATGTATATAATAAATACAAAGTATAGAAATATTTATTCTGTAAGTAGATTAATTGCTGATAATATGCCAGCCAAAAATTAAGGCCCTTTTTGAACTAAATAAAAAACAAAATAAATTATTCTTCAGTAAGTATACTAACCACACCAAAACACGAGCAAAAAGCTACGAGTATCTTATTACTATTTGTGTGTAGGAAGGTACTTACATAAAATCTGTTAATAACTCGGCCCAGTTCAGGAAAACCTGCTAGCCTCTCAAAGGCCATCAAAGGGAAGTGTCAAATAAAGAAAGTCCTCACCAAAATGGGTCCCATGTTCGCCCCAAAATACATTTTTCACTGCCCGCGCCACGCTCGACCAAATGTTCTCCTTATTAGTATCCTCGCTGCTATCAAAATCTCCTTTTTCTACACCTTTTGAAGAAAATTGTAGATTGTTACATGAGGGGTTAAAGTGTGTTTTTTATCAAGGAAAAATATTGAATTTAATGTGTGAAAATTATGCTTTTATGAGTAAGTGTTCTTATGTTAGTGTAAAAGAGAAGGCCTAATAAAATTCGCATTATTACTACGCGAATACAAAAATACCTAAGTTGACCGAGTGGTGAAAGTTTGTCTCACTGTGTAAATTTTATGTAAAAATTTAATAAGTATGCTATGTATTATGGTGTCATTTTATGTAGGTAACTAAGTGTTTTTAATAGATAATAGCGTATCAGCATTGCTATTCAGCGCGGCAATGCAGCCAGTGTCTTGAGCAGAGCATCCTTCCGATTGGTAATGGTTTGGACCAGTTGAGCTATCTATAAATGGTTTGCAACGGTTTGTAGATGCTCAACTGTTTCATGTGTATTTTATAAATATTATAAATACGGTATTAGTTGTACTTTTCTTATAGATAATTAATAAAGTCAACCTTACCTTCACAATCGTTAGCAAGCCTCTTCACGCTAACCTTTCTCTTAGTTATAACAAACTTGAACTGTATCTCTGTTTCTTCCTCCGTGGTTTTTAACGCTGAATGAAGACATGATTGCAGTGATCCAGCGATATTAGCCGTCAACGCTGTAATAACGTTACTCATGTCTGGAGAACCAACGCAAGTCTTGAACGAGTCATCAGACTCTTTTGAGTAATGGGCTTCGACAACTGGACTGTCATCCTTGAAGTTAATGGCTCTCGCTGGCATGTTTCCAAGTTCTCCGACAGGTGGTGTGCTCTCTTGAGGATTCTCTCTATTGGTAACGGGAGTGGTGATGGGAGTTCTCGCCATGATGATGCCCTGGTTTTCGAAGCGGTTGATAAGAGCTTGGAAGCGGGGGTTGTAGACAAACCGTGGCTTTTGAGGGCCAGGAGTCAACATTCGTTTTGGTTTTCTGAATACTGGAAAAAGTTTTTTAGGGTCATTCAACTAAAATTGTGCTTCTTGAGCTTTACTCATGTCCTTATGAGTTCCTGCTGATTTTTCGCTTCATTGTTTGAGAGCACTTGCTTTACGCACATAGATTTTTTAAACTGACAGGTGTTTGGATTTAGGATACCTTATAGGATCAAAAGACGAGCTTACTAACACATGATCCAATGGTCACAATGCGATTAAACTAAGTACGACCTTAGGATCAAAGAACGAGCTTGTTACCACATGATCAATGATCACAATCAAAATGTAAGTAAACAGGTAAACGCTACTGAAGCAGGTATACCTCGTTTCACCTTAGCCTGATCAAATATGGTGTCATCAGCAAACGTGACTTTTTTCTTCATAGACCCATCGGTAACTCCTGAGTCCTGGAACGTGACGTGCTTCTCGGTGCTATCCTGGCTACCCAGGCGACGACTATTAGTGCTGATAATGCTCTTCAGTTTCAGGGGCACTTCGGATTTTGAAGCCTGGAATGGTAGATTTAAAAGTTTGTGCACATGTTTTGGAAGCAACATGCAAAATGGAAAGAAAATGGTTCATAACTGTACCCTTATACACTGGATGAAGACGATTATACAGAATTTCGTCTAAACATAGAAGGAGAGTAAGCTAATTATTTTTTATAACGAGACTACATAAAACAGCATAATTTACTTACATCAGTAGTACTCTGAGCAGGGCTATCAGCGTTCTCAATTTCTGACAGAGGAGAATCGGCTCCTTGTTCTGGGAACATGGTCCAACTCCCTATGATAGGGTGGGTAGGGGTACTCGTGGACACAGCCTTTGTCAGCTTTAGCAAGTTGGGTATATGAGAAGTGGGGGTGGTCATCTCTTTTTGGATTTCTGGAGCTGGAAAATAAATGTTTGCAAGATGAGGAATTGCGGAAGTCTGAAAATTCATAGCGGGACATTTGCCATAATATATTACTTACTAGGGTCATTCTCATTCCTTGGCGTAGTTTTAGGCGAACAGTTTTCCTCATCAATTGTTTCTTCAAACTCTTCAACTACTTTTTGTCTCATCATACTCAAAAATTTCTTGACATGAGGTGTCTGAGATCTTTGCCGTTTAAACTTAGGAGTTTTGCCAGCTTGCTTAGGATGAGGTGTTTTGGCTTGCTCGCACTCTTCATCAGTATCACTCGACTCATAGTCAACTAGATGTTTCTTCCGAACTATAGGAGTAATGATAGCCGTTTTTGTAGTTTTGTTGACCAATATAATACCTTCACAGTTTTCATCAAGTGAATTCTTGGATTTTTCATAAATGGAATCAAATTTTTCTTCAACATCTTTACATTGTACGCTTGTATCTTTAACAAGTTCTGATATACTTGTGCACTTGTCTATATTCATAAGATCTTCCATATTTTCGAACATTTGGTCACACCTGCTGCAGTGTAGCGGTAAATGTTCTGTAGCTAGATGTTCTATGAAGTCCTGGTCTAACTCTTCGGGCTTGCAAAAGAATTTGAACCCTCTGCAGACGGGGCAGTCGAATAAAAGTCCGTGGGCACTTTTTTCGTGTTTCCAGCGACAGTCTCCACAACAGAATATTAGATGGCAGACAATGCAACGAGCCTGGAATACGATGATTTCAAAATAACAAAACAATGACAAAATAAAATGTGTATAGTACATTGCCCGTGACACAATGCTGAAACCAATATTAATATCAGTAATACCGTGTAGTGTATAAATACATTATTGTTGATGTTTACCTACCAATAGGCATTCTATAACAGGATCATGTTTATGTAAGTAACTAATCCTCAGATTACATCAATAGTTAAGCATCTATCGTTCGCAATGTGCCCTCCATTTAGTGAGTAGGTCGTTGGTTTTGGGTTTCCGAAATGTGGAGGCGTTAGAACAACACTGGTTAAGACTCTGTAATCCAGTTTCATTTTCAGTGTTTCTGAAAGTACTTAGGGAATTCGATTTGTATGTTTGTGATAATGACACCCATATCATCAGCCACTATATATAGAAGTCCACTCCTACCAAGAGTCTCCCTACCAAGAGCCTACGATTACCAGGTTAAGCAAGCTCGTATGAGTTAATGGCCAACTCTGGTAACGGAGTCTTTAGGCCGCCTTAAGGCCTCCGTCGTGGCTTACTGACTGCTTGAACCAGGATCGACAGTTTAACATGCCTTCCAAAGCGCATCTGAATGTATATGCCACTAGCGGTCACCTATACAAATACCGCACAGAACGTTGCTTAACTTAGATAATCAGTAAAGATTGACTAAGCACGCTACGCCACGAGCACTTCAGGGTAAACGAAACTTTCAATCACATTCCTGCAACTTTAACAATGACAATCAATTCCATATGCCAGTAAATAGTTAGCTACGTCATTTTGACGGTCGCAGTTTCCAAAAGTCCCGCGCTTCCTCTCACTTATGCTAATTATTAATCATTCAATTACAAACATGAAGGAAACAATCACAAGAGCCTTGTTCCTGATCAAAGGATATTACTTGACTTATTGTGAATTTGATGCGTAATGGGTTTGATGTCAATCAATAGTGTTCTGATTATTTTGCCATGTTAATTATAATTCAGTGGTATACCCAGATTCATTACAAGTGTGTTTGGTTGACGCGTCTGATGAATCACGTCAATTGATTATGTGTTCAAATATCTCGTCTACGAAAGTACTGACATTACAATCATTAGTGTTTTAGTTATCATTAAATCAATAGACCAAAGAAGGGCTTAAACAGCTCAAATAGATATCGACTTCTTCTAGAAGTAATTATCTTTTGAAACGGTTGTGCCCTAAAAAATAAAAGATTTCGGTTTGTTGAATCCTTCGTAATACTTCAGATTATTTTAGTTCAGTTTGTTTGATCTGAAATGTTACTCTGGATTCAATGTTGCCCTCTACACAGATATATCATACTTTACGCCCTGTTACACAATGTCCTATTTTGAATGAGAAGTCACGTGATCATTTCAATACATTTACTTAACGACACCATGTCATAATCATTTTTATCGTTTTACATGCAATTTTTTTTTTTAAATTGTATGAGGCTCTGGGACAGCGTATTTATATTTATACAGCTAATGCTGTATACCACGAACGTCATAATAATTGCCATCGCTTCACGAAACCCAAAGAGCCAAGGTTGTATGTCAACAAGTCAATTAGTACCAACAAGTACCAAACACGAAGCGGGAGGGTAATGAAATGCACTACAATTAACCTATAATGAGAGGGCCTACTCCTACTTATGCAGTGAAAATTTACGTTAATTCTAAATAACTGAAAATAAAGAGGATATTTATTTACTTTTAAATACTTTTACTACCCAGTAAATAAATAACACTTATTTCAGCTATACGCGCAGCAAAACGAGGGTTATAAGTTTAATTCAGTTATACTTCAGTAAGCCAAATTAAATGCTTGGACGGACGACGTATCGTACTCCATTTTCTATTATGTGGTTGTATCATGAAGTCAGAGGGTATGTCTAGGTCTACCGTGCCTAGATAATAATAGTGCTTAGTGCTTATCCATTATTTTACTCTGACCTTGATGACTATCACTGGAAACACCTGGTTACAAGACGCACAGGACACTGGAGCCTAGTATAACATGAAGAGGCTTATTATCCTCATACCTAGCAGTGGGTGATACCGGGCTGAGATGATAAGCAAGCAAGCTCGTATGAGTCAGTGGCCAACTCTAGTTTAAGGCCACCTTAAGGCCTCCGTCATAGCTTAACGACTGCTAGAGCCGGGACCGACAATTTAACGTGCCCTCCGAAGCACGGGAGCGCTTAGGTGTAAATGCCACTAACGGTCACCCATCCAAATAGTGACCTCACAGAACGACGCTTAACATAGATGATCGGTGAAGATTGACTAAGCAAGCTACGCAACGAGCGCTTCGGGCTGAGATAATGATGATGACGTTACAATGGGTGTTGAAGTACACAGTCACAGTCTAAACCCGATATTTTTCAAGCTACGTAAATGTATTTAGATATTTCTTCGGAATGCCAGGGTATTTCGGTGGCCAGTGATGTTCGGAAGCCGCTTACTGACGTAAGAGGGAATACGTGTTACGAGCAACCGCATTACCGAGGGTAGACTTACGGACGGGGAGATAGCTCCATCGAAATACACCACGTAAATTGTTGCAAATTATTTAAAAACATTAAAGATAACATTTAAACATTATAAACCATGTATGTGTTTGAATGTAGACAGGTACAAACGTTGTTGAGCTATAATATAATTGGAGTTAATATTAGTACAGTACAATATTAGAAAATAAACGATTTATTTTGCTAGGTTAGGGTTGTACCTTAAGTAGATTAAATTTTGGTTTTAAACACTTCGTCGTTTAATTTGTATACTTACCTCAAGAAATTTGATATGGGTATTTTTTAAATTAAAATATTGATGGAACAAGTAGATAGATATTGTGTTTATTTTATAGTATCAAACAACATTCGTCAAAAATGTAAAAAGCTTTTTGCGAAAATAATCTTGGTACGTTAGTGTTTTTTGTAAGATGTTTTCACTTTTTTTTAAGAAAAATGTTTGAGGAAAAAGCCTATTATTAAAGGTCAAGGACTGTTACTAATTGTTGTTTTTTTTATTTTTGTATTACTCTCTGTATATATCCTTTCATTGTACTGAATTGTATGCTGTATTTACAAAATGTATAATACTTTTTAGATACCTAAATATACATTCTAAATCGTACCATGAATAGATTTAACTGAATTTTCGTTCAATGATTTACGTCCCATTCTTAGAGATTTAGAAGTAGGCCCTCAACTAAGGATAAGTAGCTTACTTACCCAGTTTAGCTTTAGGATTTTATTTATTAGATCAAGCCTTCAGACGGATAAAAATAAAACATTTTCACTGGACGAACAATCTACTGAACCAGACTAAAGAATACCTGGGTAAGTAGGTACGTTATTTTTTTTTTTTTTTTTTTTTTTATGTTTTTGACTGCAGAAAACTAAAAAGATTTATTATTATTTTCTAAATAATACCTAGGTACTTAAATTAATTATAAAATTAAGGTACTCACCTCAATATTTGATACCATTTTCAATCCATCATTTCACGATAACACTCACAGCGAAAATAAAACAAATTACACAAAAATTCAGAAGCAAACTTCTATTTTACGTTATTAACACCACAAATTCTGAATCACGCTAAAATATCGTTCTCAGTGCGAAATAAATGTTTGAGTAACTCATTAACTGTGAGTTATAGAAGTACCCTCAAAACACTCGCTATTCGTAAATGTTCGGATATGCTTAAAGTTTTGTACTCATCACCACAGATCATATTAGCTAATAAATGTTACGTTTCACTGTTATATTTTATGATAAGCAAATTATACCTATAATTTAAAAAAAAACAAAAATTAGTAGTACGGTTTGCCTTGATCACGATTAAATATGACAATCGTAAACGTATCGAAATACACTGCGCGATGACGCTGAACGTTTGACAATTCAGCTGGCATCAACGCGCAATATGATTCGAATACGTTAGGTTTACGTAACGTGGCGACTGATTTGTTTGTGATGATCAGTTATCACTGATCACCTCCAGGTTAGTGGCCAAATGAGACTAGCGCGATATATTGTCGTTGCAAATGCCCGCCAATTTTATTTTTATTTTGGGCTGGTACTAGGAGGACTGACAACATTGTTATGGTCGCAGGAATTCAGTGGATGAAGAAGGCTCAACCACTTTTTAGATACCTTATTGCTAAAGCCATGTCTTTCACCAAGCAGTAAAATAAATGTAGATGCAGATAAATAAATAAATAAATATTCACGGACACTTAACGCAACGCCTTCTAGTCCCAAACTAAGCAAAGTTTGTACGATGGAAACTAGATGGCTATAGAACACACACATACATTTTTTTTTGTAAATACATACTTAAAATACATAGAAGCACCCAGGCACACAACAAACATCTATGTTTACAACACACAAATGTTTGTTCTCGGTGGGGATCGAACCCACGACCCACAGCACGGAATGCAGAGCTACTACCGACTGAGCCATGACGCCTGATGCTTCGTGAATAGAAGCATTCAAATGGTTCCTAGCGCCAACTGCTGCGATATTGAAGCGAGGTACTTGTTGCTGTCTCGGGCCGCAATTTCCGCTGAAACTCAGCCAGCGGCGGAAGCGGAGAGGTTTGGACGCTCGGAAGCCGAGCAGTTTCAACGGAATCGTGTGGAGACGGCTTTATTTCTGAATGGTGCACCAGCTCAAGGTTAGATTCAATTCATTTGACGGAATAATTATGGATTCTAGAGTCTGTTGCCAGTACGTAGATAAGTTTTGAGCTAAGTCAGCCCATAATGAGTTAGTGGCTAACTCTTGTGACAGAGTTTTAGGCCGCCTTAAGGCTTCCGTCATGGCTTAACGACTACTAGAGCCAGGACCAACTGCTTAAAAGCCTTCTGAAGCACAGAAGCGCTCAGATGTAATTGCTACTAACGGCCACTTATCCAAATAATGACCGCGCAGAACGTTGCTTAACTAAGATAATGGAAGATTGACTAAGCAATTAGTAATCATTTATATTTACCTAATATATTATATTCGAGTATTTTCAGGAAAAATTCAAGTCCAAATTGAAGCTTGTCACTGAAAACTTTGGCTAAAACTTATGCGTCACAGGTTACTGATCTCAGCGGCTTAGAAAGCAGTAATTTTGTCTTTCAAACTACGTCTGGAATTTATTGGAAGGAACCCTAAAGAACCCTTCTCTTCTTACCCTTCGTCACGGAAAAGTTTTAGTAGGGTTGCCACACATGTCACGTTTCAATGGATATAAACACCAATGTTTTGATGTTACTATATGGTGACCAACCTCAATCCTATTTCAGAACTAATACTGTGCTAATACTAACTGATAATTAAGTTACTCACATCCGCACACACTTAGTGACTTTATAATTAAGTGTACCTACTTGTAATAATTTCTCAAAATCTTTTTGTTTATTTTCTTTTTAAATCGAAGATTCACAACTCGGAAGTCCAAGTTGCAACATAAAAAAGGGTGGTCTACACAATCTGCAAATATTTCTCAGCTCATATGTCGGTGTTCTGCGACAACCACGCAGATTTCCCCACGGAACCCTGAACGATGCGGACGGACAAGGCACACAGCGCATAAGTTGCAGACTGAAGTCGTAGCTTAGAGGGATCATGATCTCTGTTCCTTATTACACTTACACACACATACATCGTACATTTTCTATGTATGTATACCTACGAGGTTCAACACTTAGTTTTTTCCAATTATTCTTGTTTGATATCCCTTTCTGTAAATTGCGATTTGATGATCTGTGAGCTCAGTTTTCGGCTTTTCAGCCGAAAACGCACTGAGCAATATAAAATGTGGTGTTTAAAAAAAATATATATATTCTTTGCCTATGTCACAGATCATAATAATTATAATACTTCCCAAGTTAAGGTTACTTGACATAAGGTTATTCAACACTATTCTTGGGTAACCACACAAGGTAACAAGAAACTTAGGTCCGTAATTATGCTGATTTAGTGTTCAAGCACTGAACTGGACTCAAGCTTAGATTTTTTAATGAAAACCTCCACTCAAATCTATGTTTGAGATATCAACATACGGGCCATACCCCGTATTACCAAAGAAAACAATCTCGTTCACTCTTATTCTAACACATCAACAAGCAAATATCTAGCTATTGATATTTTATTTCTGACTAAGCTGTTCTGTCTCAGCTGTGGCTTTAGAGCTAGGGCATTGTCGACACAACTTTGGTATCAAACGCCGAGCGCCGCCCGCCCGGCCAACATCTCAACAATGCTTTGCAAGTGCAAGCTATTTCGTATTCCTGCTTCTGATATTATATTTATAGTGCAAAAATAAGTTTGACTTCAATATTGTAGGCAGATACTCTTTTGAAGCGGGTTTGGTTTATAAAAATCTATTACATTTCTCTTTACACTTTTTGAATGTTTATAGGGTTCCGTACCGAAAGGGTAAAACGGGACCTGCTTATATCCGTCTGCTTGACGACTGAGGGCTATCAAAATCCTTTTGATTTTAAATTTTGTAAATCAAGGGGATTTTGAGATAAAAAGTCTCAAAATCCCCTTCAAGGAGAAAACTTAAAGGGGATTTTGAGACTAACCCGTCATAAGTATCTATTAAAAAAACTTTGGGCAAACGCTTTAGGCGTCAATTGATGCTCAAACACTGAAATAACTTTAAAAAAACATTATCATTATTTTTAAGTTTCAACTCATCAATTAATGAACCGTCCTTTGAAACAAACAAAACCACAGCATTTTCTTCAGATAAATAAAACAAAACTAAAAAAAAATTTCTTCAGATACCCTATGACCCTAGAGAAACATCCTAAGTGATCCCTTCCGATGAACCCGACACCTCCACACCCATCGCCGTCGCTTACGTCGCTCCGTCATCCTTCAGGAGTTAGTCCCTTAATTGACTTAGCGTCCCTTTGCACAGAATACTCAATAGTATACGTCATGAGTGCCAAAGCTGAGGCCCGTATTCTCTGGAACTGCTCAAGCATTGCATGCCTAGTGTGTACTCGGTTTAAATAATTTGTTTCTCATATAGGACAATACAGTTCACTTAATGAGACTTAAAAAACTTAGGTAGGTAGGGGCTAGTGGCGAAGCATGCATTAGTTAATATTTATTCTAAGAATGTACTTAAGTACAGTAAGTAGGTATACTAAAAGCCCACGCAAACGAGAAGGAGAACCTTCAATTCGGTAATATTTTTTTTTTAATGTTTGTTAGCTCAAAACTCCGTCATTTATAAACCAATTTAAAAATAAACTTCTTTGTCAGAGAGGGAATGCTTCCAGCTTGGTCCCATAACTTTTTATCAAAATCTGTTCAGTAGTTTGATAGATAAATAAGAATAACTGGACAAAACACTTAATCCACGTACACGACATTGCGCATTTTGCTTTCCTGTGACCTTTCAATGGTGTTTATGATCAACAAACCCCAATGAACTTCCATCATCATCATCATCATTATTGTGATGATGAAGCTGTATCAAATTAAGGTCGTTTTTTTCAAGTTTTTAAACTTATGAATTATGATTTTCCTAGTACACTGTTTATCTCCCGTGATACAACTGCTTGGCACAACTGCAGTGCCACATACATAAATTATACACACTGGTATTCGCAGTACCACCTAAGCTTTTTATGTAAGCAACTCACAGATGTTTTAAAAAAGTAGTTGATAAAATGTCTTCGCTACAGCCACTGTTCTGTGGTAAGTAATAGGGTACAGAATACACAACAGTTTCTTACCACACCGCGACCCCACAAGATTGTTCCGGTGCGTCACCTTTAATTAGGTCAAGGTACTTTATTACCTAAACATTGAAACGGGCCGTCTTTTTTCTTGTCTTGAAGCTTGTAACTATAGCATTGAAGGGATCTTTTGTTTTGAGTAAACATCTATCTATCGATTCAGCCTGTATTCACCCACTGCATGGGTATAGGCCTCCTCTTTAGTACGCCAGTCTCTCCGGTCCTGCGCGAGCCTTCTCCACTGCTGACTAACTACAGCGACAATATCATCGGACCATCGGGCGAGTGGTCTGCCTCGTGGTCTTTGAGCGTCCCTTGGCCGGTACGTAGTATACCTACCTAAGACCCGTATTATGCCGATTCACAAATCATTACTCAAGCATAGATTTGAATAGAGATTTTCATACAAAAGCGTATGCTTGAGTCCGTATCAGTGCTTATGTAATAAATCAGCCTAATAAAAAACCAGCTAACATACCTAGTATTTTGGTTCCTAGGTAGGTACTTATCGATAGAAAAAAATGGTATAAAAATTACTTCATTGATATACTTCCTATAGTCCTGGGAGATCCTGGGAGGTAATCAACTAAATTATATTTGCCATAGTAATCCACAGTGAGACAAACGGGAATACAATAATCATTTTTTTTTGCATTTCCATTCATCCCCCAATGGGAGGAACGGGAATGAACAAAAATGAATACTACGAGTTTACCTTTTACACCTTGAATATTAGGTAACTATTATAGGTACCTACCTACTTTGATAACAGATAATCTTTAAACGCAAATTCATACAAAAAGAAACGTATCCTACTTAGAAGTCCCGCGGAAAGCTCACGAAACAGTTTCAACTTGAACAGCGAGTCAGCACTCAAGGGCGAAATAAGTAATGAGTAGGTAACCAACAGGTATTCAACAGGTGATCCAATTATTGAATATTTTATATATTTTGAAAAACCGCATTGAAGATGTAAAATAAATAATTTTAAGGCTCGAGCAGACCGGATGCGTAAACGTGTATACGTCGTAGTCACGCGCGTAGTTACTGAGTTGTAATGTATGAAACTGTATGAGACAGGACACACTGCTTGCGTAACGTAGACGTGCGCGTCATTACGCAAGCAGTGGGTCCTGTCTCATACATAAAATTGCCTTCTAAGATTGTGTTACACTGTTAGTTAGTTAGGTACATGAGATGCTAGTAGAAGAGTCTGAATCATAAAACAAAAGGTAAAAAACTGCAAATAACCTGGCAGAACCTTTGAGAATAAACGTGAAAGCAATGTTGATAAGGATATCACGTAAAATAGACCTCTTTGAGGAATCCGATAAGAAAGGATAACCCCAAATAAATAGGATTAGAAAACCAGATAAATAACGTACCTACAGCCGGATAAATAATAGGCAAATACATTTTATTTCAAATAGAAAACTAAATTTATATGATGTAGGCCGGTACTTTACAAAGAATATATAGATTAGATAGACCTAAGTAGGCTCGCATTTTTCTATAAGTATACCTACTTAGGCTTTATGGAGACCATAAGATACAATATTAGAATATAAATAAAATAAAGGTACAATAGAGTTATCCTCTAAATCTCCTTTGAGTTTTTATATAAGGAGATTTTGAGACCTTTTTGACTCAAAATGAGGTCGTCAACCACCCGTTAAACATTTGGTAAACTTTATTTGAACCATGCAGCTTTGAATTTCGAAAGGTTGCTAGTAACCACACTGAGTCTGAATGTTCTAATTTTGAATATCAGAAAATTCACGACCACCTCTTCAATTAGCATTAATTAATTAATTATGCTGTGGTAGGTGGTAAGAGTGATACATTTTGCGACAAAAATTAGACGGATAATTTTGAATTATGAACGGGTTTCAAATGAGTCTTTATTTAAATTTTTGATGGTGCAGAACGAAATCGGTAAAAGCTCGGAAGGTTGAGTTTTTATTGAGTGTTTCTCTTTTGTTTTTTATAAAAAAAAAAAAGTCGCAGTACTCGAACTTATTTACGCCACAGATAATACCGAAACAAGGTAATCTGTGCCATAGGCATTTCATGTTTTTTTTAATTTCAAAAAGTATTTACTATGTACTAAATCCCGCCTGTAACAAATTAAATCCTGTAAACATCCATAACGTCCACAAGTTATGACGTCACTGGTCCACTGAGTTATTACGTCACACCCGTGTCACATCGACTCGATGATGTGGGGTCTGTCATCAGAGTGAAGGAGTGATAGTTTCATCCGATAGATTTCGCGAGGGAATCAATTTTTCAAATAAATTGACACCATTTGATGCACACGAAGTTTTTGGAGACTTTTTTATCGTTTTTGGCGAAAGTAAGAGAATGGTTTGGTTTAGATTGTTAGTAAGTCAGTAAAGGTGCCTATTTAGGTATCTAAGTACATATTATATTAGTAGGTACCTCATAAAATCATAGCAGTTCGACAAGAAAAGTAGGCGGAACAACTATAGATGGTCACTTGATGTGATGATATTAATCTTGTACCTACTGAAAGTATAATTTAGCGCATACATACTATTTGGTAATCTACATCGAGGACAAGCCAGTGTGGGGTCAAACAATTCTAACCCAGTTCTTATACTACTTAAGTACCTAAGACTAAAATATAAGGTTATACTTAGGCATATAAATATAAACATAAGCAGATCACTGTAAACTCCTAAACCGACCTCCCTAGTAAGCTTTTCATCAATTTGGTTTGAAACCTTCTTTCATAAATTAAAAAAAAAGCATGGCGAGTCAAGCTCCCTCAACTCAGTAAATCGAGTTTCCCTGAATATAAAACTTTTAAAGCGATAGTAAATTAATACAGAATGTCTTCGGAAGTTAATTTGGGAGCAATCTGGCTATTTCCATTTTTTTCTCGGACGCTGCGATAAAATATGGCATTAATTACACGCCCGGGGGAGTAGATTTCTTTTAGATATTATTACATTTAATAGAAGCACCCTCCTATCACTTAGGACTTTGTTCAGATTACTCCGATAGCTGTTTTCACACTACCGACACGATTGAGGAATCTTATCCAATACTAGCCGTCGCCCGCGGCGTTGCTCGCGTTCTACCCTTTAGAGCGTGACGTTTCAAAATTCCTTTCTTAGTGCACCCCTACACTATATAAGGATACCCTCCAAATTTCATACCTCTAGGACTTATAGTTTAGGTTAGGCTGTGCGTTGATTCTCAGTCAGCTTCAAAAGAGTTTTATATATTTAGAATATTATTGTGAAGAGTTTTCTAAGAGAACTCTTCGTCATAAGGAAATTATAATACACACAGAGATAATTATTTTTTATGTAAAGTCCAATAGGTGACCTTATCGCTGTAAGCAAACTCTTCCTATGTAAATAAATACCTATGTAGGTAGGCACTTAAAGTATTTTTACGTGAAAAACTGATAGAACATGAAAATGGCTCATCTTATAATGTTAATTGTTTCTTTAGCAATTGCATGTCTAAAGTAATGAAAGTATTACTGCAAAAAATGAATAAATACCAAACAAACTACTTAAAAAAAAAAAAAAATTACTAACAACTTTTGACGCTGACTGTACTATCAGATTAGTTAGTAAATAATGTTTTTTGTTGTAAAGTTTACGAGGAACATCGAGTTTTTCTTAGAGAATCATAAACAAGACACCGGGATCTCCATAGATAATAATTAACCCTACTAAATTGTAGTGTCGACCAGAGGGATGAATTATAGCTCAATTAGTAACCTTTGCTCCTATTATACTTGATACCAGAATCACGGCGGCCATCTTGATTTACTGCTTTTAATTTGAGTTTTATTTTTTTTAAAATCCGTACGTAGCTATAATTTTTTTTTTACAAAAATTTACGTATTATTTTTAGTCAAAATGTTTATGGGTAGGTATTTTATTTCAGAATTTTATAGATGACGTTGCCAAAGTGCTTTTTGGACGTCACAAAAGTGCACATCGTGATAAAAGCCTTCAAAATAAATAAATAAATATTCATGAACATTTTATGCAACGTCGTAGTTCCAAACTAAACAAAGCTTGTACTTTGGGAACTAGATTAGTAATAGAATACTTAATACATTTTTTTGTAAATAGGTACATACTTAGAGTACATAGTAACACCCAGACGACATAGAACAAACATGCTTATCACGCAATAAATGTTTATTCTTGGTGGAGATCTAATCCATGACCCACAACACGGAAGGCAGAGCTATGCTATGACGCCTAACATAAAAACTTAAAAAATATACATCTTACCCCTCAAAAACTTTCAAAGCACGTCCTTTGAATTGTTGTGGCCCCTCTCTTGCCACCCCCCACCCCTCTGCCCTTATCAATGTCTATCAAATTAATGACATAGCACTGCATCACCCTGTCATTTGCAATTAGCATGCTAGTTGAATTAATAGACGTTGGATTATCTAATCAAAGCTTTAGTCGGTTTAATCAGCCATGCAATTACACGGGGGTGACCTTCTACAGGTGGGGGGGGTAGTTTTGGTTCAAAATTCAAGATGTATTTATGATGGGATGATTAGTTGAAGTGGCAGTGAGCTGGCCACATATCTTAGCAGGAGACAGCTGAAGAATAAAGGTTCTCAATAAATAGTGAAGTGTAGGAAGGCCTCAAGTCGATGGATGGAGAAAGTCTGAAATTATTACTGTTGTTTCTGGGATTCCTATGGAAAGGCATATGTCCGGACTTCAGTAGACTGGAATGATGATGATGATTAATTAGGTTTTATTAAACTTTATTTTTACTAATAACTCTCAGGTAAAAATATCAAAGTGGCATCGTTTAACTTGACAGCACAAAAATTTCACTCAATAATTTATGCTAACTCGAGTTAGAAGCAAACCTCAGCCGAATAAGGTTCTAACTCCCACACCACTCAGACGCTGGCTTTGACATTGACAAGGGTACTAATTATTAAATTTGACTGTAAAATTAACACTTTCATTGTCCCAGGGCGGAAACTTCGCATGTCACCTGTTGATTTTGTAATTAAATTAGTGAAGCTCTGGAGTTTGACAAGTGTGGTGATGGGTTGAGAACAGCTACCGTGCCAAAAAGTTGAAACCCATGTTAATGAAGTTTTTTTCTACTTGTGTCCCACAACATTACGAATTGTAATCAACTGTAAGCGAAGCAAGCTCTTATTATTAAGTGTGTAATGGAATGGCAACATAGAAAAAAAGAAAAAGAAGTACTTAGAAGCCATCTTGGACGTGACGTGGCATCTCGGATTTTGTACGATTAGTTTTTCGATAATAGGACAAACTTTTAAGAAAATAAATAAATAGAGGAAAATAAGAACATTTTTATTCATAACAGTGTGAGTAAATATTGATACAAACCTTTTTATAGATAAACTAAATGATAGGGTACAACGAAGTAAATAATATTTAGCTTGTATTGAAAGGAACTAGCAAATCAGCAAACTAGCAGGATACCACCCGGTACCTACTGTCTTGCAGTTGCTCGAACAAAAATATCTTTGTCGTCAAACACGGTGTGAAATCGTCTAATTCTAAATGTATGAGATCAGTACCCCACGATATCGTACTGACTTGAGTAGGTGTACCTATCGTACCAGTGGCAGTGTGAGAACGCCCAATGTTTTGTCCCGCACCTAAATACCTGTGAAACACTTCTTGTGCTCCAAAGCCCGAAGCCCATACATTTCATAACCAATGCTTGTGACATTTACGTTGAATAGTACTTACCTATTAAATTAATTATTATTTAACCTCTAGCTGACGTGTGATTTGGGTTTCCTTCTGTTGTCAAAACCTTGATATATCTGTGAACCAGTCAGGAATTGTAGTTTTCATGTTATATGAGGCTTTCTCGTGTAGGTAATATTGTAAGATGATCTTCACCAAAATATCTTTTGGATGTCATGCTGTAGGTTTTCTAGGTAGCAAGCAAGCTCGCATGAGTTAGTGGCTAACTCTGGTGACGGACTTTTTAGGCCGTATTAAGGCCTCCTTCGTGGTTTCGTGCCGGGACCGAAAGTTTAACGTGCCCTCCAAAGCAAGGAAAGGTTTTCTAGGACATAAAAAGTCTGTTAATGTCATTTTTACTCACTGTCCACGTTACATTACCTAGGTAGTTCTACGTAGCTATGATGATGAGTAGGTACCTACGTAAAATAGTCGCAAAATGTTTCCAACTCATTCATTAAGCTCCGGCGATAAATGCGCCACAATAAACAAACAAACAAGGGCATTTACCAAATACACTTCATTTGTCGCTGCAATAAATTTTTAGCGGCTCTCGTAAATACCCGCGTTTCCTAACCCCCGCCATTTTGAAAACAAAATGGCTGCCGTAAAAAAAGTGCCACCTTTGTTATTGCTTATTTATTTAGATTGGGTTAATTAGTATTTTCGCCATTTTGTTTCTGGCGAGAACATTTAATTTGAAGAGTTATCGCTTTGACAAATTTGCACACGCAAATCCTAGTCAGCTGAATTTCTTGGAGCAAGTTTGCTACTTGCACAAAAGATTTGTGAGACAAAATTAAATGCTTTGAAACAGAAATCTCTGGGAAATAAAATATTAAAAAATGTTTTAATAAATTCTAACTTTGATTAAAATGTTAAACCTAGAGTTACCCACTTCTTTGTATTTTAGTACCCACTAAAAGTATTTATAATACAATCCAATGTTACAATTTAAGTTTTACTAACAGAAGATCAAGATTTTTTTTAAAGCCAAATATGAAAGCTTGCTAGACGTTGTGTGCGATATCTATTAAAAAACCTAAAAAGCTTCATAGCGTCTTCAAAGACAAGATCAGGCGCGGTGAAAATAAATCACTTGACCTCAAAGACTCCAATAAAAGACAGATTCTTTCAATACTGAAAGATATTGAACAAAAAGGCTCTGAATGGTGAGTCGAGACCGCAAAGAACGTATTGAGTTACAGGGTTGCCAACTAATCTGAATCCTGAGAAATGTTTCACAAAATTCGAACTCAAGGTAAAAAAGTTAGAATAATTTCTATGGGTTTACAACGAAAAGGTTAGATAGATTTATGGCTTCGATTGGTTTTAAAATTTTATCAGTTTTTTGAGATTTCGTAAAACTTTGTGAAGTAACGCAAGCCTTTACCAAACTTAAAGTATTAATTCCATTTATATTATTAATATTTCAATGTGAGGTAAGGCTTCAAAATAAATTCCTAAAATTCAACTCCTCTATAAAAAAACCTACTTTTAACGAATTTATATGAAGTCACGTTAAATGTATAGCAAAATATTTGGAAAGTTAGTACTTAGTAGAAGTTTTTACATAGAAGTACTTAACAGTAAATATTTTTAAGTGGTATAGAACGATTTCGTTTATCATCAAGAGCTGGCAACCCTAATAAATTGACCAATCAACTCGCCCAGCCGTTCGGAAAGAGCCGTTTAAAATTCTTTTACGTGATTCCTTTACCGCAATTGTCCGTTATTATTCCGTTAATTTAGGTCAATCGAAATCAATGGTTGATAAAAAAAATTGAAAGTGTTAATTTAATCTATCGATAACGCTTACTAAAAAGCAAACAAGCTCGTAGGAGTTAGTGGCCAACTCTGACGGAGTTTTTAGGCCGCCTTAAGGCCTCCATCGTGGCTTAACGACTGCTAGAGCCGGCCCGATAGTTTAACGTGCCCTCCGAAGCACGGAAGCGCTCAGATGTAAATGCGACTAGTGGTCACCCATCCAAATAGTGACCGCGTAGAACGTCGCTTAACTTAGATAACCAGTGAAGCTTGATTAAGAAAGCTACGCCACGAACACTTCGCTTACTAATTTTGTTGGTAGTTGGCACAAGCTCTGCTTAGTTTGGGACTAGAGGGTGTTGTGTGAAATGTCCAAGGATAATTATTATTGTTAACCATTTTACACAAAATAATGTTTTGGTAACCAAAATGTTTGTATTTATGTTACTTATGAATCCTAGTATTTTTATAATTCTTTGTACCTGCAAAAAACTACATATTTCTAGATGGAAAATGAAAAAAAGCTCGAATACAATAAAATTAACATTAATCACAAAATGATTATTTAACCAAACTCACTAAAAAGTTTCATAAACAAGGCAGTATCAAAACATTTACAAAACAAAGTATCCAATAATATAAATAAGGACAAAACCTTTGCAATTACGTAATTGGACTCCTGAACAAATTTATGGTATTGATGAACTTATATTATTCAAAACACACCCAGAGGGGATTCCAACAGTTTCTGTAGAGCCATACAATCAATAACCTGAGAGCCAAGCGCCAGTTTTATACGTCAATTAAGAAATAATCACGGCTGGCAACATTAAGAAATACTTCATGGGTTAGGGGATAATAGACAGTCTGTCAATTATGTCTTTACTTATTTAGACTAAGTAATCAGTGAGATTTCATTGAATCAAAGTTTCTTGACTTTGATTTTCACTTTGAGACAAGATACCTTGTATTTATTAGAAAAAAGCTTAATAAACTAACGAGGAAAGGAACATCATGCTTTAAAAAAACAGTCTATTCTTTACGGTACCATACTGACATGACGTTACCCGTCGTAACGTGACATATGAAAAAAAACCTTTGATAGAGTCACGGCACACGACCTCCAACTATGAGAGATTAGGACAAGAAGGGATAAGCTTAAAAACGTAATTCAAAATATTTCAAAGTTTAGTCGATCATAATATTTAACTTTAAAGTAATCTAGCGGTCAATAGAAGGGCTCAAACAATAAACATGGCTGCCTAGAATGAACATGGTATAGTAAAGACTGACATTCCACTTTATGTTACGGTATGACGTCAGCGAATACCCACCAGCTCCTGCACTACAACATTCACATTCCACGGTGTCCCATGGGGTGGGAAAACTTTGCCATATTAATTTCCTTTGATGACTTTCAGATATTGGGATCCTTTGAAGAAGGAAGTTATGTAAGAATTATTCAGTCAGTAAAAGGACATTATAAGAAGCATTTGGGCTTATTTATATTCTGAGCAGCTAGCACCGGTTTGAACGTTTTTTTAGACGAGTTTAAAGGTCCGCGTCCACTGCGTCGGAACCATTACGCGTGGAGCCAAAAATAAAAGTGAAAAATGCCGCTGCAGTGCACGCAGTCCGATACAAATCAATATAATCATAAAACAAGCCGATGTACATAATAAGTAATAGGGTATTTATGTTACACCGTGTATAAAGCAAAATATTCTGATCGTGCTCTCGCAGCAGTCCATTTGCAATGGACGCAAAGCTTAATGATTGGCCAAATTATCTGTCAGTTTGCAGGAACTGTATGGGTGCTCTCGACCACCGCTTCAAACTACCACTTTACTGCACCTCATGCTGTGGAAACTTCTGTGGCAAATTCTGCTATCGATCACATGAAATCTTCTATCACTTTGATCTTGAAAAATTCAAGGTGTTTTCATGAACCATTTGCACTTTTTTGGCAACTTACTTAGTTCAGAGTTTATCAAAATTTCCAATGTCACTTTTCTCCTAAGAAGTTTTCTTCTATAGGTCATCGGTTGCCTTTCGGTAATAAGATAACTAGATATAGACATTCATTTATTTACTTCTTGCCACACAACATACAAAACATATAGATAGACATAAACATACTTAACTCAAGCTAGGTACTATTTGAGCTTAGAAGTAGGTATCCTAGCGGTAAATTGATATTAGTAAGACTAAGTACACTATGACACTCGACACCATAATGGTCCTGACTCATTCAATTGTATTTACTTTAACATTAAGTGTATTTATTTACGTACATGTAATTCTATCAATAACTTTTTTGTATGAGAATGTGATGGAACAAGTAGATGGCCCTACATCTGCCTATAATCACAGAATATTAGTGCAACAATAATATTTTCAGAGATAAAAAGTTGCCTATATGTTAATCCAGGTCACGGACAATGGGGTGCTAGGCCGGGTAACCTCCACGCGGTGCACCCTGGAAACACCATGAAACACGCCCGCAGAGTACTGTGGACGTGTTTCATGGTGGCCAGTAACCCGGCACGGTGGGCCTCTCCGCGTGTCCCTCTGATAAGCAGAGGGCACTGCGTGATGAGGCAGGGTAGACTTCGGTCTACCCAGGTGGGTCCGGGCCCCCTTGTTTGGTGGCCCGGACGTCGGGGGTCTTAGGCCCCCGAGCGGGGAAGAGCGCGCGGGACGACGCGGAACTGTCCCGCGCGCGACGCATGGTGGCGAATGGCGGGACCGCATTAGAGCACCGGCCCCGCATTGCAGACATTCGCCACCAGCGGACGGGAACGGCCGAGCCGCTTGCCGTTCCCAGGCCCCACCCTGCAAGGGGAGGGGCGTGCGGGCCCCGCTGTAATGGCGGGCTTCGTCGGCGGGGGACTGGACGTAAAGGCTCTGCCGGTTTCCCAGTCCCCCCCCACTAAGACGACGCAGGAGCGCCGCTGGGTTTTTAGTGGGTATACCGGCCTGACGGGAGGCCGGGGAGTCCCACATACCCCCCTTCATGCTCTCTAGTGGAGGGGGGATGCGTCATGCATTTTCCCAGCGCAAAAAAAAAAAAAAAAAAAAAAAAAAAGGTCACGGACAATATATATTTCAAGTTTCATCCAAATCGGATTAGTAGTTTTTGCGTGAAAGTAACAAACATCCATACATACAATTTTTCGCGTTTATAATAATAATAATAAATAATAAATATTAGTAAAAGTACATTGAAGACGTCATGTTCTGTGTAGCATCACTCTGCGTCATTCTAGACATAGTCTGCCCGTACCGTGCTTAACGCAATTTTTTTTAATTAGCTTTTTGCAGCTATGATGTCACTACGGTCTAGATGGCCTATTATCATCACCCTTGTGTAGATGTCGCCTCTACAGCTGCTAAAAACTGAAGGATTCTCTTAGGGGTGAGGTTTCTTAGCTCATATGGACTCACAAGTGTGTGTAAAACTACTTACCTAGTTCATTTTCTTACAAATTCTGTTAACCTGAATACTTTTATATCAGACCATCCAATTACATTTTGGTAACCTACACGTTTTACTTGTCTTATCTTGTATTTTGTTTTACCATATTGAGCCTATATATAGTTGCCTGCATAGAAATATTGTTTATTGATTGAATTCCTGAGCACATTAGATACGTTTACGCATGATAGGTACGTTTGTTTGTAGCTACATACCTATGTAGGTACCTACTTAAAATACCGCATTCAATTTAGTTTCCAATACACCTTAAAATAAAATTTTATATTGGAAATTCGCTTTATTGTAGCGAGCAACACGCGTGGAATAACAAACCCGGCCAATTCTCCCGAATCTAATGCTTTGATGGCCCTTGGTGGGTTGCCAACTTGCCATCCGTGTTTACATAATAGCATAGTCATTCTAAAGAACATCTTATACCTTCTTTAATTATTAATTAGTTGTGGCAAGCCTTGTCTAAGTTAGGCTGTTTCTAGAGCTTACATACAGTAAGCATAATAAGACAAACCAGTGCCTGGAGTCCCTCCGCGCGGAAGAAGTTATACTTCGAGTGGCACGCATTCACTCTCGCTCTGTGTTTAATATGAAATTAATTTAGTATTTATTTTTATGTACTTAACCAATATGCAGTACTTATTTAGTTAGAAAAGGTTCTATGCTCATGTTGCCTAAATCAGAACTAGATGGCGCTGCTAAGTTTGTCCGGATCCTAGAACACGCTATCGAAGTATTTTGGGTTTTGTGGGGGTCGACGTATGTGATCACTGTCGCTAGTCTCTGTCTCTTTCTAGTCGGGGGAATAGAATGAGACAGAGACTAACGCTTCCCGTGTACGCTGTCAGTTGGCAGTCGCATTATAAGTATAACTTCAAAAAAAACACTACATGAAGTAAATAAGCCTTCAATGTATGAAAAGCGCTAATGCTGAATACTTACTAAGAATCCACTTGCTTTCACTCCTTTTACGGAAATCCTTTGACGTTGCGCTCAACGAATCTACCATTTCATATTCAGAAGGCATACCTACTATTTTCTAATCTAAGTCAGTTTCACGCAATCTAGAAGAACTGCCCCCGTATCGTAAGCTCTGAACTGCTTTCGCTGCCCAGCATAATGTCAAGTGACGTGGCTACAGATATACGAAAACAAGAAGCTTTCTGAAAACCTGAAGGCAGAAAACCTCCCAGGTTTTTATGAGACAACGATTGCCTCCCCACCAACAAAGTTACAGCTTCCTTTCATATTTATCTAAGAAAACCCTGACCTAGGGTCAAGTAATATAATGAAGAAAAGCTCTCACAGAAATTCATAAAAAACCCGCATAAATACGGAGAGTGAGGTCCGTTTATTCCAGGGCATTTGGACCACCAAATTGGGTTCCGCAAAAAAAGAAAAATAAAACGCCATCAAAGAGTTGAGACGGTTAACTTTTGATTCGACAAAGGAGCCGTAATTGGGTTGTTGTTTTTGTCTGTTTGTAAATGGGTTGTCATCATTTCTGTGTAGTTTTGTAAGGGGCTATCAGTTTGCTAACAAAACTAGGAAAACGGGAGAATATAATATTATGTAAGGATGTTTTACTGTGCTTTTTTTTATCAAAATTTAACTATCGGAAAGTGAGCCAATTCTGTTGTTGCTATTCTAATTTGACAGGGCTAAAATTATACCAGTTTTTGTTGTTTCAGTTTATAAGAATGGGGACGGAAACCATTAGAGGCTAGTTTACGTAAATGAAACCATAAAATCAGCATTGCTACAATTTTTTTAAAGAGAATTATTCTTTGTATATCGCGAATATAGTCGAAAGAAATATCTTTCTACAAAACCTTAGTAGACTATCAAACACACGTGTATCTATTCAAGTATCTATTTCATTCTACGTACACGACAGGAAACCTCAGCAGTAAGTACTGGCTCCATCGACATTTCCCCAGAGAGTGTTCCAGACTCACTACTTTCCGTTCACTTCTGTTGCTTCCCAATGCCTTGATACCTACCCATTTACTTAGCTTCTTATTCTAGTATTTTATTTTATTTATCTTTTAGTCTCAAATTGAATAAGCTACTTGTGGACAACCGCTGGGTGAACTACAGGGACGTAAAGCACACTCAATTTTGATGGCCGTCAAGTAAAATTACTCAAAGCACCGACTTGAGTCATAAATAATAATGTTTCACTCGACTTACTCCTGAATCTCCACAAAAGGTTTGGAACATCTGGAAATTCTAAATAAATAAATAAAATATTTTTTTTATTCACAAAGAAAATTACAACTAATAGGTACAGTATTTACAATATTTACAAAATAAGCATGAAACAGTTGAGCTATCTACAAACCGTTGCAAACGATTTATAGATAGCTCAACTGGTCCAAATATTATAAATAAATATTCTTAATATTCCACACAACGAAACACAAAGTAAAATGAAATACAAACATACTATACGACATAATTTACCTACTAATAATACCTACCTAAATTACATTTTTACGAGAGCACTCTTTAGGTAGGCACAAAGTCAAGTAGTCTTACAGCGTCTGTAAAGCCACATAGTTCATTATTAACTTCTAGAATACCAAGACTCCAGTCATATAAGTTTGCTAATTGTTTTTGAATCTCAAGAGATCGCCACAACCTGGTAGCAACTTGCAAGTCTTCTAATAAAAAGAGTTTGTAGTGCGCTGTATTTATCCAACGTCTAAAAAAGGAGGTGATACTCGTCTTTTTGCATCTCCTATATTATTGTTTATTCATATGACCTAAGAATATGATATTCCTGATCTTGATAAAACAGCTGAAAGTAAAAGTAAAGAAGGAAAGAAAACATGACGTTTGTTTGATGAGACTTGGTCTCTCAAAATTAAAACCCTGGAAGGTGCTTATCCGCAATATCTCGCGAACGAAGTCACGTGCATATCCCATTATTTTCTTTGAATAATATGCAAAAAAGTCACAAGCGTTTCTTCTTAAATAAAAACCCTTTGTGATAAGTACAAATTTTAATATTTTAACCAAGTCCTTTAGCACGTAGCCTCACAAATTAGTATTCCAAAACTCAACTCCCATTCCCAATTTCCCAGCTAGTTTCTAGGACACGTCTAAAAAAAAACAAAAATACAAGTGACCTACTCAGTGCCACTTATACAAATAAATTAGAGCTTTCTCTGCGAAGTGACAGTCCGCCGAAGCGGCCGCCTTGAATACTAAACCGTTGGACGGCGACCATGGTTTGAGGATCTTAGAAAACCACTTCTTATGTCACGGTATTTTCACGCTTGTGACTGCTACTTAGTAGTACTTAGTAGGAACGTGAATACAGACCGTAACAGTCACGTTTTCGCTAGGGTAACACGAGAACCACGAGTGCAAAACCACAAATCCCGTTCAAAACTTATGTAAAAAAGTTGTCAAATTTATACCGCAACTTTAAGGTTTTGAAGAAAAAACCCTGTATGTTTTAGACGGCCAATAGACTCGAGGTGGGTGCGCAAGATATGGCTAGTATGTTCTTATTTTCCGACCAATTTTAGTGTAACTAACAAAATATTGCAAATAAAATATAATTTTTCTTAACAGCCTTATGTATTTATCTCGTCTTTTCAATTCATATGGCTATTATCACGACAGCAAGGTCAAGAGCCACTTGTCCCATAAAAGCGTGTAATCATTGCCCCCCTAGTCATAACTCAGGCTTTCAGTCGACAGCGCCATCTAGACGAGAGTGAAGGAATTATTGCGCTATTACAAGACTGTTCAACGGTATTGAAGTGAGAAATGTAAAGCGAGTCTTTTTCCTCTATACAGGTGAGGTGGGTTATTTCCATTGAGCCCACTGGCTAGTCCACTAGTGGGTCTAGTAGTCTACGGTCTAGCCCAACTTCAGGGCTAAATACCTACTAATAACTCCTGGCTATAATACTAATGGTACTTTACGAAATTAAAGAAAAAGTAATTCCATAGAAAAGGCATAAAAAACACGCTTGAAGTATTTTCCGAAAAGAAAATAAGACAAAATATAAATCATTTTCTTGCCATAAATATTTACGCTTAATGCCTTTGGCAAAGGTAAATTATCCTAAAAAATCCACGGAACATTACCTTACGTTAATTTGCATGGTGCGAAACATAAATCAAATGATATTGACACTTACGATACTGATAATAAAAAATCTCACAAAATTCAATATCGTTCATACCAAAATCGTCATTTTATTAATCCAACAAAAGGTTGAAATTCGCAAGACGACTTCCTGGCGCATTGAAACGAAGTACAGAATATTTTCAAGACTCAAATGCTCTCTGTTGGAATTCAATTCAATGGAGCACCACTCCTGAATTGGTCTTTCAAGCTGACTTTTAAGTGTCAGGAACTTGGCACAATATAATGTTGTAGGTCAAGCGCAAATCGTGGTTATTATTCACAATGTAAGGAAAATTACAACTAATACAGTATTTACAATATTTACAAAATACACATGAAACAGTTAAGCTATCTACAAACCGTTGCAAACGATTTATATATAGTTCAACTGGTCCAAATCAGTACCAATCGGAAGCGTGCCCAAGACACTGGCTGCATTGCCGCGCTGAGTAGCGTAATAAAATACATAAATAAATAATACAATGTAGGTACTTGGAAAATTTAATTTTTAAACCTAGTACGTACGTACATATAAGTCTACTTTATCCTATGTAATGTAATATATTGTGCCAGTTAAATTAATTACTATCACATTATGAAATAATGTTCCATCGAAAATTTCCAACCGTTCATCAAGAGTCTTCTTCGAGGTTATCATTAATCGTATGTAGAGTAGAATATTCTTTTCAGAATACTAAATATTATTATGACATTTTTTTTGTCTAGTTAATGTATATGGAGTAAATTCATTGGTCTTCTAAAGCTGAGCTAACTAAAATGATTGCTAAATCTGTCATCTCTTTTCGTTGTCATGCAAGTTACAATGATAGAGCATATTTTAGAGCCACGCTAAAATTTCAATTGAATATGTAAAGGGGTACGAAGCTGCAAAGTGATTATTCCATGGGATTAACAGTAACTGACTTTTAATATTCCGAACTACTTTGTATAGTTGATTCTTACCATTTAATTGAGAAACTCGTATGAAGTATTGAAGCTCTCGTTGCATAGCGTGCTTAATCAATCTTCACCGATTATCTAAGTTAAGCGACGTTCTGCGCGGTCACAATTTGGCACAATTTGGCACTTCCGTGCTTCGCAGGGCACGTTAAATTATCGGTCCCGGCTCTAGCAGTCGATAAGCCATGACGCAGGCCTTAAGGTGGCCTAAAAACTCCGTCACTAGAGTTGGCCACTAACAAAATACGAGCTTGCTTTATTGAGTAACTGGTGAATGTTCAACATGCAATTTTCGCACTTAAACTGCAACATCAAAATTGTAAATAGAATTGTAATTGTTGTTCCAAAAGACGGAAATGAGTAATTTATGTTGAAAATTCATGATCCAACTTTTGATGAATGACATTGCTAGGTGTTTCTTTAGTGCGGTGTTGGAGGTGTTTTGTACCTTATGCCTTATTATTGGGAAAACAAGGTGCTTCTTTATGTGGCAAAGATCACTTAAAGAACACAGAAAAAATACTAATGTTATTTTTAACCATGACATAAAATTCACGTTCTTTTCTTCCAAGGAAGAAATTTAAATTTTTATTTATCAAATATTAAAAAATTGTCTAAATAATAATTGATTTGCTTATTGCTAATCTCTCGCAAAACGTCTATATAACACCAAACCACTACATCGTGAAGACTGTCTTGTAGGTATGCAATTCGCCCAAAAAAAGAACGTCGTAATAGCAAGACATCTGGATTATTCGTAATCAACACTCCTGAACTAGTGTCGATCAAAGTACTAAATAACATCAGTGGTTATCAATGCGTGATATTTAATAGGTATCTTCTAAGCAAATGTGCTACACTGTCGACCACATCATCGCTTAACATCAGGTGAGATTGTGGTCAAACGTTTGCCTATACACGTAAAAAAAAAGATCATCAGTGGTAGTCATCAATGGCCATCAGAGTAAAAAAAAAAATGGGCCTTTACATCTATTGAAGATGATATACACAGCGTCAGGAGGCAACCTATGCCTACACTTAACGGGACACTGTAGTGCCTGGGACAATGTTTAGATGGAGTCATCAGAGTGGACACAAACCATTGAACATTTTACACCTTGCAGCAGAATTGTAATAAATCTACACGAGCAATGTACATCGAATTTAGATTTGATTGCGCTCGGAGCTACCGTACCAACACCGTGTTTATGGCTACCACTAATACTGAACTGTCGATACTGAATTTAGTTTATTAACGCCTAGGGGCTCAGACAAACATGAAATAGACCAGTATCAAAAGGTCGTTAAAGCAAATTGATCTTGCGGCAAAGAGATTTATTATCAAAATGACACATCCTCAAAACCATGTCCTAACAAGAAATAAGAAGAGATTTTGCGATTTTTTTAATTTTTGTACTTTACTTGTGACGTCATTAATGACTCAGTAACATGTGACATTTACAAAGTGACCACCATAGACTTTAAACAAAAAGATATTCAGAATTCTTAATTAAATATAATACGGAGGTTTTAGGCGGTCGTAGCTTAACGACTTCTGGAGCCAGGACCAGCCAGATGTAAAAACCAATAGCGGTCACCCATATAAACAGTGACCTCGCAGAACATCGCGTGAAGATTGACTATAGCTACGCCTCGAGCACTTCATTATGTTAGTAAAACAAATGAAATCAAGACTCTACCTACAAAAAAAAACTCCACGTCTTTTTTGCAACCCAGAATGATACCGTATGTAGTTATCTCAGGCTCTGAAATTAGGTTTTAGATAGGTGTCTGGAGGCTTTGCCACAAAAGGTAGTAAATTATACAGTACGGCTTAGCCCTAAGGTGAAGATATAAAGTTTTATTAGTTGGGTACTTAGATAAGTATTAAGGTTACACTGAATACTAAAGAAATATGAGACTTCAAGATCTTTACGTCTCAGAGTGATGGACACAGTGCATTGCCTTACAGGGCACGTCCTCGTTGGACTTGCTCTGTGAGGTAATGCATTGTTATAGGCAGAAGTTACCACTTAACATGAGGTGAGCTATCAGCTTGTTCCATTACTTTTATCATAAAAAGAATAAAAATAAGTAGAGGATTATTTAAAAAGTCTAGAGAAACCTTTTTTTTTTATTTGGGTAAACAAACAGTACCTCAGTACATATAAATAAAGTGGTTTTACTTATACTAGTTTTTAATTATGGCATCAATACCGTTTTTTATGATAATAGTAATGGAACAAGCTGATAGCTCACCTGATGTTAAGTAGTAACTTCTGCTTATAACAATGCATTACCTCACAGAGCAAGTCCAATGAGAACGTGCCCTGTAAGGCAATGCACTGCGTCCATCACTCTGAGACGTAAAGATCTTGAAGTCTCATGTGCCTGTAATTACGCCGGCGCCCTTACCCTTCCAACCGGAACACAGCAATGCGAGCATCGCTGCTTGGCGGCAGAAATAGGTAGGTATCGTTTACCTCAGATTACTTATAATATAGTTTTTCGGTCATATTAAGAATCATATTTTCTAATCTTAACACTGTTTAAACAGGGCCCGCCTCAGGGCGGCGTGCTATCTCCTCTTCTTTTTGCCATTTTTATAAATTCTATTTCCACAACAATCACTTCATCCTACCACCTTTACGCAGATGATCTCCAGATCTACACGCAGGCTTCAGTTAATGAGTTGAGTAGAGCTATTGTTAGAATCAATAGTGACTTGATGCGAATTCTTACATGGAGTAAAACGTTTGGACTTTGTGTGAATCCCAAAAAAACACAGGTGATTATTTTAGGCAGCTCTCGAATGATCTCAAAAATTGACTGGTCAGTTCTTCCGCAAGTCATTTTTGATGATGTCCCTATCCCTGTAAGTGATTCTGTCAAGAATTTAGGAGTCATCATGGACAAAAATATGTCTTGGGATCCTCACCTGGCGGAGCTGAGTAGAAAGATGTTTGCGTCAGCTGCCTCACTGAGAAGGTTGAGAAACTTTCTACCGACATCCACTAAAGTTACGCTCGCACAGTCTCTTTTGCTTCCCATACTTGATTATGCCGACGCTTGTCTTCCCGACCTTACTGAGGCACAACTAGATAAGCTTGAGCGTCTCCAAAACTTTTCTATTAGGTTCATATTTGGTCTTCGCAAATATGACCATGTCTCTGACTTTCGTAATAAGCTCAAGTGGTTGCCTATTCGCTCTCGCAGGAATACTCATTTTCTATCCCTTTTGTACAGTATTCTATTCAACCCCTCCGCTCCTCCTTATTTAAAAGAACGTTTTGAATATATTGATCTTTCTAATCCTCGTACCTTACGCTCCTCTGAAACTTTGCAATTGAAAACTCCCTTGCACTCTTCTACCTTTTATGGACATTCATTTACTGTTCAAGCCATTCGCCTTTGGAATGCTCTTCCTGTTGATATCAGGAAAGCCAAATCTCTCCCTATCTTCAAAAAGCTTTTGCACAGTCACTATTCATCATTATAAAATTGTTTCACTTTACAATCTATTTATATTAGTAGGTACCTATACCTAGTATAGGTATGGTTATTATAATGTATTTATGTAATATTAGTAGGAATATTTTTCATGTATGTATTACTATTTACATATTATTATGTAGTTTACCTATATATATTTAAATTTTTGCACATAGTTGGTGAAATTAATTAAATGTAGTCTTTTATTACACCGTCACTTTCGTTCATATAAAATCCAGTCCATCCAAAGGTTGCCTGGAAGAGATCGCTCATAGCGATAAGGCCGCCCATTGTACTTCACAAGAATAATGAACTCTGTGTTTATTTTATAACTTCTGTAAAAGTGGTGTACAATAAAGTGTTTTCTATCTTCTATCTATCTATCTAAACATTGGACTGGATATGTTAACAAAACAAGATGGCCATTGGTGATTAAAGTCAGAAGTTCTAGATTTCTAAGTACGTAAACTATTTAAAGTTTAGTTTCAATGTAGGTATCAATAAACAACAATTACTTTTAAAATTGTTGTAACTTGTTAGTATTAGTTACTAACAACAATAAAACACTGAGGATGTTAGAGAGATATCATTTTCATACATCTCATTTGAAGCTGACTGAGAATCAACGCACAGCCTAAACTATAGGTCCTAGAGGTATGACATTCGGAGGGTAGTATCCTTATAGTGTAGGGGTGCACTAAGAAAAGAATTTTGAAAAATCACACTCTGAAGGGCAACGCGAGCAACGCCGCGGACGACGCCTAGTTTTGCATAGTTTTCCTCTCGCTTTAGGTACTTAAGGTACGTGACCTTTATGTACCTAGATTAGAACATTAATCACGTCTTCAGTAACTTTAGTATTGAGTGTTTGATCTTAAGTTAATATTTAGTCTATCTTAAGATTTGTAATAAGTAAAGTTTTAAGAGGCTGTGTAAGATGATATTAATATTGTGAATGATTACAATTTCACTTTATCTAGCAATAGTGGCTAAATTACTTTGGCAATATCAACAAACGAAGCTGATACAAATGTCAAACGCTATCAAATATTATTTTGAAATGTCTTAAAAAAAATTTGCATTCTTACTTGTTTCAAAATAATATTACACCTCTATCACGAACAAATCTGACAGTCGCCGCGTTAACGTATTCGAGTTATATTGCGCGTCAATGTCACCTCGACTGCCAACCGTTGTAGTGTCACCGCGCAGTGTATTTCAAATACGCTTGCGTTACGATACGTTTACGATTGTAACATTTATTCGTGATCAAGGTAAATCCAATTCGATCATTATTGTTATGTTCGTATTCGGATAATCGAGTTAGCTTTTCAATTTATTCGTATTGTAATTATTCGACAAAATAACGTTGACTCTCATAACCGACAACATACCTCTACAAAAAAAAGAAAAAATTGGTTGTATGTATTTGACAGGCGTCATGGCTCAGTCGGTAGTAGCTCTGCCTTCCGTGCTGTGGGTCGTGGGTTCGATCCCCACCGAGAACAAACATTTGTGTGTTATAAACATAGATGTTTGTTCTGTGTCTGGGTGTTTCTATGTATTATAAGTATGTATTTACAAAAAAAATGCATGTATTTATTCTATCAGCCATCTAGTTTCCATCGTACAAGCTTTGCTTAGTTTGGGACTAGAAGGCGTTGTGTTAAGTGTCCGTGAATATTTATGTATTTAAATATTATTAGGTCTAGGTGTACTAAAACTAACGTTAACTTTATTTTGTTGTTCAAAACCTTCTGAGTATATTAGGAAGGAACACAATCTAAAAACCTTTTATAAAACCTATTACCGAATACTTACGAATAAATCGAAAACTTCACTCGATTATCCAAATACGGAAATTCTACTATCGTATCTATTCGATACAACTTTACCTAAACCTTCCATACGGGATAATAATTGTACTACAGATGTTTGCAGTTAAAACATCCTTATGTTGTAGGGACAAGGTTGGGTTTTGAAGAGCAAGTTGGGAGGGTATTCTGTTCAGTTATCGAATTTGTGAGGTCGCGTCGCGAAGGACGTTCGGGATTCGATAAGTTGGAACGATCGAGTTATGAACGATGTATGAGGAATTTCTGACACAGTTACATTACTGTCAAATTGTAGAGCTAGGAATTGATTTCGTTGTTTTTCGAAACTGTCTAATAAAAATAAAAACAAAAATGCATGTTTTTTCATTTATCAAAATTAACAGTTTGATCATTTCACGTAAAAACATTGAGAGCCTTAATATCCCACTGTTGGGCAAAGTGCTTTTCAAAGGTTATTGCTAAAAAGTGAATAAGATGTACACTCACCAACTGCAGAAAACCAATTATTATCCTGGACTTACCTGAAAAATAAAATAAAACATCGTTAGAACTTACAATAGCATGTGTTTCAGAATAATGACTGTAGAAAAAAAAATACCATGAAATTTGTTTTCTATAGCAAGCAATATCGCCAGAAATATGCACAGAGGGTCTAGTACGAGTATTGGCGTGTAAATCTAGTGTAAAACGTCTGACGCCCAGCACAACCAGTGTGCGCTGATTTGTATGGGGACACTGAGCGGATTTTTTGAGTAGCTTGGCATGCGATTACGGGCTTGGTGTAGACCAAGCTTCTCATAAAATCCACTCTGTGTCTACATACAAATCAGCGCCCACTGGTTGTGATGGGCGTCAGACGTTTTACACTAGATTTAGACAGCAAAACTCGTACTAGGCCCTCAGGTGAAGAAGTCTCACCTAATTCTATTAGAACTAACACAAGAATTCGACACTTAAATTCTGACAGCTGTCATCAACGTCACTCATAAAGACACATCGGAATAATATCTGCCACGTTTGTGACACATTTGGGGTTAATGTTGATAAGGACCATAAAATATTTGATGGTTTTCGCGCCGATTCCAACTCTTGACGCATTATTTTGCACAAAGTTATCTAAATTAACGATTGGAATACGATAAATTCTGACATTATTAGTTAAATATTTCGAAGTTATAATCTAACTAAGTATAACTCTTGTTGTAAACGTAAATCTTAATATAAGTTTATTTTTTTTTTGTGTTAAAAATGAATAAATTCGGAATAAGTGATTCACTTCTGTGGCTGACTGTACTTTTAATTCTTTGAGAATTTAGGGGCACTTCCAAACATTTAATTATCACCCGCCTATATTTGCAGGCTTATTCTCAGATAACGTGAAAAGTGGATTACAACCTTATGTGATGGATTATAAAAAAAAATAGTCCCAACTCTCAACCAATGTGACTTTGAAGTAGGCACCTACGCACGTATTTGGCAGATGTCAACTGTCAAACCCATCACCGAAAAAAAGCTTAAAAAAGATTTTAAAAAGTTGTTAAATATATTTTGTTCGACAAGTTCCACAAAGCCGCGTAAAGCGCAAACAAAATAATAAATCCGTAGCTATTTGAAAAGTTAAACCCGTTTTAGGAATCAGACAGTCTACAAAGGCCAAATCCAATTTCAAGTTGGCGCCGTTTTACATGCAACAAGCAGCAAGTTAGCGGCGTGGGGCATGTTCACACGACGCGTTAAAAATATACAATAAAAAAAAGTTGTGCTTAGTTGCGACTAGAGGACGTTGTGTGAAATGTCCAAGTACATTATATTTATTTTATTAGTTAAGTAAAATTTGTTTTATTATTAATAGCTTGTTTCTAAATAAACCAATAATTTATCTCTTGTTTTTTTAAAGTATATACTATCTTTGGATCGTCTTTATTTGTGAGCGTAATTGGTAAAGTATTCCCGTATTAAGGGGAAGGAAAAGGGTTCGAAACAAGCTCAAAATATTACTGTCAATTTTTGAAATAGCAGTGGCCTGTCGTTCATAATAATATAATTTAAAGATTATTTAGAGCTTGTCTTTCTTGCGTGAGCTTCTAAAGCTTTTTGAATAACAAACGCTGATGATTGGGTGATAGACCATTTTAATACTTTCAACTCGCCCACTAATGGCGATTCAATTTCATACAGCTTTCATGCTTGTACGATTTCCATCGTACAAGCTTTGCTTAGTTTGGGACTAGAAGGCGTTGTGTTATCAGTGTCCGTGAATATTGTTATTATTATATAAAACATTTGAATTCTATTTTTGATTTTTGAAAGTGCACTCAGACTCAGTAAGTACCTACTGAGTGCCAATACGTCTTTATAAACGTCGTAAAACCGCGCGTTTCGTGCGTTCAGCCCTTAGCGCCCTCATATCCCGGATTCTTCCAGAACTATGCACGGAAATAAATAAAAAAGTTACCCTCCCCCCCCCCCCTTGCCCCTCCACGTGGTGTAGGTACATAGGCAGAGCTCGGAATGATATTATGCCGCCCGAGGATCTAGATTACGTAAATATTTTTGTTATTAGATGCGAGACTTACGAGTTTTGGAACTCCGTTTTTATCGAAGTGAGGTTATGTTGCTAACTTCTGTTATTTGCTCTCTAAAGGCACATTTACGTGATACAAGTTTCTTGCCTGTTGAATACAATTAAATTGAAAAAGTAAATGACTTTCATGATTGAAACAACACGTAATATTCTTGATCAGTTACACAAGTTTTGCTTCAAAACATTTCTAAAAAAAGTATTAATTGTTTCTCTTGTAAACAGTTGCTTACATTTCTTGGAAGTCAATTATTGCGCTTAATTTATTGCATTCAATGAATGCTCTTGCATGTACCTACTAAAAAATGTCTTAGTGCAAATGAGCCTTAAAAATTAAATATTCTATGCTAGGCACACACACACCACCAGCTTTGCCAGAGGTTGACTTATTTTATTGTAAATTTTATGAATTTTTAATTAAGATTATGTATCAGTTTTATAAGGAAGTATCTACTGAAAGTAGTAAGTATAGTCAAGAAAATGGCATAGTGTAAATGATCCTTAAAAATCTATATTCTACGCTAGATAACACAACACATTAAAATTCCATATAAGGATGTGTGTGTGACTTAATCACGTCGTAACAGCTAGACTGATTTAGATAAAACCTAAAATAAGAAGGTTTAGCGCGATGTAAAGCGTGCGCTGTAAAATCAGCTTTACAGCCTTCGTATGAAGGTTGCCTTTACGAGACACTCGCATTTACAGCTAATATGAGTTTGATAGGTCTAGTAATGGTACACTTCAGTTGAACGATCTTTTTATAGCACTTATTTACCTGATTTTACTTGAGTTTAGGGCCAATTTACGCAGATTGTACTAAAAAGTATCTTTAGTCGATGCAAATCTGACTCTGAAATTTTTAGACCGCCTTCAGGCCTTCATCATGACCTACATTTAATTATTTTTTATGAAAAAAAGTGATGGAACAATCAAATGGACCACCTCATGTTAGACGGTGATCTCCAATCATAAAGCGTTACAAAAAAAATCGTTAGTTTTAAGAAAAATGGAAGCGCTCGTTGCTTAGTCAATCTTCACCGATTATCTAAGTTAAGCGACGTTCTGCGCGGTCACTATTGGAATAGGTGGCTGGTAGTTGCATTTACATCTGAGCACTTCCGTGCTTCAGAGGGCACGTTAAACTGTCCCGGCTCTAGCAGTCGTTAAGCCATGACGGAGGCCTTAAGACGGCCTAAAAACTTTGCCACCAGAGTTGGCCACTAACTCATACGAGCTTGCTTGCTTACAGAGGGTTAATAATAACATATAAATACGTAAAACTAAAATAAAACAATACCACTAACATTCTATTCATTTAATTATCAAAGTTTATGTACGTACAATTTGCATGACCAAATAAACCTGGGGTCAAACCAAACCAAAACGCAAAGACCCTTGAACTTGTACTGGGCGTTTGCACACTAGCCGATACCGACACACCAACGACTCAAACAAAATATCGGTCGGCGCCGACACGATGTGAACACTACTTGGTACTACATCGGGGAGAAGCAAGAACGGGGTGAGGCAATTCCAAATTCCAAACCGTGTGAAAGAATCTAGTGCTAAATCTAGGACATTGCTGTTGATTCTGTTGTTGCATTTTCTAAACTATACCTAACCTAAAACAGTAAAACAGACTAAATATTATTATGTGGCCATCCCTTTTTCATAAACTAAAACGACAGAGACGGCTGTAACTTTAACACTGTCGAAACGACGTAGCCAGAAGAGATTACTAAAAAAAACTGAAATTCCCACTTGTAGAGATTTCTTAGTGGGGATTTTTTTTATTTTTATTTTTTTTTGTACAATATAGGCAGCCGTTTGACCACAATCTCACCTGATGGAATGATGATATCTGGAATATATCTCAAATTAGATGAGTAATAAAAATCAAAAAAGAATTAATTATCGTGTCGGTGTCGTGTCGGCATTGTAAGAACAGTTCTCCACGGCCTCCCGAAACCAAGCACCTGAACATTCAAAGAAACTTCCTAAATAAACTCCTGCCCTTTGTCACTATAAATTTAACTGGGCAAAATGCCCAACTTGTTTTTACCCAAGTGCCGAAAGAGGGTTATGTTTATTCTGGCCCAGAAATCGGTAGATGTTTATTTGTACGAAGAAACTATAAATTTTGTTGAGATCGACGACGGAAGGTGCTCTTGGGTATTACTACGAAATGGTCACAACTTTCTTGAGAGTTTTATTTAGAGTTCATTATTTTTATAGACATCTATCCTGTTATTAATAAACTCTATGTAAGCTTGGAATAGTCTATAAAGGGCCCTTAGAATGGTAAAAGTGGAACTCTTTGTAGGGTTACATAAGCTTGCCTGTAACTATTATGTACCTATGCACATTTTTTTTAGACACATCCAAAGAAAAAAACTAAATTTCCTTTAAATTTTCCGAGTTATGATTTTTTAAATCTTTTTGTTTCTGAAATTTTCGAGGAATGCTTAAAATATGAGTAAAAAAAAATTTGATGAACTTCTTTTCAATTTTTTTTACATGATGTGTCTTTATTTCGTTTTTTATTTGAACGTGTCAATCTGGACCACCATATATTTTTACTGTGTACAATAAAGAATAAAGTACAAACAATTTCCAGCACAAAAAGTGAGTGTCTTAATATCACAAAGCCGTGGCCAGCTGATCTCCAGATAAGGCACGACCGGTATTAGTTCGGGCACGGTTCAACTTGAGGCAGCTTCAGCAAGTTGATATTCCTATTTAACTATTTCGTTCCGGTAAGATTTCGACATTTGCCAGTGGTATAGAGACATCAGAAAAATGAGCGTAGTACTCCTTCATCTACTTCTTTGTTGCATTTTAGATCTTCACTTTAAATTGTTTTTTTTTTGTTTCCGATACCTTCCGCATTACTCAACTTCCATTTCTTTAGTGTTTGTTTAAAAGTGCTAAATATTTTCTTGTTGTAGCACTGGTAATCTTCCTTCCTACTCACTCATATTATAAAGTTTGTACGGATGATGGATGTTTGTTATTCTTTCACGCAAAAACTACTGATCCGAAGTGGATGAAACTTGGAATACATATTTCCCGTAACTTGGATTAACACATAGGCTGCTTTTTATCCCAGAAAATCAAAGGGATCCAACGCGACGCGGACGAAGTTGCAGGTGGAAGCTAGTAACTAATAAGATCTGTCCTGTAACTCCCAGGCTGATAGACAGACCGCCTCGGACAGTGCCTTGATCACGAATAAATGTGACAATCGCAAACGTATCGACCCGCTAGCGTATCCGAGATACACTGCGCGGTGACACTACAACGGTTGGCAGTCGAGCTGGCATTGACGCGCAATATGAGTCAAATAGGCTAGCACGGCGACTGTCAGATTTGTTCGTGATAGAGGTAAAGATCTCATATAGAAGTACTAGCCGTCGCCCGCGGCGTTACTCGCGTTCTACCCTTTGGAGTGTGACGTTTCAAAATTCCTTTCATAGTGCACCCCTACACTATTTAGGGATACTACCCTCCAAATTTCATACCTCTAGGACTTATAGTTTAGGCTGTGCGTTTATTCTAAGCCAGCTTCAAAAGAGTTTTATATAATACTAGCCATCGCCCGCGGCGTTGCTCGCGTTCTACCCTTTAGAGTGTGACGTTTCAAAATTCCTTTCTTAGTGCACCCCTACACTACATAAGGATACTACCTTTCAAATTTCATACCTCTAGGACTTATAGTTTAGGCTGTGCGTTGATTCTCTGTCAGCTTCAAAAGAGTTTTATATATATTGATGATGATATTGATTATGATTATTTCTGGCTGAGACACACGCAACAGGGAAATTTCCACTTTTATTCATAACTGTACACTTGTACATCCTTTGTACATTTGTGCCGAAAAGCAATAAAGTAGAAGCGATTGTTCGAATGACGGGAAGGCAATTTTATTGATGTTGAATGTTGAGAGACAAATGATGTGCGAAGTGTGCGAACTGACAAACGAATTTAGAATTGTTACTTGTAGCTACAGCGCAACGGAAAAACTATCTACGTAGGTATCTTTTAGAGTTCAATATTGCTTTTTTAATAATTTTTTTTTTTTTTTTTATTAAATTAGGTAAAATGTAAATGTAGGCTTTTGTTTCACTGAATACCATAGATTAGTTAGTAACTGTCTGTTAGTAATTGCGTCATGTGTTCTTCTTATTTTTCCTGGCCTGACGTCTCATTTCATTTGAGTTAGGTCCTTCTTGTTCTCACGCGCCATATAGTGCGTTTTTGCGACATATCTGGGCCCAGTCCATCGTCTTGAGATCCTTTTGGACTAGTCCATGTCAAGTAATCGGGGTCTCACTGATTCTAAATTGTGGCGGGTTTTTTCACATCTGTACAAATACGTGCTTCGGAGGGCACGTTAAACTGTCGGTCCCGGCTCTAGCAATCGCTAAGCCATGACGGAGGCCTTAAAGGCGGCCTAAAAACTGTGTCACCAGAGTTGGCCACTCACTTATACTTGAGCTGGCTTGCTTGCTTGTACAAATCGACCGGCAACAATTTTGTTTTTATAAAAGTTGACCCACTTATAATACTCTCGGAGGTATCCAAGTTCAACTCTCTATTACGTAAGATTTTCGAAACCTTTTCAGGAAAGTAATTTCGTGAAAAAGCCTTAAGACACCCGAATCAACCCCTAAATTGGAGCACAAGGATTCTAATAAAACGGTTTTATTAAAATCCTTCTCGACAACTGAAGAAATTATAAATTCCGTATTTGTCATGCCAAGGGTTAGGGACATGAATTCTTATTACTATCAAAGCTACTGTGACAAGTGTAAACATACGAGAGGTTAAAATAGACGACTTTAGAAAAGCTGATCATTGAAATAGATATGAGATAATATTCCTCCAATCTCCATAATAATCCTTGGTGTAATTACAGGCACATGAGACTTCAACATCTTTACGTCTCAGAGTGATGGACGCAGTGCATTGCCTTACAGGGCACGTCCTCATTGGACTTGCTCTGTGAGGTAATGCATTGTTATAGGCAGAAGTTACTACTTAACATCGGGTGAGCTATCAGCTTGTTCCATTACTACTATCATAAAAAAAAATCTCTTGATACTATCATAAAATTGTTTATTTGTTACTACCCTAATAATCTTACTTAAGTCTACTAAATAGTATACTTCATTAACCTAGGTGACTTAGCTCTGATGAATTATGTCGATGGCACCCTTCTTGGAACGTATGGGGTAATAACAAAACACCTAACAAAGTCAGCGTACCCCTGAATTCATACACAGAGCTTGAACACTCCGCCAAAAAATTTCAACCACCATTCGCCTAGGGCAGCATTCAAATCCGCCTTTAGGAGCCTAACCGTTCCAATCACATTCGCCTAGCTCAGAGTCTGAATCTACGTTTAAAAGAGCCTCTACATCGATTAAAGTTACTGTTTACTTTGGATTACTTTTTCATACACAAAACTAATATAAAGCTTGTAAAATACGTATTTGTATGGAAAAAAAAATTGGAATAGTATTTCCTTGACAACTTCACCCCGTATACACCCCGGCCGACAGGGGTGTGGGTAATGGATACAAGATCGATCCTCGTAATATCCATTTAGGACTAGAGAAATATCGGGGACTGACAATACACTCTAAATCTTGAGTCTATGCTCTAATAATACATCTTAATATGTTGAAGATGGTAGAGTGTAAATTAAATTTCAGAAAGGGTTAAACTTAGCTTGTGCTAGTGACTTCGCTCGTTGTTTTTTTTATAGTTGTTAACCCTTTGCATCTACAGGGTACGAATCCGACTTAACGACGAAGTACGTATAGGTATAGCTAGGTACTTACAAATACATGTGAGTACTATTAACTCAAGTGCAGCTGGGCAGAACCCTTGGCAAGATTTGGTGATAGCAGGTGGAGTAAAGCCTTGACAGAATGGTGGCCTAGGGGACACAAGAGAGGCCTTGACAGACCAACAGCCAGATATGTAGATGATATCGTTGCCGTACAGGGAAAGACCTGGATGCAAAAGGCCCAAAATAGATACGAGTGGCGTTTGAGGAGGCTTATGCCCAGCAGTGGGCCTCTACAAGCTGCCTATGATGATGACTATTAATGTGATTTTTTTTATATTGGGCTGGAAATCTCTTATCCTGTTATTAGTAAACTCGATATAAGCTTGGAATAGTTCCACCGTCTTTTGTCTTTTTCATTGACAAGCAGATTCAAACTCGATCGAAAGAGACAAAACACGGTGTAACTCAAGATTAGTGTTTTTACAATAATTATAATATTTAATTAAAAATCGCATGAAGTTAATGACAAGGTAGGTGATGAAGGTATTAATATGTAGTTCGACCCTTACAACTCATATAAGCTAGCTTAGGCTGGATTACATCGCATCGTAACAGTAAATAGAACCCAACGCTGAGAACCTGTCGTAGATACCAAGCAGGTACTTAGTGAAAATCATCATCATCATTCACAACCTGACTTCACCCACTGCGTTGTATACAAGGTGTAAAAAAACTCACTTCCGAAAACTTGAGTTATTCTAGTTTCGGACTACCGTTATTTTGTCCCGCTGGGACGAAATAATAACTTCAATTTTATTAATATTTCTTTTACGGTTTCGTCCCAAAATTTGTTAAACTTTAAAAAGTAGTAACCACCACTCACTGGTGCTAGCGAGAAAAAAATCTGCTGTTCAATACACTTTTTCTAAGTAGGTAAGAATTGTTTAACAAACAAAAAATAGGACAGCAACAGAGATCTCAGTGGAAGTCTTTTGTGGCTAATCACATGCAAGAGAGTTTTTGTTTGCTACTTATCTAATTAAATAAACGTTATAGGTGCCTTAAAAAGGCATGAAATTACCCCAAAACTATGCAAGGCTCAGGGGTAAAATAATACTGAAAAAATTGCTGCGGTACCTCGAGGGGTTAAGTTTCACCTAATAATAATAAAACTTTAGGTGCATTGAAAAGACAGGGAGTTTAACCCAAAAACGATGCAAGACTCAGGAGTAAAATAAAACTGTAAAAATTGCTTCGGTGCAGGGGTTAAGTTTTGTATATAATAACATGACTATAACAACAGATCCTATAAATATAACATAACTAAAAAAACAAGGATATCTACCGCGCCTGGAGAAAAAACGCCTTTTATTTTAACTGAGAAAAAATATTGTTTTTGTCCAGTGACTTTACGTTTTACTCCGTTTTTACAAAATTAAATGTTTGATACAAAGTAACAATTACCAATTCAAATGAGTTCGGGTTTACGAAGGTAATCAACTTCTGACAGAGATTACAGTTACGAGTTACAATCAAAATTGGGTAATTAATTTTCGAGTTGTAAAGTTCTTATGGAGGTTTTGAAAACACTTGATACCATTAATGTCATAATTATCTTCTTTCTAAATATATAAAACTCTTTTGAAGGTGACTGACAATCAACGCACAGCCTAAATATAAGTCCTAGAGGTATGAATGGAGGGTAGTATCCTTATATTATTATAGTGTAGGGGTGCACTAAGAAAGGAATTTTGAAAAGTCGCAGCATAAAGGGTCTAAAATTAGGATCAATGATTTTGGATGCTGCTACCACGCGAGCAAAGCCGCGGCGCAGCTAGTACAATATATTTATGTGCCTTTTTGTCATACCAGCAATCTCAGCATTGTCATTTTGACATCATAATAATCGTTATGAGATTTTGTCGTTATGCGATGTCTTCATTAGAAGATATTTTAATGAAATCTTGTCACTATGAAAACTTGACACTATGAGATTTGGTCATTATGAGATTTGGCGTTTTCAGATATTCTTGGGACTGGGTATAGGAATTTCAAATATCGCTAGATAAAAATAAAAAAAACTGTCAAAACTCTATAAAAGAACAGTATTATTATACTTTTGGAGTCAGCGGGCTTCCTAAATAGAAAATTGAATAACAGCGTTAAAACGAGCACCTTATCACCTTGACTTAAGGTTTAAAATGTCGAATGATATTGAGATGTACATTGTACCACTTAGTTTGTATGTGCGTTGAGAATTTTGTTCTATTTATCTTATAGCCGCTGAAGCCCAAATTTGGAGCAATCTAGCAAATTGCAAACACTCGTTGTGCACTCAAGTTTCTGACGAGACATTCGACGCTTTGCAAGCTTATGAGAAAAGGACAAAAAAGACACATATTGTTCCCTTTAAAGTGGTCTATTACGTAAGTGTATAGTAGTAGTAAAAGTCAGGCAGACGATTAGCAATTGGACGATTAAGTTAAATATTGTTAGCTAAAAAGTTGACTTTTGGTTAGAATTGACATGAAAAAGTGTTGCACGGTGAAAGACCATGCATTCGTCAATCGATTACCATTACTGATGTACCCTAACTAAGTAATAAGTTATGGCTGGACAGAAAGTGACCGTTATATTGACGCTTATTGCAAATCCATCGCGAAATAGGTCGATACAATCATCAGAAATCTAGCGGTCCCCTTTTTTTTTTATATAGAATCGATCATCTTTTGAGTTCAATCTCACCTGATGGTAAGCGACGATGAAGCTGACGATGGAGCAAGACGGTCTGGAAGACACTTGTTTACAGTATCGAATGCAAAGTCCGTATCAAGCATGCCTTCAGCCCGAGTCTAGTTTGAAAATCAAACACGACGAGATTCCATTAGTACGTCTATTGGCATCGAAATTAAATTTCCGAACGCGATATTATACAGTGCTGTTTGGATGTGTCAACAATCAAAGTAACTGGCTTTTGTATGTGACTTTTTTTGTAAGGACTTTGATCTCCCCAAATAAAGGTCTTGAAAAAATTACTGTCAAAGTTTAGTCGTCATTATGTTAATCTACCAGCAATCAGCATGAATATTTGCAAGACCAGTTTATAGAGGAAAAAATAGTTTTACGCCATTATAAATATAACATTGTAGCATTTCATTTTTTCAGCTTCGTGAAATAGGTATCCCTCGCTGGCTCAATTCAAATTTCGCGCCTCATTCTTAGAAAAATTAAATAAAGGCAAGCAGCAGCGACATCTAGCGCACCGCATGGAAATTACATTGTAATTTCATTTTTTTTACAGCGAAATCAAGATGGAAAGATCGGTAAAACGCCGAGGCGCCATCTGGTGTCGAGTAGTTGTATCGATTTAGTTTCGATTGGTTTTTTTTTGTGCACTTGCTCTAGGTTTTAAGGATTTGTCTATGGCGATGACATTGAAAAAAGAGGTCATGGCCGACGCCGGAGAAATATAGGTTTTGTTTTGTTTCAAAAGAATTGTGTTTAGGGACGTTTTTGCCATGAAGCTCGTAAGGAAAAGCTTCGAGAACTTTCGATTTTGAGCTACATAAAACTAGCCGGCAAGAGGAGCCGCGTCTTCATTCCACGAAGTTTGCAGAGAAATCAACACCGAAAGTGCGTGTGGGCGGAGAAGAGAGTGCCGGTAAGTTCCTCGCGATTCCAGGCCATGGATAGCATGGCAAGGATCCAGGCTCAGGAGGTTCTCGGGTTTTTATTCGATTCGATTATTTCAGACGAGACAAACACCAAAGAAAGCGGACAGCCGGAGAGAACGGGGAGACCAGACCGACGTGGCAGCATTTATGTCATCTCGAGAGCAGCCACGCAAGTCAACATTGAACAGGAGACCGACGGAGGTGCAGCTGAGAACAATTTCCGGTAGGTGGCCTCGAGTCAGGATCAGCTGATCGGGACTTCGGGGCGGGTCATGCAGAAGGGTATGACGACCCAATCGTCAGGGCGTCATGATCGCAGACAAAATATAAACACTTTTCCTTGTATTTTTCAGGCTGAAGGACGAGCAGAGAAGGGCGCGGACGCACGTGGCGTCACGAGCCGGTCGGTGTTAAGCAGAGGCGAGCAGAGCGTGGCGAGACGGCCAGCGGCTGGATTTCCCGAGCTGAGTTCCGTAAAGGCGTGGTGTGCACAAGCCACCACGTGTCTCGTCGGCACTATAAGGTGGGCCCAGTGTCAATATTTTACAAGAAGGTGTCAGAGTAGGATCATTTATCAGGCGTTTCATCAGTTGAAGTCGAACACGAGCAGCTGATTTCGTGGAATCCTGGTTCACTTGTCTATCGTTTGTTTGTCGTTAGTCTGCGTTTGAGTATTGTTTATCCTGCATCGCTATTAGTTCTTCGTTGAACTTTTTAGCATACCAGTAGGAGTAGATCCGTAGATTTCAGTGTAGGTTGGACCTGTGGTCTGCCCTGGTCCAGACGGGGCCAGTGCATTCCTCAGATCAACCCGAGCAAAGCTCATACGAGCCGTAAGTGGTTGTGCAAGGTGTAGGAAAACGTTGGTCAAAGACAAATGTACATTCTATAGCTAGGATTACAAGCTGGTAACTTTATGCCCCTGGTGGCACCTGTAATTAGACTAGAACAAGTTCTAGGGATGTGCGATTAGAAGTAATTTTAGAATTATACTATTTCACGAGGCTGATTCACTTTAAATACCCGGTTAGTTAAGTTCACATCTTTAGTATAATAAATAATGTTTTAGATCCTCTTTAGAATATACGTAGTGTAGATGGAAGAATAAGATGTTTATGTTTATATAATCATAGGTTTATTTTGCAGCAATAAATGGTTATTTTCTTGTGTTCCACATGTTTCTTTTGTTTAGAATAAAAATAAATTTTGTACGGTAGGAAGATAGGCAGAACCACCCCGCAGGAGCTAGCTGTGGTAGTCAGGAAGGTAGATATCCTGCCATTCCTTTCCTTTGTCATCTCCCCAGAATTCCAACCGTTACAACATCTCACTAACACTCGATGAAACTCAAAAGAAATTTGAAATTAGGGACTGCATTTTTTTTATACAATGTATAGGCAACCGTTTGACCACAATTTCACGTTATGTTAAGCGATCAGTTTCAGTGTTATTTTCTTAATACTGCCGGAACTGATTTACTTCTCAAAATAATGTTCTTTTGAAAATGTACGACATCTGTGTGTTAGTCTAAACTAAAAAACAATTTAGCCCACTTTTGTAGTATCCTTTGTTAAAAAATCATTGTCATCCTAACTCATAAACCAGAGTCATTTAAAAGTAACAAATAAACAACTGTAAAATAACTTTACTTACGTTAAAAGCGATAAAAACTACTTTATTTCTATTCCCAGTTCATCCCTACAAGGGGTAGAATAAAGGGGTAGGTGGTATAAACGGTATCCCTAACTTCCGTTTCCGCAATCAGATTGATTGGAACGGTAACGATTCAGATAAATCGATATCAGATGTCGATACATTGTGATATTGTTCGGTAGTGCTATAGAAGTACCTATAGATATATTTACCATATTTTGTAAGTCACACGACTGTCGATTATGTTGAAAAAAAACATTGTGAAATCAGGCGTTATGTGGGTAATCTAAATTTATGAGAAAAAATATATAAAATTTGGATTTGCTTCTTTCTTCTTCGTTTTTGTTGCGTGTAATCTAAAATGAAAAAAAAAATTGTATTTGCCGCTTTCGTCTTCGACTGTCTTCCACAGAATCTTGGACGACTGATGTAGGTAATCAGAATAGATACTTGAGCACTACTACTGTTGAGTACGTGTCACAGACACTCGTTCATCTGGGGTACGTGTATTTTGGTATCCACACTTTTTCTGTAGAGCATAAATGTACTTAAAAAAATTTAAAACGTCAAAACATTGGGCTCGTCCGGGATTTGAACCCGGGACCTCTCGCACCCTAAGCGAAAATCATACCCCTAGACCAACGAGCCGACTGAACGTCGAGTTGAAATATCTTATTGGATTGTGTGCTGTAGAACTGGTTTCAAAATAAGTCACGTGACGTTATCACCTTTCACTTATCACAATCCGATCACAGGCTATAAACTTCTGTCACAGAATAGATACTACTTTACAGTTTCAACTTTACAAATCCACTAGCTATACTATTATTTTCAAATTATTATACTTTAGCGGAATAGTTACCACTAATACTTAGTCTTACTTGCTAACACTGCGTTACTTAGGTTTCGCAATATCGGTATTTTGCCCTCTCAGCACCTCTTTTTAAATCGATGTTGGTTATGAAACGGCAAAAATTGCAATCTGATTATATAACTTGCGACGAGTTGAGCGCAACAATGGGATTTAGGAAATTATTAATATTTATTGAAAGTCGATACACGGCCCACATCGTTAGTATACTTGTGTTGATGCTGATGGGTTCTTCAATTAAAATCTTTTTAGTTATTAAAATGTATAATTATTTGTTGCTCGGATTTTATTACAAAAGAAAATTTAGAGTCAATCGACGTGTGCGCACTTTATCTCTCCATAGCACAGATTATATTCACTTGCTTGATTCCTTCGGAGCGCCATGCCAGGCATGGCGTCAAAATATTGGCGAAAAGTATTTGTTTGTCTAAACAATCTCCACCCCACCGAAAAGTGAAATGACTTCGAATTAATCAGGAAGGTCCATTAAGGGACAGAGTCTGTGAATGGCTCTTCGTAAGATTCCTTTGTGGGTCTGTACATCCACCACTCTGCAGCAACCATCGGATCCCACAAAACTTGTTGTAGTTCTGCCTAGCAGCCACTTCATAGGGGGGCTGCAATCGTCCTTAATCAGCACCAGTTGGTTGGGCTTGATGTTTGCCTGTTGGCTCTGCCATTTAGTTCGGTGTTGGAGCTCGCAGATATATTCACGGCTCCATCGGCTCCATACATGTTGTCTGGCTTGTTCAATACGGGCGTATCTGTGAAGTCGATTTGGATTGATATCTTGTAGATCTGGGGCAGGTAGTGATGTAAGCGGTCTTCCTATTAGAAAGTGCCCAGGGGTTAAAGGGGAATAATCGTTGGGATCAGAGGACAAGGGACTGAGCGGTCTTGAATTTAAAATAGCTTCTACTTGAGAAAATAAAGTTGTAAGCTCTTCAAATGTGAAATGAGCATTGCCTGCGACCCTTTTCAAATGAAATTTTGCTGACTTCACAGCTGCTTCATAAAGGCCACCAAAATGGGGCGAATATACAGGTGAAAACTTAAATTTTATGCCTTCATCGGATAAACCTGCCACAGCTTCCGAACAGTTCTTGACAAGAGCAGCAATTTCGCGGCTTGCACCGACAAAATTGGTGCCATTGTCACAAAAAATCTCACGAGGCTTACCTCGTCGAGACATAAAGCGACGCAAAGCTAAGATGAATGCTTCTGTGGTAAGATCGCTCACTAACTCTAAATGAACAGCTTTAACCTTGAAACAAATAAATAAACACAGATAGCATTTGCTCAGCCTTGCGCCACGACCCTTCCTATTGATGATTAGAAAAGGACCTGCATAATCTGTTCCCGTTATTTCAAACGGAAAACCGGGTGATAATCTCACAGAAGGTAAGTTACCCATAATTTGCGTCGCAACTGCTCCTTTCATGCGTTTGCACCTCAAACAGCTGTTACAAACTCGTCTAGCTAAACATCGGCCTCCAACGGGCCAGTACTGTTCTCGTACAGCTGAAAGAAGCAATTGCGGTCCTGCATGCATTAATTTTATGTGAAAATAATTCATAAGAAGCGTTGCATAATGATGCTTCGCATTTAAAAGAATAGGATGGCGTTTATCAAAACTATAATCTGAGTTGTGTAACCTCCCACCAACACGAATCAACCCTGTCTCTTCATCCACAATGGGGGTTAAACAATGCATTGCAGGATATGATTTGAAATTGTTTTTATAAATAGAAAAACTTTCTACCTGTGAAAATTGGGCTAACCTTAGCTCACTACGGTTCAACTCATCGACAGTCAACGGCCCGATTATTTTCACCTTACTTCTAACTATATCTATAAATCTAAATACGTACGCGAGCGTGCGACGTAATTTTATAAAACTAGAGAAACGATCAAATTCAATAATCGATCTAGGATTTGCATCAATATTTGAAAAATGCACTTTCACCTCAGGTAAGTCTAACTTTTTTTCATAATTACGCTGGTCTGGCCACTGTTCTTTTGCGCTTTTTAGGTATGTAGGCCCATCCCACCACAACGAAAGGTTCGGTACCTCTTCTGGGTACACTCCGCGGGAAGCGAGATCAGCCGGATTCAGCAATGAAGGTACGTACATCCATACGCTATTATCAGCTGTTAGTTCATTGACCTCAACCACTCGGTGCGACACAAATGCGCTCAACTTGTGTGGAGGTGTATTTAACCAACCCAAAACCACATTTGAGTCACACCAGAAGTAAGTATTTCCTACTGAACAACGCAAAGCTTTTGTTACCTTATTAAATAAACGTGCAGCTAACACTGCACCGCACAGCTCAAGTCGGGGTATAGTCGACGTTTTGAGCGGGGCTACCTTTGATTTTGCACACAATAACCGTACAGTTATATGGCCCAGCGCATCACTAGAACGCACATAAACGCACGCGGCGTACGCGCTTATTGATGCATCTGAAAATGTATGAATATCTACTGCTATAGGATTAGCGCAGAATGCTTGGCGTGGGATGGACAGATTTTCGATGAACTTCAAGGTTTTCATTATTTTATTCCACATATCTGATATTTCTAAAGGAATCTGTTCATCCCATCCAATCTTCAGCAGCCATAATTTCTGTAGAATGATTTTACACGTAATAACGCATACACATAATAAACCCAGTGGATCAAAAATAGTTGATGACACTGACAAAATGATACGTTTTGTCATGCGATTGTTACACTGGTCGTATCTTTTTAATGGTTTTTCTACTGCAATAATAATACAATCTGAATTAGGATTCCATTCAATACCTAATGTATTTGTTACCCCTGAAATCTTTAGGTTTTCTTGCTTATTATCCTGAACTGACTCATTTGAAATCAATTTTATTAATGCTTGAGAATTGCTTTTAATTTTTCGTAAATTAAAACCTGCTGATGCAAGTGTAGCAGTGATGCTTTTATAAATGTTATTTAGTTCATTTTCATCTGAACTTCCTGTAATTATATCGTCAATATAACAGTCATGCTTTAATATATCGCTTATCAACGGATCTTTACATTCAATCGCTAGTTGCACGATGCATCTTGTTGCAAGGTATGGCGCAGACGACGTACCATACGTCACAGTATTCAACTGTAGGTAGCTCATGGGTTCCCGCTCGTCTTTACGCCACAATATACATTGTAAATGCCTTTGGCTTTTTTCTATAAATATTTGTCTATACATCTTTTCTAAATCACCTGTTACTATTAGTTTATGTTGTCTTAACCTGATTAGAATCGAAAAAATATCATCCTGTAGAGTGGGTCCGACCATCATGATGTCATTGAGCGAAAAACCTGATGATGTTTTACAGGACGCATCAAAAACGACACGACATTTTGTGCTTTCACTTTGTTCCTTCAATACAGGATGATGTGGCAAAAATACAGCATTATCAGATTTCTCAGTCCTTGACAAATGACCGAGAGCTTCGTACTCATCTATAAAATCAACATACTGGGATTTTACGTCAGGCTGCCTTTGAAAACGTCGCTCTAAGGATTCGAACCTCTTCCGCGCTATGTAGTATGAATCACCCAATGTACCTTGGTCAGCTTTTAAAGGCAGCGTCACGCAAAACCTCCCGTCCTCAAGCCGCTGAGTGTGCTGCATGAAGTGCCGCTCGCACTCAGCCTCCTCCTGAGACATGACGGGCTTACAAGGAACCTCTTCAAGTTCCCAAAATTTGTTGAGTTGACTTCTAATTTCTTGACTGAAATTACACACAATTTTATTTTGATTATTATTATTTTGACACATGACCGGTCCAGATATTAACCAGCCGAACATAGAATTCTGTAAGATAGGTAAATCGCTACCTAATTTTATTTGTTCGGTACATAAAACGTCCCAAAAAACGTCCGCCCCTAGTAACATATCGATTCTAGCAGGTACATGATAATTGCAATCAGCGAGCGTCACATTCTTTGGTAGCTTGATCTTTGAAATATCGACTTCCTGACTTGGGAGCGAGCTAGTTATGTTTTTGATAACAAATGCATTGACTGACGTGCTAAATGCATTTGAGCGCGACTGTACCTTAATATTACAGCGCTGTAACGCTTCGAATGAGATACTGTTAATACCTGTTACACAAACTGAATTAATATTTTCAGTTTGTATGTTCAATTTGTTTTGTAGTTCTTGACTAATGAATGACGACTGGCTTCCGCAATCGAGCAGGCAGCGTGCTTCAATAAACTCATCTGAATTGATAGATGAAACTTTTACAATAGCTGTAGATAATAAAACTTGATTTGAAATACAAGTTGATAATGAAATCGGACTAGAAACCAGCTGCTTACTGTCAGCGTTAGGTTTGTCGAAATGTAAAAGAGAATTATGCTTGTGGTTGCATAATTTGCAAGACATGGCTTTGCATTGTGGGGCTAAATGTCCGCTACGGAGACAGTTAATACAGAATCTATTCTTTACAATCAAATTGAATCTGTCTGCCGGTGACATCGCCAAAAACTGTTTACAATAGTAGATAAGATGCTCACCATCACAAACTACACATTTGGTGGGAGCTTTTTGACCTTCTGAAGATGTAGCAACGAATGATTTTTGTTGTTTATTCATACGCTTGTATTGCTGCAGCTGCGGCTGTTGCTGCGATTGCTGCTGCTCGGAATCTAGCCTGCTAACGGCATTTGTGGCTGTTGCCTCGAGAACATCTGCTCTCATACGCAAAAATGTGTAAAACGTTTCTAATGTAGGTACCTCAGATGAAGTGCCCTTGTATTCCTCCCATTTCATACATGTTATACCATTTAATTTTGTTGAAAATAAATAAATGATCAGAGTGTCCCAGTTTTCAGTTTTTTCACCTAAAGTGTTTAACGCGCGCAGATGTTTTGCAATGTGGTCAGCTGTGAATCGCAGAGAACTTTCCTCACCAATATTGGGTGCATCGAACAACGATTTAAGGTGAGTACACACCAGCTTACGCTTATCATTAAAACGATCACACAGTAACTTCCAAGCTACTTCATAATTACGGCTTGATATTTCCAGTGAAGAGATCACAGCAGCAGCTGAACCAGTAAGTGCACTTTTCAAATATTGATACTTATTTATGCTTGCAATAGAATCATTATTATGAATCATCGAAGAAAATGTATCGTGAAATTCTAACCACTTTGATATGTCACCATCAAAATTAGGTATTTTAATTTGAGGTAGCTTAATGTGTTTGGTTTGTACAGTTGCACTTGAATTAGAACTTTGCGCATCAGATTCAATAATACTTTGACCTTTCTCTATGATTTCCTGAGCTTCTGCCATAGACTTATAAAACCTATTCTCACTAGAATCCCTTTCTATCTGATTTTCTGAACTTTCTTGCTTAATCTCAATGCTAGTTTGAATAAGATCATACTCCTCAAAAAGAATTTCTAATTTTTTCAACCGGGTTTTAGTTTCATGACATTTTAGCTTACTTATGTTAGGTAATGACTTTAGATCATCCAAATATTTTTCAAAAGTAGTAAGTCTTCCTTTAATAGAAGATCTCTTAGCTTTAAGATCCTTTAAATCATCTGTGGCAGTCATTGTAATGAAGACAAAAAATCAAGTTTATAAATACCTTTACTCCAAGCAAACCTTGAAACAGCTGTTAGGTCGAGCGATAGCGTTGTATGAATGTAGGTATGGGTCCGAGATCATTGACCGGAGCACAGTAATTGGCTTTAGGCACTGATTGCACTTTTTGTACTCGACTGATAAACCTGGAATTGTTATGAATTGTGATTAATCACACTGTATAATATGTGTATTACTGTTAGGGAACTTTGCTTTAGATAGTGCACTAAAACGCAGCAGGACAAAATGCAAATTGTGTTGCAAATTACTACCACCTGTGGCAAGCAGGTGCAAAAGAAATGAGAAATTATACTAAGTTTAGTGCGTTGCATAGAAATAGCATAGAAATAGCATACAATGGTTTAGGGCAATGCAGAAATGGGTAACTTTGTGATGCACTGATTGAGAAGGAAAAATAACCAAAAGGAAAAATAACCAAAAAGATGAAAAATAAAAATATGCTTTGTACCTAAATGCAAAATGTTTAGCACCAGGAATGTTTGTAATAAAATATATGTAAGCTTGTCTTAGCTGGAGAAACAGTGCAAAGCACGGACTTGCTGGGGAACTGCGAAATAAAATAAAAAGATGCGAAACTCGAGCACGCTAGACGAAAGGAAAAAGATATTAGGGAAAGGGAATCAGATGAGGAGCGGGCCAACCTTTCGTTCAGAAGCCACCTTCACAATCACACACTGCAAATAATTCCTTTCTTCTTTCCAAATAATCCAAGATTCGCCGTTGCCGTTTCTTTCAAAGTTCGCCAAGTTCCACACGGCATACAAGTCACAAGATGTCTGCCGACACGTTGCGTGGTCGTCGTCCTCGTCGATTGCAGATTCGTGTTTTTATGTCACGGTCGCCAAATTGTTGATGCTGATGGGTTCTTCAATTAAAATCTTTTTAGTTATTAAAATGTATAATTATTTGTTGCTCGGATTTTATTACAAAAGAAAATTTAGAGTCAATCGACGTGTGCGCACTTTATCTCTCCATAGCACAGATTATATTCACTTGCTTGATTCCTTCGGAGCGCCATGCCAGGCATGGCGTCAAAATATTGGCGAAAAGTATTTGTTTGTCTAAACAATTTGCCTATTTATATTGCAGCACATTTGTTGCAGATCTGTCGCAACTAACTTAATCAGATGATCACGAATAAATGTGACAATCGCAAACGAATCGTAACGCTAGCGTATTCGAAATACTACAGCGGTTGGCAATCGAGCTGACATTGACGCGCAATATAGCTCGAATTCGTTAACACGGCGACTGTCAGATTTGTTCGTGATAGAGGTACTGATGACACAACTAATGACATAATTTCCAATGTTGCTCACATCAGCAGCGCAATTATGAACTAAATTCGTAGCATAAGTTTAAGAGCCGTTGGCATGATGAATAAGACGTACCTAAGTAGGTTCTAGAACTTCAAGACATGAAATAAGGATGTTCTAATAGAGTGGGGGATTGCGTGTGTCGGAACTACTAATGAAGTAACAGTTTGATTTCGAAAAAACTGTTCCCGCCATGTGTAAAGGAAATGTGACTCTTTTAAAATAAAATTAAATGAAAGCCTTTTTTTAAAATTCTAATTCAATTTGTCATAATTTGTAAAAAAAAAAATTTTTTTTTTTTTAATTATTATGTTTTTACTTGGTTAATTTTATTTTAGTTTTATGTATAATTTTAATCTAGTATTTTATTATTTTAATTGTAAATATCTAATGTGTTTTATTTTTAAAATTATTGGTACGTCTTAAATTTTTACACTGCATATAATACATATTATTTATATTTTTAAACTGTTACTCGCTCATTTAATTTTTTATAGCATGTTGTCTTCGCCTGTAATTGTGGTGGCACTTAGATATATAACTCTATAAATGATTACTTATATAATAATATGATATAATTAGTGTACATTGTGTTGGTGTTCAATTAAATAAATAAATAAATAATGCCTTGTACGGTTTGGATTTTGAAGTTATATGTATGACTTTTCTTACAAAATTGTACTGAATTTTCACCATGTCATTTGGCTAATAATTATTTTGCTTAAGTATAGGATTAGGTAGGTATAATATGTTAATTGGTCGTTTTGCTAATACGTCAATTTGCTTTTAAAGCTTTGTTATATGCAATAACCAGTCTTGCGTTTGTTGATGGTACCATCGTACAAAATGGTGTCGTAACAGCAATAGAGTGATGCTTATTAAATGCTATAGCATTTAAGGGTTAGTCTCAAAATCCCCATTAAGTTTTCCCTTTTCAGTATGGGGATTTTGAGAATAACCCTTTTGTACGTATTTGTACGTTCGTGGTGGTATTCGGTCGTTATCGAACGGTAACCATTTTTCAGACAACCGCTGGTAATGGTGGGTACCGAAGGATGGTAACCCGAGCGGCCAGTAATGCTTGCCGTCTAGACCCTCTTGCCTCTTAACAGCTGATCGTTCAAATAGATTGAAGGTGCGATACGTAGTGATGAGAAAATCTATCGACTGTATAAAAACAAAGTCAAAGTCTTTATCTTACTTAGATCACCAATATTTATAAAAACACTGTTTTGGATTTCTTCACCGACATAAAAAAAATATGGTTATGTCTTTTATCCTAAATGGTAATATCCCAGGCACTTTAAAAATCAACCATAAGTAATTGAAGTATTAAGTAAGTAGTTTGATCTTTCGTTGGGGTAAAAAAAATTAAGCTTTTCAAATTTTATTTATTTTTTATACAATACTAGTCGTCGCCCGCGGCGTTGCTTGCGTTCTAGACCCTTTAGAGTGTGTCTTTTCAAAATAGCTTTTTTAGTGCACACAACAACACATAAGGATACTAATTTCAAAATTTTATACCTCTAGGACTTATGGTTTAGGCTGTTCATTGATTATCAGTCAGCTTCAAAAAAGTTTTATATATATAGATAAAAGTCAGGTAACCGTAATGGCGTGTATGGTTTGACGATAACAGTACATTTTGTGTAAAAAATATTAATTCTAAATTAAGTCTGTATTTCATCATCGATAATAATCATCGAAACTTTCGCAACACTACTGCCGTGGCTATCCACGTTAATCACAGGTGAGCCCCAATAATGAAGTTTCTTGTTAAGTACACTATTACAGCTGTTTTAACCAGCTAGAATATGTAGGCATGTTCTATTTTTGGACGTGTCTCTGTCTACTTTCAATATCTGAAAAAACTGGGAGCTAACAAGGGGTCTGCTGAACTTCTATATGTAGGTATAGGGAGACTAGCTGTAGCTTGGGAGATGATGGATACCGTGTCCGGAGATTTTGCTGAAGATATCTGTAAAACGAAGGATGCAACGATATTACTTTGAAATAGAAAAATGTGACCTATTTTTAGAATTTATCAAGATTGTTTGTGACCTCTTAGCTTTAGACTGAGCTGTGTTTTCTCAAAACTTTTCCTAAAGTCAAGATTTACAAAATTTAAGAAAATATTGGAAAGCTAATAACTTTTTTGTATTATTTATCAACCAAAATGTCGATTTAAATAAATCAGAGTTTGAATACACAATAATAATAACGTTATGACTATCGATATTTTTGTCCCAACACTACACAAAGTCGTTAATCACCGGCTGGTTTAATAAAGTTCTTCCTTTCAACAGTATCGTTTATTGTGTTTTTACTCCCAGCACTAATTAGAGCTAGATCTAGAGTTAGATAACTTAGGGTATTTAAGGCTTCAGTGGTGGCAATTACTTATTTTGGAACTGCATGAAACGTGAACTTAAATTCAAGTGTGATAATTTCTTTTTAACATAGAATGGGCTAAAAAACCAGGAGTGCATGTTTGATTCCCGTGCCAAGACATTCAAACAAGGCGAGCTATCAGATGGGATAGGCTTGTTCCATCATCTAGTTGTAAAAAAACAGACGATGAACGCATTGCAATACACAAGACACCTCACACAAGTCATTGATTGTGCCCTATGCTAGTCATTTACTTTGTCCCATCACTTTTCTTATATAACAGTTTGAATGCAATTGCGTTACAATTGTGTCAAAGTTCCAACCTATAAGCGTCACGTATCAGTTCAGTGACGGTTATGATTATTCAATCTTGTGCTTCGGACCCTAAATCTGCCGCAAAGTTTCAGCATAAAATCAATTTTCCGTCACCGTATGTCGGAATAACGCTTAATAGCAGCACTTATGACGAAACTTGGGGAATTTCCCCATAATAGTTGGCAACTTTGGGAGTTGACGTGTTAACAAGTTTGTTGTCGCAATTTGGTTGTTGTCGGATACGTTTAGGGGACAATGGGGACAAAAGAGCGGCTTTGTGGATCACTAAGGTATGCTATTTAGTTTTGACGAGCTTGGTTAATTGAGTGTGACTGAAATCATCGTTTGGAAATAAGCTGTTCATCTAATTATACCAACATGTTTTGTTCAGAAAGAGACCTTTTTGCAAGTAGGCATACACAGGGTTTCAAAGATACTCATAAATACATGAATAGGAATATTAGAAGGACGCAAAGACTTAAGTACAAAAGTCTCTAAATAAGTACTACATTTATCTAGTGCTTCCACCTAACTCAAAAAAATGCTGAATATTTTTAAAACCTAATTTGAATAAACTAGATAAGACATATATTTACTACCGGTCCGGAATTTATCTCCATAAATATGTCCGTACTTACCACCGATACCCCTATAAAAATCAGATGTGAAATGCTCGTTCCTCGAAAAGTCCCGTATTTTAATCTCCATTCAATATCTGGAAGTTTAGATTTACGATCGCAGCGCCACCTGCCGCGGTTTAGTGAAGTACATCCTGTAGCTAGAGTCACTGGCGGATCCAGAATTTCAGTTTAGGGGGAGTGACCAAGTGTTTCGGTTCGGGGGGGCTTGACCCTACTCCTTAGGATTTTCTCTGATAAGTCCTGTTATACTTCTAATCAGACCCAAAGCTTTGGGGGGGGGGGGGGGGGTTAGGCTCCTAGACTCCCCTTCCTAGATCCACTAGTGGCTAGAGTAATGTAGAGCAGAGGTATTCGACACCTTCTAGATCCTGTAGTGTAGAGTATAGACTTTTTTTTTATATAGAATAGACCATTTTTTCTTCAATCTCACCTGATGGTAAGCGACGATGAAGCCTACGGACGATGGAGCATGACGGTCTACTGATGTAAAGCAGAGGTACTCGAGTGTGAGGAACTGCTAGATATACTTAAGACGATTCTACACAATCCTTGTGATATTACTGAATAAAAAAAGACTGTTTTAACGAATGGATTTGCATGCAATTAAAATATATAAATATCTAATCCCACTGTACGAAATTCTTATGAAAATAGAGTAGAGTACCCAACTCATAAAAAGTTTTTTATTGTCTCTGTAAACATGGTCTACTCTGTGCAGTCGATCGCGCGTCGATTGCAAATTAAACAGTGCGGAGTGCGCAAATAAAAAAATCCAATCGCTTTTCACGCTTCGTATTAAAAGAGGATGATTCAATACTCGACTTTTATTGATATCTATCTTATCGTTTTGAATTTTATGCCAAATATTATCAGTTTCATGGCTGTTTTATGGTTATAGATTAACTGGATAAACTATTGCCGTCGTTTTAGTTAGGTAAGTTATATCCGACATTTTCTGTAGCAGTTGTGATGACGCAGAACAATCCTTTGCACGATTTTCTCCCATAGGAAAAATTGTTTATAATAATAACTTTAACCCCTCGTTGGTAAGAGTAAGTTAAATTAAAAAAAAACTATGTGACTTCCTATTTATTACATAGCTACTTAACTAAATGTTGCTTGTAATAAAAGCATCAAATATAGACAAAAGCATGCAGTTTCTAATTACTCTACTACATACTTTTTATTTTATTGACTAAGTTATAAATTTTATTTTTATTAATTAATTGAATGAATTTTATTGTATTATTATTATTTAATGACTTATGTGTACCTAATTTGACTGTCTTAATAATAATGTCTTGTAAATTTGTATGTATATATTATTATAGTTCTATATATTAATGTGCCTGATAGAAATAATTAGTGTAATTGGCTAATCCCGTACTAGTTATTAAATAAATAAATAAATAAACTCCGTACTCTACTACCATTCCTATGCATGCGTAGGTACTCTTTGTTACAAATACCTAGTTAAAGTGCATGAAACACAAAGCCGGCTAGCAAACCATTTAATTCACCTACAACAGCGCACCTGAAATTCCATTCCAAAACCCTGTAAATCACTGTTTCAGGAAAAACTCGTAACAAACGTCAATCGTGAAAAACCATAAATCTGGCTAAATCCACAGAATAGCTGTGCCATTTCTAACATCCAAAAGTTTAACTAAAGCTACACGTGCACTTGGCGAGGAGTCGATCGTTCAAGAAGTCGATTACGAAATTATCATTTTCTATTTGACAAACTATTCTGTCAGAGCTCACTAATTCAATTCAATTCTTGTCTATGGCCTTTGCAGTGTTGCCCGCAATTTTTTTTTTTAATGATAAAAGTAATGGAACAAGCTGATAGCTCACCTGATGTTAAGTAGTAACTTCTGCCTATAACAATGCATTACCTCACAGAGCAAGTCCAATGAGGACGTGCAATTTCGCCAATGTCTTGTTTTGTTAGACCTTAGCACGATGGAGAATGACCGGTGGTGAGAAGTAATGATCGGTGGAGAAAAATCAACAAACACAACACAATTCTAGCTAAAAATACAAAAGAGAAACACAAAAATGAGGAACAAAAATGATGTGACTATGTACTATAAGTATGTATTTACAAAAAAAATTACCTATATAAAATATGTATTTTATCAGCCATCTAGTTCCCATAGGACAAGCTTTGCTTAGTTTGGGACTAAAAAGCGTTGTGTTAAATGTCCGTGGATATTTTATTATTATTATATACTAACATAAAACTACCAGAGCTCACTATTTTGCATCTATTTTGAGAAGGTAATAATGACTTGACTGTTATTACTTCAAATACCACATTTGACACTGGCAAAATTATTGACTGTCAAAATGACAGACAGAGGGCACACATAAAAGAAGAAAAAAAATCAATGTGAACATTCGTGTTAGGTTTTGAAGAGAAAATCCACCATTTTCTTTAAAAACAAACGACAGCCGACTTGACAAATGACTTGACTTGACTTATTTATTACAATTTTAACACTTGACATTGGCAAAATTGTCTGTCGAAATGACGGACACAGGCGATTATTGAAGAGAAGAAGAATCATTTTATGACAGCTGCTGAAACACCTTACGGTAGTTAGGTGTCTGTACGTGGCACGTCAGTCATGGCAGTAAGTGCGACTACAGCCTAACATTTTAAAAGTTTAACCCTTAAAACTCAACCCTTAAAACTCTGTCACTGTTACTGCAAGCTTTTGCACCGAACTTATTTTTACCCGATTTTGGAACGAAGCTGCCGCATCGTATTTTTAACGTGCTTTTAGCTATAGACAGTATTTTTGAGTTTCGGGAAGCTAAAAGCTCAAAGCTCTTACCTACTCCAGTTAGTTAGTGGCCAACTCTGGTGACGGAGTTTTTAGGCCGCCTTAAAGCCTCCGTCATGGTTTAACGACTATTAGAGCCGGAACCGACAGTTTAACGTGCTCTCCGAAGCACGGTAACGCTCAGATGTAAAGGCCACTAGTGGTCACCCATCTAAATACTGACCGCGCAGAACATCGCTTAATTTAGATATAATCAGTGAAGATTGACTAAGTAAGCTACGCTACGAGCGCTTCAGTTAGAAGTACACTCTTGTAATATAGCATATATCTGAATACATAGTAAAAGGCTGTTTATTATTATACGAATCGTTAAAATACCTATCTACTTAGCGTGTAGTGAAACTGGTGTAACTACCTATATGTAAATACAGAGTACATTTTGAAACATAAATAACAGAGGCAAATATTGACATAACTGCTGACTTCAAAACGTTTCGAAATTGGTGTCACCATTAATAATTGTCAGCATTTTAAATCAACACAAATGAAGTAATTATAATAATTAAAATTTGTATTTTATGTTAGTAAAAAAGTACCTACCTTTTTTGAAAATACTTCGAAAGTGTGAAAATAATTTCATGAAATAATTATTGTATTTGTTTCAGAAATACTTATTGTCGAAATCTAGCTCAAGAATATTATATAATCCATTAATTAGTTCCACTTTCCTTTTCCACCGATCATCCGATTTAATCGCAAATTGGATAGTCACGTACAGCTCAGTCGATAAATAGCTCTGCCTTCAGTGCTGTGGATCGTGGGTTCGATCCCCACCGAGAACAAACATTGTGTGGCAAAAATCGATTTTTGTTATGTTGATGGTAGTCACGCGTCTGTTGTATGTTTGTTTGTTTTAGTCACTCGACAAAAATATGCTTACACCATAAAAGTTCAATTTAAAAATGCTGACGCTTTGTAGATAATGCTGACGCTTTACAGATAATGCTGACGTGATCGGCTAAGCGCTGTGGACGGGTTGTGTAAGCCATGTCCAAGTAGCGTTTTGTACAGGCTTGGAATACAGAATGACATTATAGAGCAGGAGACATACTACGGTATGCTTGTCTTATAAATGCTTTTTTTTTAATCTTTAATACACCATTTTTAGACTTTAATCTCACCAGATGGTATAAGCGACGATAAAGCCGACGATGGATCAAGGCGGTCTAGAAGACACTTTTTCACAGACCGATGCTCTGTTGAAATTAATTTGAAACATAAGTTTATTAGGTACACTGTGGACTTCCAAAACTAGTTATAGAAGAAATAAGTAACATCCAAGCGGTACGTTTCTTCGATAAGTTTTGTTTATTTAATTTTGTCAAAATTTGTAATATTTTTGAAGTACCGACGATGCCAAGGGAGGCCTAGGAGACGCTGGAGTGATGATACTGACGCCACACAGATTTTTGGAACCTGGCAAACAAGCGCCAATCCTGGAAGGATACTGAAGAGACCTTATAGCAGCAGTGGGGCATATGGAAAGGTATTAAGGAGACCTTTGACTAGCATGTGGGGCAGTATAGGCAAAAAATGCACATGGAATTATATTGTTAAAAAATTATGATTTTTTTGTTGAATTGAGTTTTTCTTTTTCTTTTTTACCACTAACTCCCAGGCTATACCCCGTTCATGTGCCAAGTTCAGGCACTAATTGTACACTTTCATACAGTGTACGAGCATGCTCTACGTGGCTCTACCCTCGTGATACCGTAGAACAATACATAGGTTACTATGGTAGTTTCACTTCAACTCCAAAACGGGCATTATTCTTCATGTTTGTCAAGCAACATTGAAACTTAAATCTTACGTATTGCAGTTTAATCTTGCTTGATCATATTTGATCAAATCAGCATCATCATCGTATTAATCCACTGCTGAAGGTACGCCCCATTGAGTCCAGTCTTCGGTTCTTCACAACTTGAACTTTCTAGGTATACTTTGCGATATTCATAACACACTTTTACACTCTAACCAGTCGCGTGAAAGCTCATTTTGCATTACCAGCTGATTCAAGTTAACAGGCCTTAGAAATTATTGCTGCTATTATTAAACACTAGAGTTTTTTTTAGTTATTTTGATAATGGAAATTGTGCTCAGTAACTTAACGTGTTTTGCAAAAATATGGAAACACCGATAAGCGAGCGCTGAGCATGGTTTGAACGTTGCATTTTACCGTGGTAATCGGTTTTAATAGTAGATAATTGCCTATAATTTTCATATTTTACTACAAATTTTGATTTAAAAGGCTGTAGTACACGACATCCCTCCTTTTACTAACGTTTTTTTGTAACTGAATATTTAGGAAGTATAAAAATAATCATTTTTTAGGATTAAAAAAATTATGGGGACTTGGAAGGGACAGCTCAAAGGGGATTATGAGACTAACCCATCACGAATACCTCCTGGGGCTCGTCCGGGATTTGAACCCGGGACCTCTCGCACCCTAAGCGAAAATCATACCCCTAGACCAACGAGAGACCAGGCTCAGTGGCGCGTCTTGGGAAAGATCTACGTCCAGCAGTGGACTGAGATAGGTTGATGATGATGATGATGATGATAGGTAGATTAATTTAGTGTCACACCCTTCACTTTAATTTAGTTATCAGTTCTACAATATTTGTGAAATCTACAATGATCATGATCATCATCATCATCAATCATCAATATATATGAAACTCTTTTGAAGCTGCCAGAGAATCAACGCACAGCCTAAACTATAAGTCCTAGAGGTATGAAATATCGAGGGTAGTATCCGTATATAGTGTAGGGGTGCACTAAGAAAGGAATTTTGAAACGTCACACTCTAAAGGGAAGAACGCGAGCAACGCCGCGGGCGACGGCTAGTCTAAGTATATAATGCTGAGATTGCAAAAAAATATTATTAAAATACTTTGCTGTTGTATGGTTACACTAAATGGCGGCGATTATATCTTAATTAATTTTTGCAATAAAACAAAATTAACGCTCAAATTCAGCAACAAATAACTTACCGTTATAAATTAATTAATTAACAACCCTGTAATGAGGCTCGTGTAATTATAAGTTTTTCAATCAAACAGAACAATAAAGCCTTTTCACATCGAACGGCAAAGTATCCAGGCGGTTACAGAGAGCTAAACAAAATTTATTGTATTTTATTTGCTTTATAATTAACTAGGTGCCGCCCGCGACTTCGTTCGCGTCCCGTTGGTACCCGTTGATTTTTCGGCATAAAAAGTAGCCTATGTGTTAATCCAGGTCACGGACAGTATATATTCCAAGTTTCATCCAAATCGGATCAGTAGTTTTTACGTGAAAGAGTAACAAAGATCCATACTCACAAACTTTCGCGTTTATAATACTACTACCTGTCGCCCGTGGCGTTGCTCGCGTTCTACCCTTTAGAGTGTGACGTTTCAAAATTCCTTTCTTAGTGCACCCCTACACTATATAAAGATACTACCCTCCAAATTTCATACCTCTAGGACTTAAAGTTTAGGCTGTGCGTTGATTCTCTGTCAGCTTCATAGAGTTTTATATATATTGATTAGGATACTTTCTACATTTTACATTTAACTTGTATCATCATCATTATAATCGGCCTGTAGAAGTCTACTGTTGAACAGGTATAGCCCGTATGGTAAAGTATTCTAAAAAGAGCTTGGGACTTCTCCGTCCCGTGATCTGAACAATGTCGTCGGTCCATCGGATGGGCCGTCCTTTGCCAACACTTTGCTTTCCGGTTCGTGGCTGCCATACGAGAACTTTTATTTCTCAGCGGTTGTCTAGTTTAAAATTGTATGTACAAATAAAATGCACTGAGAAAAAATTACGTAGCCCGGCTACGTAATCTAAGTAGCAAAACGACCCAGCATGACGTCAGTAGGCAGCACCATGTCGCTTAAGTATTATGCTGTAAGTAGGCCGCACCAGGAATTTGTCATGGACCGGGCTACGTAATTTACTGCTGGGTTCTTTTGCTACTTATATACGTAGCATGCAATCTTCACCTGCCCTTCATTGTATACGTACTGTACTTGTTCAGACTACATAGAGCATGGTGAGTCCTACTTACGTAAAGGTGTGGACTACTTACATCACGGTGTTTCCTACTTACGTACGTGTTCAGCCTACGTACAGTAATGGCTCCGACTACTTACAACACGGTGTTTCCTACTTACGTATGCATGCAGCATACGTACAGTAATGGCTTCGAGTACTTACAACACAATGTTTCCTACTTACGTACGCATGCAGCATACGTACAGTAATAGCTCCGACTACTTACAGCACGGTGTTTCCTACTTACGTACGCATGCAGCATACGTACAGTAATAGCTCCGACTACTTACAGCACGGTGTTTCCTACTTACGTACGGGTTCAGCCTACGTACAGTAATGGCTCCGACTACTTACAGCACGGTGTTTCCTACTTACGTACGGGTTCAGCCTACGTACAGTAATGTCTCCGACTACTTACATCACGGTGTTTCCTACTTACGTACGGGTTCAGCCTACGTACAGTAATGTCTCCGACTACTTACATCACGGTGTTTCCTACTTACGTACGGGTTCAGCCTACGTACAGTAATGGCTCCGACTACTTACATCACGGTGTTTCCTACTTACGTACGGGTTCAGCCTACGTACAGTAATGTCTCCGACTACTTACAACACGGTGTTTCCTACTTACGTACGCATGCAGCATACGTACAGTAATGGCTCTGACTACTTACAGCACGGTGTTTCCTACTTACGTACGGGTTCAGCCTACGTACAGTAATGTCTCCGACTACTTACAACACGGTGTTTCCTACTTACGTACGCATGCAGCATACGTACAGTAATGGCTCCGACTACTTACATCACGGTGTTTCCTACTTACGTACGGGTTCAGCATACGTACAGTATGGGCTCCGACTACTTACAGCACGGTGTTTCCTACTTACGTACGCATGCAGCATACGTACAGTAATGGCTCCGACTACTTAAATCACGGTGTTTCCTACTTACGTACGGGTTCAGCATACGTGTAGTAATGGTTCCGACTACTTACATCACGGTGTTTCCTACTTACGTACGCATGCAGCATACGTACAGTAATAGCTCAGACTACTTACATCGTGATGTAAGCAGTCGGAGCCCTATATTACGTACACTACACTCTATACGTTAACAGTAAACACCGTGCTGTAAGCAGTCAGAACCCGTAAATTACGTATACTAAAACCTGTACGTAAACAATATACACAGTAATGTAAGCAGTCGGAGCCCTACATTACGTACACTACACTCTATACGTTAACAGTAAACACCGTACTATACGCGGTCAGAGCCCGTACAGTAAGTACATATGTAATAAAAATAATAACTAATATAATTTTAATGAAATTATACATTTTATTCTTTAACGTTGTATTCAAAACATAAAATTACAATTTTCCGATGGAATATCTACAATTTTATACCTCTATAGCATTATACTAACAACCTATAGGCTTACCTACTTTATTAAAAAAAAACTAATATACTCATGTATACAAACGTTACATTGTTTTAAACAATTACATTATTTAAACAATGTTAAACAACTTATTCCCATGACTGGGAATAGGCTCAAAACTACATAAGCAGGAACATTTATATAACATATGTAACGTTACATTATTCTAAGCAATATCAAACAACTTATTCCCAAGATCAGAAATATAACAATTAATTAATATGATAGCATTGTTCTAAAAAATGTCAAGCAACTTATGCCCATGACTGGAAAAGAAGTTACATAAGCAGGTAACCTACGTTACATTATTCTGAACAATATAAAACAACATTCCCAAGATCGGAAATATAACACTTATTTAAAATGACAACATTATTATTAGTTTATTATGTGAGTGACTAACAAAGATTTTACAAAAGGTTTTAACGCAACTTTTTTTTTACAGTAGTAGCAAGTAAACATTTTAATTCTCAGAATTGTTAAGTCCTAGGTGAGTCAACCAGTGAATTGACTGTCTGTGAGTTTTTGACAAACTTTGTCTCTACGTCGAAGAATCCCAATTGGAGAAAGAACCTCTGCACATTCTTCAGGGTAACATGCCCTAGTTGATTGGAGCCAACAAAATTTTCAAACACACATTTTGTTGTGTCTCTGGGTCATTCTCTGAAAGCACAAAAATAAATTGTTATCAAAAAGAATAGTAATATTTTTATTTCATTATTTCCAAAACTGGATCGGAACACTAAAAACAAACACATTTTAAATATCACAATCAGCCAAATGTTCAAATACAAAAACTACATCCGCTTGGAATATTGCCTTTGGGTAGCATTTTTAATTATTTAGGTGTAACTAATGACTCTGTAAATGTTATATCAAAATAGCTCTAATATTTTGTCTCTTGTCGCAACCTCATAAAACATTCACATAAACCTTACATATTTTCACACAAACTTTCATCCCTTATTCCCTATTGTTATTTTACACCCTTGAGGGTAAAAATAAGTTTCAAGCTTCTAGCTATAAAAATGACGATACTTCCATACAACTTTTCACCCCCATACAACCTATATTTCACATTAAAAAGTAGCTTACTTCCTTTCTCAGGCTATAGACTATCTGTGTATCAAATTACATTTAAATCGGTTCAGTAGTTTTGGTGTGAAAGCGCGACAAACAGACAGACAGACAGAGTTACTTTCACATTTATATAGATATTAAAGTTAGAATAGGTAAGAAGCAGCTAATAATGTAGTTATAAAAATAACTTACACTAGATCCAATGGTTGACCAGCTTGGTTGCGATAATATATCCAGATCTGTATGGCATGAAATTTTATCTGGGTCAACAATCTGAAATATTTAAAGAGTAGTTTTAGCAGAAATCCAAATAAGTGCTGATGTGAAGGTATAAAACCGTTATTTTTTTCTTTCATGTCTGTTTCTAAAACCCTGATATGTTTTGTTAAGGTAGGGTAAAGTCAGACAACCTTCTCGCTCGCACATTTCAACATTTTTGAAGATATAATATAGGTACCTAACTAATTGTAATTATGTGAAATTGCAGAGCTTCAGGGTCGAGAGAATAACAATGCAAAGGTTCAATAAAAATATCATATTGATCCAAACAAGTTTTCTAACCAAAAAATGTGCACTTTAATTTATCGCATTGGTATAAGTTTTTTGGTTGGAAAACTTGTTTGGATCAATGTGATATTTTTAATTAAATAAAGTTATAAAGCATAAAAATTATTAGGTAGGTACTTACTGCAAACAAGCTTTTCAGTAGATTTCTTTTCAATAAAATTTCTAACTTTTATTCGATCCCCTATTTTGGGGATAAGTTCTTTCAGTTTTTCAGCACTCAGAAGAGTTAATATTTCCCAATTGATGTTATTTTCTGAAAGTTTTAATTTAAATTAGGTAAATGCAGTTTACTATTATTGAGGCCAGGAACTGGTAGGTAGTTACCCAAATAGATTCCACCTAGACTAGGTTCAGCATCATAAAGCTCACACTTTTCGGCACCCACAAACCACAAATGTAGGATCGAATACATTCATACAACTGTGTGTTAAGTTGATAGATGTAGAAGGCTTAAAATAGCTCTTTCTAGAAATCTATGGAGTGGCCTATGTCCAGCAGTAAATTTCAACAGGCTGATATGATGATCTCACTACTGACTCTTCTAGAGAAGCCAACAGGTTCTTTTCATGGAAGTAGATAGGTAGGTATATAATTTTACAACAGAGCAGTAAGACAAGCTCTTTTCACAGTCACAGCAACAGTAGGTATAAAATAACCTAGCTTAACAGAGAAACATGCGTGAGGCGCCTACCTACAACCTACAACCCGACTACGACGACGCGATACGACGACGATAATTACCTAGGTACCTACGTAGGAACGTACGACTTGTATGTAAGGGAACCGAGGGAACAATAGATTCATTACACTTACCGCGAAAAACATCTTCCAAGTACTGTAATTTTAGATCTGATAGAAACTCAAGATCTGTTTTGTCTTCCATTTTCCTATGTAGGTATATAGGTACCTGTTGTTTTTGTAGTCAAAACTCGCGTCTGTAACACTGACTCAAGAAAAAGTAGGTACTCCGTGGACTCAAGTTACAAAATATTGAAAGATGTACATCAAAATGTGCATGTGCAACAACGGCTAGGTACGAAAATGGCGTCACGGCGTCCACCGAGACCGGACCGAGCGACGCTTAGTGTTGCCAAATCTAACAGTCTAACCGGATTAAAGTCGCACAAAACTGACGATAGGTACCTACAGCTCATGGATTAAATCTATGCCACAGCTGCAATCTACATAGCCTTAAGTCGCCAAATATTTTTTTTTAAAGTAACATTAGCCCAATTATAGATCCAGGTAGTCTGGTTTGGCTACCTTTTTCGACTCTCTTACTTAGGTAGGTAGGTACCTAAGTAAACTTAAGGAGATAAAAGGAGAAATTGAAGAAACACGAGTAGATATAACATGAGCAAAAAATATACACAAATTTAGTTTGGTAGTTTGTTTTAATTAGTTGTAGTCTGTTGATCTTTAGTATTGTAATGTTTTTTCAAATTAAATTTTTTATTCAATAATAATTATATTAAAAAAGGTAAGTTTTACTGAAAATAGAAGAAGGAAGCTAGTTTTGTTTTTTCGACTGAATGGAGTCTTCTTTATTTGATAATCATAAATTAATCAGGGACTGCCGCCGTAGCATTGGCAACACTGACTCTTTTGTCGTCCGCGGCTTGCTACCTACAACAGTAAGCGTGTAAACATTAAAATACGTACCTAGCTTGTTTCAGCCAATCAGAGATCAGGTATTGTGATTGGGAAGAAATGGCGCTAAGTGACGCAATAACAGACAAAAGCCGGAATACTGAAACGTCACTCAAATTTAAGCACCACTTAAAATTGCTCTGCCTCTGTTTGACATTAGTCATTTGTAAGAGATGGCAATAATTTAAGCGTGAACTTAATTTAAGTGGCGTTTGAGTATTCGGTCGAAAGAGATTTCAACTTTCGCCTGCGAATCGATCATCTGCGTATACCTAAGTACTTTGGTAGATTATCCACAGTTGGCACCTACTTAGTACCTAGGTACCTAGGTACGGGCACTAAATAAATACTTAGAAAGAAAAGAAGAAAGAAAAACTTTTTATTGCCCACATTTATAGATAGGAAGGTACAGGTACCCACATTTAGGTAGGTAGGTACTTAGGTATAGCCTAAAAATTATGAGTACCTAGATAGGTACATACGTAAACAATAAAAATAAATTACTTCACCTATATTAAGTAGCTACTAGCTGATACCCGCGACTTCGTACGCGTTCGAATCTTTCCATCAAAATATCTGTCAACCAGCAGCGATTTTGGTCGATCTCGAGCAAGTACGAACGTGTGTACCTACCTACCATGCATGTTCGCAAGTGCATGTTCGATGTCTAGACGCAGGGTCGAGCTGTATTTGTAGGTAACCTACATAAATACTTCCAAAGTTTTCTGCGTAATATCTCTCTTTCGTTGTCGTGATGCACGATGTAGGTAGTATATTATAGGCACCTATGTGTTTACTTATAGGTAGGTTAACCAGTTTTTGTTAACATCATGCTAGAGGTATCTTCCGTGTTAATAACATGGTTGTAATTACCTACTATCCTGTAAACTCACGGTCAATAGACAGGTGACCGTAAAGTGCATTGACCGGCTGGATGCGTAAAAAACGCATCTAGGTACCTACCTTCACTACCTACCTACCTACGACCTACCTATAGATAGGTCACGTATCTATCATCGATGTAATAAAAATAGTACCTGGTAATAGGTACCTTACCTACCTAAGTCATCGGACTGATACCCAATCTTCATGGTATGACCTGATACCTAGTAGGTTAGGTACCTACCTAGTACCTAGGAGAACCTAGGACAGAGAAAAGGTAAGCAAAGGTAGGTAGGTAGGTACACTAGGTATACTTGGTAGGTGAGATACTTACTACGAATATACTACTTAGCTTTTTGTGACATTATTTGACGTTTTCTGAGATAGGTTCCATCGGAACTATTATTTTGCCTAGATACCTAGGTAGTAAGTATAAAACAATTTTATTACGATAACTGAGGGGGGGTCATCACATTTATTTGTGATCTTTGTAGTATAACTACGTAACGTAGGTAGTTAGGTATTCCGTATCTATACCAACTACCTACCTACACTGAAAATGGACCTTGTTTATCATTTATTGTTTGTCATTTGTAAGTAGTCGGATCCATTACTGTACGTATGCTGCCTGCGTACGTAAGTAGGAAACACCGTGCTGTAAGTAGTCGGAGCCATTACTGTACGTATGCTGCATGCGTACGTAAGTAGGAAACACCGTGTTGTAAGTAGTCGGAGACATTACTGTACGTAGGCTGAACCCGTACGTAAGTAGGAAACACCGTGCTGTAAGTATTCGGAGCCATTACTGTACGTATGCTGCATGCGTACGTAAGTAGGAAACACCGTGTTGTAAGTAGTCGGAGACATTACTCGCTGAACCCGTACGTAAGTAGGAAACACCGTGCTGTAAGTAGTCGGAGCCATTACTGTACGTATGCTGCATGCGTACGTAAGTAGGAAACACCGTGTTGTAAGTAGTCGGAGACATTACTGTACGTAGGCTGAACCCGTACGTAAGTAGGAAACACCGTGCTGTAAGTAGTCGGAGACATTACTGTACGTAGGCTGAACCCGTTCGTAAGTAGGAAACACCGTGCTGTAAGTAGTCGGAGCCATTACTGTACGTAGGCTGAACCCGTTCGTAAGTAGGAAACACCGTGCTGTAAGTAGTCGGAGCCATTACTGTACATAGGCTGAACCCGTACGTAAGTAGGAAACACCGTGCTGTAAGTAGTCGGAGCCATTACTGTACGTGTGCTGCATGCGTACGTAAGTAGGCGAATTACTTACAACGGTAATTATAATGTAGCCGGCTACTTACAATACGTAGCTGTCAACCTTACTGTACGAAGGCACTAAGATCATTCATGTACCTAAGTATCTGTATACCATGTAATAGTATGTTTTTAGTAGCCAGAACACTTAGGATGGTTAGTTACTGTTTCCATATTGTACGCAGGTAATGGCTGTTGTAGGTACTTATTATACTGTTAATGTACCTTACCTACTCTGCTATTTACGACTCGTAGCTTTCAACCTCATTGTACTTAGGCAGCTAGGTTTTAAAGTTATTTAGATACCATGTCATCGGCTACTTAGACAATTTATCCATCAACCTTATGTAAGTAAGCGCAATACGTAAGGTAAAGACTGAGTGTAGCCAAATGCCGAATGAGTGCGGCATACTGATATAATGCAGTCGGTTACTTATAATACGTAGCTTTCAACATTATGGAACAAGTAGGCAGACTATGTTTCATGTTGTATAAATACCTCGTACTTAACTAAATGAGTCGGCTACTTAAAATACGTAGCTATCAGCTAATCCTTTTGTTTAAGTATGAAACCCCGTTACATACGTAGGCGACACCATTATAAGTACTTTTCTGTAATACCATTATGCGTAATGGCCCTGCCTATAAACGTGTACGTAGGATTCAACATTAAGAAGTAGCCGGAACCATTGTTAAGTAGGTAACACCGTTATTAAGTAGTAAGTTGCACACACATTACAAAATCGGGTCATGTAAGTAGCTTTTTTCTCTCCGTGTGGAAGGTTTTAATCATCATGAATTTATAACATCCTCCAAATTGCTCCAGTTGTAAATATGTGATGATGTGATTAAGTTAGAACGATTTCTAAAGTATTTTTCCCTGTACGCTTGTAGTATATTATTATTATAAAACGTTTTTGTAATTTTTGCATAAGTATTGACAAAATAGTATTGTGTCCTTTTGACACTTTTGCCAATACGCAGTTCAGTCAGTTAAATAAATAAATAAATATAAATATTCACGGACACTTAACACAACGCCTTCTAGTCCCAAACTAAGCAAAGCTTGTACGATGGAAACTAGATGGCTGATAGAATACATACATACATTTTTTTTCTTTCTAAATACATACTTATAATACATAGAAACACACAGATACAGAACAAACAATCTATGTTTACAACACACAAATGTTTGTTCTCGGTGGGGATCGAACCCACGACCCACAGCACGAAAGGCAGAGCTACTACCGACTGAGCCATGACGCCTGTCAAGTTGTGGCGAACAAACAAAGCATACAAACCTCATTGCTTATTATTGACAATATCCGGAACGGGCTGCTCTTGTAATTAGTCGATTCTAAATCACACTTTAGCCGGACATTGGTTCAGATAACATCGAACCCTCCTATCCACTGAAGCGGAGTGTTTCATAATTTCCGTTTTTTTTCGGTGTGATACGGGGATTTACGGGTTTTTACTTTTATTACGCGTAAATACGGATCTACCTTACCACGAAGTTCAATCAACACTTCAGCTATCTTGGTGTGGCATGTGCGGAAGAAACAAATACTTAACTATGTCACTCTAGACTAGTTACAACTTCAAGAGGATCTCGAGTCCTGTAGTTTTGAAAGCTCAATAATAGATAGACATCAAATAGACGTCATCTTTATAACCTTCTTTTTTCTCTCATAAAATTTTACTGACCATATTCTTTTCCTACTCTCCATCCCGTTTGTGACATTAGAGTAAACAGACACTAGCAGAATTGTAACAACAAGTTGCAAAAGCCATGAACCAAGAAGTTGAATTAGTTCACATTCTTTTTGTGTGTAAAAAAATCATTTGATTTTCAAAGTGTCAGAGAAACAAACTATATGTAACCATCGTACAAGCTTTGCTTAGTTTGGGACTAGAAGGCGCTGTGTTAAGTTTCCGTGAATATTTATTTATTATTTTATTTTATTATAAAGGTCTTCATTATAAAAAAGCTGTGTTTAATAACATCTGTGCTTTAGTGGACTCTGCTCCTAAGCGCTGTTGAATTGTTTGCGGTGCAGTTCAAATCAATATTTGTTCCACTTTAAATTCAGTTTGTCCATGCCTGTGTTTGTCCAATTCCGATATGAGTTTGATACTATAGACGTTAGAAAAACGTTGCGGTGACCGAAAAATTATTTGTTAAAATTTTACAATGCAAAAATTGGGCTCGTCCGGGATTTGAACCCGGGACCTCTCGCACCCTAAGCGAAAATCATACCCCTAGACCAACGAGCCACTTACGTTCACAACAAAAACAGTCTTATCGGTAAATCTACTAAAGTAATGACGATTTTATAACCAGCGCGTGTTTTGTCGATTCAGTTTCAGAGGCAATAAATTCAGTATTATCATAATCTAGTTTCGATAATTCATGTCAATTCATGTACACAAGTCATAAAGCCATTGATCATAAAGTTTATTTATTTGTAGTTTATGACCAAAATTAATAGATAGTAGATCTTCTAAATATATAAAACTCTTTTGAAGCTGACTGACAATTAACGAACAGCCTAAACTATATAATGTAATAGAGGTATGAAATTTGGAGGGTAGTAACCTTATATAGTGTAGGGGTACACTTAGGAATTTTGAAAAGTCGCCTCCTAAAGGGTCTAAAATTAGGATCAAAGATTTCAACCAAATAATTCGTATGCTGCTACCACGCGAGTAAAGCCGCGGGCGACAGCTAGTTTCCTATAAATTTCAAAATTATTCGAAGTTGCAAAAATTCTCTACCAAAAACTCTACATTAAATAAAATCAACGTGAATTGAAGTTGAAAAATATAGAAACTTATAAAATTCTTCCTCTGACTTACCTTCAATATTTTTCAATTTTAAAAATTCATTTCAACTGACATCTATCTTCATATCGCGGAGTATGTTTGCTTACATCAAAGTAGCTATTTCAATTTCCTTAGAGTAATGTTCTAACGATAGTGGGCTGAATACATAATAAACGCGGTGGATCAGTTTGGATCAGATTATTTCAGCTTCGTAGGTCTTTGACTTGGCATTTTTTTTTATGTCATAACTAGCAGACGAGCAGGCGGGCCACCTGATGGAAAGTAGTCACCGCCGCCCATGGACACCTGCAACACCAGAGGTGATGCTAGTGCGCTGCCGGTCTCTTAAGAGGAGATAAACCCGCCTAGTAATAATATTAATAGTATTATATAGTAATATTCTGACGATAGAGGACTAGGACATGAATAGAAAATGATAATAAACGTGGCGGACCAGTTTGGATCACTTTGGATCAGTTTGAATCTGATATTTTCAGGTTCATAGCTCTTGGACTTGGTATCGGTTTGGTATGATCTTCAGTATAAGGGCTAATAATATAATAGTTTGGCATGACAAATTCTAACAAATTCTTTACCCAAGTAGAATACTTTATATACTTTTTGTAAATACACACTTATTATACATAGTAACACCCAGACACACAACAAACATCTATGTTTGTTTTATTTATCAACACACAAATGTTTGTTCTCGATGGGGATCGAACCCACGACCCACAGCACAGAAGGCAGAGCTACTACTGACTGAGTCGTTGATTGCTTTTACTCAATCTCGTCCTTTATAGCTAGTTCATACTACTCTTACTGACTTTGAACGGCATATCGAGCACGCGCTGTAACTATTTGTTTTGTATTCCAAAAGGAATATTTTAGAAATATTATTTGCAAGAAAGTTTCAAGTCTCGGAAACTTATCGCTGGTATTATTGGAAAGTTATAACATACATATTAGGAAGGAAAAAAAAAATCTACCAAGTTAGTTCTTCAAAATGATATGAATATAGATTACTAGCCGTCGCCCGCGGCGTTGCTTGCGTTCTACCCTTTAGAGTGCGACGTTTCAAAATTCCTTTCTTAGTGCACCCCTACACTATATAAGGATACTACCCTCCAAATTTCATACCTCTAGGACTTATAGTTTAGGCTGTGCGTTGATTCTCTGTCAGCTTCAAAAGAGTTTTATATAAGTAATTGATGATGATGATGATGATTGATGATGATGTACAAAACACTTGGCTTGGACGTACGTCTACATCTATTTCTTCGTTCGATTTTTTGAGATTCCCGGTAATTACAGTCGTGATTCGATTTCTTTTGTAACTTTTTTCATTGATCTTCATTTCCTTTTCATTCTCCAGATCAGAAAAAGTAATGCCTAGATATCCCCAAAGAGTTCTTGAAAACTTGGTCTAAGTGCTGAGAGATCTATACCAAGCTGTCTACCGTGCCTGGGGAATACATTCTGTTTCATCTATCTTTTGATATCAGAGGCTAATTCTCCTGTAAAAATCTAGTAGCAATTTCTGATCATCATTCCACATTCACATCTTATTACGTGTCCATACCATGCTAATCTACCACTCCTCACTTTTTCAATAACAGGTAACCTTTAAACTTCTCCATGGCAATTTATTATATCCCAACATCAATGATATTTTTACTATATTGTAAGCGAATTATCCTTTTGTTTACCGAAACCCCGTTCAAGTTGAAACTCAGACTGAAAGCCTACAAGGCTTCTATCTTATTGCCATCTGCATACATTACGTTTTGCAATGCAAATTGTTTAGTGCCTTAGTGGTGAGCGGCTTTGATGCAATGCTTTAAGCTATTTCTAGTAGGTGTTCCTACAACTGTCACAGAGAAGATATCTTGGGGTCTTCAATAAAAATTCTTTCTTTTGACAAAGCTAATATTTTTTTTTAAATATTTTTATTATATTTTTTAATTTAAGTATTGGTTTTACATTAAAAATAATTATATTATATTATATTTATCGCAATCGACGTGCGTGTACTCCATGATAGTAAGAAAAAAAAATTGTTCGTAAACAAATCTCTTTGTAATCGATTAGATTTGTCTTTGTACACAAATAAATTAAAATGTAAAATTGGCATAAGAAAGATGAAGATCGTCCATAGACCAGTAAAAATTCGTTGTATCTCCTTCCCAATACATTTTCCAATCGAACTATCTAATTAGACAATTAATGTTATCGCATTGAAACATTATAATCATGAAAAACTGTTGCAAAATTTGGGCTCGTCCGGGATTTGAACCCGGGACCTCTCGCACCCTAAGCGAAAATCATACCCCTAGACCAACGAGCCGCTGCGAGGTTGCTCGAAATTTCCGATCATGCTTTGAACACGTACGTGACACTCAACGTGGGTGAAAGTGAATTTGCACTTCGCTCGGCACTCAGCACAACTCAAGGACCACGACAAAGTAGAGTTGGTTTAGTATGCAATAGAGGTTTGAGCAGAGCTTTTATGAATACTTTATGTTACCTAAAAGAAGCAGATACGACTTTTTTATATAAAAAAAATGGGAACGAACTAACTAGCAAGATAATTCAACTGTGTGAGCTGTGTGTTGAATGAATAACATTAATTATTTCATTTTGTTAGTAATCATTGAATATCCTACCAAAATATTGTCATACTAGCTGTCGCCGGCGGATTTGCTCGCGTGGCAGCAGCATTAGGCTTTATTTGGTTAAAATCTTTGATCCTAATTTTAGACCCTTTAGGGTGCGACTTTTCAAAATTCTTTTCTTAGTGCACCCCTACACTAATAAGGATCCTACCCTCCTTCATACATCTAGGACTTATAGTTTAGGCTGTGCGCTGATTGTCAGTCAGCTTCAAAAGAGTTTTGTATATTTAAAAAACTTATAAAAAATATATTTTATCACCGCACATTTTCAAATGTCCTCTGTTTCTGAAAAGAGTATTAAAAAGTACATTAATCTCACATTCAAGCCCCTATAGCCACGGAATAAATAATAGCTGTAGAGATAACTCAAACAAAACAAAAATGAAAGAGTATATCAATATTAATGATAGCTTTGAGGTAGCGTTAAATTGTCGCAGGTAGTTATTAATTTAGCTGGATCAAAACAAATCTCGATAATACCAAAAAAGTTGTAGACATGTCACATAAAGCCCTTTAACCCCAAATTAAGCAAGGCTTGTATTAAAACTAATGGGTTAGGTACCTAACTGATAGAATACATTTATATAAGTGTATGTAATATATATATAAATCTATTATGTATAGGTACTTACTAATCTTTTTAATAAGATTATGATCTGAATACACACAACAGACTCTCCAGCCAAGTTGACAAATGAGAAAAATAAATCCTCTGCAGAATTTATTTTATTTATTGTACGAGAAGGATACCTACCGAGAGACGAAAAAAATATGTCGAACACAGCGAACGCAAAAATATTTATACCAAAATTATAGTAACTGCAACAATTAACAGTGAACCTGCTGATTTTAAATAAGCTGTGTCAATATCCAGCGATAATGACAACGGCAAAATGTTTTATCGACTCGAAAAATAACATTCACAAACCGTTAAATTATTTTTTGAAGCGCTGAAGAGCACACGACTTTGGTGACAGAAAATTACAGATTAAAACAAAGCTATCAGTTTCTTATTGAAAAATAACAAGAGAAACCATAGAACAACATAAGTGCAATATACAACATATAACAACATAAGATACATATAACAACATAACATAACACAACACAACATAACATAACATAACATACATATAACAACATAAGTGCAATATACAATTTGAATTTGAATTTGAATTTAGAATGGTATAGTATTATAATTGATCTGTGGTGTGGTTAAGAAAACACCGGTGAAGAAAAACATCGTCAGAAAATGGAGCAAAGTGGTTTTTGTTTCATCAAAGGTTTTTTGTCAATGCAAAAATTGTGACTCACGTTTCGCAAAAAAAAAAAACAAAGTAACTCAGACTACAGACTCCTGCATTGTAGTATTGAGTATCACCCCCACGGAGACACCAAGGCGCGAGTTTGATTCCTGCCGTGTAGTACTATTCAAATATTCTTGGATTTATCACACAACGCTTTCTAGTCCCAAACTAAGCAAAGCTTGTACTATGGAAAGTTAATTGCTGATAAATAGAATACTTATATAATTTTTTTTTAAATACATACTTAAGATGTATTAGGTATAGTAACACCCAGACACAGAACAAACATCAATGTTTGACACACACAAATGTTTGTTCTCTATGGGGATCGAACCCACGACCCACAGCACGGAAGGCAGAGCTACTACCGACTGAGCCATGATGCCTGTCAATTTCAATTTCCTCTAAATGTTTGTACTATATCCAAGTGTTTATCTAAGTGTTGTTTGTATTATTATTTGACTATCGGCTACTAATAGTTTCTGTTTCCTAACCCAACATTCATTAAGTACCTCAAATAAACCTCCAATTCTGAAGTTCAAATCAACCCGAAGTCGATCAAGAACCATTGAGCTAATAACTCTGGAGTGGACAAATCGAGCGCAAATCTAAGAACCGATACGAGTACGACTATAAATACGAGGGGTCATTTCCATTTGTAGAGGGTCCGGGTATAGCCTTGTGGGTTGGTCCAAGAGGTTGGTTAAAAGAGATTTTTTTTGAAGTGAAAACTTCTTTAGCATCGTTGTGATTTGAAAGTCGATGAAACGAAAAAGCGACAGTTCGACCACCACCGCAAAACCCTTCGATAGCGTATTCTAGGATCCGACCAAACTTAGCAGCGCCATCTAGTTCTGATTAAGGCAACATGAGCATAGAACCTTTTCTAACTAAATAAGTACTGCATATTGGTTTTTGAAGGTTTCACTTCTACCACGTGTGAATTGCACACATGTTTTTTTTTGGATTGAACCGTATTAAACGAAGATACTAACTTTATATCAATGTACCTATGATGTAAGTGCTTTTTCATATGTCATAGGATGCAACATTGTAATTATAGTTTTTTTGTGATTTGCAAAATAAAAAAAGTTACGAATTGGCCATAGCACAGCCTTGGAAAAATGTAATCTGTGTATTACCATTTTTGTTATTATAGCGCTTTTGAGTCCGTAAGTCACTTCAAATACGCTGTCATCATCTAAAGCGCGAGATCCCAATCTTCGCGTCTTTTCGAGGAAATTATATCTCATTCCATTAATGATCAGGCAGGTTCAGGAGTGCAAATTCAGGAATTTTGAATGCCAGCTCTACCCTCATGTCTTGCGCCACGTGACCGCGTCCATCACAAGAACAAACCAATGAGCGTAAAGTCCCTGTTTATCGACGGCTCCGAAAGGAACCTTAACGCCTTTTATTCCTAGCCAATCGACGCCGTTATATTACTGCCGCTATTTTACTACCTAATTCCAATTAGCTAGTAAAATAGCGGTGTCGTAAAGTTCATTTCATTTGCGCACTGATAATAATATTCTCTTCGAAATTGCATTGGTACTTACGAATAACCTAATTGAATTTTGAGTGCATCCTATTTTAGAGCATTTCTACGTTCATTCCCATTCGTCCCACTAGGTTTCGTCCCAATGGGTTTCGTCCCACTGATGGGACGAATGGGAATTTAACCATATTTTAAATTGAATGCTAGTATTAGCTACTTATTCAAATACTTGCACACAATAAACTACCTATTGATTAACTTGTTATAAAACATCTAAAGTTTCTAAAACGGCCGTCAAATAGCGGTTGCCGCGTCCTAAACGTCCCCAACGCTTCTGAAAGCCTTTACGACTCAACAGTACGTTTTATTCGATCGGCACCGTATCGAGAAACCGCTTCTAGAGGTTTTTTCGCTTTTGGGCGCGTAATGCTTTTATAACAGTGGTTAGTACTCCTGTGGGTATCATTTGGGGTAAAGCAGTTGGAGTTCCAGGTGGCTTTGTAATATGATTTTTTTGTGAGGCGGCATAATATAAAAACTAACATCTCTAGTGGTGAGAAACAGAAACGAATGTTGAGTAGAAACGCAGTCAAAATATTATTTATTTTGATGTGGGTTGAAACGACATTTTCTGGTACGAAACAGCGAAAAAAAAAGAATGGCCTAATATGTGTTAATCCAGGTCCACATCCATACAAATATTCTTACAAACTTTCACGTTTATAATATTAGTTAGATATCAGTGTTGCGAGATAATTTATTGCGCGTTTAACATAACCTTTAAACTTACTCCTATTCCACAAACTTTGTTCTAAATTCAAAACATCAGAACAGTCTGTTGACGCTAGATCCCTAATCCGTAATAATCAATAGTCAATACTGAAGTCCCGGAGGAGACACATTCATTACTGAAAACCCCGAGTTTCAATTGATCTCCCCGAGGACGCGCGGAGAGTCAAATGTTCTGATTGTGAGCTTAAAGGTAGGGGCTCTGAAAAACGAATAACCACTTTATGACAGCTAATAATAAAGGTTAAAATTCAAGTTACAGAATCAATAAAAAACCATTAAACTTTTTGAAGTACTAGCAGTTACCCGCGGCTTTGCTCACGTGGTAGCAGCATACGCAATATTTGGTTATCTTTGATTCTAATTTTAGACCATTTATGGTGCATCTTTTCAAAATTCCGTGCACCCCTACACTATAAGGATACTACCCTCCAAATTTCATACCGTCAGGACTTTAGTTTATGCTGTGCGTTGATTGTCAGTCAGCTTCAAAAGTGTTTTATATATTTAGAAGATAAACCTCTTACTGATTACGAATATTACGGGTGATAAACCAAGTTTGCTATTTATTTGGTGGACCATATAATTTTCCGGACTTTCAAAGCTTCCATATCTTCCATTGCTATCTTTGCTATAATTCTAACAAACACGCGGTTTTCTTTATATTTAGATGGCATATCGGGTATCAAAGTATTTTGAAATATTCGCGTTCGTCCGACTAGTGAGATGACCAAATGGGACGAATGGGAATGAACGATAATATTTGGGATGTATTTATTTATTAGGATTTTTTGTCAAAAAACAATCTACCTACACCTTCTTGAAACCTTCAAGACTTCAATCTAAATTTATTTCGCCTTTATCATTCGGGATGTGACCGACTCACAAGAACTTTTGTAACTACTGAGAATGTCATTCATTTTCACAGTACGACGTCCTCACTTTTATAGAAACCACGGCTTAAACTGGATTGTGGGAAGAGATATCTAAACAATATCCCCGGCAAATACACTAATAATGAATGTTTACATAAAATGTGCGTTGGTTTCGTGGAACAGAAACTAGTCCATAAATTATAATACTACAATACATAGGTACTATTTCTTTAATAAGAAATATTTATTTTATTAGCTAGAATAACCTGTGTATTCTAGCAATACGGATTTCTATTCTTCTTCATTCATAGGATTCTAGGATCCTCCTAAAAATTCAGCGGTTAATATACCTACCGATTATAAAAATACATACCTACTGGGATGAAAAATCATGGGGCGAATGGAGAAATTCTCCATTTTCAGCAGGAAGGTTAAGCGTTCTGTGTTCAACAAATTTTTTTTCGCACCTTGTATCTGTGGAAATTATTACCTACTTTGGTTATTTTGACACAAACTAAGTACAGAATAATTATTTATCTTCTAGAGATTATAGCAACTGGAGAAATACACAATGTATTTTCAGCGCGTCATTCTGATACTAATTGACTCTGTGTAGCGACACACCCAGGGTGCCAAATGGGTTAACTTCAGCGACTGAACTGTTAGTCGTACTCAGTATTCGTAGTTCCAAACGTCACATAATTTCAGCTGATATGTCAAAATCATAACCATAAGCAATATTTAGCTGAACTGTTGGCGGCGGTCTATTTTCAGCAGTTGTGATTGCATACGTATTACACGAGCAACATAACGCTTCTGGCCACGTGGTTTGACTGCATGGTTCGATCACTCGGACTACGTGAACTTTTTTCCAGTTGGTTCGATTACAGCAGCCAAAAAACTCACCCTTTGTCCGTTAGCTCTTTGAATCTTAGCTCTTTGACTCGCGAAACTTTTTATAATTGAAAATTTGAGTCGTGATTTTCGACTGATTTGCTTAGTTTGATCATAGTTTCAGAATTAATGGTCTGGATGGAAGCTTTTGTAGTTTGCTAATATTTAAACTTTTAGTATAATTTTTGAACACACTTAATTTTGCTGTAAGTAATTTCATTTCTTTCAGACAATATACCATCAAAGGTTTTTTACCAACGTAACTATTTACTTTTGGCTTACTCACAAATTAAAATAGTAAATGTGGGTATTAAACTATTTAAACTTCAAATAGGTAAGTATTCATTACTTTTCTTTTGATATTGGTAACAAAAAAGAAAAACACGGGTGGTAAAAATGTGGTCCTTATCAAGCTAGGAGTACCTATTTTCTCTTTTGTACCCTTACAAACTGAAAACATTGTTTTATTAAAAAAAGATTATTTAAGAAAATTATAAAAAAAATTATTATCATTACCTATCTAGAGTTACTTAAAAACTTCGGACTATGACGAAACCACCTTTGAATTTTATGAATATTTCTATTACTGTTTGGTCCCAAAATGTTATTTGAATAAACTACCCCAAATGCAAGGGTAGTTAAACTACCCTTAGTCCAAAGACATTCTCGATCTTAATATTGGGAAATTGAGTTCCGATCGAGGAGGTACCTCCATTACCTACCCCTCACTGCCCCTCTAATGGAATTATTGAGTGAAGTGTTCTGAGCAAGAATTTAATGGGTCTCTGATGTATTTCATTTGGAGCAGACACTGGTATTCTTTGACGTGCGATAAGAATATTGAAACTCACTCAATTAAAAGTTAATAAGAATTTTTTTGAGTAAATAAAAGAAAACGCTTACATAAATAAATAACATAAATAACACCGAAACATATTATTATGAAAACAAAACAGGTTGCATTAAATGTGCAATTAGGTGGCCTTATCGCTCAATAGCGATCTCTTCCAGGGTCTCTTTTTTATTAGTATATTCTTTATAATTGTTTTCACATGATATAAGAAAAAAGTTACTGAGTATGTCAACAAATTTAATTTTTGTATGCCATGATTAGGTTTATTCTTATTGCCTACCTGATGGTAAGCGGTTACCGTCGCCTAGTGACATCCGCAACAGGCATTTTTAATGCGCCACCTACTCTTTTGTAATTTTGATTGAGTTTTTTCGACAAAAGTAGTATAGATTCAACGTGTATTTATTTGCACGTAATAGTTATTAGTAGACATGAAACTCAAAACACCCGAACCCAGTTTATGGCGAATTGAAATTCGAGCTTAAAACAAATTGCTGAATCTATTTACCCCTCCCCTTAACCCCTTGCAATAAAACCTAACAAACCGGTGTTTTTGCTTGCAAACACCTAATTACTACCTAACCTATCCAATTAAACTGCCACAAGCGAAAAACCACCTTATCATCAGCGCATACATCACAAAACCCCTAACCTTGTTTTATCAATTAGGAAAATGAGTTTAGCCACAGCTGCGTGCAAAGGAAATTGATCCGTATTCTCTTGGGTGTAAAGTATGAAGTGGTTTGTGATTGGTTTTGTTCTTTTAGGCATGTGCCGAATATGGCTAGGCTATGTTCGAGGTGCGGTGTCAGCAGCGGCCTCTCTAAATAACCAGATGAGAAACAGTGGCTTATAATTCCAGCTGATAAAATAAACAAGCAACCTTTTGCGGTCATCATTTGGATGGGTGACCGCGAGAAGTATTTTTGTCTCAGTTTTCCCATGTTCCTAGGGGCACCTTACGCAAACCAAACAGTCGCTTTCCCCTTAGTAGGGTTATTAAAATGATATCCAAATATCTACTAAGCATTATCATCGCTTTTTCAGCAGCAGCTGGATACAGACCTCTACGACTTTGAAGTCTCCTTCAGTCCATCTACCCTCGTGACGTCAGCCTGTTCGCAGCCACAATTAAAAAATTCTTTAGCGGCTCTCAGCCCAAAAGCCGTATTATGGTTTGGTGGTAGTAGTAAGCTGAGAGGATGGTATGGGTGCTAACAGCCTACTCCATCTAAACATGGTCCCAGGCACTAAAGTGTCCTGTTAAGTGTAGGCATAGGTTGCCTCCTGACGCTGTATAAATCATCTTCAATAGATGTAAAGGTAGTGCTAGTTAGCAAGCTCGTATGAGTTAGTGGACGGAGTTTTCGACTCTTGTGACTCTTGTGACGGAGTTTTTAGGGCGCGTTAAGGCCTCCGTCGTGGCTTAATGACTGCTAGAGCCGGGACCGACAGTTTAACGTGCCTTCCGAAGCAGTGCTAGTAAAAAGTGGATCTAAGTACCGCGTTCACCCAGCACCATCTCCGCAGCCTACGCTTGCGGTCGAGTAGCATGTCCCCGTCCGCCTGTGTCAGGGTGCGACCGCGGAATCTGTTTTGCTGACAGCAAATTACGTCGTTGAAGCTTGAGGACTATGTACACCGTGCCGGAACCGGAGCGAACCCGGGGCGGGCATTCATGAGTTTTTTAGTGAACTATTTTTTCATATTAATTTATTTCCTCTTCACACATGTAACATGCTCTTAGATATATCAGTTTAGGAATACATTCAATATAATGTGCAGTGCAATGTTATTGCTTTCACAAAGGAAACAAAACGCAGTAAACCTGGGTAGGTAACGTACATATAAGAACTTATCTACAAGAGGAAAAACGTCATGAAGAAACCCCTAGCCTTAGTCAGCTCTGCATAATCTGACCATGTGCACCGCTAGGCAGTTGCTGAGCAATCACACTAAATCCCAGGCTCTAAATCAATCTCATAATAGGGGTACGGGTGAAACACTACCCGTGACGATGTTTAAATCATCATAAATGAAAAATCAGGAGGAGGAGGTTCTCAATTCGGTTATATTTATTTTCAGTGGTTTAACTGGAAAAAACACGTTATCCACGTACACGACATTGCGCTTTTTGCTTTTCTGTGGTGTTTACGATCAATAGAACAGTCCCAATGAACTGCCATCATCATCATTTTGATGATGAAGGCGTATCAAATTGAAGTCGGTTTTTACAGTTCTTTTTTTAAACTTATAAATTATGTTGGAAAAAATAGAGTGACGGCTGGATCCCAATCCGGCGAATAGTGATATTCAGTTGTATTGTACTACAAATAAAGTTTCAAATTCAATAAATAATACGGCTACGGCTCGGTCTCGGCACAGTGTGATGTGAATCACCTCTAATTAATGGATCCGCTTTTTCGCCTTCCAGTAATGAAGTGGGGGCTATTTTTGGAGGTATTTCGGGGGTTGTTTTCATCTGAATTAGCATAACAGCTTCGAAGGTGTTATATTTGAGTTTTGGTTTGGGTTAAGGGATAACTTTGGCCTGTTCAAACTGGAGGGGTCACCGGGTAGGCCTCGTGTTTTTTTTGAAAATGGTCAGGAAACGTAAGCCAAATGTAAATGCCGTTGACTGATTGAATTCTACTGATAAATTGAACCATCATCGATTGCTATCTATCTCATGTTAAAATAGGTTACTAAAACACCTAAGAGAGTTGTCTGAACTAAAATAAAATCGGGATGAATGAATAAAGGAACGGTCAAGCTATTTTGATCCATTCTGCGTCGTATGATAAACCTAATTTGAACATTAAAAATGGTAACGAGCCAGAAAATCCATCATTATTTTGAACACGTTTTGGGCAATCGTAAAACAAATTTGACCGACTTTTTCCAAATAAAATAAACTAAAAGATACGGCTATAAAAAGAGAGTCTCAAAAATTCCCGCATGGCCGACGTATAAACGGCAAATATAATTTTATTACAAATATTTTACGATGTTAGTGAAATTCATGGGCCCCCTAAAAGTTTTACGGGCGGGCTGTATCTGAATCGATGGGATTTTTCGCGTAAAACCCACCATGTGTACATCTATAGTTTCTTAAAAACCGCCACAGGCTCAAACGAAGTACTTATCAGAGACAATACTTTGTCTGCTCTTGTACTGTCTATTGACGGCGTAGTAACTATTCGGTAATCAACATCGGGGACGACCCAGCATGGGGTCAATCGGCCGAGTTAACTGGTAAATGAAATAACCTGTAGACCTGTTAATTGGTCGACCCACGTAAGCAAAACTTACGGCAGTAATTATCAGTCACCGCCATTTAAAAAACCAGGACTTAAAGCAGTAAAATGTGTAGGTTTTATTGTTAATGTCTATAGGCACACGTTTTCATTCAGGCCCACGTCTTTCACGGGACAATGGCTGTAGGAATCGCCCTTGATTTGTACCTTTTTCGAACAATTCGCTCCATCTGATGATCGCCAGGATGCCTCGATTCAACTGTCAAGGACTTTAGGATCCGGAAATTTCAATAGGCTGTATTTTCTTGATAAGGGGCTTTTAAGAGAGATTTTATGCAAAGTTGTCTAATATAAGTCTTCAAACTGAGAAAATGAAGGGTCATGGTTATACTGGTTATTGTGGACCACCCCTTGGTATTCCTTGGAACCACCTTTCCTGCAATTTGACCATGAGGAATGGTACTACATTTAATTAAATTTGAACTTTTTTTCTTGAATTTTAGGCAGTGGCGTCAGTTCATTTTTTCACTGAAGTATCATTATGAAAAGTGGCCGAGATTCTCTACAACTTAGACTAGAGGTTATTAAGTATCTACAATAGTATTTTAGTATCTCGGAAGTATTCTGAAGTGTTTCTTATTATTTTAACAAGAAACTCCAAAAAAAATTCACTACGTCTCATAAAAATAGAACATCCATTTTATCTTTCTACGTTTTAATTAAAGTTTCTACATTTTGTGGATGATGGATGAACCCAATAAGTGTTTTTTTTCACACTGCTATCGACACTACACCGATACGATATTGGTGGACTATCTCAGATATTTAGTACAAGACGCTTTCACATCGGAGTTAAGACCAACACAAGGTTTTGTTCGAGCCACTGACATTTCAATATCGTATCGCTGTCGGTATCGGCCATTGTGCAACCGCCCTAAGAAAATGTTCAGTGTATATTATGTTTTATATGAAATATGGTAGCAAGAGGCTGATCCATCTTCAAACATCAAGGGTAGCGTGTATGTTATCCTAAACAAAGAATGTTTATTTTCGAATCATCAAATTGATATCTATTGTCAAAGGGCAAGCAATGGCTTCATTCTGTTGTCTTCAAAACGTTTTGTAATAAAAAATTCTGTAACAAAGCAATTTATCCAAAAAAGACGCCCGAAATTCAATGTTGTTTTAGAAGAAATAGGTACTTTAGGTTTTTATTTCTCTCTTTTTAGTCACACAATACATAGGTTTGACGTATGATTTTGATTAGTAAGTATTAAGTAGTTTGGACTCTATATAGGTCAATTTGTTTACGAAATAAAATATAGGAACGATTTAACTAACTCCTCCCCTCTAGTTTTTACCATGATTTCATATGAAACGAATTTTTTTATACTAAGTACCTACTAAGTAGGCAGACAAGCGTACGGCCCGCCTGATGGGAAGCGGTTACCGTAGCCTATGGACGCCTGCAACACTAGAAGTATCACATGCGCGTTGCCAACCCTTGAAGAATTTAAAACATAATGTTTGAAGTGCCCCATATTGTAGTCACTAGGGAAAGCCTCGACAGGAAGAAATATTATAACATAGTAAAGCCCAATTATATCTACAAGAATCATTTCTAATCGCCCAAGCAACGTCACTACCAGCGTGGTTTTTATCTTTCAGCCTATGTACAAAACTAGCCGTAACCCGCGGCGTTGCTCGCGTTCTACCCTTTAGAGTGTGACGTTTCAAAATTCCTTTCTTAGTGCACCTCTACACTATATAAGGATACCTAACTACCCTCCAAATTTCATACCTCTACGACTTATAGTTTAGGCTGTGCGTTGATTCTCAGTCAGCTTCAAAAGAGTTTTAATATTGATGATGATGATGATCATTTCAAAGTTATTTATAGCAGTTTCAACAGAATTTGAAACGGTTTCGCGGTAGACAAAAACACCATACACCAGCAAATTGAATCAACTTTACGGGAAAACCTTCCCCTCATTGAAACGCCTCACCACGCCATTGATATTGCCTACAGGGTCTACAGACGGGATCTTTTCAAACGTCCCGTTATTTTCAAGCAGCGAAAACACCTGTTGTGCCTGTATAATACGTATAATAACAAAGAACCTTATGAAAATATGATTTCAACTTTTTTATATAAATCAAAATTAAATCAAATCAAAGAGTTTATTTGCAACTAGGTAATTAACATGATATAATTATCACTTAGAGTAGGTATATAATATTGACAAAATAACCAACATAATATAACCATTGTCTTATATTTATTATGCAAGAAACACAAATACTGATGGAAAAGTAGCCCTGCAAGTGACGCTACTAACAGTTCGTAACTGCATGGGCGTAAGTTATAGGTACACTGCACAGTGCACAGGGTATAAATTAATAGGTATACCTACCTAAACACGAGTATACTGACCCTAATGCCAACCTAAAAAGACCACCGTCTGGTGCTGGACCAGCCTATACTCTACTTATAACAATGTCGTATAAGTAAATACCAATGTAGGTACCTATAACCATGGTTCTCATAAAAGAAAACCTAGATATGCTAAGATAAAAACTAAGATAAATATTTTTGTCCCCAGGTGGTGGAAGCCAGGTCATAGAAGCGTGAGTAAAATATGTCCTCTGCCGATGTATATACTATGTAGGTCATCTAGACCAATCAGACCAATAAACAAGTGATCTCGTCCCACTGGAATCAAACTTAGGTACTCTCATAAAACTAGTTTACAGCTTAAACTTCGTATCCTTTTAAACTTAAGTTTGTAACTAACATAAAACAAACAAACAGATAGCGTTCAATGTCCAACTATAGACTGAAAACAGACATTTTGGCAAACTAAGTGGTAAGTTAGAATCCCTTGGAATTTGTGGACTGCTGGAACTTTGACCTGGCGTAGGATATGGAAGAACAGCTGGTATTTTCTGATCAGCTAGTAAACAAATCATACGATTCAGAGTACTTACCTACCGGTTGCCTGGAAGAAATCGCTTTCAGCGATAAGGCCGCCCATTGTACTATACAAAGTTATTTTTAAGATTTGTACGGACCTAACCCTTGTGTACAATAAAGTATTATCTATCTATCTATCTATCTATCTACCCAGAGTCTTAAAGTTCATCTACAATTATCCTACTTGACTCACGTTAAATGTCTCGCATACCAATTTGGGTTGGAATGCTAAGACAAACTGAGCCAATACTGAATCACTATTATAGGATGCGCATTATAATTTATGTAGGTATATCTTCACACAATTTAGAACCGACCAAACTATCGGCCGATCTGCCCTGCCCCCATATCGCAAGCTCTGAAATGCTTTTGCTGCCCAGCATAATGTCAAGCGATGTGGCCACAGATATAAGAAAACAAGCAGCTTTTGACGACAAAAAACGCGCTGAAACGCGCTAATGTCACTATTTAGTCACAAAATACCTCTGATTTAGTATGAAAACATTTCAGAAATCCTGCCAGGTCTGGCAGGTTTTTTTGAGGTAAAGATTGCCCCCCAGTCTGCGAAGGGAGTATGGTAAAGTAACCCAACTATTTCCACATACCGGTGACGTAGGTAGGCCAGTGAAACTTTGGTCAAGGCTGATTTGAACACTAACAACCGAACTCACACCGTGGGAATAGGTTCCAATGGCAGTGAAATTGGATGGGATTCTAATTGGATGCCAAAATGTCAAAATGCCAATCAGTGTGGATTAAAAGATCATCTCACGCAATGGCAAGTGGTTGGAACTGACTTTTGAAATCAATTATTGATAAAAAGTGGTTTCAAAAACCATCTAGTAGTAGAGTAGTTTATACAGTGTTAGGAGCCACCTATACCCCTACGTAGGACGCTGCCGTGCCTTGGATGATCTTCTAATACCAGTTGGTAAGAGAAAAATACCTTCTCTAAAAAAGCAGAAAGAGCGACTGTTTTTTTCCAAAACAAAGTTAAGATTTAGAGCCCAACCCATGTATTGTGATTACTTACAATAAAAAATAACCAGAAATGATTTACCTGCTTATTCACCAGCGTCTCTTCGTAAATGTTTCAAAGAAAAGAAACGAATATTTATTTGACGTGAAGAACAAGCAGAACACAAAATAAAAAATAAACACACAAAGGACTCATAATAATAGATTGTTCAACTTCTTATTTTGATGGCTTTTGTGGCTATTTCTCACAGTTCCACAAAATGTCCGCTGAGTTTGTTTTTGTGAACTTTTTGGAGACAGTTACTGACGAATTATGACTACCTAGTAGTTTGTGGAAATTGAATTTTCACGACACTCAATGATTCTAAACTTAGACGATAATCTATAGGATAAGGTATAACACTTAGCATCGAGTGGGTCAGGGGAGTGGTACGCCGTTTTCAACGAAAAAAAATTTAACACTAAATGTTCAGCTTTGTTATGCGATTGAGGGAACAAGCTAACGGCCTACCTTATGCTAAGCGGTTACATAGAGCACGTCCACTGCGGTGTTGAGGACGTCCTCGATTAGACACGTGTATCGAGTATTGCACCACTTTGGAACTTAAACTGCTAATTACTCTCGCCTTACAAAGACAACTCCTAAAATATTTACTGACGAAACTTCTTACGCAACTTCAGCTTCAAAACTAAACGGCAACCTTAAACTAATTTAAAATAACATTTTGCCAACTTTGCTACGTTCCACAACGCCGACACGACACTCACACGACAGTGGAGAAATCTCATACATTCAATACTAGACGCTTTCTGTGTGCACCGATATCTATATTTTTGATTGACTTAGTAGCATGTTAGCAGCTATAGAGCTGCTTGTGAAAGATCTAGTCCGGGGTAGTACTACCACCGTATCTATTTCTGCCGCCAAGCAGTGATAGATAGATAGATATATATTAACATTGCACTTTCCAAAAATGTATCAAATCGTTGGTAGGTATCTAATATAGGTGCCAACTGTACTTCCCACTGTCCACTAATTTCTACTGTAAGATGTAGTGTTAACTTTAAGACTATGCAATAAACATTTTTACCTCTAAAAAAAAATCGTTCATTCGTCTGTCTATCTAATCAGCCTATGCTCCCCCTCTGTTGCCTAATAGGCCTCCTCTTTGTTGGGTATACGTCATTCTTTCTAATCCTGCGCCAATCGAATTTAGTGTGCTCCTGCCACGTTTAGATTCATTCATACATTCATTTAAAAAAAATCAATATCGTGTCGGTATCGGTCAGAGTACAAACGGTTTTTCAGAAGGGAAGAAGGGAACCGAAAGTTACCTCATTTGGAACGGTAACAGACTTCACTGATAACGACTCGGATAAACAAGAAATACGATAGTAACCAGCTGTCGGTATAAATGAGCGTTTCTGAAGTTAGCCGATCTTTTGTTTTGGGTTACTTTCGGGGTAGTTGGTTCCGTTTTGGTTGCTAAGTTGTACGATCAGGTTAATGACGCTGTGTAAGGCTGGAGAAAGAACTAGTAACGAAAACTTTACATGATTTTAAAGTTGTTTGGTTGCCAAAACACTTCAAGTAGGTCTACTCGTATGATTGAGTTGAGGTGTTGCGCTGTGAAGGATTTTGTGCAGTTCAAAAAAGAACTATTTATGAAAGAGTATTTGAGTAAGTCTCAAGATACCTTTGGTTTCGACATACGAGTAGTTTGCAAGAAGAAAGAATAACAATAACTGTTGGAAAAAATTTTAGAAACATAAACAGGTCATTGCATTGAGTTTTTGTGTTCAAACAACTGACAAGATTGGAAACTCACAGGATATAAGAGTATTAATTCTAGCACTCACCAAATAATAAACTCCAAACGGCATCACCACCACAGCGACCAGCAGATCAGCAACCGCCAAGCTCACGATGAAGTAGTTCGTGACTGTCTGCAGCGCCCTCTCTCTCACCACACTCATGATCACCAACACATTCCCGAACAGCGTGAAGAACGGAAATATTAGCAGTAGTAACGCCCACATATTGTACTCCAACTCTTCAGTTTTACCGAAGCACGACACGTTGAATGTACCATTGCTACTGCAGTTTGTAAAGTCGTACACATCGTTGATCGTCGAATTGACATCACTAGCGTTACTGTAGAAATAGTCACTGAAATCCTCTACTAATCTCAAGATATCACTTGTATTTGTGTTGTTTTTTTCTACACTAAGCACATCCCTAGTCCTAACTTTGGTCACTGGAGCGAGTGCTTCGTCTGGGGGCTTCTTCGTGGGGTATAAGTATGGGGTTGCTTCGAATATGCTTTTGGTTTGATATCGTAGTGTCATAGTTTTGTTGACGATGATCATTCCATCTTTGGCGTCATCTTAGGCTATGAGGGTCGCTTTCTTGTCTTCATTTTAATGCTACCTGTAACAAAAGTAATCATTTTAGAATTCAGCTTTTTCTTATTTCCTTCTTTTACATTTCTTCTTCACCCTCTTCGATAATGGCTGGACAATATAACTGAAGTGTTATGTTGAAATACTTGCAAGGGCGTTTCTTAGTACTATAAAGCTTACTTACAAATTTTTTCGTTACAAGGAGTTTGTATAACCACTTGTCTAAACTGGTATTTATAAACGAACTAGCTATCCCAACATACGTTGTCCTGTTAATCAAACTCTTACTGGCAAACAACTGACAGTTATTTCAAATGTGACATTAAAAAAGTTTTCTCATGAAAAAGGTTAAGGAACTTTCACGCCCCCTCCCCTTTCAACCCTTTTTTCGCATTAAAAAGTAGCCTATGTCCTTTCTCAGGCTCTAGACTCTAGACAGGCTCTAGATAGACAGACAGAGTTACTTTCGCATTTATAATATTAGTATGGATTTTGAGCGTGCCTAAAATTTTCACGATTCACGACTAAGAAAGAATATCTCAAAGCTCATTACCGCGATCTAAAACTTTTAAATCTATCTAAAGCGATCACGATAGGAAAGATGAATGATGTCCCAAAAGCCATTAGGTACTGTGGATTATAACAACTGAAATGAATTACACAGAAAACTCATTTATTTTATCGACTTCGCTAAATCCGATGTCCACGTCCCGTTGATCGCATCAATCTACGTCATCAAGGAACTGACAGCCGACAGTTCGACTAACAAACGAGTAGTTTAGAGTTAAAAAAGCTTTTGATATTAAAAACCATGCTAATATTCATCATAATGTAATCCCAAAAAGAAACTCATAAAATGTAATTATTGCAAAAATGTCTGTTGGACACATTGTTCCGTAATTATCTTCAAAAATTGTGAAACTCGTGAAATGTAAGATATTTTGGGGCGCGTCGTTTATTTTCGTAATTTAAATCAGGGGTAATATAGGGGTAATGGGGTGGAAAATATTGCGAGTGGAGATTTAGATCAATCATCTTTGTGTCATAGAATCTTGTTAACATTTTAATGATGTGAGTGGTTTTATCAACGCTACCGATTTTATAGACACCAGCTCAGTGGGTCTGTGAGCTGTGGGCGGGACTCTCTTTAAGAACAAACATTGGGGTATTATAAACAAATAATCAATAAATTATTAATTATTTAACCTTTTAGTTTGTCTTTTGAATATTATTTTGACCGTTAATCATTGGTATATACCACGTTATTTTAAATTAAGTACCTACTTATATTTTATTGAAAACTGTTAAATAAATTCAATATAGTCGAGACTCAATTACTTGCATAGATTTAAAACACGCTCATTTATAAGCACAATGCGAGAAATATGAGAAAATAATTTCCTTATTTTTATGGTATATATACCCCAAATTCCTGATCCACCAGGGATCGGAAAATACACCAAAATCTATAAGAAATTATGGTAATGTCGTTTATGATGAGCAGAATTATGATAATGTTCATCGGATGGCATCCGCTGTGGGATGTCTGCACACTGACCGATACCGATACCGACACGATACTAACATGCCGCTTGAACAAAAATAAATATATGTAGGTATCATGGATATTTCACACAACGCCCTCTATTATAGTCTCAAACTAAGCAAAGCTATAGGAGCTAGATTTCTAGATTGCTGGTAAAAATATCATCACAACTGTAACTGTCAAAACCACCGACGCACGGGATGCATAATACTTAGGTCGTAACATAAAGTGTGAGCCATTAGAATAAATGTGTGTAAAGTGGTTTTTCTGAATGTCAAAATTCGTGTTGGGTTTTGAAGAGAAAATCCACCATTTTCTTTTCAAAACAAACGACAGCCGACTTGACAAATTACTTGACTTGACTTATTTATTACAATTTTAACATTTGACATTGGCAAAATTGTCTGTCGAAATGACGGACACAGGCCATTATTGAAGAGAAGAAGAAGAAGAAGCGACTAGCAACCTAGCTGTCAAAATCTAAGCTAAGTTCAGACTGAACGATGTCAAATGGAATCATAATCTGATTAATGTCAGCTTGATGTGGATCAAGTTTGCAGCGATGAAATATGCTAACTCTTACCTTAACTTGAATTGAAAATTTATGAGATTATCCTCTCTGTCGACATCGTGTAGGTGTCGTGTCGGTAGCAGTGAGGAAGCAGCCATTCGTTGGCATTGAATGGCTAGTAATGAGCGTTATGCCAGCTGATGGTTCTAATCGCGGATTGTGAGTGGTGACGTTTGTTTTTGAAAAAAAAATATGGCTGATTTTCAGCCATTGCTTTTTAAATTTGTATTATGCACGGAGCTGCTACCTTTTAGTCATACTAAAACACACAGACACTCATACTTGCCTAAGTTGTTTATTTCAGTTTAATTGTTTGTTTTATTATTAGTTTTAGTTAGATCTAGGTACTTCATTAATAATAAATAATAAATATTCACGGACACTTAACACAACGCCTTCTAGTCCCAAACTAAGCAAAGCTTGTACGATGGAAACTAGATGGCTGATAGAATACATACATACGTTTTTTTTTTGTAAATACATACTTATAATACATAGAAAAACCCAGACACAGAACAAACATCTATGTTTATAACACACAAATGTTTATTCTCGATAAAGATCGAACCCACGACCCACAGCACGGAAGGCAGAGCTACTATAGACTGAGCCATGACGCCTGTCAAAATTATTATGTAAATTATTACAGTATCGAATCTATCTTATATTCTGTCCTATCTTTTAGTGTAAAAATGTTTTGATGGGCTGTTGTGGTCAAAACGAATTATTGAGTTTTAATCTGCCCCAGGCTTTAAATCAGTTTATATTATTATTAACAGTTTATAAAACAGTTATCAAGAACTAACTTAAAATAAATACGGTAACCTTACTACCACTTCTTGGTCACTGTAGACTTGTTCTAAGATCGATGCCTGATGGAACTATAGTTAGTCAATATATATAAAACCCTTTTGAAGCTGACTTAGAATCAACGCACAGCCTAAACTATAAGTCCTAGAGCTATGAAATTTGGAGAGGAGTATCCTTATATTATGTAGGGGTGCACTAAGAAAGTAATTTTGAAACGTCACACTCTAAAAGGTAGAACGCGAGCATTGCCGCGGGCGACGTCTAGTTTTTTTTATAAAATCACATTAGTTTGTAATCAATCATGTTTCCTTTTACTGTTACGGCACAGAGCACTGGGATGACCCGTGGCATATCCTATGGGAGTTAAGACCAATATTCTAAGAAGCAGTGATCTTAGTTACGACCGTACTATGTACGTGTACGTATTGATAAGCTGCTTTTTTGCGGGTAAAATAATATACTAGATGTTAACATGGGATGGGTAAAAGGTTGACATTGGATAAACTACTTTTTTTTTGTTATTTATGACCAAAATAGGGTTTCTAATTCAATAAAACTTTCAAAAACTGTTTTATGGCACAAACATGTATTGTATCAACTTACATTTCTGTATAAAAACTTAAGGTCTAAAATTCATAATTATGACTTTAATAATAAAAATCGCACCACATTTTTTTCTAATACCTATCTAGGTACATATTTTTTATAAAGGATTGCTAAGCGTTTCGCTACTTCCTTCTCTACTATCATACATGATGGAAAATGTAGGCGCTCGCCTAAGACAGTTGTTACCACAACACCGTAAGCAACCGCTATGTGCCTTTCGTTATGTTACGTTCACCGCCTTTCAGGAAACCAAAGCCACGGTGTACGTGTACGTGACCTCATTTTTCAGCGTCACCGTTCCCCACCTCGTTAAAACCATATCTAAGTAAGGTACTTGTTATGTAAGGAAATGAGCTTTGGTACTTTACAAGAAAAATGGCTGTTTCTCATCTTGCTATTGTTAAGAATCTATAGAGAGCCAGTCAAAGTAAAATGCAGTTTAGATACGAAATTATATAAATAAAAGTACCTAAATAATGTTTTCTTTGTACGTATATACAAAGTTACATTGGTAGATAGATAGATATTATATAAAAATAAATATTCTTGGACATATCACACAGCGCTATATAGTCCCAAACTAAAAAAAGCTTGTATACGGGAACATGCCCAAAGGTATATACTCAAAATTAATGTTAATAATTACCTACCTAAGTTTAATCGCCCAAAACATTTGCGATACCTGGAAAAGGTGAATAAGTTGTAAAGTGCCTCCTACAGTTAGGACCAAATTGTAACACTTATTTATGCAAATAAACATCTTGTATCTTGTAATTGTAACTACATGGCTGATAGAATACTTATATAAATTTTTTGTAAATAAATACTTGTGATATCCTATATGAAACCTCAAGTATAAAATAGTATTTATAAATAGGTAGTATCCGTATTTTAAGTAGGAATATGTACGTTAAAGGGTTTCACTTTAACTAACTATGTACGTGCTTAGTCTCACAAGTTTTATTTTCGCTTAGAATATCAAGTACAACGCCAATTTTCCTTTGATGTTCTGCCAAAAGAATATTATTTTATTTAAGTTTCAAACTCTCAAGTTCTTGATACTTTATAAGGTACGAGAAGGTTAGTAAATTCTTGGTGTTATGCCAAAGAAAGCTAGTAAAATTCACACTTATACTAAAACACAAAATTATACTAAAACACAGAATGATAGTCTGTCAGTACTTTTACAAGATATAACTACACAGTATTAAGTAGTTTGTATTCTAGAGGTACACAACCGAATTTTACGGCACGCAATATCTTAATTCCCATAGGAAAACCAGAAAAGGTTTTACCTACTCCCACTGCTACGCCAACAGCATTTACACAGTCATAAGTAGGTAGCGATTTAGTAACTCCGAGCAACGACTCGACGTCGCCGTATTTTCGGACGGTGTAACTTAACTATACCACTGTAATGTTTATCTCGCCACTGTACTTATGAGCGTGTAAATCGACCTTAGAAGTTACACTGTAACTTTAGATATTCTTCTTCTTCTTTTATTTATGGCTTCTGTCCGTCATTTTGACAGACAATTTGACCAGTGTCAAGTGATATTCTGAAATAATATTAGTCAATAGTCAAGTCATCGTCAAGTCGGTTGTCGTTTGTGTTGTAACATGATTTTTAAATAAACAAACGTAACTAAAGTCGCAGGTAACAGCTAGTTGGTTTTTCAGTTAAGGTACTGTTTAGTTTATTTTCCACGTAGCTATTAATATTTTTATTTAGCTTAAACCCCGATTAATTGGTTTTTGCAAAGGCGTAAAAGCAAGAGCTGGCTATGAACAGTAAAAAACTTTACGAGCTCGCTGGAGAATAGGCCAACTATTTTACTCTATTTTACTGAAACTGTTATAAAAGCTTATTTTTGTTTTATAAAGCTATTAACTTTAAAACTTCTTTCAAGAATTCTAATTATGAAATCGTAAAACTACAGTCAGTATTACTGCAAAGACTTTGTCTGAAATGTATTTTGCACAAACTAAAAATAAGCAATTAGTTTTATTGGAATTTCACAACCGTTCAGTCGACTTTGCAAACTGCAAAAAAATAAAATTTTACACTCAAACGATACTTCAACTCGTATACGTATACGTCAACTAAATAAGGAAATTGGTTACGCTAACTAAAGACTATCTGCTCCCCACACAAGAATAAAAATAAGAAAACATAATTATTTACCATGATTCGTGGCAGCAGAGATTTTTATTCATACAAAACCAGCATATTATTATTGTTATAAAACCCGCATGGGGCTCCAGATAACCGGGAAATTCAAATTTAAATAAAACACGGTGATGACACGTAGGAACACAGTTAAGTCACGTCCGCAGAAGGTTCTAATTTTCCGACATGTTGGTACTTTTGAGCAATGTGGAGACCGAGGATGTAATACAAATTATTTAGTCATAAAGCAACCTTATAAGTATTTAAATATAGACTTACGAGCTTTCAAAGCTTATGCTCAAATAACCTCATTTATAGATTTAAAAAAATCTAATAAGTCCCCATCCCAAACTAGGATCTTCTTCTATATTGACAGACGTCATGGCTCAGTCGGTAGTAGCTCTGCCTTCGATGCTGTGGGTCGTGGGTTCGATCCCCACCGAGAACAAACATTTGTGTGTTGTAAACATAGATGTTTGTTCTGTGTCTGGGTGTTTCTATGTATTATAAGTATGTATTAAAAAAAAAAATTATGTATGTATTCTATCAGCCATCTAGTTTCCATCGTACAAGCTTTGCTTAGTTTGGGACTAGAAGGGGTTGTGTTAAGTGTCCGTGAATATTTAAAAAAAATAAAAAAAATACTAACTACTTCTAATATTACTATTGTATTGTATTGTATAGGTAACTGAACGCTGTTAAGGCGTATTTTTTTGTAAATTTTGTTCATTGATAAAAAGATAAAAGATAAATTCAAAAGAATAAAGAATACATCGCTCTGGAACCGCTCTAGGCTTAATTTTATTTTGTTTACAAACTTGTGCAACAGAAGCTCCATAAATTTTCAATTTTCCGAAGTTCGCCATTAGAACTTGGTTAATCAGGTCCCGTGACACTACGGACACCACCCACTACCACTAGTGGTGTGATTAATATGACAAAATGCACACATTTATACCTACTAGCCAAGTAAATAAACGCAACCGGTTGGAAGGAGAAGATTTGATTGCGAGTAGACCCGGGTGGAGCTCATGGAACCAGTAACAGAAGGCCCAAGCTCGTTCTTTCTAAAAAACTTAGAGGATGCCTCTGGAAATTCCGTAATACATTCTTCATCAACCGCTTGTCTGGTCAAATTAAAACTTTCAGGTTATATATTTAAGGTATATTTTCGTCACTCGTTATGGTGCCAATAGCAGAAAAGTCAAATTTAATTTTAAAAAAACTTTTTCATCTAATCTCCGCACATAGCTATTGGACACAACAAAACCACGACTTCGGAAACTGAGACTGCAACTTGTAAGTAGACAAGTTTATTGATAGTCTGTATGTAGGTTGGACTCGGGTTCTTCTTCTTCTTCTCTTCAATAATGGCCTGTGTCCGTCATTTCGACAAACAATTTTGCCAATTTCAAGTGTTAAAATTGTAATAAATAAGTCAAGTCACGTCATTTGTCAAGTCGGCTGTCGTTCTTTAAAGCCATTGGTCAAGCACCTGACGTTTGTCAATGTCTTAGTTATACAAGGTGTAACATAATTACTCTATAAGCCCAAAGAGGGCATAATAAAACCGAACACTTGAGTGCTTGGACGTGTGCAAAGGGTCAATAAATCATAACTGAAAATTCCTTACAAAAATACAACTCTTATTATTTTAGAACTTTGCGACAACCCTAAGTGTTTGTTTACTATTTGCGTAGACCTATACACACACATGCACACGTAGGTATCCTACTACCGCGTCGCACGTACACGCATGCTGTGTGTAGGTACATTTTAAGTGAAAGTTACGAGCTCATTTCATGAATGACAAACTTCGAAATCTCAAAAGTCGTAGAACAAACACTGTCCGTCATGACCTGTAAATTACCCCTCTTTCGGACTTATAGGGTGATTATGTTACACCGTGTATAACGGTTGCAGTTTTTCACGAACTCAACGGCGACGGATCGTCTAAGAAATTGCATTGTGTTTAGGAAAAGTAAATGTTTTTCTCGAGTTCTTACTGAACAGTAATTTATTTAGGAGTTTTCCGAGAAGCTCGAGTAGAACTTTTTGGGGACTGCTCTGAAAACTTTTTCAAACCCGTAATAAAATTGTATCCGCTTATCCGAGTACAATAGCATTATGTAATAGTAACTTTAATATACAGTTCTCAGTAGGAAATCTTCTTTCACACGTCCACATCCTCAGTGGACGTGCTCAGTGAGCCAATGCACCGTTATTGGTAGTGGTTACCACTTATCATCAGATGGGCCATCGGCTTATTCCATCATATAGCTGTATAAAAAAACTGGTTTCAATCTGAATAATGTCAATGTCAGTCAAATAATCTTTTATTCAGTAAAATTATAAATTACAAGGATCATTTAGAAATGTCTTATTCGATTCAGGTGCCAGTTTCTCGCGTCTAGAGCTTATAGAACGGGTAAGAAACTACGGTGAGTGAATAAAAGCACAAAAATATCATATTTAATCAATTTATAACAATAATTATGCATTTGATGTATACTGAGTGCAATTTTTTTAAATACTCATAGAAAATAGTCTAAATATAAAAAAATGCAATGCTTTAGAGTGAAGAGTTGTTCACTATTCAAAGCCAGCCTAATGCATTTAGCCTCCAGTGATAACTCATCGCGAGCCGACGGCGACATCGCAATCCATCACACACTGACGAGGAATTAGCTGGGGGAGTATTCACGCGCCACGGGAACTTGCTCACTTCCCTCAGTCACGAGTTTAGAAGCATTTCTCAAGTAGTCTAATAATCTCAGGTTACGATAGACTAGGATATCAGCATGCTTAATTGCTCAGGGTCGGTTTTTTGATCACTAGTTAACTCAACTAATAGTCAGATTTGGATCAACGAATAGTCAAATTTGGACCAAATTTGACTATTAGTTGAGTTAATTAAAGATCAAAAAACCGACCCTTAGTGTGTTTATTTTACGTATACTACAAAATTTACGTAAAATATATTTTTGTATAGAGATTAAGCAGCGCCCCTAGCGGGTAGTTTACAAAACTGATAATTCTCCATACAAAATTATACTTTACGTGTCTTTGTAGTAAACGTAAAATGTAGGTACTCGGCTATCACTATTACTTATTTTACCATCTGGTTTCTCCATGTGGATGGGAAAGCAAGGTTTTTTTCATATAAAAAAACTATGCGTTCTTACTAATCTCAAATTATAGCATGTAACTAATTCTACCAAAAAATATTCCGACACCACATTAATTAGTTTATGCACACGCGTACTTAGAAAAAAACGAAACAAAACAAACTAAATTCTTCATTTCATAAAACATTTACAACGAGTCAATATTTTGCTCAATATAACAAGTCAGTATATTGCACACGTGAGAGTACCAGGAGAAGTTTAGAATACTGTAACTGAAAGAGGGCGTATTCTTTGATGGATTGTTGGCTCAGCGACGGGCTTTGTGTCAACCGTGCTGGTCAATGGCGGGCGTGTGGTTTGAGGGAATTTGGAGATTATTATTAGTATTTTCTAACATGTCTCACTGCTTGGCAAAGGTCCATTCTCCATGCTACATCCGCAAGCTGGTTTTCTTTTTTTAATATAAGATAAAATGTCGCCAGCCAATAAGATGGGTTATTCTCATAATCTTAATTGTTACCTCCTCGCCCCACTTCAACCTCGAAAGCTTTGGTAGTAATTTTGACAGCACGATTTCGAAGTCGAGTCGAGGCAAGGATAATTCGAGGTAACGACTGACAATATGGGCCCATATCTACCATGCCTAGAAACAGTAGGGATCATAGTATTTTTATTGTTAAATGAAGTAAATCGGTCAAGGGGTCGTGAAAATATGAGGGTCCATCCAAAGGGAGTAAAAAAAAAAAAAGTCGTACAATAATATCAAGTGGGGTGTCACATGATAGGGTTTTGTTTAGACATTCTAAAACCGCTTTTATTTTGATTCTAGGTCTAATAGTTTTTGAGTTGTTGTAAAAATTATAAAATTGTAAAACCCAGTATAACGTGAGCTACCATTTCTTCGAGTTTCAATGATTTTGTAGTTCAAGTAAGACTGGTACACAGCCATACGGAGATTTCGAAGCGATTTGCAAAGTTTATTACAACCATTGGTCAATAAAAATTGTTTGGATTTTATTAACCTCCGACCATCACGAGATCTCAGTTCGAGGCGAACTACTAGTTATATGAGTCTACTTTTTATACAGTCCAAACAGTGATAGTGTAAAGATGCCAACGATTCTGACAAACCACACACCTTACTGTCAATAAAATACAAGCCTTATGTCTCTGATAATAAAGTTGAAGGTATTGCAATATGATGTGTCTATGACAACATGTGAAAGGGTACCATCTGGGGAGACAAACGGATGAAAGAATTCTGCGCAACACCCCTTTTAGTAAGATTAGTGAGAGGTGGCTTCTAAGATATAGGGTAGTAATACCCTTGCTGATACTCTGGAAATCTATTAGTACCACAAATATTATTCTATTCAATAATATATTACTAATACCTACTTATGCGAATATGTAGCTCAATGAGTAAGAAAGAAAATGTTTAGTATTGCAACAGCAATTTAGTTCTTATAGTGCAATCTTTGGGACTAGAGGGGTTGGATGAAATGTCCATGAATATTTATTTATTTATTATTATTTTGGAGTAGGTTTGTGTCATAAAGAAATTACTTATATCTTCTTCTATCTTCTTCTAAATATATAAAACTATTTTGAAGCTGACTGATAATCAACGCACAGCCTAAACTATAAGTCCTAGAGGTATGCAATTTGGAGGGTAGTATCCTTATATAGTGTAGGGGTGCACTAAGAAAGGAATTTTGTCGCACCCTAAAAGGTCTAAAATTAGGATCAAAGATTTTAACCAATGCTTGCTACTACGCGAGAAAAGCCGCGGGCGACAGCTAGTATTAAATAAAAAAACAAAAATAACTGGTGAGCCGTATACTTATTTGCCGGCATAGTGTATAAAGAAAACGTCTATAGAATGTAAATAAGGATAAAAAATAGAAGCGCAGATTCAAATGATTTTCCTGCTCCAAAATCCTTCTTTGAAACTTCCTATCGTCATCTCAAGTACCCATTAGGCGTTTGCACACTGGCACGACAACGACACGATATCGTCATGCCAGTTGCTCGTGAAAAAATATTGTAATCGGGACCAACACGGTGTGACAGCGTTTCTTTCAAATTCCACTTTCATGTATTTCATTTCAAGCACGTTCTTCTGCGATATCGTATCGGTGTCGTGTCGGCAGCAGTACCAAAACAGCCATTTGTATGTAACTCATAGATTCTTCCTTAACGCAATTTAGCCCCATAAAACCGCATTTAAGGCGAGATATCTTATCTTTTCCCGCCTTTTTCCCCAAATTCAAAGTTGTATAACGTTACTTGGAAAACAATGGGGATGGATTTCTTTAGGGCTGTCCCTTCAAAAAGGCCGTAAAATAAAACTTGGAAACCTTAAGTAGGTTGAGATCTTTAGCGTTCGGTTTCGTCATGCTGACTTTAGACAGCTACTAACGTTTTTTATTTTATTTTGACTAGAGAGAAGTCCTATAATATTATTTTGAGGCAGGAGTAGAAGATTTGAGTTACAAAAAATACTATAGTAAGTATTTTATCAATATAATAATATAGTTCCCATAGAACAAGCTAGAGGCCAATGCGTGAAAGTGTCTAAAAATATATATTTATTTAGTCGTATAACTACCGTTTTCTTTTCCACTTTGTATATTCCAAATAACAAAATTGTCAACGATAGAAAAAGCTAACAATAAAAATTTTAACTACCTAACCCATACCTGCCCTTTCAATATTATTTATTTTAAAAACATGTATTATTTGTACACGAAAATGTTTGGGCCGGATGTGAATAACAACCCTACTTCCCCCCCCCCCACCCCTATCTATACCTTCCGGTTCATTGGGACACTGATCACGAGTGCTGTGCAAAGAAATTTGTCGTATTAACTGTCCTACTTTGCCTCCAAGATCTGAGTAAATGTCTATTTGGAAATTTCTGAGTCCCGTGTGGTGAGTGTTTTAGTTTTGCTCCGATTTGAAGAGTATAGGTACCAGCCGTATAATAACAGGCACATGAGACTTCCGACCTTTTCTCATTGCATGACATATTAGAATGTCATACATGGACATAGTCTGTGAAGGTACAACTGATGAGAGTAAACTGAGAGTCAATAGGTGTCTTCTACGAGTAGACCGTTTTGCTATATCGTTGGCTTCATCGTCGCTTACCATTTGGTGAGATTTAAGTTATAAGATGATCTATTCCATATAAAAAAAAAACACATTTTTTATAATCTAACTTTCATCTGATTTTATTTGATAGGCGTTTCTAGTACATTCTAGCAAAGCTGTGACAGTTTTTATAACTATTATACGTACCACAAGAGCATAGTGATACAAGGTGTAAAAAAATTCCATCACTATGACCGTTCATTTCTACACTTTTTCTTACAAAAATGATCTAAATTATTAACCGTAGACCAAGAAAGAACCACGTGCGACAATTTCTATAACTATCCGAGCAATATCCGCGCAGTCCCACGGGCCGTAAAAAGGATTTACGGCCGGAGGTGCAGGCTCGTTACGGACGCGAGTCGTGTCGTCCCGGGGTCGTCCCGTGCCGCGCACGCCCAATAACGTATGCCCCTAATCTGTTAGAACGGAACTTAGAAATGGGTAGTAATACCGATACTATAAAAATTTTCGCTTGTACATTTCAAAATTTTTTGAAGATATAAAATCACTGAATTTTTTTATGAAAAGTCGCAATCAACAAAATGTTGTGTGCAATTAGATAATATTGTGCTCAAATGCACAAATATAATACTAATCCAAACAAATTTCCGAAAGATCCTAAGGCTTTTTCATCTACAAACCATCTTTAGAAAAATAGGACTTAATTTGTCTTATATTCTGTTTCTCTTCTATATAATCAGAAAAATAGCTACTGTCTGCAAAATAAACAGTATTACCACATCTTTTAAGAACAGCATCGCTGAATATTTTATTGCTTACGCTCCGTGAAATCGGATATTCGCGACAGAAGTTCTAATGTTATCGCTCGGCTTACGATATCAATTAGAGCGAGTATTGTACGATTTGCCCCCATATCGTTAGCTTTGAACTGCTTTCGCTGCCCAGCGTTATGTCAAACGACGTGGCTACAAATATACGAAAACCAATTGGATCTTGATCACTAGATCTACAGAGAGTAAACGGAAAACAAGAAGCTTTTGACGGCAAAAAACGCGCTGAAACGCGCTAATGTCACTATTTAGTAACAGAATACCTATGATTTAGTATGAAAACACTTCAGAAAACCTGGCAGGTTTTTACGAGACGATTGCCCCCAGATTTTACATACGAAATTATTTCTAGGAATAGAGAGAACCGGGAGATACGACCAAATTAAATTCACACACAGGAGTACCAACATTTTAAGGTATTTTTCTTAATACCTTAATATTATTTTTTTTACCCCGAGAACGGGATAAAAAATATCCTATGTCCGTCTCCTGGTTCTAAGCTACATCCCTACCAATTTTCAGCCAAATCGGTTCAGCCGTTCTTGAGTTATAAATAGTGTAACTAACACGACTTTCTTTTAATTAAGTATAATAATATATAAGATTCTGGCTAACTTCATTATGACTGCTCAGTGCTCATGCTCAAGTATGTAAAGCCAAGATATTTTATGGCTTTGATGTGTAGGTACTTTAATTAACACAGCATGTATGACACTATCATAAATTAGACGGTGGTATCCACCTTTTTTGTGTTACGTACTTGGTGGCTCCAATTTTGTCTGCAATTTATCTATTCAAAGCTGTTCGAAACACTGATAAAGAGTGAAAAAATAAACTTGAAAACATTTAGTGCAGCTTTCAGTACATGTTTTTAAATGTGTTTTAATTACTGGTGAAAAAAAAAAGATTTTTTTTTTATATAATGTAATAAAATTCAACATTTTTATTCTCCGCTAGGTACAACAATCTTCAGAAAGTTTTTAAAAATAAAACACCTTTATTAGAAACATAATTAACTATAGCCGTCGCCCGCGGCGTTTCTCGCGTTCTAGACCCTTTAGAGTGTGACTTTTCAAAATTCCTTTCTTAGTGCACCCCTACGCTATACAAGGATACTACCCTCCAAATTTCATACCTCTAGGACTTATAGTTTAGTCTGTGCGTTGATTCTCTGTCAGCTTCAAAAGAGTTTTATATATATTGATGATGATGACTAGCCGTCGCCCGCGGCTTTGCTCGCGTTCTACCCTTTAGAATGTGACGTTTCCAAATTCCTTTCTTAGTGCACCCCTACACTATATAAGGATACTACCCTCCAAATTTCATACCTCTAGGACTTATAGTTTAGTCTGTGCGTTGATTCTCTGTCAGCTTCAAAAGAGTTTTATATATATTGATTAGAAACATAATTAACTATAGCCGTCGCCCGCGGCGTTTCTCGCGTTCTAGACCCTTAAGAGTGTGACTTTTCAAAATTCCTTTCTTAGTGCACCCCTACGCTATATAAGGATACTACCCTCCAAATTTCATACCTCTAGGACTTATAGTTTAGTCTGTGCGTTGATTCTCTGTCAGCTTCAAAAGAGTTTTATATATATTGATGATGACTAGCCGTCGCCCGCGGCTTTGCTCGCGTTCTACCCTTTAGAATGTGACGTTTCCAAATTCCTTTCTTAGTGCACCCCTACACTATATAAGGATACTACCCTCAAAATTTCACACCTCTAGGATTTATAGTTTAGGCTGTTCGTTGATTCTCTGTCAGCTTCAAAAGAGTTTTATATATATTGATTGATGATGATTGATTGATTAATTGATGATAATGTTATACCAACGAAAAACTATGAAGTAGGTAAGTAAACACACTCGTAGAAGCAAACTACTATGTATATTAATTCTACTGTATTACAATCGAAGTATTTTTTTTGTTTTTAAATTGAATTCTTGAACAAACACCGGGTTTGAATTTTAGACAGTGTTACCCTACTTGTGTGCTTCTTGCTTGTTTCTCTGGTTGCTAAGAACTTAGAATCACCTAGTACACGATGATTCTAAATGATCTTTGTGATTTTAATCAATAAAAAACTGATTCTGATTCACGAAGAAAAAAAATCTGTTGATATTATTTTACACCCTGTGAGACCCTTGTGTGGTAGATGACCTCATACCCTTCCATTGTCTGCGAAGTCCTGGGATGAAATAGGTCCAGTCAGATGATTGATGATCAGTTTAGGTACTCTACGAGAGATTACGTTTTATTGCTTATATCGATACATTAGGTGATCTAAAGGGATTCTAGATAGAGATAGATTAAGGTAGATACAATAGATGAACGAGTCTTGGTAAAAAGATTGGCTAGCCCAGATGGGTATTAACATTATATAACACTAGCTGTCACCCGCGACTTCGTACGCGTGTGGTGTCACATGCTGCGGTAGCCAAAATGTTTTTTTATGTTTATGTAGGAGGTGCTGTCGTCGCCGTATTTTTTTTTCGTTATATTTTGTGGCCGATGTAGCCAAACTATGACTTTTTTGTTATTTTAAACATATCGGAGTACCTATAGTGGAAGGTGAAGCAACGCAAGCAAGAAAGGTACCTAATGTATCAAAATAAAATCAGATTGTGACCCATATCCCGACGACGAAATATATTGTCTACCTTCGTATAATGTCTTCTGAAGCTTAGCGTAGGACAGATCTAAAATGTAGTAGGCATCGAAAAATGTTTTATTACCGTCGTAAAAAAGCAATACCTGTCAGTTCACTGAACCATAAAAACTGTGACATTTATTATTTCTTCATTCACGGTTCCCAGATTTTCTTTAATATCTTTTATCAATTTTCTGCCACGCTGGCCACCTACCTGAACCTTGTGGTTTTGGATGTTAGCGGTTCCGTCAAAGACGGCCATCAAACTACTCAGTGGCAACTTGACTGAGGAGATTGAGTATCCTTGGATCTTCTCAAGAAGTACTTTCAAGAGTTCTATTCCTTAACAGTTGTATAATGTCATCTTAAGAGGGTCAGTTGTTACTACTTGTTACCCTTTTTGGCCCAACGAAGCACACAGAGGACGGACGCGGGTCGGATACGGATGTGGCGCGCGTGTATCATCATCATCAATCAATCAATCATCATCAATCATCATCAATATATATAAAACTCTTTTGAAGCTGACAGAGAATCAACGCACAGCCTAAACTATAAGTCCTATAGGTATGAAATTTGGAGGGTAGTATCCTTATATAGTGTAGGGGTGCACTAAGAAAGGAATTTAGAAAAGTCACACTCTAACGCGAGCAACGCCGCGGGAGACGGCTAGTCATCAATATATATAAAACTCTTTTGAAGCTGACAGAGAATCAACGCACAGCCTAAACTATAAGTCCTAGAGGTATGAAATTTGGAGGGTAGTATCCTTATAAATAGTGTAGGGGTGCACTAAGAAAGGAATTTTGAAACGTCACACTCTAAAGGGTAGAACGCGAGCAACGCCGCGGGCGACGGCTAGTAATAATATGCACGGCTCTGAGTGTTACTGTGGAAGTCTCAAATCCGACGATAAACGCTCGGAAGCTCCACAACACTTTAAGGATATCTTATTTCTAAAACAATTACTCCTCCCTAGCAATTTTGTGGCACCTTAAGTTCATTACTGTCAGAATAGGCACCACTTATAACAAGCTTAGCACAAGTTTGAACATTATCTATACACTACCGAGACGGTTTTGCAAAAATCAGCTAGGAAGGAAGTATTTCTTAGTAACCAAACATATTGTGTAAAACTGACATAATAGTTCGTATAAATTCATTATTTTGTATTCTAAAAGTTATTTGTAGCAACTTAATTATTTATACTAAACACTAGGTGAAGCCGTGTTTACACGGGTAGAGTAACTAGTAGAGTCAACTAGCATACTAGTTTATCTTTTTAGAACTCTACAATACCAATGTGGTCTACATTGGTATAGTTCTTAGAATAGTTACTAACCTAACTGTGATACTACTTATTTACTTTACTGGTGTGTTCTAACCCTGTTTTAGGTAAGACTACGTTTCTACTATATGATACTAAATCTATCTATCTATCTAATCAGCCTACGTTTACTTACTCTTTGTCACCATATGATATTCAGTAAACAGGTATAAATTTTTGGTCAACAGTTTCAAGTTTCAAAGCCGAGAGTTTTGTACCGATCATGAACAAATCTGACAGGCGCCGCGTTAATATATTCGAGTTATATTGCGCGTCAATGCCAGCTCGACTGCCAACCGTTGCAGTGTCACCGCGCAGTGTATCTCGGATACGCTAGCGTTACGATACGTTTGCGATTGTGCCATTTATTCGTGATCAAGGCACTGGCTGGAACCGGTGCCAGCCCACCAGAAGACAGAATTAACATCATCAGGATAAGCCCCGCCCACTGCTTAATTTCACAGTAACCATAACGCCTCCGACATTAAACCTATTTTCTGTTTTCGGTGCGAGTCAACAAAATGAGTTTTTATTGCGCGGAGCTAATCTTTATGCTTCCTTTACATCATTTTAGCGGCTAATCAGCAAATAATTCCATTAATAATTTCAATAAAAAGAAGTACTCGTAAAATACGAAAAATATAAGTGTGTACACATATTGATAAACCTAGCATAAGGCAATAACCTTATGTAAACAAAGCTTCAGCCTGTTCAGAGTTTGAACGGATATTGAGTGGAAAGGGATATTCTTTTAACATATTATGAATACATCGATGAGTTCATACACTGTGATACCTTGTGAATTTCTTACTGCTAAATCACTAAATTAAGTACTTACACTACACGTGACAGGGTCTCATAGCACCCATAATTACTGTTATTTTTTTATTTTTTCAGAAAGAAGATATGATGCCCCTTGGTTAAAAAGTCGGTTACCACTGGCAAAACTGTGTTTATAGCCCCAACAGCTTTAAGAAAACAAGGCTAAAGTTTTAGTTATCATGTCTAGTTCTTTGAACACTGATCACTGACTAAACCGTTGACTAGGCTTTTTACTAGATGAATGTAAACGCGGCTCCAGTAGCTTAATGGTTCAGAAAGTATAATGGGCAGGAAATTCAGGATATTCTTTAAAACCGCAGGAACGCTGATGAGATAAGAGTCGTTTTAATTTAGCGCCGCTTGAGTTATCTTTGCGTCTGAATGGGGCATGAGCAATTCTGACTCATTATTTAGATGTTAATATAATGACCTCTGAGATTTGGAGATTTCAAAGGTTTTGGTTTTTGTGATATCAAAGTGTAGGAAACAAACTGACGCCTGGCATGGCGATAGTTTCTGCTCTCTTCTCTATTGCCACTTACTTGAGAACCTTCTCAAAATATATAATAAGTTACCTTTATCTCTTAAGTCGCTAAATGGGAATTTCTTTAATAATATTTTAAAAAAGTGGTTGTTGTATGAAGTTTATTACAATGTTACAGAATTTTTCGATAAATAGGTAGTAGTATGTGTAGTATCCTATAGAGTACCTAGTAACCAATTTATAAAACATTTTTGCGATACCCGAAATGGGTAAATAAGTTTAAAAGTGCCTAATACCCTAAATTAAGACCAATTTTGTAAACACTTATTATGCAAATAAACCAATCTTGTATCTTGTATCTTCTCCTTTTTTGAAGTCAGTAAAAACTACTTGCGAAGACTCACACTGTATTTCAGACGAACATGCCCCGGAGTTAGTACTAGCTTCCGCTCGCGACTTCGTTCGCGTCCCGTTGGATCCCGTTGATTTTCCGGGATAAAAAGTAGCCTATGTGTTATTTCAGGTCACGGACAATATATATTCCAAGTTTCATCCTAATCGGATCAGTACTTTTGAGCCAGTTCGTTACAAACATACATACAAATCTTTCCTCTTTATAATATTAGTTTATATAATTATGCCCCATACTAACTACTAACAAATCTGAGCCCATCGCGGCTTGGTAGTATAAATAAATGAAGGTATACATACATACATAGATAGGTATAGCATTGCAATGCATAAACACACATCATTATACGCACATGACAATGCCATGTCCTCGTTTGATGAAGAGCCTCTCTTAATGGAGACCTGACCCGATTTATCCAGGTCGGGGTTTTAGTCTGTTTATTATAATTTTTATATCATTTAATGTGGTGTTTATTATCAGCGGTTTCAGGTTTTTTGCCTAACCTCTTAATAAAAGTAGGAAAAAATATAATTGCTGTTTTAGTAAGAAGTGTTAAAATGTTACTAACAAACACTTTAGCTGCCATTTTCTGACTTCATCATATTACTAAAGAAATTCTAAGTATATTTTTATTTGATTTTAGTAAAATTTTGGTACTGATTTGGACCAGTTGAGCTATCTATAAATCGTTTGCAACGGTTTGTAGATAGCTCAACTGTTCCATGTGTATTTTGTAAATATTGTAAATACTGTATTAGTTGTAATTTTCTTTGTGAATAAATATATGTTATTTTAGTAAAAGAAATATTTCATTTCATAAACAAAGCTTAATTTAATGCTTAAACTTAAACTTTTTTTCAATAGTAGATAAGAAAATTTATAATATTACCAAGTTTACTAATTCAAACATTTACATACCAAAATGTGAAAGCAACACAAATATTAAGTTTTCTTTTAAACATGTAATTATGCTTTTTTTTTGGAATTTCCTCCTAAATTTAACTTTTAGTCTATCTAGCCAGACTATCTAGTCTCTACCTACACTGATCTAGATAGTCTAAAGTCACCTTCAAACAAAATGAATAAGAAGTTCCCCAATCATTTTATTTGTCTCGACTCTTGAAAAAGTAAGCCTATATAGCATTCATGGTTTCTGAGATGTAATTACAGGCACATGAGACTTCAAGATCTTTACGTCTCAGAGTGATGGACGCAGTGCATTGCAATTAATTAAATTAAATTGGCACGTCCTTATTGGACTTGCTCTGGTAATGCATTGTTATAGGCAGAAGTTACCACTTAACATCAGGTGAGCTATCAGCTTGTTCCATTAAATTTATCATTTTTTTTTTATAAAATGGATCTAAATTCTCTCGAGTGTATCATTGTACAATATTTATATGAAACGCAATGCGTGTTATCTGTTTCCTAACCTCCAGGGTTGCCAGGCAAGGTGTTTTAATTCAAGTAGAGTTACTCGTATAAGGTGGTATACATTTTCATCAATAACCTAATTTCATAAGCCCATTGACAAATCGTGGGCTTTGTCGCTATTTCCCGGCGCCTTTCTGTACGCGTCGGATCGGGGAAATTACAAAATTTTGTATTTACGATCTGCTGTCGGAGGAATGACAGTTTGGCGGGATGTTCACCTCGGGTGTACTATGAGAAACACTCGTATCTTTTAGACTGTTCATTCCATCTGGCTACAGTCTCACTCAATTGCGATCTTTGATCGTTACTCAAGAATTAAGATGTGTAGATAACCATAGCCAGCCACGCTGTAGTGTCACCTCTGGCGAAGTTAGGGACAGATTTAATATTGAGAGTATATTTTGTTAGAAAATGCGATTATAAATAATTACTATTGAATAAATGAATGAAAATATTCATTCGACTAAAATATTTAAGTTGTTAGTAGTTTAAGAAAAATCTGACGTAAAAACTAATTTTATTTTCCATTCACCATCATCTCCGCTTTCTACCACAACTTGGAAGCGCTCGTGGCGTAGCTTGCTATTAGTCAATCTTTACTGATTATCAAAGCGACGTTCGGCGCGGTCACTATTTCGATGGGTGACCGTTAGTGGCATTTACATTTGAGCGCTGTCGTGCGTCGGAGGGCACGTTAAACTGGTAGTCGTTAAGCCATGATGGAGGGCTCCAGGCTTCTCAAAACTCCGTCACCAGACTTGGCCACTAACTCATACGAGCTTGTTTAGCACGACTCTACTTTACAGGTGCGCGCGAGTTGACGACAAAAAATAGGTAAAATCGGAAGGTGCCAGCTCGCGCGCACTCGCAAGTTTCACGCTCGCGAGTTGACGAATAACTCAACTTTTACAGCAGGACGCCTGTCTAAAAGCTTATAAATACTGGGAGCTATAAAAATAAATAAAAACTATCCCCATACGTTCTCAAACTTGCCTACTAAATCATTGAGGCAGATTTATTTACTAAGTTGTGCACCTGTTGGCCAACTGGCGGGTGACTTTGGTGCACAAATATTTATCTTGGCGATGTAAACACACAACAGTCCCAACACATACAATAAGTAGGTATCCCACATAATCCCCTAGCCATGGTTTACATCCTACCTCAATGTTGATATTTTCCAAACGCTGAAGAAATAGAACTGCTAGTGTTTTGTTTTTTTCAAATTTGATCGAAAGTTACAAATGCAAATAACCCCGATGTAACTATTTCAGCCCCCATATCGCATATACTGCTTTTGCTGGGTTGGTTCCACTCACTGCCAGCTTTCTTCCCAGAGAATCCCAACATAATGTCAAGCGACGTGGATATACGAAAACAAGAAGCTTTTGACGGCAAAAAACGCGCTGAAACGCTCTATGTCACTTTAGTCACAGAATATCTATGATTTAGTATGAAAACAGTTCAGAAAACCTGGCAAATTTTTATGAGACAACGACACCCCAGGCTTATACGAGTTTATTTATTTATTTATTTGAGTCCCCAACATCATATACACCGAATCACTGAATATAACAATAACAAAATAGAGGCATGCCAAGTGTTACAATAATTATAGGAGTTTAATAATTACAAGGTGTACAGGTTGGTTTAGCTGAGTCGGTCGTCAACTCGTCCCATATAAACTCGGCCCGCGTGGTACGAGTTGCAATATTTAGTAGCTTCTTTGTTAGATACATACTGTGGAAAAACTTCTTAAAACATCAAACAACCCAAATTCTCCTTACGAATACTATGAAAAAGGATAACTGATCCCTCTGCCTTAAGGCTCCTCCACACTAGGCTATACTCAAGCGTCGATTGAATGGAAAAATAGTTTGCGGTTGATACTTTTCTCGTTCATACAAAATCTGAGATTCACCAAAATAAAACTCAGACTGCGGGATTAAACATTTATACCAATTTTCTTAGTGAAGACTTTTGGAATACGACGCATTGACATCGTTCGTTGGAATCAAACGACATTTTCTTTTTCATTGACGTTCTAAAAAAAGTACGGTGCAATTATGTTTTGACATTGGCGTGAGTAAACTTTTTTAGTTATACATCTACGGGTTGGTCTTTAAACACTTGAAAGGGCCAGAATACCAATCTGCAATGTACAACAAACATCTATGACAAGCGTAAAAACGTGACGTTTCGAAAGTGGCAACATCATAATGTTTTTCTATACTAAGTAATATAAAACTGTAAAAAAAACAAAAAGTAATATTAAAGATATGGATAAACTAAATATGCAGATCTACAAAATAAACGATTCTGATTCCAAAAATCGAGTTTGTCTGTTTGTTTCGTAATAAAATTATGGCTTACTAGCTGACCCGACAGACGTTGTCCTGTCATTCAAACTCTTACTGTGAAACAACTGACAGTTATTTCAAATGTGACATTAAAAAAGGTAGTCCACCCCCGCTTTCAACCCCTTACAACCCTTTTTTCGCATTAAAAAGTAGCCTTTGTCCTTTCTCAGGCTCTAGACTATCTGTGTACCAAGTTTGATTCAAATCGGTTCAGTAGTTTTGGCGTGAAAGCGAGACAGACGGACAGGCAGAGTTACTTTCCTATTTATAATATTAGTATGGAATTACGTTTGTTGTCATCGGCGCGCCGCTCTCGTTGCACGCCCCTACGTTCGCTCTCGGACGCCGACAACTAGTCGACGCTCGAGAGTAGCCTAGTGTACTCGTATAGGAGGTCTTACCCTAAAGATTAAAAATACTCTTTTTCTTTGTGCAGAACGTGCTCAAACCATTATTCTCTAAAGTAACTGCTGTTGAACCTGTGACACGTTGCTTGGCAATATTCTCCGTAGGATATTTTCTTTTGACTATGATACTAAGTAGGTAAACTTGTGTAAATTATGCTAGTTCACGGAAAGTGACGGTTCTTGTACAATACCGAATGGGTCCTAAAAATTAATGAAATTAATATCGTATTAACACGACATGACATGACATGACAGGCGTCATGGCTCAGTCGGTAGTAGCTCTGCCTTCCGTGCTGTGGGTCGTGGGTTCGATCCCCACCGAGAACAAACATTTGTGTGTTGTAAACATAGATGTTTGTTCTGTGTCTGGGTGTTTCTATGTATTATAAGTATGTATTTACAAAAAAAATGTATGTATGTATTCTATCAGCCATCTAGTTTCCATCGTACAAGCTTTGCTTAGTTTGGGACTAGAAGGCGTTGTGTTAAGTGTCCGTGAATATTTATTTATTTTATTTATTCAAGCTTTACCACGGTTTAACGATGTAAAGTATCCGTAAAATATTATAGAAAAAGTGAATTTCAATTTTTTTAAGAAACTATTACATATTCTTTGGCCGTTGCTATTTAGATGGATAGTCACTGGTGTTATTTTATGTTCTTTTTCAAAATCGTGTTCCTTTACTTAATGTTAATTGTCGTGTTTTAAAAGTTACAGTCAGTAGCTAGCCGGTGGGGATTTGTGGAGAAAAAACTTAAATCCCCACTATTGGGGATTTCTCAGTGGGGATTTCGGAAATATACCAATTATCTAACTAACTAAACAGTCCACTATGCCTTTTACGCCATGACAAAAGCGTGAAACCTCATTACCAGAGTGTTCATTGGTAACGAGCTCCTACCTTTTATACAAAACTTAGTACCTACCTACCACACTAAAATACCAGCTTTTAAGTACTTAAGTTTCCTTCTTACTTATCTACAAGACAAGTGTTTTGACGAAATGAAAATTCACAGACTTAAGTACGGTTTTTATTGAAGAAACCCTTAGCAATTACTCGGGCTGGCTAAGGGTCGCATCTCTTAGGGAACATCCAAAAATTGTCGAGTGAACTCCATTGAAAGTCGGCCGTGGCCACCCGGCCAGGAAATTATTATTGGACTATAATGACGCTCCAAATGGTGAGAAAGTGCTTGAATAACCTATTTTCATTGACAACTGGTGACGTGGTTAATGAGATGTCTTAGGCACGTATCATCATCATCATCAACCTATATCGGTTCACTGCTGGACGTACATCTCTCCCAAGACGCGCCATTGAGCCCGGACTTGGGCTCTTCTCATGGCATCTTGGGCCCGTATGCTGATTTTTATTTGTTTTATTTTATTTTATTGATCATAAACATAATATACACTAAATAAAATAAATTATTAAGTTAAGTGGTGTTATAATTATAGGTGAAAACAGCATGCATACTTATGCATAGGGGTACATTTGGAAAGAGATTTTCATACAAAAATCGATGCTTGAATCCGCGTCAGTGCCTTAGAATACTAAGGTTTTTATAAGTAATCCGAATGAGATGTGTAGGAAAGTTCAATATCGTTGGTAAAAAGAAAAATTTGCTACTCAATAATCAAAATAGAGACTAACACTAAAAAAGATTTCTTTTCCAATTTACCTAGGTACTTCGTTTTAGTTGGGTACTTACATAATATAAAATAAATATATATTTACAATTAAAATTGGAAAACAACTTTTTTCAAAGAAAGCTATTTTTCAAAGAACCAATTTGCATTAAAATACCAACGTTAACGTCACGTATTCAATTTACGTTAACGTGGTATCTTTGTGCATTAAATCGTCTCGTGTTACGTTAATTCTCGGAGCACACAAATTATAGACCAGCTGAAGTAATAAATGGGGACTTAAACGGTTCTTCCCTTCCCTTTTATTTATTGTGAAATGATTTTTAGGGTTGGCACAGCTTGGATGTTCATTTTAATATTTAAAACTCTTTTGAAGCTGACTTAGAATCAACGCACAGCCTAAACTATAAGTCTTAGAGGTATGAAATTTAAAGGGTAGTATCCTTATACATAATTTTAGTATAGGGGTGCAATAAGAAAGGAATTTTTAAAATTCGCACCCTAAAAGTTCTAAATCTAGGATCAAAGATTTTAACCAAAAATGACAGCTAGTAAGTAAATAAATAATAAATAATATGATCAGTTACTTTTTTTTAAAGGTGCTTGACAACCCTAAACCAGCCCGCACTCTCCCAGCACTTTATTTATTGAAGTACGTAGCGTACAAGTTGCATTGTTCGACTTGCTTCTGTGACAAGACAATGTTGAGGAATGTTCCTGTCAGAGGCACACGATGTCGCGGATACCGCGTCGTGACGCCGTCAAAAATAATGTTAAAAAAGTTTACGGGATTTCTAGGTTTTCAACTTCTAAAGGTACCATTTTCTTAGACCTCTTAGAACCTTACTGATATATTCATTTGATGATTTCTCGAGCAACACAATAGTGGCTCATTCCAGTTTTCCCCTGCGTGAGCCCCCTGCGTGGGGGATTTCTGGAACTTTTGTCCGTATGTAGTACCTAAATGTACATTAGATACATTAGAATAAGAATGAGCAAAGAAAGTTAAAAAAATAATTGAAAAATTATTAGTTTTTTTTTTTTTTTATACAATATAGGCAACCGTTAAATTGTATATTTTAAATGAAATACATTTATTCAACCCATTATAATGTTTAGTATATTTGAGAGGAGAAATTTAACTAATTTCTTTCGACTTCATTCTTATCCGTTTAACATGAAAATTAAAAGAAAATTAATAATAAAAAAGCTCAAGGTTCTAGATAATATCCAGGCTCATCCCCTTTGATCTCTTTGTATTTACGATCCATGAGGATGGAAAAAGATTGTTATTAAACTCACAAAATTACAGATACGAATGTTAGAATTCTTAGATTTTTTCTTGAACTTTAAATATTTTGAACTTTATTTGTGTGGTAAGAATTTTTGGTAACTTTTTTTGGAAAAAACCATCAATTAATACAGATGGTCAGACATTTACAGCGTTAATAAACAATTAGAAGCCTGTAATATTGAAAATCATCATGGGCGTCCTAAATCGAACAGTTGACTGATATAATTGACGTGTCATGATACATGACACAGACATCATCAATGACTGCGTCATGTCACAGTATGCGTCATGTGTAAGAGCCTAGCATCAGAAGTTTACTTGTTCTGCTCTGGCGTCTATTAACGGGACTACTGAAGTGATAGAACAGAAAGTTCTCGAATCGATGCTCCAGAAACTTTCTTTCTGTTTCCTTTCAAAAGGAAAGTGAATAAGTTTCTCAAAGCTTTGGTTTTTTTTTTATATAAAATAGCATTCGATATTTGTGGAAACTAAGTTTGCATCAGCTTTGCGGCAAATGTGATGTTTGGACGTGGCTTTGACTACCTCTTGTAATGTTTTTATGAGTTTTATTAAAACATTATCTTGGGCTTGAACAGTCAGCGTCAGAAGTTGATTTTATTTCCGATTAAAAAAAATATTTTGTTCATAATATTTCGTTTATTCCCTTTCCTCCCACTGGATCGTCCCACTGGTGGGACGAATGGGAAGATTTCAAAATAACTTCCCGTTATCCCACCAACATTATTTACTTTTTAGCATGAAAAAGAAAATGAAAAAGCTTTGAAATATTTTTACTCATAACTTTATGTCATCATTTCCTAACGATGCTGACTGTACTTATAAATCTGAGAAAAAACTTTTATTCAGCTTCATTGTTTAACACCCTTTTATATTGTATTTTTGATTAATCTATTTTTACTATCTCAAGTACTGTTTCTTATAACAATATTCTGGTTATTGAATACTGGAATTTCAAACATTTGAAGGCAATATTTAGAATTTTCCTATTCTCGGAATAACTCAGAATAGATATCTCTACCAATTATATCTAACAGACTGTAGACAACTGAAATTGATTCAATCAGGGTCGGACACGAAGAACCTTGGGACAACCCTTAACTTGGGGATGAAGATAGTGAACTTATTTTAAGATTTTTATCACTATATTATTATAGCTTTGTAAATTTCAAACTTTTATTGAGTATGTAATCTTTCGAATCCTATCCTACGCATGTTTGCATGTATAGATGTATGGATGTTTGTTCCTCTTTCACGCAAAAACTTGTCTAGGTCGAGTAGACTGCAAGGATGATATACTTAGGTGGTCTTTTGCATCTAAAACCATGTCCCAGTACATCGGGGCATGGGTAAAAAGTGGCTCTTGAAACTGTATAAAATCATCTAGATTAGATGCAAAGCTATGATTATTACTAAATATTAGCTTTGTAATACAAGTATAAGTTTTAAGCCATAAAAGATTCAAAACAAAATGCTATTTACACAGAAACTTGTAACAATATTAACAAAATGGTTATTACAACGAAAACATTATAAACTTTGTGAACAGTTCAACATTTAGCAGAATGTACCGTTTTCGACCCAAAACTTTCTTGGGGCCAAATAAACACGTCTTAAGTATTACAGGAAGGTCTAGAGATGAACAGATTACAGGGTGCTCCACCAATGAATGACCATATGCTTATACAGGGTGTATTGTATTAAGTAATTTCACCAATTATTTTAATGATCTTCTTGAAATGTAATTAAGTGGGGTAAAAACTAAAAATAAAACGGAATTTTTACGTTGAAAAAATGTATTCCTCTTTCAAATTCAGATTTTTATTACTGTTGCTAGTAAAGCAACATAATAATGTAAGTGAAATAAAACAAAAGGGTCGCATGTTGCTTAGTTTGGCACAGATTTTGGTTTAGATTGCTCCCTAGATCGCCTCGTGTATAGGCAAATCGTAATCTTCTATCGTCAATCAATATATATAAAACTCTTTTGAAGCTGACAGAGAATCAACGCACAGCCTAAACCTAAACCTAAGAAATTTAGAGAGTAATATCCTTATGCAGTGTAGGGGTGCACTAAGAAAGGAATTTTGAAACGTCACACTCTAAAGGGTAGAACGCGAGCAACGCCGCGGGCGACGGCTAGTACTATTATAAAACTGTAAAAAAGCCAAAAACTAAATTTAAGATATTATGGATAAACTCAATATGCAGATCTACTGTACTAAATAAACGATTTTGATTCCGAAAATCGAGTTTGTCTGTTCATCTGTTTGTTTGTTCGCGGATCACGCCTAAACTACTGGACCAATTTCAATGAAACTTATACCATTCAGAAGCCCTTTTTCCGGATTGAAACATAAGGCTATATTTTATTGAAATGAAAAACGTGGATTCTTAGATACAGCTTGACCTCTCTAAACCAAAAGCCGGCGCGAAGGATCTTCCCTTATCGTAGGAGGGCACATATCTTACCGTGTTCTCCTCAAGTAGTAGCCGATTTCATCCCTACCTACACTCTTCCGATATTGCATCTGATTTTAGGGCCGTGTGTAGCCGCTTTAAGCATGGAAAACGGGTGGTACCTACCCTATTAGCTGTGAGGTCAGAGTGACTACCGCAGAATAGCCAAATGTTAATTTTACAAAGTTCGTGTATATCGTTGTGCTTTGGGACCGCCCGGGGATCCACTATTGTTGTTCTAAGAACATTATCATTATGAACTTTGAGATTGGTTGAGACTACGGGTATCGTCAAATAATCTTCTTGTTCGCAGATTTCAAGAGTTTAGAAAATATAAAATAGCTGAATATACAAAATCTCAGGACCAGTTGAGCTATCCATAAATCGTTTGGAACGGGTTGGTAGATAGCTCAACTTATTCAATGCTCAATGTGTATTTTGTAAACATTTTAAATACTGTATTAGTCGTAATTTTCTTTTTTAATAAAGTATAATCTCAAAAATCTTCTGCAAAATATATCATTTTGATCTAAATACATTTTTTGACCAGAAATGCATCTATATGACCGATATTGGTCAAATACGCTATCATTACAATTGTCATTTATTCCCGCTGAGACCTCAGTTCCTAAACACCACACCATAGAGTTGAAAATTGCTAGGCAAGTTAGACTTTATTCAATAAACGCCACGGAGACATTTCTTCGATTTCCTAGTCATTTTACCCTTCTGATAGTATGCTCCGTCATCCCTCGGGCTATTTACAAGGACGCGTGACAGTTATCGTTTTTTGAATGTCAGCAATATTTTACTGTGTGACATATCATTGGGATGGGCTAAACTAAATAATGGTTAAGATGAGGACTAGTTTTCTCATAGAAGAACAAGTTTTACGTAGATAGCTCAACTGTTTCATGTGTATTTTGTAAATATTGTAAATATTTAAGGAAAGAAAGAAGAAAGAAAGAAGAAATAAGAAAGAAAGAAGAAAGAAAGAAGGAAGAAAGAAGAAAGAAAGAAGAGAGAAAGCAAGTAAATATGTAGGTACTGTATTATTCATTATTTTGTTTGTGAATAAAGCTAAATGTAGTTTTACATGCCTAATTATCTTATTACTTTGCTTCTGATAGTTTGACGGTTATTTTAACGGATTGAACATAAACCTAAATCAAAGTTTGTTCAAGTCGCTCTAAACTAAGTTATGTTCAAGACATTTGAACTAAATCTGAACATAAATACTGTCTATTTGTATCTCTTTAGCTACAGGGTGTTCTAAAGTACTAACTCATAGCTATTATCTGCAACGTTGCTGGAACCGAACTTTAGAACTTAGTTCACACAGCATTTACACTGCACGTGTTTTGTTAGATGAATACAAATAGAATTACAATATGTGTGGTTTTATCCTCACTAATACGATCTCTCTTTACGCGTTGTTAACACTATTACGTAAAAGTACGTGTGTTTAAAGTCAATGGGGTTTACTTATAATCTTCTTTCAACTTAAAAAAATTAATAGCCGTTTAAAACAATGCCTCGTTTTGTATGAATAGTGCCAGGGGTAGTCTTTAAGCAATATTTAAGTTAGGAGGCGATTATAAGTAAGATTGAGGAGGGATGGTGCGCGGGAAAGAATGTGCTATGTGCGGCTGTGTAGTGTAGTGTACCCAAAGAAAGTGTAATGTATTCTGAAAAAAACGTGCAGTGTAAATGCTGTTTAAACGAAGTCTTACCCCACTTTCAGGGTCGCGGGTAACTTGATACAACTGTAGTTTGAATATCTTGGATATCAAAGTAACAGTTCGTGGAGTAATGTCTTGTATCTGGTATGTAGGTAAGTACCTGCCGAATTGCTCTCGTTGACACTTCACAGGGATAATAAGCGTTGGCGCACACCTGATGACAAGACGTTGTCGTGTCCGTAGTGACATGAAAATAAATATTCTTTTAAAAAGCATGCTGTCAAAAGAGGGTTTTCGTTATTTTTTTCTTCATAAGCTGTTTTCGTTTGTAACTATTTAACTGAAATAGCTTTTAAGAAAAAGCATATTGTATCGAAAAAGCCCTTAAAAAAACTTGCTTTTCAAAAATATATTTATTTTCTCTCCCTAACTACACGACGCGACGTCTTGTCTTCTGATGTAGTTTGACGCTAACTGTCAACCTAGGTACTTCAGTTAGGTACACTATCGATGCCAATATTGCCAATTCAAACTGTAGTAGGTATCATTATCATCATCACAGACTTTAACATTATTTTGGTGACCCAGATTATTTGTATTGAATTAAATTTTAGTACTAATAAAGAAATAGAAATATTAATAAAGTTGAAAGGTGTTTCGTCCCACTGGGACGAGATACCGATAGTGCAAACTCCCCAAGCTTAATAGCTATAGGCCTTTACTTTATGAAAATGATTTATACAGCGTCAGGAGGCAACCTATGCCTACACTTAACGACACACTGTTAATTGCTAAATCATTCAATAACTAAAAAGCGAATGAAGTCACTGTTTTACCCGACTCGGTCCAAAAGGAGGGTTATACAAGCTAAACACCTTAATTCGATTCCGAGTTTCTTATCAAGTGAAACAGTTTTCCTTATTGAGTTAGCATCGTTCATTCGGATAAGATACCTACTTTGACGGCTCGAAGAGAATTTTGAAACAATTCGAAATATCATTCCACCCTTCTTTACTTAGCCTTTTTTATATTTTAGATGGAAAAAGGTAGCCCATCTGATGTTGAGGTACCTCTGCTCGTAATAGAAAATGCATTAGGTACCTATGGTTGATATGGTCAATGTTCACAAGACCAACCATGTAACTGGCTCATTCCAGTTTATCCCTGTGTCAGTCCCCTGCGTGGGGGATATCAGGAACTTTTGTCCTGTAATCCCCTTAGCGATTGCCGGCAGGGGAAAACTGGAATAATAACAAAATCCCCTTATGGGTCCATTTATGTTTGCGTGCTCCACCTTAGGCTGCAGTTACACTTACCATCAGGTGTGCTGGCAGCCAAATGCTTAGCACATAAAAAAAGACAATTTCAATTAAAACTTACAAAATTAAATAAATTATACTGTTTTTTTCCAATCACTAAAGCGGATTTGTTCGTAAGGTTTTGCAACTAATTGCGGTTGTGAGTTGTGGATGGAATATTACATGAGGCCTTTAGAGGTATTGTACAGCGAGCTATACGATAGTACGCGATACAAAATCAATGTTAAATGTTACATTTCTTAACTTACGTCCTAAGATGTTTTTCATTGTAGGAGATTTAACAACTTCACTTTGTAGTTCAACGCAAGAGACACGTCCTAGGAAGACATTCATTTATTTTTCTCTGGGTTTAACTAAAAAAAGTGAGATGAATAGGAAGTCTCCAAGGTCTGATAATGATGAAGAGAATGTAAAAACTTCACTTTGCAGTTCAATGCCACAGGAGGCACGTCCTAGGAGGACGTTAATTTAATTTTCTCAGGTTTAAAGCATTGCGTTCCACTAAAAAAATGAGATGATCGGGAAGTCTCCAAGGTCTGATGATGACCAGCAATGATGAAGAGAATCTAACTAGATTTTTATGTCGATTACATTTTTGTAAATTAACTTGTTTCAGGCTGAGCTGTGACCCGTTTTAGGCTCACGCATACACCGGCACGACATCAGATTTGCGCCTAGACAGGAAGGTATATAAACATATACCTACCTCGCACTTGTTTAAGTATTACCTAAGTTATGTATTATGTTCTACCCATGTTGTTTTCTTTTTGTTGTGTTTTTATGTATGTATACTGTATAGTGTGTCCGAAATAAATGTACCTATTTTCTTTCTTTCTTGTTTATTTAACTTTTCCGTGAAAACAAAGTTTAGCTATTATTTATAGTAGGTATGGTGTAGCATCACCATGGAACAATGGCCTCAGCACCACAGATGTGACGGCCGCATGCGTGCTCATGGTTATTCAATGGGAAAATGGCGGAAAAAATAATGTGGTATTTTCGCGGTAATCCGATCATGATGCAAATACCTTTGTAACACTGATCAGTGAACTATGAATGTGGAAAATATTGCAGGGTTTTATACTAGACTTTCCAGCCCCCGTATCGTAAGCTCTGAACTGCTTTCGCTGCCCAGCATAATGTCAAGCGACGTGGCTACAGATATACAAGAACAAGAAGCTTTTGACGGCAAAAAACGCGCTGAAACGCGCTAATGTCACTATTTAGTCACAGAATACCAATGATTTAGTATGGAAACAGTTCAGTTCATGTTTTCATAAGGCAACGATACCCCCACAGTGGTGTTTACGGTCACTAGGACAATACCGATGAACAGCCATCATCATCTGATGATGAAGCCGGAAGGTAGTCAGATTGAAGTCAGTTTTTCTAGTTTTTTTAGCATAAAAAGTATTTATTTTCTAGATCGTGAAACGTCAACTTGTTATTTCTTGACCTTCGAGTAGTACATTTTTTATAAGTCTGCAGCATGCTCTGATGACGATGCATCTTTTAAGTCAGCAAGAGACGCAATCGTTGTCTCATAAAAACCTGGCATGTTTAAAAGCAGGTTTTCTGAACTGTTTTCATATTAAATCATAGGTATTAAGTGACTAAATAGTGACATTAGCGCGTTTCAGCGCGTTTTTTGCCGTTAAAACCTTCTTGTTTTCGTTTAAATATCTGTAGCCGCGTCGCTTGACATTATGCTGGGCAGCGAAAGCAGCTCAGAGCTTGCGATATGGGGACTGATGACGATGTATCTTTTAAGTCAGCAAGTTTGTACGTACCCGTCAAGAAGTATATATCAATCTATCATCTACTGTTTAATTTAATCCAAATCTAATATCCTTGTTTTCTACCATTCAAGTAGCATACCGTTGAACCTCACTTAAACAAAATTAATTCTATCCCGACAGTAAAATTAAGTATTTTGTAAAATACAAGACTCAAACCCGACATAAATGAAAGAAGTTAAATCGAGACTAATTCGATTCCATTGAGCCTCGTCTTAGATCCTTGATTAAATTCAGTTGGACACCTTTTCTTCGAAGGTATTTTAGAAATCGTTTTTGGAAGTTGAATCTTTGAACTCGCCTGCTTTGTTTTATTGTCTAATCTTTGAGATATTGGTTGTTCAGAGGTAACAACCCTTTTATTAGATGTTCGAATCCTGGTCAACGAACTTTTCCAAAAACCCGACTTTTTCATAAAATTATTCATTCATTGTGCCTTCCAGATCTTGAATAGTGTACTAAAACATTAATCACCTAGATATGACTAGATAGAAGAAGTAACTGTCTCCCATGATGTTAGGTTGTTATCTCTGTCTATAACAATTGCATTACCGTACAGAGCACATTCACCAAAGACATCCCTACACGGCGTAAACCAATTTTTTTCCAGAAAAAATTCATTTAGATCACTCTGAATAAAATCAACTATTTATTTTACTGAAAGGTACTTTTTTATAGAAATCGGATTCTATTTCGAGCCTTTAATCCCATTTCGTAACAAAATATTCCTGAAATTACACAAAAAAATATGTCCCAAAAATGTACGGTAGATAACCTCGACCTTCGGCTTATTGGATATCCATTATATTGGATATCAGTATCGGCGTCCTATTCCCTTCATGAAGGTTTTCAGAGAGCCACACTGGCACAGCTCCCGTATCGCAAGCTCTGAACTGCGTTCACTGCCCAGCATAATGTCAAGTGACGTGGCTATACATATACGAAAACAAGAAGCTTTTGACGGCATAGTCAATCTTGACTGATTAAGTTAAGCGACTTTCTGACCATTTAGATCTGCGCCCTTCCGTGCTTCGGAGGGCACTTTAAGCGGTCCCGGCTATAGCAGTCGTTAAGCCATGGCAGAGGCCTTAAGGCGGCCTAAAACTTCGTCACCAGCGTTGTCCACTAACTCATACGAACGTGCGTACAGCGATTGAAAAAATATTAAATTAAATTTTCTCTCATTGAATTTTGTCCAAATTGTTTTTCAGTGAAGCAGATATCATGAAGCAGTTACTTTGAATCCAGCGGTTTTTAATTGCCAATATACAGTCATATTAATATAATTTTAATTAAAATCATTATATTTTATAACAGTGTTGCAATAACAGTAACACCACGGCATCCCAGTTAATAACAAGCTTCATTGAAGATTAAAATTAAAATTAACAGTCTTTGTCCCTTAAGAAGCGGGAGCCGTTATAACGGACGCAAGATTCCAACAATAATTGCATACGTTGTGAAAATTCATTAAAATACTAACACTAACCCGTTCTTACCTAATCGACATGCTTCTGTCCATCCAAAGGTTGTCTGGAAGAGATCGCTTATAGCGATAAGACCGCCCATTGTACCTCATACTTAAAACTTATTTCTCTTTTATTGTTTTTCTTCTTTTCATGGTGTGCAATAAAGAATATATCTATCTATCTATCTAACACTATGTTACGTAATCTTAACGTAATCGAGTCATATTGCGCGTCAACGCCAGCTATACTGCCAATATGGCAGTGTTACCGCGCAGTGTAAAGCTTTGGTCTAGCGATCGTCACGCACAACGCAGCAGTATGCAGCATGCAGCGTCGGACACATAATTGTATGGAAAATGTCTAGTATGGTCTTTTGTTGCGTCGCAGTCTGCGTCAGGTACTCGCGTTGAGCCGCACGCCGCAGCGTTGTGCGTTACGATCGCCGAAACGCTGCTTATCACGGATTCGCTTTCAATCATCATATTTATTTCTACTGAGACAACTGACGTAGGCTTTTGCATACGATCCCATCTATTCAAATAGTCATTTTGAGAGTTCCTGTTCAGTTTAAAAAAAAAAAAGAACATTTTATGTTTTGTTCCGTTTTTAACGGACATAAATTTTTACGAAACCGAAGCTTAAGCTGACTGCAGAATGAAGTAGTTAAACTACGGTTAACGGTACGTCAGTTAATTTTAATACTGAGTATGAGCTTCTCTAAGTGGGTTATTATTATTAATATTAACTATCTTATCTAATGCAGCTACATCTATGACATTGTATCTACTGCATTTTGAATCGGTACATTTGAACTTAAACGGTAAAAATGGACTCTGTTTGGAATTGCCGAGTTTCAAAATGATCAATAGCTATTCCCATAGAAGCTTTGCTTGGTTTGGGCGTTGTGTGAAATATCCATGATTTTTTTTCTTATAATTTTATACTGTACTAGCCGTCGCCCGCGGCGTTGCTCGCGTTCTACCCTTTAGAGTGTGATGTTTCAAAATTCCTTTCTTAGTGAACCCCTACACTATATAAGGATACTACCCTCCAAATTTCATACCTCTAAGACTTATAGTTTAGGCTGTGCGTTGATTCTAAGTCAGCGCCAAAAGAGTTTACTATATTTAGATTTTTTCTCAGTCGAAATTCCTCGCTTTAAAAAAGTCAAAAGGATTTTAATATGAACATCATTATGTAAACTTTTATTTCTGTAAATAAATTAATTACGTACAATTATCTTATAACCATTAAATTATTGAACACTGATCTAACGGTTGTTAGAAAGAGCAAACAAACCAGAAAGAGAAGGCTCATTCAAACTCAATCACAGATTACAAACAATACTGTAAAACGCGCTAACCCTTGTTATATTTCATGTAGTAAAACCCCTGTAACTTTATTCAACCATTCATTTTTCATGTAAAACTTTATTCAACCATTCATTTTTCATGTAAAACTTTATTCAACCATTCATTTTTCATGTAAAACTTTATTCAACCATTAATTTATCATGTAAACTGTACAAAGCCGTGTAAGCAGCGAAGTTACTCGTATGTTCAAAGGTGCAGATCACAAACACCTGCCCAACAATACGAAGTTGCGAACATTTGCCGGCGCACTGGCTCGGACAACTGTTTGATCGCATTACACATGACTTTACCCAGCACGTGTGGGCGGCCCCGACTTAGAGATTACGAAGTTGGACGAACCGGATGATGAGTTTGTTTTTGAGTTCTACTTACAAACTATATAAAGGTGTTTTATCTTAATTAAACCGTGTTTAGATATAATAAGTCTTCTTGATCGATAAATAAAAAATTGTTAGTAAAATATCAGACACATTAACAGACATCAAAAAAGGAGAAGGTTTTTAATTATGTTGTATTTTTTAACCGACTTCAAAAAGGAGGAGGTTTTTAATTCGGCAAAAAAATTTTGGTTTGTTTCCCCAGAAATCCGGCATTTATGAACCGATTTGTTTAATTCCAATCTGAAAATGTAATTCCAGATTGAGCTCATAAAAATGTTATTAGAATCGGTTCAAATATTTGGCAGTTAACAACTGGAAAAAACACGTCATCTACGTAAACGACATTGTATATTTTGCTTTCCTGTGACTTTTCTGTGGTGTTTACGATCAATAAAATAGTCTCAATAAACTGCCATTATCATCATCAATGCGATGATGAAGGCGCATCAAATTAAAGTCAGTTTTTCCAGTTTTTAAACTTATTATTATAGGTTTTAGGTAATTTATAATAGAAGCTTATGTGCTGCCTAAAAGAAGCTTTAGATAAGTTTAGTCTTAAAAGTTCCTCAACTCAAACTTTTTTATCTGTTCCACACTCATCTACATAATAAGCACCAATATTCCCTGACGCTCTAAAAACTGCTTCTGCCCAAAAATCAAAGTGCCCCAAGTTTTGACGTATTATGTAAAGCATTATTCATCTCATCCCATTTAAGGGATGAAATTAGGGGGAAGATTTATGCCCTCCTCGAGTAGGTAATCAATAAATTACTTTGATGTGTGCTTTTGAAACTAGAACGTTTATGTGAGTAGTTGAAGCCTTCGCTAAAGTGGGCTTGAACCACGATCTCGTCAAATTGTACAAAGAAATTGTTGACTATTTAATTCAATTCAATTTTTTTTAGACATAATATCACATGTTTTTAGATCCGTCAAAAATTTTGATTTGGGTAAATTTTTTTTAGTGTAAGATAATAAATAAAATTTATTTTAATAGTAACATGAAGCATTGGTACGATAGAAGAAGAATAATGACTAAATGTTCATAATAGAATAATACTGGTAGTGCCAAACGCAGTAGTGTTACGGGGGAACAACGCAGGTCCACATGGTCCACATGTTCTTAGTCGTGTTAGAGATGATTCAGGATCTACTTAGCTCATTCGAGAGCAATTCGTGTAGGCAGCGACTTCAAGCCTTATACATAGTCTATCAAATTAAATGAATAACATCATTTCCCTAGGTACAGCACACATCTAGATTTTATTAAATAAATTATAATCATTCTCCTAAAGCCAGTGTCTTGGGCACGCTTCCGATTGGTACTGATTTGGACCAGTTGAGCTATCTATAAATCGTTTGCAACGGTTTGTAGATGGCTCAACTGTTTTATGTGTATTTTGTAAATACTGTATTAGTTGTAATTTTTTTTGTGAATAAATATTTATTCTCCTAAATACATCTAAATTCTGCAATTATGAATCTGGTTGAAAACCTAACCACTCAAACATTTTGAATATTAAACGAAGCATGTAATTTAGCAAATAACTTTCACAAATGATATTAAGCTAATAATACATAGCGAGGTATACGATTTGAAGGAGATTTTGTGTTTACAAATAAACAAATGACATGTGCCCCTGGGTCATATCTGTCTATCGATCCTGAAAAACCGACACCGTCATAAAAATTTACTGTAAAGTAGCGGAGACGTTTCATGCAAAACGAGTAGGTACTTACTTAAATTTTTTATGTGTGTTTTACAGTAAACCTAGCCTATATCTGCCATTAATAGCTAACTATATTTTTTATGTAACGCTTATCATCAATATACAGGGTGTTACCAGACCACTTCCGAAAACTTGGAGGTTCCAATCAGACCATGATACTGAAAACATTAAGCGAAAAAAATCGCGAAAAAAAAATTGACTTGACTATCTCTTTTTTTTTTTTTCTAGTTACATACACACAGTACAACATAATAAGACATATCTACCTAATTATCTCATTTAAAAAAGCAAAAAAACAAATAAAATAAATAAAGCAGCAATGTACACGCAGCACGCAGATTACGTCTACTACAGCATGAACAGCTGAGAGTTCATCGCGGGTCATTCAAGTACGCGACGTGCGAGCGACCTACGTTAGTACCTACCTACGTTAGTAGGCACTTACGACACAGAATAAATAATAGTACTACGCCACGACCTTACCTACGTGAATGCGTACATTGCGGGCTGGCGAAATAAATACAAATCTTTAAACATTGTTTTCTCCGGCTTTAATTATTTTTCAGGATAACTGTTTTTTTTTTGGTTGGGTTTTGGTGTGCTGTAGCTCCCCTTTTCGTTTTCGGAAGTGGTCTGGTAACACCCTGTATATATACATATATCATATATCATCATCAATATTCAATATTTTTTTATTATATAAAACTCTTTTGAAGCTGACAGAGAATCAACGCACAGTCTAAACTATAAGTCCTAGAGGTATGAAATTTGCAGGGTAGTATCCTTATATAGTGTAGGGGTGCACTAAGAAAGGAATTTTTAAACGTCACACTCTAAAGGGTAGAACGCGAGCAACGCCGCGGGCGACGGCTAGTATATCATAAGATTGTATTTAGCATACCTACTATCTAGCTATAGGTATAGTAGATCTGTGATACAATCCCTGTTAGGTATCTACCATTTTACATTTCTACAACCAGATTACGAATGCAAAATGAAACCGAAATTACGTTTGTTAGAATCGTATTATGCCATTGTTTCAGACATTGTTTTCAAGGATCACAAGAAAGTAGGCAGTAACTCACTGTGACATACCACCTTATTTACAGAAGCTAATGACACTCAACTTGATTAAGAAGAACGAATACATGGCGCTAAGTAAAATATCAGTTAATTACATAACAGAGGAAATGGTCTCATGTACATGAGCATCTAGATAAGAATGCGGAGAATGTCTCCAATGCGAGCGATTAGCGAATTTGCAGCAGTCAGTACGATTGATAAGGAGAGCCAATAGGAGACTTTCCTTGGCACCATTTCACTATCTACGAATAATTCAATCAATCTTATATAAATATTCATGGATATTTAACACAACGCTTTCTACTCCCAAACTAAGCAAAGCTTGTACTATGGGAATTAGATTGCTGATAGAATACTAATATATTTTTTCTTTGTAAATACATACTTATAATACATAGTAAAACCCAGGTACAGAACAAACATGTATGTTTGCCACACACCAATGTTTGTTCTTGATGTGATCGAACCCACGACCCACAGCACCGAAGGCAGAGCTACTACCAACTGACCTATGACGCCTGTCTTCTAATTTTCAAACAGAACATAATATATACTTAGTTTCTTGTCCGCTGTAACTAGGGCCACACCCTTTGGTGTAATATCGTAATTAACGTTTTCGTTATGTCGGGACTTCGCTGTCGTTTAATTATTATTTTCAGCTTTGTGTGTTTGTACGTTACGCCTACGCAATATTAAATAACTATTAATTTAGTTTGGTATTTTCATATTTGATTAGTTTTCTGTGGTAATATTATATAGTTTGTACTGATTTTTGAACGGACAAAAATTAAAATAGTGTATTAATTAATATTTACTAAATAATCTAAAAACCTCTTTTCATTATTATTTAGTGTTTTATTGCATAGAAAAGAGCGATACAGATATTTCGACCAACTTCACTTGAAACGATTATTTGTTACAGTCTCAATAATAATAGCGCTTTGTTTCTCAACGTATTATTTTGTTTATATCTCAAAAATAGGTAACAATAATTATAATTTTATTGGTCATAACATTAGCGAAAATATCTTCCTAAAGTAGGTCAAGCACGCATTAAATTTTAATTTCCCTACTTTACGCCTTTACAATGCGCTTAGAACCTGAACCCTTGTCCGTATAAAAGGGTATTCTTTAAGAAAATTGGCCCTCAACCCTTAATGATAATACTATTGGGCTGGGGGTTGATTATGATAAAATATTATAGGTACGTGAAATATGGAGGCTTGAGAAATTTTCGGGTATCTTATATTTTTAACCGATTTCGTACCGACCATAGTAGGTAGGTATAGATAAAGTGAGCTTGAAATTGTAAATACTACAAACCACTATATTTTTTTGAGTCAACTAAAGCATTTTTTTTTCTTTCCGTAGGTATAAGAAAGGTCAAAATCACCGTTTGCAATAAATACAACAAAGAAAGAAATAATTGTTATTTATTCTCTGGCCTTTAATATAAGCCTTTCTTTTCAATTTACAAAAAAAAGTAGCTTCAAGACTGCCTTCAGGTCATCATTCTCATCTACACTTGAAGGGGACGGCTCAAAGGGGATTATGAGACTAACCCGTCTTTATCACACTCACAAAAATATATTTATGTCTCTATCTAATCACTTCCTTCTTCCTCTTCCTGACTTATCAGGCGTTTGCATCCTGACCGACACCAACCGATACCTACACGATACCGACATGTCAGAAGCTCAAACGATAATTGTCGGCGTTGACATGGAGTGAAAATATTTAGAACTCGTAGTACGTAAAGCATATAAGTGACTTCAAAAATTAAAAAAAATGTAAATCTATCTTACGGGACATTAGATTTTACAAATTTTGGATAAGTGCTATTAGTTCTAACAATAAACGTAATTTTGAGCTTAATCTGAGCATAGGATGAGTGTACTACTCGTAAAAGCATTAGTGACTCTAAAAATCGAAAAATTTGTACAACCTAATTTACGGGACATTAGGTTTTACAACATTGGCTGGACATTAGATACTGGCAAGGTGGAAGGGAGAAGGTCGCGAGGTCGAAGCCCAATGTGTTGGTCCGATCAGATCCGCACCATACTCGACACATCCGTCTACCATGCCCTATAACTAGCCGGGGATAGAAACAAATGGCGTACCATCGTCAAGGAGAGGATAATGACGGGAGGTGGGCACGACCCTCAGATATGAGGAACACGATATAAGGAGTCGGAGGAGGTTTTACAAATTTTGGGATTAGTGCTATCAGTTCTAACAATAAGCCCAATTTTGAGCTTAATCTGAGCATAGGATCCCTCAATTCAGACGGACATGATATCGTGCTGGTAGTTGTAAACGTCTGTCGTAGAAGTAGTGTATCAACTTTAACTTCGTCTATTCCGAACAAATACACGCGATCCGAAATCCGAATAGAACCATTCGGAAAGTTGTTCAAACAATTTCACACTGATTTCGTCTGGAAGACTACAGCTGGAGTTGGTGAGGGCACAGACTGAACAGAACAGCTAGTTCACTTGTAAATCATACGGACGGCCTCGTGGCGTAGCTTTCATAGTCAATCTTCACCGAGATGGGAATAAGCCAATTTAAGCGACGTTTAGCGCGCTCACTATTTGGATAGGTAATCGTGAGTAGCATTTACATCTGAGCGCTTCCGTGCTTCGGAGAGCACGTTAAACTGTCAGTCCCTGCTCTAGCTACGACGGCCTAAAAACTCCGTCAACCAATAACACTTTTCTCAATAAGAAAAGACTAGAATCACGGCTTGTCTATGGCACTTCATTATAAAACTTGTCTATTTGGGGACTGACAGCCAAAAAAAAAAAATTCTAGGAACTCGGGTTGGTTTAATTGTCAGGTAATTAAATAATAGTGAACCAGCTGTTCCTCCGCCACTGTGACATCCGATAGAGTTGGCGGATACGTGTTTTTACCGGCACAATGAACCTTACAAATTGTTTCGAGGCCATATTGACGAACTTTATACTATTGGAGCATTATTTTCTAGTTTGTTTGTTGTCCGGAAGTTTTGCTTACAATGTATTTTGTAGTTAGTATTTTATTCACAAAATGTCATGTCAAAATGCGGGTTATGTCTGTTGTTACATGTGATGTAGTGTATAGTCAAAGATATTATTTCAACACTAGTTGATACCCGCGACTTTGTACGCGTGCGAAACTTTCCATCAAAATATCTGTCAACCGGCATACGATGGACCTCGTAGCAAATAGTAGCTTTTGGTTTAGAGAGTTCAAGCTGTATCTAAGAAACCACGTCTTTGATTTCAATAAAATATAGCCTATGTTTCAATCCGGAAAAAGGGCTTCCAAATGGTATAAGTTTCGTTGAAATTGGGCCAGTAGTTAAGGCGTGATCCGCGAACAAACAAACAGACAAACTCGATTTTCTGAATTTATAAGTATCGTTTATTTAGTAGATCTGCATACTTAGTTTATCCATATCTTTAATTTTAGTTTTTGGTTCTTTTACAGTTTTATAATAGTATAGATAGATAACATCCTTTACACATGTTTTTGAACATTGTATAAATGAAAAAAAAAACATTACACAAGGATTTGAAGACTACCTTACATATAGGTTTCAGTGTTAAGCTTGTATTACCTGTGGTATTACCTGAGTTGAAAGGTTGAACAAAGGTTAAGTACAAAACACACTACAAACTTCACACAAAAGGACCTCAACCCTGGACCCAAACGTCGGATTAAACAATATTACACGTATTTACATTTTTAATTACGAAGTTTGTTAATGTGATACTGTTTTTCTTGAGTATATTGAGAAGAGAAGGTACGGGGGTGAACATGAACAAATGACAGTCGCCACGTTACGTAATCCCAACGTATTTGAGTCATATTGCGCGTTAACAGCAGCTCGACCGCCGAACGTAGCACCGTCACCGTGCAGTGTATCTTGAACAACCGGAAATCTTGGGTATCCGAAACTGAAGTCCTATAGATCTGCTACGTAGGTATGTAAAAACCTCTATAAAAAGATTTTTACAAAAACCTGTCAAATATCTTGTGTTAGATCGTTGCTTGGCTCAGTATTGGCATTGTTTCAGCATACGAGCTTTCTGGTTTTGCAAGTTATGTAAATATTTTTTTCAATAAACATAATATCCCACTGAAATTCGTTTTGCTAACTACTTTCGTGTTTTTCGGGACTAAAAAAGAAATTTCAGGTCTAAAAAGGTAAGCCAGCAATTTGAAAAAGGTTTTATGACACATTTTGGTCTGGCTTTGTGTACAAGATTCCTACGGTTAGCTGAATGTATTATTTTTACCAAAACACACCTTCTCCTCTAAACTACCTACTCTAAAAAATATAGTGGATTTTGAACAGACATAATAACCGTGCCTTTGTGAAAATATTATACTGCATGGACGTACCTTTGACTACCCTTATCTGCAGTATCAATGGAATGTTACAAGTTAGGAACTTCAGACAAAATTAATACTAGCAACAATTGATTATGGCTAACCCACATTTAGAATTTGTAGATTTTTTTATTTAACGCATCATAGACGCACCAAGCCGCGGGACGTTCACTAGCATATTTTTATAAAAAACATCTTGTCGTAAACTGTTTCCCGGTAAGCCTGTTTGAACACTATCACCGTCTCATTCGCTGTCTCTGTCTATAGTCTGCTCTATTTCAGGAAAGCAGTCGGTGGAAGATCAAAGCGGAATCCAACGAGGTGTGAAAACCCGCCCGAACTTGGACTATGGATAGGCCGTGTTGCTTTTATGACGAACAGACAGACGGAAAAATGGAAGGACCGATATTATTAGTGAGACATAGCTAAGAATTAATTTACACCAATTTTCTTTAAATATATTTTTTTTATAACTTAAAATATGTCATTATTATTAGCACTTACCTATTTTATTAATTATTGGCCACTATCTCATACGAGCTTGCACGTCCCGTGCCCCACAATATCTAATACTCTACTAGATAGCTATAGTTTCGTCCAAAGGTCGTTATTATTACAAGTCCCAATTACTTATTTGCAGAGTAGGGATCAACTCAGAGGTTTATTTAGGTACTTTATGCCTGAATCGTATCTCGGGAAGCCAGACGCTATTCATGGTTTGGGATTAGTCTATACCCCAGGTAGAGACAAAAGATGATAATATTGTTAAACTGATAACTCGGGCTATTTTTGTAAGGTTCCGCAGAATAAAAAGAAGCCCGTAAAGTTAAGTTTATCTTTGCCTGTTCGACTTTTTCATTACAAGCTTGAAGCTGTAAAAATTAATAAAAAATAAATAAAATTTTTGATCCGAATAAAAGTGCCTAGTTATTGTGTGTGTATATTTTCCTATAATCATCATCATCATCATCAACATCATCCACAGCCCGACTTAGCCCACTGCTGGGCGTAGGCCCCCCAAGTTTGTGCCATCCACTGCGGTTCTGAGCTTGACTTAACTAAATACAGATAAAATAAAAAAAATGCAAAATCCAATCGTTCCGCATTGCAATTTAACGACTCCTAAATAATACTTTAATTGTTTATTTGTAATTAGTCGTCCTCAATAAGTCCCATATACTTATTACAAGACTGGCGAACTCTGAGATTTGTTACTAAAAAACATGCATCGCTATCCCCATGGCCACACCTCATTTTCTTATCGCTATTACTCCGACCACACCTCGCTAGGATCCTCAAAAGAGGATGTTTTGTTTGTCCTATTGTTGTAATGAAAAGGTGTTCTAAATTCAATAATGCCTTTGTTCTCATCTAGTCTTCACATTTTCTATAGTTTCTATGCCAACGTGAATTTTATTTATAAAAAAATATACCTACCGTTCATTTTCTTTTCATTTCATTTATTTATTCAATAACATTTACAGTTGTTAAACTAGCTGTCGCCCGCGGCTTTGCTCGCGTGTTAGCAGCATACGCATTATTTGGTCAAAATGTTTGATCGTAATTTTAGACCCCTTAGGGTGCGACTTTTCAAAATTCCTTTCTTAGTGCACCCCTACACGATATATATAAGGATACTACCCTCCAAATGTCATACCTCTAGGACTTATAGTTTAGGCTGTACGTTGATTGTCAGTCAGCTTCAATAGAGTTATATTATATATATTTGGAAGAAGAAGATAGATTAGGTAGGTACACATTATTAAGTCATGCAATAAAGTTTAAAGTTGGAATAAAAACCTTTATAAATTACTAGAGAACGCAGCAAGTGACTTGATAGGAAAAAAAAATTGAGGTCTCTATTTATGAGAAAAAAAATAAACGCAGAGCTTCTGCACATATTTGCGACAGGCCACTAGTGGCAAGAATAGCCACTTTTCATAAAAATGCAATTCGTGTGCTGCAAGCTTCTAATAAGTAAGTATCTAATAGCGCGTGCACACTATGCCCTGCCGCTGCCGGCATGAATTCCGCGATTAATTCCGGAACTATTGCCACAGCAACATCGCCTTTATTCATATACCGCGTTCACACATGCCCATGCCGCCGCCAGAATGATTGCCGCGATTAATTCCGGAATTATTGCCACAGCAACATCACCAATTTCATGCCCTAGCTCCTTGGTGAGAATAAAGGCGATGTTACTGTGGCAATAAGTCCGTGGCATGAATGCCGGCAGCGGCAATGGCATAGTGTGAACGCGGTATTAAAGTGTTTTCGGAAATACACGGTATCCCAGGGCCATACGGTTTAAAATAAGGTGATAAAAACCTGTTCGATCTCGCTTTTGTAAAATGTACTGTGAGAGAAAAAATGCTAAGTTTAATTAAGTCGAATAGTGCTGTCGCTGAATATTATTGTTCTGGAAAAAACCATTGAGGTAAATTTAAGGTCTACCTAAATAAAAAAAAACAATACACTCACTAATTCAATCCTCAGTGTGATAATTGATTGTCAAATGCACACAAAACAATAATTATTAATCTCAATACTCAAAGACACCGTAATTAGCAATATTTCCAAACTCCCATTCAAAGGGGTACACCCTTACGAATAAAAACTGGAAGTGGGTTAAAATCACCCCGTGGGGTGATTGACCTAAAAAGGGTCGTTGGCGGGAAAAACAAACAAACATAATAAAGGCTTTCGGTTATTTCGACGGTTAAGCAATTTTAACGGTCAAATAAAAAAAAACTTCTATGGTCGGTTGCACATTATCGTATTTTCTGCCATTTCATTTATTTTTCTTAAAAATATCTTCTAGGTAAGCGTAAATTTTGTATGAAAATGACCTTTAAGAACAAAGTCACGTAACCACGGTAATATATATAATATATTTTTTTTTTAATGCTAGTAGTAATGGAACAATCTGATATTCTATTCTCTTAGCGATAGTAGAATGCCAACTAGAGGCAGGTGAGACTATGATCGCATACTTATCTAATAACAAAAAAAAAACTAAGTAAAACGTCAAAGATAACCTCCACGTACCTAACATAGAACATTCCCAAAATGTCTAAAACAAGTTTAACCAGAAACTTCCCCCACTCAGACACAGAAAGTACTTTACAATCCAACTTAAAATCCATTTACCGTTGTCTAAAGTTTAAGTAACTGCACTGAAGTTGCTTTTCTATAAAACTGAAACCGTTTTATAACATAGAAAATAAACAAACAACTCAATATAAAAACGATCTAGGAATGGTGAAAAAGTTGTTTTTTTCTGCAACAGTACTTTTATCTTAATTAGACATAGACATAGACATAGACATTCATTTATTTACTAACATGGCACACAACATATAGACAAGTACAAATGAAACAATAATAATAAAAATAACGAAAGCACTGAATTTAAAAGGAAAAAATAAATATATACTAAATAACATAAATTGGTGCCTATATGTATGGTGCCTGCCACAGCAGCAAATGGGTCCTAGCTCAGCAATTTGCCTACTGTTTTAGCAGTAGGCGCTGTTATTCTGCTAGGACCATGACTGTCATAGGACCCTGTGAGAATATATAAATAATGGAAGCTAAATGTGTATGTGTCCAAGTGTATACTGTAATACGAGAGTGTGCGCGTAAAGTGTATATAAAATATAAGATTAGATAGTGATAGACAGTATAAATGGTATAATGTGCGTAAATGTAGTAAAACGGGAAATGTAATTTAGTCCAAAACTAGCAAATACCAATGAAACTCATTGGACTTGCTCTGTGAGGTAATGCATTGTTATAGGCCAAAGTTACCACTTAACACCAGGTGAGCTATCAGCTTGTTCCATTAAAAAAAAAACCTGTAAATTATAAGTATGTATGTACAAAAAAAATACGTATTCTAGTACAAGCTTTGCTTGGTTTGAGACTAGAAACCGTTGTGTAAAATGTCCGTGAATATTTTATTTATTATTATAAAGAATACAACCGAGAAGAACACCGTACATTTTTTTTAATTTTTTTTTTTTACTATTTGGTTTACAACTTGAAATATACACTAACTTAAAACACATTTTGTAATTTAATCATTTTCGTTGTAATTTGTAATATAGTAAACACAGAATGCGTTGTGTGGACGATGTAAAATAAAACAAAAATAAAAAAGTGAAGTGAATAATAAAACTAAAAACTAACTATGTACAAGTAAACCTAAAAAGTTAAAATAAAATTAAAGGAAAAAAATAATTTTTTTTTTATGTAGAAATATACTAAATGAGATGAATTAATCAGTGACACAGTTATAAACAGTTGATTTCATAGAGGCTAAAGAGCCAGAGAAGATATCACATGCTGATCTGATGTCATTACAATAAGCAATCATTCTGTAAAGTGGGGAATGTTGCCCAACATTTGTTCTACAATGCGGCGTTCTAAAACATTTCCTATTTATAAGTCGTTTGTTAGCTCGAGGAACTTAAAGATTGACACTTGCTAAGACTTCGGGGCAATCGTCCGTACATCGCTATAATACGGACGCCGCTTTTAACGAAACAGGGTTTTAGTAGTAGGACTGTGAGGAACGCTCTTGTGGTAATTGAGAATACTCCAAACGGACATGTAAGTACCTCCTCCACCTGCATACGTGAGCCAATCTACTTCTAGCTCTGCATTTTAAAGCTGAACAGATTGTTCTAGAACTTTCATACTTTTTTGTTAGGGAATTTATTACTCTATGGCAAAGCAAACAGGAGGGTTATCCTCTAAACATCACAATTATAGGTGAGAATATTTTCTTGTTTTATACTTTTTAAAACTTGATTTTTGGGTCGGGTTTTAGTTTTTTATTTTTATTTTTTTCAGGTGACCACAAATTTTTTTTTAACTTTGTAGTAATTATTTCTTGTTAGTTATAATAAGGTCAAGCTTTAAGTTCCAACCAACATGATTTTTTTTTCTTTATGGAAACTAAAAAAAAATCTTGCGTCTCTTTCTCTTTTTTTGTTGATATTTGGGGGTGACCAACGTATAATTTTACCCCGTGAATTTTATAGAGATATCTCTAAGATTGTGTGGGCTCGATGGGATTTTTTTTCCCATCTGGCCCACCAGTGGACCGGCCCGTGGGCTCGATGGGAGTAGCCCATATTTCCCTCAGAGCGTTTGTACTTAGAAGAATACATTGAAGTCGCTTTGTAAAGTAATGTCGGAGGCCGTCAAACTTCTTAAAACTGTAATAACCGTAAAAATTAAAAGCTTATGCAAAAACTTTAAAATGAGGAAGTATTTCGGTTATACTATCTTTTAGGAAGATAAAAGCTTGCTTAGTCAATCTTCACCGATTATCTAAGTTAAGCGGTTAAGGTTAAGCTATTTGGATGGGCGACCGTTTGTGGCATTTACATCTGAGGACTTCCGTGCTTAGGAGGACACGTTAAACTGTCGATCCCTGCTCTAGCACTCAAGCCATGATAGAGGCCTTAAGGCGGCCTAAAAACTCCTTCACCAGAGTTGGCCACTAACTCATACGAGCTGGCTTGGTTCATGTTAGATCAATAAAAACAGCTAAAGTGCACAATTGAAATGATTCTCGTAGACCCTCGTAGCAAATCCGTAGCAAATCCGTAGCAACCTCGTAGTAGTTTGGTTCAGGCTGATACATTTGGGTTATTCCCATCGAGCCCACTGGTGGACCAGTTGGGAAAAAAACCACTCATTTGCATAGTGGGCTCGTTGGAATTTTTTTTCCTATCTGACCCACCAGTAGGCCCGTACAATTATCATTATACACTAGCACTTATTGAGCGACCTACTGGTAAAAACCATGCTTTTTGGCTTCCTAATACTAGTGAATATCGGCCTAGAGGGATCGCCATTTGTTTCGGCCGACTCCAAATAGCCGCTGAGTCTACATGATTGAACTATAAAAACAAGGATACCATGTACTGACCTAAAAGCTGCCACAGTAACTATGCTACAGAGAATCAACTAACAAGTTCCCAAAATACTAGGCTTCTTAGTTTGGAAATCAAGGAGTCAAGATTTTTGTACAAAAAAGAGTGATAAGAATTTAATTAGATTTATGTTAAATGTAAACTTTGGACAATCTACTTTTCTTTAATTAAGGTTTATTTATTTAAGTTATATTACGTGCGCTGTGTTTTTTCGGTATATTCCAGAAATCCTTATCAGTGGGGATTTTTTCCCCAAGACATCCGACATATTCCAAAAATCCCCACTAAGAAATCCCTACCAGAAAGAATTAAAGTTTTTTAGAAATCCCCACCGGTAGGGATTTCTTAGTAAGGATTTTTGGAATATATCAGAAATCCCCACTGGCTACGTGACATATTATGTAAAGTAAGGAGTCATAAATATTTTTTTTTCTATTCCACTCTGGGCTTTATCGGTAAACGAATCGTTGAGACATCCTAGTCATGCTGACTCATCTAACACGGGTTACATGACACGGCAGTGACAGTACTTCACGTGACTCTGTTGTTAGCGTGGTCGACGCGCAGTGTAACTAAAACACCGTCACTTTTACAGTAATTTACATTAAGAAAATAAGTAGGTAAGAGTATAATTACTTAGTAGCCCACAATAAGGTTAGATTGTAATGTAGGGTAATATATCTGCTTCTAAATATATAAAACTCTTTGAAGCTGACTGACAATCAACGCACAGCCTAAACTATAAGTCCTAGAGGTATGAAATTTGGAGGGTAGTATCCTTATATAGTGTAGGGGTGCACTAAAAAAGGAATTTTGTTGAAAAGTCGCACTCTAACATCTAAAATTAGGATCAAAGATTTTAACCAAATAATGCATATTTATGCTGCTACCACGCGAGCAAAGCAGCGCGTGACAGCTAGTAAAAAAAAAACTTTGACAGTAAATCTTCATAAAAATTAGTGCTACACATACTGCGTTGTTACTATACTGTGGTTTAAGAGCCCCGCATCATTGTTTAAGAGACATAGCAGCTAAAATATGACGAAGTATGATGAATTTTCGGGAAAACTCAAGGATATTTTACGCTTCCTGGCTTTTACTTCAAAATTATGTTCAAGATATTTTATAGAGGCCTTAGTGAGATCAGTAGCTATTCAGATAACAATATAGTATAGATGAAACTAGATTCTGGAGCATTACCTTTAACTAAACTCGAGAGAAAAAACTCCGGGTCACCTATAAAAACTTTAATATCTCTGGAAACGATACAAGCTAGCCTAGTGTATTTGATGTGTTAGCTTAGTGTATTTTTAATGAATGAATGAAAACCGAATGAAAAAGAATGAATGAAAATAATTGAATGAAAACGAATGAATGAGTGAATAAATGAATGAATGAATGAAATATTGATAAGTAGGTACTCCCCAAAGCTTTCGAAAGTGATATTGTTATACCCTGTAAATAGCAATGCTACAAAACTTCTCTAAACTCGATATTTTTGATAAAATAAATTTTTAATACCATTTATTGATGAAGCCGTTTTATCATCGTGATAAGGGCCTCTGTTTTCAAAAGTAGTTTTTATACACCTTGTATACATAATTACGTACCGAAGTAAAGAGATAGATAATCTAGGTACGTATACCGACGGGTACAAGGCGGCTTGACTAAAGCAACATTTTTTCCGATATTGAGTTAAAAAAAAAAAAAAAAAAAAAATTCACGGACACTTAACCCAACGCCTTCTAGTCCCAAACTAAGCAAAGCTTGTACGATGGAAACTAGATGGCTGATAGAATACACACATACATTTTTTTTTTGTAAATACATACTTATAATACATAGAAACACCCAGACACAGAACAAACATCTATGTTTACAACACACAAATGTTTGTTCTCGGTGGGGATCGAACCCACGACCCACAGCACGGAAGGCAGAGCTACTACCGACTGAGCCATGACGCCTGTTAAATGTATGATGATGTTTTTAATATTATTAAAGGTTCATCCATTCAGAATCGTTTGCAATTTATTCTAGTGTAAACATGAACTTTATGCCCTTCCCAAAAGCTACTGTAAGTTGTGTTCTAAGCCTTAATTGTGGGTCGCCGTAAAGTTTTTAGGCGCTTTCATCTTGTAATGTATTCAGGACATGTGAAATGTGATGACTCATTATGTTAATTGAACCTTTTTAATGTATATAAAGGCACTTTGGTTAAGTGAAACTGACTTATTCTCGCAGATGTGATTTTATATGCCTAGTACTAAATAGGTATTTATAGTAAGTATCTATGCTATTCAACAATAATCTTTGAATTTTCAAAGTTCTACACACGCGCCTCTCATCTATCCCACTATCATTATAAATGTCAAAATTTAGATGTTTGAATGTTTGTCTTTCAATCCCACTACACTGTGTTCCCAAATGACTATAATTTGGAAGTTTTCAAGAGTAGAGTGAATAGGTATCTTCTAGGTAACCGTGCTACATCGTCGATCACGTCATTGCTTAACATCAGGTGAGATTGTGGTCAAACGGTTGCCTATATTGTATAAAAAAAAAAAAAAAAAAAAAAACACTGGAATAATACTCCATTATTCATATTCAACTGTCATTTTAGCGCGGCTTTAAAAAATGCTCTATCAATGTCACTTGCATGACAACGAAAAGATATGACAACGGATTTAGCAGAAGACCAATATGAATATACCCCTGAGAATATACATAGGTAACTAGCCGTCGCCCGCGGCGTTGCTCGCGTTCTACCTTTTAGAGTGAGACGTTTCAAAATTCCTTTCTTAGTGCACCCATACACTATATAAGGATACTACCCTCCAAATTTCATACCTCTAGGACTTATAGTTTAGGCTGTGCGTTGATTCTATGTCAGCTTCAAAAGAGTTTTATATATATTGATGATGATGATATTGATGATGATGATAATGATAATAATTATGTAGTTCATAACATTGATTAAACATAGGCTACTTTTTATCCCGGATGATCAACATGATCAAACGAGACGCGGACGAAGTTGTGGGCGGAAGCTAGTGACAAATAAAGGTAGGACCAGATGAGTGGTTTAATTATTTATCTTTTTCTCTCTCTAAGAATTTAAAATAATTATAACCCACAAGGTTATCGTACAAAATTCTCTTCAAGCCTTCAGACAGTAAAAACGATGAATCCAGTCCCTTATCACGTCAGATTAGTTAATGCGGACGTAAACACGGCGTGATACCGGTCAGTCAAAACAGGTATTACCCGGATTAATTAAAAAGGTATATTTTAAGGTAAGGTCTTCAATTTTGGAATACTTCGGTTTTTGACTATGTTTTGTGGCTTTTATTTAACTAATTGGCACGGTTATAATTCCATTCTTTTTTTAAACAAGTTATTTTTTATCCTAATGATGAAACAAACAGATGCCCCAGTGGCCCACTGCCTTGCCTTGCCTAACGATGCATTGCCACACTGAGCACGTCCACAGAGGACGAACGAGTTTTACTCAAGAACCATTTTATTACTATATTTGTGCCATTTTATAAAGCTCGTGGTTTCGGTCGGCTTTGAAAGTAAGACGCTCTTAATTACTAAACAGACGCTCCAAGTTGCGGTTTTGAGTTCTCATTCTATTTTAGAAATATTACTTTGAAGGAAGTTTGTTGAAGTTCAAAGAAACCGTTGGAAATGGTTTGGTTATCTTTATGATAGATCTATCGTAGTTCATCAAGTTGATGATTTCGAAAGAATGAGTGGAAAAAATACATTAATAAAATGTAGGTAAAATACATATTTTTAATAAAAAAGTGATGGAACAAGTAGATAAAAGTACACCTAAAAGTAGAGTAAAAGTTTTTATGGCACCTTACTACTAACACCCTAGGTACTTATATTAGTATTAGGTCTACTTATATTTATGTAATCCAGCGGTGATACTTATAATTTCATAAAATATTATCTGATTTGGATCAGTGGCGCTATCTATATTTCGTTTGCAACGGTTTGTAGATAGCACAACTGTTTAATGTGTATTTTGTAAATATTGTAAATACTGTATAAGTTGTAAGTTTTCTTTGTGAATAAAGAATTCAATTGTAAAAGTGAGAAAGAAAATACCAATAAAACAATGTTACGACAAGACAAATATTTTCTAAAAATAATCTTCCTTCTGTCCGTTTTCGGACGAAGCCAAGATGCTATATACTCGTAGGTTAGCAGAAGTAGATTTAGTTAGGGATTAAGTTTTGTTTTATTTTGTTTATATACCTAGGTTATTTTTAGTTGATAAGTTAGGTTGTAGTAGTTCTTTGTATTAGTTACTCGATAACATGTTTTTTTTATATTTCATGTTTATATCGGTTTTTTTATGGTTGTTGTAATATGATGATGTATATAATAGGGTTACATAGTCGTTAAGCGACAAAACCCTTAAATAAAATAAAAAAAATGTTCCTTCCTCCACTTTTAGTAAAAAAAAACACCAGGTAAGATGGAATTTCTCATTATATCAACCTACTAAAGAACTTCAATTCTCAACCTTTAGCATGAAAGATAAATTAATAATGTACCTACTTAGTAATAATTGATTTCATTCTAGGTCGAACCGGAAGTCGGGACTACGGAACAAAGTAAGGATACATTATAAATCCGGTCATTTTCAAGTCACGTTCAGTGCCTTTAGAATTGAACGCCTAGGTCTTCTAGTGCTGGATCTAGACCAAGTAAACACAAAGCTGTTCTTATAAAATACTATGGTAGATTCATATTTAATAATTAATGGTTAGTACCTAATCATAAAAGTCTGAAAAATAAGACTGTATTTTTTTATGAAAATAATAGCTTTGCTTAGTTTGGGGCTTTATGGGGGTATTGTGTGAAATGACCGCGAATTATTATGTTTTACCTAGTTTTGTTAGGTACTTGAGTTACTCTATTTAGGCACATTTATTTATATTTATTTAAAATTTAGTTAAGTATTTTTATTTTTTTAAGATGGGAATAAGCCGCATTATCTATAAAAAATATTTATGTAAATAAATGTATTTTTTTTATTTGCTCTTTATTTACTCTATAGCTACTATTAGAGCAGAGAAGTAGAAACCCGCTTTTGTTGAATATGAGCACCAAAAACCTACAATCTTCTTCTTTTATCTTAATAGCCTATGCTCACCCACTGTTGGGTATTATAGGCCTCTTTGTCACGGAATCGGAAAAACCCACAATAAAACAAAATTTCTCCCACATCAAAAAGCCGAACTTATATCATTTCAAAGATAAGGGTGTTACAAATTACAATGAAATTTAATTTGAGCTGACTTTGTTTACACCCCCTACCTCCAAACCCCCGAATAAGTTTAATTAATTATTCTACAGTAAACAAAACGCACAAAATACGGATTCTTCATTTTATCAAAATTGTTATTGAACGTGAAATTAAAAACAAATAAGGTTCAATGACCGTAAAGTCGGAAAGGCAGAGGTTTTTAATAATCCGAAAGTGGTTTGATAAAGGTGCCTCCAAACGGAATGAAAAAAAGGTCCGCCCTAGTCTCTTTACAAACGCTAAAGACTCGCGAAATACCGAAGTGATAATATATAATTTATCATCATCATCATCCACAGCCCGACCTTACCCACTGCTGGGCATAGGCCTCCCCAAGTTTGTGCCATCCACCGCGGTCCTGTGCTAGTCTCTCCCATTTACGGCCTGCTATTTTGACGATGTCGTCTGCCCATCTAATTAATCATATAATTAATAAAACTAATTATCCTTGTGATTTTAGTGAATAAAACATAATATTTGACTTTGGTCCTCACATATCCTGCCCTGGCATCACGCTGGCTGAATGTTGGCCACTTTTGTTATTTTTTAATTTAAGATTTAACTCTGTAATACTTTCAAAATAGGTACTTAAACCTATTTTGAAAAAAAAAAAAAAAAAACTATTTTATTTCTATAACAGGTAGGTAAAAGTAGGTAGCAGCAGAAGATGAAACTAGTATGTGTAAAGCTAAAATAATTAACGTTAAATCACGGTAAAGTTGTAGAATAGTGCTTTTAGTCACTCGTTCGAAGGCAGCTTTACATCTGTATCAGCAACTTTTGGCCACATTTCAATATCAAAAGTAAACAATAAAAAGTTCGACTTTAATTTGTTCTCGAACTGATTCCATTTTGGTGTTTGATTTCTGATTTATAAACAGGAATAATATCATTATTCGGCGTCCATTTCTCCATTTTACTGAATCGTTGGCCTGTGAAATGTCCACTAACTTATCTTTCCTAATGTTAGCTGACTACCTCATTTTAGTTTTCGTGACATTTTGTATTAATGTGACATTTGGCTTGCAACACCTTATTGTATGAAAATTACAAAATTTTACTCGTTCTAACTTTACTGTAAAATATTGACACCACAACCAAATATTTTTGAATGAGGTATCATCATCATCAATATATATAAAACTCTTTTGAAGCTGACTGAGAATTAACGCACAGCCTAAACTATAAGTCCTAGAGGTATGAAATTTGGAGGGTAGTATCCTTATATAGTGTAGGGGAGCACTAAGAAAGGAATTTTGGAACGTTGCACTCTAAAGGGTAGAACGCGAGCAACGCCGCGGGCGACGGCTAGCAATTGATATAATCCTCCTCTTTGCTCGGAGCAGGTTAAAAACTCGTCGTTATTTAGGCATAAACTCCAGATTGAGTGCAAGCTTCTCTAATTTACTGTTATCTCACTTCAGTGGGTCGAAATTCAGTAATTTTCTAAATTAGTTCGCTCTCCCCCTCTCCCTCCCACTCCCGATCCGAAGTTCAAAGCTTAATGAGATCAAGGAAATCGGAAAAGACATATTGGATTTGTTTTTCTGTTTATAATTTGATTAAAGATGCGAACTTACACAATAATCAAGAAACCATCTTCCTAAGTGCTTTTACTTAATTTAGCCAATTCTATTTAAGTCAATAGTATTTAAGTAAGTACATAACTAAAATAATTAATTTAGTAACAAAATGTTTCTTTTAAGTAAGATGAATGACTTGAAAAATAAAAAAACATTTTCGGATTTGATTCATATAAAGCGTGGTTTTTAGATATTCACAGTACCGCTAATAAGCTGAGCTTTTACAAAATATTACTACCCATAGGTATATTTTACAAATAGTTGTAAAAATTTTAAAAATTACTTAAAGTACTCCGTAGAAGTAATATCATCAGTATCAGGAAAAAAGTTCGTTCGTTATTTTTACGGAATACTATTTCCTCGACAATTTGTAGCAAATATCTATGAAATAGGAATGTTCTCGATTTCCATATAGTAGTTCCCCTCATTACTCGTGGTATCGTCTCCTAATGTAACGATGTTATAGTGTTTGTTCAGGGTTTGGGCGTTGTGGCAGCGATATTGCCACTTAGAAGCGCATATACAAATCTTTATTTTATATCTTTTTGTATCTGAGAAAATAAATAGCTGACTCAAAGTGATAATGCATTAAAACTATTCCTATTTGTAAAAGTGGAATAGCGTAGGTGCGGAAAGTCTTAGTGCCCAAATTTTTGGTGCGGAAAATGGAATGCCTCGTGCAATCGGCATCGAGCAAGGTGTGGTTTTAGGCAAGGCTATGCATAACATCAGGCAAGACATATTGCTAATACAGCTATTTTCTGTATTAAGAAGTGCGGCTTAATCAGCTCCTGTGGATATGGCTGACTAGGCTGAGAGGATGGTGCTGGGCAAGCCTACTCCATCGAAAACATTGTCCCAGGCATTACAGTATCCCGTTAAGTGCAGGCATGGGTTGCCTCCTGACGCTGTATAAATCATCTTCAATAGATGTACCTAAAGGCCTATTATTATTAATTAAAGAACCAACAAAACTTCTGTGCAGTTAAAAATTGGTCACAGTGGTATGTTTGTATTTGGGCTGTTACGTCTTTAACTTGAAAGAAGAGATCCCAAGCCAGATAGTAAAAAACTTGAATCTAACAATAAAAACAATTTAGTTTTTTTTATTTTGATTTTAACATTCTCATGGTAAATGAACAAGTTAGAAAATTATAGAACTGAAAGGTGCCTTTTATTTTTCTTACTCGCTAGATATGAAATCCCACCCTTACCCCATAACGACAGAATAATATCGCATGGAAGTAAAGCACGGAGTTACATTGCGTAATTACTACACAAACAGTACATAATCACGGAGCCGGAGTGGTTGGAGACATGACATACACATCGCACAATTTAATTTGGTAGTTAGTCGTAGCGATGAGTTAGGTTATATAACTACGTATTATTTTAGAAAAATTAATACCTACTCATAAAATTGGTATGTGACTGTAAAAGATGAATGATGTGTAGACATTTTAAGGTGCACTGCGCGTCATGAATGGCGACGATTACTTAACTGCGAATCGTACTATGTAATGTCGAATTTAGTAGAAAAACTTTTAGGTAAGAAAAGGTTGTGATACAACAAATATTTGATCTACCTATTACAAGCGGTGCAAGCAGCTGACTGTCTAATCAAAATGATTTATACAGGTTTATTCCCATTGAGCCCACCGGCTGGCCCACTAGTGGGGCCGAAGGGAAAAAAATTCCCAACGAGCCCACTATGCAAATGAGTGGGCTATAGGGACAGAGTCACTTTTTACCCAGAGTTTCGTATGATTGATCTTAGGTGGGTAACTGTCACCTACATAATATTTAAGATGCCTAGCATCCATTACCAGTCATTTTAATAAGTATAAATCATGGTGATGATGATGATGATATCCTGCTTCAATTTTCGAACTAAGTCTTCGGTCTTTCGGATTAAGTGTTTCGGTCTTCCTAAGTGGACTCAAAAAGGGTTGCGGTCTCAAAGTAAATCGGGGCGTATGTATATTGATCAAATTTAATTATGCAGGACCCTCTGTATTTGAAAATTTAAAACGTATTCGTCCCTTCGTGACCTTTGCAAGGATTCTGGGTTTATTGAGATTTTGAATTCTTTAGGGCGATAATAATTTTCGGGCGAAGTCTGGATAAAGATCTATTTTTAGAAGAAAAGGGTTAAGTGTTTTCGCAAAAAAATTATGTAAAAATTGTTTTTTTAATCCTGACATTTAGATATTCGAAATGGGAAATAAAAGCACGTTATTTAATTTATTATGATAATAAATTTTACAACTCTACTATATACATATCGCGATAAGAAAATGGTTTAGTAGTTCCAGGTGTTATTTTAATGGCTGATGAAATTAAAAAAACATCTGACCACGCTATGTTGATTTATAATCGTTTTTAAAACAGCCCTAAACCTACTTCAGAATTTACACACTCATAATATAAGTAGGTGGCAAAAAATGTAGCTGACAAAAACTGGATGAGAAGAGCCGAAGACCGGGCTCAGTGGCGCGTCTTGGGAGAGACCTACGTCCAGCAGTGGACCGATATAGGTTGATGATGATGATGAATATAAGTAAATACTGTGACAAACTGCCTTGTTCTTATCAGACTTCGGAATCCTAAAAAACAAGCGCGTCAACTGCTTAACCCAATGAATAACTCCAAAACAGGATAAGGAATCCCAGTTTCGGGTCAAGACTTATACGCTTAGAGCACGTGACCATCTATTCTCACAGACAAGCACACTAAACGCGTGTCAAAAACACACTTTCGTGAAGTTCTAAAAGTGCCCTAGTATCAACATAGGCGTTGGGAGTTTCAAGTATTTCTGAATGCAAATAAGGAATATTGTCACCCGAGAAGGAAATGCTGAGTGTAACTTTTAAACTACTTATAAAAAAACTTTCACCGTTCTCGGGTACAAAGATGATGCTTGGATCGGTAAAATATCAAAAAACTTTTCAGCTGAACTTATACTCTTGAGTTGAAAATGTAGAATTACAATATTAAGATTTTGGAAGAAGAGTTCTCAACCCGTCGCGTCGGCACATACTAGAAACTGATTCATGCGCTGCGCCAGGCTATTGGTGTCTGGTAGACTTTCAGCTTCTAGTTATGCATTCGGAGCTAGAGTTATGTGATGTTCATAGTTTGACCATTAGTCGCTTCTTTGGGTGCGAAGTGTGCGAACCAAGGACCAGAATATTAGTACGAGTACAAGACAATAAGCTTCCACCATGTCGGGTTTTTCTAAAACGCTTTGAGATCTGTCACATTTACATGTAAATTTCTTGGTCTGCAGAAAATAAGCGAGATGATCACGCCTCGTTGGAGCTAAATGGCATGTGCGGTACGCCATCGATTTCACCATCACACAGCAAATTCTCCCAAAAGACGCGTGTTTCGCAACCGCCGTTATGTCATCGCGATGACTTCCGGTCTCGAATGAGATTCCTACCGGAAATCGTTCCACAGCGGTCTGCATAATTCACTCCTTTGATTGTTTTGAAGCCGAAATAACGGCTAGTGGGGTCATTCTTATACAACCTAGGCTTTAGGGGTCATTTATATTTATATTTTGAAGAGGGTCTTAAATAGAGTATGTTATGTTGGGGTTTATCGGGGTCGGGTCTAGTTTGTCGTTACATTAGGGTTTTGGAATTTGTTCGGCGATAGAATAAATAACAATTGTCATGGTAAGAGGGTTCCGCCACAAAAGGGTACGATTATTTTAATGAAATCGTTGTTATCGTCAAAATCTTTTTGTGTAAAATTAATTTATTTAATTAAAAATATCATTTTTTTTTAAATATCATCGCATAATATCATTTATATTGTGCCAGATAATTTTTAGGGATATTTTATTCAATGTAAGTTTATGCGAGGGAAATTGTATGCATATATGCAATGTAAGTTCAATCTTAATAGTAGCTATATCTAATTCTTATGGAGGAGTAATAATAATATCACTCTTGGTTCATTAATTAGACAAAACCATGGCGCCACAAAAACCGATGAAAAGCTCACGAATCTGAAAACATTTTCGAAAATTTTTGTATTGGAATTATTTCATCAAACACAAGAATGAATTCTAAATTAAATGTAATAAGGGCGCTCTCAGTAAACCACTGACTTCTCAAATTAAAATGTTAAGCGAATCTTTGTTATACAATCATGGTTCACAAAATGGTTTTGCCGTCATATAGCGTACGAGTTATAAGGAAAGGCAAAAAATAATTAACTACAATTTGTGCTGAAGTATAAACAAGGGATGACAACAGATTTAGCAGCCATTTTAGCTAACGTAACTTTAGAAGGCTATTAAATAAGGTCATAATAATGATTTGCAAAAAAAAAAAAAAACATTTTTTTTTATTAAATCTAAAACACTATTTAAACACTACATATAAATTTTGAGTAGTTTTACTAGACTTCAGGAAACAGTATAGTATAATTATATCCGTGCAAATAATGATTTATTTCTCAGGTGATTAATGTGAATCATAAAATGGTTCCGAAAATGATTAACAGAGTTTCGAATGAAGCGTGTTTATTAATAGGTGTTTTGGTTAATTACATTCTAAATTGGGTTTGAGTATTGAATTGGGAGCGTGCTACTACCTATTGCGCTTTTATTATTGATTCTAAATAATCGTTGACAGAAACGTTAATAAGCAAGCAAGCTCGTATAGTGATATAGTGGCCAACTCTGGTGACAGAGTTTTTAGGCCACCTTAAGGCCTCCATCGCGGCTTAACGACTAACGTTGATAAAACTGTGATTTTTAAACGGTTTTTCCAAACCAAAATCACCGCTGAAAACACATAGACACACATAAACGTTGGTATTTTTTCTGCTGACAGTGGAAACCAAGTTTAAAAAGCACGTTCAATCTCGTTCGTCCCACTGCTGGGACGTATGGTAAAGTTTCACGATAACTTCCTGTTTGCCCCACCACATGTCATGCTCGGTGAGACGAATGGGGAGTTCGTTCCATCGGTAAAACCATTGGATAACAGAAATGATGCGTTTCTACCCTTATTTGGTTAAATTGAGATTCTACTAGAAAATGTGCTGTTCATAAATGTAATTTCCATATAAAATAATAAATATTCACGGACACTTAACACAACATATATTATATATTATTATATTTTATATTATATTTTTTATTTTATATTTTATCTTATATTTTGATAAATTTTCTATTTTTTAGCGTCTGTAAAATATCAACTTGGTTAGGTAGCAAATTGCTAAAATATTTCCACTAATGTTTCTCATTTATCCTGTCACTTTCCATAATATAAAAGTGATGACAAAAAACACCAAACCAAGATCACGTACACCCGGTCCCTGATTTACATCATTGGATCTCAGCTGGTTTCGATCAAAGATAATCTACAGAGTAAAGAACGTTTAAGGAAAACTCTTGGTTTTACCTGTAGGCAAAACTCTGAAATTAAACCTTATTTTTTTACAACATTTATTAAAATACCCTGCGAGTAATGATACGGGTCGGCTTTTTAATTATGCATATAAGGTACACTCAGTTTTAATTTATTATCCATAAGATAGACCCCAGATGAATAAATAAAAGGTCATTGTTGATGTGGATGCCACGAGGCACATAATATTAGCAAAATTAAATAAAAACTCATTTGGTAATTTCGTTTTAAAACCTGAAAATTAGTTACATTATTTTTCGCTAAATAAATTATTAAGAACATCACTAAACTTACCTCAATAATTACACAACACACACATGCACAGACGATCACTCATTCGCGTTCCAAATTCAACACACACAAATTTATTTCGATTAGGGCGGTTCTCGCGTTCACTTTTATCGATAAAAGTGTTTAGGTCTATTTCTGTGTGGTCTCACCGCGTCCCAGATGGCAACTGAGTTTGCAAAGTACCCGCGTAGGGCTGTTGGGTCCAAGTTTTGGCGCATGCGTGGACCCGCACAGGTGCTCAAACTAAAAGTCCTAAGTGTAGGTGAAAACTTTTGTTTACAATCCACATTTGAGTCATTTGTTTGTTTTTGGTACTTCAGCTTTTATAATTATGTGTAGGCCCTAGAGGAATTTAACTCGTTTCCTGCCATACGAATATATTCGTAGTAAAAAAAATATATACCTATTGCCATCCATACAAAATCATCATCCCGAGTATAGTGTCATTTTTTTGTTGCCATGAAAAAAAAAATATGGTAGAGTTCTAATTTTATTTTGAAAGTTTTATTTCCAATGCCAACTAATCGATTCCCGTCCTGTTTACAGCCAACGCTTTTAATTTTGTAGGTAGCCTCAACTAAACATATACGAATAAACTCGTAGCTGGCGCTGGATCCTTTAGGTACGCGACTACGTATATTTTCGTAGTCGGCAGGGAACGTGTTAAGAAATATTGTCCTATTTGTACAACTATCGTAATAATCAACTTCCAGGCTCAACATGGTGAACGGTGAAAATACTTAGGGCCGAATACTGAAACGTCTCTCAAATTTAAACACCATTTAAAATTGCTCTGCCTCTGACATTACTCGTTTGTAAGAGATGGCAATAATTTAAGCATGAACTTAATATAAGTAGCGTTTGAGTACTCAGCCGTTAGATGTGAAAAATTAAAACTTGTTAATTGTTAAAAGTAACTAGATCAAAAAAGCACATGCGACTCTTTCAAAAAAACCACCTTTTAATTTGTTTGGTTCATTAAAAAACGTACAAGCCACCACAATCCTAATTCACTCGTCAATTTTTAACGCTGTGCACGTAGCTTCGAAACGAACCAAAAAGTTGCAAACTGATTTAGCAAATTCGCTCGTTGTTGCCAATACAAGATGACCTCGTCACATCCCTAGGCATTGTTACCGCGCCAAAATTGTTGTACCATTGAAGCAGAATTATGTGAAACTAGTCACAAAATAGTTTCATGCCCGATGAGCTAAATTATAATCAAATAGTACCTACCGCTTAACATCAAAACCATGTTTCACGAGTCATAAACTTAGGTATACATAGGTATTTAACTATTATAGGATCACTAACATGCGAAACGTTTTTGAAATTGAAAGAACGGATATTGCTGATATTATTCTAAATCCGAAAACCATCGGACATTATCAAAATAAATGAAAAACATCTCCGAAAAATATATTTAATTTTATTTCCAGTCGCAATGTCTAGAGGTCGCTATTTCAATTTCCTGTTGAACTGAACAACAGGCCAAAAGTCGATCCAATGAACTTCGATCGAGCTTAATCATCTGATAGTATGTTTTGATTGCGTCGTAAAAGTTTGGGACTCGATCCGAATTGAATGAATGAACTGAATCGGATTAGAACGATAAACAAGTTTTTATTCTTTTATCTATAAGACCTCTTTAATAATAAATAGGCCTAACCTATTTCTGCCGCCAAGCAGTATAATGCAATGCTACATACTTTGCTCTCAAAAGATAAAAAAAAATATCGTGAGGAAACTAGTCTACCTATCCGTAGGTACATCTTCTAAATATATAAAACTCTTTTGAAGCTGACTGAGAATCAACGCACAGCCTAAACTATAAGTCCTAGAGGTATGAAATTTTGGAGCGTGAGTATCCTTATTTAGTGCAGGGGTGCACTAAGAAAGGAATTTTGACCCTATAAAGGTCGCACCATAAAGGGTCTAAAATTAGGATCAAAGATTAAACTAACTCAGTTTTTATAACTTTTGCAGTCTCTTCGTTTTAATTTGTACCTAATGCATACTGTACATTGTTGTTAATAAACTATTAGGTATTATTGTTATTAAACAAAAATGCACATGCTGTTACCACGCGAGCAAAGGCGACAGCTAGTAACTAAATATTTAAGCATCAGTTTCAGAGAATACTGGCTATAATTTCTGGAATATTGTCATAACGCGTCTTCTATCTAAATGTTACTTAAATCAACACATTACTCTACAGTTTTTATATAGTTTTTTTTATTTTTTATTGTGCCTGTTTGCACGAAATTGTACTAAAACTCTAACACCATCCTTGTAACTTTTTACTTAGTTTTCTACATTTTCTTAGTTCAACGCCCAAGGTCTCGCGAGATCTCATGAATAAAAAGATGCAATCTACCATCCTAGGTGTTATTGGAGATATGACGAATGCTAGTACATACCTACCTGCCTAGCACTCAGTTACAACGCTATCGATTTTAAACGAGCTTACAGATTTTACAAGAACTTAACAATTAAATACCTCTCAGAAGAAGTCCATTGAGAAAAGATGGATGAATTGTGTAAAATATTATATTATGCAAAGGAGAGGCGTGAACACTGAGATGGCGGATGATAGAAGAGAATGGAAGAAAAGAACATGTGCTGACCCCCACCTAGTGGGATAAGGACAGAAAGAACATGTCCATTGAGAACGTAACTTGTGAGGCAATACACTTCACCCATCACTCTGAACAAGGTGATAGTGCAGACACTATGATTTGTCTTCTTCTTCTCTTCAATAATGGCCTGTGTCCGTCATTTCGACAGACAATTTTGCCAATGTCAAGTGTTAAAATTGTAATAAATAAGTCAAGTCAAGTCATTTGTCAAGTCGGCTGTCGTTTGTTTTGAAAACAAAATGGTGGATTTTCTCTTCAAAACCTAACACGAGTTTTCACATTCAGAAAAACCACTTTACACACATTTATTCCAATGGCTCACACTTTATGTTACGACCTAAGTATTATTGGTTAAAATTCCACCAAAATTAAACAACAATACTCACAATAACACAAGAAAAACTATTAAAATAAAAGTGCTATGTGTCGTTTCAAAAAATGTGAAAATTCGTGTCCCCTATGATTTGTCTGAAAATAGTCTCCTAGTTTTTTTTGCTGATATAAAAGTCACTAGTAAAATTTGACAGCTCCTGTCAGTATAAATGACAGCTCGAGTTTCATTTGACATTGAATTTACGCATGCCTATGTTGTAATCGTGACACTGACGTCACACTGAAGTTAATTTCCTCTGAATCGCTGTCAAATTAGATAGATACTTGAAACACTTGAAATGTACTTGATTCGCTCGTACGCAACAAATCTGGAGACCGAAGATTTTTATTACACGCTTTAGTTGTATAATGTTTGTAACCGACTCCTTTGGGCGCGATTTTGACCCACTTTAAACGGCCAGATTTCATTCACACTTTATAGATTTATCGAGGACCGATGACAGTACACTAATTTGATAAGATTATTCCATTATTCAATTCGCAAAATAAGATTTTTGTCAATTTTCAAAAACTCTGATTCAGGGCAAAAATATGTTGCTGAAAAGACAAAGTAGACTTGTGCTTATAGCACTACAACAATCAGCATCTTGTAGAAGCTAGTAGAATATCTTATGATGTGAGCTCCTGCCCTAATTGAAGACACAGAGTTCAAATTTCTTCGTTCAGTTTTACGTGGGAAAATTGGCAAAAATACTTTTTTCAACTGTCATAGTCTTTGTAGTTTGTATGCGATAGTATTTTTTTTTAGTAGAAATGCTAGTATCTACTAACAGTGTCATATCGAACCCACTCATGTGCATAGTGGGCTCGTTGGGAATTTTTTTCCCATCGGCCCCACCAGTAGGCCTGCTGGTGGGCTCGATGGGAATAACCCTTCTGCAAACACATTTCGAACATCGAAGAGCTGAATCTGCAGTAAGAATAAAATTTCCTTTTTTTGTAAAATTCGATAACGCCTGTGGCGCTCATTGACGCGTGGTAGTGAAATGAACTAAGTTGAGTGAGTTTATAATATTACAATGTAAGAATCGAAACAAACAGAATATCATTTCAGTGAAGTAGTAGCTTTCGAAGTGGGTTAGGTCACTTGGGAATATTCGAGTTCGTGTTTACTTTTTTACATAATGACTCTGCAGTGCAAGTAGGTATACTAAGTATACATACTCTATACTACGCCGCTGCAGTTCTCATGCATATAATCACAAACAAAACTGCCTTTACTGAAACTTTTCTCATTCCAACAACAAGACATATAATTTACGTCTCATTTGAGGGTAGTTGACTTTAGATTTGGCGCGAATACTTGGCCGACAAAAACAGAGTGCTTAATACGAGTTTTGGTGTGTAAATCTGGTGGATCTGGTACAAAACGTCTGACGGTCAGCACACCAGTGGGCGCTGATTTGTATGGAGACACTGAGCGGATTATTTGAGAAGCTTGGTCTTTACCAAGCCCGTACTCGCATGTCGAGCTTTTCAAAGAATCCGCTCAGTGTCTCCATACTAACAAGTGCCCACTGGTGTGCTGGGCGTCAGACGTTTCATACCCACAGTATACACTGAAAACTCGTACTAGGCTAAAAATAATAGCCGTCTTTGTCGTTTCAGCTTATGAAAAAGGGAGCATTTATAGTGCTGTCTTAGTTTAGAAAAATGCAACAACAGATCCGACACCATTATATCCAGAAAGCTCACATTTACTTTTTTTTTATCCTTAGAGCCTCCTAATCTAGGTTCTACAGCCTGAAGCTTCAATTTCCACGTAAAGCACGATGCATCAGCATAGTTCAATGCGCAAACATAGTACACAGGCTAGCCTAGGAATAATTTCAAAACAAACACGTCCACACGCGCACATACAAACAAGTCCTACGGATAGGGGCGCGCTTAAACAGACTACCGATTTGTACGTTAGTAGGACGTGGAACATTGGCAGTGTAGTGAAGACAGTGTTGCATGTTCAATATTTGTAGGGTTACATATTTTAACAAAAAAAAAATTCTCTCATAATGGGTGACTGACTGGACTCGAACCTAAGACCACCTATTTAACACAACTAGGCCGCCTTAAGGCCTCCGTCACGGCAAAGCCAGAACCGAAAGTTTAACGTTTTTTCCGAAGCACGGAAGCGTTCAGAAGTGAATGTTACTAACGGTCACCCATCCAAATAGTGAGCGTTAACCAAGCAAGCTACACGAGCGTTGCAACACAAAAGAAACATTTTCTCTTCTATTCTATTCTACATATTGTGGTTAATAGAAAAATAGACTGTTGTTCTTCTGCAACATGCATGACTCACGAGCAGAGCCTATAGAGTTATACCGTTCTTCTAGGCTCTGGTCATGAGGATTGATGATTTTTGTGAATTTACTGAATTTTGACTTGAACTGACTTTAGATTGTACTCTGTATGTTGTGTACTATGTCGCCGGCTATCAGATCCATCCTACGTCATGAGCACGTGTTGTTTTTGAGCTTCATAACTCCCGACAAAGAGCGATCGCTGGAAAGCATGAGAGAGCTCTTCAGCCATTCCATCATGTTATCTGAAAAGCATGTCGTCTCTTAGTTTTGATATGCCTTTGATAAACAATCTTCTGTAGTTTTGATATGCTTTTGACGGTTACCAAAAATTTTTGGCTTTTCAAAAATGTGTCGACGATAAGATGATAAAAAGTAAATAAAATAAAACAAATGACAATCGATTTAGTATCAGAAATAGTTAGACTTGCAAATAGGTACCTACAGTGGGCATAATGTATAGGTACCTATTGCAAGTCTAACTTTGAGGTTAAAAACATAATATTCTAAATAGAGAACGAGAAATGTGAAGGATGTTTAGACATAATTTTTTTTTTAATGATAAAAGTAATGGAACAAGCTGGTAGCTCACCTGATGTTAAGTGGTAACTTCTGCCTATAACAATGCATTACCTCACAGAGCAAGTCCAATGAGAACGTGCCCTGTAAGGCAATGCACTGCGTCCATCACTCTGAGACGTAAAGATCTTGAAGTCTCATGTGCCTGTAATTACACCGGCGCCCTTACCCTTCAAACCAATTAATTTCATGACGTTCAAGAAAAAGTAAAATCCAAACTAATTTCCGGGACCCCAGTACATCCACTAAAAGAATAAAATTATGGTTTATAGCTACTTGTAGTTATAAACGTAGTTTAGCCTCATACGTGTCAAAAGTTCCACTCAATGCACTCCATTACCAGTCCAATGCATTGGATACGTACTTACAGAATTTTCTACCAAAGTGTTTTCTAGCAGTTCAAATTCACCTTTCCTAACTTATGTCGAGGGTTCAAACTTTTAGGTTTTCCCAATTTAATTCGAAACCAAGTTTAGGTTCACTTGCAAAGGTTAGATAACTCTCTAAAACTTGTGGTTCCGTGACAAAACTCATCAGTTTCCGACCAAGAGGCGATTTGTCTTAACTTTTCGCTAACTGCGACCTTTCGAAGGTACAAAACGAGGGCTGAAGAATCAAACGACGAAGACAAAAATACTTAATGAATTAGGTTAAGTAGTTTTAAAGGCGTTCTATGTTTCGCCTTTAAAACTACGAGTACTTAACCTAAATCATTAAATATTTTTGTCTTCATCATCATCTCCACACTACGCCCAGGGTTGTTGGTAGATTATGCTATCATCATCATTTCTCTGCCCTTATCCCACGCTAGATTGGGTCGGCACAACATGTTTTCTTCTTCCACTCACTCCTATCATTCATTTAATGCTAAATAGCATTAAACTCGCCTTTGTACGATTTTTTTAAATGCAATAAAGAAACTTCGAATCTAATCTAATCTAATGAATTTAAGTATTTTAGTCTTTTGAATGTTTTACCAAAGCTATTAGGTGCCTACCAAAAATAGGTTATTGTTTGAAAAGTCCATTTCTAAACTTGGCCAAAATGGCGCCGTTGGCCTGTGAGTTCAGCAAAAAATAGTAGAGCTATAGAGCATCAAATGTTGTGACACAAACTATGACCTATTACTCAACTAGGTAGTCAATTAGTTGAGCAGTGAGGAAGAAGCAAGAACTTGTGACTAGATTGGACACTTTGACTTTAGTTTGGTAGATTAGTTTTATTTGTTGAAATCTTTAAAACCGTCCTTTATGAGATACTCGAGATTATATTTTGGAAAGTACCTCACAACTAATTTGCAAAAGCTGCCTTCTAAACCTCTACTAACGAACATGCAACAACTTCACATGCAATTTGATCGCAGCGTGTCAACTGCGTCTCACAGACGGACGAGCTTGAATAGATGTCGTTAGTAACATTGAAGTTGCTATGAGTGGTTACGCAAGAAGTAACTCGCTGAAACGCTTTAAAATAATACATTTAGAAAAAGAACTAACTGGGACTGGAACTAAACAAGACCATGTGTTACATGCTTTAAAATGATGCCAAGTTGGTGACTCTAGACTTACTAAAATCAACATTTGAACTCGACTAAGTAATCTAAACTTAGTTTTATTAATCTATATAGGTTTAAAAATAAGCCTAATACAGAAACATGAAGCTTAAACGGTACATTACATAGCTACAGTGACTTTTTTCTAAGATCATTGCATAGGTGTTTCATGTAAGTAGGTTTGGAGTGCACTAAGAAATAAATTTTCAAAATGCTGCTTCTAAATAGTATCATAAATAGTATAATATGAAAAGTTTTTTTTTGCTCAAAATATAGCCCAATTCAGTAGAAAATCATAGGTCATATCTTAAAGTCTACATCGCAAAAGATCTTACTGCAACTTTCATTCGAAATCCAGCCGAGTCATGATCTCACCGCCATATTTCACAGAAAATCTCTAAATCCTGGATGAGGCCGTAGGAATGCCGGAAGGTGCAAATTGCAACGACACTCCGCATTACTTTTATGGGTGTACGTGACCATTTTATAGATCAAATATACTGCAGGCTGGTGGAACTGGTTTTGGGACTTTTCATACGAAAACGATTACTTGTTAAGTCTTAAGGCCACTGCAGTGTGATAGAGCAGTTTTAAGTACTTTAACCTGAGTATTCCTGAGGCCTTAAGTCTAAGACAGCTATACACAGTTGAGGAGAAAGGTGGACGTGTTAGTTTCGAAGTAATGGTCTGTCATATTTATTTGGAGAAAAAAATATGTCTACTTATCTACCATAGGTCTCTTAAATGGATGATGTAAAACAACCACTTACTCAACTTCTTCGCGGCAATTGGACATGTCTTTTCTGTGGTTATGGCATCATTTTGCCTCGTATACTCAAAATGAACTCTAACTCTCTGCAAATAAGGACATGGGTATATGCCACTGACGCTGCATGGAATTATCTAGAATAATAAATACCTAAAACTAAAAGCCAGGAGACACTGAAACTACACCAAATGTGACGAGATTATACCCAACTTCCCACTCTCACAGCATAATTTCGTGGATAACAGAAATTATTGTTGAAATTGTGTACAATTAGGCACATACCAGGATTATGGTAACTACCGGTGTATGAGGCATCTCCGCCGGACGCCACAGGAATGCAAGCTCTGATTAAAAGAGGGGTTCGGGTTGCTCCGACCCGCGGGTCGTAATAACCACCCAAGGATATGCCTCTTTTGAAACTTTCGGTGGCCTTTTTTCTGACTGGATCATTGTGATGCGAGGTCGGCTTACATACTGAAATTACGGTATGAAGACTCTAGCTTTTCAAGTATTTCTGTTCTTGAGCTAAAAACTTAGAAATCGCGCAAGCGGTCCGCTGAGAGAATCAAATCCTTTTGTCACCTTCGTTTCACCTGTCCAGCTGAAACGAAGGTGACAAAGGTAATAATAACTTCACATCCAGGTGATTTAGTTGTCCAACTAATCACCTGGATGTGAAGTTATGCATTTATCCAGTACTAGCGACTAGTCCTGGCTTCGCACGGGTATTTGACTTTTTTTTTTGTTTTAGTAAAGATCCCTAAATTTGTTGAAAATATTAGCCTATGTCACCCGGGGATAGTGTAGCTTCCCATCGGTGAAAGAATTTTTCAAATCGGTCCAGTAGTTTCGGTCAGAGTCTATTCAATACAAACAATCAAACCTTCTCTCTTTATGACATAAGTATAGAAAAGCTTAACGATAATTAATATATAGCAACCTATTATCTTATAAACTAAACGACTAGCAGCTAATCAAAGATGGTCGCGCTCTTTGGTCGCGTTGCCCGCAATGCTGCCTTACTGAAGACTGTATCATACTTAAGACGTACTCCGAGTGTCTCTCCCCGGTTTATCATTTAGGCTAAGTAAAGACCTTAACCCAAATAACTATATTCTGGCTAAGGATCTTAAGCTACGTGAAGAGCCTTAATAGTCTACGTCATTATGACGTCATTTTCAGGCCTTTTCGACATTATTACCTCACGATATGTACGTCATTATTAAGCGTAACAGAGCCCCGAGTCTGTGCATTTGTTTTGACTTTCGACTCGAGTATAGCACACGCAAACGCATTCGCAAAGCGAGACATTTGGTTGGGAATTGCATAATTCCCAAATCTACCGCTAGAGGTATACTTATACGGTTTTCATACAAAATGTCTCGCTTTGCGAATGCGTTTGCGGGTGCTATACTCGAGTTGAAAGTCAAAACAAATGCACAGACTCGGGGCTCTGACGTCGCACGCAGACGTACATATATATAATTATATGTTGTAACGAGTCAGAACGAGGTCATACTCGTCACTGTTCACAATTATTATTAAAATCATGAACAAATTATAAGTAATATTTGAATTACATCGATTCGGTTTAAAAACAGGAAATATTTTGGTCATTGCATCATACCAAAAGAATGCTTAATATTTTAAAGAAATGTGTCTGTTAAAAGGTCTTTTGTTTCTAAGTGGCTGAGCTAGGCTCATAAATTAAGCCGCAAAAAAATAAAACATGTGAAAGCAATATCTTTTAGCATCGTACAAGTTCGTGGACTTCCCACGATTCACAAAAAATCCCCGAACTGTATCGACAATAGATTTTGGGCTAGTTATAAAAAATAGAAGACCTCCCTCACCCCGCAAGGGAAGGTTTGCGCAGGCGACGCGACGCGAAGCGGAGCGAGGAGGGGATATTCAGATTGGGACCCCCGAACCCATAGGACACGGCTTTTCGTAATTAATCATTTCCGAAAAAGAATTAATTTTGCGTTCGTTTAATTGCTTTAACTTTAAAATTCAGTTTTGTTTGTGCAAAGAGTGTTTTAAATAGTAATTTTATTTGTGAGAAATTTGATTAATTTAAATATTTGGTTAAAATAATTTAGAATAACTTTTGTTTTGAAAACTTTAATTTTTGATTGATTTTGTTGATTCAATTAATAATACACTTAATTCAAATATTTTCCTTAGTTAAAATATCTAATTATAATTTAAAGTAAAATCTTTTGTAAAAGTATTTTATAAATAATCTAATTCGCGCGATAGAAATCCAGAAGATCATTAAATATCTTCACATCATATTTAAATACACTAATTTTCATTATATTGTAGTAAGGTTATCCTACTAACACTGTGAGACATAATTTATCAATTGAAAACATTTGAACACATTTAATATTGAAACATAAATATTTGACTTATAAGCCAAGTTTTATTACATAATACAGAATTAATATTCTACTATAGTATATTTACTGACAGTTTGGTGGAAACTACCATTGATATTTTGGAGTGAATTTTGAACTCAAGTAAGTTTTTTTACTTTATTGTAACATAAAGCCGTGTGGCTGATCATTTGATTTAAAATCTTGAAGGAATAACTTTTGGTAAAGCCTACCAATTATAATCTTCGAACGTGTATATCAAACTTTGTGAGCGTGTGTCTCGGTATTTATCCGGAATCTATGGAAAGAGGAAGGTATTTACCTACAGAGTTTTGATTGCACTAAAAGTATCTAAAATGATACAAATTATTTACCAAGTGGTACTATTCGGTCTAACTAGCGACACAGTAGTTGTCAAGCTAACCCGGACTTATAATAGCGAGGGAGGCTTATTCGCATTGTAGTTATATGACCAAATCTACTACTTTTATCTATTTGGGAAAGTTCCCGTGGCTTTTGCATTGGTTATCCAGAAGGATTGGACTCAATTGAAACGACAATAGTTGGACATAGTTCTAACGACTGTAATGTATCAGTCAACCCCTAGGGGCTGTCTTGATTTTGAATAATAATATTCAAGATGGAGATAGTTCCAATGTATAATTTATCCATAGTTGGCGTTGTATGAGTAGGACAGGGAAACAGTAATTTTAAGTTATTTGTTTTCTTGTCTTATTCATACTGTTTCTGATTTTGCCGAGTACTATGAAGAAGAGGTTTTGTTGTATATACTGTTTATATGCGTAGGTTTACGAAACGTGTATAAATTGGTGTATGCATTCGTATGGTGACGAAAACCATTGACTGGCACGGGTTGCGGGGTGTCGAAAGGAGTCCTGACATTATAATGTCAGCTTCATAGTACATATTTAATATTTAATCAACAGAAAATAATAATTAATTTATGAGTTATTACAATTCCAATATAAATTCTTATAAGTCCAAACATTGATTAATTGGATTATCCAATACAAATTCTTTTAAGTCAAAGCAAGTCTAAAAGGATTTCTAATATCGGAAATAGGATTATTCTATTGGATTATTTAGTAATTCGTATTACATGATACTAAAATATTAGCTTCCTTTAATAAAATAAATAAATAATTGAAGTCTCAACATAAATCCTTTAAGTTCTTGAGTTACTAACGCGACACATTGTAGGATCCTAAGACGAACCACTAGACGATCATATGGCCATTTTAATATCTTATTAGGTAGGACAGATCATTAGGTATGAGTGTATTTAGGAATCATTAGGTAGGTATAATTAGTTCAATCAGTTTGTTTATAGGGGGGGGTGGTACAATATGGATTAGCCGTAACCAGGATATGAATTTGGATTACTATTTTAATTCTGTTTGTATTAGGTAGGTTAGGTATTTAAGTGCGATTAACTTCGCACAATTTGCTGCCGTATAAAAAGGATGGGGTTCTATGTTGAGATTTCAAAAATAATAGATTTCATTTGTAACTACCGGGTTAATTAGCGCTATATTTACTGAAGGTTATAAATAAATACTTATTACAGGTAGGTTAATTTTATTAAAAAAAAAGTTCGAAAATCAATATTTTAATAGTTGTATTAACTGAGGGTCGTTAGTAGGTACATACTACGTAATACACATTATAACGTACCGTTTATTTATAGAAGAATAGTTTAAATTAAGGACATAATATTTGTATGAATCATAGGAAAATTGAGGGTCGTGATTAAATAAAGATAGTTTAAACTTTATAATTAGTATTGAGTAAAGGCAGTATTATTTTTCTTCATTTTAAGCTGGTATATAGATTCACCTGAATTTTGAGAACATTCTAGGTGATTTCTGTGTTTTTATTTAATAGGGAATATTTGATTTTGATTTACTTAAATGTGCAAACACTTGCAAACTATAAATAAATTAGTTTGGAACTTTATTTCATCTAAGTAACTACATATTGTTGACTACATACATACATACACTAAATTGAGGGTCGTAAATGGATATCATTATTTAGAGTAGGTAAACTATATTAGAATACGTGAATAGGTATATACTATTTAAATACAAAGATTTTTGCGAATCATAAATCAATCGGTTTGGAATTTTATTTCAATAACTAGATATTCATACATAGTTTTATTTTTGTAAATTAGTAGATCGGTAAATTTTGAGTTACAAATAATTTGTAGTTAAGAAGCGGCATAAGGTAACGATAATTATTGTGTTCCCAGGAAACGTATTTTAAAAAAAAAAGGTTCGTTAGCGGTAATATTTATGGCAAGGGTCAAACTAGGAAGTGCATCGAAAAACAATAAAATATTGTTTTAGGACGGACATTTTAGAATTTTGTGCTTTTGTGCAATTTTTGAAGCGTAACTGAGACGATTGTAATAGAATAATAGAAGAAAAAAGAAACGTTTACTATTTAGGTTGAATTATACTAACTTAAAAAGGTTTTTATTAGAAAATACTGAATACAGTAATTTGAAATAAAATATAAAAACTGTTATTGATTACTAAAAGGAATCTTAATTTTATAACTAGACCGTGATTTTAAAGATGGAGGGTCGTTATTATGTTTTGTTTGTTTATCTTTGATAAATCAAATATCATCACGTGAATATTTATTAAGAAGTAATTTCTATAGTTGTTTATATTTTATTAATGTAAACCATAGTGTGTGAGTTCGATTCTCATTTCAATATTCTATAGTACTTGTAGTGAAGTAGATTTTATTAATGTAAACAATAGTGTGTGAGTTCGATTCTCATTTCAATATTCTATAGTACTTGTAGTGAAATAGTTAACCGAGATCTAAATAGGTATATTAGAAAACTTAATACAATATTCTAATTAAACTCTTTGGACTTACGAGTACGTTTTAGAAATCGGTAATCGGAATTTATGCATTTAAATAAAAAAATGGGTACGGGGCTAATTCTTTCAAGCAAGATAACTTGGGAATTTTACTGAAGTACCTGCCCAAACTCAAGTGAGGACAAAATATTATTATACTTCTTTTAGTTGACAGATTATTGGATAGTTAAAATGAAATATTTATGGATTCTAGTATGGGTTGTAAGCACTTGAGAAATCACAAAGTGCTAACACACGGTCGTTTAAGTGTATGGTTGTCGATGGTATATTATTTACGTTTTTGGCTGGTTTATCAACTGAATGATCGTGGGACTGTGCCCATTTGTAACCTTTAAATGATTCTTTTTTATATTTTGATGCAAGTGGATTGACTTAAATTTTATTAGTTTTGCAGCTTGTTTATATTTATTCTAATTTAAAAGTGTAGACATACACTGATACTAAAGTTTGAAACCCATTACAATTCAATTTGATAAGGTATCTGCATACTAATTCAGTTAGACAGTAGTTACAATAATTACGAACGAGTTAGAATATAAATATCTTAGAAGTTGATGATTCTTCTAAGTATTTATAATTTTATTTTAATTTAATTAAATTGCTATATTGTTTTGAACAACAAGGATGGATTGGATTTTAATTAATTTTTTTTATTGAAATAACTAAATAAAAATAAGGTATAAATAATTTTATGGTCTCAGTTCAAAATGGTTTGTTGATTTTGCGGGTATAATGAAACACTGCGGAAGTTGAAGTTTATGCAAGTGATGTATGAAATTTAATTTTAGTATGTCGAAGATTGAAAATTAGAGATTGAATGAAATACTGGTGAGAGATATTAATGGTTTGAGGGGCCTAAGATTTTAACAGAATCTGAGAGTGAGACAATTTTGTTTGTTGTTATTAAATCAAATATACACTACACTACACAAACAACTTGTATGAAGGAGATCTTTGGTGTTAGGTTAAGTCTGATGACATTCATTGGTTTAGGCCAATTTCATACAAGTTCACACTACACCTATTAGGCCATGACTAAGCACACTACACATTCTCCGACTTGTAAACATGGTGTTATTTTGAGGTCGATTTTTAACTGAATGTCGCTGTCATGGGGAAACATTTAGACTCGGACGACAGGAAGGGACTTAATCTAGATTGTGAAGGGTGGTGTTTTCGTTCCCAGATCCAACATTGCGGTAGTCAATACAAGGGCTGAAGGAAAGCTAGCACTATATCACTAGGATACATTTGCCTCACAACCAAATGCTCTTTACACAGCTAGATTGTCCTTGCGAAAGAGTATAAGATCCCGTGGGGGCTTTCATTTATAGCAAAGGATTGGAATCCGAATGGCAACAGTTTTACACTTCGGTTTAAATACACTACACACTTTTGTATTTATATATTTATGTATTACACTGCATATTGTAAAATATGCTTATTACACGTTTAAAATCAAGTATTTGTAAATAAAAATAAACAAAATTTTATATCTTATGTTTTAACAAGAGGGAATAACTTGTGAAATAAATTTATTATTTTACATTGCATAATAATTGTGAAGATTTATTTTATTTGGAAATATTTACTACGGTTTAATGTTATTATCAACCTGCGTAAATATTGAGGGTCGACTGTAACGAGTCAGAACGAGGTCATACTCGTCACTGTTCACAATTATTATTAAAATCATGAACAAATTATAAGTAATATTTGAATTACATCGATTCGGTTTAAAAACAGGAAATATTTTGGTCATTGCATCATACCAAAAGAATGCTTAATATTTTAAAGAAATGTGTCTGTTAAAAGGTCTTTTGTTTCTAAGTGGCTGAGCTAGGCTCATAAATTAAGCCGCAAAAAAATAAAACATGTGAAAGCAATATCTTTTAGCATCGTACAAGTTCGTGGACTTCCCACGATTCACAAAAAATCCCCGAACTGTATCGACAATAGATTTTGGGCTAGTTATAAAAAATAGAAGACCTCCCTCACCCCGCAAGGGAAGGTTTGCGCAGGCGACGCGACGCGAAGCGGAGCGAGGAGGGGATATTCAGATTGGGACCCCCGAACCCATAGGACTCGGCTTTTCGTAATTAATCATTTCCGAAAAAGAATTAATTTTGCGTTCGTTTAATTGCTTTAACTTTAAAATTCAGTTTTGTTTGTGCAAAGAGTGTTTTAAATAGTAATTTTATTTGTGAGAAATTTGATTAATTTAAATATTTGGTTAAAATAATTTAGAATAACTTTTGTTTTGAAAACTTTAATTTTTGATTGATTTTGTTGATTCAATTAATAATACACTTAATTCAAATATTTTCCTTAGTTAAAATATCTAATTATAATTTAAAGTAAAATCTTTTGTAAAAGTATTTTATAAATAATCTAATTCGCGCGATAGAAATCCAGAAGATCATTAAATATCTTCACATCATATTTAAATACACTAATTTTCATTATATTGTAGTAAGGTTATCCTACTAACACTGTGAGACATAATTTATCAATTGAAAACATTTGAACACATTTAATATTGAAACATAAATATTTGACTTATAAGCCAAGTTTTATTACATAATACAGAATTAATATTCTACTATAGTATATTTACTGACAGTTTGGTGGAAACTACCATTGATATTTTGGAGTGAATTTTGAACTCAAGTAAGTTTTTTTACTTTATTGTAACATAAAGCCGTGTGGCTGATCATTTGATTTAAAATCTTGAAGGAATAACTTTTGGTAAAGCCTACCAATTATAATCTTCGAACGTGTATATCAAACTTTGTGAGCGTGTGTCTCGGTATTTATCCGGAATCTATGGAAAGAGGAAGGTATTTACCTACAGAGTTTTGATTGCACTAAAAGTATCTAAAATGATACAAATTATTTACCAAGTGGTACTATTCGGTCTAACTAGCGACACAGTAGTTGTCAAGCTAACCCGGACTTATAATAGCGAGGGAGGCTTATTCGCATTGTAGTTATATGACCAAATCTACTACTTTTATCTATTTGGGAAAGTTCCCGTGGCTTTTGCATTGGTTATCCAGAAGGATTGGACTCAATTGAAACGACAATAGTTGGACATAGTTCTAACGACTGTAATGTATCAGTCAACCCCTAGGGGCTGTCTTGATTTTGAATAATAATATTCAAGATGGAGATAGTTCCAATGTATAATTTATCCATAGTTGGCGTTGTATGAGTAGGACAGGGAAACAGTAATTTTAAGTTATTTGTTTTCTTGTCTTATTCATACTGTTTCTGATTTTGCCGAGTACTATGAAGAAGAGGTTTTGTTGTATATACTGTTTATATGCGTAGGTTTACGAAACGTGTATAAATTGGTGTATGCATTCGTATGGTGACGAAAACCATTGACTGGCACGGGTTGCGGGGTGTCGAAAGGAGTCCTGACATTATAATGTCAGCTTCATAGTACATATTTAATATTTAATCAACAGAAAATAATAATTAATTTATGAGTTATTACAATTCCAATATAAATTCTTATAAGTCCAAACATTGATTAATTGGATTATCCAATACAAATTCTTTTAAGTCAAAGCAAGTCTAAAAGGATTTCTAATATCGGAAATAGGATTATTCTATTGGATTATTTAGTAATTCGTATTACATGATACTAAAATATTAGCTTCCTTTAATAAAATAAATAAATAATTGAAGTCTCAACATAAATCCTTTAAGTTCTTGAGTTACTAACGCGACACATTGTAGGATCCTAAGACGAACCACTAGACGATCATATGGCCATTTTAATATCTTATTAGGTAGGACAGATCATTAGGTATGAGTGTATTTAGGAATCATTAGGTAGGTATAAATAGTTCAGTCAGGTTGATTATAGGGGGGGGTGGTACAATGTCACAGACTCACGACGACTCTATCGTAGTAACATGTCACCAAATCCTAAATCTTCTTTTGTTGCCACCGAACAGCCATAGCAACAAAAGAAGAAGAAGAAGACTTGTTCTATCAGCTCTAGACATCCTAATAAAATCACATTGGTATTTTCAGAGAATTAGGTCCAAGCCTTGTGTATTATAAAGGATATTACCCCGTGTTTTACCCTAAAATCAATTTGTTGTCTCGGCAGCCTTCAAGGCGTTAAGTGCCGTTTCGTGGTCTCAATGGGACGACGTTGTTGGATTAGGCTCAACCGACACGTCTAATACCGCGTTCACACTATGCCATTGCCACTGCCGGAATTCATGCCGCGGACTTATTGCCACAGCAACATCGCCTTTATTCTCACCAAGGAGCTAGGGCATGAATTTGGCGATGTTGCTGTGGCAATAATTCCGGAATTAATCGAGGCATTAATTCCGGCAGCGGCATGGGCATGTGTGAACGCGGTATAAGAATAAAGGCGATGTTGCTGTGGCAATCATTCCGGAATTAATCGCGGAATTCATGCCGGCAGCGGCATGGGCATAGTGTGCACGCGCTATAATGGCTATCGGTCACCTAATGTTTGCACAAGGGTTTGTCTGGATCGACTAGATTATAAAAACTACAGCAGGTAATTTTAAATTGTGACTAGTTCTGTCAAGCGAAAAGCAAATGAATTACGGTTGAATACTCAAACGCCACTTAAATTAAGACCACGCTTTTATTGCCATCTCTTACAAATGAGTCATGTCACAGATTATTTATTACTATACTAGTAGTAATGTCAAAGAGAGGCAGAGCAATTTTAAGCGGTGCTTAAATTTGAGTAACGTTTCAGTATTCCGGCCTTGGTCTTAGATAAGCAAATTAAAGCCACCAAATGACACTCCAACTAATAATCCTCAAACAGCTCTGGTTATGTATATCGATCACTATTTTATGTATTCAGTCACAGTGAAGTTAGGAGAGCTGGTGAACTTCAACTAACTCTGTCAAGCGAAAACAAAATTAGTCAATAGTGACTGACTGGAACAGTGTTTTTCCACCAAAGCTAAGCTAAGCTACGTTGCTAAGGATGTGTTGGACATCCACTAATAGGAATCATCATCATCATTACATATAAAACTCTTTTGAAGCTGACTGATAATCAACGCACAGCCTAAACTATAAGTCCTAGAGGTATCAAATTTGGAGGGTAAGAAAGGAATTTTGAAATGTCCCACTCTAAAGGGTCTAGAACGCGAACAACGCCGCGGGCGGCGGCTAGTAAATCAAACATTTCAAATAAAAAGCCTTGTTGAAATTCGAACCAGCACCTCTTTCGACAGAACCGGTTATTCACCCACTACACCACAGAGGTCATTCAACCATTTTTATTTGCATAAAATTTTTAACACGTTCATGCAAGAGTGCATGCGTCAAATCGTAATTCTAAAGGCACCTTCAAACAAGATTATTCATTCGCATAATTATATGCATGCATACAAATAAATTGTAGCTAGTTGTATGTAGGTAATAAAGGTATTTACTATACTGTAGGTATTTACTGAGTTAAGATTGCGGTCAAACGTTTTTTATTTTATTTTTTAGTTGGTATTGAATTATATAAAAACTTTTTGAAAATAATTCTTAAAATATATCTCTAAATCATCATCATCAATCATCAATCTTCTTCTAAATATATAAAACTCTTTTGAAGCTGACTTAGAATCAACGCACAGCCTAAACTATAAGTCTTAGAGGTATGAAATTTGGAGGGTAGTATCCTTATATAGTGTAGGGGTGCACTAAGAAAGGAATTTTGAAAAGTCACACTCTAAAGGGTCTAGAAAGCGAGCAACGCCGCGGGTGACGGCTAGTTAGGTACATATAACAATGTCGACTATTCAGACTCTAATTACGTTTGTCTTTCAAAATATGAACGGCATTCCTCCTGCTTCCCCTAATCACGAAACTGACATTAGTTTCACTTGCATCCTCGTTCCACTTTTTTTTAAAGTGAAAATAATATTGCGACGTCTGAAGACGCCTTTCTAATCTAATGTAAAAAGTTATTATGATTTAACACTTTAGTTGTACTCAATGTAATTATGATTAACATCTTTGGTTCTGTAATCTTGTTTCATAGTGAAAGTTTAAGTAGGTATTTTGGGATCTACTCCGCAAACTATAAATAACATATTGTATAATTAATTTTGATTTACATTGCGCGTCAAAAAAGCAACTATCTGCGCGCTACTCATAAGACTCAAGGTAGCTGCGCAGTGTAACTTAAATGCCAATAACGAGACTTAATTTTTTCGTAGAGTAGGCTTCATTATTGGCCAGTCATGTCACTTTTACCAGAAATAACCTTTCGTGTGCATTGTGCAGGTCATGTTATGCTGGCTGATGTTGACTAACCTTTGCACTTTATGTAGATACGCCAATATGCAACCAGAAGCGACCAGCGAACATAGGTATTGTTAAAGATCATAAAAGTAACACGGGATTTACGGGAGATGCATAATATTAAAGACTAGCCGTCGCCCGCGGCGTTGCTCGCGTTCTAGACCCCTTAGAGTGTGACGTTTCAAAATTCCTTTCTTAGTGCACCCCTACAGTATATAAGGATACTACCCTCCAAATTTCATACCTCTAGGACTTATATTTTAGGCTGTGTGTGGATTGTCAGTCAGCTTCAAAAGAGTTTTATATAAGAAAGATTCAAGGTAACCCGTATGACTTTTTTGACCGCCAAAAACAGCTATTAGTACAGAAGGAAGCGCTCGTGGCTAGGCTTGCTTAGTCAATTAATCAAGAAATTAATTTTGGAAAGTCATACTCTAAAGGGTCTAGAACGCGAGCAACGCCGCGGGCGACGTCTATATAGTGACTTATAAATTCGGTGAATTCAAACCAGTTTCATGCCCCCCAGCAAACCCCCCCCCCCCCTCCCCCCACTATTCAAAGTGCAATTGAACCGTAAACCACTTTTTTGTCAATATCTTACTTAATACATTAGAACCTACCTCATATCTATGTTGTCTCACAAAGGTCACCTTATTATCTGTCTTGTTTTATTTGTTCTTTACTTTGATGAAGGTTTTTATTTAATCAAAGGTTTTAGAGGATTTACACACTGCGGCTTTCTGCAGCGTCTTCAGCGATTCAATCGTTTGTAGCAAAACTCTTATTAGGGTTAAGCTCGCTTATGTACGTATCTTTAGTTTTAACTTGTTTGGTCATATTTTTCTGTGTGCAATAAATAATTTAAGAAAAGTCGCAAGTCGCCTTAATATTTTTGTCAGATAAGTTTATTTATTTCGGTTTTTGTATATTAATAGCTGATGCACACACACGCACACGGCGATTGATGCGATGCCGGTAAAAGACTTTTGAGAAAATTCAATAATGCCAGTTGCATTGTTGAATTTTATCAAAAGCTTTTTTACCGGGTTAGTCTCATAATCCCCTTTGACCTATAACCCCCTTCAAGGGGATTATGAAACTTTTTGTACCTAGCAGCACAAAAACGCGCGTTAGTATCGCTGCAGTAAGTCGCAACGTGTACTAATGCTCTTAGAATTTTAGTAATCTCACATTGCAACAAAAAAAAACTCATGCATATCTTTATTGTGTTCATTGGAAGTAATATTACTTAAATAAAAAGTTGTAAAAAAAACAGTACCGCGGGTACAGTCAACGGCAAAACTGAGATTTAATTAAAATGTACTTCGTACATTTTGGCGATGCGCTTTTTTGTCTCATGGTTTTTTTTATTTACATTTCTGCCAAAGATTGTATGGCATTTATAACCACAAGGTGACCGAAAAAGTCAAGAGTGCTTGGATTTGCATGTAGCTCACGAACTATATACAAAAACACGAATTTAAACTGATATTTAAATTCTTTTGCCAAAACAGTTTAATGTAGGTACTTCGTGAGACTAGTAGAGCTACGAACTTTAGCGTTGTGTTGCCATAGGATGGCAAAAATTACGTACATCAATGCTATGCCATTATAACATACTAGCTGACCCGACAGGCGTCCTGACATTCAAACTCTTACTGTCAAACAACTGACAGTTATTTCAAATGTGACATTAAAAAAGGTTTCATGAAAAAGGTTAAGGAACTTTTCAACCCTTTTTTCGCATTAAAAAGTAGCCTATGTCTTTTTTCAGGCTCTAGACTATCTGTGTACCAAACTTCATTCAAATCAGTTCAGTAGTTTTGTCGTGAAAGCGAGACAGAAAGACAGACAGAGTTACTTTTGCATTTATAAAATTAGTATGGATTATAATCTTAATTGTCACGGCATAGAATATTGATACATTTAGATTTTTGTGCCTAAAAAGAACATGTCTAGTATTTTGGACTATCAAAAGATACAATTGAAAATTGTAAATTTCGTATTAATTGAAAAGTAACTTTGACAAACAAAACATTCTTTTAATAGTGTTTTGTCACTGATTGTACTCCTTATTCTGTTCTGATAAACGGCATCCGGTGGTGTAGCAGTTTCTTTCAATTTCCTTTGATAGTATTTATCGCGCTGACTGTACGCCTGCAGGCTCATGATAACCGGCAAAGTGTCAACATTTCCCTCAATATTTATCATCACAGAATTTATTACGCTGACTGTCCAAGGTAATTGTGATAGCTGGACGTGTCAGTCTTCAAGCAGAGGTCTAGACACGCAGACATGGAGGCAGTGCTTGTGGACCGAGTGTACTTTAAAGTGAATGGACTTACGCACTCCGGTATGTTGTATATAGTTTACTGATATTTATAAGTATTACCTATCACTTTCTTCTACATTCTACTTGCGGTTTTGCGTGGTTAAAAATAAAAAGTGAAATTTTTAATTCAGATCAGAATGTACAGGGTGCTTTTAAGCTAACTTAGAATGGTAACATGTTATAAAAGTGTAAATTTTGAAGATAGTAGGTATTCAGTTACTAAAATACTATAAAAAAATCAGTAAATGTGGATTTTATGCAAAAATCCCTTGCCGCCAGTCGGGGAAGAAGGGTATTTTTGGACAAAAAACTTTTCTTTGTCCAAAACATTGTAGTTTTTATCAAAAAATACCCTGCCGCTAGTACTTCATTAATCCCTTTCGCAGAGGATTTCTGGAATAAGCTGTTCGACTATCACTAGAAATATAAAACAAAAATAAAAGTTATAGGACAATGATACAATGATTATTATTATGCGTGTGTGTTAAATTTAACCGTAACTTATCTTTATTTTGTAAGATTACTATGCAAATACATGTTATTTGTATTGCACTTGTTATTTCTGTGATAAACTGAAAAAAACTGCAGTCTAGTCAACACCGCAGTATTGACCTAGGTCTTACAGTGTGATAAGACTTAGACTATGAAGACGGTTGGATTTGAACATTCATATAGTATAATATCTACTCCATCTAAACCAGGTTCCAGCCATTACACCCCCCTATTCATATTCTCCTGTAATTTTAGCGTGGTTTCAAAAAAGGCTCTGTCATTGACAACAGTTTGCTTTAGAACACTAATAGTTATGAATATTACGCCATACCTAGAGTATAAATATTATATTCAATTCCTATAAAAAACTATAACTGGAATTGATTATTTTACTTACCTACTATTTTTTTATTTTCATCGTGTGAAACTAATCATCATCGTCATCATCCACAGCCCGACTTCACCAACTGCTGGGTATAGGTCTCTCTCTGTCTGTGCCACTCCTCACGGTGTGCTGATCTCATCCATGTCCTGCCCGCGATGTTCGCAACATCGTGTGACAATTGGGACAATTTTGTCCGTATATTTTGTCCGAATCGTCACTAAGTCGAAAATAATGCCTAGAACAAGAGTTCTTGTGATTTTACGGGATTGTTGTTTAACAGTGAGTCACGAAATAAGTTCCGATGTGATGCTGGTGGACTACCTGCGGGACTGGCTGGAGCTGCGCGGCACCAAGTACATGTGTCGTGAGGGTGGCTGCGGCACATGCTGCGTCAGTGTCAGGAAGAACGTCGGCGGACCTGTAGTGTCAGTGAACTCTGTAAGGATTTGTTTTTATCAACTTGCTCAGTTCATCATTCATAAGAACAGGTACTACACTGGTAGGTATTAACAATCTTTGGTATAAACATAAAACCTATTATGTTTTGCATAAAAACTACTAATATTTTCGTTGTGAAGTATCAAGATAATAACACAAAATTGAAATTTGTTTATAAATTTTGGTTGAAGTCCTATTCTGTAGTCAAAGTTGTACAGCTTCAACCAAATAATCTATATTGCTATGATAATGATACCTTTAGTAGGACAAAAACGAGGGAGGCCTTTGCCCAGCAGTGGGACAGGGGGGCTGACAGTAATAAAAAAAACTCAGAGATCTGTTAATATTGAGAACGATAACAGCAAGTCAGTGACTAAGAATACACAAGCAAATTTTTCCAAAAATCTGTGTCCTACATCCAGCGGTTGACTTATTAGGCTGATGATTGTGATGAATTTAATGTAATGAGTGCGTTATTTAAGGGGCAGTGCACAGATCCTCGAGTCTGTGCATTTGTTTTGACTTTCAACTCGAGTGTAGCACACGCGAACGCATTCACAAAGCGAGACATTTTGTTGGGAATAGAGGCGCTTGTCTGGTTTTCATACAAAATTTCTGGCTTTTTGAATGCGTTTGCGTGTGCTATTCTAGAGTCGAAAGTCAAAACAAATGCAGAGACTCGGGGCTCAGGCTTCGACAGGCGAGCGGCATGCGGCAGGCGATTAGTATCGACCATCGATGATAAGCTTCAAATCTAAGCACAAAAAGTTTAAATGTCTACTTTTACTTGGTGCAAATGATAGTCACTTCATGTCATGACATAAACATGTAGGTAGCTGATGCAATTCGTCATAAACCGGTTTTAATTAGGGATTGTATTTTCGTACCAGATTTCTAAAAGAAAGTTTTTGTTGCAACACTTGCAACTCATTCTACAGGATGTGCTTATGTGTGATTTTTTTTTCAATAACTCAGGCCGGAGTACTGAAGCGTCACTCAAATTTAAACACCACTTAAAATTGCTCTGCCTCTGTTTGACATTACTCATTTGTAAGAGATGGCAATAATTTAAGCGTGAATTTAATTTAAGTGGCGTTTGAGTATTCGGCCGTTAATCTATCAAGTTTTTGCTACCGACTAATCTTCACAGTGCTCTTTCAAACATTGTAGGTAGGTATGTATTGTTCATGCAGAATACGATTTCACAACTCAAACTTAATATCTAGGTACATAAAACAGCAAATGAAGTGCGCATTGATGAAATTGGGAACTCTGGAGGTTAAAGTATCTATAGATATGAACAATAATATTAATAATAAAACTCTTTTGAAGCTGACTGACAATCAACATCATCATCATCATCATCAACCTATATCGGTCCACTGCTGGACGTAGGTCTCTCCCACTGACGCGCTACTGAGCCCGGTCTTCGGCTCTTCTCATCCAGTGTTTGCCAGCTACATGTCTCAGATCGTCACCCCACCTAGCCGGAGGGCGTCCTACACTACGCTTGCCTAAAGTATCCATCGATATGATCAATTTATCCATAGTAGCGCGAAAAAATGCTCTGTTGAACAGCTGATTTATTTTCGTTCGCTTCGCTCATTCAATCAATTATGTTTTTTCTAGTGTCTGGTATCCATCGCGTCCTGCCAAGACTGGGAGATCACGACAATCGAGGAGATCGGAAACCGGAAGAAAGGTTACCATGTGCTGCAGAAGACCTTGGCCGAGTACAATGGAACCCAATGTGGGTACTGCACGCCAGCTTGGATACAGAATATGTACAGGTAAGATTTCAAGTACTTATCGATTTAGACAGTCATCACATCAAGTCTTTTTGTGCATTTGAGTAATAAACTGAAATTTTGTAACAAACGCAACCGAAAAAAAAAATTTTTCATGCAATAGTAAGGAAGTTACCCATTTTCTGTTCTTTTTTTAGTTGAATTGTCATAAAACATCTGTATCTGTAAGTGTACTATAATTTCAAGAATTTCAAAATGATGCAATATTTTCTAGAAATTATATTTCACTTCAGTAGAATGGTTTCACTGTTTTTTCAGCAATTAGGAAGACAACGCTCACAATGATCTTATAAATCTGAATTTAAATTTTTAGTCTTCTTCAAAATGGTAACAAGCCCACAATGCTGGAAATTGAAAAATCTTTTGCCAACAACGTGTGCCGCTGTACCGGCTACAGGCCAATCTTAGATGCCTTCAAAAAATTCGGCAGTGATACACCAAAAGAGAAACAAATATTGGACATTGAAGACCTGCATATTTGCAAGAAAACTGGCGCAGCATGCGATAAGAAGAAATGTGATGATGGTGATGATGATTGGTGCATTGTGTCTGATGAGGAAGTTAGAGAACCAAGGATCATTGAAATTAAGTTGAAAGACCATAAGTTCTGGTACAAGGTGTATGATATAAAATCTATCTTCGATGTTTTGAACGTACATGGGTACGATTCTTATATGCTGGTTTACGGGAATACTGCTAGAGGTAATGTAGATTTTATAGATTTAACAAAACCTATTTCTCAAAATGTTTCCAAATAGCTGTGCCTCATTTAACTGAACAGATTTTTGAAAATTCTTGTTGATTTATTAATAGGTATTGTGGTTCCTTCAGATCTATAGCTCTTAATAGCTATGTAATTGGACAGTTTACACCATTATCCTAGGTCAATAAAATTATACGTTGGGATCATTTCTAACAACTATCTATAGTAATCAAATAAATTATTGCGATCAATTATAAGTTGACACTAAATAACTGGTGACACTGAAACAATTTATTTACTAGTTTAGTGACTAGTACATTATTTGTTAGTATTTTACACAATTAAGTATCCATGAGAAATCAAACATGCAATAATACTTATTTAGGTGTTTTTACTATACGGTTTTTACTAAGGTTTTGAATCAGTATGGACTTTACTAAATTAGGTTTTTTTTTTTAAAGGGACATTGTTCTTTAAAACCTTTTGTTATGAAAGTCTTACACAAGGTAAGAACAAACTTGGTTTACAGGTCAATCCCTTTCAGTTGGTAATTTTTTTTCAGGTGCATATCCAATTTACGAATATCCAAAAGTCATGATAGATATAACGACAGTTCCAGAACTGAAAAGCTGCATCTACGGTCAGAACCTCGTCCTCGGTATGGGAATCACTCTCAGCGAATTTCTAAATATTCTCAAGGTTGCGTCACAGCAGCAATACTTTGGTTACCTAGAAAAATTCGTGGAGCACATCAATTTGGTTGCTAGTATTCCTATAAGAAACGTAAGTAACATTACTAAACGTCGTCTCTTCTAACGGCTGGACCCAATACCTAAGCGTAGTTTCATTGAAACAAAAGAAAATCATCTTCAGAAGAATTTGGTTTCACACAATACCACCAACACGACAAAACTTTCAATTCCTTCTAAGCATTCTTGTATTTTCCCTCAGCTAACGCAAATTGGTTTCGTGTGTGCTTGCGTGGCAAGTTAATTATGTTTATGTTTTGTCTTTCAGCTTGGATCAATAGGAGGCAATTTGATGATAAAACACCAGCATAATGAGTTTCCATCGGACTTGTTCTTGCTTTTTGAGACTGTTGGAGCGTATCTTTCCATTTGTGAGTACTTTAGTACCTACTTACTTGCTTATTTTTATTTACACTTGTAACAAACATAAACCAACACTGTTTTTATTACATGTGGTTGTTATTACGTGTACAACTGAAGTTATGAACATTTTCTCTTAGATACTTCACGGGGAGTAATCAAAAAGCTTTCAATGCAGCAGTTCTTGAGGGAAGACATGAGAGGAAAAATCATCGTAGATGTCATGCTGCCTCCACTCAATGATCAACACAAACTAGTCACCTACAAAGTAAGTAATACAATCCTTATGTGTGTAATTAACAAGATACATTTTGGGGAGTGTGCAATGGAACTGTTTGAGCTAGTTCCCCCTTCCCCTTTCCATCACCGGACCACTAGGCGTACGGAAACGAGACACCCGTTCATGGTGGATATGCCACCTATCCGCACTAAACGATTTGCGTCTACATTTATTATGCGGACAGCCAAAGAGTGGAACTCGTTGCCGGCGTCTGTGTTCCCGAATGACTATAATTTGGAAGTTTTCAAGAGTAGAGTGAATAGGTATCTTCTAGGTAACCGTGCTTCATCGTCGAACACGTCATTGCTTAACATCAGGTGAGATTGTGGTCAAACGGTTGCCTATATTGTATAAAAAAAAAAAAAAAAAAATTGTATGCATTTGAACAATAAAAGTAAAAATTTGATACCGTGGTGATACAGTAGTGATAGCAATTAATAGAACTTTTCTTTACAGATCATGCCTCGCTCTCAATTTGCCCACGCCATCGTCAACGCTGGTTTCCTCTACAATATTGCACCAAACAACACTGTTATTGGATGCCGGATAGTGTACGGAGGCCTGTCACCTATCTTCATCAGAGCTGAGGCTACCGAGAGGTTCCTGATTGGAAAACCATTGTTTTCTAACACCGTGCTTCAAGCAGCGTTGAATATCTTGGAAACTGAGCTGGTGATTGAGGATAGTCCTCCTGAGGCTTCTGTGAGGTACAGGAAGCAACTGTCTCTATCTTTGTTTTTCAAGGTAAATTTGTACAATTGTTATTGTTTGAAAAACTTAAATTACCAACCTAGGATAAAACAAGTGCATAGAGATTTCTATCAGTGTATAAAATCATCACAATCCACTGTGATTCCTTTTCTTCCGTATATAAAAGCAAAGTGACGGTAGTCTCAAAGTTAGTCTTCTTTTTCCAGGGTCTGCTATCGCTCTGTCCAAAAGGCATCCTTAATCAAAGGTATCTTTCCGCGACCACCAAGATCCATGAAACGAGACTATTATCAGAAGGGAAGCAGATCTTTGAGACTAACCCAACGCTGTGGCCATTGAACCAGCCTATACCTAAGGTTGAAGCTCTGGTGAGTACCACATTAGAAAGTTTAATAGTTTGATGAACCAATGATTTGATAACTGATGTCGATGCAAAGTGCACAAGAAGGAAGGAAATCACATATTATAATGCATGGGATTTCAATCCCCGTAGAAAAAGGTTTTGATTTCATAATAATATAAAGTCTTTACAAAAATGGCAAATGTTTGGTTTCCAGATCCAATGTGCAGGAGAAACCACTTACACTGATGATTTGCAAGTTCAACCAAGAGAGGTGCACGCAGCTTTCGTACTTAGTACTGTGGCTGTAGGAGATATTGTCAAAATAGATGCCAGTAAGGCTTTGGTAAGAAAACTGTTGAAAAACTCGATAGAAAATACTTTATTTGCACAACGCATTATTTTCATAATATTTTGTAGAAACAACCAGGAGTGATAGCTTTCTACAAAGCTTCCGATATACCAGGAGAAAACACCTACATCCCAGCAGGTACTCCGTTCTTCCTAGCCAACGAAGAAATACTCGCCAGTACCAAAGTACAGTACCTCCAACAACCTATTGGTATAATTGTTGCTGAAACACATTACATAGCAAACCAAGCCGCCAAACTAGTCACAGCTACGTACACTAATGTAAAGAATCCAGTAACAGATATAAAAGTTGCTGTAAAAGATAAAAGTAGATCTACACTGTTTATGGCTAAGCCTCCGACTGAAAAGGGGACGGACGTGGTAAAGACTATAAAAGGACAAGACACCATTTATGGACAATTGCATTTTATGATGGAGAACATGAGTTGTGTCACTCGACCGACGGAAGAGGGGCTGGAGTGTCACGTGACGAGCCAGTGGTTAGATGGTTGCCAGCTTATGATATCCAGAGCATTGAATATGGATGCGAGCAAGTAAGTTTTGATACCCATGACGTAGTTTTCTACATTATCTAACAAAAGATGAACTATGTATTTCTGTGGTAACACTATGGTATTTCGTGCGGTATCTACTTTATGTATATTTATTGATTTAAGGATTGATGTTCATGCACGTCGGCTTGGTGGAGCGTATGGCATAAAGATATCGCGACCCAACCAGATAGCAATAGCATCCAGCCTAGTGGTGCAAAAGTTAAACCGAGCGTGTCGGTTCGTGGTTCCTTTCACTACCTGTACTAGAGCCATTGGTAAACGTTTGCCATGTCACACAGACTATGAGGTACGAAGTGGAAACTGGAAACCACTAAGTAATGTGAATAAAGCAATGTAAAACTAATACAAATTTTTTTAGGTTGATGTAAACGCAAAAGGAGTCATTCAGTCTATAAAATATAAGGAATATGAGGACAATGGCTATATAATCGATGAAACGCTATCATTTTTAGGATCAGATGTGTACAACAACTGTTACACTAACACCAAATGGGACTTTGAGCTATATGATACCATTACTGACACTGCGAGCAACACGTGGTGTAGATCTCCAGGTAATTGATACCTCATAATTAGAATAAAGGTTACACCTAAAAGTTAATGAAGTCTGGCTGTGGATAACAATGATGGTCTTATTTCAGGGACATTAGAGAGCATCTCTTTAGCAGAATACGTGCTTGAGCGGATATCATACGAACTGTCTCTAGACCCTATTGATGTTCGCTTAGCAAACTTAGATGCTAAATACAATGACCTGGTAGGCATGGCAGAGACTCTGAAAACTTCAGCCTCATACGCGGAACGAAAAGCCAAAGTTGCTAAATTCAATATGGAGAACAGGTGGAGAAAACGCGGGATCAGATGCTCCTTCCTAAGATGGACTCCAGCTGGTGCCCTTAGATTTGAAGTGAACCTCTCCATATGCCACGGAGATGGCACCGTCATCATCACTCACGGTGGTATAGAGATGGGTCAAGGAATCAATACAAAAGCGGTGCAAATCTGCGCCTATTACTTCAAAATACCTATCGAAAAAATACAAATCAAAGCCAATAACACAATCATAGCACCGAATTGTTTTGCTACTGGAGGAAGTTTAGGGTCACAGAACGTAGGCGTTGGAGTGAGGAGATGCTGTGAAGCGATGCTTGAGAGACTGGCGCCGATCAGAACCGAGCTTGGTAACCCTACATGGTTGGAGCTAATCCTTAAAGCATACGACTCTAATATCGACCTGCAAATTCATAGCTACGTAGGCGTCACCGATGTGTATAACTATGATATATTTGGAGTGGCTATAGCCGAAGCTGAAGTGGATGTTCTGACAGGGGAATCGGAGATTTTGAGAGTTGACATATTGCAAGATGTAGGGCAAAGTGTTAGCCCTGAAGTTGATATTGGTCAGGTGTGTATACATTTTATAAACTAAACCGCTCTTATCCGACCTTTCTTGTCCTTTATATCAACAAACACGTTTAGAAAAGCACTATTAAAAAACATATTTACAGTAAATTAAACCAAGGCTTTAATAAGTAAAAACTTTTAATAAGTGCCCTCAATACAGACCTACTTTGAGAACCAAACCACAGCACTGTTAGGTGCTATGAATTTTCAATCAGTGAAAGTATGAAATGAAATTAAGATAAAGTAGGTAACCTAAGAAATTGTGTATTAATTGTGCATTATGACTTGAAGTAAGATTTTTTTTTTCTAAAATTTTGGTAAATGTTTATTCAACTTTTTAGGTGGAAGGTGCCTTCATCATGGGCATGGGCTACTGGACCTGTGAGGATCTGGTATACAACAGAACTACTGGAGAACTTTTAACTGATAGAACATGGAACTACAACGTCCCTCTAGCCAGAGACATTCCTCAGGACTTTAGAGTGACTTTCAGGAAGAATTCATACAATTTAGAAGCTGTAATGGGTGCTAAAGGTATTTATTTTGGCTTATTCCAAAAATCCTCTGCGAATTCCCCCTGCGAAGGGTATTTCTGGCCTTTTTGTTCAAAAATCCCCTGTGACCCGCGAGTGCCGACAGGGGTTTTTGGGGTAAAAAGTACAGAAATCCCTTGATGGGTTCAGTTACCCCACCCGTTCCGTAGCTACACTCAGCGCTCTTTTGTTGCTATCCCTATTAATAGTCAAAAAGCCACTTTTGTTTTTATATGATGGTATATTAATGTTTTGCTAAAACTATTTCGTAACTAATTGTACATCATATAACAGTTTTTTTACTTTTTTTTCTTGTTTTAGCTACGGGAGAACCACCGCTATGTCTGTCAATAGTAATAGCTTTTGCTCTTAGGGAAGCCATAGCGGAAGCCAGGAAAGAGATTGGAATACCCACCACATCCTGGTTCGACGTTGGTGTGTATTTTACATATTTGAATACTTTTTTTGTTGAACTATAACACCTAATTACAACTTGGTTATTTAATACTTATTTTACCTATACGTTTTTGACTCAGAATATTTCTTTGAATTCAAATTCCGTATAAAAATCTTTTATATTTTTGTTATGTTTCAGAGGGTCCATACACAGTCGAATTGGTCGGTCTAGCATCGGGTGTGAGAAAAGCTGATTTTAAGTTTACATAAATGTTTGATGGATATTTAGTGTTATAGGTATATTGTAAAGTTTAGGAATTAGGATATAGTCTTTATGAAAAGTCAGTAACGAACGACTGTATAGTTTAAATATATTATTGGATACATATTAAATTTTACAAAAAATAAAATCGGAACAATAATGTAACTAATTACAACCTTCTTTTCTTTCCAACCTTGAACCTTACGTCATCTATCAAACATCATTTGAATCATCTTTCAAGCTCAAAAGATGCTCAAAAGTGACTTTGAAAAGTGACCGAAAATTTATTCAGTTATGTCAAGAAATGTTACGATATTTTTACATTTTAATTTGTACTCGACTGTGTTTTTGTTACGATTATATTGAGAATGAACAGCTCAGGAGAAAAAACAGTGAGAACGAAGACACGAAACGCGAAATAAGTAGAGTTATCCAATTCGATGTAGCGAGTTTTCTAAGAAACACGAAGAGCTCACACGATTATGAACCGTCTGGTTATAGAAATAAAAACCTGAATGAGTAAGTACTTTATTACATTCGATTAAAGAAGTCGGAGTCAATTGCCAAAGAATATAAAGCAGAATAGCTAACGTCTATATCGTAGACTACAGTGTCCCGTTAAGTGTAGGCATAGGCATAGGTTGCCTCCTGACGCTGTATAAATCATCTTCAATAGATGTAAAGGCCTATTATTTTTTTTTTATATATCGTAGAGATCTAATATCCTACAGATTTTACATAGAGCCAAACTCATACCTTCAGATTTTTTTACCCATAAAATACCTAATCATAACGAGCCCATTATGCAAATGAGTGGGCTCGATGGGATTTTTTCTCCCATCTGGTCCACTGGTGGGCCTGCCGCCGGTCGGTGGGTTCGATGGGAATAACCCAATCCTAACAATACAAGGTCTAACAAGGCCATTTATAAGACCAAAAACTTCAGAAAGTTAAAGTACCTACCTGTAAATATAAAGAACTGTTACCATGGAACCAATAAAATTAGTGTACCTAATGGTCAAAAGAAAATCAGCTGCTGCATTATACAAATTGCAATATGTACGGAGTTAATAAGTATTCTGAGCAGGTACCTAATTGCGATAATGTACCGATAAATACGTCTGACTGATTCAACAAAAGAATTCATTATTTCAATATAAAAAAAAACTTCCAGACTAATCGAAGTCTGTCTACAACATTACAGCTAATCGCAAAGGACACATTTCACATAGCAAAACAAATTACCTCTAGATTTGACTATATTTTTGTACTCCGAACTAATATATAAAGTCCTGTACTTAGGACCTTATTGTACCAATGGATTTTGATACAAATTATAGTCATTAGTTAAAGTTTTTCGTCCAGACCAAATTGCCACACACTACCTTAGTTCAATCACTATAAACATAGCTTGTAAAACAACCAGCTGGTTCACTATGATTTTATTACTCATGAGTTGAATATTAATTTAATCCTATTCCCACCTGAGTACCAAGGAAAAAAATAACAGAGACGCCAGTTTACGTAGTTTGTTGGATTTTGATTTAGCGTTCAGTAGCGCAAATCCTTTCTTAAGTATTTTTCCAAGAAGACTTTTACATTAATTTAACATTTAGATTTTTAGAAAGAAGTATTTTTATGTTAGAAAGCAAAAAAAATTTTTTCAAGCAATGTTTGGTAAAGTATTATGACTAACAAAAAATTGGCTTCTAAAAACATTAAGTTCTTCGAAGTAAGTATTAGATGCAAGTAATGACGTATAGCTCTTCTGAAACTAAGAATTAATGTTCTGGTTCACAGACACACACAAAGCGATTACTATTACGAGTCCCCATTAAACGAAAACATTAAGAAGAGAGATGAAAACACCATCTATTTGAATACTGATACTGATGACCCAAATGATAATCCTACAAAAGAAGACAGATTAGACCCGAATCCACAATCTTTTGGCAAGATACGCATTAATGAAGGAAATCCCATTCAAACCCGTGAAAACAAGGTCAAGAATGAACAAAATGAATTGCTCACTGATAAAGCTCTCATTCAAAACTCGAAGAAACAGTGGTAAGGAGTTTAAAGACTAGGTATACAAGCTAGAGCTGAAGGGCTTTTAAAACGTTTTTTGAACATGATGTTAATTAGGGAGATACTTTTTTACGATGTATTTTTAACCAACTTCAAAAAAGAAGGAGGTCCCCAATCGGTTGTAATTTTTTTATGTTCGTACAACCGATTTGAAAAATCCTTTTTTTATCTGAAAAGGTATACTTCCAGATTGGTCTCATAAATGTTTTATCAAAATGTGTTCACTAGTTTGGCAGTTAAATAAGGATAACTCGAAAAAACACGCCATACACGTACACAGTCCCAATGAACTGCCATCATCATGATCATCCTTTGATGATGAAGACGTATCAAATTGAAGTCGGTTTTTCCAGTTTTTTAAACTTATAAATCATGTTGTATACCGGTTAAAAACTTAGAAGTTATTTTCAAAACGCTTATTAAAGTTAGTTATATTGTTTCCTAACTATTTACATTACAAAATTGACCTTTCAGTGCTTTCAAGGATATGAAAGTTCCGTTTTTTTCCCGTGAACCATACACGGTACAGAAGCAGAAGAGGAAACTTTTCTGTGCCAATTGCACAAAACCTTATACGAACGATGTTTCAAAATCCAAAATCAGAAATCTAAATAATAAAATTAGGAGAGCGTATAAAAATCTATGCCCTAAATGTATCAGGAAACTCATAAAAAATAATAATATAGAGAAATATGAGAGAGTAAAACAAATACATGGTAGCAGAGAGTTTTACCAAAACGTCGTGACACCTCAACAGTATAATCAAAATGAAAAACAGCCTACCAATGACATCTTTGAAGAATACTTTTCGGTAAATGATAGAGTCAAGAGAGGAGAAAACGAAGAGAGAGAAAGACAGTTGAAGGAACTGGCTGAGGTGGAAAAGAAGGTGGATCATGTTATAGTTACAACTCCAAAGTTTATTATAGTTCCACTAGATAAGTGAATAGCAACTCTAGTGACGCTGAAACATGTAATGCTAATGGTAACCATCATTTTATTCCTATTATCAAGTGCCTTCCAAAACACAAAAACGATGAAAATGTCACTGGCGACAAAAAGTCACCCGTCCAAACTGTGGTAAGCAAAGTACGATACTATAGTGTTTCCATTGAAAGTAAATAGGTTCTAATAAAAGCAGGGAATAAAGTTTCAAGTTTATTTATACAGTTTTTACACGTCCGTCAATGTGCAGTAAAACAGTAGTGTCCAAAACTGAATTGAGATCGGCTTTATACACGAAAAGACGAGGTTTCTCTTTACGGATCAGATTTAGTGTTCCTAAACTACTACCTAGTTCTTTTTTATATGAAAATCTAATTCTGTACCTGGTTGCATAGCAGATATACCTTAGTATGGCACTGGCTTCAAACCTTAGACATTACTTTCGTGAAGCGAGGTTGCGAGGTTCTTATCCACTAAGCCAGCGTCTCCTCTTTTAGTGTTCTTGTATTTCATACATAGCTTATCCTTATAAATGTTTTCGAACCGCAATAAATCTAGCCTTCACATTGAAAATCCAAGATAATGTTTTCAATTTAGTTCTGAGCGAAGGTTTACAAAAAGATCTCTACCAAACCCCCGAGCGCGGCAACTTGCATGAAATTGATCGCTTCAGAACAAGCGTTGCTGTTTCACATGACTTTGCACTCTCGATTAATTTCATAATAGAACCAGTGCCATAATCACGAATAAATGTGACATAAATGTGTACCCGAGATACACTGCGCGGTGACACTACAGCGGTTGACAGTCGAGCTGGCATTGACGCGCAATATAACTCGAATACGTTAACGCGGCGACTGTCAGATTTATTCGTGATAGAGGCACTGTACTTAGTCGGAATTTTATTTTGTTGGTTTGCGAAAAGTAATTCGCGATTTTTTGTTTAAACAAAAATCGTTCAGTGATTACTTTTTGCAAATCAACAAAAAACTCTGCCTACGGGCTCAGAATGAATCCATCCTATCAAATTCTGACATACTTTCTAAATCTATGGCCGCTGTGGGTGAAGTTGGTATATGAATGATGATGATGGACTTGTTACAAGCAGACCATCACTTTGTATCCTAAAAAAATTCTAATAGATTATTAACGCACAGCCTAAGTAAACCATGCATTTTGTGAACATGACACAGTATTTCTTTTACATACACCTAACCTACTGAAAATAAACTGTGTAAAAAAATCTATTCCGAAGGAATACCAGAGATTATAGTGATGTAAAAAACCAACCGAGGGTGATAGCGCATAATCAGTCTTGCGAGAGAGAGAAAGAGAATGTATAGCCGGCAGAGGTACGATGCAAATGAGCTAAGAAAAATTGCATATCCATACGACGGGAATGATAAACTGCCCTCGTATATTATTGTTAGACGAGATTGCGGCATTCCTCATTTTTACTCTCCGTGGATCAAGAGCCCGTGTTTTGTATTATTCTCGTGAGGATTTATATTTAAACCTACGTAAGCAAGCAAGCTCGTATGAGTTAGTAACCAACTCTGATGATGGAGTTTTTAGGCCGCCTTAAGACCTCCGTCGTGGCTTAACGACTGCTAAAGCCGGGACCGACAGTTTAACGTGCCCTCCGAAGCACGGAAGCGCTGAGATGGAAATGCCACTAGCGGTCACCCATCCAAACAGTGACCGCGCAGAACGTAGCTTAATTTAGATAATCGCTTAAGATTGACTAAGTAAGCCTAGCTACGAGCGCTCCGTACGTATAATTTATACCACACTTACAGATATTAGTAGAAGAAATATAAAGGGCATTTTGACTTTAGATCGTATGGGCTTTGTACTTTTATCTCAAAGATAATAAAACACAATTGTGTTTCAATTATATTCTAAGTAAATACATTTATAAATACCTTTACGTAAATATGAAAAAAATTCTTATAGGTAATATTTTCTATTTACACAAATTTCATTGCAGTTTATACTCATTCAACTTGCTACAAGTAGCCATGCAGATATTTTCAGCCGTGTATGGACCATCTGAAAAAAAAACCACAATAATACTGCCAGATCATTCAAAGTTACTCTGCCCACGGATTCACTCTCATGACAACCAGATTAAAACTATATGTAATTGGCCCGCAGCGAGTGCAGATGATGTTGCAAACATTGCGGACAAGACCTGGATGACATTAGCACAGGGCCGTGAGGAGTGGCACAGACAGAGAGAGGCCTATACTCAGCAGTGGGTGAACTCGGGCTGTGGATAATGATGATGATGAAGTTGGTTACGATGAAAGCGTAATAAATAAACACGTAATTACCAAAGGGATACCAAGTGGTCTTCGGGATCCCAGAGTCAAATCTAGCAGCGGTAATAGCTTCTCTTATAGCCATTGGGATGACAACTGACATACATATTGGAGGTTCTCCAGTCACTGAAATAATGGAAATAAATAAATTATATAGGTAAGGTGCCTTCTGGTAAGATCGGCCTAATATTAAGTCCGGATAAATCACGTAACTAAGCAATTATCATATAAAAACATCGCAGACTTACTATTACACCGATCTTACCAGAAGGCACTATACTTATTGAGTCAACGTTGTTAAATGTAGAGAAAACTGTTATAGTAAACGACACGCAAAATATACTTAGCAATTTAATAAAAAATATGGTTTTAGTAAAAAACTGCAAATGTTTTTACCCTTTGAACCTAAAATAGGCGGTAAGGAATACGAATTCTTCAGCAAATATACTCTGAAGTCCTGTGGTATATCTCTGGCTTGTGGAACGTAATAGTTCCAAGGTCTGTCTGTGAGCAGTTCTCCGGTTTTCTTATCATACACCAACTTTTCGCATGTCCAATAACCTAAGCCCATGATAAAAGCACCTTCTACCTGCGAATAAAAACCATTAAAATATCAAATATCATAAATTATTATGCAGCAGATTAAAAAAGGTAGATCAATAATATATTAAAATTTACCTGACCAATATCCAAAGCTGGACTAACACTTTGCCCAGCGTCACTCATGACATCAACCCGTAATACTTCTAACTCTCCAGTCAGTACATCTATTTCTACTTCAGCAAACGTAACACCATACACATAATACTTATACAGGTCTTCGTGCCCAACAAAACCGTGTACTTGCAAATCTACACCATCTTTGTATGCTTGACTGATTAGCTCTTCCCAATCAGGGTTTCCTAACTTTTCTTTAACAGGTTCTAGTCTTTTAATAAGTTCTTTACAGCATCTTTCCATTGCAACTCCGACTTGCTGACAAGTAAGGCTACCACCAGTGACAGTAGAGTTTGGTGCACTTGTTGTATTCGTAGCCTTGACTTGAATTTTATCAAGTGGAATATTCAAAAAGTGAGCGCATATCTGAACTGTTCTTGTATTTATACCCTGGCCGATTTCAACTCCTCCGTGTGTGATGGCGACTGTGCCATCCACGTGGTAAACAGCCATGTTAACGTCAAAGTATCTAAAATAGGGATTTATCCATCGTAGAGGCACACCTCTTAAGCCCCGCTTCTTCCATCTGTTTCTAGCATTGAATGTATTTACATTAACTCGTCTCTCTTTGTAGTTGCATTCAGACATCAAATTATTTATCATTTTTTTCATATTAGAAGCGGTCTCTTCATCTAAATTTGCTATTCGTACTTGCATCGGGTCAAGAGATAATTCGTAAGAGATATGCTCCATGACCATTTCTATCATTGCGATTGCTTCTAGAGTTCCTGCAATCAAATAATAATGCTTGTAATATGAAAACTAATACTAATTAAAAAAGATGACCAAGATAATCTTGCGTCGTTCTAAAATCACCTGGGGCTCTAAACCATGTATTTTTTGCTGTGTCTGTTGTTGAATCATATATTTTGTAATTCCATCTGGTTTTGTTGTAGCAATTATTGTAGACATCTATAGCAAATGGTTCAAATTTTTCGTTAACCGTAAAACCAGTATCTTCAAATACTGATAAACTGCCATATTGGAAGACACCACAATCGTTTACTGCAAACTATAAAACGAAAATTATTTTTTTAAATAAATAAGTATAATTAACACAAAAAATACACTAATTATTTACTTCATAATCGCTTGAACAGGGGAACCTTTTTCCAAAAGCTCGCATGACCTTTTCCATTGAGTGTATAACTCTGCAAGGCACGTTCAGTTTCTTAGTAACGAGACTGCAAGCTATGGCTGAAAGGATGATTCGAGATATTTTGATGCCGAAACCACCGCCGACACGACGAACATAGACGTCAATTCTAAAAATAGTAAGAAAACAAATAAATAAGTTAATTTGCACAGCTTAGTAACTAACAGACCCTATTAAGGTTGTAATTCTTGTTCACTAGGATAAAAGTGTAGTTCACACAATCATATAAATTAGATTTCCGTTTATTATTTTATACATCATTTCATTCATGTTCTAAAAAATCTACTATCTACCTGAAATACCCATGAAAATACTTTTTTTATTACCTATTAGCGTCCATGTTCAAAGCTCTTGCTACCATCGTTTGAAGCGCATCTGGCCACTGTGTAGCGGCATGCACTTCTAGCCCTTCTTCTATAGGGCGTGTGACTACTGTCAACGTCTCTATAGTAAAATGGTACTGTCCGTATATCGTATTACTACCTTTAATAGTTTTAGCAACTTCATTTCCCTTATCCGTTGCATTTATGGCAGAAAAAAGTTTAGTTTTTGTAGGATCTTTTTTTGTTACATTTATGTCGATAATTGGTTGGACTATGTTATTATACGTGACGTCAACCATGCCAGATGCTACTTCTGCAATGTGGCGAGTCTTAGCTACTATAATAGCAATTGGTTGATTGTAGTATTTTATTTTTCCACTCGATAGGACTTCTTCATTAATCTGGTACTGTATATCGTCTGCAGGTGTGAATGAGTTTAATCCTGGAATATCCTTTGCTGTGTAAAACGCTATGACTCCTGCACATTTCTATAAAATGTTAAAAAGATTACATCCTGAATTTATTGTAGTTTTAATTGACCTATTTAATACCAAATTTTAATCAAATATAACTTACTAAAGCTCTACTGGGATTTATAGATACGATAGAACCTTTTCCAATAGTGCTAAGAACGAGTTCTGCAAAGACCTCATGTGGGAGCGATTGGATATCTTCCGTATAAGATGCTTCACCAGCACATTGAATCTGAAATAAAACTAGCGTTTATTGCTATATAAGTAAAATCAGTTTATTTTTCGTATTGAAACTTACCAGACTTTCCAATTTAGGTATTGGTTTGTTCAGCGGCCATAATGATGGAATTGTTTCATATGATTGCTGCGCTTTTGATACTGGTCTTGACTCGTGCATCCTCACCAAACCAGATCTGTATTCTTGTTTAAGGATATTTTTAGGACATAGTGATATTAAACTCTGAAAATAAATAAAATTCAATATTATGATGATTTGATGGGAATTTTTTAACCTCTAGTTTGCCTGAAAATTAATTTTGCCTTGCGTCGATCTCGGGTAGATCAAAGGTTAAAAGAGGCACGTTAAAAATATAACCCTCGTAGGACTTGTATTTCCCATAAATCAGTGAATAGGGCCTTATGGTTCTCTTTTCTTACTTTATAAAACAATCCAATAGCCAGTTTCTTCCGATATGCTACTGAAGGTTCAGGTGGGTTATCCACCACAACCAGCTCATGCTGCAGCATGTTGATAGCACACTGCACTGTATCATTATAAAACAGCCGTTTTTCCACTAAAACCTTTTCAGTCCTCTTTGCTCTTGAGAACGTTGGTGCCAGACCTCCAAAGACAAGTCTACAGCTTTTGAGTGTATTGCCTGCTGGATAGAAATCAAAGCAGGCTCCAAAGTTAACGATTGCGTGAGCGTTTTGGGACCTTGGCATAACCTGAAATCATTTTCAAATAGAAACTGGATCATCAAGCTTATGATGAATAGCATTGCATGTTTCTAATTATTGTAACCCCCGTTCTAGAAATTAAGGCTAGGAAATTAGCGAACTTGTTAAATATCTACTCCACCTTATAAGTCTTTACAACACATTTTTCGCTGACTGGTGGCAGTTTCACGTTCAATATAATGGAACCTTTCATATTAGTGTTTAGAAACATATCAATTGAAACAGTTTGCTGTCGTCCTCGGTTCTCTGAAATCATTAAATCAACTATTATCTCATATCGTCTTATTGTTGCTCTCCTTGATTCCACCAATCTCCGCGATCCAAAAAATTATTTAAGCCTCATATAATATTTCTTCCCTGAACGTTAGAACTTACGTATAGTCAGAACTGCACCAACTGTTTGAAACATAAGGAATAAGTCTGACTGAAAGTCATTGTGCTGATGTTTTATCATCAGGTTTCCTGCTATGGTCCCCAACTGGAACAATCAACAAATCCTAATCACCGACGAGTCACCGGCAATATTCAATATATTTTAGTCTTTTAGCAGGTTAACTTACGTTTCTTACAGCAATATGGGCGACCAACTGTAGGTGGTTGTAAAACTCCTTCAAATACGCAAAACTTGTATTTTTAGAACCATTGTTGAATATATCCAATAATTCAGTCAAAGTATTCCCTGCTCCTATCACTAAGTTTTGATCGTAAATGTAACCTTTGAGTTCGGATACTCCACTGATGTCTATCAGAATTTTTGGGTATTCTATGATTGGATATGCACCTAAAAAATAACTGGTTATCATTAACCCTCCTCTTTGCTCTGCCTTAGTCGGGTGTAAATAATAATACTCGGACGAGTATTAAATTATAAAATATCTTAGTCAGTAGTTTAAATACCTTTGGCAGTATTTCCAGCTACAAGCATGTATGACTCAACTCCTTTTGTTTTAAAAATAGCAAACACATCAGATACTTTATTTACTTGAAACCATTCTCTTCCATCTTTCAGTTTGACAACTGTTAACCTGTCTTCTACTTCTTTCTTGGATACGACACACCACTCTTCGTCATCACTACAGCTGTTGCTGCAGACTCTTCCAGTTTTCTCACAAATGGCAAGATCTTCGATGTCAAGAAGCTCAGTTTTGGGAGCGTCAGTAGCGAAACTCTTGAATGCTTCTAATATTGGCCTGTATCCTGTGCAGCGACAGATGTTACTTGCAAATGACTTCTCTATTTCGTTCATAAGAAGATCTCTTTTTCTTTGAAGTAGGCTACAATATGAATTAATCCTTATAAGATTTATGCCTCTTATTAAAAAAAATTTAGGTACGTACGTATCTTTTGTGTATTATAAAGAAGGTAGATCTAGGTAGCCAACACAGTAGCCAAGTAATGTATAAACCTTACCAGTACATAGACATGACCCAACCAGGAGAGCAGTGCCCGCATTGGGATCCATTGTTGCGTGCCAGAGTTTTCTGGATAATGTTATATCCTTTCCTTCTATTACCCAACTCTTCAATGGTCGTGATATCCCAGTTGCTACACGAGGTGATGGATACCATGCACTGAAAACCATTAAGTTATTTGCTTTAAACTGTAGACTCCTCCCATTTGTTTTATAGGCCTGTTACGTCATAGAACTGTTAAAACTTTTTTATCCCCGTAGTTCAATGGTAGGACTATTGAAACGAAAACTAGCCCTAAAATTGTGTCATTAGTCTAAGACTTATAGCAATGAGTTGTTGATGGTTCGTTATTGTGCCACCAATAGATAACCATGGTGATGGAGTAAATGCCTTGCCGCACGTAGCTTTGCAATTGTTTTTCATTGCAGTATCTACCTACATTGTGTTTGGTATGACGTAATCATCGCTGAAAAAATATTTTGCTCGCTAAATACATCTGTTCTCTTTTGTAATCAAATGAATTTCGTCCAGCTGTTTGGATTACCTACTGAAGATACTTTCTTCTGGAGCTATCCAAGGAACTTTAATTCATCCAAGTTTTCGACTTGAGTGAGACTTATCACGTAAATGCCGTTGGATTAAACTTTCTAATTCAATTTGATCCACCCATGATTTATGCGATGGCTAACGACTTTAAACATGCTCTGGACGCAAGTATAGGTAGACCCGTTTCATATCCAGTTGGGCTGTCTGCTTCCATCTCTTGTTAGTCTAATAAAGGATCCTCACCGAGTTGACAGCTTGAGGAACAGTTCCAGGGGTCTTGGCAACGGCGACGATGCAAGCCCCGCAGCCAGCCTGCCGGCACATGTACTTGGTGCCGCGCAGCTCCAGCCAGTTCCGGATGTAGTCCAATAACGTCACATCTGAACTGATTTCTGGACCAACTGGTGATAAATTCAATAAATTAACACCCATAAGTTGCCAAATTATACCTTAGTTATTGACTCTTCAAGTGTTATGAAATAGAAACAGGGTTAATACAAGGATATACAGGAGTAAAGGTATGTTTACATTTGGCGCAGTAGCCACATAGAAAACCTGTAGGTATTTTCAGTGGAAGAACGACATTAACACCTTTTATTTTAAGTGAGGTGGAGTTGGAGCAAACTAATACTTTAGTGAGACCACGTTTAGGCAAGCGTAGTGTAGGACGCCCTCCGGCAAAGTGGGGCGACGATTTCCGAAATTTAGCTGGTAAACACTGGATGAGAAGAGCCGAAGACCCGGCTCAATGGCGCGGCTGGATGGCGCGGCTGGAGAGAGACTTACGTCAGCAGTGGACCAATATAGGTTGATGATGATAGTGAAATGAGATGGGAGATAAAAGAGGTAAGGACTGGGTTTTCCAAAGGGCTGCAAGTTGACATTCTGCAGTTGGTAAAAAATGTCACGTCACGATAGAAAATAGTAACGCAGAGTATGAGAATGAGACACTCCAAAATTGGCCCACGTTTGCAATGCATAATGACAACTGTATTAAACACTTGTGTTTGTGTGAAAACAGATGACATGGACACAACACACACACACACACGTATGATAAAAGTCGTTTCTTCGTAGTGCATATATCGAGTAGCATACCTAATTGCATACGTGGGTGCAGTTTCTCTGTAGGTACCTACCTTTAGAATGAAGTTACCAAACCAACGATTTCTATTCCCTAGCGAACTTGACTAAGCTTTGACCTTTTTATCAGTAAGCAGATACCTAGTTGGATTACTCCATTAAGACATAAAAAAGTAACAAAATCTTACCAGAGTAGATGACCCCGTTTAAAGTAAATTCAATTCGATCCATACGAGATACGTATAATAGGTACTGTTTACAACAAACAACTGACTCAAACAATTAAATTGTTTAACAAGCAAACGTTAAAAGTAAGTACAGTCACTAACAAATCTACTTTCTGATGTAACACCTCATAGTAAACCATGTATGCAATCAATAAATGAAATAAATGAAAACATATCTAATTTAAAGTAAGACGCAGTGTAAACGTAGATATATAGGTGTACCTCTATAGATTGTGTGATGTGGTGATGTGATGATAATAGGCCTTTACAATTTACATCTATTGAAGATGATTTATCCAGCGTCAGGAGGCAACCTATGACTACACTTAACGGGACACTGTAGTGCCTGGGACAGTGTTTAGATGGAGTAGGCTTGCCCAGCAGCTATACCATCCTCCCAGCCTAGTCAGTCAGACATATCCACAGGAAAGACATCGTCAATACGTGCGGAGCTGACTAAGCCAAGGATTTCCTCACGATGTTTTCCTTCACCGTTAAGCTCGTGTTAATGCGCATATAAATTTTCTGAAACGAAAAATCCATTATTGCACGGCCGGGATTCGAACCCACGACCTCCGGATTGAAAGTCAAGGTGCAATCCCACTCGGCCAACACGGCTGATGTGATGTGTTGATAGAGTCGAATATAAAATACCCTAGGATCAGAAAATAGAGTCTGTACTCTATATTCTGATCCCAGGGTATTTTATATGACACTTTATATGACTGTTCACAGCATTCCAACATCATAGCATGAGCGCCTCACTGGAGATACTGGCATATAGGTGTTTCTTTGTAAGAATTGTTATACAAAAAACCTAGTAGGGCCATTAGTTTCTTGTCGTTCGCTGTGTAGGCTCTGAATGTGAGAAACTGGCACTTAGAATCACTAACCCCCTATCTTTTAAAAAGTTAGAGTAGACATTAAGTCCTGATTACGTATGGTAAACAAGACCCAATGTCTACTCTAACTTTTTATAAGATAGACCTATAATGTCTGCCTTATTTTTTTATAATATAGACCACTAGTATAAAAAGATGGTTTTAAAATGATTCTTATAAATTTTATGAATAAAATATACTACACTTTATGCTTCAAAAATGTTCTTTTATTCAAACAGTATCCCCCTATCTTATAAAATGTTAGAGTAGACATTATGTCCTAATTACGTAGGTATGGTAAACAAGACATAATGTCTACTCTAACTTTTTATAAGATAGACCATATTATGTCTTCAATGCTATGACCAGTTTTGTGTTGCCTGCATTTAAGCTCTCGATTGTACCTACTCGTACTACTTACCTATCTTTTTGTTTTTCTAAAGAAAGTATTTTATTTTACAGAATGCTGCACAATTTACTGGAATTGGATTAAGAAAAGAATAAGTACTTTTTTTGTTACAAAATAACAATGAAAAGTAAGCAGGATCCATTTAGATATGTAAGTACCACAAGTTAGGTAAAATACCTACTTCAATTGTGATAGACGTACATGTATGTACACTACGTAACTAATTTGTGCAAACTTTTCAAACACTACTTTCAACAGAAATATCACTAGATGATAATACTATAGCACTCATTTTTTAATTATTATTTTTTTCAATCTAAACTGGGCATCAAACCCACACTGCCTACAGCGCGTTAGCAGAACTCTATGCTGACTGAGATGTTAACGAAACCACCTCTGAAATTTGTAAGAACAGTGTTAGCGTGACAAAAATCAGCTATTTAATCAAAGATTTCAATAGAAATGCAATGCCTGCCAGGCAAAATGAAAAGGGGAACACGTACTTAAGATATGTTTTATATCTCCGTATAATCCGCTGATAACATCGGCAATCGCTCCACGAGTACGCATTAAAATTTGTTTGGAAATAATATAGAATAATATTTTTTGGAGAACATGTAGGTATCACAATAATTTTATTATGATGATTTTTCATGAAAATAAAATATACAGGTAAACGCAATCCGATAATATATTTTTTTTAAACTAAAATTAGGTTATCGTATAAGCTACAATAAACTTAAAAAGTTAGTAAAACTTAAAATCTTCTTTTCTTATCCCAGATGCCAGATTAATTCGTTCCACTGTGCATGGTCCATCTGGAACAAAAACAAAATTATTAGATCCTGACTGAAAGTGCTTTAATCCCAGAACATCATTTTCTCTTTTGATCATGAACTTCACTTTATTATTCACCGTCATCATTCTTCCATTATTATTTTCTCCTTAATCAATGTCCCACGTCATTAATCTTTCATTAATTCCACTTGAACATTCTCTCTTGATCACTTACCCCACATAATTATTTTGTCCCTTGATCACTAAGCCTACTTCACTATTTTCTTTTTTAATCATCACATTAGTCATCCCACTTAATCATTCTTTCACATCATCTTGCTTTCTCGTACCTATTCGTATATCTATACATTTTTATTCAAATAACAAGTTCTTCAAACAAAACTTAGCGATATTTTTTGTATTATTAACGTACCTATATCAAACCAAGCAGTTGATGGTATACCAATTTCTGTTCGAGCAGCAGTAATGGCCTCTCTTAGAGCAAATTTTACAACTACCGATAAACACATCGGTGGTTCTCCAGTACCTAAGAAAATAAATACTTTCATTATTTTGTTTTATGGAATATTACTAGTTTCAAAGGCTATAAAACTAAGAGATATTTTAAAAGATATCTTAAAAGTATGTTACTAAGTTGCAGTTCTTTTTGTTACCTTTGGCACCTAAAATTTGTTTGAAACTATACGAATTAGTCCGGAAAGTCACCCTGAAGTCCTGAGGTATATCTCTGGCCATAGGAACGTAGTAGTTCCAAGTCCGGTCTGACAGCAATTCTCCGGTGTCTCTGTTGTACACGAGATCCTCACAGGTCCAGTATCCTAAGCCCATGATGAAAGCACCTTCTACCTGTACATATATTTTCCTTACTTTTATGATTTTATTCTAGCACCAGTTTTGTCTATAGTTATTAGCTACTTGTTATCAATTCATATTCTTATTTGCAGCTCTGTATTTGTTTCTTTTTAGACCTTTGTGGCAGTAGGTATGTGGCAATTTACGTGTATTTTATATTTTCTAATGGAAAGAAGTAAATAATTTCAAATATGAAGACCCTATTATCAATAGTAATAACCATGGTACATAATAGTACTTACTTGACCAACATCAATTTCAGGGCTGACACTTTGCCCAACATCCTGTAAAATATCAACTCTGATAACCTCAAATTCGCCGGTTAGGACATCTATCTCCGTCTCACATATGGCAACTCCGAATATATCGAAAACAAACACGTCATTTGCCCCGACAAAACCATGAGCTTGCAAATCTACGTTAGATTTGTAAGCTTGAATGATCAGCTCCAGCCACGTAGGGTTGTCCATTTGACTTCTGATAGGTTCCAGTCTTTCTAGCAATACTTCACAAGATCTTTTTACTCCTAAACCAACATTCTGTGACCCAATACTTCCACCAGTACCGTAACAGTTTGGAGCTATTATAGTATTGTTCGCCTTGATTTGAATTAGACTTATAGGTATTTTTAGTAGATATGCGCATATTTGGACGGCTTTAGTGTTGATGCCTTGACCCATTTCTACACCACCATGTGTAAGTATAACGGTGCCATCTGAATGGCATACTGAAAGGTTGATATAAAATATGCTGTATCCGAAAGGGCTCCATCGCATAAAGGAAACTCTAAGGCCTCGTTTCTTCCACCGATTCGTTTTATTAAAGTTTGTAACATCAGTTTTTCTTTCAGTATACGAAGCAGTTTCTTTTAGTTGTTTTGCCATTCCTATTAGATCATTGTACTTTGGGTCGAGGTTGGCAAATCGAACGTCGAATGGGTCTAAAGAGAGTTCGTATGAAATGCGTTCGACAACGTGCTCTGCTAATGCAATACTCTCCAAACTACCTAGAATATAAAGTGATATAATTATTAGGGTTTCAGCTATGCCAGGTGGTATGACGTCAGGTCACTAGAACTCTACCTGGAGACCTGCACCAAGTATTCTTTGCAGTATCCGTGATGGCGTCGTACAATGTGAAGTCCCATTTGGTGTTTATGTAACAGTTATTATACGCATCTGATGCTAGTACCGACAGTAGCTCTCCAATTGTGTAGCCATTGTCTTCATATTGTTTGTATACAATGGACTGAATCTCTCCTGCCGCGTTTACTTTACACTAAAATTAAAAATAGTTTCAGTACCTAGTCTCTGAAGTTTGGTTCTTTAATTTTGTATCTCTGAGTTGTTTTCTTGTTCTGTAAATTTCAGTTTTTTACAGTAAGTTTTGTTTCCTGTTGGCAGGTCTTCACAAAATCCATTTTGTCTCAATATTGTTTAAATTAATCACCTCATATTCTGTATGGCAAGGTAGCCTTTTTCCGATAGATCTAGTGCACGTGGTAAAAGGTACCACTAGACGGCATGGCTTGTTTAGTTTCTGCGCTACCATGCTGCATGCGATGGCTATCCTTATGGATCTGGTTAGTTTAATGCCAAACGCTCCACCGAGGCGCCGTACGTATACGTCAATACTAAAACATTTTTTTTTAATTAAATTTACTTTTGTAACACTTACAACGGCTTTTCAAAAAATGGTAAAATAACCCACCGATTTGCTTCAATATTTAATGCTCTGGAAATCATTAACTGGGCCCCATTCATCCACTGGCTAGTAGCATGAACCTCCAGCCCTTCTTCAGTCGGCATTGTTACGCATGACAAGTTCTCCATCATAAAATGCAATTGTGAATAAATGGTTTCACTCCCTGTTATAGTTTTTACCACATCGGTCCCTTTCTCCGTCGCTGCTTTAGATGTGTTTACCGTTATTCGGCTAGGATAGTTTTTTGCAATCTTAATATCTGTTACCGGTTTTTTTACATTCTTATATGTGATTGTAACCATTTTCGCAGCTTTATCAGCTATCTTTTGTGTTTCTGCAACGATTATACCAACTGGTTGGTTGAAATACGTTACATTTCCATCAGACAATAGCTCTTCACCTTGAAAAAAGAATGGGTCATCTGCTGGAGTGAAAAAGTTTTCTCCGGGAATGTCTTTAGCTGTGTAAAAGGCTAGTACTTTTGGTTGTTTCTGAAAATAATAAAATGTTATCATATAATGCACTCTTATGTAGTGTTTAGAATATTTATTATTGTATTTAAGCCTTACTAAAGCTCTACAGGCATCTATTTGGTCAATATCTCCTACGGCCACGGTGCTGAGAACAAAAGCTGCATGAACCTCCCGCGGTTGTGTTGGTATATCGTCTGTATATTTTGATTCTCCTGCACATTGGATCTGTGAGACATGAAATTTATTTCAATAGATCACTAATTTGAATTTGAATAATATTAGGAGCTACTCGTTTTATTCTCACCAATGCATCAATTTTTGGTATAGGTTGATTCAATGGCCAAAGCGATGGATCGGTTTCAAAAGTCTGTGTAGCTTTTGTTACCGGTCGTGTATCGTGAATTTTCGTTGCGCCAGAAACGAATCTTGAGTTCAGAATATCTTCCGGACAAAGTGATAGCAGACCCTGAAAAAAAACACTCCGTGTAAGAACACTGTTCGTTTGTGTGCTCATTTATACGCAAGATAACAGTAAAAGAAATTCAACAAAAATATTTAACCTTATAAAACAACGATAGAGCTAACTGTTTTCTATATTTTGCTGAAAAATCTGGAGGATTCTCAACCACCACTATCTCATTTTCCAAAATTCCCAGAGCAGTTTGTAACGTGTCGTTAGAAAACAAGGGCTTTCCAACCAGAAACTTCTCAGTGCCTCCAGCCCTAATGAAACAAGGTGATAGGCCTCCGTATACAACCCTTGCTTCAAGTACAAGATTATCACACGTTAATTTGTAAAGGAACCCAGCGTGGACGATGGCATGTGCATTTTGTGAACGAGGCATGATCTGTAAAAGAACATTTTGATTTGATAAAGGTTTTTCCTTTTCATGGTATACAGTTTAAACTATAGGTATCACTGCCTGTACCTACCTTATATGTTACTAGTTTATATTTATCGCTGAGGGGAGGTAGTATGACATCTATGATGATTTTTCCTTTCATATTTTCTTTTAAAAACTGTACCATTGATAGCTTCTTGTTTACTCCTTTTGATGTGTCTGAAAAACAAACGAATGTTCTAGTTTTTACTATCGTTAATACCTTATCGTTTATACTCATTCTGCATTAACGGCCTGATTGTCTATCTTTTGCGTTCAGCCTTTAGCAGTCTTCAAATACTTACAAATAGTCAAGTACGCTCCAACAGTCTCAAAAAGTAAGAATATATCTGATGGAAACTCGTTGTGTTGGTGTTTTATCATCAAGTTTCCTCCTACTGATCCCAACTAAAATATTAAAAATATATTTTATCCCGACATAATATTTTATTACGTTTCAATAAATAAACTTCCATTAATTTGTGAGTTAAATAGCAAAAACAGTCAGTATTTACATTTCTGATTGGGTTATTAGCGACCAAATTAATATGTTCTATGAATTTATGCAAGTATTCAAAATAACTATCTTCTGCTGCAAGTTTTAACACATCTATAAGTTCATTGAGAGTGATTCCAACGCCAACATTGAGATTTTGACCCGTAGTATTTTTTTTTAATTCTGGCACTGTGCTTATATCTATCAGTATCCTTGGGTAGTCGTCTATTGGATAAGCACCTGCAATATTCAAATTTTTAGGTTTCAATTCACTAATTGGTTTACTGATAACACCAAATAACCTCTTATTACCTTTAGCAGTATTTCCAAACACGAGCATATAAGAATCACACCCTTTTCTATTCAAAATGTCAAAGATCGATTTAAGGTCATTAACTTTGTACCAGAACTTATTATCTTCTAACTCGATTTCGATAACTTTTGGTTCTTGAACATCTTCATAAGAAATCATGCACCAGCTATCAGCATCACATGTATTTTTATGGCAGGAAAGTCCAGTTTTCTGGCAGATGCGTAAATCTTCAATGTCCACAACTCTATCTTCTATAGGAGCATCGCTTCCAAATGTTTTGAAGGCATCTAGAATGGGCCGGTAGCCGGTGCATCTACATACGTTACCGGCAAATGCTTTTTCAATATCTAACATTGTATGTTTCTGTCCGTTTTGTAGGAGGCTTAAAAATAAACACCCAAACAGTATTTAAATCGAGGAACAAAATAAAGAACTTGCGGTAGGTATACAACATTGCCAATTTCATACACAGAGATTTTTTCTTTATTGGTACCTGTACATATTTTGAATCCAAGCAGGAGTGCAGTAGCCACACTGGGTGCCATTGTACTTCGCCAGGGTTTCCTGAAGAACATTATAACCCTTCTTTCGATTCCCGATGTCCTCGATAGTCGTGATCTCCCAGTCTTGGCAAGATGTGATGGATATCATGCACTGTAGAAAATATAAGTATAATACAGCCAAGTCTAGGAAAGCATTCTCAAGTAGTCAAATAACTCGTCATGATCTGAAATTCTTTTTACGACTGTTATCGAAGTTTCCGACCTGCAAGGATTTTCAATCTACAGGTATCGCAATCAACAAAATCCAAATCTCTTCCTGCACCTGATTTTCGGATCTCCCTATTCAGTTGCTGCCTTGCACTCTGAGCAGCCACTTATTCTTGTGGTATCCCTGTTAAAATGTACTTATTGCGGGTAAGCCGCCAATAAAGCAGTTGGTTCGTTGACTCGGTCTTTGTTCTATTGAGCTCCCTAAATTATTATTTAAATCCCACTGGCGACGAGATAAACTGCGTTAAAATATTACCAATCGCTTCGTTATTGTGTTTTTATCAAGTGACAGTAAAATGCCGATCGGTAAAATCGAACAATTTGATATTACAAGCAAAAAGTGGTTGGCCTATATTCGACGCGTGAAACAGTTCATGACGCTCAATGAGATCAAATCAGAATTGCAAGTGGCTGACTTTAGTGGGCGAAACAACATATGATTTAATGTGTGATCTATGTGCGCCTGATAACCCGGAAGCAAAAACATTTAGTGAACTGGTGCAGATAGTCGAGAACCACCTCGAGCCAAAGCGCTCCGACATAGCGGAGCGGCACATATTCAGACAACGACGTCAAAATGTTGGCGAAAGTCTCGGTGATTACTTGCAAGTACTCAAACATCTAGCGAGTACGTGTAGTTTCAAGACCACCCTCGAAGAGAACTTGCGAGATCAATTCGTATCGGGACTGGCGAGCGATGACATGAGATCGCGACTTTTCGCCGAAACTACGTTGACGTATAAGAGAGCGGTGGAGTTGGCTTTCGCACTGGAGGCGGCCGACCGGCACGCACAGGCGAGCGGGACGGGCAGCGCGGCGGCGACAGCGAGCTCCGGCACCGCTGAGCCCGTGCATCGGCTGGCGGCAGGACGTGGCAGCGGCGGCGGCGGTTCGCGCCCATACGGCGGCGGCGGCAGCGGCAGCGCGGCGGGTGCGCGTGCCCCCGCCAGCGCCGCGGCCGCAAGCGACGCGCAGCGCGCGCAGCAACCTTGCTGGCGGTGCGGAAAGGGGCACCGGCCCATCGGGTGCCGTTTTAGAAATTATTCATGTGATGCGTGTGGCCAAAAGGGCCATTTGAAAGTGATGTGCAGGCGTTTCACCCGGCAAGGGGAGACTCCGTCTTCGCGTGGTCAGAACTATATCGATAGTGATAACGACAACGATTCGGAGTGCGATTTGTACAACCTAAATGTATGCAATAATAGTGATCGTCCTTACAACGTGCAGGCTAGGGTTGACGGTAAAGTGATGATGTTCGAGCTGGACACTGGCAGTAAGTTATCCACCATCAATACTTACTTTTATGATGAACATTTCAAGCAGAAGCCGCTCATTGCTAATGATCTTTGTTTACATTCGTATAACGGTACTCGAATCGAAGTAGCAGGTTATATTATGGTTGATGTTGAGGTAGGGACGCACACGGCAAGGAATCTAAAACTTTTCGTTATCAAAAATGGGGGACCGCCGTTACTGGGTAGGTCTTGGCTTAGTCAGCTAAACATAGATAAAATCAAAATTAATGAAATGATTCTCAACATATCGGATTTAAACTTAGTTGAAAGTTTGCGAAAAGAATTCCCCACCGTGTTCGCCCCTGGTCTCGGTACTTGTACTAAACAACTATTGTTGAGAATGCGGGACACGGCCCCAATTTTTATTAAGGCGAGGCAGTTGCCGTTAGCTTTACGTAAGCCTGTTGAATTGGAACTGCAGCGGCTCGAGGCAGAGGGTACGATTCATAAGGTGGACTACTCTGATTACGGAACACCGATTGTACCAGTCGTTAAGAAATCGGGTGATATACGAATATGCGGGGATTATAAAGTAACCATAAACCCAAAGTTGATTCGCGACCCGTACCCTATGCCACGAATCGAGGAATTGTTTGCAGCCCTAAGCGGCGGCGAACAATATTCTAAAATCGACCTTACCAACGCATACCAGCAATTGTTGTTAGATGAGAGTTCGCGGTCGTGCACCGCGATAACGACTCACGTAGGTACTTACGTATATGATCGAACACCTTTTGGGTTAACGTGCATACCAGAAAAATTTCAAAAATTTATGGAAGAAACGCTTAAAGGGTTAAAGGGTACAGCGGTATTTTTGGACGATATAGCAGTCACAGGTTCTAATAGGGAGGAACATTTGGTGAATTTAAAGGCTGTCTTGTCTCGGTTGCGTGAGGTCGGTTTAAGAATAAAACTTGAGAAGTGTAGTTTTATGCAAGATAGTATTACCTACTTAGGGTTTATAATTGATAAGCAAGGTTTGCATCCGGATCAAAATAAAATAAAAGCAATCGTAGATGCGCCCCCACCCGAAGATGTAACTCAGTTGAGGTCTTTTCTTGGCCTGATTAATTATTACTCAAAGTTCATACCTCGGCTGAGTACCATACTACACCCGTTACATAGTTTACTGCGCAAAGATATTGTTTGGGCCTGGTCCGAAGATTGTAAAAGAGCGTTTAATGAGATAAAATCTGTTATACTTAGTAGTAAAGTGTTGGTACATTATAACCCTGAGTTACCTCTAGTTTTAGCGGTGGATAGCAGTTCATACGGTATTGGCAGTGTGTTATCGCATCGATTCCCGAACGGCGACGAGCGCCCCATATGTTTCGCGTCGCGCACACTTAACACGGCCGAAAGATCTTACAGTCAACTAGACAAAGAGGCACTCGCTATTATTGCTGGTGTTATCAAACATCATCAATACATCTACGGCCGTCATTTCATTATTAAAACTGACCATAAGCCACTAACATTTATTTTTGGACCAAAGTTTGGATTGCCAGCAACGGCAGCTAGCAGGCTGCAACGATACGGCACAAGGCTCGCGTCTTACGATTTTGATATCGAGTTTGTCAAATCAAGCGACAACAGTAATGTCGATGCCCTATCACGACTGCCACTACCTAACAAACGTAAAATGTGTGACGAATCGGATTCGGTATCGTATAATGGATGAGTTCGCTAATTTCATGAAAAAAAACCTCATCATTCATACGATCACGAGCCCGTACAGACCGGCCGGTAACGGAGCGGCCGAGAACGCCGTAAAGTTGGTTAAGCGCGCCATGAAGAAGGCCGCGCACGAAAGGGTAGACGTCGACACGGCGGTCACAAAATTTTTATTTCAGTATAGGAACTGCGAACACGCCACCACTGGCGTGGCGCCAGCCGAAGCGATGCTCGGTAGGCGGCTACGCGGTCGGCTGGACGTGCTGCGGCCGAGCGCCGAGCGCGCGAGCGAGACGGCCGCCGGCCGCGCCGCACGCGCCGCGCCCGGCACTGAGCGCAGCGCCGCGCTCGGCGACTCGGTGCTGGCGCGGGACTACAGCGCGCGCCCGGACAAGTGGGCGCCGGCTGTGGTCACGGCGAGGGAGGCACCGCTCACATATCGAGTTCGTTGTCCCGATGGACGCGAGTGGAAGAGACACATCGATCAGTTGCTGCCCATGGGGAAACCCCGTTCCAATTTACGGCTTTCCGCGGTCGTACCCATCGACGTTGATTCTGATCACGAGAAATTCGACGACGCAGTCGAAGAACTGTCGGAATTTCAGTCGCCTAAAGACACCTCTTATGCGGTCCCTAAACACGTAATCGAACCGAAACCAATTCAAAGCCCGGTTCCGATTCAGTCCGACTCAGTACGCCCGAAAAGAGCCTGTACTTTTAGAGAAAAATTGTATAAAGTATAGTCATAGATTTAGTTTTACAATTACCTATTCTGCCTGGTTCTGTAGGTACCTATTTTTGCTTAGGAACAACCTATCGCTTTACAATTTATTTTAAATAGAATATATGTGTATAATGCGTGCGTAAGCATAATGGGACACCCATTGAGCAAAATAACTTAGGTAGCTATGTAAGTATCTACTCGTTTAAGTTTCTTTGTCAATTCGTGGTGTGTTTAAGTAGGTGCCTACCTGAATAGGTATAACTGATTTTTTTTTTTTTTTTTTTTTACTCCTAGGTACTTTAAGTTTAGTTCAGCTTGAGTTTTTCTTTACGAATTTGTACCTTTAGGTACGTTACATAATAATACATATAATACTCAATAATTGTCTAATATAGTATAATCGTATATATATTAGACAATTATTAACGTAACAGCGTAACAGTGAAGCTGTTCTAACAATTATTTTACTAGTACTTAATTAGGCTATTTTAGTTATGTATTTTTTTTTTCTTGTTATTCAAAAGGGGGACGTGTGGTATCCCTGTTAAAATGTACTTATTGCGGGTAAGCCGCCAATAAAGCAGTTGGTTCGTTGACTCGGTCTTTGTTCTATTGAGCTCCCTAAATTATTATTTAAATCCCACTATTCTAACCAAGAGAGATATCAAAATATCAGGTGCCTTATGCTCAGTTCGGTAAAGATTTGACTCTACCGTCATATCTTGGACGAAAACTCGTTTCACCTAATGTGGATGAAACAAGTTTTCGTCCACAACCGAGCTTTTGGTGTAATTTTTACTTCAACCCTTATAAGCAAGCTTTTATGAGTTAGTGGCCAACTCTGGTGACGGAGTTTTTAGGCCGCCTTAAGGCCTCCGTCGTGGCTTAACGACTGCTAGAGCCGGGACCGACATTATAACGTGCCCTCCGAAGCACGGAAGCGCTCAGATGTAAATGCCACTAACGGTCACCTACCCAAATAGTGACCGCAAAGAACGTTGCTTAACTTAGATAATCAGTGAAGATTGGCTAAGCAAGCTACGCCACGAGGGCTTCAACCCTTATAGAGTAAAATCTCTGTGAAAGAGAGCATATAAGGCCTCAGGATTTACAGAGTTGACAGCAAGGGTAGGTCCGCCGACGTTCTTCCTGACGCTGACGCAGCATGCGCCGCAGCCACCCTCGCGGCACATGTACTTGGTGCCGCGCAGCTCCAGCCAGTCCCGCAGGTAGTCCACCAGCGTCACATCGGAGCTCACTTCGCATCCCACTGTAAAATAACTTTCAGTGTAGGGCTTCTTTTGAGAGAGTTCGGAAGTGCCACTGGATCTATTTCTGTCACAAAGTTAGTGATCCTTTACCGATTTGTAAAGGGTATTAAGTGCAATTACAAGCACATTGAATTGTTTAAATGATATGAATGTACCCAGTGCCTTATAGCGCACATTTTCAATCGATTTCCTCCTATTTCCACGCACTAACTTTCCACGAATTTTATCAAAATCAGTTCAGTTAGTTTGGGAGTTAAATAGAAATAACTAGAAAGAAATACGTCATCCACGTGCACGGCATTGCATATTTTTTGCTTTCCTGTGACCTTTCAATGGTGTTTATGATCAATAGAACAAACCCAAGAATTACCATCATCATCATCATCTGGTGATGAAACTGTATCAAATTGAGGTCGGTTTTCTCAAGTTTTTAAACTTATAAATAAAATTATTAATATTGTTAAAATGTAAATGACTTACAAGAAATATACTAAGCATCTAATTGAATTGAAGAGGTATAGAAAACAAAGTCATTGTTCTGTAAATGTAAACAATAAATATGAAATATGAGAAAGAACCAGTGTACCTACCTACCTACCTTTTGTTTCTTTATGAGTAGGTTTGCAGAAATATGAAAGTGAAAGAAGAAATATAATATCTGGCTTGTATTTAAGCAACGTTTTTGTTATTTGGACCAGTTGAGCTATCGATAAATCGTTTGCAATGGTTTGTAGTTAGCTCAACTGTTTCATGTGTATTTTGTAAATATTGTAAATACTGTATTAGATGTAATTTTGTTTGTGAATAAAATTAATTTTCAAATAACCAGCAAGGTTGTCAACTCCCATGGGAAACAATATACGTGAGCACCATAGGTATATATATATATATATATGTATATAGAGCAGAAATTCCGAACCTGAGCACTCCGCGCCGTTCACTTTAAACTTAATCTTGTCCATGACTAAAAAGACTAGAACTAAACAATGCGACTGGTTAGTTTAATTTACATAGAATACCTACTTAATAGTTATCTGGCGAATTTTTTATAACTGGTATTTTTAGGGTTCCGATCCAGTTTTGTAAAAACGGAACACAAGGTCTCACTCCAGTGTTTATCTGTTTGTTTGTCACCTCCACCAGAGGAATACAAGGTAGAAAGTTGAAGTTGGAAATAGTAATAGTTTGTTACAATCCAAGATAAGGGTAAGGGCGCCGGTGTAATTACAGGCACATGGGACTTCAAATCTTTACGTCTCAGAGTGATGGACGCAGTGCATTGCCTTACAGGGCAAGTCCTCATTGGACTTGCTCTGTGAGGTAATGCATTGTTATAGGCAGAAGTTACTACTTAACATCAGGTGAGCTATCAGATTCGTCCATTACTTTTATCAATTAAAAAAAAAAAAAGCTAAATGGTTGGAAAAAATCGGTCAGAAAATTAGAGACAGTTATCACAATAACAGACAGAAATCAGAATGAGATATGAAAATAAATCATTTTTTTCCCTTGAAGCAGCGTATTTTTAGTCTTTTTTTTTACAAAAATCTAATCATAGATTTTTGCAGAAAACCTATATTATGACTAAAACTATAGGCAACTTTTAAAAGTTAACAGAACTTCAGAAGTTACTCACTCGGAACACTACATGCGTTAGTTTTACTTACGCTTTGTCTAATTTAATTTCTGTTATATTATAATTACAGTAGATAATGAATGAGTTTCGAATAAAGAAAGAAAGTACCTACTTATCCTAGGTACGTAATTATTTTTTATTTTTCAACTATGGTTTTCCTACTGCAGAGCAAATACCTATGAAAGTAGACATGTACAATAATGTACATCAAAAATTGGCGTGACCGTTACCAAGCTATGAGGGTATTCATCAGCTCTGAAAACTAGTTTTGAGGAAGATATACCTAGTGGCAGTTTGAAACATTTAGTTCACCTCGAAGTACCTACTAAGGTTAGATAAATCGTAATCAATACTCCAACGTCAACAATCACAGTTTTAAAAAAAACTTGTTTGGTATTTAGAAATATAAGTTTCGTACAACTTCGTTTATTTTCTATACCTACTCTATTTATCGTACATAATATATACGTAGAACGTTGAGTTGGGCAGGCGTTTTAACTTAATAGGTACCTACTAGTTTGTGCAATTTTGCAGTTACGTAAGTAGGTAAGTATGTTTTCATTCGATTTTCAATAATATTTTGGAGTCTGGGTAAAATTAATTTCTATCAATATAAGACAGTTTCGCAATGAAGTAGTCGCTTATTTGCATGTTTTTATAGATTCAGGTGCATCCTTGTGTCACGTAGCCATGTTTTAATATTATTATTATGCATTTAAATAAGTATTCAGCTGTAAAATATAAAAAAAAGAAACGCGGAAAAGTTTAATTCTTCGAGCCAAAGAAAGCGAAAACCGCTCCTAAATGCATAGATATAAATGTCATACATACCATACGTACAGTCAGAGGCAATACTCAATAACAAATTGAATTTTATTATCAGCTAAAATCAAAAAGACAAAAATGTCTCCTCATTTTCCACCAAATCCACTCGACTGCTCTATGGTTCAAAAACAGTCTAAAAATCTAAGCACACGATTAATATTCAGATTACCTATTTAACATCTTCTTATCTGAAGATGGACCTTTAGTAATCAGCAGTTCCAGTGTTTCACTGCCAACTTGATATAAAAATAATGAAGGTTAAATCTATTTTCTACCCTTACTGTACCACGTGCAAACATACAAGACAGAGCCAGTACAATTTGGGTTCATTCGGCAAGTGGACTTCCTGGGATGCAGTAATGGACCGTGCTAAGTTTATAGTCAATGGAACTGAGTATTCTGGTCTGTAGCAATTTTTTTCTTATCATTAAACCTAGCCATTTAAATGCTTTGATTTTTTTTATTAGATTTGGTCCAGTACCTTAGGTATATACACTTCGGACCCATACTATTCGTCGAAGGGACTTTCCCAGCTCATCATCAAAATACTTATGTTATAACAGGCAAGGAAGACATTGTACTTAATCAAAAAGTATGGTCACCGGAGTGAGATCAAAATACGTGTTCTAATTTTCTAAAACTGAACCGAAACGTGTCGAAATAATTCTTTAGCCGATTACTTGGCCCTTTAGTGCGCGTGCGCATGCTAGCTTATCATTCATACAATTTACAGAACACAGGTCACTGATGTGCCCCCCTTTTTCAAGTCGGATAAAGGCTGTTGTTGTCGGCTGTTATTGCTGTGTTGGTCACCTTTTTTGTGCGGTTTTTTATGCAGTGGGAGGCGAGTTCGGCTCCGAGGTGACGCTTCTATGGTATATCCGAAATGTACTGCATTTGCACGGTATCAAGTACATGTGCCTGGAAGGTGGCTGTGGCGCCTGCAGCGTCAGCGTCAAGAAGAGTTCCACAGGACTTGTGACATCCGTCAATTCTGTGAGTAAACAGCTGGGTATAGTTTCCGCATTCGTTCGTGTTTCATCAACGTGGCATTTTCTTCGAAGGATTTCTGTTTTTCGGAAGAGTCAACAAGCTGACGATACTTAGCAGATGTAACTGTTACTTAGGTTTTATGAAAGCGTATATCGGAGACTTCGTATGGAATTATTATGCGGTTCAGAATAATGGATCTCTATTCGTATGGTTTTCACTATTTTGAGAAATATAATTGAAAAGTGAAAAAAAACAAGTCTGTTTATATGATGGAGTTAGGAGGTAAGAAACCCTTCCGGCCGTTTTCGCAACTAAATGAAACATAAGAGATAAATAAATTCAGAACCTCCTCCTTTGGAAGCCACGTTATATTTTATCCCGAGTAGGCACAGTAAAAAGCTAGGAAGTAGATCTACGAGCAAGTGACGGCAACGATTTAGTTTATCACAGTGCATGGTGCCCATACATTCCTGTCACGGCTGGGAAGTCACAACCATCGAGGAAATAGGGAACAGGAAGAAAGGATACAGCATCATCCAAACAACTTTGGCAGAGCACAGCGGCACTCAGTGCGGGTACTGCACGCCTGGCTGGGTAGCAAATATGTACAGGTAATTTAACGGGTTAGTCTGGCCTGACCCCATACTGGCCTGTCCCCGATGTAGATTACCAAATAGTATGTATGCGCTAAATAAATTCCAATCTAACATTATTTAGATTTTCGAGAATGCACTAAAAAGCGTGCTTGAAAAATGCTAGGAAACTGTTATTTGTTTGGTAGTTTTTTATATATAACAAAGTAGACAAATATGCCCATACAAATATGCCATAGCGTGGCCGACCCTTGAAGAATTTTAAAACACCTTCTTTGAAGTATCCCGTACTGTATTTACTAAGGAAAACCTCAGCAGGAAAATCATTCCACAAGCTGAGTGTTCGCGGGAGGAAGTTCCTCTGAAACCGGAGGTATGTTTAAAGTGATGTTTGTTTGCAGTTTACTACAGAATGGCAATAAGCCGACGATGCTGGATATAGAGAAGTCGTTCGGTAGCAACATATGTCGGTGCACCGGCTACAGGCCCATCATAGATGCCTTAAGGAGATTCGGTAGCGACGCTCCTGAAGAAATCAGATTAACAGACATTGAAGAACTACCCATTTGCAAAAAAACTGGCGCTATCTGCGATAAAAAGAAATGCGATGATGACGATGATGATTGGTGCATACTTTCCAAAGAAGATGTTAAATTTTCACCTGTATTGAGAATTGAGCTCAAAGATAAGAAAATGTGGTACAAAGTTGAATATATAAGTTCTATTTTCGATATTTTAAATGAACGAGGCTACTATTCGTATATGCTGGTGAACGGAAATACTAATAAAGGTAATTTTGGACTGATGATTATGATAAAATATATTATAAAAACTGTTATATTCTATCATCCGGGTTTTATTGTCCGAGTTGTATTTGCGAAAACATATACGTAGGTATTCAAGTTTCACAGCTCAGCCGGTTGTTCTGTTTCTGGGTGTTACTATGTAAGTACCTACTATGTTTACAAAAAATATAGGTATATACCTACTTATGTGTTCTATCAAGCAATCTAGTTCCCATATAGCTATGCTTTTGGATGGTTGAGGACTAGAGGGCTTTTTATAAAACTTCCATGAATATTTATTACTCGACTACGCCGAAACAAAGAGGAGGGTATATGATTTTGATTTATATATTCTATCAGCTATTTATAGCATTATTTGTTGCAGGTATTAATCCTTTCGACGAATACGCAGACACCATAATAGACATATCGTACGTTCTTGAACTCAGAAGATATACTATCGACCAGAACTTAATTCTAGGCGCTGGTGTCTCCATAGCAGAAATGGTTACTACTTTTAAAACTGTCTCAACGGAATATGGTTTCAAATACTTGGAAAAAATTGTCGAGCATATTGAAATGGTTGCAAGTGTTACTATCAAGAATGTAAGTAGTTTCTATTAAACCAACATCCAAGGAGTAATGTTGACCAGTAGATGTAGACATGTGCTACTAACGGATACTAGAAGTATACAAATTGGTATAGAGGTATAAGCTTGGTCCTGCTTTCAGCTTGGATCACTTGCCGGAAATTTGGTGATGAAAAACAATAACCACGCGTTTCCATCGGATTTGTATCTTTTTCTTGAAACTGTTGGGGCATTTGTGACTATACGTAAGTATACTTCACAGGCAATAGTGGATCGAGTTCCTTCTACGAACAAACTAATGTATTACATGCAAATGTGCTTCAGGTCGGAATACTTGGCATAACTGATCAGACACACCATAAATTAAGAGTAGGTAATTACAAGTATGGTGTTACAGATACGACACTTCAAGTCTAATAAGCATTTTGTTCAGTAAAACCACAAAAACTAAGCGAATCTAGTACATGCTTCCTGATAGGTGGGCCAACGGCATCACACCCTGGATTCCCATGGGCATCGGTCTCGCGGTCGCCCTAAAAAATGTTGGCGGGACGACCTCGACCCCTTTGAAAGGAGTTGGTGGGAGGAGGCCCGGGAGGAGGCCCGGGAGAGGAAAAAGTGGAAGGTTTTAAGGGGGACCTTTGCCCAGCGATGCGCTACTATCCTCCTCCTGCCACCTTGTCCGCGTCATGTTTGATCCTGTTTATTTTCCGGGATATAAAGTAGCCTAATATGTGTTAATCTAGATTACGTTTATAATCCAAGTTTATTTCTAATCGGACCAGCAGCGTGACCGAAGCACGAACATCTAAACTTTGACATTTATAATACAGCGTTCACACTCAGCTCATGCCGCTGCCGGCAATAATGCCGCGATTAATTCCGGAATTATTACCACAGCAACATCGCCTTTGTTTTTATTAGAGCGCAAGGGCATGAACATGGGCAGAGGCATTATCGTGCTTAGATTGGGCTCATGCCTACTTCCCTATCCAGTTCCCTGCCCATTGCCGCCCAAACTAAACGCGCCATGATAGTAGTGGGATGGGATGGGATGAGATGGGATGAGATAGGATGAGATGGTGTGTGTTTATCGACCAACTGCAAAACTATTATTTCAGAGTCATACGAAATGAGCAAAAGAATGAGCATGGAGGACTTCTTAGAAGAAGACTTGAGTGGAAAAGTAATTGTAAATGTTATATTGCCGCCTCATAACGATAATCACCACCTGGTTTCTTATAAGGTAAGTTTCGAATAGCATAATTCAAGTTATTGAGCTGGAAGGCTTGCCTGGAGACTATCACATTAGAATTCAATACACAACTACGTAACTAAGCTAGCTATAGGATTCTTCATTGATGTTTGAATTAATAAAACAACGCTAGCGCCACATCTCTAATGACAAAACTGCTTTATAATAATATTTTCATCCAAGTTACGTTAGCAGTAAGTACCTAGGTATCTCTAAGAACCGGTTACAGTAACGTCGGTCGACCAGCAGCGAGATAGGCAGAGGATGTTGCAAATATCGCGGACAAGACCTGGATGATAATATATTTAGCACAGGACCGTGAGTAGTGGCACAGACAGAAAGAGGCCTATATCCAGCAGTGGGTGAAGTCGAGTGGTTATTTTTATGGGTTCCTTACTTAATGCCGTCGAGTTCTACAGTTATTTTGAAACCAATTCTCTTACGTTATATTTTTAATAAAAACATCTATGATTGTGATTTTGTAGGTGATGCCTCGCGCCCAAAGTGCAGCCGCCATCGTCAACGCTGGTTACCTCTACCACATAATCAACAACAGAGTGCAGAATGCCAGGATTGTATACGGAGGTCTATCCGGCTCCTTTATCAGGGCTAAAGCTACTGAGAAGTATCTCAAAGGGAAACTGCTTTTTTCTAACACCACGCTTCAAGAAGCATTAGAAGTCTTGGAGAATGAAATAATAGTGACTGAAGATCTTGAAAAAGCATCAGGGGAGTACAGAAAACATCTAGCCTTGTCATTGTTTTATAAGGTAAGTACCTGACTTCGTACGCGTGCGAAACTTTCCACAAAATTATCTGTCACCAGCATACGATGAACCTCGTAGCAAATGGCTGCTTTTGGTTTAGAGAGTTCAAGCTGTGTCTAAGAATCCACGTCTTTGATTTAAATAAAATAATTATAGTCTATGTTTCAATCTGGAAAAAGGCTTCCGAATGGTATAAGTTTCATTGAAATTGGTCCAGTAGTTATGACATGCGAGTACTGGCTTGGTGTAGACCAAGCTTCTCGAAGAATCCGCTCAGTCTCTCCATACAAATCAGCGCGCACTAGTGAGCTGGGCGTCAGACGTTTTACACCAGATTTACACAACCAAAACTCATACTAGGCCCTCTGTTTAAGAATTTGGGTTTAAATGATGCTTGGTTTTATTCCAGGGTCTGTTATCACTTTGTCCTGATGACATCATCAATCCAACCTATGTGTCTGCAACTACTAATATCCACGATGAGAGACCTATATCAACAGCAACGCGGACCTATGACAGCAATACCGATATGTGGCCATTATGCCAACCGATACCTAAAGTTGAAGCTTTGGTTAGTTTTCATAACAAATTATTAGAGCTAGATAATTTTACAAAAAAATTAAAAAAACCAGACTATGAAAGTTTCCTGTAAATCCTCTTTTTACTGGCCTTCGATTACGGCTTCCGGTAATCATCATATCTGAATACATTAGGATGATTAATTAAAACTGATTTTCAGATCTGATGAATATCCTCATAACTTGGAAACGCATGCATCAATTTTCACTAAACATGGCTAAGAACCATTCCAAATTAACCTGCTTTCTTAAATCTTCTTTCAAAAACTATGAGGGTACAGACAAACGAACATACAAACAGATATACAACGTTGTCAAACTTATAATATCCATTTCGTTTGTCAGTCGAATTAATAAAGATATTTTCCAGGTGATAAAGAAATCGTTACTCAAGTATAGATTCGAGTAGAGATTCTCAAACAATAATCTATACTTGAGTCTGGATCAGTGCTTGAGAAGAGAATCAGCATACGGGCCTCAGTTTCTCTTCAAATTCTTAACCAATACTTTCTTCAGACTTTTGCATGGTCTTACTCCTTCTTGACCATTTATTTTTTGTTTTAGATCCAATGCGCTGGAGAGGCAAAATATACAGATGATATACCAACTCAGCCACGGGAGGTGTTCGCGGCTTTTGCTCTAAGCACTCAGTGTGTTGGAGATATTAGTAGTATAGACGCCAGTGAAGCCTTGGTAGGTACATAAGAATTATATCAGTATTATATTATGATGATACCCAACTGCTGGAAAAAACGTATTTTGTATCTTTTGTCTTTACTCATTACTCATTCATACTATCTTATATTTATCCCGATTATTTATCGAGCTCATCCCGCTACCTTATTTTATGTCTACAATGACATGAAGTCCCAAATCGTTCTGACATTGCACGCAAATATTTTTCACCAACGTAACCTATTATATTTGGTCTATACTAAAGTATAATACATTTCAAACAATTTTTCAGAAAGTACCAGGTGTGTTAGCATTCTATACAGCCGCTGATATCCCAGGAGAAAACTCTTTCACCCCAGGTGGGACGCCCTTCTTTGCAGCAGATGAAGAAGTGCTTGCTACTAAAAAAGTTCAGTACTACAATCAACCAATCGGGATTATTGTCGCTGAGACAGAATATATAGCAAACGTAGCCGCTAAACTGGTCACAGCTACGTACACAAATGTTAAAGATCCAGTGATCGATATTAAAAAAGCTATAACTGACCCCGAGAGAGTGACATTGTATTTAGCGAAGGAGCCGACGGAAAAAGGAACAGACGTCGTAAAGACTATAACAGGGAGCGATACAATATATGGACAGTTGCATATAATGATGGAGGGAATGAGTTGTTTGACTATACCGACGGACGAGGGGCTGGAGTGTCACGTGACGACGCAGTGGATGGATGGCTGCCAGCTAATGATAGCGAAAGCGCTTAATATAGACCAAAGCAAGTAAGTTTTCAATGTAAAAGTCTATGTGGTAATTTTTTTTTTTAAATCCTAGTAAAACTTGATGACGATTCATGGAGACCACTCCATGAATCGTCATCAAGTTTTACTTGCCACCATTACTTTTAGGATTGATGTGCATGTTCGTCGTCTCGGTGGAGCTTTTGGTATGAAGATATCACGACCTGCACAATTTGCAGTAGCCAGCGCACTAGTGTCTCATAAATTGAACCGGCCATGTCGGTTTGTGGTGAAACTTACTACCGCCACCAGGGCTGTCGGGAAGCGGGCCTCATGTCATACCGACTACGAGGCAAGAACCTAAACTTGAACATTGAGAACAATTTGAAGGTAAAAGATATGCTTTTTAATATCAAAGTACCTATCTGTATTTTTTTACTTCTAGGTTGCCGTAAGCGCGACCGGGTTAATCCAGTCCATGAAATATAGACAGTATGAGGACAATGGGTATATGATTGACGAAATGTTGACAATGTTAGGAACTGATGTGTTCAATAATTGTTATACTGAGACCAAGTGGGACTATGCGATATATGACGTCATCACTGATACTGCAAAAAATACTTGGTGCAGATCTCCAGGTATTTAAAAAACCCACTATTCAAATCTGCAGTAGCTTTAAATGTGAGTATAAACACATTAAACACTATAAAACTAATTATAATATAATTTCAGGTACATTTGAGAGCATTTCCTTAGTAGAAAGCGCTATGGAACGCATAAGATACGAACTTTCTAAAGACTGTTTCGATGTTCGCTTATTGAATGTCTCTCCAAAACACAGTAAAATGCTAGAAGTAGCAAACGAACTAAAGGCTTCAGCAAAATACGCAGAAAGAAAAGCCGAAGTTGAGAAGTTCAACTGTGAAAACAGATGGAGGGCACGGGGATTAAGTTGCACTTTTGCAAGATGGGTGCCATATGGCTACTCCATATTAGATATAAATCTCTCAATCTGCCATGGAGATGGCTCCGTCATCATCACACACGGTGGCATAGAGATGGGTCAAGGTATCAATACCAAAGCGGTTCAAATCTGTGCGTATATGTTTGGTATATCCATCGACAAAATAATAATCAAAGGCAATAATACTATCATAGCTCCGAATTGTTTTGCTACTGGAGGAAGCTACGGCTCTCAAAACGTAGGCCTTGGAGTAAAAAGATGCTGCGAAACGATGCTTGAAAGGTTAAAGTCGCTCAGGGCCAAACTTGGGAATCCTACGTGGCCAGAGCTGATTGCAGCAGCAAAGAATAATAATATAGACCTGCAAGTTCATAGCTATGTAGGAGCCACAGATGTCTTTACTTATCATACTTATGGAGCAGCCCTCGCTGAAGTGGAGATAGATATACTCACCGGAGAATATGAAATTAGGAGAGTTGATCTGTGTCAAGATGCAGGGTGCAGTTTGAGCCCTGAAATTGATATTGGCCAAGTAAGTAAATTGGATAAAAATCTTTTTTTTTATACTCTTGGACATACACAGTACGCTCTCTAGTCCCAAACAAAGTAAAGCTTGTACTATGGGAACTAGATTGCTGGTAGAATACTTATATAATTTTTTTTGTAAATACATGCTGTAATACCTACTGTACATAGTAACACCTGTTCAGACATAGAACAAACATCTATGTCTGCCACACACAAATGTTTGTTCTCGGTGGGGGTCGAGCCCACGACCCACAGCACGAAAGTCAGTGCTAATACCGACTGAGCCATGACGCCTGTCATTGCAAGGTCTTTTTATTTTATGTTGTTAGTAAAACCTACTCTTGACTCATTAGTGGTAGTAGAGCTGTTTCTGAAAGAACTCGTCCGAAGAAGTACTACCACCACCGTACCTATTTCTGCTACCAAACAGACTTACCTAACTACCTGCTTGCCTCAAGGTGAGTAACGCCTTAATGCCTAGGTAGATACTTGCCTACCTAGTACCTAAGTATTGCTCATCATCCGTGAAGTCACTCCAGTGGCCACAACTGAAAACCAGCGTGACACGTTTTGGGAGGACGCTAGTACTAGGTACATCAAGTACGTACATACTCCACAAGTACTAATTCATCACTGTTATATTCCAGGTAGAAGGAGCTTTTATGATGGGATTAGGGTACTGGACCTGCGAGCAACTCAAGTACAACCCATGCACTGGAGAGCTGTTAACTGATAGGCTTTGGAAATATCAAATTCCTATGCTCAGGGACATCCCTGAGAAGATGAATGTGGCCTTGTTGAAGAACTCCTATAGCGAAGACCTTATTTTTGGATCGAAATGTATGAACCCTCAAATCTTTTTCTATCTTCTTCTAAATATATAAAACTCTTTTGAAGCTGACTGAGAATCACCGCACAGCCTAAACTATAAGTCCTAGAGGTATGAAATTTGGAGGGTAGTATCCTTATATAGTGTTGGGGTGCACTAAGAAAATAATTTTGAAACGTCAGACTCTAAAGGGTAGAACGCGAGCAACGATGCGGGCGACGGCTAGTACAGTATAAACGCCACTCCTACAGTTCCCGACACGGTTCGGTACCTCTGAATTTGAATGGAGAAGTGGGAGTGGGTGCTGTGCGCAGCAAAAAGGATATAATATGGAATAAAATAGAAAGAAATATAGATACTTTCGTCCACTTTCGCCGAGAGCTGTTACATCTTGTCGGAGCCTGTACACTGTACATACTGTAACGTCGTCTTTTTGCACGTCACATTGTTACTTCGTAAATCAAACTTCAGGCTCATTTAAAAACAATAGATCTATTCAGAATAATAAATACATTTCTCTAATTAATATCCTTTTCAATATCTCATAGGTTAACCACATAATATCACTGCTTCTTCTTATTTTTAGGTATCATTCAGTTTCTACTGTCACGCAGATGACAGTTGACATTTATGACAACGTCATGTATACATGCATCTTTACAGTCGGCCATCCTACTTAGAACGAGTCTCTTCGTTCGATTCAATCGAGAGTACCTGCCATAAACACATAACAATACAAATATTTGCACAAATACAAATTAATTTGTTCACAATTCACAATAAATCTATTTTGCACAAATACATATTACCTAATTAATATATCCACAATAAGGACATCATTCATCATGCCAATTTTTAAACATACATTTTCTGATATATTTCTAATCCAGCAATTATGCTAAGTTTTCTTATTTATTCATAATATCACTTTATGAAATCTTTAGTTAGTGTTAAAGTTTATTTTAGGCGAACATGCGGTTTTCTTATATCTATCAAAATTAGCGTCATTAATCAAGATTAGAACTGCGAGTATCTCAAGCTTGGCGGCAAGGTCGTATGCCGGTCATGCCTTCACTTAATCGTAGAATGGGCGGCAAGGTCATATGCCAGTCTTGCCCTCCCTCGATCATCAATTGGGCGGCAAGGTCGTATGCCAGTCATGCCCTCACTTATCGTCAAATTGGGCGGCAAGGTCATATGCCAGTCATGCCCTCACTTAATCGTCAATTGGGCGGCAAGGTCGTATGCCAGTCATGCCCTCACTTAATCGTCAATTGGGCGGCAAGGTCGTATGCCAGTCATGCCCTCACTTATTGTCAAATTGGGCGGCAAGGTCGTATGCCAGTCATGCCCTCACATAATTATCAATTGGGCGGCAAGTTCGTATGCCAGTCATGCCCTCACTTAATTTATCAATTGGGCGGCAAGTTCGTATGCCAGTCATGTCGTTAATCAATCATAGATTGGATGGCAAGTTCGTATGCCAGTCATGTCGTCAGTCAATCATAGATTGGGTGGCAAGTTCGTATGCCAGTCAAGTCGTCAGTTAATCATACCTGAGCGGCAAGTTCGTATGCCAGGCATGCTCTCAAGTCACAACTGTTCTGACGACTGTGACTTCTGCTGTACCGTGCGTGACACAGCTCGGTGACTCACTGCTCACTGCAACGACTGCTTCGTCACTCTTTCAGTTTCTGCTGGTGCGGTGCAACAGCTACAGCGGTGGCTATGGCTGCCACTGCATCGTGTCTTCACTCTGTAGCCGTTGCAACGACTGCTGCTACGGCTTAGTCATGCTTTCTGTCAATTTCTGCTGGTGCGGTTGCATCAGCTACAGTGCCAGCTGTAACTGCGGCGACTGTGACTATCACTGCATCGTGTTTTCACTCTGTAGTCACTGTAACGGCTACAGCTCCGACTGCGCCGATCACTGACTTTTCACTTTGTCACTTATCCTGGAACTCAAAACATGACGTTAATAACTTCCCTTGATAACTTTAGTTTTCTCTATTAGGGATTATAAGTTCTAGTGCGTCTTGGACAAAGTATTCAAGTACCTGCTTAACATTATCAGGTCGAGTAGCTATTCAAATGAGTAGGCAAAGTCAATTGTTTAGTTTAATATAATATACTTTTCTCCTCCTACTCTACCTCTTTCGAGCTAAGATGCTAGTCAATATTATTTTGTATTGAAATACTGTTTTCGCTAGTAGTGCAATATTATCTATCGTATAACAGAACTAGTAGGTACAACGTGTACATGTAGTACAAATAATCATATCATGTATAGTCAGCATACATTATCAGAATTTCGAAATTGTGTCCACAACTCATATTTTCTATTGTTCTTCTTGGATAATTTTGTCTTATTTTCCAAATTTCTCTTTGTCTTATCATCGTTATAATAATATTATAGTCTTTTATTTTCCAAATCCCTCTCTGTCTCATCACCGCATTAATAACTATAATAATATATATTATAGATCTCAAAAATTAAATAACCAGGATGTGGAGACTTGAAAGGTCTCCATCATTCCGTCCGATAGTCCTTTCCTCAAGCGGTGTTATCCCTAAGCAACTATTTCTATCACTCGCCCTTCTTGATTTGCCGAAGCATACCTTTGCACTTCTACAAAAAGCAGTTTTCCTTAACACCTGCAGAATCATCCGTAAGTTTTACCTTACTTTTAGTTTTACTCTTTTTATCATCAGAACTCTCTGTTGATGTCCAATTAGTAACTTCCAGTTCTCAAGAACATCCACCTGGATTTAATGATGCGCACTTGAACTTTAAGTTGAGTAGATGAAAATCTAAACTCAATAATAATAATGCATTCAATTTCTAAATCTCTTTTTGACTCATCATCATCATTATTATATTAACATTCCTTATCCGTGCCCCATCGTTGGGTATCGTGAATCTGTGCAAGGAAATTTCAATTTGTGTTTTCCATCTACCACGGTCTCCGGCTTAATGGATCGCGACGTTAACTGGGGTTTCTAGCTGTTCGGACACCTGACCAGACCAGTGTTTTGGGCTCCTCCCTCTTCTTTAGTAACCTCTACTAAAGTGCTCAATGTAAAGTATTCGCTGGATGCAAATAAAAGACTGACGCTTAGTGCGTTCCAACTTAAGTTCTTTCAGAATGGAGACGTTGATTGTTTTGGCTGTCCATGAGATCCTCAGGAGCCGTCTCTAGCGGCATCACATCTAGCGGCATCACATCCAGAACGAATCGATTCACTTGCGTTAAGTGGTTTTCATAGTCCATGTTTCAGTGCCGTAAAGAGAAATGGAGAAAACCAGCGTGCACACTATGTGAACTTCGTGAACTCGTTCATCGTATCATATTATGTAACAATAGTAATATTGCCTAATATCTCTCTTAAGCGTTTTAGTTCCTACATATTCAAATGATTTATAAACTATATAGTTGTTAGTATTTTCTTCCAGCTTCTGAGATATAGATCTCTCTTTGGGTGTAGATCTCCTGCATCTTTTCCCACTATCATCTAGCTGATCCAGCCTTTCTCTCAACAATTTGGATTAGATAATATAAGTAACCAGCCAACCGGCTGCATGGTCTTCTCACATTTCTTTACCCTAATGGTTATTTCTATCGAGTAGTATGAGTGGTCTATCTGCTGTCGTTACTACGTGAAATATGCCCCGCACATTTACATTTTAGCTTGAAAGCTTAGTTTTTTTTTTTTTTTTTTGTCTCATTAAATCGCTTCGCACTTCGTGAATTTTTTCCAATCAATCATTTATTCACAGAGATTCATTTTATGTCATTAAATTACATGATCTTATGCAATAAACGGCTCAACACATTCTGTTTTTTTTATATGCTCCTTTTCATTGCTCGTATGGAACTTTGTTTTGTTTACGTTCATTTTGTAGGTATTTTTAAGCTTTCTCTGCAAAAGTTACACTTTACGCTCTTTTTTTCATACAAACACTAAATGATGATAACTTCACTGTTTGGAATCGTTAGGCCATCTACCCTGGCTCGGAGCCATATTTTAACAAAATATAATTTTAAAGTTACGATCTTCAAAAACAACAATTTTTAATCGCTCAACGCTTTTCAGCGGCAATCAGCACCGTTATATTTATGGGACTATTTTGTACTCTATACTACTCATTTCTGAGTCTAGCTCACTCTCGCATAAATAGTAAGTATACAAATTGCCTGAAAAGTGTACCCTGAAGTGCACGAATCATTTCCTCGAATTCTTCAAGTTTTCTAACGCTATTGCATGCTTTACTACAAGGCTATCATTATAAGGAGCCTGTTGAATTCCTCGTATTTGCTGTATACCTGTTCTAAAGCTTGTATATCATCAGTTTTATTTTTATATGAATATTACGTCTGAAGTAGGTACATCATTTCTCTGGTACGGACTCTGTGTGTTTATTTTCATCTTATATAGGTAGGTAATATGATTGAATAGTTTAACAGCTTCATTATTAAACCCATCAGATTCAAGACTTATTCCAGGTTTTAGGTTTTTAATTTCATTGAGTACCTCCAGTTCGCTTATTGGTTCAATTGTGCTTGGTACTACTTTTCCTGTATAGCTCTTGGTAGGAAGGTGCTGCATGCCCAATCTCAATTAAATCTATCTATCTCTTTCTCACATCAATAAATGAAGTTGTATGTTGGTTTCATTTTTTTTTTTTTAATAATTGGTTATTTGGTTGTCACATTTTATCCTTAATCGCTTAGCTCCATTCTAGTTGTTTTGTCCCTTTTATTTTGTTTTATACTCATTAGCTCTGTTTTTCTTTTTATTGGTTTTCTGTACTTTCACTTATTATTATCATCATTTTACCTTTATTTTTGCTTTAATGCAACTGTCGTAGTATTCTTTTATACTCGAATATTCAGGTGGTTCGCATTATCAGTGTTATTCAAATTGAAATTAAAGTGTGATTTCCCCCTTTAAAAAGCTTATTTTATGCACTGAAAACAGTCGATAAATAGCACTTTTAATCACTTTTTGTTTTTGAATTTTAACACATCAATATATTCGACTTTCATCTCAATGCTATACGTACACAACCTCCTAGCGCAAAATATTCGATACAAACTCCTTGTGCAAATATCTCCTCGAGATTTGATTGGTCGACATTTTCGATAAGCATTCAATGTGTATTTTCTCTTAATCTTTCTTTAGGTCGTAGTCATGGTATAAAGTATAGTATAAATGTGGATAAAATGGATTACTTCACTTACAATTACTTCACATCAAGAGCCATGAATCGCTCGCGTCGCTCTTTAAATCACATGCTTCGCTCGTAATTCAATTATTATGAATCATTACAAAGGTTGTCTGGAAGAAATCGCTTCGTAGAGATAAGACCGTTCATTGTACGTAATATTGCAATTTTATTTTATTTTAATTTTTTTTTTTTGTATAACCTATCGATAGGGTACATAATAAAGTATTTCATTCATTCAGTCATTCACTTTCTGCGGTCGTGACTCAGTCGTTAGAATCCTTCACTTGGTCGTGATTCATCTATAGACATCGCCTTAAACCCGTCCTTTATTCACTAATAGTTAATATACTAGTTTTCACTTTTTTTTTTTTTTTTGCGTCTTTAATTTTATTTCACTCTGTAAAGTTGAATACTCTCTAATCAATTTTCACTGTATTTAGTTTTAAATTTCTATAAATGTCACTTATGTTTTAATCTCTCCATACTTTGAATATCTCTTTTTTTTTTCACTCTCTCAATTCTATGTTTGCATGTAGTCTGTCATCTTTATGGTTTTTTTTTAAATAAAATTGTGCCTCTATACTTGTTATCAGTGTATAATATGTTAATGACAAATATGACTTAAACAAATCACTTCCGACCATTTCTATGTTTCACAAGGTCAAGTTTATAGCATTTATGTCAAATATTTTATCACTTTATAGCACCTATAGTGCTTTTTATGATTACCACTGCATATCAGATTTTGATACAAACATCAGTACTTCAAAATTATGAAAATGGTCAATCGCAATAATTAATTTTATGTAAATTGGAAATAAAAAGCTCAGAGTTGTCACTCTAGCACTGATATCAAAGCTGTAAACTATGTCACCTATCATACTTATTTCATTTTAATTTGTATCCTGCCACATAACACTCTTGCCCAAAATCCAAGCTCTTTAGTTATGTTACCATAACACTCATGCTCGATATCAGTGCTCTTGAGTTATGTCGCAAAATACTCTCATGGGAGATCTAACATTCTCATATTCTTATTGAAAAATGTACCTTTTATTAATGGTTACCATGGAGATTCACTTTCCTGCAGTATGTAGTAGGTACATCTCAACTCCTGGCAGCTGGTCGCTGTGGCTGTATGCGATAAGGCAGCTACAAGTCACAATTCACTTAGTCATCTCTGAGTCTGAGGATGTATCTCACTCCTCTCGTCATCTAGAACTTCATCCAGCCGTACTGATGGTTTGTCTGCAACTCAACAACAATATTTTCTATGTAATTGTTCAGTAGTCAATGTGTGGTGTACATAGTAGGTACGTACATAATCATATTCTCGACTTCAACAGGTAAATACCTACTCATTTCAAGCTCAAAGTCAAAAAGCTTTTATTCAATAAAATCTCACTGATCACTTTAAATCGTCATTAGGTTTTGTATGATTACTGTAATAGGTAAGTACCTATAATTGTGTATCGACTATCACTACAATTCATAACTCAGAATAAAGTTTGGTCATCCGAGATGAGATTAACTTGAGGTTTTCACTAGGTTTTCACTAAAACATTACCTTCGATGGCGACATGGGCATTGGAAAAACTTTATATTTTTTTTTCCATCTTTCCACTTCTGAGCTGTAACGTCGTCTTTTTGCACGTCACATTGTTACTTCGTAAATCAAACTTCAGGCTCATTTAAAAACAATAGATCTATTCAGAATAATAAATACATTTCTCTAATTAATATCCTTTTCAATATCTCATAGGTTAACCACATAATATCACTGCTTCTTCTTATTTTTAGGTATCATTCAGTTTCTACTGTCACGCAGATGACAGTTGACATTTATGACAACGTCATGTATACATGCATCTTTACAATACATACATGCAAATGAGCTTTATTATAATGGTGACGATGAAGTAATAACATTGCGTTGAGTTATTACATTTTTTTAAAGCCTATTAAGAGTCGAAACATCCATTCATTCCTTTTCGTCCCACTGCGTCGTCTAGTTTGATGTGTTTTGTTTTAAAAGTTGTTTAATTGTTATTTATTTATTTGACTTCAGGTATCGGTGAACCCCCGATGTGCTTATCGATAGTTGTACACTTCGCTCTCAGAGCAGCTACTGTCGCTGCCAGGGCGAAGGTTGGGCTGCCTTCCTCTACATGGTTCGATATAGGTATGCTACCTACTTCATTTATCTATTAATCTAACGTACCTACCTATTCCTCACCTTTTTTTATTTATTTAATTGAACTGTGGTTTACATTAAGTTTCATTAGATGCAACTAGCATCAGAAGTAATAAAGTTTTTTTTTTTAGTTTATAAGGGTAATTTTCTAGCGCGTCTAATTGTAATATTTTAAGTAATATAAGTAAATATTCTAAATTCGAATAGTTTGGCCGAATATTCGGTTTGGTAGACTTGACGGAATGTTCGTCCGACTATTCGTATTCGTTGAAGTCACGATTCCGTTGATCACTAATAATAAATAATACCCGCATAGTGCTAAGACACTGTACCTATGACTATAACAAATGTCAATAAGCAAACGAAGCCACGTACATTTTACTAGTAACCACTTCTTTTTTTATTAATTGTATTTTATTCACGTTTCAGAGGGGCCATGCACAATTGAAAAGGTTTGTATGAATTCGTGTCAAAACACAAAAGATTTCAAGTTTACATAAATAATTTTACAAAAAAATAGGTAATGCAGCCCTTTCAAAACTTCGACAAAAAGTAGGCAATGTAAGTGTTAACTCTTTTTAGGTTTTTTTTAAGTAATTTTAATGGTGTGGGTCGAAAAATGATGGTTTTGGTAATAAATAATCATAACTAGGTACTTAGTAAGTAAGTAATACTTGAGTGATAAAGAGATAATTTTCATTTTGAATCAGCAATCAGTCAGAAATGCTCTGTTACATCAACCGTGTACCGAATGCCCTTCCGGGTCCGTCATTCTACTAAAAAACTTTTAAGCTAAAAATGATTGCCAAATGTTTTCTTTTACGTTTAATTTTATTTTAAATAAACCATTTTATATTGTATTGGATTATTTTATTTTCTCGTAGTCGCTCGTAGTCAGACAAGAGTAAAGCCGCGAGCAGCTAATTTAAAATATATTTATTTAAAAGTGGCCAAAAACCAGGGTCAGATATTCAACCCGCACCTCTGCGATAGTTGAGGTACGAGCGAGCGGAGTGTAATCACAAAGATCATTTCCTGAATCATCACTCGCTGTTCAGTCGAGTCAGTTAAGACCCTTCTGATGGCAATTTTACATAAGGAAGGCGCACCGCGCGGCCGAACAGCCAAAACGCAACGATAGCGCGTGCTAATCTTTCCTGTGGCGCCATCTAGTTCTGACTTTTGAACTAAAACTTTTACATAGTTTTTAGGTTAGATTAGAATACTAGAACCTTTTTTTATATATTTTGGTATTCCTATTAGAGAGGGACGGTGGGTATATACTCAATGTACCCATTTGGGAATATACCGGGTACATTGGGTATATATACCCGGTAAATACCCGTATGCACCTAATGGGTGGGTATACAAAAAAATATTTTTCGTACTGAAACATGATGATGATGATGATGGCAGTACACTGGGATTGTTTTATTTTGGACGTATTAGTTACGTTATGCATAGGACTTCTTACGCATGTTTATCTGTACCTACCTATGTATACTAAAGGTAGGTACCTACTACGATCCTCTATCAAACAGATATCCCCTAAAGTCTTCTATACTTTATTTTCTTATAATAGAAACGCTAGTCGACTCGTCCAAAATCTCTATCCGATTGGACAGCTTGTATGGATTTGTTTTATCCCTTCAGCCACCGCATTGATCCAAATAGAACTATGTTTTCAATATAAATCCCGAGCCATAAAATAGAATAGATAAATGAAAGAAAGACGATTGAAAATATAAATAAAAGACGCAGTATTAAATGTTACACACAGATAGAAAATAGATTATTATTATTAGAACCATTGCTTTAAATCGATAGCAAGGTACAAAAATATAGCGCCTTTGTAAAACACAACAGCAATTTACTTTGTAAAACATAATTTAGAAGCAGGCACATAACACATTGACTTTTTTTTATTATTTTTTTATGATAAAAGTATTGGAAAAATCTGATAGCTCACCTGATGTTAAGTGGTAACTTCTGCCTATAACAATGCATTACCTCACAGAGCAAGTCCAATGAAGACGTGCCCTGTAAGGCAATGCACTGCGTCCATCACTCTGAGACGTAAAGACTCCGATTCTGTTGTTTAATTTCTTAAACTAACATAATTTAATCATACTAAAAGTTATAATCTGATTATAACATTTATTAAAGATTTAATAACACTAGTTACATATAGAAAAAAAAATTACTTCAGTCAACGACTGTTGGGGCCTCACAAAATACCAATATAACCTACAAAGTACTTAGTTACGAATAGGTAGGTACATTATTTGCTGTAGCGTCTAGCTAGAAAACCAATATACATTATGACCCTAGGGAACTCCACGTAGAGCATAGACAGAGCCAGAGCTCTAGATAGAGAAGATTTTTTTTTTTATTGATCACCAACAATATACTCAGTAACAAAAATAAATTATTAGCTCAGGGCCAAGTGCTCTTAAGCAAGTGAAGACGCGTGCATTCGAACTGTCGTTTTTTTTTAAATATTATAGCTATAATCTACGCTCTGATTCAAATTAATACCCATGGGTAAACAATAAACATGAAAGTATACTGGTGAGTTAAATGTAAACTTGTACATAGAAGTACTTATTCAATGCGTACTAAATTCGTCAAATAAGATTAATTAATACAGTTTTGTACCTATGGCACAAATATCCAATTGTGCAAACATTTACATTTGACACGTAAAAGCGATTAATATTACTGCAATAATTGTCTCTATGGGTAGCCATGCCTTGTAGATACTAGAAAATTTACCTACTAATCTGTTTGTTACTTTAAATCAGTCTTTAGTTTAAACTGTTGTTGTTGTAGGTTAGGTACCTACACTACCTACCCACTTATATAAAAGCTTGGGATTAATAAACATTTTTATCTTCACAAATGGCTTTTTATTTCGACTGTACTGACATGCGCTGTGCCACAGAATAACACAACAGTAATACTTAAGGCACGAATCGGGAAGAAAATTTGAAATTAGCATAACAATAGAAGGTACGAATCAGCTATAACCCGCCTTGCCTTACCTACTCTGTAACATCTTTAGTTACAAAAATTAATCGTACACCAACACACAATATGGCAGATGTGCGTCTGCGGACCCGTAGATGAAATCAGATTATTTTAGTTAGTAGGTTAGGTAGGTACCTAGGTATTAAAACTAAAACTAACTAGCAACTTGTCATCTTTTGAATAGTTATCATTAATAACGCGTCAAGGCTACTTGTAACTTACAGGTAATCAATCAAAATCAAGATTTACCTATTTAGAGGTTTTTGTTCAATAATCACATCTGGACACATGAATTCCTAATTAACAAAGTACCTAATTATCTCATAGACACAGCAATGTACTCGTAAGTAAACTTGGAATAGTTATACCGTGTTTTGCCTTTGACATTGACAAACAGATTAAAATTCAATCGAAAGAGACAAAACACGGTGTAACTATTGCAAGCTTAAATCGAGTTTATTAATAACCGAAGTCTACTCGTCCCTAGCAGGTTAACTCTTAAAACCAAAATCCCCAAACATAGAGCTGAAAATTACATGGGGATTTTGGGGAAAATAAATTGCGTTTATTTATTCTTTACTTTATACTTAATAGGTAGTATATCTTACACAACAAACGAAAAATGGCATACATTTCAATAAGCCTGAAGCTGAATTTATAAATCGTAATCCCAAACATCATGAATCAGGACGCTGCATTGTGAGAGCCGAAGTCGCCTCATTGTGCCCCTCACAATAGCCCACAAAGAAAGCATTCAGGGGGATCCTTCGCGTCAAATATTGAATATACAGTTTGATAAAAGAGAGGTGATGAAAGCATCTTTGATTCCTACTCGTCTTTCGTTTATAGCGAAGCTCTTGATGAACGAGGTTTGAATATTAAAACCCGCCATGCAGCACTGTTTAGTATTTTTTACTAAAACAATACTTACTTGGGTATCTGCTTTAAATAAAATATGGAGTGATCTAGACTAGACATGTGAGAAAGAAATGAATTTGAGTTTAAAATATCAATCTACGAAAAATTTTCCATTTCGATTTGGTTTTCATCATGCATCCAATCGGTACTTAATATTCAACTAAACAAAGATACCAAACTTTAAGTAAACGTCATAGTCAATACTTTTTATCTTTACATAATCTTTCTTAGAAAATAAATTATACTTAGTAGTGTTATCAACAACAAAATCATTATTGCTGTAGTTACGTATTTGTATCACGCGCGCCGACTGGATGAGATCCCGGATCTTTGAGATGACACCTGCTCTCAGGGGTCCGAATGGGGCAAATAACCTACCCCCGTCAACGTGTTGTGTCAATTTCAATTGGGCTCACTGTGCGGGTCAAAGTGAGTCAACATTTTTATGGCAGAGCTCGTGAGTACCGTGAGTTTTATTTTGTTGATTTATAAAAAATGATTCGTTGAGCACTGACTTGCCCCAAATGCGAATATACCTACATTATCTGGTAAGTAGATAGAAGTAATAATAGAGCTTATCTAGGCCAAAATCGGCTAGGACAACGTCATCATGAAGAAAAATAGTTTTCGTTTGACTAAACTACTTTTCTCTATATTAAAACTGCGACTCACTTCTCGCGAACCAAATAGAACTCAGACTCGAGGCTCATAAAACACTAGGGTAAAAACGTTTATAGCTGAATAAAAATTAATAATATATATAAATTAGTAAAGGCCTATTTGTTGCATCATGTTTTGGAAATGCTTTGTAATTGGTATTTTTTTATGTATGTATGTATTATATAAATTCATGTGTATTTTGTTTTCTCTTTCACGTAGCATTCAGTAACTTAGAAAGGTATTTTACGATTTTTTAATAAAATTCATTTACATTAGATACTCATTACCAAAAGGTGTTGGTTTGTGTTCTAACCACACAGGTAGAACATTAATTTATCAGCGAAACAAGTTTCCACAAAGCGTTGACCGTCATCTTACAATAGCTGCTCAAACGAATTGTAAAATTTAGGATTTATTCTTGACAGAATTACAGCGCCAACGCAGCGGTGTGGTGAAGTGGTGATGTTATAGGTAAATGTCAATATATGGGTACTTAATACATTATTATCACAGTAAATCATTTCTCAATAGTTAATAGACTACCTAGTTTTTTTATTACCATAAATTACTCAGTGCATACCAGAAGGACATCAACCCGTGAATCTCTTTACGAAAAACTTATTAAGCTTTGAAATTATTACGATAGACATTATGGTTAAAACCTTTGATTCATAAAAAGTTTTGCATCGTCGTGATAGCATAATGTGATAGTGATATGTTTATTTTTTTATGAAGACCTTAATTAAGTAATGTGAAGAAAAGAGGTGCCGTCGACCAATTTAGTAGACTTCAATACTCTAGGTGACTTGCGGAGAATGAAGACGCAAATAATATATGTATGTAACTTTAATTGAAGGAAAATTTTAGAGCATTTTATTGACTAATCAAATAGTAATGAGTTTTTACTTTCTATTAGCTAGCGGAGATTGGTCTTTGTTTACCTACATTACTGTTATATCGCGGTCATCGCTTTTCAAGAAATCAAAACTTAAGTGTAGAGCGGTAGGTGGCGGTAGTCAACGTGAATTAATTGTGAAACTATTTCGAACCAACACCACAGTTACCTTAACAGTTAGTACGTGGCACCCCAGATTACGACTACCTATATAGTTGCTACGTAAAAACTTGCTTGAATAGGTACCTAACTCACTAATGTATTAGTAATTAGATGGTAGGAGTTGGTCTGTGAATAATGAGGGTTTTAAAGTTGTGCGAGGGTTTATTTGACTTCTGATATCTTTCTGGAGCTGTTTTTATGACGCTATACCTAAAACTTAGGTATCCTAAATACGTACCTATTACATAGGCCTAGCTGTATATAAGTAGCAATTTAAAACCGTTACCAGGTAATCCTCCTAATAAACGCGAAAGTTTGTATGGATGTATGCATGTTTTTTTTTTTTTTTTGAATGATAAAAGTAATGGAACAACCTGATAGCTCACCTGATGTTAAGTGATAACTTCTGCCTATAACAATGCATTACCTCACAGAGCAAGTCCAATGAAGACGTGTCCTGTAAGGCAATGCACTGCGTCCATCACTCTGAGACGAAAAGATCTTGAAGTCTCATGTGCCTGTAACTACACCGGCGCCCTTACCCTTGTTTGTTACTCTTTCACGAAAAAACTACTGACCCGTTTTGGACGAAACTTGGAATATATGTTGTCCGTGACCTAGATTAACACATAGGCTACTTTTTATGCTGGAAAATCAACGGGACCCAACGGAACGTGAACGAAGTCGTGGCGAGAAGTTACAAGTTACTCAATAAAAAAACATGTACCCAGATACAAATGATACTTACCTATTACGTAGGTAAGACACCTGCTTAGAAACGCTTGAACTTGGAGCAATTTTCAATTCGTCTACTTACCGCAGCGTAGGTACAGCGAAAACTTCCCCGTCTCAGTTCGTAAAGCTTGCCACGGATTATATACCAGCTGCTATAGGAGGTATTACGAGTTAGCAACTTGTCACAGATGGCAAAGTAGTTAATAGTAAACTAATTAGTTACTAGAACAAACTTTTCATCGTATCGCTTTATAATAAGCAAAATAATCACACAGAATATTATAAATTTTCTGTAAAATAATATTTAATATGAGAGAATTTAATATTTGTTTAGGATTTTGCTAACTAATTTTATTATTATCCTCTTTTCTTTTTCAGTACAAGAGAAAATAAATTGGGCAGTTTTTTATCAATGAGCAGCTTTACAAATTTTAATGAAACTATAAATCATTTCAAATATTTTAACTTTTTTAGCAATCTAAAAGCTAGACCACAGAATAACTATCAGCTGATTGTAAAGTTGTGTGCGCTGATTTCCCAGAGGGCACTAACGTCGATATTCAATAAATTCGTATGTTGATGCTAATACGGTGGGGATTCGTGGGGATTATGGTCTAGGTTGACTTTGAGTTAGTGCTAAGCTTTTTAGTGCCTGAACTTTGATTCTCAAAGGTGAAGCTTACAAATCTAGCAGGTCCCAAACTTATTTGAATTTAGTTCAAATAATTTAAACTAAGGTACATAGTTTTATAATCCAATGTAGCTTTATATAGTATAATTTCATTGAATTATTATTAATTCGTTTAGACCTAATATAAGAAAACCATAATATAAGAACAGACCAATTACCTTTATAGAAGTCACGTGGCTTTTTTCTATTTTGATAAGTATTTACCAATGGGTTTGCTTGCGACTCGAAAACGTCCGAAACCTGGTGCTTAGCGTAGATACCTAGTCGTGATTCAGTCGCGTGTCGTTCGCCCGTGAACGGAGACTCAAGTTCATTGACAAAGGTTATGCAATATTTTGTGAATGACATACGTTTTTTTTATACAATAATAGCCGTCGCCCTCGGCGTTGCTCGCGTTCTACCCTTTAGAGTGTGAAGTTTCAAAATTCCTTTCTTAGTGCACCCCTACACTATATAAGCATACTACCCTCCAAATTTCATACCTCTAGGACTTATAGTTTAGGCTGTGCGTTGATTGTCAGTCAGCTTCAAAAGAGTTTTATATATATTGATGATGATGATAGGTAACCGTTTGACCACAATCTCATCCGACGTACTGTATACAGTAAATTAGGGGTTAACAATAAATATAGTCATATTAAAGGGTATTTTAACCCCTCAAAGTTTTCGGGTGTGGACGGACATCCAGTTTTAATTAGAATACTAGGCAGGTAGAGCTAAGTAACACTATTATTAGTTCTAAAACACTTATTTTCGTTTTCCTAATTAAGTAGGTCACTGAAATAATTACCAAAAGGAAGTGGTTTAAATTAATGTCAGATTATTTTAGTGATTAAAATAATTTATGAATAAGTAACATAATTAATCATTTTTTCACGGTCTCTGATGTTTGATGTTTTACACTGTTTAAAAAACAATGGTCATTATAATCATCATTAACCTGAAGAAGTATAAATATGCCTTTGCTAAAGATTCTCATCTCTTCAATATATATAAAACTCTTTTGAAGCTGACTGAGAATCAACGCACAGCCTAAACTATAAGTCCTAGAGGTATGAAATTTAGAGGGTAGTATCCTTATATAGTGTAGGGGTGCACTAAGAAAGGAATTTTGAAACGTCACACTCTAAAGGGTAGAACGCGAGCAACGCCGCGGGCAACGGCTAGTCATTCATAATTATCTCGCGAAATAGTCGCTACCTTGATTCCAATAGGTGCCCAAATAATAACAGATGGTATTATATTGTTTTTTTTTATTTGTCGTCTCAATTGGCAGTGCTTTATGTCCGTCGGAAATTGTGCCCGTCAAGTGAGCCCCAGTTAGTGAGTTACTCATACAGATACCACCTATGTCTAGTTACTTACATAGGTAGGGCTGAAATTCTCAAACGTCATTCAAATTTGAGCACCACTAAAAATTGATCTACCTCTGTTTGACATTACTCATTTGTAAGAGATTTTTTATTTATATTTTATTAGGGAAACAAACAGTACAATAATAATTATAAATATAAAACTTAAAATAGAACAAAAACCAGTGAAGCTTCCACCGTAACATCTTCTAAATATATAAAACTCTTTTGAAGCTGACATAGAATCAACGCACAGCCTAAACTATAAGTCCTAGAGGTATGAAATTTGGAGGGTAGTATCCTTATATAGTGTAGGGGTGCACTAAGAAACGAAATTTGAAAAGTCACACTCTAACGCGAGCAACGCCGCGGGAGACGGCTAGTCATACATACAAAGCATGTGAACAGACTTGATACAAAAAAAAAGCAAATTAGCATAAGTTATGAAATGACCTAAAAAGAAAAACACTAAAAGTGGATTAAAAATTTAAACTACAAAACAAACTGGCTAAGTAAACTAAACTAGATGGCAATAATTTAAGCGTGACTTAAATTGAGTGGCGTTTGAGTATTCGACCACTATTCAGGTAGTTATTAGGTATTCTGAGGAATCAATTATTTACCAATTGAAACAATCAATGAATCAATTCTTACGCCATTCTTCCTGATCTCGAGTGATAAAAAGATAATAGGTACTTATTTTTACTTTATATAAAAATGAATTACAGATTCTTTTTTTTTGTAGGAGTAATTATTATTTATCTACCAATTTTGTTATTCACGACTGTATTCAATGTATTGGTTTGAAGTTTATTGCAAAGGTAAGCCTTTTCACGACGAATATAAAAAATGTAGTTGGCTTTATACATACATACTATTTTTGACTTTTCGACACTAAACAATATCACTAAATCTATGTTTTCTATCAAATTACGAGCTTAACGGCCGAATACTCAAACGCTACTAAATTATTGCCATCTCATACAAATGAGTAATGTCAAACAGAGGCAGAGCAATTTTAAGTGGTGTTTAAATTTGAGTGACGTTTCATTTTCGTAGTCGTTTCAGTATTCGGCCCTAAAAATCTTATAAATCCTTAGTGATTTTATTCAGCGTCAAGGCACAGAACAACCTGTTTTTTAAAACCCTTACGAAGTGACATTCTCTCTTCTTTACAACCCAAACGATTTCTTTAAGCGGACGCTGCCTTGTGTTCTTTGTGCCTAAAAATGTTTGAAAATATTAAGTTATTGAACACGTTTACACATCGCGTGGAGCTGATTATCTTTTTTATTGTTATTTTGAGCATTGTGCAGAAGGCCCTTTAGATATTGGCAACGCATCGATGACCAAGGCTCTGCTGGTGCGGAAAAGTGTTAGAACAAAGAGTACTAAAAGGTTTGTGATACACTGAAAGCGATATCGTGTTGTATCGCTCGTCAACTATAGTTTGAATAGAGGGAAAGACTTTTTATAGCGTTTGTTCATGAAACATTTTTATTTTATTTTGGAAAATATTATTTTCCGTGTCACAACGATTTCCAATAGCTGATGTAGTCCATAAGAGCTTTACACGCTTAATTTTTTAGCAATATTAGGTAAAAATATGTAAGTATGCATTTATATCGATAGCATGATTGTATCAATTTATCAATATATATAAAACTCTTTTGAAGCTGACAGAGAATCAACGCACAGCCTAAACTATAAGTCCTAGAGGTATGAAATTTGGAGGGTAGTTTCCTTATATAGTGTAGGGGCGCACTAAGAAAGGAATTTTGAAAAGTCACACTCTAACGCGAGCAACGCCGCGGGAGACGGCTAGTTCATATTATAAAATCACTACAAAAGCATAGTTACTTACACTAGCATAGGTCTTCATCCCGGATGGATGACCATGGGTTTCGGACGACCATTGCTACATAATGTCAAAACACACGTTATTATCGCTGCAAAACAAAATGAAACTGTCCAAAACCAATGTCTTGCTGCGTTTTACTATAAGATTTAGACTCTGGAAAACGTTTATATATCTGTATAATTATAGTTAAGTGTGTGGTTCTTTTATTTTGGAAATAAACATTATCTTATCTTTATATCTTGTCTTAAAATTGTTCAATATCTAACATCTCAGATGATGCACTTATGAACCAGCTAAGGAGTTTTTATAGCTTTGGTAACTATACGTGAACATTATTAAAATATCTTTAAGTGGTGCACAACCTTATATATAAATATGAATAATCGGAACACGTAGTCTCAATGGCAGAGCTAATTCAGTAATAACGTGTTGCGTGCTTCAACTAGACCGACAAAGTACTATGTTTTATGACATGTACAGCTCCCGTCATAAAGCGGTGTTATGTACTAAGTTGAACTAACTGCAATGAATAAAAACTCAATAAAATCACTTAAAACTACATAGAAATGTCACATAAGTTAAGAAATGCGAGCGTTTTATCACTAAACTTATGGAATAAGCAACTGACTGACTGTCCTTGTCGTTTCAGTTTATGAGAAGGGAATGGCAACTATTTTAGTTCTCTCATATTAGATTAATTTAAGAAAATGTAACAACCGAACTACTACCAATGGTATTGGAGACGTAATAGTGATTTTATTTATATCCGTCATATAACGGCTACTGCTTCCTAGGAAGTCGTGGTTCAAGTGTGAGAACTTAAGAACTACAGTCTTGACGCTAGTTGTTGACATGACTGTAATTGGTTTGTAAAGTGCAGGACAATGTATTACAAGAGGTCATTTGACCGTCTCATTTAAAACTAAATTCAAAGTTAGTTTAAATTCCCCTTTATGGGGATTTTGGGTAGTCTTAAAATCACCCACTTCTTCACCCACTGCTGGGCATAAGCCTCCCTTTGCTTGTGCCACTTTTCACGGTCCTACGCTTAGTAAATTGCCTATAGTACTTATACCTACCATCTTCTTAGCTTAGTCGGTCTTATCCACAGGAAAACCAAGGTCAATAGATACGAGCGGAGCTGGCTAAGCTGCATTTTTGTTTAATTTGGTGTAAATGAAATCCAGGGGATTTCTGGAATTTTATTCCAATATTCCCCTGCCGGCAGTCGGAGGCAGGGTTCGCTAAGGGGATTTCTGGAACTTTTGTCCAGTAATCCCCTTAGCAGGGACTCACGCAGGGTAAAACTGGAATGAGCCAAAATATCATCTGGGCACTTACTTATTAGCAATTTTGTTACCAAAATAACGAACACACGCGAAAAATATCTGTTTGTTTCTAACAATTGCACCCACTGGTGACCCACATTCACTGTTGCGTAAGTGTTTTAGTTAACCTTTAACTAATTATTAAAATTTAGTAGTAATACTAAATCAATCATGAGGAACTAATTCTGTACCTTTTGCTCTTGATATTTTTTCTCATATTTTTTAACAAAAATGATGGAACAATCCGTTTGTCCACCTGATATTAAGCGATTACCTCTGCCTATAACACTGCGTCCATCATTCTGAGACCCGACTTCATTCCTTAGGCTTCCCACCTTAGGCTGCAGCTACACTTACCATCAGGTGTGCTGGCCGCCAAATGCTTAACTCATAAAAAAAATCTCTGTTGGATATAGTCAAAATTATGCCTACCTAATAATAAATGAATGAAAATGTAAGTAAATGAATGCGTTACCTATTGTACAAGTTTCACACACTAACCTATAGAATAACACAAAGGAACCTTCACTATTATTATCACAACGCAACAAGAGATTGAATTGATTCAACAATGATTCATTGTACCCACAGCACAAGTGAGTCCTATCAAACAAACTCGCCGACTCGTCAAAAAAGTCAAATACTTCATACTAGCTTCCGCCCGTACCTTTCTTCGCGTCCCGTTGGATCCCATTGAATTTCCGAGATAAAAAGTAGCATAAGTGTTAATCCACGACACGAACCATATTATATTTCAAGTTTCATCTAAATCGGATCAGTTTTGCGTGAAAGAGTTACATACATATCTATACACTAGCCGTCGCCCGCGGCATTGCTCGCGTTCTAGTGTGACTTTTCAAAATTCCTTTCTTAGTGCACCCCTACACTATATAAGGATACTACCCCCCAAATTTCATACCTCTAGAACTTATAGTTTAGGCTGTGCGTTGATTCTAAGTCAGCTTCAAAAGAGTTTTATATATTTAGAAGAAGAAGAAGAAGATACAAACTTTCGCGTTTATATAATACTCTTTTAATCGCAAAGCTGCCACAAGGCTAATAGGTAGAGTACAAGCTAGAGTATCGCTAGAGCATACTATTGTAGAAGTACCTATTGAAGGCTTTATAAAATAAAACAGTACTTTTTCTCATAGTTTGATCCGCACTGTGAAACATAGGCGGGAATACTGAAACGCCACTCAAATTAAAGCACCAATTAAAATTGCTCTGCCTCTGTTTGACATTACTCATTTGTAAGAGATGGCAATAATTTAAACGTGAACTTAATTTAAGTGGCGTTTGAGTGGCCATTAGTCGATAATCTAAGTTAAGCGACGTTCTGCGCGGTCACTATTTAGATGGATGACCGTTAGTGGCATTTACATCTGAGCGCTTCCATCGTCTTATGATAACCAGCAATGATGAAGAGGATCCAGCGAGATTTTAGTCACATTAAAAATCCTGTAATATTATCTTGTATCTTAAATGCACTTACCACCAGGTGTGCTGGCAGCCAAATTCTTAGCTAATAATAAATAAAAAAATAAAATAAAAAAAAAGGGGGGAACTAGTTTTAGTTCACTAGTATCTTTACCATACTTTACTTGACCGTTCTCTACAATAACCTCTGCATCGTAAAATACTTATTTATATTCTGTATATGTAATGTACCAATAATCTAGCTCAGTCAGAACCCGCGATACATCAAGGATTGGAGTCGATAACATCGCAACCCAACCATCCGTGTATCCCTTACTACTTGCACTGAGTAACGATAACACATAATATTTAGTTGAGGAGTTTTTTTCCAGCTCTTGGGCAATACATAGAACATTTTTTTGTGACGAATGCAGCAGGTGAACCTCTGCTGAGTCTCGTTCAGTAACCTCTACTATGAATACCTCACAAAAGTCTTAAAGCGCGTCTACGGAGTGCAATATAATACCCCTATATGAGCCCTGAAGTGGAGTATTCCACTCACCATACTGTTTAATGATTTTTGTATAGAACTATTCACGTGCTTAGTACAAATGGGTTAGAATTGATTGACCCCATACTGTCTTGTCTCCGATGTAGATTACCAAATAGTATGTATGCGCTAAATAAATGCCGATAATGTTGCAAAATAAGTGAAAAGGACGTTATTATAAGGTGCTTCAAATATCCCGCGCTTGGACAAATAGAGGTAATATTTTACACGTGTAGGTAGATATTTAAAGCACGACCCTATGGAGTCGTGATAAGTGACTGTAGTCAAAAGTGCATAATTAAAGAAAAAAAATCTCTACTAGTTCCCTAATTGCACCCTTTTTTTACGCGACGCGTCCACTGGTTCCCTTTAGGACCCTTCGAGTCTTCGAACCAATAGTTAGGGTTCCTTGTTACATTTGAGAAACGTTTTCCCATTAACTGTGCTATTGTGCCGATCCGCTCGGGTTCGCGATAACCGCTGTTACCTGCGATCTGCGATCTTATTTGATGGGGGCTTTTTGTGCCATTATGTTTCCGCTGAGTATGAGGTTTGGGAGCGACCTACTATTGTCTTCGTAATAGGCATTTGTATCGTATTTATTTTCTTAGGATTTGGCATGATAATGGTTCGGTAGTGATGGTAATGTGGGTAATTTAGGACGTAACTTAGACTGAAGTTAAAAATCTGTCTGGTTCAAGTATTTGAATATAATAAAAATCAACGAGTTTAAAAATGTTGTGGCAGTAAACTCACAGAGGACGGGTGCGGATCGGGTGCCGGGTGCGGGCTGGAATTTGTATGGAAATCACCCGACCCGCGCCCGTTCAGACGCGTTCTGTGTCTTGTCGTGTCGCACATCCGCGCCCAACCTGCGTCCAATCCCATTTGTTTTGTTTTAGCCTCAAAAGTTTTCTATTTTCTAGGTGCCGTCGACTTAATTCACTAGGGCTATATCACCTAGGTGAATTAAGTATACTATTTAGTAGACATAATATTCCTGTCTTTATTATTATTTATTAATTATTATATAATATGAAGAAAACCAGGTTGTAAACAGAGCTAATTGTAATTTAATTTTAATACGTTTAATATTTTCAGAATACTTTTTTCACCAAAGTATAATAAAAATATTTTATAAAAAAGACAGGTCTAACAAATAGTATGATGACTTAGCCCTGGTGAATTAAGTTGACGGCAACATTTTGTAAGACTATTTTCCACGATTCAGTTATATAATAGTACTATTCAATGTAATGCTGTAGATAAGTTGAGTTTTTTATATCGTAAGGTGTTCAAAACCAATGTTCTTGAGTAATTGGAGCGACCTTAGGACGGTCGTTTTTTGTGGGAAAATGTTGTGGTCACACAAATGACTGTCAACAGCGCGGCGTTCTCAAGCACGTTGCTTGTTGACAATGAATAATGCAATCCTTGGACAAAGATACTTCTCATCAAAATAATAGAGCCAACTCTCAAAGAAAATTTTCTCTATTCTCTATTTGACATTGTTATTTTATTAAAATTTATATTGTGATTAATTATATTAGATCTTTGATATGAAATATTGTATAATTGTAACTTTATCGTGCTGCTAAGCTGATCATGGCTGAGCCTTAAATAATCCATCACGCCTTGTACCCATGTTTCACTAACTAAATAATTTGAATTTGAAAACCTAAGGACGATTCAAAATGATCAGTGAGAGATTATTGAATAAAAGCATTTTGACTTTGACTTTGATTTACATACTAAAATCTAGAGATGACTGAAAAATAAAAAATATAATTCAATAGAGGTTGGTTTCAGTGTTGTAAATTTCAATGTAACCTTCAGTTTCAGTAATCGTCACCTCGTCATCTAAATCAAATAAATATTTCATTCATTCATTTCATTCATTCACTTAAATGAAAAGTACATGAGTGGCTCGAATTTTTTAACAAGAAGTGTAAAATATTACAAGATTTGGAGATAGTTATCAACCAAAATAAGCAACAACTATGTACAATATTTAATTAGATAGTTAATCATTATTATTCTGATAAACTAATTAGGGTGACACCAACCTCATGTATAATAATTACGTCAACACAATGGTTTTATTTTAATAAATTTTTATTTACAAAAATAATTACAACTAATACAGTATTTACAATATTAACAGAATACACATGAGACAGTTGAGCTAGTTAATAGTTTTATTGTAATAAAGATTTATTATTAGTTACTCATTTTAGGAGAGGATGTAATTTTTCACGGTAAAAAAGTACCTACTTAAATATGCGTAACCAAAATAAACTATATTTATACCTATCTACTAAAAATGATCTCCGACAGGTGCTTAGAAACATCAAGTTTACGAGAAGAATCAAGTTTTACAAATTAATTCGTTATTTATTAGTTTTTACTCGAAAACTAAGAAAGCACAAGACTGTTGTTTTTCTGAGTTTCAATATGATTTACACATTATTATTTATCTCATAAATAATTATATACTTTTATGTGGTTTTTAATTCTTTCAAAGAAAAACACTGAAGTTAAAATGGAAAACTACGCTACTGGCTATCTGTACTCACTACACGGGTTCTGTATTTTTTTTAAATTTATTACTACCATAGGGTTTCTCGGGAGTGGACTTATTACACGCAGTAGTGTAGACCGGCTTTAAGCAAAGCAAGCAAGCTCGTATGAGTTAGTAGGCGAACTCTGTTGACGGAGTTTTTCGACCGCCTTAAGGCCTCCGTCGTGGCTTAACGACTGCTAGAGCCTGGACCGGCCTTCATACTACCATAATAAACTCTAAAGTATACTCAGCACGCCCATACATCCAGATGTACCCAATACAATGTTATGAAACAGCTTGCTTCTAGAGCAATCTGCTAATAAGATCTACACGTACAATTAATACTCACAAAGCAAGGAATGCAATCTTGCTGCAGTGGTGTTGCTTGCAGGCACGGATCCAGGACTTTGCCCCTCATCACACTACTTCAATGTTTATGGTAACAACCTCAAAATGCCTCCTATCCTGTAGCACAGATCATATATTACTATACTTACAGTACCTATTAGTATGTGCGAAAAATCTTGGCACGGAAAATGAAACTACTCGTTTAATTTTTCAGATTTTCAGACAGGCGTCATGGCTCAGTCGGTAGTAGCTCTGCCTTCCGTGCTGTGGGTCGTGGGTTCGATCCCCACTGAGAACAAACATTTGTGTATTGTAAACATAGATGTTTGTTCTGTGTCTGGGTGTTTCTATGTATTATAAGTATTTATTTACAAAAAAAAATGTATTTATGTATTTTATCAGCCATCCAGTTTCCATCGTACAAGCTTTGCTTAGTTTGGGACTAGAAGGCGTTGTGTTAAGTGTCCGTGAATATTTATTTATTTATTTATTTAATTTTTTCTAAACTGACCCCCGAGTCTGTGCATTTGTTTTGACTTTCGACTCGAGTATAGCACACGCAAACGCATTCGCAAAGCGAGAAAGTCTGTATGAAAACCGGATAAGGGCCTCTAGCGGGAGATTTTTGAATTGTGTAATTCCCAACAAAATTTCTCGCTTTGCGAATGCGTTTGCTTGTGCTATACTCGAGTCGAAAGTCAAAACAAATGCACAGACTCGGGGCTCTGACCTAAAACAGCACTAACATTTTTATCATCTGAATCGGGCATATATAATGGCTATGAATCTTTTTTTTTGGACTTGGGTAGACCCGGAACTTGTGCCCCCCCTCCCCCCCTAAAAGCTTCTAGCTTGAGCCCCCTAGCTTCCTCCTGGATACTCTAGTACTTGCCGACATACCGACGTATGTATATTTGTAATGGAGTTTGTTTATTTGGGCAAAATTATAGAGGTACCTACATACGACCAAATGAGAAATATTGTGTGATTATAAAGTAGGTATATACTGCTGTAATGGCCTCGTAGTTTAGGTGGTACAGCCCCCTGACTATTACTGTGTGGGTTGCGGGTTCCGTCGCTATACAGAAATAAAAATTATAAGCTGAGTTATAAACACAGATTTTTATACAAACTTTTCATATATTAGGAGCTTGATGGAGTTGTGCTAATGATATAGGCATATTTTGATGTCCAACATTAAGTTTATTATACACGTATTTATTTCAAACAAATATAAATACTTCAACCTCTAGCATATCCGGTAAATCTCGTTTTGAGGTGATTAATTTTTTGCAAAAATTAATTACAAAATTGATCATCAATCGTATTACTTTTTTCAACAATAAATTAGTGATTTGTATATTCTATAACACCAATGTAAAAAAATCACTATATAACACGTAAATTCTGTCATTGACCTTAGGGCCGTATTCCAAAAGTAGGTATACAATCTAGACTTTGACATCTGATTTTCTTAATGAAAACTTGCGACCAATACTCAACACTAACTCGATGTGATAAAATCGCATGTCCACTTTTACTGTAGCTATAACATAATATTATGTGACAGGTTGAAAGCTCATTGCCACTGCTAGAACTATGATTTTGGCAACATTTCAATCCCATTTCCAGCACGATGAGCTTCAAACAACATAAACCTACTATAAAACAATAATGTGATATGTTCCAATAAGTCTTATAACTTAACATAATTAACTCCAGTTTAGACCTTTGTAGTAATTATTCCAAGAGATGAGATGTTTTCAAATTTAATGTAAATAAACAAAGAGAATTAACAGAAGTTACAAAATACACACAAAACAGTTGAGCTATCAACAAATCGTTGCAAACAATTTATAGATAGCTAATAGTCCAAATCAGGATAATGATTGATAAAAATGAGATGTCTAGTATTTAGGTGACATGAAAAACATAGTCATGATATAAATTCTTTCAAATATCAGAACAACCTTCACACCCATATCTGAGTCATGTCTAACGCCCAATACATTTCCTTCATCCAGGCAGTATCCTTGAAGGCCTTACAGCAACAGCCGCCGAAGCCTCCTTGTATATAAGCATGCTGCGTGGGAGTCGGAGCATCAGTCGTGCAGTGACCACTCAGACATCATGAAATTCTTGGTAAGAATTTGTGATAATCTAAATATAAGAAGTGAATATACGTACGATTTTTCCATTACAATTAAACCAGGGTTGTCAATAGTGACAGTTAATTATGACATGTGACCAAAACTACCCTTTTAGGGTCAGTCTTTAATTTCCAGTTGAATTTATCCCTTAATGGTGATTTTGAGTTAGGTACTAATTTTAAATTTAAGTGAAATATGTTACAATTATATGACATGAATGAAATTATACTCTGTGTACGCTGGACATGCTAAATAACCAAGATAACTTCCAAACTAACCTCCAAGTTCTGCTTTGCCGAAAAGAATATAAGTAGTATAAGTAGTAGCTATGGTTATCACCCAGCAGTAGTACAACATCTGAGAATCAAAATAATAGTAAATTGATCTTAGTCATAATCCCATTACATTTTTATATATAATAACTAAATTCTCTATAAAATTATGTTAGTGTCACTTCCATCACTTAAAGAAATAACCAAAGATTAATCACAACGCAAAATGTGGATCACAATAAATGTCATAATCCACACATAAATAAGAGAAGAAGATTTTAGCTAGGCACGGCACCAAGCAACAATATGAATAAGCCCGTATAAAACCTTACCACACTTTACTGTGGAAGAACACAGTACATAGTTCCAACGAGCTAGATGTGAAACTCTGTCTCAATCACAGAAACGGAACTAAGTACTTAATAAGTAATTTGAAAGGTATATTTTCAATATCCCGGTCGGAAATTACGACTCGACCCAAATGACCAGCTCGAAATTATAGCACAGAGGTGGGCAATCAACATGGAATTGGTACACTTAAAAGTGACTTAAAGTTTTACTATATTTTGTGCAAATATAGGTTTAGTGGGATCTAATTTTCATATAGATCATTTAAATATTTATGGTCATCATCATTTTGCACCAATTCTCCATAGATCTCATAGAATTCTTGAAAAAAAACGCTTTGGGCTCTTTTCATCCATCGACTTCCCGTGGTTTTAACAATGTCATCGGTCCATCGGGTCACTAGCTGGCTGTGTTATTTGTCACGCTCGGTTTCAGTTCTTAGTTGCAATTTTTTATCTTATATTAATTCTTTTTATCCTTCTACTATTTTGCTCTACCAAAAACAAAGCTCTACTTACAGGGTAAATATATTAAAATTTGATCGAAAGAAACTATTATATTGAATCGAGTTTATTCAAGAAAGGAGCAGAGTATTGACATCACAGACTAAAATGTTATGGACAACGTCACGCACCCATCGAGTTAGAATCATACATACATAAAGTTGTAGTTCAATGCCATAAAGCTAATTTCTTTCTTTTTCATCCTTAAAATGCTAAATAAATTAGTTTATCTAAAGATGTTACTAACTATTGAAAAGTAACACTAACGGAGTACCTACACGAATTTAAAAATATCGTAAAGAACAGATAAAAAAGGTTTTCGGTACTTTTAATATTTAATTAGCATCAAAAAGGCCGATCTCCATAACTTGGCTTCCTAAACATTATAATTATTTCATAATCCATCCTCGTAAATTACTTCCTGTTTTAATTAGTTTGGTTTTTCACCTCAACTTCGTACAAGTTGAAACAATATACGGGAATGTACAAAAAATATATTAACATTTTTATTAAAACGAAACAGCGGCTTTTTTCTTCTAGTTTATATTCTCAGACCGTTTTACAGATCATAATTTGTAATTGTTTTCGGTTTATGTTTCTAGTTTTTTACATACCGAGTTGATTTTAGATAAGAATTGAGTAAATAAAGATTTATGATCTGTTTCAAATGGCCTTCTATATATTTAGCTTTTGTAAATTATCAAAGCTAATTATCTATTTCGCCGCTTTTAATACAAGATAATCAGAAGCGGAACGGAGTCATTGTCACGGCAAATGAGCCTGCTCACTGCACTTGCCCGTAAGACTCGTATCCTGAATAAATACTCAAGTCTGAATGGAAACCTACCATTGGAAATGGGCTCGATGGGAATAACCCAAATTTGACAGTATTCCAAGAAACTTTCTACCCGAATCAGAGTTGAGTCTCTGAGTTTTTGTGTGCACACGTGTTACGGCCTTTAGTAATTCTTCATAGCTTTTTCTGTTCCAACCATTCTGCAGCAGTGGTTAATACACAAATATGGTTCACTTTTTTTCGCGACAGTATCGGCATTTATTTAGCGCATACATAATATTTGGTAATCTACATCGGGGACAGAGCAGTATGGGGTCAGGCCAGACTTAACCACGAAAAACGCCTTTAGGAAACTTCTTCTTCTTTTTCTCCTTCTTTGATGTTAGTGTTTTGTCACCGCTTCAGATCATCTAGATGTTAAATCAATTATTTCACCATCAATAACCTACGTCTAGGAAGTTCTTGCATTTCGTCAGACTGCATTGTTCTGTGGACATGCACTAACGATACATAATTATTTACTAAACAAGTACTTAGGTACTAATAATAGGCAAACAGTTTCATTGGGAAATTGTAAATACGATTTCACATTGTATTTCTTTTACAATACTACAGTGTTAGTACTCAGTGTACTTACTTACACAAGAATTCATAACTGAACTTCATATTACCAAAACTATCGACAGACCCACAAAATATCATCCTACGATTTCAAAGTATTTGGTAATCTGATCCATTTTTGACACTGGAATAGGCTCAACAAGGCACGATTCTATAAAAAAAAATTCTTGAAAAAATAACTTCCAATTTGACAGAAATCAATCCCATAATAACTTCTTCTAAACTCAAGTAACTCTTCGCTACTTGGGTTTCAGTTTTTCATAAATTTTTTGGCAATGTTCATTGTTCACCTCTTGATGAATTTCAACTCAACTTGAACTTCTTGGCTTATGGCTCCCGATGAATTTCAAAGCTGACTGTCGATGTCTTTTGATGGGATTCTTCAGCGTTTTATTCAAATTTTTAACGCTTTACAAGTATAGGTACCTAGGTACCAACGCACCTACTTTGTAGTAGCTTTATTCATCTGAACAGCTAATCCGGCAAGCCTTCCATTCCTGGCTTATAGTTGCACAACTTACAGCTGGGAACTGATTAAAAGATTTATAGGGAAAGTGTATAATTATACCCGGATTAGAGGGAGATACTCTGGAATGTGCCAGTAATTACATGGTACACTGCATAAATGGATAGCCAGCTACCTCAGAGACAGGACATTTCAAGTTCGGATAGGGGACTCACTCTCGCAAAGGAAGCAGGTACTGAGTGGGGTACCACAAGGGTCAGTGCTTGCACCCCACCTATTTGGAATATTCATAACTGACCTGGTTGACCTCATAGATTCAACTTCTGTTTTTTTTGCTGATGATGGTAAATTTTTTGCTGATCCGCTTGTCAACTCCGGGCAACTGCAAGACGATCTTAATCGCATTCAAGACTGGACTAAAGATTGGATTATTAAGCTAAACTCATCAAAATGTAGCGTACTGCACCTTGGTAAAAACAACCCCAAAATGACTTACAGCCTAGATGGGAATAACTTAGTCTCTGTCAATTTGCAAAGAGATCTGGGAGTTAACATTGCACACAATCTAAAGTGGGAAGAGCATGTCACCTCGATAGTTAAAAAAGCCAATTCATTTGTCTATGTAATTCGCAGATCCTTTCAAAATATGACTGTCGAAGTCTTCCGAAAAATCTATAAAACTTATATCAGACCACTGCTGGAGTACGGGTTTCAAGTATGGAGTCCGTACTTCCAAAAAGATATCAATCTCCTGGAAAGTGTGCAGAGGAAGGCCACCAAGATTCCACACGTTCTTCGTCGTAAGTCTTATGATGAAAGACTAATCGTGCTACGCCTCACTACTCTGGAAGAAAGACGTCTTCGTGGGGACCTCATCGAAACTTACAAAATCCTGACATACCAATATAATCTGCCGAACATACAGGATATCCTCAGAAGAAAGGAAGACAGAGCAACACGTGGCCATCATCTTAAATTAGTTCGTGATACTACTAATACACACGCTGCACATGACTTCTTCAGCAACAGAGTGGTCCACAACTGGAACATGCTGCCTGAGGACGTTGTTACTGCTGACTCCATAAATGCCTTCAAAAATAAACTCGACAACTGGCTACGAATAAATAAAACAGTGCTTAAAAAAAGTGACTAAAAAAGACATTTCAACACTGTGTGACGTAGACATAACAGCGAAAGCTGCTCGTCTATAAACGAATAAATAAATAATTAATAATTAAAGTTTTTATACATTTCCTTTCGAAACTATTGGAAAAGCCAAAAAGTAAAATAAAAAAAGTATTTCACATGACTAATTTTATTATTTCCTTTACTCCTCAGATTGTAGCCGCCCTTGCCATCAGCGCAGTTTGCGCAGACGATGCCAAGAAGACCGAGAAGCGAGGAGTAGGTGGTCTGGGCTACGGGGGCTACGACAGCGTGGGGTACGGTGGACTGGGGTACAGTGGACTGGGGTACAGTGGACTAGGGTACAGCGGACTGGGATACGACGGCGGACTCGGCCATGGTTCCGGACTAGGATACGGTGGATATGGTAAGCTTTTATAAGGGTTAACATAGTTTTAGGAGTGACTTGAAATGTCGACATCAGACATCATTTTCGACTTTTTAACTTGTCTCAGACAAAAACAATAAGTAATCCTACCAAGTCAGTGATATTGAAAAGGACTTTATCATGTACTGATAGTTAAATTGAGAAGCTCTCGCTCAATGCCGTCCAAGTTTCCATTGGCCAAGAGCCGTATCAATGTAGGAAACTTTAGAGTAAACCAGGATTGTAAAAGGCGAATAAGCGGTAAGAAATTAGTTGCACAAAGTTAAGTTGAAAAAGCTTGGTTATAGCTTCGGAAACCAATAATTAATCTTTGTGTGATAGTTTTCACCCAAAAAGCTCGTAGCAACTTTGGCAGCCTTTTTGTGTAGGTGTTCGTTTCTAACTTTTTATTGGATAACACAAGGTAGAATAAATTCTTACACTGTCCTAGAAAACATTTGTAGTTACCTTAGTACCTATCTCCTTATTGCGTTTTGAGTTTTATATCTGAGCTATAGAGTTGATATTATATTTTAAAAACCACTATTTTCTTTATCTTAGGAGCAAAGTAATTCTATAAAAGTGCAATTAAAACGGAGTGCAATAAAGTTCAAAATTGCATTTTCTCTGCACTAAGATAATGAGCACTTTGCTTGTACCCGCGTATTAATCTTCGGGACGATTCCTTCAGTGCATTTCACCACTGTTTTACTGCAGAGGTAATGTTAGTTTATCGCATTCTATGTTTGCTCATTCGATGAGGAGATGGGCTAAATGTATAAGCGGGGTAGAACTTCACGTATTTTGACTCTCTAAACTTTCGTCACGAGAAACTGGCATCTAGAATAATCAGAAGATGATTCTAAATGACCCTTGTGATTTTAGTGACTCCATATCTTTAGAAGCTTTTTGACATCACCTGTCATGTGGGGCCCGATATATTATTATTATGAGCAAAATCGATGAATATTAAAGTCTCTATTTTCAGTTAGCAAAGATCACCACACCTCTTTGCACGGTTCTTTCTTTTCATGATGATAGATTTTTTATAAAGTAGATTTGTGCCTACCAAAATGAGCTTCTTCTGAACCAATTGTGGTAAGTCAGCGAAGGAAAGTCTAAAATGCGGGGGATGGTTGATAAACAATATTAATTAAGAAGGTGACTGCAATAAAGACCAGAAGCCAAAATAGTTTTAGCAGTCACTGTCAGGTGTTGACATTTAAATATGTCAACTGAAAAAAAAAATTGCGCCGTATTTGATCCGTGGGTCAAAACGACCCCAATCCACCCCACGCTTAAAATTTATAGGATTGTGCGCTTTGAATCGATTGAGGAAGGATTTTATTGCCATCTTTCCTCTTTGAATGGGTCACGGGAGAGTCTGTAATGGTTTTGGCAGAGCAGGAACTTTATCTGAAGCTATTATTGGCAGAATACGAATGCTTAGCTTGTAAAGACCACTTAAAACTACCATTTTCTTAATACAGTTTTTTTTTTTTACTTTTCCAAAATATCGGTGGATAATAGAACATTTTATACTGAAAGTTGTACGAAAGAAACACTCTTTAATTTCACTTAAAATGTTCAACTCTCATAGAATTCTCAAAAGAAACTCTTTAGATTGAGTTGGAGGTAGAAGTTTATCGGAAGTATTAAAATTCATGAAAATCAGCCGATCCCTTTGAATAAAAGTGCCGAGACGTGCACTCCCGACGGAGTTTCAAAAGATCTTTAGATTAGGTATTTGAGTTGCTGAAGTCACTCTTAAATGTTGTTGAACCTACTTCACTAGTATTCTTAAACGCATCTGAATCTATTCTTGAAGGAGTAAAAGAAATTTAAACGCTCATAAGTTCAGTGAGCTTTTTCTCTACCTATAACTTTTTGATCTAAGTACTTTGAACCTAGGTTGAGATTATAGAAGGCCTTATCGCATCTTAGTAGCAATCTCTTCCAGACAAGATCGTGGGTGCACGATAGTTAGATACAGCACCTACTAGATAGAGGACTAAGACCTACAATCAGAGTCTTTGACGAGGTAATTACTCCCTGATAGGCACTTGTAAGTCTTGTAACTATACTGTACTTTAGGGTCAATATAAATGTTTGTGGACTAGATTTTAAATCTTAATCTAGGTTATCCATATTTTGACCTACATTCAGTGTAAGTGTAATGCAATTCAGTGTAGTGGACCCTTTTTTTATTAACCACCCCCAGAGGTGGGGACACCCCCTGCTGGACAAAGGTTTCCCCCATATCCCTCCAGTTCTTACAATCACAGGCTCAAAAAACTCTTTTAAAAATTCTTTATTATCTTTGTTTTCCTCTTTGCTTTGAATTACAAAAAGCGATTGCGTGTGGGCTTATGGAATGACCTATGTTAACACGATCGCAGTGCTACAAGCTAATGATATAATGGAGGTCCTTGGCACACTGGTGCTTTGTCTTACTATTTTTGTCAAATACCTAGGCTATAGAATTCGTATGACTAACTAGATAGATAATAGCCCTCAACGTAGGTTAGCTGATCCATTCCATACACCTTTGAGTTTTGCATGCTGTATGAAAAAGCTGATCAATAAAAAAAAATCTTCTTTTTAACCACCTTCAAAAAAGGAGGAGGCTCTCAGTTCGGTTGTATTTTTCTATTGTAGATCTGTTCATTTTTCAAACCTTTATGTTTATTTATCCAATATTTAAAATTAGTGTGTTATAAAATCCAGTCGGTTTGATATTTTTAATGATAAAAGTAATGGAACAATCTAATAGTTCACCTGATGTGAAGTAGTAACTTCTGCCTATAACAATGCATTACCTCGCAGAGCAAGTCCAATGAGGACGGTTCGATGGTACACAAGAGATGGCTACCTCTTTTTTTTTCCGTATTGCTATTCCATTATAATGGGATTTTGAAAACTTTAACATAAAACCTCGAAGTTATTAGAAGTGGTCGTACTACACTGTGCGTTTTTTAAAGATTGTTTACTCACAGATAGTTATTAGATAAGCAGTCACGAGTCACGAGGTCAACATTTCAATCAGTCTGTTCCGCACAAATTGCCTTCGATTACGATTCGATACGCATTTTTTTCAAACAAACTCATTGAACAAAAACTGCCCTAGCTATGAATGGAATTATTCACACGAAACTTTCAAGGTTACACAGTTTTCCTACTTACGGACTATATTTCTTTGGTTTTCAATGACACGCAAGATAAAGTAAGCTATAAACGTGTGATAACTTATACGGCTTTATGAAATTACTACGTCATCATCATCATCATCATCAACCTATATCAGTCCACTGCTGGACGTAGGTCTCTCCCAAAACGCGCCATTGCGTCCGGTCTTCGGCTCTTCTCATCCAGTGTCTGAAGTTACTTCTTTTTCTCCTTTTGTTGTGGCTGGAATCTGGCATTTTTCAGTTTTGTCATTTTGCGATTCTGTCATTTTGCAATTTTGTTACTATGCGATATGAAAAAATACTAATTGAGTTAAATTTGAACTCGCAACCGTTTTTTGCGTCTGTTTTATCATTGCGTGATCCGGTCAATTGAAATATTTAGCTGGTTTTAACCCTAAGTTGCGCTTGGTTCACAGTTGCCCCCATTGGCGTTAGCAAGGTGGCGTACACCACCGCACACACTGGTGGATACGGAGGATACGGAGGATATGGAGGGTATGGAGGATATGGACTCGCTGGCTCTGGTCTTGGAGGTAACGTAATTTTTTTTTTGTAATTTACACATTTTCCTTTATTTTGTACCATTTGAAATACAAATTAAAACACCAGTTCATATTTTTATAAACGGCGATCGCCTTACAATTTTTTAGGTCCATAAAAGATAGAAACAATTTTGAACATGGCTCTTACGCAATCTATAGGCAGAGGCTATTATTTACAAAGTTGTTACACATTAGAGTCTAATGATGGCATAGAGAGATTGAACGGAGCTATCTACCGGGACTGACAGATATGATTGGTATAAGGAAACGAAAACTTTTCAATTTAGGTTGTACATAATAACTTGAAATAATGTGTTGACCTCAGCCTTTGAGGTCAGTTCTGCAGCGTGGGATTGGTACCGTGATAATTACCTTGTTCTTTACATAATGTTTGTTCATTGTCTACTATCATTACAAAGGATTTGTTACCACTTACCACTAGTCTGTGTCTACCGTTCACCAATACCTTCAAAGCAATTGTTTTTCATAGGATTTTGTACAGAATAGAACAGTTGTCAATGTTTTAGTTCAATGCTGATAATTTTGACCTTAGTAACATTTTGGTTCACCTTAACCCTGGGTTTTTTTGACAACGAAATGACACGATAGATTTGATTCTGTTATAACTAACACGTAGTATTTTAACTCAAAATTAACGCGATACATAATATTTTACTAGTAATTATTCTCATTCTTTATACTATTATTTCCAGGACACGGCCACTACCCCGCAGTAAGCTACGCCAACCAGGTTTCGTACCCAGGCTACGGTAGCGGCTACGGTAGTGGCTACGGTAGCGGCTACGGTGGCGGCTACGGCCACGGCTACGGCGCTGGACTCGGCTACGGTGGACTTGGCGGCCACTACGGACACTACTAACTGGACCAACTCGATAAACTCTGTATCCATAACCGTGACTCTCTACTTTGAAATCAATATCAAGTAGAGCCTCTTTTCAAAGGATTTGGAAGCATTTTGTTGATACGTCATATCTTATCATCATGGAACATCAGGGTTAACTCAATTCAAGTCATGGTCAAAGCGGTGTATTTGTATGTCTAATGCTACTATAGTTGCCTCAATACAAAGCAATCTGACCTAACTTTGCCCAAAAGAAATCATCAAAGATTTACGAAATCAAAATGTGCTCCAATAAGTCTATAGAGTTGACCTACGGTTACCAATTGTTACCATCTTTGTTTTCTAATGCTTGTCATTATTGTGTTCAACTTTTTGACGACTAATTTTATAAAGTTCCAAGCGTACTCGCGAAACCTTGCCAACTTCATAATATCGAATTTTTGCCTATAATTTTGTAAATACGTATTATTATAAATAAATATGTACATAAACTATATTTTTTTATTGTTTCTCCGTTAAGTGGCCCCAGTGTTCCAAGTAAAGAGTGAAAGTTAAAATAGCTAAATGTTTCTGAATTAAGTTTAGTGGAATAACATCATTGAAACGAAATCGACATTGTAAGAACAGCAAGAGGTAACGTATGTGGAATCACCATAACATGAATTATTGAAGCATGCAGATGAGCACAGTCGAACGCCCAAAAAGGGTTTGTAAGTTTTTTGTTGTTGTGTTTGCATTTTTTCAATTGATTGTTATTCAAAAAAAAACATTTGTACTTATCTTTGGTACCTACTCATTTATATTTATATAGTAAGAGATACGTTCAAATGTTGTGTAAAGTATGCTACAATCGCAATTAATTTTGATACATAAATAATTCAAAGTTGCTTCAGTTAAACTTAACTATATTAACTCCAATATACCTATGGATACCTATTAAAATACAGGCGCCGAATCGGACGTCAAAAAAACCTGAAATTTACCTATCCAGTACTCGCTGCCCAATGTCCATTGTTATTATGAAATTGAACCCCAAAAATGTATTATTCATAAACGAGGTCGAATTTAGGAGGAAACCGGGGTAAATCGAGCGAGTGCGACGACAGCACTTTTATGACACCTACGAAAAGTTAACCGTTTTGCTGAGTTTATCAATACTGGCAATACTGACGTTATTTTTTTTTAATAAATACAATCATGCTTGGTTTTTATGAATATTCCGCATTTTCGTAACAATGTGCCAAAAACAAATTCGTATTGCCATTTTTATCATTTTGCATAAGTATTTGCCCCATCGAACAGCTTATTTGCACGTCCTCCAGTGTAGTGTGTATTATTCATCAGCTTCATGAAACTAATTAGTGTGGATGGTCTGAGCAAACAGGCCGCGTGTTTGACGTTAGATAATCAAGTGGCTGACAGCTGATGAAGTGCTGAAGTAGACCAGACTACTGAAATTAGGAGATGGTTTGAGATAGCACATAAATGATGAACCTAGGAATTAACCTCTCGTGTGTTTGCTCAAGGGTAAATTAGGTACAAAAACCTTGTGTCTGGGATCTACATAAAAATTGAAGTAGTAAATTGTTACATGATAACCAAACATCTAAGTATTTTAAGATATCTAATAGAATCAGGGGTGAGACACGTGTGAATTTTTATAATTCTCTTGTTATAATTCTATAGAATGATAAGATAAATACAAAAGAAGCTCTAAAGTTTAAAATATACTCGATCGCGAGTAACAACCAGCACCGTTTGATAGCAATTTTCCGTGTCGGAGATACAATTTCCGTCAGGCGCTGAGTGTTCTCTTAAAGCAAACCAGTGCAGACAACAAGATCCAGCACAAAGCTAATTTAGCGGCTGCCTGCATCCCTCGTTATTTATTACGTCCACTATTGCACTGCGGGGAGGACGGGACAAGCCCCGAGACTAAGCTGAAAACCTGCGAAAACCAGGATTAATTACATAATTTATCTAAGTATATCAGCTTCAACGCAACGAGCCTAGTGGAATTCATAACAAACTTAGAGACTACATGAGTGTATGTAAGCCTTCTTCTTTCCTGTGGATTCACCTAGGTTTTTCTAACCTATGCTAGTGACTATCTGTGTTAGTCAAATTGACATAAGTATCCCATAATAGAAGCAATTTGACGTTATCTTAGGTAACATAGGTATCGAAAATTACAACAGCATCGTTATCAACTAAAGATTTTACTTTCGCTTTTCGCTTTTCACTTGTTATGTCCGCCGTTCAACCTGGAGATACGCTACTGGTTATTGCAAAATGCACCTTGTCATAACATGAAGAAGTACTATTTCAGTTATTAATACCACTTTTATTAATTCGCTAAGAGTTATCACCGTATTATTACAACATCGTTGCCATTTTCCGCGGTGCCAGGAATTTCTACAATGCTAGCAGTTTGCGAAGAGAGATGTCTCTAAAGATTTCTATATATAAAACATCCTTTTATACTGCTTGCTGAGGCCAAATTATTTGGCTCTATATTTTTTTTTCATCTGATGATTTATTATATTTAAAAAAACTTCTTGAACCCCTCAGGGATTAACAAATGTCATGGTTAAAATAAAAAGTACGTTTTGGTTGTATTTATTTGTTTATTTCGTGATATTATCTATTTACTATTGTTAATCTATGTTCTATAATGAACCACCCTACCACGCTCCAAAATAAGGATCCAACAAAAACGCAAAGTAGGTTTTCCGTTGCAATAAAAGCGTTTTCCTGCAAAATAACCGTTCTCTACCAACAGGGAATCAGTATTCATCACGTGCTTCGCGGCTCGGATCCATCGGTTTAAAAGCGCGGGCGCCTGATACAAATCTAACCGCAAGCGTATTCGCGAGCCTGGAGCATTATGTTGCTATTCCACTGCAACAGGCGTATGGCCACCACACTGGCGGGCCACAAAAACTGTTTGAAGTCCAATGCTGAGCAAAAATTCCACTTAGGCTTGTATGGGAAGATCCTCATGAATGTTGAATATTATATAGTTCTCAGATTGAATGGAAAAAATCAGCAAGCCTTGATTCGTGAAACCTTTTCCTGGCCCTTTCTACTGATTTCCCGAGACCTCCTTGTTGTCGTGGATGTCGTGCATTTCAGCGGTTCATATCCGGTTTGCTCTCACAATTAAGTCACGTTTGACGATCTAAGGCTTGTTTAGATTAACAAAAAGAACGCTCCCTTCGTGCCCACAACCCATCTCATTGTGGAGTGCTATCTCTACTCGGGGCCGATGACATTAGCATCTCGGGACTTCCATTTTATATTTATACCGGGAACCTGACACGCATTCAACGTTCATTTCTAACCAAATAACGAGCATTTTTTATGTGAACGATCACGGAAATGCTCTTAGCTTGGCGAAATGGAACGATGGCACAAAATTTATTTTTTTGCAGTGATTTCGATGTTTTGAGGTATTGCTGAGGCAGTTTCTTTTGATGATAAGTTAGTGCTGATTTGATTTGTCAATGGAATTTCGATTATTTCCGTAAGTATTTAAAATAAATTTAATGATACACAGTTAGGTCAAATAAATCAAGATTCAAATTCTGCAACCTTACGCAAGACATAGGTACATACCATCCTGTTACTTTGACAAGATCAGATGGCGCCCCCACATAGGAAAGTTATTTTAATGTACCCTTACGCAATAATAGTGCTCCTATACTATAAGTAGTATGAAGCTTTTTCAGTTTTCAACAAAAACCACCAAAAAAGATGTTCCGACCATACGAACTTTTACCTTCGGGAAGTAAAATTCACTGATAATTTGTTAACAAGTCCTTTGTTTATTCTCTGGAGTCTCTTGGAATGGAAAACTTTGGAATTGTTCAGCCAAGTCAAACTCTAAAGTAATTAACTTACGAAGGTAACTATATATACAATACGGAAAGTTTGTGCCAAAATAGGCAAAGAGATGTCTAACAAAACGAACCAAACTTTATTTTCTTATTCGTAAAGTAAAAGAAGGGATATGCAAAATGTCATAAAAGCATAATGACAGAATTGCAAAATACCAGAATTTGCAAAATGACACATACCTACGCCATATTATGTAATGTGTCATTTTGCAAATTTTGTCAGTCTATTACAGAAAGGTTGATACAACGATTATTCAATTCGGTTATCACAAATTGAGATCAAGCGCTAAGTTATTACAACTGGCATTTTGATTGCAACACCATCTTAGGTTATGTGCGTTGTATGTTAAAACGCACATGTGGCCGCTAAATAACAAGTAGGTACCCGGAGTCGCCAGGGTTCCACACCCTGCTATAATTTGCTAAAGTTATAGGTTCTTTTAAAACAGTTACCGTTACGATGACGGCCGTAAACAGCCGATACAGAACGAAACCTTATTTATAAGCGATTTAAATTGTTATTCAGGGCATTTACTGTTAGAACATCCAAAATTTATGACGTTTTGTTTTTAAGGTATGTACCTATTAACGTGATATTTCGACGTGTTACTTTTTAGGGCCAATCGGCATTTCCGCGGCTGCTTGCGGCTTTGTCACAAGCAAGAAAATGACAAATCAAGTCGACTATGGGCACCATGAGACGGTTTAAAAACAAAGTTTTGTATTGTAAAATAATTTAGAACAGATGAAACTGAGATGTCACTTTAACTCTTACCCGCCCTCAACCCCTATAATTTGATATTTTACTTATTACCACTGCAGGAAAACGTCGACGAACGAGTGTAGAAACATATTGTTAACACCACTATATCTGCTACTGTTCTTTATAGCCGCTATATAAATAGCGGTGGACGTTTTCAATAGACTGCAACTTAAGGAAATGTCGGCACAGACATGTGCTCTACATTGCCACATTAGCTTGTAATATCCAGCTCAGACTGTGCGGCACTCCGCATTAGATAAGTGCGCTGGCGTACCATAGGTTACAACTTATAACGAAATAGGGCTATGGTGTCTACTTCAATGTGGTTTTATTAGTACGTAGCTCTTTGGCCAAGTTGACTTTTCTACGATCGGCAGAGAAAAGAAAACAGAAAAGTAACCAAAATGTATCGAAATGACATTTTAAATAAATGATAAGTCAAATGACTGATTTAATACATTTTTAAGGTTTTGAGATTGAGAGCGCCAATAAACTAATTTATGTTTAAATAAAATGAACTCATCATATTATGTTGTTTAAGAACATTCTAGCATTAAAATTAATTTATGCACGATTACTCACCAACCAGATTTCATAACTTAACACGAAAACCAAATTCTAACCTTTGGCATTTCAACCCTCACCGGAATATATATCAGTAGCATGTATCGTGGTCGTCAAATAAATTGATCAAACTTGAACCTTTTAACGATGGCATAAAAACCAGTTCAATCTAGCTTGTTAAAGTCATGATTCTGTCCATGATCATGACCCATGCAAGTGTGCTAAAATGTAAAACTATCAAACTGTCAAACCATTTTTAAAGAAAAACATTTTTAGGGTTCAATATTTTCTGCTTGGATTTGGAACTCTCAAACAAATAAGGTAAATTAGAATAAAGACATTTTTAAAAGAATAATATAGTATATTTTTAGGGCTCAATATTTTTCTTCTATGGATTCGGAACCCTGTGACAGAAAAGGTAGTGAGAAACGTCACAACGTCAAAGGAACAGTGCCAACAAGCAATACACACCAAGAGCTCTGAAGATAAAGAACAATCGTCTTGCTAAGTGGATTGCGCATTACTTTGAGAAAAGGTTGAATCCACCCTGTGTAATGATCAATAACCGATTCCAAATATCGTAAACGCCAAAAATACAGCTATACGCACCGAACTGTCTACGTAACTTTAGTTTGTTTTTTATAAATAAATAAATTCACGGACACTTAACACAACGCCTTCTAGCCCCAAACTAAGCAAAGCTAGTACGATGGAAACTAGATGGCTGATAGAATACATACATACTTTTTTTTTGTAAATACATACTTATAATACATAGAAACACCCAGACACAGAACAAACAAAACATCTATGTTTACAACACGCAAATGTTTGTTCTCGGTGGGGATCGAACCCACGACCCACAGCACAGAAGGCAGAGCTACTACCGACTGAGCCATGACGCCTGTCTATTATCTGTTATTTACACAGCTCTAGCGTAATTTTGAGGGAGTCCGGAAAAAATTAACTCTTCTGTAAAACATGCCTACTAATATTCTGAGGCATATAGGTACTCAGTTATTAAAACCTCTTTAGTTAAGTCGTTCAATCGCCTGCTGACACAGTTTCTTGTTGTTCGATTGAGTTGAAACCTGTTACATTATTACGACTACAAGAATATATAATACGATGGCAGGAACGTGGTGGAAGTCCTGCAATGATGACGAATGCAAAAGACCAACCTAAGATATTTTTTTATGTTAGTTAATAAGGTGAATTTCATCATAAATTAGATGAAGATAAACAAAACTCAACAATGGAACTTGGCGCCCATCGAGTTCCCATTAACTGGAACAAGTATTTATGAGATGTCACGCGCCGCTCACAAAAACACAAAACAATTTCCCTTTCCGTTTCTAAATACATTCTGCAAGTGACACTTATCAACGCGCGAACCCGCCTCGTGCCAATTTGTCCAATAACTCGACTCTTTGTGACTCGGCACAATATCTAAACAGTTACAACCTTTTTGAATTGACAACACTGGAACATCTCGAACAATTAGCAGTAGAGTCATGGGTTTTTTTTTTTTTAATTTGGTTCTGGCACTGTAGGCTTGTCTTTTTGCAAAGTCTTTTTTGGTTTTCACTTTTTGTAACCGTCACAGGGTTTACAGTATCACTGTGTCAAAATGTAGCCTTCAAATTAAAAAAACAAATTTGTAAATTGACTTACAAATATATTTTGAATAGAGGTTTTTGGAGACGGTTGCAAAATTAATTTGGAAATCTAAATCAAAAACAAAGTTTTGTAAGTTGTTAGGTAAATAAGTAACTATGATATTCATAAAGTTTTAACATTTTCGAATTCAAATATCAGCACATTTACATATATTATTATCAAAAAAATCTTTGTGTCTATTTTGTCAAAACTTTATTGAGACTTAATATAGACGATTACGTTATGTAAGTACCTAGGTAGGCAAATATCAGTCCTCAGTTGCGCGGAAGATGATTTAAAATAATCCTTGACATTTTATTGAATTAATATAATACCTAATACTAATACCTTCATTAACTAAGCTAAGAATATTGAAACCGGTACGGGTTAATTAGAACATCGATTGAAATTGAGAGGTTCACCTATCAAATCAATCATTGTGTATAATGTCACTCGTACACTAACATTTGTACGAATGAAAAAGTCCTGTACCTCTATCACGAACAAATCTGACAGTCGCCGCGTTAGTGTATTCGAGTTATATTGCGCGTCAATGCCAGCTCGACTGCCAACCGTTGTAGTGTCACCGCGCAGTGTATCTCGGATACGCTAGCATTACGATACGTTTGCGATTGTCACATTTATTCGTGATCAAGGCACTGATAAATGTAAAAGCAAGTTACAAAAGCCATAAACCAAGAAGTTGAAGTTGAAATATGATGTGATGTGATTTGATGTGTGTGTTTTAGTGACAAATAAACGTAGTATCTATCTAATTAGTTTACTACCACTAAGTGATTCGACTTTTCTCATTTTTTGAAACAACATTAGTAGGTACTTTCTTTTTAATAGTTTTTCTTGTGTTATTTTGAGTATTGTTGTTTAATTTTGGTGGAATTTTAACCAGTAATACTTAACGTCGTAAGTCGTAGCATATAAAGTATGAGCCATTGGAATAAATGTGTGTAAAGTGGTTTCCCTCATATGTTAAAATTCTTTTCCAACTTTTCAAAGGAAAATCCACCATAATATCCTTCAAAACGGCGACGAGTGACTTGACTGATGTTATTTCAAATATCTCACTTGACACTTTTTTTTTGATTGCCATTGAATTGACACTAGTAACATTGTCTGTCAAAATGACAGACAGAGGCCATAAATAGAAGAAGAAGAAACATAAACTAAAAACCCAGATCAATCAGCTCACTATCCTTATCCTTTGGTCGGAGGTAAAAAATATTTGTCTAATGGTCGAATACTCAAACGCCACTCAATTCAAGTCACGCTTAAATTATTGCCATCTCTTACAAATGAGTAATGTCAAACAGAGGCAGAGCAATTTTAAGTGGTGCTCAAATTAGAATGACGTTTGAGTATTTCATCCTAAGAAGATTATTTGTCAGTAAAGAGCATGGATCAACGGTAACAACAGTGACATTGCGAAGGTAACATACGTTTTAAAGTGTTATTTTACGAGCAATGAAGCATCCGAGATTTTACGACAACTTTTATCTAAAATCGATGCTTTAGAGTTAATAATAGCAGTCATGATAATGTATAAGGATGTAGAATGTAGATACTTACCTTGATATCAATAAATGGAATAAAATGTTTAAATAAATATAGATAGATATTTTATACAGCAAAAACCCTAAAATTAAGCATATTAATACATTATTATAAGAACAGACATTATGTTTAAAACAAAAAATATTTATTTTTAGTTTGGATTGAACCTACAACATGCAGCACAGAAAGCAAGGCTATAACCAACTGAGCTATACAGCTCCTTACTGAGCGGACTTCATACATAAGGGTTGTATGCTCAAAATTAGGTAACTCAAGTCCTGAATCGAACGAAACCACTAAAGCTTTTTCCACCTCCCAACATACGAACCTAGTTAACCTGCATGTTTCGTGAAAATAAGAGAGCCTAGAAAACCATTAAAATATCACAATTAAGCTGGCAGATCCAAAAAATCCCATATTATTAACATATTATACACCGTGGAATCGTTGGAGCAAAGTAATACTCGAATGGAGACCGCGTTTAGGCAAGCGTTGAGTAGGACGCCCTCCGGCTAGGTGGGGTGACGATCTGAGACATGTAGCTGGCAAACACTGGATGAGAAGAGCCGAAGACCGGGCTCAGTGGCGCGTCTTGGGAGAGACCTACGTCCAGCAGTGGACCGATATAGGTTGATGATGATGATGATGACACCGTGGAATCCAAACCCGCATCTCAGCTTTTACTTGCCCATTATACTTTTATCGCTATATTCAAATCATTCGTTACATCATATGATACAACATTGAAACTGGTTTAATTTAGCTGTGTTAGTTTTACTTGAAACCCACGACGCTCAAAGTATAACGCACGGGTCAAAATCTGACGAATCGGATTTGCAACCGTATTTAGAATGATACCCGCTACTACGTACGCGTGCGAAACTTTCAACCAAAATATCTGTCAACCAGCATACGATGAACCTCGTGTCAAAGGCTGCGTTTGGTTTAGAGAGGTCCAGCTGTATCTAAGAATCCACGTCTTTGATTTCAATAAAATATAGCCTATGTTTCAATCCGGAAAAAGGGCTTCTGAATGGTATATATAAGTTTCATTGAAATTGGTTCAGTAGTTTAGGCGTGATTCGCGAACAAACAAACAGATAAACAGACAAACTCGATTTTCGGAATCAGAATCGTTTATTTAGTAGATCGGCAGTATTTAGTTTATCCACCTCTTTAATTTCAGTTTTTGGCTTTTACAAGTTGGTTTTGTAATAGTATACCTACTTATAGATGCAAAAGAAAGATTACAGCGAGAATGGAAAGAAGAAAAATAACACTTTTAATGGTTATGTAGAAGTAGAGCTTCTTGTGAAAGAGACAAGAGCTAGTCCGGGTTCAGTACTACCATCCATCCTATTTCTGCCGCCAAGCAGTGATGCTCGCGTTGCTGTGTTCCGGTTTGAAGGGTATGGGTGCCGGTGTAAATACACGCACATGACTCAACACCTTTATATCTCAGAGTGGTGGACGCAGTGCAATGTCTTTAGTGGATGTGCTCAGTGAGGCAGTTCATCGTTTTATTCAGTGTGATGCAACGGGCTATCGGCTCGTTCCATTTAGGTGTATAAAAATTATAAAAAAATCTCCAAATAGATGCGAACAGTTTACCTAATATCTAAAAATAATATACAAAAACCTGTGCAGTAAGTGGTCTTATCGCTAACAGTGATCTCTACCAGGATCTTTACAAGAATCGATATTCTTTGAGCATAATCTAATGTGCACCAAAAACTAGTTAAACTACATTAAAAACAGATGCGGAATTCATTATGTAAAATCTCAAATATAACAATAGCAAATCATTGTGATGTCATTTTGACAGGTTTCTATTATTATCAAATTTTTAGAGTTCCGTACACAAAAGTGCACTCGTATCAAGCTCCTTATATTTTTTCAATGTTTTTATGTTAATGGTACGGGTCCCTCAGAGAACAAATCCATCTCGCGCTTGGCCGATTTTATTAATCTCAGATGCACAGATCCAAAGATGAACAGATTATTGCGATACTGCGATTTGGTTATAAAATTAGTTGTTTTTATCAGTTCTAAAAGCTAAATTGCACTAGTTGACATTTAAATTGAGATCGCGAGTGTCAATCCGATTATTGTAAATCATTTTTGACTAAATGTTAATTAATTAATGTCTTGATTTCATAACGACAGCGTTCAACAAGTTTTATTCATGTGCGGCTATTTTTTGGGCCCCAATTCAAATGAGTAATTTAAATTTAACTATTTGAAAGGACTCGTTTCATCTGAAGTACCTACCTATGCTACACGTAGATAGAGTCTGGGCACGCTAAGTCTGCAACACTTAAAATATAGCAGGATTTGAAAGCACCGTATTGACTGCTAAAACTATGAACCATCAAAGTGACTACTGTAGATTACCATGCATAAATCTTTGGTATTGCCCATTAATTCAATTGCAAACTTAGCGTGGTCAGACTCTAACAAAAATTAAATCATCGTTGATAAAACGAAAAGTGCAGGTTTGATTGCTGTCAAAGTCCGTTCGCAGAATGAAGTCAACTGAACTCGTTCACAATAACAACAAAAGAAGAAGAAGAGGTAAAAGAAACATTGCTTCCTCAGAGGGTTGGGGGGAGGGGGAGTTGGGAGGGGGTTCGATTTGCTTCAAATATTTACTATTGGTATTACGGCTGCTTACGACAAATACATTTCACTTCGACACGCCGAAACGGGATGAAACGATTCGATGGATGAACGTGGATAAGACGCGACGGAGGCCTTGAGGCGGCCTAAAAACTCTGTCACCAGAATTGGCCACGAATTTAGTGTGGATACAACATAGAAAATAACAACTATAAATTGAAAATAGCTCATCTACATACATGACATTAACCAACAGAATAAAAAAAAGTGGTCTAAAGAAATGATACAACATTTACTTAGACCACTTTTTTTATCCATTACCATCCCGACCGGCTGCGCCAATTTTGATAAATAAATAACACGGGCTTTGAATTACCATGATCCACGCAGGTATTCACAGTTTCTGTTAGCAATCATACACCATAAATACACGAGGGTCCCGCCCAGTGTAGAGTTATAACTACTTGTATTATTTTTATGCTATAACTACTACACGTTACTCTTTGGATGTTTTTTGGCGCCGCCAGTAAGACCTCGCTGCGAATTTTATCACTTTCCTCCTCCTCCTTCAATCGTGTTCCTCATATCTGAGGGTCGTTACCACCTCCCGTCATTATCCTCTTCTTGAAGATAGTACGCCATTTGTTTCTATCCCCGGCTAGTTGTAGGGCATTGTAGATGGACGCGTCGAGTATGATGCGGATCTGATCGAACCAACGCATTGAGCTTCGACCTCGCGACCTTCCCCCTTCCACTTCGCCAGTAACCATAAGATTTCCAGTTTATCTCCGTCTGTTCTTTTTATCACTTTACTGCTATGCTAATTAAGTCAGGCTTTTAAAAGTTATACAGAGGCTTTGGTCTATAAGATTGTCCTAAGCTGCGTCTTAAGTTGTATTTTAAGAATCTAGAAAAAAATAATGAAAATACATTATTGTACGTAGGTACACCTTACAAACTAATATGCGAGACAGATTATACAGAAAATAAGATTATTATGTACAATGGGTGGTTTTATCGGTAGAGCGCGATTTCTTCCAGGCAACCTTTGGATGGGGAGGAGCGTATAAATAGGAAGGTCGGCTAGGGTGCACTTATAACAATAGAATGTCCATACAACGCTAACCGTGATCGCGCGCCATTGCATGAGTTATAGTACATATTCGACTCGATATATAAATGTGTGTGACGAGAGAACAAATAGCTCTATTCCGTTTTTTGTGACGTCATAAAGTACCTTGGATATGGGTGTTAAAGGCTCTCTTTGAAGATCCTCTCCAGATTCTATCCATTTGCGCACAAACTGTTCTCTATAATACTAAGTAGCTTCTTTATAAACTTGTTCGGTTGATTTTATTTTTAGATTTTATGATTTTACTATTTAAGGTCACAGATCAAACATAGTAGGTACAAACTAAAAAAGGAAACAAACTGGATATGAAGTAAAAATCTCATAATCAGTCCAGTAGAAGCTAATTCTGGGTTGTAATGTGGTTAAAGAATGGAAATTTGCAATGATAATTCGTACTGAAAAGCCGAAGACAGGGCTCAGTGGCGCGTCCTACATGTGGGAGATACCTACGTCCAGCAGTGGACTCATAAAGGTTGATGATGATGATGATGATGATGGTGATGATGATAATGGTGATGGTGAAGCCTCCATCTAAAAACATGTCTCAGGCACAGAAGCGCCCTATTTAAAATATTCCACGAATCAAAATCATGAAATTGTACGTAAAAGTATGTAATTCGAGCAATTATAAAATTACAACACGGTTAGGAAGATACTGCATGTGACTAAAATGGTTATGCTAAGTAAATGTTTAAGTGTGATTCAACTTATAAATGCAGGGCTGCTCTGCTAGCTAACTGTAGCTTAAGTAAAAATGAAATAATAAGATTCTTAAAAAAACTCGTCTCTTTTTTGTATCATTTTACATATTAAGGGGTAAATTTCTTAGTAGTTCTTACAGGACACGTCCTCAATAGACTTGTTCTGTGACACGAGATGACACTAATTTAAACGATGATAAACCGATTTCGGCAATTAGTGACAGGAAAAATATTATATAAGTGAGAGTATAAAAGTACCAAGAGTAAAAAAACAGCAGAAAGTAGTTATCAACCCTATTGACGTGTGGTACCTTCCATCAGGCACTCGGTCGACGTGGCCAAGTGGCCGGTAGTGGCGCAACCACCCATAGCTGACCCTGTTATAACGACGCACAGAATCGGCCTTTGCGTCAGTTGCAATTCAAATCAAATTAACTCAATAGAATCACAAGAATCACTTTTCAATAAAGTAAGATTATGTGATTATCTAATTATTTTTTTCTTTTATGATATAAGTTTAGTAATGGAACAAGCTGATAGCTCACCTGATGTTAAGTAGTAACTTCGGCCTATAACAATGCATTACCTCACAGAGCAAGTACAATGAGGACGTGTCCTGTAAGGCAATGCACTGCGTCCATCACTCTGAGACGTAAAGATCTTGAAGGCTCATGTGCCTGTAATTACACCAGCGCCCTTACCCTTCAAACCGGAACACAGCAATGCGAGCATCGCTGCTTGGCGGCAGAAATAACTACGGTGGTAGTACTGAACCCGGACGTGCTCTCACAAAGAGCTCTACTACTACTAATCAAGGTGCATAATAATATGTTCTTATTGTTTTATTTGTAACGACTGTTTATTTCAGTCAATTTACACTTTCACAGTCATTTCTGTACACGCGGTAACAAAGTTCAACTATAGAGCGCTGCAAATGCAATACCACGGACACGAGGTCACTAGTGTGGGTGGAGTTCCAACTCTACGTAACTCGTCGTAATAATAATATGTAAAGTTATTGACCACTAGTGGCGGTCGCAGTGGCCCGTGTGCGAAAGCCTAACGTACTCTATGATGCAGAAGAGTTCAGATAAAATTACTTCTAGTGGTTAGTGGTTCTAGTTGTACGGAACAAAGAAGGGGAAACCGGAAATGCATTCTACACACAGTAAATATAGCTAAGTTACTAGTATAGTATTATATGATCGGTGGCTAAGTATATTGTCTGATGAAGAACTTAAGTAAACCGTGTCCAGCGGGACTTTTTGTTATATATTTTTAGAGGGTGGTCGTCCGAAACCGTGGCCGTCCGGGATGAAGCCACATAAACTGACAACCCGAAAAAGATTTTTGTAAGTGCATGGTATTAACTTTACCTAGTACATGGAAATCTTCCAGACAGTGTTTCTAACATAGGTTTACAAATTCTGCCATTATTCTAAGCGCTGCAAACTTTAAAGACAAAAGGTTAGAGATAAAAATGTTTATAGCATAGTCTTAAATTTAAATTTAGTCTCTCTAAGGATGTTAGAATCTAAAAAATTTAGCAAGCACTAGCCAATTTTCGTCAACCTCGCTATACGGACCTCAGGCCGACCATAGAGCTTAAAAGCGATAGTAAAATACGCGCGTGCGCATTCATTCACACGCTCGGAGCTCAGACGCTGCGCCATGAAATACACGGTTAATATCTTACCTTTATCTTATCTTGAAAATAATATCTATGAAATAAATTTTTGAAAACATATCTACGAGTATGTAGAGTGAAATAAATGAATTTTTTGTTTGGTTTTAGTGAGTATTTTGTTCAAGGAGCAGAGAATCGTAGACTGATAGATCGTGATTGATGTGAAATGTGATGTGCAAATTGGAAGTGCCTTCAGATTGTGTGGAATGTGTACCTAGTACCTACTTAGCTATTGTCTGTAGCGTTTTATCGTTGAAAACATGGACGACACGGGCGGGCGATTCTGTTTGACAAAACTGTCAACTTTTGTTTGACAGGCAGACTGAATCTTCGTCAGATTCAAATTTTTTCATTTTTGGAAACGACATTAGCATTATTATTTTAATAGTTTTTCTTGTATTATTGTGGAATTTTAACCAATAATACTTCAGGTCGAAACATAAAGTGTAAGCCATTGGAATAAATGTGTGTAAAGTGGTTTCTCTGAATGTTAAAATTCGTCTCCAAGTTTTGAAAGAAAAATATCCACTATTTTGCCTTCAAAACAAACGACATTCGAGACGTTGAATTGACGAATGACAAATTTGAAAATGAACATCGTCCCAAAAATTTGATCCATCGTAATGTTCAAATAATAATCATTCTTTGCAGGTGTCACTGCTTCTGCTAGTGGCCATCGTCCACGCAGCACATCAACCAAGAAATAAAGAAGAAGAAGAAGAAATCAAAACTGTTAAGAGACATCTAATAGATGGAAACTATGGGCTGAGGATACAACCGATATTACATACTGGTAAGTAGGACGATGGGTCAGTATCAGCGTCGTAGGCTGCAGACGGAGCCTAAGGCCACATGGAATGGCAGGAAATGACAGGCCTATACCCGGCAGTAATGATGATGATGATGTGAATAAACATACTAAGTATTGGGTTTCCGAAAACTACTATGATAAAATGAAAAAATGAGATTCTTAAAAAAAAACTTTGAAATAAGTCAACACGAAGAAAACGTTTAAATAAAAGATCAACTTTTGGTATACAAACGATTTTTATCATAGTTAGAAGTACTCCGATTGAAGCGGCGTGGGCCTTAAGAGTAATAGCAACACCTAACAATACCAGCCAGGGCACGTTCTTATTGCACGCGCTCTGTGAGACAAAATCGGTAATTTTAGTCATATAATTTTGAGTATTCAGCAACAGCAATATGAGTTTATAGCATAAACTAGCTGTCGCCCGCGGCGTTGCTCGCGTCTACCCTTTAGAGTGTGACGTTTCAAAATTCCTTTCTTAGTGCACCCCTACACTATAATAACGATACTACCCTTCAAATTTGATACCTCTAGGACTCATAGTTTAGGCTGTGCGTTGATTCTCAGTCAGCTTCAAAAGAGTTTTATATATTTAGAAGAAGAAGATTTACACAGCTATCATTTACTGAATTTCAGTAGTACACACCGTGGAGGCAGCGCGTGAGGGTCCCGAAGATACAGGCAACCAGCTGAAACATGTTCCGTCGGTAAGTGCTTCATTTGTTCTAATGATCGCATAAGGTGCTCGAGTTATACCTACAGGGTCATACATCGACATATAGGTAATAAGACAACTCAAAAGGCAAGATTATACACTCTAGTAAAGAACTGTTAGGTACCTACTTATAAAAGTTACAAATCTTATTCCAGAAAAAAATTGTTCCGTTGTCGCAAGCCTGAATACGTGTATACATGAAAGCAATAATAATTATATTATGACGAAACACGAAAATAATAGAATGAGCAGTGTCGTGTCTCGTGTCAGCCGCGACTTACGACTCTTCGAGCGACTTACGTACGATACGATACGAGCAAACTCGGCCCGAAAGAAATTTAATATAAAAGTTGTGTTGTCGGCCCGACGCCGATATAAATTCCACTTTCGGGAAAAATTACCATTTCCGAAGGGAGTCTCATTTCACGCTGAACTTTTGATAAAAATAGTTTTCAGTTTAAAATTCATAGTGCGGTTAAAATAGCGAGTTTGCGATGAATATTAAACAGCCGATAAATTCTTTTATATCGTTAAAGTCTGCCGGTGTTGTATTTAAAGTTACAAAGTTTTTGATCCTATTGCCGGTCCCGGGTTTAAAGGAAACGTGTTGATAGGCCGATAGCACGGTGACATGACGGGGATACACTAGACACGAGCGAGCGCTTCTTCTTCGTATTCTTGTGTTGCTTTTTTTTTCAAATACAAAAAACAGCTATTGCCTCAGTAGGTATAAAGGTAGTACATAGTTATAATAAAAAAGTAACATCAAAGAGGGCAAAAGGGATAAATTCAGCGTAACCTGGATGCTAGACATCCAGCGCTGATTTCAATTTAGCCCTCTTGGGTAGTTCAGTTTTTTTAAACTTGGTGTGCTGATTTACTGCACTGATCCTCGCTCAAGCATACAATTTTTTATGAAAATGTCTACTCAAATGTAGTATACTTGAGTAAGGATTTCTGTATCGGCATACGGGCCTATAGATTATAATCTGGCTTCGATGTAGCTCAGACGTGAATCTATAATAGCTCAAATAAAATTTATATTCTGAAGTTTCTGATCAAAAAGTTGCCCTGGATTTTTCGAAAGCTTGTAAATGCATTGATAGACAAATAAGAACATCAATAACAGTTGCTCAACAACCAAACAACTTAATTTAATTTAGAAGATTCTCACATTAACCCACATCAGATTTGTTATTTTGTAACATAACGAATGTGTGAACGGGGGCAGAACACAAACATTGCATTGGACTAAAATGCGTAGAAAGAATTGCCTTTGCGTCCGGGTGTATAGATTCGTATAGTCGGTGAAAGAAGGTGTAAATTATGTTTCGTTCCATTGATTTACACTACGCAGCTAAACGGTAGTTCTACAAGCTGTCGCGCAGTGTAACTAGCTTCGCTTATTTATTGCTCTTTGAAGAACGCGCCCTGTCTTTTAAAAAAATCTAATTTAAGAACTGGTTATTTACACGGAAGCGATTAATTAATTCCTTTGAATAATTTGAAAAAAAAATGTAAATTATTGGCGTATAAAATTTGTAACTAGATTAGGGGTGGTTTATTGGGTATCCTCTGAAGAGGCTAGCTTAAAATAAGGCAATATTTTTTTTTGGCTTTGGCATAAAAATTTCAATGTATTAGTGAAATAATAATGAAAAGACGCAGTCGCTTACTTATACACATCGAACATTCCAAAAATAAAAGCTCACTAGTATCGGACTAAGCATAGATTGTTCTATAATTAGTTATTTTGAATAACTTCAACTTCTTCCAAAACACCTCTAATTTACATTTCTCTTGAAGATTTTTGAAGAACCATCTTGTCTCGATCGGTTCTTACGTTTTTACGAGCCTTTCTATGCATACTCTGTACAAAAGTTTACAATTAGGTAGGTTAGGTAAGTTATTTAATACATTTTGTAATTTTCTATGATATTGTTAACTCTATAAGGCATAATCTGTTCGTTTATAAAACATCATCTGCAGAGCAATTAGCAAAATTAAAACGACAGCTCTGTCGACTTCCCGGAACCGGATGTCTGTCTGTATCAAGATGGCGAAAATAAATTGAAGTACCAATAACTTTTTGCCTAAGGGACGCGTTCTTAATATTATTTTAATTTTAAATACTTACTTAATATAAAAAAAATGCTATTGCTGTTTGGTTAGTGTCTATTGATTTACCTACAGAAAATTTACGTACGTTTTTTTTTTTTGTAATTCTTCAGCGAATTTCTCGTGACTTATAACTACGGCACTAATATGCACTTACCAAATTACTAACAGTTTTTTATAAAATAATTAGTAGAGAGCCTAAGCTATTATAATTATCTTATCTTTGTTTCGCTGGCAATTGTGCCCTTAAGGTCAGATTTGGGACCTTAAGCTATGATTGATGGTACCGTTATTGTTGCCCCTTCGGTCCTTGGGACAAAAAGGATTATAGTGGCCATTATTCTGGGCTGGGTAACTAGTATGGTGCCGAATAAGCCTTCGATGTGCCTTCGAAATCATAAAAGCAAGACTGGTAGACGATTGCGATGATTTTGACGGTACTCTTAAAATAATAACTCCAGTGAAACTGTTACCACAGATCAAACGTCAAAGCCATTTTAAAATTAGTACATTTAAAAACTGTACAAAAAAAAATATGTACCTACCTACCTACATCTTGGCCCGATTATCACTTTGATAGTTTTTTGACCAGACTCGAAAAATATCCTGTTATACTAATAATCTACGTTTAGAATAAACTAAACACTACGTAATATAAATAATAAATGAATATATTATATAATAAAAGACCAAGATGATACAGCACTAGCGAAATATTAAAGCCATTACTTAGGTGTATCATGAAGATACAGAGATTAGATAATATTAGTGGGAGGACGGACGTGGAGTCAGGCCAGAAGCCTAGCGCGAAGCCTTAAACTTTAATTAGATCTGACTAGAGCCTTATCTCCGAGAAAATGGATATTATGAGCAGGATATTATCATTACAAACACAATCTTGCGTAATTAGAAACCAACGAATTAACTAAGTACTTCGATATTTTTTAGTAATTTTGAAGTGAAAACTTCTTCAGCATCGTTGTGATTTGAAAGTCGATGAAACGAAAAAGCGACAGCTGGACCCCCACAAACCCAAAACACTTCGATAGCGCGTTCTAGGATCCGACCAAACTTAGCAGCGCCATCTAGTTCTGATTTAGGAAACATGAGCATAGAACCTTTTCTAACTAAATAAGTACTGCATATTAATTTTTGAAGGTTTCACTTCTACCACGTGTGAATTGCACACATGTATTTTTGTTTGGATCTGTCTTTTCTAAGCACGCGGGCGCAGATCCACAAACCTGACTTGAGATCAATAAGAAATAAGAAATAAGAAATAAGAAACATTTATTGTAGAACTGTGTACAGGAGATCTTAACATTATAATAGTTTCAACAGCCTACCCATTCCGGGCGTACAATATATTAACCACATAATACGTGACAAAAGAAATGCACTGCTACTTTGATGGAGTTTAGACATTTGAATCGTTTTTAGTTTTGAATAAGGTTTAAGTTCCAACTAAATAACAACACTTGGCACGTCTTGGGCATGCTTCCGATTGGTACTGATTTGGACCAGTTGAGCTATCTATAAATCGTTTGCAACGGTTTGTAGTTAGCTCAACTGTTCCGTGTGTATTTTGTAAATATTGTAAATACTGTATTAGTTGTAATTTTCTTTGTTATTTCTTGCCCCTGGTATGTACATTGTAGATAATTTTACTATATAACTTAATATAATAACAACTAAAAACATTGAACAGACAAATAGACGTAACGTTACCCACGCGTGCGTAATGTAACGTTTTACCCGCTAGGCGCTATCGGTTAAAATTGGTTTCATTAGGCACGTGCTATAAAAACATATTTTTCCGCTGTTTTCAATAAAAAAGTAGCAACTTTGAGGTAATGCATTGTTATGGGCAGAAGTTACTACTTAACATCAGGTGAGCTATCAGCTTGTTCCATTACTTTTATCATATATCTATCTATCTATTTAGCCTGTATGCACCCACTGCTGGGTATAGGCCTCCTCTTTAGTACGCCAGTCTCTCCGGTCCTGCCCGAGTCTTCTCCACTGCTGCCCAACTACATAACATAACTTAACATAACATACATAACTTTTATTATTAAAAAAATAAATAACTTAATTTTGGGCAGACGATCCTAAAAATGGCACACTATAGATTCGACAAAGAGGAGGCTTATTATACTTAACAGTAGTCTAGAGCATAGGCTAATTAGATAAGATTATTATATTTGTCGGGTTTGTTATTGTACTTACTAACAAAGCTATGAATAAACTGAAGGGTTGTTCTCTACATAGGCTTTGTTTTGCTGTTGTAAACAAAAAGCAAACACATAAGTAATTTAATGTAGTTTCATTCCGATTGGCTGCACTGCATGCAACAACTACTGAATATTTCATTTGCATCCGCTATCGAACGTAAATGAGAACAAATCGCCTTAATTGTATTGCGAAATTGTGTTGTTTCTCATTGTTTTTGTACTGTGAAAAGGTTCTACTAACTTTCTTTCTTTTAATGTTAGATATAGGTACCTTAATTGACGGTTATTTACGAGCTAATAAAAAATAAATATGTGAAGACTGTCTAAGAGGTACCTTACCTACATAGAATCGCTTTTTAATATTATAATGGTACATCTGGTTGGTTTTGATAGTTTATTTATTTATTCGTATGGCGCTCAGACAATCGTTCACAATATTATATTTAGCTGCTTGATCCATTGGATGGCGTCGTTGTCAAGGGTGAGCATGAGCAAGTCTGTTATATATACCACCATCATATCTTGTCAGGGGACAGTGTTTAATGATGGTTTTGATAGTAAGAAATGGGATAAAAGAAAACCTTAAGCATTGTTTAAACTGTGTTTATCTTATCCTATTTATTATAATATCTTATTTTATTTAATCATATTAAGATTGAAATTTTTAATAGGGGGTTTTAGATTAGATGGTTTCTCAATAGAATTTTCATTCCATTTACTTATATTTTACTAGCCGTCGCCCACGGCATTGCTCGCGTTCTAGTGTGACTTTTCAAAATTCTTTTCTTAGTGCACCCCTATACACTATATAAGGATACTACCCTCCAAATTTCATACTTCTAGGACTTATAGTTTAGGCTGTGCGTTGATTCTAAGTCAGCTTCAAAAGAGTTTTATATATATTGATGATGATGATTATCATTGCAACAGTGATTTAAGTGACGTGGTCTAGTTATAGTTATACTATTGACTCTAGATAAATATGTGATGTAAGCATCGATACTCGTGTGACAACTTATAGCGGGGGTCAGAACGAAAATGTGACAATGGTAAGCGTAACGACCAGATTTACACTGCGCGTTGACTTAGCAATATTCCTTTGTTGAACTACCCTTGCTGCGCAGTGTGATACGTTCGATACAATTGCGATTGTCACATTCTTTCGTAGTTGCCCCTTGATCCTTACTCTATGAAAAAGCCCAATGACCTTGCAAACTGTATCATCGAGATTTGTAAGGTCAATTTGTGTATATTCTGCGCCAAAAGTGAAATTGAAATTTATTTGTGTATAATCAGAGCAGTTGGTTGTGACACGTGACTCTACCTTTACTGGTCAGTTCCCGTATCCCGTCCGATACAACAAACCGGTCCCGAGAATTGATTGCATAACTTGCAAAAGTCGCCCACGTTATATTTATAAAGCCGTCAGCACCGTGCCAGGATACGTCAACAAAATAAAAAATACCCTCACGAAGGACGGAATCAAATTAGGACCTACGGGGTATTTGAGTCAGTCGGTCCGCCAGAGCTGCTTATCAGGCTCGCGAGGAAATGAGCTGGCGGCAATAAATTGTCCTCTCAGCGCATACATTTAAATAAATCCCTAAAGGGGTGGTTCGGGTTGAGAACCGCTGGCGCAACAATTCCGAGTCATTACCGGCCACGGAGTGTGGACGAGTCGTCTGCAATTAATACTGAAATGTCGCATCGCCACTTTTAAGTTTCGTCATTTTTAATTTTTTGTTGAAAAACTAAGACCAATGTAAAAATCCAGCAGAAAGTACTGAGAGTACCTACCGCCCATTTGATAAATAAAATGCTTTTTTTTTCAGTAGATTAATCTGTCTTTCCTCGCAAGCGAGACAGTAGAACATCAAGACACAGACCAAGAGCTATTGTTGCGTTCACACTATGCCGCAGTCGGCAGGAACTTGGGCAGGGAAGTGGGAACGAGCATAGTGTGAACACGATCATACCTCTGTCCCGGCTCCCGGCCCAAGTTCATGCCCTTGCTCCCTAATGAGAATAAAGGCGATGTTGCTGTGGCAATAAGTCCGCGGCAATAATGCCGGCAGCGACATGGGCATAGTGTGAACGCGGTATATAAATAGATTAAATAGTTAGGTTAAGAGGGCCGGTTTAGTTGTAGCATAAGGTAAGAACGATGCACGAATGGGAGCCGAAAGCTCGCGAGTTCGCAATGCGGAAAGAACCGCACGAACTTTATCAAAGGTCTTATTACAATTTGTAATCCGACCAACAATTGTAATTCCAACAATTCGCGGGAAGTTGTGAGCCAGGGATCTCATATCACCGTGTTTGTTGTAAACTACTCGCTTCGTTCTTCACTTTATTTAATTGTGTAAGTTTCAGCAAAATCAGACTTCAAACATTGTTGTTTGAAGAAGGTCTGAGGTTTTGTCATTAACAGATCATTAATTTATTTATTTACATAAGTATTGTATTAAACAAAAGGTTACATTATTAATTTAAAATTATCAGGCCATTACATATTAGTTTCATCAAAATAAATACAGATAAATAAAATAATAAATATAAATAAATATTCACGGACACTTAACACAACGCCTTTCTAGTCCCAAACTAAGCAAAGCTTGTACGATGGAAACTAGATGGCTGATAGAATACATACTTTTATTTTGTAAATACATACCTACTTATAATACATAGAAACACACAAACATCTATGTTTACAACACACAGAATGTTTGTTCTCGGTGGGGATCGAACCCACGACCCACAGCACGGAAGGCAGAGCTACTACCGACTGAGCCATGACGCCTGTCAAAAAAATATAGCGAAATATAACGAAAAAGAGCGTGTCGTATGACTTTGGTACAAATCGAAGAAGTCGTCAGTTCAATGGTTGAAATTAACATTGTTGGTGTAAGGATGTATAATAATAAGTAGTCGCCTTCTTTTAATAATAAAATCGATAGACTGTTCCGTAACTTTGTTTGGATGATAAATTAGTAATTACGTAAAGTCAGTCAATGCTAAGTTACGTATTTGAGCAAGATCGTCTCTAAATTACACAATTTCCAGAGTTCACATTCATAATGTTTTACAACACGAATAAACAAATTAGTACAAAAACATTTGTGTAAACAAATTAGTAAGTACAAAAACAGCGTCAAACGGTTCATTTTTAATTAAAATTTCTACTGCAGTTGTGTTTTTTTTACTCTTTGTAGCAGCGATGCTCGCATTGCTGTGTTCCGGTTTGAAGGGTATGGGCGCCGGTGTAATCAGAGTGATGGACGCAGTGCATTGCCTTACAGGGCACGTCCTCATTGGACTTGCTCTGTGAGGTAATGCATTGTTATAGGCAGAAGTTACCATCTTAACATCAGGTGAGCTATCAGCTTGTTCCATTACTTTTATCATAAAAAAAAAGACTAACGAGTCCAACTTGTACTGTAGAAATTAAAACTGATGATTTGTCGTACTTTATCGGTGTACCCAATACCCATACATCGGCAAGTAGTAAGCATACCTACAATATTTCGTATAATTACCTAAATAACTACCAGTAAAGAAAACTCTACCCAGAACCAAGGAAAAATTCTAATAACAATGATAAGAGAACGCCCAGCGTCTTATCTAAAACAATTTGATTAAATCTCAGCGAAATAAAAGAAAGTAAGTGCTTTTCACCGTAGTGTAATAACTTTATATCTTCTAAATTATATAAAAAATATATCGTCTGTTCGACTGAAAATATCATAATTTTTTTTACGTATTTGACATTGCACAAACCCAAGTGTAGGGTGGGTTATTTCTAGTCTAAAGAATCTTACAAATAATTATCGGGAGAGAAGCTAACAAACCAAGTCACGGGCACTTTCACTAGTTTATGTAATACAAGAATGTGCGTAATTTTTTCCTTTGTAAGTACGTACTGAAATAATTCATTTGAAACGCCTCAGAAATATTAAAAAAATATTTTGTCTTATCCCAGTACATTCTCTTTCGTTTCTTCCTCCTTCAGTCGCGTACCTCACATCTGAAGGTTGTGACCACCTCGAGTCATGAGTAGAAACCCATTGATTCTGCGATTTTACAATTTAAAGTACCTATATGTACTAAAGACTTTATAAACTGCCGAGAGGTTACAAATCAAAGTACCGGTCTGCAAGAAACCCTCGAGTTTACGTAATTTTTTTGTTACTTAACTGAAAATTTTGAGGGTTCTTTAAGTTATTTGAACTAAAATTACTTACCTACCTACACTGTTTATATCCAATGACAGTGTATGTTTTCTTTAAAAACGGAAAACTCATTTTTAAATAGGGTCTCTTTTTAAACAGGGGTCAGAGAAATGTTTTCTTCGATCGTGGAAAACTGGTGAATAATCTACCCTGAGGTTTATTTATAATAACATAGAGTTGTGTCTTCCACAGCAAGAGTACGGGCCACCCAAGCCTCCTCAAGAGTACGGCCTGCCGAAGATTTCCGACGTGCTGACGGGGCAAGAACCATCATATCAGGCTGCCATAGCTGGACATCTGTACGCGCCCTCTTCAGTATACCAAGCTAGGGTATGACAATCATTGATAAGGAGTAGACTGAATTAAGTAAATGACGTGAATTTTCGGCGGTCAGGGTGTGCCACCAATGAATCGCACACCCTTTACATACCTAAATCAATATATATAAAAACTCTTTTGAAGCTGACTTAGAATCAACGCACAGCCTAAACTATAAGTCCTAGAGGTATGAAATTTGGAAGGTAGTATCCTTATAATAGTGTAGGGGTGCACTATAAGACAGGAATTTTGAAACGTCACACTCTAAAGGGTAGAACGCCAGCAACGCCGCGGGCGACGGCTAGTAACTTCCATATAATGTGACTGGCCGTATTTGAGAAGCATAGTGGTAGGCATCTTCCTTATGTTATAGCTATGATATGTGGTAATGGATACCAGTAGAGAAGAAATTTTCAAAATTAAACTCATAAGCCCATAGCGTGCTGCTAAAGAAGTATTGGGCTTTATTGTACTTTAAAATAAGATCGGCAGCCATCTATTGATATTTTTTTTGCATTAACAACGTAGCCTCTAGTAAGGGCTTCATCCTGTAGGACCACGGTTCGAAATGACCTAACAAAAAGTTCCGCTGGACAACTATTTTATAAAATGTACTTTTGGAAAGGAAAATGGTAGGCGCTATACCTATACCTTTTATAAGTATTTGTTTTTTTGTTCCACAGCTTGGATCTCCAACAAAGTTTGAGATATCTCGACCAGTGCCTTCTCAACTACGCTATACTGAATCTATTCCTGGTTTAACTCCTTCGGCAGATCTTGCTGGGTCATTTTATCCTCGCTTAGAACCACTTCAAACTCAACCGATCTACTCAGAAGAGAGTATTCATCCACTTTACCCCATCAAGGAGTTTCCATCAGATTTCTATCAGAAAATCAATGAGCTTGGTAACCAGTTGACCCTCAATGGAGAAACTATTGAGTACATACAGAACTCTGATGCTAATCAGGCAAATAGAGAAGAGACTAGAGAGGAAAATAAACAAAACGCTGAACAACAAATCTCAAATAGCACAGAAACACAGTCCAGTGCATTGCAAGCAGATACATCAATAACTCGGGTAAAGATGGAACTGCTTTATCTAGTTTCACTTTTAAACTGACTGCGGCTAACCAATTTTTAGAACTTTATTTATCAGTTTTTGAATTGACTTTTTCTTTAAATCATACTTGCACTCATAATGTTTTCTTAATCACAAATATCATATTTTCCAGAATAAGGACATCCAGCAAGCAGTGAGTTACGCAAGATTCTCTCAAGGGTTTCCACTGCCGTCTATTGAGGTTCAAGTTCCACCTCAGCAAATCCTGCAACAACAATTGTCAACGCCATCACCATTGCCGCAATTCCAACAGTTACAGCAACCTCAGCAACCTCAGACATTCCAGTCATCACCACAACAGGGATCTCCACAGTCACCGCAACCATTTCCACAACTGACTGTGCAAGCAATTCAACAGTCAACACCACAGCCACAGCTACATCTAATTGAACAATCACCGCCGCAGCCACAGCTACAACTAATTGAACAATCACCACCCCAGCCCCAGTTGCAAATAATTCAGCAATCAACCCCCCAACCTCAGTTGCAATTCATTCAACAACCAACAATTCAACCACAGTCGCCACCACAATTGCAACCATTACCGTTACAACCTCCATTACAGCCATTGCCTTCTCCAAATACCTCAAAAAGACTTCCACAAACACGATTTACCATTTCAAACCAATCAACGCCACGTACTATTGGTATGATTAGGATCCGACAAGGAATCAACCAAATGAAACCTCAAAATTCAATCACTCAACAGCAAAAGCAGTTTACATCACATACGCGAAATGAAGAATCGTTGACTAGTCGCCAGCCACAGTTGACATCTCAATCTGTGAATCAACTTTCTTTTACCAATCGGCCCCCACAGGCTACATCTTTTCCCCAGAATCGACCACGCGTGATCACTCAGCAGCCACAACTTATATCACAATATCAGAATGAACAATCTTTGACCACTAATCAACCACAATATTCATCTATATCTTCGAATCGACTTTCTTTGACCAGTCGTCAACCACAGGCCACATCTTTTTCTCAGAATCAACAAACCTTGAATACTCAGCAGCCACAATTCATATCACAATATGAGAATGAACAATCTTTGACCACTAATCAACCACAATATTCATCTATATCTTCGAATCAACTTTCTTTAGCTAGTCGTCAGCCACAGGCCACATCTTTGTCTCAGAATCAACAAACCTTGAATAATCAGCAGCCACAATTTATACCACAATATGAGAATGAACAATCTTTGACCACTAATCAACCACAATATTCATCTATATCTCCGAATCAACTTTCTTTGACCAGTCGTCAGCCACAGGCCACATCTTTTTCTCAGAATCAACAAACCTTGAATACTCAGCAGCCACAATTTATATCACAATATGAGAATGAACAATCTTTGACCACTAATCAACCACAATATTCATCTATATCTCCGAATCAACTTTCTTTGTCCAGTCGTCAGCCACAGGCCACATCTTTTTCTCAGAATCAACAAACCTTGAATACTCAGCAGCCACAATTTATATCACAATCTCAAAATGAACAATTTTCTACCAACAGCCAACCGCAATATTCATCGCTATCTCCGGATCAACTATCCTCGACCAGTTTTCAACCACAGGTTTCTTTACAAACTCAGAATCAACAGACTTTAACGAGTCCTCAACCACAGTTTACATACTTTCCTCAGAAACCACAAAAATTTAATACTCAGCCTCCAAGGATTCCATCTCATAACCAACAGCCTTTGTCCACTCCTCAGTTATCATATTTACCCCAAAACAAAGAAACTTTGAGCACCAGTTCTCCGAATCAGCAAACCTTCAGCACACATTCTCAAAACGAAGAAACTTTAACTACTCAACCTGAGTTCCCTATAACCTCTCAATCCGAGACTTTGTTTGATTCACATTCTACAAAAGAATATACAGTGTTTAACGATAATGAATTATCCACTGCATCTATCACACCTACTACTGAGTCTTTTAATCAGTTAACAGAAAGATCTACGACAACTACTCCAGTCTCAATACTACTTGAATCACGTTCTAATGTACAAAACACGTCGTTTTCTGAACCGCTTCCAACTTCCCCATCTGAATTTATTTCTTCTACATTAGCTCCAGCAACATTGCCATCGCAGCCCGTAACTGAGCCATCTTTGTCAACTCTACTAACATCAAAACAACCCATTTCAACCTACGTCTCTGTTCCTCAACCACAGCCTACTGTAACTTCTTTGGAAAAATCTGAGCCACAGAATCATTCAACTCAGTCCCAAAATCTGCCAACTCAGCAAAATATACAAGTTACTACTATAGAATCATCACCTGAACAAGAGCTGTTTTTCGTAACACCACAGCCTACTCTTCAACCATATTCAATAACACTACAGCCCCAAGAAATACCCGAAATAAGGGCCGTTCCTGTTCAATATTACCAGGCTGAACAGCAACCGGTTCAAGTGCAGATTCAACAACAGGAACCTTTACAGGTGGTACAAGTTCCACCCGCATTACCAGTACAAATTCAACTTCAACCGACTCCCACACCTCTTCCACAGTCGCTCGAAATCCAGGTTCATCAGTTTGATCAACAACAGCAATTACAGTATCAATCTGCACAGGAACAGAAATCTCAATTTCAGACCCAAAAACAACAATATAAATCTACACAGCATCAGCAGTCCCAATCAGAACAACAGAAATATCAATCCCAATTACAGTTACAGCAATCTAAACTTAATCAACAAGAGCAAGAAACCCAACAACGACAAGTGACTCAGCAACGAACACAACAGGACAAAGAAGCTGCCATTGCTCACGCACAACAATTGCTATATAACTTATACACGCCTTTTGTACAACCTCTTTACTCTGAAACCCAGGAGTTTCTGACTCGACAGCCTCATTACCAGGCTGATGCAGTGGCGTTCCCTTCACCTTACTATCCATCTTACCATAAGTACCACGTGTCCCCTTCCTTTCCGTCGACCGAGTACTTTGGAAAACATGCCCACACTATATTTGGTCATCACTATCATCACTATAAAAAGAAATAGATTACTGAAATGGCAGACATTGCTGTAATTACTTATTTTGTTAATTGTTTGTAATATTATTGACCTAGTTAATTTTGTAAGTTAAGGTACCATCAGAATAAATGAACCTGGTGCCATAATTTGGTTTAAGCATATTTAGGAGTAAACGAATTATAATTTTTTTATGACATATTTATTTCCTTAATTTTTAGACATAGACATAGACAGGCATTTATTTGCTTATAAAGTAAAGTAACACACAAAATACACGTACAGAACTAAACCTACAACACTACAAAGAAATAAAAAATTACACAGAAAGAAAAAATGAGATGAGTGTATTGAGTAGGTAGCTGGGTAAGCTGGCAAGTAATTGTGTGCTCCAGCAGCAAACGGGTTTCGACTCAGCGTATGCCTCACCACCCAAAGGTAGTTAGGCGCTGTTATTCTGTCGAAACCGTCAGGCAATAGACCCTGTGAAAAAACCATTGTGTAGTGTTCATGAAGTTATGTGTGTTGAGGATTGAAAAAGTGTCAGGATGTGAAAAGTTATAATGTATGTCTGGAAGGTTCTTCTGGTACGCCAGTCTCTTGATCTTTTAAGGTTTTTTTACAATATAAAAAATCGAGATAAATATCGAAGGTATGGGAACAATGATCGTTGAATCAACATCCCACATGGCGGTTACCTCGTGAGCCAAGTCAAGGTACTTGCTAAGCTTTTCCTTCTCGGCCTTCACGAGGTTCTCGTCATGCGGGATGGTGATGTCGACGAGTATTGCCTTGCGCTGGGACCGGTCGACCACCACGATATCCATAGTATTGTGTGCTGCAGCAGCAAAAGGGTTTCGACTCAGCGTATGCCTTACCACAAAAAGGTACATCTTATAATATGACGTTGTTTTAAACTATAGCAACCTAGCAGGTCCATTTAGGATGTTGCATTGATACGTGTCAGTGTGAAAATTAATATTAAAATCGCTACAGAGTCATCTTTGTAAATCTTTAATTTGGACTTCGTCAGTATAGATATAAAATTCTCCAATTTGTCAAGAAAAGTCCTGTTGTTATAAACTGGGGGTTACTAGTACTCGTAAAGTTGTCTAAGCTGTAACATAATCCATCTACCAGAGTTTGTACATGAAGGTAGGCCTCTGGTAGTATTTACTCTGAAACTATTGATTGATATATAGATATTTCACGTTTTCGCTTACTACTGTTATTTTAGTCTATCATATTTTAGGGAAAATACTATAGTCTTACATTTATTTAGAGTACTTTTTTCTAAAGTAACAATGTCTTGGTTTCAGCCTCTGCCTTTGAGTATCACTGGTTTACATTCATATCTCTCTTCCATAATTTCAGTCCCATTAAGCTCTACCCACTCGCATTTCCAGGTTGTATTTGGGGGAATTGTTGTAGTTGGTTTAGTTGTATGGTTCGGGAAAATAATGTCAATATCCTGCCCCAATTTTTGGTCATACATCGTACAAGTGTTTCGAATCAAGTGGTGATACTCCCTCACGTCTGTAAACACGAGAATGCTGCTGTCTCCTCTCTTTAACATAAAGGAGCCGATTACGAACAATCTGTTATTATGGATCCCCGGAGCCGAGGCCTTTGAAGTTCTCAATGTTGCGGATGCAGATGAAGAGCCCCCACTGCCGAGGAATCCAGCCGTCGCAGTCAGTCACCACGTTGTCTTCGGGGTCAAATGTATGCGAACGCATCACACAAGACTTAAATATATGCTTGCGATTGATGAAGCCAAGAGAAGCAAATTTTATGTCTCTGCCCAATGTGTGGCTAAGATTTGCGAGCGGCGTCTCCATCGGGCCAGCGGTCCGCTTGACCACGCCACTCTGTCCGTACTGATCGAACGAGTACAGGTTCGGGTCCTGAGGTATAAGCGTCAAGGCTTTATACGTACGTATAAAGTACGAAAGTACGTTAAGATTAAAGAAAAAAGGTATAATGTCACAATATCAGTACAGTACTATACAAACGACAGATATCCGATTGGGAAAATATTACATACCTACACCTTGAGAAATTTCAGTGTCAACTGCACTCGGCAAGTCATCCCGATGCCCGATGACGAAGTTCTCTGGGCCATGGATGATAAAAAGGAAAACAGTCCGATGCACGACCTGATGGTGATACTGTTGGACCAAGCCTTGACGCTTATACCTCAGGATCCGAACCTGTACTCGTTCGATCAGTACGGACAGAATGGCGTGGTCAAGCGGACCGCTGGCCCGATGGAGACGCCGCTCGCAAATCTTAGCCACACATTGGGCAGAGACATCAAATTTGCTTCTCTTTGCTTCATCAATCGCAAGCATATATCCAAGTCTTGTGCGATGCGTTCGCATACATTTGACCCCGTATCACCATCAGGTCGTGTATCGTATCGGACTGATTTCCTTTTTATCATCCATGGCCCAGAGAACTTCGTCATCGGGCATCGGGAATTCTTCGGGTTGACTTGCCGAGCGCAGTTGACACTGAAGTTTCTCAAGGTTTATGTAATATTTTCCCAATCGGATATCTGTCGTTCGTATAGTACTGATATTGTGACATCATACCTTTTCTCTTTTATCTTAATGTACTTTTTGAAGGGGTTGAAAGATGTGAGTACTGTTTCATTGTCGATGAACACGCCCAGGGCAAGGTCTCTGTTAGTTTTCAGATAGTGGTTAGGATCCGGATCCGGATCGCCAATGAGGATAATGACGGCGCGGTCGAAAAAGATATCCATGTCATCCTTGTCGATGTGGTCGACCCAGCGCATGGTCGTCAACAGCTGCAGCCACACGCCGCACAACGAGCTCATCAGTACGGCTGATTAATGTCCACCTGTTATATTAAAATACACAGTACTTAGTAAAGTGAACCATTTTAAAGTATACTGTTTCTAAAGTAAATCTAAGTTAGCACGAATAAAAATCTGCTGTTCCATATAAAATACAATAGGTATACCTACTTATCTACTTCGCAAACACCGATGGTTCCATGGGATAATTATAATTATCTTCTCTTTAATCAACTTCAAAAAAGGAGGAGGTTCTCAATTCGGTTGTTTTTTTTTGTAGTTTGGCAGTTAAATAAATGTAACTGGAAAAAACATGTCATCCAAACTTCAATTTGATACGCCTTCATCATCAAATGATGATAATAATGATGGCAGTTCATTAAGATTGTTCTATTGATCGTAAACACCACAGAAAAGCAAAATACGCAATGTCGTATACGAGTTTTTTCCAGTTGTTCTTATTTAACTGCCAAACTACTGAACCGATTTTGATAAAATTATATTATAAAACTAAACTGGAAATATACCCTTTCATATAAAAAAGCATTTTTCAAATCGGTTCATGGCGGAGTCCTGCAGTAACAAATATAAAAAAAATACAACCGAATTGAGAACCTCCTCTTTGTTTAAGTTGGTTAAAAACAAAACTGTACATTTACCATTGAACCTTTTTGTTTACACAGTTTTATGTAATAATTTAATTATCTCCTTACTCACATTGTTTGTACGAATCTCACAGTCAACTGATCTGACGAGATGTAACTCAGTGGTTTTATATTCGCACGTAATTTGTAAACATTGCAAAAATGTTTTCACTCAAATTCAGTGAAAATTTCAATTATCAAAACATAAGACATGTTTTTGTTTTAAAATTATTCGAATGCCATGTATTATTTACCAACAACGTTGAATTTGTTTAGTTACATTCGTCGGCAGAGAGACCCGACCCGCTATGCTAGGCGGTCAATACACTGTCACTGTGGGTTGAAATTAGTGTGAAATAAAAAAATTACAAAAATGTAAACATCTCTTCATCATAGCTGGTCATCTACAGAGCTTGGAGTAGGTATGAATTCTATGGATATCTATCTTTTCTAAATATATAAAACTCTTTTGAAGCTGAATTACAATCAACGCACAGCCAAAACTATAGGTCCTGGGTAAAGGTATGAAATTTGGAGAGTAGTATACTTATATAGTGTAGGGGTGCACTAAGAAAGGAATTTTGAAAAGTCGCACCCTAAAGGGTATTAAATTAGGATCAAAGATTTTAACCAAATAATGCAAATGCTGCTACCACGCGAGCAAATCCGCGGGCGACAGCTAGTGGAATTTATAATAATTCTGCAATTAGGTAGGTACCTACGCCTGCGATCCCTTCACTTCGCTGAGGTCTCCAGCAGCCTAAAACCCACTGGATTTTAACCTACCTACTTGCAATTTAAAAAACAACATTCATTTCAGGAATCTACTTAAATAAGGAGGTACCTCCTATAAGAAAGATGAAACAGAAGAAAGATCGCCGAATTTGCATGTGGAGAAATTTGCATTTGAAACCATTTGTAAATCCTGGGTTTCCCGATTATTCCAATAAAGCAAAACCCTTTGAGGTCAGCGCCCATCGCTGATTACATAGGAAGGGATAAAATCCTCATCCATTGAGGTAAAAGTAGATATACCTACCTATTCAGGAAATTGTATTTTTCCGACTTGTGTAAAGATCCCTTGAATAAAATGTTTCGAGTCGGTACAAGATCTTATTTCTTTGTGATTCCAACTCTTTTCACTAATTTCGCGACGTCATTTTGACGTACGGTAAAATCTCTGCCGAAATGAGCATGAGGCCCCTGGACATGTGCTCAATGGACTTACTCTGTGAGGTGATGCATTGTTACAGGCAGAAGTAACCGCTTAAAATGCGGTGGACCATCATCTAGTACCGTTATTATTGGGTACCTAATTTGACATAAAAACATCGCATGGATAAATCAAAAATTTGTAGGACGTAAAAATCAGAGTACTAAACTAATTTACTTATCAACGCATTATGCTAATAAAAGTCAATTGCATTCATATCATAACCAAGGACCTCAGAGAGACGGTAATGTGACCTTTCCCCACACGCCGGCAGCATACTACAAGTTTACAACGAGTGTGGCTACCAACGCAGCGGTGAGGAAGCATCAACATCGATAGAATATAATCTCATTGCTTTTATCTCATTTTATTCGTATTAGTCATCGCACTTTATGAAGCGATTCAGTTTTTCTTTTCCACTCTCTTTATTATTCATTTTCTGACACTTGTACGTGCTAATAATGATTAAAACGGCCACTATCAGAACGGCATAATGTACCTCCACACACCCCAGCCTGCAGAGTCTGCAGGTAAATTATTGTAGAGTCTACAGTGTAAGGTTTAGACTATTCCTTTCTTCTGTATGAAGCAGTTCATATATAGCTATGGCGAAAATTTCAATTCCGGTAGCGACTGGCGTAAAGTTCAGCTTCTGAACAGTGTTATTCATCAATTACATGTGTGCGTACTGTTTACACAATTACATGCAGGTACGCTACAAGAGAAAATACTATTATGTACCAACAAGCGAGTGCATAAGCTGTTACATCGCTACCCGCTATCTCTATGTCCTCAAACACGGTAGAGCACAGCCTACATTTCTGTTCTGTAACTCCACGGATGCAGTAGACGGACAAAGCCAGACCATGGCACCAGTCACCATACATACATTGACAACATAACATACAGTCTCAGAGTGAAAACTGAACAGAGAGATAGTGATCGTGTAAAATAAAAAATTTAATACCAGTATTTGACTAATAAGGTAAGCACATTCTGTTTCCATTTTAGACCACTTTGAAAATATTATGGTATGTAAGTATTGGAATAAAAGGTAGCTCCGGTGGCTGCTGGACGTAATAATCGTGGTTTTTATTTATTTTGACAGGCGTCATGGCTCAGTCGGTAGTAGCTCTGCCTTCCGTGCTGTGGGTCGTGGGTTCGATCCCCACCGAGAACAAACATTTGTGTGTTGTAAACATTTGTTCTGTGTCTGGGTGTTTCTATGTATTATAAGTATGTATTTACAAAAAAAAATGTATGTATGTATTCTATCAGCCATCTAGTTTCCATCGTACAAGCTTTGCTTAGTTTGGGATTAGAAGGCGTTGTGTTAGTGTCCGTGAATATTTATTTATTTATTTATTTCTTAGTTGGCACCTACGAGTATATCTACCTAAGCGGAGGTAAGAGTTTTCCTTTCATAAGAACATGATGATGATACAGGTTTTTTTGAAAAATAATGTTACCTAAATAAATATGTTTCATAACATTATCACGTAGAGCAACTTCTACTGCTGACAGTACCACAACACCTCTGAAATGTCATGTCCTATCGTCAAACCCGCACCCTTCCCATCAATGTCTTACAAAAATCTCTTTGGCAAATTTATTTTCATTTAATCTATGTTTTCTTGGAGTCTGGTCCATTAAGTACCTACACAAATGTATGAACATTATCTGGACGGTACAAGGTGATGGTGATGCTACACAGGTCTTGGCAGGAAAACAAACAAACAAAACTAGCCGCTTTGTTATAGTTTTCCGACCTCCGAAATTATCTCTGAGCTTCCTGGGAGTTGTTTGTTCTTCAACCTTAAAAGATTACCAATCAGGTCCTTAGAGTGGTAGGTAGGTACCTACTTTTCAACGACTACTGGAAATTACATAGGTAGTCATTAGAGACGTAGACCTATGACGTTTTAAAGTAGCATACCGGAAGGTGCCGGAAGTTTTTTTTTTATGATAAAAGTAATGGAACAAGCTGATAGCTCACTTGATGTTAAGTGGTAACCTCTGCCTATAACAATGCATTACCTCACAGAGCAAGTCCAATGAGGACGTGCAAGATAAGATAAGGAAGTAAGATTCTTCGCAAATAATTTTTTTTAAGTCATCTAAAATCAAATAAATATTATGCTCACAATTCGGTCATACTCATACCTGCCTACGTACTCGCAATTTCATCCTTGAATGTACTTGATTTATTAATTTGCAATGTTTATAAATATTAAAACCAGTTTGTGATTGCTTGATTGCAATGCAAGTGCTTTGACACAGAATAAATAGCACCTACGCCTTAATATTTCGGATAGCGAAGGTGCACAGAGTATAATCACGCACAGATGTGACACGGCATTTACCAAACCATTACATGAGTTGGATAAGGAGCCGTGAGTCTGAGTATCAAATAGAACTCAGACTCGCGGCTCACGATGACCTACGTCGTGAGTCAGATCAAAGCATGACCGCAGGAGCCAACACCGGCTAAAGCTAAATCTCATAATCCCTTTAAAGGGGACGGCTTCAAGGGGATTATGAGACTATTTGCAAATAGTCGTTACTCAAGCATAAGTTATAAAAATCTAATCGTAATTGAATTCTACAATGGATTAAATATTCATCTTACCTCGGTAACTCTCGGTACATAGGTAATTATATTCTTACAGCCTACAGTGTTTATAAGTATACATTTCCAGACACTGACATAATCATAGCGTGGCCAGACAAGGGTCAAACTCTACTCCCGACTAGTAGGTACCTACAGAAAGATATGAGGAGATATATGATCAATATGAGTTTTTTTTAAAAGCTTGTCCACTCTCTCCACTATAGTCTTTGCATGTCCTTGCATTCGGAATGAGTTCAAAGTAGACCACACGGACCAGTTCCTCACATTGCCATTATGCAAATAAATCGCTGTAACAGACAGATAGACAACGGTATTATTGTGATATATGCGCTCAAATTAACCATGTCAGTGCACAATAATAAAATATTATTAATAAAATTAATTAATTTAGAAATTTAAAATTAATTAGATTTCCTTTTCTTTAAAAAACTCATCAAATAAGACTTAGAAAAATGTTCTATTGGTTGCCTGACCCCGTCTAAAAATACCTTGAATTTGCAGTTCTACAACTTTCCAAAATAGAAATATCTAATTTATTTGATGACAGTTCAAATTAAAAGATCTGCTATTAATCTGTTCCAATTTCACAAAACCTAGTAAGTATTATAGATAGGTAACCTAACCTACTCTTATAGGTACCTACTGCTTAGTTAGAATTGCGTACCTACTAGGTAGATAGGCATACATATGCCTACAGATATTACCAGGTGTGCTGGGTGTCTTTTGGGACCGTAAAAGAGTTAGAAACCAATTTTAAAAGTTCTGGTTTTTATTTTACCTATGTACTTACCAAAGTACAAAGCTCACTTTGTCTTGTAAGCCTTCACTGTCAAAGGAAGTAATGGAGGCTTCAAGTAGAGTAGGTATAATGAGTCTGAAAGGCTTACGGGTGAAGCTAATGAGCTCTTTGCTAGTGATTATCGAACCGAGTAAGCAGAAAAATTAGAACAATGAACCCGATTCTGTTGGTGCATTTTTCTAAATTAAACTAATTTGACAGCACTAAAACTAAAGTTCTCAGTGTCGTTTCAGTTCGAAAAAGAAACCAACAATTTGAGTGCTGCCAGGTTATGCTCAGATAAGGTTACTTTAGGAAAATGAAATAACAGAATCGAGGGCAATATTTAATTTTGGTGACAAAAACCGCAATGAAACCTACAAAAACCACTTCGTTGTAAAAGCTCCGAGACAACAAGCATTATTATACATTAAATCCTAGCTAGGTACATTTTATTTAACCATCAAAATACTTATAAAATAAAATCCAAAATATAAAATATCAGTAAATAACCACTACAGCACAAAATACACTATCAAAATCCATTTAATTTGCGTTTCGTGAAAGATGAACTTTTTCAATTGAGATGAGTTCTTTGCGAACTATAAAGTAATTAGTGAAGCTTACTGGTCGGTCTGGCTCACTGCACACTACTCTACAGGTAGTGGCTACCAACCTGCCACATTAGAGATAATAACAATTTATTTGACACCATTTTTTAGCCATAAGAATAAGGAGTCATGGCTACCACAACAATCAGAACAAATGCGGAAAGCACCTTATTCAGGTCATTTATGACGTATACCTATACTTTATACCATGATTCACGCTGAAGGAGAAGAACTAGCGCTCTGGCGTCTCAGCCTGATAGGTAGTTTACTCTCTGTGACAGTCAGTATAAGCTTCTTTGTTTTGTCTGTTCCCAGATGGTGACAAGACTGACGCTCTACATCATCATCCTAATCCAGGTGCATCGAGCCGCCAATATACCGCTTCGCATGAAGAGGTCCCCTCTAGACCTCGGCTCTCTGGGAACCCACCCAGTTCTTTACACGCCACTACACAATACCGGTACCCGCGTAATACCGGTATTCGCCCAAAACTCCGGTTCTCACTCGGTAACGGTCCTACCACAACATCTCTTTTACCAGAACAACGGCCAGAATGTACCACTTATATCACCGATACCGCTATCCCAGTTTTACTTCCACTCCAAGTTACACGTCATACCACGGCAGAACATAATCCAAAGCGCAATACAACATGTCACTAAAGACAATGCAAAAATACCAGTGATTTCTCACCATTCGGTGTCGCACACTTCTCCGAACGCAAATGTGACGCATTCGACTTCGGTAATACCGGTATTTATACCGATACACCAGCACTTGGTACCGGTTCATGATTTATCAGTGATACCGCTGCAGAGGCATCACAAAGTGGAAAAGATAGGACATTATAGAATGGAAAAGAATAAGGAAGAAAATGAGGAACCATCAAATCAATACCGGAACTTCTACGGCGGGCACGGCGCGGGCTTGTTCTACGGTGGCCACGGCTCTGGACATGGCTTTTATGCGTATGGAAAGTAGTAATAAGTATATACTGTTGTAAATCGTTGTTTAATTAAATTATTTATTTATTTTTAACATTATTATTTGGTCCCTATTTTTCGGATTAGTCTCATAATCCCCTTCAAGGGGATTCTTCTTTTTTTTGCATAAAATGCACTCTATTGATAGTAGAAAGTGTATCATACACGTGACATGCACACAACGATACCCCATATGTAGGTATCTACTTACCTATTGAATGAGAAATGTCTTGACAGGCAATACCTAACAAAATAACATAAAAACAGTGATTTTTTATTCAGAGCCCATAAAGTATAAAGAAAGACGCGTTGTGCTTTGTGTAAACGGACACCGTTAGCCGACAGTCATTCACAATATCTCAAACACGACACACTGTTCGTTTTAAGTGTTTTTATAGAAAAAGTAGAAAAGAAAGTGATTGTGCGACGTTTATTAATTAGAAGGTAGCTAGGTGATTTATTTTCTTTAATCTTTGTCTGAATCCTGATTTATAGCCGTTTGTAATTGAGACTTTCTTAATCGGAATGAGGTGAATGCCCGACACAGTGCCGGCCATTCACCGTTTGTTAGGGCTGTGTGAAGTGCGACAGCTGATTAGCTCAGATTACCTTTAGTATTCTGAGAGGATTAGGTATACAATAGAAAATATATCACGTACAGTACAATATAATGGGTTGGAATTGACACACCCCGTTCACCGTTAGTGCATTACATACATACACAAACCATTTTGCAGATTCTATTGTGATATCGAACGAAACAACAATAATAGGTACTGGAAAACCACTACAAGATGAGGTAAGACAATTCCTTCATAATTGGGTATAAGTAATAAATAAAGAGTGTTTACCCGAGTCTTAAGTCAGAGAATATGGGTGTGTCCATGTATCGAGGGTAACTTCCAAGGGCCTGCAACACCCAGTTCCGGAAAATATAATTAAGTGCAAAGCACAAAGGTTTTTCCCACCGCATAAATCAAACCCACACCTCTAGCGGTAAGTCACCAGCTACGCAACATAAAGTCGTCATAAAATGGTGGAATTTTGCCTGTAACATAACTTTGTGATCTAATATTATGAGATTACTGAACCGGAAATGAATATCCCTGAGGGTTTCGGCTCCAGGACTATTTACTTTCCTTTCCCAAGATAAAAAGTTGTCAACCTTTTCCTCTGGACCGTTTTGTTTTATAATCTCTTCTTAATATACGGTAATACTTTTCAAAGTATTCTAAGTACATGCTTACGAAGGTCTGAGGGCCCTATCTGATTACATTAACATGAAGAACGTCCCTATTAAAGGGATTATTTTAAAAGTAGGCAGGTATGTGATGAAAATTATGGAAATTAATTTACTTTTGCTAAGGTTTTAGATGTAAGTATCGGATTTTCAAGTTGCGTTTTGCGCTGAGTGGGACCAACGTGTTTGCAGAGAGGTATTCATAAAATTGTGATTTGGTTTCAGAAGGTTGTTGGTGTGTTTTCTCACTCTGTCTTTAACTGTTGTCTATGGTCAGCCGAATAAAGGTAAGGCTAAGAAAAGAACTAAAAAAAAAAGCTCAAGCTTCCGTAGCATAGAAGCGATACGTTTTAGATTCAAGCGGTCACACATCCACTTTTTAATAATATATTTCTAGCTGGCTGGAGGCCAAACTAGAATTAAACAGTATTTTTGTCCAGGATACATCAAGAACAAAGCCAATGGTGTTAGTTACCGGCTGGTGTACCAGGCCCAACCCTGGGACAAGGCGAGGCAGCTCTGCGTTGAAGAAGGAGCTAAGCTCGCTGTGCCAAGATCTGAGGTATAGGCTCTTCAAGTTAAAGAACTAAACTAGAGACAACAAGGTTGAACATTGGGTCATGGCCCGTCACGTATTACTTCGGTAATACGCTACCAGGTGCATTAGGTATTCTGCAGCAGTATACCGATTAAAGCTACGCACGCACTTTATAATATTTTTACAGCCCAATATATGTATAGTAGTTTACAGACCAATAAACCTACGGTTTACCTCCTTTAAAATCGAAAGTTGAGATATTTATTAAGTACGTATTAGTTCATGTTTAATACCCAATCTAAGGCTAGACTACCTACTAAATATTGAAACCGTCATTTTGAAGTAATTCAGTCAATACTAAGTAGGCCAACGTAACGGCGACGGCGGCGGGCCGTAGGTACGCTTACGGGCCGGGTGTTCACGGGAGGAAATTCCTCTGAAACCGGACGGTGCGCGACTACCCTGTGACCCTGTGACCCTGGCTCTAGGATGTGTGAGTGATTCATGTTTCCTTTGATTACCAGGAGGAGTTCTCTTTCATCCAGAAGCTGGTCCGCGGGATGAGCTACCACGAGGTGGTGGGCTCTGACTACAAGCTGCTCGTCTGGCTCGGGGTCAACAACCTCGACCACTACACCACGTGGAAGAACATCGATGGTAACGCACCGGTGTAACCGTTTATTTAGATTTTTCCTTAAATTATAGACTTGTGGGGCACGATGCAAAAATGATTAGATTAATGATGGATTGATATTTTTTCCTCTAAAAAGATTACTTACTATTTGTATAGATTAGACTACTAAGTATAGGTATTGATATTTACAGGTGAAAACATTGAGACCACTGGTTTCAGCCGATGGTCCGGGAGCAATGGCGAATCATACAGGTAAAAACCCCTTTATTTGAAAAAAATAATTCTAAACCGAAAGATAGACCAAGACCAAAGGTTAAAAATTTTGTACCTAGATAATAAATAAATAATATTAGTATTACAACCTCTGCACCAAAAACGTGTGATTCGATATAAAGCCCACGAGACGAATAAAGAGTAAATGTATAAATCAACGTGAGGATACCGCAGGGAGCTGCTTTAGGGCAGCTTTTATTTCGAATCAAAGTTTATCTGGAGCTAATATTTATGTCTGGTTTTTTTATCTTTAAATTTATTGCGATTGAATATTCAAATCTCAGCGGTAGGTGTGATAGCCCACTGGCAATAAGTAGTATCACCTGTGCCAAAGTTCTGTACCATCGAAGCGTACAATGCAATTTGCAGTAAAGTACCGAGTAGTCCTGTCATGTAACTAAGTAGAAATATAAATGTAAAGGCATGGCTCCTATTATCCAAAACATTCGAGAAAATGTCGAGATTACAATAATCAGTGACATCCCGACACAGAACCACGCGGATTTTATTTCTCAAGATAATAATTGACGTCGTTCGCTCCAAGGGCTATCGAACGTTTCTTCGAAGCGCTCGTGGCGTAGCTTGCTTGGTCAATCATCACCAATTATCTATGTTAAGCGACATTCTGCGCGGTCACGATTTGGATGGGTGACCGTTAGTGGCATTTACATCTGAGCGCTTCTGTGCTTCGGAGGGCACGTTAAACTGTCGGTCCCGGCTCTAGCAGTCGCGACTGCTAGAGCCGGGTTAAGCCATGAAGTCAGTGACGCGTTAAGCCATGACGAAGGGCATAGTATTATTATGATCTGTGACGGAGGCTTTAAGGCGGCCTAAAAATTCCGTCACCAGAGTTGGCCACTAACTCATACGAGCCTGGTTGCTTATAACGAACGTTTCCTAAAATAAGGCCCTTGGTGTAGGTGTACAATTGGCACTAAGACCTAAGATCAAGATAGACAGGAGTTACAGGCAAACGGTGCAATTTCATTAGCGTCCTGTCTGAATTCTAAATAGGATAAAAGCTCGATCTTGATTAGGTTGGATCGCAAATGGGTATTATGTACTTAGGTTAGGTTGGTATTCAACTTGTAGGAGCTTGTAAAGCGAAGCTTGTAATATTGTGTTGTATTCCAGTGATGCCCCATCTGAGCCGCACTGCGTGGGTGTAGACGCTCACAACCCTGGCTTCAGAGAGTTCTGGTGCTCGCGTCATCAGCCCTACATCTGTCAGAGAGATAGTGCGTCTACGTAGTTTGTACGCTATCGCAGCTTATTTATTTATACTCAAATGTAATAAAAAAGATTTTACAATATTTTATGCAGCAAGCTAATATCCAAACATCCAAATACGTACCTAAACTTTTACATACTTATTTTAGCAAGGATTATCGCGTACACGTCGCCATCGCATCGTCGTAGACCTTTTGTAGCTTGTCTCGTAGCGCCGTAGACCTCTGAATTGGTTTCCTCCTAATATAATCCTCCTTTTTATAAGTAGTTGGGTACAGAGCCCGTAGTCTGAGTTTTGTTTTGTTGATCGAAACGCATAACGAGAAGCTACTTGCGAGATACTTTGTATGAAAAACCGATAAGCGTCTTTAGCGGGCGATTGGCAAACTAATTTTCTCCATACGAAAACGGCGAGTTTCTTGATTCTGGCTTGTCGCAAATCAACATAACAAAACTCAGACTACGGGCTCAGTAAAATGTCTGCCGAAGTGAGCGTACAGCAAGCATCTTGATACAGGTATTTTGATATGAGTATAATAAAGTTTTTTGATAAGAGCACCTCTTAAGTTATCTATTTTAAGTTATTTACCTAGTTTATGTAAACTAGTCTTATCTCAAGAATTCAGATTTATAGCCACATTTCATCAGTTTAGTAATGTAGATAAGAGGCTGTAGGTACAATAAAAAGTTAGTCTATCTATCTATACTTTACATTACATGTAATAAAATTGACGAAATTACGAAACACGTTTGCCCGACTATGTGACGCAGGTTCAGTAGGTATTTTTATAGAAGGTTTCCTCAGCATTGTCATGCATGTTGTCTCGAAACGTTTATGAATAACAGAAATAATAATTTTAATAAGGTATCTAAATCTACCTACTCCTTCCTTACTTCAGTGTATAGTATTATGATCTCTGTGCTTCAGTCAGATTTGTCCCACTCCGAAACATTGTCGTTATTAAACCTGCACAGTGACATCTAGCGCAATCTTAAAGAACTAATAGATTTGCAAAAAGAGCCATCTAGTTCTGACTTTGAACATAAGTTACACGATTAGTATCGCTACTTGCGGCTAGATGCCAGTAAACTATTTTTTGGTAGTAGCAACATCAATATTGTCGATGCCAGTCAGCTGTTGCGTAATGTCAAGATTGTCAAGTATTATTATGTCAGAAAAGTTAGGTTACAAAATTTTGTAAACAGAAATATTGGATTGGAATAATAACAATTTGAAAATCAAAGCAAATTAATTTTCTTTGGCCACAATAAGGGTAATACATCGGCGTCTGTTATTATACACGTTTATGTTTTATTGTTTATGCACATTGTTGTCTAGGTACTGTATTATGTTTGTTTACTTTTCAGATGAATTTTATCCGAAAAGGATTCTCATTGCTATCAACGGGAATCAGAACACAATGTACACAACTAAAAGGTAATAAAATAGGCTACAAATGTATCTAACCCTATTAAAACCAACTTTAAATAGGTAGTGGTGTTTTGAGGTTAGTCTGTCTAGGTATGACCTATGTGGGTATATTTTGAATGTATACTACAGGGTAGGGTAACTTAACAATTCCCTAGATACAAATAATGTTTTGTGGAAATCAAAGGCTTAAAAATCTGAATTAAGTACCTAATGAATTTGTCCTAATAATATACCTACTGTTTAAATTTTTAAAATAATCTACCTAAATATATCATTACATTTAGGCTCATTCCAAGAAATAAACAATGTCACAATAACCTGGGCACAGTCGTTTATTGTACCTACCTAAATGCTAATTTAATAGAAAGCCTGACCTCTCTTGCTGGAAGAGATGTAGGTATGCTAAGCATTATTAGAGTTGGTGTTCACACAATCGCTGCTATTATTACTTTTCATCACCGATCATTCTCCTTCCTGCTAAGGTCTAACAAAACGTGACATTAGCTAAATTGCGGGCAACACTGCAAAAGCCGTTCAGACAAGAGTTGAATTGAAAGTAGACTACTCTGACATCTTGACTACCCAGACATGAGGGTTTTGAGCAAGACCAAGAAATATAAGGCAGGTAGGTATAGGTATACTTACTACAAGTTGGAACCGAGACTCGAGCGCAATGCGAGCATACATTTTTTATATAAATAGAACTACTCGAGTCTTGATTAAGAGTTGAGTAAACTTGCAGCCTAATATGAACAATCATTTATTAAGATTAAAGTGATACCCTGACTACTGCCTAATTATAAATAGATCAATCTCCTGTAAGAATCATAGCAAATAAACAATTTCATTTTATTTGTCTACTAGTAGTAACTAATTGCCAGATTTATTTAGTTCTGCTTATTACGGTTACGTTATGCTTTTTCACTTATCTATATATATAGGTTTCTCAGATAATAACAGTAAATAGGAACTTCAAACTGTCCAAAATAGAGGTCCCATATCACATCTGCTGATTACAGCTGTAAACATTCCAATTATATTTTCAATCTTATTCATAACTCACAAAAGACTATAATACCACGGCAATTTTTTTAAATCCGGATGATGTGACTATCCCAGGATTTAGAACTGTAACTCAAGGTGGTATGAACAATAGTCGCCTAGCGCGTAGTTTGTGGTCAAAAATAATATTTGCGGTTTTATTGTTACGCGCCTGTCATTTGCGAAACCCTTCCGCACAGACACGTCCCGAGGGAACGGTACGGGTAGGGACTGCAAAAAAGGTGATAATATTCCTGTATTATGGGATGTTAGGTGGATTTGTAACTGTATTCGAAATATGAGATGTTTCGGAGCTGCACTGTTTGTTTGTTAGTGTGTTTCTTTAGCATTTGTATACCAACCTACCTACTTATGTAGGTGTTATAAACTCGTCACATAGGTACCTACCTAGTATAAGTGATGATATACACAGAGTAGGAAATAAAAATGTGTCAAAATTCCTAGGTTTTTTAAAATCGTACCCAGTGTTGCTATTCCTTGTGTAGGTAAATGCGGCATAATAGATCTAACATCAGCATAGTACCAACAAACACTAGATAGGTACGTAGGTAGTTCTTCTCTGGATTGGGGAAAGTTCCTGGTTTCGCATAGGAGAACTGCATTTGTGCGTAGGTATAGGTATATATTATTTCCCTCCCTGTTGGTAGTAACACGCTATTTGCTGACGTTACTCTGCCCCTCGTATTCATACAAGTGCGTTAATGACTCAGCGATTCACACATACAGCTATACTGACCAGCGCAATAATACAACTGCCGATTATGGTGACGATTCTTGTGTTTGCTACCTACACAACTGAAAGTGATTAAAATACAAATGTTTATAGGTACTACCTAAAGTTCAATCCTAAAATAATCATATTTTAATAAAATAATGTAAAACCATAAATGATAAAATAATCATTTTTTTTATTCAAATAAGTCAGCAGCACTTGTGGCAACACCAAAATAAATGTCGAATTTCACGTAAAAGTTCCCAAACTGCAACAGAATAGAAAAAAATATATATTCACAGAAAGATTGACATTGATATATCCTTAGCTGAAAAATAAGAGCTATACCTACTTACCTATATCAGCGTAATTTTAGTTCGCTTTATTAGCTAACTTAGCTTATTTTAGCTAACTTAACAGAACTACGAGGCCACCAATTAAATGATCAGCATCTGACAATGAAGCGCAGGCATTTAAATATATGGCATGATGTTGGCTGATCTTTTCCATTCACACCTTCTGACCATTGTCCCTTTGTAAAGTCCTGGATGACTCGAGATTTCTATTACAGATTACGTTGTGCCAATTTTGTCAGCTTTTCAACCTATTCTTACATGCTAGATTTTTCTTATACATTTTAGATAAAGGGTTTGGAATCGTTCAAGTCGCTGCCATATTTTGGGCAAATTTAAATGAAAAGAAATGGTAGAAAAGAGTTAACTTCCAAGTTATTTGCTTAGAAATAAGGTAACCACTGAATTGCTAAGCACAAAACCCGGAAAACCTGTGAAATTACAAAGAAATGCATACTATTTATTAATTTGTAATCCATTCCAAAAGATCCAGGTGAAGTTCAACGCCACTACCACCCGAGACGAAAACAGTTTGCAAACATGTAAAAAATAAAGTTTTTCTAAAACAAGCTGTAAAAACTGAAAAAGTACCTACTACGATATTTTCTTAGCAATTCCAAATACTGCAAACATACATCGATCCAGGCCTTCGGCTATGGCTAGGGTTGCTAAAACTCCATCACCAGACCTAACCGCAGACACGATACAACTCTTAACAGTTCTTGGATCATAAATCGGTGTTCTCAGCCTTTTTTACACTCAAAATCGTATACATAATAATATGTGTACCATTATGTGAGAATGGGTTGATCGTGAGACCGCCCTTTGCAAACTTTCTCATACAAAAATTCAACTGTGAAAGTGTTCTCCATGATTGAGCTTCTAAACGATCTCCCTTGTGAAAATGTTTTTGCTTGACCCACGGCATGTGGGATGCGGAAGTATTAAACACTGCTGGTTTGTTTCCCGATTAGAATTAAAACTACGAAACTTGTAAATCGTGGCATTAAAACTTTCTTTACGAAAATAAAAAAATATGTTCATGAAACGCGTTGTAAGTTACCTTCTTCTTGTAGTTTTGAATCCGTTTCAGATTCAATTTCGATCCAAAAATATGCAAAATATACAACCAAATTGAGAACCTCCTCCTTTTTTGAAGTCGGTTAAAAATACACATGACATGTCCTCTAGCAATGGACAAGAGATATTATTCAAAAGATGTTAATTAAAATATCTTTGCACCAAAAGCGTGTTCCTGAATTAATTTAAATGACAATTCTCCACCCGTTCCCGAAACCGTGGCACGCACCCTTCCGAGAAATTAAGAATTCTTTTATGAATTCAAAACACACGGTTTTGTACGTAATAATCAGGGTTTACCCAGTTATTATAATCTGTTATTCATTCCGGGTCTCATTGTGGAGTAGCTTTAGGCTGTAGCTTCTACAATTGCGAATATGCGGGTCCCACAATGTCCCAGCATTCAACTATTTGGCTGATAAAGTTATTGCATTCAAGTTATGATTTACGATGGTTCCTGGAACGCACAAAGCGCCAACTCTTGCCGATTGTCCATGTTTGGTGTCCCATATATTTTTTCTCGAGTAATAAGAGTCACGCTGGCAAAAGGGATATGTTTTAGAATGTGAGTCCGTCATCTGCGGACAATGCCCACTATTAGCGGATTATAATCCGCAAAAAGAGCAGGTACTGTGTTGTTGTTTGGTCCAAGAGCTAAGCCGATAACCCGTTTTATAGTTACGTCTTGGTTTTATCCTTGGTTCTATGCCAATATTGGCTTTCGCTTATAAATAAGCGCATAATCTGAGAAGCTTCTAGAAATTCTGGACAAAGCCGAACTCTAATCGTAAAATTTCTTTCTGCTTGCATATTATAAGCCTTTGCCTCCTGTAGGCCACTCACTATCATTCACTGTTCGTTTTTTAACCGCATAGTGGTATATCCATTTCTCCCTTGCGCTATGAGAGCGTCATTTCATACATTGTCACCTCCATTCCAATCTCTCAATAGCTTGTAGCAGATTGTACGTATCTCTACCAAATAGTTCTTCTCTCTTGTAACATGCACCACCGTAAATATTTGCTTGCGCGACAGATGCAAGCTTGTCATCTTCCTGTCAATCCCTTGGGACTGGACACCGATTATCCCAAACAATAACATCTCTGACCATTGCAATAGCACCGAGAACATGCTACGTGACGTGACCAGCCTTCAGGGAGTCAGCGTTTGTTGTTTTAGATGCTGGTAGTTTCTACTGTAATACAAGCTACCAAGGTGTGTTCGAAACTCTCTTAAATATTAGTAAGTAGTATCCCAATAACAAAGTCGTATATTTAGGTACCTTTATAGATTACAAAATTGGGTTTCAAAATAACCTTCTAGCTAAACCCGGTTTAATTTACCTAGTGGTCTCACAATCAATAGATTGAGCTTTGAGCCTACCCAGAGTTTTGTCCAAACTAGCAAACGCATCACATCCGTTGGTTTTTATATCTCTTTCACAGTTTTCCATACACATGCCACTTCAGCCCTTTGCATGTAACATGTCAATCAGCTATTGAGCGTCCCGCTATCCACCGCGATATGCGAATCTAATCGGAAGCCCACAATGCACACAATTGACACAATCGCGATTGCGGGAACGCCTCAAAAACTGCAATTGTACTTCCCTATATAACTGGGATAGCGCCTAACTGTGCTGCTTCAGCCTTTTCGTCATGCCTTTCAATCAACAGCATCTCTTTTCAACTCCTTATTGCAAGACAGTAAGGTCGAGGATGCTCTGGCTGGAAGGATTTGTCTAGTTTTGATCCTAAGGGTTAATCCCTGAAGCGACAATGTGGCGTTAGCACCTGCTGGGTTTTTGTATGGTTTTAGCTAACGGTGCAGCGATGGGAATTTCAGATAGGGTACATAAGCACGCTTTTATTGTCTCACATTATTCAATGTGAGACACGTCACGATATTCAATATTAGTGGAATAAAATAAGTTAGGTATTCACTTATCTCACTAATACTATAAATGCGAAAGTTTAAATATGGATGTTACGGTGTTTGTGTTTCAATCAGTCCAAAATCACTGAACCAATTTGGATAAAACTTGGAATATGTATAGTTCGTAACCTGGATGCATAGGCTACTTTTTATCCCAATTAATTAACAGGGCCTACAGGTTACGGCACGAGAGGGCGACGTTACGTCTGTGGCTTCGGGCGGAAATCAATTTATCAAAAAAAGAACTAGATTTCACTGCTAAAACTTGAGCTAAAATGATAAAAAAAATGGAATCGCGCTGACGAAAACGCACGGCGCCCAATAAATAACCTGCGTTTGAAAATGAACAAAATCTTTGTTGTCAAAAAAGTATTTTAATCGAACTCGGTAGGTATATTGTGAAAAATATCGGTACACGCGTAAGAAGTCGCGGGTAACAGCTAGCCACAGATATGTTATCCTATCGCGTACAAAGAGTCTCACGGCAGGTTTACCAGGATACATGAATTAATTAAGGCATTTGTGTAAAAAATTTCAGCGATACCTTTCCCTACGTCAACACCATGTCCGATCCCGACGGCTCCGACGCAGCCCATGGGCCTGTTGGCCCGCGCCATGGCCTCTCTCAACTACATGCACAAAACCGGACCTCACTTCAAGAAGAGGAAGTCTAGGAACCCCCTCAATGGCAACCCTTTTGCTAAGGTAAGGTGTTTTCATAGTTGTTCAATTCGGTGTAGGTCGATGTTGGTAAATATAAGAGAATCATAATCTCGACAGGCGTCACGGCTCAGTCGGTAGTAGCTCTGGGCGTGGGTTCGATCCCCACCGAAAACAAACATTTCTGTGTGGCAAACATAGATGTTTGTTCTGTGTCTCGGTGTTACTATAGGTATGTACCATAAGTATTTACAAAAAAAAGGATATAAGTATTCTATCAGCAATCTACACCGATTATCTATAAGTTAAGCGACGTTCTGCGCGGAACTATTTCGATAGGTGACCGTTAGTAGCATATCTATCTGAGTGCTTCTGTGCTTCGGAGGGCACGTTTAACTGTCGGTCCCGGCTCTAGCAGGCGCTAAACTCTGTCGGAGGCCTTAAAGTGGCCTAATAACTCCGTCACCAGAGTTGGCTACTAATTCATACGAGCTTGCTTGCCTACCAACCAATATGTGCAATATCTGGTTCCAGGGAGTAGTACTAAAAACAGTGATTAAGAAACCGAAGAAGCCGAACTCCGCGAACCGCAAATGCGTGCTGGTTCGACTCTCCAACGGCAAGGAGATGGTCTCGTACGTGCCGGGGATCGGACACAACTTGCAGGAACATAACATTGTACTCGTGAGGGTCGGCAGGTCAGTAACCTGCCAAAATGTTGATGCAACAAGCAAATGGCCCACCTGTTGTTAAGTGGTAACTTATTATAATTATGAGACTTTAACATCTTTAGGTCTCAGAGTGATAGACGCAGTACCGATGCTCGAGGGTGCTCGGTGGACGTTCTCAGTGAGACAATCCATTGTTATAGACACAGGTGACACAGGTTACGACCTAACAGGTGTGCCATCTACTTGTTCCATCACTTATTCTTATAACAATCACTGTGAACCGGGAATCGAACCCACCAAATTGTAAAAACATAACACCCGTTATTTTATGATACCAATTAAAAGGCTCAATCATAAGGATTATTTTTTTCCAAATAACATAGCATCTTAAATTGAAGGAAGTCCATGAAATTTTACATTTATAATTTAAAGAAATCTAGCCTTTCCCTTTACTTTGCCGTATAACAACCGACCAACCAACAACTTTTCACCAAAATGATATTACCAGCCTACGTACGAAGTCGCGGGTATCAGCTAGTAAATAATAACATCACAAAAATTACGAGTAGATAGGTACCTACTTATATTAGATAAATAACGTTTACTTTCATAGTCTATATTCACATAGTCTTTTAAAATGTTCGTTGTGATTTCATTGTGTTGGATTATTCATTGCAATCACTGACACATCACAAGAAACACGGATGACGGAATAATGTTCTGTGACAAGAAAGGACGTACTAATCATCTATATTAGACTAAAATTTCTTCCGAAATCAGCTTAGGGCCTCTGAAGGCGTATCCCCGGTAGTAGCAGGGGACGCTAAGGGGATTTTTGGTCTAAAACTCCAGAAATCAACTGCGAGGTCCCCCTACAAAAGGGATTTCTGGAGTTTTTGTCCAAAGATCCCCTTATTATTGAGCGCCTGAAAAACATAGATGATTTTTATTGATTTTTGATTGGTTTTTTCGAACCAAACAATTTAGGTACCTAAATTTTTTGTTTTTTTTCCAGATTGAAGGATTGTCCCGGAGTGAAGCTAAAATGCGTGCGCGGTAAATATGACCTGCCGCATGTCGTCAAACAGAAAGTTTAGTGGTTTAGTTAATTCATTGTCTTTTAGAAATATACGCTTGTAGAATAAGGATAAATATTCGTTTAATTCATAAAAATATCAGGTAACTTTTCATAATAGAATCTGACCACTCTAAATCTGCAGCACTTATGGTAGAATGTGAAATACAATGGTGCCGATTCTGTTGCAATTTCTTAAACTAACCTTATTTGACAGAGCTAAAATAATAGCTGTCTGTCGTTTGAGTTCATAAAAGGATGGCAACAATTTTAATGCACCAATAGAATCGGGTCCAATATCTGTGTTGTGTAGGTACCACCTACTGTAAAATGATTTTGTACAAATATTATTGGATTGTCCATTTATTGTTGCAGAATTAGTGTGGTTTGTCTCTGTAACTAGTAGGTACACTAGATAGGTACCCAGTGGTATAAAATATATAGCGTATACTATTATACAAAAGTTAGGTAATAAAAGCGTGCTCCATCATTGGTTGACGCAGGCGCCCCTATTATGTTGCGCTTGCGCAAGCCCCGCCTCGTATTGTAGGTAACACTTTTTTAAGTTTCAATAACACTATTATTTTTATTACATACTTATTCGTTTTGAAGAAGAGTTTCAGCTTAAAGAAAGTAACTATCTAACCAAACTCAATGTTAATCGAAAATCAAACGTTGATAGGGATATTAGTTTTTCCTCGAAGTTCTTATTTTCCTACCTACACTACACTCTGAGCTTTACGGTGAAGGAAAACATCGTAAGGAAACCCTTGGCTTAGTCAGCTCCGCACGTATTGACGATGTCTTTCCTGTGGATATGGCTGACTAGGCTGAGAGGATGGTATAGGTGCTGGGCCTACTCCATCTAAACACTGTCCCAGGCACTACAGTGTGTCGTTAAGTGTAGGCGTAGGTTGCCTCCTGACGCTGTATAAATCATCTTCAATAGATGTAAAGGCCTATTATTACTACACTCTGATGACCTGCCTAGTTCAATGATAGGGTATTCAAATTAAGATACAATTTTAAAAATTCATTCAAATATTTTATTATATCAGCAGTTACACAGCTATTATTAACACCTTAAATCTAGTATAATTTACTTATCAAAATTGCACACTTTTTTACAATGAGGTAGATACAAAATGTACGGACAAAATGTCTTAGAATTAACAATGTTAACATGTACAGCGTTGGTGGCATCTATTGCAAACTCTTGAAGCCAACAAGGACTTCAAACCAGCTACTTCTCTCCGTAGATATGACACTTTCAAAGCCAAGTGGATTTCCCTCAGCTTGCGTCGATCTCTGCTCTGTTTCGCGGCGAAATTGTTCCTCTCTCTCTGTTTCCTGTAGGAGTCGTCATTGGTTTCGTTGTTGGAACACACCACTCGTCGCATTCTAGGGTTATTTCCCAACAGACTGCCTCCGTTCTTCTCCGCCATTGCTCGTAGTGCGTCTCGTTCAAACGCCTGGAAGTCGGGATCGTCGGATAGTGTGTCGTCGACCATGCTGTACGGTCTTTTCGTTGATGCTGGCGATATCGGAGGCGACAATGTATTGATTGTAGTCGGGGTGAATGACCTCTCGTATGAGCAAACGCTGGTGCTTGACAGAGGTGACAATAGCGGCGCAGGTGAGTAGTTCCATCCGAAATGGTAGATGTCTTGATGCTCAGGTCTTGGTAAGTTCGTTTCTTCAGTGGATTTTGACAGGTCCAAGGCAACGTTGTCGGCGTATGGAGTCCAAAGCGCCATCTTGGATTTTTGTGACTAGGTAGACGTTCTAGGTTTCAAATTATTTGCTATTTTCAAGAGTTGGATGCGTGTTGCGTCCTCAGAGGGTTATATTTAAATGCAGTTCCGAAGGGTTGGTCAACTGCTTAAGGGTGAAAAGGGGCGGAGCTTGTTGAGTGGGGAGCCACCCTTCTACCTGGCAACGGGATCTGTGGACGAAAAAAACAGAGTGCAATTTTCTCAATTTTGTTAATTCTTTGTAGGCTTAAATTAGACTAATTTAAGTGAGTTTGTTGCCTATAATCTATCCTCTTAATCACCACTTATTAGGTAGGTACCTAGTTTGTTTTGAACTTTTTACTTGCTTATTTAGGTACCTACATACCTAGGTACCTACCTATACATATTATTATGCTTTTAAGCTCAGCTTATTTTGAGGTAGAAGGTACCTACCTACCTATGTAATACCTAATTAGTTTATTTTGTGCATCGTAAAAGCTTTAGGTAATTAGGTATGTAGGTATCTAGATATAGTTAATGACTATTAATTCACTGACCAATACTTATTTTAATAAATAAGTTACTATGTAACATTTTTTCAATAAAAATCATTAACGCATGGATAATTCTCACAGTGACGTGACATTTCACTCGCATTGTCACGTCACTTCCGGCCGCCGTTGCATTGTAACTCGTTAGGTACTTGGCGATTCGTACGGTGGTCCGATTGCGGGCAGCTGGACAATGGTCGAAAATAATATTATTTTAATTATTTCGGAAGGAAGATGGATTATGTTAATAAATGGTTCGTTGTGTGTGCTGTTGTATATTTGTGACAGATAATAAAGATGTCGCTGTATTTTTTTGTCGAGTTCCAGTAAAATGTAGCCAAGACAAGTCATAAGAATTCTATGACAAACAGTATAACTTTTAATATTCTTGGACATTCCATACAACACCTTCTAGTTCCAAACTAAGCAAAGCTAGTAGGTACTATGGGAAGTAGGTTGCTGATAGAATAATTAAGTTTTTTTTTTTTAAATACATACCTACTATATTATAATACATGTAGGTATACCCAGCCATAGACCGGCTTAGGTATTATAGAAGACAGTCAAAGACAGAACACAACCTACTGTTTCAGCTTTATTCCTTGGAACCTAAATCTAGCCGGCATATTGATTCTCAAGGTTTTACCAACCTTTAGGTTTTATGGTACCTTCTGAGCTCTTTACCCTGAAAACGAGCGGCAACACAAATCAATTTAGTACTATTCCCGACCGCTCAAATCCTCCTAAATCCGATTTCAATGGCAAAATTAATAAAACAGCCAGCATAACTTTTTAAACCCCATATCTTAATCCATCTGGTATGGATTAAGATATGGGGTTTAAAAAGTTACTTGGCTTCCGTACTTGGCTTCGGGAGTGAAGGCAAAAACCATTTTATTGCCTTCACTCCCGAAGCCAAGTACGGGAGTATTGTTATGCAGTTGTTTTATTATTGTAGGAGATTGTAGGTTGTATAAACAGTGTTCGAGTAGGCAATAGCTTTGCTATCTTGTGTAAGGTGGCGGTTGCCGGGTAGTGACTGGGTAGTAAAACAATCATGCTGGATTCACACTGCACAGTGGCGGCGCGTGCTTTCAGCACCTAATGTTTTACACGTTGAAACAATAGGTAAAACCTATTGCAAAGTGTGCTCTTTTGTATGTTTGCATCACGTGAATGCAACTTGCACATTTTGCACAACTAATTTATGTATGCAGAGTATAGGCGAGGAGCATACCTACTTTATTTCTGAGAAGAAAGGAACATAGTAGATACTGTTTTTTGAATGAAATTTTAACGGTTATTGATTATCGTGGGCGTATAAAATAAACTGTAATGTGAATGCATCTGCTCAATAGGAAATAAAGGGTGTGAGCAAATAAGTAAGCGAGAGAAGATTGATCGATCGGCTGACCACACATGAGTTTGCAATCGTGTGACAAAACTGTGGCTAAAGTATGGCTTTAATGAAAAAAACATGAGACACAAAATTTTATGGATAAGTAATGTGAAACAAAATTTAGGTCTCAAGAGAGAGATGGTAGACGCTGTAGATGTGCCTCTTACCATGGCTAGCTTTAATAATATAGTAGATCGCGAACGCGTGGGTAGTATAATATACGTCATTATAAAAAACATTTTTAAGTCAGCCTTCAACGAATAATATTTCCACCGCTAGCGAAAGTTTCCGTAACATCCGTAAAACAACATAAAAGCTTCATTTTGTATTCACTACAGCTATTGGCGTCTTAGGCAAAAGCACTGAATAGAAACTGTACAATATGCAAAATTGTGTATCGTATTGTGTCAAACATTTGCGAAGGATTATAATTACGAAGGGTTGCTTTCAAGACAAAGGATGTTTCTTGGTAAGTTGCGAATTGAACGGTACATTTCGGAGACAATGAATTGGCGAATTCTTCGTTTTATCTGATTTGCTAGGTTGGTCTTTCCATAATGATGGTCCCATGAGGTTCTAATTTCAACTCAATGCTTTGTCCGCAGCCAATCTTCTGTAGATAACTGTTTTTGACGATGGTATTTTATTTTATCCGTATTTCCCAAAAACAAAAAATATACATAGGTAGTACTTTATCTACTTACCTAAAACATATTATTATATAACATTTGAATAGGTATATGTACTCTACCGAAACGTCCGAAACCCTTGGGTTAATGTTACCTTTTGTATACCTACCTAACGTATTGAATAGAAAAATAAACACGCATTGTGCAACGTGCCACTCCCCTAACCAATGGGAGGTAGGTAAAATGTATAGACGTGATATTGCACAAACCGAGTGGGGCAAGACGACACACCCTTTGAAAAAAATAAAAGGTTTTTTATGAGCATCCGTACTACTATTTATGAATACCTAGATACCTAAAAGCTTACTTTCTTGTAATAATTATTCTTGCCCTCTTTTTAAGTTTTGGTTCTAGTTTCATGCATTTGCTAATACAATATAGCTGGTTTTAATTTTTAACGTTGCTAGTTTTGTCTATGGTAGCCATTATTATTACAGAGTGTGGATTTGGTCCGACCCCTGTGATTGCATGGAGGGTTGCGTCTAATTGAGTTGAGGGTGGCTCCCTTGCTAGGACCCTTGCGTTTGCTGACAGATGGACACAGCGTTTCTATACATATATATACTTATCGATCGGTATAGCTTCTTTATTATTGTGAACGCTGACGTCAAAGTTAATGCAGATAGTTTGATTCCCTAGGATATTCTTTAAAATTCTGCTCATTCTTCCGTTATGCTTTACTTAGGTAATGTAAATATTTTAAATTGAAGCAACTATTTCACGACAGTTAAGGTAGGTATGTGACAAAACTATACCTATTTATTCAACGTCACTCTCAACCTATTATTTAATTTCTTGTTAACATTTATTTTTAAAAAACGTTATGTTTAATCAAGCGGTGGGTATTTAGAGTCTCTGGGACCTTTTCACTATACATTTTCCTTATTTTTGTCATTCATCAATAACTTCACCGCAACACTTTTCGTCTATTTATCACTCGATAAAAATCAATACATTGTCATGTGCCAGCTGTGCCATTTGATATTGTCCACGTTCTCATCAGATTATCTAATATCGCGTGCGTGTGCGCAAAAACAACAATCCTTTGAATATGAGCTGTCAATCCTTTCAGGGCTTGGCGATGTTTTGCCGGTCACGTGAAGCCGCGTGCCAAATGTTTTTATAGCGAGATTGAGAATTATGATATTACATTTTCGAGGGATTTCTGCTCACAGAATCCATTCTTCCAAGAATTCAACTCAGAAGAGGTTAGTATCGTATTACAAGTTTACGCGGATGCGCATCGCAAATCAAAGCTCTATTTTTATAGTTACGAGGCCACAGACAAATAGACAAACAACTCCGTCAAACGTATGATACCCCTTCCTTTTTCGGCCAGTGAGGGAGGATTAAAAACGTGAGGTCCACAAGTCCACATGGATTGATTGATACAAAATTAATAAGTGCGGTTTCTGAAAAATCAATCTTTAATTATTTGACTATCAATATTAGTTATACCTAACTCTTTACTTAAGCTACTTACATCAGCGATCAACTTTTAAATTACTTACCTATATTATTTGACTGATAATGCGTAGACTTATATAATTTAGGTTGATATCCTTTAGTTAGTACCTAGCTACAGAACAATTTCTAGACTAATAATAAACCCACCCAGGTACCTACCTACACTATTTTGTCAGTTCCATCTGCTCTATAAAATTAATCCCTAACTAAACAATAGATCAAGGCAGGGTCCGAGGCAATCTGCGGATTAAAATTGGCAACTACGTTTTAGTTAAATATAACGGTTCCCTTTTTACTACTTAGATACTGCTAAAAGAAAGAAACAGAAGCGGCTATCATTGAAGGGATTAGTCGAAAGTCTAAGGGTAGTATAAAAATACGAGACAATGAAGCGCCTATAGCTCCTAGTACCTTGTTTCGTAAGAAAGTAGGTAAAAGACAAACAAATTTTGAAATGCATTAGTATTTTTATTTAAAATTACTTATTCACTAGATTTAGTACATAGAATAGAATATCCTTAATTTATCAAATTGCACAATTATATTTAATTTCTCTAACTGTCCTTGCTTTCGTATAAAAATTTTTTTATAGCGTTATCGTAGTATTTACAAATAAATTATTACTTAATTCTTATTATACCTATCACAAGCTAACCACTAAAGATATTTAACTACTACTTTGCTATGTACACATTATTATTTTATATTCTAGAATGGCACTTAAAAAGTCTTTGATATAATTTCTTCCCATCAACATTCACATATCTGCCTGCATCGGCCACAAACTCCTGCCGCAATCCTAGCCCTCAAGTCAGCCATCTTTTTCTTTAAATAAGTCACTTGGAAAGCCAAACGCACCTCCCGCAATTTCCTTCTATCACGGCTTTGTTTAGCAGCATGGTTGTTCCTCTCTCGTTGCTTTCTGTAAGAATCATCAGCAGTCTGACTTGTCTGAACCGCTCTTCGCATCCTGGGGTTGTTTCCTAGTAGGGTTCCTCCATTCTTCTCTGCCATCGCTCTCAAGGCGTCTCTTTCGAAAGCTTGGTATTCCGCGTCTTCTGATAGAGACTCACTGTCGTAGAAATCGGAAGATTCTGGTGGAGATGGTGCAGAGTTGTGAGACTTGTGCGACTGATAAGGAGACCAGGCACTTCCCACTGAATCCGGCGAAATCTGAGCTGTTGGCACAGTATGTTCCACACGTGGAGGGTATCCATAGTAGTATCCTTGATGGTGGTTTTCGTAGGGAGCGTACTGCGGATACGCATAGCCGTCAACGTTGATCTCTGGTAAATTATCCAACCGCGGAGAATGCCTTTCGATCTTTACTGAAGACTTGCTGAGGTCAAGAGCTGCTTCTTGAGCGTAAGGCGTCCACAAAGCCATCTCGCCACAGAAGTTGTCACTTCGATGTGTAACTCACAAATGATGGTCGGCACCGAGATCTGCCAACGCTCTCAACGGGGCGGAGCTTAGTAAATAAAAGGATCACCCCAGGAGCTGAGGAAGGGTTGACTCGCCCTACCTGAGAAATGTAACGGTGTGACGTGGCGCGGCGGCGGCGCTTAGAAAAATTACTGTCGTACTATTTATTTAAGCTATTACTAGCCCTATGCGGTAAGTATTACTGTTTCCGATAAACAAATATCAATAGTAGGTACCTAGAAGATATCCAAAGTCGATCTGTTTTAAGAGCAGAGTGACTTCTATTTATGTCTACAATTGTCTACCAAATCTTTTACTAATGATTGTATTTTTCGCTACGAGACAATTAGCGTGTGTAGGTAAGGAGGTATCTACTTAGGTAGCTCACTAAATAGACTTTCTAGTTTTGCTCATTAATGCTAATCCACTGTTGTTTACCAGTATTTAATCATTGTTGAGCTAAGTATGCCTCCTTATAGATTCCATCTCATTAATCAGAGTAGATAGGTAAACATTTTTTATTTAAATAAATATTACCTACCGGTATTAGGCTGAAGATCGAAACTACACCTTCCTTAGCACGTATCTACAATAAGTGACTGGATAACGGGTTCATTTCGGAGACGGATATTGTTACACAAAAAGTTAAATAAAACTGAAGATTTCAGGCTTTTTTAATAGGTACCTATTCTTAAGACCTAATCTTTTAAGCGCTTCTTTCATTAAATTTGCTTAATAAATTTGTGTTCCGTTCAGTTCATAATGAAATAAACTGTTAACGCTTATGTCTCCATGAAATTCATCATTCAGAGATTGAGTCATGCATTTAGCTACTGCTAGTCTGCAAAGCTTCGATGATCATTACGATTGAAATAGACATTATTATTATTTCATTGAAATGTCCACAACCGGACCACCGTGTAATAGATCACATCCATAGATCTTATAGTAAAGAGTTGTCGGATAGCGACCGGAAGTGACGTGACAATCTGACAATGCGAGTTAGATGTCACGGCAGTTGGAGAATTACCCATGCGGATATAATTATGTATCAAACTGGACATGCAATTAGATAATCGCTTTGTATGGTTGACAAATTATTCTGAGGTAGGTAGGTACCTTAGTATATAATTGCGATATCCTTAGACGGTGGAAGTTTGACCAAAATTTTTATACCTAGGTACCTAGGTATTTTATTATTATTATAAAGAAAACTAAGAATTCTTCTCAACTCCTACATACCTACCTATTTATTTATACTTAGGTATAGATAGAGGCCTTCATGGGAAAAGGAAATTATGGTCACTTTCAGAGTTACCGACTACATCCGATCTAAGGACAAACTCATTGGAGCATTGAGTTGGAAAATCCTATCTCAGTAGGTAAGCATTGCATCAATGGAATCCTTTCTCTCACAAAGATGAATCCTACAGAATCACAGACAAGCTTATTTCTCTACGAATAAGAGCTAACTTTGTATGAAGTTTTTTGATCCTTCGCGGGCGGGCTAAGGATATAGATTATGCAATAAGACCACCAAGACTGTCCTCAAACGTATGACAATAGAATTAGATGAGTAATCCGTGGTCAAAACTTTAATCAGTCATGCATAGGTACCTACCTACCTAATTGAAAAATCAGAAAGGATTTTTTAACCTACTTTTAATTAGGTAGGTACCTACTAGGGGTAGGTATGTAGGTAGGTCTCTATTTTTAAAACGCTAAGGCAATCTTCTCATCTATTTCAAACTTGGTTAACTACGTAGGTAGGTACTTTTAACTTATTAGCTAGCTAGTATGCACTTACCTACCCATAGCTATAATATTTAGACCAATTAAAAATAGAATAATATCTGAAATCGGAATCCATTTCGTAGGGAGGGACTTAAGTTTTTCAAACTTACCTACTTTTATATAGCTTTACATCCTTGATGGGTAATTAAAAATACTTAACTACAGCACTCAAGCAGTTTTTCCAAGATCTACACAATCTACCACTGTGCTACCACCTAGACACCTTTGACAGGCGTCATGGCTCAGTCGGTAGTAGCTCTGCCTTCCGTGCTGTGGGTCGTGGGTTCGATCCCCACCGAGAACAAACATTTGTGTGTTGTAAACATATATGTTTGTTCTGTGTCTGGGTGTTTCTATGTATTATAAGTATGTATTTACAAAAAAATATGTATGTGTATGTATTCTATCAGCCATCTAGATTCCATCGTACAAGCTTTGCTTAGTTTGGGACTAGAAGGCGTTGTGTTAAGTGTCCGTGAATATTTATTTATTTATTTATTTAGAGTCCTAGACCCAGGCTGCCATAGAGCAAACCCAAAAATCTCTGCCTGCCTCATGCCTGCCTACCCTCAATATAAAATAGTTATTTTACCTCTTTACTGTGTATTAGCAAGTAGCAACCACTATACCCACCACCGTCACATTATTGCCGTGGTATTGCTGAATTGTGTTCTATTGTTTACTTACCATACTGAATGCGTGCGCTTAGCATGAAGAAAAATGTTCCTTTAGAAGTTAGTGTTGTTTGAAGGTACCTTTAAGGTACCTATAATTTCCCAAGGACTTGAAAAAGACGCAATGAAGATTTTACAAGGTAGGTACCTACCTACCTACTCGTAGTAGGTTTTTTCAGTTTCTATCTTCCCCAAACATTACAACCCCAATACCTACATATTATTACAAGGGGTTGTAATGATATTGTTGTACCTAATTGTTGTAATGACATTGGTAGGTGTCTTAGAAAAATTATAGAATGTCTATATTAGAACTTTGTTTCGATTTACGAGTAGACATTTCTAAACCCTTTTTTAACGTGAACAGCCATTTCAGTTCTATGATTTTGTAGTGTTCAAGCTCAGAATTGAGAAGTTTTAAGCGCTATCGGCGCTATCTAATCCAGTAGAATTAAAACATAAGGAGTGCTATCTAGTGTCGAGTAGTTAAACCAAAATAATGCTGCCATTTTATGAAGCTCCTTATTTTGTTATTTGGATAAGATCATTTTGCGCAGTTTGATTATTTAAGAACTGTGTATTAATTTCATCGCATAAAAATCATTTAGATAATGATATTTATATAATTTTTAAAAGATTATGTAGCAAATGTGAATACTAAAATACTAGACAGTGACATAACAGGGTGCGTGTCAGTGGTACTCTAAGAAAAACAAAAATTGTCTATGGTCGCCATTTTGGTGTTTGATAATGCAAAACCCTCGGTCTGAACAAAATTTGTTATTTTTCCAACTACCCGGCCGGCCAGTCTATCGCAACGTTCGCGAGCCGGGGATGAACCGTGCAACCAGTCAGATCCATCTCCCATCGTAGGCTGGAGTCTGGAGAGCGATCAGCTGTCAACCGTTGACGTGTAGACTGAAACACAAACAAACGTACCTACTCGATGTTTTCGAGATGAACGGGAGTTTTTACGAGCAGTTGGGTGGTGTAGCGGGTGCGTTCGAGCAATGGGGAGCGTGCGAGCGGACGGTGGTGGCGTGCGCGCTGGCGCGGCGCGTGCCCTGGCCGGGGCTGCGGCTCCTGCAGCGCGCTGTGGACGAGGCGCTGCGCCGCGCCGCGCCCGCCGCCAGCCGCGAGCCCACCGCCAACGACGAGGCGGCCGTCGCCGCCCTACTCGCTCAGGCCACCGACGACGATGACGACGAAGGTACTCCACAAACCATAACAACTTACCAAACAAAGTAAAACAGTTGCCCCCTGTGGCTCTGCACGATCTAATATGCAACTGTTGGGGAAAACTTACATACATGCACTCAGACCATGGGTTGGAGTATACCTGTTTCTTCAGTTTATAACAATTCACAAATTTAAATGAGTGCATGTTTAATCGAGATGTTTGATTAGTTGACAGTACGAGTAGGATTGATGTCCAAACTGTATCTATTTTTACCAATCCTAATTCTAGGCCTATGCCGTCAGCCCATCGGAATAGCATTTCATCAATTTCTAATTTGTTTTTATTCCTTGCTCTTGTGATTCTTAATTAAAATGTAGCCTCTATTTCAATTAACTATCTACTCCAGTTACCAGGCCCAGTTGTGGTGATTGTGTCCCTAATATGTCAACTTTCCTGATGCTAAAATCATAACTCTGTTTTTTTGCTAGACCTCAGTTGGGTAAAATGAAGTAGCATCAACTTTATGTGCGAGAAATGAATAAGGCAAAAGTTATTATTTTCTATATTTTCCTACTAGAAATGAAGAAATCGTTCTCAATAACCTGTATTTATTCAACTTGTTTTCTATGAAATTGTATTTTGCTAAGAATTTACCTTGTAGGTACAAAAACAGTTTAAATGATTGAACCCTTGGAAGACCCTTCAATGCCTACTTATGACTGTGCATGTTTCTTTATATTATGACTCAAAATAAACATATTCTATTCTATTCTATTCTATTCTATTCTATTCTATTCTATTCTATTCTATGAGTATGATTCATTGGAACTTACAGCTTACATTGAATTAGTGGTTTTGATGGAAATTATTTCTACAAACTACATAGGTAGGTACCTAATGTGTCATAACATTCATTACATCGTTCGGCTTCAATAGAATTTTATTTGTAGGTAATTTTTTATTCATAAATTGTACCTAAGTAAGGAGCATACTGGAAAATTCTGTAGAGAGGTACTAAGTACCTACTTCATTTTCCAGCATAAATAAATTTTTCAATCATTGGTTTTAGTTTTTGAACTATTTCGTTTTTATTTAAATTATTTTGGGGATACGTCCAAGCGAAAGCGCAAGCAACAGGTAACAATAATAACACATTCTTTGAAATGTGCTCATTCAACATATTCAAGTGACACTTAATACTGCACCATAAAAACAATATACATAATTATTATTCATTACTTTTATGTCTGTAGAGGGCGCCATATTTAATTTGACGTGACGTCACATAGCCTATAACTAGCAGATGATCAAGACTTCAATGATGCCTCATTTGTCAAATAATATAAGTACATAAGTAGTTTAGAACCCGTGAGGGAATGTACATAGGTACATACCTACATACCGGTCCAAATCATAACCCTCTTTTTTGTGCGCCGTAGTCGGATAATAAAATAAAAATGCTAAAATGCGTTTCAGGGGATGATTCCCTCCACAAGTTAGTGGCTCTTTTACCGTTGCTCCGGAGCGACAACCTTCGCGTGAAGGATGCGTACGTGGCCGCGACGCCGGCTCTGGTACAACGCTGCGTGGACGCACCGCGCAGTGCCGCCGCACCTGACCTCTGTCGGCAGCTCCTGTCCTACCTGCTCGTGCATCCAGCTCTCACGCATGCTGACCAGAGGTGAGACCACTCTTTGCCTCTTTCTAGATGACTTAGGGGCAATATGTGCACATTTGCTACGTATACAAATTACAGGCACATGCTAACAGCTATGCCGTCATATTTTTCCCATAATATTTTTGGTCGCACTCATTAACTAGCTGATTACCGTTTTCACAGGACATTGACGCAATGGCTCCGCTACTTAGAAAATCACATCTCAGGCAACCGCACCACAGAGAGTGTGTGGCAGCAGCGGATCGAACCCTGCCTAGTTTCAGATAACATCTGGTCCAACTCGAATCCCTTCCGAAGGACCATCGGGAAAAACGTAGAGTTCAGAAGCGTCGTCGACTCGGTCGACTATAGCTCGGATCTGCTGCAGGAGTCGTTCTCTAAAAACGGGAGAGATGTAGATATAAGCAATGACACTGAAAAGGTGAATTTTGACGCGACGATCTCCCAACCCAAGTCTCAGCGGTCGAATAGTTTGACGCCACCCTCCAGTAACTTCATGTCCTCGTCGGCGGAAAACTTGAGCGACGAGCAGTTCATGCAGAAACCTAGAAGCTTCTCGCTGTCGAGCGAGCACAGCCTGCAGATCCGGCCGCTGATAATGTACGGCACCACCGGCGGCAGCGAGACCAGGCTGGACGACCTGCGCTCCAACAACTTCACGGAGCACCCCGGCATGTCCACGGTGGCGCAGTGGCTCAAGAGCCTCCGGCTGCACAAGTACGTGTGGCTCTTCACCAACATCAGCTACGACGAGATGATGGCGATGGATGACCAATACCTAGAGAAGCTCGGTGAGTTGGCCTGCCTCAAGCTCCTTCGAAACGTCTTGATTGAAATCTTAGAAGCGTCCTTGGTCAGAGATGAGATGATTCAGGATGTTGAGGTTTCGGTGGTTCCTAACGACCCGGTTGCAGTTGTCGGGGACGTTATTGTCATCGGCGCCAAACGGTCCTGCAATGCGTAATATAATATGAGCATGTTCACTCCCATTTCAGGTGTAACGAAGGGCGCCCGACACAAGATCCTAGTAAGCATCCGGAAGCTGACGGAGCGGTCGCACGCCGTGGCCGGCGTGGAGGCCGAGCTGCGCGCGCTGGCGGGGGGCGCGGGGGGTGTGGGGGGCGCGGGCGGGGGCGGCGCGGCGCGCGCGCTGGAGCGGCTCCGCACGGCGCTGCTGGGGCCCATGCCGCCCGCCTCGCCCCTGCCGCACGCCATCGTGCAAGTGCTGCATCTAGGTATCATATTACTGTTTAATACGCACCCAGGTTAAACCTCATAATGTGGGTGGATCTGTCCAGTACTACAGCGGGGCCAGGTCTCCAGTACTGACCAGCTCTGAAACCCGCTCGAGCAGCTGCGCCCGCGCTTATGGGGCCCGCCGTGACAGCGGTTGCATCTGCTCAGCTCCTAGGATATATCTTGGAAAAGAAATTATCCTTAAAATAGGCGGATGTCTTAAAACAAATACCGAATCTAAAATGTATGGTAGTTAATTATTTCGATTGTTATTTCCAGCGTCAAAGTGTCTGAACGCGCCGGCCGCCGGAGCCGGCGCCGGCGCGGCCCCGGCGGCGGCGGCGGGCGGCGAGGCCGAGCCCGACGCCCCCGACCCGCTGTCCCTGCACTGCTGGCTCGTTGAAAAGGTATCTACAGTATTATATTATCTGCCTCTAACTATCCAACCACGAGTACCTACTTAACGTGCTGGATTTGTTGTTATCTGCCTCGCTTGTTACAAAAAAATCGTCTATTCCTTTTCTGTTGCCCCCAAGAACCTTCTTAACTTCCCCAGTCGAGGAGCTTTCTCCTATTGACCTTATAATATACTCCTGTATTGTAGAACGTTCTACTCCTCAACTAGGACGATCCGCAGCCGCACGCATTTAGATAGATGGACATTTATTCCATAAAGCTTCATATGTGTTCTATATCCAGGCGCTTCACCACGAGGCATTCAACCGTCCCGAGCTAGTGGAAGCTCTGAAGCGACTCCGCCACCGCCTGCCGCCGAGACAGTTCTACCACCACGTGGGGGACTTGCCGCACAGACACCGACCAAAGCCAAGGTCTGTTCTAGCGAGGAATGTTACTCCTCGGCCGAGGTAGTGGAAGCCTCGAAGCTTGTACCAGTTCGCTAGAGGTTTTACTGACGTCAAAATGACGTCGAAAACTCAAATGCATCAGAGTGGGGTAAACGAGTCTTCAGCTGAGATCCGACGTCAACTTTACCGTAAGAAAATCTCTGAAAAAGATTTTCTTACGGTAAAGTTCAAGATGCCCCTGTTCAAGACGGTTGGAAATGAGTAGGTTGGATCTTGAAACCAACAGATGCATTTTTGAGACCAAACGTATTACGCGTGAAACTAAAATAGCCGAGTTTGTTAGATTAAAATACGAAATCGCCGCTTGGAGCGAAAAATGTACGCCTCGGCTTGGCAATCCGCAAAATAATAATACTTGTACTCGGCATTCATAGTTATTCAAGACTTCTTACTGTAACTCTGGTGTTTCATCTTGTCCATGTTTTGCGGACCTTGTACTCAGTTAAACAGGTGAGTTATTTTAGCAACATGGTTCCAGATGGCGCATCAGCCCGCACACGTACAAGGGCGCGCAGAAGCGCTGGAGCATCGGCGGCGGAGCGCCCGCCGTGGGCCCGCCCGTGCCGCGCGGCAAGTCGCACTCGTACCCGCCCTTCCCGCCGCACGCGCCGCACGCGCAGCCGGCCCGCGCGCCGCCCGACCCGCACCTAGACTACTCCAGCCTGGACGCACTCTGTCTGCAGATGACGGAGCAGGCCATCAACTGACCGCAACTAACGGCCGGCCGAGTGACCGACGCTCCCACTGACCGAGGGGCAACGAGGGGTACAAAGAAGTGACAGTGCTCAGTGACCGGGGTTACAAGGTGACGTGGGGTTACAAGGTGACGTGGGGTTACAAGGTGACGTGGGGTTCGCCCGAAACGATTATCGGTGATGGGACCCCGAGGAATTATCGAGCTTCATAAAGTAAGGCTGCGCCCCTCCCCTTTTCCCTAGAGAATACTAACTAGCTACTTATTGCGGACGTTGACGCGCTCGATCGAAGCTGAACAGTTATTATTGAGCTTATGATGGGTTAGACCTTAAAGTTTAGGGGTAAGCCTGACTTATGTAGGTAAATTAGAAGGTTGCATGCCATCCGGCGTTGACTGTACCGTGGATTGTCGAAGTTTCACTAACCTTACACTTAGCTAGATGTAATTACAATGTAGCTGAAGTAATATTTTAAATGTTTTCTCGACTTCACTTTGGTTATGTCTCGTCCTACCCCCATGTCTATGGTTAGATAGGAAATTATTAAAGTGTAAATAATATTGTTGTGAAGGAATCACGAGGATTGTTGTTATTATTAAGCTACATTCAAATCGACGCGACCAAGAGACAGCAGCTTTACAAACTTCAGTGATTTTGACGTGGATTAAATCGGTCTCCACATCGCAGTCGCGCCTATTTGGACGTAGCTTTAACTGTTTTGTGCAATATTGAGGATACAATACGATTTATAAAATCACATTAATTCCACATTTTAATTTATATTATCAGTGAATTTAATTTTACAATTTGTATTCACATTGTATTTTCGTGGTGTCCATTGCATGTGCGTTTATTTTATGAAATGTTATTGTAACGTATTTATTTAATAATAGATGAAATGTAAAATGAGTTATTTTTATTGAATGTATTTAAATTATTATGAAGTTATGAGTTTGTGGAAATTCATAGACAAAAATGTCTAGGCGGTTAGCGTAATGTGCCAGAATTTATGCTGTAGCATTGAGCGAATCGTGTGATATTGTCACATTCTATTTAGGTTTGTGACTGGGCAGTGCCCGTATTTACTTTGTGCTTAGTTGAACTTACACCACTACTCTTTATTGAGGATCGTAATCCGTAAAGAACTACATATTTTTTTCCAAATTCGCTCTGAAACGTTCGACAAAATGTCATCGGCACGTAGGATGGTAAATCTCGTGCAAAGCGTCAAAAACTAGGCACACAGTATTTAAACGGATTAGAGAGAACTTGGAGTAATATTGAGTTGTAATGGTTAGTGTAATGATGCCTGGACGGTGACAAATTAATATAAGACGCGAGTTGAACGTAGCTTTTATATTTCAATAATTTGTTCATGTACAACGTATTTTGTAATGTAATGTAAGAAATCGGTGACATCGACTCTGACTTCATCCTTTTCGCTGGTGCTAAATGCAGTTTTAGTTTAGTATTATTTTCAATTGTGATGGCTATTACAATCGCCCTTTCTCATAAAAGCATGGTGTATCTACCTAGTGTGTCAGAATTTTATAACTTATTCTCATTCTAATGAGTATGTATGATAACCTAAACGACCGATAACAAGCGATTATGAAGGGTCTTGTTAACAGTACCTACAACGTGTAGATGGCAGCGGCCTAACTAGCGCGAATTCCTTTTTCCCTTTACTGCGTGTTGTATTGTGTATTCAATCGTATGTGTTTGTCTACTTTTTGCACATGTTGGTTCATCTATTTCGATCATTGTAACTTCAAAATTGTATTTATTAGACGTTAAGTAATTTTTCCATTTTCTCTATCATATAATTTGCATTCCCAGAATGAAATTGGACACCGAAATGTTACGTACCTACTTTACTCCGCCAAATTCAATTTGATAATGTAAATGGATGAAGTACCTACCTGCTTGATCTTCCACTTTTTATAATTTATTTTAAAAATAGTTTTCTGTATTTCTTCTTCTGGTAAATGGACGACATGTGTGAAAAGTCTTTAGGTTAGACCACCTAAGCTTGGAAATGTTTAATAAAAATGTCATTGATAGAAAGTGTTGTTATTGACATCTCTTAGTGACATTTTATTGAGTGTTTCTGAGCGTAAGACCCCTGATAGAATGAATTGAGGCAAAGGGCCTGGACAACAGGTACCTACCATTAGGAATGTGGAGTATTTGTGTCGCGGTAAATTGTTGACTGATGTTCGTATAATTTATAATGTTAGCGAACTGTTTATTTACAATTTTTTTATTTATTTTTTTATGAATGTCGATAATCAGCAATGATTTAAACTTTTGACTGGATCAAAACCTGATTATTTGTGCAATGTACTTTAGTTGACTTTAATGTTATAAATGAATGTAAATATTCAATGTATTTATGAAGTTATTATTGTTTTATACAAAACATGTTGGTGACAGGAATATTTTGAAGTGAAGTTAAATATTATGTATTCTGGTTCAATTATAACAGATTTTAATGTTAAATTAATGATAATTCTATGGTTAGATAGTACAGTTTCATTCAAACACTTTGCGCCAGTTGTGTCGAGTCTTGTAACAAGCTTTGTTTTATCTGTAGACAAACTGTGATACAGTTTTTGGATCAAGGGTCATATGCACTTAAATAAATATTCTATAGATATTAACTGTTTTTCTATTACAAGTCTTTGGAGTTCAACTAAAGTGACAGTTACGTACTAATACAATTATTAAAGCAGTCTTTCCTTATGAGTGCCGATCATGTGTCTGGAGAGGTCACTTTTTCTGTAGAAACTTCTGGAGCACCTTGCACATGGGAACAAAGTCTGCATATCGTGAAACCTGGCGATGTGGTATACCCTCATGGGCTTAGATGGAAAGCTGAGGGTGCATCCTTCAATGGTGCATTTAAACTTGTCAGTCTTTTTGTGCTTAAAGTTAATGTGTAGAGCCAGGGCTTTCATCTCATAGAAGCTGCTGGAACAGAACTCACACTTCAGGGGTCTCTGACCGTTGTGCTTCCACATGTGAACCTCTGTGTTAGACACATTCTTGCAGCAGATATTGCAATAACCAGACTTCTCAGAATGTTTCCTAGAAATGTGAGATTTCAAGTTTCCTTTCAAGTTGAATGTTTGTCCGCAGTGGTTGCACACATACCTGTTGGGGTCTGCATGGATAGCCATGTGCTTCTTGATATTACCTTTGTGCTTAAACGGCACATTGCAGATGGGACATTCAAACTGTTTAACATTGTCGTGCACACTGTAATGTTTCTGCAGCTCCGCCTTGGTCCAGAACAACTTGCCGCAAGTGGAACAGACGTGTGTCTTACTTCCTGTGTGACGGTTCTTATGCCTTAACATAGCGCTTAGTTGGGTGAACCTCGCAAAGCAAATGGAACACGCATGGGGAGTTTCTCTCGTGTGTACTCTCATGTGAATTGTTATATCACTTTTGGAGTAGAATCCTTTTCCGCAGTTTTCACAGATGAATCTTCTCTCTCTCTGCTGCAGGTGATTTCTTTCGATGTGCCGCTTTAATGTCCCGCTGTCTTTATATTTTTTAATGCAGGATGAACATTGGTAAGGCTTTTCGTTAGTATGTATACGCATATGTATAGCTAGTGCAGAAGCGCTAGGGCATTTTCTAGAACAAACTGAGCAATTAAGGTTTTTAGTTTTGCGTGCTCTTCTTCTGGGTTTTTTTGTAGGGGTAATATTGTTTTTAGTAAGCTCGTGTTTGGTTTTGAAGTCGAACGAGATTATGTGGTTATCTGCAAGGTGGCTGTCTTCATCAGTATCTTCACTCTTGACTTCGATTTTCGGAAAATCTACTTCGTCGGTGGTTCGTGTTTCTGTAAGTATTGAGCGCAGTTTTCTTTCTGAAGTGGTTACCTTCAGCAAGAACTGGTAGCATGCTTCAAGCTCGTGGTCGCATGTGCTGCAGATTTTAATTGGCAGCCCATCGTTCTCTTCGATAACTAAAGATTGACAACAGTACAATATTTTGTTGCGAATACTTTCGCTTTGAAAAATGTTTGAATGCGCTTGCCTCTCGTAGCAGAACCGGCATAGTTTGTAATCCATTTTTATCAACAGACACGTGCCTATACAGATGTAGGCACCTAAGTACTAGAAGCTAGATAGGTAGGTACCTACCTAATAGATTCTTGAACTGAATCACCTAGATTTCAGGTACATTTTCTCATTTTTTTCATAAAAATATGGTAATTCAACTTTTTAAAAATACAGAGGTACTCTTTTTTTTTTTAAAGTAAAGTAAACAAAACAAATGTCATGTGATGATATGCCAGTCATGTCACTGTCAATGTGTCAAATCACCCCATTTTTCCAGAGAAGCGTATATGAAACCAAAATAAGCTCAAATATTATTAACTACTAATATTATGTAGCGTTGTACTGTCTTAGATCAATCTAATTGTCAAAATTTTGGTTGTACCTCCCTCTGTACACTGACCATATTCCTATCCGCACTCCCCTCCTGTTTATGACACTAGCATTAGCGAACTCGCCACTGGCAGAATTGTGACAACTAGCCACAAAAGCCACAAACCAAGAAGTCAAGTCAAGAGAAGCGTATACTGGCAGAATTGTGACAACTAGCCACAAAAGCCACAAACCAAGAAGTCAAGTCAAGAAGCGTATACCTTTCTCCCTTCTTCACCAGTCATTTTTCTTAACCTACCTACTCAGATCTCCGCCTTTTGTTAAAAGATTAGTAAACCAGTAAACGCCAAAAAACACTGACATTGGCAAATTCGTGGCAGCCCTAGCCACTGAACAGCCATAGCAACAAAAGAAGAAGAAGAAGCGTATACCTTCAAAAGCCATACATACACCACTAGTTTCAACTTCAACTTCCTGGTTTGTGTACCACTAGTTTGATCCCGAATAGAACGATCTTCACCATATACAAAAAGTATGCCAGCCATGTCACTGTCAAGGTGTTAAATCACCATTTTTCCAGAGAAGCTTAGATTATCTGCAAAGGCCATAGACAAGAATTGAATGGAAAAGCTTAAATGACTTGACTTATATTATTTAAAATTCACAACTTGACACTGGCAAAATTGTCTGTCGAAATGACGGACACAGGCCATATAGGTTTAAAAGAAGAAGAATAAGTATAACCTTCAATTCAAAAGCCTAGAAAAAGAATACTGACATCTCTCTGGAAAAATCGTGATTTGAGTTAAGATTGACAGTGAGATATCATGACATTTTGTTTGTTTACGTTTTGCTAAGTTGAAAAACCACAGAAAACTATTACTCTCACGAGTGAAAAACCCAGCGAAGTTTAGGGTGGTTTTATGTTAGGTTGAGTTGGTATGGATGGGGTAGTTACGCTTTGTAGTACGTACCTCTCTGGTCTGGTCCATGGCTCATGGCTCTACATGGCTCTTCCAAGACAAGAAATCGGCTTCTGTTCGTATAATGGAGTCAAAAATATGTCGTGTATGTCTCGACAGAACAGCTACTATATCTCTGTTCGACCAGCAAGACAATATTCAGTACCGCGAGAAGATATTGAAATGTGTTTCCGTGACCATTGAAGAAGGTGATGGCTTCCCCGATTCCATTTGTGATAACTGCGCCGCCGAGCTTTCCATCAGCTATGAATTTGTGCAGAAGTGCGAGGCATCCGATCGAGCCTTGCGCTGCCTTGGCCTGCTCCAAGCCCCCGACCTCGCCGAACAACTTAAGTCAGAAATGAAGCTTGAACCCCAAGAAATAATTCCCGAATGTGCTGATGAAGCTCTTCATTATCCTGATTATGAAGATGAACATATATCTGAGTCAAAGTATGACATGGAAATCGCGCCTACTGTAACTAAGAAAAGTGAGGTGGTCCAGAAAACAAGGAAGCTGCAAGATAAGTATAAAAGACCTCTTCCGAATCATTTGCGCAAGATCAAGCATCGAGTGTACTCTGGTCCTATTCAATGCATAGTATGTGGCAGAATACTTAAGTGTCAATCTGCTTATGAAGCTCACATGCGTACACATACCAAAGAAAAACCCTTCTCGTGTGATCTGTGCCAAAAGAGATTTCCAACTAAGTATAGTGTGAGAGCTCACATCTACAGACACTATGGAACTGATTATAAACCTGAGCCCCTCCCAGACTGGGATGGGAGGAAAAGATTAAACATGGTTAAATCTGCCCCCATAATATGTGTTATCTGTGGCCTGAAAGTGAAGAGTCCCTCGGCTTTGGAAACTCACATGAGAAAGCACACAGGAGATAGACCATTCAGTTGTTCTGAGTGTCACAAGTTCTACACAATGAAATGCTCTCTGATGAAGCACATACAAGCAAAACACACTAAGGACCTAACCTCCAGGTTCATCTGTGAACACTGCGGAAAGAGGTTTTATACAAAAACCAACATTATTGTTCACTTACGCATTCATACAGGAGAAAAGCCACATGCCTGCACCATGTGTGATGCCAAGTTTACTCAGTTGTCCACTCTTATTCGTCACAAACGGCGCCACACTCAGGAAAAACCCTTCTCTTGTTCAATATGCTCCAAAGCATTCAGCGATAGATCTCTGCTGAATAAGCACAAGTCTGTGCATAGTGAGGCTAAGGACTTTGTCTGCCACATCTGCAGCAGGAGAGTAAAGACGAAGCAGGCTCTGCGCGCTCACATTGACCGCCACAACAACCCACAAAAATATATCTGCAACATTTGTGGAACAACTTTTACTGTGAAAGGTAACCTCACGTTACACGTAAAACGTATTCATTCTGAGAAGTCAGGTACATGCACCGAATGCCACAAGACATTCTCGAATCTGGTGGCTCACATGAGGACTCATAGCGGTGAGAAGTTATTCATTTGCAAGCTTTGTAACCAACGATTCATGACTCAGAGAAGTTTGTCGCACCACATGGGCTATAAGCACAGGGATGTGGCTAAGTTTAAGTGTTCTACGGGACAGTGCGACAAGGCCTTTCCCATGATACACATGTTGGAGTTCCACATGCTGAAAGCTCACCTGGACACGACGCCGTACGTGTGCCAGATCTGCGCGCGCGGGTTCCTGCGCCCTTGCGATCTCTCCCGACACCTCAAGGTCAACCATATGGTTACTGCTAAAGTTAAATCACAATTCATTAAAACAGTAAAGACATCTCCTCCTACTTGAGTGTACCAAAGTGCTGGCGCTGAACTACCTTTTGAGATTGAAACTCAACAGAATGTATTTGAACGAAACCAAATACTTAACTAATAGGTACGTGTTTAGTGTAATAGTAGGTAAGTTATGAAAAATGTGTAAGAACATAACAGGAATGTGTGATGATGGAGACCAAGTGCCAAAATTTTATTTTCACAGATCACATCACCCGAGGCAATTGTTAAGTATGAAACACGCATTTTCATTTGTTTTTGCTAGCATAAATAAATATGTCTAGGTACCTACTTAAAATGGTTTTATTTAATAGGAAGTAAGGTAAGTAGATAGGTACCTTACCTAGGTACTTATCTCTATCTAACTTAATTTTCAAGCATTACCTAGTTTAATATCTAGCAGGTATTTCATTTAATGATTTAGACCACACATGTAAAATAAATATTATTTGGTTCGTCGTCTACTCGATTTCTTTCTATTAAATAAGGTAGTACCTACCTACCTACTACTTTTTTATACAAATAATTATAGGTATATACTGAAACAAGCCGATGGCCCACATGATGCCACTCCTATAACAATGCATTGCCTCACTGAGCACGTCCGCTATAGACGTGTCCGGTGATGCATTGCACTGCAGCCATTACAGTTGGTAGATACTGAGCTGAAGTTACTATCGAGTCAACTTTAATATTCGTAGTTAAGTATCTAATTCGATTTCCTGTTTGCACCAAATACCAGCAGGTTCTCTTCCTGTCTAAATGGAGGGTCAAACCAGTCCCTCACAAACTCAATAGCTCGAAAATCCGGCCGGCTCGTGGAGCTTCGAATGCGCGTCGATGGCGGCGGCAGCGTCGCTTCCGCACTCACTTCGCCAAAGCAGTTCACGTACTAACTAATCCATAATCTGTTGCATTAACAGCCGAGCATGACTACGTAGGTATTCTGCAGCACCAGGTGGTGTTTAGTGTTCTCACTCTGACGTATGACGTGGGCGGAGGCTCTCGCTCGGCACGGCCACGCCAGCCGCGCCAGGTGAGTGCGACGCGCGGGTACGTTAGCCCGCGACTGCCGGCCGGAGCGCACGTATCGCGCCAGCAACGCTGCTCAACCGCGCCAGCCAGTGACGTGATGTTTAGAACGTGAAACAGTGCAGATTAATCGGATTTTGGATTGTGCTGAGTTTTGAAGTAACCATGGGTGAAGTAAGTTCCCTACATTTCGGTAGTTTGGTGAAGGAATGCGAGCGTGCTCTAGTTCAGATCGGACACGGAGGCTAGTCCTGCGATCGCGATCGTAGGTTCGTAGGTCGACGGCATGAGATACAGTTGGTTCAGCCGCGCTTATACCTACCATTAGCGCTCTCAACAATGCTCCGTATCGCTTGAGAGGCTGCCTTTGGGAATGTGTGCCGGTTTCGAAAGCTCCCAATGATTTGAATGACATTGCGAGTAAAAGTGGTAAAAGTATTCATAAGTACCTACCTTACCTACCTACCTCGTATTACTGTTGCTGATAACGCACTCAGCCGATACATTATCTGCGATTATTCGATTTTATTTATTGGTGGCATTGGTGTTACCTAGGTATAAGTGCAATGTCAACTGGCTATGGTTTTATCTCCAGGCATAGTTCACGTAGCCTACGCCAGCAACTCTAACAAACCAATTTTATGAGAGTACAAGTTTTACTAGAAATGTAGTCCTATCTAACTACAAGTGTGTTGGTTATACCTAGGTACTTAACTATCCACTTAGAGCTGTCATGTAGGTAATAATAAGTAGATTAGGTAGTTATATACCTACCTAGGTACCTACCTTAGTACCTTCTATAGCAATGTCATTAGTAGGTAGGTACCTATACGATATCATCAATGTAACAGAACGGGCTTTTATAGTAGAGCAGTAGGTAGGTAGTGAAACTGAATATATAGCCAAGTAGGTAGGTAGGTATGTACCTATACGTGTAGGTCAACGTGTTCCACACAAATGGCAGTGCTCGGCTCGGCTCAGATGGAATGACCTTTTTCTATAATATTCAGTAAGAAGGCGTTTTTTGCTGATGCGTCCAATGTTAACAAACGCCAACCTTGCAATTCAATGCATACGTAATCTACATAATCACCGCATGCATTTTAAATGCTTTCGAAACATTTAATAACCTTGTGAAATGCGGATGGTTTTTTGTTCACTAATTTAGGAAATCTAAGTCGATGCTTAGGTAGTACCTACCTACCGTACCACATCTCCGCTTGAGCAACTCTGATTTGATATTGAAAAAAACTGAATTTTCTTTTGGTTGTGGTAGGTACCTAGTATCACAGTGATTTGAGTTGCCTTTAGCATGGACTAAACATATCAATATATTTTCTGTTCTGAAATAATGGGTAGGTACCTTACCTAACCTACCTACCTACTCTCAAACAGATTTTGTGACCAAATCAGTGGCACTGAAAAACTGACAAAAAAATAGGTGCCTCTCGAAGTTATGCTGTGTAAGTAAATCCAGTCGGTAGGTAGGTAGGTATACCTACTTCGCAAAAGGCTCTATATCGATAGTCGGTGGTGTTTCTTCAGAATCAATTGATAACGCGATAGTGATATTGCAGATAACGTGGAATTAATTTGTAATTCTAGATATTTCGGCACCGATTGATTAAATTATGATTTTTGAAAGTTTGTAGCTATTCTTAACTAGTATAGTAGGTCTCTTACGATAGATTGACCGTAAAAAGAAATCGGTACTTATCCATGAATGCATCGCCATAAGGCCAAGTAACGTTAAGTATTTTATTGGTAAGAGTCGTCTCAATAGTTTTTCCATCAAAGAACAGACACTAAACCTCAATATTTGCTATCTAAAATAAATAATTAGGTATAACTAGGTTTATTTGTAAGTTACCTATGTAGCTAAACAGTTTTGTAGTAGTTCCTACTAACAACTTGCTTTCGGCTTGTTACAGTCTATGCTGAAAGAAGATCCCCTCTCTAGGATCCAAAGGGAGATCATAGAAGTAACAGAAAGGGAGCGAGAGTTCAAAGAGGGTCACTTCAGAATAAACCGACTCCTGTCGGAATCCACCATCGACGTGAACCAGCAAAATGGTCACGTGAACGGTAACGGTGACCACACGCCACAAAAGACACTCAACAGGGCAGTGTCTACCTCACACCTGCTGGGCCCCATCACCTCGCCGCCAGCGGCTCAGACCACCGTGAACACAAATGGCTACACTCGACGATTCACCCCTCAAAACGGAACTAAAGGAATTATGCAGAGATTCATCGCCAACAAAGGAAAGATGCCAACGACTCCGGTTCCGTCAACACCCACCACTACTCTACCGCCGCTGGTGTTCCCTACGTCGCCGATCGTAGCCCCCGTGGTCACGTCCCCTACTGTGATCAACCGTACGCCGGAAGGCAAACCGGTTCGCAAAGGATTCGTACCGGTCGAGGAAAAGATCCAAAAAGAACTGAGAGAGATGAAAGACAGAGAGCACGAGCTGAAAAAAATGAGGAAGAAATCAAAACCGTTTGATTTGGAGCTCAGCGATAATGAGACTAGTTCCGAGTCCGAGGACGAGGAAATCCCTATGCCCGGCAAGTTAAAGCCGGCCAAATCCATAGGAGAACTGTATGAAGCGCTGAACGAAGATGTAAGGTCCCCGTCTCCGAGGAATAGCTCAGGACAGGACTCTATCGGTAGCCTGAAGCCGGCAAAATCACTAGCCCAGCTGTGCGACCTAACCCCCGGTCAGGAGTTTCTCGCCCCGAGCTCTACGAGACTCATAGCCCAATGGGAGTCCATCATTCAGCAAAAACAAGAGGCGGGAGCGGCCTAGCAACATCTGCGAAGGAAAAGCTGGTTCAAATGTTTGTGTGTGCGGAGTGTGACGCCGGATTCCATCGCGCTTCTGATCGCAAGTCAGTGTTATCGCGAGCGCCTAGGTACCACCGGTTTCGGTAACCTCGTGTGCGGTGGCTCGGCCGCAGATCGCCGTGGCCTGATTTGCATCCGGAGAGTACCGTAACAAAAGCGAACGCGGACAGTGTTGCGTATGCATTCCTCAAGTGCGAGACGAGCTGTGATCGATTTCTTCGCCGGCGATCGGTGCTTGCAATTAATTTTCTCCAGATAGCGAACAATGCAAATGATGGTTATCCGCAGCAATTAGCTCGTTCGTGCGCGGGGGGAAAGCTGCCCGAGTGCTGCGAACTCGGCTCCCAAGTGTGAGTACAACGGTTTCTTCCTATTGTTCCAACTTCTCCCTATACAAAAACTTGCTTAGTTCTTGCGTGGAATGGCGCTTTCCCGTATGCCACAGCGCCGCGCCGCCCGTATCGCTTCTGTGGGAAACTTATTGACTGCAATGTAAGAAGTTCATCAGCGACACCTTGAATCTGCTCTCATCATTGTCCCTCGCCGGCGCCGGTGTCTCCACTGTTCCCACTTCCTAATTCATTTCTATTCCCACGATAGGAATGTATTGAGCGAACGGTTATTTATGTACCTAAAACATTAATGTTTTGCTAATAATGAAAGTTCTCTTTTATTGATGAATTGTGTCATTCTAGAATAAGTTGTAGAAGCATTGGCCTGCTATTCGGTAGATCGAGCCACTTGGTCAGCACTTTCGTTGATGAAGTCTCGTGATTACACGTGATTTATTCATACGTTGGTAATTATAACATTCCTCTGCGTTATGAGTAGGTAGTGGTAGCTGTGATGTCGTCCTTAGATTATTGGCTAGATGGAAATAAGTTCCAGATTATTGTAAAAGAGGTTCATAAAATCTAGTTGAAAATGTTATAATGTTCCCAAACATATAGGTAGGTACCTACCATAGGTTAAACAAATACTTAGCTTCCTAATAGAGGATAAACCATATTGGAAGGAAATATAAAGTATTTACCTATTGATGGTGTGAAAGAGAAACGGCATCAGACTCTTGGATTACCAACTCAGGACCTAATTGAAGCTGGACTTCGGATCAACAAACAAATATATGTACCTTAATTAGGTTCGTTATGTACTTTGTGAACATTTCGTAGCTGTTGTAAGTAGGTACCTAGATAGAATTGTTATTGAATTGCAATGATGAGTAAATCCCTGAATACTGCAAATATTAGGTATTTTTCGTAAATTGTGATTTTGAATTATTTATTGACGATCAAATATTTAATGATTTTAGTAAATATCAAATACATACATGTTATTGTGCCTTATCTTACATTTTAAAACGTTCAGCAAAATAGTGTATTACTAACATTTAAAAAAAAATATTATAATTATTTTATCGTATAACTAGTAACTAGTACCACTAGAACCTACTTACTATCTAGAATGTTAGTGTTTTTCCTAGCATAATAATTTTAGTCAAATTAATTTTATATAGAAATTCCGATAATAATTATGGAGATTGATATCTAGTGTTATTGCAATGTTAGATGAATAATTAAATGTTTTTATAATTCACAATAAGTGCCAGGTGAAGAAGAAATTATATTTATTTAATCAAGTAGGTCCTCGGCACGTAGATAAATGCAATAATTATAGCTGCAATTAAATTCCGGATTTTAAAATATCTTGTGATATAAATAATTGCCTTATTACCTAGATACGAAATTATTCCATTTAATTGAATAATTAAATGAATAAAAATATGTAGTGGGAGCTATCTATTTACTTATACAAATAAAATGTTGATTTTATAAATAAATTCATGAATATCGTGTACCTAGTTTTATTAGACGGATTGCTAATTTATAAAACTATTTTTGTTTTTAAGGTTTTTCGGAATAAAAGAATTTTGTCTAATGTACTATTTTCATTTTAAAATAACCTTTTATTGATAAGCCAAATCTGCTATCAATATCCATCAAAACTATAACGGTGTAGTCAACTGGATAAACAGTAGAGGTCCGAGCAGTGCGCCTTGCGGCAGCCCGCCAAACAATGGCTTACATCATGAATCGTGACAGTAACTTACTAATAAGTTATTGTCCGTAGATATAACTACGACCATTGTCTTTCCAGCTAAAAGATTATAATTATTAATTTTAGTAGCTGCCTAAGTGAAAAACTTACCTACCTACGTATAGTTTACCTTTTACGTACCTACCTATCTATTTTATGCACTGTCTGAAATTTGACTACATTATGGGTTACATTGACTACATTTGACTACCAACCATTACACACGTACATCTAACATCTATGAAATGACTAAAGATTTGATGTTGATTGTAATGTAACACAATGTGGTTACGCTGGCCCAGTAGTGATACTTACTACTCCGGCTAGACGCATTCGTGGGAGGAGCCATTTCACTCTCGATCGGGGTCTGGCCTCAACATGTGGCTACTATTATTGAACTAGTACATAGTAGGTATACATTCTGCAGTATATAGGTACGAGTGAGCAGGTTACTGGAAGAAAATGGCTTCTAGCTGTTGCATTTTAGTAAGTCTAAATTCTTTAGGAATTTAGACTTTTCAGATTGCAAGTATGAATGAGCCGAAAATACGCAAAATCTTTGAAGCTACCGGTTCGTGGTACAATTGCTTTGTTCAACTAGTTGTACCATTGGGAAGTTAGTTTATTACACCTTGGGTTACATTATTGCAGTTTTAGTAAGGATCCCTAATTTTTTCGAAAATATAATAAAGGTAGTCTATGCCACCGGGAGATACTGTAGCTTCCCAACTGTGAAAGAATTTTTCAAATCGGTCCAGTTGTTTCGTGTCCTATTCAATGCAAACAAACAATCAAATCTTTCCTTTTTATAAAAATTAGTATAGATAATCTAGGTTCTAAGTATTTCGACGGTTCTATATAGCTTACGCCATTTAGTACCATTTAGAAATAGCTCAGGATCAGCAGAATGTCAAGTTTGGAATCACACCGGTTAGCCTTGGTCGCACCATAGTATGGGGAAAAGCAGAGATGCAACTAACGAGTACATTCCGTACGCAACGGAGGATCTTTCACAAGTACCTAGTAAGTAAAAGCATTGATAGTAATAGATGCCTACAGCCACTGCTCGCCACCGACAGGGAATTCATCCACGCACCCTAGAGCCACGGTAGTCGCGCACTGTCCGGTTTCAGAGGATCTTCCTCCCGCAAACACTCAGGTTCTGCAGGCGTCCATAGGCTAGGGTAACCGCTTCCCATCAGGCGGGCCGGGCCGTATGCTTGTTTGTAAAAAAAAATAGAATTCGTCGGATGCTACGGCTAGTTCTGCTACTAGCTAACAATGTTAGAGAATAAGGTGTCTATCAATATTACGTATGTATTGAGATTGAGATAAATATTATTTTTCAACAAAAGTAAAAATGAAAATATTTTTGCGATGACACGGTACGATAATGACGTGACGCGCGACAATGACGGCGATGACGACAATACTATTTTGGTAACTAATCTGAGGACAACAATGATGCCCATGCTAATAGTTCGGCTGAAGGTGCAAATCTGATAACATCTATACTATGCCGTTCATAACGTGCAAGGAAAAACAGCATTTATCGTTTAGATCATAAGTTTTAAATTCTTTAGCAAGCTTTTCTTGTAGCCAGTCGACTTCAACTTGAACTTTCTTACGCACTTAGAAAACATCAGCACCTTATTACTGTACGAATAAGAATTATATTGGCATGACATCCTACACGGTACCTCTACACTATTGACCTCTGAGTGGTTACTGTCTCTGGAGTGAATACAGGGTTTTAGAGCATTGTGGGTTTTGTAGGTATTTAACTACTTTATCTAACCTACCTACCTAAGTAATCTACTTTTACATACATCTTACATTAAGAGTTATTTATTTGGCACAAACTTCTAGGTAACTTTCCATTCTATGCAATAATAATTAGTCACTTCGTCGACAAAGTTCTTTTCTTCTGACTAATCGAGTTTGGTTTTAAAGCTAAGCCTAGGAACGTGCTTTCCTAAGTTTCAGTGGACCGGTATATTGTAACAGTATAGGTAGGTGCAGTCATCAACGTAAGTTGAGTAACAAATTGAATTTTAAACTCCAATACCTACCTAGGTACGTAAGTAAATGCAGTTGCAAAATAAGAACTTTTGTGTCTGACTGTACGTACCTATTCGTAAGTAGGTATAAGTATTACAATAAGAACCAGGGTTTAACTGCATACAAAAGCAGCAAATGAAAAGGATGTAACAGTCAGTCGTACAGTGTCATACATTTTTCAATACAAAAGACATAAGCGCGCTCCACATTTTCCCTGATAATTGCTTCGCTAAAGTGATTTTATAAAACCCACTTTCAACCATGTTTTATAGTACGTACGTAGGTAATCATTGTAACCTAATTGAAACATTATTGCTTATTTACAAAAAAAAATGAAAATACTAACGTTGTAACTTGTAAGTCTTGTTTATTGTATTGTAACGAATGAATTAAATTATTGATCAAATAAATTATCAATCTATAGTATAGATGAAAAAACCAGTTACGCATTTAACCGAGAGGAGTCAATCAAAAACCCCACGTCAGTAAGGTTGCGGGTTCAAATCCGGTCAAAACCGCTAAGCATTCATTCAATCACTTTTTTGCCGTACAAAAGATTTCAACGCGCTCCGTTTTTTTTCTGCAATTTATGTTTAATTAAACAAACATCTTTAAGGTCTTAGAAAAAATATTTATGAGTGTGTGGCAAACAAGGGTGGGTGTTACTATGTATAAGTATGTATGTAAAAAATTAATATATAAGTAAGTACTTATTCTGTACGTTTTTATGCCAACTTAATTTTATAGATCCTAGATAGTATATTTTTGTAGTTATCAAAATTGACCCCATTTAAAAAGATTTCGTAAAATGGCGCAGATGAGAACCGTCACTTTTTGAATGTTGACGTCCATGAGTGAAGTGAACACCTCGTCTCATAATAAATGACACTAGAAGACCTCGTGAAACATTTATTCGAACATTATAAATTAATACAAAATAACGCATCAGATTAATATTAATTGCTTAATTAATTAAAACACAAAATGGTTGCATGATGTTCAGGGTCGCCAGCGACAGGTTAAATCAGTTGTGATGATTTCACATCATCTTTTCATCATGCATGTATTTCAAGTTGAAGTAGGTAGGTACCTCCGTTAAAAATGAAATGAAAAATCGTCAGGAAGACTCAAAAAGACGAGTCTCCGAGTATTGTATAAATTATGTTATATAGCTGATAACATGCGCCGGCGCACCGCTCTGCCGCTGCTGCGACCGTGCCTCGTGGAGCATGGCGGTATGAAGCACGCACCTTCACTCCAACTTACTTCCATTTCATTGGACTATGAGATTGGTATTCACTTTTAATCTAGCTAGCACATGTACGTTCCTGTCTATTGAACCTGCCCAATGCTCATCTAATAGTTACCTATATTTTATTATATTTATCTTTACATGTGACTTTTCGTTCTGAAGCGTAATTTTCATACATAAGTAGCTATTTGAAGCGATTCAAAACTTTCAACTTGGCAAGACGGGCTGCTATATGAAATATACAGTAAGGTACAACGCAGTACCATGGTTTCACGGGGCCCAACTTTTATAAACCAAGTAAAATTAATACTATGCTAGAGGAAATTTCTTCCACAATGGTGAGTCGGTGGGACACGCATCAGCAACTACAAACACATACGTCGGCTTTACTTGCGGTTGTATTTCCGGCGCTGTAACGTAAAGATCAAACGTCGTCCCCACTGGTGGGCACATATCAAATTACGACTTTTTGTCTTCACTAACTTTGACACTATTGAAACTTTCTACATACAACAGAGAGATTGAGAGGATTATTTTACACCACTGCTTATTTTACACATTAAGTCAGGACACAATTATTTGGATGGGTGACCGTTAGTGGTATTTACATCTGAGCGTTTCCGTGCTTCGGAGGGCAGGTTAAACTGTCGGTCCCGGCTCTAGCACTCGTTGAGCCATGACGGAGGCCTTAAGCCATGACCAGAGTAGGCCACTAACTCATACGAGCTTGCTTTTTAGGACACAATCACTAAACTACGAGTCATATACAACGGAATATTCAATTCAACCTATACTTAGGTACTTAATACACCTTAAGTAAGTCGTGTTCTCCTAACCTAGTCAGAAGTTTGAAGCAAAATGGTAAAATAGCCATTATGAACATCATAATCCTTATGCCATCGTCTAATTTCCTACATGTTTAATGTAATAGGGCACTAGGCCAGACAGGATGTCGCCACTCTAAAGGGATTAACTTAACGGTGAGTAGGGCTAGACTGGGCTACGTATTACAAGATTAACACGTTATAAGCATACTTACATAATATTAGGGCCGATTGAAGCCAGCAGTGGTTAAGTGGCATGGTAGTGACCATCAAGTTGAACCACCTGTTACGGCGATAGCGGCAATGGATGATTATGGCCTAAAGGCTAGACTAAATCAATCATAGACGACGTGTGAATATCACCAAGACAGTCATCAGACAGCTATAACATGTAGTGATGTACCTACTTCCGTTATTTAGATGCAGATTGGATTGCACCAATGGTCGTGATTTGCATCTGGCGAGATGTGAGAGAACTTACTTGCATTTTACCTATACATATAAACGCTCAACAAAAATCGTACGCTCACACAATAGCATCATCATCCTCATCAGCCTGAAGAACTGCACTACTTGACGAGCCATAGGTACTTTTTTCCGAAATATTTCGAAGACGAACGATTTTGAGACAACTCTGTCCATCGACTTTCCCAGTCCCCTCGATCTCCATTCAAAGTTCAAACGAACGGTATAAGTAATTAGGTAAGTACAACTACCGGAAAACAACGGGAAAAAAGTCTTACACACCATACATACTACGAGGGTACTTACTTACTTGTACTTACTTACTCCGGAACAGGCTCAGCACTGGGCTACCACGCTTCCTGTATGCTAATGAAATTACCGCTACCAATTACCTGCGTCAACCATCACGTTTTTCTACTAGATTGTACCATCACGCGATCACTCTGCACTAGTGGACACTCGACTTTGAGCTAGAACGCTGAAGTTCTAAGGTTGGTTTTGCGGCGATGAGGTGCTGGACCTGCTGGTGCTGTCAAGTTCTTCGACAATAGAATTGTAATTGTAACAAATGTAGTGCGGCAGTATTTAATTGGTTCATAGCATGCTTTGGGTAACGGCTTCTTCAGCAAGTTGTTTAATTATTGTTGCTGGTTTGCCAGATTAGCAATAAAAGCCAATTTCAACTAGGTACAATGAAAGTGTCACACGCTTTGATATTCTGATTGAACTTGAGCCCTCGCTTTGCTTTACAAATGGAAGCTTTTTGTTGAAAACTGCAATGAAGATTGTTATACCAACAATAATACGACGTTTTGAAACCGAACGTAAATTAATTATCATTCCATTCACGAGCTAAGCTCGAGCTTTGTTTTCGGTCGTTGATGTCGAGAAAGATTGTGATTGTGACGGGAATTCTATACAAACTTGGCACCTGCCGAACAGCCTCAATTCCACAACAATTTCATTGCACATTTCCCGCCACTTGGCAAAGTGCTCGGCATTCGTCCTTCACACATTACTTACCTACGTGATTTGCGTATCTTGTCGAGTGTTTTCACAGATCCTAAGATACTGCGACCGTCATCTGCTAACGTTTCACACACCCAACAACCTTTTAGTGATTCGCATCTTATGCCGTCAACACTTGACTTGAAGAGCGTCCGTCGTTTTTTAGGAAACCAAAATCTTATCAGACGCCGGCGGCGGTGGCGTCAAAACTTCATCGGCTACCAAGTGGAGCAGAGACTTGTGACGTCTGCGCGTGTCTGTAACGTGATGGTCTATTGGTCATCTAATACTTGAAGGTGTACCAGCTGTCTAAGTTCCACCTTCAATGGAGGTGGTTGTTTCTCTAGGAAGTAGGATAATGTGTAGAACAATGAGCGATGATAACATTATTCTAGACATTGGCATTGTCTAGGCCTGCGTGTCAAGGAACCTATTTGCCAACTACTAAGAATCAAACCTTATTTTATGACATCCTATTTACAACACTACCGTGCCTTGTATTGGTTTTCTTTCTTATTGATGTTAGAAATGGTTGTAGTTAGGCTACATTTTTCACAAACCTCGATCGCATAAGTCGCCTAATTGTGCTTTCGTTTACGAATACGCATTGTATCGCACAGCCAATTGTTTGCGCGGGCGCAGGTGGTCTCCAGTACCTAGGTATTTAGGTCGCGCGGCTGCTGGCGAAACCCCAACCGCCCGAATTCGAGTTCCGCCACCTGGACAAGCGGCATTCCAAGAGAGATGGCTACACCACGGCAAAGGAATGGAGGGCCTTCGCACAGGAGAGATATCCTCTACTTGGACAAAATGGATGTTTATAAAACCAGGTCCAGATCAGATACCCTCCAAAGCTATCAGATATTATTTTGTTGAGCAACAGAAGTGATATTCGTCGAACTAGGTATCTTGTGGAGCCTTTCCTACATCAACTTTACCTTGACTCCTTCACACGCAGCGCAGAGGAACACTCAATGGAAGATTTTGTCTTGGGGAATAACCACTACCTCTTAGAATTTTTGTCGCGTGCTTTGACTCATTTAAATGTTTTTTTTGAGTATAAATTTCTTGTTAATGCATTAATCTGCCATATTTGTATCGGCCTCAGGTATCTGCGCGGTTAATCTTCGATTTTGAGATGATAAAAAGTTACTAAGGATGTACAGCTGTGTTTACCCATGCCATACCATACTAAACTTAGATACTAGGTAGAGCATAGAAAAACCCACACAACTGCTTATCATTTTGATAGTACGCAATATCAGCTGATTTCACCGGGGATAGGTAATGAATGGAGCCGTTCGGTGACAACTATGGATAAACCAAACCATCTGCGTCATAGTTTTAACAATCTGAGTTCGTGCCTTCCCTCAATAATTTTTTGGACTCTATAGGTAACACCTTGGCCAGTAAGTACTAAATGTCGACTTTCTAAATTTTCTGCAGATCGATATGAGCGGTTCAAAAGTTATGCTCAAACAAACATACATACAAACATGAAACGCCGATCTTGTCCAACCGACAAGATGTTCGCTGGCTCGATCAAATACTTATTTATTTGCCTTTGTTTTAGACAATGCAATCATAAAGCAATTAAATCGGAACGGTATCTATCGGCAGGTTCCGTACTTATCTGATAAGCAGCGCCGCGAATCATATCGCAATAATCGCGACACAGGTGTTATCTATCGATAGGCACTGTGTGTTTGTTTGGCCGACTAATGCAAATATTTTGATCATTTTGTTGACTAAAATACTGGAAGATTCAACAGTAAAAGGGCATTAAACACGGTTTTCAAACAGGGTATATATATACCTAAATCAATATGGGAACTTAATTTTGCCATAATATCCTGCTTTTTGTTACATCCCTGTGACAAAATAGAACCATAATTCTTGAAAAATATTATATTAGGCACCTGTTGATTCAAGAACGAAATTATATAAGAATTTAATTTAAATATTTTTGACTAAGAGGTATCAATGTAAATAAATATTAGATATTTATTGGTATCTTGAACTGGTTTAAACGCTTTTGTAAAGATTTCTTTATATTTTATTATTACAATAATCAACGAAATCATAATATTGGCGATGCTACGAGTCACTTACGTAATGGAAAAAGATGAATACAGCCAAAAAGAGCATTTACAGTTACAGCATTTTGACGTGTTGTGTTGGACGTGCTACGTGCCACGTGGACGTCACGTCTCGCGGACGCGCCGCGCGCCGTGAAGGCATGATGGCACTCAGATGTTACAAGATAGAACACGCACTGCATTCTACACATTGACACACATTTAGTGTTGCATTGGTGGCTTAGTTCGTAAGCTCTGTAGTCCAACAAATGAACGATAACTTTTAGATTGAGCTGGACTTCTGATTCACGCACTTAGGACGCACTTTGAACGCATTGGAAAGAAAGAAAATACGCAGCTTAGAATCTTATAATAAAGGAGGAAGAACTGGTAGCGGCTTCACGATCTTGTGACGAGCATCATCCGGGGCTATTTGCGTCAAAATCAGTTTTTACTGTAATCTATCAGCTCGTTTTCTAGACATTAGTGGAGGCGTGCGGCGTGCGGCGTGCGGCGTGCCGGCCCGCTCGGACGAATCATGCGTAATCTTCTTGCTGATGGATAGTGGAGGAACAAGGAGTAGGAGGAACTTCCTTTAGCTAAAATGTGGAAAACAAACAGCGAAGAAAATCAACCAGCTCAAACAACGCCCAGTGGGACGAGCGGGAATAAGCGCATGCATCGACCAATGTTATTGGTTGACCTTCCTTTCTTGGCTGCGATTCTTGGTGAGTTTATATAAAAAACTACTTACATGCTTGTGCTCAGTATCGATATTTTATTGAAAGAGAGCCATTATCCATCTTGTAGTTCATATTATGCATCATAGGCATAACATACTGTTAGAACGTTACGTTATCTATATAGAAGTCTTCTGACTTGTACCATCCGAGAAGTAGATACAGCGGAACACTAATCAATATACCTACTTTACAAGGGTAGGTACGTTATAAACTTGTCAACGTTCTCACGTTCAATAAACCACTTCTTTAGTACTTGCGTTTTATGTTACCGATATTTATTACATTATATAAAAATGCAGTATTTTTTTACAAACCATAGGTTTCGTTTACCTACTTTTACAGAATTCAACAGTTTTATGAAAAGGAAGTTCTAAGAAATGCGTCAGTAAAATGCCTTGAGGCACGGACGTCCGTGTGCTATATGCCTCTTTCTAAGTATCAAACGCAGTAGGGCAAGACGAAGTACCAACCTATGCTTTTACTACTATAAGGCTAGACGACTTATGGTTCGTCTAAGGTTGGTAATTTAGCATTTTCTCGTAGCCCGCGGCCTGGCCTAGCTCTTTCATGCTCCAATACTCATATCAAGGCCCTTGAATTATCGCTGCTGATAAATCTAAGTAATTTCTGGGCATTGGCCTCCTTTGAAGAATCGTCCTACACGATTCAGCTGAGAGGTATCTTTAGCGTTTCTGTGATGTTATTTTATATTTAAACGATTTTTAAGAAGCTTGTCATAGATTTGTTCAAAAATACTTCGGTTGAGTTTCGTACGACCTAGCGGCACTGCACCTACTCAGATAATGCTAGTTTTTTATTTAAGCACGCTGCGGTATTGTGGACTATCGCTAGTGTGTAATTACCTCCCATATTTATAATCATTCATCATCATCACCATCATCAACCTATATCGGTCCACTGCTGTACGTAAATCTCTCCCAAGACGCGACATTGAGCCCGGTCTTTGGCTCTTCTCATCCAGTGTTTGCCAGCTTCATATCGCAGATCGTCACCCCACCTTATATTCATTATTAACATTTAAACCATATTATAAGCCTGGTTTATGATCAGCCAGCATCTTCGGTGTCTTCTGTCCAGACGTATCCAAAGTACACAGCCTATGTACACAGTCAGTGACTAATATTATGTAAACAATGCACTTGTAAGTACTAAACATTCACTTCGCGCTCTGTAATCGATGTAAATGATCATCGGATGAGTAAACATCTGAGGTCATTAATCGGTTAAATGCATAAGAGTAGACGTGAACACTGCTACATCCAGGATTTTAATAAAGGTAGAACGATTTGCTTTAGGCGAGGTCGTGTTTCATTATCCGTTAATACTAATGTAACACAATAAAAAGTTGCGTTGTGTTACGAATTGTATATTATGGTGTAGGTATAGGTATGTAATATGTACGTTTGCACTCGTAGGCACATTACTAGCAATTGTTTCGTGAAGGTGTGAGTCATCATGGTGCGGTTCCTAAAGTACGTCCGCATTCCAATTATAATAAAATTTCATTAAATAGTTACTATAATTGTACAGCACAATCGATAGACAATAAATTTTATCGATGCGATACATTTCTGATTAGATAAAATATAAATAATCATAAAATCACTTTTATTTTTTCCGTCCTGAAGTTCCACGCAGGTACAATAATGTACAGTAGGTACTTACTTGTTTAGTCACGCCCAGCAAAATAGTTCTCTATCACGTCCAACGTCCAGTCGTCGAATTGCCCATAAGCATTGAAACTATTGGTGTGCTATTGGTGCAGTTCCCACAGGCTGCAGGAGACTAGCTATCAAGTCTTGTTGCGATTCAATTGAACTGAATCGTTTCCGTTTCACAGATTCCATCAGTACACCGTGCTCCATATTATAAGGTTCATATTGTGGTTCTGAGCTTTATGATCACTGCAATGATTTACCTATTGAAGTAGGTATTGACTATAATACCCTAAACTTATAAAACAGAGACCACGGAATAGAAACAAAATATTCAGTTTACCTTGACTCAAGTTATTTAGCTAAACAAGTATGTAGGTATTTTGCAGTAATTATTTGGAGCAATGATGATTATAACCGGAATGAACGCTTTTCCGCCACCGCTATCAGATGGCAGGTTCTGAAAGCAGCAGGAAGCTATGCAAGGTCGAAGTACTATACTACTGTCTAAGGTTGTGGTGGTATGTTTGGAGAAGCTCGAAGGTCAGGTCGGGGCCGGACGAGCCCATCGCGACCCAAATGTCCCCTTTATGGGACGCATCAGACATTCTGTACCTACCTACCAACGCCTTGGTTTTATAGTTATTGCCTTTTATGATGGTTTCAAACAATCTCACTAGATGAGATTGCGTCAAATACGACTTAAAAAGGTTTACTTTACACTTCGAGATTCTATGAGACGACTCCAAGCTCGAAGCTGTGATTTTGTTTCCACGCGACGATCTAAAGAAAATCAGATCACATGAGAAAGTTTGATTGTTTGAGTGACACGAGAGCTTAGTGAGAGAGATTAGTGAGCTCTTTCTAATCTTTGACTTTTAGCTATTGACTATAGTAACAAGTGTACCTAATAACCAGGAGACATCGTAAGTTGTGGATTTAAATCTACTTTTTGGTACTCAACGAACATTTTGTAATAGTTACTTTATGGTCATTACTTTTTTACAGACTACTTAGGTACCTAAGTCGCTTCAATTCATTGCAGAACCAATCGATTACCGACGCCGCGCGACGGGTGTTAGTTTTTCATCTCATCTCCGATACCTATAATAGCCCTCATAGCACAGCCTCTGGAGTTGGTGTTCCACTACTTATCGACGGGTTTCTAATTGAGACTTCGCTTGCGTAAATAGCAAGCAACCGTTACCTCTGACAATTGAAGTAGGCTTTGCTAAGTTTACATTTCGAACCTGTGTAGGTCACAAAACTGTGCTCCTTTTAGTATTTTGAGACAAGTTTTACTCTAGTCAGATAGTTTAATGACACATAGGTAAGTAGGTGATCATATAGGACCCGATCCGAAAATATATAAAGAGCTGGTCTTGGGTAAAAATAAAGAAATTATAGTCATTATTTTTCCAGAAAACAAGAAAAATGTCTGCTCTGCTCTGTCAGTTTTCGATAAATCATTGCCGTGACGGATAGCGAGGATTGTTATGTTCTTTCAAACGCTAAACATTTCTGAGTCAAGAGATAAACCAAAAGGTCATATTATGAAAAGGCATCATACGGTAGCGCGGGGAATAGCTGACCTCTCGTGTGGCTTGTGGTTCTATTATAATCTGCGGCGGCGTCGCGGCGTGTCGAGTCGAAATATTGTAGAGCACATTGTCATGTAAATGTCCATGTCATGGTATGTTTACTCGGACTAATTGTATAACATACCGTAAAACCAGCCCTAAATGGGAAATCAAGTGGAGTTGACGTAGGATATTTGAAAGGGTTTACAGCAGCTGTCATTGAAACCATTTATTGTTAAACTCACGAGTAGGTAAGAAGGTACAAATAATAAAATTGCTTCCAATGACTACCACAATGATTTGCTTGTTGAATTGACCTTCTTTAAATGATCTAAGACAATATTTACATGGATAACAAACAATTGTGAATGCTTTCTCGTCAGAGGTTTCACAATCCAATTGCTATGATTGTCTCACCGTATAATCGATCGACTCGTCGACGTGCGTAAATTATACATTCGGTATGCCTCAGCCACGGTCACGACGACGAAGACGCAAAAAAAACACGTACCTATAAAAATTCAAAGATTTTGCAACACTTTCACTTCTCGTCCGTTCTCTCATTTCATTGTCATTAAGATTTTTTTACGGAAATACATATAATTAGGATGACTTTAATGCATTTATTATGACGCAAGAAGCGGAAATATGCGGTCGCACCTCATACTGATTTCCTTACGAATTTGTGGTTGTTTAGGACGGGTCGGGCCGCCTCAGCCACCGTTGCCGCGCCGCCGCCGGGGTGATTATTCTTTCAAATATGTTGTAAGCAAACATTGTAAAAGAGCTGTTTAGATAAAAGGAAGGTGTTTGTCTTTACAGGAACAAATATCTAAGATCATTTGGATAAAAAACTGTTGCAAGACTGACAATACAGTGAAGTGAACGCACAGCCTTTTTAACCGGCAGGCGTTTAAATAGTTTCCAACATTTTGTCACTAGTAAATGTGGTGTATTGCATTCTACTGCATAAAGTAGAGAGCTCCAACATCCACTCGGATAGCTTTCTCCATGTAACATGCATTCTCTTATTTAAATAACCAATGATAATAAATTAAATACTTACGTCTTGTAAACATTGTAAAAGGAAAACTCATTAAAGCGCTATGGTAACTATCGTATTATATGATCTGTGGTATTGTCCAGGCATACATAAGTAGATATTATGGGTAAAAGTGGTCCTTGACGCTCTATACCTAGCTAGTCACATTAATCATCAATCAAGTAGAGGTATCTTTTTGCCCTATTTCTTGATGATCTAAAGTTCTTTTGTAAACCTCAGCGGCGATGAGCTGACACAATCGGTCAGCTGTAGAACACATTTGTAGCTTACTTTTGTTCCACGTATTCTATGACAAGTTGGGTACCTACTTAGTGACTTTTATTGACTATCTTTCAACCCCCTCTTTTTCCAAATTCAGGGGAATATCTCATGCTGTAAGGGCTTTATATATTTGGAGAGTCCAAGAGACTTTTGCTTAGCAGCGGTTTAAAAAAAATCGTTGTCCATTGCACGACTCTACTTAGCATAGTTGTACTCTATCTATTATAGAGTCGTCCGTCGGTTATGCGACGTGGCGACCGATGGCGAGCGTGAGAACTGGGTAATGTGGTCGATAATGGTGCTGCATGGTGTTGACGAGTTGACACTTAACTGAGGTTTTGTAAGCTCTGCTTGAGGATCATCGTTATTAGTGTTGAGTGGTTTTTCAGTCAGAGCTAATAAGGACCGGTCTTTTAGTACACCTAAACTATAGCTTGTGTAAGGAATGTAGGCAAATTGGTATGTCTGTTTTATTGATCTTATTTTCCGTTCCTCTCTTCCACTCGAAGTAGGTAGGTACCTACTGAGGTAGGTCTAATAGTAGATAATAATATATCTTTACTTACCACAATCTGACTAATCGGTCCAGTCGTAAGAAAGCTTTAGTTTAAACCTTCAAAGCCCGTTATTCAACAGCACATAGCATTATATTTCATAACTCCAGTGCCGTAACAACGCGTGAAGAGTTCAAGTTGCGGGTCACGCCCCTGCTCCTGCACGCAACATCACATTATTAATGAAGCTGTAGCGTGCTTTCTGTATAGGTAACTAATCAAATCACTGATTTGAAAGTGAAAACCAACCAACGTTCACACGATATGTGGGTGTTTCTATGTATTACAAGTATGTATTTAGAAAGAAAAAAAAAAGTATGTATGTATTCTATCAGCCATCTAGTTTCCATCGTACAAGCTTTGCTTAGTTTGGGACTAGAAGGCGTTGTGTTAAGTGTCCGTGAATATTTATTTATATTTACCAATAATTTTACATTATGTTGTAGGTGTTCTAGAGATAAAATTGTAGATGAAAGAAAATGAATACATCTTTAACTTGGCTTGGCTCGGCATGCTGGCCAGAGAGCGAAAGATATTTATTTTCAATCGAAACCAATGTTTCTGTAATATTTAGATTGAGGTCTGAATGTGTTTGGTCTAAGACTCTAGTTCCTATGCCTCTGAGCACAAGCAGGCTTATTTCGTTTGTTTCGTTGGCTTGAAACCACTCAGTCTGATTAACAAGGACTTTCAATCAACTTATCCACGCTATGATGACTCTAGTCTAGAAGAACTGGGAATTTCGTACGGTTTTAATGGTTCTGTGGTTGGAAAAAAGAAACATGGATCTCATCTCTCTGCCGTCTGTTCGTCAGTCACCACACTCAGAAATCATAAAAGCTAGAACAATAACTCATTTTCTTGCCATGTTTTCCATCACTGTTTCAGGCACGTTCTCGACTCACACGATATGCTGAGGTCCCATTAGAAAGTAAGTTTATCAATGTTACTCATTTAAAGTACCTAGGTCTACGAATTGTGTGTCTGAGCTTTTGGACTTTTTGTTAGCCCGCCATTCGTCTAAGTACATAATGTGTTTGAAAGTGAAGTGGGCACTTACCCGCACGCACACACCTATGAGATAACACGCATGTTGGTTAGTATTATTGAAACTGTGTTCAACGTTCTTACGTCCTAGGAAACGCTATATCCATGATGGACGTAATGTGGCGGTGTTGTATTCAAACGAGAGGGTTCAAAACCGTTCATCTAGCAGTCGGCTGATGATCATCATCATCCTCAGAAGCTCTTAATCTAGCAGTCGTCACCATCATCATCAGAAATAGTTCCTAAGATGGTCTTGGATATGAGTACGTCATCATCAATTGATTTTAGACGTCAGCGAAAAGACTGCATGTGTCTCCGTCACACTACGGCCGCTTTAAAAGTCACCGCCTTTATGAAAACCATGGTTTAACAGACATCTTCAGAAACTAACTAACTTCCGTATATTTTTATACAAAATGTCAAACATAACCTAAGCCATTGACCAGTCATTAAAATCATCATCATCATCATCATTTTTTCATCTAATAAGTTTGGTTATGTAAGTAAGCATGGAACACGAAAAGCATGTGTAAACTGTGCTCTTTACAAATTGCCGACATGAACTTTAGCTTTCTTTGCATAAGATTGTTTTATAACTTGGATAATGTCATATCCCTGTGACTATCCGAACTTAACCTAGAAAGTACTTAGACTACAATAAAATGATCTCTCTTTATGTTACAGTATATTATAGGTACTTTTTCTTGCATCCCAGATGTATGTAAGGTAGGTACCCATCAACAGTATCCACAAAATATGAATATTACGAGTTTAATATACAGGGAGTGGAAGTCCGTCGTAGTCAGGCTTCTGGGGCGGAAGGCTGGCTACCAGCCACCCGGATCAAATGTCCGCAGTGGCACCCGTATCCGGGCGTTCACCGGCGTGACGTCACCACCTTCCTACATACCACCACCTCTTTTGTACCTACTCTATCGGGAACCAGAACATGAAGTATTAGTTAACGATTTTTAGTGAGCGTGATATTATTACAATCGCAAATTCCTTCATTTCGTCACAAGTTGGGAACATTATGATTGAAGCATGGAACTGGCACATGTGCCTATAGGTCAGTGACTAGGTACCAGAAATAACAATTTTGGGTTTATTCAATATGTCTTTACTATGAAAATGAAATAGGTGACTAATAAGAAACCTGTGTAATTGCTTATTTATTACGTTATCGTGTGTCAGTCTAGGTATTAAGTAGGTGGTACATAGGTGGTATGATAGCTAACATGAGTCTGCCCAATTAGGCTATTGAATAACGAAACACACGCGCGTGCGATTTGCATTTTCATGCTCTACATTCCTGGCTCAGCCGCCATTACATCGAACTTTGTAAATTGAGTGTGAGCCGGTTTCGGTCGTCCAAATCACTGAGATTATGCTTGGAAAGAGTCTTTGACAAAAGCTCTATCTAAGTAGGTAGTACATCCAATCGACCAAGTAGATTTTTAGGTTAGTATGAATAATGCTCTGTTCACATTATTCCAGTCCAGTAATCTAGTGAATCATTTCAGTCCAGTACTGAACTGGATTGTGTCGTTTATATTATTCCAGTCTTTCAAAACCTATAAAGAAAACACTGGACTAAATACATTCCGGTGCCGGTTTATATTATTCCAGTGGTATTCTAGCGCCGGATACGATCGCTGGACTGGAATACTGTTATAATGTGAACATGTGAACCACCAGCGATGAGATTTTTTTTCAAATGCCACTTGCTTTTAGTCGTTAAATTCGTCTGAATAATGCGAGTTTCACACAGTTTCCCTTCAATGCGCATGTTATGTTTACGCAAACCGAATTGTGTGTTATTGTTCCTCCCGTGTGACCCACTGTGTGAACAACTAACAGCCGATAACATATCTAGGGCCACCACCAATAACATTTATTCTGCTCAGTTAGCTTTCGTATTTTAGGAAAAAATACGAAAGCAAGACAATAAAAAAAGCTCTTTACTTACTGGGGAAAAAACTACTTACTGAAAATAAATAAAGGCCTTCAAATTCTATGAGTATTACTGACAATCTCTGTAATCATTTACGACAAGAAAACTCAGTAAAGGAATTAAAAAACAGTAAAAATGACACATTTTGGTCCGTCAGCCCTAAAACGGCATCAAGCAACGTGAGACATCGCCGACAATGTCGACAATCACAAGACATCGCAGTTCACATCAGCAGCTACGAACACGGAGTCGCTGGGAAGTTCCTTTTAACAATTTCAAGGTTTATCACCTGCTGCCCAAATAATCTAGTGAATCTGATGGTCAGTAGAGTCGTTATGATTTTATTTGACAGCACACAATTTAAGGCCTAGGTAGAACATAAATAAAGTTTTTAATATTCTAGCTAGCTAGGTAGATGACTGTACCAGAACTATATTAATTGTGTATTAATGTAGTGCCGTAAGATAGCCTAAACTAAAATGTCGTTTGAATCAGCTGTCAAATCTTTTGGAGTACTACCTACCTATAGAAATGGCGATAAAAAGAAGTAACGACCAAAAACCTATAAAACAAACCACTGCTTTTATGAATAAGCATGTTAAATAATAACCTGACTCATTCATTACAATTATCATATACAAATAGACAATACGTTTTATCAAATCGACGGCTGTATAATAAACAATCGCGAGATGTCAGCGAACGCGTGACTCAACTGTTCACCACCAGCACTGCGCCACCTGCTACAACATCTTAGAACGCCAGTTCTACTTAACCGTACCTACCTGTTGGTCTACTGTCTATATACCTATTGCAAAGGATGCCCGACCCATCATAGTCATGTTACTGACAAAACAACCATCTGAGCACATAATGACTCAAAGCCAAACAAATGATTTGAAGCTCTAGTGTTGAGCAATGAGTTTCCGAATCGCCAGTCATGGAGCTTTCTTGCGATGGTGAACATCCATCCGCAATCGGTCTGTTGTTGACTGGTCAATGTTAGCTCGCTAATAGCTTTTACATTCATGCAAATACATGGAGTTTTTGCTTCTCAAATACATTGGTTGGACAAAGAAAATATTTTGTAGACTGATGATCGGCAATAATGTATTTGGGTGCTCTTTTCCTATCCTAGGGAGAGTTTTAAAGCAGAAAGTTAGTGTACCCACAGTAATTATAATTTTATCCGCAGTTAACTCTATTGTCAAATACGATTTTAGGTATCGTGCGTTCACAACGTAATTAAGACTTCTCAATCACTTTTGAATTGATAAATAATCGCTCCATCTGCTTTTGTTTTACTACAAATTACCAATCGATTTTCAGGTCGATTATTGTAGAAATCGGTAGCTAAAAGCCTGAATCACTGGAGAGATTCGGACAGCTCAGCGGTTCTGGGAATCGTTTCATTACTGCGAGAAAGCGGTGCCGCCGCCGCGCGCCGCGCCGCGCCGTGCGCCCGTGCGGCTCTGATGTACGATGCGGTCACTGCTTCAATTTACATCTCACGATAATAAGAGAGAAACATCTGATTACACAATAATACGCAATTTATGCAAAATTAATGATTGCTATTCACCAAAAGAACAGCTGCATAGCTAATAGATGCGACGTAGCACACGACGACGCGACGTAGCTAAGAAACATTGCAACCATCAATGAAACTGGTAACCAATGTAACTATGTATTATTATAAACACAAGGGACGACTTGGGAAGCTCTTCCTCTTCTTGAAGTTGGTTAAAATAAAAGGTATGGTCTTAGCTCATGTTTGGGGAGGTTTACAAGATGACGAAGTTTTGTAGATTTTTGTCAGTAAAGAAGGTAAATATTTCACTTTCGAATGAGGAATTTACAGAAATAATAAAATACTAAGGAAAGTGGTTCGACCGAGGACAGTTTTGGTGTTCGTTTTAAAACTGGTTTGGCTTTCGCGAATCCGTTCATTACACTCAAATCAAGATTTTGCGATAATTAGCTACGTTATGTTGGCGAAGCATTCACAGTTTTTGGCGCTGGCTCATGCCTAATTGATTTTAACTTTACAGTTACCTAGAAATCTAGGCATGTCGGTATTGTAGAGACAATCTGTGTTAGCTAACAGTCAACCACTTTGTGGATCGTTGTTATGAATGATGAATCGTTTCTGTAACTATTTGACCGACTCTCTAATTGCAATTGGAAATGAATGATCGCCTCTGCAATACTCTGCATGGACAAAACCGTTTCAATATTGCACAACAGACCAGCTCTGTTATTTTCTCATCCAGTCTGAGTATACACTAGTGAAATGATGATTAGTACTAGCGGAGATAAATTGCGATTCATTATGCAATCATCGTCGTAAAGGTCAAAGGCCGTCATCTAGCTCTGTTCCGTCGTCATTAATTAGACCAGCAAGATCGTTCAGTCAGTCCACGGCTGTACGCAAGGAACATAACAACGAGGGGGCAAGCACGTAATCTACGTACTTTCAGAAATTCAACATTCCGAGTAGTTTTGTCTTCGATGTCAGGGGCTCAATTCAACTAACTTGTCTTTTGAACAGGCGCACAGTGTCATTTTACCTAAGCTGAAGATAGATTGAAATATAGTTGGAATAAAGTCATTTTCGCAGTCGTTCTATTTAGTTTCAAAATAGAACGAATGCGAATATGACTTTGTCCTCTCACCGCGAGTAGTATCTCTATATCTACTCCTGTGTTGGGATTTTCGATCCAAACAAGTTCCATTGAGTGCGGCTTGTTGGATTGGAGTGGAAACCCTCCTGCGTGCCGTGAGTTGCGTTTCGAACGAGGCAAAAATGCAGCTTAGATCTTCGCTGATACCTTTTGTTGTTTTAGGGTAGGGAAATGATGATGACTTAGATATTTACAACTTCTCTTGCATCAACACAACAAAACATTAAATCCACTCACCATAATTGGCTACATCATTCTACTTTTTTTTTTCCTTTTGTTTCTAGTGACTGTCGTCGATTTTTGCTTATATGTATTGTGTTTAGAATGTAAATCCGTCATTGGCTATCTGCTTTAAAATTAAGATTTACCATTATTATTCTTAAGAGCTGTGGATTTTATTACTCAATAAAATAAAAGAAAAATAAAAATTTTGACGTGGCCCCGGCGCCAGTTGCCTAGATACAGCTCTGGTTACTCTGACAGTCATTATACGGCCGTTTGTCGACTGGCATCATTAGGAGCCGATTACTGAGGTCTCTTCCGCTAAAACCAGTCTGACAACGATAGATCAAGCTGCTGTCTCAAACTGGACGTGCGACACTTACATTGGAACTGAACGTTAGTTGCCCGTACACCTCTAAGATTATCCCAGTGTTCAGTATGATGATGAAGAGGGTACATGTCATGAGCTCGACACTTACAACGTTATAAATAATAATATAACTGTTACAAAAGGCTTTGAGAATGTTTTCTGTGAGGGAGAATTTTGCTCAAGAGCTCAGTGTAAGGCCCCGTACGTTGTGTGAACTTCAAAACGACATCAACGTTAATAATAAATTGCATAACGGTAGAGTGTACCGCGTGTGCAATGTGCATCGTTAGTCCGGCTGCCAACTAGTGGGAAACCACTAGGTACTTCTGCCTTGTTGACAAATTGTATGAGTTAATCGGTTTCCCAGATTCAATGTTTGTCCTTCCTCTCGGAGTAGAGTAACGAGTTTGGCATAGATGACGTCGCGTCGGTGATTTTTTTTGTCGAGCGTGGAATGCTTTATGAGATGTCTTTGACATGCTCTAGCAGACCATGTTGTTAGGTATGCGTTTGGGGATAATGCTGTTTGCCTAGTCTAAGATAACCTAAAGGCATTGGCCTAAGTGCCCTAACAGAGTTCATTGAACTTTAGGAACTGCTTACGTAAATGCTAAAAGCATCAGAAAAGGTGATGACCTACTTGTGCTCAACCACAATCATCATAAATAACCTCAACATTAAAATCAGTTTCGCGTGCGTCGTTTTGCCCACTCTATACTGTAATATCATGATACTTCATATATAACTGTCAGATAACTGCTGCATAGTTAAGTTACATGCAGTAATTTAACTAGTGGATTGCACACGAATTCTTTCACAGTGGTATTTTGAAGTTCGCTTCTAGCTTTGAGAGCTAGAACTGATTGTGATTGTGATGATCACCAGTCAGACAGTAATAGATTTTATATGAGTGTCGCTATGAGTCGCGTGATGCTGCTGTTAGTGTGATCGCGTGGTACGGGTCACACCGTTGATCTCCAAACTGTCGACACGCTAGTTATCGCCTCTCATGCAGATCACGAGGCAAGGGTTCACATGTACAAGGGTTCAAGGTTACTGGAGTGCCCTGGCAAGGAACTACTACAGGACATTTTGCGTCACAAAGCAGTGCTTTTACATACACTGCTTGGAGTTTGAGTGACGCCGATGCAACACCTTCGCACCAGAGTGATGTTCCGTCAACTGCTGTCCCTCTTTTCTTTCAATAATCCTACGTGTAGGTAGATACCTACTACCTACTGTTTTAAAGGACTGTACTGTTGTTCGGAGTGTTTAAGTGTTTAATCCTACACGAAAGGTGATCTTTATCTGACGTCTTTACGACGCAAGACGAAGGATTAGGAAGACCGACAAGCAGTGAAACTATGAAGTTACCAAAAACAGTTTAGTTAAATAATAATGCAGACAAACGACGAAATCGTGTTGGGGTAACTGTGGATTTGTGTTGGGTACTGTATGCATAAGGCTGCGAGGTACCGAAGGTATGCGAGGAATTTACGAACACCGCTCATCTGCCTCGTACATTTCTGGTTGATATACCTACTCGGTCTTATTCCAGAACGAAGACTAAAGAAAGTCAAGGTTTAAACGTACGTCAACGTAAAGGTTTATGTCAAGGTAAACCATGACTTTCTTTTGTCTTCGTTCTGTAATAAGACCGATTGGGTTTTACTGGATAAAGAGACACACACACACACACAACAAGACTGATATCACAAGCTAACTTTTGTCGCTATTTGTACTTTCATGAAGGACGGAGTCATTACGTCACGTGCTAGGCATTACCCTACTTGAGCCGAAACCTAGTCCCGAGCCCGACCATCAGACTAATTAGTTACAAATCTTGTTAGCGGATTAGTCATGATATAAACAAAACTGTTTTATGTTTTGTTTAAAATATTGATTGGTTAGTCAGTTAGTCATTTAAGGCGAGGGCCTGAGGAATAGAAAAACCCTTATATTTTGGTTCTGAGCTTTCTATTTTTTTTTTATTTAGATTATCATACCTCCGAGTATAGGTAACTCATAGTTCAGTGTGGTTCTAACAAAGGCCTCATCCAGCATTTTCTACTTGGATCGCTCTCACTGGAAATACGATTAGAGAACCATTCTTTCCTTAAAAAACATCGTAAAGTCTAGGTTGTTTTCGAACGAATCATTGACCTTATCCTGCCTTGATATTGAAACATCACAGCCATGGCCAACCTATATGTACTCTACATACATCGACTACGTACCTACTCTAATTTGATTAGACCCCTGCTAATGAATCCGTATGTTTGGTACCTAGTGGCACGTCTGCCGGTCACACATTTAGTCTAGGTATAACTAACTACACCCAGCCCCAGCTTAGGTAGGTACCTACCTACCAAGGTACTTGATATGTTAAGAACTCTAGGTACATTTTAACTGTGATACTGATACCCGTCAGGGAATTTTTGAAAACTTTTAGGTAGGTATGTAGGTAGTAGGTGGGTACCTACTTCCCAAAACATCAAGATGATATTTGAGTAAGACAGAATGGAGTTAGTGTAACGCCTTCGAAAATAAGCATGGCATTGCTAAAATATTATTGCTGATAGTTTTACGTGAGGTTTTGATAACCTGAAAAACAGATAAGAATGCTCCGATTATTCACTAAGGCATTTTTAGAAGTCATATATAATATTCCCAAAGCGAGACAATGTTTGCATGATTCCTGTAGCTAGAAACTAAAGGAATTTAGAGAGTTAGCAGTGAAGAGACGATTTATATGCGCATCTTTACAGAACCTGCAACTTTGTGTCTCACTTGGCCGTGACTTTTGACTTTGCCACTTACTAAAGTGTCCAGCTAAAGCCCTAAATCAGTAGTGCTGATTCGCAATAGGGCTTTGCGTATTGTAGTGCCATACTACTGATAGTACAGTACCTATACCCTACTCATAACACAGAGGACACGTGAGCTAATATACAAATATCTCCAGTAGGTAAAACGGCAAGGGTTCTTTAACTTCACAGTGCATTAGTATTTTTACCGCCTTGGCCTCATTCCTTTAACCGCAACATTGATTAGTTTTCTATTTACCTAGGCATCACGTTTTATTAGTTAGTTTTTCTTATTACTGGTTTTTTCGTGAACATTTAGCGGTATAAATCTTGTAGGTTTTTTCGTACATAATCAATGGCTTTTAGGATATTAAAGGAATAGTCAAAGACACGTCCAAATACATGTTATGTAGGTAGGTAGGTACACCTGACAAAGACCGCGTGAACAGTTGCTAAAATTTGCAATCGTCTATGTTGCAAAAGTAATATCTTTACATAAGTTTACAATAATGTAAAACCTAATTATCTTTGTAAAAGGTTAACATCATAAATAGGTACCTAAGCCGAACAGGCTTAGGTACCTATTTATGATGTTATGTCTAATCAATCGACATAGGAAATTATAATTTAATGAAAGTCGATCGATTGGTCAACATTTGCAAATAACTTGCAGTAACCTCCGGCATAGGAGTGATTTTGCCATCTAGAAGAGCACCGGATAGAGATGCATCAAATTTTGTGACATGGATGGATAATGGATATCCAGCCAAAATTAAATACCAACATTGTTACAGCGGCGGCGGCAAATAACAGAGTTATCGTGCTTTATAGCGCTAGGTTATATGTTGCCTAATTAACCGATAAATAACGATTTTTACAACAACTCAACTATTTAACCTAGAATAAAAATAGGACCGGTTTTGGAATGTCAAGTCCTATCATATGACACCCCATTTGATATTTTGATACGACTTTTTTTTTAATCCCTTTGGAACCTCATCACTTTCCAACCCCTTCACCGATTTACTTTATTTTGCAAACCAGTAAAACTTAAGAGTACTATCCGTATACCTACCAAATTTTATGAAGATCCGATGAGCGGTTTAAAAGATTTCGTCGAACAAACATACAAAGCATTTTTGTCCAAGTTGTCACTAAGATCTCGTTCGCTTCGCTCACTCGATCAATAATTTGATTTAGAATCAGCATCAGAATAAAAACGATTCCTAGGGTCCACTCCCTTTTAGTCCCAGCCGAATCTTAACTAGTCATGTTCACCGAAGCATGACCACGCTTGAGCAACCTCTGTCGCGACAAAACCAAGCGCGCGCACCGCCCGCGCGACATTCGACCATGCGCCATGCGACCGACGGCGACGCTGCTGCTTCTACTGGCAGCCACCGCACTCGCAACCCAACCCGACAGCGACCAACCAACCGCTCAACATGTAGCGCCAGAACCGAGAGACGTGGCCGCAGACTCAGGTAACAGCACGACCAGCGACAGCGACGAAGCGTTAGACGGTGACCACGAGCCGGTGGTGCGCAAGAAGAGAACATTCGGAGATGTCGTCTTCCGGGGCCTGGCCGACGTGCTAGGCTACAGCGTCGCGAGGAAGCCACCGCAAGCCTTCCCGCCGCCCTTAGACCCGGTACCCGGCATCGACGTACCGCTGCAAGCCGCGCCCGCACCCGCACCCGCACCCGCGCCGCCGCCGTGCGGGGCGCCACGGGCTGTGGCACCTCCACCGTGTCGAACAACCAAGCCACCACCGCGACCTAGGCCACCGCCGCCGCCACCACCGCCACCGCCGTGCCCCAAGCCTAGAGCGGTGCCGAGACTTAAGCCAAGACCGCCACCGCCACCACCGCCACCGCCACCGCCACCGCCACCGCCACCGCCGTGTGCTAAGCCCCGTGCGAACCCCGCCACCCCTGCCCCGTGTGCTCCTGCTCCGCCGCCCCCGCCTCCGCCGAAAGATAACCTCGAATCCATAACATCGAATTTCCGACTCGACTTCAACTTCAACCGGAACCCGGCAGCGAGCGCCGCGCCCGCACCCGCGGCCGCCGAGGCGGACTACGTGGACCAGTACGACGATCAATATGCGCCGGCTCCGGTGCCGCTCGAGCCGCGGGCGGCGCGCGTGCCGCTCGAGCCGGCTCGCAAGCCGCGCGTCTACGTCGACGCCTTCCTTGTCAGGAACGGCGTCCCGGAGCGCGTCGACGCCGTTGATGCTACGAGGCTCAACGATGCAGAGCCGCGCGCGGACGAGGACTACCTCGCTTACGACGACGGAGACCAGCAGCAGGACGACGACTACGAGGACGTGCAGGAATCTCGAGATCGGGCCCGGGCGGTGAAGGAGTTCGGGACGGCGGTGGACCAGTTCTGGAAGACGAACAGGCGAGCCAAAACTCGAGCGCAAGACAACCTCGCCGCGGACCACTACCAGAACGTTCACTTCGGAGATCGAACGCTAGCGGATCTAGTGGAAAAGCCGAAGAAGAAGGTCCGACCGACCCGCATCCCGATCCCGGAGGCCGAGGAGGAGGACTCCGAATCGACGACGACCACGGAAGACCCCCATCGAAAGCTGAAGCCTAGAGTCCTCCCTCCTACTGAGCACAACCCTAACAATATAGACACGGTAACGGTTCGGGTGCCTCCGATCTACAAGGAGAAGCGACCGAAGAAGTATCACCGCGGACGAGGTCCCGATAGAGATGAGGAGGGAGAGCGGGAGTCTACCGAGTTCTTTAGCACCGATAACGCATCGGACGAGTCCGACACGGAGGGGGACGACACCTACATATCCCAACAAACCGAGCGCCCTCGCAAACGGCGGAGAAAGTCGAGCCGTCGTACTCGTTCTACGCACGACGAATACTCCGCGGGAGATTATGACTTCTACGGTAAAAAGCTACCAGTTTCTGAGGAGGAGAAGTACTACATGGAGCTGACGGTCCCTCCGCCGACGAAGGACGCAGATCGAGCAAGGCACGAGGATCCACAAAACAATTATTACTTAAACGATCACGAACGCATCAGAGAGGACTCTGAGAGACAAGCAGACGAGGCGAGCGACGAGGAGGACGAGAACGACGAGGACGATCACGATGATAATGAATCGGAAAGAGCGGATGAGAACGAACGCTCGCAACACGAAGTGGAACGCACCGGCGATCAGGGCAAGGCTGACGAGCGCGAGCGAACAGACGAACTTAGTCCGAACGCAAAGGTGCATCTATCTGGCTACAGAAATAAGTATGTGAAAGCTCACAATGTCCAAGTCGACAACCCGCGGCCGGTCGTCGCCGATGTCAGCAAGAAAACGGTGAAGATCGGTGCGTGAGTCGCCACTCGCCTCTCGGCACCCAGCCATATCTATTTATTTGTATGCAGAGATCGCCACGGTCCAGGTTAGGACCGCACTGTGAACACGTCGCGACCAGAGACTATTCTCTTGTAGTGTATTTTGTAGAACGCTGTCGTTTCTTATGTGCCTGCGATCCTAACCCTCGGCTCCTCTGGGATGTCAGGAAGTCTGTGATGATCTAGTTAAGCTCCGTTATTATTTTTGTACTTTAGTTTAATTTAAGTTTCTAAATAAAGAGTTTCGACAATGATTTCGTTTGTGATTTGTATTGGTAGAGTCTTTGATGCGTGAAATGTGATTGGCGGGTCGAGGTGAGCATTGTAGGTGAAGGTCGCTGGGACAAAAAAGGCTAGTAAGAGCTCGCTCATTGGTTGGTTTCGCGAGAGTGCAACGACCTAGGTAGCTCAGATCGTTCAGTAACCACAGGTACCTAGTCGCATTGCAGATTGCAGTGCGATTGTTTGCAATTTGCAATAGAAGCTGTTGGGGTGCATTTTGACAATTTGTAAATACAATTCTATAATGGCTGCATCTAAAGATTTGCAAATCTAGCAACACGTAGTGATCATATTTTGCGACGTGATATACCTATATTCATTCTTGCAGTAAAGTTACCGCTGTTTTTAACTACAGGCTCAAAATATGAAACGAAGTAATACGACTCATATACTTGGCCACTGCTGAGGCTGCCAAAAGTGCCAAGAAGAACAATCCTGTACCGAGCTCCGTAGGTAGGTAACGTTGTACTACTTTCTAATTCAGCATGCAGTCCGCCCTTGACCGCGACGAAATAGATTGGACGCGATTTGCGCGCTCAGTGCGGGATCCAATATCAATGTACTATTCAATTAGGTAATGAAAAGGTTTCTTGTGTAGTTGACTAGAACACTTTATTCGAGATCGATCTTTCATAATCTTTAGTGTAATTGTGGCATACCTTATTGAAACTGATGCCAAAACTTTGTAACTTTGTTCTTTCCTGAGGTAGGTACCTAGTAGGTAGTTACTTCATAACTCGCAATCCTTGACAATGCTGCAGCTACTTATAATACAGTTCGGCACCATAGGGCTTGCTTCTGGTCGGACATTGGTTTTCTGAAACAAAATAAACGAAACGTTCATAATAGGACATTATATTTCTTTGTAAACACATAGGTACTTACATGAAAGCACACGAAAGTTAGTAAGTAAAGTAGATAAGTACAGTAAACTCACCGCATTAACCCCATGCGTGTTTTTAACGTGATAGTTGAGCGACTGCTTGAACTTGTAGGTAGCGTCGCACAGCGCGCACGCGTGCGCCTTCTCGCCTGTGTGCGTGCGCAGGTGCGAGCGCAACGCGCGACCCGATCTGCGGAACTAACACATTGTGACCCATAGCTCCTTACGATAAATTGCCCTAACTCGGATTCTACTTGTCTATCTCTAGCTAGATAGGACTAAATAAGACATTATGAAGGTTGGCGAGCCCCAGAGTGAGAAATGACTCGGATATGTTTAATATAGGCTGTCCCTAGGCATAGTAGATTAGAGAGCCCTTCAAAGGCACGAATTTCGACATTCGTTTTGAGCCCCCAAAAAGTATCTAGGTCAACCCAGGGGTGGCCGAGGATTTTCAAGTCAAAATGCTTTTATTCAGTAAAATAACGGCATAATTAGATTTGTCAGGGCCTTATAGCTTGTTAAAACACCACTGCGCTTAAGATACGGTGCGAAGCTAAATTGACATTTGTTCGTGCTTACCCCAGGGAGTAAGTTTAGTTATCTGTATTCACCTGAATGCTCGCTGACAGGCCGGTAGAGCACACAGGTGGTTGCGCGGCGCGGGCCCGTGTGACGTCATGTGCGCCGCCAGCTTGTTGGTCGCGAACTGTTTGCCGCAGACCTGGCACATGTACGGCTTCACGCCTGGAAGGAACGTGCTCTATTGAAGTGCCTGATGGAACAGTTAACTGGCATGTGGCGTTGCTGTGATAAAACTGTAAGTTAAATCTATAAGTGAGTTGCTGTGCAATGTACCTTCATATTATTAGTATATCAATACTATCTATATATTTTTTCTGTGTACTATAGACTACAGAGAGACACAATACTATCACAGAATACCTAAAGTACTAAGATATGCCTATATAAAATAATATTTAGGTATCATACCTACATAAATTATGGGCAAATTACATTATAGTTATATCTGAAGAACTATGGGTGAGGTCTATGTCCAGCAGTGGACTTATACAGGCTTATATCGATGATGATGATACCTGTATGGATCCTCATGTGATTATTCAAGATATTTTTACTGATGAAAGTCTTGCCGCAGTCATCACATTCAAATGGTCTTTCACCTGAAATTAATAAGACAGTTTTTCAATTAGATAGTTAAATTATGTTAAAACAAGTATGTCCAGATTAGTGGTGGTATTGATGGACCTGGCGTGCTTACTACAATATCTGATGCCTTTCATGCCTCATAGTAAAAGAGTTAAACATGTTGTGAGCCTGTGTTAATGTAGCTTCATCTCCCTCACAGCTATGACTTCTCATGCTTCCTGTGCTCATTGTCTCCTGTCTCTGACCCCTTACCACTGTGTTTCCGGATGTGTATGTGCAGGTTGGTGGTGGTTGTGAAGGTCTTCCCACAGCCGGGCGCGGGGCAGGGCCGGCGCCCCCGCGGCCGACAGTGCCGCTCCGCCGCCCAGCGCGTCAGCTGCCTGTACCCACACGTGCGGCACGAGAACTCATTCTCTCCTAGATGTCTCTTTCTGAAAATGACATTTTACTTTGTAGAGGCAGAGGCTGCCATGCAATTCAGTGTTTCTGTAGTACTGTTTATATCAAGAGGTGGTTGTATCTCACTGGATTTCATTGTTTCAGTTCAGAGTGGTGAGGCAGTGAGATTACTCACTACGGATGATACTCCCATCTGTAATGCTAATAACCAATGCATGAATGATACCTATAGTAAATTTGCAAAGCAACGGCATAGGTAGAGTTAACTATTCTCCCATCCGATTGACAAGGCTACCTAATGATAGGTAATAATCCAAAATTTTTACATAGTGGGTATGTCAAAATAGGTGTATATTCTATTTGACTTTATATTAGACATTGTATAAAAGTAGTTATTTTATTAAAATTTGAATCAATTTTGGATATTTGCATACAATCTTGAGAATAGGACATAACATAGATATTTGTAACATTGTTAACTAAGATTATGAATATTTTACTAGGTAGGACCTACAGCAAGCAAATAAATTGTCTCATTTCCCAGGCGTACAGTTGGTACTTACACATGTAACTGATAGTTATACTTTTTGTTAAATGTTTTCTCGCAGTACTGACAGGTGTGAGTGGTCGGCGGAGTCCAGTGCTTGCAGCGCCGCTTCGAACCGCATTCAGGGCACTTCGCATCTTGCAGGATCACATCACTCAGCTTCACAACTGTACCTTCCTCCTTTGTTACTTCAGGCTCAGAAAAAACAAGTTTAGAGGTGTCACACTGCGACTCGACGAAATCTGCTTTGAAAGTGGAACTATCATCAAAGCCTCGAGCAAGCCTCGCGCCCAATACCTCGTTAGATCTCTCACACTTTTCCAAAAAGCTCACAGTCGTATCCAAATCGATGAGACACTGAGAACAGATAGACGGAGGGCCGGCATCGTTCACTTGGATGCGCAGGTTAGTCTTGCTCATTAGTTTCTCGAAGGGCGAAGTACCGTGGCGTTTGCGATACAACGAGAACAGAGTTTCTTGTACGGTGAGACATATTCTGCATATATTACTATGACCATCTCGATCCATTTGCTAGATAAATCAGTTTATTTCGCTCAATTACCTAGTTTACTACGAAAAATCGCAGTTTGTTTTGTTTACGTTTTTTAATAAAAACTTCTTCTTATTCTGTCATGTCTTATTTTCATGTCACTGTCACATTTTGGCACTTTCCTTATTTCTTACAATTAAACCAAGAAGTTTATTTAGTAGTTTAGTTACTTTTAATAAAAAACTATATAAGTACCTTTGTATACCTACAAAATATGTACAAACAAAATATTTATCTCTCGATCATCGATATCGATAATTCGTAGTCGGCTGGCTGGATAAATAATTAGGTACTTACTCCGTCAAGCTACACAGGAGCTCCAGCAAGGATTTTTAGCTGCAATGACATGGTAGGCAGGCATACATAATGTACCTGTGATAATATGCGTAAATGAGTGAGTATAAGGGTAAGTGAGTATGAGTACCTACAATAGAAAATACTCTTTAATAAGTAGATATAATAATAATAATAATAGGCCTTTACATCTATTGAAGATGCCGCGGGTTTCCTCACGAAGTAGTTCGTGTTAATGCGCATATAAATTTTCCGAACGAAAAATCCATTGATGCACGGCCGGGATTTGAACCCAAGACCTTTGGATCGAAAGTCGAGGTGCAATCCCACTCGTCAAACACGGCCTTTTAGTAGTAAGTAGATAAGTACCTAGGTACCTACCTACCCACCTCGGTAGGTAGCTCTTTCTAATCTCTTTTGCAGGTAAATGGGAATATAGGTTTATTAGGTACCTATCTACTCGTACCTACTCTTAATTTCAACACGACACCCTACTTGACGAATTTCCTCATTGCAAAATTCCTATAAAATGTTACCAAACATGGTCCTTTCAATGTAGCTCGCACGTATTCTTGTCGGGCCAAGAATGTTAAGTTTTCTACATTTTGTGTAGCATTGCAAGCTGCGTGCTACACATAATGTTACATAAGAATCAGTAAAGCCATAAAAAGAGGTAGATATTGAATGATCTAAGGTCGCGGTAGTAGTGAGAGCCGAGGAAAGTGATCGGTATATTTGGTAACCAACGTGCGCCGGCGTGCATACTGATGTCCTGCCGTCAGGAAAGGACTCAGGCGCGACGTATACGGTCACTATGTCTAATACCTTTAGCCCTAGCTTAGCCACTGGTCAGGCAAGCACTAGGCGGCAGCAGCGGCCCGAAAACGTTAGATACTTTACGAACTAGGGTTCCCTGTATGTAACGTACGAGATGAACCATGTGCAATACCCATGTCTAAACATGGATTAATATATTTTTCAACACACTTGCTCATAAAGTGGCTCTATGGTCACTGCAATTAGGCACATAATGACACCCATAATCAAACTGTGACTTTTTCATTGCTATAACTCACAAGTGAGTTAAAGATTTTTTTTTGAATTTTATTGGTTGAGTTGCTTTGTTCTTAAAAAAGTTTATATGCAAAAAAAGATCGTGTTCAATAGAACAAATAAATTAATGTTCCTATTGCTTGCTCATTTCATGCAACTCCTTATTTAAATAGATAATTTTAACTCGTACGTGTTTAATAAATAAAACTTTCACTCAAATATAACTTTTGTTTTCTCTGTAATAAAAGAAAACTTTAAATTCCCCATTTTGTACGTGGCAGAATATACGCAAACCCTATGCGCGGAAAATAAAAAAAAAACCTCATCCCTTTAGTCTGTGGCCGATCGCAATGCGCGCGCATAGGAAAACTGATTAATTTTTCCCGCCTTAGCGAAACATTTTTCACAACTCGTTTTCACTGTTGAAATTATAGTTATTTTATTCACAAGTGTGTTGAAAAACGTCGTATGATACACGTGTGTATTGATGATTACCGTCCTCGGCTCTCTTAAGACCCTCGCCTACGGCTCGGGTCTCAATGGCACCTCGGCGGTAATCACCAATGTACCACACTAGTACCATAATGTACTATAAGTAGACTAACGGATTTGTTCTGTCGAAAATATAAAAGATATTTTCTTCAGTTCTTCGGCTTTTTCAGTCGCAAGTTTTACATACAAAAGACATAAACGCGCTACGCTGCTACGCCACTGCTACGTATTGTTTGCCGCTAGTACACCGTGACACCGCTACACCCGGCGTAGGCAGAAACAGCCGCAGCCGCATCAATTGAGATTAGGATTCAAAATTTTAACCTTACGTAATGTATCGAACTACATAAATAGATAACTAGAGCACTTGGCTCACCTACCATGGTAAAACTACAAAGTTCAATATAGGATTTGATATATTTTACATTTTAATTTTGAGCCAAACTAACAACCAAATCTAAAACCTGCGTTTTTTTTGTAGGCACACTGCTATTATTTTATTAGAAAACTGTTAAAAGAAAAACTGTTGAAAATAACCTGCTCGATACGTAGCTACGATTACTTAAGTACCTATGAGTTTTTGTAAAAACCAAAATCAAATCCTATTTATTTTCTGAATTACCTACATGATGTAACATAGGTAGTACCAAGTGAAGAGTCGCGTTAGGTAAGTGTAGGTAGCTATTTACTCCTTAACTGAGTGTTTATTATTACTACTAAGTCCATACCTGGTGGTACAATTTTCTCTCGATTACCGTCATCATCGATTGGTATGCGCGCGCGCATGCTTGTTACGGGAATGACGACGACGGCAGCGCTACGTGATGACTACATGTCACTTCCTCGTTCCACACTCAGCTTTTCATATCTCATAACAGAGTTCAATTTAGCATGGAGTTGTTTCGGAAGTTAGATGCGTCGGTTTAGGAGCAGAAAGCATAATCGCGTAAGAACGAAGTTCGTCGGTGTCCGGCTACCCCCCGGGCCCGCCAGAGTGAAACCTGCAAGACGCCGCAGGCTACATACTAATGCGATGTATTTTAAGTTATAAGTATGGGTGGTAGTCCCTGATGACACTCGGTTTCTGAGTGGTTGTTACGCCGACCGGGTGACCGCATCGATATGAGACTTACTATTGTACGTACAGTGGAAATTGAACAGTGAATATTCAGTGTACTTGTGGTTTGTGACAGTGAACGAAAATCTAAAATGGTGCGTGGTTTTCAGATCGCGTTGGTATTGTGTGCTTGCGTGTGGCTATCAGCAGGAGATGGCTCAATCATCAAGGCCAAGGCGAAGATCATCGCTCGCCTCGCGGGCAAGCATCACAAGCGTGGAGTGCTATCATCTCTACCTCCTTACAAACTTGGATATGACATACCACATGTGACGCATTCTATCGTCAAGCCAGTTGTAGTTACTTATCCACCAACAGCATCCGTCTCCGCTGTGAAGGTTCCTTTGGAGCATCCTCATCTGTTTCCGAGATACCCTGTTCCTGTAGGACACAGAGTGCCTGTACCTCATCCTCATTACGGACTCAAATTCCCCCATTACCATAAAGCTGTGGTGCTCCCAAAACCAGACCATCATTATCATCACCATCACCATGTAGCACCGAGGCCAGTTATTCCTGTAGTGCCCGCACCGGCGCCAGCACCTGTAGTTTCTGTGGCAGCGCCTACCTTCGCTCGGCCTATCCCAGTGCCCTCTCCTCCCGTGGTAACTGCTTTATCTGCTCCAGTCCACTTCAAGCCAGCGCTCCCTGCTCCTTCAGCAGCTCAGTTCAACTACCCTCAATATGCTCCTCAAATTCCGTACGTAGTCCGACCAGGCGGTGCTGTGCAGACTTCTCTTTTCACCAACTACCAAAGATTCCCGTTCTTCAACTATCAGGGCCCCGTGTTTCCTCTTCATTCCTCTTCGTTCAGCCAGATCGTGCCACATGGCCATATTCCTCAGTACTATCCACAGGGAGGTGCTCACGATGGCGTGGTAATTGAAGCACCACCAGTACAATTGGAGCCCACCCCAACTTTACTTCACGCACAAGGTGGAGTAGCTCATGCTCATGGTGTGCATTTAGAGCCTCAGCCGGGCGTCCACGTCCACGGAGCGCCGGAAGTACACCTTCAAGGCCAACCAGGTATCCATCTGCATACAGAACATCCGAACATCCACTTCCAACCAGGTGTCTTGCATGCTCAACCCGATATTCACCTTCAACCAGGAATTCACGTCCAACAACCTGAGGTGCATTTGCAAGGCCAGCCTGAAGTCCACTTGCAGCCGGGTGTACAAGTTGGACAACCAGACATCCAATTCCATGCCGGCCAACCGAGTGTGCAAATTCAACCAGGACAACAAGAGATTCATTTCCATGCAGGTCAACCAGGTCTTCTTCAACCAGGTGTGCAAGTGAACGCTGCACAACCGGATATCCATTTCCACGGAGGTCAACCCGGCGTGCAAATACAACCTGAACAGCCAGAAATTCATTTCCACGGTGGGCAACCAGACATTCACCTGCACCCTGGCGTTCAAGTCAACGCTGGTGGGCAGCCGGCCTTCTACCAACCTGGGCAGCCTGATTTCCATTACCAACCCGGTCAACCTGACATCCACAGTCAGCCTCAGCCAACTCAGCCGACCGCAGACCATAACGGATGGTCTCCTGTACCTCCGCAGAACGATATCGGGCTTGCTAACGGACAATACCCTGATGGCGGTCATCATCAGTTTGGACAGGATCAAGGGCACCAACAGTTTGACCAAGGGCACCAACAGTTCGAACAAGGTCATCAACAATTTGGTCAGGATCAAGGGCACCAACAGTTTGGCCAAGGGCACCAACAGTTTGACCAAGGTCATCAACAATTTGACCAAGGGCACCAAGGATACGATTATAATACCAATGACGGCCAATTCAACTACCAGCATCAATTGCAGCACCATATTCAGCAGCAGCTTGACCAAGCCCAGTACGAACAGAACCTCAACAACCAACACCAACTGGCCCAAGAATATGGTGCACCGAACTCAGGGCAGTCCAGTCAGGACTATCCTCAAAACCATCAGCCTGCTCAGGAGTACGGGCTGCCCCAACAAGGTGCGGAGGGGAGAAGTGCTGAGGGACACTCTGACGAGCCAGAGGGAGATACACAACTGTATCACAACCACATACCGTTAGGTCTACAGCCGCCTATCGACCGGCCTCTTGAACATTTCCGGTAGCTAGTCTTCTCTGAAGACGCAGCTTTACCTGACCTCATCGTTGTGATAAACGAGTCATTTACGTAAGTACCTTTATGACAAATGCTCAGACTCACACACACAGATCTTTAGAGTAGAACTACTAATACATATTCTTTGGCTTGTGACTTTGGGCATTTCGATTGGTGTGTTGCCTAAGTACTTATCATCTAGCTGACTTGTATTTATTTAGTGACCCACTTTAATTACTTATACAAAGTAGCGAAAATGGAGATCGACTGAATTTCCGACTTTTATTTTGAAAATTTTATAATTGCCTTGTAAATTGTAATTAACCTAAGTTTTTAACATAGATTTAAGTGACTGTTATTTATTTCACTAAGTTATTAAAAATCGTTTACAAAATATGTCATTTCATTTCTCATAAGGATATAAGCCACGACACTAATATAAAGACTTACTTAGGTCCACTTTCGACCAAACTGTCTAGGCCTGCATTTGTCGAAAAGCTCTCAAGTGGAAATAATGTTCCCGATGTGCCCCGAAGCGTTTACAGATAGAGTTTTGAACGACAATGAGTGAGACCCTATGATGAAGCGACGAAGTTACGTAGCACTATGGTCGACAGCAAGCTTTACATTCGCTTGTAGTAAGTCCACTTGGATTAAGCAACACAGGACCATTTTATCCGGCCTAGATTGGACACACATGTGACTGTCGTGTCGGCGTCTGCGCCACACCCTTCTATTCGTATCTCTGGTAGCATGGTAAGGGTTATGTTTATCACATTAGCTGGAAACTTTCACTACCATAAACTAGGTACCTATTTTTAGTTATTTTTGACAAAGGTTTTTTCTACTAACCAATGATTGTCATTATGGTATCATGTAAAGTAACATAATTTACAAGTACCTCGACTATCTAAGTGAAAACTTTTTTTTACGCAATAAGTAGGTACTTAGGGATAATTATATGTATAGGTAGGTAGCTAATAAGCAAATCAACAAGATGGATGTGGTCCCGTACCCGATATAGATTTGTAGAGTTTATGTTTTCGCAAGAATATTGCGAAACTGATGCCTTTTGCGTTTATTTACCAGAGGAAATTCGTCGCGAGCCGCACTCTCCATGTCATGCAATAAAAATTATTCAAGCGCATTCATTCGATGGGTCTGTGCTTGTGGCACTCCTGTCATTCATAGGTACATAGCCCAATTCAAACTAATATTATTACCTATAATCATTTTAGGTATATGATCTTAGGTGTATTAGCTATGAATTCTTGGTACTTGCGACACCGTGGGGAATCAAGATGTCCTACAAGCCAAACGGAAACTCAACATCCTAAGGTGAAGAATCGTTTCTCACCAATTCATGACCTTTGCACCATTAGCTCACTCTGCTGTGATAGCTATGATTATTCAAAAGGCTCCTGATCCATATAGCACGCTAATGATAACGAATAAATCAAACAATTGATGCTCTGTGTTATAGAGCCTACAAAACCAGCAACAATGCCCAATAAGTTCCAACTTACCTTGAATGCAAAACTCAATGCAGACAATACCAATAGGTACCTACTAAACAATAATCAAACAGTATCTGGTAAAGTACTGAGCGGTCCCACGGCTGTGATTCATTCGACATACGAGTATCAATGGCAGGTATGCTCAATCTTTTCACTGAGGGCTGCAGAATGGCGTCGTCGTCGGACGAATTTGCTAGGTAATACATACTACGCTTCGTAGAGCCTGCTTTATGAAATATCGCCACGAAAAACTCAACCCATTTATAAAGCTTTTTTTTTTTAAGTTTTACCTAAAGACCTCATTAAACAGGCTTACAACGTTCAGAATTGCCAAAAATAACAAAATTTAGTCAAAATTGTTCGTAGCTGCCAGCCATGCTGTGGTAGATATATTATAATAGAATATAAAAAAAGTTGAAAGGTTCACATACCTACCTCGCATGATTATGACTATAATATTATTATTGCGGACACTCACAATATTGTCGGGTCGCAAGGAATGTTTGCGGGCCGCAAGTTAGCTTTGGTTGAAGTCAGGTGCAGGGCGCTAGACTTCAGCGCAAGTACTAGATAGATAGGGGGGCTTAGGTCCGGCAAGGGAGGATATAAAGCGCCCGGCTCCCTCGGAGGGTTTAGTGCTCCGGTCCTCCTGTTACACACATCAATATGAAGGCTGCTGTAAGTTTGTAACCATTTTTATTCAAATTAATTACCTAGGTACCTAACTTATAGAGGCGAGGGGAATGGATAAAATATTCATGTTCGGTACCAAACAGTTTTAGTTCAAATTTTACAGAAAAACTACAAAACAAAGATATATTTGTTAGTGAAGTGCAGTAGTGATTTTTTCCCATAAAGGCACCATGAGAAAGCCATAAAGGTGACTCACTTCCAGTCCAACTCAGTGCCATCATGTACTACTGATTAGTTTGCAATAGTATATTTCCAGTCTATCTCGATCTGTAATACCGATATTAATAAAAGATTACCTACTTACAACTTTATTGGGATTGGCATCCGAAGTGTGCAATTTTATGCTATTGACCTGAGGACCACGATCACTGGTTCTCAGAGTAATCGACTGACTGGGTTGGGTTGGGTACGACAGGACACCACGAAATATTGACCCCATTGACATTACAATTGGCCCGATCACGATTATTGCTCGTTGAACTGCGAAATAGGCACGATATGGATGTGCTACGAAATACTCGTAGCACACTTTGTTAGAAAATACAATATAAACTAAACAATAACTTTTTGGAATCCTTATGCTCCCCACAATAACTTGTTGTGCTTATAATAAGTAAATAATTAATTTCCATTGCATTTCAGTTTTGTTTGATCCTGCTGGTGGTGGGCGTGTTTGGCGCTGAAGAGAAAAAGAACGAGAAACGAGGCGTATTCGGGCTCGGCTACGGACTCGGTGCACCGGCGCCTCTGCTGGCCGGTGGAGGACTCTACGGCGGCCACGGCCTGGGGCTCTACAGCCACAACGTCGGGGGACTCGGCTGGGGTCACGGGCTGGCTGCAGCGCCAGTGTTAGGTCACGGCATCGCGTCCGCTCCGCTGCTCGGGCACGGCCTGTACGGCGGGCACGGCTACTCTGCGCCGCTGCTCGGCCACTCCGTGTCATACGGCGCGCCACTCGTTAGCCACGCGCCGCTGCTGGGCCTCGGCCACGGCATCGGCTACGGAGGATGGCATTGAGATTTAACAAGTAGTTTTAAGTTGCGTGGGTTTAGTGCCAAATTGTATATCTTGTGTCGTTGGTGATCCCTGTTCTGTCTGAAATTTTTATTATACTTTTGTAACAAAAACCTCTCTTTTCGTGACCACTAGGAAGTAAGTGGGTAAAAAAATAGAGCCTGCAGGCAGGTACTCTCCAAACACTAAAAGAGTATTGTGTACCTTCATTTAAAGTCGGGTTAATCACCAAGTCTAATGTAAGGGTAGGTAGTAAAATTTTGGTAGACTGATGATAATTTTAATGACACGAAAGTACTTAGTCATTTCATGCAATATAACGATGAAATGTCAATGCATTAATTGCTAGCCGATCCTGGCCATGGCTGTTGCAACCGGAAGTGGGCGACTCGCGCGGCCCCTGCTGTCGCCGCCGGAACTTACGCAAATGTACTGCTAAATATTAATATGCCTAGTACCTACTACCCACTTATTTAGGTACCTAGGTGCTGAGCCTATATGAACATTTAGACAAGTCAATCTTTTCAGATTATTATAATTTAAAAAGTTAGCACTGAGCCCCGAGTCTGTGCATTTGTTTTGACTTTCGACTCGAGCATGGCACACGCAAACGCATTCGCAAAGCGAGACATTTTGTTGGGAATTGCACAATTCCCAAATCTCCCGCTAGAGGCGCTTATCCGGTTTTCATACCACACTAGGTACCTATCAAACCACCTGCAACTAATAGGAGCAGCCTTACACAATATCTGCAATACTTATACCTCGCGTGTGTCATGTTGCGTAGGTACATGCGTATCAGTGCCATAAATCTATGCCCTTTACTTTTATGATGTGGTCCATACCTCATAGACTCGCAACTAAACACGTTTTGTAGAAATTGTAGAGCAACGTGCAACATTTGTAAATCATGAGGGTGTGGCACAATAATCAGCACCATTGTACATTTATATCAATAGAAATAGGTAGTATTTTTTATCAATTTATTTTAGCTTTCAAATTACAATGATAAATCTACCTACCTACTTAAATTTAAATTATTCCAAAACTAACACTATAGGAACTAGAGGTCGAGTTTACTTCTCCAATGTTCGATGTTCAGAGCCTAGCCTGAATCCAGGAGGCGAATGAAGTGACTCTTGCAAATCCAGCTGGCAAGCCTGCTTGGCAGCCTCGGGTGGAGCCGAACGAGGTGATGCCAATCTAGGAATAAAAAATAATTCAACTTAATGATGGCGACCTCTTTGGTACACGATTACTTCAAATATAGCAGGAAAAAATCTGCACACACCGTGTATTATAGCTGACTTTCCACGCATTATAATTAACCAAAACCTTGAATTCTGCAGAGAAGAGTTGCTAGCGAATTCTAGTATTATGCTATGAAAAACACCAATAATGAAAGCAACCTAATGGGAAACTTACCAGAACCCTTTGCCCTCCAACAGTGAGAGCCAGTGGGCCTCCCGAGTCGCCGCTGCACGTGCTTCTGCCATTGGCCCCACTGGTGCACAGCGTGGAGGCCAGTATCATGGAGCCAAATGCCTGGCGACAGGCCGCATTGTTGATCACCTGAAGGGTCACGTGACTCTGCACCTGGTTCTGGCTGATTCCAGCAACTGAAAAAGTTACGAATACTTTAGAGTCGTTTAGTGTTGGGTAGAGTCACATAATTATGCACTCTATTCCTCTTTGTTCTGGGGGTACGCTCCTGTCTTTTGATCGTCAAGTTGTTAGAATTTAACCAGCACTTCACCATTATCTAATTGTAGAAGCAAATTATGTAAAGTAATAATCTTACAGTCACTAGTCTTCCCGTAGCCCGCTGCTTGAGCAGAAGCACCTTCGAAGTTGTTGTTCAACAACGAACCGGAGGGCAGAGCTATCCGGTTTATGACATCTGGAAAAGTAACACAGTTTTTCAGAAATTATTTAGGAAGGTTTCTACATCTGTTTTATATTACGTACTTAGTATCAAACTGGGTTGGCAGTAGAGTATAATACATCTCTCAGTAAACAACGAGGTACTAGGTAGTATTGTTGAAAATAAAAATAATCATTATATTAAAAGCACTTACTAGTGTAAGCTACATGGTTAAAACCGATGATCGCAACATCATTGCTCAAGGTGTTGGTGTTATAACTGCCATGCATAGCCACGTTGGAAGTGGTGACTCGGACGCCGCCGCTGAAGAGCCGGGCGGATCCGAATACCAATGTGAACTGGCGCGCACGGTTCCGGCCGTCCCACCAGCAGTGAGCGGCGGTGACGGCGCGGGTGTTGCTCAGCATGGAAGAACCACAGACTGAAGTCGCGCCTGACGTCAGAGTTATTACTAGACCCACCTGAAAACATACTTGGATACTTTTACTGTTCTATACCTACCTACTTATCATAAATGCTCTCCCTTCTCTGTGAACAAATGTACTCTCTAGGGTTACCATGGTAAACTCAAAGGATGCTTGGCCCCATACTTAAAAGAGAAACTTTGACCAAGTCTGATGACTATACTTACCAGAAAAGGATACGTTCCGACTGCAGCAGGCGACCCTCCAACTATCCTTCCGTCGAAGTCCATAGCGCTCTCTACATATTTGATCCTGGCTGCCGCCGGAATCCCCTCATTTTCGTGGTAGTGTAACAAGATCGGCTCCTCAGCCACTACCAGCGCACACCCTACCACAGCCAAAAGCAATGAAACCTGCATGATTGCAACTCCTTGGTCTACGGTTAGTGTTGATGAGTTTTATACAAATGTTCCTATCTTATCGATGGATTATAAAAGGGAACTGAATGTTCCATTGCCGAATAGGTAAGGTCAGCGATTACTGATTAGGAGGACTTCGGTTTAGCAGGTAGGTACTTACACACAAAGGTTCGTTTATAATGGGGATTGAACCCACCACCCACAGCACGGAAGGTAGAGCTATTGTCATCTTCTCGAGTTTTTTAATTTGTTGGCGAGACGTTTACCTTATGGAAGTCTATTTGATGGTACCTACCTATCGGTAAATCTTAGGCGCATAATACCTAATTACAGTATACAACAAAAAAACATGATTAATCAACTAGGTAGGTATTCATGAGCTAGGACAGAATGATTAGGATTAGATGAGACATTGAAATTCAAGGCTGCTCCCGATTTCTGATTACAAAAAAATAAGTAGGTTTAAGTACGGAAATGATATTAGGTAGTTTAATCTAGCATTGAATTCGATATTAATCTAATGATGACCTTGTTTCCACTATGTGCCAGAACCTTCATAATTAATTACCTATCACCAAAACAATAACATTACCTACATTCTTTCCCAATTAATTTATGCTTATTGTAAAGTAAAGTGCCTTCTGTGTTACATTGACTTACTGATTTGATTGATTTGGCTTTTTGATCAGGCGTCCTGTAGGCCCTGCAACAATGATCTCCTATGTAGGGATGTACTTAGGTAGCCCTGTTCGATATTTTGTTCTTTTGTTTGGATGTAGATTTCAATCGATCTACCTCTCTGTGGTCGTGTAAAGCGTCGTTAGCTTAGGTTTCCGTTGCTCTACGGAATGTTGTTATGCACATTTTTACGCGTAGGTTTTCATAACTTTTATGAGTTTGCACAAGTCTAAGAAGAACAAATATGTATATAGTACCTAGCTACCTACTTAGTTAGTGTTAATGTTTTCATAGTTCACTTGGTAGAGTCACTGCTGTATGTAAAATAGAATGCACCCTTCAATTTAGTGAGCAGACTTTCTGATGGTTTTCTCATAGCAAAGTTACACTCATAATTATCGTTCCTTTTTCGGTGTGCAAACTAAACCTAGCAAATACTGATACCTTCTTATACCTACACCTGGGTACATTAACTGAATGGCTGCGAAGTGACGAGTCAGAACTTTGATTTGTGTATTCAAAACGAACAAATCTACCACTGAAAGATGTCTTCATGGAGTAGGTACCTACACAGGTTCGGACTTTCATAATTAAACTACTTTTAGCTATGTACGAAAGTGTCGGCTAGGCATCGTTGGGAGAATGGAAGAAAAGGACATGTTGTGCCGACCCCACCTAGTGGGATAAGGGCAGGAAGAAGAAGAAGAAGAAGAAGAGCTATGTACGAAAACCAGCAAACCAACACTCTATTGACTCTACAGATCTTTTCAGAGAGCTTCGGATCAAATTACTTGTAATTGCTTACAAAGGAACGGATGGTATTTATTTTTGAAAAAATATTGATGAATAAAAAACCACGTATTATCTCATCTCATGCGACATCTCAAGGTAATTATGTAAAAAAGCCCTAAATTATACAAATGTGATTTAGTGCTAAATGAGCTGCCCTTCAATTGGAGGCCGCCGTTGTGTCATCTCATCATCTAATGAGATTACTATCATCTGTATCAATGAATATCTTGATTCTTTCACAACTTTGGGTTTCTGTCAATTTCTTCACATCTGGTTTAATGTCATAGTTTTGGAGACGATTTAGCTATAGGGACAGTTTCACAACACTCCCATTAATAGCCCTTCGTTCATATAAATGTGACCAAAAACTGTTACAAAGTATCACAACCGCATCTTTGCTTCCGATTGAACATCTACAAGTAAACTATTATGAAGATTTTTGTAAGTAAACAAAATCGCCTCTAAACCATCGTTCAAGTGGAAGAATTAATTTAATCATGAGCTGCCTAATCTACATTAATCGAGGTTAAAGTGTATATCAACAAGGATTTATATCACGATACAGTCAGTTCAATCAGGCTGCGTCATTATGATCCACCGTATCTGATTGCGAGTTATACTTTTGTAAAGATTCGATATATCTACGTAATCCACTGTCAGAGCAGATCTGTTACGAATGTAAAACCGTTTGTTATTTTCAGATGTGCACCGTCCTGGCGCTGGCCGTGGTATCCGCAGCGCCAGCCGCCGAGGAGCCGACTCGCGATAAGCGCGGCATATACGGCGAGCCCGGCGGCCTCCTGACGCCGCAGCTACACCACGGCCATGGGCTGAGCAGCCACTCCCACCTGCCCTCACTACATTCGTCTGCTATTCTTCACTCTCCGTTGCACTCGTCTGCTCACTTGCACGCTCCTCTATATTCTTCCGCTCACGTACATGAGCCTTTACACCTGGACACGCACCTACACGCTCCCCTGCACTCGTCCTCCCTACACCACGCACCCCTGCACTCGTCCTCCCTGCACCACGCGCCCCTGCACTTGGGTTCCCTCCACGCCGCCCCGCTGATCAGCTCTCACTCGCACATTGACACCCCCATCCTCCACGGGTCGCACATCGACACGCTGCATACCGACGTGCACCACTCGGCTCCACTGCTCTCGCATGCTCCGATCCTGCACCATGCGCCTATCGTGCATGCGGCTCCAGTGCTTCATCACCACCATGCACCGGCTCCCACCATCATCAAGGTCATCAAGAGCCACGCGCCTATCCATCATCTCAGTCATCACGGCTGGTGATTTGTTTCATGACTCTTAATTGCCAAATAAACGTTTTTGTTAGTTAATACATACCTACATATCTGTTTTACTTTAGGGCTTGCTCAAGATCTTCTTTTGCAAGACCTAAGACCCTCGAATAAAAAAATAAATGAAATTAGGTCTGTCTCGGTCGGCTAAGCGATTATTATAAAAGCTAACGATATGGTCAGATAAGTCTATTAAAGCTGGCCACACATTTAGTTCAACTTCACCTACAAGTTGGTTTCGCCTCGATCAATCAGTAACATAGTCTCAAATAATTGGCCACAGCTGGGTCATTGGCAGATGCCATTAGCCTTGCTCCTTGTTATGCAATGAACCGTCAACATTCAGAAAGGTGTGCTACTACGATAACTATATACGAGATAACATAATTATATCAAAACGTTTAGGTACTACCACAGATCATACAATACTACATATATACTAGGTACTACTCTCTACATTCGGAATTGATATTTTGTATTGACAAGTAGTTGCAAATTCAATGGAAAGAGATAACTAGGGTATTGTAGTAATCAATTCGGTGTTCGCTTCATAGAGCACGCCTGATGATAATAGTTTATCATCCTTACAAAAACCAGCTAGCTAACAACACATTATGTATTACTACACATTTTTGATACGAATGGTTTGTTTATCGATCCGGATTTGTAGCCTCGTTGGGATCATTATCATATTCTGGTATAATGTGAGACATCGTTGCGACATCGATGTGACACGCTTAGTGCGGAGAGGTGTGCCGACCACTAAATTAGGATGACACAGTAGTACCCAGTATTCACCGTCAGGCCTTTTGCACATTATAAGACACGAGCACAAGGCTAGTAGAACCTTGAAAATATCAAAACCTTGAATATGTACAACTGAAAAATTCCAGTTTCAGTAAAATCTTGCAATACAGCGCCACCAACTAAACACGTCCGCGACTATACTATGAAATGAACATTGTGTGAATTTGCATAATGCGTATTGCACAACTACTAGTGACATCTGTGAGCGAGCAACCTGCTGCTGCTGCGGTCAGCCAGCAGTCCTTACGGTGCATCCGTGCTGCTCTTTATCGACCCTTGACATTTCATAACGTATTCACGCCTTGATTCTGCGGTTTCTGCTAATTACTATTTACTATTGGGAGAAATATATGGGTTTTTTAATTTACTAAACAAATTCTAGAAAACGGAAAATGTAATCGTGTCTTAGCACCGGTCAGGTCTGTCGAACACATGGAATAAAATAACCATCGCACTACTTAGATAAATATTTTTATAAAAATTATTTACAACGCAATAACTATCAAAAACTAATGTGCGCATAATAAACTAAACGAACTCCTAATATGTATTAAATTGATTAATCGAATGGGTGCGACCAGCAACTTGCAATTTGCAATAATTTTAAATCGTGTGAATGGAGTGACCGCAGATTTTAACTTAATTTATTGCTTAGCCACATTGCTTTGTGAACAACAGAATAATAGGTAGGTAGGTACTTATAACGTTCAACAAAGATTTCTAAGTATATGTATAGGGCGGCACTGAATCAGAGAGATTATCAGTCTCAGGTGGTTGAATCCCTTGCACAGGTTATATTAGAAACTGTCGCCTACAGCTCAAGTAATCTCAAATGAATAATCTCAAGTACTCTAGATGTCACCCTGTCACTAAGTTCATGATGAGTTGAGTTAGTAGCCAACTCTGAAATGCGAAAAGTACCTACTTTACTCTCTTGTTCGTCAATGTACTATGAGGGATCTAAGCAAGCACCAATCATGTTTAAAGTTAAAGACTGCTTTTCTTTTCTACTTAGCGATTGTAGAACCTCGACTCGGCTAACTAAAAACGCATTCCCTATCACACGCGATTGCACGCAACCCACTGATTGCAATCATGTAAAAGCCCTGACAGAGACTTCTTACTTTTATTATGAAGGAATAAGTCTTTTAAAAGTATGCCTAAGTAACAGAAATAAAAATATATGTATGTACTTCAAAAAAGTTCTATAAAATCACAAAAACCACTTCTAACGTCTTCCACGACAAGGAGTACACCTTGAAGCCTTCGCTACATTCTTGCTGAACTTATTAGACAAATCTCTCGTATCCAGGAGACCTAGGTACCTATAACTTAGTATATTTTAAGATGTCATTAAAAATCTTAACTTATCTACTCTCTGTTTGAAATCTTATTAATTAGGCAAATATGTATATCGTTCTGGTATGTGTATGTTAGTAAATCATGATTTATTATCCACAATAATATTTAATTTCATTCCTATGGTCACCTCAACTGCCCCGGAAATTGTGTTTCCTTATATTCGTGTTATGGCCGAACGTTAGCTTTACATCTACCGCTTCAATGCTGCTGTGCTACACATTGTAAAGGAAAACGAGCAATGTATTTGAAAATCGATATGGTATGGCTTAATGAATATGTAGAGCTATTTGTCTAAATTATTGATAGTCTATCGTCCTCGGCAAGACACTAGATCACGCCTTTGTGAATATTTTAAGTGTAATTTTGCGTAGAACTGGTTGGATGAGGGTTCGGTCAAAGCATTGTGTCCGTATATAAGCTTGGAGATGCGCACTGACTTGCATATTCGCCTAGAATACTGTTCAAACAACTCAACACTAAAATGAAATACTTTGTAAGTATTCTATTTTACTAAATATTTCCTAGTTGTAAATAAAAGTAACAACTTGTAACAAAGGGTTTCAGTATTGACTCATTCTTTGCTGTTCCCATGCAGAGTGAATCAATATTTGCATGGGAACTGCAGATTATAAATGCAATAACTCAAATCCTTCGTAAGTAGTTCAGCAAATAATATATTCAATTTCGTTTTCAGGCGTGCATCTTCGCTCTGGTGGCGCTCTTGGGCGCGGTGTCGGCTGGTTACATCCATGGCTACCAACAGCCCATAGTCATCTCTCCTTCGTACGGCTACGGCGGCTACAGTGGAGGCTACGGTGGCGGTTACGGTGGCGGTTACAGTGGCGGCTACGGTGGTGGCTACGGTGGTAGCTCCGGCGGATACGGCGGACACGGTGGATACGGCGGATACAGGTCGTACGGAGGCCACGGTGCCCACGGTGGATGGCGCCGTGGGGGCTGGGGTTGGTAAAGAACCTGCACCGCAGCATTTATTATTTATTATTTATCCACTTGCAGTTTTCTAAAATCATGTCATTGTGAATATTCCTACTAGATTACTGTTATTCTTTCTAAAGGAAACCTTCAGACGATATCGATCACATCCTAGGTCCCTTGCACAATTCAGTATTATGTTATGCCAGACCTAAATTGACTGGTATCACAATTTTTTCTATCGTAAATTGTAATACTTGCATAGTAAATCCACTAATAATTGTAGGTTCATGATAATTATGAAAAAACGATTAACTCGTTCGACCAAGTTTTGCAACTGCATAATACTATTAGCCATAAGATTACCCATGTATTCGTACCTACTCACCTTTATCTTGTACCATGTATCGTGTTGTGCAAGGGTTTGACTCGATGTGCGTCCAGTTTTTTTTTGTTTGGAAACATCACCATCAACTTACCTAGATACCTTCATTTTGTCTATTAAGTATGTGTTCTGTGATAATTTAAATAAAATATTTAATCCAAACTGGTTTCTCACTAATTACTATCACAGTGCAAGTTACTGTTGATATCAGGGAGTACTTTGAAAAATCTAATTAATACAGGGTGTTCAAACTACGGATCTTTTTGACCAGGCATCACAGCCGAAAAGTAGAACGACAGATTTATTAGTGCTTTAGGCTTTAGCCCCCCGATAAGATCCCAGCAAAAGTCGTACCACAATCCAACTGGTTGTTTTGTCATACTGCGTTAACCTTCTCCAGTTCCACCCTTGGTGGATAGTGGCAGTACCAGTTTGCAATGCGCTATGGCCAAAGTTTAGTAAAAGTAGAAACACAAGATTAATTTCCAAACAAATCAGCAAAGTGTTGAAATCGGTAACACTGTCGTGTGTTGAAAGAAACGATTGAGCTGCTTATTGCAGACTAGTTGTCCATAGTCAACATAATGTTACCATTTTGTACTTATTTATTTATCCGGGACTTTACGGCCCGGCGACGGCGACGGCGGCGACGGCGGCGGCGGCGACGGCGGCGACGGCGACGGCGGAAAATGGATGCAGCAGTTTCTAAATCATCACTTTATTTTTTTAACGAACTTGTTGGGCACGTTGTTTGTTTGTTTCTATAACAATTATTCGCCTGTTTCTTCGTTCGTTTGCAAGCTTTTATATGCTTTACTCAGCTTATTTATAACTAGGTAGGTACTATAGTTAGTTGGGCTTTAGTTTATAACAGCCTAACCTTGTAATAATATAACCTACTTACACGGGTAATATTTTTATATTGTTTGACTGTCTGTTTTATCCTTGGAACTACCTCATCTGATTTGCAATTCAAACCGGCTCAATTTCAACAAAGATGCAGTTTGGACTCAAATGTCCAAATGTCAACCACACCACGCCAGTTGCGCCGTCACCGTCAGCATACCTACGTCAGTTATTCGTATTATTTATACTTATGCACTGCAGAGCTTCAATATTGAGCTGCAGAGTCATTATTAAAATGAAACTCCAAGAGGATAGGATCCGCAGGGACAATTTCGTATTCTGTAAAACTCAATAGCGCCTGTCTCATCGAGGGGCGTGCTAGTGAAATGAACTAAGTTGAGTGAATTTATGACATTACAATCTTTAAAATTGACGAAAAATCAACGCACGCTTCGAAGTTCAAAGTAAGTTAGGTAACTTGGGTGAATTAGAGTTCGTGTTAAAATTTTTACAGAATGACTTTTCCCTGCCTAATGATTTTATCGTTAGGTGGGTGTGGCTCGTTAATGCGTATGCCTGTATAAGTATTGCCACATTAAGTTAAATTTTATTTTATTTTCATGTTTAACGACTGCTCGATATCCCCAATAGTTGCAACACTATTAGGCCCGCGGCTTCGCTCGCTTAAAAATAAACTACATAAAGCGATGTGGCTTGTCGAATCGAAATTGTTTTTAGAAGTTTTATTTAAATGCATTTCATCAGTGTGTCTGTATAATAAATAATGCAGATATGCATAAAGGATTTCATAATTCACACGGTCGAAATAATTTCATCTCCTTGATGTTATCTACCCGCGCGCAACTTGGTAAATAATCTTAGGCTCCATGCACACTAGGCGACCTGGCGAGCGGCCGGTCGTATTGCGAAGTTTTAAAAATGTTCTGCCATCGTCAAATGAGATAAGTATTTGAGATAATATCAGTCAAGTCAAGTCGGTTGTCATTTAATTTTGCTTTGAAGGCAAAATGGGGGGTTTTCCATTCAAAACTTGAAAACGAATTTTAACATTCAGAGAAACCACACATTTTTTCGCATGGTTCACACTTTATGCTACGACCTAAGTATTATTGGTTAAAATTCCACCAAACTTAAACAACAATAACACAAGAAAAAGTGCTAAGTAAGTAGGTAAGTGTTGTTTCAAAATATGTCAAAACTCGAATGTTTATAATTGTTCAACTTGCCGCGCTTGAGTCCTTCACTTGACAGATGCAATGACATTAATGCCGATGTCGTTATCTTATGACAGCCGCAAAGCGAATACTCACGCTCTACTATAATATAACAGAGTCTACCTGTATCTATATCAGAGTCTACCTGTATCCACAAATCGGACAACTTGGAACAATCACAATCAGGCAGGTAGGTAGTTATGGACCTAGTAAGTTATTTTTTTGTCGTAAAGTCACAAAGCTTACCGGTGCCTTACCTTATTATAATATTATGTATTCGATCAAAGGAAGGACGAAGTGATTAATATTGCCTGCCTATCCAACTAGCTATGGTAAATAAATAAAAGGTTTTTGTTGTGTGGTTTAAAAAGGTCAATAGATATCAGTGGGTATCGTTGTCTGATAAAAATCTGCCATGTTTAAGCCTGGCAGGTTTTCCGAACTGTTTTCATACTATATCATAGGTGTTCTGTGACAAAATAGTGGCATTAGCGCGTTTCAGCGCGATTTTTTCCGTCAAAAGCTTCTAGTTTTCGTATATTATGTGTAGCCACGTAACTTGACATTATGCGAAATTATGGAATTATGGGCAGCGAACTCAGTTCAGAGCTTGCGATACGGGGGCTGTTAGGTCTTACTTTATGTAGAGATGATCTAGGACATAGGTGGCAGAGTGCACGCCCACGCGCTCTTCCGCAGGATTTTCTCCACATGTATTCAGTTGGAAGTTACAAAATGATCATAGAGAATAATAAATAACCTAACTTTGATTGAACGGCCGAGTAAAGTGGTAGGGTAAGTTTTTGAATAGTTCTTGTACGTTTCAAGGCTATCAGGTAGTTACAGTCGGTGCTGTGCATTTCTGATGGTGCAAAACTCATAGCAAGCTCCAAGTATTTTAGTAAATTATAATTTGGTGTTTAGTTAGTACCCGTCAAAATACAAGTTATGGTAAATAACGGTTATCGTGAGATCACTGCCAAGGTCACAGAGAGAAGCTGTCTCTATTATACCATGTATGGATGTACATTTGGCACAGTTGCTGGCAGATTGATATCGTACCTACTCGTATGTACTTTATCTCAACAACTACCGCCAACACCAGAGCTGAGTACATGGAGATGTCATTCCCGCCGAGTCAGATAATACTTACTTAGTGTCTGTTCTTATTTGATATTGCATCAGAGGCCAGCATCGTCATCATGAATCGGATTATCCACAGAATGCGCTCTCAATTATATTTTGTAACAGCAGCGTTATTTGCAATGTTAAAGAGGTATAATTTACTGTATTACCTACTGTAAAAGGTCACATATTTAAGTAGGTATTTAAAACCATGAATGAGTGGTCCAAGAACAATTCGCTAACCTGTAGTAATTGGACGTGATCCGAGTACAAATAAATACATTTATGGTTATTGAGCCGCGGTGGTCCACATTCCTATACATCTAGGTACCTATACTACTCTATGTAGTTATTAATGATCAATATTTAAGTGAAGCGGCTTAGATCAACTACATCCTAATCTAAATAAATGACTAAAAAGCTCTTCATTTCATAAGTCTAATGCATTAAATCCACCGCAAGGTTAACCATATTTTTAGATTTTTAGGAAACCTAACAAGTATTTTATCATGTACATTATAACGGGCACGAGGTTGAGGTGAGTAACATTATGGAACTTTCATAGATGAAAAATAAAATTATACTCACACCCTGGGAAGGGTTAGCTAGGTACTTAGGTAAGAATGTACCTAAGCCGGAAATTGTATGTTTCAAAAGTGTAAGTGTAAGAATAAGTAGGTACATAACAAATTGTTTAAGGTACCTACTCGTAATATATAAAACATTAACATAAAGTTTTCTAAAACCTATCTCTGGCACCAATCTCTCGCAAAACAAACTTCACATCAAGCACTATTTAACCTAAGTTATGTGATGTTACCTTATATTTGTAGAGAGAAAATAAAAACCTTCATCTTTATAAAACTCATCAAATTCGTAACCGAGCCGATCCCTGGCCGCTTGGTTGGCCACGTTGGACATCAAATGTGCGTTTAACCTAAATTAAACCTCGATAGTTTTGGGTTTTTTTTGTGAATTCTGGTCTCATGGTTTTTTTTTAAATGAACAACATCCGACAACGACCTTATTAATTCAATAACCTTGCTCTTCAGGTTACCTCCTCTATATTATTATGTAAAACCACAGTAAAACCACCGGTCAAACTAAAGTTGAAAGATCACATAACAAAATCAGTGTACTTAGGTCTAATTCGTCCAAGACTTACACTTAGGTATAATAAAGATATACCTAGTACAGTAGGTAGTTAGGCTTGGTGAATAATAAGTATAATGCCTATCTTAGTAAAGCTTTAAAATATTGCCTAATAATGTACCCACCTAGATTATTTAGGTGACTAGGTACAGTCAGCATCAGAAGTACTTCGATTATTTAAGCGGTCACCGTCTCGCCTAGAAACACCGACAACACTAGGCTAGGAGCACTATCGGTACGTTGCCTACCTCTGAAGCACTTTACGGACATTAGTAGGCGGGACAATATCGGGAGGCAGCTCGTTCATAAATCAGTATGAACGAGCTGCCTTCCGATGCCGCTTGTTTGCCTACCAAAAAACGAACTAACCTTACCTACCTACCTAAAAAAAAATGTTGTGATGATGACTGTGTAGTACGTACCGCTGAAGGTGGTAAATACTCATTTTTAAGCATTACCGAGCCATATTTAATGATCCATAATTGTCTAATAACAATAATAATGCTTCATCCGCAGTTCAAGGCTATAAGAATGGCTAAAATTAAGTATTAACAAGTATTAAGCTAAAATTAAGTAATAACCTCTGTGTACACGCACCCACCATCATAATATATTTCTCCTCTCTATCGTGGAAGGTTTGCTGGCAGAGAACTCTTTTTAGGGTTAAGCTCACCTTTGTACATGACCTATATTTAAGTTCCCGTTAGTCATTACTTTTTGTGTACAATAAAGAATAAAGAATAAAGAATAAAATGTACTTAATTTCTATACTTACTAGTAAAGTTAGCGTTGAATTAAAACATTGACAAATTCTAAAATATGAACTTTGGTAGTTTTTTATTCTAGGGTTTTTTGAATTTTTTTTCTACTAATAAGCTACAGATAGATATACGAGTAAGATATAAGTGAGTTGATCGAGTAACTCACTCAAAGGAGTCACTTGATCAACTTAAGCAGCGACAGCTTTTTTAAAATTAGCTAAACCAGTTAGTTATTTATTTAGTAATTATGTCGTCACGCAAGTTGACTCATAACTATACCTAGTTTATCTGCATTCTAATCTGAAACCTGCTAAAAATGGCTGTACATAACTAAAACAAACATAGTTTTACGACGTGCCCGCGGAGACTAGAGCAAAGTTTAACGAGTTTGCCCAATGTCGGCAACAGTTCGCACACTCGCCGACATTGCACGCTGTTTACATCCTAAACATAGCACACAGGTGGAAATAAAACTATTTCGAAGAAGTCTCTATAAACTTGGAATAATTCCATTCAGATCACCGACTACAAAAAAAATTGGTTGACTAAATGCGAGTCGAACATCACTAAAAATTAAAGAGACTAATAGGTACCTACCTAAGAGCTTGTAGTTACACGGAATCTGGCATGATTTTGTATTTGCTATTCAAATTATTTATAGCTAGTTTACGCTTAGAAAATAAGAAACGCATAATTAAGCAGCTAATTATAATAAATAACATAAAAATTAACCATCGCGTGGGTGACATCAACCATTTTAAATTATTTTAAAAGCCTTGAAAAAAAAATACCAAAGTTACTTATTTGGTATATGAATTCGACTTCATCATCAATGTAATAAAATATCGGGCATACCCATAGGTTTCCAGGAAGATTGATTGTGAGTTGAATCCAGTCGGACGGAGGTGCTGAGCGTCTTAGTATTTCAAATATAGGTATTGGCATGTTTCTGCGAAAACCGGACATGGCTAAATAAGTATATGTACAAGTTCAGGGTTAAGCGCGTCAGAACAGAACACATAACGCATAACAAATAACGCTGCGCATTAAGGAGACATTCCGATGCGAGCGACTCCAAGGCGATCTATGAATATAATACGCAAAACGATTCGAAGACGACTACGAACGAAATGTAACTCTTACTGCTCAAGCGTTGATCCGGACTCAAGCATAGATTTTTGTATGAAATCTGTACCTACTCAAAAAGCTCGAGTAACGATTTTCTGTATCGGCATACGGGCCTAAGGGTACTTGTTATTTACGAAGAGGCCCACTACATATCTCAGAAAATCAAAGCTCATACATTGACGCAGTAATACGCGTATGGTGCAGTGGTGGTTAGAAAATAAGTGTCGTTCGCGGTCGCATTTAGATGGGCTAGCAAAAGTATGCCACGGTTATTTTCAATGAAATATTCTTCTGAAATATTCTGGTCTTCAAACCAGATTAAGTACTTAGCCCGGCCAAAACCTTTGTCAACAGAGTTGGCCACTGATTCATGTGAACTCATTACAAGGGATCTTTGCAAAGGAGCGCGTTGAAATCTTTTGTAGAGCAAACTAAAGTTGTTTAATTGTTTATGTTTAGTGAACGGACACGGAAACCTAAAATCAGGTAACTGAAAGCTCCATTAATCAATCAGTACTTACCATGATATTTAGAAGAACAAATCCAGTTATTCCATAGTATAAGGTAACTGTGTTGGTACGACGCGGTCGCTTTGCTCAACACGGTATCGGCCTGCACCTAACAGTCTAGTCTACTGCTCATACAATGTGGTTACTTATAGGACTTTATGGTATTAGCATGTTTCTTATGACTGGTAAATCCCGAAATATCTATTTTAGTTTATAACCGAATCTTATTTTATTAAAGGCGATTTTGACATGATTAATTTTAAAACAACAGTAAATACGTATTGTGTTGTGAAGCACCTTTGCATCGTCACGTGGATAAACGACGTGATGAGTAGATTTGATTCTTATGGCTACACTGATGGGGAAAACTCAAAGAATAGTCTCGCCGTGAAAAAGTATTTAAGTATACTTAATTAATGTATGACATGTTTTCTCCAAAAACGCCAAATAGATTATAATATTTTAATATTTTATGGTAATTCCATGAACGGTTTTGAAACTGGTATTCTAAAATCTACTTAGGTAGGTAGGTGTGTTGTAAAATGGTCCAACTAGATATTACGTAGGGATGATCGACCTGCGCCGTGATGAGCCTCAAAAGCCGAGACAGGTGACAAGGTCAGAGGTCCTCCGTGACGTCACATATCCGTGTCTATATAAATGTCGCAACGGGCCTGCGTGGCCTTACTCCTGGAGCCGCTCTCGAACTGAACACCGACCTCATCATGAAATACTTCGTGAGTTCATTATATTTTACATAATTTTTTTTAGGGAGTTTTTAATCTAAATTTTGGAAACGTCTCGCGTCCACTAAAACTCTTAAATCTGTATTATGTTGTAGCTATGATTGTTGCATCAGTGATATTATAGTGGTCACCTGTGTAACAAGTGCTACTACAATAAGCAGACTGGTGAAAGAGTTTCCGCGCTAATTTCCATTACATTTTCTTTTCTTTTATGCAGTGCTTCTTTAATGCATCACTGATATTTAATGTGATACGCTTACTGATTTGGAATCCTGTTTTCAGGTTGTGATTCTGGCTGTCGTAGCCCTTGCTGCTGCTGACAAGGACTCAAAAGATTCCAAGAACCCCCAGGACCGCAAGGATCCTCAGGGTCCGCAAGAACCCCGACACGATGTTCGTGACAAGCGTTCCTTCTTCAATCTAGAATCCCTTGGTCTTGGATCGCTTCTCGGACACGGATCTCACGGATCCGGCTATGGCAGCGGTCATGGATCCGGTCTAGGGCTCTCTGGCTACAAAAGCTACAGTGGATACAACAGCTACAATGGCGCACACAATACTTACGCTCCGTCGACAAGCTACTCCTACTCTGTTCCATCAAGCAGTTACTCGTACGTCACACCGTCCACCGGCTACTCTTACTCAAGTCCGTCTGTGAGCTATGCGTCACCTTCCTACAGCACGTATTCATCTCCTTCCTACTCGTACGCCAGCCCGTCGTATAGCAGTTACTCGTCTCCTTCCGTCTCGTACTCTGTTCCTGAGAGTTCCTCTTACAGTTACGCTCCCTCAGTGTCCTACTCTGCACCAGCTAGCTCCTCTTACAGCTATACTCCTTCAGTGTCCTACTCTGCTCCTTCAGTGTCCTACTCTGCTCCCTCAGTGTCATACTCTGCCCCCTCAGTGTCGTACGCCACCCCTGCCGTTTCTTACTCAGCCCCTGCTACCCAGGTGGTCGATGTTAAGAAGGTTGTGAACGTCAACAAGATAGTGGAGGTACCTCAAGTGGTGAAGGTGCGTAAGATCGTGTCAGTTCCCCAGGTCATAACTGAGAAGAAAGTCATCTCAAGCCCTAGTTACAGCTATGTTAGCTCTCCTAGTTACAGCTACGCCAGCTCTCCCACCTACAGTTATGGTTCCTCATCATCACCTAGCTACAGCTATGGGTCAGGATACGGTTCTGGGTATAGTTCTGGCCACGGCTCCGACCACGAAAGTACCTACGGATCTGGTGTTTCCAGCTATGGGTCCGGTCTGTCCGGCTACTCTGACAACAGTGGCTCTCTATCCAGCTACACCAACTCATGGTAAACAAACACTCGCCAAAGTTATTTTTATATTTATGTAGATAAATGTAAAAAAAAAAATATTAAGTTTTAATAATATGTTGCAGTGTTTAACTTTATTAAAAACCCATTCTATCGTGATTTAAATGTCGTACAGTTTACTGAACAGCTACTTATGTATGTATCTCATGTTAGGTAGATATCTCTAGGTATAAAGTAATCATTTGTCTATGTGACAAAAATAGGCCTCAAATGCTACGTTCTAATTTATATAGGTACTAACGATTAAGTAAAATAATTGTTATCGAATAAATGAAATAAAAACTTTCGTGGTTTTACCTTTCAATATAAATAAGCCTATATAGCTGCCTTTAAATGTGTTTACATACCTAAATAAATAAGTATTTACCTCACTAACTTTGTGATAAGAAGATAGCATTACCCACCCACATATTATAACACTAGCAGCCCGTCCAGGCATCGCACACCTATACTATAGCCTATGTCATCCGGGGATAGTGTAGCTCCCCAACAATGAAAGAAATTTCCAAATCAGTCCAGTAGTTTCGGAGCCTATTCAATGTAAACAAACAAACAATCAAATCTTTTCTCTTTATACTTAATACATATAATACTAGCCGTCGCCCGCGGCGTTGCTCGCGTTCTAGACCCTTTAGGGTGCGACTTTTCAAAATTCCTTTCTTAGTGCACCTCTACACTAACTAAGGATACTACCCTCCAAATTTCATACCTCTAGGACTTATGGTTTAGGCTGTGCGTTGATTCTCTGTCAGCTTCAAAAGACTTTTATATATATTGATGATGATGATGATAATAATAATATTAGTATAGATATTAGTCTAAGTAAATGAATGAAACAGAATAAGTTCGTGCATTAATAATTATTCTATTACTTAAGAAACAATGATCTGAAATTCAGTTCACGTGACCGGTGAGCGCGTTCACGTTCAAATCTTTTGTCATAGATAATACAATCGCTAGACGTTAGAAAATAGAAAAATTCAAAATAATATATGATATTTATTGATCACGTGACTATAGGAAAATCTCACCTAAAAACTACGCCATCAGAGTTGGCCACTAACTCAACTCATACGAGCTTGCTTGCTCACACCGGTTTTTTTAACCGACTTCAAAAAAAGAGGAGGTTCTCAATTTTTTTTCTATGTTTGTTACCTCAGAACTCCTTGTTATAAGTTAACCAACTTCCAAAAAGGAGAAGGTTCTGAATTTGGTTATATTTCTTTTCAGTAGTTTGGCAGTTAAATAAGATTAACTAGAAAAAACACGTCATCCACGTACACGACATTGCGTATTTTGCTTTCCTGTGGTGTTTACGATCAATAGAACAGTCTCAATGAACTGCCATCATCATCATCATTTGATGATGAAAGCGTATCAAATTGTAGTCGGTTTCTCCAGTACCTACATAAACTACTTGTACTTATCAAGCTTCAAACAAAGTTTGTAACAAAGCTCAGGCACCGCCCGGCGCAGCGGCGGCGGCGGCGGCGACGGGGCGGCGAGGACAAAGGCAGCGCGTGTTGCAACACACTCCCCGCGCCTTGTATTTATAGTGGTCGGTCCGAGCGATCTGCATCATTCCTCTTCAGCAACTTGCACCAACACCTCCCCCCCAACAGCAGCAACATGAAATTCTTCGTGAGTACCTATAAGCAGGCGGGTGCGGGCTGGGTGTCAGCGGCAGTACAAATAATAATTGGTTTTTGTGTTTCAGGTGGTGATGATGGCCCTTGCAGCGGTGGCGTGCGCCGGCAACGTGCGCGAGAAGCGCGGCTTCCTCTCCCAAGGACTCGCCAGCCACGGCGGTAGCTACGGCGGCCTAGGAGGCGGATACGGCGGTGGCTACGGCGGTGGCTACGGAGGAGGCTACGGTGGCGGCTACGGTGGCGGCTACGGGGGAGGCTACGGCGGCGGCGCACAGGTGGTCGCCGTCAACAGGGTGGTCAATGTCAACAAGGTGGTGGAGGTGCCGCAGGTGGTCTCCGTGCGCAAGGTGGTCTCCGTGCCGCAGATCATCACGCAGAAGAAGATCATCGCCGCACCTGTCGTATCCTACTCCGCCGGCCCCATCGGCTACTCCAGCGGATATTCCGGTGGATACTCCGGTGGTCTCTCTGGAGGATACTCTGGTGGTTACTCCAGTGGACTGTCCGGAGGATACTCTGGTGGTTACTCCAGTGGACTGTCCGGTGGATACTCCAGCGGCTACGGCTCCTCTGGATACGGCGCTGGCAACGGCTGGTGGTGAAAACTCTATAGCTAAACTATTTCTAGTCACCTTCTTCTTAAATTATATTTATTGTGATAGTCATTACCTATGTTTGTTAAAATAAAACCAATTTTATTTTCTCAATTGTTATTTGATAAAGTCCCTACATAATACTAAAAAACCAGAGCAGTGCAGTTTAGCCCTCAGTTGAGTTGGGGCAGTAAGGCAGTAAGGCAGTAGATACAGGATAACAGACTGTTCCTGACTTTTGAAAACATTTAGACCGCATTCACAGATATTGAATAGAGTCTGCTGGGACACAATTATACTTACTTTTGATGATGCCAATCCACCCTGTTTCTCTTGGGGATGCAACACTCAACAGCAACTGAGTTTAGAGTGCATCCAGTACCTACCAGAAATGTTATAAATTGTAAAACATACCTTATAAGTATTATTTGGGATCCACTTGGATATTTCTGAATAGTCAACATACCCCTACACTACATGAAGGGCTCAAAGGATGTTTATTTTTAACCGACTTCAAAAAATGAGAAGGTTCTCAATTCGGTTGTATGTGTTTTTTTATGTTTGTTATCTCTGAACTCCGTCACCGATTTGAAAAATTCTTTTTTTTATCTGAAAGGATATGCTGCCAGATTGGTCCCATAAAAATATTATCAAAATCAATTCAGTAGGTACCTAGTTTGTCAATTAAATAAGAGTAACTGGAAAAAGCACGTCACCCGCACGTACTCGTACGTACACCCGCACGTACTCGCACGTACTCGTACGTACACGACATTGCATATTTTGCTTATCTGTGCTGTTTACGATCAATACAATAGTCCTAATGAACTGCTTTCATCATCATCATTTGATGATGAAGGCGTATCAAATTGAAGTCGGTTTTTCCAGTTTTTTAAGCTTATAAATTATAACTAGTACCTACCTAAGTAGGTAAGTAGTTAGATGAAGGAGTGTAAGTAATTTACACTGAAAATATACTTTTTGACTGCACAAAGAGCATTGTAAAAATGTCAAAAGAAGAATAATTGAATTAAATTATCTACTTCCCTACAATTACTGGTTTTAGGAACAGCACAAGGATTGGATACACTCGTACTTAGGAGGCATGCGGGGTAAGAACTGAGCCCGTAGTCTGTGCATTTGTTTTACTTTCGAGTCGATTATAGCACACGCAAACGCATTCGCAAAGCGAGAAATTTTGTATGAAACCCGGATAAGTGCCTCTAGCGGAAGATTTTGGAATTATGCAATTCCCAACAAAATTTCTCGCTTTCCGAATGCGTTTGCGTGTGCTATAATCGAGTCGAAAGTAAAACAAATGCACAGACTACGGGCTCAGGGCGGCTGTAGCCAGCATGCCTTATTTTTATTACACTTTAGTAGAGTGGCATTAAATCGGGTTATCTCAGACAGAACTAGCTGTTACTCGATATAAAACCAAAAACTATACCGGTTATGTGTACCTACCTATTTCGTAGTCAAAAATTTTCCACGACATTTGTGAGATTTTCCAACAATGAATGGCACCTAATAAATTGTTGTTTTTTGGATACTTACCCGCTTACTTAAGTATATATTATGCTATCAGCAATCTAGTGTCGTCATAATAATTTGACACAAGCTTTACTTAATTTGGGACTTGTTTATGTTCTCCAATACTTAATTGCATTTTTAAAACTCATATCCGATCTCTGTTCAATTTGATAGGTCAAATGATAGTATTATAATGATCTGTGATAGTACTATCAAATTATAAATGAAAGGGTTGTAAAGTTATCAGGGTCCAAAAGGAGACTAAAAAAGTAGAGTTAAACCTACAAAGAAATCTAAGGGCCGTATGCCGATACAGAAATCGTTACTCAGTATAGATTTGAGTAGAGATTTTCATACAAAAACCTATGCTTGATTCCGAATCAGTGTTTGCGCAGTGAACAAGCATACGGGCCTGTGAGCCTTCGCGCGACATATCGTGTGTTTGGCTTTGCTTATAAAAGTATACATTGCGAAACTTTATTTCATTTCGAATTCACTATATTCATTTTTTCAGAGCTGATAGAAGAGCATGGAAGCAAATTACAGCGTTGTGCTGACCCTATATATAAATTGGGATCTAGATAATGATGATGACTTAGTAAACATTGTAAAGTAGGTAGGTAGGTACTAATTACATGAGCTTCCATATCTTAGGGTTTCAATGATTTTGTACTACATGCTAAGATTGGCAGATAGTTAGATCGCAGCCTAGGTAGGTATCCATACGATGTTCGAAGTTTATTCTCAGTACCTATATGGGCTATAGTCAATGATCTGAGCTATAGTAAAAAAAATTGCATTTTAGTTCCCTTTTTGAGAACATCGCGAGATCTCAGTTCGGGGCAATCTACTAGTTTATTTGACCATGACAAAAAAAATAATTTTAGAGAAAGCAGCTTCCGTCTGAGAGTGATAGACGCAGTATATGGCCTCACAGTCTCACAAGGCACACCCTCAATGAACGAACAAAGCTACCTTAACGTTAGGTCAAATCGATGACAATGATTTTGAATATTCATTAAGTCACATCGGAAGCTCGTTTGTGCTCATACTCCGGGTCAAGGTAAACTAGTATTCGCTTTTGATGTTCGTGTAACGCCTATATATTTCATACGTACCTACCTAACGGTTTTCATACTGTGCGCTACCCTATAATAATATACATACAACCAGTAGAAATGGCTTCCTAGTATTAAGCCCGTCTTTGCATGCGGCTTTTGTGTAAGAATTTTCTATCTATCTATACGTAATGGGATACGAGCACTGTTTCAGGGTAAAATGCTGTTTCAACAACATATTACTACATTCTTTGCTTTGAGTAGGTACTCTAGTTATAAGTCCTATTAGAAACTAAGGCAAGGCATGCCGCGTATTCCGCTATAACCCTATACCTAACAGATTACTGCTCGTAGATATGCGATGGTAAGTAAATGAAATAAAGTTATAGCTAATAGCACCCGCAAGGACATGGTTGCGCCATGCTCCACTCGTCTTGTATTTATAGTGGTCGGTCCGAGCGATCGGCACCATTCCTCTTCAGCAACTTGCACCAACACCTCCCCCCCAACAGCAGCAACATGAAATTCTTCGTGAGTACCTATAAGCAGGCGGGTGCGGGCTGGGTGTCAGCGGCAGTACAAATAATAATTGGTTTTTGTGTTTCAGGTGGTGATGATGGCCCTTGCAGCGGTGGCGTGCGCCGGCAACGTGCGCGAGAAGCGCGGCTTCCTCTCCCAAGGACTCGCCAGCCACGGCGGTAGCTACGGCGGCCTAGGAGGCGGATACGGCGGTGGCTACGGCGGTGGCTACGGAGGAGGCTACGGTGGCGGCTACGGTGGCGGCTACGGGGGAGGCTACGGCGGCGGCGCACAGGTGGTCGCCGTCAACAGGGTGGTCAATGTCAACAAGGTGGTGGAGGTGCCGCAGGTGGTCTCCGTGCGCAAGGTGGTCTCCGTGCCGCAGATCATCACGCAGAAGAAGATCATCGCCGCACCTGTCGTATCCTACTCCGCCGGCCCCATCGGCTACTCCAGCGGATATTCCGGTGGATACTCCGGTGGTCTCTCTGGAGGATACTCTGGTGGTTACTCCAGTGGACTGTCCGGAGGATACTCTGGTGGTTACTCCAGTGGACTGTCCGGTGGATACTCCAGCGGCTACGGCTCCTCTGGATACGGCGCTGGCAACGGCTGGTGGTGAAAACTCTATAGCTAAACTATTTCTAGTCACCTTCTTCTTAAATTATATTTATTGTGATAGTCATTATGTTTATTAAATAAAATTTATTTTATTTTCTCAATTGTTATCTGATTACATATGATACCCGTGACTTCGTACGCCTGCGAAACTTTTCACCAAAATATCTGTCAACCAGCATACGATGAACCTCGTGCCAAAGGCGGCTTTTGGTTTAGAGAGGTCAAGCTGTATCTCAGAATCCACGTCTTTAATTTCAGTAAAATATAGCCTATGTTTCAGTCCGAAAAAAGGGCTTCCGAATGGTATAAGTTTCATTGAAATTGGTCCAGTAGTTTAGGCGTGATTGGCGGACAAACAAACAGATAAACAGACAAACTCGATTTTCAGAATCAGAATTGTTTATTTAGTAGATCTGCATATTTAGTTTATCCATATCTTTAATTTTACTTTCAGGCTTTTTTACAGTTTTATAATAGTATAGAATAGATAGATGTAAACAAGGAACCTCAAAAAAGATGTGTTTCGGCAGTTTATAGGTACATCTTATTTTTCAGCAAGATAATATAGAAAACAAGTGAGAAACATCAATTTTCTCAGACATGCTTGGATATTAAAGCATTATTTTGACAACAATCTTCGAGATAAATCGAAAATGTAGTACTGGCCAAATACATGCGAGCAGCGGCCGGCAATAAATGTATGAAAATCCATTGCCGGCGTGTAATAAATTACACACAAAACTCATATCTGTCGTGTAATTTAAAAATGGAACGTTCTTTTACTCCATAACATGGCAACCAAGGAGGTAACTTATTAAAGGTTTAATTCAAATTTCGAACGCTTTCAAATCGAAAGCTGATTATTGAAAAAAACCAATGAACACTGTATCTTCGTTGTTCGTTAATGGTTTGAAAAGTAATTGTAGTTTCAACTTAAAAGTTTTGCCTAGGTACTTAGTTTTAATTTCCACGCATTATTTGAGAAAAGTACTATACAAGCCTTGGCCACAACTAGGCAATGAGGGACTCGCGTATGTGTGCCTCGTCTTCGACTCTGCCCACATTTACACGTTCTTCCCTCATTGCCTCTGTTGCGGGCCGCTGCAGTAATGTACCTACAATTTTTTTTTCACTATTAAAATGTCAAAAATTTCAAACTGAAATGTATGAACCACAGGATTGAGTTACATATCATTTGAAAGGACTTTTAAAACTACTTTTTCAACACACTTGCTCATAAAGTGGCTCTATGGTCACTGCAATTAGGCACAGAATGACACCCATAATCAAACTGTGACTTTTTCATTGCTATAACTCACTAGTGAGATGTAGATTTTTTTTTTGAATTTTATTGGTTGAGTTGCTTTGTTCTTAAAAAAGTTTTTATTCAAAAAAAAATATCGTGTTCAATAGAACAAATAAATTAATGTTCCTATTGCTTGCTCATTTCATGCAACTTCTTATTTAAATAGATAATTTTAACTCGTACGTGTTTAATAAATAAAACTTTCACTCAAATATAACTTTTGTTTTCTCTGTAATAAAAGAAAACTTTAAATTCCCCATTTTGTACGTGGCAGAATATACGCGGAAAATAAAAAAAACCTCATCCTTTTAGTCTGTGGCCGATCGCAATGCGCGCGCATAGGAAAACTGATTAATTTTTCCCGCCATAGCGAAACATTTTTCACAACTCGTTTTCACTGTTGAAATTATAGTTATTTTATTCACAAGTGTGTTGAAAAACGTCGTATGATACACGTGTGTATTGATGATTACCGTTCTCGGCTCTCTTAAGACCCTCGCCTACGGCCCGGGTCTCAATGGCGCCTCGGTGGTAATCACCAATGTTACACTATTATTCTTCATCGAATTCCCGGAAACCGTTATTTATTACACCAGATGAATATTATACAGTAATTAAAAAAACTGATTTTCGGAAATAACTCTATTTTCAACACACTTGCTCATAAAGTGGCTCTATGGTCACCGCAATTAGGCACATAATGATACCCATAATCAAACTGTGACTTTTTCATTGCTATAACTCACTAGTGAGTTATAGATTTTTTTTTTTTAATTTTATTGGTTGTGTAGCTTTGTTACTAAAAAAGTTTTTATTCAAAAAAAAGATCGTGTTCAATAGAACAAATAAATGAATGTTCCTATTGCTTGCTCATTTCATGCAACTTCTTATTTAAATAGATAATTTTAACTCGTACGTGTTTAATAAATGAAACTTTCACTCAAATATAACTTTTGTTTTCTCTGTAATAAAAGAAAACTTTAAATTCCCCATATTTTACGTGGCAGAATAGGCGCAAGCCCTAAGCGCGGAAAATAAATAAAAAAAAAACCTCATCCCTTTAGTCTGTGGCCGATCGCAATGCGCGCGCATAGGAAAACTGATTTATTTTTCCCGCCATAGCGAAACATTTTTCACAACGCGTTTTCACTGTTGAAATTATAGTTATTTTATTGTTATTTTATTCACAAGTGTGTTGAAAAACGTCGTATGATACACGTGTGTATTGGTGATTACCGTTCTCGGCTTTCTTAAGACCCGAGCCCTCGGCACCTCGGCGGTAATCACCCATGTACCACACTAGTACCATAATGTACTATTGTACAGGGTATCGCCATCACCCTGTAGAAATCAAGTTATTATTTTTTACGTATGAAGAATGAAAGCTTTTTTTAAGCTCTTTCAGGCGCACTATTTGTCAACCCTGAGAGCACTTTTGTTTTAGTCTTGGTCTTTGTGCCGAATCTCCTTTAGTGCTCGAGCCTAATAAGTCTGCAAGACAAAAGCTGTTGTTGGAGTCTTGGCCAGTAGATACCCAAATTCATAATAATAGCCTTTTCATATGATTTCATACCTAAATAAAATATGCACGTAAAATATATAATACTTTATTACTAATCTAGTACCTAGGTAAACAGATAAATAATATCATAATAACTACAGAAGTGAGAAAAGATTTTGACTAGAGTGGCACAGTGACTGTGTGTGTTCACCACCAGCCGTTGCCAGCGCCGTATCCAGAGGAGCCGTAGCCGCTGGAGTATCCACCGGACAGTCCACTGGAGTAACCACCAGAGTATCCTCCGGACAGTCCACTGGAGTAACCACCAGAGTATCCTCCAGAGAGACCACCGGAGTATCCACCGGAATATCCGCTGGAGTAGCCGATGGGGCCGGCGGAGTAGGATACGACAGGTGCGGCGATGATCTTCTTCTGCGTGATGATCTGCGGCACGGAGACCACCTTGCGCACGGAGACCACCTGCGGCACCTCCACCACCTTGTTGACATTGACCACCCTGTTGACGGCGACCACCTGTGCGCCGCCGCCGTAGCCTCCCCCGTAGCCGCCACCGTAGCCGCCACCGTAGCCTCCTCCGTAGCCACCGCCGTAGCCACCGCCGTATCCGCCTCCTAGGCCGCCGTAGCTACCGCCGTGGCTGGCGAGTCCTTGGGAGAGGAAGCCGCGCTTCTCGCGCACGTTGCCGGCGCACGCCACCGCTGCAAGGGCCATCATCACCACCTGAAACACACAAACCAATTATTATTTGTACTGCCGCTGACACCCAGCCCGCACCCGCCTGCTTATAGGTACTCACGAAGAATTTCATGTTGCTGCTGTTGGGAGGGAGGTGTTGGTGCAAGTTGCTGATGAGGAATGATGCAGATCTCTCGGACCGACCACTATAAATACGAAATATGCGGAGCATGGCGCAACCGTGTCCTCGCGGATGCTGCAAATATTATAATGTATAGTATCGTATAAGTAGTTAGTCAATTTAGCATAACGCAATGTTATCCGATTCGAATATGGTGAGATGGTCCTTCAAATGAATAATTATCCAAAAGGACTGAAGGTACCATCAACATGGTGCTTTATAAGTTCTCATCGGTTGTTATAGTTATGTACTAATGTTTTTAAGTAGATATACATTTTTTTTCACTTTCATTCGATCTGAGCAGAGTTAGGCCCCGTACCTTTACAATATCTTCCCACTGGAGGTTCCGTTCCGTTGTCATAGTTTTATGTAAAGAAAAGCAGTAATTAGCAAGCAAAAACTTATATTATATTACTTTCACTTCCTACACATACTTAGTTAGGTTTTTTATACTACTAAGTAGACATACAAGGATACGGCCCACCTGATGGGAGGTTACGTAGCCTATGGACGCCTGCAACCAGAGGTATCACATGCGCGTTGCAGACCCTCGAAGAATTTTAAAACTCCCTTTTTTGTTTTTGTTTTTCCAACTAGGTCCGCAACTTGTGTTAAAAGTTAGCGTTAACCTTGACCCAGAGCATAAATGTGTTTCCGATGTTCTGTTCTGTCGCGTCGTGTTCGTGTGCCGCACATACTCGTACCTACTCATCAATATGCAAGTTTTATATCAACAGTGTCACCTGTCTACGTGTCGGAGTGAACACGCACTGTGGCTTTTTGAAAAAGTAATAGTTTCCTATCAAGTTTAGTAGCAGTATATGAAGGCAATATTCTGAAAATTAGGGACTATTCCCCTTAGTCAAACGAGATATGAAAACAAAAATATGTTTTACCTTGTTGAGTGCGGTATCTATGAAACTAGTTCATTCAGGACGAGTTTCTCCTAAAGTACTCATAAAAATGGGCAATTTTAGAAAACCTGCATTGCTCTGGTCTCATGAAAGAAAAACTATATATACTACCTAGAGTCAACTGAATTCGTGAATTTAAATAAAAACCCCTATGTTTATGAGTCCAGGTTGACCTGTACCGTATGTACCAGTGGAAGCTCATGTTACTTTGGCTTTTTGATAGTGAAGGGCTGGTTATACACTAATTTTGAACATAACATCACACAGGTTTTTTTACTCGGAACATCCGTAAGTAAAACTTGCGCGTTACTCAATTTAAAGTAAAACAAGAAAATTATAGAATGTTTGGTTGAGCTATGGAACAAACAGATTGCCTAAATATATACCTCTGCCTAAAATAATGCATTATCTCACAGAGCAAGTGTATTGAGGACATGCTCAGTTAGGCATTGCACTGCGGTGCGGTCACAGCGGCACCCATACCATACCATACCATACCCCTCAAATCAATACGAGTTCACTCCGCTTGGTGGCAGACATACGAGTAGGTGTAATATACCTAATAAGATACCGGGTATTTGAAAATAATAATAATAAAAATATATTATCAATTATTTTTATATCGATTCGATTTTTGAATCGATTTTGTGAATATTAAAAATAATGACGTTATTAAAAACGCGGCACGCACGTTTGGTCGCCATGGTTAATATATGGTTATGTCATATTTAAGCCAAGGACTCCTGTATAAAGCTAAGAATACTCTAGGGGACAAATGTCCTGCGACACGTGTCGCCAGCGACGTTCGCTACGGACATAAGTCGCGCGTTGTCGCCATATATGTCGGGCGAAATCGGCCGGCTTCGCTTGACATGTCGCGGGACATTTGTCCCCTAGTGTATTCTTAGCTTTATACAGGAATTTTACGAGAGTATAGTGACAACGGCTTCCAACTACGCGTGAATTGACGATGTGAATGAAAATGAAATGAAATGCATGCTCCTATTCATATTCATTGCTTACATGTCCTTACATAGTATAATAGCTTAGTTCTAAAGTAGCATAAACGTCAGGTAGGTACATGCACCCTGTCGGGCACTGCAATGTCATTGGTTGTATTAAAATATAATAATCATAGATAGAAATACATTAAAAATACAGAACCATAACCAAATTACCAAATCACAATGTCAAATAAAATCAGAATGTCGAACATAAATTAAATATATAATTAGCAAATTAGTCGGATTAATCGGATCTAAATTCGTCAATAGAGTTATAGCATTTCTGTACAAGTTATGATTTAAGTTTTCTATAAAATAAATGGTACTTTTGTGCCTCTTTAATGTGCTCTGGGATTTTGTTATAAACAGCTACCTATTACTTAATCTAAAGTAGGTACCTACGTGCTTCTGCCTACTGTCACTCAGTGAACTGTCGATAGTTGCAACTTGTTTTTATTACGTCGATTATAATCAGGATATAACTCAGATTTAGATTTAAATGAAAGTCAGTTCTTCCTTACAAACATGAGCGCCTGCAGAATATACGAGTACATGCAACGTAATGTCAGGATGTTTCACGTAGGCTTTAACTTTTGTTCAAACTTGAGCTTTGCCACAGATGTTTCAGCATACCTAGTATACCTAGGTACTTTAATATCTTCCTTTTTCAGTCGCATGCATTACTCAGCAGGAGCATAGCATCACATGCATTATGTAGGTACTAGGTATACTTAGTATACCTAAGTCGTACCTACACTGACTTATAGTGTAGTTACATAAATAATTTGTGAAATTAAATATAAACCACATTGATTATAATGCGCCTAGCTTAACCTAAACCGCACCGTCATTAAGAATCCTATAATTGGTAGCCCATGCTAGGTACATTTGGCCTCCTCGGAACACTACACATGGGCAAGTAAAACTTGTGCCTTGTCCAATTTATTTCTAAGTAGCTTTTTCGATAAGTACAATATTTTCGATAATTATCAATATCAATTACCTAGGTACAACCGCCGCATTGTTCAGTTGCGCCAACTGTGGCCGTGCAGTGCGCTCACGCATTGCCTTATACAAAAGACGAAAAGGCCAATGATGAGGTACTGTATTGAGTAAGCTTTTATTGAATTGATTCATTCTATGAGATTAAGCTTTGAAACATTCAATGTTGGTACTTGGTTTTGATATTTTTTTGTATCATAGAGAAACCTTCGAGGACGTGATACTCCAACTAATTTAGGGCACACTTTGCAGAGAGTGCGGTAGAACTCTAATGTATGTATGTATACCTATACCTATACATTTTATAGACCTTTCACAATAAATTGCAGTCAAGTAAAATATAAAATAAAAATTTATTATTATGTAAAATTAATATCACAATTTGAATAGAGATTTAAAGGGATACATTATTCTACCTTTCTATCTAGAATAGGTAAAATCTTCACCACCAGCCGTTGCCAGCGCCGTATCCAGAGGAGCCGTAGCCGCTGGAGTATCCACCGGACAGTCCACTGGAGTAACCACCAGAGTATCCTCCGGACAGTCCACTGGAGTAACCACCAGAGTATCCTCCAGAGAGACCACCGGAGTATCCACCGGAATATCCGCTGGAGTAGCCGATGGGGCCGGCGGAGTAGGATACGACAGGTGCGGCGATGATCTTCTTCTGCGTGATGATCTGCGGCACGGAGACCACCTTGCGCACGGAGACCACCTGCGGCACCTCCACCACCTTGTTGACATTGACCACCCTGTTGACGGCGACCACCTGTGCGCCGCCGCCGTAGCCTCCCCCGTAGCCGCCACCGTAGCCGCCACCGTAGCCTCCTCCGTAGCCACCGCCGTAGCCACCGCCGTATCCGCCTCCTAGGCCGCCGTAGCTACCGCCGTGGCTGGCGAGTCCTTGGGAGAGGAAGCCGCGCTTCTCGCGCACGTTGCCGGCGCACGCCACCGCTGCAAGGGCCATCATCACCACCTGAAACACAAAAACCAATTATTATTTGTACTGCCGCTGACACCCAGCCCGCACCCGCCTGCTTATAGGTACTCACGAAGAATTTCATGTTGCTGCTGTTGGGGGGGAGGTGTTGGTGCAAGTTGCTGAAGAGAAATGGTGCCGATCGTTCGGACCGACCACTATAAATACGAGACGAGTGGAGCATGGCGCAACCATGTCCTTGCTGATGACTTGCCGATTCAGTTAGTCGAATATAAACACCTACCTCATATCGTAAAAATCTTATGCATGCTACCTTACCGGCGAGGATTATTTTTGTCGTCCATCTTCAGACCCAATGCTCTTAGGGGACTCTTTTCTTATTCACTGGGTACTTTAAGATAGAAACACACACTCCCGACCACCTCGCTAGTCGCGTCATGTGGCACCACACCTCAAACATTGAACTTGCAAAGCCCTTGCAGGTCGATATTTTATTACTAGTAATAAATTATCGATACAATATATTGGTAGATTATGTAATCTACCTACCACCACCTGCTGGCGCGTTGAAGTCTCTTGTATGGTAACTAATTTTATCCGATTTACGTAACAACAATATTTATTCTACCTACACCGGATCTAAGCGATTAAACCTTAAAAACAATAGCTACCGTCCTATAGCATACTTAGCATTGTTTTCAATATTAAAGTACTTAGGTATGTATTAGTATATTCTATTTTTTATTTATGCAAGTTTTATGTAGTATATTTTATTGCGTAATAATTTAGCTTTTATCGTTACATTGTTTGTGCACCGCCTTCCGTTACCGCTCCGCTCGTTACTTGCCATGCTACGGTTGCCTGGAAGAAATCGCTTTCAGCGATAAGGCCGCCCATTGTACTATACAAAGTTATTTTTAAGATTTGTACGTACCTTACCCTTGTGTACAATAAAGTATTATCTATCTATCTATCATTCTGTTTTCAAAGTAAAAATTACTTCTATACGAAACATAACCACCGAATCACTCTTTCCATACAAAAGATTTGAACGCGCTCGTGCCTTGTGTCCAAAATTGACAAAGTTATAATCGTCGTCATCGAGGATAGATAGAGACGCTGGGCCACTTTGGTACATGTTACATATTTTATGCAAATTATTTAGTCAATTATTCGAATAAATCATGCGATGGCACAATAATGTCACACATTGAATTTGGAATACTAATGTGAACAAGAGCAGTTTTCGCAAGGATTTTGCAAAATTGCGACCTCGCGCCTCGTCGCGATTCCATATAAAACACTTCATCATCCGGAGGGAGTATCAGTTTATCTCAAACAATCAATCTCAACCAAACACATCAAAATGAAAGGCTTTGTAAGTCACCTACTTAATTACTCTACACAATAACTAGGTATTCAAATTGCTCTATATAAAAATAATTGAAAATAATTCAATATTTTAGTTCAATTTTGAATACCTGATGAGACTATAATAGTGATTCTGTGGTTTTACAGATGTGTGTCGTACTCCTCGCAGCTTCCGTGCTCGGCGAGCCGAGGACTCTTCAGGGAGGCAAGCGGGAGAAGCGCGGTGGACTGCTGGGGCTCGGCTACGGAGGCCTAGGCTACGGAGGCCTCGGCTACGGAGGCCTTGGGTATAGCGGCCACAGTTATAGCAGTCTCGGCTACGGTGGACTCGGCTACGGTGGACTTGGCTACGGTGGACTCGGCTACGGTGGACTTGGCTACGGAGGCATCTACGGAGGTAGAGGTATTGGCCTCGGATACGGCTACGGCGGACTCGGCTACGGCGGCTTGGGTTACGGAGGTCTGGGTTATGGATCCGGCTTGATTGGCCACGCACCCCTCGTAGCTTCCCCCGCCCTCGTCGCCACCCCCGCTGTCGTAGCCGTTAACAAAGTCGTCGAAATACCTAAGGTAAGTTTCATCATCATAATCACGTCTGAAAAAGATATAAGGTATAAAAATTCCATTGAAAATGTCTGCCTACGTGATTTCTTAATAGAACCGAATAATATGATATTTCCTTGAAGGTGGTGGCTGTTAAGAAGGTGATTGCTCCCGCCGTCCACGTGGCTCCGGCGCTGCACGCTGCTCCCTTCCCCGCCGCCGGCTTCTGGTGAAAACGTTAGCGGCGCCAAAGAGGCACTCACTCTACCAAATATTTAATATAAATTACCTAATATATTGATTTACTCACCCCTTAAAACTGAATTTTATTTATTAGTATAAGCACGTGTAAGTAATGGTCTAATGCTAAGCTTACTACAAATATCCTTGAACATTTCACACAATGCACTCTACTTATGTAGTCAAACTAAGCAGAGCTTGTATTATATAATACAAGCTCAGTCAGCTCAGTAATCTAGTTCCTATATAGGAACTAGATTACTGAAAAGATTGTTTACTACCGACTGAGGTGTGACTCCTGTCACGCTGTGGGTGGGTTCACACTCCAAAAGGTGTGGGTCCACTCAAGAGCTGGGTGAAGCCCTTCCCGAACCAACACCCTGATGTAATGCGGTCGCTGTTGGTGCGCTAAGGACTTGCCACGACACTTTGTTTGTCCTTAGGTACCTACTACTTTACCTTTTAACAAATCTAATACATATAGGTAGCTACCTACATTTACGAGTAGTACCTAGGTAGGTGACAAGAATGATTAAAATTCAAAAATCATAAATCTGTTGGATTAGACAATTTTTCTTCATAACACGTTTCATAAAAATGGAGATTGTTATATTACTAATGTGTCACAGTTTTTTTTTTTTATCGTGTTGAATGTAATGGTCGATAATGAGGGCAGTAATTATGGAGTATACATACACGCCACGAGTTATGCAGTCTGCGTAGTGACTGCTGAGTGACTGTGGCACCGAGCGCGCGGGCCGCCGCCGCCGCCGGCCGCTGCTGGCGCACGCGAGCTCAAGGAAGGAAGCGCGCTGTCTGCTGTCAGCGATTTACATTTACATGGCATGCAACATGCGCATGCACTATGTCTCTTGAGCTGATACAATATTATTTTAGAAAGGATTATATTATACTTAGGTGATACCGTCAAGTTGCGATGCTCATCGCATTGCTGTGTTCCGGTTTGAAGATGATGTGGGTGCCGCGGTGTAATATGTTTCAGAGTGATGAACACAGTGTAATGTCTCACTGGGCACGTCTTTAATGGACGTAGGTCCTTGGTGAGGATACGCATTGTTATAGGCAGAGGTTACTTACATACCTACTTATCCGTAGATAGTACTTTTCCATCTAGCACTAGGGGATCCAGGAGAGGCTACAAGGCTCAAACATTCGAATCTTTTTGACGGAGTAAACTTATTATAATTTGATAGTGGAGTTCAGTGGAGTGTTGTGGCAGCTCTATATTATGAAGAGTTCCGAGCAGGACGTCCGGCCACTGCGCTAAAGGTAGCGCGGTGCGCATGCGCCTCAGTCGAGAACCACCCGCCCATCGCACACGCCGCACCATGGACAAAATTGTGAGTACCTAACTACCCTCATTCATATAATGTTCCTACCTATAACTTGCTGTTCTAGTCTAGAGTCACGTAACGTAGAGCAAATGTAGTACCATCCTAAAAAGTAAGAACTGCTATATACTTATATTGGATCTTCACAGTAACCGATGCAATGCAAACTAAGTATGGGAGGTATAGACCTTACTAATATCCTTAAAAATGGTCAAGGCATGCAGGTTTAGAGGTTCAAGATTCAACTTCATATACCAATTCTAGATGCAGTTGCTAGTCCTGACGCTGTGCGGGCTGGTCGCAGGCGAGCCGCTGGGTCGGCTGCTGGCGCGGCAGCGCGACGCCATCGATGTGTATGCGCGGGAGTTCGCGCACCAGTACGAGCCGTACATGTTCGCCGCCATCCCGCTGCACGCGCCCGTGCCCGTGCTGCGCGTGCTGACCCGCGCGCCCCTGCAGCCCCTGCACGCGCTGAACCGCACACCGCAGCACCAGCAGCGCGCAGCCGACGCGCAGCCTGCATCCTCCGCGCAGTACGCATCCTACGCGCGTCCCTACCTGCCCGCCGCCGCCGTGCATTACCCGCAGTACGCCGACCAGACGCGGCTTTACCCGCAAGTGCAGCAGTACGCCGCCGCCGAGCCCGCCCGACAGTATTCGCAATCGACGCGGCACTACGCTAAGCCCGCTCGACCGTACTCGGCCGACGACTACGAAGCGACCTCGTACGAGTACACCCGGCCTGCTTACTACCCGAAGCCTCGCCGGCAGGTGTCGTCGGTAAATGCTCCGTCGGCATACGAGTACGCCGCAGACTACGACTCGTACCCGCAGCAGTTGCCGGCCCAGCCCTCTCCGCTGCCGCAGCTGACGTACGCGATAGCGCCGTACGACTCGGAAGCGTTCGCGTCGCATGAGGTGGCCCCCACGGTACTGTACGCGCGGCCGAGCCCGTCCGGAGGTTACACCTACCGACGAGTGGCAAACGCGATCTCGCTGCCCAAGAAAAAAGCCCCATTAAAAGAGAAGGAAAATGACCCGCCCTTCATCGTGAAGATTCATAAATATAAAATCGTAAAGGATGACCTTATTTGAACATAATATTTTGTAAACCTACCGAGCTATAATAGAGGTGCCCTTCTCCAATAACAGGCAGTAGTTCTAAAGACCTATTTCAAAACTTATAAAATTTTTGTTATTTCATTTGTAAATAGGTAACCTGATAATCTAAATATGCTTTTATATCGCGACGAATTTAAAAAACCTACGTAAGAAAAATACGTACCTACCACGTAGGTGCACTTTCTTAGACGTACCTATCTATTTGGTTAATTTATGATAAATTAAATAAATAACTACATTACATATAGGTAGATAATCCTTATTTCTATTTTCCCGTAATGTCACAGAGTGGTGGAGGAAGTGCAATTCATCACGGGCCACGTCCTCAGTGGATGTGCTCAGTGAGGCAATGCATCTATCTGTTACTAGGTACACTCTACTTGCACTCTACAGGTTTTTGAGTTTTTTAAGCTCAAGTCCACCTATGTAGGTGGTATGCATATTATAATTTTTATTATAAATCTATTAATTTTGATTATCTATTTACCTAGGTAGGTACCTACCGAAAACAAAATTAAAAAAGGTTTTGGAATGTATAAACAAAGCCCTATCTTAGTAAATAAGTTAAATTAACCTAGTATATGTAACTAAGTTTATTTTTCTGTTACTAAAACCAAACCAGTCTGAATAAATAGGTACCTAATGAAAAATAAAAAATGCCACCCCACTTTTTGCACCCTTATAACACTTTTAAGGGTCCAAAAACCTTGATAATCTGAGCTTTACAATTCCTTGACCGATTTGCCTCAAAATGATATCCAGGGAGTACCTACCTACCTATTATCCATAGACCAAAATTCTGTGAAGATCGGATAGGCGGTTCGAAAGTTATGCTGTAACCAACATAGGTACCTACAACGTTTAGGTATTTGCCGGGTTGGTTGACACTATCTTAGCACTACGTACCTTTATCTTCGTTCGCTTCGCTCAATACACATAGGTAGGTATGTACCACAGAAGAGATAATGAGCGAAGCGAACGACCACATGTCGCAGCAGTCCACCGAACACATATATCCTCAGCAGTCGCTGGCGTTCCTTACCTCCTGTAATTAGTAGTTAAATTAAAAAAAATCCGCTTTCCGGTTTCGACTCGAATACGGAAATACTTTCTGAAATGCCTAGGTGGGTTCCGATTCCGAATCAATTGTTTAAAAGTAGTTCTCATGTAGCGTTCTAGATGACGCTACAAACCTATTAGCAGGTACTTTACACTACACAATACACATAGGTCTACAGAAAAGATAAAATAAAAACTAATACGTATTACCTACGTGCTTGATGTTCAAATTGAAACCGTTCAACGAAAATTTTTTTTTTCTTGGTGAAATAAAACTGCCTAATTTTGGCTATACATGTTTAAAAGACAAGCCTCCAGCACCCACCGAACACCTATATCCAGCACCGAACACCTTTCATATCCTAACGCCTTCAGAGTGTGCTCCAGAGCTAAGCCAGAACAATAAAAAAAATTACCATAAACCAGCCAGACGAACGACGAAGTTACAATACAAGATGTTGTCGTCGTTGTATCCTTTTACTAATCTGTGGTCGATGTTTGTGGATGTCATTGTCATGTCTTGTTGTTTACGTTTGATAAAGGTACGTGCGGTGCGCCAGCAGCCAAGCGCCAGCATCGTAAACATAGATAATAATAGATATTCCTAATTGTCTAAAAACAGTTCCCTTTACGTACTAGTACCTACCTATCTATTGTAAATTAATTTAATAATGCCGCGTGTAAAAATAGATTATGTTGTTAGCTTCAGCAATGAAGACTCAGTAAGTATTTCTGATTTTCTGCGGGCCAGAGCAAGAGCCCTCACTTTTAACACTACACAAGCTCCTGCATGGCTAGATCGAGTAGGTAACTAAAAACTAGTACTTACTAGTCTTTTTTTCACAAGCATAGCATGAAGTTATAATGCGTAAATACAGGAAAACCAAGCCAGCAACCTGCTCTCATGGGAAGTGAGTAAGAAGAGATGGTTGTGCAGTCCCGGCGAGCCATCCTGCTCTGTAGTGCTCCAGTTGGCTCGGGCCGTGAAGGTAACTCATCATGTCTTTAATTGAATTAGGTATGCACATTTGCCCATACCTACTACCTAGGCCAGACAACTTGTGGGCAAAGAGGACCACAGGGTGGATCCCACTAAATGCAAGGCATCGTCGTGGATGACCCAGAATGAGATGGCGGAACGAGCTTGACTCTCGCCTAAACACATGGCCTGTCGCAGAGTTGAATCACAAAGAGTGGAGAGAGGGAAGTGAGGCCTTTGCCCTGCAGTGGGAGAGTAGCGGCTGAATAATAAATACTACCTAGGTACACACTTATATGATTTTTTTCCAATTTATTTATGTTTTTGTTTGAGCTTGTTTCAGGCTGTTTAAAAATTAAATACAACAATAAGGAGTAGATAGTCAACCAATGCATAGCTAACTAATGTGACTACTTTTAGATATCGTCGGTTCAGATAGGTGCGCACAACACTGCACTGCTGGAGGTGCTAGTTGGCCGCTCTGAAACACCGAGTGAGCCCTTTCAGGTATCAACCTTTTTGGATCTTTTTACAAGTTTTGTGACATTGACTTTCTCAGAGAACCATCAACCGATTAATCTTTAACAAAAAATTAAAAATGAATAGGCATTGTTGTACCCCAACGCGGGACGTCAGGGCAGATGTTATATTATTATAATGAAGAGGCATTATTGTATTGTGTGTGAAGGTGTTGATCCCGCGCAGCGTGTTCCTGAGTCCTGCAGAGTCCCGCGCGGCGGGTGCGGGTGCGGGTGCGGGTGCGGACCGCGTGCGTTCGTTCAGCGCGGGCGGCGGGCTGGGCCCCGCGGCGGCGCAGCGCTGGGACCGCGTGCGGCTCGTGTGCTCGCAGCCTTACAACAAGCACTGCAAGGTAACCACACACTCACATCTGGACCGTCTATTATCATCTTTTGATATAATTTACAATACTTACGTAGTCCCGCAACAAATTTTGAAAGGATAAAAATAGTACGTCCACGTAAATTACCAAAGAAAACCAACCAATAAATATTCAAGACTTTGTTCAACGATTGTAATGTATTATAGTATGGGGTATCATTCATCCACATGTTCGAGCCGGAGGGCGCGTCGGGCTCCGCCCCGAGCCCCTTGGTGCCGGCGCGCGTGCTTGCATTGGAGCCGATGTCATCTGACGACGAGGAGTTCCGTCCGGGGGAGCTCTTCGCGAAGTATCGCGCCGCCGGAGACCCTGGTAATACTGTCTGCTCCGTACTAGGGGCCAGCTATGGTCTATAGCCCTAGGACAGGTTTCGATCGCGTTTACGTTGTCAAAAAGACATTTTATTTTAGGAACCCAAATCCGACAAGCCACCTCGCAAGCGTTGAAAAATAATCCCGATGCGTCGACCAAACTCGTAAGGACACCCCTCGCCAAGCACAAGCACAGGCCGACCGACAACAGCGACCTGTCGCGCGACCCGCAGCGAGACAAACGCAACCTCATCTACAACAAGGATGACGAACAACCGCACGATAAAATAGACCATATCGTCCAGCGACATAACGACGGCAAAACTCACAAACATAAGGAACCACCCACGGTTGACAAGACTCCTTACTCTAAAAGAGCCGACCCATCGACCAGTAGAAACTCTGGAAACAAAACAAAACTAAATGAAGATAAAGACCAGACAATAGAAGGAAATAAAGGTGCTGGAAAAGAAGGAGACAAAAACAGTGGGAAACAAAGTGATAAAGATGGTAGGAAAGAAACGGGTAAAGATAGTGGGAGAAAAAGAGTCGACAGTGGAGGACAGGCGCATAAGAATGGAGGTTCGAGTAGCAAGAAGAAAGAAGAAAACAGAAAGCGGCTGCATTCGGATAGAGATCGCGCCGAGACTAGTGAGTTCACAGGCTTTCGTAAAGCCTTGTTCTATAGAATCATAATGTATGTATTAAATAAAACATCACTGTTTTTATTGTCAGGTGGTGCTCTACGTCCAGGTCCAGAATGCGACCGTCCTCTGCAAGATGTGGTGTTCGTCCTCAGCGGGTACCAGAATCCTCGTCGCAGCCGTCTCCGCGAGCTGGCCGTCTCGCTGGGGGCTCGCTACCAGCGCGAGTGGGGGCCTCTCTGCACGCATCTCATGTGAGGATTAGTTACTATACTGTACTAGCACTTGCACTAGCACCATCAGGACTGACCAGCTCCACTGCAGAGCATTACTTTATTTATTTATATTTTGGAGAACCAACAGCTTTAACAATTTGAATAGGCAATGGCTAAACTTTGGAGAGCCAATTAGAGGTTCTCACGTATAACAGTGTTACTGCATAGTAAAGAATCTATGCAGAGAACTAAGGTAACATATAACTAATTAATGCAAACTAATGATAACAACGTAGTAATGCTATGAATTACTTCGCCATCGTTGAGGACGCGTCCGCTGATCCCACTAGGTAAAGGGTCACTACTATTTGCTAGAGTCCGCAACGCGCGCGTCTCACAAACCTGCCATTTTACCCTCGAATCCACAAGCAGGTTGCAACCAGCATTTGCAGCAGTCAATTCTCTCAAACAAAACGAGATGGCATCGAAAGTACCGTTGTATATTCCAGCTGCGCATTCAACAACACCCCCAAGCTGTTGGAGGTGCGCTCCACGCCGGGCGGAGGCGAGGTGCCGGTGCCGACCGGCGCCTGGCTCGAGGAATGCGGCCGGAGCCGGCGGCGGCTGCCGTGCCAGTGGTTCGCAGTCGAACCCGAGCTCCGTGTCAGCCCGCCTCCGTCTACTAACGAACGTACTCCCGCATCCGAGCCGCAACACTCAGGTACATCTGATGCAACAATCGCGGCGGTGCACGACGTCTTCAATATCTAATCGCATCAGGACACTTCGCGACCTTCTAATTAGTAACAAGTCTACCGAACTGATACCAAGAATGCTGTAGAACAGTATCGGTGACGACGGACAGCTGCTTCGATATTTGTTTCAGAACTCACGCATTATCACGTGTTTTTGTCTCAGAATGCGACACGGACGACGAAATAGAAATGGTGGTTCAACAGAAGCGAGCTCGAGCCTCGCGCCGGGACCACGACGACGATGTGCAGGTTGTGAAGGATCACAGAATACAGGTAAGTACGGCACTGGCTTATGTTTTAATTCCATTGACTAATTGTTCAATATCGCATGTTGAATTGTCGAGAACAGCTTTCGGGTACATCTTCCACCAAACATGTGGAATCTATAGATCCAGATGATATCATAAGATATATTATCTTATCTGACACGAGTTCCTCAGGACAACATAACAGTGGAGTGGGAGTCCGGTGACGAGACCTCGGTAGAGGACACGAGCTCCGCTATGGAGCGGCTGCGGCCGGAGACAGGCTTGCCGCCGCTACTGTCGGGCTGCGCCTTCCTACTGGACGAGGCGCTAGTGGCGCCGCTCGATGTGCAGCTGCTGAGGAGGTATTGCATCGCATATGGAGGACTAGTACTCAAGGTTACTTTCATTTAATTAACTCCGTATATGCAGGGTTGTCGCGATCTTCACAATCCGATCGGCCCACCATCGGCTCAGGTAGAGAACCTGTCCTCCCGATTCATTTTTTTTCGATTTTTAACCACCGACCTCGAAGAGTTTTTGTAGCAGTCCCTGCCACAAGGTTTTGTTTTGTTGCGAATTTCGCGTAGATCAACCAGGCCCAATAGAACGAGCTTCCGGCCCATCTGACGATATCGGTGGATGTATATTCCTCAAAAATGATTATTCTAATTCAAATGATGAACTTTTTTAGGTTATGTTGTTTTACGTGTAGTTCGTAAGTTATTTCTGAATGTTTGTCTCCATCTGCTTGTTTATGTTTTGCATGTACATTGTGGAGTGCAGCCATCCGAGATGGAAGATGACAGCGAGTGCCTCGTGATGTGCGGCTCTGCTGGCTGCCTGCAGGGCTCCATGCAGGGCTCCATGCCGGGTCTGAGCACACGAGCGCGGCGTGTGCGCGCAGACTGGCTGTGGGCTTGCCATACACAACAAACACTCCTACCACTAGATCATTACCTACTGGACTGATCAGTGATCACTGAGCCTAACCTGGGATTGTGAATTCTGTGCTGGCGCAGGAATTATCTTATGACGTGTGGGCGAGATTACTGTGGAGAGACAATAGATAATCCTGCCCATTCGATATGTTATGTTGTCTTCATCTGTAGAATCTGATGTGATTGAGAATATTAGGAAATCTACTTAGTTTTTATTACTAAACACTTAAATAGACTAACCATATTCATATTCATATTCATATCATTTATTGCAATTATCATGTTGTTAACCACTTTTGACAAAGTTAGTGGTGCTCATCTTGCTACCTGATGTGTTGTTTTTGTGAGTGTACTTTTTATTCTTACAGGATTAGCTAATGATAAAAAAAAATATCAGCTCCTAACAGAGATAACTAAATAAATGTGAAATGACAGAATTTAATAAAGATAATTTGATATATCTTTATTGTTATGTACTAGTAATTGAATATACAATTTGTTTGCAGTAATATTCACAAGTGATATTATAACAATGTTGAGTTGTGATATAATATTGTTATAATGGAACCGGTTAGAATGTGACGTTGGTTACTGCGACGTGAGGAGCGTCAGTTTCTCGTTCAGTTGTAGTTGGGTTTTGATTAGTTGCGCTAGAGTTACCACCTGCAACAAACACAGTGACAGTTAGACAGTCTCTTATTGCAACAAAACGCCGGTGATTACAGATGTACATATTATACAGAGTGGTCCAGATAGACACACAAGGAGTTTCGATTACTCTGTAGTTTGCATAAAACTGGTAGCTCTGAAAACCAGTGTAAAGGGGCTATTACACTACTTGATATTTAGTCAGGTAACTGATAGTGACGTGACGAGTTTTTCAAACTTAGTTATTTGGGTCAAATCAAATAGAGAAATCATATGAATATAAACACAGTTTCTAACGTAACAAGTATCTTCTCTAACCACTTAGGTCAAACCGGGACTAAGTTGATTCAACTCAAGTTGCAACCTGAATCAATAGACAATTCAACCTAAATTTCTCGAGTTTGAAAAAACTTAACTCATCACATCACTATCTGTTAGCATGTTAAATATCAAAGATGAATGGTCTCCCCTATGTGAAGTTGCATGTCCTCCACGCAGTATGATCCCAGCATCTGGAGAATAGTGAACTAAGAGGTGCTCTCTTTTGAACAAAACTGTGTTCACTCATCATTCAGTTGAGTTTATGATGTATGGTATGTTACTGACCATGAGCAGGTCCTTGACCCCAGATGCGAACGCGTCCGCGAATGCGTCGGCGGAGAGGTTAGGCACCGAGTGCACGAGCGACAGCAGAGCGCGACCAGTCGCCGCGTCGCCGGCGCGCGACCCGCTCAGCACGTCCTCCACGTACGACACCACCTGACACAAATACCATTGCATGGCTTATTGGTATGTTCAATAAATATGGAATGTAAATGCTTCAAAGCCAAAATGAATATATTTAGAGTTAGTTATTAGTTAGGAGCAGAAGTAAGAAACCTGTTCAAGCAATGCCGACAGCTTGGTGCTGGCTTCTGCGATCTGCGCGAGGTCCTGCATGGGCTGCACCTGACGCGCGCGCCCGCCCCCGCTGCCCATCGTCTTCTGGCAAAGCTGGAGCCCTACCACCTGGAAACACATCGTAAACTCCTGTTGTATTAGTTTGGTCAATAATGTTAACAAGACCTTTAGAGGCTTTTTAACCTTGTTGATTTAGTATTCAACTACAAAAGATGGTTCTTTGAATAGCTTGTGAGATGGAAACTTGATAATTTCCATTGTTTGATATTTATGGCATCATTCTACTCTAATATATTTTGTTTGTGTATATGTAAGAACAACTACAGCTTTCAATATTCAATGGTCACTTTTACATAATTATAACTTTTGGGACTTGTCCTGTGGGCGCTGCAGTCTGGATTCCTAAGTTCAAAATTATATTAAGTTTTAAATGTCCTTCGATTAGTTCAGTTTTCACTGGGGAATCAATTGCTATTTTAGAAGCCATTCTGTATTCTAAGTCGCATAGCCTTGATAAAACTATTATATTTACGGACTCCAAAAGTTGCCTCCAGAGTATTTTATCCAATCCCTTTAGAGATAAATCGCGATTTCCTATAGTATTAAGAATTAGAGAAGCCTTATTTCAATGCAGTCAGATTGGAATTCAAATTGTTCTTGCTTGGATTCCTGGTCACTCAAGGATATCGGGGAATGAAAATGCTGACGCATGTGCTAAACAAGCTACTCAAGTAGGTTCTTTAGAATATTTCAAAATTTTTTGTCATGACCTTCTTCCTATTTCAAAGTCTGATCTTTTAAGGTCTTGGACTAAGACTTGGGAGATTTCAAAAACTGTAAAAGGAAAATATTATGGCGGAATCCAACCAGACATTCCTATCAAACCTTGGTTTTTTAAATTTCGTTCTGCCAGTAAGTCGACTACATCAACTATTTGTCGGCTCAGACTTGGGCATGTCTGCACTCCGGTGTTTCTGGCCAAAATTCGGATTAGGGATCACGCTCTTTGTGAGTGTGGTCTAGATGAAGGGACAGTAGATCATATTTTTTTTAATTGTCAAAGGTTTAGCATGTCATTGTATCATATCATTCCCACGGAAATCCCTCGTCCATTTTCATTTAAATGTATTCTCGCCTTGGCATTTACCCCCTTTGTAAATATTTTGTGTAAGTATATTAGTAGGTTTCATATAAAACTTTAACACTTGATATAGGTAGCTTTATGTTAGTATGTTTAAGTTCTTCATTTTTGTGCTTTTCTTTTGTATTTTTAACTAGAATTGTGTTTTTTGTTGATTTTTCTTATAATTTTGCTTGGATCCAAATTCTCCACCGATCATTACTTCTCACCACCGGTCATTCTCCATCGTGCTAAGGTCTAATAAAACGTGACATTGGCGAAATTGCGGGCAACACTGCAAAGGCCATAGACAAGAATTGAATTGAATTGAACTTTTGGGACTGTTACATTCTTTTATAACTGCAAGAATTTGAGTTATATTAATTCTATGTTTTGCTAATAAATTTTCTTGACATTATGTTTTGTACCTATATTATTTAGTATGTACAATTGTACATACTCTTGTCTCTATAACAGTGTGACAGTATCACAGTGTGATTGTGGATGTAGTACCTCAGGCTCGTAGCAGGTGAGCGCCACAGGGATGGGTGTGAACATGCAGCCCTGCTTCCCGCGGGGCACGCCGAGCGCTGCGCAGACGTAGGCCCGCAGGCCCATGCGCGCGCCTCCCAGCGACGTGTCGAGTGTCACGTGCACTGGAGCACGGCACTCGCGGGAGTAGTACTCGTGGATTACTGATGAGTGGTTTGTCACCTCATTGCCTGTTGCCCACCAGCCTGGAAGAATTTAGTTACTTAATACAAAGAAGAAGAGTTGTCACAACAAATTTTAATGTCTTACTGTATTAGTTGTGCAATACATAACTGGGCTTATAAGTAGTAGGCCAATGGATGCTTTCCTGTGTCAAGTTCAAAACAATCATAGTATTATTTCAAAGCGTAGGTACCTACCATATTATATGGTATGCTTTGAGACTTCTTTCAGACTTGAGCATTCTTTTAAACAATGCTCAAGTCTCAAAACCAATGCATGCAAGATTTGAACAGTTTTTAAATAAGGCCTTACATTGACAGATAAAGCTGACTGAATCTGTGCAGCAGTGCAAGTACCGTTCTTGTCGGTCACATAATTTGACATTTAGAATCATCAAAATTTGATAAAAATGGTTTTATCGACAGTTGTGGGTCCAATACCAACTTAGTCGATCGGTAGACAAATTCATTAAATTTTAAAGAATTGGCAATCGTGTATGTTTACTATGTTTTGATTCTGACAAACGAAAGTGATATTGACAGTGAACTAGTAAATCATGGCAGCAGTGAACTACTGATTTCGATAAACTCTGACCTTATTTTTGGGAGTATGGATCTGTTGTAGACAAGATATCCATACTCACATGGAACGATATGATTCGATACGTTTATCGACTTTAGCGATCGATAAGAACGGTACTTGCACTGCTGATCCATCATACCTACCAACTATGCTCTCGTTAGAATTCACTCTTCGGTTGAGCTCGTACACATCCATGGCATAGTTGAGTTCGGCTTCCACCTGGTCGGCATGTTCCTTATGCGGTACGCAAAAGCAGTTCGTCACTTCCACCACGCCCTTGTCGGTTGTGCCTGTAACTCAGCACTTTCATCATAAAACATAACCTCTATTTTATAGTTATTAACTACAAGTTTCGTTTATTTTTTCATAACAAATGCAGATTTAACGTCAAATGATTTTCATGATAATTTTCCGCTGAAGACATACATATAATGAGAAACAGTAGTGTGAAGCCGCATGACGTTGACTGAGAATGAGAACCCGTAGGTAAGTAGGTACTTATTTATTGAAACTTAATTTTGGGTTTTTGGCTCAGGCAAACACATTACTTACCCAACAGGGTACCGATAACTCTATGCGAATCGGCATTTCGTCGCTCGTAAGCATCAACGATTTGGAAAAGCACAACAGGATGAATCTTGACACTGAGATTGAGCGCCATTTTAGAAAAATAAGAACGAAACGAACGAGTTTGCGAACGAGTGAAATGAAATGAACAATCAAAAATTCGAATGTTTGTTAAGCCATTGTACAACCAAGGAATAAACAGCCTAAAACATGGAAAAGACAGCTATGACTGCACTACACGACCCAGGAAAACACAACATGTGCTATACAATACATCACCAACAAACCACAGAGTTATTTGAGTTAAAAAAACTGCCTATTGCACGAACACTTTCGCCACACTGGGCCACACACAGCGCATCGCAGTGTAGTGGTGTAGCGGTGTAGTGTACAGCAGTGCAGCAGTGTACAGCTAGTTGTTGCACAGATGAGCTTTTGTTGTTAGTTTTTGGTTGTCGTGGCTTGACTTCTTGCTTGTACTTATTTACTTTTGAGTTGCAGTTAATTAGATTTTTAGTTATTCAAAATATAAAATCAAGTTCAGCCCAAGGAAGATTGTGTTTGCTCGAATTACCAAAGAAGTAACTAACCATCCAATCGTATCGATTTAACTGGGCACTATATACAACATAACGAGACTTCGCCTTTTCCATCACAATCCACTCGTCTTGTATGATACTAAATGCGAGTTAACTCGCTCCTCATAAAAGTGACTAACATGTAGATGAATAAAACAATTAGGTAAGCAAAGCTTATTTATTTTTATCAACAAAACAATTTTATAATAAATATCATAACAACATTAGTCATTTACTAGAAAGCTAGAGGAACCTATGTTACAGTGTGCATAAATATTTACAAACATTACAAATAACTTATTCAACTGTTAGTTTGCTTTGCCAGACGAGGGTGCAGTATGGATTCGAATGCCGTGCATCTCTGCGATCTCACTCTTTAGAGAGTCTGTCACCAGGCGGTGCTGCTTGACTCGAGTCAAACCAGTAAACTCCTTTGCTTCTATGCTAATCTGAAAGTCATTTTGGAAGTTTTGTTTGAAGTTATTATCAGAATAAAAAAGCAATGATTAAATAGGTACATGGAAATTGCATTAGCAAACATAAACATATGGTTAGATAGTTTTGATTATGAGAGTAAAATCAAAAAAGGTTCCTGCCTATGCACCTAGGTAGTACCTAGGTAAGTATGTATTTACCTCAAACATAGCTCCACATCCACCGGATATATCCTGCACGCTAACATAGGTAATGCCAGGCATGGAGCGTTTTAGCGCTTCAGTGAGCTGTTCCTCTTTAGAGACGCAGTTTTGTTCGAAAGCGCTGCCACCCGCCGCTCCCCCCGCGCTTGCCCCGTTGCCGCCAACGGCCCGAGACTGAAAACCGATACAAAAACATTAAAATATAAAAAAAATAACCGCTTTAGATGTATACAGACTGAATTACTACGAAGACTTACCAATTGAATTTTCACAGGTTCAATAGCCTTCATAAATCGGCGAAACATTTTTCACACAGGGTACCTACCTATATATCGATTTTTTCAGCAGTGAATTTTACTCTAAACCAAACAATTATTATTTTCTGTGATGCAGCTTACTACATTACGCTTGTATGTATAGATTTGTACAAGTAATAAAATTCATTGTTTTCTTCCACATAACCTAAAATTACAATTTATTCAAATGTTCGTTCTAAGTTCCTCATTCGTTCCTATGTGTTCTGCCTGCAGGCTAACCCCCGACAACAGTTTCCAACTCGACCGCTTTCCAATCCCAATCCGGAACCAATTTCAATATTCAAAAAATCGGTACTCTTGAATCCAGTTCCGATTAAGCTGACATCGACATACGTAGTCGATTTCAAATTTGACTATTTTTTAGGGCAGGAAAAGCAACACCATGTAAGTGTTGCCATGACACGTCGGAACGAAAACTACCATTACTTACCATAACATTATTCAAGAATATACGTGCAACGTTTTTAAATCACAATAAATATGAATAAATTCTTTAATTCATATGAATAATTTTAGTCATATTAAAGTGAGTTAAAACGTTCCCTTACCTCTAAATTACATTGTGGTTGCATAAATGAGAGAATGCTTGTGACTAAAAAAGACCGCGAACGTGAATTGATTCTTTGAAAAAAAAAACATCCAGCGATTCCCGCCAACTGAAAACCTTTCGGAAAAAGACTCTTTCTTTCGAAACGAAACACGAACAATGTATGAATGAAACGGGGATCAAAATTTTAATCACGTTTCATACAAAACGAGATTTTCAGTGTGTAATTTTGATAGAATGGGAGTCCCGCTTCTCTTTACGTAGGAACTACGTAAGAAGAAGCAAATAAGTATTATTCTTTGTACCTACTCTGTTGATTTTGATGAAATTATGATTCTGAAAAAAAAAGCAGCAACTGATTCCCGCCAATTTAAAAACGTATGAAGTCTTTAATTTTAAAGCTTTTGAATGATTTCTTACCTTCTGAGAATGCAAATCAAATCAATATAGGTAGGTACCTGCACCAAACCTACGCTCCTCATACCTATCTTTGGAGTACTGTAAGTAGACAAAGCTACAAAAGTCGTCCTTTAGTATTTTTCTGATAATTAGATAAAATCATTAAAGATTTGCTATGTTGTTTCGTACCGGACGTAGGTCTACCCGTACCCATGGAAGAAACCTAGTGGAAACTAAGGAATTAGGGAAGAAGTCTAAAATATCACATCAGTTTTACACAGTTACCTACTGTAGGTAGGTACCTAGCCAAATATAGCTGTACATCTCCTATAAGGTACTTTATACTTTGATTTTATCATTTTTATATCCCACTCGATCGCAAAAAAGTTAGTATTTTGAAACTGTGTAAATCCAGCGAAGAAGTCGGTTCGAAGCCCGATTCCTAATGTCAAAATCGTGTCAAGAGTACCAAAAAACCCGCCAGCGGGAAATAGTCGCTTTCAATCAGTCAAACCGGCTTGGGATTGGATTGAAATTTTTTCACCCAATCCAGCTTCAAACCTTGTTGGTACTGGATTCAAGAGTACCGAATGACATGATTTCTGTCAAATTCCGTGAAACCGGATTGGAACGGGTTTCGGGAGTAAGGCTGCTGTTCTGTCTGCGGCCTGTGGTTCTTCTTCTTCTTCTCTTCAATAATGGCCTGTGTCCGTCATTTCGACAGACAATTTTGCCAATGTCAAGTGTTAAAATTGTAATAAATAAGTCAAGTCAAGTCATTTGTCAAGTCAGCTGTCGTTTGTTTTGAAAAGAAAATGGTGGATTTTCTCTTCAAAACCTAACACGAATTTTCACATTTAGAAAAACCACTCTACACACATTTATTCCAATGGCTCACACTTTATGTTACGACCTAAGTATTATTGGTTAAAATTCCACCAAAATTAAACAACAATACTCACAATAACACAAGAAAAACTATTAAAATAAAAGTGCTATGTCGTTTCGCTCGTTCGTTCTTGATTGATTGACTGACGACCACCGAACACCTGACGACTGACAGATTCGCGACTCGACAGATGAAAAAATTTAAAGAACGAACTTGTGAATATAACCCAAAACCATACCCAAACCAACCAAAACCATTCACTCACTCATTTGTTATCAACACAACACGTGTGTTTTGATTAGTTTTCTAAAATAATGTGCTAATTGTTACAAAATGCCACCATTTAGATCTGGATTGCATAAACGTAAAGCTAGTTCTAAAATAGATTCGACTAAAGTAACATCCGGTGACAAGGTAAGTAGTTTTGTTTACTTAGATACTATAGTTCGTGATGATAGGTAGTAGGCACTTATTTATGCCTCAAACGCACTAGCGCACTAGCCGCCCCGCGCGGTTGGCCGCTGGTGCGTTTGAGGGCTTACCTAATGCATGACTGGACCTCGCGGGTTCCAGGTACCATCAAGCAGTTCCGACACAGACGAAGAATTAATTCAAGGAGAGATTAACAACGAAGAAGATGCGACAGACTCTGAAAATGAAGAGGAAAATCGTACTCTATCAGATGAAGAACAAGATGTAAGTTGCTCAACTTACTGCTAGTTTCCAAAGCAAGTTATATATACATATACAGCTACCTAATTGTTGTGATCTTACAGGAAGTACTGTATCAGAATGACGCGGACTCGACGTTCGGTGACGACGAGGACGCTGAATGCGATGGAGATGGAGACCAATCGTCTGTGAGTGATTTCAATCTCACTGACATATCTATACCTACACTTTAACTTGTGCAATATTTTACATAATACATGTAGCAAAAGTACCGACTGTATTGGGCCTGGCTACTCACTGTTTTTCTGCAACACAATGTAAACTAATGCACAAAACAGTGGTACCAACTAAAAATGTCATGATAACATTATGAAATAAAGAATTTGTATTTGTAAATAAAATGTTGTAAAACCTCCTCTACTGACCGGTTTCCTTTTGAAATAATCACAGTATGATGATATTTTCAGGACCTTGAAGATTCAGATGCTTCAGATTCGGATGCTGAAGCTTCAGATAATTTCGGAGAAAATGAGGATAATAATGTTGAAGATGAGACTGAGGATGATGAAGTAGAGCAGAGTGGCAGCGACGCAGAGTCTGGCATCGGCTGCACCACCAGTGGCAGCGACAGTGGCAGCCACTCACACAAGAAACTACAACCCAACAACAACAAGCAAAATAAACCTGTTAACCGTAAAGATCCTAACACCAAGCAGAAGTTGCAGAAGAAGCCTATAATGAGTAAAGAGGATAGTAAGACCAGCATTGACTACCTGACTGACAGTATACAGGAAACTAATGTTGCACCTGTCGTACATAAAGGTATCTTTTACATTAATTAGCTCAAGGTTTGCTCTCCACCAAAGATGTGCAATGTGCAACCAACAAAAAACGAAGTGATCATTCACACCTCTCACCTGCTTTGTACATTTCTGGTGGATATGCAACCTTTGGTCTGAAAGAAATAGAATGAAAATAAAAGATACATTGAGAATACTTAATGGAAGGATATTTCCCAGATGAGTACGAGTCGGGCGACACATCAGACGAGGAGGAACGACACAACACGGTGGGCAATATCCCCATGTGGTGGTACAATGAGTACCCGCACACCGGCTACGATCTCCACGGACGCAAGCTCATCAAGCCACCGCAACGGGACCACATCGATGAGTTCCTCAAGTCAGTGCTAATTACAATGCAACACTTAATTATTTATTATTTTAAATCTTTGGATCATAATACAGTCATAATAATTAAATTATAAATGAGTTTAAAAACTGTATGCATCATGATGTATCTTCCACTGAGGTATTTAGATACAGAGCATACTACCTAGGTCTCATAAATGAGGCCTAAATGCTCTATGTGTCGCCTACTGATACCTCATCTCACAGTTGGAGCGCATGAAAAGCGCAACCTTAGGGATTTTATTAGCACAGTGCAGAACATAATCAAGATGTGAGTAGTGTATGTGAGTACATTTGCAGGAAATGTGAGGATCCTGAGTTCTGGCGAACAGTTCGCGACCCGGCCACGGGACAGGACATCATCCTCAGCAAGCAGGACCTGGAGCTCATTCATCGTATCCGACAGGGACATCTGCCCAACCCACTACATGATGAGTACAAGGTAATGCTCACGAACAGCACATTTGCACTTTTCATGTTGTTAATAACGAATTAGGTCATGCCTTTTCCTAACTCGTCACTATTAAAGCTGATTTTCCACACAAGAAGTGCAATGCTATTGCTAAGCAATAGAAAAGGCTAACATTCACAACTAGCGTTAACAAAGAAAATCTCATTGGTTATAGACGTACTATTTTGCAGAGTGGAAAGCATCAACTTGCTTACATAAAATACTTATCTATTTGTAACTGAACAATATTAGCAAAGTTTTGTGTTGTAATAGTAGAGGTGTCTAATTCTAATTCGTTGTGGGGGAATGAGATCTGCACTGACGTCCCGTGTTGGGTGTATTGTGCATCATTCCCCCGCTGACCTCACCCCAACCAGGTCAACTCCTTAAAGTAACGGAGAAGCACTTTGGGTTGATGACAGCAGAGGTATGTAATGTAATGTAATGTAATGTTACAGCCGTGGGTGGAGTGGTTCAGTCGCGAGGTGCTGGCGGCGCCGGTGCGTGCCTTCCCGGAGCACAAGCGTTCGTTCCTGCCGTCGCGGGCCGAGCAAGGCCAGGTCGCACGACTAGCGCATGCACTCAACATGGGCTGGCTGAAGACCAGGAAGCAGCTCGCCGACGAACGCAGGCTCAGGAAGGTATTCTACATCCTCATAGCAACCAACGCGCGGCTCCTGACTGAACAAATATACCTTAGAGCACAAGCATGTTGTTAACAGGAGAAGAAGTTCTACAACCTGTGGGGCTCGAGCAGCGAGGAGCAGCGCGGCATCCATCGACACATCCCGGCTCCGAGGCGCGCCTTGCCGCAACATGCAGAGAGCTACAACCCGCCGCCAGAGTACCTGCTCGATACTAACGAAGTACATTATCTATACTATACTATAGTATAGTTATATGCAGTGCATGTCGCATGTCGCATGTCGGCCGCGCCCTCTGACCGCGATTGCTTGCCGACAGATGAAGGAGTGGAACAAGCTGAGTGAGACGCCGTGGAAGCGCAAGTACACGTTCCTTCCGACGGCGTACAAGTCGTTGCGCAGCGTGCCGGCGTACACTCGGTTCATCCGGGAACGATTCCTGCGCTGTCTGGATCTGTACCTCGCGCCTCGCGCCATCAAGATGAGGGTATGCTACTGGCTCCACTTCTACTTATTGATCTTTGTTCTGGTTTGGTTACCGATATATTGTTGGCTCCTCATCCCGCCGAGCATGAAGTGCCGTGAGTTAGTCCCGCTACGTACGTTGCAGTTGACGATAAGCGCGGACGAGTTGGTTCCGCGGCTGCCTTCACCGCGCGACCTGCAGCCCTTCCCGACGCACGAGGCCTTGCAGTTCAAGGGTCACGCTGCATTGGTACGGAGTGTGGACTTCGATCCCTCGGGACAGTACGTCGTGTCCGGTAGTGATGACGGCACCGTCAAAGGTATGTCTGATGTCTGCCTTTTCTATATTATGTACTTCCAATTGTTTCCTTGTTCACAATATAATAATAAATAAAGCTGGCGTTAGCTCCTTCAATTGGAACCAACTGGGCTCCGACCCTAGTAACGCTTGCTGACAACCCTACATAGGTAACTACAGATAGTCATTGATCGAGTGAGCGAAGCGAACGAAGATCTTAGTGACAACTTGGGCAAAAATGCTTTGTATGTTTGTTCGTCGAGATCTTTTGAACCGCTTATCCAATCTTCACAGAATTTGATAGGTATATACGGATAGTACTCTTAAGTTTTACTGGTTTGAAAAACAAAGTAAATCGGTCAAGGGGTTGGAAATTTATGAGGTTCCAAAAGGAGTAAAAAAAAATAAAGTAGGACCAAAATATCAAGTGGGTTGTCTTAAAATAGTGATTTGCTTAGACATTCCAAAACCGGTCATATTTTTATTCTAGATTAAATAGTTTTTGAGTTGTTGTAAACAATTTTATTTACCGGTCAAAGTCCGATAAATGATAGTCTTTACAACAAATCCAAAACTATTTCACCTAGAATAAAAATTAAACCGGCTTTGGAATGTCTGAAAGCAAAGCCCTATCATATGACAGCCCATGTGATATTTTTGTACGACATTTTTTTTTATTCCGTTTTGACCCTCTTATCTTTACAATCTCTTTACCGACCACGAGATCTCAGTTCGGGGCGAACTACTAGTATATATGGGGGTGGGTAACTAGCATCCCTCCACCAGACTTTGATTCAGTAGAAGTTGCCTGCGGTTCCATTTACAGTAATGTATATATATTTTGTAAAACTATGAATTCGGTTACGTCGTCGTAAATGTTAGTAAGTAAACGATAGGCTAGGCTAGGCTAGGCTAGGCTAGGCTAGGCAATAAGTAATAGATTGCGTGTTCAGTATGGGAGACGAGTACCGGTCGTTGCCTGCGCACCATCGATGTATCGGGCGCAGTGTCGCGCGTGTCGTGGATCCCGGTGGCGGGGCTGAGCCTGGTGGCGGTGGCGGTGGCGCGACGCCTGCTGGTGCTGAACCCTGGCGCTGACATCGGCTGCCATCGCGTCGCCACCGCCACTGACGAACTACTGGACCAGCCACCGCCCACCCACGATGTACACAGTAAGTAACATTACATTATTATCATTTGGCTTGTACCTAGGATGTTTCCTGCAAAGCGTGTTTACATTTTCAATAGGCACTAATTAAGCTTTGATGTGCGCTAAGAAGGCTTTCTATTTGCTTATGCTCTTACATTTAAAGTCGCTATTCGCCTATTAATAAAAGTTTTAAAAACAATATGGGCGTGGAAGGTGCCATCGATAAGTCATATTCGAAAAAGGCAGAATATGATCGAGTAATTAATTATAGACATTATTTACAGTGGACGAACGCACGTCAGCTTGTGTGTCGTGGGACCAGGTGACAACGGAGGAATGGGCCCGCGGCGTGCGACTGGCCCTTACACACTTCAAGCAGATCACGCACGTGAGTACTGCACTACTGGCTTTGTGTCGTGGGACCAGGTGCCGATGGAGGAATGGGCCCGCTTGCCGAAGCTACATCGTCTGGATAGTTTTACATCGTATTGAATAATACAAAACTATGATGATTAAAGATATGAGAGTAGTGAGTGGTACATGGTGGTGTTGTGTTGCAGGTGTGCTGGCACGCGCGCGGCGACTACGTGGCGGTGACGCTGGGCGAGGCGGCGTCGCGCGCCGTGGTGGTGCACCAGGTGTCGCGGCGGCGGTCGCAGTTGCCGTTCTCGCGCTCCAAGGGCCTCGTGCAATGCGCCATCTTCCATCCCACCAAGCCGATCCTATTCGTAGCGGTGAGTGCTGCTCAATACTGCGCTCACATCTTTTTATTTCTGAAACCATACTTTTAGATCATGCGTATTCAATTTCGTGAATGGGCGTCGCTTGATGAAAGGTGCCTACGTGCCTAGGAGCGCGCTGTAACATATTATATTTATTGCACGCGCGACGGGCTAAGTACGAGAGTCCTCCAACGAGCCGAGCGGCTGAACACATGTCATGTAGTTAGAGTATAGTATAATATAGTAACATAATATACTGTACGGTACAGACGCAGCGAGCGGTGCGCATGTACGACCTGGCGCGACAGGAGCTGGTGCGCAAGCTGCTGGCCGGCGTGCAGTGCATCTCCTGCATGGCAGCACATCCTGCCGGCGACAACCTGCTTGTCGGCTCATACGACAGGAAGTGTGTCTGGTAAGTGCGACACATTCACAAGACGACCCGTGGCGTGGATGTATGTAGGGTAGGGTAGGGTAGGTTAGTTAAGTTACCTCGCGTCGTGTTGCGTGTTGCAGGTTCGACCTGGAGCTGTCGGGCAAGCCGTACCAGACGCTGCGAGTGCACGGCGGCGCGGTGCGCTCGCTGGCGTTCCATCGCCGCTATCCGCTGTTCGCGTCCGCCGGCGACGACGAGCGCATAGTCGTCTCGCACGGCATGGTCTACAAGTAAGCTGCCTGCCCACTGCTTGCTTTCCTATTATTACGAGTACATAAGGTACCGATGGTAAGATAATGTGTGATCGTTTCGTTGCAGCGACCTGCTGCAGAACCCGCTGCTGGTGCCGCTGAAGGCGCTGGCAGGCGGTGCGACACGCGCAGGCCTGTGCGTGTTACAGCTGGCATGGCATCCCGCGCAGCCCTGGCTGCTGGCCGCCGGCGCAGACGCCACGCTGCGCCTCTACTGCTGACCTCACCTTGCTGTCCTACTACCTGTCCTATTTAATAAATACAGTGTGACAACATTGTGATCTATAGCTGTTTCATTTGTTTATTCCTCCTTCACCTTGTGGAATTATAATGCTCCACCCAACGAGGGATGATAATCACATCACGAGTTATTATGAATAATACTACGCGACTTCTCCACACCTAAAACAGTACCCGCAGGCGTGCCCCCAGGGTTCAAATGTAAATATCTACGATATACCAAAGCAAACTTGTACCTACTAGTCTAGCCTGTTTTGCTGACGTAAAATGATAAAATCGGTTGTTACACGGCAAAGTAAAAGGAAAGGCTAATCAATATATTATATAAAACTCTTTTGAAGCTGACAGAGAATCAACGCACAGCCTAATAAGTCCTAGAGGGATGAAATTTGGAGGGTAGTGTCCTTATATAGTACCTATAGGGGTGCATTAAGAAAGGAATTTTGAAACATCACTAAAGGGTAGAACGCGGGCGACGGCTAGTTTTCTTTATATTATTAATGTAAAATTTCATGGACTTCCTTTTATTTATGATGCTATGTTAGGTACTTGGAAAAAAATAATCCATATAATTGGACGTAGTTAAGCTGAAAGGACTCAATCCACAAAATGTTACTTTGGAGCTATGTAATTTTAAAGTTTAGACAATGATTCAACAATGTTATTGTATTTGGATAATATTGAAATGATTATGTCTGATGACCAAAAATACTATTATTCGTATGAGCATAATTATATTACACAGACTATCTTATTTTTTCAGTTATTGCGAAAAATATGGAGTTGAGTCGTTTCTGCTAAATTGGGTTTGACATGACGGACTGTTTTTTTTTTATTTCTCTAAAAGAACCTAAGTGACAAAAAGAAGTAAAAGGTATGTAATAAAAGTGTTTTTTTTTTATTAAATGAGTTTTCATGCGCAAAATAATTATCATTTATACTTATAAAAAAAAGATGTTCTTAGATGACATCTTCAAAGTCTTCACCCTGATCCACCGCAAAATCTAGCTGTGACCCGATACCGTCTACGTCCTCCACAAAATGCATTCCTTTCAAACTTTTATAAAAACTCTGGCAGTCTTTTGGAATCAGGTGCATCATTGATTTCAGGTCATTTAATTTAGCCTGGGCAATTTCTTTACCCTCAGGCCAAAGACAAATGAAATCGTTTTCCGTAATATGAGATATTATTTTTCCTTCGTTGAAACGTCGCTTCTCTGGAAGAACAAACAGATAGACATGCCCGACAATCGAGCGAACGCCTTGAAAAGGCTTATCAGCACCGAGAAGAAGATAGATAAAGACGCCGACCTTAAAGCAAAGTACACAGCGCAGATGGCGAACTTGATAGCGAAGGGTTACGCAGAGGAGGCACCACCGCCAACAGGAAACAGAACCTGGTACCTGCCCCACTTTGCGGTCGTCAACCCAATGAAGCCGGACAAACTGCGTGTCGTACATGATGCCGCCGCCATAACCAAAGGTACGTCTTTGAACAGTCGTCTCTTCACCGGCCCAGATCTGCTCCAGTCGTTACCAGGGGTGCTCATGCGGTTCAGACAACATCCGAAGGCCGTGTCGGCCGATATTGCTGAGATGTTCATGAGGATCAAGATCAAAAAGGAAGATCGAGATTCACTGCGATATCTATGGCGCGGTGAACATAGAGGTGAGATCCCACCGACAGAATACAGGATGACGTCACTAATATTCGGAGCCACGTCCTCACCAGCAACAGCAATATTCATCAAGAATCTAAACGCCGCCAAGTATGAAAATGAGTATCCCGAGGGAGCAAAAGCAATAGTCAATAATCATTACATGGATGATTATCTCCAGAGCTTCAAAACAGCGGATCAGGCAATAGAAATCGCTGGTCAGGTGAAGTTCATCCACAGCAAAGGTAACTTTGAGCTTCGCCAATGGACCTCAAACGACAGCGAGGTTCTAGAGAAGCTCGGGCCCGGACAGACACAGACATCGTCGCGCCAGCTGGACGACGGTACAAAGGCCGAACGAACCTTGGGCCTTATATGGAAGCCAGGCACTGACGAACTCGCCTTCAACCTCGAGATGGCGAAGCTGCCACCCAACATCTTCAAGAAGGGCGATCCGACCAAGAGAGAGATGCTGAAGGTAATTATGTCCTTGTTCGATCCACTAGGATTCGCCTCGCCGATAACAACTCGGGCGAAACAAATTCTCCAAGAAACCTGGCGGCGTGGAACAGGATGGGATGACCCAATCCCAAAGGATCTGGTCCCTCAATGGTCGGAATGGTTAGAGCACCTGGAAAACCTGAGGCATGTAGCTATTCCAAGGTGCTACAATAGTTACAGCGACGCGTCAAAGGTAGAGCTTCACACATTCGTCGATGCCTCAGAGTTAGCATACGCTTCTGTACTCTACTGGCGCGTGGTAAACCCGGATCTCACAGTAAGAATCTCTCTGATAACAGCAAAGGCACGTGTAGCTCCTCTGAAGATGTTATCAATAGCCCGCTTGGAGCTTCAAGCAGCGGTCATGGGCAGCAGAATGGCGGAAGCCGTGTCTAAGGAGCACGATCGACCACCAGACCAGCGTTTCTTCTGGACAGATAGCAAAACGGTCTTGACCTGGCTCAAGACAGGTGCCAGGTCTTACAAACCCTTTGTAGCCCACAGAATTGCGGCCATAGAAGAGAACAGCTCGTTGAAGGAATGGCGCTGGGTGCCCACGAAAATGAATGTGGCTGACGACGCCACCCGAGACGTACCAGCACACCTGACGCGAAAACACAGGTGGTTCCAGGGCCCAGATTTCCTGAAAGAAGATCCTAAAGATTGGCCAACCGAACTGCCGACCGCGACAGAGACAACAGGGGAAGAGCGCACAACAGTAACAACAGCCAAGGTAAAGCCTAAACTTAGCTCAGCATTGCCAGATCCAGAGAGGTTTTCTAAGTTCGAACGACTCGTGAGAACCACTGCAAGAGTCCTGCAATTTATTGACAAAATACGTCTCACAGAGAGAGTAGAATTCAAGAGGACACAGAAAAATCGACAGAAAGATCCCGACTGGCGCCAGAAGCCTCTCGGGACTCCCCGCTCCAGCCCAAAAATAGCCAAAGGTGACAGAATAGATCGTTTTCAGGCAATAGATATAGCAACCCTGAGACGAGCCGAAAACCTCTTGGTACGAGCGAGCCAAGAAGACGCCTTCAGTAGCGAATTGGATGCGATTCAATATGGGAGAGAAATTCCCAACAACAGCAGACTAAGGTCATTGAAGATAGAGATTAGAAATAATCTGATAGTATTAAAATCCAGAATAGAAGCCGCAGAAGGCGTATCAGAGACAGTAAAATCGCCACCCGTCCTAGACGGGAACAGTAGGTTAGCAAATCTTTTTCTTGATAGCATCCACAGAAAACTCCATCATGCTGGCGTGGAAACCACCATCAATGAGTGCCGCCAGCACTACTGGATACTCAGATTGCGGCCTGCGGCCCGTATGGCCATACATCGATGCCTGATCTGTCGCATCAGAAAGGCATCCGCTCCACAGCCACCGGCGGGTAACCATCCACCCGCCCGGTTGGCCCATCACTGCCGGCCTTTCTCCTATACAGGGATCGACTACTTTGGCCCGATCGTCGTTACCGTCGGACGTACCACGCCCAAGCGGTACGTCGCCCTCTTCACCTGCCTGACGACCCGGGCAATCCACCTGGAGTTAGCGTCGGACCTATCCACCGGTGCCGCCGTGATGGCTCTGCGGCGCATGATGGCGCGCCGCGGCTGTCCCACCGAGATATGGTCAGACAACGGGAGCAACCTTCGCGGCGCTGACAAGGAACTGCGCGCCGCAATCGACAGAGCAACGACAGACGAGGCGACCGCCCGGGGAATATCCTGGCGCTTTATTCCCCCGGGGGCGCCATTCATGGGAGGCGCCTGGGAGCGCCTGGTGAGGAGCACCAAGACCGCTCTCGCCGCAACCCTCCACGAACGCAGGCCACAAGAAGAGGTCCTGCTGACTCTGCTTACCGAGGCGGAGTTCACCATCAACAGCCGTCCGCTGACACAGGTGTCGGTCGATCCAGCCGATCCAGAAGCCCTCACTCCAAACCATTTTTTACTCCTCGGGCCAGCGCGCACCCCTCACTTCGGTCCCTTCACTGATGGGGACTTGATCGGGCGCAATCACTGGCGTGCCGCACAGCGCCTTGCCGACATTTTCTGGGCCAGGTGGCTCAGAGAATACCTGCCGGAGTTACAGAACCGCCGCGATCCACGCGGCAGCGGCACTTCAGTCAAGTTGGGGGACGTAGTCCTCATAGCAGACCCCAACTTGCCCCGAAACACGTGACCCAGAGGAGTCATCGTCGCCACATACCCCGGCGCCGACAACATAGTACGGGCAGTAGATGTCAGAACGAGTGGAGGCATTCTAAGAAGACCGACCAAGAAGGTGATCGTGCTGCCAACCGACGGGTCGTCCTCCACGGCGGGAGTTCCAGCGGCGGGAGTCACTGGACGGCGGGAGAATGTTCCGGACGACCGTGGTGCGAACATCAACTCGATAGAATAGTTTAAATTTTAGATAGTCATAGTAAGCATAATTATAGTAATAGATTTAAGTTTCAATAAAAGTAACACTAGACAGCCAATAGAATAGAATAGGATAGCAACAGTTTGTAATAATAGTAGGAATAACAAAAGAAATAAATGAGTCCCGCGCTGACCGGCGGTAGCAGGTAGACGGGGGTGTCCGAATACAATATAACGAGCGCCGTGCGTAACACAGTCAGTCAGCCAGACATACGCACGGAGTCAAGTAGTAGAAGCACATTCGGAACCCCTCTCTCCGCGCCTGCCTCCGGATCACCCGCGGACGAGTCAAAACCGTATCCTGCCTTTTCATTACACCCAATAGAATCCCGGCAACAGCGGTGCCACGAAGTTCCCTGACCGAGTTGAGACAATAGCGAATCGAATATACAGTCCACTCAGTCTCCGCTCCTCGGTCGGGGGCATCGGTCGTGCACAATTAAACTGAAATGACTCACATAGTTTGGGTCATTACAACTGAAATCAAAATCCGCTAGTTTCTTTTAAACTGATTTTATCAGAAATGACGCACACAGATTGAGTTGTTTTAGCTAAATGCTAAATGGGTTTGTTTCTTAGTAAATCAGTTTATTAGAAATGACCCACATGATTTGAGTCCTTTTAGCTAAATGCAAAATCGTCTTGTTTCTTAGTAAATTAATTTATCAGAAATGACCTACACAGTTTGAGTCGTTTTAGCTAAATAAAAAATAGACTAATTTCTATCAAAGTAAATTTAACTGAAATGATTCAGGTATCATGAGACACTTCTGCTAAATTACTTAAAATACTCACTTGTTTGAGACTGGATTTCTTAAAAAGGATCCATGTAGCCTGGGTTATTACAGTGTTTTGCAAGAAAATACCCGCCATACATGTGGCTTGGTTCTCGTATTTCAAAAAACCACCTTATCCTTATGCGATTACGGATCTTTTTTGCGAGGTGATAGAACCGACCTTTAGGACCTTAGTCATATATTTAACTCATTTTTGACCAAACTGTGGATTGAGTCCTTTCAGCGTAACTACGTCCAATTGAGCCTTTTAGGTAATTGGTATCGTAAACGGGTGTTAAGTTTTTACAATTTGGTGGGTTCGATTCCCGGTTCAGCCAGGCGATTATTCAAAAAAAATCTTTGAATGCATTGTTTTTAAAATCAAAATGAAGTCTTCTTTCAGTAAAATGTTCAATTTTAAGATACTTTCCCTCCATGTGGCATAGCCGTGGGACGTCTGTATATTATGTATAGGTATTCGTAAATTCGTACCTACCTCGTTTTTGCGTGAAAGAGGAACAAACATCTTCAACTTCTTGGTTCTTTGTTTTTTAAATTATTTATTTACGCGGTTCAATCGTTGAGCGATTATAATTACCCTATTTTATACAACTTATCAACTAAAAACAACATTATTATACAAAAAAAAACTTAATCTCTAACTAAACCTACTTCTGCTAACCCTATTTATTATAGCATCTTGCTGCTATGCCCACTGCCATACTCCTTCCGAATCACCGAACACCTATATCCGATTCCGAACGCGCCTACCCTAAAGCGGTTGTTCCGGACACATTCCAGCAAAATATGTATAATTTAACTATAGCCTGCTCTACTCCGAGGAGCGAAAAAAAAATCGCACTTTACGCCGCGCCAGCCTCGCCACAGTCGCCACGCCACGCCACGCCACCCACTCCACTCCTCCCGCAGTTGCCCGTGGTTGCCCGCAGTAGTGGACGCGCGCGGGTGCTTTTGTGTATTGTACGATTCCGTTGTTTATGCAAATATTTTTATATTTTAACGTGGTTCGCAAATAAATCAAAACCTAATTATTATATTAGTAGGTACCTATCAAACAAACTTATCAGTCAGAAAGTGTACAAAATCACAGGCATTTTCAAAGCTCTAGCTTCGCTTCGCCTGTGTTCGTTGACCGAGCGACCGAGCGTTATTTATATTTCATTGGGGTCTAATCGAATACAGACCGCTGCAAAATAATTGATTAGTCGCGTGCATTGTTGATCCCCTGCGGTAATAGGTATCGGTGCAGCCGGTGTCGTTGTGATGGTGCCGAGTTACCAGTGAAAGTATCTACGATGTCGGGAACGGTTGGCGGCGACGTTACGGCGGCCGCGGGCACGCTGGCTGCGGAGGCGCCGCTGACGCCGACGCTGGACGACCGCGACATGGAGCCGCGCACGCCCATGAAGCGGCTCGGCTCTACCAGGAAACTAGCCGCTTTCAACAGTGAGTATGCTCTTAAGGTGTCACATAATTTAGAAATATACAGGATGGTCTTGATACGATTTGGTACATTTTATTTTTTACTAGAGAGGTTTATGTGATTAGTGTAGTAGTTTTATTAAAAAAATGTGTAATATTTTATTGATCAAGTGAGCCAAGCGAACGTAAATCCTAGTGACAACTTGGGCACATCGCCGTTCTATCTTAGTTGGAGCATAACTTTCAAACCACCTATCCAATCTGCACAGAAGTTGGGAGGTCTACGGATACCTACAAAGTTTTACTGGTTTGATTATTGAAGTAAACCAATCACAGGGTTGTAAAGTTATTTATGGTTCCAAAAAGGAGTAAAAATAAAAGAAAGTCTTACAATAACATCAAGACACCCCGTCTTATGATAGGGCTTCTGAGACCATTTTTAGTTTTGTTCTAGGTTCTATAGATTTTGAACGTTATTGAACGTTAGTGAACATTATAAAGTTGGGAAAACTAGAAGGTATAATGTGAGCTACCATTTCTTAGAGTTTCAATGACTTTGTAGTTCAGGTAAGACTGGCACCTATTTAGCTAGTTTGTGGTATTGATGTACTTTGCAAAGTTCATCCCAAGCATTTAAAAAAAAGTTTATTTTATTAATCTCAGACTGAAAAATAGAAAGGGTGGAAAGTTGATTGAAGTCTGGGATTGTTCTTAGCCATGTTTGGTAAAAGATAGTGGAGCTGTTTCCAAGATGATGAGGATATTCATCAGCTCTGTAAACCAGTTTTGAGGACTCTCAGGCATAATAATATTGTAGTTTATTACATTTAGTTCATCTCAAAGTACTTATTGAGATTTGATATCATACTCGAAGGTCTGATCTATCAGCAATGATTTGTAATTAAAACGATCTTGTTTTATTGTTTTCGGGAACATCGCGAGATCTCAGGTCGAGGCGAGCTACTAGTAATAAAACAATCCATTACATTTGATTTGCGAGGAAATATAAAAAAGTGGATTTTTTTATAAATTTTATGTCAATAAACAGTACCTACATATCTAACTGTCCCGTGTACATGATTGTGCATCAATATTTAACTCTATTCTTCTGAGCCAAACTCACTAGCTAGGTCATTGGGTCATGTAAGCCCCTTAATAACTTCACTTATGGCCCTGATCATGATTTGTTTGTTTGATGTAGGTAAAATCAATAAATTAAACATTTCTAAAAATACCTTACTCCCATAACATGAAACAGCAATATTCAAAGATCATACATAACTGGACGTGTAGCGCGCCGCCGCCGCCGCGCGGTCAGAAACCATCCATCGACGATGGCAAGTGTAAACACAACCAATGTCTGGATATAATGATTGCCAGTTGGTGGAAGTTACACCGGCTGGATGTGTGAATGCAATGGCCTGGTGAATGCCACAGACCTTTGTTTGGTTAGTTACCTTAAATTGGGCAGTGTTTCCATTTGAAACTATCCTGATTTGGTTGGAATGTTTCTGTTACATAGTTAGATGATGTGTATTCTCTAGTATCTCTAGGCCACAGAATAGATGTAATAGCATGTTTATTGACAGCCACCCTTTTTGAGCTCTGACTAGTGCGCTTCTTGGCTCTACTAGTTATACCGTCCACAAGCAAGCAAGCAAGCTCAGTATGAGTTAGCGGCCAACTCTGGTAACGGAGTTTTTAGGCCGCCTTAAGGCCTCCGTCGTGGCTTAACGACTGCTTGAGCCGGGACCGACAGTTTAACGTGCCTTCCGAAGCACGGAAGCGCTCAGATGTAAATGCCACTAACGGTCACCCGTCCAAATAGCGACCGCCCAGAACGTCGCTTAACTTAGATAATCAGTGAAGATTGACTAAGCAAGCCTAGACACGAGCACTCACTGTTGCGATTTCCTGGCGCTCTCCACATACCTACATGTCTTAGTTAGTTAGTACCTATTTAGAAGTTAATTTAACAAATAATTTAAAAAGCCCACGGAAATTTCCTTAAATCCTCTTCAGCGTTATCATCATCAGACCTTGGAGTATGGACTCCAGTTCATCAAATCGAGATAAAGCTTGGCAGACTATTAAGATTAATAAATAAAATAGTTGTGGTTGGTTGTCCCCCAGTTAGTGCCGTGGGCAGCTTCCTGCGTCTCCAGTAATGAGTAATGATGTAATAGTAGGTACCAGCTTGCAGCGCGCCTTGCTCGCCGGCTCATTTACCATTTCCCGTGCTCCAGTCCAAACCCACGCGAAACTCTACTCCGACAGAACTCTTACAAAACCAACGTGACGCTTGCAACCTGCACTTCCTTGCAGACAGGCTCATCCTGTCCACTTATAAAAGAGACTAAGCCGTCTCGCTGTATTTCACTACCCTTCGTAACGGAAATCCCCCATGGTTATAACACTAACACACACTAGATCGCTTTCATTATTGATTTTGCTTGGTAGTTTACAACCTGTTAAAACTCTACCACTGTCACACCAATCCAGCTTCTTTGCAGGCAGAAGAATGTAATGTTAAACGTAGCTTGATTTATCTGCGAGAGTGGACGCTGCGCTGCCTGGGAGGCGTCGGGGGCGGCGCTCGATAATGCATCGAGTTAGGAACCCCGGCCGGGGTATGACACTGATGCTCAAAGAAAGCTTCACATTCTTCTTTACATTAAAATCCCTATACTTGTAAAGGAATAGATCCATTTCCTAAGATCACTTTGATCGACTTCACAAATGCGATGTTGAATTGTTCAAATTCTTTTCAATAACTAAATAAAACCGGGGATATTTAGTTTGGTATTCGACAAATGCTTTCAAGTTCATTTGTGCAAACGGAGCGGATAAGTCGATGACCTAATAGATGGAGGAAGCCACAGCGAACTCAAATACTAGGTAGGTTGTTAGAAAAAAAATATTCAATAGGTAGATGCTACCTAAGTAGCTAACCATTTTATATCTGTAGCCAGCGTCGAACCCAAGACGTGACTCGCCTGCGCCTGCTCTATTTACCTACATAGGAAAAGCTTTTATCGAATAGCACACCGGCCATTCCCAGAACTTGGTGATGTTCAAGTGAACGCCTCACTCAGCATGCGTTTTGAGACAAGTTGAAGCACAGTATTGTATTGAGCCCGGCTGACGTGTGATATAAAGAAGCGCGAGCACATCACATGTGCCACACCACGTGTCAAGTTATTCAAACGTTTCATATCAGGAGCCCATTTACAAATCAAACTACTTGTTGCTGTATTGTTTTGTTTATTATCGCTGAAGTATTCATTCGCGCGTGTTCATGTTCAGAGTAATTTTACGACTTGGCAACTTCTGTCGACCTCGTTAGGTATAATATTCATCATCCGCTGATTCGTCGTGAATTCATAGGGTTTTATCTAACAGTAAACGATAGTTCTCAAATGTTCATAGGGTCGTTCGAAAATTGTTGACTGCTGCGGGGCAGACGCATCAATTTCATTTAGATTGGAGTCTGGGACAAAATAAATAATGCGAGGACGTAATCCCTGTCTGGAGTGTGTGAGCAGCGGCAGTGACGCGGTGCGGCGTGCGGCGTGCGGCGTGCGGCGGCGGCGCGGCGTGATTCAGCGGCGGAGTGCGGCGCCCGCGCTATATTTAGCCACCCGCCGGCCACCCGCGCCGCCGCCGCCGCCGACTCGCTGGAGCCGAGGCCACTCCTGCCACTCCCTCGCGCAACCCATTTCAAAGCTTACAGAATCGTTCACAAAAGCTCCGAAGCTCGCCTCGAACTGAGACGCTCGCTACGCGAAAAGTAATTAAGTTACTTAATTTTAGAAAAATTTAAAAGACAAGTAGCACATTTAAAAAAAAATTGAGCTGTTTCTCGCTACTTTGCTTGCATTAATCTCCGAAATAATAATAAAGTAAGATCAAATCAAATCACGCTCTAAAAAAGTATGAAACAAGAAAATATTCTAACGTCAGGACAAAATGTTTTTACAAACTGCTTACGAGGCGCGAGGTAATGTAGAGCAATTTAGTTATGTTATGCTATTCATTAGTTTTACAAAGAGAGCCTCGCGCTCGGTATTCTCTGCGTGGGCGGAGCCGGTCTGTGCTTGCTGTCCTGTAGCCCTTGGGACCCACCCTAAGCCCGCCTAATTAATTAACCGCCGCCGCCGCCGCCGCCGCTTCCGACACCTCTTAACCAAAACAAAACACTCCATTCTATTCTAGGATTTCATATTTTTCATTTGTAAAAAGCTAAATCGCGCTGATGAAAACGCACAGCGCCTAATGGCCTGCGGTCGCTAACGAGCATAACTTGGTTACCAAGAAAAAAAATATTGAAAAGTTTGAAAACATAAAGTTGTTTTTGGCTAGAAAATACTGAAAAAAGCTAAAACAAAAAATACGTACGAAGTCGCGAGCAACAGCTAGTGTATTATAAGGACATATTTTATATATTAGATGTAAATGTTTAGGTTTTCTATCAGCAATCTAGTTCCCAAGTAGGTAGGTACTCTAAGGTACAAGCTTGAGGGCGTTGTGCGAAATATCCAAGAATATAATTTTCAACACACTTGCTCATAAAGTGGCTCTATGGTCACCGCAATTAGGCACATTATGACACCCATAATCAAACTGTGACTTTTTCATTGCTATAACTCACAAGTGAGTTATAGATTTTTTTTTAAAGTTTATTGGTTGAGTAGCTTTGTTACTAAAAAAGTTTTTATTAAAAAAAAGATCGTGTTCAATAGAACAAATAAATAAATGTTCCTATTGCTTGCTCATTTCATGCAACTTCTTATTTAAATAGATAATTTTAACTCGTACGTGTTTAATAAATAAAACTTTCACTCAAATATAACTTTTGTTTTCTCTGTAATAAAAGAAAACTTTAAATTCCCCATTTTTACGTGGCAGAATAGGCGCAAACCCTAAGCGCGGAAAATAAATAAAAAAAAAACCTCATCCCTTTAGTCTGTGGCCGATCGCAATGCGCGCGCATAGGAAAACTGATTATTTTTTCCCGCCATAGCGAAACATTTTTCACAACGCGTTTTCACTGTTGAAATTATTGTTATTTTATTCACAAGTGTGTTGAAAAACGTCGTATGATACACGTGTGTATTGGTGATTACCGTTCTCGGCTTTCTTAAGACCCTCGCCTACGGCTCGGGTCTCAATGGCACCTCGGCGGTAATCACCAATGTACCACACTTGTACCATAATGTACTATTATCAGAACAGAACAGCAGCCGTGTGACGCATTCAAATGATCAGTGTATTATGGGTCATTCGTTAAACGATTTTGAACTTTATATTAAGTATTGTAGGTGCACTCCCAATGTTCCCATAACGTAGTAGAGGTGATCGATCGTTATCGCTTCCACAGAAACCACCTATAACAAACAAAAACAAAACTGTTTTATAAACAATCTCGGAAGCCTTACGTGAACGTGGGATATTTTACGATTCTCATGCTGCTCCTTCTAAGAAGCAAATCGAAAACAAGCAGCGATCGAGAGCGCTCCGAGCCGAGCTTGCCAAGTCGCAAACAATGGAAGCGATTACCGCGAGCCTGAGGGAGCTTCCGGCGCGCGCCTCGCCTCGTGCAATCTAATGAGCCGCCGGCTACACTAGTGAGTGGTGCCCTCACCCTCACCTCGTCATCGGACCGCTCTAGTACCTACCTACTTACTCACAGTCACAGCACATGTACTCCGAGATACAGCACTCCGATCCGTACGTGCGACACTGACATTACCTACCCACCGCTAATGAACCTGGGCATGGTGAGCTGAGTAGTAGGTAGGTAACATCCCGCAATACTTGATTTTCAATTATTGACAGTTATATGTAACGGTTGTGTGGTTGCCTTCAGTGGATAAGCACAGGCCATGATCTTGTTCTGTTTGAGTTAGCTTATCGGGTTGTTTGAATGCTTACATTTCATTTGTATTGTTCCTGTTAAGCTGTACCTACGGGTCTCGCGTTCAAAAGGCATTCCTTTTGTGCTTTTGGCTGTGCTCTAGTTTTGCTTGGTTTCTGGAATAAATTATTTGTCTTGAGTTCTATCTATCGTGTTATTGATCGAGTGAGCGAAGCGACCGAAGATCTTAGTGACAACTTAGGCAAAAATGCTTTGTATGTTTGTTCGACGAGATCTTTTGAACCGCTTATCCGATCTTCACAGAATTACATAGTACGTATACGGATAGTACTCTTAAGTTTTACTGGTTTGAAAAATGAAGTAAATCGATCAAGGCGTTGTAAAATTATGAGGGTCCAAAGGAAGTAAAAAAAAAGTCGTGTAAAAATATCAAGTGGGGTGTCATTGATAGGGCTTTGTTTAGACATTCCAAACCCGGTTTTATTTTTATTCTAGGTTAAATAATTTTTGATTTGTTGTAAAAATTATTATTTATCGGCTCCATTTGGACCCTCATCATCATCATCATCATCATCATCATCAACCTATATCGGTCCACTGCTGGACGTAGGTCTCTCCCAAGACGCGCCACTGAGCCCGGTCTTCGGCTCTTCTCATCCAGTTTTTGCCAGCTACATGTCTCAGATCGTCACCCCATCTAGCCGGAGGGCGTCCTACACTACGCTTGCCTAAACGCGGTCTCCACTCGAGTATTAGTTTGCTCCAACGATTGTCGGTTCTGCGGCAAACATGGCCGGCCCACTGCCATTTCAGCTTACTAATCCTCTGAGCTATGTCGACCACCTTGGTTCTCTGTCGGATAACCTCGTTCCTGATTCTATCCTTCAGAGAAATTCCGAGCATAGCTCTCTCCATAGCTCGCTGAGCGACTTTCAGCTTGTGGACCAACCCTACTGTCAGTGTCCACGTTTTGGCAGCATAGGTCATGACAGGTAGGACGCATTGGTTGAAGACTTTCGTCTTCAAAGATTGAGGTATGGGTGACGAGAAGACCTGTCGGAGTTTCCCAAACGCTGCCCAGCCTAGCTGAATTCGCCGGTTTAGCTCTTTCTCAAAGTTGTGCCTACCCAAACGCAAGGTCTGCCCGAGGTAGACATACTCCTGCACAACTTCAAGAGGCATTCCGGCGACAGAGATCGGCTCTGGGGTAATACGATCGTTTATCATAATTTTCGTTTTATCCAAGTTCATACCCAGGCCAATCTCTCGTGAAGCATCAGCTAGGTTGTTCAGCATCTGTTGTAAGTCTTGCATCGATTCCGCCAATATGACGATATCATCAGCAAATCGTAAGTGTGAGATGTATTTGCCGTTGATGTTGATGCCCATTCCATTCCAACTCAGCGTCTTAAACAGATCTTCCAGCGCGCTCGTGAACAATTTGGGAGATATGACATCTCCTTGTCTCAATCCGCGGCGCAGCTGGATAGGTTTAGACTGCTGGTTCTGGACTTGGATGGACCCTCATATCTTTACAATTCCTTGTCCGTTCACGAGATCTCAGTTCGGAAGGAGTTATTAGTTATCCTTGTACAAGTGTGTAGTCGCTTTAGTATAGTACGCTATTACTGATAGTTAAGAAAACGTATGTTTCTTTTTGGGTTCCTAAGGCAATGTTTGTAAACAAGTAAAGATCCAGGTGAAGGTATCGTCACTGCTCTGCACGTTGTCCAATCCGGGAGCATTATAAAAACATCAGCATTGTTATCTCTCTCTCTACACGTCAGCTGGTGCGGTGGAAGGTACGCTACACCACGCACACCTGCCGGCGCGTGCAGAGTGCGGTGCGCGCCAATAAAAGCACACTCTCCAATTAGCAGGGTTTCAATTCAACTGCTGAGAAGCACACCACAGTCATTCAAATATCATCATCAATATACATATATAAAACTCTTTTGAAGCTGACTGAGAATCAACGCACAGCCTAAACTATAAGTCCTAGAGGTATGAAGTTTGGAGGGTAGTATCCTTATATAGTGTAGGGGTGCATTAAGAAAGGAATTTTGAAAAATCACACTCTAAAGGGTCTAGAACGCGAGCAACGCCGCGGGCGACGGCTAGTTTTTATATAAGATTCTCATTGTACTTATGCGACACAATAAGCTGTCCGGTGTATGGCAATGGGTATTTTTAGGGTTCCGGACTATCGGGTAACGTTACGCCGTCTTCTGTATTTGCTGAAAACTACAATCCGGGTGTTTTCAAGGCTTAGCTATAACAATAAGCGATTCCTATGTAGGTGGATTTGAAACACATGTTACGTAGCTTAGCTTAGCTCTGATGGAAAAGCACCCGGATACTAGATAAACAATTTGAACGAAAGAAAATAGGACGTGGTAGGGTGAGAGGGTGTGTGTGTGTGTGTGTGTGTGTGTGTGTGTGTGTGTGTGTGTGTGTGATACAAACTTAGCTTGTGCAATGGACGTTGGTTCAATGAAACTTGCGATAGATAAAGTTCAACAAAGCTGTACACGCGCTACATAACAAAACAATGTGTTCACTCGACGCACTGATTCCATTACGAAATTGGAAATAAATATAATATTCAATCTTGAGATGACACCTAGAAATAAGAAAAGAAAGATTCTGCACCAGAGGTTCCTCATTCTTGAAAATAAAGCCGAAGAGCAAACGTTTTGTGTTCATGTGTTTGGAAAGCATTTTTGAAGTGGAAAGGTAATGTAGATAATTATGTAAATAAAGTAGACTAGGAATGTACCTACCTATGTATAGTACGAGCAGCTGAGGACCTTGTATATCATTAAGTAGGTACCTACATCGTGATTTTAACAAGCAGCGCCAGTTGCATTGCACCGCGACCGGTTCCTACAACCTCCCCCCCCGTCACACCCCCCCCCTCTCACCCCTCTCTCTGTATGTAGCAGAGCAGACACCACCATCGATTATGGAAAATTATCATTCAACTGGTAACCTAGGTATTAGAGTTAATAGCGCACTATCGATCATTATCAATCATCAATACATATACAATAATAAAAATGTAACGGATCACTGTCTGTACATGGATGATATATGAGAAAAAATATTATTGGGACCTTTATCAACGCAAATAGCACCCAAAACAATGATTGTCTGTTTGTCTGTGCGTCTGTGCACGCTAATCTCAAAAACGGCTAATCGGATTTAGATGTGGTTTTCACTGATATATTGTGGTAAGCTTCACTTAACATTTAATGTTTGTTTCATGTTTCATAAATAAAAATGTTGTGCCAATTTAAAGAATCACGTCGAACATTTATTAAATTAGCTGTTTTTCGCACGGTTAGCTTTAACATGGCTCTGTCACGTGTTAGCAATGTTAGCCTAGCAGCCTGTCTGTATGCTTTGATCCGCGATGCCTATACGTCTAATACCGTGTATAGAGGAGCATTTGATTACTGTAAAGTTGATTTTTTTAATGCCCAAACGACGGTGTTTATAACCTTAAATAAACCAAAAGATATATCCAGAAAATGCTGCCCAAAGTCACTATTCCACGCGGACGAAGTCGCGGGCACAGCTAGTTAAATATATAATTTTGACTTTCTGTCTTTGCTGTTGTTGCTAATTAGGTATAATATAATTGCAAATGCTTGTAATTTACACATATTTTATCGAATAAGTAGTATTGTTTCATAAGATTTTATTTCGGTTTGCTTTGTCCGGTCCGGTGTTGTATAGTTGCTTTGCGTCGCGTCGTCCGTCGTCGAAACAAAGCAAAAGTCCGCGGTGCGAGCAACGTGCAATTAGGTATCTACCTAACCTAGTATGAATGAATCACGGAAAACGGACTGGACTGATATCGCGGATTCGTGATTCACTACCTACGCTACCAATATCGAATTGTTGTGTACCTACTCTACCTTCCCGAATGCAGCTCTGCCTATACCTAGTAGGCATAGCCAAGCCATCCATCCATCCATCCATCCACACACGCATGCATGCAAAGCGGGACGGCTGGCACGCAACAATTTATATATATAAGTAGTAATTTGGAATCTGTTGTTGTGTACAATTACATTTTCCTCATTACACGAAGTACGTACTTTACTTACCTAATGTTCGTGATGCATTGTTATTGAAAGCTTATAAATATTACTTTGAACGAGTGAGCGAAGCGAACGGACATTCTAACATGTATAATTTTTTTGGGAACATCTCGAGATCTGAGTTTGGGGCGACCTACTAGGTAATATTATTTATAAGTTTAAAAAACTGGAAAACCGACTTTAATTTGATACGCCTTCATCATCAAATGATGATGATAGCAGTTAATTGGGTTGGGACTGTTCTATTGATCGCATAGTCGTATAGTCGTATAGTCTTATTTAATCTTCTTCTTAAATATACATATAAAACTCTTTTGAAGCTGACTGACAATCAACGCACAGCCTAAACTATAAGTCCTAGAGGTATCAAATTTGCAGGGTAGTATGCTTAGAAAGGAATTTTGAAAAGTCGCACCCCAAAGGGTCGAAAATTAGGATCAAAGATTTTAACCAAATAATGCGTACATGCTACCACGCGAGCAAAGCCGCGGGCGACGGCTAGTTGCCAATATTTAATACAGTTATTCTTACCAATCTGGAAGCATACCCTTTCAGATAAAAAAATATTTTTTCAAATCGGTTCATAAATCGCGGAGTTCTGAGGTAAAAACATAAAAAAAAACAACCGAATTGAATACCTCCTCCTTTTTTGAAGTTGGTTAAAAATTAGTTTAGGTACACATATCAGTATTCCCAGTCGATCTGTTTTGTGATTGATCGTGATGGTGATGGATAAATGCGTTATCGCCGTATTGTGTGATGGTAAGAGTGGTTAGATAGTTGTCGAGATGGCGTTGCGCGTTGCGCGTTGCGCGGGTGAGAGCGGGGCGAGGCGCGGAGGCTGCGCGCACTGACGGCGGCGGCGGCAGTCCTTCGCCGGCGGCCGTCACCCCTCCGCCGACATGTTCCACTGCATCGTGCAGCCGCGCAATGACTGGACCCACTGTGAGCTCGGCACAGCGTTCCCCGGTACGACCCGCACTACATCCGCACAGGCCACTCGTGTGCGGTTTATGTCCATCATCATCGCTCATCTAAACACGCCGAGTAAAATGCCAATAACTAATTATAACTCTTTCGGTAACGATGAGCTAGTGAGCCGGAGGGAATTATCCCGAGCGCGGGAGCCGGGATAAGGCGACCGGTCAGTCGCGTCGTCCCGTGGCGTCTCAACTCAAGTGTGCGGCCGAACGTGTTGACATAGGACGCGTCGCAGATGCCGTGCAAAAACAATGTAGCCGGCGAATGTTGGTTGCAGCTTTCGCCCGGAGACTCGGTAATGGTGAACGCGGTTGTTTGTGACCTCCTAAGCGGCCACTCGACCGCTCTGTAAGCTCCCATAACGGTCACGCATAAATGATGCCCTCTCGGAGCCTAATCGGAACAAATTGCTTTGACTTTGTTCAACCAATGTTCAACTCGTTGATTACACTCTCCATCCCGACTCGTGTGAATTCGCAACTGGAGACTGGCTCGTAAATCAGTGATTGCCTGAATTATAGTGGTGTATGTCAACAGTCCACTCGACTGTCATTGTAATAAATAGCATCCGGTACGCGGCCGATTGTACCGCCAACAGATTTACTGGATAGGTGTACGAGTACGAGGGTTCACTCGTACCGTACCGTGTTACGTTTGACAATCCGGATTTGATTATGATACTTGTTCCGATGGATCGACTGAATAGTAGAACAGGAACCGGTTCCATTTGATGTCGAACGAAATGCCACGAGCAAACAAAGGAGAGTACCTACGAGGTGCGGGACGGGCGGGTGTGTTGATAAGGTTGACATTCGGACAGCAGCCCCCAGGCGCTGCAGCCGCGCCGTGGCGGGTGGCGGCGACGTCCTCCCCTCACTATCGCTCCCCTGCTTTCAAACTTTGACATTGAAATGCACTCTTCCTGAATACGTCGACCTATAGGTAGGTACATAGGTGTTGTTTGTTTTCCTTTAAATGAACTGGTTTCTTCGTCGATCATATTGCAAAGTCCATATTGCTAATCGCGCCAACTTCGTAACGATGTGCAATTGCGTGATCACATCGGAGATGTATTAATCGTGAGATCGCTAGTAAATAACGGCGGTAATAACAATTAACAGTTTTTTTGTAGGTGGTAGAGGGTACACGGAGTAGTGGTAGCGTTTGCTTTGCGGCCGGAGTGCGTTGAACTTCGGCTATCTGCTCAAATGTTGCAGTCTCGAAAAGCTCTACTATTATTAATCGAGTGAGCCAAGCGAACGAACTCAAATGATATTTAGATATTTAGCTACAAAAAAGAAAATTGTATTTTTTGTGTCTTAATTTTTTTTACAACCCTTTGACCGATCACGAGATCTCAGTTCGGGGCGAACTACTAGTTAACCTCCGGCCAAAAAACGGATGCGGTGTTATAAGTTTGACGACGTTCGTAAGAAAGATGATTTACTTTGGATCATGACCTTTGTTGGTTTTTAGCCATGTTTGGTGAGTATTGGTGAAGTCGTTTCCAAGTTATCAGGATATGCATCCGCTCTGATAACCAATTTTTAGGAATCGGATATTATCACGGGATATCAGTTCGAACTACTAGTTATAATAGCTAAGCTTAGCTTACCTCTGCTCTGGTGGAAACGGATTCCACGATGCTATGTTTTTTGTTTAGTGAGACGTGTGGTATGGATGCGTTTTTCGGAGGTATTTAAATGAGCATCACGAGATCTCAGTTTGGGGTGAACTACTAGTTAACTGTGTTAGACGTTTAGATTAGTCAGTTAGGTTAGTTTATATTAGTGTGAGTGTAAGCAGCCGATAATGAGTGTATGCAATATGAATGTTGTATGTAGATGTTGTACTTATGTTTGTGCAGACATCCGGCTGCAGCTGGCGGAGCAGTCGCGCGTCCTGGAGGCGCGCGCCGAGGCGACGTGCGGCGTGGCGGGCGAGCTGCACGACTACTGCCGCCGGCGAGCCGACCTCGAGCACGACTATGCACGCGCACTCGACAAACTGACGCGCGCCGCACACCAGCGACACAAGGATCAGAAGCACAAGTACATACACCACTATAACACACAACCAACACCCGTCATCCTCTCCGTCCTCTCTGCAACAGCGAGCGGCCTCATTACATAACGTGCTGCAGCTGCCCCCTGATTCACCTTTTATTTTGCGTCGAGCTCTGTTAAGGGTAGCAAGTAGTTATGTTGTGATTGGGTGTTGTCAGTTAGGTACGTATTCCGGGCTTGCTTCGTAGCAAATCCCTGTGCGAACCAAACTAGCTAAACATTGGAAGGCCTGCAGTTGCTGAATATTAGACAAGGACATCGCTCGCTGGTTAGATGCGGCTAACCAAGGACCGAATCGATTATCACCCGCACACCGTCAGGGTTGACGTTCAACTGTGGTTCCGCAGACGCGAGCAGTGGCCGCTGACGGGCGCGTACGCGTGCTGGCAGGCGGCGCTAGAGTCGACGCGCACGCTGGCGCGCGACCACGCGGCGCTGGCCGACCTGTACGGCGGGCCGCTCGCCGCGCGGCTGCAGCGTGCCTCCGACGACGCGCTCCGGCTGCATCGCAAGTGTCGCGATATTGGTACGTTACACCGACAACATCGTTTACAACAATACAATAGAACGCTCCAGCGCGCTTTACACTCGACACCACAATATGGAAAAGCAAATTCCTGGGGAACGGTTTTGGTAACATCACTCTGCGTGTAGATTAGGTGTGTGTTACGTTAGGTATCTATATCGAGGAGGGGTCTCCATCTTATGTGTGTTGCAAGGATGTATTTAGAAATAGAAATAGAAATTAGTGTAGAAATTAGAATTTAGTGGGACGGTTATAGAAGATTGTATCAGGAGGTAGGTAAGGTATGGGACGTTGTGTTACGTTGCAGTCGTGGAGCGTCACGAGGAGGTAGGCGCGGCGCTGAGCGCGGCGGCCAGCACGGGCAAGGTGCACGCCGCCGCGCACGCTGACTGGCGCGCTGCCGCCATCAAGCTGCGGCATGCGCGAGAACAGCGTCAGGACCCGCCCAAACATAAGAAGATCAAGGCGCTCGACAAGGAACTTGAAAAGGTAAGCTTGCGACCGGCTAGCTGCGTGCTGGACTCGATCCGTCACTTAAGTAAGTAACGAAGGAAGCTGGAGCTAGGCCGCTACCTTGCGGGATTCCATCTGTTCGCTTCGTTCCTTGCTTCCTTGAATAAGCGCACTCGGAATCGGCGAATCGAGGGAGAGCTAATCCTTGCACTCGGCCGTGGATTTAGAAATGGAACGTGGATCGGTGTTGGATCGTAGTCCCAGGACATATAAGCTGGAACGATGATGTTTCAGCGTCGGCTGCGTCACAGCGCGGCGCGCGGCGCGGCGTTGCGAGCGCGCGTCGAGTACGTGCTGAGCCTGGAGGCCGCCAACGCCACGCTGCAGCGATACTATCTCGACGACATCGCCGACATCATCCTGGTGAGTGCACAGGGTGGGGTGATCCGGGTCAGGTGGGTGAGTTGAGTTGAGAGGGTAGTTGATTACATGTAACGTTCGTTGGTAGTGCATGGAGGTTGGGTTCGAGGCGGTGGTGGGTCGCGTGGTGCGCGCGGCCTCCGCGGCGGAGTCAGCTCGCGGCGCGGCCTCCACTAGCGCGGCCGCAGCACTCAGGCTCGCCGCTGACGCGCTGGACGCGCTCGCCGACCGACAGCGCCTGCTGGACGCCCATCCCTCGGCCTTCAGTCTGCCGCGCCCGCTGCCCCCCGCGCCCGACGCTCCCATAGAGGACGACGAGCCGGAGGGCGAGCAGGGCGCGCTGCTGGCGGAGCTGGAGGCGCGCCTGCTGCAGCTGGAGTCGGGGGCGCGCACGCTGCGCGCCGAGTGCCAGGAGAACGCCAAGACCCTCGACGCCGCCGAGGCGGAGCTCGTCAAGCAGGTCCGCATTACCCCATTATAAAGCAATCCGCTTCCGTAAAACAATACTTATTACCCTGCTTCGTTGAGGTTACTCGGTCCCTGGACGTTATCTAGCGCGGTCGGGGGATCTATTAACATCCGACGACTCGACGAGTCGACGCGGAAGCGCTAATGTTAGGTGGCGCAACCGACGGGGTAGCTGTTGAATGACGGTAATGGTTCGCGTTGCAGATGGAGGGCAGCGAGTCGCAGTGGGACGTGAGCTCGCTGTTCGGTGCTGGCGCGCTGGGCGGCGGCGGCGTGGGCTCGCTGGCCGCGCCGCCGCCGCCGCTCGATGACCAGGAGGACTACTACCTGGCGGTACGTATCGCCGCGATCTCGTCCGATACCTTAAGCGAATCTCTAACCTAACTATTGATCGGGGCGTCCAGAAATTCCGGGCGTACGTGTCGTGCGCGGCGCGGCTCGCGCGCGTCGAGAGCAAGGCGGCGGCGCTGCGGGGCGGCGCGGCGCTCGGCGCCCCCTGCCCCGCGCCCCTCGCGCCCCCCGCGCCCCCCGGGGGCGTGCCGCCGCGGCGCGCCCCTCGCGCTCCGAACCGAGGGCGCACTCACTTCGCCGCGCCAAGGGACACCTGCCTGCCGCGGGTACTCACCGAGTGCGTCAGAATCATATCCACATACGGTACATTACCATCTAATATCTACTCGTGCAATTTGTGTTGTCGATGTGCTGTGCAACAGCTAGTGATTGACTTGCGATGAACTCGTCGATTTAGGCATTTCCTACCAGAAAACGTTTCGAATTGGAAGGATCCTTAATTTTGATTTCATAGTTAGGTTAATTAGATGCTAGCTTCCGCCCGCGGCTTCGTCCGCGTCCGGTCGATGAACGTTCCCCCTTAAAAGTTTAAGAGGGAGTTGCTGCCATCGCATTGAATGCATGAGCATGACGGCACCTAAATGTTGCGTGGGATTGCAGGGCTGCGGCACCAGGGCCTGTTCCGAGTGTCGGGCTCCCAGGTGGAGATGCAAGCTCTGCGCGCGGCCTTCGAGCGCGGAGAGGACCCGCTCGCGGACGTGCGAGACGCGACTGATATTAACTCGGTCGGTGCAACACCTCACCTCACCTCGTCTCTCCTCTCGCCTCCCCACCAGAATGTAACCAGACGGAGGGTGTTGCAGGTGTGCGGCCTGCTGAAGCTGTACCTGCGCGAGGTGCGGCCGCCGCTGCTGCCGCCGCAGCTGCAGGAGCGGCTGCTGCGCGTGGCGGCGCTGACGGACGACGCCTGCTTCGCGGCTCGGCTGCGCGGCACGCTGGCGGCGCTGCCGCTGCCCTCGGTGCTGGTGCTGCGCTACCTGTTCGCGTTCCTGTCGCACGTGGCGCTGGCGGCGAGGCACACGTGCATGGACGCGTGGAACCTCGCGATCTGCGTGGGTCCGACGCTGCTGGCGGCGTGGGGCGAGCCCCCGCAGCAGCTGGCGGCGCAGAACCTGCTCAACGAGCTCGTGAAGCGCACGATCCTCCTGCACCGAGACATCTTCCCGCAGGACGTGGCGCCGCACGCGCTGTACCGCCCGCCCGGGTTAGTGTCTCCGCATGTACGGAGGAATCTGCGGATCCTCTGTCTTCTTTTTTCTACACTTAAAGATCCTTTCTCCCCAGACTATTTAAAAACCCGCTTCCAGTTCCGGTCAGACACACATGATAGAAACTTGAGATCAGATGACAACCTCCTTCTAGAAACCCCTCAACATATTACTTCCTTTCGCGGTAACTCTTTTTTTGTCGAAGGGGGTCAAGCTATGGAATGAACTGCCTTACGAGATCAAAAACGTTCAGTTAAGGCAACGCCTTAAAAAATTGAGCCGCGAGCTTTTTCTCAAACAGCTAGATGCATGATGTCACCTCTCACAACATTATCTTTTGATATAGATAGATGCCACCTTGCTTCACCATACTGTACGGTGACGTACATGAGACAGTGCAACCTAAGTGATCGCGCGAGTCACGCGTGCTCATACAATAAATAAATCGTGAATTTTACCCACTTACTTTTACTTAAACTTTTAACTTAATTATCTTTATTGTAAGGTTCTAACTTACATTTGGTCCTTCGAGCCGGATACCTCTACCTCTGTGTTTTAATACATAATGTTTTATTGATTTGTTATGTTATAATACCTATATAAATAAACTAGTGGTTGCGTTGCGCGCGAGCTGCAAGCAGCTCGCGTCTTTTTTTTTATGGCGTATTTTTATCAAAAGCCCCTAAAAACCCTACTAACTCCTATAAACCCCTCAATCTCATTCGGATACCCCGTTGAAACGAAGTCAATCGATTAAAGTTTCGCAAAAAAAATCTACATGGCCGCCATCTTGGAATGCCCACCCCTAATTGCAATAAAAACGCATTTAAAATTTAAAAAAGTGTAAAATTCCATTCAAACCCCTCAATCTCCTTCGGATACCCTGTTGAAACGAAGTCAATCGGTTAAAGTTTCGAAAACCGGAAATGACACGGCGGCCATTTTGAATTTCTGAAATGTCATAATTTTTCTGAAATAAACAGGATACAATCTACCTGGAAGTGAAAGAACGGTAGTGATACCTTAAACTTGGTAGAACAAATTAATTCGCCAAAGTCGGGTCTGACTGAAAAATTCAAACTTCTATAGCATGTGGGGTTGCCAGCTGCGGGAAACGAAAATGATCAAATGTCATTTGGGTGGGCCCAATCTTGCCAGCTAGTGGAAATTTCGATTCAAAATGTCGTTATTTCTACTTTTCACGTTCCCGAGGGAAAGCGGAAAAATGGGGAAAATTTCTAAACCAAGCAAAACTCCTTAACGAATCACACAACCGCTCGGTACAACTCGACCCCCTAGAATGTTGCCATCTACCCTAAAAATGGATTCGAAAATTTAGCAAAAACCATGACTTTTACAAAATGGCCGCCACAGCCTCCGCCATCTTGGATTTTTGAAAAGTCATAATTTTTCTGAAATCTCAAGGATATATTCTACCCACCCCCGTACTCGGTGTTGCCAACTTGCAAGTTTCGTAAAACAAAGTAATTCGCCAAAGTCAACCCTAAAAAGTCGAAAAATTCAAATCGAAATTGCTCGGCCGCCATATTGTTTTTTTAATTTTTTCACCAAAAATCTAATATTTTTATGTTTTTTTATAGTTTTTCAATTAAAATCCCAGCCTACAATCAGTCGGATGAACCGCTCGGACGCCCTCTATCTGTCATAGTTTGCGAACGCGCAAATCAACACCAGCGCCATCTTGGATTTCGAGAACCGCTATAATTTTCCTCTACTCGTTTGGTGTTGATACACATTTTCGTAGAACATTATTGTGGTGTAGCTCCACTCCTTCTGTCTCTCAGGGCATGTCAATCAGTCAGTCAGTGAGTCAGTGGTAGTCTAGCTTTATATAACTATAATAAATAATATTGAAAAGATAAATAGATATTATTCTCTGTAATGTCGCACGCCAACCTCCTCATTACACCACCACGTTTGGGTTGGCTGGCAGACAATGCTTTCAGCATTAAGTATTACCCTTTGTAAGAAAGATATAATTTTGTGCAATAAAGTATTAAATATTATGTACCCTTGCGCTCCGGGTGCAGCTAGTCGAGCCTCCGTGTTGTGTTCCGCAGGGTCGCGCAGGAGCCGGCCCCGGAGGAGCTGCCCGCCGCCGCCGCCGCCGCCGAGGAGGAGGAGGTGGAGGAGGAGGAGGAGGCGCTGCGCGAGGAGCTGGACGGTACGTACCATCGTTAACGTGTAGGGTAGCCGGTGGTGAATGGTTTGATGTAACGTTGCGTTGTGTGTGTTGCAGACGAGTCGAGCGACGAGCCCGACAGCGGCGAGTGGACCGACGACGCATCGTGCCGCAGGTAACTGTCTCTGCACCTGCACCTGCACCTGCACCTGCACCTGCACCTGCACCTCCCCCTCAGGGGTACCTAGTACCTACACCTCCGGGTTTCCTTTACAAAATAATTAAATAAATGAAATATCATTGAAATGAAGTACTAATGTTTTGTTTGTAATTGTTGTTCCGCAGAACGAGCAGTGCGGAGCGACGCGCCTCGCAGGTACCCATCGAGACTGCCGTGTGACGTGTACTGCCCTGTACTGTACTCTACTGTACTGTAATGTAATGTAATGTAGCGTACAGTACGCGGTAATAACTGTAGTAAGGGATGTGTTTGCGACGTTGCGTTGCGTTGTAGTGATTGTATGTTGTAGCGCGTCGCCGGACGCAGCTGATGTCGAGTGGACACCCTAGTCTAGTGTTATCTAATAGGTACAATAGTGAGTGTAACGACCTCTCTAATTATAATATTTAGGAAGCCACTTCTCTTTAAGTAGAGTGGTACCGCCTAGGCCTAGTCGAACGAACCACCCATCCCATACTTGAGTAATGACATCGAATCGATATCAGTTTGTGCATAGAATATTTGTAAGTATATTAATCGACTGACGAATGCAAATATAGTTATTGTAAGTATAATATTATGTGTTGCATGATTTTACCAAGTTTTATGTAAGTAACAAAAAGTTTACATGTTTCCTCATCCTCAAAAAGGGTTATTCCCATCGAGCCCATCGGCCGGCCCACTGGTGGACCGGATGGGAAAAAAATTCCCAACGAGCCCACTATGCAAATGAGTGGCCTTTTCTAGAAAAAAATACAACACTACAAAAAAAACATTAAAACATGGACTGGAATACGTATAGTAAATAAATGCAGGATGGCGGAACATGTAATTGGTAGTTGTTATTGATGTTGTGATTATGTAAAGGTACCTATTATTGTTATCGGCTTGTTGTTGCTTTCGGCTATTATTGTTTTTTGTAATTTTACTATTATTTTATTTCGTCTTATTTGATTGAGCCATGGTAAAATTTTAAGTTATAATGTAGACCAATGTGGCGTTCCTTGCGGTTACTAAAGCAAAGTAAAACTGACAGTTGTTCGTTACTAGCTTCCGACCGCGACTTAGTACGCGTAACGGGACGCGTCCTGTAAATTTTTCAGAATAAAAAGTAGCCTTTGTGGTATGTTAATCCAGGTTTCGAACTATACATCCCCCATGTTTCAGCCAAATCAGAGCAGTAGTTGCAGCGTCAAAAACAAACATTTAACTAAACTCCCTATCACATTTATAATAGCGGTAGGGTAGGATAGTATGGATGCACATTGCGTGCACTCTCTCTCTCTCTCATTTTATTGTTGAAACTGGTAGCACTGCTGTTACAGTGTCGGCAGTCGGCCCTACACTAGGCCGCACCTACGACCTGCAGGCTGAGCCAGTAACTTGCGGTATGGACATTATTATATTTACGTATTCGTCATAATCCACTTCGGCCATATACAAACGCAGTATGATAGGAGCACTCGCTCCACTAAAGACTGAATTTAAGTGAATTCTAGTATCGGACCTAGCTTTAATACTGTTGTAACGATAGTAGGTACTCGTGGTTTATTAAAGTGTATAATTATAATTTAGCCGTAGATGTACCTACTCGTAAGGTGGTAGTGTTAACATGTAGGCACGTAGTTCCTTATATACATACGCTGTTTGTTGCTTGTGAGGTGGCTGCGGGTGCTGTCGCAATAAATGTAGCTGCTGGATGCATGTGTGTGTTTAATTTATGTCATTCATTAGGATATAGCAATTACAACCATTCACGACTGACTCACCTGCCTGATCGTACTCGTAGAACACACAGTTGCACAAGTTTCAGTAATTAGATCGGTGCAATGCAGGTTAGTACTTAGGCATAACTTATATTATAATTAAGTCGTTAGGGATCAAAGATAAAGAAGGACGACCGAGAATACTTATTGTTAAAATTTAAGACGAAGTCAGGTGAAAGTGATGCGATCGTTACATTCGTTACAGTAACACGGTAGCGGCAACACAAACGTAACTGTTGGATCTAGATCTACGTCATTGTATGTACGTGTCTGTGTATGTGTGCATTGTACGTACGTGTGTATGTGTGCAGGTCCGTCCGAGCTCGCCCCCCGCCCCCGACCCCGGCCCGGCCCCCGCCGCACTGGAGGCCCCCCTCACCGTCACACAGTGCAGGTGACGTCACACACACACACACACACCCTCTCTCCCTTGCTCATCTCATACTGCATTACACGCTAACGACAATGGATTTAATGTCTTACCAGTAGATGTATTGATAGGTAGATTAGATGAGGTGCGGAATATGTTTACAGTCGTCTAGCGGAGAGCACTCCCGACCTGGTGCTGGACTTGCCGCTACGGCCGGCCGCCGCCCCCGCCACGGCCTCTGAGCCCGAGCCGGAGCCGGAGCCCGAGCACGAGCCCGAGCCCGAGCCCGAGCCCGAGCCCGAGCCGGAGCCTGCGCCCGCAGACTCGGCGGACACGTTCGCGCACAACAGAGATACGCTCAAGAAGAAGTCGCATCACAAGTGAGTAACGCATCAGCGGTCCGATCCGATTCCCGTAGAGTGCGGAGGGAGCTAACAGAATGTTCTCTGCGTGTTGCAGAGAGTCGCCGGCGGAGAGAGCTGGCGGCAGCCCAGTGCCGGCGCGCAACACGGCGCGAGTTTGCGCTAAGTTCGCGGAGCTCACGCTGACGGGCGGCTCGCTGAAGCCGGCGCTGGCCGCGAAGCCGGCGCTACTGCGACGTCGCACGCCGCCGCCTCCAGCCCCCGACCGAGCCTGTCAGTGACGTCACAGTTCGCGGAGCTCACGCTCGCTGAAGCCGGCGCTACTGCGACGGCTGCCATGCCAGTGACTTCAGAGCCGCACGTATTGTGTTACGTTAACGATTAAGTACGAATGTATTTTTCGATGTGATTTTATGAGGCGGCTTGACGCCCCTCGCTGCTGTAATCTCGCTAGTGTGTAAGCATATCGACGCATCACTTTTATACCTATGGATCAGCTAGTTTTTATGAATGTATTAGCTCTCTCGGATATAACTTTAGCGTATGTATGTAGGTATTATCTACCTACCTAGGTAGGTAGGTACCTACCCTCTCAATAAACCAGTATTACCGAGTTTGTGGTTTTATTTATATTAAAAAATGGTTAATTTTCCTATAGTAAGTGCCTACCTACTTGTACTATTATTCTGTGCCTAGGTATAAACCGTCTTAAGATTCATTTAAGTTTACTATACTTACTTATATTTCTTTTTCTTTTACATATGGCCTCATTTCGACAGACAATTTCGCCAGTGTCAAGTGAATTATTTGAAATATAATATGTAGTATGTATTGTATTGGCACAGATCATAATAATCATATAATTATTCTTCGTTTCATCAGTAGGTACCTATATTTACCCTGCTTATTATTGTATGGAGATATCTCTATGATAATTCTAAGGGAAAAATGATGGGAAAAAAAATCCTATCGAGTCCCCTCATTTGCATAATGGGCTCGTTGGGAATTTTTTTCAGTGGGCCGGCCGGTGGGCTTGATGGGAATAACCCTTATGTAGACCAGCTACCTACAATAATTTTTTGGCAGCAAAGATTTTAATAATTAGCTAACTATGTAGGTACTTATCTATGTAGATTTAATATTAGTGGGATAGGATTTATCCCAATAGCTCACTCTTTACATAATAATTGTAACCGTATGTAGCTTAAACTTGATGCGTCTTTTTTCACACTAACGCCATTTTTTATTTATCAGTACCAACTCTAATATGTTCCGTACATCCGGAATAACAATTTTATAAAAATGTACTTAGTATTAGAAATAAATGCATCTAAATACACAACAATTACTGAAAAGATTTTAGATAAATTAACATGACGAATACACTGCAATTTACATATTGAATTTTCATAAAACCATAATGAAAATAGTTCTGTAATGAACAAACTTAAAAAAAAAACTACTTCCGTGGCGCCAATTTTGAAAAACTGTGCCTATTGAGAAATTCCTAAAAGTAACTATTCTTATATACGTTAAAAATATTCTAATCAACTAACTGGATAACTCTAAATAACTACTGACGAATATAATTGTCTAACATAATGCTACGACGACGTTCAATAAACATGATAATGAGGGGGTTCAAGGGTTTTAATAATTAGTCTATGCATAAATCGGTGGGATCACTTTTATTTTTGTATATACAAGTCAATGAAGCTTATCATCTATCAACAAAAACACAAGGTCTAAATATATTCGATATATCTAGAATAATTATGTGGCTTTAAACAATACGTACCTAGGTAATCATCGTAGGTATTTAAATATTAATTAAGTCTAAAATAGTATCACTGCCTCATCCACCGGCCATTATGCTCCTGCACACTTGGCGTATGCCGTCTATATATGAGATCGGACCAATCTATTGTCACACTCGTCTTAGCGGCGCAGAGTTACATCCTGGTGTGCAAATCCTGGTGTCCTTACGTCCATACCCACTAAACACCAACCATACCTACATAGCAAGACTAGAACATTGTATCTACCTAGGTAGGGAATTTAGCAATCTTACGAGATCGGAATTGATCCTCGTTTGGTTTGGTTTTCTATCAGACTACATGCACACTGCACAGCAGGTAGGTACAAACGCTCTTCACGACTTAATATTATTGTGTAACCTGTATCTTTGTTTGTATGCAGAGCACTTATATGATAGAGTGAGCGAAACGAACGAAGATCTTAGTAACAACTTGGGGCAAATCGGCTTTGCATGTTTGTTCGACCGTAACTTTCGAACCGCTTATCCAATCTTCACAGAATTTAGTACCTAGGTCTACGGATATTATTACGGCCTCTCATTACCTTAGTAGGTTTGATAAATGAAGTCAATCGGTCAAGGGGATGAAAAGATATTCATCAGTTCATAAAACCAGTTTTGAGCAATCTCAGGCAATTGCAGTTTGAATTATTTAGTTCAACTCAAAGTAGGTAGGTAGGTGCCTACTTATTAAGACTTGATGAACTGAACCTGATACTGTGCATACCTACCCCAATTCTGTTATCTGGTGGTGCATACGTACTTCGAGGTAAAAAATATGATGTTTCTCACTTTCTATGCATAGGTAGGGACATGCTGAAAAAATCAATAGCTTTTCGTGACCGACGACGGACGGATGGATAAAGTCGCACCAGGGTTCGGTAGATACCTTACGGAATCGGAATCCTTATGATTTGCACCGTGAGTAACGAAGAGTTCTTATTGAAAGCTCAATAGGGGAAAAACTTTGCAAGTAAAAGCGGTGCCTTATAATTACGATGATACTGACGCTTGGTTCGGTGTGGGATGCGCAGCGCGCTAGTAGCTAGCTACTCTATGCTCTGGGTAGGAGCTAGTAGGTACTAGTAGCGCAGGCAGTGGTCGTGCAAGAGCGGCGCCGCGTTCTCCTTGTCGCGTGCGTAATGCGGCGCGGGCGCGGGAGCGGGCGCTGTCGGTCCCGCGGGAGGAGCAGTCGTCGCGTACTCCACGGCCAGCGCCGTCGCCGTCTCGTACTCGTCCCCCGAGCCGTCCGACGCCTCCAGGTATCCGAACAGACGCGCTGCGCCCGCCGCGCGCGTCTCGCGGCGTCGCGTCGCGCCGCTCTCCGCCTCCACCTCCGCCTGTTGCTGCGCGCTCGTCGCGAACCCGGAGCCGAGCGCCGCCGCCGCGGGGGCGACGCTCGCGCTCGCGCCGCTGCCGCGCGACACCGACGTCGTCGGCACTTTCAGGTTGCGGCTCTCGATGTGACTGCAACGAGACGAAAGCGAACGTTACGTTGGTGCTGCAGGGTTAGAACGATGCAACGGAGGGAGGGATACTGACTGTGCGTCACGCAGGTGGATGGCGAGTTGGTGCAGGTCGTCGCCGAGGAACGCGCACTTGCCGCACGCCTTCTTGTTGTGCACCTTGTGCACGTGCGTGGCGAGCCGCTCGGCGCGCGCCGCCTTGTACTCGCATAGCGCGCACGCGAACGGCTTCAGGTGCGTGTTCAGGTGCCGCTTCAGGCACCAGTTGTCCACGCCCGACCACGCGCAGTAGCAGCACGCGTAGCGCCGCTCGCCCTGCGGGGGACGCCGACGGTTAGCTGATGTGCGGTTGTCGCGACCGCGCGGTGGCGGGACGCGCGGGAGGACTCACCTTGCGACGCGGAGCTGCAGCGGCGGCGGCGGGCGCAGGCGCGGGACCCGCTGCTGGCGGCTTGTGCGGCGTCGGCTCCGGCTTGAGCTGCACGCGCTCCTGCTTGACGAGCGGCGGCGGCGGCGCGCGATACTCCACCTGCTGAGGAGCCGGCGCCGGTGCCGGCATCGACGGCACCTGGTGCGGCGGTGCCGGCGGCGGCTCGCCCGCCGGCTTCGAGTAGTAGAGTGCGGGAGCCGCCGGTGCGGGGGCCGGCGGCGTCGGCTGCGGCTTCGGCGCCTGCCGCCGGATGCGGTTCAGATCGTACGGCTGGTCGCGGTGCATGCGCAGGAAGTGCTTCTTGACGTGGTCGGCGCGGTTGAACTGCTTTTGACACAGGTAGCAGTGAAACGGCTTCTCGTCGCGGTGGATGTTCTCGTGCCGCGTGAACAGGTCGCGCCGGTCCGTGGCGTAGGGACAGGCCCCGCACGTGTACCGCTTGCCGCCGTCGGCTGGCGGCGCGGGCTCCTCGCCCGACGGCGGCGGGGCTGACTCGGCCGCGGGCGAGGCGCGTCGCTCGAGCCGCTCGAGCCGCAGCGCCTCCACCTTGCTCTTGAGGCGCTGCAGGTAGCGCGTGAGGTCATCGAGCGCAGGGTTGTCTCGCAGCAGATGGTCGGCGGCGGCCGGGTCGGAGTGATGGTCTCGTGCCAGATGTTGTCTCACGCTGCGCGCCCAGCCGGACGCGAAACCGCATCCGGCGAGGGGGCACTGAAAGGCGCGTGCCTGCGAGTGGGTGCCGAGCCAGTGCTCGGCGACGCGCGCGAGGAAGCCGACACACTCGCAGTCGGCGCATTTGAAGAGGCGCTGCGCGGGGTTGTAGGCGGCGACGCGCGAGTGAGCCCACGCGAGAGGCTCCTCGGCCGCAGTCCAGCGATCCTCCGCCGTGGGGTCGGTGCGCGGCGTGAAGTTAGCCTGCAGGATGCCGGGGGGCGGGAAGCCGTTCTGCATGAGAGCGGCGAGTCCCCACGCCGTGATGTGCTCCTCAGGCCGCAGCTCGTCCTCTAGGTCACGTTCGGCGGCCGGGAACTCGACCCCCACCACGCCGACGGTCGCCTCCTCGCCGTACAGTTTCTTGGTGATCTCCTTGAACATGTCCTCGCAGTCCATGGTGAGCGACGCCACGCTGCCCGCGCCGCCCTCCATGCCTCTCCTTACCCCGCTGTGACCGCTCCTGCGCCTGTCGACAGACTCAAGCTGAACGTTCTGCTAATGCACGTCACGCACCTCTAACTGAAACTACAAGATGTGATGCTCATTACCTAGGACTGATCCGAATGAGGAATAAAAACTGGACTTCGGCATCGGAGCTGCTACTTCCCGTTAGTTATGGGTGAACAGTGTTGGGAACATCGGTAAGGAACAAGGAAGCATGACAATAATAAAAGATATAAATATATATTAGGCATCAGGAGGACGCCTTCCCCGTGCACGTGCACCCCCAATGTTGACCCTCCGGGCCCGCAACCCAGCAGCGCCCTTCACTTCATTAGATGAGGCGCCCTCTCCGCCGCCGCCCCAACCCAACCCAACCCAGCGCAGCGCATCACACACAGTATTTAGGTGCGGGGTTCGATGCAAGCCCTCTAAATTATACGATGCGAAAACTTACAGACCTGGCTTGTTGTTTTATACCGGCAATGAGGAGAACGCGTCCACAAAAATTAACCACGCCGTCTCCTCTGTCGCGATCGTAGTAAATATATGTTACATTTGGCTGCTATTATTAATTATTAACCTACATAGGTAGGTAGGTAGGCTATCGCAAACGGGCGGGGGGCAGATGTGAAGGAGTTTGATATGACATGTGTGGTGTGATAGTTGTTAGGGTTTGCTAGGTAGGTACGGACGCGCGGGTCGGTCGAATGCGTGGAGGTGACGTCACCCTACGGGCGCGCATGCAAGAGACATCGATCCGTAGGGGCGGGTGGTTGGGGTGGGGGGTGGCACTCACCTGCCGGCGCGGCGCTGGCTCGCAGCGCTCGATGCGGTACGGCGCTGGCGGCGCTGGCGCGGAGACACCACAGCTCTGAGCGACGCGCCGGCCGCGACTGAAGCCACCCGCCTCCCGCCGCCCGCCACCCCGCGCCTCCACGCGCATCCCATTCACCGCGCGCCTATCGACCACCCGCCGCTGCCGCCGCCGCCGCCGCCGCCGCCCGCCCGAGCCCGAGCCCGAGCCCTCTACCCTAGGTTGCAGACGCACTCGGCTATACTTTTAGGCTACCGAAACTGTTTCTTTGTATGCTACCTGACAGTAGTCCAAAATCCGCAGAAGACTCGCAGGGGATTTGTGGAATAAGCCTTAATTTTATGCATTAGGTGGTCATTTCGGCTTCTGTCAGCCAGGATATGCCTGTAGGTAACTAGGTGCGCAATTCACCGAAAAAAGGGGTTATCACCATCGAGCCCACCAGCCGGCCCACTGGTGGGGGAAGGCATATATATTTAGGAGTACAATCATATAAGGTAGAATCTGTAGAAAGGTGTTAGTGTATACTAGCGTAGGTCCTACCCTCCCTATGACCTACGCTCATTTGTCTCGGACATTCAACCCGAACTCGCACTAACTGACTTGAGATTTTTTTTGTGACTTGCACGTATCCTACGAAGTCGGTTATTTCTATCAGTAAAAAAATACTCTTCAAAATAGTTCCCCAAAATATTTTTAGCTTTACCATGCTGGCCCATATAGGTATCTGAACAAATCATATTTCAACACGAAACATATTATAATCATGGGTGTGGGAAATTTAGGTTATTTCTTTGGGCGTGTTTATCTGGACCACCCTTATTATTAATTTATGTGCTAAGAGACCGCCGCCGCCATCCTATTCATTTATTTATCTAATACTTTATTGCACAAAATTACAAATTTGTTATAAAGGGACTTAATGCTGAAAGCATTGTCTGCCAGCCACAAGTTATAATAAGTACTTCTTATATGTGTATTATAATAAGTCTTACACATCATAATAAGTACTAATTATATAAAATGGAGTGCAGTGTGTCGTCGCCCTAGAAAGCCGCCCGCCCTCGTCTCGCCGACGGAAGTGCGCTACCGTAGGTACCGTACCCACATTGGCACCCCGTGGCGAAAGTTGGATCCTTCCTTCCTATGTAAAACAGTTTTATCATTTAGCTAATCATGCATCCGGCTACTTCCCGAAACGTTGATTCCATTCGTAGCTATAATACACATTTATACCTAAGTCAGAGCCGGTCGGTCGGTAGCCTGCATGGTACGGCACCTACATTCGGTACTAAAGCTATAACATTATTAAAGAGCTAGTTTTTGGCTTCACGCACATCGCTGTTGAGAGAATTGCATTATCGAGCTGGCGGCGGCGGTGGCAGCGAGGGGGGAGGTGGAGGGGGTGAACTAGTTAGTGAGTCGCCTTGTATAACCTCCAATGTTATACTCTTAAAGGATCGCCGGCGGCGGCAGCAGCGCGACCAGCGGTGCGTGTTTACAATTAATGCCCATTATTGGTACATTGCTTTTTTGATTCTACAGAGCTGGTTATACAACTATTATGAATGAAAAAATGTAACTGCGTAAATATTAACATAGGTAGGTACTCTAGCAACATTACGATCTAGCCATATTGTAAGGGTAATAAATAATTATAAGTTAACTTATTCTCCTAAGGTAAATTACGACTGAGAATGGGCTTACTTTGGAACACTAAGTATGACATGACAACCACGACGCGTAGCAGTTCGTAGCACGAGAGGGTAACGTAGCAGTTCTGCTACGATTGCCGTAGCTGCTAAAAGTTACAGTAGATATTGTGTCTTGATTACTATACCATACGTAATCCAGGAGATAATGTGTACTCTAACTTTTTGTGATGTATAAGATAGAGAGTATAAATGCTGTGCAGCTCCAAATGCTACGTTGTAATTGCGCTGTCACCCGCTACGCTTACCGTAGCACTCGAGGTCTGCGTAGCGAGCCCGAGTGGTGTGCGAGTTCGTCCTCTTAAGCTGTAGGACGAGATTATTTAGAAAGATTCAACGCGCTAGTAGGTATATAATAATATGTATGTTTGACTTATCCAAAGCACAATCATTCGTGTTTTGTTTACAAATCGTAATTTTAACCCGTGAAGCAATATGTAAGCATTCGTCGGAATTAACCGCTCATTCGATATTTGTTTACTTGAACCGGCGCGAGAAGCAAACGATAAATTTGAAATCATCAACATAATCATCGGGCAGGAAGCGGTATCGCAGGCTCTTGCTCGATCGGGGGGTTCGGAATCGGACGGTCGGACTAGTGGTACCGAATCGGTATTACATAAAATCAATATCGCGCGCCATTCATGTGATGTAGGTTGGGTTGGGTTGGGTTGGGTTGGTTGGGTGCGGATGGGGTGCGCATGCGCGTGCGTGCGTGCGTGTGTGCGTGCTGGCCGGTGCCGGTGGCGGGCGACATGCGTCAGTCGCGCCTCGGTCGCGGCCGTGCCCGCGCTCTCGGCACCGCATGCCGCGCATGCGCATGCGCGCACACCATGTCCCGCGAGCACAGCAGCGCTCACCACGATGAGATCGTAAGCCGCCGCTTTGTTTACCGCGAACCGACCCGAGGACGACCTATTTATAGCGGACGCCGTTCGGAGCGCGGCCGCAGCGCCGCGACCCTCACCTACTACCCTCCGAGCCACACGCTTGTACCGCGGCACTGCTATCACGACTGTGCAGTACCACTAGTGTAGCGCTTCCTTGAAGAGGCCCGCCCCGCCGCGCACCGCCCGCCCGCCCTGCGAAACTTTAAACAAAAAGCCGCTGAACATTTTTTGTTTATGGAGACTCGGCTCGGTCTTTTGTCTCGTAAGTAACGGTCGAAAGCCGAGACTTGGGTGTAGTTGAGTCGTAGCGTATAATGTGGAGCAGCATTATTTAGCGCAAGTAGTGGTTCGGCTCGGGTCGCGGGAGGTGCGCGCGCGTGTCGCGTGTGGGAAGCGTCGCCGCGCCTCTAGTGTCGCTGTTGGCGCGGCCCCGGACGTAGGGTTGCCGCGCTTCTCTCTTCGGCTCTACTCCTCCGTAGTCCGTTTGTGAGCCAAGTCCGTAAGAGATGCACGTTTTGTGCGTATCAAGGTTTGGCTCCCGGTGAAGTGCGCATGAATCCCGAGTGTGATGCGGTCCGAGCTGACGTTACAAGATGCGCGGGTACCCTAGTTCCGCGCCACTGTGACAGTCAGTGCACCGCTAGCGCGCGCACCTAGGTACCTACCTTCAGCGATTGTCATTGCGTAGCGTAGGTACGTACACTAGGTAGGTAGGTACATGCGTGAGGTATTAGTTAGATAGGTGTGCGCGGGTGGTTGTGCTTGCAGATGTGCAGCCTGGCGGCGCTGGCTCGCGGCTGCTCAGTGCAGCAGGGACCCGCGGCGCCGCCCCCCGCCAAGCTGCCCTTCAGCTGGTGCTGCTGGTGCTGCTGCTGCTCTTGCTCTTCCTGGTGAGCTTCGTATTGTCTTACGCTATTCACTTTATTACGGTCCCATTTCATCCCGTTCATTTTCCGGGATAAAAGGTAGCTTATGTATAACTCTTCAGCATAGCTAGCTATCACTTCTTGGTACGTTACGTACGTACACGAACTAATGCTATCTAACCACTTAGTTTTTTTGTTTTTTGTTTTATTTGTATACTAGCTGATACCCGCGACTACGTAGGTAGGTAGGTACATCCAGAAATCCCCACTAGTACGTTGTAGACATGCTACATCGTAGCAGTGGAGATTTCTGGAAAAAAACTAAAATCCCCACTGGTATGGATTTCTTGGTGGGGATTTCTGGAATATATCCATACGATGAACCTCGCAGTAAATTGCTGCTTTTGGGTTAGAAAGTTCAAGCTGTATCTAAGAATTCACGTCTTTGATTTCAATAACAAAGGGATAGCCTACCTTAGTCTATGTTTCAATCCGGATAAAGGGCTTCTGAATGGTATCTATAAGTTTCATTGAAGTTGGGGCGTGAACCGCGAACAAATAAACAGACAAACTAGATTTTCGGATTGAATCGTTTATTTAGTAGATATGCTTATTTCGTTTATCCATATCTTTAATTTGAGTTTTTGGCTTGTTTACAGTTTTTTCTTTTAGGATTTTACATTGTCCAAAACTAAAACCCAACTACCTATAAACTGAAAACCACGACCTAAAATAAAAAGACATAGAACAAGAAAATATTTTCTGTTCTGAAATTGTTATGTGTGTAGGTACCTACAGGTAGTGATGTTCAGAGATGTTTTTTTGTGTCGCCTACTGCAAGGTACCTACATTATTTTCGCCTTTTATGTAAAACCACCTTCGAATGATTTTTGTTTTTGCAAAACTATTTTTGAGGACGATTTTGCAAAATCTAAAACATAATTATACCTACCCATATTCTCCCCTTTATTTCTTTTCAACATTATGCATAGGTAGTACCAATTTTCAGAACAAGTTTAAATGTCAGGAACCTAGGTACCTACCGAATAAAGGTTATAATTCCACACACGATACGATAAAACTCAAAAAAATATGGCTAGGTGAGAAATCGCACGACATAATTAATTATAAGGACAAAGGCGTCTAATATAATAGATAGGTAAGTACAGCGACTGCTGAACAGAAACGTTCTGCTCCCAAACGTAAACAAATGATACAGGAGGTGCTACCCATTCATCAATTACATACCTAGATGCGGGGTGCGTACCTATAGTTTACCAATTACATGTAGATAGGTAGGTAGGTACGGTATAAATCATTTCTGTTATGGTTCATGTAACAAACTATATAGGTACTACTTGTGTTACATACCTACCTACTTAGCTAGGTACTTATAATGAATACTAGCACATTATGTTTTTGTGAATAAATGAATTGAATTGACGGCATCGTTCATGATCGTGTGAGGGTGTGGGTGTGGGTGTGAGTGTGAAAGGAGTGTTGTTTGTGTGCAGCGTTGCGGCGCGCGGCTCTGAGGGCGGCAAGAAACCGACCGACGCCGGACCGCAGGATCCGCTGCTCGCCGACGCCGACGCACCGTGAGTCCACTACCACCCACTACATACACTACAAGTACAACCTGCCTGCCTGCCTGCTTGTCTACCTGCTTGTCTACGCAATGGTAACCGCATTACATCTGTTTCAGGCCCACGCTGGAGGAGATCCAGGGCTGGGGGCAATCGTTTGACCGACTCATGCGAAGCGCTGGTTTGTATCGATTATCCAATTCATTATATCTAAGTACTTATTTTGCTTCATGGTGTGGATGCTATAAGGAGCCGCTCCTAGTGGATATGATGAAGAGTTGTTTTCGTTGAGTTCTCTGCCAGCAAGCGTCAAAAAACTTCTCGCTCTCGCCCATTTTGCAACATTTTGAATATTAGAAATTAGTAGAATAACGGATAAAGAGCAGTGTCTCATGTCGTGGGCTCCCGAGGTCCCACGACATGAGACACTATGACCTATGACAATGTACATGATGACATGATCGATATATAGCTTTATCTTTTACCTATCAGAATACGAAAGTGCTAAGTAAGTTCCCGCAAAAAATCCCCATTCACTGTAGCTCCCCGATTCCAGAACATGCCTCTTACCATCTCGAAAAGTATTGGGGTCCTGGGTATCGACATCTCCAGCGACGTCCAGTTCCGTAATCATTTAGAAGATAAGGTCAAGCTGGCATCCAAAAAGCTCGGTGTGCTCAATAGAGCGAAGTTGTACTTCAGCGCGGGGCAAAGACTGCTTCTCTACAAGGCGCAAGTTCGACCCCACATGGAGTACTGCTGTCACCTTTGGGCGGGAGCACCTGGATACCAGCTAGGACCCCTTGATTCGGGTCAAAGGCGCGCTGTAAGAATTGTTGACGATCCCAAGCTTACAAGCGGTATTGAACCCTTAAGTCTAAGAAGAGACTTCTCATCTCTGTGTGTGTTCTACCGCTTGTATAACGGGCTGTGTTCTGAAGAATTATTCAATATGATGCCTACAGTCACTTTCTACCATCGCACTGCTCGCCAACGACAGGGAATTCATCCACACACACCCTAGAGCCAGCGTGGTCGCGCACCCTCCGGTTCCGGTTCCGTCCGAGGAATTTCCTCCCGCGAACACTCAGGTTGTGGAACGATCTTCCTGTCGAGGCTTTCCCTAGTGACTACAATATGGGGCACTTCAAAAAGGGTGTTTTAAAATTCTTCAAGTGTCGGCAACGCGCATGTGATGCCTCTGGTGTTGCAGGCGTCCATAGGCTACGGTAACGGCTTCCCATCAGGCGGGCCGTACGCTTGTTTGCCTACTTAGAAATATAAAAAAAAAGTTAATATTATTAAAAGTCAGATAAGTACCTAGTTATATAAACTAATGAAAGTACATTATAATTATTATCGTTGGGAGTGTATATCATCTGGGACAAAGTGGTCTTAATCTCGGGCACAGATCACTATATAATACTACTAGCCGTCTCCCGCGGCGTTGCTCGCGTTAGAGTGAGACTTTTCAAAATTCCTTTCTTAGTGCGCCCCTACACTATATAAGGAACCTACCCTCCAAATTTCATACCTCTAGGACTTGTAGTTTAGGCTGTGCGTTGATTCTATGTCAGCTTCAAAAGAGTTTTATATATATTGATATATAAGTTTTATTCAGTGTATATATTGATGATGATGATACTTGTAGGATTATTACCCTACAACTTTAGATGATAATTAATGATAAGATGTAAAAACTGATAACTGCTTTATTGATAACATTTAATGAATACACGCGACCACGGTCAAACGCATACTGATACTTTTTGCATAGGCAAACATAAAAATGCACCGCATGCACAGGCGCTAATGTGCAAATTAGATAAATTGTACATTAAATATAATGACCCTTGGAGACGGCTGTGTCATCAAGGGCGAGCGCTATGAAATATTCGCTCACAACAGACTAACGAATCAATTGAAGACACGAGCAGATATCATACAAGTAGAGATTCCTCCAATCAATAATATAATCAATTTATCAATACCAATCAATAACTCACACGAATTGGAGAATCTGAACAACGAGAAGGATCTGCAGAACATTGGTACACAAATAAAGAAGTTGAAATCAGAAGAAGTCAGCTTAGAGCTATCAGATTTATCACATCATGATGTGCACCAGTTCGTGGTCCTATATCTTGTGGTTGGCGTAGGACTTCTGGCCCTCGCTGTGTTCGCGTGGCGGCAAGGGCGACTGCGCTGCTCTGCGGGAATCACGCGCGCCCCCACCCCTACACCGGAGGCCTGTCACAACGAGCCCTCAACCACAAGAATCAAACAAAAAACATAACGATCTAAACATAAAGATGTAGGATTATTACCCTACAACTTTAGATGATAATTAATGATAAGATGTAAAAACTGATAACTGCTTTATTGATAACTTGCTGCTGAGTTGCTAATAGGTCTTCCAATTTTTACTACTTAATATGCTGTTCTGAATCTCAGTCACTCTGAGATCTGAGTAAGGTAGGTACCTATTAAATGATTCTAAATGCTAGTGATGATGCTCTCCCAGTAATCCCTTGTACGATAAATGCACCTTCTCAGTTTAACCGGTGAGACCCGCTGGTGGGAGGCCGATTAAACCGATTTGCTATCGCACTCGAGAAGGCTAGGAAAGTTACCTTGATTCTGCTACTTCACGAAGGCTTCAATACTACCTTACGCGATGATACTGATGATGATGATATCACTCACACAAAGGCACAAAACACTTCACACGAATGATTTTAATAATTGATAGTTTTGATATAATGATAATTTCTTTGATAGTCACTTTGATTGCTAGTGAACGTCACACACACGGCAAAATTCACAGGAAACGCGCGATTTCGTAACGAGGTCACTGCACCGCGTGGTCCTGAATTTAATTGTTACCGCGCGCCGGGTCAAATTCTCGAAGGACCATAAAGATGTAGGATTATTACCCTACAACTTTAGATGATAATTAATGATAAGATGTAAAAACTGATAACTGCTTTATTGATAACATTTAATGAAAAAACGCGACCACGGTCAAACGCATACTGATACTTTTTGCATAGGCAAACATAAAAATGCACCGCATGCACAGGCGCTAATGTGCAAATTAGGTAAATTGTACAATACTAGTATTATAATATGTTAATAGTGATAGTCTCGGGCGAACTAAATTCCTTATTCACTACGGACCTTAGTCAACATCTTGGTTCTTGGCTACGAGGACGCTACGTTCGGTCGGATGTAAACACTGGGATCCTTCATGAGTTCGGGATACAAGCCCACGACATAAGGCAGTACTTTGTCCCCAAGAAGCATTAAAGACTGAAATATAAATAAAACTATCTTATAGAATGAGTGGGGTGTTTCAGCGGGACGCAAGGTGTTCCGCGATTTCCTGCGCGGCGAGTACTCGGAGGAGAACATAATGTTCTGGTTAGCGTGCGAGGAGCTGAAGCGCGAGGCCGACCCCGCCGCCGTCGAGGAGAAGGCACGCTTCATCTACGAGGACTACATCTCCATCCTCTCACCCAAGGAGGTGAGTGTTGTGTTCAAGTTGCGTTTAGCACGGGGTAGGTAGGGGTACGCTCACAGTCACAGCACGCTTACTGTCTCAGGTGTCGCTGGACTCGCGCGTGCGCGAGGTCGTCAACCGCAACATGGTGGAGCCGACGCCGCACACCTTCGATGAGGCGCAGCTGCAGATCTACACGCTCATGCACCGCGACTCGTACCCGCGCTTCGTCAACTCGCCGCACTACAAGGCGCTGGCGCGCGTGGCGGAGCCCCCAGCGAGCCCCTCGCCTGTCCCGCCAGCGCCAGCGCCTGCACCCGCGCTCGCGCGCTGACCCGCCTCGCGTCGGTGATCTCCTGTAAATAGTCTCAACTCAAATACATTCGTTTAAACGGGTACCTATTAATTTTGTATATAGTTAGGTTAAGTGGGAAAGTATAGAATGCGGCGCGAACTCGCCGCCGTCGCCGCGGCACTTTGCTGGTCCACCGCTCCCCTCCCCTCCCCTCACCCCGCTCAGTACTGTACCACGTGCTGGTGCGGTGCGTCCGATGCAGTGCGTGCGCTGAGCAGTGACTTGTAGTGTGTGTTCAGTGTTGTGTTGTGCTCATCGGTTATGGATTGCGTGCGATGGTAGTGTTCCCCCCATGCATGACGCCGCCGCCTGTCGGCTGTCGGCTGTCGGTAGCAGCGCGTGCATCAAAGCGCCTAAGTAGTTATAGGTACCTAGTTGAAGCAATAATGGTGGACCAATTGCCGAGAAGTCAACGAATAAATAAATCTGTTCAATGTACCTAAATGCCTATTTCGTTTTACTTGCCTACCTACCTGCTAGTAGTTCGCCCCGAACTGAGATCTCGTGATGGTCGGAGGTTAATAAAATAAAACCCAAACAATTTATATTGACCAATGGTTGTAATAAACTTTGCAAATCGCTTCGAAATCGCCGTCTAGCTATGTACCAGTCTTACTTGAACTACAAAATCATTGTAACTCCAAGAGGTAGGCATCCATCGGAACCACTCCCTCCATGCTGGCGACTAGCACCTCCCGCACTGTAACGCTCTCCTTCATCAAGACCACGTCCAACATGTTATACTGGGTTTGCCAATTTTATAATTTTTACAACACCTCAAAAACTATTAGACCTAGACTTCATCATGGCTAGGTACGATTTATTAGCAAGATGCCTACTATAGAGCTTTACATAGGTACAGGTAGTACCTAGGTATAGGTACAGGTAGTACCTAGGTACTTACCTGTATGTACAGCTCGGTAAGTACCTAGTAGCTGTACCTATTTTAGTAGGTCATTTATCATGTAATTATTGGTACCTAGTAGGTATAATATGCGAAAGGCAAGATACCTAGGTAGGTAAGTAGGGTTGCCAACTTTTTTTAAAGAAATAAAGTAAGTACCTATTCTATTGTCGGAGAAGGAAAATAAACAGTATTTCTATGAAGAAAACAGTATACCTATTTTAATGTATTCACGTAATAAACGTGGCGGATCCAGGATTTAGGTTAGGTTAGGTAGCTAGGGGTACCTAGATCTAACATTTCAGGTGTTCGCGATTTGCGTTCTTAAAGCAAGAACGTACCTACGTAGGTAGGTACCTACTGTGGGAGCACCTACTCATTTCATGTTATTATTCCAAAATACTTTACTAAAATAAAGGGGCTCGAGCTTGAGGCAATAGTGCACGATATGGCCCTAGGACTGTTGGTGGGTTGGGTACCAATGGTATAGATACTTAGGGTTAGATGGGTGGGTGTCGAATAACAGTATTTTAGCATACTTTAATTTTGTTCAACAGTAAACAGTATAAGGGAGCGAAAAAATATATAGGTAGGTACCTAATACTGTTGTTAGCAGTATGTTTGGCAACCCTATGGGTAAGGTATACCTTAATCCTTTTGAATTCTTATCCTAATTAGTATGATGACTACGCATAATGAAGTCACTAATCGGTTTTTAGTGAATGGTATGTATGTTATGTACCTACCTACTCGCCTATCTAAATGAGCCGTCCTACCTATATCCGAATCAAGGAACTTATATCCGAATCTACTGCTAATCTATGATTGATAGGTGTACAGTATCATCATCATCATCATCATCATCAGGTACAGTACACGGTAATGCTAATTATTGTCTATGGATATATTTATACCGAGATTATTTTATTAGTAGGGTAGGTAGGTAGTGAACCTAGTAGCGGTACATTTTGCATAGTAGGTAGGTATGTTGACAAATTACATAACATTATCTACCTACCTAACTAACTACGGAGGGAGGTAAGTAGGTACAATCAGATCCAAGCACGGTCCCTCACAGTTTTGGACGAAAGCTTACCTACTCGTTGTAGGTACCTACCGCCACAACACAATCCTTCTATTTCTCGTGCAGCTGGTTGCTTCTGAGGCATCTGATCTGCTAAACTCTATCTATCTATCTACGTACCTACTTGTGTGATTTTCTATGCAGCACAATACCTACACCAGACACAACAGAATTTACGAATTCAAAAATCAAAAAACCCATACCTATTAGGTACCTCTATGTACCTACCTAGCTACTTACTGGAAATGACGTGGTACCTACCTATTAAAATAAAACAAGTCCGGTCAAGTACGAATGGACTCGCCCACCGAGCCCGCGGATACCAAACACAGGTTTGTAGAGTTCGTAGAGGGCTGGAAAACACAGGTTCTCGAATAGCAACTAAGGAAGGCCAGCACCCTTCCTTCCCCTACCCTTCTCCCAGCTACGTACTTGAGTGCGTCTAAATACCCTGAACTCACATAACCAACGCTGGGCACACACGACTGACTGCAGACAGTCAAGAGACGCAATCCCAGCCATCACTCCAAGACTAACACGCCGTCTATTGAGCCTGGATAGACAGAACCTCAGAATCATCGTAGGGACCCTGACAGGCCACTGCCCCTTAAACAAACATCTCTACAACATCGGAGCCACAGACAGTCCACTCTGCAGAGGCTGCCTCACCGAACAAGAATCAGCTGCTTACGTAGTCCTGGAATGCGAGGGCGTAGCAACGCAACGACAAGAAATCCTAAGTACCCCTAGGTCACTTCTCCAAGCCTGCGAAGCCCCCAGGAAGCTTCTGTGCTTCTGGGAGGAGTTAGGCTGGCTGCATGTTTAGCCAGTTCACCCCCCCACGTATTATGGACCAACCTTGAGTCTAAATGCGGAAACGGGAGTCCAACTAATAATAATAATAATAGCAACTACGAACCGGAAAGCGCAGTGTAAGACGGCCACACACCCGATACAACAACGGCGACATCGGGAAGCTGATGGATGGAGCAGGCCTTATATCATTGAATTACTATTACGCTAGTAATAGTACCTCAATGCCTGATACCTATAGGTTTTTCTTTCTTGAATACAGTAGAGGCGGCCCATGTCCAGCAGTGGACTTCTACAGGCTGATGATGTTGATAAAGAATTATTTGGGAGTACAGTCTTTAGGAGTTTGAAGTGTGGTGAAGGGCTTTCTAGGGGTTAGTGCGGTTTTTAGGGGTAACTTAGGGGGTTTCTCATTGTAAGTTTGTTTAGGGGTTTTTACGGGTTTCTAGAAGATTTAGGGGTTTCAGAGATCTGTAGGGGTTTTCAGGGGTGAGAAAGGGTTGTATGGGTTTGTAGGGGTTTTTAGTGTTTGCAACTTTGCAGGAAGGATGGGGTTCGCAAGGTTGTATGTTCTGATCCAATCATAATATTTATTTATGTATATGCGCGCACGAAGTCGCGGCTAGACAGCTACTTATGTTATAGAATAATGCCAGAATTTTACTAAAAAAATTAAACGAAGTCTATATCTTGGATAATTTTTGAAAAAAGTATCTGCTTTTTTTTATAACTAACTAGGTAGGTAGTAGGGTTACTACCTACCTAGTTAGTTATATAGTTTTAGTTCGGGTCGGAAGCCTCGGTGGGCGAGTCGGCGCCTGCGAGTCCATCCATTCGCACTTGACCGGACTTGTTGGTGCTAAACAAGTTCTTAATTTTAACCTATCGATCATATTATGAGATAAGTACCTAGTAGGTGTAATCGCTATAAGTAGTTAGATTAGATTGGTACCTACCTACCAAATCAAGTATTTTTGGCGTCGTAGGTAGGTAGGTAGTGTAGCGCGGTATAAATAGGTACGCGCGGCAGAGGCGAGTATCTGTCAACATGCAGCTTGCATTGGTAGCGCTGTTGTGTTGTGTCGTGGCGGCGGCGGCGGCGGCCAGCGAGGGCTCGGCGGCGCAGCTGTTCTACCACGAGAGTGTCGGCATACCGGAGGCGGCCGCCATCAAGGAGCGCGAGGCGCTGCTGCAGCCCGACGACGGCTCGCGCATCGTCGGGGGCTCCGCCGCCGCCGTAGGCGCTCATCCCCACCTGGTGAGGGCTCCACATTACTTACCTACATCACTCTCTACTCTAATAATACATTACTTTGAATAGGATTGTTGTACCTAGACTCGATCAACTTCTTGCTCGCACATGTCAATATTTCTGAAGTTATTGAAACATCATCAATATATATATATATTATATATAATATTATAATATCAATGTATATAGAACTCTTTTGAAGCTGACAGAGAATCAACGCACAGCCTAAACTATAAGTCCTAGAAGCATGGAATTTGGAGGGTAGTATCCTTATATAGTGTGTAGGGGTGCACTAAGAAAGGAATTTTGAAAAGTCACACTCTAAAGGGTCTAGAACGCGAGCAACGCCGCGGGCGACGGCTGCACTAGAACGTGTACTAAATGTGTAATTTAGTTTTTATCCTGTAAATGTGTATTGCAATACGGTGACACTAGTTTGAAAGTTACGAATTGTACACATTCTAGTGCAGCTGACTGTACTTTAATTATTTTTTTATGAATACTAATAAGTAGCTCTACCCGTGTGTACAATTTTTTGTCGCCATTGTAGATACATGCTGTATGATGATATGAGTTAATTATGAAGTAGATATTGAAATAAAATGAGTTTCAATGAAAATAAATTATTCTAGAATTTTTAGCCGAATATAAGAAATATATATTTTTATATAAGATAAAAAGTAAAGAATTTGATTTAATATTTTTTTTTAATAAAAATTTTTTTTAAGCCATTCTTTGCACTAAATTGTTGACTTTTTCGACTCGTTGACATCGTAACAACGCGTGTGGCCGGTTGCGATGCGACACAGATCACAAACTGATGAGTCCGTGTAGTGTATTGTGGCGACAGACACTGTCCGTCTAGTGAATTCCCCACTTAGGTAGTAGGTAGTTACTGTCCTCGCGGAGCTAGCTCGGAGATGTTGTGTTGTTTGTAGGCGGGCTTGGTGATAACGCTGACGACGGGCGCCACCTCTGTGTGCGGCTCGTCCATGCTGAGCAACAACCGCGCGGTGACGGCGGCGCACTGCTGGTGGGACGGCCGCTCGCAGGCGCGACAGTTCCTAATGGTGTTCGGCTCGCGGCTGCTGTTCTCGGGCGGCGTGCGTGTCGCCACCTCCAATGTGCAGATGCACGGCTCCTGGAACCCCAACAACCTGAACAATGACATCGCCATCATCACCTTCTCCTGGGTCACATACACCAGTCAGTATCCTCCACTCCACTTACCACATCCGCCGAAGGAACAATCCCGTTGCTAATTGCGCTGTTACCGTTTCAGATGTGATCCAGGCTGTGGCGCTCCCTAGTGGCAACCTGCTAAACAACAACTTCGCGGGCACGTGGGCCGTGGCCGCTGGCTTTGGACGGACCAGCGACGGTGAGCAGATCATTCGACGTTCGGTCCCATCCGTTCAGGCATGGGTAGGGTAATGGATCAGTTGAGAGTGGTGCGGTGCGCTGATGGTATGTTTGTTCTGGCAGGTGCTGGCATCTCCAACAACCAGTTCAAGAGCCACGTGTCGCTGCAGGTGATCACTAATAACGTGTGTCGCAACACATTCGCCGGTAGCGTGGTGGACAGCACGCTGTGCACGAGCGGCGCGGGCGGCGTCGGCACCTGCGGCGGCGACTCCGGCGGTCCGCTCACCATCACCAGCGGCAACCAGCGCGTACTCGTCAGTAACCCATTTACAACTATATATTCACATTTATTATATACTTACGTAGGTATATAGTTGTTACACTGTGATACACCATTTACAATCTTATTATGTAGTTTGATGTTGTGCATGTACAGACAAGCGTCACAGCTCAGTCGGTAATAGCTCTGCCTTCCGTGCTGTGGGTCGTGGGTTCGAACCCCACTTACAACAAACATTTGTGTGACAAACACAGATGTTTGTTCTATGACTGGGTGTTACTATGTACATTATAAGTATGTATTTACCAAAAAAAAAACCTATCTAAGTAAGTATTATATCAGCAATCTAGTTCCCATAGTACAAGCTCTGCTTAGTTTGGGACTAGATGGCGTTGTGTGTAATGTTCAATATTAGATGTTGTTTATTATTGTAATACCTATGTATATGAGATTGGGCTCTCTAAAGGTTATAGAAAAATAGTAATTATGTGGGTAATTAGCGATATGAAACAATAAAATGTATTTTGCAGATTGGCGTGACATCGTTCGGCTCGGCGTGGGGTTGCCAGCGAGGCCTGCCCGCCGCCTTCGCGCGCGTCACATCATTCGCCGCGTGGATCCGAGCTCGTCTCTAAGTCACCTCACCCCACACCACGTGACCACTGACCACCATACGATACCCATCGCGTTCTGCACCAAGCACGCTTGTTCATTAACTTCTGTACCGATTTAAATAAAAAGAACTGAACTTCCTACAAATATCTAATTAGGTACTTCTTTCTTACGTAAGTAGGTACCTACCCTAGTAGGTAGTAGTAAATCTAGTCTACCTTACAATTCATCGCATTTTCTTACTGAGCACGTCCACTGAGTAGGTAGGTACGTGCCCTGTGTCAATATGTATAATTTCTGTTCATTAGATTCGTAAAACAAACATAACGATACGTTGACGCCAAACACTTACGTTTGCAGCAATGATGGCCATAGAGGGACCCTTGCTAAGTACCTACATACTTCACATGTTTCTATTTCAAAATACTACCTACCTAGATTAAATGAGTTTTTACCTTGCCGCATTACCTTGTCGCAACCCTGAAATGTGGTATTGGTGTCTGTATGCAGATTCCCCCCGTCAAAAAAAAAAGGGCTTGAGCTTGAGGCAATAGTGCACGATATGGCCCTAGGACTCTTGGTGGGTTGGGTACCAATGGTATAGATACTTAGGGTTAGATGGGTGGGTGTCGAATAATAGTATTTTAGCATACTTTATTTTTGTTCAACAGTAAACAGTATTAGGGAGCGAAAAAAAGTATAATACCTACTGTTGTTAGCAGTATGTTTGGCAACCCTATTGTTGATGATGATGGGTTGTCTTCAATGAAAATCTTCTTTGATAAAACTTTACTACTGTTGCTACAGGAATTTATAATCGAATCGTCGTGCGCGCACTTTGGTGTTCTCTCCAGAGACACAGATTATATCTACACACTGAAAATTGTCCGGTGATTGATTCAAAGCGCCATGCCAGGTATGGTATGATATATATGATATGATATAAATATATGATATAAAAGTATTCGTTTGTCTAAACACCTAATGGGTAAGGTACCTTAATCCTTTTGAGTTCTTATCGGCTTCGAATTATAATCGGTTTTTAGTGAATGGTACCTATGTATTTTATGTAACTAACGCCTATCTAAATGAGCAGTTCTATATCCGAACCCACTGCTAATGTATGATTGATAGGTACAGGGTAATGCTAATGTATATATTTATACCTAGGTACATACCACTCCTGATTATTATTTTATTAGTAGGTACCTAGTAGCTGTACATTTTGCATAGTATTTTGACAAATTACATAATATAATAATCTACCTAGGTACCTACCTTATAAACTTACCTACACTACACTACCTACCTACCTACCTACGTAGGTACCTAAGTACAATCAGATCCAAGCACGGTCCCTCACAGTTTTGGACGAAAGCTTACCTACTCGTTGTAGGTACCTACCGCCACAACACAATCCTTCTATTTCTCGTGCAGCTGGTTGCTTCTGAGGCATCTAAACTCTATCTATCTAGGTACTTGTGTGATTTTCTATGCAGCACAATACCTACACCAAACACAACAGAATTTACGAACGTAGAAAAAACAAAATCCCATACCAAAAGCAAGCAAGCTCGTATGAGCTAGTGACCAACTCTGGTGACGGGGTTTTTAGGCCGCCTTAAGGACTCCGTAGCTTAACGACTGCTAGAACCGGGACCGACAGTTTAACGTGCCCTCCGAAGCACGGAAGCGCTCGAAGATTTAAATGCCATTAACGGTCACCCACCCAAATAGTGACCGCACAGAACGTTGCTTAACTTAGATAATCGGTGACGATTGGCTAAGCAAGCTACGCCATGAGCGCTTCAATCCCATACCTATTAGGTACCTAGGTATGTACCTAGCTACTTACTGAAAATGACGTGGTAATTAAAATAAAACAAGACCGGTCAAGTACGAATGGACTCGCCCACCGAGGCCTCCGAACCAAAACTGTATACCTAGGTACCTATCTGTTTTTTTTACTTTTTTTAGTAAGAGAGAAGAACGGATACTAAAACACAGGTTTGTAGGGTTCGTAGAGGGCTGGAAAATTCAGGTTCTCGAATGGCAACTACGAACCGGAAAGCACAGTGTGAGACGGCCACACACCCGATACAACAACGGCGACATCGGGAAGCTGATGGATGGAGCAGGCCTTATAATTTTTTTTCTTGAATACTGTAGGGGCGGCCCATGTCCCTTTTGTAACCCATTTACAACTACATATTCACATTTATTATATATTTACGTAGGTATATAGGTGTTACACTGTGATACACCATTTACAATCTTATTATGTAGTTTGATGTTGTGCATGTACAGACAAGCGTCACAGCTCAGTCGGTAATAGCTCTGCCTTCCGTGCTGTGGGTCGTGGGTTCGAACCCCACTTACAACAAACATTTGTGTGACAAACACAGATATTTGTTCTATGACTGGTTGTTACTATGTATTATGTGGGTACTTAGCCATATGAAACAATAAAATGTATTTTGCAGATTGGCGTGACATCGTTCGGCTCGGCGTGGGGTTGCCAGCGAGGCCTGCCCGCCGCCTTCGCGCGCGTCACATCATTCGCCGCGTGGATCCGAGCTCGTATCTGGCCATTTTCACAAAAATGTATACCCCCCTGTTTTTAGATGTTCCTCGAATTCGATTATAAAATTTATGAAGAGATGACTAAATTATTTATTTTGTAATTATTAGGGTAAATAAACGAAATACCATGAATATTAATTTGTTGTTTTTTAAACACAAACTATAAGACTAGTAGTTCGCCCCGAACTGAGATCTCGTGACAACTTGGGCAAAAATACATTGTATGTTTGTTTGTCGAGATCTTTTGAACCGCTTATCCGATCTAGGTATACGGATAGTACTCTTAAGTTTTACTGATTTGAAAAATAAAGTGAATCGGTCAAGAGGTTGTTAAGATACGAGGGCCCAAAGGGAGTAAAAAAAAAAAGAAGTTGTACAATAATATCAAGTGGGGTGTCATATGATAGGGTTTTGTTTAGATAAGCGGATAAGCGGTTCAAAAGATCTCGTCGAACAAACATACAAAGCATTTTCGTCCAAGTTGTCACTAAGATCTCGTTCGCTTCGCTCACTCGATCAACTACTTTTTACAACTTTCTATGAATATTACTGCTTATTTTATTGAATCCTGTTTTGTTTACTATACCATTACTACTCTTTTCTCTACTGGGTTCTATGTCTTATCAGGGGAGATCAATAAGTTTTCCAGCCTAACATTTTATTTACCAGTCAGGAGAGTGCTCGTTTCAGGGATAGGGGACTGTAGATCCGAATAGCTATGGTTCGACGCATCTTAGGACGCATCCCTTAGGGGATGCGTCGAGCCATAGCTATTTGGGTCTACACTGGTTATAAATCTCTTATTCTATCGACCTAAATTGCTCAGCGCGACGCAACCCCGGTCTCCTGTTAGGTTTTTCATTCTTTATTTTCATTAACCTTTTCACATGTCATTGTTATACTGTTATCTTAGACTAACACTATTTATAAATAACTTGTTTAAACGTAATAGGACTAACAATCTTTTTTTTTTTTTTTTTTTGGTTAGGTTAGGTTTGTTTTTTTTTATTAAATCTATATAACAGTTAGGTTAGGTTAGGTTAGTTTTTTTTTTGGTTAGGTTAGGTTAGGTTTTTTTTTAATTAAATCTATATAACGGTTAGGTTAGGTTAGGTTAGTATTTTTTTTGGTTAGGTTAGGTTAGGTTTTTTTTAATTAAATCTATATAACGGTAGGTTAGGTTAGTTTTTTTTTTTAAGTGTCCTTCAGACATGGTTATCTGAGATCTATTTATTACGTTTAAACGTTATAACGGGTAGGTTAGGTTAGGTTAGGTTTTTTTTTTTTTTTTTTGGCCTCTCGAAAAGGCACTATGACGACAATCTCGTCGTCATAGTGCCTTTTCTACATTACATTTTATTTTATTTTTGTACAACTCTATGAAATTACTGCTTACTTTATTTAATCCTGTTTTGTCTACTATCTAATACTATACTAACTCTTATCTCTACTGGGTTCTATGTCTTGGTTAGGTTAGGTTAGGTTTTTTTTTTTTTTTTTTTTTTTTTTTTTATAATTCCTAAGTGTCCCTCAGACATGGTGGTCCGAGACTTTGTTATTTCAGTTTGTTTAAGTTGTTTACAATTGAGTTTCCAAAAAAATTTCCTATGTTTATTATTTACCAATTTTGAAATGTATCCAATTTTATCGAATTTTAATCTATTGAATTTTTTAATTTTTACTTTGCGTTTTAAGTCACTATTTATAAGTTTTACTTTATACGTTACGTAATAATACTACGTAATCTAATAATAATGTTTCCACCTGGAATCCTGATTACTATTTTAAATATTTACCTATGTTCTTAAATCATTTTACCTATATACTTTTAACTTGATCGAATTTACCTACTAAATTTATGTTTATGCGTTTTAATTTTTAACTATTTAACTACTGTTTCTGTTTACTGTTTTGTTTGTTCTATTGTATAGTTGCTGCTGGTTGTTTTTATATACTTAGTATACAAATGCCAACAAGGCTTATATAACTAGGTTTTAAAATTTTATGTTACGTTAGGTTAGTAAATTTTTACCATGTCGCTACAGTTGGAGGCCAAAATTATTTTGGTTGAACCCTTGTCTTTTCCCACCGAGTGCATGTTGTTTTGCTTTTCAGGGGTAAACGGTGGACCATGGTCAACATGGCCCAGACCGTTTACTTGGACAGCTTTTCTTCGGGCTCGTCGGTGGTAGCGCCTTTTTGCGCTTTTACTGATAGGGACCACCTCAGCAGTGGTAGGCTATAGTGGCTCTAGCCAGTGCGTCCCACTTCCTTCTGATTGCACACTCAGGACTGAAGGCGCTGTGATCTGCCTTATCAGCCTTTGCGTGCAGGCAGTTGCAGCAGGAAGGGGTCGCACCGGCGAGCCAGCCCGCACACTCCGTCTTCATGTGGGGCCCCCCACAGTGGCTGCATTTCACGGTGGTCTCCACGCAGAACCGTCGTCCATGGCCATAACCGAGACACAGCGAGCATTGCACAAGTGGTGACTGGTCAGCCACTTGTACTCGCTGGAGGTCTATGACGACGATTCCTGCATGGACCAAACGCTGCCATACTGCGGGGGACACCCTCATGATCACGTGCTGTGTCTGATTGTTCCTGGTATTTTTCTTGTATGCGATGTCCGTTTGATTTTTTGCTTGGTCTAAATCTTTTAATACTTTTGCGTTTTGCTTCCAGAGACAGTCAATTATGTCCTGGTTACTGTTATAACTAAGAACATTCCTAAGGATCACAAGTGGATTCTTATTCTTCATCTCTTCCACCATCAGATACTCCTCCGCACCCTTCAATCTTTCCTTTACTTGCTCTCTTTCCTCTTCTGTTTTGCATCCTACTATCACTTTCCTGTCCTTTGCTTTCCTGATCTTTTCTATAACTATTCCTCCTTCCTTTGCTTTGACCGTGTCTCTGATCTTCTTCATGACTTCATCCCCCGTATCCTGGTCATCCTTCGAAGTAACGACTACCGAGTATAGCGCGGCGCGCTCAGGGAACTGCCTCCCGGGGTGCGCCGCTGCTACACTCGCGTACGTCTGTTTTTCCAATCTCTCCTGCTGTAATTCCATCTTCTCCTGTAATTTCTCCATCCTTGCACTATTCTCACTTATGAGTCTTGCATGCTCCTCTAGTTTGCTAATGAGATCTTTTTCTTCCTTACTCACCTCCTTCTCTTGCTTTTCTTCTTTCTCTAGCTCTTTTCCTTTCTCCGGTTCCTTCGCTTTCTTCTCTCCTTTGTCATTTTCATTAGGTTAGGTTAGGTTAGGTTAGGTTAGGTTAGGTTAGGTTAGGTTAGGTTAGGTTAGGTTAGGTTAGGTTAGGTTAGGTTAGGTTAGGCCGCATCTGGGAAGAAAATTTTCGTGACTGACCCTGTGCTGGAGGAAGTGTAACGGTCTTGCCATACACGTACAGTTTCCTCTCTGATCCTTTTCTTCACGTAGGACACTGGGACTTCACCGTAGTCTGGGCTACACGTTGACTCTAAGGCCGCTTTTTTCGCAAGTTCGTCTGCTCTCTCATTTCCGGTAGTTCCCACATGCGCTCTGAGCCAGAACAGCCGTACTTCTCTTCCCTCCGATCTGATTTTCTTGATGCTTTCCTTGATCTCACTGGTTAGTGGGTGGGTGGTTTTAGGGTTCCCCAGTAGCTCGAGCGAAGATCGTGAGTCGCTGAGAATGTTGACTAGCTTTTTGTTGCTGTCCTTTACCAGGTCAACCGCCCTATGGAGTGCATACAGTTCGGATTGAAACACAGTACACGCTGAATGTAGACTGAAGGTTGAGTAGTTGTGCTCCTGTCCTTCTTCCCACCACGTGAGAGCTGCTCCGACTTTGCCCTCTATTTTGCTACCATCCGTGTAGATTTGTGGTCCGGTTATTTTGTGGGATTCTAGAGTTTCGGGGCTCATGTTTTCCAGGAGTTCATACTCTGTTGTTATGAGTTGGGAAGGGTGTGGTTGGCTTGCAACACTCAGCTTTTGCTCCAGTCGTCTGCCCGGTGGAATGTAGTCTGTGGAGATGCCTTTCTTGAGAGAGTATAGACTGGCTGCTTCTTTTATTCTTAAATCTAATGGCAGAAGGCCTGAGAGGATTAGCGCTGACGTGAGGGAGACCGTGCGGTATGCCTTGCAGATCTTTTGTGCAAAGCCTCGTTGCAGTGAATCCAGCTGATCTCGGATCATTTGGAACTCTGTCGCATGAGACCACGCACTAGCGGCATACATGATGATTGGCTCGATGACCGCGACGTATATGGTGCGGGTTATCTCGCTGTTCAGTCCCCACGTCACCTTGGCCGCACAGGCTAGTTGTTTGTAAATGTCCGCCGCTTTTTTGCAGTTTGCGATTACATGCGTTTTGAAGGTGAGATTTCGATCAATGATCAGACCTAGAAGTTTCATCTCTGTTACGAGATTGAGCCTACTTCCCGACATGGTGAGCTGTGGTGAATCGTACTTAAGCTTTTTGGTTAACACCATGGCACTGGTTTTATGTGCCGCAAAGTTTAGCTTGTTTTGTACTCCCCATTCTACCACTGTGTCGAGTGTCGAGTTGGCTGTCTCTTCTATCCAGCTAATCGTATGACCGGTGAACACCAGCACCACATCATCTGCAAACGCTTGACAGTATGCTCCTTCATCCTCCAGTTTGTGTAGCAGTGGGTCTAGGATGGTATTCCAGAAGGTCGGTCCTCCGATTGAACCTTGAACACAGCCCTTCGTGGTTTCCCTTTGACTTGTTGCTCTGGCATAGTTGACTATGATCTGGCGGTCTTGAAGGTATGAGCATACCATTGCGTAGAGGTTTTTGGGACATTTTCTCTCCACTAGTTGTTGTTTGAGCGCCGGCCACCATGCGTTATCGAAAGCGCCCTCTATGTCTAACGAGATCATCAACACTATCTTTTTGTCTTCTAGGTTGGATTTCACGTGTTTTATGAGGTCATAGAGAGCGTCCTCGGTGCTACGCTGCGGCGTGAAGCCGTATTGTCTTTTGCTGAGAGTGGGTTGGATGTGCCATTGAAGTCTGCACACTTTGAGTTTTTCGACGATTTTTCCAAGAATAGACAATAATCCTATCGGTCTGTAGGATTTGGGTTGAGTGTAGTCTTCTTTACACGGTTTCCTAAGGATAATAACGTGGGCTACCTTCCACGGTTTAGGGAAGTATGACAAGTGCAAACATTTGTTCGCAAGCTTCATAAAGACCCCTAACTCGCTTCGGATAGCCACTGTGCATATGTCGGCTGTAAGTCCGTCTGGTCCCGGTGCCTTTTTTGGATTTAGTGCTTTCAGCACCATTTCCAGTTCGGCTTCCGTGAATGGCGGATCGTCTTCCGATAGCTCTTGTGTTTCCTCAGTGTTTTTGTCTATTTGGTTTCGAAGGTAAGTATGATAGGTGTTGTCGGTCGCTATAGTGTCGTCGGGATAGAAGGTGCTGGCCAGAAGATCGGATGACTTCTCTGGGCTCAGGGTTTCCCCTTGCGAGTTCCGGAGAAGCATGTCTTCCTGCCTTCTTGCAGTTTTCCTTATGACCCTGTATATTCCGTCCCACATACTTTCCCTTTCCTGCGTCGAGCAGAACTCTTTCCAGCTCTCAGTTTGGGCTTCGCTTGCTTTGGCTGCGTATTTTTCTTTTGCTGCAACGTAGTCCTCGATTACTGCCGGTCTTCTGTGTGGGGCCGCGTTTCGTACTCTTCGTTTTTTGCGTAAGACATCCTTCTTGAGCTGGTCAAGAGCTTGTGACCACCAGGGCGGTTTAGCATCCATTTTGCGATTTCCAATTTTCGGGATGGCTTTGTCGCTCGCATCCTGCATGGCGCTTGTGTATGCCTCCACCATGGCGTCCAGTTCATTGGGAGTGCTTATTGCATCGATAGTCTCTGGTGTGATGTCTCTTTCCACGAGAAAGTTTCTGAAATGTGAAGCGAAATCTGGCCAGTTTGCCTTCTTTGTGTTGTACCTTCGAGTCGTAGTAGGTTTTAGCGACTCTAGTTTACCATCGAGTCGTAAGGCAAAAGTGATGGCATTGTGGTCTGATGTTATGAGACTTCGGTCCACCTTCCAGTTCTCCACTTTCCCTAGCAGAGATTGACTACACGCAGTGACGTCGACTATGCTCGTGCACAGCCTCTCACCCCTGTGGACTTCGAATGTGGGGGTATCCCCGACATTGAGAACGTGGAAATCCATTTGGTTAAGAAAGGCGTTGTACGCTGCACCCCTCTGGTCTTCAGAGCTGCTGCCCCACCAGTGACTCCACGCATTTACATCTCCCCCTACCAAGATGTTGTTTGTTGATATTTTATTGCACGCTGCTTGCGTTCTGCCGAGATATGGCTCAATGTCTTGGTCTCCCTCAAAGTATACCGATAGCACTCCGATTTTTAGGGTCCCCGCTACCAAAACCACTGCAGCTTCTGTTTCGGTCACCATCTGCGGGTCGTGAATTACCTGCAGTTGGTCCCCGAATACGATGATTGCCGCTTTAACTGGTTTTACACGGTTTAGGGTGCACTGGATGATTTGCGTGCCAGGATAGTGACTCATACTGCCGCTTCGACCCACGTAGGGTTCTTGTACGAGTGCAATTGAGATACCTTTTCCCTTTGCGACTTGGATCAGTTCTTCCGTCGCCAGTTTGGAGCGCTGCAGGTTTGCTTGGATGATCTGCAACCTGCTTCCGGGACTGGTGGTTAGGTTAGGTTAGGTTAGGTTAGGTTAGGTTAGGTTAGGTTAGGTTAGGTTGGGGTGCTAGGCCGGGTAACCTCCACGCGGTGCACCCTGGAAACACCATGAAACACGCCCGCAGAGTACTGTGGACGTGTTTCATGGTGGCCAGTAACCCGGCACGGTGGGCCTCTCCGCGTGTCCCTCTGATAAGCAGAGGGCACTGCGTGATGAGGCAGGGTAGACTTCGGTCTACCCAGGTGGGTCCGGGCCCCCTTGTTTGGTGGCCCGGACGACGGGGGCCTTAGGCCCCCGAGCGGGGAAGAGCGCGCGGGACGACGCGGAACTGTCCCGCGCGCGACGCATGGTGGCGAATGGCGGGACCGCATTAGAGCACCGGCCCCGCATTGCACTCATTCGCCACCAGCGGACGGGAACGGCCGAGCCGCTTGCCGTTCCCAGGCCTCACCCTGCACAAGGGGAGGGGCGTGCGGGCCCCGCTGTAATGGCGGGCTTCGTCGGCGGGGGACTGGACGTAAAGGCTCTGCCGGTTTCCCAGTCCCCCCCACTAAGACGACGCAGGAGCGCCGCTGGGTTTTTAGTGGGTATACCGGCCTTGTGAGGGGGCCGGGGAGTCCCACATACCCCCCTTCATGCTCTCTAGTGGAGGGGGGATGCGTCATGCATTTTCCCAGCGCAAAAAAAAAAAAAAAAAAAAAAAAAAAAAAAAAAAAAAAAGGTTGGGGTGCTAGGCCGGGTAACCTCCACGCGGTGCACCCTGGAAACACCATGAAACACGCCCGCAGAGTACTGTGGACGTGTTTCATGGTGGCCAGTAACCCGGCACGGTGGGCCTCTCCGCGTGTCCCTCTGATAAGCAGAGGGCACTGCGTGATGAGGCAGGGTAGACTTCGGTCTACCCAGGTGGGTCCGGGCCCCCTTGTTTGGTGGCCCGGACGTCGGGGGTCTTAGGCCCCCGAGCGGGGAAGAGCGCGCGGGACGACGCGGAACTGTCCCGCGCGCGACGCATGGTGGCGAATGGCGGGACCGCATTAGAGCACCGGCCCCGCATTGCAGACATTCGCCACCAGCGGACGGGAACGGCCGAGCCGCTTGCCGTTCCCAGGCCCCACCCTGCAAGGGGATGAGGGGCGTGCGGGCCCCGCTGTAATGGCGGGCTTCGTCGGCGGGGGACTGGACGTAAAGGCTCTGCCGGTTTCCCAGTCCCCCCCCACTAAGACGACGCAGGAGCGCCGCTGGGTTTTTAGTGGGTATACCGGCCTGACGGGAGGCCGGGGAGTCCCACATACCCCCCTTCATGCTCTCTAGTGGAGGGGGGATGCGTCATGCATTTTCCCAGCGCAAAAAAAAAAAAAAAAAAAAAAAAAAAAAAAAAAAAAAAAAAAAAAAAAAAAAAAAAAAAGGTTAGGTTAGGTTAGGTTAGGTTTTTTTTTTTTTTTTTTTTTTTTTTTTTTCCTAAGTGTCCCTCAGACATGGTGGTCCGAGAAGTTATTTAAAAAGTTTTTAGTTGTTTACGTGTTTATTTATCCAAAAAAAAAGAAAAAGTTGCAAATTTATTTTTATTTTCAATTTTTTAAAGGTTCGCCAAAATTTTGCTATATTAATTTCGATTTTAATTTTAATTTTTTACAGTTCATCTTATTTCAATCTTGTTTGTGTCTCTAATTAAATCCATTTTATTTTACGTTTTGTTTTATAATGTTTACTTCTGGTTTACGGCTATAATTTGTTAATAATAGTTGTTTCCACTTGGAATCACTATCTTTTTTAATTTTTATCATTTTCTTTTTATACATCTTAGGGTTTTATATAATATATCTGCTACTATATGTTTTGTATTTGCTGTTTTATTTTTGTTCTAATATTCTAAAAGGTACCAAATTCCATTTTAAAGTTATTGCTGGTTGTGTTTTATATACTGTACTATATAAACGCCAACAAGGCTTATTTAACTAGTTAAATTTTGACAATATTTTACCCTACTTACGAATTTACATATTGTGGCTTTTGCTGGTTTTTGCTCACCCAAGACTTTTTTATTATTTGCCGAAAGCCTTTCTTTGCCTTTCAGGGGTAAACGCTGAACCATGATCAACATGGTCCAAGGCGTTTACTTGGATAGCGATTACTATTGGAGCTTCTCGGCTTTGGTCTGGGGCCACCTCAGCAGTGGTACGCTATGGCTGATCTCGCTAGTGCGTCCCACTTCCTCCTGATCGGGCACTCCGGGCTGAAGGCACTGTGGTCCACCTTTTCAGCCTTGGCGTGCACGCAGTTGCAGCAGGAAGGGGTCGCACTAGCGAGCCAGCCCGCGCATTCCGTCCTCATGTGGGGCCCCCCGCAGTGGCTGCATTTCACGGTGGTCTCCATGCAGAACCGTCGCCCATGGCCGTAGCCGAGACACAGCGAGCATTGCACAAGTGGTGACTGGTCAGCCACTTTTACTCGCTGGAGGTCTATGACGACGATTCCTGCATGGACCAGACGCTGCCAAACCGCGGGGGACACCCTCATGACGACGTGATGCGTTTGGTTATTATTCGTTTTCTTTTTATACACTATTTCTATTTTGTTTTCGTTTCTATCTACATCTTTCAATAATTTTGCGTTCTGTTTCCAAAAACATTCTAAAATGTCACTGTCACTGTTATAACTAAAAACGTTTTTTAATATTACTAAAGGGTTCTTATTTTTAACTTCTTCCACATTCAAATAATCTTCTGCTTTCTTAAGCCTCTCCTTAACCTGTTGCCTTTCTTCTTCGGTTCGGCACCCCACAATCACTTTCCTGTCTTTAGCTTTCCGGATCCTTTCTATTTCTATACCTCCTTCCTTTGCGTTTATCGTTTCTCTAATCTTTTGCATTACTTCATCCCCTTTATCTTGCTCATCCTTCGATGTGACAACGACCGAGTAGAGCGCGCTCTGCTGCGGGAGCAGCCTCCCGGGCTGCGCTGCTGCGACACTCGCGTACGTTTGCTTTTCTATTCTTTCCTGCTGTTGTTCCATCTTTTCTTGTAACCTCTCCATCCTTTCACTGTTCTCGCTTATAAGCCTTGCATGCTCTTCCAATTTTTTAACAAGCTCTCTTTCTTCCTTACTCACCTCCTTCTCTTGCTTGTCTTCTATCTCCGGCTCTTTTTCTTTCACAGGTTCCTTCGCTTTCTTCTCTCCTTGTTCCCCTTCACTCTCCGCTTCCTTCACCAGTTGGTACAGGCGCTCGATGGAGTGAAGCACCTCCGTTTTAATCTCCGTTTTTATGTTCCTCGAGTTCCCCATATTAACCTTTGCTTTCGTAAGACAGGCCTTCGCTTCCGCAAGCCGGCTGGTGTATTTGGGCTGCGTCGGTGGACTCCTCACGGCCTCAATCGGTACTTTCACACCCACTCTACTTCCCTGTGAAAGCACCTTTTTCGTCCTTGGGGGGTCCACCGGCGCAACTTTCTTCGGGGTGGTTGGGGTAAGTGGGTCTGCTTTACCAGCTTCCCACTCCCCGATACTTCTGCGGACGCTTGAAGTTGAAGGCCTGTCGTTTTCGTGCACAGCTGGTGGCGTGGTTGAGGTTCTCCTGGGGAACTCGTTGGAGGTCTTACTGCTCTTGGCGGGGGTGCGGAAACCAAACATGTTGGGGAAGGGTTGAGGGACACGTTAAAATCTAAGGTAAGTTTGTAAAAGTTGTAAATATTATAGATTACGTAAATTTGTAAAAGTTGTAAATAAAATTTAAAAATAAAATAAAAATAAAAAATATTTGTAAAAGTTGTAAATGTGTAAAAATTTCAGTCAAATATCCTATCCTAACAAAAACACTAACCTAATTTTGAGTTCCTAGGAAGAACAGTCTTATATAAACATAAATTTGGTAAAAACCAAAATTTAAAAAGTCAAAAGGAAGTGGGGTCAATATTTGACTCTTTGATGACACTAATTAAAAAGCGTATTGTTGTACAATGTCACTGTCAAAACCGGGTCAATTTATAAGCGATAGTTTAAAAGTTATTAAGGTTTGAAGGTGGCCTTCCCTGTGGAAAACCACTTTTCTTACCTTAGTAACTGCAATCTGGGTGGGTGGGAGGGCGATTTTTTCTTGATTTTTGTCGATAATCGTGTTTTTTCTGTTGCAGGTACGTGCGGAGACGTCGGGCAGAGGTGAACCAGCCACGGGATGTGCAGAAACACGCAAGATGGACGAGACAAAATTCAAAAACGCTCAAAAAAGCCCAAAATGTACCGAAATTGACGGAAAATCGTAGTTTTCCGAATATTTTTCTAAGACAAGTGCCCAAATGCACTCGCTCTACGGATAGAGCGCGTCGAGCCGCTTCTAATGATGTAACGCACGGCTATGAACACTTAAAGTTGGAGTCAGGAAAAATATTTTCGGTTTTCGCCTTAAACAAAATTGCGTTTTTGAGCGTAAAAACGCTAAGTAAATAGCTTTTCGCTATCAAAAACGAAACTTCGCCACCGGGGCGCAACCAGTACGTCGAACTACGATTTTTAAGCCACTAAAATAATTTATTTACTTGTAAAAATATAATTTTGAAAATAATTTTGTTGAAATTGTACTAAGTCCCTATAAAATTATGCGAAAAATGTCAAAATTTCACGTTTTTTGTATAGAACGTGGGTCCTATTATAATTTATTCGCACAATGGGTGCCGAGACGCTTAATTTGATGTATCGCACGCAATAGTAGGTCACCAAAAAATTTTCAGTTTTTGTATGGTTAGGTTAGGTTAGGTTAGGTTAGGTTAGGTTAGGTTAGGTTAGGTTAGGTTAGGTTAGGTTAGGTTAGGTTAGGTTAGGTTAGGTTAGGTTAGGTTAGGTTAGGTTAGGTTAGGTTAGGTTAGGTTAGGTTAGGTTAGGTTAGGTTAGGTTAGGTTAGGTTAGGTTAGGTTAGGTTAGGTTAGGTTAGGTTAGGTTAGGTTAGGTTAGGTTAGGTTAGGTTAGGTTAGGTTAGGTTAGGTTAGGTTTTTTTTTTTTTTTTTTTTTTTTTTTTTTTTTTTTTTTTTTTTTTTAAATTTCTAAGTGTTCCTCAGACATGGAGATCCGAGACTTTGTTAATACGTTTTTGTTTCATTTTTTAACTGTTTTGTTTTATAAAAAAAAAAGAAAATTTACATGTTATTTACACCAAAAATTTTTATGTTTTTGCCATAATTTTGCTATTTCATTGCATTTAATCTACGATACATGCTATGTTTTTATGACTTTATTTACTTTACTATTTCAATCTTACATAAGGTTTTAATTAACTAATATTTCTTTTACTTGTTTCTTACTTTACTGCACAGTGTTTTATTATAATTTGTTATCCACTTGGAATCTACGCTATTTTAATTTTTAACTTGATTATTTTCATACAATTTTATTTTGTTAAATTATGTTATCATATTACGACTCTATTGTTTTCCTTGTTACTGTTTTTTGCTTATTCAATTTTTAACGTTATTGCTGGTTTGCATTATATACATTAATATATTAACGCCAACAAGGCTTATTTAACGATTTTAATTTTATACTAAATTTATTTTGCTTGCTACATTTACAGTTGGCTATTTCTGGATTTGGCACACCCACGACTTTTTTATTGTTTCTCGAGAGCATTCTTCGCCTTTCATTGGTAAGCGATGGGCCATGATCAACATGGCCCAGGGCGTTTACTTGGATAGCTACTAGTTCTGGAGCTTCTCGGCATTCGTCTTGGGTCACCTTAGCACTGATACGCTACGGTCGATCTCGCTAGTGCGTCCCACTTCCTCCTGATCGCGCACTCCGGGCTGAAGGCACTGTGGTCCACCTTTTCAGCCTTGGCGTGCGCGCAGTTGCAGCAGGAAGGGGTCGCACCAGCGAGCCAGCCCTCGCATTCCGTCCTCATGTGGGGCCCCCCGCAGTGGCTGCATTTGACGGTGGTCTCCGTGCAGAACCGTCGTCCATGGCCATAGCCGAGACACAGCGAGCATTGTACAAGTGGTGACTGGTCAGCCACTTGTACTCGCTGGAGGTCTATGACGACGATTCCTGCATGGACCAGACGCTGCCAAACTGCGGGAGACACCCTCATGACGACGTGATGCGTTTGGTTGTTTCGTGTCTTCTTTTTGTAAACTATTTCTATTTTGTTTGTTTGTTTGTCCATATCTTCCAATAGTTTTTTATTTTGTTTCCAAAGGGATTCGAGGATGTCTGTATCACTGTGGTACATGAAAACATTTTTTAAGATAATCAGAGGATTTTTATTTTTCACTTCTTCCACGTTTAGATATTCGTCCGCTTTCTTTAGCCTCTCTTTAACCTGTTGTCTTTCTTCTTCTGTTCTGCACCCTAGAATCACTTTCCTGTCCTTCGCTTTCCGGATCCTTTCTATTTCTATACCTCCTTCCTTTGCGTTAATTGTTTCTCTTATCTTTTGCATCACTTCGTCTCCCTTATCCTCCTCATCCTTTGAAGTTACAACAACAGAGTAGAGCTCGGTGTGTTCTGGGAGTTGCCTCCTGGGCTGTGCCGCCGCTACACTCGCGTAGGTGTGTTTCTCTATTCTCTCTTGTTGTAACTCCATTTTTTCCTGCAGCTTTTCCATCCTATCACTATTTTCGCGTATAAGTTTGGCGTGTTCTTCGAGTTTCTCAATCAGGTCCTTTTCTTCTTTTCCCTTTTCCATTTCCTTTCTTGGTTCCTTCTCATTAGCTAGTTTTCTTTCCTTCTCTGGTTCACTAATTTTACTCTGTCCTTGCTCTTTCTCACTTTCTGCTTCTTTCACCAGCTGGTACAAGCGTTCGATTGCATGAAGCACCCCCGTTTTTATTTCCGTTTTGATGTTCTTGGAATTCCCAAGGTTTATTTTGGCTTTAGTGAGACATGCTTTCGCTTCTGCCAACCGACTGGTATACTTGGGCTGCGCCGGTGGACTCACCACGGCCTCAACTGGCACTCTCGCTCCCACTCTACTGCCTTGCGAGATTATCTTTTTCGGCCTTGGTGGTTCCTCCGGCGCTGTTTTCTTGGGGGTGGTCGGAGTGAGTGGGTCTGTTCTTCCCGACTCCCACTCTCCGATGCTTCTACGAACACTCGACGTCTGCACAGCTATCGGTGATGTTGAACTGCGTGCGGCAGTTGAGGTCTTGGTCCCCTTAGCTGGGGTGCGAAATCCAAACATCGTGGAAAAAGGTCCGAGGAACACGTATAATCTAGATAGTAAATTTGTAAAAGTTGAATATAAGAAAAAATTTGTGTCAATTTGTATATATTATCCTAGCTTAAAACTAACAAAAACTAAAAGAAGGTCAATAAACCTTATATCGTTAAAAAAGCACCAATAATAGTTAAAACACAAAAGTGTCAATGTCAAATTTATAAGGACTTAGTTTAATTAAGTATTGAATATATAAAGTTAAGAAGTATACTAACACAATGACGATTTCGAAAACCGGGTCAAAAAATATGCGATACTTTAGAAGTTATTAAGGTTTGAAGGTGGTCTCCCCTGTGGAAAACCACTTTTCTTACCTTAATAACTGCAATCTGGGTGGGTGGGCGGGCGATTTTTTCTTGATTTTTGTCGATAATCGTGTTTTTTCTGTTGCAGGTACGTGCGGAGACGTCGGGCAGAGGTGAACCAGCCACGGGATGTGCAGAAACACGCAAGATGGACGAGACAAAATTCAAAAACGCTCAAAAAAGCCCAAAATGTACCGAAATTTACGGAAAATCGCAGTTTTTCGAATATTTTTCAAAGACAAGTGCCCAAATGCACTCGCTCTACGGATAGAGCGCGTCGAGCCGCTTCTAATGATGTAACGCACGGCTATGGACACTCAAAGTTGGAGTCAAGAAAAATATTTTCAGTTTTCGCCTAAGACAAAATTGCGTTTTTGAGCGTAAAAACGCTAAGTAAATAGCTTTTCGCTATCAAAAACGAAACTTCGCCACCGGGGCGCAACCAGTACGTCGAACTACGATTTTTAAGCTACTAAAATAATTTATTGACTTGTAAAAATAATTTTGAAGATAATTTTGTTGAAATTGTACTAAGTCCCTATAAAATTATGCGAAAAATGTCAAAATTTCACGTTTTTTGTATAGAACGTGGGTCCTATTATAATTTATTCGCACAATGGGTGCCGAGACGCTTAATTTGATGTATCGCACGCAATAGTAGGTCACCAAAAAATTTTCAGTTTTTGTATGCAGTATGGCCAAATCGTCTCGCTTAGGTGGATTTTGAACAATCTCGATTTTGGACGGTCGGGCGCTTTTCTTGATTTTTGTCGATAATCGTGTTTTTTCTGTTGCAGGTACGTGCGGAGACGTCGGGCAGAGGTGAACCAGCCACGGGATGTGCAGAAACACGCAAGATGGACGAGACAAAATTCAAAAACGCTCAAAAAAGCCCAAAATGTACCGAAATTTACGGAAAATCGCAGTTTTTCGAATATTTTTCAAAGACAAGTGCCCAAATGCACTCGCTCTACGGATAGAGCGCGTCGAGCCGCTTCTAATGATGTAACGCACGGCTATGGACACTCAAAGTTGGAGTCAAGAAAAATATTTTCAGTTTTCGCCTAAGACAAAATTGCGTTTTTGAGCGTAAAAACGCTAAGTAAATAGCTTTTCGCTATCAAAAACGAAACTTCGCCACCGGGGCGCAACCAGTACGTCGAACTACGATTTTTAAGCTACTAAAATAATTTATTGACTTGTAAAAATAATTTTGAAGATAATTTTGTTGAAATTGTACTAAGTCCCTATAAAATTATGCGAAAAATGTCAAAATTTCACGTTTTTTGTATAGAACGTGGGTCCTATTATAATTTATTCGCACAATGGGTGCCGAGACGCTTAATTTGATGTATCGCACGCAATAGTAGGTCACCAAAAAATTTTCAGTTTTTGTATGCAGTATGGCCAAATCGTCTCGCTTAGGTGGATTTTGAACAATCTCGATTTTGGACGGTCGGGCGCTTTTCTTGATTTTTGTCGATAATCGTGTTTTTTCTGTTGCAGGTACGTGCGGAGACGTCGGGCAGAGGTGAACCAGCCACGGGATGTGCAGAAACACGCAAGATGGACGAGACAAAATTCAAAAACGCTCAAAAAAGCCCAAAATGTACCGAAATTTACGGAAAATCGCAGTTTTTCGAATATTTTTCAAAGACAAGTGCCCAAATGCACTCGCTCTACGGATAGAGCGCGTCGAGCCGCTTCTAATGATGTAACGCACGGCTATGGACACTCAAAGTTGGAGTCAAGAAAAATATTTTCAGTTTTCGCCTAAGACAAAATTGCGTTTTTGAGCGTAAAAACGCTAAGTAAATAGCTTTTCGCTATCAAAAACGAAACTTCGCCACCGGGGCGCAACCAGTACGTCGAACTACGATTTTTAAGCTACTAAAATAATTTATTGACTTGTAAAAATAATTTTGAAGATAATTTTGTTGAAATTGTACTAAGTCCCTATAAAATTATGCGAAAAATGTCAAAATTTCACGTTTTTTGTATAGAACGTGGGTCCTATTATAATTTATTCGCACAATGGGTGCCGAGACGCTTAATTTGATGTATCGCACGCAATAGTAGGTCACCAAAAAATTTTCAGTTTTTGTATGCAGTATGGCCAAATCGTCTCGCTTAGGTGGATTTTGAACAATCTCGATTTTGGACGGTCGGGCGCTTTTCTTGATTTTTGTCGATAATCGTGTTTTTTCTGTTGCAGGTACGTGCGGAGACGTCGGGCAGAGGTGAACCAGCCACGGGATGTGCAGAAACACGCAAGATGGACGAGACAAAATTCAAAAACGCTCAAAAAAGCCCAAAATGTACCGAAATTTACGGAAAATCGCAGTTTTTCGAATATTTTTCAAAGACAAGTGCCCAAATGCACTCGCTCTACGGATAGAGCGCGTCGAGCCGCTTCTAATGATGTAACGCACGGCTATGGACACTCAAAGTTGGAGTCAAGAAAAATATTTTCAGTTTTCGCCTAAGACAAAATTGCGTTTTTGAGCGTAAAAACGCTAAGTAAATAGCTTTTCGCTATCAAAAACGAAACTTCGCCACCGGGGCGCAACCAGTACGTCGAACTACGATTTTTAAGCTACTAAAATAATTTATTGACTTGTAAAAATAATTTTGAAGATAATTTTGTTGAAATTGTACTAAGTCCCTATAAAATTATGCGAAAAATGTCAAAATTTCACGTTTTTTGTATAGAACGTGGGTCCTATTATAATTTATTCGCACAATGGGTGCCGAGACGCTTAATTTGATGTATCGCACGCAATAGTAGGTCACCAAAAAATTTTCAGTTTTTGTATGCAGTATGGCCAAATCGTCTCGCTTAGGTGGATTTTGAACAATCTCGATTTTGGACGGTCGGGCGCTTTTCTTGATTTTTGTCGATAATCGTGTTTTTTCTGTTGCAGGTACGTGCGGAGACGTCGGGCAGAGGTGAACCAGCCACGGGATGTGCAGAAACACGCAAGATGGACGAGACAAAATTCAAAAACGCTCAAAAAAGCCCAAAATGTACCGAAATTTACGGAAAATCGCAGTTTTTCGAATATTTTTCAAAGACAAGTGCCCAAATGCACTCGCTCTACGGATAGAGCGCGTCGAGCCGCTTCTAATGATGTAACGCACGGCTATGGACACTCAAAGTTGGAGTCAAGAAAAATATTTTCAGTTTTCGCCTAAGACAAAATTGCGTTTTTGAGCGTAAAAACGCTAAGTAAATAGCTTTTCGCTATCAAAAACGAAACTTCGCCACCGGGGCGCAACCAGTACGTCGAACTACGATTTTTAAGCTACTAAAATAATTTATTGACTTGTAAAAATAATTTTGAAGATAATTTTGTTGAAATTGTACTAAGTCCCTATAAAATTATGCGAAAAATGTCAAAATTTCACGTTTTTTGTATAGAACGTGGGTCCTATTATAATTTATTCGCACAATGGGTGCCGAGACGCTTAATTTGATGTATCGCACGCAATAGTAGGTCACCAAAAAATTTTCAGTTTTTGTATGCAGTATGGCCAAATCGTCTCGCTTAGGTGGATTTTGAACAATCTCGATTTTGGACGGTCGGGCGCTTTTCTTGATTTTTGTCGATAATCGTGTTTTTTCTGTTGCAGGTACGTGCGGAGACGTCGGGCAGAGGTGAACCAGCCACGGGATGTGCAGAAACACGCAAGATGGACGAGACAAAATTCAAAAACGCTCAAAAAAGCCCAAAATGTACCGAAATTGACGGAAAATCGTAGTTTTCCGAATATTTTTCTAAGACAAGTGCCCAAATGCACTCGCTCTACGGATAGAGCGCGTCGAGCCGCTTCTAATGATGTAACGCACGGCTATGGACACTCAAAGTTGGAGTCAAGAAAAATATTTTCAGTTTTCGCCTAAGACAAAATTGCGTTTTTGAGCGTAAAAACGCTAAGTAAATAGCTTTTCGCTATCAAAAACGAAACTTCGCCACCGGGGCGTAACCAGTGCGTCGAACTACGATTTATAAGCTACTAAAATAATTTATTTAATTGTAAAAATAGAATTTTGAAAATAATTTTGTTGAAATTGTACTAAGTCCCTATAAAATTATGCGAAAAATGTCAAAATTTCACGTTTTTTGTATAGAACGTGGGTCCTATTATAATTTATTCGCACAATGGGTGCCGAGACGCTTAATTTGATGTATCGCACGCAATAGTAGGTCACCAAAAAATTTTCAGTTTTTGTATGCAGTATGGCCAATTCGTCTCGCTTAGGTGGATTTTGAACAATCTCGATTTTGGACGGTCGGGCGCTTTTCTTGATTTTTGTCGATAATCGTGTTTTTTCTGTTGCAGGTACGTGCGGAGACGTCGGGCAGAGGTGAACCAGCCACGGGATGTGCAGAAACACGCAAGATGGACGAGACAAAATTCAAAAACGCTCAAAAAAGCCCAAAATGTACCGAAATTTACGGAAAATCGCAGTTTTTCGAATATTTTTCAAAGACAAGTGCCCAAATGCACTCGCTCTACGGATAGAGCGCGTCGAGCCGCTTCTAATGATGTAACGCACGGCTATGGACACTCAAAGTTGGAGTCAAGAAAAATATTTTCAGTTTTCGCCTAAGACAAAATTGCGTTTTTGAGCGTAAAAACGCTAAGTAAATAGCTTTTCGCTATCAAAAACGAAACTTCGCCACCGGGGCGCAACCAGTACGTCGAACTACGATTTTTAAGCTACTAAAATAATTTATTGACTTGTAAAAATAATTTTGAAGATAATTTTGTTGAAATTGTACTAAGTCCCTATAAAATTATGCGAAAAATGTCAAAATTTCACGTTTTTTGTATAGAACGTGGGTCCTATTATAATTTATTCGCACAATGGGTGCCGAGACGCTTAATTTGATGTATCGCACGCAATAGTAGGTCACCAAAAAATTTTCAGTTTTTGTATGCAGTATGGCCAAATCGTCTCGCTTAGGTGGATTTTGAACAATCTCGATTTTGGACGGTCGGGCGCTTTTCTTGATTTTTGTCGATAATCGTGTTTTTTCTGTTGCAGGTACGTGCGGAGACGTCGGGCAGAGGTGAACCAGCCACGGGATGTGCAGAAACACGCAAGATGGACGAGACAAAATTCAAAAACGCTCAAAAAAGCCCAAAATGTACCGAAATTTACGGAAAATCGCAGTTTTTCGAATATTTTTCAAAGACAAGTGCCCAAATGCACTCGCTCTACGGATAGAGCGCGTCGAGCCGCTTCTAATGATGTAACGCACGGCTATGGACACTCAAAGTTGGAGTCAAGAAAAATATTTTCAGTTTTCGCCTAAGACAAAATTGCGTTTTTGAGCGTAAAAACGCTAAGTAAATAGCTTTTCGCTATCAAAAACGAAACTTCGCCACCGGGGCGCAACCAGTACGTCGAACTACGATTTTTAAGCTACTAAAATAATTTATTGACTTGTAAAAATAATTTTGAAGATAATTTTGTTGAAATTGTACTAAGTCCCTATAAAATTATGCGAAAAATGTCAAAATTTCACGTTTTTTGTATAGAACGTGGGTCCTATTATAATTTATTCGCACAATGGGTGCCGAGACGCTTAATTTGATGTATCGCACGCAATAGTAGGTCACCAAAAAATTTTCAGTTTTTGTATGCAGTATGGCCAAATCGTCTCGCTTAGGTGGATTTTGAACAATCTCGATTTTGGACGGTCGGGCGCTTTTCTTGATTTTTGTCGATAATCGTGTTTTTTCTGTTGCAGGTACGTGCGGAGACGTCGGGCAGAGGTGAACCAGCCACGGGATGTGCAGAAACACGCAAGATGGACGAGACAAAATTCAAAAACGCTCAAAAAAGCCCAAAATGTACCGAAATTTACGGAAAATCGCAGTTTTTCGAATATTTTTCAAAGACAAGTGCCCAAATGCACTCGCTCTACGGATAGAGCGCGTCGAGCCGCTTCTAATGATGTAACGCACGGCTATGGACACTCAAAGTTGGAGTCAAGAAAAATATTTTCAGTTTTCGCCTAAGACAAAATTGCGTTTTTGAGCGTAAAAACGCTAAGTAAATAGCTTTTCGCTATCAAAAACGAAACTTCGCCACCGGGGCGCAACCAGTACGTCGAACTACGATTTTTAAGCTACTAAAATAATTTATTGACTTGTAAAAATAATTTTGAAGATAATTTTGTTGAAATTGTACTAAGTCCCTATAAAATTATGCGAAAAATGTCAAAATTTCACGTTTTTTGTATAGAACGTGGGTCCTATTATAATTTATTCGCACAATGGGTGCCGAGACGCTTAATTTGATGTATCGCACGCAATAGTAGGTCACCAAAAAATTTTCAGTTTTTGTATGCAGTATGGCCAAATCGTCTCGCTTAGGTGGATTTTGAACAATCTCGATTTTGGACGGTCGGGCGCTTTTCTTGATTTTTGTCGATAATCGTGTTTTTTCTGTTGCAGGTACGTGCGGAGACGTCGGGCAGAGGTGAACCAGCCACGGGATGTGCAGAAACACGCAAGATGGACGAGACAAAATTCAAAAACGCTCAAAAAAGCCCAAAATGTACCGAAATTTACGGAAAATCGCAGTTTTTCGAATATTTTTCAAAGACAAGTGCCCAAATGCACTCGCTCTACGGATAGAGCGCGTCGAGCCGCTTCTAATGATGTAACGCACGGCTATGGACACTCAAAGTTGGAGTCAAGAAAAATATTTTCAGTTTTCGCCTAAGACAAAATTGCGTTTTTGAGCGTAAAAACGCTAAGTAAATAGCTTTTCGCTATCAAAAACGAAACTTCGCCACCGGGGCGCAACCAGTACGTCGAACTACGATTTTTAAGCTACTAAAATAATTTATTGACTTGTAAAAATAATTTTGAAGATAATTTTGTTGAAATTGTACTAAGTCCCTATAAAATTATGCGAAAAATGTCAAAATTTCACGTTTTTTGTATAGAACGTGGGTCCTATTATAATTTATTCGCACAATGGGTGCCGAGACGCTTAATTTGATGTATCGCACGCAATAGTAGGTCACCAAAAAATTTTCAGTTTTTGTATGCAGTATGGCCAAATCGTCTCGCTTAGGTGGATTTTGAACAATCTCGATTTTGGACGGTCGGGCGCTTTTCTTGATTTTTGTCGATAATCGTGTTTTTTCTGTTGCAGGTACGTGCGGAGACGTCGGGCAGAGGTGAACCAGCCACGGGATGTGCAGAAACACGCAAGATGGACGAGACAAAATTCAAAAACGCTCAAAAAAGCCCAAAATGTACCGAAATTTACGGAAAATCGCAGTTTTTCGAATATTTTTCAAAGACAAGTGCCCAAATGCACTCGCTCTACGGATAGAGCGCGTCGAGCCGCTTCTAATGATGTAACGCACGGCTATGGACACTCAAAGTTGGAGTCAAGAAAAATATTTTCAGTTTTCGCCTAAGACAAAATTGCGTTTTTGAGCGTAAAAACGCTAAGTAAATAGCTTTTCGCTATCAAAAACGAAACTTCGCCACCGGGGCGCAACCAGTACGTCGAACTACGATTTTTAAGCTACTAAAATAATTTATTGACTTGTAAAAATAATTTTGAAGATAATTTTGTTGAAATTGTACTAAGTCCCTATAAAATTATGCGAAAAATGTCAAAATTTCACGTTTTTTGTATAGAACGTGGGTCCTATTATAATTTATTCGCACAATGGGTGCCGAGACGCTTAATTTGATGTATCGCACGCAATAGTAGGTCACCAAAAAATTTTCAGTTTTTGTATGCAGTATGGCCAAATCGTCTCGCTTAGGTGGATTTTGAACAATCTCGATTTTGGACGGTCGGGCGCTTTTCTTGATTTTTGTCGATAATCGTGTTTTTTCTGTTGCAGGTACGTGCGGAGACGTCGGGCAGAGGTGAACCAGCCACGGGATGTGCAGAAACACGCAAGATGGACGAGACAAAATTCAAAAACGCTCAAAAAAGCCCAAAATGTACCGAAATTTACGGAAAATCGCAGTTTTTCGAATATTTTTCAAAGACAAGTGCCCAAATGCACTCGCTCTACGGATAGAGCGCGTCGAGCCGCTTCTAATGATGTAACGCACGGCTATGGACACTCAAAGTTGGAGTCAAGAAAAATATTTTCAGTTTTCGCCTAAGACAAAATTGCGTTTTTGAGCGTAAAAACGCTAAGTAAATAGCTTTTCGCTATCAAAAACGAAACTTCGCCACCGGGGCGTAACCAGTGCGTCGAACTACGATTTATAAGCTACTAAAATAATTTATTTAATTGTAAAAATAGAATTTTGAAAATAATTTTGTTGAAATTGTACTAAGTCCCTATAAAATTATGCGAAAAATGTCAAAATTTCACGTTTTTTGTATAGAACGTGGGTCCTATTATAATTTATTCGCACAATGGGTGCCGAGACGCTTAATTTGATGTATCGCACGCAATAGTAGGTCACCAAAAAATTTTCAGTTTTTGTATGCAGTATGGCCAATTCGTCTCGCTTAGGTGGATTTTGAACAATCTCGATTTTGGACGGTCGGGCGTTTTTCTTGATTTTTGTCGATAATCGTGTTTTTTCTGTTGCAGGTACGTGCGGAGACGTCGGGCAGAGGTGAACCAGCCACGGGATGTGCAGAAACACGCAAGATGGACGAGACAAAATTCAAAAACGCTCAAAAAAGCCCAAAATGTACCGAAATTGACGGAAAATCGTAGTTTTCCGAATATTTTTCTAAGACAAGTGCCCAAATGCACTCGCTCTACGGATAGAGCGCGTCGAGCCGCTTCTAATGATGTAACGCACGGCTATGAACACTTAAAGTTGGAGTCAGGAAAAATATTTTCGGTTTTCGCCTTAAACAAAATTGCGTTTTTGAGCGTAAAAACGCTAAGTAAATAGCTTTTCGCTATCAAAAACGAAACTTCGCCACCGGGGCGCAACCAGTACGTCGAACTACGATTTTTAAGCCACTAAAATAATTTATTTACTTGTAAAAATATAATTTTGAAAATAATTTTGTTGAAATTGTACTAAGTCCCTATAAAATTATGCGAAAAATGTCAAAATTTCACGTTTTTTGTATAGAACGTGGGTCCTATTATAATTTATTCGCACAATGGGTGCCGAGACGCTTAATTTGATGTATCGCACGCAATAGTAGGTCACCAAAAAATTTTCAGTTTTTGTATGGTTAGGTTAGGTTAGGTTAGGTTAGGTTAGGTTAGGTTAGGTTAGGTTAGGTTCCACGGACCTGCTGGGGTGTCCCAGTGGGCGGAGAGGTGAACTCCGACGTGGCGCGTCCCCGGGTTGCGGATAGGGGGTCCTGGCGTGCTGATAAGTCCCTAGGGGCTTATTGGCATGCTGGCGCGGACAAAACACTGGGGGGGAACTGGGTTTTGGCTCCAGGATTTGGAGCCAGGCAGAGGAAAGGAGTTCCTACTCTGCCTGAGGAGGAGGGCCGCGGAGTAGGCGGCGGTGGGCGCACACATCCCAATGATCCTCAAGGCTATACCGCAGGTATACCCATACGGAAAGGCTTGAGGGGAGGGATTAGTGCAGCGCATTTTGTGGAGCCCGGTATGGGCTATGTACGGGCTTTAGAGCTCGTGTGGAGGTTTTGGCGGACTGGGAGGTACGGTTTTACCGCATCGCTCAGGGTCGCCGGGGAGTTACGCCACTCTCCAACCGGGTCCACCCTTCGACTTCAACGACCTTCTTCTGGGCGTTAAGAAGGTACGTCGTTGTTGGGTGGATCCGACGGTGGCTTGCCTTAATTGGCCGGCCTGAGTAAGGAAAACTCGATACAAAACCCGTGAGAAAACACGTAAAAACCTGCGAATACCTGGGGACCTTCGCAGTATGTACCCTTCTCCGGTGTAAAGGGGCTCTACCCGGGGTGACCATTTTCCCTTATAATCGTGGGACTTAATATGGAACTATCAATAATAAAAAACAAAAAAGGGGGAGAGGGCTCTAGGAGCCAAACTGAGAGGGAATGCGCATTTGTGCAAGATAACGCTAAGAAGGCGATAGAGGTTTATAGGAAACCATCAAGAGAGGTGGAGAGGCGAGAGACGGAAGAATACGGTTCTACCGATAATCTGTCGATAGTAAGTGTTGAGTCAGAGGTCGACTCAAGACTTAGTGAATGTAGTGTGCAGATTGAGCCAATGTCCAAACTTTGGAAGAAAAGAGGGAGCCGCGTAAAGCGGAGGCGTATTGGCTCGGGTTCAGAGTCGGCTTCTAGCGATGCGGAAACTCCGGCTTTGCCTAAAGGGGCTACGGCCAAGCGAGGTAGGGGTCGCCCACCAACAACGGGAAAATATGTTGGCTTAAGCAAAGCCCAAGCTGAGCTTAATGTCCTCAAGCAAGAAGCGGCAAGAGAAGAAGCTCGACAAATTGCCGAAAAAGAGGTTGCCGCGAAAGTAGCTTATTTGAAAACTACACGAAAAGTAGCTTTGCCAGCGCAAGTAGAAGACAGAGGACTTGCATCTGATATGGTTAAGCAGGTTGTGGATGCAGCAGATGTTATTTTAACGGTTGCTACAAAATCTGGCAACCTTAAGGGGACTTTTACTAAAGCCCTAAAAGACTCTGCAGCATCAATAAAGGCGGCGGTTGAAGCGCTTTATTCTACCACAGCCTCAGAGGAAACAGCCAAGTTACAGGCTGATAACGCTAGTTTGCGAGCTGAAGTGGTAGAGCTTCGCAAGGAACTAGCAGAGCTGAGAGGTATGATTGTGCGGGATCCGGAGGAACTCCCAGCCGTGAGTGTGACTCACCCTGAGGCAGTGCTGAGTCAACCAACACCTCGTGGTGACAGTAACTTTGAGGAGATGGCACGAGCAATCATGTTGCAAGTGGGCGGCATGATGGATGCGAGGTTTGATGGTTTAGAAGAGAGGCTGCTTCCTGAAAAGCGAATCCGCCCTCCTTTAGCTGCGGATAAGCGCCAAGAAGCTGCAGCTCAAGTGGATAAAAATAAAGAAGACGAACAACAGACTTCTCGACCCCCGACGGGGCCCAAGAAAAAGAAGGGAAGCAAGAGTAGTGCTGCAAAAGCACCAGAAACCCAGAGCTCGCAAGAAAAGCAGCCTCGTGAGGAACCAAAAACCACTGAGGCTGCAAATGAGGGATGGACTACCGTGACCAAGCGTGGCAAAAAAGCTAAGAAGACGGCGCCTGAAACCCAAGCCAAGTCAAGCCAAGCTACAAAGCCTAAGCCATCTAAGGCTAAGGCCAATGTCGGACGGCCCACTGCAGCAAAACTGCGGCCTCCTAGAACCGCAGCTGTAGTCATTACTCTGCAGCCGGAGGCCGCTGAAAAGGGGACTACTTATGAAGAGGTGATAAAAGAAGCTAAGGCAAAAATAGATCTTGCCAGCTGTGGTATAACCAGCGTACGGTTCCGCAAAGCAGCGACAGGAGCTCGCATTCTAGAGGTAGCAACAGGCGAGTCTAGTGCAGCAAATGCGGATACGTTTGCCCAAAAGCTCAAAGAGGTCCTGAGCGAAGAGACTGCGAGAGTCTCGAGACCTATTAAATGTGCGGAATTCCGGATTTCGGGTTTGGATGACTCACTCTCTAAAGAGGACGTAGCTACTGCTATATCGAAGTATGGAGGATGCTCAAAAGAGACAGTAAAAGTTGGGGAAATAAAGTTTACGTACCAAGGTACTGGAGTTGCTTTGGTAAGTTGTCCAGTAGCCGCTGCCAAAAAGTTAGCAGGTGAAGGCCACGTCCTCGTTGACTGGGTTTCGGCCAAAGTTGAACTGCTACAGTCTAGGCCAGTACGATGCTATCGGTGTCTACAAAGTGGGCACGTACGCGCTCAGTGCACTGAAGAGGTTGATCGAAGTACGGAGTGCTACAGGTGCGGCAGTTCTGGCCATAAGTCGTCAGAATGCACGGCACCGCCAAAGTGCTCACTTTGTGCGGCAGCCAATAAGCCGGCAACGCATCGGCTAGGTAGCAAGGCGTGTGCCCCCCCTAAACCAAGGAAGAAGGGGGCTGCAAGCACTCCAAATGCAGCGACGGCAGCTTCCAGCTGTCCCCCGCCACAAACGGGAGCTCAGAGGGTGCACATGGAAACCTCATAGTTATGGCTTTACGTTTCCTGCAGGCGAATCTCAACCACTCCGCCAGAGCTCAGGATCTGATGATCCAGAGCATGGCGGAGTGGTTAATTGACATAGCGGTAATAACTGAGCCCTACTATATTCCTCCTAGAGACAACTGGGTTGGGGATAATGAGGGGTTAGTTACAGTAGTAGTGCGGGGAGCTACCTTCGATAAGGTCACTAAAGGTCGAGGATGTCTAGCGGCTCAAGTTAAAGGGGTGACGGTTATTGCGGTGTATTTTTCACCTAACAAGACCCTCACCGAATTTGAGAGCTTCCTGGTTGAGGTCGGTTCTCTCGTTGGACAGAGTCACCCACATCCAGTACTAGTTCTCGGAGATCTGAACGCAAAGTCTGCAGCGTGGGGATCTCCTGTTACTGATGTGAGAGGTGACACATTAGAGGAGTGGGCCATAACTTCTGGTCTCATAATTGCCAATCGGGGATCCGCATTCACATGTGTGAGGCAGCAGGGTGGGTCTGTTATAGATATTACCTTTGCTAGTGAAAACTTAGCTAGTCGGGTACAAGGTTGGAAGGTCTTGGAAGATGTGGAGACGCTATCGGATCACCTTTATATCCGATTCGAAGTTACCGATCTTCCATTGACTCCAAGCAGACTAAGCGTATCTAACGAAGGGGGTAGCCCTCGGTGGGCACTAAATCGCCTTGACCGTGGTCTTTTGATGGAGGCCGCTCTTGTTAAGGCATGGGTATCCCCGCCGAATGCAGCGACGGAGCTTGAAGTTGAGAACGAAGCAGAATGGTTCCGCGAAGCTATGACGCAAGTCTGTGACGCGGCGATGCCTAGAGTGGGACCGCATCCGGCCAAACGTCAAGTCTACTGGTGGTCCGCGGAACTGGCGGATATGCGTGTTACTTGCGTCGTGGCAAGGCGTCAATATACCAGACAGCGTAGGAGACGACAACGCGATGAAGAGCTAGAAGTACGACTGTATCACTTATACAGAGAGGCTAAAGTGTCTTTCCAAATGGCAATCGCTCAGGCGAAGACTCAAGCCCGAGAAGAGTTACTGGAAACTTTGAACCAGGACCCGTGGGGGCGACCCTATCGGATGGTTAGGGGAAAGCTCCGTCCATGGGCTCCTCCGCTAACTCAAAGTCTTGAGCCGCAGCTTTTGGAGACAGTGGTAGAAGCCCTTTTCCCCACCGTAGAGGAACACGCTGCGCCAAATATGGCTCCAGTTGAAGAGGAGAGCAATGATGCTGATGTACCGGATGTTGATGAGGTTGAGCTAAGGATGGCAGTTGAGCGGCTTAAAGCCAAGAACACGGCTCCAGGCCCTGATGGTATACCTGGGAAAGCATTGGTGCTGGCCTTAAAAGCTTTGGGGCCTCGTATCCAAGGCTTTTTTGGTGCCTGCCTAGAACAGGGAAAGTTTCCGAGGCAGTGGAAGACGGGCAGACTAGTGCTGCTGAAAAAGGATGGACGCCCAGCTGACTCTCCTTCAGCCTATCGTCCTATCGTGCTTTTGGATGAGGTAGGAAAGTTGTTCGAGAGGATTATTGCAACCCGTCTAATAGGCCACTTGAACTGTGTCGGACCGGACCTGGATGAAAACCAGTATGGCTTTCGTAGAGGACGGTCGACTGTGGGTGCGATCCTGCGGGTTAAAACGATAACCGAAGAGGCAGTATCCAGAGGAGAGGTGGTTTTGGCCGTATCGTTGGATATCGCCAATGCTTTTAACACTCTGCCATGGAGCTGTATCAAAGAGGCCTTGAGGTATCATCAGGTACCCCGCTACCTACGTAGCATTATTGAGGACTACCTTTCAGATCGATTCGTGTCGTTCCAAGGTCAAGAGGGGTGGCGTCAGCATGGAATGTCTTGCGGTGTTCCACAAGGATCGGTTTTAGGGCCGCTCTTGTGGAACATCGGTTACGACTGGGTGCTGCGAGGTGCGACTCTCTGGGGTGTAAGTGTTACTTGTTATGCCGATGACACTTTGGTCCTCGCGAGGGGCAAGTGTTATAGACAAGCAGCTATACTTGCTACAGCTGGTGTTGCTCAGACGGTAGACCGCATTAAACGGCTTGGGCTTGAAGTAGCTCTGAACAAGTCAGAAGCTCTGTGCTTTTATGGGCAGCGAAACAAGCCCCCAGCGGGATCTCATATCACTGTGGGTGGTGTCCGCATTGCTGTCGAGTCGACGATGAAGTACCTAGGACTCGTCCTCGACAGCAGGTGGAACTTCAATGCCCACTTCCAGAGGTTAGCACCTAAACTTATGGGAACTGCGGCGGCCCTTGGAGGACTGTTACCGAATCTTAGGGGTGCAAAAGTAGGGTGTCGAAAACTATACATGGGAGTGGTGCGCTCCATGGCCACGTACGGAGCTCCTGTGTGGGCTGACACTCTGAATCGCGCGAACATAGCTCTGCTGCGGAAGCCGCAACGAGCAATGGCAATAAGGGTGATAAGAGGATACCGCACCATATCTTATGAGGCTTCGTGCGTTCTGGCGAGCTCACTGCCATGGGACCTTGACGCAAAGGGGCTTGCGTCGGTCTACTTCTGGCGAGAGCATGAAATTGCGCAGGGCCAAAGGCCAGCGCCAAGAGAGGTTGAACACCATAGGGATCGGGCGCAAGATCTTTTAGTGAGAAAGTGGCTCAGGAAGCTGGCGCAACCTAGCGCTGGTCTGAGAACCATCGAGGCGATACGCCCGGTGCTCGTGGAGTGGGTCAGTAGAGACCATGGCACAATGACCTTCCGACTGACGCAGATCCTATCAGGACACGGCTGCTTCTCAAAGTACCTGTGCCGAATTGGCAGGGAACCGAGTGCGTCGTGCCATCACTGCGCCAACACTGAGGATACAGCGCAACACACGCTTGAGGAATGCCCAGCCTGGGATGTTCAGAGGCGAGAGCTGACTACACACGTGGGTAGTGACCTGTCACTTCCGTGTGTAGTGGACGCTATGGTGAGAAGAGAAGACGCATGGAAGGCGGTCCTGGCTTTCTGTGAAGAAGTCATGTCTCAAAAAGAAGGTGCGGAAAGAGAGAGAGAAATCTCAAGTGAAAACCCAATCCGCAGCAGGAGAACGGGGCGCCGTAGAAGGCAGCTCCATGTCATACGACCCCCATAACATAGGCTTAGGCGGCGGCACACGGGGGTGTCCGTCGCCCAACTAACAGCCTCGAGGTGGCGTGCGCGGGTGTCCCGCGCGCCTCTCGCAAGAGAAAAGACGACTTGAAACCAAAAAGAGGAGGCTTTATAAGCCAGCGCCCCTAGGACTTTGGAAGAATGCTATAAGCGCACCCACAGCCCTTAGGAAATAGGCGTAAAGATGGACCCCGTTGGGTTTTAGTCGGTAGGAGTCCGACATAACTCCCCCGTCGCCCCCGCGACGGGAGAGTATCCATGAGGATTTCCCAACGTTAAAAAAAAAAAAAAAAAAAAAAGGTTAGGTTAGGTTAGGTTAGGTTAGGTTAGGTTAGGTTAGGTTAGGTTAGGTTAGGTTAGGTTAGGTTAGGTTAGGTTAGGTTAGGTTAGGTTAGGTTAGGTTAGGTTAGGTTAGGTTAGGTTAGGTTAGGTTAGGTTAGGTTAGGTTAGGTTAGGTTAGGTTAGGTTAGGTTAGGTTAGGTTAGGTTAGGTTAGGTTAGGTTAGGTTAGGTTAGGTTAGGTTAGGTTAGGTTAGGTTAGGTTAGGTTAGGTTAGGTTTTTTTTTTTTTTTTTTTTTTTTTTTTTTTTTTTTTTTTTTTTTTTTAAATTTCTAAGTGTTCCTCAGACATGGAGATCCGAGACTTTGTTAATACGTTTTTGTTTCATTTTTTAACTGTTTTGTTTTATAAAAAAAAAAGAAAATTTACATGTTATTTACACCAAAAATTTTTATGTTTTTGCCATAATTTTGCTATTTCATTGCATTTAATCTACGATACATGCTATGTTTTTATGACTTTATTTACTTTACTATTTCAATCTTACATAAGGTTTTAATTAACTAATATTTCTTTTACTTGTTTCTTACTTTACTGCACAGTGTTTTATTATAATTTGTTATCCACTTGGAATCTACGCTATTTTAATTTTTAACTTGATTATTTTCATACAATTTTATTTTGTTAAATTATGTTATCATATTACGACTCTATTGTTTTCCTTGTTACTGTTTTTTGCTTATTCAATTTTTAACGTTATTGCTGGTTTGCATTATATACATTAATATATTAACGCCAACAAGGCTTATTTAACGATTTTAATTTTATACTAAATTTATTTTGCTTGCTACATTTACAGTTGGCTATTTCTGGATTTGGCACACCCACGACTTTTTTATTGTTTCTCGAGAGCATTCTTCGCCTTTCATTGGTAAGCGATGGGCCATGATCAACATGGCCCAGGGCGTTTACTTGGATAGCTACTAGTTCTGGAGCTTCTCGGCATTCGTCTTGGGTCACCTTAGCACTGATACGCTACGGTCGATCTCGCTAGTGCGTCCCACTTCCTCCTGATCGCGCACTCCGGGCTGAAGGCACTGTGGTCCACCTTTTCAGCCTTGGCGTGCGCGCAGTTGCAGCAGGAAGGGGTCGCACCAGCGAGCCAGCCCTCGCATTCCGTCCTCATGTGGGGCCCCCCGCAGTGGCTGCATTTGACGGTGGTCTCCGTGCAGAACCGTCGTCCATGGCCATAGCCGAGACACAGCGAGCATTGTACAAGTGGTGACTGGTCAGCCACTTGTACTCGCTGGAGGTCTATGACGACGATTCCTGCATGGACCAGACGCTGCCAAACTGCGGGAGACACCCTCATGACGACGTGATGCGTTTGGTTGTTTCGTGTCTTCTTTTTGTAAACTATTTCTATTTTGTTTGTTTGTTTGTCCATATCTTCCAATAGTTTTTTATTTTGTTTCCAAAGGGATTCGAGGATGTCTGTATCACTGTGGTACATGAAAACATTTTTTAAGATAATCAGAGGATTTTTATTTTTCACTTCTTCCACGTTTAGATATTCGTCCGCTTTCTTTAGCCTCTCTTTAACCTGTTGTCTTTCTTCTTCTGTTCTGCACCCTAGAATCACTTTCCTGTCCTTCGCTTTCCGGATCCTTTCTATTTCTATACCTCCTTCCTTTGCGTTAATTGTTTCTCTTATCTTTTGCATCACTTCGTCTCCCTTATCCTCCTCATCCTTTGAAGTTACAACAACAGAGTAGAGCTCGGTGTGTTCTGGGAGTTGCCTCCTGGGCTGTGCCGCCGCTACACTCGCGTAGGTGTGTTTCTCTATTCTCTCTTGTTGTAACTCCATTTTTTCCTGCAGCTTTTCCATCCTATCACTATTTTCGCGTATAAGTTTGGCGTGTTCTTCGAGTTTCTCAATCAGGTCCTTTTCTTCTTTTCCCTTTTCCATTTCCTTTCTTGGTTCCTTCTCATTAGCTAGTTTTCTTTCCTTCTCTGGTTCACTAATTTTACTCTGTCCTTGCTCTTTCTCACTTTCTGCTTCTTTCACCAGCTGGTACAAGCGTTCGATTGCATGAAGCACCCCCGTTTTTATTTCCGTTTTGATGTTCTTGGAATTCCCAAGGTTTATTTTGGCTTTAGTGAGACATGCTTTCGCTTCTGCCAACCGACTGGTATACTTGGGCTGCGCCGGTGGACTCACCACGGCCTCAACTGGCACTCTCGCTCCCACTCTACTGCCTTGCGAGATTATCTTTTTCGGCCTTGGTGGTTCCTCCGGCGCTGTTTTCTTGGGGGTGGTCGGAGTGAGTGGGTCTGTTCTTCCCGACTCCCACTCTCCGATGCTTCTACGAACACTCGACGTCTGCACAGCTATCGGTGATGTTGAACTGCGTGCGGCAGTTGAGGTCTTGGTCCCCTTAGCTGGGGTGCGAAATCCAAACATCGTGGAAAAAGGTCCGAGGAACACGTATAATCTAGATAGTAAATTTGTAAAAGTTGAATATAAGAAAAAATTTGTGTCAATTTGTATATATTATCCTAGCTTAAAACTAACAAAAACTAAAAGAAGGTCAATAAACCTTATATCGTTAAAAAAGCACCAATAATAGTTAAAACACAAAAGTGTCAATGTCAAATTTATAAGGACTTAGTTTAATTAAGTATTGAATATATAAAGTTAAGAAGTATACTAACACAATGACGATTTCGAAAACCGGGTCAAAAAATATGCGATACTTTAGAAGTTATTAAGGTTTGAAGGTGGTCTCCCCTGTGGAAAACCACTTTTCTTACCTTAATAACTGCAATCTGGGTGGGTGGGCGGGCGATTTTTTCTTGATTTTTGTCGATAATCGTGTTTTTTCTGTTGCAGGTACGTGCGGAGACGTCGGGCAGAGGTGAACCAGCCACGGGATGTGCAGAAACACGCAAGATGGACGAGACAAAATTCAAAAACGCTCAAAAAAGCCCAAAATGTACCGAAATTTACGGAAAATCGCAGTTTTTCGAATATTTTTCAAAGACAAGTGCCCAAATGCACTCGCTCTACGGATAGAGCGCGTCGAGCCGCTTCTAATGATGTAACGCACGGCTATGGACACTCAAAGTTGGAGTCAAGAAAAATATTTTCAGTTTTCGCCTAAGACAAAATTGCGTTTTTGAGCGTAAAAACGCTAAGTAAATAGCTTTTCGCTATCAAAAACGAAACTTCGCCACCGGGGCGCAACCAGTACGTCGAACTACGATTTTTAAGCTACTAAAATAATTTATTGACTTGTAAAAATAATTTTGAAGATAATTTTGTTGAAATTGTACTAAGTCCCTATAAAATTATGCGAAAAATGTCAAAATTTCACGTTTTTTGTATAGAACGTGGGTCCTATTATAATTTATTCGCACAATGGGTGCCGAGACGCTTAATTTGATGTATCGCACGCAATAGTAGGTCACCAAAAAATTTTCAGTTTTTGTATGCAGTATGGCCAAATCGTCTCGCTTAGGTGGATTTTGAACAATCTCGATTTTGGACGGTCGGGCGCTTTTCTTGATTTTTGTCGATAATCGTGTTTTTTCTGTTGCAGGTACGTGCGGAGACGTCGGGCAGAGGTGAACCAGCCACGGGATGTGCAGAAACACGCAAGATGGACGAGACAAAATTCAAAAACGCTCAAAAAAGCCCAAAATGTACCGAAATTTACGGAAAATCGCAGTTTTTCGAATATTTTTCAAAGACAAGTGCCCAAATGCACTCGCTCTACGGATAGAGCGCGTCGAGCCGCTTCTAATGATGTAACGCACGGCTATGGACACTCAAAGTTGGAGTCAAGAAAAATATTTTCAGTTTTCGCCTAAGACAAAATTGCGTTTTTGAGCGTAAAAACGCTAAGTAAATAGCTTTTCGCTATCAAAAACGAAACTTCGCCACCGGGGCGCAACCAGTACGTCGAACTACGATTTTTAAGCTACTAAAATAATTTATTGACTTGTAAAAATAATTTTGAAGATAATTTTGTTGAAATTGTACTAAGTCCCTATAAAATTATGCGAAAAATGTCAAAATTTCACGTTTTTTGTATAGAACGTGGGTCCTATTATAATTTATTCGCACAATGGGTGCCGAGACGCTTAATTTGATGTATCGCACGCAATAGTAGGTCACCAAAAAATTTTCAGTTTTTGTATGCAGTATGGCCAAATCGTCTCGCTTAGGTGGATTTTGAACAATCTCGATTTTGGACGGTCGGGCGCTTTTCTTGATTTTTGTCGATAATCGTGTTTTTTCTGTTGCAGGTACGTGCGGAGACGTCGGGCAGAGGTGAACCAGCCACGGGATGTGCAGAAACACGCAAGATGGACGAGACAAAATTCAAAAACGCTCAAAAAAGCCCAAAATGTACCGAAATTTACGGAAAATCGCAGTTTTTCGAATATTTTTCAAAGACAAGTGCCCAAATGCACTCGCTCTACGGATAGAGCGCGTCGAGCCGCTTCTAATGATGTAACGCACGGCTATGGACACTCAAAGTTGGAGTCAAGAAAAATATTTTCAGTTTTCGCCTAAGACAAAATTGCGTTTTTGAGCGTAAAAACGCTAAGTAAATAGCTTTTCGCTATCAAAAACGAAACTTCGCCACCGGGGCGCAACCAGTACGTCGAACTACGATTTTTAAGCCACTAAAATAATTTATTTACTTGTAAAAATATAATTTTGAAAATAATTTTGTTGAAATTGTACTAAGTCCCTATAAAATTATGCGAAAAATGTCAAAATTTCACGTTTTTTGTATAGAACGTGGGTCCTATTATAATTTATTCGCACAATGGGTGCCGAGACGCTTAATTTGATGTATCGCACGCAATAGTAGGTCACCAAAAAATTTTCAGTTTTTGTATGGTTAGGTTAGGTTAGGTTAGGTTAGGTTAGGTTAGGTTAGGTTAGGTTAGGTTAGGTTAGGTTAGGTTAGGTTAGGTTAGGTTAGGTTAGGTTAGGTTAGGTTAGGTTAGGTTAGGTTAGGTTAGGTTAGGTTAGGTTAGGTTAGGTTAGGTTAGGTTAGGTTAGGTTAGGTTAGGTTAGGTTAGGTTAGGTTAGGTTAGGTTAGGTTAGGTTAGGTTAGGTTAGGTTAGGTTAGGTTAGGTTAGGTTAGGTTAGGTTAGGTTAGGTTAGGTTAGGTTTTTTTTTTTTTTTTTTTTTTTTTTTTTTTTTTTTTTTTTTTTTTTTTTTAAATTTCTAAGTGTTCCTCAGACATGGAGATCCGAGACTTTGTTAATACGTTTTTGTTTCATTTTTTAACTGTTTTGTTTTATAAAAAAAAAAGAAAATTTACATGTTATTTACACCAAAAATTTTTATGTTTTTGCCATAATTTTGCTATTTCATTGCATTTAATCTACGATACATGCTATGTTTTTATGACTTTATTTACTTTACTATTTCAATCTTACATAAGGTTTTAATTAACTAATATTTCTTTTACTTGTTTCTTACTTTACTGCACAGTGTTTTATTATAATTTGTTATCCACTTGGAATCTACGCTATTTTAATTTTTAACTTGATTATTTTCATACAATTTTATTTTGTTAAATTATGTTATCATATTACGACTCTATTGTTTTCCTTGTTACTGTTTTTTGCTTATTCAATTTTTAACGTTATTGCTGGTTTGCATTATATACATTAATATATTAACGCCAACAAGGCTTATTTAACGATTTTAATTTTATACTAAATTTATTTTGCTTGCTACATTTACAGTTGGCTATTTCTGGATTTGGCACACCCACGACTTTTTTATTGTTTCTCGAGAGCATTCTTCGCCTTTCATTGGTAAGCGATGGGCCATGATCAACATGGCCCAGGGCGTTTACTTGGATAGCTACTAGTTCTGGAGCTTCTCGGCATTCGTCTTGGGTCACCTTAGCACTGATACGCTACGGTCGATCTCGCTAGTGCGTCCCACTTCCTCCTGATCGCGCACTCCGGGCTGAAGGCACTGTGGTCCACCTTTTCAGCCTTGGCGTGCGCGCAGTTGCAGCAGGAAGGGGTCGCACCAGCGAGCCAGCCCTCGCATTCCGTCCTCATGTGGGGCCCCCCGCAGTGGCTGCATTTGACGGTGGTCTCCGTGCAGAACCGTCGTCCATGGCCATAGCCGAGACACAGCGAGCATTGTACAAGTGGTGACTGGTCAGCCACTTGTACTCGCTGGAGGTCTATGACGACGATTCCTGCATGGACCAGACGCTGCCAAACTGCGGGAGACACCCTCATGACGACGTGATGCGTTTGGTTGTTTCGTGTCTTCTTTTTGTAAACTATTTCTATTTTGTTTGTTTGTTTGTCCATATCTTCCAATAGTTTTTTATTTTGTTTCCAAAGGGATTCGAGGATGTCTGTATCACTGTGGTACATGAAAACATTTTTTAAGATAATCAGAGGATTTTTATTTTTCACTTCTTCCACGTTTAGATATTCGTCCGCTTTCTTTAGCCTCTCTTTAACCTGTTGTCTTTCTTCTTCTGTTCTGCACCCTAGAATCACTTTCCTGTCCTTCGCTTTCCGGATCCTTTCTATTTCTATACCTCCTTCCTTTGCGTTAATTGTTTCTCTTATCTTTTGCATCACTTCGTCTCCCTTATCCTCCTCATCCTTTGAAGTTACAACAACAGAGTAGAGCTCGGTGTGTTCTGGGAGTTGCCTCCTGGGCTGTGCCGCCGCTACACTCGCGTAGGTGTGTTTCTCTATTCTCTCTTGTTGTAACTCCATTTTTTCCTGCAGCTTTTCCATCCTATCACTATTTTCGCGTATAAGTTTGGCGTGTTCTTCGAGTTTCTCAATCAGGTCCTTTTCTTCTTTTCCCTTTTCCATTTCCTTTCTTGGTTCCTTCTCATTAGCTAGTTTTCTTTCCTTCTCTGGTTCACTAATTTTACTCTGTCCTTGCTCTTTCTCACTTTCTGCTTCTTTCACCAGCTGGTACAAGCGTTCGATTGCATGAAGCACCCCCGTTTTTATTTCCGTTTTGATGTTCTTGGAATTCCCAAGGTTTATTTTGGCTTTAGTGAGACATGCTTTCGCTTCTGCCAACCGACTGGTATACTTGGGCTGCGCCGGTGGACTCACCACGGCCTCAACTGGCACTCTCGCTCCCACTCTACTGCCTTGCGAGATTATCTTTTTCGGCCTTGGTGGTTCCTCCGGCGCTGTTTTCTTGGGGGTGGTCGGAGTGAGTGGGTCTGTTCTTCCCGACTCCCACTCTCCGATGCTTCTACGAACACTCGACGTCTGCACAGCTATCGGTGATGTTGAACTGCGTGCGGCAGTTGAGGTCTTGGTCCCCTTAGCTGGGGTGCGAAATCCAAACATCGTGGAAAAAGGTCCGAGGAACACGTATAATCTAGATAGTAAATTTGTAAAAGTTGTATATAAGAAAAAATTTGTGTCAATTTGTATATATTATCCTAGCTTAAAACTAACAAAAACTAAAAGAAGGTCAATAAACCTTATATCGTTAAAAAAGCACCAATAATAGTTAAAACACAAAAGTGTCAATGTCAAATTTATAAGGACTTAGTTTAATTAAGTATTGAATATATAAAGTTAAGAAGTATACTAACACAATGACGATTTCGAAAACCGGGTCAAAAAATATGCGATACTTTAGAAGTTATTAAGGTTTGAAGGTGGTCTCCCCTGTGGAAAACCACTTTTCTTACCTTAATAACTGCAATCTGGGTGGGTGGGCGGGCGATTTTTTCTTGATTTTTGTCGATAATCGTGTTTTTTCTGTTGCAGGTACGTGCGGAGACGTCGGGCAGAGGTGAACCAGCCACGGGATGTGCAGAAACACGCAAGATGGACGAGACAAAATTCAAAAACGCTCAAAAAAGCCCAAAATGTACCGAAATTTACGGAAAATCGCAGTTTTTCGAATATTTTTCAAAGACAAGTGCCCAAATGCACTCGCTCTACGGATAGAGCGCGTCGAGCCGCTTCTAATGATGTAACGCACGGCTATGGACACTCAAAGTTGGAGTCAAGAAAAATATTTTCAGTTTTCGCCTAAGACAAAATTGCGTTTTTGAGCGTAAAAACGCTAAGTAAATAGCTTTTCGCTATCAAAAACGAAACTTCGCCACCGGGGCGCAACCAGTACGTCGAACTACGATTTTTAAGCTACTAAAATAATTTATTGACTTGTAAAAATAATTTTGAAGATAATTTTGTTGAAATTGTACTAAGTCCCTATAAAATTATGCGAAAAATGTCAAAATTTCACGTTTTTTGTATAGAACGTGGGTCCTATTATAATTTATTCGCACAATGGGTGCCGAGACGCTTAATTTGATGTATCGCACGCAATAGTAGGTCACCAAAAAATTTTCAGTTTTTGTATGCAGTATGGCCAAATCGTCTCGCTTAGGTGGATTTTGAACAATCTCGATTTTGGACGGTCGGGCGCTTTTCTTGATTTTTGTCGATAATCGTGTTTTTTCTGTTGCAGGTACGTGCGGAGACGTCGGGCAGAGGTGAACCAGCCACGGGATGTGCAGAAACACGCAAGATGGACGAGACAAAATTCAAAAACGCTCAAAAAAGCCCAAAATGTACCGAAATTTACGGAAAATCGCAGTTTTTCGAATATTTTTCAAAGACAAGTGCCCAAATGCACTCGCTCTACGGATAGAGCGCGTCGAGCCGCTTCTAATGATGTAACGCACGGCTATGGACACTCAAAGTTGGAGTCAAGAAAAATATTTTCAGTTTTCGCCTAAGACAAAATTGCGTTTTTGAGCGTAAAAACGCTAAGTAAATAGCTTTTCGCTATCAAAAACGAAACTTCGCCACCGGGGCGCAACCAGTACGTCGAACTACGATTTTTAAGCTACTAAAATAATTTATTGACTTGTAAAAATAATTTTGAAGATAATTTTGTTGAAATTGTACTAAGTCCCTATAAAATTATGCGAAAAATGTCAAAATTTCACGTTTTTTGTATAGAACGTGGGTCCTATTATAATTTATTCGCACAATGGGTGCCGAGACGCTTAATTTGATGTATCGCACGCAATAGTAGGTCACCAAAAAATTTTCAGTTTTTGTATGCAGTATGGCCAAATCGTCTCGCTTAGGTGGATTTTGAACAATCTCGATTTTGGACGGTCGGGCGCTTTTCTTGATTTTTGTCGATAATCGTGTTTTTTCTGTTGCAGGTACGTGCGGAGACGTCGGGCAGAGGTGAACCAGCCACGGGATGTGCAGAAACACGCAAGATGGACGAGACAAAATTCAAAAACGCTCAAAAAAGCCCAAAATGTACCGAAATTTACGGAAAATCGCAGTTTTTCGAATATTTTTCAAAGACAAGTGCCCAAATGCACTCGCTCTACGGATAGAGCGCGTCGAGCCGCTTCTAATGATGTAACGCGCGGCTATGGACACTCAAAGTTGGAGTCAAGAAAAATATTTTCAGTTTTCGCCTAAGACAAAATTGCGTTTTTGAGCGTAAAAACGCTAAGTAAATAGCTTTTCGCTATCAAAAACGAAACTTCGCCACCGGGGCGCAACCAGTACGTCGAACTACGATTTTTAAGCTACTAAAATAATTTATTGACTTGTAAAAATAATTTTGAAGATAATTTTGTTGAAATTGTACTAAGTCCCTATAAAATTATGCGAAAAATGTCAAAATTTCACGTTTTTTGTATAGAACGTGGGTCCTATTATAATTTATTCGCACAATGGGTGCCGAGACGCTTAATTTGATGTATCGCACGCAATAGTAGGTCACCAAAAAATTTTCAGTTTTTGTATGCAGTATGGCCAAATCGTCTCGCTTAGGTGGATTTTGAACAATCTCGATTTTGGACGGTCGGGCGTTTTTCTTGATTTTTGTCGATAATCGTGTTTTTTCTGTTGCAGGTACGTGCGGAGACGTCGGGCAGAGGTGAACCAGCCACGGGATGTGCAGAAACACGCAAGATGGACGAGACAAAATTCAAAAACGCTCAAAAAAGCCCAAAATGTACCGAAATTTACGGAAAATCGCAGTTTTTCGAATATTTTTCAAAGACAAGTGCCCAAATGCACTCGCTCTACGGATAGAGCGCGTCGAGCCGCTTCTAATGATGTAACGCACGGCTATGGACACTCAAAGTTGGAGTCAAGAAAAATATTTTCAGTTTTCGCCTAAGACAAAATTGCGTTTTTGAGCGTAAAAACGCTAAGTAAATAGCTTTTCGCTATCAAAAACGAAACTTCGCCACCGGGGCGCAACCAGTACGTCGAACTACGATTTTTAAGCTACTAAAATAATTTATTGACTTGTAAAAATAATTTTGAAGATAATTTTGTTGAAATTGTACTAAGTCCCTATAAAATTATGCGAAAAATGTCAAAATTTCACGTTTTTTGTATAGAACGTGGGTCCTATTATAATTTATTCGCACAATGGGTGCCGAGACGCTTAATTTGATGTATCGCACGCAATAGTAGGTCACCAAAAAATTTTCAGTTTTTGTATGGGTTAGGTTAGGTTAGGTTAGGTTAGGTTAGGTTAGGTTAGGTTAGGTTAGGTTAGGTTAGGTTAGGTTAGGTTAGGTTTTTTTTTTTTTTTTTTTTTTTTTTTTTTTTATTTCTAAGTGTCCCTCAGACATGGTGGTCCGAGACTTTTTTAATGCTTTTAATGTGTTTTTGACAATTCTGTTTATATAAAGAAAGGGGGTCTATTTTAAATTTTTCGAATTTTAAATTTTTTACTTAATAATGCTGTCTTTGTGTTCAAACTTTCAATATGTCTACATTTTAATAAAATCTTGTTGTTTATACTCTTTTTGTTTATGCTTTGTTTTTCATCATTTTGTTCCTGCATAGCTTCATTACTTTGATAAGTGCTTAATGTAAATAATAATATTTTCCACCTGGAATCTTACGACTAATTTATTTATAACTTTTCTTGTGTTTTTTTCTTTAATTAAGTTACCAAATTATTTTACTAAGTCTTTATATTTTAACTATTATGCTTGTTGTTGTTTATTTATGGTTTTATTAGTCCTTAATTTTATTTTTCCTATTTAAACTGTTTATTATCTGTTATAATAATTTACTATTTAAGAAGTTATTGCTGATTGTGTCTATATATATAATATATAGACTCCAATAAGGCTTATGTAACGTATTTTAAATGTTTTACTATTTAAATTACCTACTCTTTAGTGTTTCCCTAATTTTTCCCACCGAGTGCACGATTTTTCACCTCTCAGGGGTAAGCGGTGGGCCATGGTCAACATGGCCCAGGTCCGTTTACTTGGCCAGCTAATCATTTGTGCTCGTCGGCGTTCGTGTGGGGACCACCTTAACAGTGGTAAGCTACAGTGGCTCTAGCCAGTGCGTCCCACTTCCTCCTGATTGCACACTCAGGACTGAAGGCGCTGTGATCTGCCTTTTCAGCCTTTGCGTGCAGGCAGTTGCAGCAGGAAGGGGTCGCACCGGCGAGCCACTCAGCACACTCCGTTCTCATGTGGGGTCCCCCACAGTGGCTGCATTTGACGGTGGTCTCCGTGCAGAACCGTCGCCCATGGCCGTAGCCGAGACACAGCGAGCATTGCACAAGTGGTGACTGATCAGCCACTTTTACTCGCTGGAGGTCTATGACGACGGTTCCAGCACGGACCAGACGCTGCCAAACTGCGGGAGACACCCTCATGACCACGTGCTGTGTCTGATTATTCCTAGTTCTTTTCTTGTATACAATCTCTATTTTATTTGTTGCTTTATCTAATTCTTTTAATATTTTTTCATTTTGATTCCAGATGCAGTCCAAAATATCCTGGTCGGTGCTAAAAGTAAAAACGTTTTTAAGGATCACCAATGGGTTTTTATTTTTTACCTCTTCCACATTCAAATGTTCTTCCGCTCCCTTAAGTCTTTCCTGAACTTGTCGTCTTTCCTCCTCTGTTTTACATCCTATTATCACTTTCCTGTCCTTCGCTTTCCTGATCTTTTCTATGGCTATTCCTCCTTCCTTTGCTTTCACCGTATCTCGTATCCTCTTCATAACTTCGTCACCCGTGTCTTGGTCATCCCTAGACGTAACAACCACTGAGTATAGCGCGGCATGCTCAGGGAACTGCCTCCCAGGGTGCGCCGCTGCTACACTCGCGTACGTCTGCCTTTCCATCTTCTCCTGCTGTTGTTCCATTTTCTCCTGCAATTTCTCCATCCTAATGCTATTCTCACTTATGAGTCTTGCATGCTCCTCTAGTTTCCTAATGAGATCTTTTTCTTCCTTACTCACCTCCTTCTCTTGCTTTCCCTCCTTCTCCAGCTCTTTCTCCTTCACCGATTCGTTCACTTTCTTCTCTCCTTTGTCATTTTCATTCTCCGACTCCTTAACAAGCTGGTACAATCTTTCGATTGCTCGTTGTACTTCCGTCTTAATTTCCGTCTTCATGTTCTTCGAGTTCCCCAGATTAATCTTTGCCTTTGTAAGACAGGCCTTCGCTTCCGCAAGCCGGCTGGTGTATTTGGGCTGCGTCGGTGGACTCCTCACAGCCTCAATCGGTACTTTCACACCCACTCTACTTCCCTGTGAAAGCACCTTTTTTGTCTTTGGGGGGTCCACCGGCGCAACTTTCTTCGGGGTGGTTGGGGTAAGTGGGTCAGCTTTACCAGCTTCCCACTCCCCGATACTTCTGCGGACGCTTGAAGTTGAAGGCCTGTCGTTTTCGTGCACAGCTGGTGGTGTGGTTGAGGTTCTCCTGGGGAACTCGTTCGAAGTCTTACTGCTTTTGGCAGGAGTGCGGAACCCAAACATTTTGGAAGAAGTTTAAGGGACACAATTAAAATCTAAGGTAAATTTGTAAAAGTTGTAAATAATATAGATTTAATAAATTTGTAAAAGTTGTAAATAAAGATTAAAAATAAAATAAAATAAAAAATTTGTAAAAGTTGTAAATGTATAAAATTTCAGTCAAATATTCTAGCCTATTTCTAACTTAACACTAACCTAATGCTATGTTCCTAGGAAGAACAGTCTTATGTACTAGTAATATTGCCTTTATAAGGCAATGAAGCATAAATTTGGTAAAAACCAAAATTTCCAATGTCAAAATAAGTGGGGTCAATTTTAGACTCTTTGGTGACAATATTTAAAAAGCGTATCGTTATACGATGTCAAATTCGAAAGCCGGGTCAATTTATAATAATTAGTTTAAAAGTTATTAAGGGTTGAAGGTGGTCTCCCCTGTGGAAAACCACTTTTCTTACCTTAGTAACTGCAATCTGGGTGGGTGGGAGGGCGATTTTTTCTTGATTTTTGTCGATAATCGTGTTTTTTCTGTTGCAGGTACGTGCGGAGACGTCGGGCAGAGGTGAACCAGCCACGGGATGTGCAGAAACACGCAAGATGGACGAGACAAAATTCAAAAACGCTCAAAAAAGCCCAAAATGTACCGAAATTTACGGAAAATCGCAGTTTTTCGAATATTTTTCTAAGACAAGTGCCCAAATGCACTCGCTCTACGAATAGAGCGCGTCGAGCCGCTTCTAATGATGTAACGCACGGCTATAGACACTCAAAGTTGGAGTCAAGAAAAATATTTTCAGTTTTCGCCTAAGACAAAATTGCGTTTTTGAGCGTAAAAACGCTAAGTAAATAGCTTTTCGCTATCAAAAACGAAACTTCGCCACCGAGGCGCAACCAGTACGTCGAACTATGATTTTTAAGCTACTAAAATAATTTATTCACTTGTAAAAATAATTTTGAAAATAATTTTGTTGAAATTGTACTAAGTCCCTATAAAATTATGCGAAAAATGTCAAAATTTCACGTTTTTTGTATAGAACGTGGGTCCTATTATAATTTATTCGCACAATGGGTGCCGAGACGCTTAATTTGATGTATCGCACGCAATAGTAGGTCACCAAAAAATTTTCAGTTTTTGTATGCAGTATGGCCAATTCGTCTCGCTTAGGTGGATTTTGAACAATCTCGATTTTGGACGGTCGGGCGTTTTTCTTGATTTTTGTCGATAATCGTGTTTTTTCTGTTGCAGGTACGTGCGGAGACGTCGGGCAGAGGTGAACCAGCCACGGGATGTGCAGAAACACGCAAGATGGACGAGACAAAATTCAAAAACGCTCAAAAAAGCCCAAAATGTACCGAAATTTACGGAAAATCGCAGTTTTTCGAATATTTTTCTAAGACAAGTGCCCAAATGCACTCGCTCTACGAATAGAGCGCGTCGAGCCGCTTCTAATGATGTAACGCACGGCTATAGACACTCAAAGTTGGAGTCAAGAAAAATATTTTCAGTTTTCGCCTAAGACAAAATTGCGTTTTTGAGCGTAAAAACGCTAAGTAAATAGCTTTTCGCTATCAAAAACGAAACTTCGCCACCGCGGGCGTAACCAGTGCGTCGAACTACGATTTATAAGCTACTAAAATAATTTATTTAATTGTAAAAATAGAATTTTGAAAATAATTTTGTTGAAATTGTACTAAGTCCCTATAAAATTATGCGAAAAATGTCAAAATTTCACGTTTTTTGTATAGAACGTGGGTCCTATTATAATTTATTCGCACAATGGGTGCCGAGACGCTTAATTTGATGTATCGCACGCAATAGTAGGTCACCAAAAAATTTTCAGTTTTTGTATGCAGTATGGCCAATTCGTCTCGCTTAGGTGGATTTTGAACAATCTCGATTTTGGACGGTCGGGCGTTTTTCTTGATTTTTGTCGATAATCGTGTTTTTTCTGTTGCAGGTACGTGCGGAGACGTCGGGCAGAGGTGAACCAGCCACGGGATGTGCAGAAACACGCAAGATGGACGAGACAAAATTCAAAAACGCTCAAAAAAGCCCAAAATGTACCGAAATTTACGGAAAATCGCAGTTTTTCGAATATTTTTCTAAGACAAGTGCCCAAATGCACTCGCTCTACGAATAGAGCGCGTCGAGCCGCTTCTAATGATGTAACGCACGGCTATAGACACTCAAAGTTGGAGTCAAGAAAAATATTTTCAGTTTTCGCCTAAGACAAAATTGCGTTTTTGAGCGTAAAAACGCTAAGTAAATAGCTTTTCGCTATCAAAAACGAAACTTCGCCACCGCGGGCGTAACCAGTGCGTCGAACTACGATTTATAAGCTACTAAAATAATTTATTTAATTGTAAAAATAGAATTTTGAAAATAATTTTGTTGAAATTGTACTAAGTCCCTATAAAATTATGCGAAAAATGTCAAAATTTCACGTTTTTTGTATAGAACGTGGGTCCTATTATAATTTATTCGCACAATGGGTGCCGAGACGCTTAATTTGATGTATCGCACGCAATAGTAGGTCACCAAAAAATTTTCAGTTTTTGTATGCAGTATGGCCAATTCGTCTCGCTTAGGTGGATTTTGAACAATCTCGATTTTGGACGGTCGGGCGTTTTTCTTGATTTTTGTCGATAATCGTGTTTTTTCTGTTGCAGGTACGTGCGGAGACGTCGGGCAGAGGTGAACCAGCCACGGGATGTGCAGAAACACGCAAGATGGACGAGACAAAATTCAAAAACGCTCAAAAAAGCCCAAAATGTACCGAAATTTACGGAAAATCGCAGTTTTTCGAATATTTTTCTAAGACAAGTGCCCAAATGCACTCGCTCTACGAATAGAGCGCGTCGAGCCGCTTCTAATGATGTAACGCACGGCTATAGACACTCAAAGTTGGAGTCAAGAAAAATATTTTCAGTTTTCGCCTAAGACAAAATTGCGTTTTTGAGCGTAAAAACGCTAAGTAAATAGCTTTTCGCTATCAAAAACGAAACTTCGCCACCGCGGGCGTAACCAGTGCGTCGAACTACGATTTATAAGCTACTAAAATAATTTATTTAATTGTAAAAATAGAATTTTGAAAATAATTTTGTTGAAATTGTACTAAGTCCCTATAAAATTATGCGAAAAATGTCAAAATTTCACGTTTTTTGTATAGAACGTGGGTCCTATTATAATTTATTCGCACAATGGGTGCCGAGACGCTTAATTTGATGTATCGCACGCAATAGTAGGTCACCAAAAAATTTTCAGTTTTTGTATGCAGTATGGCCAATTCGTCTCGCTTAGGTGGATTTTGAACAATCTCGATTTTGGACGGTCGGGCGTTTTTCTTGATTTTTGTCGATAATCGTGTTTTTTCTGTTGCAGGTACGTGCGGAGACGTCGGGCAGAGGTGAACCAGCCACGGGATGTGCAGAAACACGCAAGATGGACGAGACAAAATTCAAAAACGCTCAAAAAAGCCCAAAATGTACCGAAATTTACGGAAAATCGCAGTTTTTCGAATATTTTTCTAAGACAAGTGCCCAAATGCACTCGCTCTACGAATAGAGCGCGTCGAGCCGCTTCTAATGATGTAACGCACGGCTATAGACACTCAAAGTTGGAGTCAAGAAAAATATTTTCAGTTTTCGCCTAAGACAAAATTGCGTTTTTGAGCGTAAAAACGCTAAGTAAATAGCTTTTCGCTATCAAAAACGAAACTTCGCCACCGCGGGCGTAACCAGTGCGTCGAACTACGATTTATAAGCTACTAAAATAATTTATTTAATTGTAAAAATAGAATTTTGAAAATAATTTTGTTGAAATTGTACTAAGTCCCTATAAAATTATGCGAAAAATGTCAAAATTTCACGTTTTTTGTATAGAACGTGGGTCCTATTATAATTTATTCGCACAATGGGTGCCGAGACGCTTAATTTGATGTATCGCACGCAATAGTAGGTCACCAAAAAATTTTCAGTTTTTGTATGCAGTATGGCCAATTCGTCTCGCTTAGGTGGATTTTGAACAATCTCGATTTTGGACGGTCGGGCGTTTTTCTTGATTTTTGTCGATAATCGTGTTTTTTCTGTTGCAGGTACGTGCGGAGACGTCGGGCAGAGGTGAACCAGCCACGGGATGTGCAGAAACACGCAAGATGGACGAGACAAAATTCAAAAACGCTCAAAAAAGCCCAAAATGTACCGAAATTTACGGAAAATCGCAGTTTTTCGAATATTTTTCTAAGACAAGTGCCCAAATGCACTCGCTCTACGAATAGAGCGCGTCGAGCCGCTTCTAATGATGTAACGCACGGCTATAGACACTCAAAGTTGGAGTCAAGAAAAATATTTTCAGTTTTCGCCTAAGACAAAATTGCGTTTTTGAGCGTAAAAACGCTAAGTAAATAGCTTTTCGCTATCAAAAACGAAACTTCGCCACCGCGGGCGTAACCAGTGCGTCGAACTACGATTTATAAGCTACTAAAATAATTTATTTAATTGTAAAAATAGAATTTTGAAAATAATTTTGTTGAAATTGTACTAAGTCCCTATAAAATTATGCGAAAAATGTCAAAATTTCACGTTTTTTGTATAGAACGTGGGTCCTATTATAATTTATTCGCACAATGGGTGCCGAGACGCTTAATTTGATGTATCGCACGCAATAGTAGGTCACCAAAAAATTTTCAGTTTTTGTATGCAGTATGGCCAATTCGTCTCGCTTAGGTGGATTTTGAACAATCTCGATTTTGGACGGTCGGGCGTTTTTCTTGATTTTTGTCGATAATCGTGTTTTTTCTGTTGCAGGTACGTGCGGAGACGTCGGGCAGAGGTGAACCAGCCACGGGATGTGCAGAAACACGCAAGATGGACGAGACAAAATTCAAAAACGCTCAAAAAAGCCCAAAATGTACCGAAATTTACGGAAAATCGCAGTTTTTCGAATATTTTTCTAAGACAAGTGCCCAAATGCACTCGCTCTACGAATAGAGCGCGTCGAGCCGCTTCTAATGATGTAACGCACGGCTATAGACACTCAAAGTTGGAGTCAAGAAAAATATTTTCAGTTTTCGCCTAAGACAAAATTGCGTTTTTGAGCGTAAAAACGCTAAGTAAATAGCTTTTCGCTATCAAAAACGAAACTTCGCCACCGCGGGCGTAACCAGTGCGTCGAACTACGATTTATAAGCTACTAAAATAATTTATTTAATTGTAAAAATAGAATTTTGAAAATAATTTTGTTGAAATTGTACTAAGTCCCTATAAAATTATGCGAAAAATGTCAAAATTTCACGTTTTTTGTATAGAACGTGGGTCCTATTATAATTTATTCGCACAATGGGTGCCGAGACGCTTAATTTGATGTATCGCACGCAATAGTAGGTCACCAAAAAATTTTCAGTTTTTGTATGCAGTATGGCCAATTCGTCTCGCTTAGGTGGATTTTGAACAATCTCGATTTTGGACGGTCGGGCGTTTTTCTTGATTTTTGTCGATAATCGTGTTTTTTCTGTTGCAGGTACGTGCGGAGACGTCGGGCAGAGGTGAACCAGCCACGGGATGTGCAGAAACACGCAAGATGGACGAGACAAAATTCAAAAACGCTCAAAAAAGCCCAAAATGTACCGAAATTTACGGAAAATCGCAGTTTTTCGAATATTTTTCTAAGACAAGTGCCCAAATGCACTCGCTCTACGAATAGAGCGCGTCGAGCCGCTTCTAATGATGTAACGCACGGCTATAGACACTCAAAGTTGGAGTCAAGAAAAATATTTTCAGTTTTCGCCTAAGACAAAATTGCGTTTTTGAGCGTAAAAACGCTAAGTAAATAGCTTTTCGCTATCAAAAACGAAACTTCGCCACCGCGGGCGTAACCAGTGCGTCGAACTACGATTTATAAGCTACTAAAATAATTTATTTAATTGTAAAAATAGAATTTTGAAAATAATTTTGTTGAAATTGTACTAAGTCCCTATAAAATTATGCGAAAAATGTCAAAATTTCACGTTTTTTGTATAGAACGTGGGTCCTATTATAATTTATTCGCACAATGGGTGCCGAGACGCTTAATTTGATGTATCGCACGCAATAGTAGGTCACCAAAAAATTTTCAGTTTTTGTATGCAGTATGGCCAATTCGTCTCGCTTAGGTGGATTTTGAACAATCTCGATTTTGGACGGTCGGGCGTTTTTCTTGATTTTTGTCGATAATCGTGTTTTTTCTGTTGCAGGTACGTGCGGAGACGTCGGGCAGAGGTGAACCAGCCACGGGATGTGCAGAAACACGCAAGATGGACGAGACAAAATTCAAAAACGCTCAAAAAAGCCCAAAATGTACCGAAATTTACGGAAAATCGCAGTTTTTCGAATATTTTTCTAAGACAAGTGCCCAAATGCACTCGCTCTACGAATAGAGCGCGTCGAGCCGCTTCTAATGATGTAACGCACGGCTATAGACACTCAAAGTTGGAGTCAAGAAAAATATTTTCAGTTTTCGCCTAAGACAAAATTGCGTTTTTGAGCGTAAAAACGCTAAGTAAATAGCTTTTCGCTATCAAAAACGAAACTTCGCCACCGCGGGCGTAACCAGTGCGTCGAACTACGATTTATAAGCTACTAAAATAATTTATTTAATTGTAAAAATAGAATTTTGAAAATAATTTTGTTGAAATTGTACTAAGTCCCTATAAAATTATGCGAAAAATGTCAAAATTTCACGTTTTTTGTATAGAACGTGGGTCCTATTATAATTTATTCGCACAATGGGTGCCGAGACGCTTAATTTGATGTATCGCACGCAATAGTAGGTCACCAAAAAATTTTCAGTTTTTGTATGCAGTATGGCCAATTCGTCTCGCTTAGGTGGATTTTGAACAATCTCGATTTTGGACGGTCGGGCGTTTTTCTTGATTTTTGTCGATAATCGTGTTTTTTCTGTTGCAGGTACGTGCGGAGACGTCGGGCAGAGGTGAACCAGCCACGGGATGTGCAGAAACACGCAAGATGGACGAGACAAAATTCAAAAACGCTCAAAAAAGCCCAAAATGTACCGAAATTTACGGAAAATCGCAGTTTTTCGAATATTTTTCTAAGACAAGTGCCCAAATGCACTCGCTCTACGAATAGAGCGCGTCGAGCCGCTTCTAATGATGTAACGCACGGCTATAGACACTCAAAGTTGGAGTCAAGAAAAATATTTTCAGTTTTCGCCTAAGACAAAATTGCGTTTTTGAGCGTAAAAACGCTAAGTAAATAGCTTTTCGCTATCAAAAACGAAACTTCGCCACCGCGGGCGTAACCAGTGCGTCGAACTACGATTTATAAGCTACTAAAATAATTTATTTAATTGTAAAAATAGAATTTTGAAAATAATTTTGTTGAAATTGTACTAAGTCCCTATAAAATTATGCGAAAAATGTCAAAATTTCACGTTTTTTGTATAGAACGTGGGTCCTATTATAATTTATTCGCACAATGGGTGCCGAGACGCTTAATTTGATGTATCGCACGCAATAGTAGGTCACCAAAAAATTTTCAGTTTTTGTATGCAGTATGGCCAATTCGTCTCGCTTAGGTGGATTTTGAACAATCTCGATTTTGGACGGTCGGGCGTTTTTCTTGATTTTTGTCGATAATCGTGTTTTTTCTGTTGCAGGTACGTGCGGAGACGTCGGGCAGAGGTGAACCAGCCACGGGATGTGCAGAAACACGCAAGATGGACGAGACAAAATTCAAAAACGCTCAAAAAAGCCCAAAATGTACCGAAATTTACGGAAAATCGCAGTTTTTCGAATATTTTTCTAAGACAAGTGCCCAAATGCACTCGCTCTACGAATAGAGCGCGTCGAGCCGCTTCTAATGATGTAACGCACGGCTATAGACACTCAAAGTTGGAGTCAAGAAAAATATTTTCAGTTTTCGCCTAAGACAAAATTGCGTTTTTGAGCGTAAAAACGCTAAGTAAATAGCTTTTCGCTATCAAAAACGAAACTTCGCCACCGCGGGCGTAACCAGTGCGTCGAACTACGATTTATAAGCTACTAAAATAATTTATTTAATTGTAAAAATAGAATTTTGAAAATAATTTTGTTGAAATTGTACTAAGTCCCTATAAAATTATGCGAAAAATGTCAAAATTTCACGTTTTTTGTATAGAACGTGGGTCCTATTATAATTTATTCGCACAATGGGTGCCGAGACGCTTAATTTGATGTATCGCACGCAATAGTAGGTCACCAAAAAATTTTCAGTTTTTGTATGCAGTATGGCCAATTCGTCTCGCTTAGGTGGATTTTGAACAATCTCGATTTTGGACGGTCGGGCGTTTTTCTTGATTTTTGTCGATAATCGTGTTTTTTCTGTTGCAGGTACGTGCGGAGACGTCGGGCAGAGGTGAACCAGCCACGGGATGTGCAGAAACACGCAAGATGGACGAGACAAAATTCAAAAACGCTCAAAAAAGCCCAAAATGTACCGAAATTTACGGAAAATCGCAGTTTTTCGAATATTTTTCTAAGACAAGTGCCCAAATGCACTCGCTCTACGAATAGAGCGCGTCGAGCCGCTTCTAATGATGTAACGCACGGCTATAGACACTCAAAGTTGGAGTCAAGAAAAATATTTTCAGTTTTCGCCTAAGACAAAATTGCGTTTTTGAGCGTAAAAACGCTAAGTAAATAGCTTTTCGCTATCAAAAACGAAACTTCGCCACCGCGGGCGTAACCAGTGCGTCGAACTACGATTTATAAGCTACTAAAATAATTTATTTAATTGTAAAAATAGAATTTTGAAAATAATTTTGTTGAAATTGTACCAAGTCCCTATAAAATTATGCGAAAAATGTCAAAATTTCACGTTTTTTGTATAGAACGTGGGTCCTATTATAATTTATTCGCACAATGGGTGCCGAGACGCTTAATTTGATGTATCGCACGCAATAGTAGGTCACCAAAAAATTTTCAGTTTTTGTATGCAGTATGGCCAAATCGTCTCGCTTAGGTGGATTTTGAACAATCTCGATTTTGGACGGTCGGGCGTTTTTCTTGATTTTTGTCGATAATCGTGTTTTTTCTGTTGCAGGTACGTGCGGAGACGTCGGGCAGAGGTGAACCAGCCACGGGATGTGCAGAAACACGCAAGATGGACGAGACAAAATTCAAAAACGCTCAAAAAAGCCCAAAATGTACCGAAATTTACGGAAAATCGCAGTTTTTCGAATATTTTTCTAAGACAAGTGCCCAAATGCACTCGCTCTACGAATAGAGCGCGTCGAGCCGCTTCTAATGATGTAACGCACGGCTATAGACACTCAAAGTTGGAGTCAAGAAAAATATTTTCAGTTTTCGCCTAAGACAAAATTGCGTTTTTGAGCGTAAAAACGCTAAGTAAATAGCTTTTCGCTATCAAAAACGAAACTTCGCCACCGCGGGCGTAACCAGTGCGTCGAACTACGATTTATAAGCTACTAAAATAATTTATTTAATTGTAAAAATAGAATTTTGAAAATAATTTTGTTGAAATTGTACTAAGTCCCTATAAAATTATGCGAAAAATGTCAAAATTTCACGTTTTTTGTATAGAACGTGGGTCCTATTATAATTTATTCGCACAATGGGTGCCGAGACGCTTAATTTGATGTATCGCACGCAATAGTAGGTCACCAAAAAATTTTCAGTTTTTGTATGGTTAGGTTAGGTTAGGTTAGGTTAGGTTAGGTTTTTTTTTTTTTTTTTTTTTTTTTTTTTTTTTTTATAATTCCTAAGTGTCCCTCAGACATGGTGGTCCGAGACTTTGTTAATACGTTTTTGTTTTGTGTAACTAATTTAATTTTCAAAAAAAAAAGAAAATTTCCGTTTTTTCTATATTTTTTACAAATTTTGAATTTTACAAAATGTTACAACTGTTATTACATTAATAGTTTTCCATGCATCTTAGTTTCTACTGGTATTTCTTATATTCTACAATCCTTCTACAATCCTTCCGCTGTATAAAAAATGTTATTCACCTGGAATCCTAAAACTATTTAATTTTACTACAATATTTTAATGTTTATATCACAATTTTACGTTAAAAGTTTCAAAGTTTTTGGTGTTCAATTTTGATTTTATAATATCTACTGTTTACCCTATATGTTTTACTGTAATTTGCCAATTCTAATATTAAGTTATCGCTAGTTGTTTTATATACATTAATATATAAATTTCCAACAAGTCTTATCTAACAATTTAAATTTTTACTATATTTATGTTACTTCCTACTGCTAATTTTGTAGTTTTTTCGGCGGCGGGACTTTTTGTTACCGAGAGAGTTCTTCACCTTTCAGCGGTAAGCGGTGGACCATGTTCAACATGGTCCAGAGCGTTTACTTGGACAGCTACTAGTTCAGCTCATCAGTCTTCGTCCGGGGCCACCTTAGCAATGGTACGCTATGGTTGACCTCGCCAATGCGTCCCACTTCCTCCTGATTGCACACTCAGGACTGAAGGCGCTGTGATCTGCCTTGTCAGCCTTTGCGTGCAGGCAGTTGCAGCAGGAAGGGGTCGCACCGGCGAGCCAATCCGCACACTCGGTCCTCATGTGGGGTCCCCCACAGTGGCTGCATTTCACGGTGGTCTCCACGCAGAACCGTCGTCCATGGCCATAGCCGAGACACAGCGAGCATTGCACAAGTGGTGACTGATCAGCCACTTTTACTCGCTGGAGGTCTATGACGACGGTTCCAGCATGGACCAGACGCTGCCAAACTGCGGGAGACACCCTCATGATTATGTGCTGCGTTTGGTTATTTCTAGTCTTCTTTTTGTATGCTATTTCTGCTTTATTTGTTTGTCTATCTATGTCATCCAAAATTTTTCCATTTTGTATCCAAAGTGATTCCACAATTTCTACATCACTATTATATATAAACACATTTTTCAAAATTACCAGCGGATTTTTATTTTTCATCTCTTCCACATTTAACTCTTCCGCACCCTTTAATCTTTCCTTAACTTGCTGTCTTTCCTCCTCTGTTCTGCACCCCACAATCACTTTTTGGTCTTTTGCTTTTCGGATCCTTTCTATAGTTATTCCTCCTTCCTTTGCCTTAATAGTATCTCTTATCTTCTTCATTACTTCCTCTCCCGAATCTACCTCGTCCTTTGATGTTACGACTACCGAGTATAGCGCGGCGCGCTCAGGGAACTGCCTCCCAGGGTGCGCCGCTGCTACACTCGCGTACGTCTGCTTTTCCATCCTCTCCTGTTGCATCTCCATTTTCTCTTGTAACCTTTCCATTCTGTCACTATTTTCACGTATGAGCCGTGCGTGCTCTTCCATCCTCTTAATAAGGTCTATTTCTTCCTTTCCTTTTTCTTTCTCTGGTTCCTTTCCTTTCTCTGGTTCACTTTCTTTCTCTGGCTCGTTTATCCTATCATTCCGTTTTTCCTTCTCACTTTCCGCTTCCTTCACCAACTGATACAGGCGTTCGATGGCGTGAAGCACCTCCGTTTTTATCTCCGTTTTTATGTTTCTCGAGTTCCCCATATTAACCTTTGCTTTCGTAAGACAGGCCTTCGCTTCCGCAAGCCGGCTGGTGTATTTGGGCTGCGTCGGTGGACTCCTCACGGCCTCAATCGGTACTTTCACACCCACTCTACTTCCCTGCGAAAGCACCTTTTTCGTCCTTGGGGGGTCCACCGGCGCAACTTTCTTCGGGGTGGTTGGGGTAAGTGGGTCAGCTTTACCAGCTTCCCACTCCCCGATACTTCTGCGGACGCTAGATGTTGAAGGCCTGTCGTCTTCGTGCACAGCTGGTGGTGTAGTTGAGGTTCTTCTGGGGAACTCGTTGGAGGTCTTGCTGCTCTTGGCAGGGGTGCGGAAACCAAACATGTTGGTAAGGGGTTGAGGGACACGTTAAAATATAATCTAATGTAAATTTGTATAAGTTGTAAATATTATATCAAGTAAATTTGTAAAAGTTGTAAAAGTAGATTAAAATTAAATTTGTATAAGTTGTAAAAAATAAAATTGTATATAATATGCTTAATTCCTAACTTATTACTAACACAAAAACTAACCTAATTAAAAGTTCCTTGAAAGAACACTAATAAAGTAATGCCTTACACCAGGCAGTAAAATAATTTTGGTAAAAACCAAAATACAAATGTCAAAGCGTAATGTGGTCAATTAAAAAATTTTTCTTTGGCACAAATAAAGAAGCGCGTCGTTAAAAGATGTGGGTTTCAAAAACCGGGTCAATTTATAGGCGATAGTTTAAAAGTTATTAAGGTTTGAAGGTGGCCTCCCCTGTGGGAATCGACTATTCTTACCTTAGTAACTGCAATCTTTCTTTCGGGATTTTTTCTTGATTTTTGTCGATAATCGTGTTTTTTCTGTTGCAGGTACGTGCGGAGACGTCGGGCAGAGGTGAACCAGCCACGGGATGTACAGAAACACGCAAGATGGACGAGACAAAATTCAAAAACGCTCAAAAAAGCCCAAAATGTACCGAAATTGACGGAAAATCGCAGTTTTTCGAATATTTTTCTAAGACAAGTGCCCAAATGCACTCGCTCTACGAATAGAGCGCGTCGAGCCGCTTCTAATGATGTAACGCACGGCTATGGACACTCAAAGTTGGAGTCGAGAAAAATATTTTCAGTTTTCGCCTAAGACAAAATTGCGTTTTTGAGCGTAAAAACGCTAAGTAAATAGCTTTTCGCTATCAAAAACGAAACTTCGCCACTGGGGCGCAACCAGTACGTCGAACTACGATTTTTAAGCTACTAAAATAATTTATTCACTTGTAAAAATAATTTTGAAAATAATTTTGTTGAAATTGTACTAAGTCCCTATAAAATTATGCGAAAAATGTCAAAATTTCACGTTTTTTGTATAGAACGTGGGTCCTATTATAATTTATTCGCACAATGGGTGCCGAGACGCTTAATTTGATGTATCGCACGCAATAGTAGGTCACCAAAAAATTTTCAGTTTTTGTATGGTTAGGTTAGGTTAGGTTAGGTTAGGTTAGGTTAGGTTAGGTTAGGTTAGGTTAGGTTAGGTTAGGTTAGGTTAGGTTAGGTTAGGTTAGGTTAGGTTAGGTTAGGTTAGGTTAGGTTAGGTTTTTTTTTTTTTTTTTTTTTTTTTTTAAATCTATTACAAGTTTCTATAGGCATAAGCGCCCATACCCTTTTTTAGTTTTACATAATTTTTGTCACTTAAATAATTTAAATTATCACGTCTATTGCTCCGTTTTGGAGTACTCAAAATGTTTGTTACAATTATGAAAGCTTTTTATAATTACAAATTGTTCTTAAATGTTCTATACCTAATATTGCTTACTTAACTTTTTCTACTATATTCTAAACATGCGATATAATAAACTTTATTATAATATAAATAATATTTTTTTTTTTTTCTTGTCATATTTTTTTTTTTTTTTTTTTTTCTTGTCATATTTTTTTTTCTTTTTTTCATGTTATTTTTTTTGTTTGTTAATTTTTTTTTTTTTTTTTTGTTAGTTTCTTACTTTATCTAGTTACATGCTTATTATTAGACAGATTTGTTATAAAACTTATTTTTACATTATCTTTCGTCAGTTTATTTTGTGTCAGAGCTGTCGGGACAGTTACACGGTACTTTAAGTAGAGACTGCACTATCCCCGATCTATTGACCCGGTACTTCGCCTTCTCCGACTTCCAGCAAACTGTCCGCGACCACTAGGTTGCGACTGCGGATCGCCATGTTGATGTTATAGTCCTTTATTTGGCTTGACGTTGCTGACAATGCCCTTTGTATGAACCTAGCCGTTGCGTCATCCTCACAGCCAGCTGTGTAGTACACACAGCTGTGTGTGTGTCTTGTGATCGCCACGACTGCGTGAGAGACACTACTGTGTAGTTGTGTCTTCTTTTTGGCAGTCCTGACGATTATGACACTCTTGAAGGTGAGCCCCTGAGCCTCATGGATGGTATGGACCTGCGAACCTTCCACTTTGCCAAAGCCCAGATCGATCAACATTAGCTTCTCGGTCTGGGTGTGAACAAGATAGAGGGTGTTCGATTTTTTCGGGATCCGTGACTCGTCGTAGGTCTCTAGGCTTAAGGATCTCACTCTTGGCACTGCTGAGAATATGCCGCTGTAGATTTCGTTCAGCACATACGCTACGTCCAGGGGGTTTCTACGCGTGCAGAGCAGCTCCTGTGTGATTTTGGTAGCCAGGTTGGGTCGGGTGTATTTCATGGCGAAGAGGTTGTCACGGTCTATGTAGGGTAGTTGGTTATAGTCTCCGAGGAGTAGGACTTCTGCGGCTCCTGTTAGTTTGGCTGCCATCACTACTGCCCCGAAGTGACTCATCAGGGCCTCGTCTATGATCACCCGGTTACAGACTCCGTCTCCCTTCTGTCCGTTTACCAACAACGAGGCCATGGTCCGCACTCTGGTGTTTACGGCTGTACCCATCTTGGGGGTCAACTTTTCCCTCATGTCACGTAACGCTTCTGTGGTTGCTGTTGTTACTATATCCTCGTCACTTTTGATGTTGTTTATTACCCACGTGGTTTTTCCACAACCCGGAACTCCGTTGATCCAGGTTATCTTTGGAGTCGCTTGGTGCTTAGAGGCGCCGCTGGTACCAATTCTTCCGGACAGGCTTTCTGCCATTTCCAGGATCCTTTCTTCCAGCATTACTTTCGTACACTTAGCAACTACCACGATGGGGTCGTTTTGGGGGGTTTTAAAGACAAGTCTTTCGACTTGCCGTGTCTTTTCTTCGTCGAGCGGCACAAACCCACTGGTGAGGTTGTACGCCGCCATGTACTGCCCTGCCACGTTCCCTCGCAGTACCCGAGATGTGTTGTTGTCGTACACCGCGGCGTCTGATTCTTCGAGTTCCATCTCCAGCTGTCTTTCGTTGCCCTTGATGAAGGTCTGCAAAATGGATTTGCAGGTTTCCTTTTTAACAACAAGTGTGGCTCTTAGAACAGCTTGGTACTCAAGGAATGCATTTGACAGATGGTCCGCTACGCTCTCCGGTTCAACGAGTTTCGCTGGCTCTACCAAACCCTTTTCTGCTTTTGTTCGGATTGAGGTGATGATTTTTTCACTTTTTTTGCGTGTTACATCCGTGGGTTTCCTCTCCGATGCTCGAGTTTTCTCGACTTTTCCTTTTGTTGGCCTCGACACGACATTGTGCAATGCACTAGAAAGCACCCCAGCTACCGTCTTCAAGACGTCTCTGGGCTGTTTTTCACGCTTTTGCTTTAGATGTTCTTGTTTGGCCTCTGCTGTTTTGTGTTGGAGACGTTCGGATCCACTCAGGTCTTCTGGATTTCCTATGGGATGGCCCCAGCTGTCAATAGGTTGCGTTGCGGCTTCGATATCAGGTCGGTACGGTCTCAGGTGACTGAGATTTTGACCTCTGTCCTCGTATACCACTAACCTATGATTTTTGGAGGCCCGCACGACTCCCATGTAGTCTCTTGCTTCAGCTTTTTCGAAGGCGACTACCATAGCGTCCACGCTGATTTTCCTTGGTGGATTACTTTGGCCGTCTTCCTCTCTCCCGAAAGTGGAAAGCAACGAGCACGCCTGGGCGAATTCTGTAGCATCGTCGCCGGTTACGAATAGTGCTATGACTTTGTTTTTTATTCGCACTATACGACAGCGGTGATCCGCTATGGTAACTTCGGCCAATGCTTCAAAGATCTTTTTGCGCATTGTTGCTCTAAAGTTGCTTCCCTTCAGAAGAAGGGCGAGGCCGGGGGAGATGGTGACAGTATTTCGTCGCCTGGCGTTGCAGAAGCATATGCCAAGCCTCTCTGTACTGTCGTCCATGAATGTTGCGACGCCTTTTATGGTTATGCCTGGTGTTCCTATTTCTCCGTTTTCGAGCAGGTGATATTGCATCGGGGTGGTTTGACTTTGTGTTTGCGTTGGGGCTAAGGAGGATTGTGTTGGTTGTGTTTGGGTTATTGGGACTGATTCTATATTTGTAGTGAGTGTTGAGTTCCTTTTGGCTGCTATTCGAATGCAGTTCTCCACGAACTTTAAGAAATGCGGTCTCATGCCGTCGTTTGAAACTACCCTACTTAGAACAGACTTTTCTAGCGCGGTGTTGAGCTGAAATTCCAGTTCCATTCGGGCTGCCGCAAAACGAGGGCACTCTAGTATTATGTGCCAAGTTGACTCACTGGTGTCGGGGTCGCACTCGCACTCGGGACTGATTTTTAACCTGAACCGGTACAAGTACTCCGCCATGCCGCCGTGTCCTGTGAAGGCTTGCACATGTCGGGGTGTCAGTTTTGTTTTCCTCACTGTGCGGTACGCTTCGGCCGCATCTGGGAAGAAAATTTTCGTGACTGACCCTGTGCTGGAGGAAGTGTAACGGTCTTGCCATACACGTACTGTTTCCTCTCTGATCCTTTTCTTCACGTAGGACACTGGGACTTCACCGTAGTCTGGGCTACACGTTGACTCTAAGGCCGCTTTTTTCGCAAGTTCGTCTGCTCTCTCATTTCCGGTAGTTCCCACATGCGCTCTGAGCCAGAACAGCCGTACTTCTCTTCCCTCCGATCTGATTTTCTTGATGCTTTCCTTGATCTCACTGGTTAGTGGGTGGGTGGTTTTAGGGTTCCCCAGTAGCTCGAGCGAAGATCGTGAGTCGCTGAGAATGTTGACTAGCTTTTTGTTGCTGTCCTTTACCAGGTCAACCGCCCTATGGAGTGCATACAGTTCGGATTGAAACACAGTACACGCTGAATGTAGACTGAAGGTTGAGTAGTTGTGCTCCTGTCCTTCTTCCCACCACGTGAGAGCTGCTCCGACTTTGCCCTCTATTTTGCTACCATCCGTGTAGATTTGTGGTCCGGTTATTTTGTGGGATTCTAGAGTTTCGGGGCTCATGTTTTCCAGGAGTTCATACTCTGTTGTTATGAGTTGGGAAGGGTGTGGTTGGCTTGCAACACTCAGCTTTTGCTCCAGTCGTCTGCCCGGTGGAATGTAGTCTGTGGAGATGCCTTTCTTGAGAGAGTATAGACTGGCTGCTTCTTTTATTCTTAAATCTAATGGCAGAAGGCCTGAGAGGATTAGCGCTGACGTGAGGGAGACCGTGCGGTATGCCTTGCAGATCTTTTGTGCAAAGCCTCGTTGCAGTGAATCCAGCTGATCTCGGATCATTTGGAACTCTGTCGCATGAGACCACGCACTAGCGGCATACATGATGATTGGCTCGATGACCGCGACGTATATGGTGCGGGTTATCTCGCTGTTCAGTCCCCACGTCACCTTGGCCGCACAGGCTAGTTGTTTGTAAATGTCCGCCGCTTTTTTGCAGTTTGCGATTACATGCGTTTTGAAGGTGAGATTTCGATCAATGATCAGACCTAGAAGTTTCATCTCTGTTACGAGATTGAGCCTACTTCCCGACATGGTGAGCTGTGGTGAATCGTACTTAAGCTTTTTGGTTAACACCATGGCACTGGTTTTATGTGCCGCAAAGTTTAGCTTGTTTTGTACTCCCCATTCTACCACTGTGTCGAGTGTCGAGTTGGCTGTCTCTTCTATCCAGCTAATCGTATGACCGGTGAACACCAGCACCACATCATCTGCAAACGCTTGACAGTATGCTCCTTCATCCTCCAGTTTGTGTAGCAGTGGGTCTAGGATGGTATTCCAGAAGGTCGGTCCTCCGATTGAACCTTGAACACAGCCCTTCGTGGTTTCCCTTTGACTTGTTGCTCTGGCATAGTTGACTATGATCTGGCGGTCTTGAAGGTATGAGCATACCATTGCGTAGAGGTTTTTGGGACATTTTCTCTCCACTAGTTGTTGTTTGAGCGCCGGCCACCATGCGTTATCGAAAGCGCCCTCTATGTCTAACGAGATCATCAACACTATCTTTTTGTCTTCTAGGTTGGATTTCACGTGTTTTATGAGGTCATAGAGAGCGTCCTCGGTGCTACGCTGCGGCGTGAAGCCGTATTGTCTTTTGCTGAGAGTGGGTTGGATGTGCCATTGAAGTCTGCACACTTTGAGTTTTTCGACGATTTTTCCAAGAATAGACAATAATCCTATCGGTCTGTAGGATTTGGGTTGAGTGTAGTCTTCTTTACCCGGTTTCCTAAGGATAATAACGTGGGCTACCTTCCACGGTTTAGGGAAGTATGACAAGTGCAAACATTTGTTCGCAAGCTTCATAAAGACCCCTAACTCGCTTCGGATAGCCACTGTGCATATGTCGGCTGTAAGTCCGTCTGGTCCCGGTGCCTTTTTTGGATTTAGTGCTTTCAGCACAATTTCCAGTTCGGCTTCCGTGAATGGCGGATCGTCTTCCGATAGCTCTTGTATTTCCTCAGTGTTTTTGTCTATTTGGTTTCGAAGGTAAGTATGATAGGTGTTGTCGGTCGCTATAGTGTCGTCGGGATAGAAGGTGCTGGCCAGAAGTTCGGATGACTTCTCTGGGCTCAGGGTTTCCCCTTGCGAGTTCCGGAGAAGCATGTCTTCCTGCCTTCTTGCAGTTTTCCTTATGACCCTGTATATTCCGTCCCACATACTTTCCCTTTCCTGCGTCGAGCAGAACTCTTTCCAGCTCTCAGTTTGGGCTTCGCTTGCTTTGGCTGCGTATTTTTCTTTTGCTGCAACGTAGTCCTCGATTACTGCCGGTCTTCTGTGTGGGGCCGCGTTTCGTACTCTTCGTTTTTTGCGTAAGACATCCTTCTTGAGCTGGTCAAGAGCTTGTGACCACCAGGGTGGTTTAGCATCCATTTTGCGATTTCCAATTTTCGGGATGGCTTTGTCGCTCGCATCCTGCATGGCGCTTGTGTATGCCTCCACCATGGCGTCCAGTTCATTGGGAGTGCTTATTGCATCGATAGTCTCTGGTGTGATGTCTCTTTCCACGAGAAAGTTTCTGAAATGTGAAGCGAAATCTGGCCAGTTTGCCTTCTTTGTGTTGTACCTTCGAGTCGTAGTAGGTTTTAGCGACTCTAGTTTACCATCGAGTCGTAAGGCAAAAGTGATGGCATTGTGGTCTGATGTTATGAGACTTCGGTCCACCTTCCAGTTCTCCACTTTCCCTAGCAGAGATTGACTACACGCAGTGACGTCGACTATGCTCGTGCATAGCCTCTCACCCCTGTGGACTTCGAATGTGGGGGTATCCCCGACATTGAGAACGTGGAAATCCATTTGGTTAAGAAAGGCGTTGTACGCTGCACCCCTCTGGTCTTCAGAGCTGCTGCCCCACCAGTGACTCCACGCATTTACATCTCCCCCTACCAAGATGTTGTTTGTTGATATTTTATTGCACGCTGCTTGCGTTCTGCCGAGATATGGCTCAATGTCTTGGTCTCCCTCAAAGTATACCGATAGCACTCCGATTTTTAGGGTCCCCGCTACCAAAACCACTGCAGCTTCTGTTTCGGTCACCATCTGCGGGTCGTGAATTACCTGCAGTTGGTCCCCGAATACGATGATTGCCGCTTTAACTGGTTTTACACGGTTTAGGGTGCACTGGATGATTTGCGTGCCAGGATAGTGACTCATACTGCCCCTTCGACCCACGTAGGGTTCTTGTACGAGTGCAATTGAGATACCTTTTCCCTTTGCGACTTGGATCAGTTCTTCCGTCGCCAGTTTGGAGCGCTGCAGGTTTGCTTGGATGATCTGCAACCTGCTTCCGGGACTGGTACTTTGAGGGGATGAGCTTGAAGAGATTGGGTCGCCCTTAGCAGTAGCTTATTCGGGACCGCGCTATAGCGTCCCACTTTTGCCTCTCTGGACAATCCATACTGTAGGCAGGATGTGCCTGGGATGTGGAGGTGTTTTGGGCTCTAATGCAGTTTTTGCAGCTGGGGGCGGTGCCCTCTTGCCTGCGATGGCATTTCTCCCAGGAGTGCGCTCCTCCACAGTAGCTGCAGAGGTCCGCATCCTCCCGACAGACCGCTTTTGTATGCCCATATCCCAGGCATCTGGCGCATTGCACCAAGGGGGATTGGTCTTCAACCGGTCTCCTTTGAATCCCAATATAGACCATCCCTGCCTCTATGAATCTCTTGTACAGGACTGGAGACAACTCTAGCACGGGGTGACACTCCAACGCGTTTCTCGCTTTTTTCCGGTACCGCACTCGGATTAGATCGTCTTTCTTCTCTATGCCCTCAAAGATTTCTTTGTTTTTGGCTTTGAGATGTTCTATGATCTGCTCGTCTTTGTGGTAGGCGAGAACGTCTTTTATCTTGATGAGGGGGTTCGTTGTTCTTGCTACTTCAACCTTTAGTCCCTTATTTGCGCCCACTTGATGTTTCACTAGGGCCAGGTCCTCCTTTGTACCGCAGCTCAGTACAACTTTTTGGTTCCTTGCCTTTCGAACCCTGTCCACTCTAGCTCCGGTTTGTTGGTTGTCCAGAGCCTGCCTGATCGTCTCAATAATGTGTTCCCCGGTCTTATTGGGATCGGCTGAGGAGACAATCAGGGTGTGGTTCGGTCGAGGGGTTGGGATTGCTGCAGCAATCTGAGCGTATGTTTGGGTCTTTGGCTTCCGCGCCTTAACTTCATCCACCTGGGTAAGCTCGGCTTCAAGGCTGCGCACTGGTGGTGGTGTACGCTGCCTTTGCTCGCGCATCGTCCTTAGTTCCGACGATACCGCTTCTAGCCTTTCGGTGATGGGTTGGAGGTGCTCAGCCAATTCCGTAGTCTGTGCTACATTGGGAGTGTTGATGGAGGTCGTGTCATTTAGTTTGTTGTGGATCTCATCTCTGAGATCTGTCACGATTTTCTTCAGTTCCGCCACCTCTTGCTCCAGGCGGTGTGTGTGGCCATCGATGCTGGTCGAGGCGGCCGGACGAGACTCCAGGAGCTCCACTACTCTTGCGCTGGTCGTCTGCGCTTGCGATGAGTTTTCAGACAACTGAGTCGTATCCCTTCTGAGAGCGTCTAGCTGTCGCGATATGTTTTCCATGCAACATGTCAGCCTTTTTTGTTCTGCGAGGAGAACACTTCCGGCTTCGTTGGGTCTGTCGCTTGTGACTAAACTTGCGCTCTCGGTCAACTCTTTTGTCGTCTTTTCTAGCCTGGCCATTGCCTGGCTCATCTCTGCTATCTGGGAGTGGGGTTTCCTTGTCTCGTAACTTAGCCAGTCCCTGATGGATTTGGACTCTTTCATAGTGCTTTCGATGTCTAAACTGGCTGCATGTACTTTTGCGGTCAGGTCCTTCTTCATTTCCGCGAGTTGCTTGTTGTGGGCACGCTCTACTCTGACGAGTTCTTGAGCGTGCCTTGTTCTCTCTTTCTCCAGGTTAAATTTGTGTCTAGACCTGGAGTCGGAAATCGCCAGCACCGTTTCGTACATCGTCTGCAGACTTTCCAGAGCAATCGTTTTGCACTCCTTCTTCATGTTCCCAGCCTGCTCGAGAGCCTCTTTCCCGTTCTGAAGCATTTCGTTTGCTAACTTGTTCGCCATATCCATCTCGACGCCTGCCCTACGCTTTGAGGACGTGAGTATAAAGCTCTGTCTGCCTTTCACTGATGGCGTCTCCGGGGCTGCCAACTCAGGGAACGAAGACGCAGATTCGTCATCAGAGTCAATGGGCCTAGGGGGAATCTCAGTCTGTGCCCAAGCTGCCACCCTTTCCTCTACAGACCCCGATGCCTCCAGCTTCTGCGACGTCACTTCCCGCGGTGAATCGGCAAGACGCGCTCTGTCTGAGGCAGCTCCCTTGGACGAGTTCTCGGATAGGTCGGCATCCGAGTCGGTGGGTCTCATCAAGGCCGTCTCAGCTTTCTCTGGCGCTTCCGATTTTGGTTCATCGGTTGCCTTGCGTGAGATGGCCTTGGTGAGGACCTTTTCCCTAAGCGATCGTGTTGTTCGCTGTGACGTCGTTGAGCGAGCCACCGTAGTCCTCTCGGTGGGCAGTACAGTCTCGGTAACTACTTTTTTGACGGTTTTGGATGTGGTCGACATTGTGAATTAAACTAGTTTTTCCTAGACACAAAATGCGCGCTCGAATTTTGAATCTTAACTAATGCGATTAAATAACTAACAATAAGATAAGTATAGAAATAAAAATAAATAAAAAAATTTAAAAGTTAAGTTGCAATAGTAGTTATGTATAGTAAACCTTAATATGCTTTCTTCTGGATCTCCCGTAGGTGTTGTCCGCTTGCTGCGACGGGGTACGCTGATGATTTGAGTACTCTTGATGTTCTTTCTTGGGTATGGTTTGAAATTATTTCTTTGTGGTGTTGGTGTTGCGACTTTTCCAGGTTCTATCAGAGCCAATTTGTTCCTTGTCTTCTCCCGATCAGAATGAACCCAAACAGTAGGGGTCTATCTCTTCTGGGTCCGGAGATATGGCAAGAGGGGTTAGGTAAGACTGAAGGGTGTGCTGGGGGGGGGGGGGGGGTGAATTCTGGCACAGCCAAAAAATTCCTTTCCTTTTCCCGATTCGAATGACCCGAAACAGTAGGGGTCTATCTCTATGGGTTCCGGAGATGTGGCAGAGAGGGGGTGAAATACCTCCGAGAGGAGGGAGGGGGGTGAAAATGTCACAAGGATACTTTCTGAGTTTGAAGGAAGATGCCGGGGGGGGGGTGAGGGGCTAAGTGATAAGGTGCCACGAAAGGGGGCCTCTGTTCCCGATTAAACGAGTCCAAACTCGGTGGTTCTAGGATAAGGGGTCCAGGAGATCCCTAGTGGTGCCTTTTGTCTCCGTGATGATGGATTTCTTCAGCTCGGCGCAGTCCTCGAGCCGGTGGAGGTGTCGTCAGGCGCGGCAGTCACGTCCGATGTACGTGCGAGTATGTCACGCGTCGCACCACGGCCGGCACGTTTGACCTACTTTAGCTAATTCACCACGGATTTGAAGGAGCTGGAACTAGAACTTCGGCAGCTAATAACTTTGGTTCCTGATGTCGGATCGTCTTGGAACTTTTGCTGTAATGTTCGTCTTGGCACCAGCTACGTGTTGGTGTAAGTAGCATACGAGTGATGCTTACCGCTGCTGAGTTATTTCTTGGGGAATTTGTGAGGGCTGTGGCTCAGGGATGCGTCGTCGAATGTTGTTGAAAACGCGAATCCTGACGAATTGGAGTATATTGGAGCACTTCACAACACTTTCACTGTTCTAATTAAATTGTAAATAATTTTTAACTAATTTTATCGCGGAGCGACGTGTTGATAATGGCGATACAGAGTGAGTACTGGGTTAGGTTAGGTTAGGTTAGGTTAGGTTAGGTTAGGTTAGGTTAGGTTAGGTTAGGTTAGGTTAGGTTAGGTTAGGTTAGGTTAGGTTAGGTTAGGTTAGGTTAGGTTAGGTTAGGTTAGGTTAGGTTAGGTTAGGTTAGGTTAGGTTAGGTTAGGTTAGGTTAGGTTAGGTTAGGTTAGGTTAGGTTAGGTTAGGTTAGGTTAGGTTAGGTTAGGTTAGGTTAGGTTAGGTTAGGTTAGGTTAGGTTAGGTTAGGTTAGGTTAGGTTAGGTTAGGTTAGGTTAGGTTAGGTTAGGTTAGGTTAGGTTAGGTTAGGTTAGGTTAGGTTAGGTTAGGTTAGGTTAGGTTAGGTTAGGTTAGGTTAGGTTAGGTTAGGTTAGGTTAGGTTAGGTTAGGTTAGGTTAGGTTAGGTTAGGTTAGGTTAGGTTAGGTTAGGTTAGGTTAGGTTAGGTTAGGTTAGGTTAGGTTAGGTTAGGTTAGGTTAGGTTAGGTTAGGTTAGGTTAGGTTAGGTTAGGTTAGGTTAGGTTAGGTTAGGTTAGGTTAGGTTAGGTTAGGTTAGGTTAGGTTAGGTTAGGTTAGGTTAGGTTAGGTTAGGTTAGGTTAGGTTAGGTTAGGTTAGGTTAGGTTAGGTTAGGTTAGGTTAGGTTAGGTTAGGTTAGGTTAGGTTAGGTTAGGTTAGGTTAGGTTAGGTTAGGTTAGGTTAGGTTAGGTTAGGTTAGGTTAGGTTAGGTTAGGTTAGGTTAGGTTAGGTTAGGTTAGGTTAGGTTAGGTTAGGTTAGGTTAGGTTAGGTTAGGTTAGGTTAGGTTAGGTTAGGTTAGGTTAGGTTAGGTTAGGTTAGGTTAGGTTAGGTTAGGTTAGGTTAGGTTAGGTTAGGTTAGGTTAGGTTAGGTTAGGTTAGGTTAGGTTAGGTTAGGTTAGGTTAGGTTAGGTTAGGTTAGGTTAGGTTAGGTTAGGTTAGGTTAGGTTAGGTTAGGTTAGGTTAGGTTAGGTTAGGTTAGGTTAGGTTAGGTTAGGTTAGGTTAGGTTAGGTTAGGTTAGGTTAGGTTAGGTTAGGTTAGGTTAGGTTAGGTTAGGTTAGGTTAGGTTAGGTTAGGTTAGGTTAGGTTAGGTTAGGTTAGGTTAGGTTAGGTTAGGTTAGGTTAGGTTAGGTTAGGTTAGGTTAGGTTAGGTTAGGTTAGGTTAGGTTAGGTTAGGTTAGGTTAGGTTAGGTTAGGTTAGGTTAGGTTAGGTTAGGTTAGGTTAGGTTAGGTTAGGTTAGGTTAGGTTAGGTTAGGTTAGGTTAGGTTAGGTTAGGTTAGGTTAGGTTAGGTTAGGTTAGGTTAGGTTAGGTTAGGTTAGGTTAGGTTAGGTTAGGTTAGGTGTAGGGTAGGTTGTGAGGGTAGGTTAGGTTAGGGTAGGTTAGGT